>CM036260.1:6752370-11552370 GCA_020698575.1 Bostrychus sinensis | reverse complement strand
AGTGCGGCTGAGCTCTTTACTGCCGTATTTGCCCATGCTGATGGACCCTCTAGTGTCTGCCCTTAATGGCTCCCAGACTCTAGTCAGTCAAGGCCTTCGCACCCTCGAGTTGTGTGTGGACAACTTGCAGCCTGACTTTCTGTATGACCACATTCAGCCAGTCAGGGCTGAGCTCATGCAGGTAGGAGAATTGCAGAATATTGATTAGTTTTATATTATAATTAGTTCAGATTAGTTTTATATGATTCGTTCTATATGAACTTTGTTTTGTGATATTATATTATAGGCATTATGGCGTACACTCCGCAACCCAGCTGAGAGCATCTCCCATGTCGCTTACCGGGTTTTGGGCAAGTTTGGTGGCAGCAACCGGAAGATGCTAAAGGAATCTCAAAGGCTGCATTATGTTGTCACTGAGGTTCAGGGTCCCAGCATTAAAGCAGAGTTTACTGACTGCAAAGCATCTATACAGTTGCCTATGGAAAAGGTAAGACCATCACCTTCACTTTTTTTGTCTTAAATAACTTGCCTGAAACCAATGCTCAGCGTATATCATCTTTAGTCTTGTTTTTTAGTTCTCAAAGAAAGAATGAAACTTAAAAGACCTTTATATTCCTCATTATTACTCTCCACAGTGGGCAATATGTCCTTGTCAGTGGTTTGTGTGTGAGAAAGAGTGTGAGTGATAAGATGTATGTGTCCTCCAGGTAATTAAATTCATCTCCTGTTTCTCCTCCTCATCCCAAGTCAGTAATCATCAATCTAGTGCGGGCCACCATGACGGCATTATTTACTCTCTCTAATGGCTGCTGCTTCTTCTCTCTGAGCTATCTGTCTGTGTGTTTGTGTGTCTGTTATGGGCAACATTCACTCAGCCAACACAACCAAATGCACAACTCTCTGAGTAGAGTTCTAATGTCGACATATGGCAACTGCTGCAGTGTGGACGATTTGGACAAATGACAAAACTGAAGAAATGCCAGTTGGGTTCATGCACAATGACTTTCTTTTGTCATTTGTTTATTATACTAGTAAATGTTAGAAGATATCATTGTACTGGGTTATGCCCCTTGTGGTATGTCACTTATGTAGTAGTAAAAGTACCCTTGACCAGGAAGATTTTGTTTTTGCTAGTGGTTAGCAAAATGACTAAAAATGCTTTCATGAAAACTTTAAGAAGTGTGAGCAATGGGAAGGCCCATCGAGTAATTACTGTTTACAAAGACAAATACATTTTGTAAGCATTCTTTACAATTGTGAGATGGGGCCAAAAAATACTAACTCCAGTCACAAGTAAAGGAAGGATTAATTATTCATTATTGTGAAATTTACCCCTGAACTCTGAGTACTATTAGCTTTGTTTGCCAGACAAACTCTTTTCCTATTCTGTACAAAGGGTGATTCCCGACATGCCTCCTCACAGCCTCAACTCCTCGATTCCTCGCTGTAACCCCCGCCCAGCATCTCGCTCTCCTTTGTGGGCTTACAGCGAGGAATCAAGTTGAGGCTGTGAAGAGGCATGTTTGGATTCACTCAATGAAGTTTGTCTGGTACCTCTTCCCATAAGTGTTTTTTTAATGTCCCATAAGTTTTCGTTTCTGCGGTGGAACAATGACAGGCGGAGTAACCAATTAGAGAAACGAAGGGCGGGGCATAAACTGTGCACCTCTGACCCAAACAAACATGGATTCTTGCCGTTTTTATTTTTTAAATAAAACACCAGAATACGCCGTATTATGAGTAGCTCTGTGCTTATTTCTGAACGGGAAGAGCAGCAGAAGCCAGTTGTACAAATACTTGTGTAAAAAGTCTTTTTTAAATGCGTTTGTTAATGATCGGATGTAAACTGGACTTAACTGTTGTTAAAATGGCAACAAGATGAAGAAAAAAACTATGGCGGACTGGACAACAACGAGCACTTCAGCAGAACCAACAGGTGACGAAGAAAACCACTAAACACGGTTAATCAGGTCAGAGAAGTTATTAAATCAGCTCAGTAGCCAGTCCTACCTTGGTTAGCTCTACCGCTTTTGTAAGACGCACTGCAGATAAACAGCTGTGATTGGCCCTTTACAAATTGAACCAAAGAAATACTCTGTTCTGAGAGGGGAACCAGACTGTCTTACTTGCGAAAAGCAAGTAGGTAAGTCTGGCCTGCCAGGCTAGAGTACTATATCTTAACCAGTGTGAAATAGAGCCACTGCCCGGGGGGAGGTCTGCGCTTCAAGTGCTTCAAGTTTTTAAACACATTAAAATTCAACTAGTACAGGTGGCAGACAGTCTTCTACCATTATGGCTGTTTTTGTCATTTGGTCAGACAATCAATAATTAATGTTGAATCATTTTGAGTCATTTTGTTTTACATGTTAAGCCTGGCACAGTCTGGAATAGCTCAGGCAAAGGCAGTCAGTCAATATATACACATTTACACATTTTTCTTTATTACTTCCTCCACAACTCAACTATTTGATTGAGTTCCACCACAGAAAATTATTCTTCCTCAATTAAATCCCTGCTGTGTTTCCTGAAATATTTACTTTTCAACTATTTTTATATTTATAATGCTACTGTGGTTTAGTCTTGACAGGAATGTGCTGATATCCTAATATTCTGACAGGTCTACAATTCAATTATGCTGCACCCTCATCTCCTTTTCAACCTCTATTTTTTCCACAGTCATCATTTTCTGGTTTTGTGTTCTGAGTGGCATTAATTAGTTTCATTTTCTCCCTTTTTAAATGCCTGGCCGCTGTGGCATGTCAGCTCATAATGTAGAAAATTACAATGACCTTTGCACGGCCAGATGGCTCTCTGTGTTTCTCTGTAAATGAACCACATTAAGCCACATATTGGTGTCTCATATCAAAGTAATAATTTTGTAACATAAGTTATAATTTCACAATAAATTGAGTCTGGTGTGCATGTTAAATGCCATTTTTTGTTTATGTTCCTTTAGGCAATAGAGACTGCTTTAGACTGTCTGAAGAGCGCCAACACAGAGCCATATTATCGACGACAGGCTTGGGAGGTCATTAAGTGCTTCTTGGTGGCCATGACCAGCCTGGATGACAACAAGCACGCTCTTTACCAGCTACTCTCTCATCCCAAGTAGGTTCTACCTTTTCACATTTGGTGTTGTATTTTAGCTGGATGGATTTTACAGAAAGGTGGCTTGTATTGGAGTGTCTAGTTAAACTCTGCACACTGCCTTTCCATCTCTCCTTTAACCTTCACCAGTTTTGACCTTGACCACAGTCATCAAAGGAACCCAGTATCCCTTATCTCCAGCACCTCCACCACATGCTCTGCTCTTGCTGTCTCCAACACCCATGGCTTGATCAGTTCTGTCACAAGAGCACTACTTGCTAATTACAGTGGCCTTCTCTCCCTCTGGTGGGCTCTGCTCTGAGATGGAGACATATACATGAACAGACAAACAGGATGGGGGTGACTTGTTGGAAGGCTAGTCACATTACCATCATTGATCCCCGGGCAAGAGCTAATTGACTTTACACTGTCTGTTTATACTACACCTCGTCCCTTACACTTTCCTGTCATCATGCACTAACACAAACACATGTATATGGTTAGATGGTAAAATCAAGTGTAGTAGTCATGAGCACAGAGGCTCTACCTGCTGCTTTCTCTTGTTTGTTTAGTGTCCTTTCTCATTTTCTCACATTTTTATTTCCTTGTTTATCCTTGTTTAATTCTGTTACAACAACCCCTTTTTTTTTACCCTCTTTTTGGTCATTGTAAATATAGTCTCTTGGTTAAAAAGGAAATGACACCTACAGTGATTTTCAAAATGCCAAGTGAGGAGAAAGGTGCTGCATTAGAGTGACAGGCCCCTGAATCAGTAATGGGCAATTAATCTGACTTTCTGTCAACCGTCTACCCTCCCCACCTTCACCGCTAGATTCCTTGCTTGCCTCTTCCCTTGCCAGTATCCTGCTAGTCCCCCTCCCCCACCGGTTTCCACTCCTCCTCATTCAAAGAGCAGTCTTTTAAATGGCAATAATGAAATGAAGCGATCCATCAGGTCTGCCCCTGGCGTGTGGCATTATAAAACACAAGCTCAAGCATGGAGAAAACAGCTGCTCAATCACACCGTGGCCCAGTTGCCTTCAGCTGCAGTAAATAACAAAAATACCAACAGGGGACAACAAGGCAGGCACTGCAATTGTAGGCTGAAGAAAGCATTAAGCAAGCCAATGAACGATGGAGAATATCACAAAGACAAGCAAGCCCAACTAAATTTTAATGCCAGTGTTTCAAAAAGTTAATGTGGTCAAATGGTTGTGTGCTTTCCATCAGCTTCACTGAGAAGTGGATTCCCAATGTCATCATCTCTCACCGCTACAAAGCACAAGACACACCGGCCCGCAGGACTTTTGAGCAGGCGCTGACTGGGGCGTTCATGTCAGCTGTGATAAAGGACCTGAGGCCCAGCGCGCTGCCCTTCGTAGCCAGCCTCATACGCCATTATACTATGGTTGCCGTGGCCCAGCAGTGTGGTAAGGGACGCTGAACATCTAATATTAGCTTTAAGCTTTACCCAGGGATTAGCCTTTTATGTAGCTCAAAAACATTCAAATGTGAGGCTCATGTTAGCATTAAAATGTATTAACAGAAAGAAGAAGACACACAATTAATAAAGATGAAATATATGGTAGTATCTCCTTATTGATTTAACTTCTCTCCCTTGCCACAGGTCCGTTCCTTCTCCCGAGCTATCAGCTTGGCAGCCAGCCCAGCACAGCCATGTTCCACAGTGAGGAGAATGGATCAAAGGGCATGGATCCGCTGGTCCTTATTGATGCTATAGCCATATGCATGGCCTATGAGGAGAAGGAGCTCTGCAAGATTGGAGAAGTGGCCCTGGCGGTCATCTTTGATGTGGCCAGCATTATTCTGGGCTCCAAAGAAAGGGTAAGTCTTTTTAAATAAATGGTTGTTTTTTGTGAATTACTTTATAAATTCTGATTTTAACTGTATTTCTTCATCCCTTCATCCTGTACCCATAGGCTTGCCAGCTGCCTCTGTTCTCATATATAGTGGAGCGTCTGTGTGCCTGCTGCTATGAACAGGCCTGGTACGCCAAACTCGGAGGTGTAGTGTCCATCAAGTTCCTGATGGAGAGGCTGCCTCTCATCTGGGTCTTACAGAACCAGCTCACTTTCCTCAAAGCCTTGCTTTTTGTCATGATGGACCTCACTGGAGAGGTAAGGGTGCATTATTGGATCACTACACTGTATATCAAAACTAGAAGTGGTTGTGATATAATCCAGGCTTCACTACTGTATTGAGCTGATAGTGTGCAGTGATTAAAGCAGGTACAGGGCACCAAGGACAACCTCCTTTTGTTGTGCTAATGTACTTGCATTTACTCCATGGAACTTATAAATTTTCTTGCAGGTCTCAAATGGAGCTGTAGCTATGGCTAAAACCACCCTAGAGCAGCTGTTGGTTCGCTGTGCCACTCCTCTGAAAGACGAGGAGAAGACTGAGGAGCTGCTCGCTGCTCAGGACAAATCCTTCCACATGGTGACACATGACCTTGTGCGGGAGGTCACCTCACCCAACTCTACTGTGAGAAAACAGGCAATGCATTCCCTCCAGGTGCTGGCACAGGTCACCGGCAAGAGTGTCACCGTGATCATGGAACCACACAAGGAGGTTATTCATTTTAGTTTTTAATGTCTCAAAGTGGCAATCAAAAAGCCTTTCAGTCAGCTAAAATGTGTTGCATCTAATTTTGTCTTCAGGTTTTGCAAGATATGGTTCCCCCGAAAAAACATCTACTTCGTCACCAACCTGCAAATGCTCAGATTGGCCTGATGGAAGGCAACACTTTTTGCACCACTCTTCAACCACGCCTTTTTACTATGGACCTCAACGTCATGGAGCACAAGGTCTTTTATACAGAGGTATGAACTTGTGCATTTACAGAATAAATGCACAAATGTTTGACACACATGGTATAATTGTTTGTCATTGTTTGTCTTAATAATCTTCTAAAATTTATATTTTTAAATCTGTTTAGCTGTTGAACTTGTGTGAGGCAGAGGATGCTGCTCTAATGAAGCTTCCGTGCTACAAGAGTCTTCCCTCCCTGGTTCCTCTGCGCATTGCTGCTCTTAGTGAGTATTCAACAATGCACTTTAATTTAAAAACAATAGAAGATTAGAATTCAAACTTTATAATATTATACTTGGTTTGTTTATTTATTTTTTTAATTTTAGATGCCCTGGCTGCTTGTAATTATCTGCCACAATCTAGAGAAAAGATTATTGCTGCTTTGTTCAAGGCCCTCAACTCCACCAATAATGAGCTGCAGGAAGCTGGGGAGGCCTGCATGAGGAAGGTTACTGCAACATCTACTTCAGTATTTATATTCCTTGTCACTATTTTTGTCTACCACATTAGCAACATGCAAAATTTCCTTTTCTTGTGTCATTATATACTTTATCAGTATTTTTAGTGAAAAACTATTATATCTTTCTTTAATCCTAGGAAATTAGTTGCTTTGATTATATATGTACATTTATTTAAATTGCATCTTAGTGACTTTATTTGTTATCTTGTTTACCATTGTAAATTCACTTGATATGGTTGAAGTGTTAACCCTCCCCTCACACATTTTCCAACTCAGTTATCTTCATGTAACCCTTCTTATACTTAATCATACTCATTCTGAACCAGCCCTGTCTCTAATCATCAAAGCATCCATATTGTCTCCAGCCAATACTAATCCACTCTGAGCTCTTTATCTACCTTCTCTCCTATTTTTGTGCCTTTCATTTTCTTTCTTTAGCACCATTACTCCTTCTCACTATCCTGTGCTTTTTTTTCCTTTTTGGATAGCCATTCTATGCTTTCTCCATTCTTTCGTCTCTGCCCTGCTAGCACTAATGAGCGTTGCCATGGCCCGATCGATACAGGATGGAGTATTTATTCTCGGCGTCGAGAGGAAAATGAATGTGGCTGCCATGCATCATTCGCTCCTGTCTGTGAGAGGGGCGTGCATGTGCATCATCTTTGTTTGGTCTCATAATGTGTGTACTAGTTTATATGTCCGGCCATTCCCTAATTTGACTGGCTTTAGTTTGTTAATGGAGACACAAAAAGGGAGAACTAGTACACTGCCAAGTACAGGTCTTGTGTTTTTGTGTAGACAGTAATTTGTTTATCGATGCATTCAGCCGGATTCAATGTAGTTTGTTCAGCTTTACAGAAGAACACTTTCCAGTATACCATCATGTTGTAGGTAGCAGCGCTTAAGCTGTTGATGTCCTATTTGGTAGTGACGAGCGTAGATAGGATTGCGACATTAGTACATTAGAGGGCCCACTCATGTTAGATCTTTTGAAGCCAATGTCAGGTTGAGATGGTTTGGACATGCATAGATGAATGATGGTGAATATTTCAGTAGAAGGATGCTGGGGTTAGAGCTGCCAGGCAGAAAGCCTAGAGGAAGAAGATGTAGTAAAAGATGACAAGTTAGCTGGTGTGAAAGAAAAAGGTGCAGATGATGAATGGCTGATAATTTCACTGGAGAGAAGATTCCAACCCCTCATTATAAAACATGAACAACTAGACCAATTTACCTTAAAAATGTTAATATATGACATCAAAAATTTGGAGCTTATTTTAAACTTTAAGAGTTGAATTTAGAGTAGGCCCCATGTGATCCCATACTTACCCCTGGATAAACATCTTGTGATTGCATTGTCAAAATGTATCCACATTTCACTTTGCTTCATTTCAATCTATTTGTTTTGCTGTCTAAGCAGACATAGCCAATACTTGAACAGACTCTTTCTTTCTCTGACAGCCATTATTTCAACAGCCACTGGGAGCGTCCCTTATTGGAGTATGCCAGCTTACATTTTGTTTATTATTTTGTTTATTCCAAAATGGCCTAATTCAAAATATGCTCGTGTTATTGTAGTTCCTCGAAGGCGCCACTATTGAAGTCGACCAGATCCACACTCACATGCGTCCCCTGCTGATGATGCTGGGTGACTATCGCAGTCTGACCCTAAACGTTGTGAACCGGCTGACCTCTGTTACACGTCTTTTCCCCAATTCCTTCAATGACAAATTCTGTGACCAGATGATGGTAATAGACACAATTCTGCACTTGAATTTTCATTATAGCATAAAGTATTTGCAGTCTCAAATAAAGAAATTGTTTTTTTTGTTTTTTTTTTTGTCAGCAACACCTGAGAAAGTGGATGGAAGTGGTGGTAATAACGCATAAGGGAGGCCAGCGCAGTGATGGCAGTGTGAGTATATATGTTTCTGTACAGTTTACAATTATCTTTTAGTATTTAGCAAGTACATGAATCCCTTGTCATTTTATTACAGTATACAATCAGGCAATTAAAAAAATGTTCTCAAGTGCTAGAAAGAAATGTTGCCGTGTCCAATGTGCAGTTAATTTAAGCTTCTTTTGTTAATTGTCTGAGCTTATGGTCTGGACACAGTCTTGGTTCCAAGAACGGACATAAGGAGCAGGTGACATTTTTGTCTGGTTGGTCTATTCTGCTGACATCTTACCAAAGAGACAGAACGGCCTTCTATGCACACAAAGCCTCAGTTACATGTAGTCAACACCTCTGCTATGTGGTCTCGTCCCAGATGAGTTTTGAGTGGCCATATTACAATCAATGATTAATTAGGCACCAGGCAGGCATTGGTGGGGCCTGCGCTTTGCCTCCTCATTATCTCCCTGACAGATAACCTTGTGAATGCAAACAAAAAGGTGAGGAAAGGGGGGAGGATGGCTACCTCTCACTTATGGAAATGCACCTATTTTCAAACTCTTCCCCGTTCATTTAATTTGTTATGTTTAATTAGATGCTAATTGGATCTTTGTCAAAACCTCTCTGTTGCTTGGGGTCTGACAGAATTGTGAGCTGAGACATGAAGAATGGGTCGAGAGGTCAATACACCAAATCTGTAAAAGATAAAACCTGTAGAAAATGAAAGAAAGTCAGTGTTAAAAAATATCTTTGGTGACCTACATTTTAAATTATTTTAACCCAATGTCTTATCTCACTTTTGAGACATTTCACCTTGGATCTTTTTCAAGACAGTTAAATATTGAATATGTCAAACAGAGTAGAAAATTTAATTTGAAAAAGGATCGAAAGAACAGAGGTAACAGATGCCAAGGTCTGTAGTCACCACTTTATCTACTGTAAAGTTATCAAAAAGACTTTCTCCTCTAAATGTCAAGGATGCTGTGGCGTTTGGCTAACATTTCCGAATACACACACACTGCCCTAGCGATCAAACAGTTCAGCAAAGCTCCTAAAATAACTGTCTGAAGTTCTCTTGTCATTTGGCCCCTCTTTATCTCCTTGTCTTCCACATGCAACTACACAACAACAAATCCACACAAAATGCTCTGCTGACTCTGCTCATTGTCTCCCATTCTGGTACAGCCTGCGATGGAGGGCGTTGAGGTGAGATGTAACCCGGTGTTGCGCCCTCTGTTGGTGATTCTCTGTCAGTGACTTTCAGCGTAATTGAGCCAATGTTGTGCTAGTGAATCAAACTAATGTTGTGAAGTTACCCCGTATTTCTGTGTTCTTGTGTCTGTGGTTGTCTTCAGAAAAGTTATTGTCATCTCACGCTAACCTTACATCCTGTTATAAATGTCCAGTTTTCACTTTTTGTATACTCCTAAGAAATAGAAAAAGTCTTTGTACATATTTTTCTTTTCTGAAACTGTGTAATGGTGGTAGCTATGAAAAGTTGTACTAAGCGTCAGTTTTCTTGTCAGATTTGTCCATGTCTTTCCACAGTGGCTGTCCATCACAACGGTCCGAGATTATGTCCGTTCCGTATCATTTCCTGCTTCAGTCTCTCACCTGGTCCTCTCTTCCCCACTTTTGGTTCTTTTTGTAGGAGATGAAGATCTGCTCTGCTATCATTAACCTTTTCCACCTGATCCCGGCCGCCCCACAGACTCTGGTTAAGCCACTCCTGGAGGTGGTGATGAAGACCGAGCGAGCCATGCTTATAGAGGTACCACATAAATTCTGCCTTTAACGCTGAAATAAGAAATGTTTTCAAATAGACTTAAGATGCTGGAAGGAATGTAGACACTGTATTCTTCACGCCTGAACTTGATATATGTTTTAAGTTTCCAAACTCATGATGACTTTCTACTATTAATCACAACACTCACAGCCTTGATTAATTTCTATCAGTGTTCACAGGAACCTAAATAATTTTCCTTAGCTCAGAACATTGTGATATAATACTGGTTGGCTTTGAGAAATGATCTATAAAACCATCTTCTTGTGTGTGCTGCCTCCACTTACCATCTGTACTGCTATTTATCTTTCGCCCTAGGCTGGAAGTCCATTTAGGGAGCCTTTGATCAAGTTCCTGACGCGGCACCCGTCTCAGACAGTGGAGCTGTTCATGATGGAGGCCACGCTGAACGACCCTCAGTGGAGCCGCATGTTTATGGTCAGCAGCCGCTCCTACAGCACTGCCGCATTGTAGACGTGTTCATATTTGTTGTTAATAATAAGTTATGTTCATCTTCTTGTTTTTCCTTTGTGTGGCAATTGTCTAAATGGTATGTTTATCCACAGAGTTTTCTCAAACACAAAGATGCCAAGCCATTAAGAGATGTTTTGGCATCTAATGCCAACCGCTTTGTCCCCCTCCTGGTTCCTGCTGGTACTGCAGCCACAGTTCGACCTGGATCTCCTTCCACCACCACAGCTCGACTGGACCTGCAGTTCCAGGCTATTAAGGTACACTTTGTGATAAGACTGCCAGCAAAATAACTTCAGTAGGATGCCTTCTTTTGTCCCTACTTTTTATGCACACAACTTTTCTCAACTTCTTTGCTCAGATCATCAGTATCATTGTAAAGAACGATGAAGGATGGCTGGCAGGGCAACATTCCCTGGTCAGCCAGCTTCGGCGGGTCTGGGTCAGTGAGGCTTTTCAGGAAAGACATCGCAAAGACAATATGGCTGCCACCAACTGGAAGGAGCCTAAGCTTCTGGCTTACTGCCTTCTTAGTTACTGCAAGTATGTGTACAATTAAAAACATTTGACCTTATACTGTATATTAAAACATCTTGTGTTTTATTTATGTCATTGAAAACTGTTGTTCTTTTCTGAAGGCGAAATTACTCAGAGATTGAGCTGCTGTTTCAGCTGTTGCGGGCCTTTACAGGTCGCTTCCTGTGCAACATGACTTTCCTAAAGGAATACATGGAAGAGGAGATTCCCAGGAACTACTCTATTGCCCAGAAACGAGCACTCTTCTTCCGCTTTGTTGAATTTAATGACCCTCACTTCAATGATGAGCTCAAAGCAAAGGTATCCTCAATACACTCAAACAATCAGAGCAGAGAAATTAAATTAAAGCAATACACCGCAGGGACTTAAACATTTCACGATGACTTTCATTATTTAGCCTTTAGAGTTGACACTTCCATGTTGGTTGGTTTTCTGCCAAATATAGTCTGAGGGAGAATTTTTACCTTGGCCAAAATGTACAAGCATTGAGCTTAAGGGCAATGTTTAACAACCTCAGTGTTATTGAGAGTTCATTACAATGTTTTTGCAGGTTAAAAGGCGATTTGGTGCCAAACTAAAATATAAATTATACAGATGAACTGCAGATGATAACTAGATGATATATTTGCAGCAGTTGAATTTTTAAATGGGTAGACAGAGAAATGCTATTTTTTTGTAGGAATTTGATTTTCATCTTTTCCAGTAATAATTCAAAAATACAGTCCTATTATTTTGTACAAAATGGACCAGTCCAATGTGCTCTTTTTTGATGTTTTATATATTTGTACATTGATGTTACACTGAGCTGAGCCTGAGATGACTTTGTCAGTCAGTGGGGGACATGCTTGTGATCTGGGACCTGATCTGTGTGACTTTATGGCTGGTGTGTTTTGTAGCAGAAGTTCTTTGATGGAGTCAGGAAGGTCGTTTTGTCTGGTTGTAGATCCTTAGAGGCTCACAGATGAATGCCTCTGTCCTCTCTACCTGACCTGCTGTAGTAAGGATTACAATCATTCAGGCAGCCTTTTAATTAAGCTCTCACACCCACATGCATGCACACACACAAAAGCACATGTACACAAACATACACATTGTACACAGCTGTAACAGGACCACAGCCTGGCTCAGAGGAGCAACAACACTGCTGTTGAGCACAATGGGTCAGTGGGGAATGCCTGATCCTGCACTGGAACACATAGCCAAATGAATATGGGCAAATATTCACAATTACTCACACAGAGGCTCTCACAAGGTACTGGCAGTTCACGAACAGTGCCAAACCAAGGACATGCCACTGCTCCCACCTCTGTGCTCTTGTTTAATGACATATAGAGAAACTGCAAAAACTGATAGTCTGGGAGTAATGGGGAAATCAACAAAGAGGTTGTAAATTTGTAGCATTTTCTCCAACAATTTATTTGCTGCCATACATATTCCCATATCATTGTTTTAGTCTTAATGAAGCTCCTCTGGTGCACAGCGGTTCTGCTTGTTAGGCTGTGTGCCACATACAATCTGCTATTGTGTGTGACTTTATTTATTTTATCAGTTGTGACAAAATAGTCCTTGAGATGTTTGTATTTGTAATAATGATATTTGCAGTAAGAGTAAACCTTATGTTGTAGCATAATCAGAAGACATCTGCATAATATTCATATGCAGCAGAGCGATGGCTCCAGAGGTTATCATTCCTCACACCGTTTTCTTTAAAGCATCTGTGTGCCTCCCCAGTCACCCCCCCCACTCCATCATCCAGCCTGACTAGATACTTGACTTTATACATTTTTTTATAAATCTTTTTATTGCCCTTCCATTGCAAATGAAGGCGTCTATGTGTTTTCTGGATTGTTTGACAAAAATCACCATCTTTGATCTAACTCAGTGTGCCTGAGTGTTAGTATCACACAACAGAGGGAGTATTTCACATTGAAAGAGGAAGATGGAGAAGAAGAGAGACTGTGTGGGAAAGCAGCAATGAATCACTGACTGACCTCATGCTGCTCCAAACCGTTCTCACACAAAACTCTTCTGGTTTTGTTAAAGCATTTCACTACTCACTGGATTGTATTTCAGGCAGATAAACATATAAACAAGTGGATTAAACCTATGAAGCACACAGCACGTCTATTTCCCATTCTGCTCCACTTCTTTTGTTCCTGACATGACATAGAGCAAGGCAGAATGCACTTACACGCTGCGTTAGCATCATTTTCTCAGAGGAGGTGAAAATCGAACTACTGTATTAACGTAAAACAAAATATATTCCTGTCTGTTTGTGTACCTGCCAAATTCTTCTGCAGGGGTTACACATGTAAACAAAACCTCTCTACAGCAACTTTTGGTATTTGGGTATTATTTTACTCCAGTAAGTCATATGTAATACATCTTCTGAGTGCAAACCATCATAGCATGAGAGAAATGGTACAGTTAAAATCTATTGAGCATTGATCTCTGGTCTTACAAGTAATCATAACACTTTGTAAACACTTTGAATTTACTGTTGCTTATTGCTCTGTCGGTCTTTAACATGGATCAGTGACTTTCATCATAAATGTGTGTAGAATCCCTAGAGGAATATGACTTTGTGTTTAATCACTGTTTTGCAAGCAGCTAACTGGTACATTCATTTGCACTATCCAAAACCCAATTTCTTCAGGTATAAAGCGTACCATGTCAGTTAATCATAAAGTTCTAGGATTTAAAAAAGAAGTATATGGAAAAGTTTATGTGCTGATTGTATTACAGATCAGGTCTAAATTTTGTGTCTCAAGTCTGTCTTTATGCTTAAATGTTTTACTTTTGTCCCCATTTTATAAAACCCAAAAGATATTATTATCAATGAATATTGATAATAATATCTTGCAGGACCATCTAATTCAGAAGATCAAACCATTTCATTCCCCAGTCTGTTCCTCAGAAAGCTGCCAGTCTGCAAGTTTCTTTAATGTACCTTTTGAAAGATCACGCCAGGTGATTTCTCTGATTAGTGTCTCCATTAAACATGAAAGTGCTTTCAGACATCCATTGTAAAAACTTGGAGGAAAAGTTGTGTCCTGCTTAAAATGTCTTTTTATCTGTGAAATAATTTGACTTCTTTTTCTATTTATTAGGTGCTGCAGCACATCCTGAACCCTGCCTTCCTGTACAGCTTTGAGAAAGGAGAGGGCGAGCAGCTGCTTGGACCGCCCAACCCTGAAGGGGACAATCCAGAAAGCATCACCAGCGTCTTCATCACCAAGGTACACACTCACACAAACACTTTGTTATTCTTACCCCTACCCATTCCCTTTTGTTCCATAAAATAAAGTAGTAAGTGTTGAAAATTCACCCCTAAGGAATGAGACAGTTTTTAACTGTTAGGTGTCATTATACATAATTGCTCACTAAATTTCAACCAGTGTACGGTTCAAAATTTGTACTTATGTTGTTTGAACTTTACATAAATTGAATCGTGATTTCAGTAAAATCTTTATGATCTTTATAAAACAAAATGCACTTTACTAAAGTAGAAATAGCTTGAATTGCTTGAATGAACAATTTGGAAAATATTTCTCATTTACTATACACATAAACACTGCCCATAAATAATTGTAACCCAAAAAATCTAAGAGAAACAATCATACTCTTAAAATTTTGTTCCTTGTTTTGTAAAAACTGTATTTTTACAAAAAAATTAACCAGATATATGATATTATCAGGGGTGTAACAATGCAGTAACTATATCAATGTATTGATTTTTTTCCCCCTTCAATACAATTACATTGATACGCTTCACCTTGTGTCAAATGTGTTTTTAAGAAAATAAAATATATATATTATATATTATAAAGTTTTATTCAACTTATCTTTGCTTTCTGACATGATTTTGCTTGCTGACATAATCAACCCTGGCCGCGATGCTACATTTGGAAGTAAACTTTTATGATTTTTGAACAATTTTTTAATCATTTGTATCAATTATCCATATGAAGGTGTTGAATTGTATCGAATCGTATTGTATTGAATCCAAATTAGCCAATATTGTTCTTAAATTGTATCAAAACAGTTGTAATTGATGCATATTGTATTGTTGCAAAAACATATTGTTACACCCCTAGATATTATGCATCAGACAAACAATTCCTAGTAAATATTAATAAACTCAGATCAAAGGCAAACAAAAAAAAACTTTTTGAAAACAGCAAAGTGTTCTTAATTATGGGACACTTCGATTCTTTGGTTTGAAGTGTGGTCCATGAAAATCCCTATTTTGAGGTTTGTGTAACCCTATCCCTTCCTCTCCATCCAAAAACTTCAAATGAATGCACACATGAAGGGAAAGGGGTAGAAATGGGATTGGGCCAGCTTTTCAACATCTACTTTCCTTCTATGGCTTCTTTGATTTCCTGTTTTGTTCATTACTCAACAGATTTGTCCTTGCATTTCTCTTTGTGATTTCATTACCTGCTGCATTTCCTCTCAATGTCCTATCAGGCTAACATCGCGACACTATGTCAGTCATCATCAACTACACTGCACACAGCATGATGCCATGTCTCCTACTGCATCTACACATTATCATATCACTTAATTGTTGTCATTCATGCCTCTCTTTCTGCCATGTGGTCTTCATCTTTCATCCTCCTGTCCACCCTGTTCCCCATCACACTGCATTTATAAGGCCCGACGATCATTTCTGGTGTAAATGTCGCAGTATGACTATGCTAAAGGTCAGAGTGTTTGTTTGTGCTGTGGCAGATCTCATCACTGACTAACAGCAGTACTAATAGCTGCTAATGGCTCTTTTACACTTTAGTTAAAAGCAATTTCCTGACCTTTTTTTTTTTTTTTTTTTTAGGGAATGTATATGACAGTGGCTAGTTTTACAGATTGTGTAGTGGTCAATACATGAGTTACTTTTACGAGGTGTAAAGAAAATATTGAAACATTGACCAATTTATTTATTTATTTTATTTGGTGATACTGTAGCAATATCAAAAAAATTGCTGTATTGATATTTTGTGTTGACAGTCATTTTTACATTTTATTACAAATTAATTTTGGCAGTACTTGCATTTTGTTGCTTATTAGGAGAAGGATAACTTGTTTGTGAAATACACTGGCAGTATTCACTGTTCTACTGATTAAATAACATGTATTTCATAAAATTTTGTGTGTTAAGCCTGCGCCACTTATTTCCATTCGGGGTTTGCTACCATGGACCTGCTGCATCTGGGCAATGGCCTGTTAGTCACAGGGTTATTGGGGTTGGGGTTATGGGTTAGAGTATGAATTAGTATGATTCTAGTTGACCTAAGAAGTTTTTGTGTCCAGAGCAAGCGAAGTCTGATTTTAAGTGTTTTACAAACCTACTTCTATCTTTCAGGTTTTAGACCCAGAGAAGCAGGCTGATCTCCTAGACTCCCTCCGAATCTGTCTCCTGCAGTTCTCCACCCTGCTGGTGGAGCATGCACCTCATCATATTCATGACAATAACAAATCACGCAACAGCAAACTGCGCCGCCTCATGACTTTTGCTTGGCCCTGTCTGCTGCCCAAAGCCTGTGTGGATCCTGCCTGCAAATACAGCGGCCACTTACTCTTGGCCCACATCATCGCCAAATTTGCCATTCACAAGAAGATTGTTCTACAGGTATAAAAAAATGAAATTCCCTTTCCTATATGCAGTACCCTGTTATTTTTGCTTATAGGTATACTTGTCTCTTCTCTCAGGTCTTCCACAGCTTATTAAAGGCCCATACCATGGAGGCTAGGGCTATTGTACGACAGGCCATGGCTATTCTGACCCCAGCTGTACCGGCTCGTATGGAGGACGGCCACCAGATGTTGACCCACTGGACTCGCAAAATCATTGTGGAGGAAGGCCACACTGTTCCTCAGCTGGTGCACATACTTCACCTCATTGTGCAACACTTCAGGGTAAGAGTCATAAGTCAGTGGATACTTTTTTTTTTTACCATATTGGTAATAAAGCGAAGAAGGAGAGGGATGGTTTTGAGATGTTTTGTTATTGGCTTGTCTGTTAGCATGATATTTCAAAATGTGCTACTTTGATTAGTCAGTAATGGGCCCAGGAAGAAATTTTGTTTTGGGTGTTTTTTGTGTGGATCCAAAACACCATTTAAGAATTCTGTACCGAGTGCATCTAGTATTGTTTTTTTTTTTTAAATGCTAATAATTTCTTGCTACAGAAACTTTTCTTGATTCTTTTGAATGTATGGGGTTGAATATTTGTATGAGGCATTTATACTAATAAACTCTGTCCTAAATACATAGTAACTAATAATGATATCCAGAGAGAAACCATTCAAAGCTGTGTTATTTTGTGTGGCTGTCTGATGGGGTGAGTAATATTAATTAAATACACCTCATTTCATATTGACAGTTCTGCACTTTGGTCCATTGTTGCCCGATATTTAAGAATTACTGTTACTGGGCAGTGGAGCAAGTTACAGACACATCCTTCACAGAAAAGGTCAAAGTGCATCAGTTTTGTGCCTGGGTCAGTGCTACCACTAAAGATTAATTTATGTTAAAGTTGAGAGACATTTTCTGCCCCTCTCCCTTCTCAGATCAGTCTCTTCAGTAAGGGAGCGACAGTCTCTTAGCACAAGACTGACATTTTCCTCAGCTCCCTCTCTCTAGCTCGCTGACAGGCTGCTCTCACTGGGCCAGATGACTAATCTAATGTAATCACATCAGCATAATTACACTGGGGAAGAGATAATGACAGACAGATGAGAGACTTGTGCATGTGTGTGTGTGTGCGCGTGTTGGATAAAGAAATGGAGAGAGAAATTGAGTGTTTGTCTGTGCACACACGTGATGGACAGGGCTAAGCCACTCTGTCATTAAGGGGCTATGAAGTCCTGCTCTATCCACTGTAATTACCCTCAAAGTGAGAAGGTTTAATATTCTTTGACACTGGCAACAGCCTTCAGATAGACATCTCATCTCTCACTCTTTTGTCCGCATGCGTCTTGAGTGCTTCAGAGTCCCAGTTCAGATTCTGATGAAGCCAAGTGACTCTCAAGTTTGAATGCTCAGGGCTAAGTGTGCGTCGTCATGTCCTTGAGATTAAGGAGCAGTACGACTTCAGAGTTTGCTAATTTAGTGGCTCAAAGTGAATGCACAAGTCATATAAGTGAACATATGCTATGGCAAAGTATTGACACAACATAAAAACACTTATACAGTATGAATTAATTGTGTTTAAGGCTAGAAGGATCATGCAAACCCAAATTAGGCAATGTGTAAAATGTAAATAACAGGTTTGCAAATCTCATCCAGTTGTATTTTATTTATAGTAGCTCATAAACAACATATCAAGTCTTGAAACTGAGATAGTTTACCATTTAGCAGAAAATAACTGAATCTGATGGCAACGACTGGAGTAAGCATTTTGCAACTAATTAGGTTAGCTGGTGGCTGGGTATAAAATTTGAATTTTAGAAAGGGTCATGCTCATAATTTTCATGCCCTCTTCCCATTTTTTTGATTTGATGAAGGATATTTTGAAATTTTTGGTTGGCACTTAAAAAGGCTGCCCTTCTGTGGTAAATCACTGATAATCATAATTTGGCCTTTCCTTTTAAATATCTATTTTATGCCTTTTTGAACTAAGATTGAAGTTGTCTGATGTCTGGATAAAAAAAGCAAAGCAAAGAGTGCCTAAAGCGGGTGCTAAGCTACAGTGACTTTTTTACGTGGATGGAGTTGTGTAGGTGCTGCTCTGTTGTCTGCTGTCCCCATCTCTCATGTGAACTACTGCAGCTCATTTTAAACTCGGCCATTGGCATTGAAGACCATCTGCCACTCCTGCTTTGGGAAATCAAAATGCAGGACTGTCCTGCTGAATAATCTCTGTATAGAATATCAACTAGTCATTGAGTCATTGGGCAACTTTTCTATTCTACATGTGTTGGTAGGTGCTGGTGGTAAAGGTGTAGAGAACAATTTACTCCAGCTATAAGATTCATGTATTAGTCTAAAATCATTACTACCCTCTTTATGAAAGTTATGTTTGCTGTTGGGTGGTTTTTGTTGTTTGTTGCATGATAACTCAAAAGGTAACGGTCAGATTTGGTCCAAGTTTCAGGAAACGACTAGTTTTTGGTGTAGATCTGTGTAGTTCAGCATTTACTCTTGAACTAAAAGATCCCCAGCTTGAGTCCATGTAAGTGCTGCTATACTTTTACTGTTTGTGATAGCTTGCTTTGGTAGAAGCTTGCCCTCTTTGGCTGCTTCTAGTTATTTTAATGTTTTTGGCATTTCCTTTCAGGTGTACTACCCAGTGCGCCATCATCTAGTGCAGCATATGATTAGTGCCATGCAGCGCCTTGGATTTACTCCCAGTGTAACCATAGAGCAACGGAAACTTGCTGTTGACCTGGCTGAAGTGGTCATCAAGTGGGAATTGCAGAGAATCAAGGACCAACAGGTACAAGCTTATCCACTCTCAGTATATGTATATATGTATATATATATATATATATATATATATATATATATATATATATATATATATATATATATATATATATATATATATAATTTTTTAAAATGTTTTTTTTTATGTTTTATATGAATCCTCCTCTTGCGTTTTCTCTTGGGTGTGTCAGCCGGAGACAGAGGCTGAGGCGGGAGCTGGTGGTGAAGGGACCAGTACTGTTGGGGTGAAAAGAGGCCTGTCAGTGGACACTGCTGCAGCTGGACAGGACGTCAAAAGGTTCCGGACTGCCACAGGAGCTGCCTCCACGGTGAGCTCAATCAGCCATCACTCAAAGACCTGAATGCGATTCATAATGTTGGTCCCAAAAGGCTTCAACCATATGTCATGCCAGTTCCAGTTAGGAAGAAATTCTGCTATTTCAGTACTAGTTCACTTTATTGTGGGATTAAACACAATAAAAAAGCCTGACAAGCTTGACCCATTCATTGTATTAGTGAAGCTTGATCTGAAATTCTTCCTATTTCCAACTAAATCAGTCCTTCCCAACAAATAAGAACTTTTTAGCCAGGCTTTATGTTAAGCTTTTTTCCAGTAATTTTTTGTATGCTTTCTAAATTGTCAGTTTGTTAAAAATAGGTACATATGATGGTACTGCTACCGGAATTATGGTTATGTGTATCCAGTGCATTCAGAAGTAGTCTTATCTGATTCCCCTGTAAAACCAACCCGAAAAGTGTTAAAAAAAAGAAAAAAAAAGAAAAATAATTATGAAGAATTAACTCTTACACCAATAAAGTTACTCTTTTTCGTTAGAAATGATAATAGGATTTCAGTTGTTAATGGTATTTGTTGTTGTAGGTATTTGGTCGCAGCCAGTCAATGCCCGGTACAGAGACCATGCTCACCAAACCCGTTGAGAAACAACATACGGACACTGTGGTCAACTTCCTCATCAGGATCGCATGCCAGGTAATCCACCAGTCATTAATACCACATTAGTCCACACTTATACACACCAGCTCAGGTACAGTTCTGCCATGCATAGCGCCTGCCAGGTAGGACATCCCTAGCTCCTCAGTAGAGGTAGGACACACCTGGTGGCTGTCCTAAACATATCGCTGCACACTCCAACACACAGTCCTCTCTGTGTCTCCTCACACAGCTGTCTCCTGGTCCAGTGACAGCGGTAACCTTGGTTATAAGCCTCAAATAGACCAGTGAGATTTAATTCACCTTGACTTTTCTACTTATTTTTGGCAAGGCTCCATGCTCACAGATCACCCAACCATCCCCTCAAAAGAAGCCATGGGGATCATATACTGAGAAAGAAAAGTGAAGAGAAACTTATTTTAACTTTTTTGTTAATATCTATAATTAACAGAATTAACACAAACAGGAAACTAACCTTCAGCTTAACCACACCAGATTAATTTTTCTCAGGAACATTTGTATTAGGTATGTGGCAGGCCATTGATTCCCATGTAGTGGGGTTGCTAGCATTTTAATTTGCATTTGTTGAGTACAGTCTGTCAGTTTTACAGGTATGCATCTGTGTTAGCCCAGAAACTAAGTGGACACTGTTAGGAATGTGAACCATTTAAGGTGTAAAGTTACCTGGGATAGGCTCCAGCCACCCACGACCCCTAATGGGAATAAGCGGAAGAAAAGAGTAGATGTTTGTGATTGTCCATGGTCATGTAATAAAAAATAATTGCATTAGACATTATATGTACAGATTTGAAGCCATGAAATGTTATATTTTTTTATATTAGACTTTTCAGTAAAAGTAACAAATGCTTGATATATTTAAAATGCATAAAAATTGCAGTTAAAATGTACTTAAAGAATAACAGAACTAGACAATAACCAAAAGGCGAGTAAAGATTAGACTTATGAAAAAATAAAACAAATGCTATAACAGACCAGGAAGATGAGTGATGAATATTTCTTCATTCTTAGATATGGTCCCTTACAAAAACTTAGAAAACACTGAGCTTTATTTGCAATGTCACTGTTAGTCTATACAGTATAACACGTCTACTTGGTCCTTGTGATTTTTTTCTGGTCTTGTCAGGACATCAATGTGACAGTGGCCATAAAGAGCAGTTGACACTCATAACTGTAATGATATTAACCTCCCTGGCCTGTCTAGGTGAATGACAACACAAATGTGGCTGGTTCGCCTGGGGAGCTGCTGTCCCGCCGCTGTGTGAGCCTGATGAAGACTGCCCTGAGGCCCGACATGTGGCCCCGTGCCGAACTCAAGCTGCAGTGGTTTGACAAGTTGCTCATGACAGTGGTAAGATGGCATATGCTTTCATTAATTCACTCTTCCATCCAGGGTTTTTGTGTTCTATTAGAGAGCTACATTGTTTTCCCCTTAATTATTTGCAATGGTTTGGTCAATGGTGTTTGTTTTAATGCTCTTATGTTGCTGTTTGTTTAGCTGAGTGTAAAAAAAAACCATTAAGTTTATGCAGTTGTTTTGGACATACAGTGTTTTATGTTTGTTTTTTTTTGGACTAGGACTGAAAAGATTTAGTTTCTGCTTCCTTTAACAGAAAGTGTGCAATCTGTTTTCTAGGGGTGTAATGATACGTCATTGCAATGATATGATACGTATCGATTAGAATTGTTTCGATACAATTCAAAAACAATAATGGCTAGTTTGGAATGATACAATTCAATACAATTCAGCACCTTCATTTTGATAATTGATACAGCAACTTTTTGCCAAAAATCATAAAAGTTTATTCTCAAATGTGGCACGGAAACACAAAAATTACAGTCAAAAGCTGTATCTCGTTATATTTTAAGATAAAAATTTCTAATACTGATATTTCTGATATTATTGATCAATTTTCCCTGTATATTGATACACGCTCCCTAGAAAACAATATGATTCGATACAAGGTAATGCGTATCGATATAGTTGTTTCATAGGAAAAAAAATTATATACTGTAGTTACTGTATTGTTACACCCCTACTGTTTTTATGTTTTGAGACTTTAAACTATCAGCCTGGCTTTATTAGCTAGGATTTTAACTGATGAAAGTGAATAGTCAGTCTCATGCTCCACAGAGGTCTAGAGTTGGTGACACTCCCATTGGCTGGTTGTCCTACACACCTGTCAACATTCAATGAATGCCTGTTGATAATACGATGAAAGTGTCTGTTCCAGCATTTGTCATTTAAGCATAAATAAAGAAAAGGAAAATAGAAAAGGAAAGCAAGTGACAAAATATAGCTAATTGTAGAATAGCATTAGTATTTTGGTATTTTCAGTGGTGTTGAGTTGGTCTAGTTTTTACTTTTTTAAACTGGAAAAAACAAAGGAAAGGTTGCAATTCTATTGTTGTGGGATTGTGGTATTTTTTGTCTTGGATAATGGAAGATCTTTGGTTGTTGTAGTTTGGAATTGATGTTTTTATTTTTGTTACAACTTTAAGCAATAAGTATCTAATATGTTTTGTTTGAAAAAGTTTCTGGCCTTGCTTAAGCTCCGACTTAGTGTTTGCTCTTACGTCGCCGGGTCCTTTGTCTGTTATCAGAAATACATGAAGAGCAGCGCCAACTGCCATAATGACAAAATAATGACAGTGGTGAGATAAGGAAAGTCTATCCGCCCTGGCCTGTGCCTCCCTGCTCAGCCCCTCCGCCTTTCTCCATTCTGAACTCTTCATCCTTGGCTTCTCTATCACCCCACTGTGCTTCTGCATCTCCCTCTGCCTCCTGCCGCCACTTCCGCCCTGCTTTTTTCCCTCTAGCCGCTTATCACAGTCTCTTTTCTTTTCTCCTTTTATCCGTTGCTCCCCTCCTCCTCGCCTCATCTCTTTGGTCTGATTCCTACGCCGCTGTTGAGACAAGGTTATCACCAAGCGGTAGCAATTGTCACGTCCTTCTCTTGTTCTCTTTTGGGGATCACTGCATCGACTGTGCCTTTTTCTCAGACATGTACACACACCTCCCCTAATCAACCTGTGTCAATCCCCAGGGACTGCCCCTACGGGACTTCATGTAGCTCTTGTGCTTATGCGAATGCACAAGCACATCTCCCTTGGGACCAGGCACCTGCCCAGCCATCTCACTCAGACTAATGAACAATGCTCTAAATCGGATTACCTTTTATCATCTAGCGTGGCAGTGATTAGGAGTCAGGAGAGGCGGTGTGAGAGGGCAGGCAGAAATGCCAAAAAACATGTAGACATTGACATACACATGCATGCAGTAGACAAGCTGCCATTTTGTTAATACTATGCTAAATCAATATTACCTAATGTCTACTTTGGCTTTTATCACAAAGAGTCACCTTGTTCATTAGCCTAGATTACTAGAACAAGTCTGTTCGAGATTACCCTCTTGGCCTCGCCTTTGTCATAAACCATGATTGCAATTGAGACAAAATTAGAACCCCATGCATGTCATTGATTTTTAGCTTATTAGTGATCCCAGTGTCTTGTACCTTTTAAATAAGGAAGTCCTCTTTGTGTAGAATATTGATTTCTGTGTGGTTCACAATTTGCACAGAGGGGGGCATTTAGTAGCTTTACATTGAAATTGATTTGTATAACTTTGTAGCAAAAAATAAAATAAAATAAAAAATCTTACATGATTTTTACATCTGGAACACCTTCTGGTACCAGGATTTTTTAAGGGTGATACTATTCCAGAGTAATCAGCACTGTAGGGTTTATAGCTCATTTGGTAGAACATCTGCTCTTTTAAGTAGGGGTTTGAAAACCTTGCTGACACCACATACTAACTCCAGTCACAAGATTTTAATAATTTTGTAACAATAGGTCTTTTTGTAAGGGTAAGGTTAGGTAAGCTTTAAACTTCACAGTCCTATTCTTTGGCAGAAAATTGGTCCATTGAAAAAAAAAGAAAGAAATTACGGTGCTGTTGTTAGGGGGTGAGTGGTTGGATGGAAGAGAATTTCAGCTATTACCAACCATTACTTGATCCTTCATATTTCAAACATGTCTTTTTCCTTTGTGCCTTTAGGAGCAGCCAGCACAGGCCAATATTTCCAACATCTGCACTGGACTGGAGATTCTCTGCTTCCTCCTGACAGTGTTGCAGTCTCCAGCCATCCTGGCCCACTTCAAACCTCTCCAAAGGGGCATTGCCGCGTGCATGACATGTGGCAACACAAAAGTTCTGCGGGCTGTCCATTCCCTTCTCTCTCGCCTCATGAGCATCTTTCCCACTGAGCCAAGTAAGTTGGTATTAAAAAAGGTATACGTATGTAGGGAGCATTGATTTCTGTCTGCTGAATGTCTGGATTGGCACTACGAACTGTCTTTTTTGTAGTGTAATTATCAGTGTGATCAATTAAGTCTCAAAATGTTTGGAAAGTTGTTCTAAGGATATGCGTAAATACTTTGCACATAAAAAAAAACGTTTTTTTTTTTTTGCACAGGCACGTCAACAGTGGCATCAAAGTATGAAGAGCTGGAGTGCCTGTATGCTGCTGTGGGCAAAGTAATTTATGAGGGACTTACCAACTACGAAAAAGCAACAAGCAACACAAACCCAACACAGCTTTTTGGTAAGATGTCTGCTCTAGACCTTCTTTTTCACATGTGCTTTCTCTCTTTTTCTTGGTCACTTTAGGCAATTAGCATAGAAGGCTAAAAATTTAGCGAACGGGGGGCTAGTGCTTGAGCTAACATCTGGACTGTAAATGCCCACAGCCCAGCAATTTTCTCTTTGGGAGCTTTTAACATTACTTTATGCACCTAAATGTTGCGATTATTTATAAATTGAGCCCCTATTACCAAAGATGTGTGTCTGTTGAGAAATGTTGTAAAGATAATACAGTTTGAAACAGCTCCCAAAGTGGCTGTTGTGGTCAGTAAAAACCTTTCACTGCCCCCTGCATACAGGTCTTGCTGATGTGTTGCATCTGTCTGGCCAAAGCGTGACATTTTAACATTTGTTCTCCCCCTGGGACCCACCACAGGGAGGGACATTACTCATCCCTATCCTTTCCTCTGTGACAATGTGAACTCTTTGTTTCCTTTAAAAGCTGCTCTTTAACACGCTGACAAAATGTGTTTGTGAGTGTGTGCCCTCACTGTTGTTTGGATTTTCGGCCCTCTGTCTGAACAGGAACACTTATGATCCTGAAGTCAGCCTGCAGTTACAATGCTAGCTACATCGACCGGCTCATCTCTGTGTTCATGCGCTCGCTGCAGAAGATGGTGCGGGAACACCTGAGCCCACAGCAGGCCAACCCAGGGGTCACTGAGACAAGCACAGGTACATACAAAAGCATAAGTCCCAGCCAGATTCTTCAACCTATGTGTTGATTAGTAACCTATTCAGTATGTTTAGCTGCTGCTTTACTCGGGCTAATTGTGCATTCATGTGATCTGGGTATTTTCCATTAGCGCTAAATGTTTGTAGTAGTAAATGCTTATAAACTGCAAATTTACTTGGTAATCATGGCTGTGTTCTATTTGTATAAGTCAGTGGTTACACTTAGCACTTTTGAAAATCCACTCAACAAAACTAGAAAAAAATGTTTTTTACTTGGTAACTGCGCCTCCCAAAAACATTAACATATTTTAAGCTACATCATTCATGCTGTCTCTTTTAAATCTTTACAACACAAGAAACTCTTAAGAACCAAAA
Source organism: Bostrychus sinensis (assembly GCA_020698575.1). NCBI lineage: Eukaryota > Metazoa > Chordata > Actinopteri > Gobiiformes > Eleotridae > Bostrychus > Bostrychus sinensis. The sequence goes on along the minus strand of CM036260.1, from coordinate 11,526,217 downwards.
AACACGCAAGCCAGCAGCAGAATTGCAAAGATTGTGTTTTTGCTGGTCTAAAATAAGACTGTATACATTTCACAGTTATTTGACAATGAACTTCATTATCCTGGTGTATTAGTGCAACAAGAGAAATTCCAATGACCACTAAGTACTGTTTAATTTAAATTTCTGTCCCTGCATGTAAATGTACTGTGAGCCAGACATAAACACTTACTTTAGATCTTGGGTCTTGCTGTGCTACCGTACCTAACCCGTGTTCTATTCTAAGATGGGGCTGACTGTTTGATTTATTGTAATGTTCACAACACGCACTTGCAATATGATCTCGCTTTGATTTCTGATTACATTTAAGATATCTCAGCGGCGTCTAACTTCTTTAAACGACTGCATCACAAACACTGTACTGGGGCTTTCATTTGGGTTCACACAAGTGCTGTCATTCTCAGGGGAGATGCACACCTCAGTCTGATTTCACTGGGAGTGTTCTCAGTTCTTGTTACCAGCCTGAAGTATTTCCTAGTCTTTCTCTTGTAACACTGCACATATAGAATCTTGGGTCATCAATAATAAGGGTTTCCTGGCTAATAGCTCTCAGATTTTATCATTGCTTTTAAATTGTGCCTTAATGACCATGTCAGGATGCACAAGGGTAGCTCTCCACCAAGAGCATTGGTAGTCAGTAAAACCAAACACAAACACTAATTGTTCTTAACATTGAATTTGGAAGTTATATTTTGACTTTCCTGTTCTTTCAGTGACGAGTGAACTGGTAATGCTGAGTCTGGATTTGGTGAAGACTCGGCTCTCTGTGATGAGCATGGAAATGAGGAAGAACTTCATTCAAGTCATTCTAACATCTCTAATTGAGAAGTCACCTGATCCTAAAATCCTTCGAGCTGTTGTCAAAATTGTTGAGGAGTGGGTGAAAAACAATTCACCTATGGCTGCTAATCAGGTAAGACTGATTTTTAACAATTAAGTAGCAGATAAACCATAACTTTATTGCAAGTTATAATATACAAAGGTTAATTAGTATTAATTTAATAAGGTGTGAATATTTTGTACAAAAAATACATTGGGGGACACACTTGCAGAGCAGTTAGTGCTCTTGCCTCCCAGCAAGGAGGTTGTAAGATTGATCCTCAGGTGGGCCGTCACGTCTTGCCTGTGTTAGCATGGATTCTCTCCAGACACTCTGGCGTCCTCCTATCATCCAAAGATTGCCCATATTGAATGAATGCGAGGGTGAAAGGTTGTCTGTCTGTGTATGTCTGTGTCAGGCTTGCACCTAACTGTCCACTGTTCAGGATTTCAGGATGTATTCCACCTCAAGCCCATGGTTACTGGGATAGGCCCCAGTACCCGTGACCCTCATAATGGAAAAAGGCAGGAGAAGAAAGCACATATATAGGTTTTTCAAGATAACTTTATTGCGATATACACACATATGCTAATCTTGCAATAAACTGTATCCTGTGGCCTATTACTAATATGTCACTAATATGTAATATGTCACTAAACTTTTCATCTCGTAGATGTACATACATAGTTGCTTGGTCTATAGGGAGAGAGATGGCTAGATGGAGAGAAAACAAACAGAGACTTTGTTAAATAGAAATGTCTAGAGTTTTCAGTTTAATTTCACTATTTACTAAATTACACTTATTATATTATGGGTCTGACACCACCTCTTAGATGCCCAACCTGCGTGAGAAGTCCATCTTACTGGTGAAGATGATGACCTACATAGAGAAGCGTTTCCCAGATGAGCTGGAGTTAAACGGCCAGTTCCTGGACCTCGTTAATTACGTCTACAGGTAATTACAGCTATTTATCACATGGCCAAATGGCCATACCGTGGACGCCACGCTGCCCTTGCATCCATCTCAACAAGAGGGATGAAGGTTGGGAGGTCGAGGCGGGGATCGACATGGTAGGTTAAGTCAAGGTGCAACAGAAAATGAATCAAAGAAAGTTTTCAGCCACATTTTGTGTACCTTTTCAAGTAATGGATAGTAGCTTGGGAAAATATGAATCATAGAAAATGGATGTATTATTCAGTCAAATGAATTTATTATTAGGAGTCATCTTTAGACAGAGGCATTGTTCATCAGAGGTCATCTAACAGCAGGCGGTGGTAGATAGGATTTGTGCCAGACTGTTTTAGCGGGCTGCAATGATGTCAGGGCTCAGCTTACACATGACAGGACCCCCGGTGGGTGGGGGGCAGAGGGCAGAGACGGCTCCACTACCTGCTATTTATCAAACCATACCGCTTTGTCTTGCTGTCCCACACACATACACAGTCAATCAGCCTAATGTACACTAGATCCCTCCGCCCCATCTGCTGTTCACCATTTTAAAAATGCACTAAAGCCATGATGGACAGCAAGTAATGATAATGAAATGATAAAGCAGCTGTGCCCGTACAATGTGTCATTAAGAGAATTGGGCTAATATTCAGCTGTGGAGACCCTGCCTTTGTTATCCTTTTTATGCCACCTTTCCTCTCTCCTCCTGTTACATGGATCACACCCTCGAGGCCCATTCAGTATGGCTGGGTGGTGGTGAAGTGATGGTTTTGCATATAATACATGGCTTTTAGTGCTTCACTATCACAGCAGTCTCCGCCTTTCATATTTTTATTCAGTACCAAGTGTGATGAGGTCTTGTCTCTATTTGTTGTACTTTATAGCAGAGATTAGCACTGGTGAGTCAGGGGCCCAAAATTGGTTAACAGGAAAATTTTATACATTGTGTGTATTTGATGCGTAAATATTTTTAAATTGAGTAAAACTTTGAGAATTGTAAAATGCCACCTTTTGTGAAAATTGTTAAAAACATCCTTTTTGCCTCATAATATCTCTGTTAGGAAATTCAGGGGTTACTTTCCGCCAGAAGTTATGGCAGTCTTTAAAACAGAACACTATTTGTTCCTACTTGTGCCATAAAGGTCATAGTAAAATAATTTGGAAAAAGAAGTTTGTTCTGTAAAAAGTAGATCACAATAAAATGATGAGGGATAAAAATTTAGTCCACCCGCATTTTTTTCCTTTTTAGACTACTTTTTCTACGTTTAATTAAAGCACACAAACCTATTAAAATGACTGTTTTGTCTGTTATATCTTAAGGGACGAGAGCCTCTCAGGAAGTGATATCACATCCAAGCTGGAGCCAGCCTTCCTCTCTGGGCTTCGCTGCTCTCAGCCATTGATCAGGGCTAAGTTCTTTGAGGTGTTTGATTCCTCCATGAAGAGGCGGGTGTATGAGAGGCTCCTGTACATCTGCTGCTCTCAGAACTGGGAAGCTATGGGCAGTCATTTCTGGATCAAACAGTGCATCGAGGTAAACAAAGTGGTACCCTCCAGAAATCTTTTTATATTTATATTTTTATACCATTAAAAGACTGTGATATTGCAAAACAAGTCTGTCTTTTTGCTTTTCTTTTGAGTTTGAGGTGGCCTCCTGTCAGCCCTGTCACTTTATTCTGTCACTGATTGTCTGTTTTGCATCTGTTTGACTTTATTTTTTTAGCTGCTGTTGGCAGTGTGTGAGCGAAATACAATCATAGGCACCAGCTGTCAGGGATCAATGTTACCTTCTATCACTAATGTCATCAACCTGGCCGACAGCCATGACCGTGCTGCCTTCGCCATGGCAACGCACGTCAAGCAGGAGCCACGAGAGCGGGAAAACAGTGAGACCAAGGAAGAGGTAGGCACACACAAGATCTGTTTGTGTTTTATAAATTGAAATAATGAGAAAAGTGTCATTAAAAGTTGTTTTGCTTCCCTACCTTCTCCATGAAAATTATGTTCTTTCTACCATTGGTTTGCTTGTCTGCTAGCAACATGATTCAGAAAGTTAAGATCAGATTTTTTGTGACATTTGCAGAAGGTCAGGAATGGGACACAGAACAAATAGATTTTCATTAAAGAACAGGTCATAAAAGGGAAAAGAAACAAATTATTTTTTTGGTGTGGATCTGGATCACTGTCTGGATCTAGTAGTTTGTACAGGATTCTTCACCATTACCATACAGGTATTTGAATGTCTTTCTGTTTTTTTGACAGGACGTGGAGATAGACATAGAATTAGCGCCAGGTGACCAGACAGCAATTCCCAAAACTAAGGAGCAGGCAGAGAGAGATGCAGGCAACCAACTGCACATGCTCACCAACCGCCATGATAAGTTCCTTGACTCACTGCGAGAGGTGAAGGTAAGGCTGTGCAAACCTCCAACTAAATCTTTAGTGGATGGGCCCTGTCATCAACAGCAGTTGTTTGTCTATTCTGATAGACGGGGGCACTGCTGAATGCACTGGTCCAGCTTTGCCATATCTCCACACCATTAGCTGAGAGAACTTGGGTTCAGCTCTTCCCTCGCCTCTGGAAGATCCTCTCTGACCGGCAGCAACATGTGAGTATTACTTTAATCAGGAACACAATCGCTAGTTAACCTCAACCAAAGTATGGATTAGGGATGCACGATAATGCATTTTTGGAAACATTACATATAACCGATAATTTGAAGCTTCTTGTGGCCAATACCGATAATGAGCCGATAATTCTCATATAAGATTTTGTATCAAATTTTTATTAAACTCAGCCTGAGTTTGAGAGCAGTACAATTTAATTTAACAGTATAGCTCTTAACAAACTTCATTAACCCTCTTCTTACTTCTAAAACCTGAAATATATTTGACAAATTTATGAATATAGAGTAAAATTATCCTTCTCATAAGCACAATAACTTACACTCACACTGTAGGCTGTATCCCCACTGTGACATGGTAATGTGTCATAAGTCATACTGTGCCCAATGCCTTTTTCTTTTTCCTTTTTTTTTTTTTTGCTATTACAATTATTGCTGTAATTATATTTTTTCACATTAATATACATTTAAAGACATTTTCTAACAACTTAGTTGCAGATCAGTCGTTTTTTACCCCATGTGATCTTGAATCTAACAGGGGGAAAGAGGCGTGGCTTACGTTAGAACGTCCAATTAGACGAGTTTGCCCAGAGCCTTCTCTTGATCTAACGCATGAGACGCAGGCTGTGGATGAGGCGATCAAATCTGTGGATTAACAAAAAGTTTGTGAAGGAATGAGCCTGGCCTTTCCCGCACAAAGCCTCTCGCTTCTACACTGGGCTGAAACGAGGCAGTTCTTTGCTCTGTGTGAGAGAGAAAGCCCAAATTGAGCAGCAGTGGGGCTGGTACCATCCAGTCCTTCTGTCACTCGATGAGAAAAGTGCTGGAAAACTCCTCTGGCTCCACACACACAGTCTGGGGCTATTGTTCTTTCATTTTGTCGAATATTAACAGGTAATACACCCTTTTAAGACCGTGCATTGAGTACGTGTTAAACTTTTGAAGTGGCGCCATATGCTGTGCAGCACTGTCTGTGTGTTCGACTGAAGACAGCGGGGCGGGCTGCTCTGTGTTTGTCACATCTTCGTCATGATAAAGTTTTAGGAAACTTATAATATTTGATGTAAAAAACTAGTAGCTCCCTCCTCCTAGAACTGCAACAGAACATGCAGAAACTCAGAAGTCTTTCTTTGTCGGACACCGTACAGAAATCCTGCACAGGTGACAGCTCCACTGCTCCCAGGCTGACAGCAGTCTGCAGCAGGGGCGGGGCTGGGGAACACTCAGACTGAGGGCTGTCAATGAGAAAACCACAAGGCAAACATGGCAAATTTAAAGCAGTTCGGGCTTATTATTATCGGACTTATTATCGGTTAAAATTTTAATTATTGGAATTATATATATATGACGTCATAATTGCCAATTATCAGCCCGATATTATTGTGCGTCCCTAGTATGGATTACTGCTTTGGCTTGTATGCTAAATAAGTCAATATATAAGTCAGTCTATTTGTATTAATATATTACCACTGTACAGTTATAGATTTGAGGTTAAGGTTGCATATATCAAAAAAAAAAAGTTAAAGCAATTTGTACAACATTATAACGCACTCTAATACATACCTTTATTACCCCCAGAAGTAATGGTCAATTTGCATTATTTTTTTAGGAAATCTAGTGAGCCTAGGAATGATAAATTTTTATTTGAATCCAGATTCTGTGTCACTGTGGGATCGGGTCAATTGTGCTAACTCTTGCCACAAGGGGTCTAAAGGAGCCAATGATTAGTTTTATTGGATCAATAGATAGCACTTTTACCACTGAACTGAAACATCTCCAGTTCAATTCCATGTAGGTGTCTAGAGCTTTTGCTTTGAAGCTAGTGCTGTTTGCAGCACTTTGTGTTTTTTACACTGCATCAATTCAATACAATATGCATTCAATTCAGCGTCACCCCAATGACACTATGTAGATTAGTGCTTGTTAGTACAGTATTCAATGCTTTCATTTTCTAGTTTTCTTGTTTCTCCTCTTGTATCTTATCAATGTCGTTTATGACAGCCAGTAATGCTGACCCTGGATTCCTAATTTGTGCCTGCAAATATGCAATTTACACCTAATTAGACAGATTCACTTTTTTCTAAATATGGAAATGAGAAGGCAAAAGGAGGAAAGCTGTAATCAGTTTAATGAACCAGATGCATATAAAGTATTTTGAGACTTTTTAAAAGGTCTTGATTTGAAGTGATTGAAGCAGTTAAATATCTGAAGTTAACTAATGCAAAAGATGATCCCAAAAATGACGGCCCTTTATGTGACAGGCTCATAGTATGTCACATCTGTTCATCAGAGGCCTTTTAAATAATGTCAAGAAAATAAAGTGATTGTTGCTGAATGGACATTTGAATGATGGAAAGACATAATCTTTTAGATAGAAATATGAGTTATTAGCATTTACAACATCATGATTAAAGTGACAATCAAATGTTAATTTTCCATACTGTCAGCAAGATGGGCGAATGAGTTTCATTTTCGCTGTCCTTTACATGTGATTGCTGAGCATGTGTCATGATTACTGAAAGAATAATCCTGCACTCAGAAGCGAGGCTGCTGTATCGTCTATTTGTGTCAGCCTGTTCAGTATAAACAGAATAAAAAATAACCTTGGGCATGAACAGCAATATTTTAACTATTTGAATAGATTCTGTTCACCTAAAAAAGCTGCTAAATGACAGGTGTGCTGTCATTTTATTTTAATCTTTATATAATTTTCCTTGTTTCTTTACAATTTGATTTTACTGGCCTGTATTTCATGCTGCTTGCAACTCAATGCCTTGATCAATAATACCATCACTGTAATACTGACTGTCTCCTTCTCTCTCTTTTCCAGGCTCTTTCAGGGGAGATGAGTCCGTTCCTGTGCAGTGGCAGTCACCAGGCCCAGAGGGACTGTCAGCCCAGTGCCCTTAACTGTTTTGTGGAGGCCATGTCCCAGTGTGTGCCTCCTATTCCCATCCGCCCCTGTGTGCTTAAGTACCTGGGCAAGACACACAATCTGTGGCTGCGCTCCACTCTGATGCTGGAGCAGCAGGCCTTCGAGAAGGGTCTGAGCCTGCACAGCAAACCCAAACAAAGCACCGAGTTTTACGAGCAGGAGAGCATCACGCCTCCACAACAGGTAATGAATTGTGTATGTATATCAAAATCAATATTCTAACTTACATTTTTGCACTTGTTAAAACTTTTGCTCTTGTGTTTTTCCTTAAGGAGATTTTGGACTCTCTAGCAGAGCTCTACTCCCTGCTTCAGGAGGAGGATATGTGGGCTGGCCTGTGGCAAAAGAGATGCAAGTTTCCAGAGACAGCCACTGCCATTGCCTATGAGCAGCATGGCTTCTTTGAACAAGTAAGAAATACATTTACTACAGTTCAAAATATATTAATAGTTAAATGCATAAGTACATCTTGGTGACAATGTGATCTTAATTGAAATAATGTAGTGTATGCACCACTGTCATTTTTGTGCATGGCTCAATGTTTAAAATGATTTATTTTAGGCTCAGGAAAGCTATGAAAAAGCCATGGAAAAGGCTAGGAAAGAGCATGAAAGAAGCAATGTGTCCCCTGCCATCTTCCCTGAGTACCAACTCTGGGAGGACCACTGGATACGGTAATTAATATCAGAAAAAGAGAAGTCATTACCTGAATCTAGCTGAAACCTTAATGATGTATCATTTAGAACATGCCACATGCACAGTATCCCACACACTGCCTTTAAAATCACCCAAGCATTTTATCTTCCTACTTTTTTCATGTTTAGCTGTTCTAAGGAATTGAACCAGTGGGAGCCGTTGACAGAATATGGCCAATCTAAAGGACACTCAAACCCTTATCTAGTGCTGGAGTGCGCTTGGAGAGTTTCCAATTGGGCTGCCATGAAGGAGGCACTAGTACAGGTGAGTAGTGCACCATCATCAGATATGTAGGTCCGGCTGTCCAATCACCATTAACACTCCTAAGAAAGCAATAAGTCTTGATAGAAAATAGAAAGTTCTCAGACTCAGTGGAGCCTCCAGGCCTGAACTTAGTGAACCAAAGAATGACCTATTTATTTTATTTGAGTGTTTTGGTACAGTGCTGTATATTAAGCTTTAGTTTCAAGTCATTGTAAAGTATTGTAACTTGATATTGTCATTGTTGGGGTAGTCTACAGTCCTACTTTGTTCCCCTGGGAGAATGAGAGCAGTAGACCATAAAGTTGAGGAAATGCAGTTCAGCTGTTTGCTCTGTTAATTTATTGCCCTCATGTTTCTTAAAACAAAGTGTAGACGGGTGGCCAGCGTGTGATAGCACCTGACATATAACAAATACTCCTGCTTTGCTCTTTCAAGGAGACTTGGAACCAATCCATTGAGCTGTTCTGTCCTAAGGTGACACCTAATTAAATTGTCTGGACGGCCACACCAACTGCCGAGTCCCTTTATCCTAGCTTCATTCCTCCCTGCCTTGATCCAGCCATTTCTCTTTCTTTTGTCGGCTACTTTCACAACTTCCCTTCTTTAGTTCTTTTTGTCCACATTACCCCAGTACTTTTCAGTAGCTCTGCACAATATATTACAGATTTATTGTTACTGCATGATCTGCAAGTGCAATATCTGTATCCCAAGAAACTAAGTGTAAATTAAAATATGCTATCGGCCTTCATTTGACATATTGTTATTGCAGTGTTCATCATGCAGTACTATTTAAAAGTCTTAGACAGGTTTTTAAAAAGGCTATGATCAAAGAAAGCTATATTAATGTACAAATTAAAAAAATGAGATAAAAAAATCTAAACTAGAAGCAAGTGTAAAGTCTGCCAAGGCACTGGTCCTATATCACATGGTCAAGATATATTGCCCAGATCTGGACTCAAACTTAAAATCTTCTAGTTCAGGGGTAAATTCCTTTTCTATTGAGCCACAAACCTTTTATATCTCACAACGGTCAAGAATCTACTAAAACTAATCATTTGTTCTTATGGTGAGTGAAGTTAGCATCTTCGCTCTGTATCTCAAATTGGTACAGAATCCCTTAAAACACTCCTGGAGCTAAACAATAATCATTTTTATCCATGGCTCATTGATGACCATTCCTGAACTTGTCATAACAAAAAAAATATATATATATATATATATATATATATAGTGTATTTTTTTAAGCATTCTTAATTAACTGCATTATTTTTTTACACCTCAATAAACCTCACTTTTGCACTGCACTGTACGTAGTTGTTGCATATTGCATGTTTTTCGAAGGTTGTGCAGCCTTACTTTTCACTTCCACCTCTGTCTCCTCTTTTCTGTCCCGGCCTCTGCAGTTCCAGATTTAGCTGCTAATATTTACGACAGCTGCGTGTGTGAATAATTACCAGGCATCTGCTGCAGGCTGATTTGTTTTATGGTGAGGAGAAGAGCGAGGCTTTCGGTTTGCCTGAATGCCCCCCCTCCAACTACTCACACACACACACATACTCCCAGTCCAGAGGCGAAGTCCAAATGTCCCCCGCTTTCAATTAAAGCTGGCTCTTGATAAGGGCGGTCCTGTCTCGGGGATATTCATCAAGTGTCAGCCCTGATAAATGTGCTCTGACCGATCACAGTAATTTTCTCTGACATCAGGAGACACAAATACACACCTGTGCATACACGCGCACATGCTATTTTAACTCTTTTATTATTGGTCATGGAAATTTTCAGTGCCCTTTCCAGGTTTTGGAAAAGCCATACTGTACTGTGCAAAAGTATTAGAAAAATCAACAAGCACTTAAATAAATATTTTTTTATTATTGTTATTTTTAGCAAAGGCCAGTAATGGGCTAAGGTAAATCCAGATCAGTGTATAGATCCAGGACTTGTTTTAAGAAATTCTGTACCATTTTGCGATATAGACTGAAGGTACAAAAGTCACTTATAACAACTTATTAAAAAATAGGTTTAAGTAGATTCTTTATCATTATGAAGGTTTTGTGGCTCAGTGGAAAAAGCATTTACCCCAGAACTGTAAGATCTTCAAGTCTGAGTCCAGGTCTGGCCACTGTCTATAGCACTGCGAGATGAGACCAGTGCCGTGACAGAAGTCTGTACTTTCCAAATGTTTTTTTGCTTAGATTTTTCTTTTTGCAATTCAGTGTATTTTTGGACATTAATTCACCTTTCTTATGATCGAAGCCTTTCTTAAAAAACGGTATAAGACTTTTGCACAGTAATGTAATTAGCACAGTATTAATAAGTACAGTCTTTAACTTGAGAGTTTAACTCTGAAAACCCTTTGCAATCATTACATAACATGAACTACTACTTATCATTTCCTTATTGCTATTACTTAATTAAATGAGCCAACCTATGTTTGAAAACCTTAAATAGTAATTATAGTTTGGTCAGCAATGATGTGATTTTTACGCCTGGAGATTTGATGAAACGTTGTAAAATAGTCCTGGAAAAGTCATGGAAGATTATTGTGGGGAAAAAGTGTGTGAACCCTGTATTTATGTGAATACAATGGCAAACACCAAGTCGTATGACGTATCACGCTCCCCAGGGCTATTGTTTGTGTAGTGTTAATGCACTCAGAGTTTTAATCAATATCTGGGCCTGTTCCACTTTTCCGCCTCTGTGTCAGACTCGTCAGGCTGATTAATCATTAACACAAAAGTCCTGTTGAAGCCATTCACAAAACGAGTGGGGAAATGGTACTGCAATGTATTTTTGAAAGTACTCAATTATGCAAGAAGTGTCATAGACCATTGTTCCTCACATCTTTTCATTTAATTAGAACACTGCTCCTTTAAGACAATAAAGTGTGTTTTCTGTTTTGCTGATGTAATTGCTGTTATTGTGATGTTTTAATAAATGTGTATTTTTCTATGCATTTGGCTTTCACTTCATTAAACAGAGACTTTTAATAACCCTTTCCCCAGTGAAGATGCGTTAAAAAAAAAAATCTCATTTGTCAGTCCTAATGGATAAATTCCTTACCATCTCTGATATTTAAAGAAGAATTTCTTCTGCAAAATTAAAACAAACCCACTCTGATTTGTCTGTGTGTAGCCAGGCCCTAAATCTGTGTGTCAGTTATCTACCTTATTAAATTGCATTACCCATTTTTCACTTTTCTGACCTTCATTTTATTTCTTTTTGTTACAGGTGGAGCTGAGCTGTCCCAAAGAGATGGCCTGGAAGGTGAACATGCACCGTGGCTACCTGGCGATCTGTCACCCAGAGGAGCAGCAGCTCAATTTCATTGAGCGTCTGGTGGAAATGGCCTCTAGCCTGGCCATCCGTGAGTGGAGGAGGCTTCCCCACATCGTGTCGCATGTGCACACCCCACTATTGCAGGTGAGTTTACGACAAGCCTCAGAAGTCACTCTTCAAACCTTTCTCCAAAAAAGTTGCAACAATGTGTAAAATATTAATATGATGGACCACAAGGTTTGCAAATCCAATAAAAACATAATAGAACATAAACGTAATATGAAATGTGGAAACTAAGATATTTTATCTTTTTAAATTTCATGTCCGCAACATGTCTCAAAAAAGTGGGACAAGGCAATAAACAGCAGGAAAAACAAGTTAATTACTAATAAACAGCTGGAGTGAGCATTTTGTGACAAATTAGGTTAATTGACAATGTTTCAGTGAGATGACTGGGATAAAAGCAGCATTTTAGAAAAACAGATCTTGTATTATTAGTATTGGATATATTGGATGCTTATTGAAATTTTGCCAACTTAATTAACGTAACATAGTTGCCAAATGCTAAAACTTTTTCCCAATTTTGTTGCCTCGTTAACAGCTTTTTTGAGACATGTTGCTGCCATAAAAATTTATAATGAGAAATTATATTTTACAAAATGGTAAAATATCTCTGCTTTAACACAGGATATATGGTTTATTGTTCATTGTGAATTTAATATAGTTTTATGATTGTATTCTGTTTTTATTACATTTTACACATTGTCCAAACTTTTTCAAAACTGGGTCTGTAAAAATACCTTACGTATTACTATAGAGGAGGAACCCGGAGATCAGTGCAGCTAACTTTATTGTGATAAGCACTATTGTGAGATGCATGTCAAGAGATCATCAGCAGCCTGGGGACACCGCCTTGTTGAGTCCTTCTGATAACTGCCTTTATCTCTTCTCCCCTCTGAAACCATTTTGTAAAATTGAGATGGATGATAAAAAAATATAAAATATTTTTAAGCCTCTTTGATTCCACAATGAGAGATTACAGTGGAGTGGGACAATGATTAAAAACTGCACAATAAAGGAGAGGACAGGTAATGGAAATTACAAAGGTGGTGAGTTAACACAATGGGGAGAGTACAAGGAGAAAGCGAGAGAAGAAGAGAAGAGAATAAAGAGTTAGTTTAGAATGGCTGTAATTACTTTGCTGCCATCAGATACCATTTGATTAAATACCTGGCGCAGAATTACATTTACATGATGAATGGGGCACTCTGAATGAAGGTTAGAAATGGGCCATCAGCTGATATTAACAGATAATTGTGAAAAATATTGTATTGCCTAATTTATTTAGTTTCATGAGATTTCAGAGTGGGGGGTAAGTCTTCAATATAGCTCACATTGGGTTCATTTATCTTTTTCAAAACGGTAATTTAAATTGTGGGTCCTTATTGCGTTCATGCTTGGATGTTTTGGTCTGCTCACATATGTGCCATCCAATTATTTAGCCTAGCCGAGGGAAAACAAGCTATTTATTCCTCTGCCCAACCAAGCAGCCCGTTGTAAATCTCTATTCCAGACTCTATAACTCGCATTCACAACCCCATAAGCCACGCTGAATGAAAAGTTCTGTGGAGTTGAATACAGTGGAGTTCAAATACCATTGGAATCAAGTTATCATCATATCCCAGCTCTCTCCAAATGGCGATCGATGGATTATCAGCCTCTCTATTGATCACGAGGGTGGACATTAACATTGATTGATGGGTAGTCATAATGGAATGATCGATTGTGTGTTCACAGAGAGGCTTTAGGAGAATCAATAAAGCTTCTTTTCACGCAATGAGCACTCGCTTATCATTTTCACATTTTCACCGCATCTCTGCACTGCTTTTAGTGACAGTTCTAGAGTCAATCTTTGATTACCAATGGAAGTAATCCAGAAAGACTAGGTTGTTTTTCAAGCAACTATTTTTGGTGTGTCTAAAATTATCACTACATTATTTTGACTGATATTTTAGTAATATAATTTTGGCTCAACAACTAATCCAGCCACAAGGAGTCATAAACCAATGTACTATGTCCTTGTCCCATGCCTGGTTAAGTGGAGAAGGTTGCATCAGGAAGGGCATTTGGCGTAAAAACATATCTCAATTCAATATGCAAACTACTGCACACTAAGAGGCAGATAATTTGCTGTGGTGGCTCCAGAAGGGGAAATTTTAGCTCAACAATACTGGAGTCTTATATGGCCTAGTGGAATAAGGTGCTAGAAGGCTTTATTTTTAAGGTCTGTGTCAGAGATGTCCTGGGATTGCTGTTCTTGGAGGTAAATACTTTTGGGCACTTTGATCCATCTAATTTGTGGAGGTTTTTCAGCTCCTGGATTGTTGAGTTTAAACCTGCAGACCTCATGTCAGTTTACCCACACCACAACACTACTTTTTCATGGACTGTGGCTCTTTTCCTGCTGTGCAATATAGGCCTGGAGTCATTTGTGACCATGAAATATGCCTTGTGTGCTTAACATACCTAATATTATTATGCAGTCATCTTGTCTTTATCACAGGTCTTAAGGCTGCTCTACCTTTTCTTTTCTTTTTTTCAATTTGTTACTCATTCATTCATTCATTCATTCATTCATTCATCTTCTTCCGCTTATTCCCGTTAGGCGTTGCGGTTGACCGGAGCCGATCCCAGTAACTTTGGGCCTCAGTCAGGGTACATCCTGGACAGGTTCCAGCTTGTCGCAGAACTGACACAGAGACATACACAGACAGACAACCATTCACTCTCAAATTCATTAACTAGGGGCAATTTAGAGTCGCCAATTCACCTAACACATGCATGTCTTTGGACGGTGGGAGAAAGCCGGAGTACCTGGAGAGAACCCATGCAGAGTCCATTCAGAGAGTTCGTGTACTGGTCGCCTGAGGATCAAACCCACAATCTCCTTGCTGGGAGGCAAGAAAATCATGTTAGATTTTCACAGACCAATTCAAGTTGGAAACTCCACTCACTTGCTGTAACACAAAACAGATTTGGCTAGTGGCGCACATTTGTTGTCATCCTTCAACAAAACATGATCAAGATTAAGTGCAGCTGCCATAATGTCTGGACCAAATCTTTGAATCAGACTGCGAAGCAGGCATAACAATCCAAAAAAATACAAAATGTTAACTGTAAACACAAATGCTGTTTTTGGCAAAGAGAGATTGGTTGGTTCTCCTCTATGGATGATTTAAATTTAGAATGAGTTTTATATATGAGTTTTATATATGTTTGTATTTGAGTGTGAGCCCTTCAGCTACTTGACCATTATCAATGATCTACCCTGCAGCATGCCCAAAGTTGCCGGGATTGGCTCTAACTGCTCGCCCATGACCCCTAGCAGGAAAAATCTAAATAAAATAAATGAAGGAATATTACTGTTTAAAGATTCAAAAAGAGTAAGATGACATTTGCATTTTTAATATCCCCCAGGCTGCACAGCAAATTATTGAGCTCCAGGAAGCAGCCCAAATAAATGCAGGTCTTCAGCCAGCTAACCTGGGCCGTAACACCAGCCTTCATGATATGAAGACTGTGGTGAAGACCTGGAGGAACCGACTGCCCATTGTCTCTGATGACCTGTCCCACTGGAGCAGTATCTTTATGTGGCGCCAGCACCACTACCAAGGTACCACCAACACTCAAAACACATCTACCACATCTATCAGGTTTTCTGTTGACTTTTTCACATACTATTTTTGACATGTGCGAATATGTGGCAAGTGTACAATGTCATGTCACGGTACTGTCATAGCATTCTCAGCTTGCCGCCTAGGAGCCGCTAGTTCTGGGAAGATGTCTTCTTTTAAAGGCCAGAACACCCACCGGGTCTCTGTACATTTCCAAATGTCAGCTCACTAAAGCCCTCTCTCTCACTGCAGGACACACCACACATTTCTACGCACACATACAAATACTCATATTTACCTTGCCCAGTGCTCCACACACTCCTGTGGTGACTTTGAAACCATTTAGAACGGCCGTCACTGCAAAATGTGATGTCTCAAGCAACTTGTGCTCCAGCTCATACTGTGAAGTGCAGAAATAATGATAGTTCCGCTGCACCACACGAGTAAAGTTCAGTTCATCACATGACAGCTTTCAAACTTATGTTAAAGTGAAGTGGAGTTTTCTTGATGAAAATCATTGCCATTGTCCATTTACTGTTCAATACCTTTACTGCCCTCCTGTGTATTATAATAGCAGAGCTGTCATAAAGGTAGAGGATTGACAAATCAATCTTGTTATGCTCTATTTATCATAATTGTCTTCCATTGTCCACAGCTATAGTGACGGCTTATGAGACCA
The DNA here is from genome assembly GCA_020698575.1 of Bostrychus sinensis. NCBI lineage: Eukaryota > Metazoa > Chordata > Actinopteri > Gobiiformes > Eleotridae > Bostrychus > Bostrychus sinensis. The sequence goes on along the minus strand of CM036260.1, from coordinate 11,510,264 downwards.
ACACACAGCATGATCCCAACAACAACAATGCCATGTTGGGAGTACATGCATCAGCTTCTGCGATCATTCAGTACGGCAAAATAGCACGGAAACAGGTACTGAACCAGACTAACTTTATTTTTATTAATCCAATGAAATTAATTATGTTGTAACCCCTGTTTCAATTAACATTTTAACCTTAATTTTCTTAAGAAATTGTTGTTTTTTACCAGGGATTGGTGAACGTGGCTCTGGACATTCTGAGCCGTATTCACACCATCCCAACAGTGCCCATTGTGGACTGTTTCCAGAAGATCAGGCAGCAGGTCAAATGCTACTTGCAGCTGGCGGGAGTCATGGGCAAGAATGAGTGTATGCAGGTAAGATAAATGTCTCAATGTGAACTGTTTGTAGTGTTCATTACAGGTTCACAAATCTGTAGATTACAATATGCAATTACAGGATTACTATTGATACCGTTGCCAAGAAGGTTTTAGCTTGTGTTGGTTTGATTTAAAAAAAAAAAAAAAAAAAAAGGCATCTATTTGAATAAAGTTTTTTGGGAAAGATCAATATTACGCCAAGGAAGAAATTATTAGTTTCAGAAGTTAAAAAGTATTTTCTCCCCTTGCAAGATAAGGCCAAAAATTCTAACTCCAGATTTTGAGTGGGGGTTTGGTAGCGCAATGAATAGTGTAATGGATAGCATATTTACCCCTAAACTAGAAGATCCCTGGTTGAAGTCTGGGTCCTGGGGACAATGTCTTTACTTTTGTGAGATAGGGCTAATGCCTTGGTGGATGTCTGTGCTCTCCAAGTGCTTCTGGTTTTCAATGTTCTCACATTAACCATAATTACACATTACACGTTCACACATCAGTACCATTACATTATGACATTTACAGGATGGCTTGCTAAAAGTAATTGTTAAGACACTATAACAATCTATATGTAAATAATTCTAACTAGATGAGTACAATTGACTATATGAAGTGCTAAAAGTGTCCAAAGTGGCTTTAGGAGACAGCAGTAAGACTTCCTTTTAAGCCTATGAAGTGCTCTGATTAATAGAAGTGGTTCAACACACCACAAGTCATTAAAAGTGCCAGTAGACACTCTCTTCTCTCTCGCACACTTTCTCACCTCTATCTCATCTCCTCTGGCTCTTTCTGAAACCCCCTCCCCCCATCACCACCTCCACTCCCGCCGCACATCGTTTGTCACAGCCGTACATGGGGGACACCTAATCAGAGCCTCACCATAATGGAAGTCTAGTTCCCTTAACGCCTCTTTCCTTATTTCTTAATGAACACCGCACAGTTTGTTTGTTTTTCACCTGTGATTATAGCCCGGTCTGAAACAAATGCCTTGTAACTTACTTGGAGTTTTCTGAAAGTTTATTTTTCACTAATTAAGTTCAAAATTGACTGCTTTTTTAGGGTTTGGAGGTGATCGAGTCGACTAACTTGAAGTATTTCACCAAAGAGATGACAGCCGAGTTCTATGCACTCAAGGGCATGTTTTTGGCTCAGATCAACAAGTAAGTGTAAATAATTTGCATACGCATTGTCATTGTTTTAAGCAATTATTTTTTAACATTTTCTGACAGATTTTGTCCCTGTTTGCTTCATTATCACATTGTCTTTCAAACACGTGGGCGTATTATCCTGTCAAGAGGACATGGCAATTGCATTTAATCTGTGTTTCTTGCCACAAGCAGAGCCACCACTGAGATTCTGTTAGACTGTGACATGACTTATAAGTTAATGCTCCTACGTGTCAACAGTTTGTGCCATTGTTAGGGATATGTTTTTGACTGCAGGGTTTGCCTGTGGAGCAAACAGCTATAACCTTGTTGCTTGGCTAGGCCGTGAATATCCACATTCTCCCTCCTCGTCATATTCAACATGACATGGCGTCCTCGGGGCGGAAAGACAAATTGCAGAAGGCTTATTAAATGTATATGCAGCTCAATAATTAACTCCAGGCAATTTGCAGGGAATCTCCGGGATCAGCAGAAGTTGCCTCCACCTCGGCAGGGTTTTTATTGCGATCATTAAGTTCCCTGTACATCTGGGGGAGAATTAATGGCAGAGCAGGGGCTTGAGAGGTACCAGTGTGTGTACGCGCATGTGCTAAGGATTTCGGGATCATTCAATTAAACGGCTGTCTGAGATTTTGACAGTCTTCCGGGTGCCGCTACCGCCGCTCCTGGTGGGTCGACTGGTAGAAACTGTTAAAAGTATTTTACTCTGGCATAGTGACTGAGGCAACCCCATTAAGTATTACTGAGGGTCTATGCCTCTTACTCCCATAGCAATCAAGCTCCCATTTCTTAATCACATGCCAAAATGCCTTTTATAATAACACATTTTAATTGATTGGCTTGGGAGACATTTCACTTAAAGCACGTGGGAGAGTAGTTTTGGCAGCGCTCCTAAAATGGAGGTACATAAAAACCAAGTCAGTAATACTGACTCTTTGTTTTGACTGCAGGGTGAACCATCGTGGAGTATCTCTTGCAACTTATTTTTTGTATTAAAAGACTGAAACGTGTGTAAAAAATTATTCAGTGTGTGCCATGGAATAGTGAAAACAGCTGATGGTTCAGAATTTATTGCTTTGTCTGCATAAATGAGGCAGTGAAAACCCGGATCTCCTGCCACAGTTTACCTGTTTCTTCCTCAGCGCTATGTAACGATTCCTAAATCCAATACGGAAAGTGTGAGATTGCTTTACTGGGGTTAAAAAATATCCCAAAGATTTCCAAGTTTATCCTCCTGAAGATTTCTTTAAGCTCCAGCAGTGCTCTTCACGCTCAGCGTATTTGTGTACAGATAAATATAGCTATTACGCTGAGGTTTTTTTACCTTACCGTGGCGCTGTCAGTTCTGATGAAATGGGAAGATGTTAAGCTCTTACACTATGTCAGCCAGTATTAAATGAATTGATCTGCACAGTATGATAGGGCCAGGTTCAAATCATATTACTTTACAACAAAATGGCTGAACCCTGTGTGACATTAATTCTTGCTGGATTAAATGCTTAGACTATGATGTCAAGGGAAAGGCCTTGAGCACAAATGAAGTATGGTGCTTATTGATGTGTAGTACATAATTCAGAAAATGATCATCATCATCTGTTTCTAGCACATCCAATCTTTCTTCTTCCCATGGCCCTCCCCTATTCCTCCTGTCTTTTTGCCTTAGTCTCACACTCATTATTGTCACTCTTTGCCGTAGGTCAGAGGAAGCGAACAAGGCTTTCTCAGCTGCTGTGCAAATGCATGACGTCCTGGTGAAGGCCTGGGCCATGTGGGGAGATTACCTGGAAAACATCTTTGTCAAAGACCGTCAGCTCCACTTAGGTGTTTCAGCCATTACCTGCTACCTCCATGCCTGCCGCCACCAGAATGAGAGCAAATCACGCAAGTACTTGGCAAAGGTGAGACTTGAGTGTCAAGAAGATCTGTCTTTCTATGTGTGATTGCCACTTAAAGCATTTTGGGCAAGTCTTGACAAAATACCATTATGGCAAACAGGCCTGCACAATATATATCTCGGTATTAACAATTACGGTATTCTGTCTGTAACTGCAATGTGAAAATAACCTTTAAATCAAACTATTGTGACCAAATGCATTTGAAACGTCCTAATTTATGCATGGTGTTGTTCTACATGTAGCCATGGCTAGAATTTGACAAGACAAAGACATGCATGTGTTAGGTGAATTGGTGACTCTAAATTGCCCCTAATGAATGAATGTGAGAGTGAATGGTTGTCTGTCTGTGTTCGTCTCTGTGTCAGCCCTGCGACAAGCTGGCCCCTGTCCAGGGTGTACCCCGCCTACAGCCCAAAGTTACTGGGATAGGCTCCAGTCACCCGCGACCCCTAACGGGAATAAGCGGTAGAAAATGAATGAATGAATTATTACAGTTTGATGTGGATAGTTGTGTGATATAAATGCTTTGTGGCTAAATGTATTGAGCATTTAATCTTGGACTATATCCACAATTTGGTCCAGGTTTGGGTTTTATATCTTTACAGATGCTAGAGAGGGTCAATACCTTGTTGGTCTTTGCTCTTTGGGTGGTTCTAGTTTATGTTATGCATTCTAAAGTCGAATCTGGTCATAGAGTATGCGCTTAAATGTTAGAGAAAGAATTCATAGTGGAAAACAACCTTGTCTACAGCTGTTTATGAATCTGTATTCTTCATAAAAAACAGTAGCTTCCATCTCAGTTTCTCTTTCCTCACAGGGTCACAGGTAATTCCTCAGTGCCTTGGCCCTAATCACTTCATGCATTATTGATAATGATGAGAAGGGAAGGCCATCTTTTCCCCCCTCTTTCTGCCAGTTGCAAACACACAGTAGTAATTTGATCGATTACAGTGCAGCGGTGGTCTGTGGATGGGTTCTCACGCCAGATCAATGGTGGAGTGAAGGCCATCCTCTGGCAACGAGGTTAACAGACTAATGGCCTCCCCTGACACTTTTGTCTCACGACCCTTCGCATGCCCTGACCTTTCTGCAGCAGTTAGACTGATGAAACTATACCTCCCATTTGAGTAAGACTTGGGGGTTTTGGGGGTTAAGGCATGGACTGTCCTAACAAGCACTTCACCATTTTACTGAGACACTTCTGTATGAAGTAGATCCATCTGTGACCTGGAAAACACATGAAAAGCTAGCACTACTGTTTTATAATAGAAACACTATATTCACCAAGGCTTACGGCTAATACTTGTAAGCTACTCAATGCTCAAATCTAAACCTGAACCTATTGCCAGTGCATAAGACTCATCTATAGTTTAGGACTATACACAAGGGCTTTAGACCTCTTGCTTTTTATAATTTTGTGTAATCCTGATCCAACCCCAGAGTTTAATCTGCCTCAATAAACATTGTTTGAATATATCATCATTTCCTTTCCTTTACTCTCATAGTCACTTTCTTTGTATTATCAGCAGTCATTAATTGAAAGTTTACAAGCCAGTGCAGCCCCAATGGCCAATGGGGCACTGAGACCACATGCTCAGTAATTCAAACATTTGATAATAAAATGTAAAACGGGTCTTAAGGGCTTGTTTTTTCATAGATGATCCTATTAAAATATACCATTATGTTTTCCTTAAATACAAGGAAGAACATTTTGCAGATGGCTTCAGAATACAATAACACACAAAATCTACCTTTCTGTAATAAAAGCACAGGTGTTGACATCAGCCATTATGTGTTCTAATAGGCACTGTTACTAGTACTACATCCCAATTAGATGTTTTGGTGAACCCTGTATCATTGTGCTGCCAAGCTAGTTTGGCACTGCCGTTTCCTGATGGATGAAATGAGATGACCAGTCATTATCAGTAATTATACACAATCTGTGTACCCTGGTTTGGCTCACTGAAAAAAGCCTGCAGGGTCGAATTGGGTTAATGTCTTCATCATAATGGAGAGGCACAGACAAGAGTAACAAAGAGGACAGACCATCTCCAAACTGCCACGAATTTTGTCATAGTTACAGTTCGGCAAGATGCTCACATTTGTTATGTTTTTATACTTATTACTTCCACAAATTAAGTTTTCTTGTTGCTGGCATTGGTTTGTTTGTTGGTCTGTTAACAAGAAAACTCCAAACATTAATGTCAGATTTTGATGACATCTTAAGGAAAGGTATTAAAGAATTATGGAAGAAATTATAATTTTTTTGTCTGGATCCCTGAATGTTTTTTTGATGATTCTGTACCAGTGCAAAATAGGGCCAAAGATACTAAGTCCAGCCACAAGGATTCAGTAAAAGAACTATTATTTTTAGTTGATCCTTTACCATTCAGAGTTACAAGAGCATTTACCCCTCAACTAGAAGATCCCAAGTTTGAGTCACTATATCTATACCATTGCGAAACGGAGCCAGTGTCTTGGGAGACGTCTGCGTTTCTAGTTAAACTTCATAAAATATTTTAATGTATGCCTTTACAAAATATTAAGTACATAGTTTTAATATGTTGTTTTTCATCCTTTACACTTTTGTATCTCATCACTCTGTCTTTTGTCATCCACAGGTGTTATGGCTATTAAGCTTTGATGACAAGAACACCCTGGCAGATGCTGTAGATAAATACTGCATCGGAGTCCCGCCCATTCAGTGGCTGGCCTGGATCCCACAGCTCCTCACCTGCTTGGTTGGTTCTGAAGGCAAACCTCTGCTCAACCTAATCAGTCAGGTAAGGTTATAAAAAACTCTCTATAACTAACTTTATAGTCTATAAGTCTAATTTCATTAACCACTCATGTTTTTATTGTGCCATAATTTTGTGGTCATGCACCAGTTTCACACACGTCACTAATCAGAATCAATTAACTGCATTCACTTGTAACAACCCACTTCCTGCCTTCTATTTACCAATTTAAACATTTAGATTCTCCCCCTGTCCCTTTTACAGCTATTTATTGGCTCTCACAAGTCTCTGCCGAATTGGTTTTTAAATTATTTGTTCAAGAAATGATTATAGAGTTAATATTGTATGCATTCGCACTGCAGGAACAGAGCTAGTAATTAAACCAAGGACTAATTTGCTTTGCCTAATGGAGTATTATTTCCGCACAATTTGAAGAGGGTGATCTTCAAAGAGTAGTCTGCTGTGACAAACTGCCACCCTCTCAGCAAAGACGACTATTGTATTGAGGATGTGGAAACGTGTAGCGCAGGATAAAGCTTTAACATACAAGGGGGCAGCGTAAGGGAAAAATGTTGTCATATAGTGTGTGATGATTGCTTTGGAAACACTTCTGTGAACAGTTGTTTTCATGTTACAAGTTGCTTTATTCATAAAAGTTTAAAGCTCCATTAAACAATTTTAGTTTTTTGTCAAGTTCAAAAACACCCCTCTTCCCACAACAAATGCATAGAAGATGTAAACATTTACAGGTATAGCCTCAAGGTTTTAAAAGTTTATTAAATTTGAGGTATTAAATTTGATTGTGTCAAAATCAAGGCCTTAAAAGTATTAAATATTAGAAGGTATTACATTGTGTTCATCTAGGTCATAAAATTTGTCAAAACAATATGTTAATATTACAAAAAAGTAGAGTCACCGCAATAACAAAATATATTTACTGAAGAAATGTTATCAATTAAATGCATGATTCATTTGTTCATGATTTTTTTAATGCAGCACTGGAGTTTTAAACATTAAACATTTAAAATAAAACCCTCGAGTTTCAGAGAGTAGTACGGATAGTAGTAATGTAAAATTCATACAGATTATTTTTTGTTGACAATGCTAATTTTACTCAGTGGCATAACAAGTCTTAAAAGCTCTTCAGTTTCACAAGACAAAACCTGGAGCTACCCTGTTAAAATAATGACATCAAAGCAATTCTGTGTAACTAACTATACATAGCCAGTGCTAAAATACTCACTTTCTCTAGCTACATCCAGCAGCCATTAATTTAACAATCAAAGCATCCCTATTGGTGTGTGCAAACATATAGAACTGTAAATAATAAAGAGTAGAGGTTGTGATATGGTTGCATTTTTTTATTTTATTTTTTTACAGATAATTCCTATTACAATATACCACTAGATGATTAAACAGTTTACCTTAAAAAATAAAACAAAAACAAATGTAATCCCCTAAAATCACCTTACACAATACCAAGCAGCAGGTAAATTGTACAGAAAGGACCTAAGCTTTTTTTCTTTCTTTTTTTTCACATCTTTCTGTGTTTATTTCTTTTAATTCAGACTGGCTTGCATTTCTAAATTCAAGCACAGCACAGAAGTCAGCTATGAAACTAAACTAAGTGACATTTTCAGGCCATCCATCTTCTCCCCTTCATTATAGTGCTAATTAAGCTGTACTTGTTTTGCAGCACTAACACCCACTTACTTGGCTGTGTGGCTCATATTAATGTATTCTAAAAGATAGCAAAGGATATCAGTCAGTCTTTCTACATCCACAAATATTTGTAAAATATACTTATAGATTTTCACAATGACAATTCAACATGAACTTTCCTTCAGATACTTTGTGAACATTTGCACTCATTATTTTTGTTTGTTTTATCTGCAAATAAAATAACAAAACTGAGAAGACAAAGGCTTTTGCTGGGTTTTCAAAAATGTGGCGGCTCAATGCTTTGCCTCATCAGCGCCCAGAATGGCAGCAAAGGGTGAAACCACTGATGCATTTTCTCTTAACCCTTTTCATGAGCCATATTTCGATGCATGGCAGGCTTTTTTTCTCCTCTGCTGGCCTGAATTATTTAGCTCTTCTCTGTGGCGGCGGGATGTTTAAAAAACGTATGCTGAAATATTGATGAAGGTGCACAGAAGAGCGCCTGGGGACTGGCGGGAAGATGAATCAGAAGTTAACAGAATCTCCACAGCCCTCCTTGTTGATGTTCGTCCACCTTTCTGCCTCCTCCTTGTCTAGCCCCCCCTTCAGCAAAACCTCAGCTTCCCCAAAATATGACACGTCTCATCTTCCCATTAGTGTGCTGAGCTGTGGTGACTCCTCTTCCTCAATGCCTTAGTCCTCTTTCATCTTTAATGCGGCCTTTAGTTTTTTTACCTAAAACGCCAACTTCCAGCTAGTCATTACCTCTAAATCCAGTCACTTTATATCCTGCTAGAGACTTGTTAACTTTTTTTTTTTTAAACTCTTCTTAACAGACTGCTTATAGATCTTCAATGGAGCATTAGCCTCCAAAAATTGCATCAAATTATGCATCAACACTGTGGTTTTGGCAACTTGCAACCAATTAACTACGTATGATTAAGAGCCTGGTCAGAGAACAAGTGTATTGCTATTTAACCTTTCTAATGGGCGTTATTAGCACCCCATAAGCTAAATGCTACATTCTAACAGCAACTGAATTGTCATGTTTTGCTTGAGAAGTAGTTGAGCAATGCTGTAGTTATATAGCTCTCAATGATTGCTCAGGTTTGGCTAATAGAACCAACTACATGATCTGGGTGCTGCTATTTCAAAGTAAACTTATACAACAATAGTCAGAGCAACTAGTCATTTTTGTTGACTTATGTTAATGTTTCTAGGTTGCTAAATGAATATGGAATATGGATATGGAATGCTGTGTAAGCGTATGAGCAACTTGTTTGATTGCGTCACTCATCAGGGTCTGTAGATGTAAAATTGTTGCTTTAGGTTTGGTCTAGTCTTGCCCCACAATTAAAAAAAAATCCTTACTCTTAAAAATCTTTCTAAAGTTTGGTCCTGATGATTTTGCCTTCGCTGAGCAGCTAGTAGACGGTCTTTAATAACTTTGTACAGTATCAAATAAACCTTCCATTACAGTGTCTGAGGACTTTTTTTGTAAACTTCAAACCTGACTTCAACCATTAAGCGTCCCAATGTTGCCGGTGACTTTTTGTGAAAGTCTTGAGGGCAGTTTCATCATCAGTCACATTCAGTTTAGTAATTCAGCCATGACATGTTTCAAACTCGCCTCAGTCCCTGGACTCAAAGCTTCAAACGCCGCGTCTGTTTGAGCCCAGGTCTTTGGCTGTATCAGTGTGATCTCTCTATCCCTCACTCTCTCCCTCCCTCTTCACCTCTGCGTCTCCTCGCTCTCTCCTTTGCACTCCTGAGGGGAAGTCTTTGAAATGTAATCTGTGACCCTCTTTTATCTGCTAGGTGGGACGAGTGTACCCCCAGGCGGTGTACTTCCCCATACGTACCCTTTACCTGACGCTTAAGATCGAGCAAAGGGAGCGCTACAAAAGTGGTAGGTAAACATGAATGACAGGAGCATGTTGCCTCTTAACCACACTCTGAAAACAAATCTTTTTTTTTGAGCTGGGCTATAAAAGGAACTGAATGTTATATTTTAGTTATTAGAACTCATTATGGTATGCCAACTACATCTTGTCTCAGATGCTGATGCAAACTACTTAACAATAGGCCTTCCAGGGCAGCATGTTTTGTAATCATGAACTAGAAGAGGCAGTTTTGATGTATGCTCTGTTAGAGTACTAAAAGGTTCATCAGTAACCCACGTTGGGTTTGGTTTTAGTAAACATATTTATTGCTACAAACAGAGGTGAGTGATTTGGGTCATACCTAGATGTGCAACAGCCACACTATACTTGCAAAGATGGCTATTTTAATTTGACCAAGTGTCCCATTTCTCTTGGCACTGGTACTGACAGTTGTGTTTTTTTGTGTAAATAGTGAATGGTTTGTTTGGAGTAGAAAATAATTATTTAAAACAAAGAACTTCAATATTTTATGCATTGAGCTGTAGGGATTTAGTTGTAAGAAAATATATTACTACCTCCACACTCAATATGTTTAGAATTTCCGTCTACTTCAGGTTGCTTTAAATGTATTAATTTAAATGTATTCAGAGCATATTTAAGTGGAGCATTTGAAGTATTCTGCTTAACATACTCCTTATGTGCTAATGCTCTGTCCTTACCCGCTCTTTTGCACAGATGCCTCTGGACAGCAGCAGCCCAGTTCAGTGGGAGCCCAGCCCCACTCAGGAGGCTCTGACCCAGGGCCCATCAGAGCCACGGCCCCAATGTGGCGCTGCAGCCGGATCATGCACATGCAGAGAGAGCTCCACCCGACCCTGCTCTCCTCCCTGGAGGGCATCGTGGACCAGATGGTATGGTTCAGGGAGAACTGGCATGAAGAGGTGAGGAAACACAAAGGGCAGTCTCCCTTTGTTCTGAGGTGTGTGTGCTCTTTGTGGATCAGATGGTGAGACAAAATTACACTAGTTGTGTGACTTTTCATGCATCTGTGCTTATGTGTGAAAGCAAGTCAGTGCACAAAGGTATGTGTCACACCACCTGCTTATCCAGATGACCAGCTCTGGCACAGCTTGTCTGTCCAACACATCTGCTCAAGTGAAAGTAACTAATCTCTGAATAGCATTAATTAGTCCTTGTGAATACAAGCAATTTTTTCCCCTATTTCTGACTGTAACAAGTCTTGTATTTAAGTACATGTACATTTCTTAAACCGACTGGATTCATTTGAATTTCAGCTGAATATTATCCACACATATGTCTGTCCATGTATAGCTTTGTTAAACTAAGGTCCAACTAGGAGAGGGTGCCAGTGAAACTAAATCTAAACTGATTGACTTGGCAACATTGTATTTCACATTTTTTGTTTTATTTTTGTAAGAATTAGACCTGACTTTCATTTAAAAAGGTGCTTCAAATAGTTTTAGCCATGCTCTGCAGTATTCACTCAGTGTAGCTCTGAGACTGTGGGTGGAAGGGAAACTGGCTGAAATAGAGGCAGTGAGAGCTGAAAAGCCCCGACAGGTGATGGATGGGTGCGGTGAGCGTGTAGGATGGGCTGAGGGATTAAGCTCCTGAAGTTTGTTGGTGTGTGTGTGTGTGTGTCTGTGATTATCTGTGATAGTTTGGGGTACTCGGCAGCAGCTGCAGGCTCTATGCTTCGTTCCACTGGGCAGACAGGGCCAGATGCATGCTGGGCCTTCATCACTTTCTCTTCCTCAACTACCTGCTTTACTGTAAGACATGTTGGGACTGGGAGTATAGACAGTATTTTCAATTTGTACTTAATTGACATAGACCTTATTTTTGAAGCTGCATCACCCTAAATCAATGGCATGACAACCTTTTTTTGCTTTTCTATATTTTTTGTGCTGTTCTGACACATCAGCTGTATTTTTAGCTACCATGGATTCACTATTGATGGTGTAGACCAACTTACATCCATTGAGATTCTCCTTCTATACAAGCACATGAAGAATGGCTTTATGTGCTGAATATTGTCATCTGTTAAAATCAAAGATAGTAAAAACACCTAAGGATGTTCTTTTTGATCATTAAACATTTGTTTTAAATACAAGAAAAAAAGTTACATACCAACCACTTTATTTTAATAAAATGTTATTCACTTAAACATTTTTTGCTTCTCTATAATTTTTTTATTTCTTGTTCCTAATATTTCTGCAGGTTTTGAGGCAGCTTCAGCAGGGCCTGGCTAAGTGCTACTCTGTCGCCTTTGAGAAAAGTGGCGCAGTGTCTGATGCCAAGATCACTCCACACACTCTGAACTTTGTCAAGAAGCTTGTTAGCACCTTTGGTGTTGGTTTGGAGAATGTTTCCAATGTGTCCACAATGTTCTCCAGCGCTGCCTCTGAGTCATTAGCACGGCGGGCCCAGGCCACAGCGCAAGACCCTGTCTTCCAGAAGATGAAAGGACAGTTTACAACAGGTTGGTTATTGCTTTTATTTATCTAAGGTTAAATAATAAACAATGTTTGTTTCATTTTGTTAATTTAATTTAAATGTTAATGTCATTGGTGGACCAACATGATTGTTTTTAGATGGTGGAAAGTAGTGTGATAAATATAGAAAAGGTTTAATTTAATGGAAAACTTGTTAAATCACTTTCATAAAAGCGATATAGCAATCTTTAAATTAAATTCTCAAAGAAACCTACTCAGCCTATGAAGGCATTAACATTCTTGCATATACTCTTTGAAGCAATAGATATAACTACATAGTGTTTGACTGTTTGTCTGTTTAGTAAGATAAAAAAATGTACCACCCAATTTTGAGTAAAGAAGATGGTTTGGATTTGAGACGACTGGATCCAGGAGATTTTAAACACTGTACAATTCTGTACCATTGCAAGATAGGGCCAAAGATACTAACTCTATCCCCAAGGGGTCAGTAAAGGAACAAATTATTAGTTTCAGCTTTACTTACTTGTGAGCTATCAGGAGGCAAAATGGATCTGGCATTTACCCCTAAAAACCCTAAAAAGATGCCCAGTTTACGTCCAGGTCTTGGCACTATATATTTATCTTTCCAGAATGAGGCTAATGGGTGATGTCTGCACTTTTAGCGAAATAATATAATGTTTGTGGTATTCCAACATAACTTAGTGACAAATCTAATGATTGGTCTAAGACGCACACTGTACTGTCCAATTTATTCAGTTGAATGACGAATAGTAAAACCAATAAAGTTTGAGCTTTCGCCAGACAAAGTGTGAAGGTTGGGTTTAAAACAACACCTCCAACTTGACCTTTCCTTTAGTCAGCAACACATTTAAACTTCCAGTTATGTCAAATCTAAAGTAAGATTATTTTACAAGACTGGCCTTTTTAATACTGCGACCAGAGACATTAAATGAGCACAAACACATTTATAGGATGCACTGCACTCTTGTGGCTGTAGCTGGAGCAGTAATGTTGCAATTAGGGTTTGAAGCATATGATTTCATTTGTGGGAGATGCTTGTCGTGTTCGCTGGTCAGAACAATATGTTATAGTTTGTCTCTTGTTCCATTTTGGTTTCAGTGTTGTTGATGTATAAAAAAAATTATTTGGGTTTTGTGTGTAGACAGCACTATTTTAAGCAATTTCTAAATATCTATGAAGCATTTTCCCCTCATCTGTTTTCTAATATCTAGACTATGGATTTGATGTCAAAGTTTAGAAAGTATTTAATTCATTCGGTGCTTGTGATATGTTGGCCTTTATAATCTGATGTCTTTATGCTGTGGAGTCCAACAGAACAGGTGCAGCTCTGGTTTAGCCAAGACACCAAGACATGTCCCACCTGACAGGCACTCTGATGTATTTAGAAGCATGTCTCTGTTTTTATACATTACATGGGGGAGTTAAACCTCAGACTAGAGTTGTTTAAATGTGGTCCCTCCATGTTCACTGCTCCTCACTCCCACAGACTGCCTGCACATGCATGTTCTCTAAATTGCAATCACAGTTAACAGCCCAGTTTCTCTTGTTCATTGCTTTTCTACATAGCACTCCTTCCTCCCTGTCACTGCTCCTCCACCTCGCCTGTGCTTTTCCTCTTCATTGGTTTTGAGAGTGGCCTATAGAACTAATGTGTTTGGCCCTGGGATAGAGAAGGACAAGGAGAGAGCATGAAAAGCAGCTAGGAATAAAATGATCCCCTCTCTTACAGACAAAATATAGGTAGTAAGGAATAGCCTGAGCTGAAAAGCATGAAAAAAATACAAGAGCATAAAAGAATGAGCAGATTTAGAAATGGAAAACAATAGGAATAGGAGACAGGTGTGATGGTATCAGCAATCAAAGCCTGGGGGTGGCACGTGGCCTGGCCAAATGAATAACGCAAACAGTAGTTAGTGAGATTTGGAGTAAACCCTGTGTTGATGAATCTTCACAGATGTTGGTGTGCCAGCTGTGCGCCGCAGCCTGGCATCACCAGGCCGTGTGCTGTAGGGTGCTGTGGCCCATCACTGTCCCCTCAGCGACACCAGAGTATAGCGGACAGGGACCAAAACCACACAAGGCTTCCAGAGCGGAACAAACAGGGTTTACAGAGCTGCTGAGCAGCCAAGCTCCCATTCCCCGCTCCACGTTAGTGGCTCACTCGCTTTCACAAGGTTTGTGGGCCGGAAAATATGGGTTTATGTGTGCACATATAACATTTGGCAGCAGGGAGGCATTCAAATCCAATTACAGCCAATGCTATTTGCATGAGTTACTGTTTTAGCGGTGGATCCATTCCAGAGACTTTTGTCATAAGTGTGTCTTTTGACAAAAAGCACCAGTTTCTGGCTTTAAAAATAGGTATCTATTTAAATGTCATTTCTCATACAAAAAGGCAAGCATATTTTTTAAATTGATTTTATTGCCTTTACTTTGACATATTTTTATACCACAACCTTTAAATGTGAACTTTCACAGTTTGAGGCCATTATGCCCTCTATTCCATTTATTCTGCTAAAGTAACCTTGGAAAGTCAGACACACCTCATACACAAACAGACAGTTATGGGACAGTCCATGGGGGAATTGTGGTCCTATGAAGGTGGTCCACTGGCTGAACCATCATTTAGTGCTGCAGTGCCCATCCCCGCTCTCTGTCAGCAGGGGCAGGTAGGCCAGAACACTGGCTCTGAGTTTTCACACAGGTCATGGAGCAGCCTGGCTATTTTCCACAGCTTTTTCTCTGCATCCTCATTCCCCCTGCTAGTTACAGAGCAGGGGTCAAAGATGAGTTCAGGGCCACTGAAAATAACTCTGGCTGTATTGCAGTCACTTTACAAGACTGCTGTTAGTCTGAGCTACTGTAAACAGTTAGGATCCTGGTGTTATGGGCAAGGATTCATAGCTTCTGTTGCTGTAAAAATTGTCATTGTTGGATTTTTGTCACTGTAAGGATTTGAATTAAGCTAGTTCAAGTAAGCCAGTGCAAGAAAGATTGTGTTTCACATTAACGTAGGTACATTTTTTTTTTTTAGAAATTAGGTTTGCCAGAAGTTGGGTAAATCTATTTTAATATAACATTCATGCAGCATTTTCCCTGACAGGTGTAATAGAGATGGTATGATATTACCACAGTCCTTCATGCTTTTAAAGGAGTCGAGTATGTCCCCCTTTTTCTATTTGAAGGCATTATAGACTTTTATGTCACTGAATTGTTGTCAGGTTGCAATTTCTCAGGACTGTTTCAATTTTACCCCTGCTATTGGGGTCAGGTGAATTGCAGGCGGACAGATAGCAAAATGAGGCCACTTCGAAAAGAACATTGGCTGTTTTAAAGGTCTTATTTAAAGCATTAGGAGGTCTTAGTCAGGAAGAAATTGAACAGCTTTGAAATGGCAGGGCCTTGCAGTTTCATGGATTCATTATATAAAGGCAGTACGTACAATGGGGCAAAGTGCGGTAGAAGAGGCAGGTGCGTGTGTGTATGTGTGCGTTCATGTTACAGAGATGCCCAGGGGCCTTGACACTAAAATGGAAAAGCTGCTTGGTTTTCCCTCCTTCAGTGGTTATTGCTGTAGCTCATCACAATATGTTCTGCACAATATGAGCTGTGACGTGTAACAAGGATTTAATACTTGAGGGCTCACTTCTAGAGCACTAATTGAATTAGTTCACCCTGGGAATTTAACGACCAAAGTTTTCTTTTTGTATATTGTTGGTATTGTAAGTACTAGAAATAAGTACAAAAACCTTTTAACCTTGGTGCCAAAGTGGCTAGTACTGTCGCCGGGCAGTCAGAAGGTTCAAGTCATGACACTTAAAACAAGCTGCTTTTGTTTCTGTTGGTGTGTAAATAAAGCAAAAGCAAATACCCAAATCTCACTTTAATTAATCCTACCTGTTTGAGGTCTCTATGTTTGGTAATATTTGCTCTAAAAATACCCAGTGACTAATATTAGTGTTCAAATGTTATCCACTATGATTCTTTATTTAGTTTCTCAGTTATTTTGAGTCCACTTTAAGAACTATGTTTACAGCTCGTCTGTATTTTAACAACCTCACCGGTTATTATTTGTCAAGGTTAGAAAAAAATCTGTATTTATAGGGCAGGTGGGTGTGTGGCTCCAGGGGAGGTTAGA
Source organism: Bostrychus sinensis (assembly GCA_020698575.1). Taxonomy (NCBI): domain Eukaryota; kingdom Metazoa; phylum Chordata; class Actinopteri; order Gobiiformes; family Eleotridae; genus Bostrychus; species Bostrychus sinensis. The sequence goes on along the minus strand of CM036260.1, from coordinate 11,493,925 downwards.
AGTTGTGCACTAAAACACACCTGGGAGCCGCCCTCTTGTGTTACGGTCTTGTACTTCTAGTGAATGCCTTGCTGAAGGGCATTTTGAGGGCAGGAGAAAATATAACACATCAACCCCCCACTCATTCTGTGAATTTCATATTTTTATTACTCACATCTTCTTTTAATAGAATGTATTAGGCATGCATAATAAAAAATGCTATACTATAGAATAACTATTTTGAACGCTGCAATAACAATATGACAATAAATATTTATGTGTTAGGTCAAACAAATCATTTGCTATGTCCCTATTCAAGACCTTTCCTGAAAGTTAAATAAAAATCCTGCTGTGGATGAATTTAAAATGTGAACACGGAGTTTAATGTGGTGAACTGTTTAAAAGAACAAATGTCATGGTCAGACTGATGTAGATACTATAAAGAGACATTTCAGAGACTTTTCAAGACATTTGAAATAGTTAATGACACTCATTTGGAAACAGAGAGCTGCATAGGAGTATATAATACAAATGTGTCTGCTCAATTTTTTAACCATACTGAATTCTGTTTTTGTCTTTCCCACTTACGTTTGTTCTTCTCTGCATGTTTAAAAGTCATTGTCATTTCGTGGATTTAGTCTGAAAGTCCAAACTATCGCTAAACACGCTTTCACACTACATGTGAACCAGACCTTGGTCTGGACTAAGACCACCTCTTTTTGCCAAACCAAACACCAGCTGTTTGGTCTGAACCTTGGTCCGTCAGCATTTTTACATCTGAGGATTTGGTCTGGACCAAACGTGAAAGTCCGAAGCTCCACACCAAAGAGCTCAGGTGTAAAAGCTGCCATATTACTAACAGTCAAAATTATCTTGCATTGGCACAGAATCCTTGACGCTGTTCCGGGCCCACACGAAATCTTAACCCTTTGGTTCTTGGTCTATTACAAACCTTTTCTGAAACTTCCACCAAATACTGACCTTTACTTTTGGTGTTATCTTGCTAATAGACAAAACAACCAGGTCTAAACTACAATCAAATTTAGGTCCACATTTTGTGCTAAACATGGACAAAACAGTTTAAAAAGGTGTGAATAAACCATTTGTAAATCATTTTGCTGCAGATTGGACTGGACAGTTATTTTACAGGCAGAGTAAATATAAAAAAACTGCTATACAAGCATTTCTTCCTGTAAGGATTATGTAAAAGCAATAGATTTGTAATATATAGTGAAGTGTCATGCCATGATCATACCATTAAACATCCATGTAACCTTTCTTTTACCCCGCCAGACTTTGATTTCAGCGTTCCTGGCTCCATGAAGCTTCACAATCTCATCTCCAAACTAAAGAAGTGGATCAAAATCCTGGAGGCCAAGACCAAGCAGCTGCCCAAGTTTTTCCTCATAGAAGAGAAATGCCGCTTCCTCAGCAACTTCTCGGCGCAGACAGCCGAGGTAGAGATCCCTGGGGAGTTCCTCATGCCTAAACCTACGCACTACTACATCAAAATCGCCAGGTATGGGCCTCTCCTATACATGCACATTCTGACTTAGTAAGCAGGATGATAAATTAAAACCAGCTATGATCTAAAAGCCGCCAGATACATTTGACATGTAAGAGGGATCGTTTTACAAAACAGCAAATTTCAACCACCTAATGCAGACAAGCCAGATCCAAGGCCAGAGGACCAAAGGTGGGGCTTTGCTAGATTTTGTTGCTTCCTAAATGCATTTGTTTTATATGTGTAATTTGTCATAAAATGGGTAAGTCAAAATCACAAAAGGCCATAAAGAAAAGTTATAGAAAAACAAGCAAATGTAAAGATAAATGAAGAACTGAATGAGCTGCCAAAACTCTACGTTTCCAAACACTGCAATGTTAGTGACATATCAAAATATTTTGATTTAATAAATACTAAAGTTACAGTGTTATTATGATTAAAACGTATTCCAAGTTAAAGGGACTATATTTTGCTAAATTGACATCGCTCATTTTCACAAACCCTTTGCTCTTCCGCAATCACCCGCCCACTTCAGGAAGCACTGACCAATCAACAAGCCTTCTACATTCAGTCTGTGTTGTTCCTTTATCTAAACAACGGGGTCCAGCTCTGTTTCCACTGATTTCACACAGCTATTTTTCATTTTGTAGTACATTGTCTTCATACAAAAATGTTTAAGGAAATAAAAAGCTATTTTTTATGGTTTATGGTTCAAAATATGAATGCATGGTGCCATTTAGCTCTCATTGTGAGATAGGACCAAAAACAAAACTCCCGCCACAAGGAGTCAGTACAGGAACAAAAAATTGAGTTTTAATTTTGATGAGTTTAGTTTATTTCAGCACCAATTTGAGACATAAGGGCTTGGTGGCTCAAGGGTTAGAACATTTTAAATCCTTGGTTTAAGTTCATGTCTTGGCACTGCTGTATGTCTCTACCATTGTCAGATAGGGTGAGTGCCTTGGCGGAAATCTGCACTTTCTGAGTGCTTCTAGTTGATAATAATCTAGGCTATTGTTAATACATATTCAGTAGTTGTTGGGGACCCACACTGTTGGAACAAAAGATGATAAAGTTGTCTGCTAACAGAAGCCCAATGAATTACATAGTTAAATTAACAGTTACTAATAAAATACTGTGTCACACAATCATAAATTATATGATAAGTATAAATTTAACAATCCTGCTCTAAATGATGCTTCATCAAACTATTTAATAGTCTGCATCACTTAAAAGCTTCAAATATTATAGTTTAAAATTGAACAGGGTAGCAAAACATAAAAACGAATCTTGCCTCACCATTTTTCCTCCTCTCGCCTCTCTCCAGGTTCATGCCCAGAGTGGAAATCGTTCAGAAACACAATACCGCAGCACGCCGCCTCTATATCCGCGGCCACAACGGCAAAATTTACCCGTACCTAGTGATGAATGATGCCTGCCTGACCGAGTCACGCAGAGAAGAAAGGGTCCTGCAGCTCCTGCGCCTCCTCAACCCCTGTCTGGAGAAGAGGAAGGAGACGACCAAACGACACCTCTTCTTCACCGGTAAAAGAGAAAATGGCCAAAACACGTTTCTGGACATTATAGCGTTCAGAGCCACCTTACCACAGAGTTTTGACGCATTATGACCTCTTAAGAGTGGACAATTGGTATCCACCATCCCCAGTTATTCCCAAAATGTATCTCTTCTCTCTCACACACATAATTTCAAATGGCTTTCAAGCGCAATTTCCTCTCTTGTCTTCCCCTGGTGGTTTAGCTCCACCCAGATGTTTGCCCACTCTCCATTTACACACTTGATTGGTTTGTTTAAAAGGAAATACGGACGGGGAATTCACTAGTCCCTTCCAGCTCATTTCCCCCCAACTGGAATGGCAGTGTTAGGGTGGGTTTTAGGTGCCAGTGTATGTAAATGTTAGATGGTTTTTCACAAAATGACCAGTCTACAGGTTTAAAAGGGATTGTCAAGTATTTGAGAAACATTGGGATAGGTAACTAATTCTTCCTCAGTTTGAAGAAGCCAACAGGAGCAATCACTTTTAGTGTATGCCTGCTAACAACTACCAAGGCTTCTAAATCTACTGTATTTTCCGGACTATACGTCGCTCCGGAGTATAAGTCGCACTAGCCAAAATATGCATAATGAAGAAGAAAAAAACGTATATAAGTCGCACTGGACTATAAGTCAATTTTTGGGGGAAATTTATTTTACAAAATTTGACACCAAGAACAGACATTTCACCTTGAAAGGCAAGTTATAGTAATAACAGAATAGAGAACAACAGGCTGAATCGGTGTGTGGTATGCTAACGTAACACATTGATGGTTATTCAGCTACATGAAGCAACAATGAACGAACGAATAGGTGTCTCGTGTGTTTACGTAATATATTTAGTTATTTACATAACTATAGCTGCCGTCAGGCTCAGCATCAGTTCCATTTCCAATTATTCCAGTCTTTCTCAGTTGGCTTTATAGTTGTTAGTGGTAATGTTTACATTTTAAATTGTCAGTGGCACACAAGCCTAGAATGCCCTGTTGCGGCTGTCAGTGTGAAAGTAACAAACACGTGAAATATTTTGACATATAAGTCGCATCTGAGTATATGTCGCACCCCTAGCCAGACTATTAAAAAAAGTGCGACTTATAGTCCGGAAAATACGGTATATAAAACTGCAATGTATTTAGATGCATTTTGACTTGGATGGCTGTTTTCAATTCAGTTTTTTCAATTCAATTATATATTCATACCAGTTGTTCCCAAATGATGGGTGAGGAACATTTGAAGCCTTATTATTGGTTTTATTTGTTAAAAGGAACAATTATATTTTGTTTCCCCATATACATAAATACATAGTGACTGCTATATTTTGTATGAAGTAAGTTTTTATAGAACCCTATCTATCACCCTATTCAGTGGTTTGCCTTCATTGTTACTGTGATCTATAAAGACCCTTTTTCCTGGTTTATGTGTTACTGACACATTCTTCTTCTACTTTCTTCAATCTTATTCCCTGCCCTCCTGCAGTGCCCCGTGTGGTGGCAGTGTCACCTCAGATGCGGCTGGTGGAGGACAACCCTTCGTCTTTGTCACTGGTTGAAATCTATAAACAGCGCTGTGCCAAGAAGGGAATCGAGCATGACAACCCCATTTCCAGATATTACGATCGCCTGGCTACTGTGCAGGCCAGGGGCACACAGGCCAGCCACCAGGTACAGCCATGTCAACATGTAAACAATTAAATGATGCTGTAATTTCACAGTAGCATATCTTTCCTGTTGAATTCTCTACTGATTAAGGCTTCTAATTATTTAACACTCACACTTGTATTTCTGCTGTTATACTGAATATTATTTGCACCATGTATCTTCCCTCTTGTGTGCTTATGCTTCCCCGCTCACTTACTGTAGGTCTTGCGGGACATCCTAAAAGAGGTCCAAGGAAACATGGTACCTCGAAGCATGCTGAAGGAATGGGCTCTTCACACCTTCCCCAATGCCACTGATTACTGGACCTTCCGTAAGATGTTCACCATCCAGCTGGCACTCATTGGTCTGGCCGAGTTTATGCTCCACCTCAATAGACTCAACCCTGAGATGCTGCAGATAGCACAGGTAACACCCACAAATGTGCTGGTGTCAAGGGCAAGTGGGGTTTCTTAGGCGTTGGCTGATTCAATAGATATCCACGCTCATAGATGCATTAAGAGATCACCATTACCCTCTCCATATCTGCTCGTATGAATTACCATTCTCCCCCATGACATTCACGCTTGGCCTATCAGTCAGCCAGCCCCTGTCAATGCGAAGGATGTTTTGACAGAACATTATATTCAGTCCCGCCACTCAACAGCTATCAAAGACTTTTCAATTTGAGAACGGCGCATTTGTGTGTGCGCCTCTGCCTTTCCGTCTGACGCCCGGGGTCTGGAGACAGCTTTCTCAAAGTCATTATTAAAGATGATTGTGTCAGTTGGCCACCCCTCCCCTCTGATCCTAATCGGCCTTTGCTGACAGGCGTTCCTCTGGGCAGCTAAGCGCCGGTATTAAGCACCCTCTCTGCCTGTTCCACACTGCAGATCCCATTAGACACAGGAGGATTATGGACTGGGATGTGTACACACAAAACCACACTCACAAATATGGTGCAAGGACAGGACATCACAGCTGTAATACTATGGCCAAACTTTACAAATGTATACCTATTTCTCCTGGAGAATTTGAAACTATAAACCGTAGTGATGTTCTATACCAAATTAGCACTGTTTTGTTTATCAAACACACTGCTGTATTCAGTCATCTCTCCTGAGGCTTGACGTCTCCAAATAATATCTGCTTTTTTTCTTTTGTGCAATTGTCTCTGTATCTTTAATGCTTTGCTTGACATTTGTTCAGAAAATTACCCAGAATCTGACATTTCTCACCATCCACTGTCACTTATACATGACACGCTAATTTTGCAGATGTACAGCAGCTCCCAAAATAAGACCCTGGTTGGTCACTAGACTATTAGCATTCAGAGTGCTGCCTTTCCAGCCTACTGTCTGCAGGCTTATCAGAGCCTCTAGGGGCTGCCAGTGTCCCAGTCCGCTGCCTAGCGGCCTCCTCTGGGGCCCAAGGAGCAAACGACAGCAGAGAGCCAGGGGAGTTGAGAAGGATGAGGAGAAGAGGCGAGACAGAGGAAAAGAGGCAGCACTTGCAGGATTGAAATGCTCTGCTATAAAGCTGTCACAGCCACTCACCTTTTCATATAAGGAAGCTTATCTCTCTGGATTGGCCACTCGTGTAGCAGTCTTCACACACATAAATGCAGGCTTAAAGATGAAAACTTGGCTGTATATATTTAAGTCAGGAGGGAGCGCCAGCCAAGAAAGGAGTGCATTGAGGATTATAGATGTTCTGCTGCTGATAGTTTGATGTGTTACTGCGTCTGGCCAAGCAGATCAATAACAGCAGCCATTTCTTTGGTCATTGCTTGTTTAGTACCTCCTTTTTAACTCTGAAAAGAGTCAAAAGGAATGTAAAGTACACAGAAGTATTTTTGCAAATGCTTATGGGCAGATTCTTGTGACTAATGTGGTTACTTTATTTATCTTCTCTGCCCTCATTTACATTTCTCTCATTTCTGTCTCCTGCTTCTAGGACACGGGCAAGCTGAACGTCTCCTACTTTCGTTTCGACATAAATGACGCCACAGGGGACCTGGATGCTAATCGGCCTGTTCCTTTCCGTCTGACTCCCAACATTTCTGAGTTTTTGACCACTATTGGTGTCTCCGGGCCTCTAACTGCCTCCATGATCGCTGTGGCACGATGTTTTGCACAACCAAACTTCAAGGTATTGTTTATCACTCATATTCTATGTTATTTTTCTCAAGCTCAAATGAAACTTCTAGAACGTAACTTCTCTCAGAGACAGCCAAACAATACAGGGAACAAAAAAAGCAGACAGTTGTGTAATAGAGCTCCAGCAGAGCCGTAATGACAGGCGTGTGATGTCTATGTATAGGTCCGGTTGATACAGTGGCACAGATGTGGAGGAAAAGTGCAGTTCTTAAGAGGCAAATAAACAAAGCACACTGTGTGAACTAATTAAGGCCAGAATCCCACAGGCCAGATTTTTTTTTGTGGTCGAATGGAAATGGACGTTCCTAGGGAACGGAAACAACACAACAAACACCTAACAATCATCCACTCAAATATAGTGAAACCCTAAACCATAAAAACATTTAGTGCTGTCTGAAATTTCAACTCTCAAGGTAAGAAAGGGAATGCTTTGTACCTAGTTAGGTGATGATTGCTAGTCTTGGTTTTTTTGTATGGTTATCCATTTAAGTTCTTTGTAGCCATAATGAGCTGCTAACAACATGGCAACATTTCCCTAAAGAGGTCTGTCACACCCTGAATTTGAGTTAATAGCTTTGTTTTAAGTGTAGATTTAAAATTGCCTTTGACCTTTATATAAGCTGAGGTGTTTGATTGCTTTCATTCCCGGGATGCCAGAAAGGCAACTATTCCTGGAAGGCTGGCATTTTCCCACATAGCTGAGAATTTTAAATACTCTGCTAAATTTTATCTAATGCAGAATTTTAACAACGTACAGTGCGCTTATGGCTGTGGTATTTGTTCACTACCTAAACATTTCTTAAAGCTCTAGCTAAGTTAGACTTAGATCATGCAGAATCACAATTATGTTGCTTTGTTAAAATTGCAAGATGGCTTTGACAACTTAAATGCATTCCTTTTTCCTCCCTTGTCTTGATTTTTTTGTCTTTGTTTTTTCTGTAAGCATAACCTGGCAGTGCTCAGTTAGCCCCTTTTTTATGTTAGCTGCAACCAATAATGTTGACAAGTTGTGTAGACCAATCAGTAGGGCTTGATTAAGTCTAGGTTACATAAAGATAATTACCTGGTGATTAACAACAAGTTTTTGCTTAAATAACAGGGGAAAAATCACTGTATTCACTTGGTAATCATTGAAATCACTGGATAATTGTACTGTTAACTGTGAATCATCATTGAAAAGTACTTCTGTTTCCTGTGTCTCTAGGTTGATGGCATTCTGAAAGCAGTCCTTCGAGATGAGATCATTGCTTGGCATAAGAAAACACAAGAGGACACTTCTATGCCTCTGTCTCCAGCAGGCCAACCAGAGAACATGGACTCTCAGCAGCTCGTGTCATTGGTTCAGAAAGCTGTTACGGCCATTATGACCCGCCTCCATAACCTGGCACAGTTTGAGGGGGGTGAGAGTAAGGTCAATACCCTTGTGGCTGCAGCTAACAGCCTGGACAACCTGTGCCGCATGGATCCGGCGTGGCACCCCTGGCTTTAAGAGGATCACAGAAGACAGGAGGATGTGCTGAAATACAGAGAGTCAGATTAGATTACCTACTGCATAGGATTGTTTGTAGATTTGAAGCACTGACATGTTAAATGGATGGAAATGAAAGCTTTGGCAGGAGAAATAAGTCTGGAGTCAAGTTGAAAGCCCTTTACTGTCATGTTGTGAATTATCATATTTGAACGAGCCTTGCCAGTACATTGAATACAATGAATTAAAAGAATATTTTATTAAATGTTTTGTTGTTCAGCTTATATTTATTTTTCTACATGAATTACAGGGATGTCAATGATGTGGCAGTCACAGGACAAATGTTTTGTCTTACTGAGCCAGGCCTAAGGAAGCTTAAGTTTGTTTTTTAAGAAAAAAAAAGTTTAAATATTGCATTAAAGAATATTGTATCTTTTCCCTTTTTACGTAACAAAATACTTAATTATTTACTTAATTCGGTATTGGTAAAGCAGCCATCTGTATATTGCCCTATTTGTGAAGAATTTTGTGGAAATGTGAATAGTTACTTTTTTTTTTTTTACACTCTGCCTAACTAAAATTAAAAGTGTTTGACTTCCTTCCTTTTCCTTCTTGATTTTCTAGTGAGGAATTAAAAGAAGACAAACCTTAAGGGCAGGTTTGACAAGACACTGTAATAAGCTCAAACAGCTGTGATGCTAATTTGTCATTCCCAAGCTGGTTATGTAAGCATTTTCCCCTTTTGTAAGGTACAATGTCTTTGTAGAATTGCTATTGTATTCCCCACCATGTAAATAAGCATTTTGTTTTAATAAAATGCTTGTTTTTTTTTTTACTACTGAGCCTGTTTGCTTTTATGTAGTGACCTTCTGGAGAGTTCTTTACAGAGTAAACGCAACTATAAAGCTAAAAAATGTTTTCACTGCCCTCACAATTACCATAGAAACAAACAAACAAAAATAAAGGTAAAAACATCTGCTCTTTCATTTACTGCATCACCTTCTAAACTATTCCAATAAATCAAGCAGTGATCATTGAGCTCTGTATTGGCTGTATAGATAAATGTGTTATTATGACACGGTTTGATGGAACTGCTAAGTTCTGTAGTGGTAACCTTGCAGTCATCTACATTTTTATCCAAGAAAGTCTGCAGTGGTGTGCTGCTGAGGCGTTGCTCTCCTCCCCATCGCTTGATTAATGCATACCAGTAGATCTCTGAGTGGGCCAGGCCTGCATTGACTTATACACACTGTCAGCTGGTCCTCCTCTACTCATAAACAGGGGTTATATCTATGTTTGCCCCAGAGTCCACACAGTACATAGCCTTCCTTAGCCTTTCAGCATGTTTACACATTGTTTCCAACATTTCATCTTCACATGTAATCCTTTTAAGGCATGGCATGGACCTGCTTTTTCTGCTGACCACATTATTTCTCCCCTTATTCCCTTGTTTCTTTCAATAGCTATTGCTGTTCATATTGGTAAACATATTTTATAGACCTTTAATGTCAATGCTAGAATAATAAAAAATAATTCACTTGTAGCTATAACAAAGTATGTAAGCCTTCAGTGGGTTAACCTGCCTGACCTTTCTGCTATGACCTGATGTTGACAAGTCAGAAAGCACTAGAGAGAGGTATGATTAAGTACTGCAAAAAAAAAAAAAAAAAAAAAAAAAAAGATCAATTACTGCAACCATTGTGCAACAGCAAGGAAGGTTAGTAATGTTACATGATCTAGAACTTGGGGTATTTTGCTAATGTTAGCACTTGCTTAGTCTTAGGTGAAGTGAAGGTGTGTACATTTTTATATACGTAATGTATTTACAGTAAAGGTACTGTAAGCAGCATGCGCCCGTACTGGTTTGAAAACAGTACTGCAGTCTAAATCAAAACAATGGTCTGTGTTGCCAGTTTTTCTGCTATTCTAATTGGACGATCGGCAATGCAGTTTTAGAACAAAAACAAAAAATGTAAACATAATCAACTTGGCCATTATGTAAAATATATATTTTAATTGTTAATAACTCAGCTGTACCATTGTTATCAGTAAAACTAATATTTGTTAAACATGTTTACTTCATATCTTGGCAGACATGTAGATCATTTTTATTAAATATAAAATATATATATATCACCTACAAGTGTGCACCATGGATGTATAATAAGACCTTCTATAATACATCCAAGGTAGCCACGTACACCCCACATAATATAAAATGTGGTTATATTACACAATAAATAAATAAATAAATAAATAAATAAAAGTTACAAGAAGAATATTTGGAAGTTAATTTCATGTGTTTTTCATCAGAGCAGTTGCTGCATTATCTTACAGTGACCCTGTCATTCAAGATGCCATGTGCTCTTTGGAAAACAAGAAGCTATTCATTTCAAGACAAGAGGCAGGCATAAAGAAAAACACTTGTCTGTTAATGAAAGCAAACACACATTCAGTTGTGTCAGCGTCCTTTAGATTGTGTTTCACGTTGTGGGTGCCCTCTGTTGGGACAGCCATCCATTTCACGCCTCAGGTGCCTTTTCTGATTTGAGAGAGATTGGGTGAAATATCAAATCCACAACAGTAGAACACATGTGCCCAAACACACACAGAGCCACACAAACATTTCACATGCCCTTCCCCAAAGATGTGTTAGAGAGCTCTTCTGTGCACCAGTCTTCTCCTATGACAGAGATATCACAGGTGCAGAGGTGACACAAGCACTGACCTAACCTTGTTCTATTTTTTTTCTCCCAGATTAAAGAAAAAGGTGGAGACTACCCGATGCTTCCCTCCCTCTCCTGTAGCCCGTGAAGTGTGCAGAGGTGATTGATGTGCTCCGGTGGGAGTGGGAGGTGTAGAGCCGGGATCATCATCAGCTCTGGCACCGATCACCAATCTCTGAGGGACCCACCAAAGCAAGAATAGATCCTGGCAGGAACGGATGATGAAATCTCCCCCCTTCACTGATCCTGGTGGTCCCCATGGAGATTTGGTAAGGTAGGCAGACATAGGAGAGAACCAGAGGAGGAGGCTGTTGTTTTAGTTTGATTTATGCATCACATTTCTTGTGAAAAACAGTGAAAGACAAACAGTAGGCATGTGAGTGGGAAGACAATGCGCTGAACGTCGTGTTGTGAAGACGGGGATGAAGCTGTTGTGAGTCTGTAAAGAAAACTGAGGCCAAAAAGTGCTTTATCAACTCCCTAATCCACTCGTCTCTCTGCGTTCCCATTTATCATTCAAGCCGAGCTCTCTTCTTTTATTTCCTACAGCCAGCATCCAATTATACATCACATTGTATCAAGGCTTTTCGCGCAGCAGGGAAAGAGGCTTTTTAGTATGTTCATGTAAACAAACAATATTAATCAAATAAGCATTGTGTTGATCTCTAGTCGGGAAGCACATCTCATATCTAGCAGCCGAAGATTTGTTTTGTAACTGAGTGAAGGGGGCCCCATTAGGACTTCTAATGGCATTTTTGCTCTGAGGAGTTGAGCTCATTAGTTTTGTGTCTAAAATCTGCCATTATGATTTTAATTGCTCAAGCTGTACATGGCAGTATGGAAACAGTCACTTTTCTTGGAGACTTTTTTGTATGGGCATGTCACAGAAGGATTCATTCAAATATAAAGTATTGCAGTTTTGGCACAAAGCAACTGAACAGAAAAGTTTGGAAGTGGGGTTTCATTACTTTGATAGTTAAAAAAGATCTAGTGAAAATATTTTATTGGACTTATGGCTTATTTTCTTATATTTTCTGTACATTTGTAGCCATGTTGTATTGTGTAACTGTTTCAATATAATATATGTTGAAAGGTCCAATGAAAGTTCTTCAGTTCCTATTTGTGCACATTAGTGCAGTATGGGGAGACAGCAACATTCTCAAGCTGCACCTTAGCTAACTGTCACTTCATATCTAGCACAATGTTCCTTACAGTCTTTCACAGCTAGTCACATTGTTAATCTGCAATGTGCAATACCACCACTAGATTCTGCCTAATTGCTACAGTTTACCATTTACCTTTAATTTTGAAAACTTCTGTTTGTACATAAAATAATTTTATTTTGATAAGATACACAGAACCAAATCTTTATACGTTACAACCCCAATTTTAGAAATGTTGGGACGTTTCTTTAAGTTTGAATATAATAAAACTAAAAGACTTTCAAATCACATGAGCAAATATTGTATTCATAATAGAACATAGATAGCATAACAAATGTTTAGACTGACAGATTTTACACTTTTATGGACAAAATGAGCTCATTTCAAATTTGATGCCTGCTATAGGTCTCACACTAGTTGGGACAGGGGCAGGTGAGAGAGGGGCAGGTGAGAGTAGATGCTACACCATGGTGTAGCATCTACTCTTCTTTTCAAAACAGTCTAAAGATGTCTCGGCATCAAAGTTATGAGTTTCTGGAGTGTTGATGTTGGAATTTGGTCCCATTCTTGCCTGATATAGGCTTCCAGCTGAAGAGTTTTTGGTCATCTTTGATGTATTTTTCATTTAATGATGCTCCAAACATTCTTTATATGTGACAGATCTGGACTGCAGGCCAATTCAGCACTGGGCTCTTCTACCACAAAGCCATGCTGTTGTAATAGCTGCAGTATGTGGTTTTGCATTGACCTGCTGAAATACACAAGGCCTTCCCTGAAATAGATGTTGTCTGGAGGGGGAGCATATGTTGCTCTAAAACCTTTATAAACCTTCCAGCGTTCATAGTTCCTTCAAAAACATGAAAGCTGCATATACCGTATGCACTCATGCGCCCCATCCCATCAGAGATGCTGCTTTTGAACTGAAGGCTGATAACACATTGGAAGGTCTCCCTCCTATTTAGCCCGGAGTCCATGATTTCCAAAAAGAATGTCAAATTTGGACAGGTCTGACCATTGAACACTGTCCCACTTTGAATTAGTCAATTTTAATTGAGCCTTGGCCCAGGACACGATGGCGCTTCTGGACCATGTTCACATATGGCTTCCTTTTTGCATGATAGCGTTTTAGTTGGCCTCTGCAGATGGCACGGTGGATTGTGTTTACCAACAGTGGTTTCTGGAAGTATTCCTGGGCCCATTTAGTAATGTCATTGACACAATCATGCCAATGAGTGGTGCACGGCCCGATTCTGAAGACCCGAAGACCACGGGCATCCAATAAAGGTTTTCAGCCTACGCACAGAGATTTCTCCAGTTTCTCTGAATCTTTTGATGATGTTATGCTCTGAAGATGATAAGATTTGCAAAGCCTTTGCAATTTGACATTGAGGAACATTGTTTTGTTTTGTTTTGTTTTGTTTTTACGCACTCGTTCACAGATTGGAGAGGCTCTGCCCATCTTTACTTCTGAGAGACTCTGCTTCATCCCTTTTACAGCTAATCATGCTACAGACCTGATATCAATTAACATAATTAGTTGCTAGCTTCTGCCAGCTCAATCTTTTTAAAATGTCTTGCTTTTTCAGCCATTTGTTGCATCTGTCCCAACTGTTTTGAGACCTGTAGCAGACACCAAATTTGAAATTGTGAAAATCTTCAGTTTTCATTTTATTCAAATTTAAAATATGTCTCTCCAGAATTTGGAGTGTACTTTAATTGTAGACAAAAATCAAAATATACCCTAAGCACTCATAAGCAACATGTAATAAGTCAATTGCATGTGCGGGCATACACTGCACTGCTTCAGCCATCTGAACCAGTTTACTGCAGATAAGACATTTTCACAGTTTTGACAAGTCAAAGTTAGAAACACAACTGCACAAAGAGCACAATTAATGTCCGGGACAGCTTTTGTTTTAGGACTCTGGCTCTCATAAAGATAGCTCACTGGCACACTGGCATGACTGTTTTCAATAGAAGCATTGTTAATGTTAATTGTAACACCTGCGCCTTTGTCTCTGGATAAACGCAGTAAAACTTCAGCTGTGTCAAATTCCCCTGTGAGCTCACCGTTCCCTGTTGGCTGTCCTTTCACAAAGATAGTCAAGTCAAACCCACTCTAATATGGCAGAGGTAAGCCAAAAATAATTATTTACACTTCTTCTTCATCCATCAGGTCGGTTCCAACCCCTGGTGACCAGTCTGATTAGGCTTCTCTATCTTGATCTGTCCTTTGCTAGTGCAAGAGATGGCTTTAGTGTTTTCCCCAACGTTTCCAGCACATTGTCCAGCCATCTTGTTCTAGGTCTTCCTCTGCCTCTCTCCATTGTCTCCTGCATGATGACCTTCTCGAGGCTGTTGTCTGCTCTGATCACATGACCATAGAAAGTCCTCTCTATCATATTGAGTAGAGATGTCTGTGCTCGTATTTCCTTCAGCACCCATTGGTTTACTTTGCTGTCCATGAAATGCACAGGAGCTTTCGCCACATCCATAAGACTCTGTTCTTCTTCTGTCTGCCTTTTTTATAGTCCAACTCTCACTTCCATAAGTCACCACTGGAAAGGCCATGTCTAGACTAATCTGATCTTGTAATCTGGTCTTGAAACATCAAACAAATCTTTTGTAAAATCAGACTAACCAGACAAACCTGTATCCATATTCACTCTCTCATCTCTCACTCTTACTGTATAGTGATTATGCCATTTTGACTTGGTGTCTGAAAAACTATAGACTCAAATATTGTGCCTTCAAAGTTTCAAAGTTGCCCCATAATGCATCATGAAAAAGTAGTGAACAGCAGTAATCAGTAATGACAGCCAAAACAGACCCCAATGCTTTGCAGATAATCAAAGAACATTTAGCATGCAACCCTTCTTGATTGTACACATTGAGTTATAAACAGCCTGTTAAAATCACTGCTAGTCTTTTACAGAGAACAGAGAGAGTCCTATAAGAAAGTGTCCTACACAACTTTCCCTTCTTGCTTTTCAGTACAGCCTACCTAAGGCTGATTTACACTTGCCATATTCCTTCTGTCAAGTAATTGTCTTGTCTTAACTGAGTAAGTGCTGCCAGAATACTCAATAACCAATGACTAGGCACTCAGATAAAACTCTTTATTTATTTTTTTAAGATTATCCCCTTTTCATTCCTGTTATCTCCTATTTATTTGAACTTTTGTCAGTTTTGATAACTATTCATGACTTGTTGCTTGGGCATTTCTCTTTTCTTTAAATATACTGGCAATCTGTTACCACTTAGACATCCAAATGTTTTTGTTATAAATTCTTGTCAAGTATCTGATTGATGTGGCTGTGATTTGATGTTAAAAAAGCAATAAAAGTGGAGAACTTCCATGGGAGCTGACTACAATACTAGAGACACTGTACAAAGTTACAGGAAACTTCTAATATCTCTTTGCTGCAGCCAATAATGATGTAGGTCTGTGTCCCAACAGTACCATGGAATTGGCCAGTGTCCACATCTACGGCTACAGGCTAAGTCTATATTGCTCCAAAAGATTTATGGACTTAAAAGTACCACCTCTGCTCAGGTATTAGTACTTTACTTTTATAAGTTAATTTTAAGTTGGTTCCTGCTCTTCAATTTTTTCCACTTGGCAACAATACTGAAGTGTGAAGCAAAAGAACACAAATAATTATGAAAAAAAAACTTGGCATGGGATACTTTGTTGAAGCAATATTATTGTAAGTGCATAATGTGCTGGATAAGTACTTTTTATTCCCACCTTTTAAATATTTATGGCTACACAAGAGAAAGAGTTTGTAAGCCTAGTTACCTCGCCAAGGAGGTTACATTTTTGCTGGCATTGGCTGGTAGCATAAAAGTTTGGATATTGGTTGTATTTTTGGAAAAAATAATAAAAAAAAACTAATGGGCAAAGAAAAAATGCATAGTTTTTGGTGTAGATCCAGAACATCGGATACAGGAATTTTTTAAAGGGTTCTCATTGCGATATACTGGCATCCCAGAAGGTAATAACTGTTCAGTAAAAAAACAAATTATTAGTTTTAATGGACTCTTTACTATTGTGAAATATGTCAGAAGGCTTTGTACTGCAGTAGATACTGCATTTACCCCTGTATTAGAAGATCCCTTGTTAAGTCTATATCTTTGCCACTGCAAGAAAGGCCCAAGGAATTGACTTGAGTGCTTACTTCTATTCTTGCAACATTATCCAAGCATTTTTATTGGTCAAAAGTTTTACAAAAACATTTCTATTAAGTATTGGATTTCCAGTCATGGTTATTTTTAGCTCCTGCATTGATTTTCCAGAGAATAGTTTAATTTACAGTCAATGTATCTTTTATTTATTTAACCTTTATTTTACCAGGAAGTCCCTTAAGATAAAATCTCTTTTTCGAGGGAGACCTGACACCGGTAACAGTTACAAAAGACAGACAAATACAATTATACAACAGTCAACCTTATAAAATCATTTAAATCTGGCTCAAGAATAACAAGTACATTCTTCAGTTTTTCAGTGAGGATTTAAAAGCACCCAGGAGAATGAGATACTGAAGTTGCAATGAGTTTTGAATGTTGTTCCATGACCAAGGTGCAGCATAAGAAAAAGCAGTTCTGCCAAATTCTGTATTGATTCTGGGTACTTTTAAAAGGAGCTGACGTGATGAACAGGAGTTGTATCCACTGTTGGCTGGAGACATGAGGTGACACAGGTATGGTGGAAGTTTACCCAGGATGGCTTTGTAAATAAATATAAGCCAGTGATGATGTCTTCTGAGGCTTAGTGAAGGCCATGAGACCAGAGCATAGACTTCACAGTGATGGGTCCTGAAAGCAGAGTTGGTGATGAAACATAAAGCGCTGTGATAAACTGTGTCCAAGCAGTGAAGGGCTGAAGATGCAGCATTCCTGTAAAGGATGTCTCCATAATCCAGAACAGGGAGGAAAGTGGCCTGAACAAGCCGTTTCCTCACAGATGGATACAGACAGGTTTTGTGTCTGTAGTAAAAGCCAAGCAAAGCTTTTAGCTTTTTTATCAGATGTTCTACATGAGTTTTAAAGGACAGTTTGTCATCAATCCATAAGCCCAAATATTTATAACAAGATACTTGTTCAATTGCTTCTCCCTCTGATGTTTGAATGCCATCATGCAGTACATTATGAGAATGAGCTTTTGGAAAATGTCATAAATTTTAACTCAACTTCAACTTTAGCTGACGGAATGAAACCTGAAGTTGATGGAAAGCGGTCTGGAGGTCATTTAGCGCATGGTTAACTGAAGAATCAATAAAGTAGATGATTGTGTCATCAGCATAAAGATGAAACTTTACATTTTGCAAATTACTACCCAGGTTTTCTTATCTTCTTATGCATCTAATGTTCCTATGTGGGCTGCAAGTAGACAGAGCAATCTGACAAGATAACATTAAAGGAAGCTAAAGTTTTTAATACATAAAATAAATGACCTGAATTTAATTCCACTGCTGCACAAAATTCTACTAAAACCATTTCACTTGTACCTTAATTAGCATCAAACAATGTTCCCTTTTTACCTTTAATTTGTCCTAAGTAGCTTTATTAATTTACATAATTAAAAGCCTTTTTTAATATCAGAACAATTACTTGAAATCTTTCTGCTGATTAATCATTTTAACACTATGCTAAGTACAGCCTTCCTCTGATAAAAAACAGCCTCCACCTACTCCATACATTACTCAAGAGGACAATATGTCTATTGACAGATGTATATTCAGCCTGACCGAGCGCATTCTGTGGTCTCTGAGTCTGAAAAGACTCCGGGATATGGTTTCCAACGTAGAGACATAGAGCTTTGCCTTAAGTAGATTAACTTCTATTTAATAATGAAATAAAAGTAGTTTAGCATAACACAAGCTCCTATGTATATTACTCACAATGCAATTATAATTTCCTTTTGAATGTTAGAGTGGAGTCAGCTGTTGCAGTATTTAGTTTTTTTTATGAGAATAAAAAGGTGATATATCTAGATATAAATATGAAGTTGAAAAAAAATCATAAAATATTTGCTGCACCAATTTTCTCAACTCATTACCCTAGAATTATATTTTCTACCTTTCTTCCTGTTTTCCTGAACTCATTGCATTTACTGTATATTGCAGCATATGAAACATTTCTTAGATACGTATGTAATCCGTAAACAACAGTAAAAGAGTATGTCACCCACAAACCAACTGTGGCATGGCGGGGCAAGAGAGGAAGCGGCGAAGCGCGCTAGATGATCAGGCCTGGTACAAATACTCTATACTCTATACCAGGGGTCATCAACTAAAATTCACCGAGGTCCAATTGGTGAAAATTTTCTCGCGCGAAGGTCCGGAGCATCACAATGTTGATTTGTACCTCAAAAATAAATAAATAAAATCATTGTAGTCACATTAGTGTCTACATTATGGCAATAGCATTTTGCTAACATAAGCATCAGTTTAAAACTAGGGGATATCAAATAATAAAATAAAAAAGTTTTTTTTTCTTATGTTAATCAAATACAGTTAAAAAAAAATCAAACAAAATGCTTTTATAATGGTCCTTGGCTCAGAACACAGGAGACACAGGAGTTTAGAGCTGACCTCTGTTCCTTTCTACATCTGTCTCTCTCATTTCTCCGCTGTCTGTCTCACAGTCACCGCTCCATATGTTTCCAAATCCTCAGATCTGATTGGTTGATAGCGTCACACGCAAGATTTTCTGTCTGCTTTTACGCAGGAGACGATGCACCCATTAAAACTAAAGTGGAACGTACTGCGCCTCAAAACACAGGTTTCCTCTTAATTCTCTGGTGAATATGAGGCAGCTCTGTCCTCTGTGGGACAGAGGGACAGACACCGAGAGGAGAGGGGTGAGCTGTGGGACAGAGGGACACCGAGAGGAGAGGGGTGAGCTGTGGGACAGAGGGACAGACACCGAGAGGAGGGGGGTGAGCTTCGACAGAGAGACACCGAGAGGGCAGAGCCCCTCACAGCCTGTGTCGCCTCCTCTCTCGCTGCTCCGTAAAAACGAAACTTAAGTCTGTTGTAAACGGAACAGTCCTGTCCCTCCGCACTCAGTCTGGACTCCTCTCATTTTGTTGGACAGTAACAGAAAACACAGCTGATTTAACCCCGCACTGTTCATGTTAAAGTTTTAAAGCACCAGGATACGATGCTGTTGTCGCAGAGGCGCCGCTGCGCTCCCGGAGAGTGAACAGGCTGAACGGGTTCGGGTCCGCGGAGTGGGACAGAGGTTCGGGTCCGGATGGGAGGGCATCTGGGTCCGGATTCGGACCGCGGTCCGCCTGTTAACGACCTCTGCTCTATACTGAACCCTGGTTCTGAGCCTTATTGCTTGACATATTCCAACAACACCACCCCAGGTGCAACCCAGGGAAATAAATATCTAAATTTCACCCGCACTATAAGACAACACAGGTTTATTAAACTGAGTGGACAGACACAGTCAATAGTATGAATAAATAATATTAATACTGGTGATTTTGTTTAAAAGTTAGCTCATTTGTCTTCACAATCAATAACATACAGTCAGTTCCAAGAATATGGACTGGGTGATACACAGACAGCAGAGTGTAAGATAAAAGTTCATCTTAGGAAAGTACACAGACATCACAGAAAGCGGCATCCCAACAGAAAGGTGAGGTAGGGAGCACTGGCAGGACCCGGGGGGACAATGCATGACACTCGGCCGTACCGAGAGCCCGAACACAATAACACCGCAGTACACAGCAGATCCAGCACGGAAGCTATGGCTTCACCTGGAGCGCTGGCAGCAGATGCCTTCAACAGATGTATACCTCAGTTACTGTGTTCAGCTCTGCGGTAGCCTTCGGACAAAGCGCCTGCATGCTAAAAACAATAGCATAGCCATATAGCCAATAGCCATAAATGAGCGGTACTACAAAATAAACTGTCGCTTACCGGCATGCATATGGTAATTAAATTGCTGGCTTTATGCCTTAAGAACGACAACTTTAATACACGGCTCGACCAACATGCACAGCCGCGGCCCCGCTCCTGCACAGGTGGGAGAGGTCAGACCAGGTGAGAGACCCTCTTCTTACAGAGCGGCATCTCAGTCTGATTGGCGAACCAGCAGAGGTGCATTAGGCTACCAGTACACAGCTTTACTGTTCATGTAAAATGGGTTGTGTGTTTACACCTTAACAAAATGTACAACCATTACAAGGATGACCTTAGTCAAAATGACTCCGTGGCATGTAGCAGTATTAACCAAGAAACTTTAATTATATATTATTAATTTTACTGTCAAAAGAGGCAGTTGCAATAGATACTTGTAGACTGTATATAACTAACTATATGCAATGTACTATGCATCATGTGTTATTTTATATTAGCAATCGAGCCATTATGACCACGTGATAACTTCTGATAAGTTCTGTGTTGGTAGTGTCACCTACTGTGCTTATATTAACCTGCAATTTGAAAATGTCTCTTGATATAACAATGATTAATGATACTAATAATTTTGGTCTCTCTTTTTTTTTTTTAGCCATGTACACTTTACTATTTGCTTTCTTTATAATGCAATAACACTAGCACATGCAGGAAGTAATAAATAATAAAAATAAAAGTAACAATTTAAAAAAAAAAAAAAAAAAAAAAAACAATATAGTAAAGCCAGCCTATAATGGCTATGTTTCAGCTAAAGATAGATGTTTTTTGTGTGCGTGTGTGTGTGTGTGCGTTTCTGGTTGTATTCCTCACTTGCCAACAGCTCCTGCGGCTTGCTTCCTCACCTCAGATAAGCTCTTTAATTGCCAGCCATCATGGCCTGGTCATGGACATTGCCAGCAGCTACAGAACAGGCTCCCTCCATCTCTCCCCTTCATCCAGAGCCAATTAACCATTCTCTTCCTCGGATGTCCTGATCAGACCAGACAGAGCGCTGGTTGACAACTGCTCCCCTCTCTCCCTCCTGCCTCTGCTGCCATCCACCCCAGCATTCTCAGCACTCTTGCTCTCCTCCGCACCCAACCGGGTGATTTAATTTGTTTGGTAATATCAGGATTGGCATGTTCAGCCCAGCTTCACTCCAAAGTGAAATTGGACAAGGGCATTGGAGCCTCACCATGTAAAACCGCTTCACCTTGACAGCTGCTTGAGTGGGCAGCGGCTTGCGTTGGAGAGCGGAGGATGAGGAGGGGGTGGTGGGGTGGGTGGGTGAAGGATGTACCTGAGTGGAAGGCAGACACCAATTCACTTCTCTCTTTTTCCTCAGGGGAGTTATGTGTCAGGAACGGAGCCAGCGCTGAAGACGGAGGCTGTTTAAAGTGGAGACAAAGCACCAGGTGCTGCTGGGGACCAATCTGCTGCACAACAACATGCTGGAGCCTGTCCAATCTGTCCAATCAGCTTCCAGGGAGACCACGGCAAGACAGCAACTCAGTGTGTGATGCTCCATGTAATTTTTCCTGATTTACTTTGTCATTTCAGATCTTTACATTCTCTCTTTGACTACTGGTCCACACACACAATAGTTTTTGTGCAGGTCACAAACTTAAGGAAACTTCAACATGAAATGTTTAGGAACTAACAGGTGTCTTGAGGTTTCTAAAATATTTTGGCACATTGATAAAGAGATATTTTAGTGCTGAAATTGATAGAACATTATAAGAATTCTATTGCAGGCAATATTTTGAGCTCTAACCACCCAGGAATTATTTTACCCTTGCCTAGATTCAAAACTCAACGTGGCTTTTTACCTCCAAGGTTCACTGGCCCCATTTACATGAATACAAATGTGATGAAACAACACTGCTTTTCTCAGTTTTTCATTGAGGAGTGAATTGCTACAGACCCCAGACTTTGACAAAGTGTGGCACCAACATTCTATAATCATATAAACAGAAATGTAGGTTGGCTAACTGGATTTATGTAAATGCACATTTTTGACTGACACTTCGTGTCTCTGGGGATTGGAGAGTGTTCAACAGTTATTATTTTACCATTGCCTTTAATACAATGGTTAAATAATGAAGCTGTAGGATTGATAGCGATGGATAGAAATTGTCCATGACCAACATATAACAACCATCACACTCCAGTATCTTTTTATACATTTATTTTAAGCCAAAACAAATTTACAGCACT
The DNA here is from genome assembly GCA_020698575.1 of Bostrychus sinensis. NCBI lineage: Eukaryota > Metazoa > Chordata > Actinopteri > Gobiiformes > Eleotridae > Bostrychus > Bostrychus sinensis. The sequence goes on along the minus strand of CM036260.1, from coordinate 11,471,610 downwards.
TTCTAAAAATGTAGTAAAAATTTCAGCTGATTGACAAAACAAGAAATTAACACTCATTTACGCTGAATATAGTTTTATTGTTCAGCTTTTTTCAGACAAATTTGAGAACCACTGCTTCATATCATGAAGACGTGCACGTGGCAGAGTGGTTAGCATTCTCGCCTCCTAGCAAGGAGGTCGTGGGTTTGAGCCCCGGGCCGACCAACACATCCTCACACGATCTCTCTGGGTGGAGTTTGCCTCCCCGTGTTACCGTGCGTTCTCTCCGGGCACTCCGGCTTCCTCCCACCGTCCAAAAACATGCATGTTTTAGGTGAATTGGCTCTAAATTACCCCTAGTGAATGAATGTGAGAGTGACTGGTTGTCTGTCTTGTACAAGCTGGCCCCTGTCCAGGGTGTACCCTGCCTATGGCCCAAAGTTACTGGGATAGGCTCCAGTCACCCGCGGACCCCTAACAGGAATAAGCGGTAGAAAATGAATGAATGAATGCTTCATATCATGTAAAGTGAAGATGTAGTGTCTCTATAACTTAAATGGTTAAAGTTTTTGGACCAGAAATATTGCTGTGGCAATATGAGACATGCTATTCAGATCAGATTTGTGAAACTGATTGGAGGCAGGTGGCCATCATATGCAACTTTGTCACTTTGTCAAGGCTTCTGTTGTTTCAGATAAGTCACGGTCGCTTGATGGACAGTGATGGAGTCTCTGTGTGGTTCGCTGACTGCTGCATTTCATCCTCCACAACCTCTTCTTCTATGAGATGGAGAATAAAAAAAATTTAAGGTAATTGGTAAAATCATGGGGCAATTGATCAGAGAGTTTGGAAAGTTATGGTTCAGTGCACTCTGACACATACAGTATATGAAAGTGCCCACACCCTCATGTCAGGCAGCCTCAATGGCCTAGATAGGTGGTCAGGGAGACAGGCGAGGGTGTTAGAAGGAGCAGAAAGGAGTGGGTATCTGAGGCTACATTCATTTCCACCTCCAGTGGAGGGAGACCACCTATTTAGCCCATCTGTGAGAGGCCACGCCACAGGGACGATAACAGATCACAGCCCATCAGCCGCATGACTCACATCCGACTGATGCACGAGAACAGAACTCACGACTGCGTTTCAACTTCCATTTCCATATCATTAGACCTGTCTGCTTTAGTACAAATCAGTGTTAGTTCCACGAATGAGCCACAGTATGTAACACACAAAAGCTGTCATGACTCCTACAATCCCAGTTTTGTAAACACAGTGTACACTTTTACTCACCTAGGCTTGTTTGTAATACATCATCATACTGTATTGTTAGGGATACTTTTATTCTGTGAGTGACCAAATGATATTCTTATCTTGTTTAGCAGCTGAAAGAATAGAGGAGGAGCTACAATCTCTTGTCTTCGCACCTCATTACCCACACCTGGATCAGACTGCAGGGAATCCTAATTTAAGTCACTCTTTAACGGCGTCCTAATGCGTTCTGACAGCACCAACAGAAGAGGATGAAGGAAAGGTGAGGGAAGATCGAAGTCGGAGGGGGGGTGGCGCCCAATTGTCTTGACAATTGTGGGGCTGAGAATCAGGAAAGCGCAGGCAGCTGTGTTACACAAACTGTTCTTATTTCTTGCTTTGATTTCCATAAAATGGGCATCATCCTAAATCATCTGTGCTTTCTGCTGTTGGCCCTGTATGCATAAACCATTAGACTGCTTTGCTAATGCACATAAACTAATGAACACAATATCAGTTTTCTACTACTGTATTGCACTGCACAACAGGAAATCAAATAAAACAGTGTTGACTAAATAAATTCTTGTGTGTCTGTTAGGTCTGCCTCCGGATGATTGTATGTTTTGCAGCAGACGCAGCTGCACGGCGTCGACAAACAACACAACAACATCAGCATGCTGGGTAATGGTTTAGAAGAAATAATCAAGGGAGTTGAAGTAAATTTGACTTGTGAGAGTGAAGCGTGGTGAATTTACACCTCCAAATGGGTTTGGAACAAGGTCGGAAAGATTTTCAGTGAAAGCAAATCCCTTTGTCTGCCCGAGATGTTGAAGGATATATCCTCTATTACCTCTGAATGGCAAGAAGCAATGTTCACAGCCACTGCAAATCCCATTTCACTGGCCCTAGTAAAAGGCTTTACACGATTTCCATATTAGGCCACTTATGTCCCATGTTTAGTAATTGAAAGTCAATGAATGTCTTTTTACTGGTAAAAGACAATTGTGTCATTTATTTGAGGAGAAATGCACTTTACTAAAGTGGAGCAGAGGGAACTTTAGCCACTAAATGTGTTTCTTTCAAACCGTTTATTGTACAACCACAATCCCCACTGTGTAAAATGTCATTACAAACAGAATGCACAACTTTGTGAATCATTTTATTTAAATTAAAACAAACAACATACCATTTCATAAAAAATAATTTAGAATTTGATGGCAGCAACACATCTCCAAAAAAAGTTGGAACAGAGGCAACAAAATGCTGAAAACGTAAATTGTGCTAAAGGCAGCCATATGTGAACATAATCCTGAAATGCAGCAGTCCTGCCTGGACCAACTGAGACATAAACTTTAGTCTCCAAAGGACAATTTAAATGACCCATTCACTCTTTGTGGATCATATTCATGCGGCTTCCTCTTTGCAGAAAACTTACAGATCTGCAAACTGTGTTCACAGATAACTTCTGGAATTGTTAGTTAGTTAGTTAGTTAGTTAGTTTAGTGTCCTAAACAATAACCAAACATTGACAAAGCAAGAGCAGAAAAGGCAATATACCACCTGGACTCTACTGATTTAATGCTGTGATGGCTGAAGGTATGAAGCTGTTTTTGTGCTCTATTGTATCGTAGGGTTCTGTATCTGTGTCCATAGGGGAATAAGGTAAAGTACTGGTGTAGTGGGTGAGTGTGATCTTGTATCATGGTGTTTGCAATGCTTGTGATGGCTTTAACATTCAACTGAGTAAGGCTGGAATTTTGGAGGCCTATGACCTTGGAAGCAATATTCCTGAAAAATGTTGTGGGTTCTAACACAGAATCATGCCTGTTTTCATTGCAGTGGCACTTGAAGGCTCAAAGATTCTGATCATCCTGTACATGGGCTTATGTGAATTATAAATCATTGCATTCAGTTGGGGGCACGGTAACAGAGCAGTTAGTGCACTCACCTCAGCACAGAGATAGTGGATTTGATCTTCGGACCAGCCAACTCAGTGTGGAGTCTCCTCCCTGTGTTAGCGTGGCTTCTCTATTCCAGCTATTCCAGCTTCCTCCACCATCCAAAGACATGCATGTGTTAGGTGAATTGGTGACTCTAAATTGGTCCAAATGGAAGAATGTGAAAGTGAATGGTTGTCTGTCTGTGTATGTCTTTGTGTCAGCTCTGTGACTAGATGGTCACTGTTTAGCGTGTACCCCACCTAATGCTCAAAGCTATTGGGATTGTCTCCAGTATCTGCGACACCCTAAAGGGAATAAGCAGGAGATGAATGAATAAATGCATTCAGTTTTTCTTATTATTTTACACAGTATCCCAAACTTTCTTGGAATAGGAAGTTGTATATTCTGAGACAGTGGTTATTTGTCAACCAGCAAAAAACTGTCACAGCTTAAAAAAGTCAAGTCTGGTGTTTGAGCGTGAGCCATCCAGACCAAACTGCAACCACAAATCCCTCTAAAACCCCAAACAACTAAGTGAATAAGAGTGGAGGCTGAAGAGGCACGGGATCAGCAGGTTCAGTTCGATAAATATGTGAAATGTTCCAAACCCACTCATTAGTCCTGACCTACTGTATAATTCTGGCTTGGCAGGCTGTTGGAGTGGCGCGCTGAGAGAGCGGCACACAAAAAGACATGATAGGGAAAGAAAGAACAGCTGGTGACAATACGCCTCACATTGGCATTTGCAGATGAAAAGAGACCCTGTGACTTTGTAGCCACCCCAAGATGAGTGTCAGAAGAAAAGGGGAGAGGGATAATGAAGTCACAGTATTCATGCACTGCCAGACGATAATATACATCCAGTTTTTCTTTATTTATAAAGGGCACTGCCGCTTACCTTTTATAGATGGATCCAGACCAGCCTGTATCCATTCTTTTTATAAAGTGAAATTGGTCTGATATCCCTTCACTCCACCACTATGTTTTTTTTTTGTCTTTTTTTTGGTAACCATTAGTACTGCCCTCTGGAATGAGTTAGTTAGTTTGTTAGCCTGTTAGTGAGCTAATTAAAAAAAATTAATGGCTGGATTTTTATAATATATTCAAGAAGTGCCAGTAATGGGCTTATTTAGCAATTTAGTAGAATTTAGTGTAGTGTATGCCATTATTCTAAATTTTACTTTGTGTTGTGGACTATGCTGAGGTATGAGAGCTTTGTTGCTCAATAGATAGAACATTTACCCCTGAACTAGAAAATGCCCAATTTATGCCCTATAAAGATTATTTTTTATAGTATGGTCTGCATGTAAATTCAGTCCGAAGCTCAAATATTCCAAGATATTATCCAAAATTTTAAACACTAGTCAATTAAAAATATGTCCCTCTATGATTCCTAATTGTCAGTGTGGCTCTTCAACATTATGACACCTCTGCTTTAAAAACAGAATAATAATAATATTTAGTTACTACAAATGAAAATGTAGGCTTTGTATTAATATTTTCTTGTCATATTTCCAGGGTAAGAAGAAAGAAGACTCATACTTGCATCTGCCTGCATGGATCCTGGCAGGTGGGTGGCATAAATATGAATATGCTGTAAAAATAACTATGCAATTAATATTTATCTTGTTCTTACTGTACCCTCCCATGCTGCTAATGTAGTCCCAGAGCTTACAAATAGAACAGATCGCTAGTCACACACAAGGCTGAATAATTCACTCCCTGATTGGAAATAATATTAGGCAGCCTGGAGCATAAAGATATGACTTTTAATTTGGTTTGCTGATGCATTCCTAGGGATAAACAAATAGATAGCACAGTGATCTTAGACTGGCAGAGATGGATTTTCTGGTTACTTTTTACGGTTGGCTTTGTGGGTGTAGCACGTAGTAACAGAGTAGTAATGAGATTTCTAAGCTGAAATTACAGTCTACATATCAGTATGGGGGAGGACACGTGGAGGTAATATCCATAAATAAAGTTAGAGTTGTTTGTGCTCAAGCTTAGCGACTAAGTTTATCAAAGTTTAAACTCAATTTTAGGTGTGAGGTTTTGGTTTGGATAGGAAAATACTTGTTATGAAAGACCATAAACTGCAGTTGACTGCACTTTGCTTTGGGAGGAGATATGTTTTTAATGCTCACAGTAGTTAACTTTGCAAAGTGACAAAAAGTTCTTGTTGTCAACAGTTTATAGGAGGAGTGAAAAAACAGTATTGGAAAATTAAAAAAAAAAAACAAAGATTTGTGGCTCTTAAACATCATTACATCAACATTTCGATTGAGTCTCCAAAAAAATTGCATAATTTAAAAATTCAATAAGAAATTTGGGGAAAGGTCCATGGCGATCAAATAAAAAAGGAACTTTTGTGAAAGTTATGGTCAGAAATAAGTTAAGAAGAAAAACAAGAAAAGCTCACTAACCTGGAACAAAAGTGGAGAAAACGAACTATATAGTATTATCATTACACAAAACTATAAGCTGAGAATTACACTGAACAAAAATTGAAATGCAATGCTTTTGTTTTTGCTCCCATTTTTCATCAGCTGAACTCAAAGATCTAAAACTTTTCCTATGTACACAAAAGGCCTATACCTCTCAAATATTGTTCCCAAATCTGTCAAAATCTGGGTTAGTGAGCACTTCTCCCTTGCCGAGATAATCCATCCACTTCACAGGTGTGGTATATCAAGATGCTGATCAGACAGCATGAATATTGCACAGGTGTGCTTTAGTTTGGCCACAATAAAGCCACTCTAAAATGTGCAGTTTTATCACAGCACAAGGCCACAGATGTTGTAAGTTTTGAGGGAGCATGCAGTTGGCTGCTGACCATAAGCTGTCTCCAAAGGCGTTTCAGAGAATTTGGCAGTATTCAACCAGCCTCAGAACCACAGACCATGTGTAACCGACCTGACTGCAGTTTGTCGTTGTAACCAACTTGAGTGGGCAAATGCTGCATTCAGTGGTGTCTGGCACTTTGGAGAGGTGTTCTCTTCAATGTACAGGCCAGATGACAGACAGTGTGTATGGCGTTGTGTGGGTGAGCGGTTTGCTGATGTCAGCGTTGTGGATCAAGTGGCCCATGGTGGTGGGATTATGGCTTGGGCAGGTGTATGTTATGGACAACAAACAGGTGCATTTTATTGATGGCATCATTTTGAATGCCGTGAGAGGCCGTGACAAGATCCTGAGGCCTATTGTTGTGTCATTCATCCACGACCATCACCTCATGTTGCAGCATGATAATGCATGGCCCCCTGTTGCAAGAATTTGTGGGACAGATTTGTGAACAATATTTTAGAGAAATAGGCTTTTTGTGTACATAGAAAAAGTCTTAGATCTTTGAGTTCAGCTGATGAAAAATAGGAGCAAAAACAAAAATGTTGCGTTAAAATGTTTTTTCAGTGTATAAAATGTATATAAAGTAAATGTATATATTTTTTAAGTTTGATTGCCATTACCATTGCAAAATAAGGCCAATGCCTTGACAGTGATCTACAAATGCTTCTAGTTTGCAAAGATAATTTTTGTCATAATGTCTCACATCACACATTAAACATCATTATAATGTTTTCTTGTCTTTCCAAACTCAATAGCTTGGCCCACATTCTGCTTTGTCCTTGTCCACTGTTCCAGAACACACTTCAGCTGGTTGACCTCCTCCTCTGCTTAGAAGGCACTTTCCAGCTATTAGGCTAATTTGTTCTGGGCTCCTGCTGTCCGGCACCAGGAGCAGTGCGAGTGTTTGAGAGTGCATGTTTCTTCACACGAGGGTTGTAATTAGCAGCCGTTCTGAGTCCTACCTGTTCAGTTTGACCGATGTTTTCAATGATAAACACAGCGTGCGGGGATGTGACGGTGCATTTAGACTTTACATTTTCAAATCTGAAGCAGAAAACACCAGAGAGCTGACATTCAGTGTTATTGAGAGATATACATGCATGCTTGTGGGAGAACACTTAACCTTTTCATTTAACCTCTTAATGTGTTTCTGTATCCAGTCCAGGCGGAGGGCCAATTTAAAAGAGGGTCACCCCTTGACATTCAGCTGCTGTAATAGTGTCCGTATCTCAACAGGACAACTCGTGCATGTAACAGCCGCGCAAGGATTAAAATGAGTGTGCGTAGATGTGTGTGTGTGTTTGGGGTGTTCTCGCTTGTGGAGGGGGGTTCAATGTCATCGGATCACAGGAAATAGCATTCTTATCTACCTGCTGAAGCCGTTCAACTTGACACAATGGACACATGCCAAATGAGTCAAAGCTTAAGGGCCCCTGGCACAACAAATAACCCCATTACCTTTGTGCTGCAAGTGAGTGATGACTCCCACCGACTTTTCACAGTTAATAATTAAAACATTGGTGCCGTTGTCAGCATTCTGTAAATCTAATTTTATAGTGGAGTGTAACTAAGGGTACGTGACAATTTCTGTGGACAGGTTTATGTTTATACATTTAACTTTAACAGGAAATTACTTTACACAAGAAGCAGGGGTATCTTATTATGTCAATGGGGTTATGTTTTCGCTGGTATTTATTTGTTGGTTAGTTAGCTTCAACTGAGCTAAACCGCAGCAGTTAGGATTTTGATGAAATGTTCAGGTTGGTAATTGGCCAAAGGTAAAATTTTGTGTTTTTTGTGTGTATCTGGAACATTGGAAACAAAGGATTCTGTACCATTGTGAGATTGGGACCTCCATGTTGCAGCAAAGATACACACTTTTGAAATTTTTTTTGGCTCAACTAAACTAGCTTTGATTAACATTTTGATCAAAACACAAGGCACAAACGAGTGACATACTCTACACAAACAGAACAAAAATAGTTAGGTGAAAAGTTACTACAAACCCAATACCAAAAACACGTCTGCCACTTTAAAAACAATTGAATGCAATGTCATGCAATACTATATTTTGTGAGAGTCGAAACATAAAACATAAAGATTATATCACATGCTAAAACTGAGACATTTTAACCATTTTATGAAAAATTGCTAATTTTGAATTTGATGCTACCAACACATCTCAAAAGGTTGGGACAGGGGCAATAAATTCCCTTGGTAACAAGCAAGTCACTTATTTTAGTTTAATAAAACTGCACTGATTGGCAGCTCATGTTGATAAGCAAAGGGTGAATATTTATTACATAGAATACTGTGATACTCTCTGATTGGGTATACAATGGACCCTGTAATTGGACTGTTGATAGAATAACTATGCAATAGAAATTACAAATGCTACTATTTTTGTAACTGGCATTAGAAAAGTTATGAAATACAGAGGCATATATTACAAAAAGACAAAGCTAAAAAACCTTAATGGCTAAGAATCATGTAGATATCACATTAATGTAGTTGTTTGATTATGAATTATTTCACTGCTCAACATCAGCAAATGCACATTTCTGATATGCTGCTGACAAATGCAGAAATAATTGCAGTTCAATATGCTTCTTTAAAACACAGCTGTAAGAATTAATCAGTGGCAGGGAGATAATTTGTATAATTGGTTTTTATGCTAATGTTGCATAGCACAAAGATGAAAGAGGTTTGTTTACCTGGCAAATGAAAACTAATATAATAAAAAATGTTATTTATAGAAACCCATTTGCTGTCCACTCCACTAACAATTCAGTAAATGAATTGCTTTATCTAAGTAACTCTAAAAAAGCCATTCAGAAGTGTCCTTATCACAACAACACACAAGGAATGAATGTTGTGTTATAGCCAGAGGTGGAAGAAGTACTCAGAATCTGTACTCAAGTAAAAGTACTGTTTCTAAGGTCACTCTACTATCAAATTAGCCACCAAGATGAAGAAACACTTTATTTACAATATATTCCACAAAATAAATAAATAAATAAAGCACTAAAATCTACTCAAAAAGTACACACAGCTCTATAAAATGTCACTTTTGCTGCATATTTTCTTCAAGGGGTCACCTGATGCAAACCTCTTTATTTATCTGGGCTTGAGGTTGGCACAAAGTGTGGCTGGAGTTTTTGGCTCCACATGGGGGAACCGAACCCCTGACTGTCCCACATCACAGGCAGGAGAACTAATCACTTCACTAATGAGCAGAGGTGGAAGAGTCACATGACTTGACTTAAGTCAGACTTAAGTCACAATTTTTAGGACTTGAGACTTGCTTTACAAATATTGCAAAACGGCTCGACTTGACTTTGACTTGCTTTTCATGACTTTAGACTTGACTCAGACTTAAGCTAAATTACTTGAAATCACTTGTTTTTACAGAAAATTCATGATGAATTTAGGTGTGACAAATGCATTAAAATAGGAATAGATGTATAAAAGTGTGTATTAGTGTTTACTTATGTTAATGAGCCATGTGAACCACATTATGTTTGCTTGGTGGATCATACAAATACCTCACATCAGGGAGGAGTTCACTGTATGATTTCTTGACATTGGCTTGAGCGTAAAAGTTCTGTCAAATTATCCTATTTATTTTTTGCTTAATGCAGTGCATTGTAATTGGATTCATTCCCTTTATAAAATGTCAAATTTCTGTTTGTAATTCCACTTACAGTATGCATGTCTTCAGTCTTAAGGTCTGTGTAAGATATTGAATGTTCTTGGTGTTATAAAATAGTCACGCAAGGATGTCAGGACCACCACAATTTAGTTTAATTTAAAAACCCTCAGCTTTGTGTAGCCCTACAAATAGTTTGTTGCCAGATACTGTATGTGATAACTACTGTCTGTAGACAGTAGTGTAAAAACAGTTTGGCTGAAAACAAAAGATAAAATAAACCATAGTCCCACAGTGGGGAAATTGAAAAACATGCATTACTTGACATGACTTGATGATTAAAAGCAGTAACTCGACTTGACTTGCTTAACTCCCATAAAGATTGACTTGGACTTGTTGTAACTTGAAGATGCAGACTTGATGCTTACTTGTGAGTACACATGAGTGACTTACTCCCACCTCTGCTAACGAGCATCTTCATAGATATAGGCCGACTTAAGAAAATGACTTGAGTAAAGGTAACTCTCTTGTCATAGCATCTGAATTTCAGTTTATGCTTTCTTGCAGGTACAGTGAGGAATCTCATTCACATGTTTGCTGTCACATCCAGCTTCTGAGCAGGACACCCATGGGACCAGGGTGATAAATTGTTGACAACCTGCAGTAATTACAGATCTGTGGCCTGATAGCTCAAGCCGGTAAGTCCGACCAGACGAGATGAAGCATTAGATAGTTTCAGTCTCACACTTCATCATAGTAATAAAGAGATTGTCCCATTTAATCATCAACAAAGCCTTGCTCAAACAAATTAATATTGCACTCTTGTTGTTGTCTTGTTGAGAAGTGAGAGCAGCATTACTTCTCCCAGACCCAACTTTTAACTTTCTGATTCCTCTTCTTCTGACTCATATTCCTTTGGCGGAGTTATAATAGCTTTCGAGATGAAAATAGATGAAAATAATGAATCGGTGGTAGATGTTCTCACGCAAGGCTCCCGTCGCTGCACTGCGCCTGATGGCATTTAGATCATATTTGTGTTTCTCTGTGGGTGACCCATGTCAAAGAGCAAATCGTCTCTTTTCATCTGGCTGAATCTCTAATTACAGTGCAGTGAATCATGTTATTTCCTGCCATTGATATCTTCTCACTGACTCATTCACGAGCCCCATCTAAACGGCACAAGGAGGAGGAAATCAACTAAATTGTCTACATCTGATGTTTTTGGATGTGTCGCTTTTCTCGTGCCATCTGTTTGTATTATGCAATTTGGTGTTTTTTTTTTAAACCATGGCTATTCTGGTAAAGCTTGGTAATGATAGCCATCATGCCGCACAGTGAAAAGCAATTTATTTAGATTCAGTGCAAATGAGCAAGTCTACCCACGGATTTACAATAATACATAATGAATGTGTTGTTATACAGCTCTAACAGAACTTTTGAGAAACATGTTCAACAGTTACAAAGTTTTTAATGAATTTAATCTAACATTCACAAACTGACAGCATAATTAAACTTATTAAAGTGTAGGGTGACCAGATTTTTAGATCCAAAAACTGGGACACATATTTTTTTCATTAATCCTGGTGCATTTAAACTCAACAAATAACAAAAAGTGTACAAAAGTCATACAATTTTCTCTCATGTAAATAAAGTACATGGTGCTAGGGCTTAAGTTAAAATTTTTAATGGCAATTTATTGGTTAAAATAATGGCACTGTAAATAATTTTAATGACAAAAGTATTTAGATTAATGATTTTAAGTGTCCTATGCTTTTCTTTTGTTTTAAATGGGGACAACTGGGAGATGGTTTGTTGAAAACTGAGAGTTTTTACAGATACCTTGTCTTGGGACATGGGACAAGAAGCCTAAAACTGGAACTGTCCCAGTTAAATAGGGACGTGTAGTCAGCCTATTTAAATGTTTCATAAAGAGCCACACATACATAGAATGGTTGACTGTAGTGACTGATGTAAAATATATAAATACCTTTCTTGTTCAGCCAGGGAAGCTGTGTTTTTATAATGTTGCGTAGTTTGTCTCTTAGGAAGATACCTCAAAAACAAATGATTGTATTTTAATGAATTTTTCAGAAAAGATCAGTAATAACCCAAGGGACCCTGTCTGGAGCCAGAAGCCATTGCGAGACAGTGCTAAAGATTCCAGCCACAAGGGATTACTGAAGAAACCAATAATGGCTTTTTGCTTTTTGTTTGACTCTGGATCTAGGGTGGAACTGTGATGGTTTGGCAGTGGTCTGGCTTTTTGAGTGTTTCTCCATTGTAACCTGAGGTCACCAGCTGACCATTATACACTGTTTAACAACTAGATGCCCCCAATAACTACACCCTTCCTTTAATAGAATATTAGTTAATTCCCATTTTAGGACTACCCACTACTTAAACCAAATTTGAGAGCAATTCTTACAAAATGAATGCAACCATAATTTAAATGCACTTAACAAGAAGAAATTTAATCAAGGGTGTCACTCCACTGAAATGATAGTGCTGCTTATTAAGTATTGGCTTTTAGCCCTAATCAACCCATTCAGCCAAATCCAATTTATAATTTTTGAACATTCACTGAACATTAAGTCAGTAGTAAAATGTGCTCTGCCTCACTGAAGTTTTTCTGGACTGCTCACTTTGTTCTGTGCAGTATTTCAGCTGACAGCAGGTCTCTTGTCAGTCCACTGTCTGTCACTGCTTCCCTGTTTGCTGAGCTCAGTGGGAAATGAACAGAGATCTTGTGACTTGTCTTTCACGTCAGTCGCAGCAGGAGCATATGCTAAGATCTATCCCCGAAAAGTTTGAGAGACATTTTTTGTAAAGGTCACTTTTGTTTACCTGCATTTGTTTTGCATTTACATGTAAATCAGTATGTGCTCTTTCTTTTCATCACTATTGAGAAACATTTAGTCAAGAACAGTGCCAACTCATTTAAGATGTGTTGCTGCCATAATTCTTGTTCACCCCAGTCTTTTAAAGGGTAAGGCTCAGTTACTTTTTACCAAATTAATATCTGTAATGTAACAATTAACACAAGGCCTTTATTGATTACCTGCCTATCACACCAGTGTACCTCCAGGACAGTGATGTGTTGTTGTTTGAATTACCAATGTGAATTTGTGGCCATTTACATAACCCGTAGCATTTATTCACATTTGGATAACTGGGTCAATTAGGAGCGACTTTTTGAATGAACTAGCTAATTACAAAACAACACCAACCCCTCTCTTTTTGTCCTGTCTGCGCTAACTACATTTAGGATACAGTTTGCTGCACAGCCCCTTTCACCTCAGAGGACTGTTTCCCAGGGCTGTAAGAAGTTAATGTATCTGGCCTCCACTTGACACTGTGGGCACTGAGCAGTGTTTACTGGAGAGAATGCACGCTGAAGGGACAGGGGCAGCTAAATGTCCTCTATTGTGAAGATTACTGCTGAGAATGTTAAGTTTATCCTTGTAAGTTAGAAATGACAACATCAGTTTTGACATGAGTTTCATTTGCCTTTCTGATGCAACGATACAACAATCTTCAAAGTTTTCTTTTCAGTGCCTGTCAGAAATATTCTCTACGTCTTTATGCTTTGTCCTTGCATTGTTCTTTGGAAGTCTTTACCCTTTTAAGTTTAGCACAAAACTATTTGTAAGAAATGCTGTTTCTGACTCACTTGTGCTGTTCAGTGATTGGCACACTGCGCTTTACAAAGTAATTCATAATGCTGCTATTTGCATAGTACCTTTGATTTGACGTTTTACACATTATATTTGGTGTACCACATTTTGCATAGCAATACATCCTTTTACTAAGTAGGCTTTTTTGAGTAAAAAATGATTATGAACATTCAAATATGTACCCTTTTCCCTAGTTTTGTTAATAGAAATCTGTTGGAAGTGAGTGAAGACAGAGCCACTCTCATTCAAACCTTTTTCCACCGAAGCCAATCCAACTTGAAGGTGGTGTCAAATGAGGAGCCAACCACATTTCTCTAAATTTTTCAAATTGCATCGTCCCACAGGTTTATTTTGGTACTGGCTTGATATGTCTTTTCAGTTGCATTCAGAAGATCAGTTCATGTCTATTTGTCCTGCCCTCTGGAAAACCAACTTGAATCAACAAGGACTAGACTTATTGTTTGTTTGTATAGATTAAATTGGATATTGAAATAGCGAATTTTCCTTTTATGATTCACCGCTGTAGGCAGTACCCTTGACCTTATTCAAATGAACTGCCACTTTCTTGCTTTTGTTTCAAGGTTGTTTTTACATTTTAAAGCTGAAAATGCATTGGTATTTATGAGAAGCTATTTGCTCAGTGGCTTAGTCATGTGCTCAGGTGGCAGATAGCGAGGGCTGGATTATGACTGTCTCGTGTATCTTCTATCTTTTTGATGCTAGAGCAGCTGTCAACTCAACCGTGATGCGGCCCCTAATTAGACGTGATGGTTTAATCATCCTAACGAAGCTCACTCACTCTCCTCATCTGAATTAGCCAACAAGTGTGTAAATTGAGACCTCTTCCTGATGCTCTGTTCACTTCAAGAGGCTGGAGAAGGGAAATCTTGAGTTGCTTTTTCTTAAAAACAATCAATAATTGTGGATAATGCTGACAGCATATACAAAGAAGGATTGGATTCTCACAGCCAGGAAGTGATTATACAGCCCAGTTCGAAAAGTGTAATAATGCAGTCACCAAAATGATTCAGTGAAATAACGGGAAATGTCACAGAGAATGTCCTTCCTTTTAAAGAGATTTAAATAAATCCCATTATCAATATGCTGAGGCAGTTTTTACATCACAGAGAATAAGACCTAAGTAAAAAAGTAAGCTGTAGGAAAATTAGGAAACAACAAAAGGCCCTGCAAAAATGTAAAACGGTGTCTGACAGAGATAAAAACAAAGAGGGAGGGGACAACGAGATATGATAATAGATTCACTACAGAGCCAAAGCAATTTCCAGTCCTAACCCCGTCCAGACCAGCTGATGATTAAGAACACAGCCGGGGTCACCTTGTTCTAACGCGCCTTTGACTGGCCCAAATTAGAGACACTTAAGAATTCATGACATGCAAACAGTGGAGAGAGTCGCTCCGATTATACACTGATGTATGAATGAGGACGCACACAGTTAATGAGACTTTCCAAGATAGCACTAGTTTGCATATGAGGGAACAGAAGGATCTCAGGAAACTCAATTTAAAAGCTATAAAGTCAACTGTTGGCTGCCAATTTTCTATCGTTTTAACAAGCCACTAATTATCAGAAACTAATACAGTCACCTTTTTTTTTTGTTTTTTTTTTGTGTGCAAAACTTCTAGTAAAGTTTTATTCTACTGGCAATAAAGTTTACCAGCAGGCTGCAGGTTTGCATCTAGTCAATACAGCTATTTCGTCTGTTCAGCCAAATTCTGTATTCTATATTAAGGATTAAATGCACTGTATATTATTGTACAAAACATATAAAATCTAATATTTAAAGGTGCTATGAGAAGTATATATTTTTTATATTTCATAAAAATTACCCACATGTGTGCCAAGATATGAGGTAGGCTAAACATGTTTAAATCAAATATTAGTTTTACTGATAACAATGGTGCAGTGGCGTTATTAACAATTAAAAATATATTTTACATAATGGCCAAATTGTTTTTGTTTACATTTTTTGTTTTGGTTCTAAACCCTTGCATTGCTGATCATCCAATCAGAAAAGAGACCACTATTTTGATTTAGACTGCAGTACTGTTTTCAAACCAGTACGAGCACATTCTGCTTACAGTACCTTTAAGAAATTTTAGATAAAAAACAAATTGCTGTGTTCCATCTAAATATCTAAGCCTTTAGCAAAACAAATATCACAGTTAATGGAATCTAATCAAAGCTAAAGTAAGCTAGCAACTTTGTGAAACTACACAGAAAGGCTGTGTTTGAGGATACAACATCTGAAGATAAACCAGGTACAGTGTATGTTGCAAATAGTGATAAAAAGTAAAAAAAATTAACCAAGTTTATATAACTGTAATGTAATGTAATGTGTAAAGTGTTAATTGTGCCACTCATGTTACAATAAAAAGCCACAATGTCTGTATTATTGGCCTAGACAGAAGTTAGCGCTAACATGTTAGCTGCTGATAGCTTACCAGTTGGTTTGCTACCGACAGGTTTGCTATCCTAAATTAAGAAATGAATTATGAAATACACTATGAAAAGTAATATTTATATTAGGTATGAGATCCAATATTTAAACATGAATGAAGTAAAAACTCACAACCTACACATTGCATTTCTTTTAGTTTTTCTGTTAGTCAAAATGTCTAAATTGTAAGCTAGTAACCAAATCACAATGTAAGCTAGCTAATATTGTTATATTCAATCACACACCATTTTAATACGAGCACAACATCTGAAAATCAGTATACCACTGCCAAGACCACAAACAATGTTTTATTTTCTTGTTTTCTCACTGCTAATTTGCCCAATTGATGATAAGCCTAGCTTACATAGTGTGTTGGACTTTAATTAGGGTGACCAGATGTCCCTATTTAACTGGGACAGTCCCAGTTTTAGGCTCCTTGTTCCATGTCCCGAGACATTTCTGTAAAAACAAATATCATATCTTATATTTTTCAGTTTTCAACCAACCAGGTCCCAGTTGTAACCCTATTTTAACCAATAGAAAGACATAGGAATCTTACAACACATATGTCTAAAGACTTTTGTCACTAAAATTGTTTACAGTATCATTATTTTATCAATAAATGCCCACCATATTAAAAATTTAAGGCCTAGTGTTGTGTACTCTTAGGGATATGACAGAAAATTGCATGGATCAGAAGCTTTTTATATCACTTGGTGAGATCAAATGCACCGTGATTTAGGAAAAAAAAGTGTGTCCCAGTTCTAAAAATGGGACACAAAAATCTGGTCTAAAAATCTGGTCCCCCTAACTTTAATTGTAATGTAGGTTCTGTTATGGTATGTCATTATATAATCTCAGTATTGCAGGGGCAAACTACAGAAACCTTATTATATTTTATTGAGCTGTACAAGTGTTTCACAATGGAACTGCAGTAACTTAGCTGGGCTCTGCTGTAGCCCTGATTACTGATGGATGATGTAAGAGAGGTCCATGTTTTTTGCTAATGAACAACTGCATCATTAGTGAATGGCCCACAGGGAATGCAGGCATTACTTTAAAACTATCTATGAGCATTCATTCATTTATTTCCAAAAATACTTGTAGAAATGTATAGAAGTGAACAGCACAGTGATGTGTAGTTACTGCTCTTTAATTGCGGTGTCGGTCCTGACCTTGTTAGCACATAGTACACAGTGAAGGATGGTGCAGATTTTTTCATGTCACTTAATGTGTTTATTATCATACTTTAGTAAAAGGGGGCTGCCACCTAATGAGTAGAAATAGGAACAGCACTATCATTACACGGCAGGCCCCTGGGCAGCAAATTAAGTGTGAGCCAGAGACAGAGAGAAAGAGGCTCAAGTCATGTTGCAATAATCTGAGATGGTGTCCGTGATTAGCAGCCTCTCAAGTGCAGTCCTATGAGAGATGGGTAGAGCAGACAAAAAAGTGCTGTACTGCAAAATGTTTAATCTAAAAATTAATTTAATCTCATTTTAGTACCTAATGAAAAGATTTGAAGTGAGGAAGATGTGATGATGCTGATTTTTTGATAGTGTTGATTTGTTGATAGCGCTAATCACTAAGCTCATGTAAAGACTTGGGGCTGGCACAAAGAGTACACTCGCTTGTGACTTGGGTGACCACCTGTCCCACTTTTGGTTGTACTGCACAGCCATTTAGGCCTCTGTCCCTCCATCCCACTAATTAAGAGAATGTCCTTCTTTTTCATTGGTGTTCAGTGGATCTCATAAAAGAGAGATTCAAGTTAAAACTACAAGTTAAGGTCAGTATTCCTTGTGTAAAATGTAGAATAAATATTTGTGGGCGTCCTATCTTGATAGATTGAATATAAGGTTTGTGTGTTGCTGCCTCTCCAAGGGGCTGTGAGCTGGCGTTGGTGCTTGATTGTTTTGAGAAAATGCAGACTAGGGGCTTAGATTTTTTCTGTTCCACCTTTTTATGTCTCAGTAAAGACATTACTTTGCAAA
This sequence comes from Bostrychus sinensis, assembly GCA_020698575.1. Classification (NCBI taxonomy): domain Eukaryota; kingdom Metazoa; phylum Chordata; class Actinopteri; order Gobiiformes; family Eleotridae; genus Bostrychus; species Bostrychus sinensis. The sequence goes on along the minus strand of CM036260.1, from coordinate 11,453,823 downwards.
ATGTGTATTTTTGGGAAGAAAACAAATCAATGAAAATGTTTAATAGGCCTTAAACTGAAGCAACTTTTGTCTCAGTAAGTTGGTAAAGTTAGATTTTTTTATCAAAAGATTTATTTCTCGAGTTCATCCCACTTTGTCCCACCAAATCTCACAACTTGTCCCACTTTCAGTGCTTTCTGGGGTGGTCACCCTACTTGTGACCTCTTGTGACTGGATTTAACCACCATACAGCCCTTTATAGATCTCATAAGCAGCTGCGATAGCCCGGCAGAGACATGGTGTCTATCAATAAAACAAAAGGAAATAGATCAGATTCAGGTTAGCGTTTCACTTGACTTTGATTTAAAACTGGAAGAACTTGGAGAAGGCAGACCTCTACCAAGGCATTGACCCTATCACACAAAGATAAGACTAAGTGCAAAGATTCAAACATGGATCTTTCAGTTCCATGGGGTATATGCTTTATCTATTGTTCACCCCCCCTAACCCCCCCACCCCACAAAAAAAAAGGTAATTTCTCCCTTTACTGACCCCTTGGCTGCAGTTTGTATCTTTTACCTTTTAAAAATTCCTCAGACCTAGGAGGTGTTTGGGATCCATGTCAAAACTACTAAAATACTTATTTGCTACTCACCCATAGACCAGACATCAGCAACCTATGGTTTTAGAGCCACGTGCGGCTCTTTAGCCCTGCTCCTGTGGCTCTTTGGCCATCTGACATCTGGTTATGTAAAGTCAATAAAATAATATGCAGATGACATCAAAACAATATTTGCATCATTTTGTCAATTTAAAACAAAACTCAGTTTTTCAGAATATGCTGTACAGGGTTTCTGCAGGCTTCAATAAGTTTCATTTAAGACGTTTTTTTAAGACCATTGTTTAAGAAAAAATAAGACCTATTTTGTAAGCATGCAATGTACAAAGCACTGAGACCATTTGTGACAGTAAGTGCCGCAAACCATTTTGATAAGAAAAGGTCTAAGCTCTCATAATGGGGCATTCTAGGACATTCGAGGTGGTTGCATCTAATGTACGTGACTTATCTGAGACCTGTTTGAATATATTTAAGACCTAACAGATTGTATCTCAGCAAATTTAAGACTTTTTAAGGCCTTAAAGCTTAAATTCAGATTTTACCATTTAAATTTTTTTTAGACTTTTTAAGACTCTGCAGAAACCCTGTATATAGATTTTATGGGCCATGCAGTGCATGCATGAGATAATTTCAAGTGCAACACACATAAGTTAAAAAACAGCACCAAGAAATAGTTACTGGATGTAACTCCAGTTCTCTGAATAAGCCTGACTACTGTATTTAGTGGTCTAATAAAAGATAATCATTGCAATCAGTATTTAATACAGTTCTTTGTTAGTTTGCAATAATTTAGGCTGCATTTTGTTGTAGGCTAAACGACTTTTGTGCATTCAAATTATTTGCAGCTCTTTACAGATACAGATTTATTATTTTTAGCATTCTTTGGCTCACTGGATCTAGAAGGTTGCAGACCCCTGCCATAGACAAACCAAAACGGCCGAAAACATAAAACTTCCATGGCAGTATTTAATTGGAGCGCCCCTCTTTTTGTTTAATTGTATGTCCATCCACTTTCCTTTAGTAGTAGTAGTACTAGTAGTTTAATCTGTAATTTTTTTGTTGAGACCCACCTGTTCTGTATCTTAGACAGTAAGCTCTACTTCTTTTAGTTTGCCTATCCTTTGGGGCAGACAAGATTACATGATTTCCATTAGAAAACACTGCAATACATCCTTCATCTAACATCCAATTTCCTCTGCAGTGACCATCTGGGGCTATAGGTTAATAGGTTCAGAGGTAACCCTGTGGTAAATTTTGTGCTTTACGGTGGTTAAGGGAGTAATCAAAGAGTCTGATTGCAGCCCACTCACCTGTCCTAAACCCTGGGGTCACACCATCAGCTAGCCAGCCTCAGCTAATTGAGCCATCTCAGCCTTTTAGAAGCCAGATGAAGCAGATAGAAAAGCTGCACAATAACTGGGCAAAGGACAGAGGGATATAAAGATGGATATTTTATAACAAGTCAGCAGTAAACAGTGTAAAATTGTTGATAAAGCAGCAAACTAAAAGCTGAGACATCAGTTGGTGTTAGTCTGCAGCAGTATTGTGTTGTAAATACCTTTGCCATATCCTTCCAAAATCTAATTAAATTTGAATGCACTTCTGTAATAGTGAAAAAGAGTTTGTTTTGAATAATATAAAACAGGTCATGTTTAGGGGCAGCAATATTGTTTGACAAAACCTTGTAGGAAAAATGTTTTACAAAAGGGCAGAGGTGAAGTAAAATACTGAAAGTTATGAAAATTTAATAAAAAAATGTATTAAAGTACACTGGCAAAAGCGGTGCGACCACATACACTGTGGTGTTTGTCATTAAAGGAAATTTGTTTTTACTTTATAATAATAATAATATCCTTAAGAGGCCTTGAAATGTGAAAATTAAAATTACATTTTTAATTTGTGTTGTTTTTATTATGTGACAGTATTAATCATAGCACCCATCTGTAATTTGCTGTCTTACAACATTGTTAGAAATTAAATAAAAATGTAAAAAATATATTTAACTGCATCTAGTACAATTTAAAGGTGTTGCATGTAGGATTTAATGACACCTAGAGGATCCAGTTTGTATTGTGACTCAGTACTCTTGCTCCTCCCTTTCATAACTGTGTTTCAGTTGGTGTAAACAAATGTGAATCATAATTTTTTGTAAGTGGAAATGTGTCTTAAAAGTCTGCTTGAAATAATTTGATCATTGGCTTATTAGCCATTCAGTCGTTTAATTTTGTCTGACTTCAATTATGATATAATTGAACTTGAGAAATTAAAGAAAATGGCCTAGGACCTAGGTTTTTCTCAATTTTCCAATCTATTTTGGTCTCTCTCTTTCACCCTTACGTCCTGACTAACTACATTGATCATTAATTCAATTCAGTTCAATTCAATTCAATACTTTATTGTCATTGCCATAGTTAATAACAATGAAATGTAGTTAGAGCATCTCATACTGCATAACAGTGATGTACTAAGTACATTAAACCCCATCCCATAAATATGTACAACATATATAGTAACTATCCATCTTCTACCAGTTATATCCAGGACCAAGTCACAGGGACCACAGTCTAAGCAGAGACGCCCAGACTTCCACCACCCCAGTCACTTCCCACTTGCTCCACTGGGGCAATACTGAAGCATTTTTCAGGGTAGCCAATACACAGTTATTGGCAAAAACAAACTTCGTTTTTAACAAAGGTAAAATGTTCAAATGGTTATGGTAAAATAATTAGCTAAATAATTACACAGACACAGCATCAGAAAACATAAGTCCATAAAAAAAGTAATCCAGGGTCATTCCATGAGTCTGACCCTCATAAAGCTATAACAACATGCATTCTCTACATTGTTAAAACAACCAGGGCTTCGTCATCACCCAACGTGACCCTGGTGCTGTGGGTCTGAATATTTATCAGGACAACAAGCCGAGAATGAACCTTTGCTGTGCATTATCTCAGTGAGAAATTCATCTGTTATTCCCTCTCACTGCTATAAATGCTTTACAAAGCATTTTTGACCCAATAAAAAAATAATAATAATGCCCTGCATGCAATTTTTTTCCCTGGCGAGAGATCCATTTTAGTGCGAGCTGTGGCCCATTCCTTTGTTCTGATTATCGCAGTGCCACTGAGCTTTCACCTTGAACGTCCGGCCTCGTTTCCACTATTGACTTTGGTTTCAGAAAAGTCTGGAAGAAGTGATTAACGACAAATCAGACGTCGTGAACAAGAGATAACGCTCCAATGCATGTTTTAATTTGCTTTTTGGCATTTCCACCATTTGATGTGTAATCACAGGCTATTTATCATAAGCGCAAATAAAAATGCCTCAATATGTATTACTTTCTTGTCTGCTTCTGTCCTGTCACGTTTAAGACACAGAGGCAGGCATTAGGAAATAGGATATTGATGCTGTCAGACAGGCAAACCGCGCAGATATTTATGCCCATCAGAGAGACAGGCGGGCACTGAGGTGGCCAGGTATAGGCCTCTGTGTGGGGAATACCAAATATAGGCAGTCAGTATCACTACAGTGGCAAATACAGACAGCATGGCAGATTAGCCTTTGTCCACAGACCAGGCCACTCCAGAGAGCTGTATCGTTTAACTTTAGGTCACTGTTCCTTGGAGAATGAGTGGAGATGTGGAGTAAAAAGGCCAATATGGCTGCCAGAAAATGTCACTATAACCACTAGAAGGTGAAGAAAAGATAGTGTGCATGGATCAGGAAAATAAAAGATTATGTTGAATAAGCTAAGTTAAATGGATACTACACAATCATTTCCTTGCATTCATAAAAAAAACTGGTAATCACCTAGTGCAAAAAATAGAAAAGCATAACTTGAAAATGTTGTTAGATCACCCGTTAAGTTAAATAGTGTTGTTAGAATCGCTTTTTGTATATCACGTTATGTTATGCCAATTTAACTCTCAGAGGTTGTCTATAAATTAATAGGCTTCTTTCTGAACATTCAAAATCTGGGATAATTCAAAAAAGTATACAAAAAGTATGAGCGAGACTGAAGGATAAGGTATAATCAGTTTCTTGAATACAGAATACAGTAAAGCTTAAAAACTTTTGGTTTCTGCAACTACTGTCACAGAATATACATGAATAGCCTATTAGCAAGTTCCTTTTTTTACTTAGGACAACTGTATATTGGAAAACGTTACTAATTAGCAGGACTGGGACCGGACTGGGTCATGATTAAATATAGAACAGCATTTTATAGAAATATGCCACTTCTTTGTACTCATGTAATGGCAGAACTTGTATTTTCAATATAGATGGACCCAAGAGACGTATCTCCTGCTCATTAGTTGTACTATTGTTGAGGAGGCAGGTAACTGAAGCTAAGATTTGTCATTCCTTTTTTGTCACATTCGCAAAATCCTGCAACAACCTGGTCTTATGTGATAAATATTCATCATGTATCAGATTTAACCACAAAAGCACACCCTCATTTATGTTTTACTAGGAAACATCCCTGTCTGTACAACAGGGCTACAATATGCAAGTGGAGTTTCTCAGTGTGCTGTTGTTAGAATCTGCATAGTTAGCACCCTGACTTTTTAATATATTCAAAACTTCTCAAACTTTTTTTTTTTTACTGCTCCACATTCCCCTCACATACCTGCCTCAGCCTGGTTGTTTGCTAAAGTATTTGCCTGCGCTAAATGATAGAGAGAGATTTATACCGACTAGTGCATGGGTCAAAAGCCTTGTTTTTCTTCCGGGTGCTGCTTAATAATGGCCATAACGAGAGCTGACAGAGAATTAATATAAATTAAAAGGGACCATAGCGTGCCTACAAACTTGTCTTCATTAATAGGTAAGTGACAATATAATTTTGGCGGTGCAGTCTTGCCAAGAGCCTGATAGAATAAGCTCTGAACGGGTCTGCCAACGCGTGAGTTATTCCATTGTTTTGAAGCATAATTAGCTTCTGATAAAGCTTTATGAGGGGGTGTAGTGGAAGGCAGGAAGGAGGAAGGTAAAATAAAACTGCTTTAACAGCCTCGGGGACCGGGGTTCTCTCTGTGGGGCCCGGCTCTTCACGTTGTGTATTAGGTTATTTTAATTTGGAGAGTGCTATCTGCAGCTGAAACGCTTTGAAGTGCGCTCTTGTGTGGTTTCTCCTCAACCTTTTTACATGTAGGTGCTCCACTCAGTATTGATTTGGGCTCATAAATTGTGAAAGAGTATAGGGCCGATGGAGAGGCCTAAAAGCCACCCTAAATACGTTAATGCTGGCCAGAGAGAGCGACGGGAGCCCAGATGATCTCAGAGCGCTGAGTTTGATCGCACTGAGGAGAGCATGTATAATCCCTTTATGAAATTAGCCCAACGCACTGGGAGCTCAGGACCACATCTTTCATACAACAGCCATTTTTATAAATTGACACCATTAATCCTACTGTTATATAAGTGTCCTAAGTGTCTATTGGTTTTTTGAACTTCTATTTTTCAGTGCACTGCCTACTGCAACTAAGGTTTTAAGTTTAACTATTTAACTTTGCTATCCATTCATTTCTGTATTAAACCTTTTACTACTCAGTTACAATACAATAAAGTGCTCATATTTAGACATGTTTGACACACAAATGTGTTTTTATTGAGACTAGAATTAACAGATTTCATTTGTGAACATATTTCATCTCCATTTATCCACGCTACTTCCGGTGTCACCGGAAGTAAGGGATGCCGTCAGGCTGAAGAAGGAGTCCTATCGAGCCTGGCTGGCTTGTGGGACTCCCGAGGCAGCCGACGGGTACCGGCAGGCCAAGCGTGCGGCGGCCCGGGCGGTTGTGGAGGCAAAAACTCGGGTCTGGGAGGAGTTCGGGGAGGCCATGGAGGAGGACTATCGGTCGGCCTCAAAGAGATTCTGGCAAACCGTCCGCCGCCTCAGGAGGGGGAAGCAGTTCTTCACCAACACTGTTTACAGTGAGGGTGGGGAGCTGTTGACCTCGACTGGGGATGTTGTCAGGCGGTGGAAGGAATACTTTGAGGATCTCCTCAATCCCACCGACACGTCTTCCGTTGAGGAAGCAGAGGTTGGGGACTCGGAGGAGGATTCATCCATCACCCGGGCTGAAGTCATCGAGGTGGTTAAAAAGCTCCTCGGTGGCAAGGCACCGGGTGTGGATGAGATTCGCCCTGAGTACCTCAAGTCTCTGGATGTTGTGGGGCTGTCGTGGCTGACACGTATCTGCAACATCGCGTGGCGGTCGGGGACAGTGCCTCTGGACTGGCAGACCGGGGTGGTGGTCCCTCTTTTCAAGAAGGGGGACCGGAGGGTGTGTTCCAACTACAGGGGGATCACACTTCTCAGCCTCCCCGGGAAAGTCTATTCCAGGGTACTGGAGAGGAGAATTCGGCCGATAGTCGAACCTCGGATTCAGGAGGAACAATGCGGTTTTCGTCCTGGCCGTGGAACAGTGGACCAGCTCTACACCCTCTATCAGGTGCTCGAGGGTTCATGGGAGTTCGCCCAACCAGTCCACATGTGCTTTGTGGACCTGGAGAAGGCGTTTGACCGTGTCCCTCGTAGCGTCCTTTGGGGGATGCTCTGGGAGTATGGGGTCCGAGGCCCTTTGTTAAGGGCTGTCCGGTCCCTGTATGACCGGAGCAGGAGTTTGGTTCGCATTGCCGGTTGTAAGTTGGACCTGTTTCCGGTGCATGTTGGACTCCGGCAGGGCTGCCCTTTGTCACCGGTTCTGTTCATAATTTTTATGGACAGAATTTCTAGGTGCAGCCAGGGGCCGGAGGGTGTCAGGTTTGGGGACCACAGGATTTCATGTCTGCTTTTTGCGGATGATGTTGTCCTGTTGGCTTCATCAAACCAGGACCTTCAGTGTGCACTGGGACGGTTTGCAGCCGAGTGTGAAGCGGCTGGGATGAGAATCAGCACCTCCAAGTCCGAGGCCATGGTTCTCGACCGGAAAAGGGTGGCTTGCCCTCTCCAGGTTGGAGGAGAGTTCCTGCCTCAAGTGGAGGAGTTCAAGTATCTCGGGGTCTTGTTCACGAGTGAGGGAAGGATGGAGCGTGAGATCGACAGACGGATCGGTGCAGCATCTGCAGTAATGCGGTCGTTGTATCGGTCTGTTGTGGTGAAGAAAGAGCTGAGTCGAAAGGCGAAGCTCTCGATTTACCGGTCGATCTACGTTCCTACTCTCACCTATGGTCATGAGCTTTGGGTCATGACCGAAAGGACAAGATCCCGGATACAAGCGGCCGAAATGAGTTTCCTCCGCAGGGTGGCTGGGCGCTCCCTTAGAGATAGGGTGAGGAGCTCGGTTACCCGGGAGGAGCTCGGAGTAGAGCCGCTGCTCCTTCACATCGAGAGGAGCCAGCTGAGGTGGCTTGGGCATCTGTTCCGGATGCCTCCCGGACGCCTCCCTGGGGAGGTGTTCCGGGCATGTCCCACCGGGAGGAGGCCCCGGGGAAGACCTAGGACACGCTGGAGGGACTATGTCTCTCGGCTGGCCTGGGAACGCCTTGGGGTTCCTCCTGAGGAGCTGGAGGAAGTGTCCGGGGAGAGGGATGTCTGGGTGTCCCTGCTTAGACTGCTGCCTCCGCGACCCGGCCCCGGATAAAGCGGAAGAAGATGGATGGATGGATGGATTATCCACGCTAGGGATGTCATGGAAGCAGTGGAGCTCAGGGGAAAAAAGCACCCTAAAAGCGGAATTGAAGAAAGGGAAACTTTAATGAAAAGAAACTGCCAGAAAGAAAAACTAACAAACTAAAGTCCGAACACCAAATGAGAAAATTCAGAAAAACACAAAAATCCAAAAAAACAAGGAATAACTAAATCAAAAACCAAAATCAAAAGGGCAGAGCAAAAATACAAAATAAAACTTAGAGGGAACAGGACACTGGGGACTCAGAAATTTCAGGAGCTCAGACAATGACTCGACAAAGGACTGGGGAGAACAGAGGAACTAAATACACAAGGGGAATGTGGCACAAGTAAAATACATTGGGGCGGGACAGGCAATCACAAAGGCGGGACACACAGGAGGGCAGGAAGTAAAACGGAAAAACACAAGAACTGGCTAGACCTCAAAATATAACACAAAAGGTAACTAAAGCTACAAAATAAAACACAGGGGAAACAAGACACAGACAGGATCATGGATCATGACAAGGGACTGGCACAAGGGTAATAAAGGGTAACAACACCATTATATAATAGGGCCAAAGCCTATTTTAAATTGAGACAAAATTGACCTGTTTTATGGATCAGATGATACAAAATGTGAAAAATACTAACCCAGTTGGCCTGGAGAAGAGAGCAAGGTTTCACATGTTTCCATACGGATACTTCTTTGGATAATAAAGCTTTAACTTACTTTTGTATAAACTGTTTACAGACAATGACTTTTAGTCAAGTGTTCCTGAGCCATTGCAGTGATTTCAAGCACAGAATCATGACTGTTATTAATTGAGGCAATTTAATCAGTTGAATCATTTTACACAGTGTCTCAACTTTCTGGCATTGTGTTTTCAGATGTTATCTATGTTTTTCTCTGTCCCACAGATGGGTGTCCTCCACCTTCCCCTGCTCCTGGGACTGAGTTGCAGTGGGGAGCCGTAGTCATCTGTCTTTGTTCACCAATGATGTCCTGTTATATATCAGACCGCAAGATGAATGCAGTTAATAGACTGTGACACGGCCATTAACTACAGCTGTAATAGAAGTGTAATGGAATCAAACCGCCATCTCTCCACCTCCACCGCAGCCGCTACAGGTAAATGTTTAAAGACCAGCGCGGCACCTGTCTCTTCCCTTCACCCTCATGTTGTTAGTTTTGGCTTTTATCTTTCGCCTTTTAGTGCTGGCGTTCCCATCACTCCCTCCATCCCCATCCTCATCGTCACCGTCGTCCTTGAACCTCCATCAGCCTCCTCTGCTAACATCAAAAGGCTGCAGATAAAAGTGTTCAATTGTCCATTTTCCTACTGATACTGGCCAGACAGATCCACTGATGTCTGCTTTTAATGCCCCACATCTTGGGGATAAAAAAATAAATAAAAATCATGACACTGCTACCTGGCCCACAGTATCGCCTCCTATTTGTAACTTGCTTGTATATTCCCGTATGAAATTACCCTATTGATTGGCAAAAAATTGTCGTTTATGGTGAAGCTCTTGAGTTACAGGAGATAATGGAAGTCGTGTTATGCACCGAGGGAGACAGAAAATCATTGGGAAACGGAGAGCAGAAATATCTGCAAAATGATCACCTCCATGTACGTACATCAGCAGAGTGAGTCACTGGGAGTGCATAAGGCAATTTTTCACTATGTGCCTCAAATTATTTTCTCTATTTATGGATAAATCACATTATCACTTGCTTTTCAAACCACATTAATTTGTTTTACTGGAGATTGTCTTACTATATTACATGCTATATCTATGTCTGTTTTCTCCTTGTTATGCTATATAGTGGCATTAGGAAATGGCAAGTGCAACTGCAAGCCATGTCTTAAAATGGCTGAAAGTATTTTGTGACCTTGGCAGCAAAATGGATAGTTATAGGCATAATAGTAGTAGTGATAGTAGCAGTGATAGTAGCAGTTTTAAGTAGTATTATAAGCAGTGGTAGCATTAGAAATAGTTGCAGAGTGGTAATAGTAGTAGTATTTTAAGTAGTAGTAGTAGCAATCAAAGTACTTTCTACTTACTATCTTGTATGCTGCTCCTTGCGTAATGTTCTTTTACTTTTACTACAGATTATGGGTACTTCTTCCACTTTTGTATTTGCATAACACTGTTACACTACATAGATATAGTGGGTACTTTCTATTATCGTCATAGTAACAAGCATATTATTTTATGTATTCCAGTTGGCTACTTTGATGACTCATAATTCATCAGTTGTGCTTTGTGAGTTCGTCTTGCCCTGACTACAGTATGGCCTTGTTCTCAGAATACTTTATGTATGCTCTTCTTAATAATGAATTATTATTTTAACATTCACAAGAGTTTTAGAGTTCTTAGTAAATTTCATTCAACAACATTATTAACAGGCAGCAAAGTGTAAAAGTGTAAAAGTGTAAAAAATAATGGTAAGTAAATAAATAAAGGTAAGTAAGTAAATAAATACAGAATTTTATTTTTTAAACTTTTATTATGAAAATTTGTAGAATTCATGTACCAAGACCAACCGAAAATAGCATCACTCACTAAAAGAACAAATGATTAGCTTTAGTAGATTATTAACTAGAGCATTTTCTCCTGAAGAAGAAAATCTTCAAATTTGAGTCCAGGTCTAGGCACTATATCTTTACTTTTAGAGATAGGCCCAGTGTCATGCTAGAGGGTTTCTAGTTTTGATTTTCTTTTTCTTTTTTGCAATTTTGTGTGTTTTGTACATCGATACACCTTTCTTTGCCAGTAGACTTTCTAAAAAAAAACGTTAGTAAAATACTATATATTTAAGCTATTCTTCCATCACAAAATGAACAGGTGATTTGTATGGCTGCTTTGACGTACGTGAAAGGTCCAACTGAGGCTTTCAACCCAGTTCCCACAATTCCTTATTCCGACCAGTCGATTCTGACCAAACACTGTCAGTTGCGCTGCATCTCTGTGTGCACATAGCACTCGCAATCAATCAGCTGGCACGTCCACAAAACCCTTATTGATGGCCGCGCTGTAACAAGATCTGCCCCTGACCACTGCCTCAGCACTCGCGGATAAACTGAGAAATGTTTTAAAAATTAAATACTGTAGATATGCCATATACGGGTTATGGAGCCTCTGAGACATGCTTTGTATAAAAATAACCCTTCTCTTATGACAGTGTGAGAAGAAATCTGCAGAAAAGATACAATTCTGTGGCGTGACTGTTTTTAGTGGCACTGGCCTTGAAGGGCAGTATTGAATGTCAGCGACTTGTGAAGCAGTTGATGAGGTATTTGTCAGAAACAACTTGCATGATGGGAAAATTTATCTGCGGTTTTTGAAAGTTTTGAGCGAACGACAAAATCGTTCTTGCGTTTGGCAGCAAGGGAGAACTTGTGAGGTTTTCAGAAGGCCGCTATGCATGCTAACAGGGACATATTTCAGAGATGATTAAGGGTGAATAAGCAGCATCCTGTCCAGCTGAGAGCAATCAACCTGTGATATATGAATTTTGTCTGCTTGCTGTTTACCACACTCTTCCTGATTAATCAGATTCACCTGTTTCCGGCCTCGTCTGGGACTGGACGCAGCGGCCACAGCATCATTACCTGCTCTGATTAGAGCTGAATGAGTGGAGATGGCCAACGCAGCCCTCTGCACCTGCTTCTTGTACCAGAGGAAAGTTATCTGTAAGTTATGATGCATGAATCCACACTTCCTCCATATCCTTCATGGGGCTAGAAATAGTTCATACTTTTACACCTAATAATGGGTTGCCATAGATGCCAGGAAGTTTAGTAAAGTAGTAAAAGATGCAAAAGACATAAAAAAGATGGAGTTATTAGTCTTCTTTTCTGTCCACTTTTCCTTTATGGGGTCACCACAGAAAATAATCTGCCCACAGAAAATAATTGATGCCCTTTCTGGCAAAACCCTCTCCATTTATCCAGGCTTGGGACCAGCACAAAGAATGCACTTTGTAGCTTGTAGATTGAGTAATGAGCCACAGAACATACCAAGAATTCTTCCTTGTGGATTTATTTTTCTCCAAAAAATGAATAAATAGATATGTGGTATCTAAACACTGGGTTGGGAACCAAAAGCAGGGTATTAAAAAATGTGTCGTCCAATAATTATTGTAGTGCTTAGGCAATAAATGAAAAAAAAAAAAAAACTTTTTTTTTGCTTGCAATAAAAAAAACAAAAAAACAAGCAGTATGTGGAACTTCCAAGGACAAAATCACCACACAACCTGAAATAGGCTGCTGTGAAAAAACACACAGCAAAATTAAAACAATGATTTTCACATTTTCTGAATTAAATGATTAACTGTTATTTTCCAGATTCTTTTGGAGTCTGCACCATGCTGTAGATATCCAGCATGTGTTTATTTATGGAAAAACTGGAAGCATGTGCCATGGACCGCTATCAACAAGCCGGCTCTGTTGGCTGAGAACTAAATCAGGCTCAACTTGTCCTTCCACCTACTGTCCCCTCATCAGTGTTACGAGTCATTGCCCGCCGGAGCACAATCCACCACTCGGCTGCTTATGTGTGCGTCCGCTCAGGATTTAGTAGACTGGTAAATGATGTCATCCACGGTGCACACTCAAGGCCTCTCGTTCACTCGTGTCAGAGCTCTTGTTAGTCAGACAGATGGAGAATTACAGCCCTGAAAATTGCAGTTTGCCCGCATTCACAACACAGGTGGCTCACAGAAAATATATTCTAAAACTAAGTAAGCTAGAAAAGAAATACTGACTTGCACCCTGTTAGCCTTTTATTTATGGACCTTTCAATATTTACAGTAGGGATTCTTTTGGAGGCAGTCTCGAAAGCGTTGGCATCGTTACAAGAGAACAAAGTGTCATCTTATCATTTCCTGAGTAAATAGCTCATTTTATTTAGTGATGGCAGAAACACATCTCAAAAAAGTTGGTGCAAGGCCACAAAATTCTTGAAAAAAATGGCTGGAATTATGAATTTAAGTTAGATTAGGTTAACTGGCAACATTTCTGTAAAGTGATTATAAAAGGAGCAATTTAGAAAGTTTGAGTTTTTATCATTAGTATTACAATATATTGTAATCTTACAGCCCTTATACCACACTGAAACAAGCATATCCTGAACTGGATAGACCAGAAACACTTACAGAAGTCATATATTGCTGAACCACTGAATTCTGTTTTATTTACATTTTACACATTGGCTCAAATTATTTCAGCATCGTGTACCTTGTTAGCATTTTATTTATGGACTTTTCAATATTTACAGTAGGGCATCTTCCTATGAGGCAAGATTTTGGATGCAGCGAAGCAGTCTAGAAAGTGTTGGCTTCATTACAAGAGAAAAAAGTGCCAACTCCACACAAAACACCCTCTGTAGTCCATGCTTAAAATAAAAACTATAGCCAATGCCAGAAAACAGCAGCTTTTGTTTATACAGTGCTGGCGTTAAAAGACATCCTTTTAATGCATGTATGTAGTGCATTATGAGAGACGTGACATATTGGGTTTTTTGTTGGTGTCGACACATATACTGTACATAGTGAATAGCTGGCACAAGGGAGAGAGCTGTAATGTAGTAGAATGAAAAGTAGCAGTCACACACCTCACTGTGTACTCAGTGAATTAGATGTAAATGTGCTTCTCGGCAGCACAGGAGCCGACTGTGATCAAAGCCTTTTTCAGAGACATGACTGTGTGAGGCGCTCTGAAATCTGCTCCCAAGAATAAGAAGACTCTCAACCGGGACAAGGGCATTTTAATTACGTTGTGTGTGAGTAGAGACATGCTACTTTGGGGTTTCTTCTCTTCTCATATCCTATGTTTTTGTAACTTAAGTGGTGCAACTCCAATTCTCAAAAGGTTGGTTCATAAGGGGCAGTTTAGATTCACCAATTCTCCTAACACATGCATGCAAGACAAGACAGAGTATTGGTTCCTCGTGATCTTATGATCCCGAAGCAGCACCGCATTAAAAACAGACTTGATTTTGTACAGGAAATAACTGCATGGGTACATAGGCACAATTTGAGTTTCTTCTTCTTTCAAAGTTACTCTTTAGGGAGTGTGTGTGTGTGTCTGTTTGTGTGCATTAACAGTAGGCTAAAGTGTGACGCCAGGTTGCCTCTGATATCTCAAAGAGGCAGGTGTGTCTCACAGAACCAAATTTTTTTTCAGCAGTGCAAGGTGCTTACAGGCTCAGCCACCTGCTGTTTATGTTACAAGCCTCCAGACCGTAAAGCATATCATTACCTGATCTGTGTCAGCGTTTTTAATAAGGCCCATTAACCACATTTCAAAACTAGTGCAAGTGTGGAATTACGTGTAATGCCACGGACAGCCACTGGGCATTTTTGTTTGTTTTGTTTAATGCATGTTTACTTTTGACACTGAATTTTTTGCTGTTCTCCAGTAAAATAAAAAACACGCAAACAAAAACTGAAACACACTCAAAATCAGAAACAAGCACACAAATTCAGAAACATGCATACAAATTTGAAAATGCATATACAAATACAGAAACAAGCACACAAATGTGAAAACACGCACACAAATTTAGAAATATGCACAAATTTAGAAACATGCACACAAATTCAGAAACACGCACACAAATACAAAAACACGGACGCAAATTCAGAAACACACACAAATACAGAAGCACGCATACAAATTTGGTAACACATGCAAATTTGAAAATACCCACGCAAATACAAAAACACGCACACATATTCAGAAACACACACAAATTCAGAAACACACACACACAGATTCAAAAAACACGCACGCAGATTTGAAAACACGCACACAAATACAAAAACACACAAATACAAAAACACACACTCAAATACGAAAACGCACAAATACAAAAACACACAAATACGAAAATGCACAAAAATACAAAGGCATGCAAACAAATTCAGAAACACGCACACAAATTCAAAAACACGCACACATATACAAAAATGTAGTTTGTGTACATGTTTTTCAATTTGTGTGCATGTTTCTGAATTTGTTTGCAATTTTTTGTATTTGTGTGTGTGTTTTTGTATTTGTGTGCGTGTTTTCAAATCTGTGTGCGTGTTTTTGAATCTGTGTGCATGTTTCTGAATTTGTGTGTGTTTCTAAATGTGTGTGTTTCTGTTTTTGTGTGTGTGTTTCTGAATTTGTGTGCGTGTTTTTGTATTTTTGAGCATGTTTTCAAATTTGTGTGCGTGTTTCCAAATTTGTGTGTGTGTTTTTGTATTTATTGGTGTGACGTGCCCTTCAGGGCCACCTTATTTGACATTTTGAGATTTACTGTACATTTACTGTCCCATCATTAAAAACTTCCTTGATCTGCCCCAATACCAATCTCTTGATCAGGACTGGGACATCCTTATTAATTCTTTTACTGTGTACCTCCTTGGACAATCCTTGGAAGTCATGGTCTTTTTGTCCACATCCTATCCATAAATAGTTTTACAACAGAGAACAATAGGCTATGGAGTCTGTACCTGGTCTGCTGGCACAAAACTCTGCAGCGTCTTAAAGATACTCGTGCAATCTTCAAGACCAGCAACTTTCGAGTCTATAAAAATTGATCTGTTTGTCATGAGAGCTGACCCATTTGGGATCTCTCAAGCGTGAAATCTTCGTGGAATGGCTGTATCAATCAGAAAAACAGAGAGACAGATTGAAAGATGATGGAGGGAGAAAAAGTGATTGGAATGGAGGATTGAGTGGAAGAGAAAAAAATACAATATGGCTTTAATTTAGTCTTTGTCTCAGCTTTCCTAAATCCTTTCAAGAAGATGGCAGTCTTGAGGCCAGCTCTTCTCTCTCTGCAGAGGATCATTGTCAGATATGAAACGCAATCTGCTCCCGTTTCATGTACAAGTGTATAATATCTTGTAGATTCTTTATGGTGGTAATAATGCACGCGTCACTGACAGATAATACTTTGTCTACTGCTCTAGTACAGAGTCTGTGTAAATAAAGAGCATTGCTGACGATCCTTTTCTGTGCTGTATTCCGATAGGGAACAAAAGCATCTCCACAAGCATCTTCTGGTGTTTGCAAAAGCTGCCAGAAAGTATTATTCACCCGAAGTCACTGTGTCTACTCTCCTGTAGCAAGCCCCAGTCACAAGTTCATTTACAAATAAACAGGCCACAGAAAAAGTTGCTAATGTTGGCAGAGGCAGAGGAAGTATTCAAAATCTGTAGACAAGTAAAAGTACTGTTACCTCAAAATATAATTACTCAGGCCTAAAAGTACAAACAAAATTATTACTTGAGTAAATGTTAAAACAAATGCATTACATTTTGTAAATTTTTTACAGCACAACAAAATGATCTAGTTTTACTACTACTGCAACATACTAGTGGTACTGCATTTACTACTACTGAAGTTTACTTAAGTGCAAAGTACATTTTACCATTTTTGATAGTATCTCACTATCTCACTCACATTACTGCTGCTGCTAGTACGACAGTTTTTGCTACCACTGTTACCACTACTAGTACTGAATTTACTTACTGTAAGTACTATGTGCATGCAACATTTTGGAGTATCATAGCAAAATCTACTACTTTTACTACTACTACTACTGAAGTACATTTTAACATGTTTTATTCACAGCACAGCAAAATCTACTTTTTACTAACACAGCTGTTAACATTTTCCTCCAAAATGTACTCAAATAAAGGCATAATTTTGGAAATGTAATCAGAAATTATATTTTGTACTTAAGTAAAAGTATGTAAGTACTTCCCACCACTATATATCAGTTTCTAAAAACTGAATAGACAAATTTCCGAGCGTTTGTGATGTGTCATGGGGAATTTTAATCAGATCATTCGGATTTGTCAGCAATCAGCAGCTGTTCTATCTAATAACAAGAGATGACACTTTACCACATAATTAAAATGCTGTATTAGGTCAAGTAGCACAATTGCTCATAATCACTCCCCCACAGTGGCTGGAGTGCTTTCTGTTTACACCGACTACACATGGCTTCCTGTGTGGGTGTAGTAAAAATATGCAATCTATAATGTATTTGGATTCAAGGCATACATCTCTGACCTTCTATCCAAGCATTTCACCATCTGCATGTTTTATGCATTTTCTTAGATAGTCTTTGTATAGTAATGGTCAGTGTCACAGGAAGCACTTTTGTTAAACTTCATAAAGCCCACACAGAATAAGAAAAATGCTGATGAGCAGGTGGGACGCCTGACCTTGAAAAGTTAAATGATAATGCTAATGATGAGCCACTGGTAGAACCGTTCTGTTGCCGTCATAAGCAACAAGCGTTTCACAAAGCCCATGATATCGCTCTTAAGCTACTTATAACCTGACATGTTTTTATATTACATCAGGTTCAACTCCCTTTATTACTACACAGATATGTCATTAGAGTGTAATCCAATAACCATGTACAGTATGTCTATATGCATTGTGCTAAATCACTGATGAAGGTGAAAATATTTGGATATTCAGTGGATTACGACAAATTAGAGCCTGTGTAACATGCTACATACATTAATAACTGTTGCTCCTTTTAGAGAGTGGCTGCAGGCTGAATCCTCCCCTTCTATGAGGCAAGTGGCCAAATGAACCCTGGAGAATGTAACCAGGTAATCACCATTCACTCTCATTTAAGTGCAAATTAAAGTTAACTATTTACCAAGACTCAAGTATTCAGCAGTAAAAGCAAGTAAAAGCACCTACCTACACGGAGAGGAACATGTACATTTATGTGACACAATTTCTTGAAAATGTTAAAAATAGAAACACTCAGAAAAGACCCACTTGTCTAAGACCTGGACTTTAATGTGAAGCTTATAGTTCAGGGGTAAATGCTCTATCCATTTAGGCCACACTAAAACTGTATTATTATTCCTTTATGATTTTTTGTTTTAATTGGCTGGAGTTAGTATCTTTTTGGCAGCTGGGATGGCCCTATATGGTACTGAAAAGAAAAAAATTTAATTATTTCTTGACCCATTACAGACCTTTGCTGCAAATTGTATAACAAATGGACTAATTTTTAAGTTGCCTACAGACCAGCAAGCCCAAAAAAAAAAAAAAAAAAAAAAAATGTTGGCAAAAACATAACATTGGTTAAGGTAACAATTGTGAATTTTTGTGAATACTTTATCAATTTGAGACATAAGGGCTAAATAGATATATCTTTATCCAGGATTTCACACTAACTTTGTGTGTAGTGTTTTTCATAAGTTACTAGCCACTTGAGAGTTTCATTAATCACAATTAAGATGTTAAAATGTTGTTTAATGTGTAGTATAGGTGTGATAAGACGATGTGCTAGAATTTGATTTTGCAGACCTTTTGATGATGAAAATGTACTTTTAAAATTGTAATTTATCATGGTCAAAAAGAACAGTTTTTTAGAAAATGTGTATACAGTATTTTTGCTTGTTATCAATTCAATTCAATTCAGATTTATTTGTATAGCCCAGTATCACAACAAAAGTCGCCTCAAAGGGCTTCACAACAGTTGATCAAACATAAACACACAATCAGACAACACAAACAATAACTGCACTAAACAGACCCAGGACACTCCTGTCCTTAGACCCTCCTTCTCGGTAAGGAAAAACTCCTAAAAAAACCCAGCTGTGGGAAAAAAGAAGAAACCTTATGGAGCCCAACTGAAGGAGAGATCCTCTCCCAGGACGGACAGGCAATGCGTCTAGGACTGTTAGTTCATTACCTCATCTATAGGATCATAGATCAGCTCTGTAAGGATTCATCCAGGGAGTGGGGTGAGGTAGGTTGAGGAAGTCCAGAGGATGCAGCAGGTGGGCCTCATCCAGACAGGTGAGTGGGGCGAGATAGGTCCGGGAAATCGAATGCAATATCCATTCTAAAAGTTTTCAACTAAGGGTCCATTAATAGCAAACATTTTTTCCTCCACTGAGGAGTTAGTATAGGTTAGGCTAATTAGGGGGTATTTATAAGCATACCAGCAGAAAGTCAGACATAAAGTAGTTGAAACCAACAGGACAAAGTGGCTAGAGAGACAGAATGTTACTAGCCAAAAGTGAAATCCTCCTGTATTTGGCCGGTTGATTAGTGTTAATGTCAAGCCCTGGCTTTATTGTTTTATTATATCTTTACCATTGCAAGACTCTGTGGCAGAGGTCTATAGCTTGAAGATTATGTGTACATTCATCATTTATTCTTCTTTGCTCCACCATTCGAGCGTGTTACCATCAGTGAAAATGAAAACCTTTCTTACTGGTTTATTTATGGGAATGGCTCAGTTAAAAGGTCAATCCCACGGTGCTCTGCTTGACCAGAAAAAACATTTCACTCTGAGGGGAACGGCCCAAGCATCACATCACTGTAAAATGCAGCCACTGCGTGTGATTTTCGGGGTGAAGAATGGCAACTAAAAGCCTTTAAAAAACCACTAGTGCTTGTGGTCATCTCAGTCCCCCCACTTCCCCTTCACCATAACAGGAGCTGAAATGAACCGTGATCTAGTTCCTCCCACTGCCACCGCCCTCACACCCTCTTCTTCCATTTGTCATCGGCCCGGGAGAGAGGACGAGCGATAGAGAGAGAGAGAAAGCACCTGAAAATGAGTATGGCTGCAGAGATATAATTGCTTTCTTGTCTTTTTCGCTTCCCCTCCCAAAAGGTGGAAGCATAGCAGTGAGTGACTGGGGTTATCTCCACTGCACTATCTGCTGAAGAAGCACATTAATGAATAGTGCATTAAAAGTTTGAGCCCGGGCTGCACAAAAAAAAAAAAAAAAAAAAAAAAAAACACACACACACTATCCCGCAACTACTGTAATTTAAAAACCACAATAGCCTCTATGCAATCTGCGAAATGAAAAATAAAAGGCCTTTGGGGCAATGTGCAGTGAATTTCTTTTTATTTGAACAAAGGAAAAAAAGAGTAACATTTACCTATCTGTGGTTATAGCCTAATTGATTCATTTCACACTTCTTCAGTCATTTTACAAGTACACAGTTTTTCCTCCCGGGGCAATCTATATGAGAAAATATGCATGCAGGTAAACACAAAGGGACTTGAGAAAGTAATATAAACTAAACAAGACTGCAGTGCATTTGAGGTAAAAGAACTAGTCTGTTTTCTCAATGCAGAAAAACTCAAAAGTGTTTGGGTAAATTACAATAGATTTACAGTTTGAGAAAGTAAACAGAATAGATTTTACAATAACTGCTTTTGTCTTCATACTCCATCCTCTTTTTATATCATGAGGTGATGAGTTTTATATTTCTATTTTGTAGATAAGAAACCTGGACAAAACCTTTTTTTTTTACAACATGATTTTTCTAATACTGTGCATCCCACCTATTTTAAGAGACATTACTAATATTGTTGATGCCTGATGCTAACATTTTAGTAGGTATTTCCGAGGTCCTGAGCTACTTTTACTGACCAGAACTTTTATTTTCAATATACTTTTGAGCTTTTTGCAAATTCAAAACAAGATGTTTTGAAGTGGCCTCTTAACTGGGAAAAACATCTATTTTAGTTCCTTGTAAACAGGATATGCCCTTGTACCACAAATGCTTTCATGACATTGTGGATCTTTGGTCTAAAAAAAAAAAAAAATTAAATGAAGCAAATGCAGATGTACAACATACAGTCATCTGTCCTTTGAGATGAAAAGCAATTTCTATCTCTTTTTCCCTTACAGACCGATAGATATTGCCATAAATGTATTTTTCTTAGTGCACATTTTTTGTTGTTAAAATCTACTTTACCTGTTGGCAGTATTCCCAACAGCACTTTATTAGCTTAGATTTCTGTATTCTGCTTCCTGCTTGTGTAACACATAGCATGCTGTAGGGCACTTTTCTACTGCAGGTAATAGACTAACCCAAGCTAAGGACCTCACACAACCTCACTCTCTCTGGGTGGCACTCAGCTAAAATCCCAGCTACTGTTGCGTGAATGCGTGTCTAATTAGCCTTGTATGATAGGCTGCCCATCCATTACGTGGCTAATTGCCATCCTATCAGGCCAAATAAAACGTGCTATCACACTTTGAGTCTGCATCATTGCTCCAGATGATATAATTTCCTCCTGAATGAAGAAATGAGCAGAAGTGACGATCCGATTGTGTGTCTGAGATGGGATGCGGTGGGTATCTAAGACTATAATTCAAAAACCTTTGAGCCAGTTTGACAAAGTAACCATAGAAACAAGTGTTCATCTGTCTTAATCGAAGATGTGCATTAGAAGACCTCACATAAGACTTCTCTCCTTTCCCTCCCAGCTCCCCTCGGACTCCATTGTGGGTCTAAGCCTGTGTGAAACTAGATTCTCTGCTTCACCAAGGAAATACAAAATTCAGGGTATCCTCAAGATCCTAAAAGTACTAAAAAGCTATTACATTTGCTGGTGTTGTGTTCATCTAGGCTTTGAATTTTCAATACATCTTCAATTTGCAACATATTCATAGTGTTCTTCTAAGTGTAATTTAGTAAGTATGCAGCAAACTTTGCCTTTTATTCTCAAATCATTAAAGTCAGCCAGCTATTACTAATATTACCTTGACAAAAGATGTTAAGTGCATTTAGAAGTAAACTTCAGGTACTATCAATCAACAATGTACTTGTATTTGTAAAAAAAAAAAAAAATAGTAATGGCATAAAATTTAATTCTAAAAGGTATTGACGTGCCCTAAAAAGTCCTACACCCTGAACTCCATAAAAAGATACACCATATTGCCAAAAGTATTAGCTCACCTGCCTTTATACTCATATGAACTTAGGGATTATTATGATGTTGGCTAACAGGATCTGGAAACTCCCTTATTTTGACGTGGTCAGATCCAACTGTTTGCTTGGATCCACTAACTCAGGCACAACTCAGAACAAAGTGTTGACTATATTTGACTCTTTTGACCTCCCAAACCTGTGTTGAAGGTCGGAGGTGTAATTACGCAGAAATGCATATGTTTTAAATAGGGCTGGGACTTTAACGCGTTAATGACGATTAACTGATTACAGAGAGTTAACACTTTTAAAAAAATTAACGCAATTAATCACACTTGTCTATGACAACTCAGTGACCTAGTTTCTGGCGCACAGTAACCAGGGCTGGATATCCATACCACCAAAACACCAAATGTGAGTGGATTTCAGCTGTGAACAGTTGGATAATGTGGCTACAGTCTGCACTACAGGTAACTGTGGGGCAGAGGTCGAACGCCTCCGCGCAACCAGGGCCACTTTACTTTCACTTTCAAATGCGCTGCTTCAAAGCTCTGCTCACCGTCTCTCCGATCGTTCTCACACCTGACAGACGACACAGGAGACAGCAGTCTGTTTGGTTCAGATGCAAAGGAGAGAGAGGACAGGTCCACGTGGAGGTCACACGCAGAGCACAGGAGGAGAGATGACAGAGAGGCGCGCCACGCGTTACTACGTGCAAGGGAGGTGGAGATTGATGCACAAACGCTGATTACTGCTCAGTTTGACTGTGGTGTTAGTTTGAAATCAAGTTAAAATACGCCAGAACATACAGATAAGCTCCTATATTTTATTTCTGATATATAAATATTGCTATATGATAAAACATGCGATTAATCGCGATTAATTAATTACAAAGCCTGTAATTAATTAGATTATTTTTTAATCAAATCCCGCCACTAATTTTGAACATAAAAGCCACGCTTGAGCCCTTCACAATAAAGCGCTTCAACATAGACTGTCCCCGCTCTGTAATTCGTGTCTATAGAGTGTAGAGTGTTTAAGTCAAAAGTGATGTGTTTGCTAACAGCCAGGAGACAGTAAATCTGTTGAGGTTTGTCCTGACTGAGGTTACGCGGAGGGGACCTACGCCATGTGCTTTGGATGTTCCACGTTATTTCCCCACTGCGCCCGAGAGCGCACGGGACATGGCAGTGCCACGTCAGTTTGTTCTTTTACTCAAATGCATATGGAAGCTGGAGCTAACCTCGCTGATCGTGAGTCACAGGGTGAGACCTGGCGCCAGTTAAACGCTTGTGTAACTGTTACATAGCCATAGTTACGCAGAGAAAGCTTACGCCACTCATCCTTGATGTGCGCTTTTTGTTCTTCCATTATATCCCCTGTGCGCACGGGACATAGATCCACAGCAGTTTTTTTGTTTGTTTGTTTGTTTGTTTGTTTGTTCAAATGCATCTGTAAGCTCGAGCTAACGCGCTGAGGGTCACAGAGCCTGGAGCCGTGAAACGCCAATACGCAAAGAAGACTACGCGCTCCATGGAAGTCACTAAAAAGAAGCGAAAGGAAAAAGAGAGACAGGCTGAAAGCTTATTGCTGCCTTGTGCTCCTTTTCCTAGTCTAGACTTTGTTTAGCTGCATGGGTCTGTGTTATTGCTTCAGACTGGTGGCCACACACAGTAGGTCTATGACAGAGCAAGTCTACAAAAGTGCAGTAATTATGCGTAGCAGCTGAATTCTCGATCAGCTGAGCAATCAAAAAAGGTGTTCTGTCAGGTTGAGGTCAGGACTCTGTGCAGCCCAGTCATGTTCTTCCACACCAAACTCACTCATTCATGTCTTTATGGACCATGCTTTGTGCACTGGTGCACAGTCATGTTGGAACAGGAACTGGCCATCCCCAAACTTTTATACAAAGTTTTCCTCAAAGCTGCTGCCCAGGTGCTTGATTTTATACACCTGTGGCCATGGAAGTGATTGGAGCACCTGAATTCAGTTATTTGGGTGGGTGAGCAAATACTTTTGTTAATATAGTGTATATGCAAGAAAAATGCATTTGTTGGTAAAACAACATTCTATGTTTAGCATTTGTATTGATACATATTGATATTGATATTTTTCATATTTCAGCTAAATGCTGTGATTATTATTTCCCAAAACATTGAATTGGACAGTACAAAGCCCACATTCCCCAGGAGCTGAGGAGGTGAAGACTGTGTTTTAATACCTTAGATAAACCACCAACAATAATGTTAGTACTATTGGTCACATAGCATTTTGTGTGTGTTTAGTGCAATAATGGGTATCAATGGCTGTACTAGAGTTGGGTATCTAGGGCTAAAATCCCAAAACCTTTGGGACAGTTTGACAAAGTAACCATAGCAACAAGCTACGTGTTCATCTGTCTTAATCGAGGACAGGGTGTGTTTGGTGTGTATTAGAAAACCTCACACAAGACTTCTCTCCTTCCCTCCTTTTCCAGCTCCCTCCGGACTCCAGAGTGGCTCTAGATTCTCACACACACATCTAAGAACTGCAAACTCCTGCTCATTTACCTCCATAAAGATTTCAAGCCTGGCCTCGCATCAGTTTACTTAGCAGAAAAAAGCGTTCCTCTTTAGACCCTGCAGCCATTTACTCCCACATTTGCTCCCGCCTCTGTGTATTCTCCTGATGAAATTGAGGCAAAGAAGGGCCATGAGTAGATTTTCACGTCGGCCGGCCCATGTGAAGTAGAAGAGACTGTCATTATGCTGTTCAGTGGAGCAGCAATATCTGGAGCTGCTCGGGGACATTGGGTGCCTCACCGGAGCAGACTTGCCCTCCCCCCACCTGTCTACCTGGCTGCCTACCTGTCCCTCTGTATCTAATATGTATTTCCAAACCTGATTACTGTCTGGGTCAGTTGTTTCATATGTTTGCATAGTCACCTGTGTACTGTGTCATTAGAAAGAAGAATTACAACAAAAAAAAACAAAAAAACAAAACAATGTGTACTTAAATGGAATCACAAGACAAGCAGTATGTAGACGGACTTCACACATCATTTTAACATATGCCTGTATCATGCAGTGCTTCATGTGGAAGTGCACATTTGCCTAAAACCAAGTAAGGATAGTGGTGTCAGCTATGTAATGAGAGATAACCATAGCTATACAAGTGCACTATGTGATAGATAAAGCAAACAAGGAGCACTCGAGGGGCCCAGGCAGGGCCTTCTTCTCACAATGGTAAAGATATAATAGTGAGATTTGGAATCAAACCAAGGATCTTTTAGTTCAGGGGTAAATGTGCTATCAAATAAAGTACAAAAAACCCTATTTCTCTATAACTATTTGTTCTTTTACTAACCCCTTGAGGCTAGGGCTAAGTATATTTGGCCCTCTCTTGCAATAATACAGAATGCTTTAAAACATTTATGCATCCACACAACGCTTTTACTTGCTATTTACTAGAAACAACACCAAGCCAACTCTGTAATGTGGCCAAAAGCATAATTGGATAATTATCCAGAAGGATAATTGTAAAATAACTCTGTTTTATAATGGGACTTTGGGACTGAACCAAGCTACAAATAGTAAGTAAAAGAAACACAGCAGCCAAAAGAGACTTTTTTTCGTTCTAAAGTGTAAGTTTGTTTTAAATTTACTGTCTATTCTGTAATGCCACTGAACAACACACAAAGTTTTTCCAATAAAATAGTTGGGAGGTTTTTCACACAGTGCTACACTTCCTTCCGTTTAATTTTTGATTCAGGACCTACCCACTGTTTTCTCTGTACAGGAGCTCCGGGGCTTTCTTCACTGAGGCAGCACGACAGATAATAGAAGTTATACAGTGGACTATCTCAAGGCAGTCCTCATCATCCTTACTGCAGTTCCACATGCTGAAGGTGTGGACACAAATGAACCCAACTGCCTCTCTGTCCTTGTTGCTTTCTGTATTTCTTCTCACCATCTTTTTGCCACTGTATCTATAAAAGATTTGAGAGGAAGTGGACACTCATCTATCGCCTCATGCATTTCTTATCATCCTTCCTCTTCCCTAACACTAACACTATCCTCTCTTATGTCAGACCTTGACTGCTGTCCTCACACTGGGAACAGCAGCTTAGCTTAAGACAAATAGAGATTTTTCCCAATCCTATAATGCACTTTACCACACAGCATTATTGCTACCATACTGGAGGCTTGGTAACAATTTTTTGACAATGTGTAGCTTTGCATTTCTTTTAGCCTTGGGAATATTTAGTGAGAGTTAACTTAATTAGTACAACAAATGAAATATGTGCATTAGAAAGTAGTACTACAAGCTGTAATGTGTATTTTTCTGTAGGATTTTTGACTTTCATCCTTAGTGCAGGAAAGAGTAGCAATAAATCAAATGTTGCAAAAGTGCTTCTTAAATAGTGTCATCTTAGGACACAGCGTTTCACTTTTTATTTTGTTGGGGGCATGTTTTACATATTTATGTTTTTAATCTTGTCTTACACTTAACCATAGCCATAATATAACCTATTCAAAGTTTAATAACAACATGCACGTGACGTGACCCACTTTTGGGTTTGAATGAGTTAAATAAATGCTATTTAAAGTTAGGTTAAAGCACAAAGAACATTATATTCGTTTTTTATAGTCTAGGTACATCACTATCCTTCCTCTCTGAAGATGATTATGATGGTAGCCTTACACAGTAAAAAAAATAAAACGCGCAGAAGCTGAAATCCACACATTAACCCCAAGCTAACTCAACGGCTATTGCTACAAACAATGCAAAAATGTACTTTTAAAACATTGGCCATTTGTTCACATGAAAGGAAACATTTTTTTAAACTAAAAACCTTTCAAAATACAGCTTTATACTTCAGCTATGTTATTCAAACTGCAAAGACAATGTCTTTGGCTGCTGGGGATGTGCTGTAAGACGAAACACAATGACAAAATAAATTACATTTTAATTTGTGTTCTAATAATGCAGTGATTTCATGGGCACTCCTTCAAAGCATAACATTGTGGCTTCTTTCATGACCAATATTAATTATTAGAGTAAACATCATAAAAAAATCTTGTGACCACAGAGTAACCACAGTCAGAGTGGATACGCCTGTCTTCACCATAATCAGTCCTGAAAAGAGTCTGGCAGACAGAGACAGGTGATTGTGCTGTCAGTCACACAGGTCAAATCGCCCTCACACTGAAAAGTGTCAGATCATTCTCCTGTTCGTCATCTGACAATCTAGCAGCTCACATGTACAGGTGAATCTTGAGAAAATTATAGGCACATTTGAATAATGACAGTGACACCAGAATTGAAAATGTGATAGAAAAATACGTACCATAGGTCAGGTTTCTGTTGTCTATAGATTTGACCCATCAACTTTATCAGCCTGATGACTTAGTATAAACTCAGAGTTCAAGTTCAACATATTCTCTGAACCAATTCTTTCCAATAAAATGGTCAAGAATCATAATATTGCAATTATGAGCCACAGCTGAAGGAAGCATGGCTGCCAATCTGCACCTATTATTATTATTTTTTTTTTTCATTTGTAATCTTTGCTGAAAGTTTCATAAAAATCTGCTTTTAACATGAGTTACATGGCTAACAGACAGACGTGGCCCTATCTTGCCATGGTAAATAATTATGTAAAAAAATCAACCAAACATTTTTGAGTTATGTTGTTCACTGCAAACAGACAAACCAGTGTCAGCAGAAACATAACCTCCCTGGTAGAGGCTATAAATAATAATAATTTTACATAGGCTGCAAAAAAATTGACCAAAACTTTGTGACTTCACCTATTTTGATGCATCATAAAACCAAAATCAAGAAGAAGAGTCCATGAAGCCAAAAGTAACATAAAAAAAGCTAGGGGAGATGTTAAGAGTTATGTGTAACCAATAAACCTCTTTTATTTAACAAGTGGCACATGATGAGGATAAATCTGTTGCTAAAGGACAGATCACCAAATCAATCAAGCCAAACTTAGAATGAACTGACTAAAAGCCTGAGGCCTGGCTTGTGTAATCCGATTACATTAGCACCATCAATCCACCCGGACCTGTCAGTCTTCTTCCCCGTATATTAGAAACACTTAGTAAAATGAGGATTAACAGACGAGCTCGTTGGTGGCTGTCGCTAAGTCAATTGTTTATCCACGGGGGCAGAGATTACATTTAACAGGATGAAGTGGCTCAAATACGGCTAGTGAGGGACTTTTAGTGAAATTAAAAATAAAACAGGCCTCATTACAGTAGACTTTAATTCATTCTGAGTTTTCTGTCCCTGGTGCTAATCCGAGCCCTTTAGTCCTCATCTTGATGGCCAATGAAATCAAGTCAGGCATTCACAACCCGGCATTTTTACAAAGAAGGAAACGAGTCCATACTGCTGGTTCTGTTTACAGCTGGTTCTGGAGCAGCAGTTTGGTTCTCTCTCGTGCATTTAAACTCAAACAAAGTAAGTAATCTTGCTGTTTAATAGAGCTATGGCAAGCAGCTATGGCCACGCTGCTTACTCTGCCTAGATTTTCCTCTGAATACAGTTTTTCCCCTTGATAGGTTTTGGTGTGTCAGGAGGGAGGGTCTGGGACTCGGCTAATTGCAGCTATTAAGCCTCCAGAGAGTGTCTCGCGTCCTACACTGAGATAAATGAGACATTGTATATGTGGTGTAGGAACAATGACAGAGTGATATTAGATGTGCCGTTGAGGGCCACTCCAGCTCGGCCCATTTGCCGTGACCCTTGTTCTAACTGCACACTGGAGGTCTTATATAGAGATGCGTCCTCAATGACAGTAATTGTGTTATTAGTCCATTTTATAGAGCTGATTAGGTCTGATTGTCCCGTTGCTCAAAGGCTATACTTTCAGACAAGGCGGTCATCTTCTCTTTTCAATATGCTAACTATCTGCTGTATGAATATATCCTCATTATATGTAATTTTATATTTAAGGCTTCTCCAGGGGAACTTTAACAATAGTTTTCATAATAATACACCTTAAGTAAACTATATTTGCTCAGGCTTGTGTTATAGGTATCTGTGTACAATGCCTGCGGTTTGTATTGTGCTGATGTTGTCTTAGTCCAACTGGTTTAGCTGGCAGAGTGCAGTTCCACGCTTCTTTTTTAGGTTATGTGACCAAGTATGGTAGCCCTGCAGGGACATAATGTTGTCTATCAACAAAGCTAGTGCAAATAGTTTTTTATTTAAAGTTGCGTTAAAACGGGTGTGCTTCTCATCCAATAGTGCTCAGTTTGTTCAGGCTTAGAAGTTGAAGAAACCAGGAGTAATGGAGTTTTCCTCCAGGTTCTATAGGATAACTATAGGATAACAATTCTCAACTGGTGTCAAGCATTTTTGCATAATTTTCTTAACTCCAGAACCTTCTAAGTTGTGACCAACTACTTATTAAGAATGCAGGCTATAGAGCTTATTTTTTGACAAATCTAAAGAATGTTATTTAGATGTGATTATACTCTATTGAAAAAAACAACAACATTTGAGCAGTGTTCTGATTCAACATTTTACACCATCCACCTTGAAATAAAGATTTATGAAAAAATAGGGTATAGGCAACTGTGAGATGCAGCTACTTTTCTAACTTTAATACATTTTAATGTTAAAAGCCTATTAGTAATGAGTAATTTTCTAAAAATGTCCAAATTTCATGTTTAATTAAGCAATTTTCTGACTCTCTTTGATGCTTAAGAAGATTTAGACTTAGAAATAATTACCCACACAGAGTGGAGTACTACCCACTGTGTTACAGATAAACCCATACTGCAGTTTAAGCAATAGGAACAACATAAGGCAGTACCTTCTGATCATTAATAAAGGAGAAGCCCTGCTGTGCACACACACACACTGACTCTGCAGCAGCAACAGAGAAACACAGAGGTACAAGTTTACTAAATTATTCACTGTATTAGTCTGTAGTAGGCTGCTGGCAGTAATAAATAGTTGACCTTTTGTTGTATCCAGTGAAGACCTGATCACACTGAGCACATTCAAATAGTGTGCACCCTAGAACACATTTTTCAGTGTAATTTCATTTGATATGAGACTTATTATTGTCTAAAAGCATTTGTGTGGTTTGACAAGCCAATATTATTAATATATTTTATTATATTTTGTCTTTGTCAGGAGTCAAACCCAGGTCACTTTTTTATGTGGTACTCACTCAAGCAGGTGAGCCACTGAGTCAATTTAATTTGTTGACAAGAGTTGTATTTTTAAACCCTACATTGACAAACTATGGTCTGCTGTACTACTTGCTTGTCCAGCATAGCATAACACATTTTTTCTCCAGACTTTTAGTATGTAGCGCTCAACAATGTTTTATAATCAGGTGCTGAAATTATACAAAAATATCTTATATGCAGTATTTGGTGGTGAGTTAGTCCATTGGAATATTGTCACTTTTCACAGTTTTCTCAAAAGGCCAAAAACTTGAGTTCAGCCTTGTATCTCTTCATAGATAAAATTGAATTAAATCTTACTTTGTCTATGGTAATAAAGCTTTAACCTTATTAAGGGTATCCAAATATTGCCAGTATTGCTTGTATGAATGAATAATTGATGGTGGATTGGACCTAAGGAACTCTCTTTCAGGCATCAAAGCAGCTACTGTAGAAAATGTCAGCCACAAAAGAAGAGTGACATTCAATACATGTACAATACATGTATATTGTACATGGAAAGTATACTCCAGGGAAAACTATGTCTGTCAGATGACTCTCTGGAGACTTATTTCCCATCAGTGCTGGTGTTAGTAGTGTAATGCTCTCAGCGAAGGTTCTGACGATGATGCTCAGTCCATTCATCTCTGTCCCTATTGTTTGTCATAATGAAGTTACACTCATTGTAACATGCATCAAAGATCTTTTCTGTAGAATACATTCATTCCTCCTCCCACTTCGTTTCCCTTTCCAGGCTCAAATCTTCTCATTACTCTTTGCCCGCTGATGTTTCCATTTTTCCAAGGGTTTGAAACTCATCTCCACTTGGGATTTCTTGAGCAAATCCGTTCTCCGCCTTGCTTTCAGAATCCAAATCAATACTATTCACAGCAGGATGTGAGGAAATCAAGCACTGGCAAACTATTTGTATCATTTAATTCAAACCAAGAGGTCAGTGGTGGTCTGATTTTTCATCCCATGGACAAACAAACCGATCCGTTTAAATGCTGCCCTGACAGATATGGCCGCCGTTGATCAAAAGGCCTCATTAACATTTCAATCTGCCACCGAACAGATAAGACAACAACGGCCATTTGGAGATGGGCTGTCTGTCAGATGTGCAGGGTGGTCAGTAATGATGGTGATATTTCATGTATGCTATCAGGATCTGCACATGTCTATTTTTGAAATAACACACCACGGCCTTAATGCATCAGCCCTGAATGAAAGTCGTCACTGGTTTTCAAATGCAGTGGAAATAGATTTCTACATAGCTTTAAGGTCAGTTCAACAGTCACTTGTAAGTCAATACATTTGGACAGTTGGATCCTCAATAATTCGATTTTTCTTGCGTTTGAGGAAACTTGGCTTTATTATTAATGCGTAACTCACCCCTAAAACCACAATTGTTTGTTGTTAAGCTGTACAATTGGTTAGTGGTACAGTTAGTGTTATAGTTTGTGTTGTTTTTAAGTAACCGTTTTAGTGCTCTTGTCCTGGCCCTGACCCCAACTCAGCTCCATCCTCAGTTCTTCTCCTTTGTCTCTGCCCACATTTCCAGCAATTTTTCAGACTTTTGCAGTTGGCGAAGAGTGAGGTCTGAGTTAGGGGGCAAGTTACTCTATGGATTTTAATAGAATATTCAGCTTCCATCAAGCTTTGGCCAAGCACATGTTTGCAAAGAGAGTGGATGTGAGTTGAGGACGTTTCCAGTGGATGAAATTATGAAGTGTCTTTTCTCATGCTGACTTCAACTACTTACACTGCAAAACAAAGCCAAAAAGACAAATAAACCCAAAAAACAGAAAGGGCTAGCAATGTTTTCTAGTAATGCATCTTTAAAAATGTCTAACTTGTTATTTAAACATGTGTTTTCTCCAATAAATGTCATTCATGCAGCTGCCCACAGATGCTATGTGCTACGTGTTGACAGTTGGGTCACCTGATTTATTGAGTCTTCTCTCATTTTAACGCCAGATCACGCCCTTGTAATTGAAGCCATGAAGACAAGGCCTGCCATAAATGCTGAGCGGTGAGAGGGCAGGGGTTGAAGAAAGGGAGAGGTCAGACATGAGCAGATGAGCAATAAAAAAAAGAAAAAAAAGTTAAAAGAAAATAATCAAGAGATGCATGCTTCTGTTATGTTGCTATGTCTTTGAGAAATGTAGTAATGATTTCAGCTAATATGTCAACAGGAGATTTGTGCTCACTTCAAGGCCACAGAGTTGTGGATGTTAGGGCTGTGTTGTTGGCTGCTGTCCAGAGAAACTCAACCAAACTGGGAGGACCGATGAGATCGTGACAAAACAACGGGCTGCGCTGGTTTATGCATCTTTTTGATAATAGGTCAATTATAGTGTATAACCTTTACAAACCAATGATCTGTTTTGGATGTAAACAATCTGTTTTTTTAGGCACTAAAAGCATTCAAAGAGTAACACCATAGTGCTCAGACATGGACTCGAACCAGTGATCCTCTAGTTCAGGGGTCCATCTACTGAGTCACAAAGCAGTTATACAGTGTGTGTTGCAGGATGCAATTTGCTGGGGGGGATGTCCCTGCTTCTGCTTTTGTCCTCTCCATCCCTCCCTCTGTTTTACCTTCAGGGGGGATTAAATATGGTGCCACGTTCTGTAAACTCAGGCTGTATCCCATATCTTCGCCATATCTTATATCTTCACCGTATCTTTGCCGTATCTTTGCTGTATCTTTGCCGTATCTTTGCCATATCCTTGCCTTCTTTGCTTTCTGTAACTTGTGAATGAGCTAATTTGGGCTGCAACTCGCCCTTTCTCTCTCTTTCTCTTTCGCTCTCTCCTGCGACAGCGGTGCCCGGCGACAGGCCAGAGAGCCCAGAGCAGCAGAGGACAGGACAGAGCAGACACACTTCCTTTTCCAGTTCTTTCTACATATTTGTTCATTTTAGGATGAAACGAGCTAAACAACAGCTACACAAAGCTAATAGCGCAGCCACAACGTTTATTAATGGCTTTTGTTAATTTGCGTTATGCAAATTAACTGCGTGCATAGGCCTATTTAATGAGGTGTTAAGTTTTATGCGTAGGTATGCAAATGACATTTTAATTGTTTTTGCACAGAAGTTACAAATCCCCACTAAAATAAGGTTTACATCAAATGTTTACATTATGATTCTACTCAATACACAAATCACACCCTGTGTATGTCAATTGTAAAGAATCCTCTAAAACTAATCACTAGTTCCTTTACTGACTCTTTGCGGTTACATTTAGTATTGTTGGCCCTATCTTCCAAAAGTACAGAATCCCCTAAAAACTATTCTGGATCAAAAGGTAATATTTTCTTCCTTTGATTATTACTGCCTTTTCCTGAAAATGTTATCAAAATACAACCAACAAACAAACAAATCTTGGCAAAAACATAACCCCCTTGGCACTAGTGATAAGTGACAACTAAGAGACTTCTTAATTAAGATTTTCTTTTCTTTAGTTTTATAATTTCATTTCCTGTAGTATTTTATGTGTACTTTTACTGTATGCAACTATTCATCTGTAAATTCAATGTTTTAAGTCTGTCTATTTGCCACTAAGTGTTTTGTACCATAATAGATGCCATGGTAATATCATAGACAGCATCCTATTAACTGCTTATCCCTGTATTGTATTAGGCATGAAATAAATAGACATAGACATAGATTAGACATCTAGATTGTAGAGGTGAGTTGTGTTTCTGTTTGGAGCCAAAGTGTTGGATGGATCCTTGCCAGTGATAGGTCAATAACCCATTTTATATGACGCGTGATTGGTGAGGTTTTCTAAATCCTCACAAGCTCAAAAGCCGACATGCACTGGGTTTTTCTCATGAATTACACAGGCACTTGCTACTGCTGACTCTCACGCTTTAGTCCTGTCTTCACCTTCTCCAGTTGTAAATCTCAGTTTGTGCATGCTTTGTGCTCTTATCTTTAAAACATGCATTTATGTATCACACTGCTATATTCAGCAGGAGCACAGAAATCAGCCTTTCTTTCTCTATGGGAGTGTTTTATTGATCTCTGCAGTGTTGCGTTACATGCTAAAGGCTGTGGCTGAGTGCTCATATTTGTGCCTCAAAGGATGTGCTGGTGATGGTAGCAGCAGCCAACCTGTCAGCTTTTTACAACAGTATTTGTCTCCCAAAAACAATAATCTTTTTGGTTAAGTAATAGCATTTAACTATATTTTCAAGTATGTTTTTAAATAAAAATCTACTTTCTGAATGCATCTTCTACAACATACATTTAGTATATTTTAAGGAAAAGTTTGTAAAATAAATAAAACAATATTTTTTTTAAATGTGTTTTTAAAGTGGCTAAATCAGTACCACACTCACCTCACAACCAGAGGGCCCTGGCTTGGCTGCAGAGTATTGGTAGTAGTAGAGGTACTACAGGTAGTAATGATAGATTTTGCTGTGCAATTGCATAAAAAAAAACTCTGTATTTCTCTCAAGTTACTTGAGTAATAATATGTTAAAGTGACAGTGCTTTATTGATTTGATACTTTTAGCATGCTGTTACAAAATACTAAAGATTTCTGGTAATAGAAGAGGTGGCTGGGGAGATAGAGGAGAGTGTGAATAGCAAATTGTGTGTAACATATATTATTAGACCATGTGAATAAAAAAGGAAATGAACCCAACTAGGGTGGAGATGCCATTGGCTGAGCAGACAACCACATACTTGCAGCTGCACTCAGTACTGTATCTGTAAACCTACCATGTTCTGTCCATGTGGAGCAGGAGCCGGTATTTTATGCCCACATGCAAATGGTCTTT
Source organism: Bostrychus sinensis (assembly GCA_020698575.1). NCBI lineage: Eukaryota > Metazoa > Chordata > Actinopteri > Gobiiformes > Eleotridae > Bostrychus > Bostrychus sinensis. Next base: position 11,418,914 of record CM036260.1, on the reverse strand, counting down.
TAGGTCACAGAAAATGGACCCCTTCTGAGGATTCTTTCTGTGAGAGCTTTCAACAACTAATTTTTAGCATGTTCAAGTGCAACAGGTATAACTAAACTTTTTCTAAGTAGTGAGGCCTCAGTTCAGTTTGCTGTTTTATGTTGTAATCATGCACATTCACAATGGCCATGTTATGAGTTTACACATTTTCTCATTTCTACTCATGCTTCTAAGTTTTCCCCACTTTGACATCAGCTGCTTATTCCTCATCTCTGTCCCAGAGTTAACCCCAAAGTTACCTTACTAAATGCCTTTTTGTAAAAATAAATTTTAAATACATGTGGACGTAGACTTAGTTTAATACATTTCATTACTACTATATTTATTTGTACAAAGATTTAATTATGTTACAATGAACAAAACTGGTCTAGTTCATAACAAAAGGCTATCTTGGGTCACTGACTGCAAGGACTTGGAGTTGAATGCCCTCTGTCAGTTGCTGGAACTTAAAAGTGACTGGATGCATCAACTTAATCAGTTTCTGTCCATCCCATTTTCCAATCAATCCCACTTTGGATACTGTAGCTGCCCTGCAGATATTTGCCCTGGCTTTGAATCAATAGTGGGATTGAATGGTTGAGGACTGCTAATCTAATTGACCCCTCTTTCCATTTGGTCAGAGGCCCTGGATTGTTTTCCCTTGATTTCTTTAATTCAGAGTGGACTAAACGACAGAGGGCATTAGTGTCTTAAAGGTTGATTGTGATCACCGTCCATGGAGCGCACTTGGTTTGGATTTGTTATTTTGTTCAGGCTCTTGATTCCCGGTACTTGGTGCGTGTCTTCCATTTAGGTGAGTCCTGTTACAAATCAGACGACTTTCCACCAAGTTTACCTTGGCCCAGCATCTGTTGCTTGTGGATGCTGCAGGCATTTTCTTTGAATCCAAGGTTCTTTTAAATTTTGTAATGAGTCTTATCTTAATGGCATACATGAGAGCCATTATTCTTGTTTAGCTTGACTCAGTGAGTTGAGTCTTAGGGCACCTGACACATTAAGCACACAGTTACACACTCTTGTTCTGTCAGATGCTTCCCTTCTGGAACTCTAGTGATTTCAAAGGAAGATCTGTTAGTGTCCAACAGATGGATAGAATAATAATAGATGCAACATTAATTTTTACAGAAACTAGATGCCTGGATCCTGTGCAGATGGTTGAAGGAAGTCAAGAGGAAATAGTGTGTCAATTAGTTGGCAGGTAGAATTTATTCTTTTAAAAAGTTGCAGTGTTTCAAAAATACTTATGGGTCAAGGACAATTATTAAAGCACAATCTGAAGCCTTTTTTCTAAAAATGTCATATTATTCTATAATAGTAATTTAGTGTTGGCTTGGTTAGCCAGCCACATTCACTTTCTTTTCTTAAGATACTTTTTGGCCTTTTGTGGTTTCATTGGTCAGGACAGTAGAAACATGACAGGAAATGATGAGAAAGGAAGGAGAAAGTAGTTAAAGGCATACGGTAAATCATCAGAATTTGGACTCAAACCCATGATGCATTCCCACTACATGTTCTACCAACTGAGCTGCACTGTGGCTCTTTTTACATTCTTGTTGCCATACAATTTCCATGGCAAGTGAAATTTACAAGCTATTGCAGTTGTCATGCCAACTCACATTTCTACTTGAGTTAAATTCATACAGCTTTTTAAAATAGCATACCATATAGGGCATTCCAATATGGCCCACTTAAACTGAGTGATTCTTCCATCTACCATTCTCTATCTCTGCTTCCAGCCTTTAGCGTCCCACCAACACCTAACAGCCCACCATCCCACGTCTGCTAATACCCATGCTCATCCTCTGCCTTTCAGGTTTTCAGCTTGCCCTCGATGGACAACTGGTGAAAGGAAATGAGATGCGCCAGGAGGCCTGAGAGAAAGCTTTTTACTGCTCTAAGATGGTCCACAGGTATTAAGCTGCTCCCAGGGCCCTCCAGAGCTCTGGCTAAAAGCCCAGGCGGGGACAGGTGGGGGCTTGGACCACAGGGAGACTCTCCGAGATGGAAATCACTGAGATTACTGCTGATGCATGGCAGAGGAAAACACAAACTGGGGATTTAAAATGGTCAGATTGGGTACTGACTATTTTGTGTTCGGAACGTCATGTCTATCTAAGTCACATCTGGCTCTATTCTCTGCCTGCACCTTTAATCCTCTCCCTGCCACTATCGCATGCTATCCTTGTCTCTTTCCTAGCAATTTTCTTCTTTGGTAAACCGCCGGCAAGTGGCAGAAAACTGATCTGTGCCTTTTTTTCTTTTCCTTCGGCTCCTCTGGTGTTTTGGGTGCGTCATCAGATCTAATGCAATCACAGCCAGCCACCTGCCCTGGCCAGAACAAACCAGCCTCTATTACAACAGGCCTTTTGTCTTTAAGCACAAAGACTCAGGTTCTCTGTTTGCTCAGAGGGTGGCCTTCAGAAAGGCCTAAGGAAGAACGAGGAAGCTACTGGTAGAGCAAGTGTACCTGCTCATGATGCAATATTTTTATCATCATATTTTTATTATAAACTATTTATCAACTATTAAGGACACTATTAAAACACTACTACAGAATTCAACAACATAACCCTTTTTTCTGAAATTAAGTCCAGAACCATTTCCCAACTACACTTATAGTATGTTTTTTTTTAAAATATGTTTTTGTATTCTGTTTGGTATAGTGTAGCCTACTATAAGCTATTTAGACAGTAAAACGTCGTCTTCAATGATCCATTTACATTTATAGTTTAAAGCTGCGATTCTCAAGTCGAGGGTTGGGACCCAAAAGTGTCTTAGGGAATCTTAAATATAAATTTAGTTTTAAAAGGTGCATGCATGTGCTTGTACTGGTTATCAGGAATGATCACACAGGACCCAAATGCTAGGCTCCAAAAAATGTATTTAATAAAGAAAGGCAGAGACAAATCCAAAGGGAAAAAGAGAATCAATTCACTAGAGATTGTGCTAGGAAAAATGGCTAGGTGACTGAAACAGGAGACAAAGACAATGTGGCAAATGCAAAAGGGAAGACAAGGACTATATATACTGGGGGTGGGGAGACAATAAAACCCAGGTGAAACACATTAGGGGAGGAGCAGGTAATCACAAAGGCGGGAAACACAGGAGGGCAGGAAGTAAATCTGCAATGAGAAACAGCATAAATGATTTCAAAATAAAACAGGATAATATGTCTAACAAAGAATATAACTTACTAACTAACTAACACCAGGACCCATGACACTGGTTTACAAACCGCACTGCAGTCTAAATCATAACAATGGTTTTGTGGGTTGCCAGTTCCTGTGTACAATGGTTTTGTTGCTCTGCTGTTAGCTGCGTCCACAGCTGCTGCATGTACAGATTGGCCTATGTGGCAACCAGAGCGTGGGGCTCTTTCTGCTTTTCTGATTGGACGATCAGCAATGCAAGGGTTTTAGAACCAAAACAAAAATGTAAACATAAACAACATGGCCATTATGTTATATAATTTTTCTTTTTAAATTGTGAATAATTCAGCTGTACCATTGTTATCAGCAAAACTAATATTTGATTTGAACTTTTTTATGTCATATCTGGGGACACACATGGGTAATTTTTTTGAAGTATTAAAAAATATACTGCTCAGAGGACCTATGCTCATCTTTAAATATAGTTTACATCATTTGAACCCTAAGTATTGTTTTAATTATGTGATTTTATAAAACATGTAAAGGCATGTGCCATAAAATATTTAGGCTGTAATATAATAATGCAAATGGTTCTGTAAAAAGTGTTGAGCAATGCAATTATCAGGAGCAAAGTTGGATCCCACAGTCAGATTGAGATTGAGAACCATATCTTAGAGTTCATATCCATATAGGGTAAGGTGTTAGGGACATGAGAACTTACCAGAATGTGCAAGTATTTACATTCTCCACTACTTATTTTTCCTGGTTTCTATGGAACAGTACTGGGGGACAGGTACTTTTACAAATGTACAGATATCTATGTTCTTTTTACCTATGTTCTCAATTCCATAGGCTAAAAATTGCCAGCTTGATGGTATTAAAAGCTAATTATCTGAAAACAAACATTCTTTGTTTTCTTATTAATATACCAGTAAAAAGTAAAAAATAAATAAATTTGTACATTGACAAGTAAAAGCTATCCCTGCCCAAGTGCTTGGTTGAGGGTTGGCTGTAATTTTCTTCATTTTTAAATTTTTTTATTCAGATGACAAATGTTTTATTTGCAAAAGAAATAAGATTTTTTTCAGTTAGTAAAATGTACAGACATAGACCAAAGTGCTATGCTAGGCCATTAGCATTCATTCCTGTTGATTATAGCTCTGACAGAAGACATTTCCTTTGGGCAATAGTGTTAAGAAGAGCAGACCAGAGGTGTGTTTTCTATTAAAAGGAACAGGTCAATGCTTAGAACATAACCAGAGCAGGATTTAGTGACTGTGGTCTTCAGGGAAATAAGATTCATGTGAAGTTAAATCAATATGTCCTTTGAATGGTGAAAAAACACACATAGCAGAGGTCGGTGCCCGCTCGACAGTGTTAGCAGTTATAGCTGGTATATATATTTTATGAGGCAATAATACTTCAAGGTGTGTCGTATTTTCGCACCAACTGATCGCATCCTGTGCTGCTTATATTACGGCAAATCCTGTAAGCTGCCGTATAAAATCACAAAACTCATGCATATATGGTTAGGTGTGGGAATACGGAAAAGACTCATATCAGCAGTTTTAGAGTGTAGATTGTCCTGTAGTGGTTTCAGTTGTTATACACTACACCTTCCTTAATGCATTTGCATGGAGGGGGGGACTATTTCTGGCTCCAAGGTTGAAGAGGGTCGGGGCTTTATCGCTATTTTGTCCGACATTTGATAAGAAAAGTGGTGGGGAAAACAAACGCCCCTCTTTGTGCTGTGGCCGTTCAATAATGCTTCCATTGAGGAGCCGAAAACAGCACCACGCCTTTTCTCTTTACCCCGAGGGGAAAGTACCTCACATTGCGGCTATCACTGAAAGGTCAAGCCGCTCCAGAGTCCCATGGAAACTCAGGATAGACACACACACTTCCTGCGCCACACCGGGCCCCGTCCAGCTATCATCTTTGTTACAATAACATTTCCACGGAGCCGGCGGGGGATACGAGCTCCAGAGGTGCAGAGAATGTCAGGACAACGCTCTGACCTTTTGATCGGCGTGAATATAGATGGGCATCTAACACTGTGTTGATGTCACGAATGCAACCTGTGTCTCTCGCATTTACAGTGGCCTTTTCCACTGCCGCCGCTGCTGTGTTCTGTCTGTAACACATCCGCCTCTGTACGTTTAAGAGCCAGCTTTACAAAGGCTATCTGAAATGAGACCACAAAACATCAGGATCTTTGTTTGTCTATGTTTACTTGTATACTAAAATAACAAACTCTTCTTTGTTTTTCTGTTACAACCTGTGAACTTTTTTTTACTGTCTCTGTGTGGAGTGTGCATGACCTCTTCTCTCTTGGTTCCTTCCACCTTCCAGAGACATGCAGGTGAATGACTGAGAGTGGATGGTTTTGTCTGTGTGTAAGCTCTGCCACTACCTGGCCTTTGTCCGCCTCATGCGTGTAGTTGCTGGGATAGGCGCGTGAAGCTGATAATGAACGGAAGAAGATGAAGGACCTAATCTATGCAAAACAGTCAAATGAAATGTTTTTTTTTTTTGTTTTTTTTTTTTGTTTTTTTTTAAATAAAGGGAGGTTCATAAAAACATAACAATTACAGAGAGAAGGGAATAATTGGTTTCTAAGAATGTATAAAATTTTACTAGTTATGTATTGTCTTATTTAAACCTTATGCTGCCCTGTGTACATTTTTGTACATTTTGCTCGACTTTTTTTTCTCATTTGGTAATCATTTTGGCTGTGTTAAAGCTTGGGGCATAATTTTTTGTAGAAAATGTTCTTTTTAGCCATTTTTTTAAAAATCCAATGTTTTTTACTCTTACTTGTCATTTATACTGAATTTAAGAATTTTTCTTTACCTATTCAAAAAATGTACGCGCTCAAAAAATTGCTATAACATCATCATACATAAGTATTTTTTAATGCTTTTTTTTTTTTTTTATAAATCTTAAACTTCTTGAAATTTGCTCAGAACTACCAAACTTTAAATAACTTTCTGGATTTTAACTCTTTAAATAGTTTGATTCTATGAATTTTGAAAAATGTATTACAAAAAAACACAAAAACTTAATTATTTTCTAACTAATAAATAGTAGAGAAAGAGCAAAAATCACCCAAGTCTCTGATGTCTTTTTGATAGTAGTGAAATTTGACATTTTTAATATTTTTCATCAATTTCAACCTTTTTCCCATTGTAGGCAGATGCATGAAATTCTTGTATTGTTGCCATATTATATTATAGGACCTACTATGGGAAAAAGGTTGAATCTGATGAAAAACCGTAAAAAATGTCAGATTTCACTATTGTTCTTCAAAATGAAATGCTGACATCATAGATTGAGTTATTTTTGCCTGTGATGCCTAGTGAGATTAAAAAATGTGATTTTAATGGAAGTAAAATCTCCTGATAATCACATAGCCCCATTATATTCTAGTGGAATGTTGTTTTTGCTTCCTTTTTGCTACCTTTCTTCAAAATGAAATGCTGACATAGCAGAAATGATGATTGTTTTACTGCAATGCCAGTGGGAAATGTTTTTAATGGAAGTCAATATGGACGTTTTTTGCTATAATATTTTTGAAAGAAAGTATCTGCCAGTACATAAAAAATACTAATACAGTCAAATCAATTTTGCTGCTCATCATTGACACATCCAAGACTCAAATCACTACCAAAGCCCCATCCCTCTACTATTTATTAGTTAGAAAATAATTAAGTTTTTGGTTCACAACTCAAAATGATAATTAAAGCATGTATTGAGTCCTTTCTATAGAGTCAATACTAGCTATGCACTTCTGGCCTGGTGAGTGATGACAGACCATTCTCCTCTTTACTCGAAACTGGCATCCACACAATATGACCCAATACACCCTGGATAAAAATGGCACTAGTAAACCAAACAGAGGAATGAAACCTAAAATAAATGTCCATTTGTTGATCGATTCATCATTGAGTATATATAGAAGTGTGGCAAGACGGTACCACTGAAGTACACGATGGATCATAAACAGCCTTCAGTAAAAAATTTATTAAGTGTTATGTTTGGCTTTATGGACCAATTGCGCAATAACTCCCTGCAACAATCTCTTGAAAACCATGGGTATGTATCAAAAACGCTTTAACTGCACTTCTGAGGTTCTGTGCAAGCTTTTATAGTTCTAAGCCATGTATGAGTCTCAAGTCAGTCTAGTTCTTCAGGCAGAAAAACAAAGATAAGTACCTTTTTATACTGCCTCTGTGACTGGTTATCCTCCTGTCCATACACAAGCCGACTTAAACCTCCCTTTCTCTTACACACCTCATTCTTATGCAGTCATTGTGTGTCTTTCCAGGCGATTTTTCTGACAGGCCCCAGGATGGGAACTGCAGAAGAGAGAGGATGAAGATGGAATATGTTAAAAATAAAATGGAAGGTGACGTGAAGAAGTGGAGATGGATAAAGCTAAAGTGCGAAGTCAGCAGGAGACAGGTGTGTGAGCTGAGGTGAGCTGCTATAGACTTTTAATTTAGGTTATATCTACATTAATGCATTTTAGTCTGAAATAATGTAAAATGACAAACTGTCCCTGCAACAAACTGGCTATTGTTCAGAGTAGGCCCCACTTCAGGACCAGTGTAGCTGGTACATACATACATTTCTGCTTTAATTTAATAGAAGTCATGTCAAAAATAGTACATCAAATTATACCCAGTAATATTAAGGCAATATTAAAGATAGTTTTTCTCATATCGTGCAGCCCTAATGTTTATTTATCTTTACATTAAGGATGATAAATATTCAAGAAGTAAATTAATCTGCTTATTACCATTTGGGGATGTGGATGGCTGGAGCCTATCCCAGCTACTTTGGGCATGAGGCAGGGTACATCATAAAAAATGTCCTTTAGTGTCAGGAATGTGAATAATTTAAAACAACTCAGTCACTTTACTATCACGTTGATGACATAAGTTAAGTTGGAAAGCTGGTCACAAAATTCTAGTATGTACATTGTTTTCCAAAGATGTTTAATGTCCCAACACTTTTAAGTACTGTACATGTGTAAGCACCTATTTAAGTATTTGCTGAAACTGTGGAGTTGTGACTTGTATTTCAATCAGAAATCGGGAAACAGAGGGCAACAAACACACACAAAAAACAACGCAATTTAAAAAATGTGTGTGTTCCATGAAATGACGGGATACCTCCTAAATTGCCACAACCTGAAATGTGTGGACAGTAGAAGCTTTGTTCCACCTGAACACAGTGTGGAACTAACTGTTTTCAACAATCCTCTTTGTTTCCCTTTGTGCAGTGAGTCAGAGATGACCAGACACTGAACACCAGTGTGAGTCATTGTTGTAGAAATGTGCTTCTGTTCACACAACAACTCAAGCTTTGGGTGTTCAAACATGGTTAAACTCTTTAATGTTCCAATTCCCAGTAATGTATACGCTAAATAAGAAGTTCTGCCTGATCATTATTAGTGTGGACATAGCCTTAGAGCCCACTGTGTAGAGGCTGCAGATGGGATGAATCCATACATCATCCTCCTAATGGTGTTGGCTTTGATTCACATCTTTGATTCATCTTCATTTTTCTTCACATTACAACTTAATGGCTCCAGGATCTGACTATTTATTTTATTTTAGCTCCGACATTTAACTAAGATTTACAGCAGAGCCATTTCTCCCCACTACATTTACAAAACTAAACACGAAAGCTGGATTTATACTGAATTTGAGTGTTTGAAGCCATCAGGTTATTTGTATCCCTTGCACAGTCTCTCTCCTTGTAGAGCCAGCCCACGCTAAAACCATAAAATATTCTCATATAAATGTTGATTTTGCAAGATGCTATCTGTAAAACAGGTCATGTGCTGGAGTGTACGGGCAGAGAGATTTGTTTAGCAAAAGGAGCATGACATGAGATAAGAATGTTTTCCTCACTCGTACAGCGGCTACAGTCATTAATTTAAACATTTGCATGAAATTGAATATGTGGAAATAATGTGGGAAATGAATATTTGTAATAGAAGTTGTTGAAGTGAAGTGCAGAATGAAACCTACTGAAGAAGATAACTGCTGATTTCAATTTGCTTTTAGATTAAAATGAGAAACAATCAATAAATGCATACATTGTTCATTAAAATAGAAAATTGAAAAGTGTGCATTATTATTATACATAGTGCTTATTCATGGGTGACCAACCTAATGATACTTGTATCTAATTAGTGTACTCTTTTTGCAATGGTTTGTTGAGCTAACATTTGTTATTGTAAAGTAGTTCAAATGCTATGAAATGTATTATTTTAGTTGGACTGAAAACACATTTTTCCCTTCTCCAAAAAGATTATGTTTTGACCAGATTTTGTTGGTTTGTTAGTCTCTTCACAAGAAATAGGGAGCCAAGGTAGCAATGATTAGTTTATAGTGTAGAGCTCCAACACTGTCTGAGTCCAGTCATTTTTGAAAGAGTGGTTTGGGTTTAACATAATTTGACACTAATGATACTGTTTGTCCTCTTTTATTACAGAAGGTGATTATCGCAGTCATGGTACATTTACAACAACCAGACTGAAGTTGGCCAAAACAGACCGGGGGCTGCTGAGGTCCTAGCAGTGGTTACTCCAAAATAAACCCACACTTGTACTAAAGTGATCCAAACAGAAGCAGTCATCCATCCAGCCACGGCTTCATTAAAGTGGTCCGCCCAAACTCTAATTATAGCATCACGCAGCAGCCAGCCGGACAAACAGCAAAGGGCCTCTGCACCTAGTGACCCAGGTATCCGCCCACCAACATGGACCCCAAACAGTCATTTATATAGAGCCAGCCATTCTACCCCCGCGCCACAGACAAACCAAACAACATATACACCTGGATAAGTATAGTGCTGGCCGTGTGCCTCCCAAACAAACTTCAAAATAAGCCCAAAGGTGGAGCAGCAGCAGTCCGATAGGAGAGAGAGGCAGATGGGGTCACGACTGCGCCTCTCAATAACATCTTATTATAGCTCCAGAGCGGTCAGGCTTTTAAGATGTTTTAGAAGATGACCCCCGGGAGTCTGTATCCCAACTTAAGAGTCTTAATTCAGTAGGTCTCTTTGACTTTCCTGCCCCCCTTTTATCCACGATTTTAGATTTTACATATAAGAAGTCACTTGTGCGCACAGGACAACTCTGCCTTTCCTCTTTCGTTCATTTATCCGGGCTCCTGAAGTTAGATCAAGAGGGCAAACAGCAAAGACTCTGTCTGTTGAACAGAGCCATAGAAAAAGAGCCTTTTTTATTTCCTTGAACTTTTTGTATGATGCCATTTTACTACAAAATGAAAAATAGCTGTGAGGAATCAGAGCTGTACACTGTTTTTTGGATAAATGAATGAGAGCAGACTGGATGTAGAGGATTTGTTGATTGGTCAGTGCTTCCTGGAATGGGCGTTCTGAGGCCTCAGACACTCAGCGCCAGAGACTACAGGATTACTCAAACGAGTAAATGGAGCAAAACACAACTGCACTATGTTTTTGATGAGGAAACAACATTATAACATGGTTGAAAGCTCAAAAAAGTTGATTTTGCATAATATAGTCCCTTTAACCTGTAGGCTTAATTTAGTGTTTTTAATCTTCCATGTTGAATTGTGTACACTTAACTGAATAATACATATATTTTCTTTCTTTCACATTACATACATTTTATCAGCATGAATGGCTGAAACTAACTGCTAGGTTAAATTACATCTAACTATACAGCCTACAGTATTCTTATATACTAATTTTGTTTTGTGTCAAATCAGGCTGTGTAATTTTCTTAATGAAACACATCTCTTTACTTTGTGATAAATATTCCCTGAGGAACACGTCACACGCTTGTAAACACTAATACTGCTGTAGCTGCTGATCTGTGATGAGATGCCAAGATGTGCTTCTAATCCCTCGGGCCTTTTCTTAAGCAACCCCAGCTCTCTTACTCAATATTGCTTTTCCCTGGAACTAGACGTCAATTATATTTTATCTCCTGCTTCCATTCTTATGTCTGTCTGGCATGTCCTTAATATGCAATCAAGCAGGATGTCATCTTTGCTTTATGCTGACACCCACCACCAGTGATAATTGCGTAAACAAAAGAAGTATTATTCATCTAAACAATCCTAAGAAATAGATGAAAAGGGATAGCAGGAACATGAGCAAGGCTAACTTTTTACAATCAGTGCGAGTTTATTTACACGTGGATGAACGCAGAGGTGGTGAAGGCTGAGGAGGGTCGAAGAGAGAGGCGTGAGGATTATTGGGGCCAACAGAGGGCATTGTTATCTGTAATATCCATTCAGATGTGCCGGATCAGATGCAGAGACTGAAGCGACGCTCCGGGAGGAAAATTAGTCTTGTTCGCCATCAGGCCCTGGTCACAGCAAGGGCACAGTCAGACAAATGAATTTACTCAGATAATAATGCTTATGTAGAGCTTTCTGAATGAATGTAAAGCCAAGTGGTCGGCAGAGGTGGAAGTAGTATGCAAAAGATGTACTCGAGTGAAAGTACTGTTACTTCAAAAAAAAAACTCAGATAGAAGATAGAATTATAACTTAAAAGTAAAAAATATATTGAATGTAAAGTTTACTTGAGTACATTTTTTTCTAGCAACAAGAACTGCTGCTATAAACTATTATTACTGTTATTACTTCTATTTTTACTGCTACAACAACTACTACTTCTACTGCTACGTCTGCCACAACTGCTGCCACTACAACTACTACTACTAATGCTGCAACTATTACACCAGTAAAGAGTACTGCTAGCACTACTACTTTTGCTACTATGACTGCAACTACTGCTGCTGCTACTATTACAAAGTATCACAACTATTAATACTACGATGCAAATACTACTCCTAGCCAACTATTGCTGCGACAACTACAAACTACTGCAGCTATTACTAGGACTACTGCCACTACTGCTGCTTCAACTACCACAAAGTACTTACTGCTACTACTACTACTAAGACCACAAATTCTGCTACCTCTGCTACTGCCATCACTATTACAACTTCAAGCGTGTTAGTCAGGCCACACAACTTACACACAAAATACTTCTACTCATTTAGAGACTTCACAGTAACATTTTTGTCTTTAGAAATGTCCAAAAGTAAAAGAGCTGTTCTTCTTTGACTTTTCTCTAAATGTTCTCTTTCTGAATAATTTATAACCACTGCAAAAACTCCTCCAAAAAACTCTCCTTGTCAACCTGTAACCATTGTAGCGTGTCGTAATTTGAAAGTATAAATACATTTCAGAAGGGCTAATGATGCCTCGACCTTTAATTCACCCAGGCAAATTAGGATTTATTACCAAAACAGTCTTTTTAGATGGAAAAGGGCTTCAGGATGTCACAGTCTTGTCAGAAACTAACTCTCGCCGTGATGCAACCCAACTTGTTAGTGTTGTAATAGCAGTGTGTGATATAAACAAGTCTTCATTAAAAATTAAATGTCATGACCCTCAAAATGACATCTTTGCTGAAACAGAATACAAAAGATTGACGGTGAATAATATTAAGACTGGGGCACTCTAAATACCTTCCAAAGTTTTTGATGGGTTAAGGCACAAAAGAAGTAGTTGTTTAGCGTTAGAAAGCTAAAAATACTTAGAGAACACAGACCTCCACCAAGGCGCTTAGACTTATCTCGCAATGAAAGATATAATGCCAAGACCTGGACTTCTGGGGTAAAAGCTCTATCCATTAAGCCACATCTCCAAATCGACTAAATTTAATAATTCTCTTTACCTGATATTATCTTTGGCCCCATCTCACAATAAAAAAAATAAAAAATAGCTTCCTTTATTGACTCCTTGTGGCTGCAGTTAGTATTTTTGTATTTGCTAGGATAGCCATTCTAAAGTCAGGACTGTTGCAGCACCCTGAAATTTCAGAAAATCCCACCTGGACCCCCAGCAATAAAACTTTAACCTATAGACCATTTCATGTTTTTTTCCATATATTTCTATAACAACAGTACGAAAAACACTGACTGTTGACTAAAAATTGTTAAATAAAATATTTTTTAACAAGTATACTTCATTTCTGTACTTCATTTCAAAGTCAGTTTCTTTTTATGTACTTAATATAAACAATCTCTGGGGGCCCCATGCTGTACCTTGGAGGCCTCCCACTGGACTCTGACTCCCACTACAGGAGCCACTGTGCTAGGATATTTCTAGCTTAACAGTTAAGAATCCTCAAAAAAAAAGTCCTTAATCCAGGCAGTGCTCTGGTTCCACACCTTTGCAACACACATTACTGAACTTTCAGGAAAATGTTATCAAGACTTGACCATTACAACAGACTAACCAAACAATCAACAAATGTCTGCAAAAAACATTATTAGTTGCGTTTAGGCCATTAAATACAATGTCTGTTTGAATATAGCTTTTTGTGTCATAATATATGTACCAAAATACAGTATGTTGCCAAATTAAATGGGAAAAAATAAATGATGTATACACAGGCTATTTTTAGCAGCCAACATTCATTTTACAAGTGAAATCATCACAAAAGATCCACACCCAAGCACTCAAATTAGAGGTAGTGAAATTACAAGTTGCCCCTTAAAGTTGTGCGTGTGTGTGCCAAAGACAACATTCTACTGATCAGCTCAGCTCTACTCAAGTATGTTGGCTGCTCTGTTGTTTACCATTAGAAGATAGAGCAAGAATGCTAACAAGCTACCCTTCAGATATTTTGGCAAGGCTGTGAAGCACACAGATTTGTGTAGAGTCTGCAACTATAATGACAATGCCTGTATACATGTACTTTCAACAGTTGAGTGAATGTGTGCTCCGTGGAGTTGTATCTGTGGATTTGCACACGTCCACATATCATGTAGTCCTAAGCAGCATGTAGTCAACCCCTGGTGCAGCCTAAAAGGTTGTATGAATAAAAAGTCATTTTGTAATTGTTCCTTTTGGTGTCAGGGGTCACCATAGTGTTGTGCATAGAGAATTTGGCACATGTTTTTACACCAGATGCCATTCCTGACACAACCCTCTTTATTTATCTGAGCTTGGGACCTGCACAGAGTGTGGCTGAAGTTTTTGGCTTTACATTATGCAATAGAACCCCCTGAACTCCCACACGAGAGACTGGGACAGCTATTCACTAATGAGGAGCCTAAATGCTTGTACTAAGCCACAAAGTATTGAAATGTTTGCTAATAATTTCCTCAGTGACAGGACATATTTAATAAGAATCCTATTTATGCGGTATTTGTCATTTTTGGTAGCTAATGAAAATGTATTGCAGTCTGCACGATTGGCAAAATATACACAATGTTGTTTACATGGAAAATAGAATTTTAGCCACAAGAAATGTGTTTGTATGTTTCCATGCTTTATTTTTACTGTAAACAGAATGACATTTTCCTTTGAACTTGAGTCACCTCCTGCCTGCTTCTGTTCAGGCTGGACTTTGTACAGCTCAGCCTTTACTGCGATAGAGCAGATAGGTACACGGATTGTACTATCTGCTATCCTCTGTACTATCTCACATAGAGACACAGTGAAGTGTAGAGGACATAAATCTTGTGTATTTACGACCAGTGCTGTAGTCAGCTATCTGTTAGGATGCCCTCCTCTGTCCCCTCCCCATCGCCTCTGTGCAAGGTTAGCCGCTTTTAATACTGTTGTCACATAAGATATCGGCGGATAGAGTTTCTCAGTTGTCACCGGGACAAGAAAGATAGAAGTCTTGTCAAAAAAGCAAAGTGTAGACAGTGCAGACAAAGACCGATACCTGACACTGGAAATTCCTGAGCTGGATCCACTGTGGGTGTGTTTTTGTGCTTTGTCATGATTACTTGGCTTTCTGTCTAATAATAGAGTGAGATTGCTAATTTGGGGGAGTTGCAAATTGTCATCTCGCAACGGTCCACTTCTATTACAGGATCAGAATGAGTAATGTAATTTGACAGCATATAAAATGAGAGATAGAAAATGTGTTGACGTGTCAGCCATGCAGCACATAAAGAAGAGGCAGAGATGCTCTCTTTTTTTTCCATAAAATTTGTATTTTGAAAAATCCAGACACATGCCAGTGAATTCCTTGTACTAGTGCCAAGCCCTGATAAATGGAGAGGGCTGTGTCAGGAAGGGCACCCGGTGTAAAACCTATACCAAATAAATATGAAAACCACTGCACAGTAGAATTTGCTGAACATTTGCTGTGGTGACCCCGGGAAGAGAAAAGCCAATTGAAAAGAAGTATTTTTATTAAAAAGAAGCTCACAACAACAAAATCTCTTTGTTACAAATGTCTTCTCTATTTTCCTTTTTATAAGTTGTGGATCGTTCAAACATAACAAAGTTGGCCTTGCATCTAGTCCATGTAGATCTTAACACTATGCCTCACTGTTTTCTGTGATACAGAATAAAGAAACTAACTTAATTCACTAAAAGAACAAATATTAGTTTTTTCTTTACCATTGTGATATATTGTTTTTTTTTCTGAGAGGAAAGAGAAAATTCTTGCGTTTGAGTCCAGGTCTGGGCACTATATCGTTATCATTCTGAGACAGGCCCAGTGCCTTGGCAGATATCTATGCTCCAAGTGCTTCTGGTTTAGAGTTTTCTTCTTTTCTTTGATGTAATAATTGTGTATTTTGGTATATTGAAATACCTTTTTGGCAACATCTTTTTTCAAGGTAACACTTTATTTTACACTATACTTGATAGTATAACTACAATGTAACTACTGTATAACACACAGTATAACAAATTGTAATAACATGTACATATATTGTACTTATATAATGGAATTTTGTGTACTTACATTTCCTAAGTACAAATGTAATAAAACATACTGTTTCTCCAGAAGCAAAATGCATTTTGTAGTGTAACAAGTGTTTTTCATTTTATTTGTACCTAGAAACTATAAGTACACAAAATCTCTTTATGTAAGTACAACATAATTGATTTTACAGTTTAGTACAGCATGTGTTAGTTACTAGTTATATTGGAGATATATTGTATCAAGTGTAGTGTAAAATAAAGTGTTACCAATTTCACCAACTGGGCTTACAGCAGCTGTTGATTACTTCTCTGTTCCAGTATCACATATTACCCAGAAAAAACAAAAACTGAGTCCAAACTTCTATGCAGTGATTTGCTTTCCCCAGGCCACACGTTCACAAACTGTCAACATTGTGTGTTAAAACATCTAATACCATTCTTCAAGCAGTGTTCTTTCCGGTCCATAGAAGGATGCTCTTATTTGTCCAGAAAGGCTATGGTTAAAGTTGCACAAGGCAGGTCTTGTAAGGAGGCAGTGACCCATCGACTGCTGTGATCCATGTCTCTCACATCAATACACATTCATCTGTGCTTGTTTCACCTCGGGCTAGTAGGCCAGGGGCTCCAGTAGCTACCCACACAGCCAGACATGGCAACAAGCATCACTTTGTCTCCAATACTAACACTATCACTGACATCCAACACCGGCCCGGGACATCTGATGGACCCTCCTCTCTTGTTTGGAATTGGTGAGTGTTTAAGGGGCTCCAAATGTCAGCGGTCACTGATCCTTCGTATACACCCTTCATTAGGATGTGATTTAAAGGAAGGACAACAATTCCCCCTATGCCACTACAACAATCTTCTGTCTATTTTGGACACAATGGACAATGTGGTGAAGACTGGGCACATTGTCAGTCCAAGCCATTTGACACAAGACATGGTCGTCTTACACTTTTTTAGCAAATGTCAACTGTTATTTGGTGTGTAATATATTTATACACCAAATAAGTTACACATTTCTTCTTCAGTAGCTATTTATTTATTCATTTTATATTGATAAAATTCAAATACAACTTACAGACATTAAAAATTATCAAAATATCCTACAAAAAAACAAAAAAAACAGCATTTACTGACTTATTAACTACAATCTGTTTTACAATAGCTGTATAAAAAATAAATTCACAACACAACCCAGGCCATATAGATTCTGTTCATGGCTTGTACTCGGCCTAATGCTTAACATAAAATATTGAAGTTATGTGATTATAACTAGAAGTACTTAGAGACCACAGACCTCCACAATGGCATTAGTCCTACCTTGCATTTGTAAAGACATGCAGGCCTGGACTTGAGCCAGAGATCTTTTAGTTCAGGGGTAAATGCTCTACCTTTTTAGCCACAAAGCTCTTATGTCTCACAACATTATTAATTCTCTAAAGATAACCATTTGCTCTTTTATTGACCACTTGTGGCTGGCGTTATTATTTTTGGCCTTATCTATTATAAAGTCACAGCTAGATTATTGCAACTCTCTGTATATTGGTATAGAGCAGTCCTCCATTTATCACCTTCAAGGGTCAAAACGCCCTTCTGTTAAAAGAGATCAAAAAGCAAGAGCACATCACCCCTGTTTTAGCTGCTCTGCACTGACTTCCAGTTCATTTTAGGGTTAATTTAAAAATGTTAATAATTATTTTTAAATGTCTTAATGGCATGGCTCCTTTGTATTTGTCTGAGCTTCTGCAGCCTCACGCTCCAGCCAGAGCTCGGAGGTCTGCAGATCAGCTGCTGCTGGAAGTGCCTCGCTCCAGGTTTGTGAGCAGAGGGGACAGAGCGTTCTCAGTGGCAGCTCCCAAACTGTGAAACAGTTCCTTCTCCACATTAGAGCTGCCCAGTCTCTTGGGCATTTTAAAACAAAGTTAAAGACCTGTTTTTATTCATTAGCTTTTAACAAAGCTGAAACTTTGGCCTTTGGCCTGCTTTTAGTGCAGCATTTTCTGTTGTTTATTCTATTCTATTGTGTTCTTTTTTTTTTTTTTTTAAGTTTTTTTTTTTTAAAGTTTTTTTGTTCTTCATTAAGTGGATTTATATCAATTGTACTGCTTGACTTATAAAGCACTTTGGTCAACTGAGTTTTTTTTAAATGTGCTATATAAATACATTTGATTTGATTTTGATTTGATTTATTTTGCAATGCCAATCCAGAGTGTGTTCCATCCACACCAAAAACATATAATTTCTTGGACCATTCCTTTTCTAAAAAATTGCAAAGAAATACTGTATCACCATTAAAGTTTGAGTTATCTTGAAAACTTACTAACAAGCCAAAGCTCCCAAAAACATACCATTCTTGGCAGAGTTATTTAGTACAGTGTTCTGAACAGGCCAGCACTGTGGAAGTATATTGGTTCTCATTTTTATCTGGACTGGATTTTACCCTGGCTCAAAGTTAAATGTGTATGACTCCTGTTTTGGGTTCCAATGCTGTTTCTTGTCTGCCTTTTTCTTGTAAAGTAAAAAAAATGCCCATGCAGATAATAACATTTCTCTTTTAATTTTACCTCTGTACGAGCTTCATTAGCATGCCCTGCTCATTATTTTTTCCAGTGAGCCTTGAGCCTCTCTTAAGCCCTGACTACTTCTCACTCTTATATGTAATCTGTGTTTCTCAGCTGCTGTGATCATACAACTCCTATCTCACTCACGCTCTCAGGGCTCTTTTAATTATAGACTAATCTCGGGTGCCAATCGGGATGCTGTGATTGGTTACTCATGTGTATACAGTATGTCATGAAGTTAAGGGAAAGCATGCCACTAGTGAGTGTAGATGGAGCCACAGTGCAATATCAGAGACCAATGCGTCCATATTGGAGTGACTCACATTTTGTATGTCTTAAGTATTATTAGAGGGTTTCAATATATACCATTGTTAGAGGAGTGAGAAAAGAGGGGTGACAATGGCGCAGCAGATTAAGAGGAGAGTCGATGGATCAATTCCTGCTCTGCCCTTGTTGTCGTGTCCTTGATCATCTCATTTATCAATCTGTTAGCGTCATGTTGCTAATTGCTGTGCTACATATCCACTTTATGCTCTGTCCATTCCACTGTTGCCAGCAGGGGGCGTCAGTTCTCTGCAAGGTCAAACAGCTTATAAGTTATAAAACATGAAATACTAATGCAAAAGTTTACAAAATTATTTCAAAAAGAAGAAAAAAAAGCATAATCTCTTTAAGGTAAACCCTACATTTTTCCTCTTACTTTTTTATCATAATAACACATTCTACGTACATGATGACGTTTTGCTAGTGTTTTATAGTAGATAGTATGTCCTTTGCAGTACGCCCTAGGTACTGGTAGTGGTTCATTTTCAGTAGACAATAGCTCTTTGAAGTTTGTAGTAAGTTTATAGCCACCTCCACAGAAGACAATGCTGTGTGGTGTTCATTTCATGCAGCCTTTAAAAGTGATTGAAGCTGTGATTGGTGCTGAGTGGCAGCGGCGCAGGATGAAACCAGATCCCCAGACTGATGAGCGCTCTAATAGGCCTGTCTAATGTATCATCGGTGGATTGACTGCCGTCTCGAAGGAGGCATTTCACTGGGATTCCAGCAGATGCATTTCGGGCAACAGAAAAAAAAAGTGTTGTGTGTGAGAAAATACGCCCTCTTGTTGCGCAGAGTAGATGTGCAGCGAGGATCAACCCAAAGCGAAAACAGAGGAGCCGTTCTCATGCGCTTACTGTCTTTTCTCTCTCTCTCTTTTCCGCTCTCAGCCAATCTGCGCGCGGTGACGCTGCGCAAAGGCTGGATCTAGTCTCCGCTTTATCATCGTATTTAACACACCCACCAGATTCACACATGCTTACAGAGGTGCATTCTCCTATCCGACTGTTTGCTTGCGCTGGGATTTAGCACGAGCTCTTACCTGTGGGCGACGGCTATACTTTTTTCCGGGGAGTTTCCCTTTTAAAGAAACATTACTTATGACGGGCTCACTTTTCCGTGACAGCTGATTCACATCGGCTCTCAGGGATCGAGCTAAGAGCGAAACCGATGCGCGCAACACTCTTCTGTCACTTTGCTTGGCTTCTCGTGTAGTGGAGAAGGACTGGGCTGGAGTGGCGGCGTGAAGAGGATGTGGCTGTGGTCTGGACCGACGCGACCTGTTCTACCTGGACGCTTGCGGATGGTTTTACGCACATGAAAAGCCTCAAAACAAGTGCGAATCCAAAGTGTGGACGCTGAATCCTTTACTCAAGACGGCAAGCGAAGATGGCTCCTATGTGTTTAATGTATACTTCATTAGATTGGCGTCCAGTGTGATCAACATCATCAGCGATGTAGTCAGCCTCTTCATCTGTGTTCTCATCATCTGCAGCAAATACTCGCATTTGCTCAAACGCGAGACCATGATCCTGCTGCGTAAATTCCGGGTTCTCATTCTCATGGTGTTCCTCGTCGCCTGCTCCATGCACATCATGATCGACCTGCTGCCCAAGCTGGAAAGCAGCAGCAACAGCGGCTGCTCGTGCTCGCACGCGCCGAGCGAGGAGCCTCAGAACTGGGCCAAGCAGAACTGGCCTAACAAGCACACGCTGCGGATCCTCCAGGACTTCAGCAACGAGCCCAGCTCCAACGTGTCCTCCCACTCACCGGAGAGGCTCCCGGGCGCAGGGGACAAGAAGCAGTCCCATCGGAGGATGGAGCAGTACGGTGGGGACAGGAAGCGACCCCTCATCCAGGACGCCGCTGTCACCAAGAACGTGCCGCCCAAAGGTTCAAGGTTGTCAGCCTTGTATGATCACCCGTTATATAAACGAGCCCTCCCGCCGCTCACAGACGAGGACACGCTGTTTAACGTCAACACGGACATCAGATTTGACCCCAAAGTGGCGGACGAGACAGAATGGTACCCTGTTATTCTTTAATGAGCCTTGACACCTTGCCATAAACATAACTTAATTTAGGAACATTTCCTCTTTTTACCACACAATTAATCATCTATTATTATAACTAGTCTCAATAGGTAGATGCATCGTTGTCATTGTCCACCCTTAGCTCTGGTGTAAGGAGCATAAACTGTCTATTTTGTGTTGCTCTTTTCACTGCTACCTTGACTGAGCATCTCTCTAATTTTCTTGCAATCATTGTAACACAAGATTAATGATGCACGACTAGTCTCCACACTATAGGCAAAGCTGCAGAGTAGATTAACAGAACCAACTAAAATTAAACCCTGTGCACAATTACAGTGTGTAAACAATTCTCTTAAAATGTAGTAAAACAAACCTAATCATTCTTCCGTATGCATGCCTCATCCTTAATTCATCTCAGCAGCACAGCCTCTAGTTCATCTCCCTGCAATCACATCAATTTATCAAGCTGTTGTACAACACCTGCCCGCCTAACATAAATGAATCAATGTTTCTAAGTCTGTCTGTCTTTTTTTTCTTCTTGCAGGAATGGGGAAGGTACCATTGATGAGTTCAGCCCGACGGGAGAGCTCACAGCCGACTCCTATCCCAACTGGCTGCGCTTTCACATTGGGATTAACCGTTACGAGTTGTATTCCAGACACAACCCGGTCATAGATGCTCTCCTTAAGGACCTGGTCACCCAAAGGATCACAAGTGTGGGTGAGTGCAAGTGGAAAGAGCTGGAAGGTCAAAGTCTCACCTAGACAGGACATACCTCACTGGTGAGGGTAAACAGAACATGAATAGATAATGCATATAGAACTGTAACACTATAGAATATAAGATGGTTACTGTTTCTACTGTTTGAAAAGTGTAGTACGTAGAGGTCAAAGGTCAGGAAATATATTGTTGGGATTACTGTACAGCATGTTGCCTAAATATGAATATGGCATGGACTAAAACGGTTTGAAAATACTAAGAACAGGTTAGCGTGCTTATGTAGCACATAGATAAACACTAAAAGGAGTTACTTTTAACTTGCCGGCGCACATCCATCTTCTTCCTTGTAGCAAAACTTAAAGATGAGGTTCTCAAAAAATGGGCCAGGGGTTGAAAGTCGCTGTATATTTTGGAGGAGTTAGCAAATGAATTGTAACTCACAAAAAATATCAAAAAAGTCAAGACGCTAATGAAAAAATAGCTGACTTCTGGAATTGACGATGGGAACACAGTGCTAAGACCTATCACAAGGACACTAAATAGGAATGAACAAATAGAATTAAAATAACATCAGTAACACTAGAAAGGAAGAAAGTTAAACCATAAATACCCAAACTGGCCAAAAAAAAAATAACAAAAAACAAAAAAACAACTTCAGCATCATATTCATAACTGTTTGTTTCTTATAGTTCTTTTCCATTGTGGTAGCTGTACACAATAGGTAATGCTACAAAAGAAAACAAGCAAAGATGTCAATCTCATGTTGTCATACCCAACTGGGGTAACAGGTTTACCAATAAAAGTGAAATAAAACATGATTGTGCAGTTTTAAGCAACCATGTGAGGCGTTGCTATGATACAATAGCTATGGAAATGTTGTTTACATGATCAGAATTAAATACTTAGAACAATTATTCATTCATATTTTTTTTCAACTTATTACTTTTGTGGGTAACTATGGGCCTTACCATAGACCAGTGGATGGTCCCAGTGTTGGGTCAGGATCCAAAAGGCTGAATATTGTTTGGATGTTAAGATTATTTGAGAGCTATATACTGGTTTAATTACTTAAATTGGTGATGGAGATTTTAAAATACATGTGTCATAAAGAAGAAAAAAAAAAGGAAAATAATGGGTTCTGAAAAACATGTCAGAAAACCGCTGGTGAAATAATTATTGCAATAGATATGACCAGAGAGTTTTTAGGAGAAAAGTGCAGATTTATTCCAATACCTGTGTAACCATCATTATGTCAGACCTGATTCTCACAGCATTATACATATATAACTCTCTTTACATTCTGTCTGCTATTACATATACTATAGGTAAAGCTACAGGGAACAATGTGTGCAAAAATGCAGCACTCTTGCAGTAATTCCCAACTGAGTGCACAGGTTTTGAGATCGTTGCTGGGGGAGGGGGTATGTGATGGACAAGTGTGCTTCTTGCTGTCACACACGCTGACAACACTTCCACAGCAGCCACACACTTACGCATTAGGTTAGAAGTGAGCTGCGGGCTCTTTTTACACAATCTGTCCTGCCTGCCTACTCCTGCCTAGCAAGACTAAGGGAATCATAGAATACCACAATTCTGGCCACAAAGCATCATGGTGGAATATAACAAGCAATGCAAATCTCCTGGCTATGACACATGATGACTGACAGGTGTACTGCAGTGATGTAAATCTCTGACCAAGGCGATACTCCTTCCTTTGGCAGTTAGATTTTCTTTTTTTTTATTATATGTTGGATCGTTTTGCGTTTTGGCTCGGTCCACTTCTCACATTCCAAGAGACTCAAGGTCGCTCCTCTTGCTCTAGCTGTAAAGTGATTGCAGATTTCAGGTTGATTTGCCAATGACTAAGCTTTGGCATGTGGTGAATATTAAAGTAAAAGTATGCTGTTTTTTTTTTTTTATTTAAACAGCACACTTTGGTTGAATCGACGGATACTGTAATAGAAATCATCTGTGAAAAACAAAGACTTAAAGGGGCTATATTATGCAAAATCGACATTCGAGATTTTCGAGTTTTGTTTCATTCACGCATGTTTGAGTAATCCGCTATTCTCTGGCACAGCCTTTCTGAGGCCTTAAAACCCCCTGCCCACTCCAGGAAGCACTGACCAATCAACAAGCTCTCTACATCCAGTCTGCTCTCATCCCTTTATCCCAAAAAATGGTGTCCATTTTGTAGTAAAATGGCATAATACAACAAGTTTAAGCAAGTCAAGTGCTCTTTTTTTATATGTTTTTTTATGTGCTTTCTTTTATTATATGTTCAAAAAAAGACTGCAACGCTCTGCCCTCTGCTGCCCTCTGCTGGTCTCTTAAACTGTTTTAGTTAGATAGATGTTAGTTAGATGTTTTTAAAGGTTGTACAACATCCAATGCTGTTCTAGAGGTGACCAAGATTGGTTTAAAAAATATGAATAAAAGCATAATATTGCCCCTACATTATCTAGGCCAGTGGTTCTCAACTGGTCTGATTGTAAGACATATTTTTATCCCTGATCATTTTATTGTGACACACTTTTTACAGAACCAGCTATTGTTCTACTGTGAATTATATTACTATGACCTTTATGGAACAAGTATTTTAGATCTGTTTCACACTTATATGAAAGTAATACAAAATTTAGGCTTCAAACACAAAACTATAGTAAATGAAACTATATTCTGCTGTTGCATCCCTTGTTGGGACCCTTTTTGAGCCCCAGTTCAGCATTTGTGAACCACTAATCTTGGCTTTATTATGAAGGATTTTAATTGATGAAAATGATCAAGCAAGCTTTGACCAACACTAACCTAATGGCTGCAGAAAATAAAAATAAAGAAGAGGTTGTTATTCCATAATATCGAGATATGCTTTGACCAATCAATTGCTTGCACAGAAGGGTCTTGAGTTGCTCCCGTTGGCTGGTTAGTCTACACTGCTTGGCTACACTCAATTAATGGTTGATGATAATACAAAGAAAGTGTCTATTCTAGCACTGTCTGTGTGTTCGTGCAGTGCAAAAAGGAAAATATAAGAGAAAAGTGATGCAAAATAAAAGCAGATATTTATTGGCACTGTTTTTTATGAAGTGGGTTAGGGACTTGGAATTACTTTTTCTAATAAAATAAATCCAGGGAAGGTTGCCATGTTGTTGGAGGTGGGGTTGTGAAGAAAATGTTTACTATTGTACCTTTAAACAGAGACTTTATACAGCTCCACTCCCTGGCTGGTCAGTTAAGGAATTTCCTTCTGTTGCTATCTTTATACTCAAGAAAAAGCCCTGAATTTTCTCTGTTGCTTTGTTCCAAGTGGATAGAGGAAACCGTTCTCAGCGTCTGTAGCCAGCTAAATACATGGTGGCTCGGTAATTACAGAGCCTTCACACAGGCCCGGGGCAGAATACCAATACAAGCCAAGAGTAGATGCTTATTATCTCAACTTAAGAATAGTGGATGCATTATACATTCTAACTGCTGTATTTGTCAATGAAGACGTGCAGAAGTGGTCGATATGATAAATGCTGAGCTCCTGAAAGTAAGTCTTTGAACTTAGCAAAAGGTGTTCTTTATAATAGCCCCTAGTGTAGACATATTTGTTTTTTATTTCACACAGGTATAGGTTGAAACCCAAATCGATCTCTCGTAACACTAGTCTTTGTACACATTTTTCTTGTCCCCATGTTTCCCATATGTAAAAATAAATGAGGCCATTGATTGTGAAGGTTGTACTTGGGCAAAGGGCCACCTAAAACATTGCTCCCGATCGATCCAAGGCTGCTTGGCGCTCTCTGATCTTTTTGTAAAAATTCCAGGCTCCTGCAGCTCGGAGAAGCGTCCCGCGAGTTCCTTCAGAACACATTATCATGTCAGGGAGGCATGAAGGAGAGAGGGATGGACAGAAAGGGAACTACAGAGAGAATAGGCAGCCAAAGAGATAGAGAGTAAACAGCCAAAGGGACAGAGAGTTGGATGAGTGCTGGACGTCCTTCACCTCCTCGCTCTCCTATTCTGTCAAACAAACAGTGGTGGCACCGTCATTTCAGAGCAGACTCACAAACACAGATAAATACTCGACAAATGTGTTTTTACTGAACAACAGCCAAGATCCATTTTGTTTCATGTATTACATTTGCATTGCATTGAAAATATTCAGTCTTGATGCACTTTGGGTCTATTTTCTATATTGATGGATGGCTTGTAAATGCTGGAATAGACAGCTTAAGTAAATGAAAATACGATTAATTCAGTGTTGACAAGCCACATAGGAAACTGGACCTTGAGACTTCAAACTAAGCCAATTCAAAACATCCAACATTAAAATTCTCATCTATTAAAAAAATAGATCTTATGCTTTTTCACAGATAAATCTTATTACAGTACACTATTAGGACATTTCCTAATCAGTTTTCCTGAAATACAAGAAAAAAAAAATCACATACTTTCTGCTTAAATGAAGAACGGATGTGCACTGTGACACTGCTTGAAGAATAGAATGGAAATGGATATATTAGATATAATGGACTAGCATTAGTTACTTTTGGCATTGCAGTGCAGGAAAATAAAATAGACTGGTGTATTTCAAATAGTACCTTAACATGTGTGGAAAGTGGAGTTGGTGAATCAGGTGTAGTTTTTCATATGAACCTAGTGTTGCTTGAAAGCAAACTTTAAATGATAACCAATAACTGAATTCCTCTCTTGTGCTGCTGTTATAAGTCATCATTAAACATACGGAACAGAATTAAAATCCTTCACCACTGGTTAAACAACATTCCACGGGCTCAACATGCAAATCACTGGCTCCATGCACAAATGAGCATCTAGATTAAAAGATGAATAGGGACTGTATACAGGTTAGAGGAAGTGTCTTTTTGAGGACATCCTCATATGTTACAGCTGCACAACCCAAAAACCTGTTTCTAACCACTCACACGGACATAGCATATTGCCATCTTTTATTTTTTCAGCTCTGAGTTTGGTGTTAGATCTGTGCAATCCACAATTCATCTACTTTAGCATTTATCCATATTGTACTTCCATTTTCTTGATCCAAAACAGGACTTTATATGATGGTTCTGCAGAACTACACCAGAATGGATGTTAACATGTGATTGGTCCAAATTTGCCGGCACAGATTGAACATTCTCATGAATTAAAAACCATACTAATAACACGTTAAGGTCTTATTTTTCCACAGGTGGTTCTTATTACAGTATGCTAGTAGGTGATTAAACAGCTTTTAAATATTTCTTTTCTTTTTTGACATTTCCAGCTATGAAGTCCGGAGGCACTCAACTGAAACTCATCATGACTTTCCAGAACTACGGACAGGCCCTGTTCAAACCAATGAAGTAAGTTATAGCACAGTGTTTATTATTACCTTCCTGCTATGAATGTATTGCACTGTCTATTGGTCTAAAGTAGATTTTTGGTGCACAATTTCCTTACAAGACTACCTCAAGCTTGTCTTTGAAACATCCATCTTATTTCCTCATTCTCCTTTCAAGCTATATCAAATAGCTTTCATTTCAGGCCAACCTTGATTTTCCACTGTCGGCTGGTGGTTTTGCTGTGTCAGAGTTGCATAGGCCTCCCCCTCGTTGGCTTTTTTAGATGACACAACATATTTTAAAAGCTGTGTTGGAGGTGCTCAACCCAAAGGCATATGATTTTATGGCTCATCTAAGTTATCGATTGGGTGATTGTGGCTGTTTTAAATGAACTGGAAGGCTGATGTCTTAAAGTTTGTTGTGACGTTGATGGTGGAGCATTAGGCCGCTGATGTTCAGGTGTTAGTTTACTTATAATTGGGCGTTAGGTTTTTAGTTCTTATAACAAAAGTAAACAAGGCAATTATAAAAGGCATTGTTAATGATGATTACATAGTGTCAGTGGTTCACTTGGTTCCCAAATAAGACTGTAAAAACACTGACACTGTTTGTATTTGTTTTGTTTTTTTTGTTTGTTTGTTTTTTGTAGAACCAGTTGTATTCCGAATCATTTTTTGTGGGAACCAGTTTTATTTCTGATCAATTTTTGTGACCCACTTTTTAGCGAGCCAAAGTAGGGCTGGACAATTTTAAATGTAATTGCAAAATTACAAAAAAAAAAAAAAAAAGATAGGCGGACATGCAGACTTTACCCAGAGAGTTCATGTGTTGGCCTGAGGATCATTATTATTATTAACTCAACTCTCAACTCTAAACTCTAAACCAAAGTTATATTTTATTTTAGACACATGCATTTCAAAATTAGTTTCACAATTGTATGTAATTAAAACAATATTCAAAGTCAACAACAAAAATAAAGTCGTTAATAAAGGTGTTAGAATAGTCTTTTGGATTTTGTGTACTGAAATATGTTTGGTGTACAATAATTATTAGCAGGTGTGGAACATGTAACATGTAATTGCACTTCCAGTTTCCTCTTAACCACAATAGAACACAAGCCATTAAAGACAGTCAGAATAATCATCTGGCCCACTTACAGACATCATTAAGAGACATTTATAGTGACTAAGTGTGGACTTACCTAGTTCTCAAAAAAATATTGACAACACCTAGACTTTTCCAGGTCAGGATTAAACTATATTCCAGTAACTTGGACTGCATATTTTTTTCCTCTCACAAATGAGTCAACAAGTAAGAAAAACACAATATTTTATGATACTACACAAATACTCTGACCATTTGCAGCCCACACTTTATTGAGAAACAGCAAGAAGTATGCTTTCTTTTCTTTTTTGCCAACAATGTTTAGTTTGTTTGTCAGAGATTTTCAGGAAAAGTCAGTAATGGACCACAGAAGAAATGATTCTCTTTTAGTGTGGAGCTGGAATACCTGGATAAAATTCTCAACTATTTGCAAGATGGGGCCAACAATACTAACTTCAGCCAGTAAAAGAATAAAACTATTAGTTTTGGTGAATTCTTTACTGTTGTAAACCATATATAGGCTTTGAGGCTAAACTGTACCCCTGATGTACCCCTGGACCAGAACATCCTTGGTTCAAGTCCAGGTCTGGGCACTATATCTATCTTTGCACTGATACTCTTCACTACACAAGAATACTCTGACTTGCACTATGTTCTGTAATGACTGTGTGGTGTAGTTATTGTTGGCAGTGAAACAGCTATGTCTCCAACAAGCCTTTGGTGATCCACTTAAGTTATTATTTTGTTTGCAAATCTTAACCTGCTCAATTACTGTGACACTAAATGTTTACCAGCCTTCTCAACTACAGCTGTTACATTTCATCATAAAATGTGTTACAATAAATTGACAAATTAAAAAACATTATTACCATAATTATGTGGCGCCAGTGTTTCCATTACAAACTTGGGCCACCTAGTTCTTTACACACCCAGTATATCTAGGTGTTCATTTGTCTCACTGGTAATTAATTTAAGATATACACTAGTTATTTTTGTTCTATGATATAATTATTATCTTTATACCTATTCTATTCTGTGTGAGGCATGCTGTCCCAATTAACCTTTTTAGCAGCACAAAAAAACAAAAAAACAAACAAAAAAAACTCCACCCAGGAGTTCACCCTGGTAATCTATCAAAGGAATGTCCATGTAATACGTAAAGGAAAATCTAGTAGCCAAACCCTCACATTAGTACTGACCTGCCAAATATGTATTGTTAATGACAAGTTTCAAAAGTTGTAGGACCTGCCCTTCTAACCTTTTACAGTA
The DNA here is from genome assembly GCA_020698575.1 of Bostrychus sinensis. NCBI lineage: Eukaryota > Metazoa > Chordata > Actinopteri > Gobiiformes > Eleotridae > Bostrychus > Bostrychus sinensis. The sequence continues at coordinate 11,389,630 of CM036260.1, read as the reverse complement.
ATAAGAGCATACCATAATTTGTTAAGTATAATTGCATGCAATCAGTGTAGTAATAGCAGTCATTACCAGAAAACCAGTTGGCGTGGTCGTTTTAAAGTAAATGTGTTGGCAGTACAGAGATTACCTTGCGCTCCAAGCTGGATTGTTGCGAAATTTGTGAGTTCACAAACTCACAAAAATCCATCCAGCTCCTGCTGATTCACTTGGGTCCTGGTGTGGGCCAATGCTGTAGCAATATTTCCGTGTGTGGGTAGGTTTTAGGTTTGCTGACAGCAACGAGCACTTATAGAGATAATATGGCGACACCGAAAAAGGTAATGTATGCAGTTATACATTTACAAAAACTACATAAAATAAACATCTAACAATGTTTTTATTACATTGTTTTAGTACTATGGTGTGTGGTTAGATCCTTTGTGACCTCAGTAAGGTTTGGAGCATTTGAAAGTTGACTTTACAGATTTTTTTGTTGCATTTTATTTTGTAGTGTAGATCTGACATTTTTGACAGTGCTCATCTTGGTTTTAGACCATCATTACATTTGGTCTTTTCTGAATTAAAAACTAGGATTTAGATTTCATTAAAAGCCATTTGGAAATGAGATATTGTAAATGTGGGTGAGGGTGCTAAACTATATCTGTATATATCTGCAGAGAAATGCTAATTGTTAAGTTTTAAACTAAAATTGCTGATATCAATAAAAAAAAAAAAAAGTGGCCCCAGGATAGAGCCCTGAGGCACACTTGTAGTTTATCTAAACTAAAACAGGCTTTATACTATGCTTTGTTTCTCTGATTGGACTCCTTGAAATTGCCTTCAAAAATGTATCTGTTGGTACTGCCTACTGTTTTCTAATAAAAATTTGCATTCAATTTGGGTGGCAATAGCTCAGGCGGTAGAGATATTCGCCCACTAACCTGAAAGTTAGCAGTTCAAGCCCTTGTACAGGTATTGCATACTGTCGTTGTTTCCTTGGGCAAGACATTTCACCCACCTTGCCTTTGTATAAATGTGTCAGTGTGACTGTGTTTGGTGGTAGTTGGAGGGCCCGTAGACTACTATAGGGCTACCTATACAGTATATTGTGTATAAGCAGACTTCTTTGTTAACATGCAACCTGACTTGTTGGCTAAGACATCCATCCCACAAACCATTTGAAGTTGAACTATTCCCCACCTGCAGCTGTGTTTTAGGTATCTTTTTCCACATGTTATTTTCAACCATCCATTTCTTTTTCGAATAGTGCCAGGCGTAATTGCTGGGAGCTTCGTGATGCGTCAGTGCAGCCTCTGTTTTTGCCTCATCTCCTCCTAAAGCCTAGTCCAATTACGATATGAGAACATTTGAGCGGCAAACTACTTATCATTGGTGTCTCACATAAAGAGGTGAGCGCCAGGGAAAGCAACACTGTCATTTTGTGCAGTCTCTAATGCACTTTGGCTTAACTTCTTGAACAGATACTAACCTGCTGCTAGATATTGTGTGATGGATTCCAATTTCCTGTCATTTTTAGACGATAACACGCCCCCGGAGAAGTGCTCTTTGCTCCTAATCCCTGCCCGATTGGTGGATTTAAATGTCAGCCATCCTTTTGTGATGGTGATTGTAATTTAATTGTGGGTTAATGGTTTTGCACACAGCCTGTTGTCTGGAGGTTAAGTCAGAGGATGATAGCAACAAGCTTTATTCTTAGTAGGAGGAAAAGCTGTTGTAATTACTCAGTGTGGTTATTCGAATTATTACCTTAATCTGACAAAAATTCTTTTAAAATGCATGACTAAGTAGTGGAAGAGCAGGAATATATGTCTTAAGGGCCCATTTAAACAACAAAAATGAAGATGAAATGTATAATAATATGTATTTTTTGGCCCCATTTTGTATTGTATCTGACTTCATTCTTAAATTACCACAGGTAGTTCATATTTGTGCGAGAGGGACCTGGCATTTGTCCAGCCATATTATGTGCTAGTCCCAAACCCTGATAAAGGTGACATAGTGTGAGGGCATCTGGAGTAAAACCTGTGCCAGAATAACATGAGAATGATTCAGTATGGAAATACGTAATGTGAAGGAGACAGGTAAATGTTATTACTAAAGAGTGGCCCTACCTCGCATATATTTTTCAGTATTTGGCGCTCAATTCAAATAATTTGGGCACCCCTGTATCAAGCCCTGGGAATTTTTGAGTTACGAATGTGCTTTTCAGACATTCAAAAACAAAATCATTATTTTATTATCATTTAATGCTAGCAACAAGTTAGCTTCAACATTAACTCCTTTTGTCAAACTGCTATAAAATACTGAAACCACGTGAATACACTACTGGCTTTAACAATGCATTGTGAATTGATAAGTTTGATTGTTTCTTGAGCAAAAGTCCAATTAGACGGCTTAATCAGTCAATAAGCTCAGTACAACTTAGCTGCATACCTAAACTGCATAATTTGGACTGAGCCAGGCCATGAAACTTAAGCTTCATATCTCAGTGTGAGAAAAGGTATGGAAGACGGACGGTGCAGTTGGAGATGTGGACGAGGAGATACAGAGGCAGAATGTTGTCAATACACGAGTCCAAATCCACAGATTATCTCGGCGCTCTGCCTCCAATCTGAACCCAGACAGAAATGTGAAATGACATTTTCCAGAAAGGCACGGGGTGACAGGGTTGGATGTAAATCTGTTGCTTTGACAGTTGTGCTTGTCGGAGCCGCCACCATGTTTGATAATCCTCACAAACGCCAAGCATGAGGAGTTCTCTGCGCTCCCCTTCTGCCTCAGTGCACTTGACTTCAGCACAACAGTAGAGTCGTGTAAGGAGGCTGCTCATTTAGACCGCAATCAAGAGCTCCTTTTGTAGACCCTGTATAGGAGAGTATTTCTGTACTTTTAAACCTTTGTGATTGTGGTATGGGTGATGTGAGTTCACTGTTACCCTACAAGGGAGTTGGTAACAGAGGTGATAGATACCATATGAGACAGGTTACTTTGAGGATGGATTATGTGTGGTAGGTAGGCCATGCTTTTATAAGTCCACTTTTTTGTGTTTTTTTGCTTTGGCTGGTTGATTTTTGCATGAGAAATAATTTGAATGTAAAGTGAATTTTGTTGGTGCTATTCCCTAGAATAAAGAAGTAAAAAAAAAATAGGGAATCCTTCTTAGTATAAATTCTTGATATAGTAGTGTGAGAAGCTAGTGGCACAGCCTCTTAATAAATGTGTATATACCCTTTACTTATCTTTTTATTTCACAAGTTTTGCTTGTTTACAGTATGATGTGATGTAGAGAGTGTTTTAGATTTTTAAGACAAGACTCAGAAAACACCAGGCCTGTCTAAACTCTGAACCTGCTGTTGTTAATAATCACTAGCTTAGTTTTTCGGTTCAGACATAGATGCCTTTATTATATTAAATCACACATATAAAATTGCTGAGGTTTTGCTTTTATTTTTTCTTGGCTGTTGCTTTTTGCCAGACATGCTTAACTTGAGAAAATATTGCTGCTATGCATTTTCCTTTTGATTCTCAGTTTTGTCCAAATAAGGATTTAATAAAAAAGGCTGCACTTGGCTTACCAAAGTACACTTTACTTGGGACACAGAGTGCCTTCCAGTGGAGCTCTATCCTCAAACGTTATACTAGAGATCAATTAGATTTTTTTTTTTTTTACTAAATGCTTATACTCTGAATGCTGATGGTCACTTCCCTTTCTGTCATCTTATTCCTTTTATTGTAATTAAAACTCAAGGACAGGTCTCAGACTAGATATTACGGGACAAATGACCCCAAATATCAAGCTTCAAAAGGGCTAAGTTCCTGACAGATCGGCGCTGTCAGTTACTTGCCACGCATTGCTTCGGATTCCCAAATCTGCTGGTGTTTTTCCACACAGTTCATCAAAGGGAGACACAGGCTGGCCAGATAAAAGACAAATCCGGCTGTGCTCTTCTGCTGGGCTGCTCTTAAAGCTAATGCTAATTTGTGCCAGGCAATCAGGAATGCATACATGTCTGGGCAACCACTGGTCCTCCAAGCGTCCACATCTCCTTGCTCCTTATTGGTGATTCCCCCCTATTCTTTCCTCATGTTTGCTTTTTCTTCCTCACAATCCCGACCCAGTGCCAAAAATCCATTAGTGGGCTTGCCATATCGATCCCTCAGGTATGCGCCCTTTCTCTTCTCATCACAGAGACAATAATCACAGTCTTCTATAGGCTTTATTTAGTTCCCCGATCTGGTGTGGGTAAGCGAGCCACACCTTAACATTAGCTAAAGCTATCCAGTCTGATGTAAGCTGGGTGAATCAGCCACAGAAGGCTATTTGTGGTCCACTTTTCCAGACTCTAAACAAACCCAGACTTAACCAGACTCTATCTTATGTTGGCCCATGTGGGGAAGAGTACAATCCCTTTATAATACCCTCTGTGGAGTTTCTTAAGTTTACAGACACCCACGTCACACTCAAAGTCCCCGTCAAAACAACAGCAGTATGACCAGAATAACACTGACTTCATGGTTCATCTCAAATATTGCAATTGTCATTTGGCACATCCTGTTGTGACTGTAGCCAGCTGTGCAAATAAATATGAATTTTAGGGTGTGTTCACACTTGCTGGTTTGCAGGATTCGGTGCGCTTCGAGGCGAAAGTCCGCACCGGTGTTGATGATGTCATTGGTCTGGTTCAAGTTCACATTGAGGCTCTGTCAAATGAACTGAACTGACTGAGAGAGCAGTAACAAACCTTGCCTGTAGAGGGCAGCGCGCCAGTATTTACTGAGAGAAACTGGCGAAGAAGAAACCCTGCTCATCTATTGGTCAAAAGTCCGCCTCTTCAGCTTAATATATCTCAATAATTTCATACAGCGCACTTTAGTTAATATTTAATAAAGTATTATGTTTAGCTGAACACAGCTGTGGATTCTCTCTGTGATTTATATAAAATTTGTGTTGTTTTAGCAGTGTTTTCACATATGTTTGCTAATGTTAGCAACCTTTTAAATATTTATTGACAGTATATTTGTATCTTACAGTAAATTTTATAGTCACGTTAGATGCGCGTATGTTTTTCTGCTCTTGGTAAACAGCGGGGTGGTCCTCTCCCTGGCCTTAGTCTGTATTTTGGTCTATGTTGCGTTCGCACTTCACCAGGACCAGACCAAGAGCGCACCAGGGCTCTAAGCGCACCGCACCCAGGGCTCTGATTTCAGACGGACCAGAGGTCATGTGTTTGTTGCGCACCTGAGTCTGATTGGGCGTTCACACCTGCTCAAACAAACCGGACTTTCGGAGTTCAACTGAAGAGAAACAAATGGCAAATGTGAACACACCCTTAGTATAATTTCTAATTAGTGCAAAGTAAATATTTAGCCAGGGCTCTCAATTCTCAGAATTCACGGTGAGTTACTGCAGTTCACCTGTCTCACACGCCACACCTTTCTTTCACATTTCTCATGCTGAAAATGATGTGTGCGCGAGTCGAACAGAAAATCACTGCAAAGACGCGAGAGAGGGACAGACTGCAGAGCACTGTAGAGCTTTGAGTTTAAAATAAAATAAAAATTTCACGCCAAGACTGGATCAAAACTTGAGCGCCTTAATTTAGCATTTTGTTATATTACACAAAACACATAGAAGTGAATGTGTAGCAGGTGTCACATAATAGTATTTAGTGGTTAATATGCAAAACATAAAAAAATAAAATAAAACAAAACACATCAACAGCACACTACAGCCAATCAAGGAAAAAAAAAACATTTTAAATAAACAATTATGGTGGGTCTGGTAGAATTGATTTTTTGATTTTATTAGAAATATGTTTTCAGTAACCTGACTAGCCAGATGGTCTGCTACATGCAACTAATTTGGAGGGCTTCTACGTAAATGTGTCGCAAAGGTGTATTTTTAATTGAAAAAACCTAACCCTGTGATTGGGTAGACTAGCCGCCAATAACCAGGTAACACAAAGTAATCAAGTCATGTTAATTACAAATTAACATAAGTACATCCTGTTTTAGTTCAATGAATAATTAGAAAATAAAATAATCAAAAGTCTAGATATCTGCAAATTATTATTTTTGCATTATCTTCACCCTTACACTCTTGATAATTGAATGCACTTTCTACCAGTTGTCTTATGCTTTACACACATTTTGTTTATTTGCAGAAGCCTAAGTGAGTGAGCAGCTTTTCAGATGTTTTATTATGGAAAACTAGCTCAAAACCCACACACCATCTACTGTATAGAACCACATTTCACTGCTTGTTTTTACACTGATGCCTCACACTGTGTTGTTGTTGTGTTGTCACTTTTTACATGTTCTCAGTGTAAACTATTGTACTGTCATAAATCTGTTTATAGAAATACAACTAACATAGAAACCAAGTCAAACCCCTACCAGGCTCTTCAGTACAGAATTACAGCCACAAATGCCAACTGTATTGAACCAAAAGATAGGCTTGTGTGGTCAGAATGCAAGACCTGAAATAGTGATTTTTCTGACCACACTGACCCACACGGACAAATAAAAGTCTTCAGTCTATTTATTTATGTACTAAAATAAATTGGCTACAGGTTTTGTGCAGATTTGCCTGTTGTATGTGTTCAGTGACCTTGAATGAAATACTTTCTACTGGTATATAGATGTACAACGACTTTGTCTGTTCTTCACTCCACTGCCATGTTCTTGTCAAATACAGTGGCACATACCCACAATGTGTCCAACAATCGCAGACTTGAAGAGGGCTGTTAGCCTTGCAGTGCTGTGGAAAAACTGTTTTTGAAAAGGCACACTCCCATTGGGATGTCCAGCAACAAACCCCTTTGAGCTTACCTTCAGGTTTGTTGAATAATACTAATACATGTGCCTTTTGTTGTCAGAAATGTCTGTGTGGTTTTGTGCAAAGGGAAAGGTTTGAGTGTAATCGTGAAAGGAATGCAGGCTGACTGGTACGTTCAAGTTTAGTATTTTTTGAACATTTTGTTGTGCATGCAGAGGTGGAAGCTAATTACATTTTTTGTAGTTTGTGTTGATTTTACAGATACACAGTTGGCGCTACTTAGATTTATTTAGTTACATTCACTTACTTACTTTTACAGGGGATATTGACCTGCACAGTACTGGGTGGATAACTAAACTTGTTTGTCCAATAACTCCAAAGAAACTCAGGTATTTTTAATACTCTTTACTCAAATACTTTACCGCTGTAGTTCCCAACTGCTTTATCAGTGGGACCCAATTTTAACTCTGAGCATTATGTGACCCAATGTTTACAGAATGAATGTTACTTTTGTCTATACATTTATGGCACCTGCATTTAAGATCTCTCTTGCCATTTTATATAATTTCAACAATACTTTACACTTCAAAACTTCAAACTTCCTGGTCCTGACCCACCAGTTGAGAAACACTGGTTTAAAGTTTCTCTACTCTAGGACTCTCAAAATTCGAATTTTGCTTTTAATGAATTGTGGACATTCTTATTTATAAGCATTTTGTTAATTGTCAGTATATTTAAGCGATCCACAAAGCTGACACTCTTTTATATTGTGCAATCCTATTTCTCTCTATTTTGCTACTATACATTTGTACACTTTATGCTAAATACTTTTTAGCCATTTTTCCCTGTCTGTTTTCTTGTCTTTCTGACTGTACAAGGTCTTCACTCTCATGGTTTACAGTGAAATAAACTCACAAAGCCAATTAGCTGATGAGAGCTAATGATCGATGAGAGAGAAGAAAGAGGAAGGATGATGATTGATATAATGAGGGTCTTCCGTTTGCTTCTCACTTCCATTTAATTGTATTGCTTGTCAATCAGCTCACTCTTGGTTCAGTCCCGCACCAATCAATGCCAGTATGTGAGGTATGTGTCCTCCTTCCGCTGCCCCTCCCCCCATTGTGCAAGCCATATCCGCACTGGGATTGGTTGGTAAGTTGGATTTGATTGACACATGAGGGGAGACGCAGGGGGAGGCAGTATAATGTCACCTAGTTTATGTCAATAATGTATTGACAGTAGGACGAATAACAGCCCCGGGTGAGTCGCTGCACTAAATGTGAAATATTAGCAGTGTGGAGCTTTGTGAGAGGATGGAGTCATGGGAAATGAAGGAGCAAGACTTGTAAAGAAAACATGTGTGTTTAAGGCACACAGTAGTTTCTGTTTTGTTTCACTTAATTTACTTAAGGCTGGGCTTTATTATTTGTTACCTTTGGCTGCAAAAAAACAAAACAAAACGTGCTATTTTTTTAGTAAAAATGTATAGTGAAAATTTGAACTAATTTGAATTAATTTGTACGCATGTTGCTAACTAGAGTGGATGGTGAATAAAATGTTGGAAAATTAGATAATGTCCGAGAATAAAACAGATCATCAGGCACAGTGGCTGTATAATGTAGTACACACTTGAACCCATTGGAACACTTTACTGTATTTGTTTGTTTTTTAATCATGTACAACTGGCAGAGCACACACCCTCCACCATGACAACATATGGCCTAAGGAATTCATCTGTTCCTTTACTGACCCCTTGTGGCTGGAGTTGGTATCTTTATGGCAGTTGTCCATTAGTCTCACAATAGTCTTTGAATTCAGAAAATTGTCTGCATCCACACTAAAAATGAAACATTTCTTCCTCGGTGCATTTTATTGTCTTAAAAATATATCATTTTAAATTTTCATAGAATCAAATTTAGATTTTATTACTACTCTTTGTTATGCTTTGCTGCTATTCATTGCAAAATCAGTAGACCTCCTAATTACAGGGGATGGCAATATCAAGGGGATTGTCCGAGTTGTTTTAAAACTGAGAGTTCTTGTAAATTTGCTCTGCTGGAATACCTTGATGTAAATCTTTTCTAGTTGTCTAGTGTACAGTTGCCTCAAAAACAGTTTGAGGTTATTTTTTTTTCCAGTAGCTTTTTTGAATGAAGCGTGGAGAACAAGACAATTTTTTTTAGACCGAACAAAGCTTTGTCAAACAATCTTTTATCTCTCTCCAGTTTTCACCAGATATTTCAACTGTTACTGTACTGCTCGAAGCCATTTTATTATGTGATATTGTATTGTAAGGTCTTCTCTCAGTGTGCAGCCGCTCTGACTTTGAGTGAGCAAATAAAAAAAAGGCAGCCCCAGGACAAGTCACTCAGAGCTTACAGAAGATGGACTACATTTGGACAATCTGAAGGACAAACATATGAAAATAGTGATGCTCTGATCTCCTCAACCATAACATCATCTTACATTAGAACAGCAATAATTGGACACCAGGGTACTGGAAGTAATTAAACTAAACATGTTTGAGGCATACAACAGGAAGCACATCAATAAGCCTACTGTGATTCTATTTGCATTCATTAAGTGCTTTTTAGGGAGCGCCTAATTCAACTAAAGGTTACAACTGATACATGCAACGCTCCAATCAACAGAATATTCAAACTATGGTGACAAAAAATGAATATTCAGGCTAATCACTGTTTTTATTAGATGTTTTTTAAAGCTGCATTAGCAGTTGTAGATTTCTGTGTATAAGCCAAATCTGGAGAACTGGACAGGGTTCGAGATTCAATGGACCGATATATATAAAGCTTAATGAATGGCAACATTTTTAGATTTGTTCATCAATAACCCATGTTCGGATCATATATTATTAGTATTACATGTATAGATCATTCAATACTATTCTGTTTTGCAGCACACTTTTGCCTTGACTTCTTCTTGTGGTTGCAGAGAACACTATCCAGCCAGCATTTGCATTTTGATGTTGTGTCTGACTATTTCTCGACTTACTACTTACTTCTTTCCGTTTGTGTTTGATTTCCAGGGGGTGGGACAAGTTATTTAACCAATTAAAAAACAGGTAACAGTACCAATATATGCAAAATAAACCAGTGCAATGTGAAAAATATACAGTAAAGTGTCACATTGCTAAGAAAGTGAATGAGTCTGGCTGGGTCAGTGGGACAATTTAACTTAATTCAAAGAAATCACTTATTATATAGGACCAAGACTGATGCCTTGTGTCATGTATATTAATTCTGTATTTGTGAAACATTCTCAAGGGTTTAACAGTGTTGATCACATCCAGCATTTTATATTGAAGTGCCCTGTAGACAAATGGAAAACACTCAGAATTAGCATTTTTTCATTTCAAATTTTCTTCCAAAATTGCTTCATATTCAATAAAAACACAGCTAGTGTTGTATATTCTTTGTTCAGACAGAATCCCACCTGGACTTTGAATGGCGCACATGCAACATCGCACACAGCATGATGAATACGTCCAATGTTTTCTAATCGCCTGTAAACACATGGAGTGACCTGAGGAAAACTGCTATTCATTTCTGAACTCTCACCACTTCAACACAAAACCACTGAATAATTAATCTTAAATTACAACCGCTGTGAGATGTGTGATTTAGCAGCACTTAAGGCTCCGCGCTGGCTGTTATGACTGCGTCCCCTATGTTTCTAATTATTTCACCAAGGTATTATTTTCCGGTAGAAAATTATGAAAATATTTCTAGGGGAAAAATAAAAAAATAGGAGCAGGCTTTTACAGTAAGTGCTTACATTAAGGGACACATCTAGATTAGAACGTGCAGGAACATTTTTCAGAGTGCAGACGAGTGAAGCATACAATCAAATGGAGCCCTGGGGCTTGGTGACGTGACCCCCTTATACCCACTACCACCACCCTCACCCTCCTCCCATTGGTGAGGCAGGAGCATGTTGAGAAGAGTGGTGTTAGAGTAGAGGAAAACACATTTAAGCCTATGTAAAGAGATATACAGTATATCAACTTTGTCAGGCTGTACCTAGTTGCTGGGATAGACTCCAGCCACCCACCACCCCCAAAGGGAGTAAAATCATGAAAGAACTAGTTGTTGAAAATCTTGGTAGGATATTTTCTATATTGTATAATTCCCTCTAAATAGCACTGGTGGAAAAATATACAAGCCAGGACTGGTTGGGCTAAGCTACATTTTATTATGTTGTAGTTTTAAAATTAAATTTATTGCATTCTTATAACCCTAACCAAATAATGATAATAATAATGATAATAATAAAAACGTGAAACTTCATAGAAGCCGTTAAAAGGAGCAACTAGGCACCTATTTCTAAAAGATTATGTCCCTGCAAGGCTACCATAGGCACTCACATAAGCAGTGCAAGGTGTGTGCGCTATTTGCTCAAAGTTACTACCAGAGGCCACCAAAAACTAGACATTGCATTTTTAAATGGGACACCTCTACAGTACCACATTGATTGTATGCATGCGTGATAGGGTCTATTGGTATTGATGCATTTATGGCACTTCTGTTCACAGCTGCCCCGAGGTTGACACGTTCTTTTCTGAATGTCCAAACAGTATATCCATTTTACCTGTTTGAAAATACAAATAAATATGTTAAAATAATGCCTTGTATACTGGAAAGCCTTTACCACCATTAACAGCCTCTTATGGTGTATTAAAAGCACATTTTCTTGCATTAAGTGTATTTACTTTTAAGTATCTTTATCAAGCAGACACAGCTCCGCAATTAAAATAAAAGGTTACTCAAACCATTCTTATAGTGATCTCTTAATATGAAGCTGGGAGTAGTCAGACTTATAGCTTGCTATAGAAAAACACAGTCAATAGTGGAGGCTTATGCTAATCTGTGGTCTTGGGAGGACGGGGAGAGCTGCACATGAACAAGTATCCCACTGTAATAATCTGTTAATGTACTGTTGGCACTCTGCCATCTCCAGTAATCAGCCATCATGATTTATGTACAGTGCAGATATTAGTAAGCCACTGATGTTTTTCCCTCATAATGTATTCGAACATGCAGTGCCAGTTTTAATCAGTGCCGTTGATTAGCATAATCATTAAGTTTGACATGTCTTTTAAAAATGCCAGGATGCGCTTATTTGTTCGACTTTAGCATGCGGTCTTCTCATGGCTCTCTGCTGCTGTCAGTGTGATAGAGAGCTACCCACTCTGCTTCTGTACTTGTCCCAGCAAAGATAAGAATTCTGTAGCTTTTAGATTGTGTTGCAGCTACAGGCTACATGCTAACACAGTACTGAGTCAGTTGCTAATGATCTTTATCTAGGCACTGACATTAAACATATATGGTGGTGGTTATATACTGTACAGTAGTTTAAATGGCTTTTTTTTTTGGCTCAACATCAGCATGCATTCCTCCCATAACTTCCTGCTGTAGTCAGTGCAATACAGACCTCAGTATGTGTGAGACTCCAGTCATACCCGGCTTCACAATGTCATAGTTTTCATATTGAAGTTGCCTAGGCGACACGGAGCGGTCATGTTTCTCCTGTTTGTATGATGAACTGCAGAACGTGCTCTCCCCCTTGGATTCAGGTTACGGCTAATTCCCCGCACGCCTCAGACCTTCCAGGAGCACACCAATGTCTTGACGATATTATCAGTCAACTGCCCCCTTCAGGTAAATGTTATCAGCCCTAATGCTGTGCTCAAGTATGATAACACAGTGTCGAAGCCAGCAGAAATGACAAGCTCCTGCATCCAATCTGCATATCAAAGCCGCAGCTAAATTCCTCTGCCATCTGTAAGTGTGCGCACAGCCGATGTGCACGTCAACACGCACTCAGGGCACTGCTGTTGAAAGGCTGCTGCCATTCCATCTAAAAGTCCCAGAGACAAGTTGTTCCTGGCTTCTCACAATTCATCCCAGATAAACGCCACTCATTGTTTCCAAAGAAATAATAAAAAGCGGCTTAATTACTCGGGCCCCAAACATTTCAAAAGCCTGATCCAGCTCTGGGTTTCTTCCGCGGCCTTGATACCATCTGTCATCTTGTCTTTTTGCTTTGAAGGAACCGTCAGTCAAAGGCGGGCGGCGCTCCGGGTCTGGGCACAGTACACCTCAGACTCTGAAGTGACGCTGGTGGCAGACATTGATTCATCTGGCCCGGGACCAGGTCTCCGCTCACAGCCAGAGTCATTGTGGAGCTCACGCTGAAAGCAGATGCAGATAGTGACTGGAAATGAGGCTTTAATGTCTTCCCAGACTCAATGAACAAAGACAGAGATATGCGACGGGTGTGGAGACTTGACCAGAATGGCTGTCCTGTAAAATCTGGTGCACTATGTAGACTTATTTGTGTTTATGTTTGTGTGTCCTGTATATACATGTGTATGCTCTTTATAATGACCAAAAATGCTGTCCTTATGGATGTTTTGGGTCACTTCATAACCTTTTACACTGGTCATGTCCTGTATTCAACCAACCCAGGTCTTAACCCAAACTTCAGATGACTCACTGTTTACTGCAGACCTGTCATCATCTGAGGTTACAGACTTTGGCACTGGGTCCAGCCAGAATAAATCTCACTACACACATTTTGGCTGCTCCACTCACTTACTATGTGGCCTGTTTGTTCCAGTAAGAAATAACAGTGTGTGTGCATCAGAGCCATCTCCAGTTTGTTTTGCCCGACTTTTCAAACATGAGGCACAGTTGGAGATCTGCTAACAGTGTCTCGGCGTACTGCTCTTAACTGGCTCTTTTGGGTTGTTTGCTGGAGTTGGCCTAGATACAATCCACTTCTTTAGAAAACAGCCACACTTTACTTTGAAAAGCAATATTTACACTTGTCTTGGTTGGATTATTGGGGCTTGTGTGGCTGAAACTGAAAGTGAATTTTTGTCAGATGTTGTATACAGACTAAATGGTTAGAAAGACTATATGGCTGATAAGAAACAAGTAAGAAGAACATGACCTGCCATTTACTTTCTTCTGTTCTTGTCCAGCATAATCTAGGAATTCATTCCGGGACATTTAGCATGTAGCATTTAGCAGCAGTAGCCTATTCCTTGCTCTGTTATAAACAAATATATAGCCGGCTGCTAATGTTCTCTATCCAAGCACTGACAGTCATTTCCAAGTCATCTTTTTTATGCGTAGTTAGCAATTTTTGGTAGCTATTGCTAATCTAGCCACTGAAAATGTCTGGTTTTGCAATGTTAGCGTAGCACTACAGAGATTTCTGGTTAGTAATCCTAATAGCAAATTTAAATAAGACACATTTGAAAGATTCTAATGTAGTTTTTGTAATGTTTTTTATTACATTTTTAATAGAAATCTATGGAGAAAATATGACATAATCTTTTGAATATGGTGAAGTTTTATTGTTTTTTGAATATGGTGAAGTTTTATTGTTTTTTGAATATGGTGAAGTTTTATTGTTTTTTTTTTATTGTTTTTGATTTTTGGTAATTTAAGTGGGCCGTGACATTCTTGACTTTGGGAATGGCTTTTCTAATGAATTAATAATATTGAGTTCATTATTATTTTGTAAAGATCTGCAATCTCACCTCATGCATCAGGACCCCCAAAAATGTGTTGCAGGCTTGTTCTTATTGGGTTGTGTAGCACATGGTAAAAAATATATTGCTTAAATTTATTCAGTAATTTTCTGCTCATTTCCATTAATGAGGCTGGAACCTGTCCCAGCAACTTTGGGTATGAGGTGTGGTAAACCCTGGAGAATTGCCAGTTAGTTGGAGGGCTTAGAAACACTGATAGAAACATATTCACTCCCACATTCATTCACTATGAACAATTTAGATTTGCCAGTGAACTCATGCGTATCATTACTGTTATAAAAGAACTTGCTTGTTGTAATAAAGTGCATGACTACTAAATGATCGAGGGAAAATCTCTGTCAAACGTAAAGCAGTGATGATATGGAAGCTATGAGGCATTCTCTGGGGCAGCTTGTTCGAAAGTAAGCCACTGAAACTAACAAAGAGAACTGAGTACTTTGTAACTCTTTTTGCTCATGTGGTTTAATGCCTGCGGAGTCTGCCTCATTCTCTTCAAACGGCCAGCCTCACATCTCCCATTTTACACCAGCGTTTTACAGTGGAACTCAAAGATGTGATCCTCCTCTGCACGTTCACTGGCCATTAGAGCTCCTTTCTGTTCTCACTGAAACTGATCCCTTTTATAAGCCATGGTTAGTGTCAGGGGAAAACACCTTGGGGGGATCATTAGGCAGTAATGAAGCAGGAGGCAAAATACCATGTTCGGCCTTGGCTTTTCCAACATTCCTGATTGTCCCCCTTAATTACACCACCGCCGGGTCTTTGGGCGTCACTTTTACTGCGTTTATCTCATTTTCCTGAGCCCACCCGCCACCTTCCAGCCGACGGACACTTGATCTAATTAAGCTTTCTTTTTTTGCCAACCCCGAAGTGTCATCCTCTGAGGGAGATGTTTGGGGACCTAGCCATGTTGTGATACGTAATTAGCAAAACAGCACTGCATCGACTAAGGTTATAAGGAGCGGACTGCAGCTGTCATGGCTCCATGCTATAGTCGCAGATTAAACAGCATCTGTTCCACACCGCTGCATACTCGATCAGCTTGATTAAAGCAGAAAGCTCTTCTCTTTACAATCCAATACCCAACACTTTTTCTCCCCCGAGCGCCACTGTCATCTTCTTCACAGGCAAAAAGCAGGAGGTGAGATAGTCAAAACAAGTGATGCAACCAGATACAAAGATTATAGAAGTCTACCGAAATGCTCAAGTCTGGACATGAAGCGGTGCCTCGTTGCAGACAGAGGTGACAGCCTTCATTTTTTCAGTCAGCTTATGTGTCAGACAAACGTAATTTTGCCAAGATGACAGCATGTAATTGTCTTTTACTTTTAAATGTGCTGCTTAAGTGGCGCAATCATTTTCTTACATTGAGGTGTCTGTTTTTGATCTAATTTTAGTCTTGTAGTTTATAGGGCTTAATAGCACCAAATGCAAGCCTGATGAAAACCATTAACGTGTGTTTTTTATATATGTAGATGCATATTTTTGGATAAGATGTATATTAAACAATTTGAAAAGCATACAATTATTGTTTGATTATAACTATCCAGACCCATTTTCTTTTATAAAGTAAAGTTGATCTGGAATGGGGATGGAGATTACATTAATTAAACTCAGAAATGCAGATAAACGAATAGCTAGGGTGGAGGTGGGCTTCTCATGTTAATGTTAAAAAGAAGGCAGCACGATGGCACAGTGGTTAGCACTTGTGCCTCACAGCAAGAAGGCCCAGGGTTCCCACACCAGACAGGGCCTTTCTGTATGGAGATTGCATGTTTTCCCCAGGTCTGTGTAGATTTCCTTTACCACCAAAAACGTGTGGGTCAGGTTGGCCCATAGTCACAGCGGCTCAGGACTAACCCTCCATCTGATCTATGCAATTTTGTTGTATGTATAATGACAAATAAAGCACTTTACTTTACTTTATGTTAAAGCAGGAATGAATTGGATAAAGCAGCTTTAAAAGAGCATTGAGAACACAGTGGAGATTTAAAACAGAACAGTCATTACTTTATTTATAATGGGACCAGTGCTTTTTTCTCGTTGGCTGGTTGTATATTTTAGAAATGTGGTTTAATTTGTTCATGTTTGTACTGCACCCCCATCTCCTAGAAATCAGACTCGAAGTGACAGGCTTTAGACTGAAGCTTCTTTCATATAAGATGTGGTGGGCGCAGGGTTTGCGACAGAGTTGAGCGCAGCGTGAGGGGGGTGAGTGGAACAGAGGCGGAGATGTGGAGTTCGTGGGCATGGCAACCAAACAAACCAGGAAGCGGTGTTAGCAAGTAGCAGTAGAGGTTAGTTTTTCGAATTGTGCTTTAGCTATCTTTCAGTACTATAGGAGAACACATTTATCCACACAAGAAAAGGCTATGTCAGGAATAGGAGTGGAGTGATAAGATCCATCATAAACTGGCTGAGAAATGTAACACATGGCGGGCTGTTCAAGTAAAAGCATAACTTGACTTTCTAGAGATATGAATTTAAATTAGAAATTATAAAAAAAAATAACTTGATTTTTCTCTACACTGTTTGACAAGATATGTATACACATGTTTATCTGCTGAAGGCCTCAAGCTAATTAGGTAGTTTGATATTTTTTGACAAGTTAGCAAACCTGGTCTACTGGAAAAAAAGACCCTTCACAAAGTAATGAATCATTCAATAGTTGATATAATAATTTTTCTGACTACTCTGACACGCTATTTAAATCAGTCAGTGCAAGCGCAGATTTTTAATATTTTATTTGGAATGACACAGTAATACTTTCCTCTTTTAAAAACCCAACTGCAATATAATTGATGCCAAAATGAACAAATTGTCGCAGCTTAAAGAAGTCCAAAATGACAGTGGGATTATTTCAATGTTCTGGCCCCATACCATCTCCCCAAGTCCTACAGATTATTAATGTCAGTGGGGTGTGGATAAAGGAAGGATAAAGAATAGACCATATGGACGGGCTCAACCAAAGGATTACAGTTTGTTGTTGTTTGCAAAAAAGCGTCAGGGAGAGGGAGAAATAGTGACTTGAGCATTGTTAGGAGAAAGCAGCTTGGCAAAATGGCACGGATTAGTGTGCTGTGAGGGAGGACTTCCATACCAACTGTGAGGCTGTGTGCGCCGTTCAAGGAACACTGTTTTTTTCTTGGATTTCAGGGAAACAGTTTAATAACATAATAACATATTGTAATAGGAATGATCTCTTACAAAAGAAGACTTCATAATGTCATGTGTAGGCTTTATTATTAAGGATTTTAATAAATGTCGGCCATGGCCAATGTCATGTTTGTGTACGCAGATCTGGCAGGGATGTTAGATTAAAAGACACTGCCAATGCTTTTGGTTTCCTCTGCTGGTAAACTCCTAATTAATGGTGGCCAAAAAATCTGAAAGTGACTATTCTCGCAATGAAGTAAACTTGAAAAAAGGGAACTGGTGTAACACTGAAGTCAGAGTACCAAAAATACAAAATATAATACAAAATTGTGTCATTTAAAAATTACATAAAACCATAAAACCACGATATATCAATATATAATTAAAAACAATGGAAGAATTGGAATTATATGGCAGCAACACACCGCAAATAACTTTGGAACAAGGGCAACAAAGGCCTGCATACAAAATTAATAGGGTGATTGGACCATTTTACCTCTACATTTAGCAACTTATTGGGTTAATTGGCAACAGGTCAATAACATGACTACAAAGAAAAATGTATGGAGCCTTTTATAACGGTAAAGTCTCTTGGTTGCTTGTGATCTGTAGGCCCTCAAGTGGCACTGCCCTAAAAACAGACATGATTCTGTTTTGGAAATCACAGCATGGGTTAAGTCATGGTGGGAAATCAAGTTTTAACTCAGTAGCAAAAAAAGGGTCTGGATTTTATGTCTTGTTTGTCGAGGGCTTATTCAAATATGAGCTTTGACCAAACGCCTGTCTGAGGGGGGCGTGGCCACAATGCTGACTAATGATTTGTTCCATGTCTAGCCTCGCAGAACAGGGCCAGGTATTCACCTACATCTCTCTCCCACTCAAGAGGCAAGCAGCCCATTTAAACACGCCCGCTCTCCAAAACACTCTAAATTTAAAAGTCATGATTTATTAGTCGGTTTGAAGAGGAGCTTTCATCTGTCACGCCGTAAGAAAACATTAGCTTCGGTTTGTTTCCTTTATTCAAATGTAGCTGTAGTTGAGAGCAGCAGACTGTGGAGATGATGTCTGAATCTGTGCATTAAAGATGTAAAATGACACCAGACATGTTTTGCTCATGTTTTCTTTATGACCTTGTATTAAATGTGCATGCATCTGTCAAGGCCGATGCATTATTGCTGACTGGTGATAGCCGAAGTGGAATAGCAGTGCGTGGTAGCCTGACAGACTTGAATTTCACTGGAATTGGGCTTCCTGGTTGGCATCATTTTCATAAGCTCTACAGTGACAAGTAAAGAATGTTAGAGAAATGAAATGACAGAATTCATGAGGCTTGAAAAAAAGTTAAAAGACATGTTGGTTATCTTTTTTAGATAAAGGTAGTAAAGGGCATAATCCAAAATCCCCCTACCAACATGCTCCTCTCCACCAACACAGCAACCTTTTCTGCTTTTCTGCTCATTTTTTTTAGGTCATTAGTTTTTAGATTTTTAGTATAATTGTATTGTTTGTGGTGAACTTTGAGGTGAGCTGCAACAAAAAAAAAACAAACATCAAATTAGTACAAAATGACCGGGCCACCACCTCTCCTTTAACCATTTTAGATTAGCTGTCACTCTTTGCCACTGGCCTCTTTCCTCATTTCACAAACCCTCTTCTCTTCCTCATTCCCCTCCATTCAGACCTTCCAAAGGCTATTTCCTGTTTGACTGCTGTCCCTTTTCTTTTCCCTGACGTGCTTTTTCACCATCAGTCCTTCCTGCCTCCAGCCACACCTCTCAATCTCAGCTCTGACGACTTGAAATCCTCCCTCTGTAACAACAACAACAACAACAACTCACATCTCACATTTTCTCTTCGTGTGATAGCAAGATTCAGCTGGAAAAGTCTATCCCACCCGCACATCTTTGGAAAATCTGAATCTGTCTTTATTGTTCCTCCTCTTGCAAAACTTGTTTTCCCCAGCTCATAAAGCCTCTGAGACGGTTCTTATAAAAGCTTAACAAGGTCACTATTCTATTATTCTCTACAACTTCCATTCAGATCGTCTTATAGTTGTGTGCAATGGTGTCACAATGCAAAAGTGCCTTTCTTTTTATACCGGTGTTACATAAGAAGAGCATGGCTGAGTCACAGTGTTGATCAAATCTGATAAAGTTTTATCTCAGATACTTTTTTTATTTATGAATTATGTTTGTATATTATTTTTTACATGCACTGGTCCCTGAATGTTTTTCCATAGCACTAAAATTGTCCCTCTTTCCTGTGTGATCCTGCCTTGTTCATCTCATGGCTCCAGGGTGAAGTGTATTTATAGATGTTATATATACGTACACAGGTGGTCACCTTTTCTTCACACTACCTTGTAGCAGCTACCATACTGATGCTAGAGATTTGTAGCTGAAATACGCTTTTTGTAGCACTTGACTGAACTTGGATATTTATTTAAAGGTGCAAAATCTATTGACAGAATTGTAGATTGCAAATGGACACTTCCTGCATGGACACATTCTTGTCATTGAACAAAACCAGCAGATGATGGGTTCACAAAAAGACAAAATGCCTTAATTTCTAGCAAGATTGTATTTTAAAAGTAAACACGAATGTGCTTCTATTGCACTAGTGCTCAGTTTTTCTACACTGGATATTATCAGAAAAAAAAAGTAATTTATTTAACCCTAACTTTCAAGATTGGCAAATATATATATTCTCCCACTGTGTATTGAAATATTTTACTCAATACACCTTTATTAAAACTATGATCCAGATATGGATCAACAGAGACAAAAGCTGGATGGTGAGTCACGCTCTTTTTAGTAAAAATGTAGGAAATATAAAGGGCTGCATAAATAAATCTCTTGACACAAATTGGTCTGAAAATACAACTGTAAAAAATACTTTGTTTGTGTTGACATTGTTTATCAGTCAGTGTGCACCACTGTAGTATTTGGATCAAACTAAAATCTAGTTAGTCTAGTAGTTTCTAGTCTTCATGTGCCATAGCCAACATTGGCTTAATAAACAACTCTCTCCTGTACAAGGCATACATTTATTGGGATGTTTTTGTTTTCATAATTTGTTGATACAAACACTAGTGGTGTTGATGCATAGCAAACCCTTCTGGAGAATTTCCACCATTTTTCCACTCCACTCTTCTGTCCTTAAATATTCCCTTCATAGCTCTGGCACGGTTTTTCCTCTCATGCCTTGTTGCTGCTACTCTGCTCCAAGGTTTCCCTATGTGTATTTATAGTGTATTTATAGGCTAGGAGCTCTGTTTTCTATCTGCTTATCAACAGCCACCATGTACCCCACCCACCAATTTAGCAGACAAGCCCAGGGATTTGTCCACGCCACAGGCCCTGGCAGCAGTCACTCAGCAGACCTCCATCTCTGTCATAGGCCTCTTATTCACGGAGCTCCACACAGGACCTCTCCAATCCCTTTATTTATGATCCACACCACACAGCTTTCAGTATTTTCTGATTTTCATGGTACTTAGCAGGGGTAAAGGAGTTCTCAAAATCTGTACTCAAGTAAAAATACTGCTACTTCAAAATCATATCACTTAAAAGAAATAAAATTAGTCAACCAAATCATTATGAGATTAAAAGTAAAAAGGGTGTAAAAAGAGAAAAACTGGAGAAAAAGCAGCTGCTTCTACTACAACTGCTACTATTAGTACTGCTACTAATATTACTACTCATTTTGGTACTGTATTTAACAAAATTATTGAATAAAGTATAAAAAAATACACATTGAGCTATGAATACCACTATTACTACTACAACTACTGCTAATACTACTTCTTCCCAGTACTATTACTGTCACAATTAGTGTTGCTATTTCTTTCTACTACTACTATTACTACTATGACGACCATTACTTCTACTGATACTACTACTACTAAGGCTGCTGCTAGTACTACTACTACTTACTACTACTACTTCTACTACTACTACTATTTTTATTGCTAACCTTTGACCTCGTGGTTGTGAGCATGCAACCCATCCTTCTATCTATGTCAAGAAATATTTTACTTATTAAGAAATTAAAAGATTAAAACATTACTTTGAGTAAAAGTGCATTTTTTCCCCCTCTAAAGCTTAGTCATATAGAAGTATGTTTTCTATAAGATGTACCCAAAAAGTACAGTTTCTTAAAAAAATGCAGTATTCTAATTCCTTGGTTCCTCTTTGGATACTTTAACAACAGAGGTGCACATACTCACCCTGGCTCTTTCTCGTCATGTATGTATTACTTTAGCTGTAGAGTGTGAACTGTGATCCACAGAGATTTGTCATAAATCAGACACGCTACACGCCCACGGGCCCATGTTGCTAAATCACATCCGTGCACATTTTTTCGCACAATCTCTTTCTTTCTGCTTTTGCAATTGCATGTGACTCAAATCTGGAGACAAACAGTAGCGCAAGCACAAGTTGAATCCTGTAACACTGGCATGCCACCACCTTTTTAACCAACCAGCAAAGTGTGTAATTAGCCTAATTGTCTTAGCAATAAATTTCTATCCAGACATGAAAGAATTTAAGGGAGGGGGTGTCATTGCTAATTACTGTCAGAGTTCGCAGCTCGTGTTGGAGAAACCGGGACATGACATGGTTATCAGACTTCTATGGCGCAGTGGTGGAGAGTAATTTAAAGCCGAGATGAAGCTGAGGTCAAGTTAAACGAAATCGTGCACAGTAGCCACAAGATTGTTTTTTATAGTTTGTACTGTAGTGCATGAGTCAGAGATACAGACGACGTGGGAGGTAGACAGAATGAAGCGCGGCTGGGAGGAGCCTCTTCAGCTGGATGTAAAAATGTCTTTTAATATCTCTTTTTTCTCTTTGTCAGGTAATGGGAATGAAAACAGGTGTAATGATGAATTTACGAAATCATTTTATCCAGAGTCATTCAATAAATATGGTCTAGTCACACACTTGACGTGATTGTCCAGGAGAATGAGTGGGTTGTCTGATAACTGAAGGTTGGCAGTTTGACTCCAACTCCAACTGTTTACATGATCGAAGTGTCCTTGGGCAAGATGCAAAACACTGAGACTGGATACTGTAGTGGACAGCTTCTACTGAACAGTAAACCTTTTTGTCTTGTGTACACCATGGGCTTTCTGTCATACAGCAAATACCCCCTCTCTCATAGTAAATAATAAGTAAATAAAAAGTAAATAAAATAAATCATGATCTGCTTACCTTTAAAATAAACATACAAAATAAAAATCATAGTTCAATAATAGTTCAATATGAAATTACCACAAATATTTTTATATCATCATGGAAGCACAAAAATGTTCTAGTAGCAACAGTCGATAATTCACAGACCTTGCTACAAAATCATTTTGATTAACCAGTTTTATAAAATTGTATTGGTCACACTGTGCAGAGATTCCCATATTACACCTCTTAGAGATTTCCCACATTAGAAACCCTCTACCCACAATTGACCCATCTGCCACATTAAACAGTCTTCTTCCTTTGGCTAATGTTGATTAAAAGATAGCGGATATTGTTTCTAAATGAGCAGTCATAACAAATCACTGCTCTTACCATTACCGGCATTCTTTCTATTTTTTCCCTTTTAACTCCAAAGCCACAGGAAATGAGGGAAATCCATTAGCTGGATAGTTAGAGCCACCCCACGCTCCCTCCACTTATTCTGTACCCCCATTCAGTGGAGCCTATAGTCCTGCCCCGTGGGTCTGCATGACAAGAGCACAGGAAATGGCCAAGCATTAATGGCAGCTTTGATTACTCTCCTGTCACTAATGTAGCCCACATGAAAGGCAAGAAGAGGAGAGGGATGACTTCAGCTCCAATCAAAGGCAATCTCATGGCATCTACATGTAGCCAGGCAATACTTAGTGTGCCATTTGGAGCGCACAGAAAAGCTCGGGGCGACACGTGTACATGATGCAATCATAAACAAGCTGTAGGCGCACACCTCTCATCTGTTGGTGAATAATCCTTAAAGAGGCTTCTCCTCAGCGATGTTATCTGCGTGTTCTTCTTTACCTTTCTACTCTCACTTTCTATTTTCAGCTTCCTATTGTGTTGAGCAGTGTTTCCCAAGCAGGGGTATGGGGACCTCAAGGGGTACATGAGCAGATTGCAGGGGGTACATGGAGTTATATGATCATTTGTACTGCATTTATATATTTGCCTTTGAAGACTAAAATAATCTAAATCAAGGGAATGCAACACTAAAGAAGAACTAAACCAGGATTAAACCAGGACTAAGTCAGGACTAAACCAGAACTTAACCAGGACTAAACAAGGTCTAAACCCAGAACTAAATAAGGACTAAACCAGGTCTAAACCCAGTCTAAATCAGGACTAAACCAGGACTAAATTAAGTACAAACCAGGTCTGAACCAGGGCTTTTAAGCCAGGTCTAAACCAGGACTAAAGCCGGTCCTGGGGGTACACAAGACCAAAAAGGTTGGGAACCACTGGTATAGTGTAGCAGAGCATCTATGTGGATATCCACTAGCCTAGGTTAGAGCTTATTTAAAGACACTGCATCCTGGTTGTCACACTTAGCTTTTAGCATGTTGTCAGACGAGCAGTTAGCTAGTTTACAACATGTCATTATGTGATGAACTAGCTTCACATTAGTTTCAGGCTATAGCCCCATAAGTCAACTGGGCAATTTATTTTCAAAGGATAAGAGACGCTAGGTGTACAATATCAAACTAGCTGCATTTAGTAAGTAATTGATTATCATACTCATCATATAATATTCTGAACAAGCCTTATTTTACCCATACTACTTACCGTATAGACTTTTAAAGAGATTACCTTTTTTGTCTTTTAGTTTTGAGTCCTCTAGTAGCCTATGTAAATATTTAGCAGATATTATGTAGCCTACAATTTACAATAATTACTGTAACTGTGCCATTTCTCTTCTGAAAACCAGCTGCACATTGAAGCTAATACAGGGTGACCAGATGTCCCTATTTAACTGGGACAGTCCCAGTTTTAGGCTTGTCCCATGCCCCAACACATATCGGTAAAAACACTCATATGTCCCAGTTTTCAACAAACCATGTTCCAGTTGTCTCTGTTTTAACCAACAGGCATATTGGACTTACATTTGTCTAAGGACTTATGTCACTAAAATTTCTTACAATATCATTATTTTTTATTAATAAACTGCCATAAAATTCAGAAATTAAGCCTTAGTGTTATGTACTTACACATGATAAAAAATTACATGAATTACGCAAGCTTTTTTGTCACTTGGTGAGTTAAAGTGTGTTGTGTTTTTGAGTCTAAAAATCTAATATCACTCAATGTGATTAGCTTGGGTTAATGTTAGCATGTTATTTCCAGCAACTACCATTGCTTTTACGTCAACACTGTTAAAAAAAAGAGAAGTCCAGTAAGCAAGTTTTTTTTGGCATTTACCTAACAACCATGAAGCTTCTAATTTTGTTATTCAAAGTAGTATAATATTCTATCCATAAATATTTTTTACCTCTATTACATTTACTTTATTGCTATTTTTAAAGTAGTTCTGTAGCTAGCAATTGTTTAGCTCAATTTTATCCACAATGCAACAGTGCCATTTCTCGACTGAAAACCACTTCGTACCCAGTCAGGCTAATATCAGGCAATGTGATTAGCTCCCTGAAACGTTAGCATAAGTTAATTTCCAATTTTCTGTACGCGTGTCCCTTAGGGCTTTGGTGAGTCATATAAAACCTGCTTGTGTTTTCAGAGTTAGACATGCTGTTCTCCATTCCCCTCACTATTGGAATCAGTGCCTGGTGGAGCCATTTACATGTCAACAAGAGTAATACAAGACCGCCATAGCGCTGTGTACCGGCCATGATGGAACAGAGAAACTTCCAAAGAGATACTCATGATATACAAATTATTATGTGTGATGGAGAAGAACATGAAGTCCCTCCTAATTGAAATACTGCAATTTGCTTAATTTGCCCAAATGACTGGTGCTGGCAGGAATCCCCTTTGTGTCCAAATGGAAGAAATAAGCTCAACGCAAAGGTGGATTTTCTCTCTAAGAAGTATCACGTAGACTGCTTTTATTGAAACATTTTTATATGCATGAATCCTACTTTATTTAATGAAAATGTTAATGATAATGGCTAGAGTCCCTTCAAAGGGTTCATGTGTAGATGTATTTTAAATGACCTCTGGTATTTTATGAGCGAGTTAATAAAGTGAGACTTTTGAAACTATTAAAGTGGCTGGAGTCGTGCTGCTGATCTGATTGACCCTGGTGTGAGGTTCCTTGTTGTATTGTGGTGTCTGCTTGTCCAGATGTTTACACACATCACTCTCCTGAGGTGGTACGCTCTTAGTATGATCACTGTTAGTACTGCATGGTTCTAGAAAAACATGCAATAAGTGATAACTATGTTGAATGCAGCATTAATGAGTTGGCCTGGGTTCTGGGAAAAGTAGTCCACAAAATATTGCTTGAGTAAGAATTTTATGTAAAGTGTACTTACTGCTTCTGCCACTACTGATACTACTCCTACTGTGACTACTACAGGGTTCGTACTGTCATGGAAAACCTGGAAAATGGAAATCATGGAATTTTAAAAATGCAATTTCCAGACCCTGGAAAAGTTTGGGAATTTTATATTTTGGTGTAAAGTTTTGGAAAATCTTTGGAAATTTAAACAGTTTGAGTAACATTCGGTCTCTATTATATTGTAAATGTAAGTGTTCAGTAGAAACGTTGTCTACTTGGCCTTTTCTTGTTCTTACTGCAGGAAAAAGTGACCTCTATCTATTTTTTGTTAGAATATTTGAACAAAATATTTTTTTGGTTCTTTGGTTCTTTCGGATTTGGTAATACTTTAAAACAGCATAGCTGATTAGTTTATATCTAATATAGCATAATGATCTTTTAATCACTATATGTAAGTAAAATTAGTGGAGTAATATATTTCTGGGAGAAGAAGCCCCAGCTGTTCTTTTTTCTTCAGGTGACTAATTTCGAGACTAATTTTGAGAAATCTTTTCTATTCAAAATGGACCAGCTCTAAACTAGGACAAAATTTAGGACTAAATGTAGGACTAGATCAGAAAAAGATCAATTCTAAACCATGAAACCTAAATTGTACATCACATGTCAGCAAGTAGATTGTGCTTTCTTTGTCCAAGTTTTTTTTTTTTTATTGCAACCCTCTTTTCCCCTCTTTCTAATAGATTTTAATAACATACAAAATTGCTTGTTACTCATATATAATTTTAAAAAAGCACAGACGGTTACAAAGAAATTTTCAGTGAATCCTCTGAAATTAATACCATATACTGCAAAATGTATTTATTTATTTTATTTTTTTATTTAGTGTCTTTTTTATACATATATTTATGTATACATATACATAATGTTTTTAAGATAGTTATTATTTTTGGTATATGTGTAAAATATGTAATTGTATTAATTGAACTCTCATATGTGTTTGTATTGGACAAATACCAGAAATTGTTAAAACGTTAATAAAAAAAAACAAAACAAAACAAAAAACATAAATGACAACAACAAAAGTCCGAGTTGGCCGCCATCAATGTCTCAGTGTCATTGACCTCAGGGCCAAAGCAGTTACTTATGACCCCTAAGCAGTAGAATATTCATGAAATAATGTATGCGGTTTGACTTCAGGCAGGGAAAGAGTAAATGTTAATCTATATCATCTAATCGCTGTACAATCAACATAAGTTTTATATCTGTCCATTTTCCCAGCAGCTCACTCAGGATCACTGGAAATAGCATTGGCCCCTCTTCACATCTCACTTCCTTCTGGAGCCCGTTCCCCGATCACAGATGTGGATCCCTTGGGTGCTCTTAGCCTGTGTCTGCGAGTTCATTTAGTGTCAGCCATGTCCTTATTGACTGGGCCTAGTGCACAATAGCTACAACATGTGTCGGCGAATCATCTCTCTCCACAGAAACATCGGCCCCATTCTCTCCTCTCCTTTCATTCACTCGTCATAATTCTATTAGCACGTCCGACTCAGGAACAGCCCGATAAGTGTGTGACAAAGAGAGAGTGGTTCTTGTGGGGTTTGGACGGCTCTAGGCTGGACCGTGTTCCAAAGCCTTTGTTCTCGTAGTACTGTGGATGTAGTAAGCCCAGTCCATGAGCACTGATGAGCTTAGAGAAGGCCAGTATCTTCCACGTCTGTATTAAATGACGCATGTGTGCTGTATTCTCTTGTGTATAACCTTTGACATGTAGAGAATGTTCACACACATGGCTACAGTGACACAGATAATCGCATGGCTGCTGCATTGGGGAATATGTGCACTGTATGTGAGGGGCTGGGAGATTAGTATAACCTATGCCAGTCCAGTCTGTGTATGTCGTTAATCTGTGTCAAGCACAGATTCATAATCTGGACTTTGGCATGAACTGACAGACTTGGTCTTCACTACTGTTCTGTCTAGATTGAGGATGCTTTAAGTAAGCAATAGTAGAAATAAAGATAATAAAATTAGATGATGGGTTTGGGTGAAGACAGTTTTGAAAGATCACAATTCTTTCACAAGTACTTTGAAGTACTTTGAAGTGGTAGTAGAAGTAGTTCCAGTGCAGGTTTTCAGAACGGGTCTTAAAGTTATGAAACAAATTTAGCACTTTTCTGAGCATTTTTTTTTATATATATTTGTGCTTTTATTTTTTTTATGTAATTTTACTTTTTTGTAATGAGTTGTTGAATTCCATTGGAGTTACAATAAATATTGACTGTCCAGACATGATTTGACATTGACAAGGGCCATGCTCATGGGCCTCTAAACCTTCTGTGCCCCAGAGCAGTTGCACTGGCTGTACTGCCTGATGCTACGCCACTGCTGTGAACAACTTGTATTTACTGGACTAGTACTTACAGACATGCACGGGCTGTACTCACACATTCATCCACTATGTCCAAAATAATGTAACCAGTATAGTGCTAGGGAAATAAATAAATGTTTTTTAGCATAACTCAACAAAATCTTTGTAACATGTAGCTTCTAGCTGTTGTAGCCTAATGTTTTCTACCCACTCACTGACAGCACATTCAGTTTGTCCCCAAACATTTTCTTGTCTTTTTTGTTCAGAATTTATGATCAACTGTTGACTTGTATACTGATAGAAATGTGGATGGCACAATTAATACTATGAAAATTATTAGTTTGATGTGTCTTATGTGTTATATTTCACTGCATTGGTCTAAATTTGGAAAAAGTGGACAACCTAAAGACTATGACAACTGCAAGTCTGGTCTTATTTGTTAATTTTGTGAACCCAAAGTGAAAACCAAGACAAGGATATTTCTGCTGCAGGTGGAAGTCATAGGGCCAAGATTTACAAAGAGTCATTGTGTTACTGTAAAACACCGGGCTCTACATCACTTAAACATAGCTGTGTGTGGGTGGCAGGCAGCTAATAAATGCATTTGAAGGAACAGCCTCTTTTCTCCTTCCTGTCCTGTTGTGCTGCCTACTGCGTTGTCGTTTTGCCATATCTGTTACTGCTTTTTTCCAGGTTTTTCCATCCCTTATTTTCTTTCCTCAGCCTCCAGCATTGTGACCATCAGGATGTAGGCACAATAACGGCAGGCCCTCTCCGTAATACCTCCTAATAAATCCATGGCACGCTGCGAGAGCAAAAGGCCGGATGAGATGATAGAGGGAGGAGGAAGAGTGGCGGGGCGGCCATGAATAATGAAAAGCTCGACGACACCCCCGGCTTCCCGCAGAGCTGTTTTGGTTACAGGCATCAGAAGGCAGGGGGCGCCGCAGGGTGAGCCAGGTAGAATGGGAGAGGAATGGCCTGAGAAGTGAGTGAATTGATGAGGCAGAGTGGGGCAGAGCTGGAGATAATTAGTGCTAATTGTTGTTCAGGGAGGTACAAAATGCCACTCGCTTCAGGTTTCATTTCAACCACTTCACGGTTTGTGCTGGAGAGTTTCTCCTGTTATCCTCTTTGTGTATTCAGAACGATTTCATATTAGATTTCATATGATCGCAATACGGCCGAGCATTTCGCAGAAAATAGTCTAATCCATACAAGCAGCAGATAGTGATTCCTTTCATTATTGATTCATGCATTAAACATGCAATGTGGAATACTTTGTGCAGATGACACAATATCAAGAGGTTTTCAATAGGCAAGAAATATAACTTTTAAAATAGTGAATAGACTTTCAGCTGGACTTTTCTGCTTGCCTAGAAGAACCACACAATTTTTTTATTTTAGATTTTCAGTTTTCAAACCGCAATTTTGTGCAATAACCAAAACCCTTGACAAAACAAATTATGTTTACCTCTAACAACAACAAGGACAGATTTATGTTCATCGCAAAAGCTGCAAAAACACATAGTGTTGGGATTCTCAGTCCCCCAGGTCATATCATCATGAAAGGGTAAAGAAGGAATCCCCGGTCATAGGGTTAGGTTTGAGGTTTGAGTCCTAGGTTGAGGTTTAAGTAGAATACATTTTGTGCCTCATTCAAGAGACTTATAGTAAACCAATCAAAATATAGTAATCGCCAAGTATTAATTACCATGCAATCAACAATATATCACAATATTTATAACCCATGAAATGGCAAAAAGCAGTAATTGCATTTTGAATGCATTTGCCTAATTGCAATTAGCCTAATTTGTTCCTAGACTTTGATAAACTTTATCAGTTCACAAAGGCAAATGACTTCGTCATAGTAGCTTAATTGTACACAGAACAATTATAGTTAAAAATAGAAATAAAATGAATGGCAATGGGAAAATTTATTTGATAGAGTGCTGGATGTATGTCTGTGATGGAGAGCAGTTTGAAAAGTGTCTTGCTAAATACCGTAATGATACAGGTTACTGTATGTCAACAATGTCCATTTAGACAATCTTCATAGCAGTGAGTTAATGTACAACAACTTCATTTGTGTATTTACAGCTCATTATTACAACTTGCACCATTCTGACATATTGTGGGCTTGTGTTTGGCTAAAGATATTTAGATATGGAAAATTATTCTTTCCCTCTATCTCCCTCTAATATGGCATCAGAATTCTTCTTGAAGACTCCTTTGATATTCTGCGTCTCTGAAATGAATGTCAAACACGAATCACCACATGCAAGAATTTCCACTTTCCACAATTTCTTTTTACAAGGGGCCTTGGCAATCTCATCAAAAGAGCCTCTGAAAATACGCCAGGCATTTGTGAATAAGAAATAGGATGTTACCTGACTCACAAACCCATAGCAGTGACAGGTCATGTGTGCACTGTAAATACAGAACTGTAAAAAAAAAAAAAAAGAAGTCTCTACACAGTTGACTGCCCAAGGTGGAAACAAGAGAAAAACACAGAAAAAAAGGTTGAATGCAGATCCGAGGCCAGCAGAAAGGGCGGCCATGACAGTTCTGCTCTACATGTAAGGCTTTTGTTGGCGGATAGGAAATCTCAGCGTAGGTAAGTGTAAAGGATGAGAGAAATTGCAGTGAGGTAGTGAGTAGAAAAGAGATTCGGCGAGGGCGGCTTTGACTTCAAGCTGCTCTAACTTCATTTTTGACTAATAGGAAATTCTGCACAGTGACAGTTCATGTATTCAAGTGGAGAACACTGAGAACAGGCTGCTTTGATTGATCCAGCGCTCTGACTTAGATGTAATCCACAGGCAGTACATGCAAGTAGAGAAATTACTGCCTTTGACTGTTTATGACTGGAGTTGGATAGTGCATGTGAATGTGTTACTCAGACTGGGGGGTTACTAATTTGAATTATAGCAGCCTGACTTACCTGGGGTCAGACAAAGCACACTGAGCATGTTCCAGAGCTGACCATAGATTTTAAACCAAAATAAGACACTTATTTTCGCAAACTCTGCAGCTAGCTTATTCATTTATCAGCAAGTGTTCAAAAACAAAAGACTGGCGTACCAACTTTAAACATACCCACTAATGACACTGGATGCAGAATAACAGTTACCAAACAGGAAGTTGAATGAACCACATACAGTATGACTCATAATGGACATTTGCATACAAAACATGGTGTGCTATGGTTGGGGCTGAATTATGTCATGGTTGACTGGCTACTAATTGAACTAAGCCTGAATATTAACAAATTCATTCATTCATCAAAAGCATTTGCTGACACAGTGTGCTGTTTTTTGCTGATTTTGTTAATTGTATGTTTTGTAGCACTTGATTGAATCTGTTTTGCTTAGTGAATATGGATTCCAGAAATGTAAACTGTAAATGACTAATTGGAATATAATGTTTGTGTATATTGTGTCCATTGAGCTTGAAAGTGCACATGTAGGCTATAGTCTAAAAAATAGTGGGGATTTTTTTGGAGATGGCCCTTGAAATCGATCTACCACAGCTTCCATTTTTTTTTTACCATAAATTTGAGGTTTTTTTTACCATGATATTCCCCAAATTAACTTTTGCTTAAGGCCCCCATAGTCCCTACAACTGCCTCTTTATTTAAAAACTAATTAAATTAATACAGGAAAAAAAGTAGTGTCTCATTTTTCACCCTATGTAGAAAAAGCATTTCTACATACGGTGGCTTCTGAACGTTCCACAAAAGTTTTGCACAAGCTAATAAATGAGACAAAACTCTAACCAAAGTCATCTTAATGCATTGGTGATTCATTGCTTCTTGCGGCTCGTTGCAATAATAACCACAGACCGACCCAGCCGTTCTCCCAATGTTCCTCCATAATATCACAGCACCATCATCACAATTACACTCCACTGATTTTATTGCAGTTGAGAGGAGTTAAGATTTTATAATGTGGCCCTTCACTTAAACAAACTTTTCCGTGTGATTGCTTTGTGGTCGACAGAGAGCGACTGCAACGTTATTAACAGGCGCCATTTTTGATCACAGTTATTTATTTGTCATTCAAGTTGGACAGCCGGCAATCTGCAGCAATTTGTGGCTTTGCATGTTTAGGTTTTTTACACCAGATTGCTTCTGCTGCCCTGTGCTTGTCTAACCTGCTGCTGTAACATCCATCCTCTAGTTGTCGGACAGTGATGGCAGACTGTGAATGCATCATCACGATCAATTATACTAGCCTGTAATTGCATATAGTCCTACATTTCATATTGTTTCTGTTGTCCTTGTCTAACCT
This sequence comes from Bostrychus sinensis, assembly GCA_020698575.1. Taxonomy (NCBI): domain Eukaryota; kingdom Metazoa; phylum Chordata; class Actinopteri; order Gobiiformes; family Eleotridae; genus Bostrychus; species Bostrychus sinensis. Next base: position 11,356,991 of record CM036260.1, on the reverse strand, counting down.
GCTGCTGTTACATCCACCTAGAGCCTCTTCTGTGTGCTCGGACAGTAAATGCATCATCATGATCAATTATCCTCGGATGTAGCTTGGCGCATATTTGACTAGGTTGGAGGTGCTTTGTAAAAATAGCCGGAGAATCTCGTCGGGATGATTAGGGGACAGGGCCTGGGTTAAGACTGATTGCCGTGCCCTTTGCCGAGCTATTCTGGCCATGCTGAGTGTGTGCCTTCCACTCTGCATTGATCCATTGACCCACAGTCCAGTAAAACCTCGCTCCGACCAAAAGGTGAAGCTCATTTCTAAACACACCCAGCACACACGCACACACATCTGCAGACTAACAAGCATGTTGATTTTTGATGACAAGATGGATGTGGCCCGTGTGAATTCTCCCCGCGTCAACAATAACCGGGCGCCCGTCACCACTGAACCGCCTTTATAGCCGCCTTTGTGCAATCAAACCCACATAATTGGAACTGAGAAGCTCATCCATGTAACGGTGCAGACAGCAAGACGGAGAAGATAAACGACTGCTATTGTTTAGTGTGATAAGGTGAAAGAAAAAAGCCCAGGGGTCAAAGGTCAGGACAAAAGACTCAAGTGCATATTATATGTATGTTAGAAATGTTTGTTAGAAATATGTCTCTCTGTCAGCCCTGGAACTAACTGGCTGTTGTCCAGAGTGTACCCCGCCAAAGGCCCATAGTTGCTGGGTTAGACTCCTGTCACCCATGACCTCTAAGTGAAAGGAGATGAATTAATGACTCTACTATGGCCATTATAACGAGAAATTTGCTATAGTTGTAAATGTCTTAACATTTTATCTGGGCTTCTTCAAAACAACCCTTGACCTACAAAGTCAAATCCTGAAAATCTGATTTATTCTATTTTTTTTCCTCCTTAGTCTTTTTAAGCCTTGATATAGAAGCTTCTATAACATCCCATATTGTCTTCCCAAGGATTTATTACATGTACAATCTATGCTTTTGAGATAACGTGATTATTTGGTCAATATGCAGCCACGTTTGTGTCAAAGTGATGCAGATAGCTGTGAGCTGGCGATGGTGGCAGCTCTTCATTGATGTCAGTGCTCAAAAAAAAAAAATAATGAATGGTTAAGATGCCTTTTATGCGGCGCAGGGAAATTCATCTGCTCTCCTTCCCACTCAGCAAGACGCACACGTGTGTAATCCACCTCAGCTTTAGAAATGGAGATTAGCGAACTGTTCTGAAATCTGTTCCCGTCTTATATGGCTTATATGGGAATTCAATAATAAATGTTTGCATGGATTCGGTTTAAATCTGATGCATGTTTAGCAAGCCTCTGCGGTTCGGTGCATGTGAAATGGGATTTTGTCTACGCGCAAGAAAAATATTTGGATTTTTGAGAAAAGCACAGCCAAGTTTTTGGTTCAATCTCCACATTTTTTTTAGCAAAAATTAGCATCTACATACAACTACATCTTCCATTCCTCCTACCCTAGAAGGAAAAGGAATTGCATAGCTTCTCGCTTAGCTGAACTGCATCCCAAGCAATTTTTAATCAAAGGCAATTTAATTAACTTGGAGCCCTTCCTGCTTTCCTGCTGGCTTTGATGCATTTAAAATGACATAAGAAATGATTGGCTATTTCCAGGGAATAGAGGCGCACCATGAATGTGTCTTCTCCACCTCAGAAGCCTCAGATGGACCTGGTCTATCAGCTGAGTTGGAATAAACACTACAAGTTTGTGCTTGTTTTTTTTAGCTTTCAAAATGCAATATTCAAAGAAGCAAACAAGAAATTAAAAAAAAAAGTACATTCCACAATTTTTTAAAGTATTTATTGATCAATAAATAATGACTGGATTGTATTAAATAGCAGTAGCATTAATTAGTGCAGAAAAAATACAAAACTGAACCAGAAATCTTCCACAGTAGTAAGCAAAAACATAGTCTCCTTGTTGGAGGTTACTGTCCTGTTATAGAGCAGTGTTTCTCAACCAGGGGTACGCAAGCACTTTGCAGGGAGTTCTTGGAATTATTTTAGAACTATAAATGTTTCAAGCTCAACTGACTCTCATTGCCTGCTAAAACTGCTAAAGAATATTATTTGAATATTGAATATCGAGTATTATGTAGTATTATATATTATTATTCATTTAATTTATATATATATTTTTTTATTCTAAACATAAAATATATAGTAAAATAAGTAAATGTAATAGGGTTTTACAGTGTTATATTTTATTTTATATTATTATTTTAAAATTATTATTATCATTATTATTATTTTAACTTTAATTTGAATTTAGAAGTAAAAAAATGCAGGAGAATTTTGATCTAAAATAAATAATTAACATATTAATAAAAGTATTTCTAAACGCTGATGTTTTATATGACCAGTTTTTCTTTTTGAAGAATCAACACAGATGAGTGAGGGGGTACTCATGGTATGACGAAGAGAAAAAAAGGTTGGGAACCACTGTTATAGAGCATGCTTGGAAGGCTTTCTGCACACAGCTATAGTCCAGAAATAAATCACATTATCCAGGTGTATTACTCACATTCTCAAAAATTAAATGTAATAAGACATGTGCCGGCTCTACACTAGTCAAATTTTCAGTTTATTCTGTAGCCTGTGTGAGTATATTTTTGAGTAATCGCTCTGAGTGTGATTATAAAGACCTCAGCTGTGATGCCTTCAGGATCCTGTGTCAACTTGGTTGCTTCAGACTCAAGGCTTTCTAACTAGCACAAACAGACGAGGACCTCTTCAAAATAACCTTCACGCGGCCATCCAGGTGTGTGCGCATGGGCTTTCTAAGTGTGACGGCTGCCATAACTCCCCAGGTGCTGCTCTTCATCCTCCTCCTCCTCCTCCTCCTCCTCTCTTTACTTCCTCACCTCCTTCAGACGCACAGAAAGACAGCTGTTTCCTTCGCACACACATTCACATTTACACTCTGGCATATGATAAAAGTATAGGCAGCTACACCAGTGACAGTTCGAGTAACACAACAATTGTGAAAATGCACTTTTAAATCCTGGCGCGCTCTCTAGATGTGAGCTTCTCTCCTTGTTAAGTATTCCAGGATGAATCTCAAACATCACAATGAAAACGACGAGCATATAATGAATAATGCACTGAGATGATTTTTTTTGAAGAATATATGGTGTCTTGAGTTAAGCCTGTTCCTCTTGGGGGGGCTGGTAAAAGCAGAATAAAGAGCCAACGCCTTCACAACACAACAGATTTTATTCCTCGACTGGAGCCACTTCAAAGACATTCTGTTAGCGGAGAATGGTCCTAAATGAAAATCAGTGAGACAAACAGAGCTATTACAGCTTTAGAGAGTGCTAAGACAGCATGAAGAGCTGTGAGGGAAGGGGATTGTCACTGAGAGGCTTTTAGAGACGGGGACAGGAAGGTGAAATGCGTATGCCATTAGGGGGAAAATGTATTTGCATTGTGCTTGTTTTGCGTCTATCCATACATTTGAAACTATGAAACTACAGTGGGCTTTCTGCTGATGTCATGTAAACCTACTACTTTTACATGCAGGGCTTCAGATGATGCTACCAGCTCAATTACTCTAACTGGACTTCTGTCTTTGTTCAAGTTAACATGCACAAAATTGAGCTGCTGTCCTCAACATGGTCTCAATATTATGTCACAAGAGGCCAAAACAACAAAATGTTAGGCAGCACCAGAGTGACCCAAATAAAAACACCTGACTTGTTTACATGTTACACTGTGCACCTGTCCTACTATGGAACATGCAACTTTAGTCTTAATAAACTGTGTATAATCAGACAGAAGGCAATAATTCACATTTCTCCACTTGCATGTGACCAACTGTCATCCTGTATAAATCACAGGCACATAAACAGGACGTAGAGATAAAGCCATTATGTGAGCATAATCCGGGACATACACCGCTGCCTCTGACAGAACATTGCATCTCCTCTTCCTGTATGTGCTCAATGCTACACAACACGTCCAATACAACACACCTCTGTCAGTGAGCACGTCTTTATCCTCAAACATGAAAGCATCAGACTGGAAGATTTTATCTTTGTCGTTTCAGCTCGCCAGGTACAATTTTAAAGCCAGGCCTTACAGTATGGGTCACTCTAGTAAACTGTAAAAATGTTGAGGTAAAAGGTGCCAAAATAATCATACTTTTTTTGGTACTTTGGTAATGTAACTAACTTGTTTGAGTGCTGAATACTAAAAAACTAGACATTTATTTGTAATATGTATGTAACAGTGAATATCAGAGGTGGAGGGTTACAAGATATCTTTACTCAAGTAGTACGTATGTTTTAAAGAAAGTGTACTGAAACATACATAGGTATTAGGGGTAAGTCGGGACAATTTCCACGAGAGAAGAGACTGTGTTCACAAAATGTACATTATTTTTAATAACACTTCGGAGATAAAATAAATCAATGAAAAAGTGAAACTCATACAATGCAAAACTGTTAAGGTAAATTTTTAAATCAACTTGTAATAAATGACATTTACTTCTATCATTTGAATTACATGCAGTGACAGAACATACACACAGTATATACTTCCAAATGTTTTGCCAAAAACTTCTCCTTATAAAAGTGCAAACAGAAATGTATCTGATTTTAACCTTACGAGAATCTTGTGACATTGTGATTTTGCAAGATCTCCTAATATGTATAGTTGAATATGTTTAAGGGGGAAAAAATACTCCAGTTTCATAATGGTCTATTATTGAGTTCAAGGTTTTTTCTTTTCCTCAGTGGCAATGTAGATAAAATGTAATGTAGTGCTGTCGTACGAGTAGTACAGTTTGATGTGTTACTACTTTATATTTACAAATTTACATAAATATTTTTGTTTACTCAAAAATATATCTATTGACTACTTTTCTTTCTACTTGAGTGAGAATGTGAGAATATTTTTTATATTACAGATTGGGAGTACTATATTAGACTTGTGTCGAATTCTTTATTCAATTTTGTGATGCTTTTACATTGGAGTGGTCTGTTTACCTCCAGTGTAAACTTTTATTCAGCTGTTCTAAATGTCATCTCGGTGTGTACCATAGCCAGCACTTACTCATAGCAAATAGCTTGTCACAGCCCTCCATTTGTGCAGACATATACATAAGATTACAGTGGCAGCAAGAGGCGTTAAACAGCAGTATGTATGGTTGGGGGCAGGTGCGTCTGTCTCGGTAAAAGCCTTTCTTCCCAATTTATCAAATGTCATTGCTGTAAAGGTCAGCCTTCGTCACGCTTGAGATAAAACAATGCAGCGCCTCCTCTCATCTCCCATCTCCCCATGGTGCTTCTACTGATTCTTCTTCTTCGGTGGGATTTGGTATCTACAAAGCTTAACTTCTGCTCACAGCTCATTGCCTCCCTCTTGAGGTTTTCTTTATTAAGCAAGTTGTCCACAGGATCTCATCAGTGTATGTGTGTACAGTATCATTTAAAAAAGGTTTTGTGTGTTGCTGCGCCTGTGGCTTTGACTGATGATATGTGACAAGTGTGTGGAGTCAGCCCTTTGGTGGAACCCAGTGGGGCTGGAAGATGCCCTTGTCCATTTTTATTTTACAGCATATCTTTTTACTTGCGGGCCTTGCTTCCCCTTCCATACTGTGGCCTCCGACCGTAGCTACGGGCCTGCGCTGATCGATTGACAGTTTGACTTTGAAACTAGATAAAACATCCGCTTCTTGCTACGGGTGCATGCACTGCGACAGGGTGACTTTTGGACTATTATCCATCACTTTAGATACTGTAGATAGTGTATTTAATCTTACTGTAAAGTCACAGCTGCGTTGACAACTCTAGAAAAAGATGAAAAGCCGGTTGGAGATTAAAGGCAAAAACCAAGTATGTTTTGTGGAGCTGCTGAAAACTTCACAGTGAAATGATTTTTGCATAACGCTGAACTGTCACAACTTTTGGATTGTTCATAATGAATGAGTCGGAGCCGCTGGGAAGCAGCTCTGGTGTCTGACAAAAGAGAAACACAGATGTGATGTTAGGAGTGTGACCAAACACGCTCAATGTATCTGAGGTTCCCAATATTTCAAACAGAACAAATGAGAAACACAGGCTGCGCTCTGAAACTTTAATTTTAGGAGACGTCTATAGTCTGAGAAATTAATACTTTAAAGCATTGTAGCATTTCATGATTTATGTATTTAAATTTTCTCAGCAGCTTCTGTTGTTTCTGATATAACTATTCTAGTATTTCAGCACCAACATTCACAGTGAAAGGTGTAGCACTGGGCGCCACACTAGGAACATTTGCATTTTATATTTTTGACCTAAATATCAAAATAAGTCTAATATGTTTAATGTAATTCATTAAATTGTCCATCATACCTTCTTTTTTTACTGTGCTGATTTCTTCTCTAGACTTGCTGTAGATCACAGAGTGAAAGGAAATGTATTTTCGCAGATGTTGGGTATGTCCTGTATACTCAGGTAAACATTCCACATGCAGCCCTTTACATTCTCACACAAACCTGTGTTTGCTGTTGGACCTCACTGCCCCGGTGGCTGCTGGGGCCCTTGCTGAGGGAAGCAAAGCCAAGAAAGTGTCTGGCCACACAGTGTAAACTATGTGTTTACAGCAGGGCCAGGGTCACTCTGGGCATGCTCAGTTCAGCTCACCTGCTGCTGGTGATAAAGGACCTTGTTGTGTAGACAGACAGATGTGAAAGGCATATAAAAATTGACTGTTTTATGTGATCTTAAAGGACTGGCACGTAGCCTTGATGATAAGAAGTTTTTTCTGGCATCATCTTTAACACATCTTCTCATCATACAGCATAAATCTACTGTAGATTTGTAAATAATTTAAAGGTTAAGCTCAGCTCATAGTCCAAAGAGAAGAGGATGAGTACCTCAGAAGCAGCTAGCATCTCTGCCCTCCTTTCTGTTTTCTCTGTGCTTAGTGCCTACTGTGTGCTCAAACATTTATAGAGCTCCTACCAAGACTGTATTATTTGGTCATGAATTTATGTATGTTCCCTCTGGCTGACGTAGGCACCACTACTTCCTTGTAACAAGCCGGCCCTAATGGTTTGCTTGATTAAATCCTGCTCCGATTTGCCCAAACTCAGGTGCTGCTGTTGGAGGGTGTAACGTTACGTAACAGAAACATATCTGACGCTGCACAGATCACTCTTGTGCCTCGAAACACCATCTACATGTACTGGCTTTGTTCCATCTTTTATCCTCCTTCTTTTTCATTGTCCTCTGTGCCATTCACCAGGGGAGTCTTGCCATGCTCTAAATAACTTTATTGACATTTGAATTGAATGTGGATCACAGTAATTATCATGCCTTCCTGCTTCCTGGCTCAGCGTCAGTGCAGCCACATCTCTAACTACAGATTCGAGAAAATGTATCTCAAATGCTGGCCAAAAAATGTATACACAGCATCTATGCTATGCACCAAGTTGTATCAGACGTATATGGTACGGGCTCAAATTTAGAGCTCTAAAAACAGCACTGCGTTGTAGTATCCTGCCATATGGTCCCAGGCATGTGGTAGAAACATGTGAAATATGCTTTAAGGCGGAATGGCCGTGAAACGCAGCAGTACAATGTTTGCTCAAAGAAATCACCATGGCGACGCTTCTGTATAGTCAGCACTCTCTTAAAATAATGACACAACCTCGGAGTCAAATATCATAAGTAGTTCAATGTCACTATAAAATGGCCACTCTGGTTTGGATCATCTTGGTTATGTCACACCAGGCTAAAAATACTTCACTGTTGAGATGAGTAAGAGGGGTTTTTGTTAACAGCCAACGGGACTCCTTGAGTCTCAGCAGGTGTCCTGGCGAGTGGAGAACAAGGCACAATGTTGAGCCAAGAACCAATTTGAGCCACACAAATATGGGTTTCCTTCACTAAAGCTTTCATTAGTCAGAACACAGGCCTGCACTGAAAATAGGTTTTTTGCACAAAACCTGGACAGCTGTTGGCATTATATAGCATTTCTGTTATTTTAATTGAGGAAAACTGTTATGACTTAATGAGATATTCCTATAAGAATAGATAAAAAATAGATAATCTTTAAAATCTGTAATAGATGAGAATGTTTTGTGTCTGTGAAGGCAAGCATGTGATTGGCAGAAGCTTGAATGCAGAGTGTCTGTTTCCATTGGAAAAAAGAATGTTCCCATTGGCCCTATGGTGCTCTTGTCTTGACAGTGAATTATTGCTTACAGAAAATCCAATTGGGAAAGTGGCTATTCTAGAGTTGGCCATGTCTGCTTACACAGCAAAACAGCCTAATAAAAGAAAAACATACATGGAGATAAGGAAAGCAATCTGAAATGCACATAAATATCAGCAACACATTTGGATGGTGACTCATGTGATAATTGAGAGATGTAACATATTTTGTGGCAGCTGATTCGTTCAGCATTACATTTTCTACAAAAGCAGACAGCCTGCTATGCTGTTATTAATTGATGATTATGATTTACATGTATATCACTTATTTGGTCTATTGACAATACAAGTCTTAAAGCAAAAACTTAACAATTAAATCTGGGGTGGGTATTTTTTGTAGAACTGCATTTTTAATATTGTAAGCTTTTTAAGTGTCTTTGAGCTAAAATGTTAATATTTTGGTCAAGCAGCTACCTCTGGGATGTTGTTTTAATTCTGCCTTCTGCACTTTTAATCACTGAATCTAATAATTACTCCTCAAGTGGTTTAAACCCCCTTTTAATCCTACTCCAATCTAAAAAAACAAACAAACTATTATCTTACTTTAATTTTGCCTCAGAGCGACTAATGAATTATTTCTTCAGAGTGAACCAATCTGTTATTAACTTGCTTTGTTGCAGACAAAAGTTGAGCACAGTCTTATATAATATGCTCTCAAAACACCATGATGGAGTTATTTGCCCAAGACAAACTGTTCCCACATTTGTCAGAAAATAAATCCAAGAAGTGACTTTGCCCAGCTAACTCCATCAATAACATGCTCATAGTCACTTTATATGCCAGCCTGAATGATATTGGCCTGTTTGGAAAGGGCTTGGTGTAAATAGACACTGCTCACCGCGTTCAAAGTCACTATCATTTTATTCTTGACATGGGGCGAGAGAGCTGTGTCCCTGAAGCCAAGGCTATCCAAAAGAGGAGAGTGATACAATCAGCAGACAGCGCTCGGCCTTTCACTGGCACAGGCTCAGTGGCCACACAGGCAAGAGGGATGAGCCGAGCGTGCAGGGGCACGAGAGAAGGAGACTAGCCAAGTTTAGGAAGTGGGAAAGGAAAGGTTATTATAAGATGTTGCAATGTTTCAAATAGGAGTAACAACCGATAACTTGGAGACAGTGTTGGGGCTATGCTAATGTATACTCAAGGTTGTCTAATCCTTTTAAATGCGTAATAAAAATAATTTACAGGTGAATGTTTGAAAACGAACCTGGCCACATGCCCCATTCCTATATCTTTTTTCTTTTTTTCTGAGCTGTGTAAAATATAAAAAGGCACTGTGTTGCAGAGTTATTCACCTACACAGGTCTAAACGGTCATGGGAATAGAAAAAATTACTTTATTTTTAGTTTATAGTGCACCTTTAATTTTGTATGTTTTTGCTGGCATTGATTGTTTTATAAGCGTGTTAGCAAGTTAGTAATGCAATGGTCAGACTTTAATAATACTTTCCAGAATACTGTCTGGATCCAGGAATTTTTAAAGAATGTTGTATCATTGTTAGATAAAGATTCCACAGGAGGTCAGTAAAGGAACAAATTATTATTTTTAGTGGATCCTGTGGGCTTTGTGGCTGTATGGATCAAGCATTTACTCCTGAACTATGTTACCTAATTGCATCACTTTGTTACAGGAAGTCAGAGTTGGACACCTAGAGATTGTATTGGATATCTGGAGAACTGTACCATATGGCTGTGAACTTGGCTGACCTCACATATGGACAAAAGGTCACGTTAGGGCTTCTTTGTTACCAAATAACTTATAGTCCACTATAATTTTCTGCTAACTTCAGTTGAGAGCGATTAGGCTGCGACACAAGCGGTGCGATAAAAATAAGTGGAGGAAATTGAGGAATTTTTAGTGGATGAGTGCATTTCTGGGCTTGACGTTGGTTTAGTTAATGACTAGTGCATATGTCAGCTGTGCAGCTGTGCAGTTACAATCAGCCCAGCCAGCTGAGGGAGGAGAGCGGCAGACACAGAAAGTATTAAGCCTCGAATGCAAAAAATAAGGAGAGAAAACAGTTCTGCCGAGGAGGAGGAGGAGGAGGTGAGATAGAGGATTTGAGTGCAATAAACACGAGAGGCATCCGGAGGGAATAGGGAGAGAAAAAGAAGTTGCCAAGATAGTTTCCATTCTTCTCATCCTCCCTCAACTAGCTGAAGCAGAAATGGTAACGGCTACAGTCCAAAGCATTGCACTCAGCTGCCTTCCTGGAAAGTCTTGTCAATAGAAAGAATAAGGACAAAATAACTCAAACATGCAGCTCCTCCAGACAAAAAGATCGCAATGTGACGCTGGGCTGCTCCGCTCTTTACAGCTTCTAAAGGTTTATTGAATTAGACATTAACATATTTTCAATACCAGCGCTTTTCACCTGCGCTTCCTTTGACTTTGGCTTTTCACCCCCGGCCCGTCCTGCCACGTCTTGGCTGGCGTTCCATCAGCACCAGGATTTAAGCCTCTTTAACAGCCTCCACTAAAGAGCTTTAAGGCAGAATGTGTGTAGAAAGCAGTTTTTTGGGAAAAGGATCACAGGCGGACAGAAAGAGGTACAGAGAGAGAAGAGGAGTGGACATTTGAGGACAGGACGCTGACCTTCAATTGTCCAAGTCCTTGACTCTTCTACGATGTCACAAAACACCCATTGTAACTCAGAGATGAGGCAAGGACATAACATTTATAGTGGCTTGGTTATTAAATCTGTGAAGGGAATAAAGTACACAGGTGTTACTTTTGAGCAAGTTGTACTGAAGACTAAGCACTTTTTTACATCTTTTGTAATTTACCAAGTGTTGAATAAGCCACTAATGGTTTCTTTTTGTTTTTCCTTTTTGCACCTGCAGGCAAACCCGCGAGCAGGAAACCCCTCCGGATTTCTTCTACTTCTCTGACTTCGAGAGGCACAATGCTGAGATCGCTGCTTTTCATCTGGACAAGTAAGCTGACCATTCACACTGGGCCAATATTGTTGTATCTCCTGTTAGGTGCTTAAAAAAAAAAGCTGGTTCAACAAAGAAAGACAAAGGAGGATGTTGTGATTTGATGCATGTTGTTTTGGAGGAACAAAGAATAATCAGGAACTGTAATACTATAGTGTATATTAAGAATACGAGTGACTATTGCACAGGCTTTTAGCTTTATTTACATGGGGACATTTTAAATTACAACAGTAGTCTCCTAAGAATAACAACTGTCTGTAAGTCATCTGTCAATCTATAGGTCCATTGGCGTGACTGCTGTGAGCAGGTGTATGCTCTGTGATTTTTAGCATGATGTATTGTACTTCAAACCCCCCACCCCACCTACCCTCTCTCACTGTTAACCTGACAGTCCAGTTGATGATGTACTTGATTCTTCTCCAGCTCCTCCAGATCCAAGTGCAGCTTTCCTGCCCTTCAGCATTAATGTCCTGCAGCGTTTTGTTCCTCTCTGATTGCTAAATTGCCTCTCTGCTCATTAACCACATAGGAGGATTGAAAACCTGCACAGCTCTGCGCCCAAAGGGCCAAAACTGTTTTAGTCCATTAAGAAATGTGTTTATATTAATACTGGTCATATTTTATGCTTTGACAAGCATATTAAAATGGGAAGATTTGATAATGTAGTGTTGCATAAGAGCTTTATGAGTGAACACATTTTCTAGTGAAATGTTTAAGGTGAAATTTATAAATCTATATTCGAATGAGTTGAGGAGCAGCACTGAGCATCTGTGTGCTTGTGTCAATGGAGTAAGAAGCACAGGCCATCTCTCTTCTTTGCTTGAGTGCCTTCATGTTTTCATATTTTGTGTGTGGTTATTTGTACATTTACTTCTCCCTTTTGTGTTTGTGTCCTCAGAAACACATCCTTTCTCAGCAGCATGACTTGGCTGTACTGTAAAGGCACTGAGCTCTGAGAGGCCATGAGTCATAGAGAATGAATGCTGGACTCCTGCAGCTAGCAACTGACTGAACAATGAGAGCAGCCTGCCTGCTTAGCTAACCAGCACACTCTCTGACTCCTCTGCCTTTACAAGGCCACACTTTATGGCCACAGCGTCGGCCTGTTTGTACAGACTTTATTAAAACTCTGTGAGAGTGCAGAGGAAGCATGAGTTTAGAGTTTAGCCACCCCCTGATGTCACTGTGGCCTATTGTTTTTATAAGCAGCAGATTTGTGTTGTAGCGTGAAAGCTGGTGATTGTGTTGAAGGTGATCCTGAGGTCACACACATGTGCTTCATACGTCCACACACAGATACAGATGTTGTTCTGCTCTTCCTTCAGGCACAATGACACAGTTCAACAGCAAATGCATTAGCAGCAGCTTTTCTTCACCAGTCTGCTTCACATCTGGTCGTCCGCTGCACACTCTTGGAGCATATGTGTGGGTTAAGAGGAAGAGGAGGAAACCAAAGGCATGAAAGGCCCTGTGCCCATTCTAAATATAAGCCAGGCAGGGTTTGCCAAAAGCAGCGCTTTATTTTTTCCCTTATTTTGTCTGTTCTAAATTAGTGGCTGGCTACAGAGCTGCTGCTGGTGCAGAGGCTTAGGCCACAGTGCCTCCCAGGGGGCCACAGACACACAAGGCTCTGTTAAAACACCATTCACACTGACTTGTGTGCACATACACACATCCGCTGTCTTCTCCTATATAGGCTACATCGCATCATTAATTATGTGATTGGATTTAAATGGGAAGTGCATTTGGTATTGCTGCATTAGGCAGAAAAGAGACATCTGCGGATACAGAGTTACAAGGCTCCATTTGTCCTGAAAATATTCCTCCATACACTCCCCCATATCCTCATCTCTTATTGAGAGTATGTGAGTGCACAGGCTGTCCTGTCCCCTCGCTGTGGCACAACTAGCAGTGGGAGAGTAAAGTCCATTGAGGGGACAAGGGTCAGAGAGAAAGTGATGAGGGAGAGAAATGAGGCAGGCCATGCTGTTCTTGTTAGCATGGCTGCTAGCCTAGGCCCAGCAGGGCAAACAGCGCTCTCTGGTGCCATGCTGGCTGTGTCCATCTGACGACATATACCTCCTCTTCCTCACCTGTCTCACTGTGTCTCTGTGTTTATCTTTTTTAAGTTTTAATTATTTAACCATTCTTTAACCAGGAAAGCCTTTCCAAGGGAGTCCTGGCCAAGAGGCATCAACAACACAACCCACATTGCATACAAAATACGATAAAAAGAGAAATAAAAGTTAAAAACAATGAAATAAAAAGGCACATTTAGAAGCAGTGGCAGGGAAATCATTGCATCTCCAGGTCTTTCAAAATAGACTCCCTTTGGATCTGTCTGACGTATACCTCCTCTTCTTCACCTGACTCACTGTGTCTGTCTGTCTGACATACACCTCTTCTTCCTCACCTCCTTCTGTGTCCTGTCTTTCTGTCTGTCTGATGACGTATACCTCCCCTTCCTCACCTGCCTCACTATGTCTGTCTGTCCGCCTGACGTTTTCCTCCTCTTCCTCATCTGCTTCTGTGTCCGTCTGTCTGTCTGACGTATACCTCCTCTTCCTCACCTGCCTCACTGTGTCCCTCGGCTGTCGGCTCTCATTCTGCACCTCCATCCGTTATCTCTCTTCTGTGTCTCTGTGCCCTCAGGCCCTGGCCATTAGGTGTTGTCAGGGCTATCAATTTTTAAAGAGGCCGCGCTGGTGCTGTAGCTGGGTGGTATTCAACACAAGGGTTAGCCATGCGAACAGTACATGTGGCACGAAACACAGTCTCTGTATCCTATAGTGGAAAACATTAAAGCTCTCACAAGTATGTGTCCAATACACTGGTTTATTGTAGTACTAGCCTCATCATCATTATTTTATATATTAGGCTGAGGATAGATTTGTCATACTTCAAAACAGTACTGAGGATTGATACTATATTACTGTGTTAGGAAATATGAGAGTGAAATTACAGCCATATTTCTGAATTACAGGCTCAAAGGCCATCAGTTACATCAGAGTGCCCTCTGGTGGCAAATGTATGTAGTTCCCACGACCGTGTGGGTACAGTGAATGCCCCTAATGCCTGATAGATAAGGCACTGGCCTCCTAAGCCAGCGATTGTGGGTTTGAGTCCCACCTGGGGTGGCCCTCCTCTGTCATGTACATAATGGAAAGAGATATTAAAGCTTGAGCCATTTAAACAAACACAAAAATGGTGTGTCTGTGACCAAAAACAGCCTACCCACTCTTTAATAATAATTTGGTCATAGTTTAATATACATTTGTAGTATCCCTGTGTCTGTGGAGATTCTCAGCCGTCAAGGTTGTCACAATCAAAAGATGACTTCTTTTACTCTTGTTCTTGTTTTGCTAGTCTGTCTTTGCTTATTTTTAGCGTAGTGTCATAAAATTGCTATGCTAAGAATAATCAGGGCAGCCCCAGTGTAAATTTGTAATTAGTTCTCTGTAACAAGTAATTAGTAGGCACAGCTTTGACATTTTACAGTCTGTTTTTTGCTCATGAATTATAGTGGTACCTTACTAATATACTTACCCTGTTCTTTTACTTTCAGTCAATGATTCACTCTATAAACAAATCATTACTTTGGAATGAGAAAATGAAAGAACTTGATGAACAAAATGTATTAATTTTTAAAATTAAATTCTTGAATGCCTGTTCTTTACGCCTTTAGGGCCTTTGATCATATTTCCAGTTACTAAGTGCAACACATACATAATGTTTTGGAGCCTCGGAATTTTGAATTCAATCTTACTCTGTGTCTAGGATCCTGGACTTCCATCGGGTCCCTCCTGTAGCTGGTCGACTGGTCAACATGACGAAGGAGATCCGTGATGTGACTCGAGATAAAAAGCTCTGGAAAACCTTCTTCATATCACCAGGTATTCATGAAAAACTAAATCTGAAAATATGAATGAGCCACAATGTACTGTATTTAGACAGACGTAATAAATTGCTCTGAGTTCAGCCTCAAACTTTGAACATGCTAAAGGTAATACATAAAAGAACAGTTGGTGTGTTTTATAATGTCCTGTGCCCTGAATATTCATTTGCATGGGATTAGTATTATCTGGGGACACTCGCGCCAAAGCATGACACTTCATTAGCAATGCAACTTTTTACTTTGCATATTATACATATGGAATATCCTCACAGGATTAAAAGTACTGTGGATCTCAGCAATTAATACAAAATGCCCTGGGTAATCATTTATCTTGGCCTTTAAATATATCTGCTGTGCATCCCAAATAGAAATATCATCTTTTAACAGTATTTATCACCGAGTACTTTTATAGAATGTACATTACGGTGTTGATTTGTGCTCATTAATAAAGAACGTCTGCATGTCTTTGCTTATACAGCCAATAATGTGTGTTTCTACGGGGAATGCTCCTACTACTGCTCCACTGAGCATGCTCTCTGTGGCAAACCGGACCAGATAGAGGGATCACTGGCTGCTTTTCTCCCAGACCTGGCTCTGGCCAAACGCAAGACCTGGAGGAACCCGTGGAGACGCTCCTATCACAAACGCAAGAAGGCTGAGTGAGTGATCAATCCTGGACATTACTCCAACATTCACCTTCATAAGCACTGTCACATAAAGTAGGTTTTAATATAGAAAACCTATGTTAAGATTATTGTACATTTAGTATTCCAAGTAACACTCAAAAACCACAAGTCAACTCTCACCACCAACTTATGGCCTGTATGATCAGACTTGCTGAAAATGACAGGAGCATTATTTAGTGCATACGGCTGAACAAAGTAGAACACATTTGTCAAAACTATGTGTTCTATAGAGTATAACTGTTTCAAAATAAAATGCCTGGTAAGGATCTACAACTACACAAAGAGGACAACTAAATCCAGACTAGACAAACTGAGCACTATATGAAAAGAAGTACATTTATGTTTTTGACTTTCTTCTTATAAATATTTTAAACCATTTTTAAACCAACTCATCATCTCACCCATTAGCCCTAGGTTTGTTCATAGACAACACAATAAATCTCTCCAGGGCTTCCATAAAGTGTGCAATTGCAATTGGTTATGTAGCCAAAATTTACCACCAAAACACACCCATACACACCCAACATTAAAAAATATTGTAGACCTTATGATAGAGAATTAAAATCCCATGTCTAATACTGAATAAAAAGATGAGACTATTAAAGTTGGTCTCTAGACTGGTTTCAAGCACTGCAACTAAGGTAGATACAAATTCCACATAAACTAAGAACAATATATTACATTTCAGATGGGAGGTGGACCCTGACTACTGTGAAGAGGTCAAGCAAACACCACCTTATGACAGTGGGACAAGGCTACTGGACGTTATGGACATGACTATCTTTGACTTCCTAATGGGTAAGTCCCTAAAGATTTATATTTTCAATTGAACTAACTCACTCACTCTCATTAAGAGAACTCTAACATTACACCAATTTTTTTTTATCAGGAAACATGGATCGCCACCACTATGAGACATTTGAAAAGTTTGGTAATGAGACCTTCATAATTCATCTGGACAATGGCAGAGGGTTTGGGAAACACTCTCACGATGAATTGTCCATTCTAGTGCCACTGACCCAGTGCTGCAGGTAAGGACTTTAAAATAAAACTAAACTAATTCTCTTCCGCTTAATACCCAGAAATCCAACGTTTAGAAGTTGCTATGACTTTTTCACTTGCTTTTCTTTTGTCTAGCTATGTTTTTCTTTTTATTGCGCTATACTAGCCACTTTCTCTGTATTAGTGGTAGCCAATACTGACAGCTGTATACACCAACCTCATAACAACCAACATTTTTATCTATAAAATATAAAGATAATAAAGGATACTTTTATCATATTAAATTGTTCATCAGATACATGAAAAAAATTAACACGTTTCATTTCCATTCATTAAAGCTGAAAGGGCCTTTATTGTTAAAGTGAATCACTATACAATACATATACTTTTAAACCCAGCCTTACTCCTGAAGTAGCATACTGTAGTATAAACTTGATGATATATAGACTCTGGTTTTGCAGAACAGGGATATCAATGTGCACTGTGGCCACTCTGATTTCTCCCCCCTGCTGCTCTCTTTCTGCAGAGTAAGGAAGTCGACCCACTTGCGTCTGCAGCTGCTGGCTAAAGAGGAATATAAGCTGTCCTTGCTAATGGCAGAATCCCTGTTGAGAGACCACCTCAGCCCCATCCTCATCCAGCCCCACCTGGATGCCATGGACCGAAGACTGCGCCAGGTCGGGGCAGCACACTCATTAAACAAGCCTGACTAATCCTAGCTCAATACTGCAATAGCATGTATAATACCTCCACTAAGAAAGTTGTGGCTTTACTCACATTGGTTGATTTGTTAGACAATTAGACAATTAGCAAGACAACTAAAAACTAATAATCAGTCACTCATTGTCAGATACATGTATTAGGGGTTTGAAGCTCATTGGATTGAACAATTATCCCTGAACAACGTCCCTGAATTCATATCTGGCCCTTTTATATTTGCCCTTTTATATTTACCATTGTGGGATATGGTCAATGCCTTCGCTCTCCAAGTGCTTTTAGTGCTTTCATATCACTTATGTAGCCCATATAATTAGAAATTTAGATATACAAGTATGGCCAATGCACTGTGTTTCTTTTAGCAAAATATATTACTTTGCACAAACATTATCTAAACAGTAAAGGAAACACATTCAAGTCTGTGGAGCCTAATTCAGTCTGTTTCAGTGTACAGGTCTGCAGTCTTTTTGTAGCATAGGTTTTTCTTTGTTAAAATCAGAAAAACTTTGTAAAGTGTGTGTCTAAATTTTTAAAGATCTAGAGAAACATTCAGTGATTATTGCTGAAATGACAGTAGCATTGCCTCCTCTACTATTCACCCTGGTCTCATTTGGTCCTGTGGTTTCTCTGTCCCTAGGTGCTTAAGGTGCTGGCTGAATGCATCGAAAAGGAGGGCTACAGTTACGTGGTGGAGGACGACCTCCAGAGAGACGCAGACCCGGGCCACAGCGCCCCCCAGAGGAGGTAGCTGACTGTGGGGTCTGACAGCCTAGATTGAACTGGAAGCCCGGGGGATTGAAGACTGGACTGAGCACCTCACGTTTGAACTGGAGTCCAATCCTGCAGCACCATCTGTACTGCTGTTCTCACAGGGATTGCTTTGCTGAAGTGTCAGCGAAGCCCACCTGCCTGAGGTGAATATAAGCTGTCTGGACCTGCACGCCTGCTGGATAGGACTGGACCTAAAACAGTGCAGTGACTATGTGCACTACTGCTTCAAATGCAAGGGACTTTCTGCATTGAAATGTGTCTGGGATTGACAAAACTTTGGACTAAATACACCCCACCATGATAATAGTATAGGATAGTATCACTACAGCTGGCACCTACTGGCTCATCGCAGCACTACCAAACCATTCAAGTCTTGCAAGAGACGCCTTCGCTTCATCTTGTCCAGGACCCTGTTTTGAATTCAGTGAATTCTGGGGGACTTGTAAAGAACTGCTTCCTCTGCCCTCCTCTCAGCTGAACTATGTGTTTCTTAGTATTGTCGATATTGCCAAGTGTTTGGGTTGACCATTCATGGAGGAGGAAGAGGTTCCTGTTGTCTTAATCAAAATAATTATTTGCTGCAACATGTTTTATTGCAAAGTGTCTTTTCCTTTTGTTTGAGCTGAACTGTTTCAGCTTGTGACATTGGTAGTGGAAATGAGATCATTTGATTGGAGTGCAGGCCTACTCCTGGATTTGTCTGATAATTTGCCCATAAATGTTCTGTGTCCTTGAAAGAGTATTTATTCATTCATATTTATTGTTTAAAATTAATTCAGCAGTAACATACAATTTTCAGTTTTAAAAAGGTTAATTAATGCAACACGACAGAGGTGTACTTCCTCACTTGTCCTCAAGAGGGCAAAAGGAGCATGTGCAAAAGTAGCTGCCGGATCTGTGCCTCTTTTTACAGTTCTCCCAGTGATCACCATTTTACAAATATTACTCCTGCTTTAAAACAGTATCACATATGGGCCAAATGAGTGAGCCTACGCCTGTGTTTACACCTATTCAGTTTCTAACTACTGTTTTCTTTTTAACCAATGGGATTAGGTTTATGGTACTAAAAGCCAATGTGACACTAAGAGTTTTATATTATTATTTCTTTGTAATATATTTGATGTTGCCGTTGTGGAGAGATTATTTTTCAGGATGTATATTTCATTCATACCAGCTGATTGCTTAACTGTTACTGTCGGCAGTTAGGTCATTGGCTGAAAGTTAATATATACTGTAGGAAAATCTAGTGCCTGTGCAATGATAGAAATACTTGAATGTGTGGATTTATTCCTCCCAGGTACGAGCTATAGATAAAGACGTGGAGGATCTATGTGCGTGCTGACTCCATTTGTTCACATCTCGGTTTGCTACAGTTTCCATAGTCCCGTGTCAATGCAGAGTGTATGGGAGTATGGGTGGATTCACGGAGAATAGTAGATGAAGTGTTGTCAAAGTGAAAATGCTTCTTTTTTATTCACCTCATTGTTTCTGTGGATTTCTTTTTCATTTTCCTTGCATCATGGTAAAAGTGCAATAAAACAAAATGAGCAGAGTTATTGTAGTCTGTCTGTATTTTTATGGGTCCATGAAAATGACTAGTATTTCTGTTAATTATCCTATCCAAGCTCAAAATGATCACTCAGAAATTACTAGAGGTTTTTAGTGGATAATGATGGTAGATACTATGGACTATACTGACCCCTGCTGTTGACATGAGTGAATTACATCACACGTTATAAGAACATTAAGTAGCTGTTTTTTTTACACAATTATAAAAGTATTACTCAAGATTTTTCAGCTGATTGTTGAAAAGCCATTTGTAAAGTATATATATTTTTTTGTATATTAACACTTTCCAAAAAAGAAAAGAGGAAGGGCTGAGTGCCCTACACATAGACAGACAAATAGACAAGCAGGGTTAGGAAGTACAGAGTTCCAGCTTATTAAATCAAGACATACATTAAATCAAAAAGCTATAAATTATACAATTATTAATCATGAACATATTACCCAGACTTGTTAGCCATTTGCTCCAGCACAAACTAGACAGCATTCTGTACTGCATTAAAATCCCTGGCAGTAGTCCATTGTCCAGTTTCAGTTTTATAGTCATTAGATAGTAGAAGAGCAGCCTGCTCCATTCAAAGCAGATCCATAAAGTCTTTATACCAGTGGTCTATGTCAAAGCAGTTTGTTTTGCGTTTCTTCCAGTTCATTAAAATTGCCCGTTTGGCTGACATGAAGCCCAGTGACATTACATTGTCAATGCTCTTTGATTTCACATCTTGGCTCCTGATGCCCAATAGACAGACCAGAGGACAAGGAGGAATCTGCACAGCAAACATAGAAGACAATTTATTTATAATATTACACCAAAATTGTTTTATCAAAGGAAAATGCCAGAACATATGCATTAGTGTGCCCTCTGTCTCACAACCATACCAGCACAATTTAGATATTTTCTTATCAATTTTGTTAAGTGTATAAGGAGTTAAATATGCTCTGTGTAATAATTTAAGTTGTATAATTTTATATCTTACACGTTTTGATAATTTTGTACTTTGTAGTGCAGCATCCCATTGTGAGGCAGTAATTGAAACATCAATATCTTTCTCCCATTGAGTTTTAATAAAATTATTAATATATTATTATTATATTATTATTATAGATTCTTGAGACAGTGCCTCTTTTATTAGCAGCAGATATCAATTTGTCCTCAAGTTCCTTTTTGTCCCCCATGTTTGGCCCTTGAGATAATATCGATTTCATAACAGATTTAATTTGTAGATAGGATAGAAACTCAAAATCTTTCAAACCATATTGTATTTTAAGCTCTTTAAATGATACAAATATTTTACCATTTAGAATCAGCTGTGATATATATTTAATGTTATTTTGCATCCAGGTCTTATTCTTTAGGTATTGGTTTCCAGCTCTAAATAAAGGATTAAACCATAAGGGACATAAAGGTAAAGAAATTCCACTAAATTTCAAATGTTTTTGTAATATTTTTACAATATCACACAAAAAACTAAACAGTGGGTTATTTATCTTAAAGGCATTCTTTGGGCTATACCATAGTGATGTTAAAGACAGATCTGGATTATGTTCTTTTAAAATTTCCTCCTCAAGCCATTCCCAACTCCCCACTTCTCGTACACCACTGTAAGCCCATTTTAAGGGATACCTAGAATTGTGCGATATAATAAAGATATATGTCCGGTAGTTCAATTCCACCTTTATCCCGAGATTGTATTTATTTTTTATAGTTAATTTCTTTAAACCAATTTGGCAGAAACTTAAGTGGTATTGATAAAATAAAAAAGGCCAATCTTGGCAAAAGGTTCATTTTAATAACTTCACAACGCCCCCATAGTGATAGAGGTCCATCTTTTTATATCTTCCTTTAAAGTTTTTAGAAGATCTGCTGTATTTAGTTCAACCATTGATTCCACAGGGAATCTAATTTTAACTCCTAAATATTTCATACCTTTAGTCTTCCATTGAAAAGGAGCTGAATCAAGGTGGAACTGGAACGTGTGGTGGTTGAGGCTTCACTCTTAGTATAGTTTACTTTATATCCAGAAATTTTCCCAAAAGCATCTATAAGTTCAAGCACATGTGGAATAGATTTTTGTGGGTTTGTTAATGTTAAGAAAATGTCGTCAGCAAATAAATTAACTTTAAAGTTATATTCCACCCCAGAGATTTCTTTTTCAGTTCGTAGGGCACATGCTAAAGGTTCTAAGGCAAGAACAAAAATTAGAGGAGAAACAGGGCACCCTTGACGCGTGGACCGATGAAGAAAAAAGAGATCAGACATCATGCCATTAGTTTTAACTGTTGCAACAGGTTGGCAATAAAGAGCTTTAACCCATTTTATACAAGTACTATCAAAACAATATTTAGAAGCGACAATGCTATCGCTGGATGCTGAAAAGTCTCCGCCCTCTTCATTAAATGCAACAGCCTCCTTAAATTACTTGAGGCCTGATGGCCTAGTATAAAACCAACTTGATCAATATGAATCAATGTGAGAATCACCTTTTCCATTCTTTTTGTTGGTGGTCATTTCCTGGTTTAGGGATAAGTGAGATGCAGGCCTGCCGCATAGTTGGAGGCATAGATTGCTTAGTTATTATATCATTAAATAGCAGAGCAAGGAATGGTGCAAGAATATCTTGAAAACATTTAAAAAACTCAATTGTGTAGCCATCATCTCCTGGTGTTTTACCATTCGAGAGGGATTTGATTGCTAACTTAATCTCCTTAGCTTCAACAGGAACCTCCAAACTATCCCTGTCATTCTCTTAGAGACGGTAGTGGTATATTTTTGAAAAACTCATCCATGTCTTTTCCACTTCCATAACACTCTGATTTATACAATTCACTATAAAATTTTGCAAAGGTTTTGTTAATTTGCCTAGGTTCATTTATTATAGTGCCATCCATGTCATAAATGCTGGTTATCAATTGGCAATTCTGTTGTTGTTTCAGTTTTAGAGCGAGCATTTTACCTGCTTTGTCGTCAGATGCAAAAAACTGCTTTTGCAATTGAAAAAGGGCGTAGGCGTTTTCTTCATGGAGAAATGTTTGTAAATTCTGTTTTACAAGCCAGCATGGCATTTTTAATCTGAGTGTTATTAGGGTCAGAGATGTGATCAATCTCTAACAACTTAAGTTTTTTTGTAAGGTCCTGTTTATGCTTAGATCTTTCTTTTTTCTTAGCAGTTGAGTAACTCAGCCATTCCCAAAGTCAACACTGTCATGGCCCCCTTAAATTTCCGAAAATCCCTCGCGGACCCCCAACAATAAAACTTCTCTATATTCAAAAGACTCTGCCATGTTTTTCTCTGTATGTTTTTTATAAAAACATTACAAAAGATATTTGACTAAAAGTTGTTTTAAAGTTGTTTTTCATTGACTTTTTATTGACTTTTTGTATATTTTATTTGTTTTTATGAACCAAAACCATGTGTCTGAAATAATTATAATAATAAAAAAATTATAAATTGAAATTGAAATTGAAATATAGACAGCCTCTGGGGGGCCGCCCTGAAGTACCTTCGCAGACCCCCAGGGGCCCACTTTGGGAACCACTGGAGTAACTAATTATCCATCCCATACAGGTTGCCTTATAGGCTTCTGTATAGAATCTACAGACTGTAGGTTGTTTTCAAAGTATTCTTGCGTATTACCCTGTATCATATTGACAAAAAATTGATCTCTCAATAGAGAGTTGTTAAATCTCCAATGTTTGCTTTTATTCTGATTAACTGATGTTAAAGAGAGCATAACAGATAAAGGGGTATGGTCTGAAATAATCAGATTATGAATTTTACATTCTATAACGTTCCTGATCAGCAACTGCGATATAAGAAGATAACTGATCCTAGATCATGAATTATGACCATGAGAGTAATAAGTATATTCACGGGCTTCTGGATTAACAATGAGCCATATGTCAGCTATTGCGAAGGAGTCCTGCAACTCTCTCATTGCATTAGACAATGCTCTATCAGATGGGAGGGGGCTACTGGACCTGTCCACTAGGGAATCACTGACAAGATTTAAGTCTCCACCCATCAAAATAGGGTAATCATCATACTCTGCCAATAACAGATTAAGCTTGGACAAAAAGGTATTTTGCCCAACATTTGGAGTATAGACATTAACAAGTGTATACTTTTCATTCTGTAATGATCCTGTCAGAATTATATATCTACCTTCTTTATCAATTAGTTGTTTTGTTAAAATAAATAGAATTCTTTTTGCAAACTAACTCCTCTGGATGCCCCAGTGACAGGTGCAGAGAAAGCTTGACCCACCCATCTTTGCTTTAGTTTAGCTGACTCTTCTTCATTTAAATGGGTTTCCTGGAGCATAACAATATCACGAGATAGGGATTTCAAATGATTCATTATTTTATACCTTTTAATTTTATTAGAAATCCCTTTTATATTCCAGGTAATCCAATTAATGTTTGTATTCATTAATCAACAAAATTAATTTACTTTGAGACTCTGTAGTGTCACTAAAGGGAAAGGGATGGGTAAAAAATGAAAACATCACAAAGACATAAAAAATGCCAGAAGGCTATAGAAAAACAAAAGAAGTGGACAAAAACCCACTATCCATTTTCATCCGTGAACAAAATAAATGGCGTCAGTGTCATACTACTTATTAACCCTTAAACATTTTGCGGGGGCATATTTTCAAAGTAGGGATATCAGAATTATGAGGTGCCCCTTCCACACAGGCCAGCATTAACTATGTATACACAGAAACATAATCAATAAAATAAATCAATAGAATAAAAATAAATAGCCTATTGGGCTTTTTAATTTTATATAATTTTGATATTACTAACTCAATAGAACATGCGAACATTTGATTGACTGAATTCTTAAATTTATTTTTCTGACTTTTCTATTGCTAATTTGACCCCACAGACAAGCTGAAAATCTGACGAAAACTTTCATTTACATAGACCAATTATATTACATAGTAAGCCTGAACTTGTACTTCAAAAAGACTGAATTTGATTAATCTGTCTTAAGAAACCAACATAACATATTTTACAAAACTCTACCTAACTAACTAGACTAAAATAATCCCGTATGTAGTATGTAGTCAGGTCTGTGAATAAATTCTTAAAATTGAGCTAAATTGGCCAGTGCTTGTGCAGGTTAGGGGGCAGTTAAAGAAAACAAAATTAAGTGAAATAAAAAGTTGAATAGTGACAATTTTCTTGTGTTTTTGTGCAAAAATAATACAAATGTGGTATATTAGTTTTAAAATGATGTGTAATTTGTATGAATAAGCGTTACAATCTTGCATCAGGAAGGGACATAAAGAAGGGCGTAAAACCTATGCCAAATCAATATGTGAATCACACTGTAGAAGGCAGATGATTTTCTGTAGCAACCTCAAAAGTAAAAAGAGAAGCCCTAGTTTGATATTTGCCACACAGTGTAGATGGAAATACCCGTCTGTCCAGTCATACTTTTTGTATTTTTTATATGTACAGTAATTTTGGTGATATATTTTCTCAGCAGCTTACATTAAACTGCCATCTTACAAGATTGTTCGATGAACTACATACACATAAACTTGTGCAGATTCTTGTTTCATCATTCCCAGTGCACTATTGTGTTTTGATAGCCTTTCCTCACAGAACACCCCCCGGAAAGGCTGCTTGGTTGGTTTACACAAATGCATACGCACACACTCAGCGGCAGACAGGGTATGAATGGAGGAAGCTGAATCTGAGACAACCATCGGACAGACACACAGTGAAGGGCTGTAATCAGTGTGGCCAGCCGCAGACAGGACGGCAGAGGAAGCCTTGTCATGGGAGAAAGCCCTTTATCAGATCTCACTTCAAACCAACCTGAAGCACTGACCTCTTAACTCTTGATACAGTATGGTACTTCAGTTGCTCTGGGTAGCATTATTAAGGCAACTTTAATGAGAGAGATCTCACTACATTCCAAAATGTTTTGGTTTTTTTTGTTAAGTAAGTTAACGTTAAGTGTGACAGGTACAGGTACAAGTGAGATAAAACTTTTTTTAAAGTTAGGCTCTGGATAAAGATAGGTGTATCAATGTACCAAAATACACAAAATTGCAAAAAAGAGAAGAAAATGAAAACTAGAAGAACTTTTCTCACAATGATAAAAATATAGTGCCCAGACCTGCACTTGAACTCAAAGATCTTCTAGTTCAGGGGTAAAAGTCACACAATTGTGAAGAATCTACTAAAACTAATCATTTTAGTTAGTATCTCAAAATGGTAGACAATGCCTAACACTCCTGGATGTAAACCATAATCTGGACCCACACCAAAGTTTTGTCCTTGGCTCATTACTGACTTTTCCTTAAAAAATAAAATAAAATAAATTAAATACATTTGTAAGCACTCTTTGCGTCACTGTCACAGCCACTACTTTTGCACAGTAGTGTATTTCTACTGTAACAAGCCTCTCTATGCACAAAATAGAGTAGGGGTTACTCTGGAGCTAGCTTATTTATTATCTTTCCTCTATAAGACATTTGGCTCTGCGGGGAATGCTATTTTTTTTTAAATTTCAATCACAAGAACGCAAAAACAGGGAAATCGCAGGGCCACTTAATAGGCCTGAAACTACAAGGTGCTGCAGTGTTGACCTTTTGGTAGCTTCATTAGCCAATCAGAAATAAACAAGGATTGCTTTAATGTCTTTGGGTCTGGCTGGTAGCGCTCCTATAGGCTGCTGCTGCTGTGCACCAATGGGCCCACACACGGAGGCCTTGCAGACCTCAGGCTGTTTTTCCCGGCCTCTGTTGCCTCACGGGACTCCTCCAATTGCCCCGTTACGATCCCTTCAAAATATACACCCCCAGTTTTATGGACACGGAAACAATTTATAGCCATTATACAGTATTATAGATAGCATCTACAAAACTTCCCGTAGTTGACTAAATGTCGGCCAGAGTGGACACACACACACCCTAAAGAGTTAACAGAGAGAAAAAGAAAACAAAGATGCAAAGGTTCTTGTTTGTTGGTTCGGGTCAGACTGCATGTTTTAAGTACAGTTACAGAGATTAAGACTATAAAAAGAAGCAAAATAAAACAAAAAGACAGAGTACAAATACAGTGGACCACCCAGAAATCTTTGGGTAGAGAGGAAGAGGAGTGAATTGTCCAGTACTATAGCCTTGGGATAAAGAATTAAGCTACTGTGAGGCTATGTCCTGTTGAATATTTCTTCATTCTAAAACAACATTGTATAACAAAAAATGTATTTTATTTCTATTTGTTCTGTTCATGGTAATGTGTAAGCCATACATCAGACAATAATGATTGACTAGTACATTACGTCAGCATAACATTATAAAGATGCATAAACAATTGTATACAGTATACACCCCTTTAATCCAACACCCTTACAGACAATCCTAATGTCATTAGGGAACAGCCATATTTATAAAACTTTATCAGGATCGCAAAACATCAGTATCAATATCATTCTTTCTACTTTCTTTCTCTAATGTTAAACATTTTTGTGTCACACATGGTAAAAAGTAGTGTTTTGCCTTTTATATTATAAAAGGTTCAGAGGTCATCTCATGTTTTTTTATTTCAAGCCTGTAAAGAGCACATGATTGTGTGTTCTTGAATCTGTTTTATATACAGTATAATTTTTTTTAAAGGATGATTACATTATTAGTTTAGGTGAAGCCAACTCCAAGTTTGTTGTAATTTGGTTGCTCCTAAATAGGAAAACCCAAACAACTACTCCATTGCTGCAATAGATCCATGTCCTGTTTGATTTGATATAGTAAATGTTTAACTCATGTAAAACATACAAAAATACAAGACTCTGGACTAACTTCCACCAGTCAAAGATAGGGATAAATCTGTCAAAAATAAACTGAAAAAGAACTAAACCAGACTTACCATAATTTAATTTAGGATTAAGATGTTATTTTTAATTGTGTTGACAATTAAAACAAAAATGTAATGGCTGTTACATATTGCGATGCATGTGGTTCTTCCCTAGACCTGAATATGATTGGCCGTATAAGGGACATAATTGGTAATAAAAGACTATATTGATATTTTAATGTCCAGTGTCAACCACATAAGTGTTCACCTGTGCGTCTCATATGTGGCCCTGGTGTAGATCAATGCTGTAGCCGTTGGAGGGCCCATAGAAGGGTGGTCCTGCGTCCTTGGTTGGGACAAGGAGGGGACGTGGAGCGGGGGCTGGATCTCGTCAGAGCTCATAGTGAGTGGCAGCTGAGCAGAGCATGTGGCAGAGCAGAGCGGCAGGACGCGCTGTTGCTGCTGCGCTTTGGCCGAACTCTTTGGACCTCATCTGGGACCCCTAAAACTTCAGACATGTTTGATAACTCCAACTACCCCTTCAACTGCTTCAACTACGATGGCGATGGATACCCTTCCTCCAGCACGGACGAAGACAAGAAAATGTCCCGACCTGCTTACAGGTACGCGGGTGCTCAGCGTTTATTTCCTTCTCTAATTTGTTTTAATACACTTTATTTATTGTATAGTGTTTCATTTAATTTTTTTATTTATCAATTTAAGTTTTGAATTTTTGTGCCTGTTATATTTTCTTATTTTTATATTTTGTCATAAATGTTGTAGTTTTGTCTTTCAATGTTAAGCAAAACCTTCTTTGCTACAATTTTTTGTTAAACTTTTTAATTACCACAATCTTCACTATGCAACGGCTGTGAAGATTCTCGGTCATTTAGAATATAAAAGAGTTATCTGGACGTGTGGTTTTCATTCATTATGTTTGTACACTTCCTATCAAAAGAGATCTTCATAAAACTAACCTATGAAGCAGTAGAAGCATCAAAACATTGTAGGTAACAATTAATTATAAAGAATGTAAAAATGTGAGATAATTTATTTTTGATATGCAAACTTTTAATTGAAATATATAATGATTTAACAATAATGTTCATAATTTAAAAGTGAATGGAATGCTTTGTAGATTTTAATTTAGGCGCTTACTAATGCTTAAGTGATCTGTAATAATGTGTGTATTATTTAGCAAGTTTTACCTAAAATAAACATTCTATAAATGACAATGTAACACATAACTCATTAACATAGATACACAAATTACTTGCCGTCTTCCTACTTTCCCATTATTTTGGAAAAGGCCTATATTCCTTTTAATTATAAAGTTAGTGTCTTCTTTTTAGTACAATTAATCTTCCTCCTGTTCTAATCACAATCTTTACAGAAGCATTTGTCTTTTATTATACTAAGAACAAAAGCTAAATTTGTAATTTTAAGCATCAATTTATAACTTTTATTAATGCTGTCCCCTGGAAATGAAAAATGCCCCACTTAAAAAAGGCAAGTAAAGAGGTAGCCGTAAAAATCTCCAAGACTTTACTTTGAAAATAATGTATTTTTTATGGTAAATTACTTAAATAAAATAGTGTTTGCGTGTGTGTCAGTTACATAGCTCTGATCGCCATGGCCATCCAGCAGAGCCCAGAGCAGCGGGTCACTCTGTCGGGCATCTACGAATTCATCATGAAACGGTTTCCGTACTACCGCTCCAATCAGAGAGCCTGGCAGAACTCCATCCGCCACAACCTGTCCCTCAACAGCTGCTTCATCAAGGTACTACAGCACTGACACTTGGATCTATGGGAAAGGTTTACAATGAGTGATTAGTAAAACATACAGTTTTAAATGGTGTAAAGTGTCTATTTTTAAAATAATGTATACAATTTCTGCATCAGATTTTGATTAAAAAACATTATTTCAGCTTTTTTTTTTATAAAGTTAAAGATGCATTATACAGAAACCAATTTGACACTAACTACGTCAAACCAGGTTTAAAAAGCTTACCTTAAACTTCTAATTCAGAGCTTGGTGTTTTGCCAAAATCTATACATATTTTACTTTGCTTCCGTTTTCCCTATTCACTTTAGTGTTGACAAGCATTGCAGACAAACCAGTCAATGTAAGCAAACTCAAGACTCACTCAAGTTTTCCATTACAAGCTGAAGGTTCTCATCAATTAAAATTCTTGATACTGAAGCATGGATTCTGTCTTAAGTATTATTTGTTCACTGATGATTCCTATTACAGGCTATTAGGTGATTAAATAGTTTTGTCAAATACAAGAAAAAATGCAAACCCTCCATTTATGCTTAACCTATTATTATGATTTTTTTTTTTCAGTTTATTCTCATTACTCATATTCAATGAATAACTTTTGTGTTATTGATATCTAGGTTCCTCGAACTGAGGGAACGAGAAGGGCAAAGGGAACTACTGGACTTTTGCCACTGGCTGTGAGTCTATGCTCGACTTGTTTGAAAATGGTAACTTCAGGCGTCGCCGGCGCAGGAGGAACATGAAAATCGGTCTTCGAGATTCGGTGGACACACCCTTCCACCCTCTGGAGAGTAACCAGCCCATACCTGCAGCCCGTCGCCTCCAACCCGACTCACCACTATGTCCTCTTAATCCAGACAGGCAGCGTCCCGGTCCACAGCAAAGCCACATGGTCGATAACCCAGGCCAGGGCAAACCAGAGTCAGAGATCAAGTTTAGCATCGACTACATCCTGTCCACTCCAGACCCACCGCTGCCTGGGTTCAGATCCTCCCACGGTCCTGTTCACATAGGCCCCACAGGACCACCCATACATGTCCTGGAGCCCCAGCACCTCAATCTGCATTTCTGGACTCTGTGAAAGAGAAAAAGGAGACTGGAATTAGTAATATCTGCTGATTAGAATCTGTTACAACTGGACAAAGGGCATACAAAGACAAACAAATAACTGTAAAGTGTAAATAAGGAACTAACTAATGAAGGTACAGTGTGACAAAGGGAATCATTATTATGTAAAACATATAATGTGAATAATACAAGTCAGCACAGCACTCATGTTATTATTAACTGTTTGTTCAGTGTTGAGTGTTGACATAGAATAGGTTTACAGGGTCTACATGTAAATATACTATATACTCTGGGCTAATTATAAAACAATTACTGAAATATAATTAAAGGATATTGAATTTAAAATACTGTGAAGTTCAGTGTATGTATCACTTTAAAATCTATTAAAACAACAAGTCTTATTGACAGATTACCTTTTCATTTGAAGTTGTTATGAAGGGTTTCTTTTTGAAGGTATTTATTTTCTTAATAGTAACATTTAGCATTTTAATAGTAGTTTTTCATGTCCACAATACCAGAGTATTTTATTTTATTTTTGCACATAAGGAAAAATACATGTAAATGGGGCATTATAGCAGCCTTCCTCATCTTTTGTCTATAATGAAATGTTTACCTTTTAAATAACCACTGAAAATGTTAACACACACATTCATCCATCAGAATGGGGGGCCTGAATGTCCTCAGTTATGACAGAACTCACTTACTGTACTCTTTATGTCTGGCTAATTTCTTCATTGACCTTTTAAAGTCTTGATTGACTGACACTTAAATTCTAATCCAGTCACTCTCTATTATAACATACTAAAATTTCCATACACTTAAAGAACTCCTACCAAAACAGAGGGCTGCCTTACATTTATTTCCTCTGCAAAGGAGATCAATCATGGCCTGTTGCTGTGCTGTTTGAAGGGACATTTTTCAATTTAACCTTTATATTATGTGTTGACTACATCAGACTTGGGTTTCAACACACTTAACATGAGTGGCATTTAATATAGCATAACACTTGCAAGGTGAGACCAAGATGTGACCCTATTTAAATACAGGGCCTTTGCCTAAACCGCCCCCTCCTCCCCTCCTCCCATAAACAACAGCTACGCGCCCACAGCCCTAACGCAATTATAATTAAACACACCTTTTATGCCTCCTTTGCAAATGCCCCACATCGATCTAGATTTTTAACATTCATATGTGAACTGCCCCCAGCAAACGTCGGCAGCGGCACCTGCGTTTATGGATCAGCAAGTTTCCATTAACAAAGTTGTTGATGTTGAATTGCGCGCTGCTGCCGCCATGACGCCGTGGATATATTTGGGTAAATTAACTTAGCATAAAGTGCTCGGAGGCTACAGAGGTCTTTTGAGGCAGCTAAAGAGAAAGCAAGGCACCACTCAGGCCCGAAAAGTCAATGCACATATTACAATGTCAATGGATATGTGGGGGGGTAAAACAAAAAACAAAAAAAAAACATTGCGCTCTGGTGGGAGAGTGTCTTAATAAAAATGTATCTCTTAAACACGTTCTAGAGACTTCAGTTTTATTACTAATTAATCATACACTTTAAAAGTTAGCACAAACTCAAAATATGAAAATAATAAAGCAGGGTTCGTACAGTCATGGAAAACATGGAAAAAGTCGTGGAATTTTAAAAATGCAATTTCTAAGTCCTGGAAAAGTTTTGAAATTGTATATTTTTGTGTAAACTTTTGTAAAGGTTTTGAAATTTAAACAGTAACATATGTACACTACTAGTTAAACCTGCGTCAGCTAGAATATAGTAAATATAAAAACGCCGTCGTCTTGGCCATTCCCACATCTCACTGCAGGAAAAAGTGAGCAATATCTATTATTTGTCAGAATATTTATACTAAATAACTTTTTTGGCTGGTCTTTGGCTCTTTTGGTTGTGACAATACTTTTAAACAGCATAGATGATTAGTTTATATCTAATAGAGCATCATTATATTTTAATCCCTGGTGTTTAGGCAATAAGTCAGTAAAATTTGTGGAAGAATATATTTCTGGAGGAAGAAGCCCCAACAGTTTTTTGACTAATTTCCAAATTTAACCAATGAAACTGCAGCAAAAGTATGTTTCTAATGTACCACGTAGGACATTTTCAATACTATTTAGCTAAACACATGAAAGTCATTTTCAGGTCTTGGAAATTTAGTCTGGAAAAGTCATGAAAAATTCTTGGTAAAAAAGTGTATGAACCCTGCAAACACTCTCACCTAGACTAAATTCTGTTTATACATTTTTATCAATATCATAGACATATTGATTAGCCAACTTTAGTGAAAATATAAAACTGACATAAATAAAAATAATAATAATGTCTATAAATGCACTTAATTAGCACATTAAGCCAAAGTAGGCAAAACTTTCCATTTATTTTATTTGTTAAACTAATTTCTTGTTTTAATAGGGCCAGCTTACCTGCGAGGAGGCTAGCTCTGCTAAATGAGCAGCTTAAGGCCAAAAACACTGGAGCCGCGAGTTTAAAAATGAGAAACCATCGATGTGAGACGTTACTAAAGAATAAAGCATAAACACAAACAGGTAATTTAGTCTCGAGTATAATGGGTATTAAGGTAAATAGTGGGGTACTGTTTTGTTATGATGAGAAGGCATAATTTCTTCATATTAGCTTGTTTCCTTAAGCTATGGCTAGTGCAGGCTTTTTGTATTATTATAAATATGTAGCTAGCGGCTTGAGCTAAGCTAATGCAGATCTGCAATAGCCCGCAGGCCTTGACAAACACACGTCAGTGCCCTTTGCCATTTGCCGCTGTGTTCAAGCTCAGAGCTGCATGAGGAGTCACTGTAAAGGCTGGGCTAAGGTATAACTTCAAATGGCTGGAAGTGTATGTGTAATATAATGAGAAAATCAACACAGCATGTCAATCAATGGCACTGGAGACATGTTTACATTTGCAGTTGAGATCCTGCAGTGGTAGGTTTGTTTGGCCCATGGATTTAGAAAGATGTCCCTGCCAGGAATATAGCACAGGAGATTGACTGGAGCTGACCACTAAGGTTTCAGAAGGAAAATGGAAAATAGGCAATTTAATAAATGTAAAGGTTTGACATTAAAATAAAGGGAGAGGCATGGTAATATGTTTTTTACTATATCACCTGTAGTAGGTTTTAGGTAGCCATTGCCACTTACATTGTGTCCAGAATAATAATGATGAACCTCAAGTTGCAGACTTACTGGTGTTTCAGAAATGCACCTTTATAATAGACAATTATATACAATTTTAAAGTTTTGAGAGCATAAGTGCAGAGGAGGGATTGTAGTTGTCATAAATATAATGGCAGGAAAGTGGCATGATGGTAATAAAGCATCTGGACACTAGTTTTTCAAGACTAATGCCTCTTCTCACAAGTTTGTACACAAATATAGTTATCATTTTAAAGCTGATAGTCTGAGTATACATGTTCTGTACACATTTTCAAAATGATGGAATATTTTAAATGATCAACAATGTTCTTATTATGTTTTTACTTTAAAATGTTCTTCTTGTTCTTCATGTATATGTCCTCAGGCCTGGTTTGATCTCAGACTCAATCATTAGTGGGTCTTTCTACATATCATGTTGATAAATCATGATTGTTATTGGTTAATTGACTGAAATTTGACATAGTAATAAAAATGACTTGATGAGTTTTAGATTGATACAGATACACCAACCATATTATTTGAAACAATCTATTCAATTTATTATAAGTTATCAATTGAAAAAACCCAAATGAATTCAGTTGCTGTGTAATGACCAATGTCTGTGTTGCAAAGCAGGGACATTGCACTGATCTGACTTTACATGCAATGCAACTACAATGCACCACAGCCTTGGCCTGCTCTTCCTCATGCTTGACGATGCTCATTGACCTGCAGTAAGTCATCTGTCTTGTCCTTGTGACGATTATGCAGTTGGCTGTTGATTTTCTTATTAATTTTCTTCTAGCATGCACCTTTGACCTATGCCTCAGCACAATGTATAGTCCAACCAGCAGGGTGTGCTGTTTGTGGATGTAGAATCCTCAATTCTCCTGCAAATACAAGTTAGGGGTGGAGAATCATTCAAGGTAAAAGGGCTTTGAAAAAAACTTTTCAGTGCAAAAACAAAATATGCTGCATGATTAGAGATATTCACACGGTTAGGCGTCTGCAACAGATGGCATAATATTATGTTCATTTCATGGCAGAAATGCTATTTGTTTATATTGTAGTTACAGGATATGCCAATAAGCTTACAATTACATTATTGTTGTTATTGTACATTAAGCACAGTATCTTACGTAGCACACTGTCATACAAAGCAAGATGTGCAGTGTTAAGTCTCTGTAACACCTGTTTATTATTTACAACATCTAAAACTTACATATTTTCAAGTAAAAACACAACAGTGCATAAAATATGTTTACCTTTCAAAGTAATATCCAGTAACTACCTCTTTTTCCATAGGAGTATTCCAGAATAGTAACCAGTCTCTCTGATTTGCAGCAGCACATGTGGCGACAAATGGTGGTCCGGTGCAGTGGTTGCCCACAGTCTACTGTCTAACACACCCCTCTTCTCTTTGACCGGGAAAATGCTCCAGTGACTGAGGCAGAATGTGAGGGGCCATGTTTTGGGATGAGGCGATTCCAGGCAACCAATAGGGAAGCCCTTGGAGTGGGGCCCATGGGCCTCCAGTGAAAGGCGGGCAGAAGCAAAGGTAAAAGGAGGGGGTTTACTGCAGGTCACCTCCAGCTATTATGATCTGAGGGGGCATCCAGTAGAATATGCAAAGGAGGAATGCATGTCTTGTACCGAGGTGTTTCAAGAAAGCACCCCAATTGCAAATATGTTGGGACAAAGGGTAAATTGTAAACAAAAATGGAATCTCAAAAATCCTATTCACATTAGAACATAAACAACATATCAGATTACCAGATAATTACCATTTAATTTCATTTACAATTACATTTAGTAAATAGTAATAATATAGTAAATAGTTTCAATCCATTTTTTGTAAACGTTGGACCTGACCTAGCAGCAAAAATTCCTGAGTATGGAAATAATTTATTGAATGATTCACTAATAGAACGTAATCCAAAAACCATCTTTCTCTCTGATGTAAGTGCAGCTGAGATCAAAATAATTGTTAATAAATGCAAAAATAAAACATCTACAGATTGTAATGACGTAGATATGATATTAATAAAAAAAAGAAATAGACAGCATTTTAAAACCTTTCACTTATATATGTAACCTTTCATTTCAGACTGGTATATTTCTGAATAAAATGAAAACTGCAAAAGTAATACCGCTGTACAAAAACGGAGATGAGCACATCTTCACCAACTACAGGCCTGTCTCTCTGCTGCCCCAATTTTCTAAAATTCTAGAAAAACTTTTTGATGAAAGATTAGAGAAATTTATAGAGAAGTGCAACATAATAAATGGAGGTCAGTATGGTTTTAGATCAAAGATGTCATCGTCAATAGCCATAATAGAGGCAGTGGAAGAAATTACTAATGCTATAGATAAAAAGAAATGTGCAATTGGAATATTTGTTGATTTAAAGAAAGCTTTTGATACAGTTAACCATTCAATATTAATCACTAAACTGGAAAGGTACGGCATTAGGGGTGTGGCTTGGAACTGGATCAAAAGCTATTTAACAGAGAGACAACAGTTTGTTAAGATGGTTGATGGTTAAGATGATTGTTTAAGTCAAGATGTCTGGGCATTGTTTGTGGGGTCCCTCAAGGATCGGTATTGGGTCCTAAGTTATTCAGTCTTTATATAAATTATATATTTAATGTGTCTCAGTTATTGAAATTTATATTATTTGCCGATGATACGAATATATTCTATTCTAGTGATAATTATAATAATCTTATAAATACAGTAAATTGTGAATTAATTACATTAAAAACATGGATGGATATGAATAAATTGTCTATTAACTTAGATAAAACAAAGGTAATCATGTTTGGTAATTATAAAGAAAACTTAGAATTATTAATAAATATAAATGATATTACTCTAGAAAAAGTATCACAAATTAAATTTTTAGGAATAACTATTGACAGTAAATTAAGTTGGAAACCACACATCAGATACATTCAAAATAAAGTATCCAAAAGCGTCTCAATAATGAATAAAGTTAAATATGTTCTGGAATATAAATCTCTATATATATTGTATTGTTCATTAGTTATGCCATATTTAACTTATTGCATAGAAGTGTGGGACAATAACTATAAAAGTTCACTATATCCCCTCTTTAAACTCCAAAAACGTGCAATCAGAAACATGCATAATGTTGGATACTGTGATCATACAAATACATTATTTTTGAAGTCTAAATTATTGAAATTTTTTGACTTAGTTGATTTTTATACTACACAACTCTTGTATAAAGCCAGTAAAAATACATTACCAGGTCATATTAAAAAGCTCTTCACAGAAAGAGAAGGGGGTTATCACCTGAGGGGATGTAGTAACTTTAAAGTGCAGGTGGTTAGAACCACCAGGAAAAGTCTGTGTGTATCTGTGTGTGGGGTCAGACTTTGGAACGGCTTAGGGACCCAGCTCAAGCAATGCTCAAATATCCATCAGTTTAAATTAAAATATAAAGAAAAGGTGCTGTCTCAATACAGGGCTGAGGAAGGGCTCTAATGTGTTCTCTCTCTCTGTTCTCAAGAAATATGGTTATGATGATGGTTTTATTGTAATCATATTATTATTCATATGATGGGTTATGACTTCATAGCCAAGTAAATAGAGATATAACTATAGAGCTATATGAAATCAGTTTGCTGTATATTATTGTTGTTGTTATAGTTGTTATTGCTATTGTTGTTGTCATTATTATTATCAATATTATTAGTGGTAATAATGAAGACAATGATGTTAATATTATTATTACTATTATAGGGTATGACAGTTTATAGTAATATTGGTGATAGTCAAAATTGTTCTATTAAGTGATTATAATTAATCTATGGTATAGTGATTATTGCTGGTAATATTATTGTGATATCCTGTCATGATTATTAATATAATTAATCTGTGGTATAGCGATTATTGGTAATATTATGGGGATATTCTACAATGTTATAGTATAATTAATCTATGGTGTTGTGATTGTTAGTAATAATATTGGGATATTCTACATTGTTATTGCTAATATTAATCTATAGTATGTAATTATAAATACTATTTTTAGGATATTGCTGCATTAATGTTACTCTAATAATTATACTGTAATATTGTTTAATATTGATGATGAATGCTGATATGGTAACTAACTAGTAAGATCTGACCATTATATATAACTCTATAATGATTGAATTATTACTGCAACCATATAGTTTGATATAAAAGAATAAATTAGGGGTGGGAGTCAATAAGTTTTTCTTCTTCCCACTCCCTTTCGAGCAAATATTGCATATGTATGTTAAATACATTTATATATACACACAAATATATATATTGTAAATAACCCAGAGTATATTTTGCCTTTGCTGGGAACACTGTTGATTCTTATTTTGATATGTTGTATTGTTTTGTTCTGGTTACGGTTAACTTCCTCTTTTGACAATGTGCACTTTTATTTTTATGTGGTGTTTCCTGTGGTGGCGCTGTTACGTTGTACTTTATTAGCTTGGTAAAAAGGGAAAAAGTTTGACGGAGCAATAAGCATGATGTTATTAGCTAGCTACCCCTCTGAAGAGGCACAAGGTAGGTTTGTGATTTGACAGAATATTTCTGATAATTTTATGTTTTTATTTTACGTGTTGAAATATTTGTTCTGTTCAAATTTCTATTGACTGGGATAATTGTGGGTCCTGACAAGCTAAAGCTCATGTTTATGTACTTGCTAATGCGTAAAAGAGTTTGTCTATTGTATTCGGTATTTACACATGTTTTGTGTGTTTCCCCAGCTCTTACGGCAGATTTAATGATTTAAAGACATTAAATCAGAGAATCACCAGTTAAAGTGTCGACCTTCATTCAGGGGGATATGCTACATATATAGTATCTATATATGTACATAATATGCATATAGTTTATGCATACAAATTATTTAAATATCTATTTATTTTATTTTTTCTTTCTACCTCGATGTGAACAATTGTGAAGATTACATCAGTGTACAAATTATTTTTTTTATATTGTACTTTGTTTCACTTGCTCTCAATCAATCAATCAATCAATTTCATACTCATTTTGAATTTGATGGCAGCAACACAACTCAAAAAAGGTTGTGACAGGCAACAAAAGAATGTATAAGAAAACTTTACAGCTGGAAGAGCATTTAGCAATTAATTAGATTGATTGGTAACAGGTCAGTGACATGACTTGGTATAAAAGAAGTATTTGGTAAAATGTCTATAGTACTGGTATTGGATGTACTGGATGCTTGTGATCTTCAGCCCCTCAAGAGGTTCAGCATTAAAAACAGGCATGTTTCTGTACTGGAGGTCACTGCATGGATCAAGAATACTGTGTGCACAAATGTAAGTCAAAGCCGTCTCATGAGTAAAAAAAAGTGAACCACTAATAAGAACTGATATTACTTATTAGTACCATTTACTCAGACTATTGGCTCCCTTGCCAAAAACTCAAGCCACAATATGTGCTGGTGCCAAGCCTGGATAAATGGAGAGGGTTGCACCAGGAAGGGCATATGGCTTAAAAGCCTGTTATAGTACTTGTGCAACTGATTTGCTGTGGCAACCCCTACACAAAATGGATGGACAAATGCGTCTTTTTTACTTTAACAGCCATTTATTTGCCTCTGTTCCAACTTTTTTGAAATGTATTGTTTTTACAGTTTTTTTCCATACAACACAAAAAAAATCTTAGTTTTAATATTTGTTATGATCTTTTTTGTAAAAATCTTTTGGGAGATTTACAGATTTTATCATTTTGTTTCCGTTTACATTTTATGCCGTCCCAAATTTATTTTTGAGAATTGGGTTTGTTGAGACAAAAATGAGGCGTTGAAAATGTGCATCACACACTGCTAACGTTTTATTAGAGTTCATGCATTAAGTCAAACAACACAAAGAGAAATGAACCGAGGCAACCAGAGAAAGTAGCAGTCACACAGCACAGCCTCCATTATGGGCATCTCTTCATATTATCCAGTGACAAACAAAGAAACACACTGTTCCTCTGCGATACAGCATTGCGATTACACTAAACAGTGGTAGAAATTTTCTCAGATCGAGTTACGAGTCACTGACAGCAGCTCACACTGAATGAAACCCAGAGAAGTATTAAACAAGAATCACAACATATGACCGGAGGCTTTTTACGGAAGAGTTCACACACACATTGAACACCAAAACAAAGAAACGGAATCAGGAAGGAGTTTTCTTTTGTGCAATGCAGATGCTTGTCAAAAAGTAAATTTCACTAGTCGTGTACTGTTAGTCCGCAAAGGTATGTGGCTCTTACAAGGTCCCTTCATGTAAATAAAAGATAACTGGTGCAATCTCTTACAGCATAAACTTGAGCTCCCTTAAAATCTCTATCCCATATGTTTACTGTAGAGACATATTGAACCAACAGGAACACCTACGTAAGCAATGACAAAGAAACTACATTAGCCAGCAGCAACGTATAAAAAGAAAACACTACAACATATGACTTTTCTCACTCGTCCCAGTACATATCTTTTTTTGTACAATAAAAGATTCAAAATACTGAAAAAGCACAGAATAAATTATTTCTGTATAATTTGCTTAATAATTTCTTAGTAATTACAACTAGTTTAGCGGATTTACAGTACGGAAAGGTAACTGTCAAAGTGCACTCTTTTTAAGCTAGGTGATTGTTTAACATTTATTATTGTTAGGAGTAAATGTCTGATTTGTAGTGCTATGTCTGCGGTGAGCTCATTTCTGAAAACAAATGTCATGTTCGAAAAGGTCGTGCCTTTTAAGATGTCAGCATAAAGAAATAGGATAATTATGTGGAAACGGCTTTTTGTGTAGTGAGATGATGGACTTTCATTACATCCTTCTGCTATAATGCTGTGGATTGTGGGTCAAAAGGTGCTCTATGTGCAACCCAATTACTGGTTTATTTCATACATAGGTTTCCCTTCAACAGCAAAGAGAAAACAGATTTGGTCCTCACAAAAAAAAAAAAAGAATCCATTTCAGAGCATAAACCACCAGCTGGGTTCTGTTTAAAACGATCACAGCTAGATCTAATTGTTATCCATGAACTTTGAACATAATTAAATACACTTAAATAGTGTAAATATTGTTTTCCAGCACATCTAATTAAGACCAGCTATGAAATTTGTCAAATCTAATCTCAACAAAATCTCAATAAATTAACTGCAGCTCAACTAGATATATGTATATAATATGCGAAAACTTGTCAATGAAAAATTAAAGAATACATTCCCTTCTTCAATTCATTTCAAAATGATTGATGCTCCCTTCTACTATGAGGTACATCCCTCTTGTCAAAGCAGCCGGAATATAAGCCTGCTCCAATAATCGTTCAAAAAACCTACATAACTCTGTCATATGCAGCTTAAATATACATACCGTATAACTCATATACTTGACATTTGCCATTTACAGATTTACAATTTTTAGGGACTGACGCGAACACAAAACGTTTGTGGGTGGTAATATCTGCCAGGTTGGATCAGGTGTAATACATGCTTGGGCGATGAAGAAATAAACATCTGACATCTAAATATGCCTCTTTTTTCTTTTCTTTTCTTTTTTTAGAAAACTCTACACTTTACTACGAGGATTAGCTGCAACATGAAGCTCTGCAGTCCGCAACAGGCTGAGCTAGACTCCACACACAATAACTTCCTCTTTGACACTAATCGTCCAATAGGATTTCAGCTTTCAGACTCTTTGTTTAATAGTGTTTAAGGGAGGAGGTGGGTGTGGTTTAGCGTCAGGTCGGTCTCAGATGATGCTGCTCAGCTGGCCAGGTCCTAGGCGTATGGTCAGAGGTCAGAGGTGAGAGGTCTACATGGCAAACAGTGAGTCTTCAGGCCGGTCGGATTTCTTGCGGCTGGGGGTTCCCTGTTGTGCGCCGGGTTCTCCACTAGGTGGCGTTGGTAACCCAGGGGCCACCTCTGCAGCTTTAGCTCTCTCCTCTAAGAACTTGTCAAACTCTGGAAAAAAAGATGAAGATGAGCACTAAATGTTTTCTGAAGCAAGAAAAACAAATCATTTATGTACTAACCTTCACTTGTCACGCCTTCTTCCCCATCATCCCCTTTCTGTAAAAATAATACAATTTAAGATTTTGGTCCCACAAAAATGTGTAATTTGTGCATTTCCCCCACACCATATTATTACAATATAAAGTGAGAGGTCAGTTTTTGAAGCAGGGCTGTCTGTGGTAGTGGTAAAAAGTTACTGCATTTTCTTACAATCATCCAAGAGATCATAACAATCAGAGACAAAGTAAATGTTCTTAATAAATACATGTTTTGCATAGAATGTGTATTTGCTATTGTGTGATACAAGTTAAACTTGAATGCAAGCACACGCTATACTTTGTTCAAGCCCCAAGACTGGCTTGAGAAACTGTTTTGTCTTTTGATAGCAAAGTAATACCACTTGATTTGATGATTTGAAAAATAGACCAATGGGAGAAGCCAAGCGTTTCTTTCCTTTGAAATACAATTAACACAATTTCAAAAGAAA
The DNA here is from genome assembly GCA_020698575.1 of Bostrychus sinensis. Taxonomy (NCBI): domain Eukaryota; kingdom Metazoa; phylum Chordata; class Actinopteri; order Gobiiformes; family Eleotridae; genus Bostrychus; species Bostrychus sinensis. The sequence continues at coordinate 11,314,835 of CM036260.1, read as the reverse complement.
ATTCTAAATTGGGCATTTCATCTCTCTATATGTAAGCATGAACCATCACATATAGAAAATAAAAGCTGTTTTCTCTTTACATATCAGGAAGTAAATCTTGCCTTTCATGCAAGTGAGGCTTGTGATATTGACCTTAAAAAGTGACCACTGCTAACTTTGTATCTTTTGTGAGAGACACAGCAGCAATGTGATAAATGTTAACCAGCAACAGTAAGAACAAGTTTACCAAATTTATTATTTAAAAGATGAAGCACATATGACTTTCTATTGGTAAAATCTGGAGTAGCCTATAACAGAAATAGAACAGCCTGCACCTGCACAAGATTTGTCTGGCCAAATGGATAGTTTTTCCATTTGCAGATTTCACATGAGGTTCTCAAACTTTTTTGGGCCAGGGACCCCTGACAGGAGAGAAAAAAATCCCAAGGACCCCCTTATAGCGTCCTCCACTCCTGATCAATGTGCTTTACGTGGTGCGTCACAATCATCACGAGTTTAAAACATCCTAAAACCAAATGTAAGTAACGTTTATTCGCTCTGAATGTTAATTTTGTTGCCATACCATTAACATTTATAAATATTTAAATGATAAACTATAACTAAATTAATGATTATAAAATAATATCATTTATATCATGTTTTTTTTTCCCCGCAGGCCCCCCAACCTATGGTTCAGGGACCCCAGTTTGAGAATGGTGGTTTTAACATATGAATAATCGGATATATTCTGTGGTAATTAAGATGCTTTTTCCCTGACACAAGTTTAGCCTTTTCTTCTCTCATTCTGGCCAACACTTACTACAGAACTTGATATTCAGCCGAGTTGCTGTCTAGAGCTAATAAGCTCTAACTATCCAGAACTACCACATTCAAGTTTACTTCAAAAACCCACACACTTGTTTTTAGTTTGGAGTCAATCCAAAAGCCAATTATCAGCAGATTCCTAATCGCATACAAAAGATGTTAAGATTTGAACTAGTCATTTATGAGATCATTATGCACCTGAAACATTCCAGTCCTTTATCAATCTGTAAATCCATGTCAGATGCAAGCAGTCACACAGGTACATGTAAAATGAACACAATTTATGTTCTTTTTACAATGTTGTAATGTCAGTGCACCCACAACACACAACTGTTTAGTAAAATAGTAATGATTGAGGGTTAAAAGAATTGTGATGCAATTGAAATGATGGTTATAATTTTAAAATGGAAGGGGGCGAATTGAGGTGAAAATAGAAATGGATAAATGCAGGCAGAAATAAAAATAATGGCAACAGCTCACCACATCTGTACTCAGCCACTCCTCTATGTCATCCATGACAGAGGACTGGCCTCCGACACCCTAGGGGGCATGAAGACAGCAAGGGTGGCCAGAGGCAGCAAAGCCAGAACAGAAAGAAAAACATTCCCAAAACAAAGACAAAATAAATCAAAAATACAACTTAAAGGAATTTTAACTAGCCACAATAGTTAACTTAAAAGCAGAAACTAGAATGGAAATCTATGCCAGACAATAATGAGAAACAGTCTAACATAACATACAATGGCATGGATGGTAAAGCTACTGGGGATGAATAAACATAAATAGCAAGCAACCTTGCAGCAGGAATTGAACTGTCTTTTCCATAGAGCTGACTGTGTAATAGAGTGTTTCAAATTGAAAAACCAGCCCATATAATCAATGTGTCACAGAGGCAGACAGAGCCAGGACAGCACACATTTATATGGTGTGCAAAAATGTTACAAAATGTTTTACTGTTTTTTTTCAAAAGGATGGATTCAATTGACAGTGAAGCATATAAAGTGTTTGCAACAGTAAAAATTTGAAATAAAGTGAAAATTAGTTTTGCTCTATGGGATAAATAAAAAGCATCAAGCATGCACTGGGTTGAAGCAAAACAAAAGCAAAGAAGAATTTGCTAAGTAGCTGCAAATAAATGAAAAAAAGTGTAATTAGAAAAAGGCTTGTGGCAAAGACTAACCGCTGCAGTGGGCTGTAGGACATTCAGAGTTGGAGGAGCGCCTGAGCTGTCTGCTGCTGTTGTGCTGCAAGAGAGATGGTATACAATATGGTTATTCTAGAATACTTAACTGGCATTATAAAAGTAAAACAGTAAATACATTTCATTCATTGGCACATGGTCAAAATAACTGAGACCATGGCAAGTATTCTATATGAAATGAATAAATGAAATATGAAGCCAAATATGGTTTTTAAGGGTGCTCCGATCGATCGGCCGCGATCGGTGATCGACCCGATCATGGCTAAAAATAGAGTGATCGGTGATTGGTAAAATGGGCCGATCAGAAGGGCCGATCAAATTACAATAAGCACGCGAGGCTCTCACATTTACTGTCCTGCAACTCCGGTTTGATTAAACAGCAGTAGCGTTATTCTAGCAGTGTTTGTAAGTTAAGCCCTGGTTATAACTAACACAAACCTGCCCTGGAGCTGTTGCTTTTTGTCCCCGCCTGTTCTTGGAGCACATGGGACAGAACCGAGGCGCAGCAGTGTGTGTATTTGCAAACACCAACGCAAATAGAGCTACAGCTAACCCACTAATATTTACGTCAAAAGCATTAAGTTCGGAGTCTGCCTGTGTCTTGTTACGCGGAGAAAACTGTGCGTTTTCTGGCTTAAACTGCACCAAGTGGCTGTTAATGGAAAGAGAAAGTAAAAAGGCAGCCCATGTGTCCGTGCGTCTGAGAGGAGCACCTTTCATCGTTGTCTTCTCTGCTCTCTTGTGCACGTTTTTTTCGTTCAGACGTTGTCAAAACTGGCTGCAGGAGCTGTCTGCTCTTTAGTCCACTGTGTTTCAACCTGGTTTGGCTGCGTGTTACGCGGACGCAGGCGTTGCACCCGCGGACTCTCACTAAAGGTACCAATTAAGAAGAACAGCTGATTTTTATATCAGCGGAGCATTCAAACAAAGCGACACATACACTGGGCACACATTAAAGGCCAATAATGCAACAAAATCTCTTCTAAAACAAAAATAAGTAGAATTTTGTTGTACTTTTACATTTACAAAGGCTACAGTATTTTTCAAGTGGAACTAATAATAGCCTGCATATATTACATTACTACAGCAAAGGTTGATCGGTGATCGGCCTCAAAAATCCTGATCGGAGCACCCTTAATGGTTTTCTGTATTGTATTGTAAGTAACTGTAGATGATAAAAGATGTGGTCTAGAATTAAAAGCGTCCTTACATCCTGCGTGGTTCAGAGAGAGCCCCAGTTCTGGTTTGTGCAAACACGTCAAAGTCATCCTGTGCAGGAGTGGGCTTACAGCTGGACAGAGAGCTCAAGGTGCTGCTCACACTGTCTGCTCCCATGTCTGTGGAGAGAAAAGCAAAAGAGTTTTAAAGACTGCTGGAAAAAAAAAAAAATCGGATATTCCACTTTTTCAGTATTATTGAAAGTGAGAACTTGAAAAAATAGACTGCAGGTTCACAGTGGTGAGTCTGACAAAACGAGCAGCGGACGGATTGCTATTAAAGGGACTATATTATGCAAAATTGACCTTTGCGCTTTCTACCATGTTATAATGCTGTAAAACCCATTTTAGAGAAACAGTTGGCCAGGTATTTTGGTGGAAAATAGTTTGAATGGGAGATTCCAGAACCACTTCAATGCAAATAGGTCTCTGGCTGGCCAGGTAACAGGCTATCCAATAAAATGTTCAATATACTATAAAGCAATATTACCAGGATTTGATGCTGTTCTTTACCTAGTCCAGCCAGGCGGGAGGCCAGTGTGGCCGGAGATGAAGGTGCTCCAGTGGGGGCTGCGTTTGGCATGTTACTGACCACAGCTGGCGATCCTGGGCCCAGATCTATGAGGTTGTCCTCTGTAGCCTCACTCAGGACCTGGAAAAACAATGAACACTTACTTTAAACTTAATGTGCAAGGGGCACAAACAGATGCTCATGAGAAGCAACACAAGTCCTTGGCAGGAAAAGCTAAGGGAGTGCCGAGTTATACGGTATGAGTGCTAAAGCGTGGTTAAAACAAATAAAATAAAATTTGTCAGCTTAAGGAGAGCATGAAAATGTTTTAGGGGAAAAGGAACTATACACCTGTTTCTCAAAGGGATTGTCTTAATGCTATACTTCAAAGGAAATTTAGCAAAGAAGTGTCTTGGTGCTACTTAACTAGAAGGTTAGCAACATCCCCTCAAGAAAGTGAAACTACAGCAGGGAGGGAGGAAGACTAGGCTCTGGAGGGACGAACTTGTCAAGATCAGTTTGCACTTCTCCTGACTGTTGGAAATAATGCAAATGCCACGTGACAGTTAATCTCCAGACATTTTAACACAGCTGTCAGTCCACCTCCAGGACCACGTTTATCAGAGGCTGTTTGAGGGCTGCATTGTCAAAACATGCCATATGGGAGGAAAGACGCTGGTGATGGCAGAGCCCATATTATTTAGCCATGTTTCAACAGTGGCCGTGGGTGACAGGGGTCATCTAGAGACCCTTCATATTTTTCATACTTGCCTGTCTCAGCTAGCCAAGGACGGAAAACAGAAAAGAGCAGAAAGGGACAGACAGTGAATACCATTAGCATGCCTGTGCAGGAACAGAAAATGAATAGCATGGTAACTATGGAACATTAACATGCTTAATTAAACAGAAAGCCAGGAGGCAGTAGAGCAGAGCCACTTTCTCAAACCAGGCTTTTTATTTGAGGTGGTAGCTTCAAGATTTCAATCTAGACTTATGGTCTTCCAGCATGATACATTTCTGTAATAATTTTATATATTAGTACAAATTTCTCTTTTTAGAGTCTTTAGACAGGACAGTGGAAAAACACAGGGAAGAGAGCAGGGCAAGGCGTTCTGTAGTTGCTCTATATATGTGTCGCATACGGAGCTATACCATGGCCATAAATATTATTTTTACCTTTAGTAGTAAGTTTGGGTCAACCCTGCTGCACCAAGGCTGGTCAAAAGTGTATGAGGTATTAATGCAAAACACAGCTCTACTCTCTGCTGTTGCTTTATTTTTGTTGGTTTATCTGTTAGCTAGATAACAAAAAAAGTTATGGTTGGATTTTGATGAATTCACTTTTTCACAATTTTGATGTGGATCTGGCTCAAAGTCTGGGTCAAGGTATTCTTAAAGAATTCATTACCATTGCGAGATAGTGTCAGTGCCAATTCTGTCTGTTGGCAACATAACTGCAGATGTTACAGGCAGATGTTCAGCAAATTTCAAGGAAAGGAACAAACAATTAGTTTTTGGTGTAGATCCAGATCACTGTCCTGATCCTGGATGGGAATATAATGCCTTGATAGAGGTCTGTGCTCTCTGAGGGCTTTTAGATTGTTCATTTACATCAAGAAGGTAGGAACAAACTGAAATCGGATGCTTGCCCTGTTACCCTGGTTTTAATTTAAATAGAAAGCTAAAAAATATACACATTTAAATACAAATATATCAAATCAGAATTAAACTACTAAAAGTAAATGCAATTTCTTCCTAGGATTAGTTTTGATTTTATTATTAAATCCTACAATGAAAGTGACGTTAACACTCCAGCTTTTGCTTCCATTAATTAAGCATGTAAACAGTGAAAGCTATTTGACACACAGCACCACTTGTAGTAGTGTCATATAACAGTTTACACTACTGGAGTCTGAGATGTGATATGAAGCACTAAGGCGTGAGTTTGATGATTCAAACCAGTAATTCTATGTCCTGAGGTAACAACTGCTGACTCACCCCATTGTTGACACTCTGAGCAGTAGATCTTCCAGATCTGAACCTCTCATACCTGCACCAAAGAAAACACTAACATTTACTCATTCAAATCTGCAAACATGTCATTACTTAAACAATGTGTTGGCAGGTGCATGTGTTGTTGCGCCTGTGCTGAAACCTTTCATAACGAAGAAAGATATTGTTGAGGTCGTCGTTGACATGCAGCAGCTCCTCAGTCACTGACTCATTGGAAACACAAGAGATGAGTTCCACTATTCTCTGCTGCATCGCTCTGCAAGTCCTGTTCAACTCCTGAAAAAAAAAGAATTTAAGGTTTTTGAGTGACAGACTGGACACAGAAAAGAGATGTACAGTGTTGTTACTTGCCTGTAGTAGCTCGTAGTCTGAGGCATCTTCCTGTCCAGGTACCATCTCAGTCAACATCTCGGACATGACCTTAGTGTTTCCACGCACAATGTCTAACTCACTGCGCAGCCTGCAAATCTGAAAGGTAAATAAAATCATTAAATTTAACCTTTGCAATATTTTTTATGTTAAGTGCAAAAAGAAATCAAGCTGATGAAACAGTTCCTTTCAAAATAAAATATATGTCCTTAAAACAGATAAAATATTTAATATGATATGTTTTTTTTCAGCTGCATATATAACAACTAAGAATCAGTATACAAAACTTACTTGGACTATGGTCATAGTTCAGTTAGGCCCTAAAACGGGACTTCGGTCTTTGTTCGAATTTACATGGATAGGAGTTGAGTCCATTCAGATACTGAACTAGAAGGGACCATATAAAAGCCAAGGAAACCTTTGCATAGGTTTTTAATTAATTAGCTAATTAGAGTGTGACACCATTTGTTTACAACCTTAAACATATTCACAATGTATTGTATTTTATCCATGCCATTATTATCAAAATGAAAAGGAGTAAACATTTGAAATATTTAATTTTGTATATATGTATTTAACTTTTTGAATTTAACTTCTAAAGTAGCTTAAGATTTCTATGTGATTATGTTGTAGCTGTAAATATAGTTCAACAATGAGAAATTTGAATTACTGCTCCCACAATCAGAGTAAGACAACTAAATACACATTAAAATACTTTCCATCTTTACAATCTGTTTGATAACTAATACTTAACTTAAATTGGCTGTGGATAACTGATCAAATATGGATCAAGGAGTAAGCCACAGTACCTGCTCAGATGTGGGGTTTATGTTTCCAGCTGTTTGTATGTTGGCGACCGGGGCAGTGTTGTAGGCTGGTGGAACAGAGAGTGGTGTGGGCTGGGACGCTGGGCTGTACTTATGTAGAGTTGAGTCACCTTCTGGAGCTGAAGCCACCTAAAATCATACAAAACAGGCTTAAGTAGTGTTGTATTTAGTGTTTACGTTAGCTGAGTTTATCTGAGATTAGTAGAGCCTAATACTCTCTGAGGTGTGTGAATAGGTGACAGGGTCTCCAGTTCTGAATTTGGGAACTCAATGCCTTTCCTCTTCATCTCCTCGTAGATCTGGACCACACCCGTGAGGTCAGGGCTGCTCCTAAATGCATCGGCCCATGCCTGGTGAAGAAAAAGTTAAAAGAAAAGGTTGCGTCTCAGCACAATAATCAACATTAAGGGGAGGGCTGCACCATATATAGAGCAGAGTATGTCAGCGTGTTGTAAAAGAGGTTTGGTTTGTGATCATTTCTGTTCCCTCTGAACTAAATACTGCCACAAACCACAAAGCTTTTTCCTAGAAGCTCTTTAAGTGACCCATTACAAGAGAGAAAAAAATAGTATCTTTTGTGTCTTTGTCACAGTGGAATCTAGACCATTTTATCTAAAAAAAAAAACAAAACAATAGTTGTTCCTACAAATTAGTACTTACAGAATGAATGATATAGCATACGTAAATTCTGTATGGTGTACCAGTTCCACTAAGCAATTAAATGGTGTTGTATTCATAATGTTTGTCTACACTATTTTTTTTTTCTTTTAGCGGCCTAACTTAAAAAGTTATGAGCACATATAGATCCTGCCAGGGTTAAACATCCAAAGCAGTCCCAATAGCTGTCCACCTATAGTTTCCCCAAATTACCCTCCTGTCACAAACAACAATTAAGTGCATCTTGTCTCCTCCCTACTAGCTGCGCACCTTCCCTGGACCCATGTCGAGGCTGTAGTTGAACTGTTTCCCTGATGGAAATAGGATCAGCCCACATGAGCACCACAGAGGTTACCTGAGCCCTGGCAGGTAACAGGAGCTAAGGGCTGGAGACACTGCACTTCACCTGGGGCTTTGCCTAGGGACAACAACACACCCTGAACAGACTGATGCACAGCCAAAGACACTGTAACAAACACCAACACTGCAGACCTGCCTTCTTACACAGCTTTTTTCTCTCATTTCTCAAAGGCATTTGTGTCAGCCCTTGTGGTATAAACGCAGGAAATCTAACATGGAAAGATATTACAAGCTTATCTGTCATTTTACTGCTATGTTACCTGAATCAGGGCAAGAACCTTATCTTGAACTATTGTGGGTGGATTGTTCTTGGGGGAGATAATCTTGACAAGCACGCCATCCACAAAGTCACGGTTTGTGACCAGAGCATGGAAACGATGGCCGCAGTTCTTTACACAGGTCTCCAAAACCTAAGAGATCCAAACAACATTGGAATAAGCAAAAATAAGCATTTTAGGATATTTCATGCTGAAATTATGGTGGATCTCATTTGAAATAACACACTTACTACAACTACATATGCATGCTTAATACGCACATTGACTTACCGTTAAAGTCAGCATCACCTCTCTGTAATTCTTATTGCCATTTAGCCTCTTCTTCACCGCTCTAATAGCATCTTTTGGTCTGCACACATTCAAATATTAAGAGATAAAGACAATCAGTGAATAAACTGTGTGTTTATATCTTCTTAATACGGTCATGCAACAAAAATATTTTTTTGTGAAAACTAAAGGGAGAAACCGGTTTAGCTAATGGTTGGCAGAGCTGACATTGTGACTGTGCCTGTGATTGTAAAACAACAAAAAATAACTCGCTTGTATGAAGTGCGTTGAACTGGACTCATAACAGAATATATATATGTATATATATTTATGAAGGACCTAATAAATAAAAAAATAAATACAAGTACAAGTAAGCAGGCATCTAATAAAATAAGCCGATAAATTGCACTGAGACAAACATGCCACACTGACTGACTTTACAACCCGCAAATCAAACACAGGCTGAGTTTCACAGAGCAGCTTAAACATACAGTACAAGGTTAAAAGACCAACGAGATAAGAAATAAGGCCTAGCATGAACCCAGTTCACACAACCACAGCCACGCCTATTCCCTTTGATGGTACACAAAAAGGTAAAAAGAGTAACAATATTAATGAATTGTGTCAATACTAAAGGAACTATTCACCATATGGGTACAAAACAGTTAATGAATACCACACGCGGAAATTGGCAGGATTTCATTGTACATACTAACTCACCCGTCTTCTGTTTCGTTTATTATGTCACATATTTCCATGTTTAGAGTCCAGTCTTCACTTTGCAGGGAGCCATCGGTAGCTCGTTCTGGAAGACACAATTTGGCGAACATAGCGTTTTTAATGCTTTAGCAAAATACAACGAACTAAAAATAATAGTTCAATGACGGGCGGCTCACAAAACTGACAGTTCAACTAAAATATTACAAATAAAATAAATACACATTTGTGCGCCATAACGTTTGGTTAAGCGTGGTCTTGAGTCAAAAATAACAAAAAGTAGTCTGATTTAAGAGCGGTTTTGCTAGCAAGATGACATGGTATAACGCTAGCGGCTAGGTGGCTAACGCCGCGGTGGCTTCACAGCTGCACAGAACAGGACTAGCAGGAAGACTACATATGTCAGTGACATTTGCATTAATATACACGATTTGTCATATGCAAAATAACAAGCTACGTACCAATGCAGTGTCCAGCCGGAGTGCTGAAAGGATTCCCCAAAAGGAACTCCATCTTGCTCGACAACAAACAAGTCAGTCCATGGAATGATGATACATGAGGAAACGCTCATTAATGCCCCTCCCACCGCGCGATATTATTGGCCAGAAATCCCCATTTTGCAGCGTGATTGGAGCACCAGGCCATCCATCATAAAAAGTGTGGCGATTGTAAATAAACGCAGGCAAAGGTTGCGGCAATAAAACTCCAATGTTTTATGACTGTTGCCCTAATTTTAGATATGAAATAGGTCCGCACCCAGATGATCACATGGAAACAAACTACAGTAGGGTTAAGGGTTTAAAAGTAAACTGATTTGCATTTTACTATATGTAGGGTTGGTTTACAGAGAAAATATAAGTCTTATGCTCCAGAAAAAAAACAAAAAACAGATCACCACATATTAGAGAGTAATGTGTTGTTTAATACTTTGACTTATTTGACAGTAAATGATCACATCCTATGATAGACAGGAAGAGCCCATTTTGCTTTAAATGAACCTTCAATATAAGACAAGTTTAAGTCCAACTTAAATTTATTTATACTGAAAGCTAAAGTTACAGTGTTGTTTAATGTTAAAATATTTACCTGTTGTATGTGTTCCAATAGATTGTTATAACACTTATTTGGGATGGAATGTGCACAAAGCAGGCAAAAACTGAACATTCCAGCACCAAACACACAACAATATGAGTCACCACTCTTTGGGAAACCGTGCACATCGCCCAAAATGTCACAGAAGACTGAGAACTGACTGCAGGCTCAGTCTGGTGTCATATCTGGCAGCTGCCACATATCAACACTGCAGGAAAAGATGGTCATAGTGAGATGACTGTGCAACAGAGCAGCTGTCTGTCAAAGACACAGAATAAACATGTTTGGGCCCGGGTATGAAAGGTCCAGACTGTGGTCACTATTTTTGTAAATGCCTAAATCTCCAGTGATTACTTGTAGTTTTTAATCTTGTAAAAGTTTGCGTTTCACAGATGAAATCTCAGAAGACATTTGGACAAACAAGGCTCCAGCTGCAGTCCTTGCTCTCAGTTCATACATATCATAATCATGAGCCCACTCCACATTACCCCATTGGCGAATCTGTCAAAACAGAAATGTAATAAAAAAATAAATAAAAATAAAAAATTAAGACACTAATAAAAAAAAAGCCAATCAACTATGGGACTGAAGTTGTATTGGAGTGTTCCTACCTGATATTCCTCCTCCAGTCTGGAGAGCAGCACAGCCTTTTCTACAGACAGATGTCTGTCAATCATAGCCAGAGCCAGCACAACAGACTTCAGCTGAGTGATCACATACTCCAGCCCTGCACAGTTAATTACAAAATAACAAGAGCAAACTTTTACTGCAACACATTTGTGTTTTATGATTATGTATACTTCTAAAAACTACAAGTACCATTTTGTGAATACCATAATATATAAAGTAAATATCATCATATCAATAATTATATTATTAAGTATTTTATTAAGTTTATTGAATATTTTTACCTGTCAGGGACCAAAAGTTGTAAGATTTGAGATGTTGCCTGAAAGTGTCTTTGGTTGCTTCAGGAATCTCTGGGCCCAAAATACTGGATGATGAGCCAATAGTGACATTATATCTACAAATGGAAATCAAGCACATGAACAGCATCACATCCTGTAAGATTTATATTTCAATTAGACTTGAATAGCTAAAGTTTTACTGGCACATACCTGTTCTCAATCCAATGTAGCACAGGCTCCCACTCATTTGTCTGAAGATCCACTAAACCACAGGGCTCATCTACTCTGTAACTACAAGAACATCAACAGTCTCATTACAGCTGCAGGCAATATTACTTTTACAATGCAGGAACAACACACAAAAAATATAAATACATAAATAAACAATAAAGACACTATACCAGACTGTGTCAGTCTCCAGATACTTCAGCGCAGCACTGATCATTTGGTCCTCACTACGTTGTGTGGGATTGTCTAAGGCTGTGTTGCAAAGAGTAGTCTACAAATGTGCAAAATATTTTGGTGAAATATTGTGTTTAATGGAAAAAAAAATATTATCATCATTCACTCACTCTCTTACCAAGTGCATGGTGTAGAACTTTAGTATGTCCTGTTGAGCATCCCACTCTGTTGCTACAGCAATGGCTAAAGCTTCATTTGGCACTGTGAACAACTTTCCTCCAGGAGTTTTCAGCTTCCTTCGGTCTAGGTTTATCTCATACAAACCCCCTACAGATAGGGATTTCAATTTAGTACCAATGAACAAGAAGGCACTGATTTATGATGATTTATGACGACGTTTTGCTATTTACCATCGCACTGTGATATACTGACATTTTGATAAAACCTTTTTCTTTCTGAAAACACCAGAAAACAAAATATTTCCGAGAGCCCAATCACCGAATAGACAATAATATTCTCTGTGACAATTGTGACGATTATCTTACCAGCTGCTGTAGAGTATTTCACATAAGAGTGAAGCTGCCTAACTGGAAACCTCTTACTGTGTAACAAAGCATTTCCAAACCCAGTGTTAAGTCTAACGAGAGTCCGTAACATTGTGGAAGAAAAAGATTAAAGAAAGCTGGCCTAGATGGTAGTGAAATGGAAAGATATTGAATATCTAAACAAGCTTTGCTTAGCCGGTTAGAGGCAGCATTGCTAATAAATATCAAATATTTCTATTACTTGTATAAACTCATGAACATAACTGTTCGCTGCTGTGCAGTCCTTTCCCTAATGTTTTGTAGTAGCTCCGTCGTTCAAAATCACGCGTGCGTGACCTTCCTTGTTTGACAGTAAACGTTAGCGTTACTGCATTATGGTAAATGTAGTTTTTTAAGTGTATGTCTACATCGCTTCAAATGTCACAATAAAACTACAATCAAAATATCACAGAAACATTTCCGCTATATTGACCAATCAATGCTTAAGGTGTTCAAACGTCGACTCGAGTGTCCAATCAGAAGGGAGGGTGCTCTGTCCACAACGCCGCGTCGTAGTCTTCTTACTTTTCTGGGAGGTTGGTGGTGACTGGTAAACTAAACAGTAGCGAAATCACGCCGAATTTGGATGTCGTTGGACCCTGTTAGTCCATTCTACCTCAGTGTAGACGCCCACGGATCCAGTAGTTCATACGGCCATTGACCGCGGTCGGTGCCCGAGCAGCGAAGCGGGAGCCATGCCTGTCCCCGCTGGATACCTTAGCGAGTCCCCTGCCGCGGCCTTCGTATCCTCGGCCTCGCTTATCCCGCCGCCTCCGATCAACACACAGCAGCCCGGGGTTGTCACCTCGCTGCTGTACAGTGGATCCAAGTTCAGGGGCCACCAAAAGAGCAAAGGAAACTCGTACGACGTGGAAGTAGTTTTGCAGGTAAAACAGCGAAGCCGTGGCTTTACTACAGAATGGAGTTGTCAGCGGCGTTTAGCGATCTGTCAAACAGCGGCGGCTGATTGACAGCTGGAAAATCAATGAGCACTGGCCTGCGCTAGCTACGACTGTAGCATTGTTTACAGCTTTCTACTAGCACCTTTCAACTATACGGCCACAATTTGTTACTCCAAACGATCAAATCGGCACCGAATACATATACACGCCATATTTTCTTTGCAAGACCTAGCTCTCGGTTGATTTTCACTAAATGCACAAGAAACAAAACTGCGTAAACACACAATTGTGTACATGGTTCACTTAAGCCTACAATGTTTTACAACATAGTGATTATTACTGAAGACCCTAACCGTCACAATAAATACAGTATATTGTGTAGATATGTCAGTAACGGTTTATGCTTGTTCACGTGTAGCATGTGACTATGGAAGACTCCTACTTATGTGGCTACCTAAAGATCAAGGGACTGACAGAGGTGAGAAGAGTGATTCTCTGTATTAACCACTAACATTAATTATTCAGGGCAGGCTCTGTCTGCCCACTGCATACTGTATTTGTGTCCATTTCAAGGCACCTACTCACAAACTAAAAGTACCATCTATTATGACTCAAACCTGAACTGTCTTTACTGGTTTATGCACAAAAGAGTACATATTGAAACTACTTGTCAAACACTAAACACTGTTTTGTTATAGGAATACCCAACTTTGACCACATTCTTTGCTGGGGAAATCATCAGCAGAAAGCGCCCGTTCCTTACACGGAAATGGGATGCTGATGAAGATGTTGATCGAAAGCACTGGGTAGGCGCAAACTTGGATTATCTTTAACCATCTTTACAGTTGATTATTTGGATCATTGTGGCCTCATTCTCATTCCTTATTTAGGGCAAGTTCCAGGCATTCTACCAGTATGCAAAGACATTCAACTCTGATGATTTTGACTATGAAGATCTGAAAAACTCTGACTATATTTTTATGCGGTGGAAGGTACTGTTCTTAGTCTGCCCACATGTTATTGTTCTGTAAGTGCTGTCACTCATGTATCTCTTTGTCTCCCTGTTCAGGAGCAGTTTCTTGTCCCTGACCACACAATTAAAGACATCAGCGGCGCTTCATTTGCAGGATTCTACTACATTTGCTTCCAGAAATCCACAGCAACAATCGAGGGCTACTACTATCATAGGAGCTCTGAATGGTAACAGTACACAAAAAATACTAAATTATTATTAGTAGATGGAATATCACCATTATATCAAGTCACAACATTTTCAGAGTTTGATGCCCTGTGAAATGGTTTGTGCTGACAGCCTCTGGTTGTTTGACTGAAATTTTATGGGTCAATTAGTTGCATCCACTTTTTGCATATAAAAGCTGATCTAATGTATTATTTTGTAACTTTTAATTTTCATTTTATTCAAGATGCCCTAGACAATTTTTAGATAACAATATATTGTACAGCCATCTTTTATAAATGTGTTTTCACCTAATTAATGTGAAGTCACTTGTATGTGTAAGACTCTTGAAAGTCCTCCCACATAGTCAGTTTCGGTTTATTAATCGCTGTACTGGGCATAACTTTGGTCGACTAACAATTTCTTTGGATGACTACAGCCATAGAAGTGGTAGTATGTTGCATTATTCACTCCATACACAAAGAAAATATTTTTCTAAACTAGACTATCCTTGTTTTCTGGTCTGTTGATATAATAATTCTGTGAACAATTTTAGGCCAAGCAAATGGTCTGTACAATTTTACTGGAATAAATTGCTCATACTAGCCATTTCATAATGAATGATGTTGTCCCCCCTTTGGTCATGTGGTTAGATTTGATTTCCCGAGGAGAAAACTCCATCCTCAGGGTGAACTTTGTGGCAGTCTCAAGCCTGGATAAAAATAGAGAGGGACGCATCAAGTTATTGTTAGGAGGAATATGATAAAGACTTTTTCTTAGATGTGTATAGTCTGATAAAAGATTAACAATATGATTTTATGATTTTGGAAAACCTTACCTGTATTCTAGTTCACCACTACATAAACAAAATTGTATGAAATACATTTTATTTAATAATCAGAACAGTGAGTACTGCAACTGTATTTCTCAAACGAGCTTTTTTTTTTTATATTGATTATTGAGAGTATTACCCAATAAAATGTTTTGCGATATATTGCAGAATAAATATTTTCTTAAACCCATAATTAGCAGTAATGATTTTAAGCTTAATGATTTAATGTAATTTTAATTTACAGTGGCCAGTGTTTTTGTACAATAATTTAGTCATGATGTCTCAACGAAAAGTTTTCAATTGCATTCCTAATGATTTTCTAATTCTTTGTAAACATGTTTAGACATATTCTACAAATTAAGGTGTGTCTGCAAGTTCTAGTGTAGTCAAATCCTAATTGTTTGCATTATTATATATATTATTATTATATTATTATATCTAGATTTTGGCATTACCGTTTATGCTGTGTTGGCTTATTGCAGGTACCAGTCTCTAAACCTCACCCACGTTCCCGAACACAGTGCGGCCATCTACGAGTTCCGGTGACCCTCGTGGACTCTGCGGAGCGTCTCTGTAGATGGACTAAGACTTGAGGCAAAGCAGAAGTCCGCAGAAGCTGCTGAGGGAAAGACGAGAACGACTCAGAATGAGAATTTTGGCTTTGACAAAGTGCAAATCTCTAAAGTGTTCTCACTCGACGCTTGGACACAGGCCGGGGACTATGAATGTATGTACGACTGAAGAGAAGAAGGGAATGTTGACGTTGTGTTCCTTGGCTTGGGCTTGTTAAGAAAGAACCAGCAGCGAAGACTGTGGGTGTGGTTCATTTAGTCTAACAATATCTTTAAAAAAACAACGCAAATTATTTCGAGACACTTTATAAGCTAAGTCTGGGATTGCCCTCACTTTGAACAGATTGGATTTGACTGAGGAATCTGCTCTGAGATCACAGTGTGAGTGTGGGAAAGTGATTTTAGTGCACGACCCAAGTTTTTCAGGTTTTAAGATTGGAGCTTTAACTAGCCCCTAAGCTAGAATGACAGTATTTTTTTAAGCTGGTTCTGCCAAGAGGACAGTTTGCTATTTTACTCTATATAATGGACACTGAGTGGCACTTTGAAAGGCTGCAAAGCGAGTGACACGCAATTGAACATGTACACAGTTGTGTTTTTTAACAGCTTGGGAGATTTTTATTAATATCACATGATTGCTGTGGATATTTTAAGTTACATTTGCACAAAGATGTCTTTAACATTTTACAGTGACCAGAGATAAAAGTTTCAGATTGACAGGATTTCTTCTCATTATGGGAACCCTAAACAATCACCTAAAAGTGTAATCTTTTCACTTCTTTTATGTTTTAACTTAAGCCCCCTTCCTTCCATGTGCGTCCCTTGACTATGCAACACTTCCAAGACAAACTTTGCAGAGACTAAATTGTATTCTATCCCTAGAGTATATCCAAATCTATCATCATTAGAGGAAATATTTTTTTTAAATTGCCTACAAGAACTTCCCAAATCATGTTCCCTTCCCATGTGATGGTGCCATGTTTTTAAAGTTTATCAGAGTTGTAATATACAGTAGATAAGAAGTGTGATTGCTTGAGATAAAGAGATTGAATATGACTGATGGGTGACAGTGGAGAATGGATTAAAAGAAATCTTATCAGCAAATATTTCCATTGTCATGCTTCACACCACATGTCAGCGTTATGCTGATTTTAACATGAAGTTGATTTATTTCCACATTATCTTGACAGTGGTTCAGATAATAGCCCTACACTGCCCTCTTCTAGGGTAAACGTCTTAAAAGTGGCATTGTATTGCCCCCTGTTGGCCTAAAATGGTAAACAAGGTAAACTTCAATCTTGTGGTTTCAGGCCAACAAACAATGGTCCTGACACGACTGTCTTTGATCATGACATGAGTTATTTGTTGTTAACTACCATTACCAGTGGTTGTGGAGTTCACTTTTGATTAATACATAGCTTCAGCTTAACACAAGCCAAACACAAAAGTTTAAATGTTATTCAATTGTCAAGCTTTTTCTTTCTTTCTGAGACAATACTGTGTTCTACAACAAAGTATTGTCTTATAACCTCCTCTAAGGAGATTATGTTTTAGCTGATATAGATTTGCTTGGTAACATAACTCAAAAGGTTATGGACCAGAAAAAGTCAGAAATAGGCCAAGGAACAAATGTACATTTTTTTGTATGGAATGGATCAAAAATCTTGTACGTATTCTTACCATTTCAAGGCCAGTTCTGTCTCTATCTCATGGGTGGCACAAACATGTGAATAAAATTCTAAATGCCTTGGTGGTCTGAGTTCTCAGCGTGCTTTTAATGACAGTATGACAGTATAATAATACTGTCATACTGTCAAAAGTTTTAAACTTGAAAGACCGTACATATTTCAAAGTATTTATGGTGAAATTCTTCTGACAAAAGAATTAAAAAACAGAAAGTCTAAATGATCTGCTATTTAGCATTGCTTTACAATTGACCATGAGAAAATTAAAAGTACTAAGCCTAATAATAATTTCATTACTATTTCTTCCACATCAAAAAGCAGGTAGAAATATGTATACCACATACCAAGTTTTATTAACTATTTTTATGACCCTAAACTGCCTGCATGTGCTAAATATGCAAATGTGGAATGTGGACGTTCTAGTACTGAAAAAGACATAGCTACCTTAAGAATAGCACAAATTTAAGGTTATGCAACAAGCGGTACTAGTTCTTCATATTATTAGTGCTTATTATGTGTGTCTCCTCTGGCCTGTGGCCTGAAGGGGGCAGTACAACAGAGGCTGTTGTCTTTGGCTTGGGACTAGTGTCATTATCCATTCTGTGTTGTTTGGCTTGGAGTTAATCAGTGGAAAGGTCAAGGTAGCATATCATGATCGGATAGACTAGGATACATGTGCAAAAGCAGTACCTGAGTAAAAAAATACTTGTACTTACATTTACTCAAGAAGCAGTCAAAATTTATTACTGCTACTTCTACTACTGCTACTTCTACAACTATGTTACTAATGTGTAATTTTAGGATGCCTTTTAACAACCAGCACAGGGATTATCAGTGGAAATTAGCTCGACTCAGTGGGTGCATTTATTACATTTGTTAAGTGTTGGTTAATGTACATTATCCCTTTTAAAATAGATAAATAAATACTACTGCTAATAATACTACTACCATGACTAGTACTACTATTACTCCTGTATGTTACCCACCTTGCCACAAAAGATGCTTATACACTAAATACCATTACTCTTTTAAAGAATTATAAATTGGTAACTATTACTATGCGCTTGAGTAAAAATAAAAATAAAAATGTGTATGCTGTACAAAAAATGTACTAAAGTAAAATTATGTGGGTTCACATGCAAAAGAGCAGAAAGAAGCCATTGTTAATTCTCTTGTATATATAGGCTTATAATTGTCAATTAGATGACACCTCAAAGTGCAAGAAGAACATCATGCAAGCATGTTGCCAACATATTCTGAGGTGATATATAAGTTTACTGCATTTTATTAACTTCTGCATCAAAAACAAACGGCCCTATCTGACAATAATTAGTTAGTGCAAGCGCCTCTTGCTCAACAACAACAAAGAGAGGAGAGAATGTCATGTCAACAGGAAAATATTTCGGAAATGCCATGGCTCAATTCACCTAAAGCAAACACGGGTTGTTTTAGGGCTTATGGAGTTTTCTGGCATCACCCAAGAAATTCCCAAAATCTCCAACAACTATTACTAAACCAGTTTTTAAACAAAGGTCAGTTGAGGAATGTAATAAGCCATCTTTACGGTTTTAAGGCTTGGAAAAGCAACTGGAAGTTGTTTGTTTAGTAGTTGATGTTGCATAATTGGCCACTTATGTTAATGTTGCCTAATCTGATTCTTCTGCCAAAAAAAAAAAAAGGAAGTAAGTGACTCTTCTAGTGGAGTGAGTTTAAAGATAGACCTGAGTGACATGTCCACTGTGAAGTCATGTATTTATGGTAAAGTGTGTCATTTGTGTGTAGGCTGTGTGACATCAGTCTAGACACACCTTATACTGTACGTATAAAGGAGTAGACAGAAGTGTTGCAAGTGGTTTCCTTATTAGTTTTAATGATGAGTGTTTTATCAGACAGGAATTTATTTACTCCTTTGCTATTTTCAGACATCTTTTTAAATATAAATTCATTAGAAAAAGTAATGAAATAGACGCCTCTAAACATAACATTATTGTGGTTGATGACGGGCTCCTGTTATGAGTTCTGAACATTCATAGGGACACACACCACTTACAACAACCAAGAGGTAGAGGAAACCATCTCTGAACATAAATCACATAGTTTATTTTAGATGAACTGTGGAATCAAAAAGGCTCATAGTGAAAGAATGTAAGAGACTGTGGTTTTCTGTGAGCGTTTGACTCAAGTGTTTGGCCCTAGGCTTAAGGTGAATTCCAGCACCAGGCCCATAGTAGTTGGATAGATTTCACACACTGACAACTTCTAAGGAGAATAAGTGAAGGAAATTGAATGATTGAAATGGCTTCTTGCATTGCAGACTTCCTTCTTACTCACCAAACCATCTACAATAATAGGTTGTTCTATAGTATGTATTTGTACTCACTGTCTGCATTCACCAATATAAATCTTTCACACTTAAATTTTTACAATTCGGTCATTCAACAATTTCAGTGGAACAATGTAAAGACAAAAGAAATTCGACAAAATGGTAAACGATAGATGACTTTGATGGCTTTACGGATCGCAGAAAAAAAAATTCAGCTATTGTTTTCATAAAAGAAATAAAATATCTCTTAAGGAAGTTTGTGATTCTGATGAATTTTGTGTGACTCACAGTATATTGAGTGAATGGAGAGTAGACAATGCAAATACCGTTCACCTGGTTGAAGGTGGCGTGGGCCTCCTTCCTGGCATTGGTTAAAAAATACACAGATTTTGCTTCCTTCTGGTTGAAAGTTTGGACATTTTTATTGATCCTCTTTATCTGGACCAGGAACTGCTGAACCAGGAGCCCATCTCTGCAACAGATGATAGAAATAAATGCCCATATACAGTAGTTAACAACAATAACAAAGACTTTAGATTACTTTATATAGCATCAGTAAAGTTACAAGTTAATGTTAATGACATCTAGTATATAATTAAACTATATTCACTTCCTTATAGTCTTCATTTTACAATTTGTTTTGCACGATTTGTTTTTTTCCTCAGTGACATTAACCATGCCTCAAATCACGTCTCTAGTGTATTGTGCATTTTGTTGCACATTACAAGACTGGTCATCTGTTACTCATTTGTCATAAAAGTGTTTTCTTCTTCCTTCTTGGTAAAAATAAAAAATTCCCATTCCCCCATATAAAAAGTATCAACCACAATGGTAATAGAATTTCTAGGATTTAACAACAACCATAAAGCTTTATTGTACTCCCTTGGAATAAGTCATAAAGAGGTGTCTCTCATAATAAATCATACAGTGCTGTGTGGTGCAATGTGGAAAAGCTGAATGAGAACAGACACTATATGCATTATGGGGAAAAAAAACAAAAAAAACTTTCACAATTATTTGGCGTGGCTGACACCTTGAAAGAAAAACAACTTGAAATCTAGTACACGTTGTGCCAATCCATTTCCGCCTGGATAAACAAAGAGGGTTGCGTCAGGAAGGGCATCCGGTGTTGAGTCTTTGACAAATCAATTAGTGAATCACTGCACACAAGGAGGCACATCATTTGCTTTGACGATCCCAGAAGGGACACACCAAAAGATGTGCTTTTCTTGACACATTGTTCTAATGAATGGTTGTGTTTGCTTATTCTGGGCTGCTGTGGGAATTCCAGTTTTCTTCTTCCTTCCTGGTAAAAATAAAAAAAGTATGAAGTAGAGCTATAAATATTCACGTAATATTAAAAATATATCTTAAAACTCCCAAAATCCCAGTTGAAGTTCTAAAGCTGACAAACTGAGCACTGTTGGTGGAGAAAAACATTCATGCATAAATTTGAATGCAGTTCCAACATCCTGGATGTGTAATTTATAACATTTCTTTTTCTTTACACCAGCAAAACAAGCATCCAACTCTCAGGGTTTTTTTTTCTGCAAATGTGTGCATTCTTCACCGCACGTGTCTCTCCATGTGAGGTGGGTCCATCTTTGACAGCCCAAAAATTCCCAGTCATGGTTCTATTGTCCACTTGGAAGGATTTATACCAAAAGGTGTTGACAGCCCCTTGAGGTCATCCATGAACGGGACAGTCCTAACCTTTTTCACCATAATGTTCTTTGCCATGTGAGCACGGCGGTGTGATAACATCCTGGCACGGCTTCAGAGACAGACCACGGTTCGGGATAGCCCCCTCTGTCTCTGGCCCTCACGTGACCCTTTGAAGAAACACCTGCTCCCCCCAAAACACGTCCACGCCCATACCTGTTTAGTCTGAAACGCACTCTCCACACGGGCTCTTGATAAGGGATATTGCTGCCAGATGACAAGTGTGAAGTGATCGCACGTGCAAACGTAGGATTGTGGCATGTCCTGGACCCCTGCTCGTGATGGGGCAGGACCAGCTTGGTATCACAACATTACAACTTGTGTTAAACCCTGGAGAGAAATGCTGAAAAATACATCTGCATCTACATAGATTGTTAGAACATGGTGGAAAAGTATAATTTTTTCAGTAGTTCAATTCAAAGAAACAATCTAGCCACAAGGGGTCACAAGTAAGTCAACTGCTAGTGCTGGTCCCAAGCCAGGTAAAATGGAGAGGGAAAAGGTTTAAAAAGCTTTTAAAACCATAAGCCAAATCTATTACTGCACAGTAGGAGGCAGATGATTTACTGTGGTGACCCTGAGAGCTGAAAGGGGAAATTCAATGAGTCAAACAAATAATAAATTATTTATAAAATCCCAAAATTTGGGTTCTCATAAAGTTAGATTGTTGTGAGAAAATGTTCAGTATTGGTCACACTCTGAAAAGCTACTTTACAGGAAACTGTGGCTTGTCATGGACACCCTCACAACTGAGTGGCACTTGTATACAGTATCTAAGTGACTAAATTATTTGCAGACAGGATGATGAATACATGTCTCATGGCGTTTCTTTAAAAAAAATCTGATCATTGCTTTCTGATCAGTGAGGATTGGTGGTGATTCTGGGCAGAGGGGCTAATTGATTGATAACACTGGTCTACAAATTTTTGGACTCGATCTGCTTCCGAGATAAAAGTGGCTAAATCTCATTTATTTTGATAAGATGAACTGAAAATCAATTGATAAGTGTGCTGGTTAGCTAATTTATTCAAGATATTTAATAATATTGTTTTACATCAATATCGCATCTGTTTATACAATAGATGTAGGCATTTTTGCTTAAAAATAATATTTATATTTTGAAAATATTTAATTTCTCTACATGCATGCATTTTGTCCACTTCCAAGAGAGAGATTTCTGCAAATAAAAACAAAACATTTTATGTCAAAACTCTAGACATATTAAAATGAATGTATTGGAATGTGCAGACAGGCTTTCAGATAGAACTGGTTGCTTGTAGACTCACTGTACTTTCTGATAAACTACCGTTTTTGCCTTATTTTGCATACATTTCCTATTTTGACCCAACACTGTTTCTTGGAAACTATAGCCAATCTGCACTTCTGACTTACTTTTTCTTTATTAGTGACCTAATCCAAGAAAAATGTCACTACTTTTGTTCCGGAAGCATTTTGCTTGTAGACCAGTGTAATGGCACACACTACTCAGCATCAACACCAGGCCAAGAAAATATTATTTAATGCTAAATTGTCACACAAATGACTGCACGTAACTTCAAGGTACTACTCAACAATTAAAAACCAAATCACCCAAAGCCCAACAGCACATTACCCCATTGTTTTATCCAAATACTGGTCATCTAACAACTTGGCAACAACAATGGCAAAACAAGCCATCAATAACAGAATAAGCAGGAAGCAGTCCAGTTAGCCTAGAGTTACATGTCATATTTTGTAAGAGAGCTGGTGAAATATGCAGGTTACATTATTATAAATGAAGCTCACATCTCTATTCTTCCATTCAGCAAGGCAATCGTGTTAATAAAACACTTTAATCACTCAGTCACTGCAGTCCAGTGGTTTCTGGATAATGTCCGCTTGAAAGTGCTGCCAATGTGTTGAGGCAAGTTTGTCCCAAAAACTTTGGAGAATTTATCTAATCCTCTTCTGTGTTCAAAAACACAGCTCTGCTCCAGGTGTAATGGTGATTTGAGTTCATATCAATGTTTTCGAAAAATCCTGCGCTGCTGTAGATTAGCATTAATAAACAACTTCGGTTGCGGTAGCTTGTCATTACCGCCACCATCACTTGAAAGTAAAGACCTAAGTCTGCATGCTTTGTGATTGGCTAAATCAATATCTCTGGGCAAAAATGTAATGTTGCTCCAACGGAGGACTCCATTGTTCTACTGGGGGACTTCAACGCCCATGTGGGCAAAGACAGCGACATCTGGAGGGGCATGATTGGGAGGAACGGCCTTCCCAGTCTGAACCCGAGTGGTTCTGTTATTGGACCTCTGTGATAGCCACACTTTGTCCACAACAAACACCATGTTCAAGCATAAAGGTGTCCATCAGTGCACGTGGCAACAGGACACCTTAGGCTGGAGGTCAATGATTGACTTTGTGGTCAGGTCATCTGACCTTCAGCTGTGTGTCTTGGAAACTCGGGTGAAGAAAAGGGCTGAGCTGTAAACTGATCACCACCTGGTGATGAGTTAGATCCACTGGCAGAGGAAGAGGCCGGACAGACTCTGCAGACCCAAATGTATTGTGAGAGTCTGTTAGTAACATCTGGCTGAGCCTCCTGTCAGGAGGGTCTTCAACTCCCACCTCCAGGAGAGCTTCGACCAGATCCCGAGGGAGGTTGGGGACATGGAGTCCAAGTGGACCTTGTTCTCTGCCTCTATGGCTGTAAGGCCTCTGGTGCCTGTTGTGGTGGCAACCCCCAAACCTGGTGGTAAACACCGGAAGTAAGGGATGCCGTCAGGCTGAAGAAGGAGTCCTATCGAGCCTAGTTGGCTTGTAGGACTCCTGAGGCAGCCGACGAGTGCCGGCAGGCCAAGCGTGCCACAGCCCGGGTTGTTGTGGAGGCAAAAACTCAGATCTGGGAGGAGTTTGGGGAGGCCATGGAGGAGGAATATCGGTCAGCCTCGATGAAATTCTGGCAAACCGTCCGGCGCCTCAGGAGGGGGAAGCAGTGCTTCACCAACACTGTTTACAGTGGAGGTGGGGAGCTGTTGACCTCGACTGGGGATGTTAGTGGACAGTGGATGGAATAGGGTCTTCAAGGATCTCCTCAATCCCACTGACACATCTTCCACTGAGGAAGCAGAGGCTGGGGACTTGGAAGTGGACTTGTCCATCACCCAAGCTGAAGTCAATGAGGTGGTCAAAAAACTCCTTAGTGGATGAGATCTGCCCTGAGTCTCTGAATGTTGTGGGGCTGTCATGGCTGACACGTCTCTGCAGCATCGCGTGACGGTCGGGGACAGTGCCTCTGGACTGGCAGACCGCGGTGGTGGTCCCTCTTTTCAAGAAGGGGGACCAGAGGGTGTGTTCCAACTATAGGGGGATCACACTTCTCAGTCTCTCCAGGAAAGTCTATTCAAGGGTGCTGGAGAGGAGAATTCAGCCGATGATCAAACCTCAGATTCAGGAGGAACAACGTGAGTATGGGGTCTGAGGCCTTCTGTGAGGTCTGTCCAGTACCTGTATGATCGGAGCAGGAGTTTGGTTCGCATTGCTGGCAGTAAGTCAGACCTGTTCCCAGTGCATGTTGGACTCCGGCAGGGCTGTCCTTTGTTACCGGTTCTGTTCATTATTTTGGAGCCACTGCTCCTCCACATTGAGAGGAGTCAGCTGAGGTGGCTTGGGCATCTGTGTCGGATGCCTCCTAGACACCTCCCTGGTGAGGTGTTACGGGCATGTCCCACGGTGCGGAGACCCCAGGGAAGACCTAGGACATGCTGGAGGACTATGTTTCTCGAATGGCGTGGGAACGCCTTGGGATCCCCCTGGTAGGGCTGGAGGAAGTGTCTGTGGAGAGGGAAGTATGGGCATCTCTGCTTAGACTGCTGCCCCTGTGACCCGGCCCCGGATAAGCAGAAGAAGATAGATGGATGATTGGATGGTAATGTTGTGAAAACGCTCTGTTAAATTTTTTATCAGAAAATCCCTTTGCCATTTCTTTTTGATTTGTCTATGGAGGGGCTTCCTTTATCCACTGGGCAGCTGACCTCAAACTCTTACATCAGGTGAGGCCATGCATACTGTTCCAGTGAATCCAGGGGAAGCCCACCTGTGTTAGGCAGTTATTACAGTGGACCAAAAAAATAAAAAAATAAAACACTTCCGGAGCCAGTCATTTATTTTCTGTTATATCTGTTTAACAGGTTTTCCATGAACTTTACTTCTGTCTTATAAATGTTAATAACTAATTACAAAATGCAAATCAAAAACTAAACACAATAATGCTGTACAATGCGGTCATGGTGTTCAAATAGGCAAAACTGACACAGCCTTTCACATCAGAGGTCAGACTTCAGTGCTCCAGTCTAGATGCTGATTTCTGAACTGCACTGCTACGCCCTGACCTTAAAAAATGAGAAATTCAGATTCAGATTCAGAGTGAACTTTTTTTATAATGCAAAATCACTCGCTCTAGAACTCTTTGATTCATGCTGTTCCAAAACACAATTGCTAACTCCAGAGCACACTATACAATATAACAAAATATATATGCAGTAGCATTTATCCACTTTTTTTCTGCATCGTAACTAAGAAATAAACAGTTATAAATTATTTAATAAATTAATAAACAGTTATAATATCATAAAAAAATCATAGGCTACCTAAAGCAGAATTGTTTATAGTGATTATGTTAATGACACATAAATAAGTGCCTTGTGATGGCCCCACCCACTGAGCCTAACCGCAGAAAGCTTGCCATACCTGAACATATCTGGAAGAATTCACATCAGTTAAAACGTGCCATGTGAAATGAAATTGTCATTGTGAGTGTGCACTTAAATATCTCTTATATCAGTGGCTACATTTACCCATTTTGTCACCCATTTAGCCTCATCAAATCAGACATCAGGATGGCCCATACTGTGGACAAGGACATTTTATTTTATTTTATTTATTTTGCCTTATTTTTGCCTTAATGCGTTGTTTTTATTTTAATTCCAGCTAGTTTAAACTACTTTTACCTTTTCTCTAACTATAGTAGGATGAAAAAAATGACTGCACCTTGGCATAGCAATAGCTTCTCTACGATGGATTACCGCAATAGGTTGTGTTCATGTGACGTCATGACAATCTGAAGGAGTGTTGTAAGAATTCTATGGTAGAAGTGTAATTATTCACATATTTTGGCCTTTACAGTTATTATCGCTGCAATTCCTGGGCCTATCCCAGTGGTGGAATGTAACAAAGTAAAAGTAATTAATTACTTTACTTTACAATTTTCAAGTATCTGTACTTTACTTGAGTAAATTTTACAATGGATACTTTTACTTTTACTTCACTACATTTGAGAGCAAGTATCAGTACTTTTTACTCCATTACATTTATGAGTTGTTTGAAGTACAAAGTATTTAGAGTTTTGGTTTAAAATCATGTGTTTTTGTTATGGCCTCATTGTAGAGACACTTAAAAATAAAAGATTCAATACTAGTGCTCCTTTAGAAACATCCAAATAATAAAGACAGAAGACCTCACCGAGAGATTCAGTCTCTTCTGTTGCATTAGTTTGTTAATTTCATCAGTAATCAGCACAAACCTTCAGTAAAGTCACTCACATTTAACTCATTAAAAAATGTAGTCTGTGCAAAATATTATTATTTTTTTTTTTTACTTCTGAGTAAATTTAAAAATAAGTACTTTAATACTTTTACTTTAATACTGCTCCTTTATCTATACTTTTACTTAAGTAAAGAAATTAAGTACTTCATCCACCACTGGCCTATCCACATGAAACAAAAACTGCCCTTAACGTCTACCATGGTAGTACAAACTATTTAAGGTGAAAGTTTTTTTTCACTATAGTGTCAAAAAGTAATTACATTATTCAATCACACAGACGTGATTGTCAGTAGACAGTGCATTAAGCCAAAAGAATAATACCGTGTTTGTGGACCCAATCCCTTAAAAAAAAAAAAAAGAAAAAAAAAAAAAAGAAAAAAAAAGTGTCCTGCCCTCCATCTGAGATTTTTACATCATCAAACCCTAGAACGTGAACGCATTCTATTGTTTTTTAGAGAGCCTTTGGAAATACAGGGTGTGTATAAAGTAGCCTTCCACTAAAAGTCCCACATTACATCATACAAATATCAAAATCTCGTACTTCCATGAATAGTAGTAGGCTAGTAAAGTTGAATTTAAGACATTTTGCGCACATTTTCACGTCTTCAGCATGTACCCACATTGCTCGCTGTTTACACTGGAGGAGCATATGGCTGAAGTTAATAGACTGGTTTCAGGCAGCTTCTTTTGAGTTTATGGCGTTCACTGCATTCCGCACGTCCACTACCTCTGTTCCGTGACGCCCTGATGCTAAAAACACAACTGCACTTGCCTCCGCTTTTCCCGAGAAGACTCCACCCGGCTTTCTTCTCAGGTACACCGGAAACTCCGCCTCCTGCAACTCACTCGCTATTTAGGCTGGCAGCGCTGGCCCAACACTTCAAACCCTGAACAGACAAACTCGTGGGCAGCAGTTCAGAGGCCACAGGCTACTCTACTACTTCTACTTCTACTGCAGAGATTGAAGCACACGATGGCGCAGCGGATGGTGATGAATGCGCGTGTAGTCGGAGCTGTCCATAGAGACTCTCCCAAGCTCAAGGTAAAGTGCATCTTAATAAGCCAGCAATATTTGTTTATATTTTTTTTATATATATAAATCGTTATTCATTAATATATTTTTTAAATATTTTTTATTAATATATTTTGTTGTTAAAATTTGTTTGTCTTATACCATTTTTTAAATCTTTCCATAGATGTTTATGCTCTCTGTGATGTGGTCTGATGAGAGTGAAGTGATTGTCTACAGGTCCTTTCAGGATTTTAGGAAATTCCATGTAAGTCCAAATGGCCAAATATGGCAATAAAAATGCATATGTAGGCTAATTAATTCTAACATAGTGAGTAATTGTTTAGTATTAGGCTATGTCTTTTATTTTTTGAATTTGTAAACTGATAGTTTTGAGATCCTAATGTTTGGTTTTAACTTCTTGAGTTTAATTTGGTACCATTTCTAACCATTGTACCATGTCAGTCAGTTGTAAACGTTGAATTATAACATTACATTTCTAATTGTTACTTAATTTTTACACAGAGGCAACTCAAAAAAAGATTCCCCCTGCTGAATCCTTTACGCAGAAAGGACAGGCTCATCCCCAAATTTAATGGTAAGATATACAGCTAAATGCATTTCAATATTTTTGATGTCCCTGTTGATGTTTTCTCATCCATGCATGTGTTTATGTGTATAGGTGAGGCAAGGAAGACCAACAGGCAGCAAAAGGGCTCCAAGCGCTCCATCCGGCGCATGAGATTTCTGGAGAACTACTGCGCCCAGCTTCTTAAATGTGACGAGAGCGTGACCAGAAGTTCAGAGGTCACACAGTTCTTTACCCCAAAAGACCACGACCTGCAGCAGGACTTCACCAAAAACAGGTATGGATTTACTACAAAGCTACACTTAGCTATAGATTGTATCAGTAGCGTTAATTTGACTGCATTTTTATTCTAATTTGCAGTGTACTTGTCTTGCTCTCCGATGACTTGCCTGATGTGTCTGGAGGAGGTGGTAAGGGCCGCCTTCCAGTTGCAAATGTCAGTCACCCATTTGTCACCCAGACTTACCGCTGTGTGGCCCTGTATGAGACTAAAGATACCAAGAACCGGCCATTTAAAGTTGCTCTTGATGAGAAGCTGGACGTCCTCATCAAAGACCCTGCAGGTAGGATTTATTTCAAATGCAACTATATATAGTCTTTTAACTAAGATGTCCCTTTTACAAACAGAAATCTACCTGCAGTTTTCTATCCTGTCACTTAAATGTGTTTGCTTTTCTGTCAATGCAGGCTGGTGGCTGGTGGAGAATGAGGAGAAACGTGTGGCTTGGTTTCCTGCTCCTTATCTGGAGGTTTTGGATGAAGATGAAGGAGATGATGCTGGGTTTCAGACTGGAGGTAGGATATGAACCAGCATGCACATACACCTGCAGTCAGATGAATAGTTCTGACTACTGTACATCATCTTATACAATTGTAGTTTCTACAAATTGCACAAGGAGATGCTGTTGGACAAGTTTTTTATTTAGATGTTCTGTACTGGGACAGGACTTGATGTTTAATATGCTTGATGTTTAATTTGGTACTCTACTTGTGGTCAATAGGTTCTCTGTACATCGCAGTGAGGAGCTATTCAACTAAAAAGGATGATGAGGTGTCAGTGAACATTGGCTCTGTGGTGGAGGTGCTCCGGAAGTCTGACAACGGCTGGTTTCTTATCAGGTATGTGACTAATACATTTGATTACTGCAGTGGTCATCCTATGTTGTAAAGTAAAGTGGGTGAATTAAAGGGAAAATATAACGTGTAATTGTCTTTTCCAGATATAATGGTAAAGCTGGCTACATCCCATCCATGTACCTGCAGCCATACAACAACCCCCGCGCAGGCCTCCACAGCCTGCACACCAAGCTGCACAGCTCCACTCTGAACCTGGCCCCGACCAGAGAGCCCCAGTCCTCACTGTCCCTCAGTATCCGGGAGGAGCCTGAGGAGGGTTCCGATGAGATGTCCCGAGTGGAGCCCAGTGGACGGCTTCACAAGGCCCAGTCCCTGGACATTCTGTCTGAGAGCTGGATCCAGAGGCCTCACGGCTCCTCAAACACGCGCACACACAGCATCAGTAACACCAGCCCAAGGTCCAGCTTCTCAGACTTCTCCTCTGAGAGTGAGCCCAGCTCTCCAGAGGAGAGCCAGCCCCGTGGTGCAGCACTTCTGCCTGCTCCAGACCGCCGGGACTCCAGCTCTAGTACCGGCAGCTCACTCAGCTCCAATGCCAGCTCTGAGAGCTCTGGCCTGGCACCTAAAGTCCCAGCTAGACCCAAGACAGAGGAGATCTTGACCCGCTGCACCACCATGACCCGCAAGGCCGCGCTGGCCACCCAGGCCCGACTGCAGCCGCAGCCCCGTATGGTTCAGGCTCGTTAGAGCAGGCACAGATAATTTGTGCCCCTTCTGTTTACTGACCATTCTTCTGCAGGCTTTTGCACAAAACCAAAAAAGCATTTAAAATTCTTGTTGATCATATCACATGTGAACTTTGTCCTATTTTGTTTCCTCTGTTAAATGTAATGATTTGATCATTTTGATGTAACCTTGGGTTCAAGTACTCCACCTCTGAAAGGATGTAGCTTCAGTGAAGCATATAAAGATAAAGAAATGTATTATTTTATGACATATGTTTTTGTTTTTTATTCACTGTTTATTTTTATTGATCAATATCTCAAATACCTTCTTAATGTACTCCATAGGAAACATAGGAACTATGATATTGCCTTTGACTATGTAATTATGTAACTTCAGTATCTATTGCAGTTGAATCAGATAGCTGTAAGTGATTTTGAACTGGTGCCAGTAAATGAATGTTTGAAGACCTTCATTCAAGAGCAGTGGAATTGAAGTGTTGGCACAGTAAGGACCGTGTTTCCTGCTGGAAGGTGCCTGAATGCTGTTCTATCATAATCACTCAGTTTACCAGACACTAATGCATTGTAACCTATTTAACAGGCCAATAAATGAAATATCAAATAAAATCTCATGTGTCTTCTCTTTATATTGTATTTTTAACAAGTGAGCCACAATATGATACATGTTGTTTTTTATATTTATACATTCTGGATGTCTCAGCAAAGAACAAAGACACAATGCAGTGACTTCTGACCTCTAAACTGCTCTATAATTTTCATAACTCAAAAACTGACAAAAAAAACAACAACAACAATGCTGTGTGACAACTATTATCTTGTCATAATGAGGTCCCCCTAGAAAAACAACCAAACCTTTTACTCAAAACAAAGGAAATACTCCATGTCATGAATCATTTATCCATTTAGGACAAATCAATGCTACCAATCTCAAACATTTTCAGCTGCCACCAGCTCTGGTTGTCAGTTGCTACACTCCATCTGCTTCAGAGTTGTGAGTTCAGAGATGGCTTTCTGCAAACCTTGGCTTGTAACACAGGGTTATTTCAATTTCTGATGTCTTGGACCTCTGGCACCGACAACAAGGCAGAGAATAGCAGTTTCTGAAATTCTCAGAGTATAGCCCTGTTACCAACAATCAAACCTTAAATTAAATTTCAAATTTGAATTAGTAGTAGAAGTAGTAGAAGCACAAGTAAGTACTTTCTACCTAAGTTAGCATAACTTTTTTACCTATTCTCAAGTAACAACTTTATTTAGTACCTTGAGTATTATTTTGAGTCTTTTTTCCACTTCCGACTACAGCAATGAAATTATGTCTGTACACATAAATGCAAGTTTCTGCCATGTGATTGGCTGATTAGCTCTTTGTGAGCACTTGAACTGGTGTAGCCTATCTATTAAAGTGTCTGATAACTGCCATAACTGTGCCAAAATGTCATAGTATCAGTAGATGTGTATTTGGTCTGTTTTCATGGATTAGTCTACCTGTCTGTCAGTCACTCATCAGACAGATTAGTTCTGGAATGTGCTCCATTTCAATAACTCAAAGGAAAGTGATAGGGTTTTCCCATCAGTTCTGCAGCTTTCATAATCCACCAGACACTTTAGCAGTGCATTGACATAAAAATACTCTTTAGGGCCCACAATACCCTGGTCTCAAAGAAGAGAACACTGCAGCAGAAAAGTTTAAATTTGCATACAGCACACCTTATACATGTTTCAAGTGTACAGAAACCCAAGGGACATTTGTCGATTCTGTCTGGGGATGCAACAAAATATATAAAATTTGGGAGGAAGTTTAAACAAACAAAGTCATTTTATCTGTGGACATCCCTTTAGATGCAAAGATGGTACTACTGCACCTTTATCCAGTTAGATGCCAAAAGATGATCACACCAAAAAAAAATCTGACCCTCCTACTGTTGGTGCTTGGATCAGTGCTATGGCACAGTGTATGGCAACAGAGAGAATAACATACTTTCTCAAAAACAAATTGGATATACTGTATATGATAACATCTGGAAACATTTTAGGGATATTACTGAAAGAGCTGATAGTCAACACTTTTTACAAGAGATGTAGGCCAAAACTCTCTAGAAAAGGGGTGTGTACCATACTGTATGCTCACCTGCATTTGGCATTAGGGACCTTGTACATCTGTATTTGTGTTACTCTGTATACTAATTATTATTACTTTACTTTTTTTTTATATTAATTTGTATGTCATCTTCTGTCTATTTACTTTTCACAAAATGTTAAATTAAGAGTGAATCTTGTTCTGTTCATATGTGGGGGTGGGAGGTATTGTGGATTTGTGTAAACAATGCTGTACGATAAGATGCTAAAAGTTAATATGTCTAATGAAAAATCAATAAATATATATATATATATATATATATATATATATATATATTTTAATTGCATACAGCATGCATAAAAGTGCATGTACATTCACATGATCATTTATAGGTTAGTAGTTTGAAATATTTAAGAAGAGATACTGTATAAAAGCTAACTCTAGTCTGACAGCAAATAAGGTGAAGGTTTTCACAATCACAACAATAATAGCACCATAAGTTAGCACGCTTCTCTGGTACAAGTTGTAGCAGCAACCTTTCCCATTTATTTTGATAAGGAAACCAACAAAGTAAACTTTTTATAAGCCAATAAATGAATTGTTGTGTGTATATGGTTGATGAGAAGCTGTGATACTAAATGACATTAGCATTGAAATTTAAATGTTTAGCGAAAAGTAGCATAGCCTACTTTACTACTACTTTCTGCTACTTCTACATAAAAGGGGCTATATTATGTTTTTATTCATATTTTTAAACCAATCTTGGTCTCCTCTAGAACAGCATTGCACGTTTTATAACCTTTCATTACATTTCCAATAAACACTTTACTGTCATAACAGGTAAAGAGACGAGAGACCAGCAGAGTGCAGTTCTGTTATGCCTTTTTGAACAGACACAGAAAAAAAAAGCTTTCTGTTTCCTTTAACTCTTTTTATGATGCGACAAAAGGAAATGGAGGATTACTCAAACATATGTGAATGAAACAAAAAACAAACAGCTCAGAAAAGACAATTTAGCAAAATATATCCTCCATTTAACCAGGCAGGAAAAATTTACTAAGATGTCTGGGTTCACTGAAAATAGGCTACATAGCATTCTTATATATGGAATCTACAGTGTGACACATACAGGCCTTGCAAGTGACAGAATGTACAGTGCAGCACAAATGACTACAATAATGTGTGACACAGTAATGTAGTTCTACCACATACTGTAGCTACATGAGTAGACAACTGTTACATGAGAAATTATACAAATGTATCAGTGTATATGCAAACATCAATATATGCAAACATCAATAGGTTCAGAAAAAGTTGTTTTGTGACGTTCTTTGCATTGTCAGGTGGGAAATACCTTTACAAATTCAAAAGCCAAGTGAGATACATTTACAAAATTATCACTATTAAACCTGTAATTACTGTCAGTCAAGCTGCAAATGATAGTTCAGAACACCCAGGCTATAAAATTGTTATCCCTTGACAAAATGACAAGTGTGCATTAAATCATCCAGGTCAGTGCCTGGCTAATTATGCACGCAACAAAAGTTTTAACGTAGTACTGCTGTCTAAATTCAATACAGCAAGCACCCTCTTTCTGTACGGCCCAGTCCCACACTGTTAGTTGGTGTAATGGTCAGCACATCATTGTGAATTAGCATCAGGGACATTTGAGAGAGTTATAGGCTGTGTATCTGTGTGGTACATGACAACTATTTATTTTTTTAGCACCAACAAATAAGGCACTGTAAGCAAGAAGGCGATGTGTAAGAGAGATGATGGTAATAGGTTTGCCCTAATGGGTGGAGTTGTTTATAATGTGCAATCCATGAAGGGTTAAACAGTTGGATTTCTGAAGACACACAAATATAAAGACAATTTATTTATTATGACACTATCCCTGCTAAAATCCAAGACAAAGCCACAACAAAATTATACAAATAAATTAAATTCAGAAAAATGCAGCGCAATCACCGACCGCATGTCTTAATACTGGAATTAGGAATGAAACATGTTGGATAATTTGCTGGTGAAACTTAATGAAAAATGAGTACAGAAGCTGGTTAAGGTAAGGTCAATTGTTTATTTTACAGGTGGGTTGGAAAACAGTGAAGGGTGGTAATATTTTTCTGGAAACATGAAAGCAAACATAAATTAATAGAGTAATCAAAGTCTAAATGACGTGCAGATAAACTAAAGAAAAAGATTACTCACTTCACGCACTTGGATACAGCAGGAAACGAAGAGACCTACTCAGAAAACTGAGGCCTTTATATGGACCAGGACCCAGGTGCCTCTAATTGGCCTGATCAGGCACCTGGGTTGGGAGGGAAATGGGTGTCACCTGATAGTGAGCCACATGACCTGCAAGTCACACTCACAGCTAGTCCAAGTCAAGTCAAGTAGTCAAGTTACAAGCAAGTCCAAGTCGATCTTGATGAGAACCAAGCCAGACAAGTCAAGTCCCTGCTTTTACTCTGCAAGTCCTGTTGAGTTATACAGTATATGGTTTGTTTTTGGACAAAATGTTTTTACATTTAGTCTACTACAGACAATAGTTATTGAATACAGTGTCTGGCAGCAAACTTTATTGTCATTCACTGTCATTTTGCTATGTTAAAGTTACACTGTGTAACTTTTCTCCTAAATATGTGGGGCATACTGACTTGTTTTTGTGATTTTTTTGAGCGATTATAAGGTCTGAGGCGCGATCTGTTGCTCCGAGCGGGGCTTCTGTACTGAGAAACCGCCCTCGCAACTTGGCCGGGAGCGCTCCGCTGTTCAGGAAGAGTCACGTGACAGGGAACGACTTGAGGCACAGGTATAACCAGGAAGCTACTTTTAGCGTTGTTATTTTCCATTGCGCGATATTTGTTGATAAGCTAACGCTAGCGCTAACTCTATAGAAGATCCAGTCCAAACTTCCAAAGGTAGCAGCAGGTCAACTAAAGCTGAAACAATGCTGGAAATAGACGCACGCTCGCACAGTTTCAGAAGGAGGAGGGGCCCTAGTGTTTACGTTTTGCGACGGTGCAGTGGCACCTGTGGCCTCTAGAGGCGCAAGACCGGGAATCTTACACAGTGTAACTTTAAATGTGCCTATACTGATTAGTAACTTGCAATATAAAACAAGAGACAATAGATGAATATCTGACACTACAGCATCAAAATATAACCTGCCTTCAACACTTTTCAGGTTATTGTACCATTTAGCTCCTATGCTCAATAGCATAAGTAAACACAAATCTACCGCTGTGAAGAGGTGAATGAGTTAAAAAAGCTATAAATGTTGTTGCTTTAGGTCATTGTAAGACTGGTAACAGCAAGGGTTGGTTTTCTTATGCTTTTATGCTAATGTAACACTTATATTTTTGGGTTGTTTGAAGTGCTACCAGAACTGAGGTCGTGGGTGATGAAAGCAGCACACAGAGAGGGAATAGCTCCACAGGAACACTTTTTAGTAACCGCTCGTTCAGCAGTCCTGACGACACTCGTTTCAGTCTGAACGTGACCTTTTATTTTTACAACACCTATCCTTCCGCCCATACACTTCTATTACTATAGTCCCCTGAACCGCAGTACAACATTACTGAATATAGTCCCTGAATAAAAGTAGAGGCATATAAATAAAATAAAAATAAATCATCTTACATACTTTCCTCTGTTTAAGTGAAATGTCCTCATTTCAAAATCCAATAGCTTGGAAAAAAAAAAAATCATCTTCACCAAAATCCGTCACAAACCTCACACCAGCAACCTGAACCAATAATACAACCTGTTACCAGAAGGCTAATCGAAAATATCATGACCAACATTCACCATTAACTTTTTTGTAACATGTCACAAAAGACAAAACACTTAACAAGCCTTCCTCATAAGTGAAGGCGCTGTGGTTTTCGAACTATGCGCCCAGACCTAGTAGTAAATTCACCACTAGAGGGCGGCGATGTTGAGCTTTGGGCCTGTGGTGGAGGTCTATGGGAGACCCGTCCTGTTGGTCCCCCAAGAGATGGTACAGAAGGCCTTGCAGTCCCTGGTGCCTGGTCTGTAACTGTTTGGCCAAAGGGCAAGGGAAGTGAACCAGACAGTGCTGTATACCGAGGGAGTGGGTCCATGTGAGGCTGAGGTACAGACTGTGCTGGGAATGTGTTCTTAGAGCAACGATAAGGTTTCAAACGGTCATAGTGAATGACTTTTAGCGCAGCCTGAGGATATTTCATGTTCAACTGCTTGTAAAGAATTCCATTATCGTCCACAGAGACCACCTGAAAAGGACCAGTCCAGTTTGGGCACAGTTTCTGTCTTTGTGTGGTAGGGTCATTTATCCATACAAGATCACCACACCTATAAGGCTTGAATCTTATGTGTCTGTTGAAGTAGTACTCACTTTTCTGTCTTTGTTCCTCACGATGAAGGCAAACAGCCTCAAAAGCAGCGATAAGGTTTCAAACGGTCATAGTGAATGACTTTTAGCGCAGCCTGAGGATATTTCATGTCCAACAGCTTGTAAAGAATTCCATTATCGTCCACAGAGACCACCTGAAAAGGACCAGTCCAGTTTGGGCACAGTTTCTGTCTTTGTGTGGTAGGGTCATTTATCCATACAAGATCACCACACCTATAAGGCTTGAATCTTATGTGTCTGTTGAAGTAGTACTCACTTTTCTGTCTTTGTTCCTCATGATGAAGGCGAACAGCCTCAAAAGCAGAGTTCAGTCATGTAACCAGTTCTAAGCCATAGTTTTGTGGGCTATCTGGATCTCTGGGTGATGACACATGAACATTAGCAGGCAGTCTCGGCTCCCTACCATGAGCAAGAAAATAAGGTGAGTAGCCTGTGCTCGAGTGAGGAATGGAATTAAAAGAGAGAACCACAGCTGGCAAATAGTGGTCTCATTCCCCTCCATTGGCCTGAATAAGTTTAGCTAACTGCTCTTTTAAAGTTCTGTTAAATCTTTCCACCATACCGTTCCCTCTTGGGTGATATGGGGATGTCCTTTTCATTGTTATGTTCAGTCTCTGACATATTGTTTGAATAACTTCAGACTCATATTGTCGTCCCTGGTCGGAAAACAATTCCTCAGGAACACCATGTTCAGGGATGAACCTCTCACATGGGTGAGAGGTTCATATGGGTCAAGTCCAGCAATAAAGCCCTAAAATTTTTCTCCCTCCTTAGCATTATCCCCATATGAAGGGAAAGCTTCCTCCACGAGGCAGCTGATTTCCGCGGCAAATACTGGAAGAGCCTCACCAGGATTGCGACTGTGTGCAGTGATGTAGCTTTGAAAAGTTGACAAGTAGGCCGTTGGTCCAAAAACACTTTTGAGCTTCTCTTTAGTAGCTGGAGTCCAATTTTTCAGCATCAGGCAGGCTGTCCCAGTAACTAAAAGCTGCACCACCCAAGCATGTAGGCAACAGCTTCGCCAAACTGTCTTCATCAGCGTCAGGGTTAGCCATAACAGTCACTTCAAAACGCCTGCACCATTTTGAGAAATCCTCTTTTCCATCCCCCATAAAGATTTGGCGGTACTGTGGCATTGCGCGGTTACCGCCATAATTATTTGCCATAGCTGAGTGTCGGTAATCAAAATAGTCTGTTAACAGGCACCCGTCTTTTCCCGTCGTGAAGCTTCCACAAAGGTCCAAACAACGTCCGTACAATCGAGCGAAAAATTAGCTAAAGTCCTTTGTTGTCGGTAGGAAAAGGCCGTACGCTGTAGCCGTCCTCAGTGCCGCTAGCTTAGCCTGCATAGCACTAGCTTGCTCCGGAGTAATAGCTCAACCTCTCCAACTACTCAAACGTCCATCCCACCGCTGCCACCAGTGTAACACTGGTGGCACTGTATTTTTGGGTTGTTTGAAGTGTTACCAGAACTGAGGTCGTGGGTGATGAAAGCAGCACACGGAGAGGGAATAGCTCCACAGGAACACTTTTTATTAACCACTCGTTCAGCAGTCCTGACGACACTCGTTTCAGTCTGAACGTGACCTTTTATTTTTACAACACCTATCCTTCCACCCATACACTTCTATTACTATAGTCCCCTGAACCGCAGTGCAACATTACTGAATATAGTCCCTGAATAAAAGTAGAGGCATATAAATAAAATTAAAATAAATCATCTTACACTAAGTATTAAAGGTACACTCAAGCTTTGAGTAATCTTCATATACTCTTTATATATTCATTATAGTAAAAAACTTCAGTGCTGTGAGTGTTTGCAGTGTCATGATGATGTAATGTGTTCATCTTCATGCATTCTTTGAGAAATGTGTGACTTTGTAAGTGTGAGGAAAACACACTGGGCCTCACTGTAGATAAGATAAAACACACAAAGTGGGATAGAGTTTAATTTGGTTCCTGATTGTAGTTTAGTTTAACTGCCACTAGGGGGTGCAGTTTAGTGGGCATGGTTAAATGTTGATGACATCAGAATATTTGATGAACTTTGGTGGATGTGACAAACCGAGTCTGCAGCAGGTGCATGGGTTGGCACCAGTTCAGTTGGGATAGTTTAATATGTATGTTTACAAACCCCTCCTTGAACCGCCACCTTGTCGTGGTGGAGGGATTTGAGTGCTTGAGTGATCCTAGGAGCTATGTTGTCTGGGGCTTAATGCTCCTGGTAGGGTCTCCCATGGCAAACAGATCTTAGGTGACGAGCCAGACTAAGAGCGGTTCAGAAGCCCCTTATGATGAGTATTAAAACAAGGTCAGTTACGTCGCCCAGATTGGCGTTACCGGGGCCCCACCTTGGAGCCAGGCCTGGGGTTGGGGCTCGCAGGCGAGCGCCTGGTGGCCGGGTCTCCTCCCACGGGACCCGGCCGGGCCAAGCCCAAAAAGGCTACGTGGGACCGCCTTACCGTAGGCCCACCACCCGCAGGAAGGACCATAAGGGGCCGGTGCTGTGTGATTTGGGTGGCAGTCAGAGGCGGGTGCCTCGACGGCCCAATCCATGGACACAGAAACTAGCTCTGGGGACATGGAATGTCACCTCGCTGGGGGGGAAGGAGCCTGAGCTTGTGCGGGAGGTTGAGAGATACCGGCTAGATATAGTCGGACTCGCCTCCACGCATAGTTTGGACTCGGAAACCCAGCTCCTTGAGAGGGGTTGGACTCTCCACCACTCTGGAGTTGCCCGCGGTGAGAGGCAGCGGGCTGGTGTGGGCTTGCTCATATCTCCCCAGCTCAGGCGCCATGTGTTGGAGTTCACCACGGTGAACGAGAGGGTCACGTCCCTGCGCCTCCGGGTGGGGGACAGGTCTCTCACTATGGTTTCGGCCTATGGCCCGAACAGCAGTGCAGAGTACCCGGCCTTCTTGGAGTCCCTGGGAGGGGTGCTGGAAGGTGCTCCGACTGGGGACTTCTGTGCTAGTCACAGTTTGTCCATAACAAACACCGTGTTCAAGCACAAGGGTGTCCATCAGTGCACGTGGCACCAGGACACCCTAGGCCGGAGGTCGATGATTGACTTTGTAGTCGTGTCATCTGACCTTCGGCCGTGTGTCTTGGACACTCGGGTGAAGAGAGGGGCTGAGCTGTCAACTGATCACCACCTGGTGGTGAGTTGGATCTGCTGGCGGAGGAGGAGGCCGGACAGACTCGGCAGACCCAAATGTACTGTGAGGGTCTGTTGGGAACGTCTGGCTGAACCTCCTGTCAGAGGGGTCTTCAACTCCCACCTCCGGGAGAGTTTCAACCAGATTCCGGGGGAGGTTGGAGACATTGAGTCTGAGTGGACCATGTTCTCTACCTCTATTGTCGGTGCGGCTATTCGGAGCTGTGGCCGTAAGGTCTCTGGTGCCTGTCGTGGCGGCAACTCCCGAACCCGGTGGTGGACACCGGAAGTAAGAGATGCCGTCAGGCTGAAGAAGGAGTCCTACCGAGCTTGGCTGGCTTGTGGGACTCCTGAGGCAGCCGACGGGTACCAGCAGGCCAAGCGTGCCGCTGCCCGGGCAGTTGTGGAGGCAAAAACTTGGGTCTGGGAGGAGTTCAGGGCGGCCATGGTGGAGGACTATCGGTCGGCCTCGAAGAATTCTGGCAAACCATCCGGCGCCTCAGGAGGGGAAAGAAGTGCTTCGCCAACACTGTTTACAGTGGAGGTGGGGGCTGCTGACCTCGACTGGGGATGTTGTCGGGCGGTGGAAGGAATACTTCGAGGATCTCCTCAATCCCACCGACACATCTTCCGTTGAGGAGGCAGAGGCTGGGGACTCAGAGGTGGACTCGTTCATCACCCAAGCTGAAGTCACCGAGGTGGTTAAAAAGCTCCTCGGTGGCAAGGCACCAGGGGTGGATGAGATCCACCCTGAGTACCTCAAGTCTCTGGATGTTGTGGGGCTGTCGTGGCTGACACGTCTTTGCAACATCGCGTGGCAGTCGGGGACAGTACCTCTGGACTGGCAGACCGGGGTGGTGGTTCCTCTTTTTAAGAAGGGGGACCGGAGGGTGTGTTCCAACTACAGGGGGATCACACTTCTCAGCCTCCCCGGGAAAGTCTATTCCAGGGTACTGGAGAGGAGAATTCGGCCGATAGTCTAACCTCAGATTCAGGAGGAACAATGCGGTTTTCGCCCCGGTCGTGGAATAGTGGACCAGCTCTATACCCTCCATGGGGTGCTTGAGGGTTCGTGGGAGTTCGCCCAACCTGTCCACATGTGCTTTGTGGATTTGGAGAAGGCGTTTAACCGTGTCCCTCATGGTATCCTGTGGGGGTTGCTCTGGGAGTATGGGGTCCGAGGCCCTCTGCTAGGGGCTGTCCGGTCCCTGTACAAACAGAGCAGGAGTTTGGTTCGCATTGCCGGTTGTAAGTCAGACCTGTTCCCAGTGCATGTTGGACTCTGGCAGAGCTCCCCTTTGTCACTGGTTCTGTTCATAATTTTTATGGACAGAATTTCTAGGCGCAGCCAAGGACCGGAGGGAGTCTGGTTTGGGAACCACAGGATTTCATCTCTGCTTTTTTCAGATGATGTTGTCCTGTTGGCTTCATCAAACCAGGACCTTCAGTGTGCACTGGGGCGGTTTGAAGCTGAGTGTGAAGCGGCTGGGATGAGAATCAGCACCTCCAAGTCCGAGGCCATGGTTCTTGACCGGAAAAGGGTGGTTGTTTGGATGAGCTCGGGGGCTTTTGTGGGGACCGGACATGAGCTCCGTTTGTTGTGTCATGCAATAAACTTTTCTGCTCTGGACTCTCTCTCGTCTGCTCCTTGTTTTTGGATATATTACCGTATTTTCCACACTATAAGGTGCACCTAAAAGCCTTTAATTTTCTCAAAAACCGACAGTGTGCCTTATAATCCGATGCGCCTTATATATGGATCATTGTTGGTTAATTATGGCTACCGTATTCAGGGGGTGTTGCCGAAGTGACAGCGGTAAAAACGGTAAAGGGGAATTCCAGTCCCAGCTGTTCATGTGTGCCATAGGCGTGTTTATGGATACTGCCGCAAAAGAACAAGGAGGCGCGGCCTTTGCTCCATCTAGTAGAAGAGTTGCGACATTGAGGGGACAGAAAACTGAGCGCTCGAAAGCTGTTCACGTAGCTTTGAACTGTGACAAATGGAGTTGGAAATACATTGTTTTTAGCGAGGGAGTTGCTGGTTTGTATTCTATTAATAAAGTTTGACTGACTTATCTGACTGTTTTATTGACATTCCCTTTAGCGCAGCGCCATCTAGTGGATGCGCCTTATAATGCGGCGCGCCCTATATTTGAAAACAGTTTTAAAATAGGCCATTAATTGAAGGTGCGCCTTATAATCCGATACGCCTTATAGTGCAGAAAATACGGTATGTATTTTTTATTCTACAGCTGTTTTAACACTTTTATGTTATTCTCAAAATCATCACAAATTTCATGTAAAAACAAGTCATTTCAAGTAATTTAGCTCAAGTCTGAGTCAAGTCTAAAGTCAAGTCTGGAGCTGAAGCTTGCCAAGCAGAACTTTTACAGTTTTGAGGAAGAACTCAGAATATTGCTGTAAGTGGGTTTGGGGAAATCCTTATATTCTATACCTTTATGCATAATATAGTGTATGTTGTTTCAGTATAACATAGTTACTTATGAGTTTGGGGAAGAAGACATTATTTAGCATAGTTTTTAGCCTCAGTACTTGTGTAGCATGTAGCTCATGTATAGCTTGCTTGTATAGCCTTCAGCTTGCGTAGCCTAAATGCTTCCATGTGTACATAAAAAAGAAAAGTACCAAGCCACTCACTAATGTTCTCTATCCTTTCACTGACAGCACACATGCAGTACAGTCAGTTACCATACATCAAAACCATCTTGCCTTTGCAGAATGTGCTGTTTTTGGTGTCTAATGCCCCCTTGGTCCTTTCCTTGAACTTTCCAGCTCCTGGTGTTTCTAAACTGATTGCATATCAAAGGTACACCTGCAGTCAAGGTCATCAGGGTCATCTCAGTGTTTCAATACTCGCACACCATTTACATTTACGCCACTATGAGTAACACTTCTGAGACTAAAACCACACCAAAAAGTCAAACAAAAAAGTCTTATCCGAAATGATAACCTTTAGCCTGGTTCCAGTTGAGTGAGGAACATGCAGTAGCTTTGACATCTACTTTTATGATCTTCTGATTATGATCTGATTTAACAATAAAATCCCACCATAAACCAGAACTGAGTGATGAGTGAATGAGTGAAGTGATTTACAAGGAACTATGTCTTTGATTTTCTCCAGCAGATCTGCAAATGAAGCATAATGATACACACATGTGAAGGCTACACCCATACATTCCATGTAATTTATGCACACTTGTTGATTGCATCGCAGATATTCCAACGTTTGTTTTTTTTTTTTGTTTTTATGATGCACAAGTCAATATGCAAATTTAAGAAAACCACAATGTTGCATAATCTCTATGCTTAGCTCGGGAAGTACAGCTATCTCAACAAGAAATACTGCTTTTACAGGGGAATGTACATGTATTATTTAATCATTAACAAGAAATGTGGTACTGATGGGAAACAAGCACTCTTAACCATGCTTTGATATCTCTAGGCTATACTTTGTGGTTATTTTGAGTCTGTCTGCATGGCCACGTGTGTGTGCAAGTGTGTGTACGTGTGGGTGGGTGTGTGCACTTACCAAAACTCCCCAGGAAACAAAGCAGATTTTTGTGTAAAGGAAACTGCCAGCTCAGGCCAATTATAAAATTTATTACTTACTCATGATGTCCATAACTGCAGACTGGAGTCATAAAGACACAAAAATAACTCATTTATGAGCTACAGCA
Organism: Bostrychus sinensis; assembly: GCA_020698575.1. NCBI lineage: Eukaryota > Metazoa > Chordata > Actinopteri > Gobiiformes > Eleotridae > Bostrychus > Bostrychus sinensis. The sequence continues at coordinate 11,271,071 of CM036260.1, read as the reverse complement.
CTTGCATCTGAAATCACCTTTAGTTTATTAAATTGTAGCTTATGTTTGTTTGCATGGTTGAGCTATACTCAGTGACCTTCTTCCTCCATTTCATCACCAATGTAACATGATGCAAGGATCTGCAAAAGCCTACTCCACTGAATGACTGCAAGTAGTTGTAAATAAACAGAGGCAAATCAGGCAATACTAGGGCCCTGGGCAGGAGCTGTTGGGGCCCTAACTCACATATGCAACAACAACAACTCATTATTTTAACAGAAATAAAGCTGAAGCGTCATTTCAACTTTCAACTTCAACTTTCTTTTCTTCTCTCACATTCTGCATCCTCTCTCGCAGCTAATCACAAACTGCCACCTCCATCTCCAATCACTGCTCAGCTGTTCTCTGTCTCTGTGTAAGCTTTTTGAGCTTCGTGCCACCAGTGCCTAGGTTATGGAGGGCAGATGCTCCTAATAATCTACTGTACACTTCTTCATTCCATGGCACATCTCCCTGCTGGGATCTGGGCGCCAAACTCTAATCTAATTTGCCCTTAGTAAATATCAGCGCTTCACTTTTTACCTCAGCAAAGTGTTTGAATGTTGATGTTGCAAAAATGAAAGTAAGACTGAATTCGGCGAACGGCTGCAGTCTGCATGTCCGGTAATACTAATGAGTGAATAACTTTGATAGACCTGTTGAACAAACACATTCCTTTTCAGTCTGGTTCATTTCCTGCTTCCTTATAATAATGTTGATTTTTTATCTGGAAGAATTTTTTCTTGTCTTTGTTTGCCAAAGTGATGTGGCAGTGCCTGGCACAGCAGCTAGTTATCGGCCTGAGAGGGGAAATACTGTAGTTATATGATCTGTTTGGAGTTTATTCTGACTTGTTAAACCTGAATTGGATTTTCTGTAAGCTTCCCAAAAGTTGAAATGTAAAATTGGATTTTCTGTAAGCTTCCCAAAAGTTGAAATGTAAAACGAATCTGAAGGAACAAAAGTCTTTTCATGGCAGACACTTGAGCTTGTCTCCAACAACAAGATTCCTGTAATGCTTCCTTATGAGTCAGACACCATGCCCTGCACCTGTACATGCAATAATCTGCATCTACTCTAAATTATAAATGCACTGCAGCGTACAAACAACATAATTCTAATTATTCTAATTGAATAATATTACTTTAAAGGAGCTGCAGCTGCACTTTTTTGCTCAAGAAACCTGCATGCCTTCTTAAGAAGTCTCTGTTTACAAACTATTGCTGTAATCGGAATCAGATTTTGTAATGGGATACACTTACTTTCTGTATCACAATGTTGTTACGTGCAGCTATTCCTGTCCACACCTGATGACTTCTCACCTACTTATAAAGTGGCCAGTCCTGAAAAGTAAGTTTTACTGAAATATGTTTTATGAAGGATTTTTAAAGCATTGATATGAATTTTTTAATGTCTCCCGGTTTCTTGACTTGTATGTTACAGCTGTGACCAGATGTTTTGACCTTCTCCATATTGGGTCATGAGATGTTGGCTGACATATGTCCACTGTCTCCTAGGCATGAAAGGTGAACCCTAACCAGCTAATTTTAGTCCATCCTTGACCAGTCTATGTAAACCCAGGGACTTTTACTTCTTCTGTATCCTATATAAGCTGTTGGGACACTACGCTGAGGGGGGCAGACTTTCAGACGCTCTGTAGGAGTGAGTAGTCAAAACACAATCGCACTATGGCCTCGGTGTTTCCTGCTTCTCTGTTTTTCATGATATCAAGCATACTGTTACTTTTAACAGAAAATGTGTACATTTTTGAAGGAAAAAACTATGTAAACATTTAGAATGTGTAAATGAGTAAAAAAATTTTTTTTTACCTTGCAGGCTATGTGTAAGTAGTACAATAGCTACTTTTAGCAGCAGTAAGATTTGTAATAGTCTTAGAACTAGCCTAAAAAGTATTAAAAGTAGCTTGTAGTAACAGTAAATACTTTCTGCATAAGTCTTTTCTACACTTAATACCTTACTTTTATTCAAGTTACAATTTTGCTTTTAAATTACTAACTGATCTTGAGTACTTCTTCCACCTTTGACGGTTTATTTGTTCAGACACAGACCCTTGTTATAAGAGTGACTGAAATTAAAATAATTCAGAGGAATTACATTTGTGCAGTGATTCTGACACAATGCATTGTTCTTGTTTGTTTGTGATAGGATTGAGGCAGAGATAAAGCTCTGTGTGGTAAGCTCCAGAGACAGTACAGTACATCTCTTCAAGCATCTCACCCTTGTGCAATTCACTCACTTATTTTTACCATGCGATTGTTCCAGACATGTCACTGAAAATAAGCAGCAGAATATGCTTATTATTTCTGTATTTAAAAAGAACACATACAAAATAAATCTGCAATTCATCCTTCACGTGCATAAGTCACAAAAGCTGTATAATTCAAATCATGCAACATTGTCAGTCAACTATACATATATTGCCATGCTACACAAATGTTCATATTATTTTTTGTATTTAGGGGGTTGTAACAATGACCTATATGTAACAGCAACAGGTCCTGCCTGTCATGATCTAATTTTGGCACGTTTCCTTGAGATGAAAGCCAAAAACACTTCCCTGAGCCAAAACAGAAACAGGAAAGTTTTCTTTTAAAATTGGACTTGGCGCTGACTCTAGTACAATAAGCAGTCGTCTGTCTCTGTTCTCTCTGTCAAACAAATTTAGCGTTCAGATATTACAGTTGACATAAATATTAGGAATGCAAAAGAAGATATATATTAAGATTTGCACACTTTAACAGTCATATGCAGAATTAATAGCTGAAATTGTATGACCTCAAGCTCCAGATGAGTAATAAGCTGCAGAGCTTTTTTTTTTTTTTGTATTTTTTCTTTTGTATTTCATTGCACTCACAGTTATACTAATTCATGCTTTTATTTTCTTTTTTATTTGGTTTTGTTTTTGTCTTTGCAAGGGGGATTCTAGGATGAGAGACATGCATATAACCTAAATGACTAGAGATAAAGTAAATAGTGAACAGGTGCTGCCCCCTACTGCTCTCCTTATTCTACCTGTGATGTGAACTATGGAGGCAGCACATGTACTACTGTCTATCAGTCCATAATACAGCTCCCATATGTTGGAGCCATGTGGTCATGTATAGTATAAATCTAATTAACAGGCCTATAGAGCAAACTACTTCATTTGTATGAAAGTCAGACTTTTTTATTTTAGTATTTAGTATTATAAAGCTTTTGTACTACAATACATTCATTTTGTATTTTTTTTTTCAATTGAGCTAAAAGAGTTTGAATTTGAGGTGGCAGAGTGGTTAGCACTCTTTGCTCACAGCAGTTGCTCACAGTTTGAGCATGTGTTCTTATTTTTGATATATTCTGAAGCCACTGCAGTGCACATGTGGGGATGACGCTGATGTCTTCAGTTCAAAGAGCACACATCACTGACCCCAAAACACATAAGATCTAAGCTGTGCAATAATTGCATTCACTGTGGAAATAAATTAGCATCTCATAACAGTTTGGAAAACAGACCTAGGGCCTGTCTAATGAACCATGGTGTGAGGAAGTCAGCGCCATCATCTTCATCACGCCCACGCAGCAAACGCACTCCTACACAATATCACATCTCTTCTGTGTGAATGATTAAATGCTTTGGCTTTATATCTTTGGTTTTTAGGCACTTTGAACAACACTATACTGATATATTGTAATGACATTTGGTTGACTACTACAACCCAAGATGGAAGAAGTAGTCAAAATCTGCAATCAGTTTAAAGTACAGTGTATAACCAGTATTAACTAAGTAGAAGTGAAGTTGCTTGAATGAATGTAAATAAGTATTAAGCGACAGTTTTACTTTACAAATTTACTTGCAAAAGTTGTTTTTGTAACAAAACATCAAAATCTGCTGCAATGCTTCTGTTCCCACTATTAAAACTACTACTACAACTACTGCTAGTACTACTATTGCTGTTACTACAATTACTATTACTACTGCTGCTGCTAACATGTGACCTTCTGGTTGTGAAGCAAATGTGCTACCCATTTTTCCACATTGGACAAAAATACTGATGCTTCTTTACAGAAGATATTAAAAGAATTACTAGAGTAAAAGTTTTTTCTTCAGAATTTAAAAGCAAAAGTAAGTTCTGTACATTTGTGTCAATATCATCATATTCTTCATATTCCACCATCACATGTACATATGTATATAGCGTATAGTGTGGTTGTTTTGCACCTTTTTGTTTGCATGCTCACTTTAATTTCTTGCTTTCTCCACTTTATTCTGTAAAAGAGCTGCCTGAACAAGTAACTTTCTCCACTGTGAGATTTAATAAAGTTCAATCTAATCTAATCAAATTATTATGTGTGCTTTCGAACCTGATTACAGAAACTGCACAATGATCAGTTTCTAAGTTGTCAGGAGCATTAAAACAAGACTCTGAGAGTATTTTTCTGGATTTTTATTATTTTTTATTTTTTTCATGTTCAAAATGACATTGACTTGTAAACATTAAAGCAGCAGTAAATGTACATAATCTCATAGGGGACTGTCTCTTGTAAACATTTGAGAAAAGGTATCACTTGTAGTAGTCAGATGTCCTTTAATCTTAGATGTAAAAAAAAAAAAAAAAAGTGCACCTAACACTTGAAAGGTTACAGTGCAAAATGTCTGAACAAACTTGGTTCAGACATTAACAGGAAAAGAAGTATGTGCCTGTACTGCTGTCGATAAGGTCAAACAGAGCACACATCAGGGTTACCATCCACTGTTTGGACTTGCATTGATGATTAACGGCGAGGCACTAATCGGACTCAGCCTCACAGACCTCCGCTGGGATCCTCTCTATGGACTCTGTGGAGGAGCTCTGGGACCGCTGCGACTGACACGACTGCTGCTGCGATGCCTGAGGACTGTCCAACCCAGAGTGCATCAGGGGTAAGTAGATGTCATCCATGTTGGGGAGGACAAACACCTTCTGTAACACAAAAAGCAGAACATTTTATTACATACGCTTATTATCCTAACCCTAACCCTAACGTAAACAAACTTGAGCAAACTATTTACTGGTCAGAAGGCTATAAAATTGTTTTATAGAAACTGTTAGAAAATGTTTGTGACAGTAGATTATAATGTAAGGTCCAAATTGTCTAAAATGTTAAATCTCTAGGGAGCAATGATGGTTCCCTGAGTAACTCCAAGGGCAGTTCACATGGATACAGTTTAATCTGGCAATAAACAAAACCATGTACATTACTTATAATGTATGATTATTTGTTTATTTATAATTATGAAATTAATGTATTTAGTAACATTAATTGCAGATAGGTTTAAGCAGCGTCCATCACAAAGACATAAACTGGTAGTTCACATAAAAAGAGAGAAAGTTCAAAGTGCCCAGGACTTTATTCTGTATTGAAGGTGTTCTTTGGTGCTCGGTAACAAAAACATGCAAAAAAAAGTGAAGAAAAACACAAGGAACTCTTCATTTACCTGAAGTATAAAAAGCCTTTATTTCATGTGGCTATATGATTATAAAAGAGGGTGACCCCCTCAAAAAGTATAAAAAGTGGTACAAATTGTGCGATTTGGTGGGACAACTCAAGAAACAAATGTTTTGATACAAATCTAATTCACGCAATTTACTTCAGTTTATGGCCTACAAAACATACAATGTGCTGTTTTGTAGTAAGTAATGTCTTTACTGAGACTTTATTTATTGGAATAATGATGGAGCAGAAAAAAAATCAAAGCTCTCAGTCTTTGTATTCTCAAAACAATCCAGCTCCTACACCTGCTCACAGCAACACTCGAACCTTGTATTCAACCTATCAGGATAGGATGCCCACAAATATTTATTCTACATTTTACACAAGGAATACTGAGCACACCTTGTTGTTCTTAACTTGAATCTCACTTTTTACAAGATCCCCTGAGAACTAATGAAAGAGACATTATCTTAATAAGTAGGACGGAGGGACAGAGGCCTAAATGGCTGTGCAGTACAACCAAAAGTGGGACAGGTGGTCACACAGGTGTAGCAGCCAACAAACAGCCTTCTTCAGGGTGGGACATGAGCTGGTAGTTCCCAAAAACTGGGCTAGGACCCAAAAATCAGTTGGCAAAAATGTTATATGGATGCCCAAGTGCATTTTTATCTGTTAAAAAAACTAAAAACAAAAACACAACTCCCTCATGCAGGCATTTTATAAAAACAATGCCAGTAGAAATGAGGCACTAACAATTTTGTCTATTTCTAGTCATTTGGTCATGTTTTATGATGATAGTAGTTGCTGTAGTTTAGTAGTAATTTAGAAACAGTTGAGGCCATACATAGAGACACAACATTCTAGAAAAACAAATATTGTTGTCAAAGATTTTACCTGAAACTCTTCCTGCAGTTTCTTTTCAATCCACTCAGTCACATGACAGAAAGTCACCTCCCGCTCGCCGAGTTTAGGACGCACATGAAGATCCAACTTGGGCGGAGAGCAGAAGCTGTACCTAAAGTAGATCAAATATGTTATGTTGCCCAGAAATATAATAAGATCTTTGGGCAGGAGGTGAAGTGCAAAGAGTGAGTCAGTACACAGAAAGTGAATGTACCATATCCGGTCTGTAGGGGGCGGTGGTATGTTGATAACCAGAGTCCCGGACAGCTCTTGGACCTCGACAGTGAGGAGCAAAGGAGTGTTGGACATCTCCTCAAACTTCTTCTTAATAAACTCATTTTCTGCCGCCTTCTGGAAATACTTAGACTTTGCGATTTTGTCCACAAATCTTAAAATCTTCCTCCCAGTCTTCCCACCCCCTGCCCTATTAAAACAGATTAGAGAAGATGAAAGCAGGAGAGCATTAATATGTCCCTTCATGTGCAAGTATGTTCTGCATTTGGTGCTAAAGATATAAAAAGAAGACTGAGTCAGTTGTAAATAAACCTCAAAAGTGGTAGCCATCTGGTGTGTGAAGTCAACACTGTTTACTTGTTCTGCTTTGGCTAAATGAGCATTCACAACAGGAGGGAGAAGTTTGCTAATGTTACTTACCAAGCTACCATAATTCATCGACTGAATTTAGACAGGTAGCATAAGGCAAGCCCCCAAAAAAGTAAATGCTCCAATAGTAGTATTTTTATAATAGCTACAGTGAGTTTCTGCAATCTATATACATGCATGTTCCTTTGTCATTACACTGGGGACAGAAATGGGTAATATGCTGTTTTCTGTCTGGTTGTGGAGTAAACCTATGTTCTCTAGAGCTATGAACAGGTGTAGTAAACATTCCATCCCATCAGCATCACCAAGCCTGTAAAACAGCATACTTTCACTTACGTAACATAGCCAAAATCAGAAATATTTTATCTAAAAATGATGCTGAAAACCTTGTCCATGCGTTTGTTACATCTAGGTTAGATTACTGTAACTCTCTGCTGGCAGCGTGCCCTAAAAACTCATTAAAATGTTTTCAGCTTGTTCAAAACGCAGCAGCAAGATTATTAACAGGAACTAACAGGAGAGAACATATTACTCCTGTGCTAGCTTCACTTCACTGGCTTCCAGTTGAATTCAGAATTAGGTTTAAAATCCTTCTCCTGACTTACAAGGCTGTAAATGGTATGGCCCCATCCTACATTAATGATGTTATAGAGCCATACCAACCAAGCAGGGTACTGCGCTCACAAAATGCAGGGCTATTAGTGGTTCCCAGGGTTTCTAAAAGTACAGTTGGAGGTAGAGCCTTTAGTTACCAAGCTCCTGTTTTATGGAATCAGCTTCCAGCTCATGTTAGAGAGGCAGACACAGTCTCTACATTTAAGGTTAGGCTTAAAACGTTCCTCTTTGAGAAAGCTTATGGCCAGGCCAGCTAGGAACAGGGTTAATTCCACAGTTGAAGCTAGGCTGCTCCAGGAGCTAGAAGCTGGGGGAAGTATGGTGCACTGAGCCTCTGTCCTCTGGTTTCATCTGCTGCTCCTCTTCTATCACTGTGATTAATATAATGAAATACTCTATATCTCCAATCAGTTCATTGCTATTCACAAGTTGTCCCTCTCTCCCGCTCCCCTCTGGGGAGTGGGGACTGTTTCAGATGCCTGGCTGCTGGCAGATGTCCCAGTGATGATTGGATAGCTGACCCCATCTGTGCTCCTGTCCCGACCTGTGTGCCCTCAACCTCACCTCTAAGGATTTCCCGGATCTACCTCAACCCACTCACCTGTCTGGATGAGGTCCCTGCTGCAGCCCGGATCTCCCGGACCTATCTCGCCCACTTACCTGTCTGGATGAGGCCACCTGCTGCATCCTATGGACTTCCTCAACCTATCTCACCCACTCTCGTCTGGATGAATCCTTACAGAGCTGATCTATGATCCTATAGATGAGGTAATGAACTAACAGTCCTAGACGCATTGCCTGTCCGTCCTGGGAGAGGATCTCTCCTTCAATATGGGCTCCATAAGGTTTCTTCTTTTTTCCCGTACCTGGGTTTTTTAGGAGTTTTTCCTTACCGAGAAGGAGGGTCTAAGGACAGGAGTGTCCTGGGTCTATTTAGTTTAGTGTAGTTATTGTTTGTGCTGATTGTGTGTTAAGTCTGATTGTGTGTTTATGTTTGATCAACTGTTTGTGAAGCCCTTTGAGGCGACTTTTGTTGTGATATTGGGCTATACAAATAAATCTGAATTGAATTGAATTGAATCAGCATGTCTTTAGAAAGCACACTTTGATGACTGTGCAAAATACTTGAAGCTGTAATGCCTCATGGTAAACAACTCAGCATGCAACACATTACTATTTATCAAATCTTCTCAACATTCCAATGACATTTTCAGAACATTTCAGTTTTTTACCCTTCAGCTGTACATCCTTTTTCTCCTACAGGTCCCTGAGGCTCAGATAGAACCAGCTCCTCTTCATCAGACGAACCGCTGGAGGACTCTTCATCACTGTCAGCTAAGACACTGAGGACAGACCTGCATCTGAACACACCGTCACAACACACTGTTAATGTATAAAAAAGTAATTTTTAAAATTGTATTTAATGCAGCATTGCCCAAAAAATCATTTCATGGGCCCACAACTAACCCTTACTGCACACATAGCCAACAGCCTCCTTTTATTGCTCTAAAATAACCCAATTTGCTTAAGTTAACCCCGTAGAACCCAGACACAGAAATATTTCTTGGAAAAAATCATCCGTGCTAAATTTTAGTCAACGGGGATGGGTAAAAACAAAAATTTGTCAATATTTTTGGTAAGCAGCATTCATGAATTAGTTAATACATTTAAAAAAAAAGACTCCTACTTTTTTGCCATGACCTTTGAATTATATGCTGCATATTTGCAACAGAGGGTGCTATGGGGTTAACATTAACATTACCTTTTATCATCATGGGATTCCACAATATTTATCCACATTTCACTGTGATTCCCTTTTTCCCAAAATCCACTTGAATTTTTGATCATAATTTATCCAGCGTTTATAAGGTAAGAAGACCAACCAATCAGAGAGAGCAGAAGCAGATTCCATTTTATGCAAGCATGCAATTGGCCAATAGGAACTGGCTACACATTCTTATTTTATTCATTATGCCTAAAAAAATAAATTGAATTCTAGTTTTTCACAGCTTACTTGCATTATATTATGCTATTAGGCTTATAAATGGATAGTGTCTCTCTGAAAATACTAACCGTGAGGTTTTTGTATCAGGCATACAGTCCATATCCTGACCACCTTCCTTTCCCAGTTTGGACAGGTTAAACTTGGTCTGAAGGGTCATCTGCAGGGCACCAGTGTAGACAAGTTCCAACTCCACCCACAGCCCTGCAAATGCAAAACAAGCCTATGTATCTATTTCAATTAAAATACAGAAAGCCTAACTGCATTTGACTAGTAGACAGATTAAAAAGCGATTAACGTGATTAATGTCTGTAAAATGATGCATGTGTGCTGTTTCAAACCAAGCAATAAAATGTGAAAAACAGGATAATTGCTAAAGGACAGTTGTGTAACATCAAACTCGACGCGCATGAAAAAGAGATCTGCAAAAAACAACTGTACAACTATGAGGTCAGCCACACGCTAACACGTCAAATCCCCTGGTCATTTGGAGCTGGCTGCCAGAGAGCCTGATTTTAAACACGCACACACATCGGCCAATATGCTCTGAATGTTGCAGGCCGTGGTTAAATAACTCGCAGCGCTGTAGATTACAAGACTTTAACAGTGTCTGAGCTGAGGCTTGGCTGTACATTGTGGTAATCACATCAGCAATAGGTCTCCATATGTCCGTGTATAAATGAATGTGTGTGTGTGGAGGGGCTGCAAACATGTATAATCATAATATAAAAAAGATGGATGGAAGCAATAAGTAACACAAACCAGTTTTAGCTGACCCCATACATTACTTTGCTAGAATATCAGCCTAACCTCACCTCTAGGGTTGATCTCGGGTCTGGAGGTAACAGTGATATGAGGCATAGATGTGCCCAAGTCCATCTCAGTCACAGTCAGTTCATTCATGAAGTAAGGCAGCTGTAAAAGACAGCATGACATTCACGAAAGATTAAACACTTTATTAAGACTTAAGTCAACTAAAATTGCTTATGTACACTACGCACTCTGATTCTGCTGAGCTTCTTCTGGATCTTGTTGGAAACCATGTCAGCCCAGTGCTTCTCTCGGAGGAAGTCCCAGAAGATTCGGCCAATTAGAGCATTTACCCACGCAGTCTGGCTTTTCCCAGGATGCTCCGCTACATCACAGGTACACTGCAGAATGGGCAAAATGAAATAAAAATAAGCACTTCATTATAACATATTGTGAGTATATATAGTATATATACAAAAAAAATGCATAACACATTCTTATTACTGGTTATCTTGCACTTATTCCCATTACCAGCTGCTGGTGAGTGGAGCCTATCCCAACAACTATTATGGCCCTTAGACCGGGTATACCCTGGACTGTGGCCAGTTAATCACAAGGCAGCCCGAGTCAACGAAGAGTTAACTGACAGCTTGGTCTTTTTAGAGCTTTGTTTTTACTCTTCTTTCCTTTTGGCTTTTACTGTGCACTGCATATGTATATATTGATTTGGCAAAGGCTTTACACAGGCTGCCCTTCCTGACACAACCCTCTCCATTTATCCAGGCTTGGGACTGACACAAAGAACACTCCGGCTTGTTAACCTCTTCAACTGGATAAGGAGATATATATGTTTTATTACACATTATAAAATCTTCTACATATAAGTTTAAATGGCATATGCGCACTTTAAAGATTACATGTAAAAAATGCAAATATTACTGTCAGCATTTTCACAAAATAAAAATCTATAATAATTTGCTTTATTTCTAAAATGATCACTTACATGTCCTCTGATGGAGGTGGGGCTAGTGGCTGTGCTGCTAGCTACTGGGCTACAGAGAGGGGTTAGCTCAACTGGTGTGAGGAGATGGCTCATGTAGTCATGGTAGTCCAGCACTGAGTGGCCCCTTGTGCTGCTCTGGATACTATGTATCACATGACCATGGGTATGTGAGGATAAAGGAGGCGTGGACGAGAAGTCATCTTCACTGCTGCCCACTCGGCTGGAGCCTCTGCTGTGCGGGACAGTCCAGTGGCTACTCACAGCTGGTGGCAGAGCTGGGTGAACATCACCTGGGAAAAATAAATGAAACATAATGAGTCAATCTTCTCATATTATAGACCAGTGAGTGTGAACAACAAAGCTACATGTGCATTTTGGTGCCACAAGTTAAAAATATATTTGAATTGACAAATTTGCATTACCCACAAATGTTGTCAATAACGCCTTGGAAACCATCCGACAGTTGTTGCAATAATACGAGCAAATAGGGCCACACTAAGTAGGTACACAACCCAATAGTTTGTCGGGGTACACTCATGCATAAAACACTTTAAATCCCACAACCTCCTACTTCATACTTTAATAAGATATCTTATAACAAATGGAGTCTTATATTTAACACTAACAGTGACTGCACCCAATTAGGAGTTTAGCAGGAAAATTAGACCTGTAAAATAACATATGTAACACCAAATGCTAGCTTTTGCTAATCGTGGCTCTACTATACAGCTAATAAATTTTATTAATAATATACTAAAACATACACAATTTGGTTTATTTTGAAAAAAAGAAAAAGAAAAATAAGGCAAAGACTTGCATCTGTCTGCATACACAACAAACACTTGAATAAGCCCCAAATAAGCCTTGGGATTATTTTTTGGGATAAAATATTACTTGCACTTTTTTATGTTTTTTTTTTTTTATGGATTTATATTTCCTTTTACTGTTGTCAGTAAACTCTAACAGATACTATATTTTAAGCTAAATACAAAAAGTACAACAACTACATGTAAACATGGTGTGGTGTATACAAACAGCATGGAAGTGAAGGTTATAGTGGTCATGTTTTTCTGAGAACCACCTACCTACCACACCAGTGTTTCCACTCAAAAGGGATTGAAATGACAAGAACTGGAGCATGTAATCCATAATCCACACATACGTAGCAAGTGTATAGCTGCCTTCTCTAGTAGCCTTCTCTTCAATAATGCATTAACATGTCACATACCCGATCGACCCACACATCTGCTGACCCTCTGCTTGTCCACGACACTTTCCCCCTGCGCCTCCACGGATGCCAGCAGAAAATGCCGAAACCACTCCTCTTTTTCTCTACCCGTGCGTCCGAAGAGGTACAGAGTGGAGTGATGCTGAGTTAGTGGCTCTTCATGAGAGCTGTCCTCCTCTGACCTCCCCTCCTTCTCCAGGGAGCTGCTCCCCTCAGACAGCTGTATACAGATGGGATACTTTGGGTTCCACACCCTCTTCTGCGCCAACACAGATGGCAGCAGGAATACCTTTGGGCAAGAGTAGCATGATTTTAATATTGTCTGAGTAAGCAGCTAAATGGGATCCAGACCCAGTTATGAATCATCAAAACAATAGTCTAAATACATGCATAAATGATTTAAACAGAGGAATGAGAAATAAACATGACAAGACTGTTGATAATATTTTGTCAGAAGCATATGATGCACTGCCTGGATTTGTAATTACCTACATGCTGTATGTACCTAGTAGATATGTGTGTGCTTATACTTATACTTTTTTTTCAGTTGTTTTTACCTAAGTAGTTCCTGGAGAAATCTGGTGACTTGTCGTCTGAAGAAAGCATCACATTAAATGCTCATAATAATAATTCAGAATTAAGGCATCAGATCTAAATCTGATTTAAAACTGGCAAGAATCTGAGTAGGAAAATCAGATAATCAGATTACCTCACATTGAAAAAATATTTTTGAATGGATAAAATAGATTTTTTAACAATATTGCGTATTTGGAGGGAATGGACCTGTCAGAATAGGTTCTCTTTGCTTTTTAGAATTTGATGATATCAAAAACTCAGATGGAGGGCTGCTTGTGTTATTCTTTAGTTTAGGAACTATTTTTAAAATAAATAACAAAACATAAAATCAACAAATGTTGAACCAGATCATTTTTCGTTAGTGACTGTGTCCACAAACTCACTTTATTAATCTTGTGGATTAATGCCCTGTTTACTGACAATAATCATGCCTGTGTGATTAAATAATATCACTAGGCTACTTGTTGACACTATAGTGAAAGAAAATCACCTTAGGTAATTTGTGCTGACAGAGGAGACATTTTTGTTTGCTAATACCAGTTTTTGTTTCATGTGGATAGGCCCAGTACTTGCAGAGATGTTACCCATAAACTATGCCAAAACATCTGCATTTTCAGTCTTTAACAGCAAAGTCTACCATAGAATTGTTACCTTCCTCTAGAATGTCACGATGTGAACACAATCTATAAAACTGTAAAGTGTAAAGCTGTAGTATTAAACATTTACCTCTGCCAAGAAGGTTATGTTTTGTTGACATTGCCACTGTTGGTTTCTTGCCTTGCTTGTTAGTTTATTAGCAGGGCTATTTGAAATTTGTATTTAGCTTTGGGAGATAAGATCAAAAATACTAACTCCAGCCACAAGGTTCATTAAAGGAACAAATGAGTGTTAGTGGACACTTTAATACTGTGAGTCACTCATAAGTGGTTTGAGGCTCAATGCGCATTTACCCCTGAACTACAAAATCCACAGTTTGAGTTCAGGTCTGGGCACTACTTTTTGCACTAAATTACATTTCCAAAACTTTACCTCATAGTGGGTTTACGTGCTTCCAGTTCATTTTCTTATGTACTTTATTTTATTTACCTTTGTACTTTATAGTGTATGTAAATAAACTTTGTAATTAAGTTTCTCTTGTTGAAGCTTGGTCAAAAAATATTCATACAGTGAGCTCTATCTTTGTGCTTCTTGCTCTACACTTTACATTTGTGAGATTTGTGAGAACATTTGTGTTTTCTTTAGCTTACTCATTTAGCAAAGAAGCCTTAAATTTGTTTTCTTCTTTCTTACTTTGCTCTTTGTGAGCTGAAAGCTGCGTGACTTCACAAAGGTGTTCTCGTGCAGCCGCTCTCCGTATGTGGCCCGGCGGCTGATGCTGTTTCGTGGGGTGTCCAGACGAAGACAAGAGCCCTCCAGCGTGGCAAACACAGAGTAAGACTGTGAGGCATGGTGAGTCTCAGGGTCATAATCATAAACCTCATTCATCCAGCCCTGGAGAGAAACAAAGAGAGTGTTAATTTTAATCACCTCTACACTAGTACTTCAGATACAGGGAAACACATTTGTCACAGTGTTGACAATAGGCACAAGACAACCTATAATCAAGTCTGCTAAAAGCTGACAGTTGTTTCAGGGCTGAATGATTTTTAAAAAAATAAAATGAGCATTTTAAAATCCCAAAACATTTTTAAAAGTAAATAAGTAAATAAAATGTGTGTGAATGTTTGAATCACAGGAGGATGTAATGCTGAGATTCAAGGAGTTTCTAACAATATCAGTGTTGCAATAGTGATGAACTCATAATTTACATCATGCATATATCTACCCAACACAGACTTCTATGCTGTGGTAATGTTTCATGGGAATCTCTAAATGTATTTTCTTCTAACTATGTTTCAGTAAATTACATTTTATAGCTTGTTTTATTTGTATTTTTATTACTTCGTTTGTTCTTTTATTCATTTTCTTCCACTTATTGCTGTGATCATAGGGGGGCTGGAGCTTACCCCCGCTACTCTGGGCCTGAGGTGGGGTACACATTGGACAATACTTCGTTGCAGGGGTGAAATGTGTCCTCTGCATCATTCCAATTTCCAAATCACTATTGTAAACTTTGTCCAACTTACATTTAACTAATAACCAGTGTTGTGACATAAATGTCTCCAGAGTTTTCGTCATGATGTGCCAATCGTCTGATTAAAGAACCCAAATGAATACAATTCAAAAGCTGTCTCACTGTTAACTGCCAGCCTGAAACCTAACTCCTAATGACCAAACAGGGGAATTATCCCAGCCCTGAGACAGTAAGCCCGCTGCTTCAAGCACCTCCACTACGCTCCACCCCAACCTGCCTCCAGTCTGACAAATTACAGCTTCCTCCTGCAATTCTTCCACTAATTACCCATGGAACTGAGAGTGTATGGTTGGTAGCTGAACTCTCCTAGTCCTGTGTCATCCAGGAGAGAGCTGTAATTACTGCTGCTCCAGCAGTTTATATTATTGAGGATTGTAATTGCATTGTGGCCACTACAAAAGGCTTTAATTTGAGAAAAGAACAGTCACTAAAGGTGATTTGGTTCGGTTTGTTGTACAGAAACATTCAAGAGTAACAACCAATTAGTAGACTATTGTTTGCAAAGAAAGTGTCCTTTTTACAGCCATTGCAAACGTAATGTTTACTTCTGTGTTACGGTCATTAGGTATTTACCCTAAGCTTTTATTTCTTTTTCTACATTTTTAAATATTTTGTAAAATTAATCCATAATTACACAAACTTCAATACACATTAGTGTTTTAGAAATGAGCCCCTATATTTTGGAATTAGAAGCCCTTAGAGAGCGCAGACCTACGCCAGGTCCTATCTTGTAATAGTAAAAATATACAGCATAGTGTCCAGACCAGAGACATAGTTGGATCCAGACCAATTTCTTCCTTAGCCCATTAGTGACCTGGCATACAGAGAACAACCTTTATGGAGGTAAGATACTTTATGTTAAGAATTAGAATAGAAATGGATATTTATTATGATTCACAGCTGTGTTTTTTTAGTCTGTTCAGGGTGTTTTTATGAGCTATATCTGGAAAGTGCCTTAAACAGGGAGCTAAAAAGGTTACAATTATTTTCCTCTAAGACGCTTCATATTTACCTTAAGCGTGTCCAACTCAGTCCTAACAGTAGCACCTGTCAAAATGGCCTCTCCGAGCATGGTATATGTTTTTCTGTGCGGAGGAGCTGGAGTATGCCCGGTGGATCCCATTTTAATGAGTAAGAGTCCGAGCATGAAACCCAAAGCTAAACCGAGAGCCAGACCGGAGCAGTATGGACTTAGAGGTAGTATAAAGTAACCATAAGAGAGAAGTCCAACACAGAATAGACTCATCCGTGGAAGGGGCACGGTCCTGACTGGGGGCTCATTCGGAATGTGGGGTGGAGAGGGTGGTTTTTCTGTTTCGGTTACTGACATTTGAATTACATCGCCATCAGTGAATACTTCAAGCTCCTCATCCCGGTGGTGTTGTCTGTTATGGTGAACAGGGCATGTCCTACGATGGTGTTTAAAAGGAGGCCACTCAAACACATGAAGGATCTCAGCTTCTGTTCTTTTCGAGCTCTTCCCCGGAGATTCTAAAACGCCTGAATCTGTGCTACCATCCTGGGCCACGCTTCTAGAGAGGACTGGCTGGTTTTTAGAATGGTGTTTGGGACTACCTCCGCTCTCCTCTCTCATGATTTTATGGAACATGCTGCTCAGTGAATGTTCATGAACTGCCTCTGACAACTTCCGTTTCGTATCTTCAAGTTCCATTTTAAAAAAGCTTCCCTTGCCACCCTCTCCACTCGGGGATAGTGTACTTGGGGAAGGCGGTGCAGTGCGTGAGTCCCCATTGCTGCGGCTTTTCGGTTGTGTAAGCTGCTTCCAGAGGTGGAGGTTGAGCCGAGAGTCGGATTTGGATTGAGATACTTCAGGCTCTGATCGGGAGATTTCTGTTGAGATGGATTTGACGAGATTTAGCAGAGGTTTTGGTCGAAGAGTCGCACCTTCCTTAATCTCCAGTTCTGAGGAAAGAGACTTGACCAAGTTAGAAAAGGGGCGGTGTGTTGGTGAGGAAGAGCCAGGGGAGAGGAAGCTTGTCCCGGAGCAGTTCCCCAGAGAACCCGGAGACGATGGGGAAAGTGGGACGTTGCAAGGTGGAGTGTGCAGCAAAAGGTCATCCCCAACAGAAAGCTGCCGTTCTTTGGTGAGATATATAGACGGGTAATCCTCATCAGTGATCCAGAGAAAAGATAAGCTCACTGTCATCCAAACTGTCCCACTCCCCCTCCGTCCCGGTCAGTTGGATGACAATCCCTCGAGGGAGATGCCTCTTGGTCCCATTGGAACTGGTACATTTAGGAGAAAGGCTGGAGGGCAGGATATGGTGTTCTTGGACCTCCCTTTTTTCTTGCCCATTTTGTCCACTCGCTGCCATTGTGACTTTACATTGCGCTCTCAAGGCATTGAAGAGTTACTGAAAAAAAAACATGGTCAGATACTGCATGTTTAGTTAAAATTACATAACTCACTACTTTGCAGTAACTAGATGCCCTAAATCGCAACAAAAAGTTAAAAAAGCAGTTCTGAAATTTCAGAATTGAGAAAGCCTCTTGGATAAGAGGTGAAACATCTTCAACTTTTAAAAATCCAATCCAGATGACTGCTTTTTTAACTTTTTGTTGCCATGCAATTACCCTGAACGAGTGAGAGTCTTCACAGACTAGATGTCCTAAATGAACAAGAATTATGCAAAAATTTACATTCAGAAAAATGTGCTTCTCCTCCACAAGTGCTCAGCTTGTTTGCTCTGGGCAGAAAGAGGAAAAAGTAATGACATTTTCTGCAGCTTTATAGGTCATTCATAGGTAATTTCCATTCTAGCAAATAAAAAGAGTGTCATTGTATGCAACTATTTTGTAATATTTGGCTGATATGCTTCATCTTAATCAACTTTACAACACAATACCTCTTTGAGTAGCTGACTTGAAAGTTCTATTTTCAATAGCCTCAGAATTATGCTGTCATAATTCAGAAATTTACATTCAACTCTGTTGAATCTGATCCAGTGCCAACCACCTCTCCCATAGCTGTCGCTCCACATAGTGAACGCCTTTAGATGCATGTATAAATAGAAAAGCCATATTGCCCCCAAAAGTCGCATAAAGTAGAACAGGAAATTGGTGTCTTATGAGGCGCAGGGAATGCATACACAGAAATCAACCTATTTATGACTTTGTACCAGTCAGAAAAAAATGCATACAATGCCTATATAAATATTATGTTTTGATATATTTTATTTTAGTGTATGGAAAATTGCCATTATAGCTATTTCTGGCTAATGTGTGTCATAATGTGGGAGAATCTGCTTCTTTCACTCCTCTAATGATCCAAAAGTCACAACCTCTCCCTCTGATGTCTTCAAATGCATCTTAAGAAATACTAAGTAATCCAGAAATGAATAGAGAGGGACTTCAAAGAATTTTTCTATCACATCCCCCAAGTGTGTCAGCAGCATTGCCTGTTTTTGTTTAAATGCTACCACCTCCCAACTTGTCGAAATGCTGCTAAAACCTACTAGCATGGAAAAGAATAGCTAAAAAGAGCATCTCTGCATCATGCCACACAGGCTGGGATGTACCACAATGACCTGCCGGACGGCCTTTATTCTGTGTCTCTCTGGGTCAAGTGCCCTACTCTGTATACAGCTTAAACCCTACCTCACTGGTCGTGTTTACGTAACTGTATTATGCAGCGCTGTGTGGCACTATTTCAACCAATTCCACAGCAGCTGGTGGATTCTGACTAATCTGCTCTCGCCCAAAATGGACGGTGAGGAGATAAACCTTGCAGACACACATGCGCGGGCAGCTTTTAGAGCTTCTCCATAGCTTCTCCCAACGTTGTAAGCGGAGCCTGGAGGGGTGTGCTGCCAAAACATATATTAATAAACGCATAAGACAAGCCCCTAGGTAGGTCATGTGTTGTGAAACATTTTTCTCTTATGTGTGGCTGGTAGGATTTTAGGGACTATTTTAGTGCCGTACAATGAGATAATAAAATAATACATTTAGAGGTGTTAGGTAGATGTTAGGTAGATTGCAATAACTTGGTGACATTTATGTATATGTTATAGTGAGACACCAGGACAATTGTAAATAAAAAAAAAAAACAAATTTATCAAGTAAATTCTCTTTTTTAATACTATGTTTGTGTACATACAATAGCAATAATTAATGTAGATTGTAGGGTTTAAATAATTTAATGTGGCCCTTTTTGCCATAGAACTAAATGGGCCCAAGAGGGTGCCTTGGGGTTCACCTGTATGCAAAATCTATGTTTATATCAGGATCCTCAATACAGTGCAGCTGGTGAATGCTGTATCGGTAAATAAACTATAGCATTTGACTAGTGCAGAGCTCAGTCAAGGCATTGGCCTTATGGTAAAAGTAAAGATACTTGAACGGGGCATCTTCTAGTTCAGGGTAAAATACTCTATATATTGAGCCACACAATGATATAGGACCATATGAGAATGCATGGGTCCAATAAGTATTTGTCACATTACTGACCACTTGTTGCTGGGGGTTAGGATCTAGGGGCTCATCTCGCAATGATACAGAAGGGTTTTACAGTTTACTACATCCACACCAATAACTAAAAATGTGCCCAATACTCACCTTTCCTAAAAAAAATCTTCATAATCCGACCATCATATTTGGAGTTATCTAGCAGACAAACCAACAAACCAATTAACTGACTTTAATACTATAATAAAAAATGAAACACCAATATAAATCTGTGTGCATATATTAAATTTGAATGCGGTAAAAAATTTAAATGGGCTTGGTGAGCACTGTATACAAATTTTGTGATGACCCTCCCAGAATGCATTAGTCATCATATCATTATTTTGAATATAACAAAATAATGATATGATGATAATCATGTAGGATAAATGTAACCTAAGTAGAATATTTGGACTAGGGCAACAGTAATGATGAATGTCTATGGATATGGCAAACATCTTACACTATGCTTTCAGTAAAATATTCCTAATTAGCTGAAAAGGGTCTCTGGGATCATCACTGACTCCAGTGAATGTCTTTTGCGTTTCAGTGTTGTTTTATGTACTCAAGTTTGACAACCCCAGAGGCTCAGCAAAACACAGTAAATTGTGCAGGGGAAATGAGGACAAGGATATGCAAAAATGCATTTAAGGAAGTAAAAATGCATATAGCAAATGCAAGTCAAAGCCACTATTTTAAACTGCAGAGCTGGTCTGAATGTACAAAGTGTTTGTGTGACTGTAGCACCAACTCAGCACGCATCTGCTCCAAGTGCTGTGACTCTGAAAACTATTTGCACTCTTAAATAGTCAGCATATCATAATAATAGTCTATTTCTGTGAGTAGGTTTGGGGGTTAGATGATGGTTTTGAACCCCCTGATCAAACACTGACACTAACAATCTCAGATTAACATTAATGCAGGGTTTTACTGTAAAATCTGACAAATCACACACAGCCGGATTACAGGGCTAAACCAACATTTGGAGGGTGTGTTTCCAAGCATGTCTCCCTCACACTGTTGTGATTGCACTTATTTGCGGCATAACAATTTTTAAATGGGTTTAATTGATATGTTATTAATTTAATACATGTTCAGCTAATTATACAAATCTGATAAATGTGAGAAGCATGTTCCAGGCTTCACGTTTCAGGATCTTGCACATTGTATAAGAAAGAGCCTTCTGCAAAACGCATATTTTGAATATTGATGCTTATTTTGAAGAAATATACGATTTATGAGACTTCAGATTAATTAAAATGGGAACAAAATTCACCAGTCTAGAAGCCTATCTGAATTTAGGATGAGTTTCGATTATTGTCTAGACTCGCAGCAGTGCAAAAGGTTTTCAAAATCACACCACCTACAGTAGTGCACCACATTGTTACACGCTTGTTTTGTTCTACGGAGTACAAAAGTGGCACTGAATGATGTTTACGCTTCTATTTTGTAGGATGTATTAACTCATATATTATCACAGTACATTAAACCAACCCCCATTGATGCAGGCAGAAACCAGTGTGCATGTAGATACCATGGTATATTACTCTACTATTACCAAGATTAGATGATTTGGTGTTCTAGGAATGCATGGAATACATCACAAGTGGCTGCTTAAACTGTTCTAATCAGACATTGTTTCAGTTCAGTTCAAAAACTTCCTTATCTGAGGTCACATTGCCATTGCAAATGCTATATATTTCATATTAAATGTGTTTATTTATATAAAAAAAAATTACAGCAAATTTATCAATATGATGTATTGTTTGTGTATGGGCCATATGTAAGTATAAGATGGTAAAATGACAGCTTAAGATCAATATTTGCAACAACTTAAATAGATATACCGTGTACTATATAATATGGATATAGTAAAGAATTTATGCTTTTTATAATATGGTAAATATTGTCATACCCAGAGCACTTAGACTCATGTCTGTAAAAGAAGCATTACATGCTCAAGCTACTACAAATAGCAGTATGGAGTGCTTGTTATCAGGTCAAGTGTACTTTAAGTGCACTCTGCTGTGAATAATACCAGTCCATTCAAAAAGAATTACAAAGAGATGAAAAAGGAAAGAAAGTGTATCAACTAAATAAACAGAAGCAGTTACTTACCTAAAATAACAGCGCCGGGAGATGAGACTGCGACCCACTCCAGTGCTGTCTTCAGTAAACTGCGTCTCCATTAGTGAGCGAGAGGACCGTGGACTGACGCTCCTCCCTCTCTGCCTCTATCTCTCTCTCTCTCAGTCAGTCAGTAAGTAACCTGCTCCTCTTCATCCAGCACCCGTATCCAGATGTGTCATGTGCTGCCAGAGTATCACAGCTCACCAAAGTGATTATGAAAACAGTGGCCGTGCTGCATGCTAATCCAGATTAAGACTCCTGCAGCCCCAACAGACCCCACACACATATACTGTATATACACTGGTGCAAAAGCTTTCTAATTGAAGCGGCCACAAGTATACCTACTGTCAATCCACTTTATACCAGATTACATGAGATTATACATTGTTCCATTCATCAGCAGAAAATAACAGTATTGTGCAAATGTGTATAGTAGATGATCATCCCAGCACACTGCAGAACTCTGAATTACAGTGCAACATAGTGTCAAGATGTTCTAATGGGCAAAAAAGCACCCACTAGAGTCAAACTGAATACAAAAACACATCAGAGCGACAGTAGCTCAGCTGTGAGAGACGATCGCCAACTAACCCAAAAAGTTGGCAGATCAATCCCTGCTACTGGCGTCGTTGTGCTCTTGGGCAGGACACGTCACCCACCTTGCCTGCATGAATATATTATTGTGGTTGATGGTGATTGGAGGGGGCATAGGCGCAGGTTGGCAGCCACACTTGGGTCAGTCTGCTCCAGGGTAGAGATTTATTAGGAAGACTAATAAATGTAAAGATATGGTGCTAATACTTGGACTTGTGTCAGTGATCATCTAGTTCAGGGGTAGACATAAAGACCTTAAACTTTAGAGTCAACTTAAACTACAAATTTTTCATTTACTGGCTACATGGAGTTGGTATGTGTGACCCTGTCTCCAGATTCACTAAAAATGAAGAATTTCTTCTTCCTCAGCCAATGACAGACCTTTCCTGAAAATGTCATCAAATTTTAACCATTAGTTATCTTTCTATGTCGAAAACATAACCTCCTTGGTGGAGCTATTAATTATGGTAATTATATTACTATAAGCTATAGGTAACTTTTTATCATTTGCTTTATTTGCTTTTGGATTTAAATATTATTTAGGCCTCTTTTGCCACTTTTGTCTCCTGACGCTAGTAGAGAATCACTGGTCTATGGCACAAAAACAAAAACAAACACTGAACAAATGATAACTGACATGAAGCAGGCACAAGTGGCACAAATTAACAATTTACAAGCATACTGTATAAATAGAGGTTTAGTTTTTACTTATCCTTATTTTTAGAGGTGATGCTGGCGATAGGTACTCCAGTCCACAGTTGGAAGTGGTAGTTTTTCAAGCATTTTTACACCTATTGAGAAATTCTGGCAACTGTACCTTTAAAGAGTCTATGAGCAAGTATATGGAGCATGAAATACATTTGTGACTAAGAAGAAAGAAGAATGCATCCGCCCCATCTCACTCCGACTCTCAGTACCTCCATGCTGGCCCACATACAGCACGGAAGCCCTAGAAATGACAACATGAGGAAGAGGGCACTGCAGCTGGGCTAGAAGACAAATAAACCTCATCCATCACTGACTGCTGGGACACTGCTTGAGCAGCCTGCCCCACTGATCCTCCCCTCTTTGACCTAAAGAGTGTACTAGACGCCACAAAGATGTACTATATGTCCTGCCATTTATATAAGCAGAAAGACAGCAGATTCTAAATTATAGACAAATTGTACATACAAGTAGTAACAATAAAAGCATGTAATGTACATTGTATAGTATGTATTTTCATAGATATGATGCAATCAAATGAAACATAGCTTACTAAAAAAGACCATAAAATTACTTGGTAAAACCATCTTGTTCATTTATAATTTGTTGAAACTGTTGAAAAGTGGTTTTGCTTTGCCTATCACATGATTCTCTGAGTGCAGCCATGTTGTTTACAAAGATTAAAAGGTTCTCTTGTTGTAATATTTATGTATTAGAGGTGTGACAAAGACCTTCAGTCACAAGATCTCGTGAGATCAAAATGTGACAAGATCTTAGTGAAGATGAAGAGCTGTCTCGTGATCAGGTTCTGTTGAGTTTGTAGTAAAACATTTGGCAGTAACAGTAACAGTTTATGTTACTCCATATAATTCAAATAATATAAGTGAATGTCATTCATTACAAGATGATCTTTAAAGTGCACCTCACATTTTGTGATTTTGGATTGACTAAAATACTTTTTCCATTCATTCATTTAATCTCATTCAAAATCTGGTCTTGTTCTCCTGAACCAAATCTCTTGTCTTGTCTTGTCTTGCGATTTGTGTCTCACCACACCTGTTATTTATATTTATTTTGTGTTTATTTGTTTATTTATTTATCATACTTTATTAACCCCTGTAGGGAAATTCATTCTCTGCATTTGACCCATCCTTCAGTGCCGCTGTGGTAACCTGTCAGGAGCAGTGAGCTGCCGCGGTGCAGCGCCCGGGGACCCTTCTCCAGATCTTGGGCCAGGATCTTGGTCAGGAGTATCTGGCTGGAGGTTTTTTAGCCTATTGTGCATGTTTTGAAGTAATGAAGTTTAATATTAGTGTATCTTTTTGCACACCTCATAATAATTTATATGTGTGATACTTTACCTAAAATACATGTCTATGTCTATGTAAACTGTTTTGTGGCTTTGGAGTACAGATGGTAATCTTGTAATTGACACTTTTCAGTGGTTCCTATGTGTGTTAGTTATATTTGTGCTGTATTACCTATAAATTAGATTTACCTAGAGTATAGACTAAAGATAAAATGTAAAATGAATGGTTCCCAAAATCAACATAAAAGAAGCCCTATCAAATGAGAAGCTAAGAAAAGGAGTCACAAATGCCTTGTGGCATAACTACATGTTTTATACATTAAAATATCTACTAAATAATAAATAAGTCTATGTATGTAACATACCTTGTACTTCCAATATAGAGACTGTAGGCGTGTTCGGGCCTGATCCCAGTCTTAAACCCTGAAAGAATAATTATTTCACACCATGTTATGTAAGTAACCAGACCTAGTCTAAAACCATGCAATGCTTTATATAATTAAGCAAACCACACAACTAAATAATGATTTTTAATTCTCAAATCTCTGTTCGCACTAACTCGCCACACACCTCTCTATGTAGGTTTAATTACTACTTTACATATGAACTGAATCTAGATACCATTTACATAAACTATATTTAGAGCCTAATGATACAAAGCCTTAGCATATGCTGTGATGCTAATTACACCATCATTACTGAACTATAAGGGCTTGGCTGGAATTAAGAGAGAGCTTGAGGCCCATGGGAGGAGGGGGCTGTATCGCTCCCTCCTATACTATGCACTGCAAAGGTCTGGTGCGTGGGTATGTGTGGGACACTGTAGGCCTGGGCCAGTTCACAACACCCCCACCCTTTACACACATACACACACTTACATACCTTGCCATCTGTTGACACATGCAGCTGTTCAAAAATAGCAGTCTACCAGAAGCCCCCCCACACATGAGTGGCCGCCAGATAAAGACAGGACAGCGCTCTTCTTGGGGTCAGTGTAAGTTTCTGATTCTCTGCGTTGACCATGTGTTGCTCAGTGATTGTTGTGGACCATCTGAAGATCACTGGAATTGACAAGTAAGTTAATGTTAAGTAAGTTATTTGTAATTTTATTTGAGGGCTATCTGTCACTTTTATTTTGTTCCTTGCACTAGAGTTGCAATTTGACCCAGTGGAGAGAAAGATAGAGATAAATGTCTGTACAAACGCCCTAGACAGGTTTTTAAGAGAAGGCTATGAATAAAGAAAGGTGCATTGATGTACACAAATAAACAAAATTGCTGGAAAATTTAGACCTCTACCAAGGCACTGGTCCTATCTGGCAATAGATAAAGTTACAGTATACTGCCCAGACCTGGACTCAAACTTGGCCCATTACTGACTTTTCTAGAAAACAAAAAACACTCTTAGTTACCAGCATTTTTACACTTACTTCAAACTTCTGCATGTGGCTGTTAATAATTTGGGCATAATGCTGTTATGATTTTCCATATCTTAACTAATCAAATGTCCAATTTTGTGTCCATTCTGTCTTTCCCCAGTCTCATCCTAGCAGTGATCTGACCCAGTGCAGTGACAGTTAGAGACAGCCCCCTCCATGGAGCCTTTATCGGACCACTTTATGGAATTCCACCCCATCCACGGAACCAATGTCAGGCTGGATTATTCAGGAACTCAGGCCACACGAGTGGAGAGTTTTGCCAACGGTGTGTGCTTCAGCAAACATCCTCTAAATCCTGGGGAGATTTTTCTCATCGAGATCGAGGACAAGGAGCTGGGATGGTGTGGCCACCTCCGGATCGGCCTGACTGCTAGGGACCCCAGCAACTTAGATGTGGTTCCTGAATATTCCATACCGGACTTGACAGATCAGGGAGACAGTTGGGTATTCGCTATCACTCGGAATCACAATAAAATCACAGAGGGAGACCAAGAGGCAGCGGAGGGCGGGCATAGACTTGGACGAGGCGAACCCGAAGAACAAGACCAAAGAGAAAACTCCAAACCAAAGTCTTTCTTCACTGACTCTCACTTGTTCATAGAAAACATCCGGATCCCCAAAGACAAGTTGGTCGGCAGGAGTAGACCGGGGCGTTTTAGCCACATTTTGGACGACTTGTATAAGAGCAACGCCCTTCCTCCCACAGCCAGACGCAGTAGGATAGGGGTGCTGTATGTGTCCAAGGGCCGAGACCTAGCGGACATGCACATTATCATCAACGGAGAGGACATGGGCGCCTCAGCCAGGGGCATTCCCACCATAGAGCCGCTCTATGCTGTGGTGGATGTCTTTGCTGCGACTAAATGTGTCAGAATCGTTCAAGTGGAGTATGGATGTAAGTATAAGTGCAGCCACATAGATTGTAGTCTCATAGTCTCATGATTGGTGTGTCCATATCAAAACCAAATTTACATAATATGACTGATGTTCACCATAGTTGTGGTAATGGTTACACAGTTAACACATATCTTTGGGCAGAAGTGGAAGAATACTCAAATCTGTACTAAAATAATATTACTCTAGTATAAGTAACAGCAGAAAAAATATAGCAATATAGAAAAAATATTAATAGAGTTAAAGTATTAGGTGTAAAGTTTAGCAAAATAAACAAAAGTAGAAAGTACTTGCACTGCAAAAAAAAAATGTTGCAAAAGCTCAAAAAACTCAAGGCAACAGGATCCCTCGAGATTTTTGAGTTTAGGGGCCATCTCAAAATCTCAAGTTTTCAACAACAAATATTTTATTGTTCATTTGATGTTCATACGTCTAGAAACCTAAAATTTGAAGTTTTACGCTGTATCATTTTTTTTTTTAACTCATATTACAGCCAACGTACTATCCATTGTTCAGAAAAGTAGCATTGTTGATCATAATAAAAACTAAATATACTAATGTTATTAAAGAACAATAGTTTTTCTGAACAATGGATAGTGAGTTGGCTGTAAGATGAGTTTAAAAAATTATTATTGGGAGTAAAACCTAAAATTGTAAGTTTTTAGACTTTTAGACAATTAGTTGTTGAAAACTTTATATTTTGAGTTGGCCCCAGAACTCAAAAATATTGAGGGATCTGGTTGCCTTGAGTTTTTGCAGCAGTTTTTTTATTTTTTTGAAGTGTGTGAAAGTTTTTTTTTTTTTTTTATTACAATTGCAGCAAAAATATTGCTACTACTATTATTAGTAAAGATCAAGCCATTCACCCACTAACCAGAAGGTTGATGTATCGATCCCTGCTGCAGCATTGCATACTGGCGCTGTGTCTTTGAGCAAGATACTTCACCCAGTCTCCATCAGTTTGCCCCAGGGCAGCTGTTTAAAGAAGTAGCTCACCATCACCAAGTGTGACAGAGGAGTAAATGAAAAATGCACGTAATTGTGAAGTGACTTTGAGTGCTATATAAGACCGATGACAAGTACGAGAACTAGAATTATTATTTAACATTACTATGACTGTCTCTAACTCTTCTACTGTTACTAGTAATTATCACTACTACTACTACTACAATTGCTACTTCTACTGTCAAAAAAACGGCACCCAAGCAAAAATATGCTTTAGATAATGTCCTAATTTAAAAATAAATACATAAATAAATCTATTTAGGTAGATTTATTGATTAAAAGTATCTGCTGATATTAGGAATAATTTTAAGAATATTACTGTTTCATGGTTTACCTCAAAAATGCTCATTAACTTTTCTTATAACTTAATCCAACTAGGGTAAATATGACTTACCTTTACTGCTGTGTTGTTTGTGTCTTGTGTAGTCTCCTCCTTGCAGACATTGTGTAGGAAAGCCATCCAGAAGCACATTGTCCACAGAATGGCTATTGACTGGCTGGAGCTTCCTGAAGCACTCAAACACTACTGCAAGTATGAGTAAACAACAACAACAACAACAACCCAAGTCTTCATCACAGATATACTGCACCAATATGACTGTTACTGTAGTTTTGTGTAACTTTAAAAAAAAACAAAAAAAATTGCTTATTTTCCAGACTGTATAAATAAAACAACTGTGAAACATTTGCTAACGATGTATTTATTTATTTTCTTTACTTTATTTTGTAACTGACCTGATACCTGTCTTTCAATTGAACCCTTAAAATTCAGCTTTATGTGCTCCAGTGGCGCAATCGGTCAGCGCGCGGTACTTATAAGACAGCAACCTGCAGAGTGATGCCGAGGTTGTGAGTTCGAGCCTCACCTGGAGCAATAGATTTATACAAGACTATTACAACTTCATCAATAGATTAAGCTGTGATTATGTGAAACCTAATAACCTGCAACTCCGTTTGAGAAAGCGCTGCCTGGAGCAATATCATTTAGAGTTAAATGCAAAACAGTGCATGCTACCTAAAAATGCTGCGCTTGATGTAGCTCTAGTTTTTATGTGTCATACCGTTTTAAGAGTAAACGTAAAATTTAAATTAGTTAGGATACGACGCAATATTAGTCGTTTTGGTCAAAGGTTTCTGTAATTTTACCACAGCACAGGAAATCACAAGTGCAATTAGAATACGCCTCTTGTAATAAGAATAAATACAATACAAAACTATTTTACAACACATTCTTACCAGTAAGCAGTTGAAATGGCAAAAGTTGGGAGCGCAGGATCCATCCACGTGGGTCTGCTGCTCCCCCAGGTTTATCAGACAGTGCACTCTGGCGGTAGGTGATGGTTATTACAGGAGGCGGAGCATGCGTATATCTGCAAAAGGATCAGAGGACGCACGGAGAAGAAGAAACGCTCTCCTTCTGACACCTGACGGTCCTTTTTTCTTTTTCTTTTTTACAATATATCATTGACTTTTATTCATTCCATTAAGTTATTATTGCCACACAGCATGTCTTTCTGTCAGTTCTTTGGAAGTGAGATCTACAAGGACCACTTCAAACCAGGTGAGACTGTACGGGACGGGCGGTGAGGCGATGTATTTGTTTATGTTTTCGACGTGGATTAGGGATAGACACCGGAAGTCAAGATGCTAATGTTATTGTTTCTTTTGTATTATTTTGTCTGTCAAACCATACAAGATATAAAAGCTATTTCAGGGACGTGGAATAGGTAACAATGGCCGCTTATTGCTAATGATGGCTAAGTTAACGTAGCCTACAGTGAATCTCTGTGAATGTGAATATGTTGAACCATGACCTATTTAGTCTTTATTATTACATGAATGCCCCCAAGATGTAGCCCGTAGGTGATGGTGCTCATAAAGATATGATATGAGTGTCCATGTGTGCTCCAGTGGCGTAATCGGTCAGCGCGCGGTACTTATAAGACAGTAACCCTGCAGAGGAATGCCGAGGTTGTGAGTTCGAGCCTCACCTGGAGCAACACTTTAAGATGATGCACTTGTACTGAAGACAATCAGCACAATATATTAAAAATGTGATTTAAAGCAAACCAGAATATTTCGGTGTTAAATCTCAATAAGTAAGAGACACCATATCTACTGTATTGGGAGTTGCTTCTCTGGGACCCAAGAGTTTCATGGCCCCTTTTATACATTTAGTATTTCTGGTGTTCTGTTTGTTGTTTGTAAAGTTGGCAAAAACAAGCTCTGGATGGATTTTTGAGGCAGGAGGAGGAGTTTATCAGTATGGGACCCGGTATTGACCATCCAAGTCTGGCTATTAGAAGACTTTTTTTTTTTTTTTTTTTTTTCATAACATAAGATGACATAAGGCAAAGGTAGGGTTATCCACAAGCAAGGTACCTGGGTACAGCTGTATCAGAAGTGTAGGAGCAGATGTTAAACTTTTAAGTTAGAGCCTATGAATAAGAACATGAATAAAGAGGACCAAAATGTACATAACAAATAATTGTGAATAGGAATTTTTTAACTGGGATGTAAGTATTCACAAGCTCTGTGTGCTCGCTAACTTTTAGATTAGATTAGACTGAACATTATTAATCTCATGGTGGAGAAATTCAAAGCAAGAAAATAAAGTGAGCATGCATCACAAACAAAAAAGTGCAATATCAATTAATTACAAGAAAAAGTCTAAAAAGCAAAAATATGTAGCATTATGAATATAAACTATGAAATATAAAATTACTCAGGGCATAACGTGTATCTTTTTCATTGCGAGATAGGCCCAGTGACCTTCTGAGTGCTTCTAGTTTAACAGGGTTGCTATAGTAACCACTGTATTATGCCGCTGTTGTCCCAGGTATCTACGTGTGCTCCCAGTGCAACCACCCTTTGTTCTCCAGCCGCTCCAAGTTCCCCCACTCGTCCCCCTGGCCCGCCTTTACCGAGACCATCAGAGAGGACAGTGTGACCAAACTCATGGAGACTCTCACTGCATACAAGGTCAACAAACACAAACAACTATAACAACACATGCGGCATTGTTCTAAACTATGCATGGTCTGTTGTAGGTTTTGTGCGGCAAATGTGGAAACGGTCTCGGTCATGAGTTTGTAAACGACGGCCCAGACGAAGGAGTGTCAAGATTTTGAATATTCAGCCACTCACTCAAGTTTGTCCCCAGCAAAGGTAAAATATTCTTCTCTTTAGTAATCCACCTTTTTAAATGACAGATTTATTTAGATTTTAGTTTTTTTTTTTTCAGACAAAGGGAACAAACGGTAAGGAGTGAGTGGGTTGGAAGTTAAACACTTAGAATTTTGCTGCTCATCCTGGACCAGTGGACAGACGGGGGTCACTGAGTGATGTGGGCAGGATAAAGGCCTGAGCGGGACGTCCTGTCAGCTGAAGAATTTGACCCATCTGTGACACAGGGAAAGGACCACATCAGATATTCATTCACATAAATATTCTACATTTAGTAGTTCAGTTGTGTTTGAAATATATAGTTACCCATTTCTACTTAAAGGTTAGTCATGCAGACTAGCTTGTATGCCTTACAGTTTCACAAACACTGGGTCTGGATCCTCAAAGTGGACTGCCAAATATTGTATTTAGGCTGCCACAAATGCAACAAAACATTGAAGTAAATGTCCAAAATATCCGTATCTAAAGGAAAATAAATGAAAAGAATAGTCTTATTTTAATTAAAACTCAAAAGACTAAACCTGTTGTCCACAAACAGCTCTAAATCAGAGCAAGAAATAGGATGACCGTTTTATTTGCCATATGTCCCATGGAAAGAAGTTTGGGAATCACTACCTTAAGGTAAACTTAAAGTATCTGCACACACTTCAGTCTTTACACAAACTGCTACTTTCCATGAGATGTAATTTGCATTTTTAAATTTAATCAAAACCACATTCATCCAATTAAACGTAGTGTTCCACTCTAAGTCTGTGAATTGCTGTATGATGTGATTCAATTTGCCAGATGTGCTCCAGCGGCGCAAACTGTCAAACTGTCAGCGTGTGTTGCTTATAAGACAGTAACCTGCCAGTGATGGTGAGGCTGTAAGTTTAAGCAGGAATTTTAAACACAACATTGTAGCATTATTGATCCTCCATTGGATTTTTTTTCCCAATAGCCTATGCTATGTTAGCTTGGAATTAAACACTTAATGAGGTTTGTTTGATTTAAATCTTTGTTTCATTGTTATTACATTTGTTTATGCTGTATAGGCCTGAGCCTGAAATGGTTATAACAAACAGGACAGACACTTGAACTGTATATGAATATTTATGCTCATGTTATTCGTTTATGAAGAACAAATAAACTTGATTTCTCTGAACTGAGGAAATGCTGTTTTATGCCCAGTAGAGGGAGCCCTACACCATATTTTAGTCTACTAGCCTTTCACTTGTCAGGTGGCAAATTTACTGCTGCATATGAAACAATAGGACTAACAGTGATTCTCAACTTGTCTAGCTACGGGACCCACAATCACCCAAAGATGTATTTCAACTGATCAAATGTATTAAACCTGAATATCACAGTACGCCAACACAAAATGAACATATTCAACAAGCAAGTGGCGATGCTACAGAGCGAACTATTCCCTTCTACATTCTACTAATGCAATTTCATTTAAAATAAAAATACATAAAAAAAAAAAGTATACAGAAGTATACAAAATGTACTTTTCTTCTGACGACCTTTTCAGTGGTAAATACTGAAAGACATTGCACTTAGAGGAAAATTAAGCAGTGGTCACTTTAACCTTAGGTGTAACAGTAACATAACTTTGGCCCACGACCCACTGAAAATGGTTCCGTGACCCACCTTTGGGCCTACCAGCTGAGAATCACTGGGACAGTAGGTACTCAAAAATGCAATAAAAAAAATAATAATTCAGTTAAAGTAGAAAAATGTTGAAACTACATTTTATTTACAAATACAATTATTGCACACCACCACCACCACTACTACTGTTCTAAAATCTGCCTTAAACACACGCCCCTCTGATATATATATATAACACACGCATGTTACCATCTTTGCCACCAAGGTTGTATAGACTTCAAAAATGTTTTCGCTTGAAAATGAACTTAAGTAAAAGTATAAGTAAGTTTTGGAAAATGTACTCAGAAAGATCCAATCCACATTCTTGTGAATTGGAGATTGGCAGAAACCTCATTTGTTGGATGCATATGAAATAGTAGGGGCTGTTGCATGCAACACACAAAAGAGCAAAATTATTTAATTCAAAAATTGCTTATGCATATTCTTCATTGGCATCACAAGCTATAAGTCTCTGTCCATCTAACACTAGCAAACATTGTGCTGTACTTTATTCTATGGGCTTCGCCACAGACAAGTCAGGCCTGAAGCAGGCCTGAAGTGTGTTTTCTCTCCAAACACCACTTGTTACAGTGTGTAATTATCAGAGGTCATCATAACACTGAGATGCTGTTTAACACTTTGAATATTGGGCACATCCATCTAACTCTAGTTGTACTGCTCTGCCAGACAGTGAATTTAAGACTTAGTGTAGAGTATTGTGGGCTGTCACGGTTGAGTACATTTCCTCTGGTGACGTCTTGGCAGGAAAACACTGTCAAGTTGATCCTTTTTACTCCAACTGTAGTATATTTGAATGTTTTTGTTCAAACTCCACCAGCAAGTAGGATATTTTGTAATGGGTGGTCTTGGACAGATCACTCAAGGCTTGACAAGTGGTTTTTGCAATACCTACAGAGTAGATTGTAGTAGTAAGTAAGTTACATCAGTTTTATGTGCTTTGTTTGTAGCCTGGCCAGTCTGGTCAGACTGGTCAGCAAGATCTAGTCTCAAACCATAGTTTTCACATTTTAATATCACGAGAAATAAGAGGTACTCAAACGTATACACAACCTTTTGCAGCTGCAGAGTAAAATCTTCTACTACTACAGCAAGAAAAGTTTCAGGACGTTGTGATTGCAAGATAAGCAGGCTAGTAATAACTGTCTATAAGTGCCCCAGGAACCAAAGTCGGTGGCATATCCAGCAGCCCCTTTCCCTTAATGATGCAGGCTGGCAAGGTTTTAGTGTTATTCAACTGAGTCCTAACAGTTTAGCTTCACTGTTAAACACCCAGTGGTAAAATAATATACTTTATATTTGTCCTACAGCAGTCATTTGCATTGTACATTTCAGGAACGCAAAAGAAAAAGCATATAGGACCATAGAGCTTCATGGTTTATAAATTATTCTACTGCTATTGGAATAAAAGCTTTTAAATTACCTCCACTCTACTTTTCTTTTAATGACCTGTCCCCTGCCTGACAGTAACCTTCCCATCAGCGCTGTAAAAATGAATACTGAAAGGAGTGTTTTGGCAGCAACAAAAGCAAAACGTCTAGCCCACAAATATGTCGACCGGTTATAACAGTGTACGCTGTTTACAAAAATCCTCCTTGTAGCATTTACAAGAGGTATCAGCAGTAATTTATCTCCTCTCCGTACCCACTAGAGTCAGGTATCATGTCACACCAGCAACACTTAGACCGGAGCTTCTATACAGGAGGTTTTCCACTGTTCGTTTTGCTTTGAAAGGTGAATTTCAACAAAAAGAAGCTTGTATGTGGACGGGTCACGCAGAAGCTCAGTGTGTCAGCCTGTAGTGCATTAACCCTGAGCCCAGAGACATTTTAAAGATAGGGCTTGGGGGGGAGGGGAGGGAATAATGTCTACAGTCATGAAAGAGAGTATTCAGGTTATTCAGAGGACAGCTGTCTCTGCTAACAGGTCAGTTCAAAACATGTCAGGGGAGCGGTTACCGTTGTGGACCTCCACCTTTTAGTGCAAGTTGCAGGTGGATGCTGGGTGAGACGAAGGTGGTGGAATCCCCCAAAATCTATAAATGAACTAAGTGTATTATTGTTGTTTTCAGCCATTTGCATCCCATTAAAAATATACTGTATGTCTTAAATGCCTGGATAAGATTTTGTGCATCCTCTTCCCATTAGGGGTGAAGGTTCACTGGAGCCTAACCTAGCTACTTCTGGCCTGAGGTGGGGAACACACTGGACAATGGCTCTTTGCGTTGCAGGGCTGACTCATATAGACATACACTTTCTCATTCATTCACAAAGAAAGGATAGTTTTGAGTCTGGTAGAATAATATGTACATTTAATAAAAATACAATATAATAGCACTGAGTGGAGCTTGCACGTTGTCCCCCTGTTTGGCTTTGTTTCCTCCATCAACCTAAAACATGCACAACAGGCTAATCCTCCAGCTAGGTGCTTCTGACCAGGGTCCTGGCTCAGGATCTGGAGTAGGGGCCCCAAGCGCTGCACTGCGGTTGCACAGATTCTAAAACATTCATGTAACTTTACATTGTCCATGTGGTGGCATCACATGCTTCCAGGCTTGGGACTTGCAGTCTCAATTTTTTTTTAAACGCTGCTATACTGAAGCTTTGTCTACAAAATTGGAGGATAAACCATACTTTTCCTAATGGGCTTGGGACCACTTTTTTCACTTTCTGGATGCCTCTATGTCTCAAAAGATGTGATCAGGGTTACTGACTCTGGCTGGGGACAAGAAGATATTTCTTAGCTTTAATAGACTGTGTTGTTACAATCCTGCTTTGCAAAAAAAAAAAAAAAAAAAAAAAATTGCAATACTTTATGTATAATTTGGGGGGGGCAGTAGCTCAGCTGGTAAAAACGTTTGCTCACTAACCTCAAGGATGGCGGTTTGATTCCTTCTACCAGCTATGCATACTGTTGTTATGTCCTTGGGCAAGACACTCCATCCACCTTAACTGAATGAATATGTGAGTGTGATTGTGTTTGGTCAGAGAGGCCATAGGCACAGATTCGCAGCCAAAATTTCGTCAGTCTGCCCCGGGGCAGCTGTGGTTACAGAAGTAGTGCACCATCACCAAATGTGATTGAGACTGTAAATTGATTTTCAGTGTCTAGAAAAGACCTAAATAAGACCGATGCGTAATGCTAAGTCACTTGCTTCTGTTCTCTACGACATCACTGACTACACACACATGTACATGTACTTGTAATGTAACAGAAGCCTTCAAATCTGGTATGCAGAACTTTAAAATATTGGTTATGTATTAAGAATGTACTGCTGAGTGCTTAGCTTCAGTTGCCAAAATGCACATAAAATGAATATTATTCACAAACAGTAAAAAGTCTATTTTACCATACATCATTATAATAATTATATGTTTGATGCTGTAATTTATTATCAGATAGAAACCTGCAGTCTAAATGCTACACAAACATTTTCTACAAACAGCTTTTATTCACACTGGATAAACATTCATAACTCAAAGTATGCGAATTAAACTATTGTGCAACACTGTCTATGTGATATTTGGCATAGACCTCACCTTTTACACAGTAATAACTTTAACTTTTGGGCTCCAGATCAGATAAGATGATTACTTAAAATCGTCCCATCAGTCAACTGTGCCCTGTAGCCAAATAAACAGGTGTGTGACATCGCAGCGGCCATTTTGGATTATTACACCAGCGAGTGAGCCAAAATACACAATAACAACTTCTTCTACTTACTGAACTGTATCCCACCAACTTTGTATCATAGTTTTGGATGGGTACTCCTATTCAAACAATGGCATCTGTCACTTCCCAGAATGCACCGTGTCGTGTCGGGACTTGTTGTTTGTACTGGGGAATGGGTGATGTCATGTAATCATATTATGCTCTCTGGGTTTTGGCAGCAACAGGATTGTTAACATTGAGGGCGGGTCTATGAGCTCACAGTTACCGTGGCGATAAGTGCTCTGGGTACGAGAGCGAAAGAGTGACGCACGGTGATGACACGTTAGGAGCAGGGTCAGGAGAGAAGTGCCACTGGGAATCTTGATTTTCTTTAGAAATGAGCTGATTCTAAATAAAGGGCGTATGCACATTTCAAACTGATGATTGAAATGGAAAGAAAGATGACAGTGTGATGTTTTGGCTACAGCACACCGCTGACTGACAATATTTATACATAATGGAACACATTTACATTTACCAATTCACTTACACATGAATGTCTTTGGACTGTGCAGCCTGCAATGTGGAACTGTGAATGAGTTTTTTTTTTTATTTGCAGCAATCACAGTAATTGTTTAAATTTACTACTGATCTGTTGCTCTGTTCGCGCGTCAAAACAAATGTGTTCAGACGCGAATTCGCATCATGGGAGGAGTCTGTTGTGCCAGGGTAATGGCCGCTCATTCAGGGCTAAATTCAACTGAGGCCACGCCGGTTTGCTCACCTGTGTCCCGGGTCGGTGCGAGGACATGTCCCCAGGACACTACTGCTGTTTTTAGGCACTCAACACCAGCAGCAGAGCGGAGATATGGAAGAGATTTTTCTTGTTTAATAGCGGTCTCTAGTGGTTTTAGCGGGTTATAGGCTAGGCTAGCAGTCAGTACACAGACTGTTTTTGCTGTTGTTTTGGGGAGTACAGTAACTGCTAATCCAACGAGCTCAGCTCAGCACACGCTAAAGTTAAGGTCCCCTCTATGTCTTGTTACTATCTTTTTGACTGCTGTCTTTATAAAAGTAGTAGAGCTGCTGCAGGCTGTAGCTTATAGCTCCACGTTCACATTGACAGCCTCGATAAGTCCACCGTGATTGTTTTGATGGACCTCCGCTTCCTACGTCCTCCCACGTCACTGCAGGAGCTAGATCCTGATTGGTTAACGCGCCGCGAATATTCGCCAAAGTTCAGATTTTTCAACTCGGGCGTCGAAAGCGTCAGACGCGTCGACGCTCAATTCGCGCCGCGCTATTCGCGCGTCAAAACCCGATTCGCGCCGCGCTGGACGCTTGATTCGCGCCGCAGGATGTCTAGACGCGCATTTACATAGACTTAACATGTAAACCAGACGCCTCAAACGCGTCCGGTGTGAACGCAGCATTAGGTCCTTGATCAGTTTGTACTGGAATGCATTTTAGAAAATCCTGTATTTTTGAAGGATAGCCATTTCAACAGCAAAAGGGGTAATAAGGGATACAATCAGGACTTGACTTTAACTTTTTTGTTCACTGGCCACTGTAGCAAGTTCTTTTTAAAAGTTACTTGCCAATTAATGTTTTAACTAGCCAGAATTTAATTACTTCATGTTATTTTAATATTTAATCATATTTTATAGCATACGTCAATACAAGGATTTATCAAATATGTGTGAAACAGGTTTACCTAGGCAGAATAAATGTGAACATTTTGCATGTGGTCTATTTGAATACATGTTTGTTTGTTTGTTTGTTTTTCTCAGATCATGCTAAAATTCTCAGTACTAAATAAGGCGGTCACTCAAACATAGCAAAAGGAATTAAGGACCTCTAAAGTTCAGATACATACATAAAATCCAACCAGCAAAAGTGAATAGTAACTAAAAGTGCTACCAACCAAAATGGAAATCTAGCGGCATCTGGCTGGTTGGTTAGTACTGGACACAGTTGACAACTACTACAATAGGACCACATTCCTCTATCTAGAAGCGCCCAGACAGCACAGTACCTCAGTGGAGCAGCAGTAACTCAGGAGAGATGTTTGCCCACTAACCTCAAGGTTGAGTTCTGCTGCTAACAAACAAATCAACGCCAACAAAAACATACCTTCCTTCCTGGTGGAGGTAATTACTAATCATGTGGTTTATTATGCCATC
Source organism: Bostrychus sinensis (assembly GCA_020698575.1). Taxonomy (NCBI): domain Eukaryota; kingdom Metazoa; phylum Chordata; class Actinopteri; order Gobiiformes; family Eleotridae; genus Bostrychus; species Bostrychus sinensis. Next base: position 11,232,552 of record CM036260.1, on the reverse strand, counting down.
TAAAACCTGGAGATCCTGTGTGTGCAGCAAGGTGATTATACTTTGGGTACTGAGAAGTATAACTACACTTTTGACATGTAATTTGTTTGGGCCAACAAAATAAACTTTTACCTCAGTGGTTCATAGCAGTTTAGTTGCTTCACTGACTTCATTTTGCGTTAAATATCTATTCACTTCATCATTCCCTCCCATCCATCTCAATGCTATGACATCTCCTGTCCACTGTCTGAGCTGTGCGTCCCTGTGGTCAGTGTGGCGTCCCTCTTGTGCCTGTGGAGCCCACACATCCTCCTCTATACATCACCCTCTCCACATGTGTGCATTGAGCTAATCTCCAATAAGTCAGAACACAGTCCCAGAGATATCGACACCTCTCATCTCCACAGGGGGGGCTCCTGTTAGGGACAACAAGGGACCACTCTGATGGATCGCTTTTCCTCTAAATGTCTCACAATGAGCTGTGGATGAAATGCCAGACTGGAGTTATATGTCACTGTGTCATTCAGCAAAGTCACTTTCAGCCTTTAAGCATGTGTTGCCAGAGAATGGGATGCATCTTCTTGGAGTCTGTTAGTATTTTTCATTTGGTTGTTTGGATGAATTTAAAAGAAACAATGCTGTTAAAAGTAACTTTTTAAATAGCTGGTAAATTTAGGAGTAAAAGGAGTATTGTTAAATGATGAAGAGAAACATTTTTATTTATTTATTTTTTTGTTTGTTTTAAGCTCTGTTAGATTACAATACATGCAAGTATATCAAACAATTAAAGATTTCTTTAGAAGAGAAAAAGTCCCTTGGAATAAAGGATGAATCATCTTCTAAAGAACAAATTATTTTCATTATAGAGAACAGATAATAAAGTTTGTTATTCTGGTATGGTGTGGGCAATGAGGACATGTTCTTTAGTCCTTCAGTCACTGTGCTCTAAGCTAACAGTGTACAGCTCTGTTTCCAAGGATTCCTCACAGCTATTTTTCATTTGGTAGTAAAATGGCATAATATTAAAAAATTAAAAGGTACTACAAGCAGCATGTGCTCGTACTGGTTTGAAAACAGAACAAGTCTAAATCAAAACAGTGGTCTCTTTTCTGATTGGACGATCTGCAATGCAGTTTTAGAACCAAAACAACAAATGTAAACAAAAATAAGTTGGCCATTGTGTAAAATATATTTTAATTGTTAATAAATGAACTGTATCATTATCAGTAAAACTAGTATTTGATTTAAACATTTTTACTTCATATCTTGGGACACGTGTGGGTAATTTTTATGAAATATAAAAAATATACACTGCTCATAACACCTTGTAGGAAATAAAAACCCTTTTTTTCCTCTGACTGTGTGCAAAGACCGCAACACTCAGCCATCTGCTGCCAACTGCTGGTCTCTCCACCTGTTTCTTTAAAGTACCAGGGTACTTATAAAAAATGATTAAGATTGGTTTGTAAATATTAATAAAAGCACATTTGCATATTTTTTTTTTCTTCATTAGGTTACTTTACATTTTACTACACATACTTTCTACATTTTGACTTTGCCAGCTCTGGAATAGTCACGTTTTTTGAAAGCCATTGATATAGTGTGACAAATGATATACAGTAAGGAAATGTCCCTAACTTGGAATCAGCTTCTATGCGAGTGATCGGCCAAGTCTTTTGGTATGTGATGAACATGCTTTATGAAAAAAAACTTCCAGATAAAGTTTTTTTTTTTTTTTTTTAACAGATGATCCCTATGTTATTGACATGTTATCCCATAAGACATCATAAAGCAATTCTAAAACAAATACTTAATGGCATGCAGCAATATTTTTCCTATCATCCATTTAGCTTTGTCCTTCTGTTGAGCTACATTTGTGCCCTCTCGTTGGATCTGTCCTGACAACACAGCTACTGTTAGTAAACACACCCTCAGACTCCTGTCTAACAGTGTTATCTTCAGTCCTGAACAGATAAGCTCTAAACACAGACAGACATTTAAAAAGAAAAAAAAATCACTTGGTCTTACTCCAGGAGCGTGTGTGAGAGAGTGTGGTTATGGGTCATGTTTGTTTAGTCTTGTTATTGTCACAGAGGTATAATTGTGTGGTCTGAGGCTCAAAATGTCTTCTATTGATCTTTGGCTCTTGTTCCTCACACTCAACTAATTACTGTTTATGTTAATGTACATGTACGAACCAGATGTTTACATGCTAGAGGACAAACTATGGCAAATTGTTGCCATTGTACACTATTAAACATTTTCAAATGCATGTCTTGCTCTGATTGTTTCTTTAACCAGTTACCAGGTAAAAAACATGTTTTTCTTACTTTATTGTCTTTGCGTGGTTTCCTCAAGTTGGGGTGTTACTTTTAATATTAATAAACACAGTTTATTGAATGTGTACATGGCCATTTAGCGTGACGCAAATCAGTGCTAACATCAGCTTTTTTTTTCTCTCTATTTTTTAACAAAGTCTTAGTAAGGCTAAAGGTCAACAAGATTTTTGATATAGTTTGAGACACCTTTGCATTAGCATTTTACATTTTATGACTTATAATAATGGGCTTTAGAAACACAGGAGCACTTCCTGGTTTCACGTGTCTACACCGAGCGGTGAGTGTTTCTGGATTAAAACAAAATACTACTCCAGATATGTTTTTGAGGTGGACCACAAGTATCCTAGCCTGGCCTGCCAGACAAACTCCTTTTCTATTCTATACAAAGAAGTTAGTCTGGTACCCCTTTGATAACAGGAGGTTTGATGACAGGTGGAGTAACCAATCAGACAAACAAACATAAGCAGTGCACCTCTGACCAAATAAACATGTTTGGTTTTTTTTGGTTTTTTTTCATAAAACACCAGAATATGGTGTATTATGAGCAGCTCTATAGTTATTTCTAAACAGGGACAGCAACAGAACCAGTTGTACAAAGACTTGTGAAAGAAGTTTGAATGCATTCATTACATCGGATATCAACGTGACTTAACTGTTGTTAAGATGGCAACAACAAGAAGAAAAAAATCAGGCAGAGGATTTGACAATAATATGGACTTCAGCTGAACCAACAGGTGACGAAGGAAAGCACTAAACTTACTCAGGTCAGGGAAGTTATTAAATCAGCTCGGTAGCTAGCACTACCTTGGTTTTCTTTTCCGTTTTCTTAAGCCCTGCTGCAGACAAATGGCTGTGATTCCAGATTGAACCGGAGAAAAGCTCTGCTCCAGGCTACATGTATACAGCATAAGTCAGTATTTACTAAAGTTATCTCAAAGGAATCCATATTGCAGACCTTAAGAATTGTGACTCAGTTTATTGTTTTAGTCAAATATTTTGGTATTTTGATCATTTGCATTGTGGCTTTATTTTTAGTGCAACATTTTCCTAGTGTTTGCAATAACAGAAATTTTATGGTGACCCACATTCATTCATTCATTCATTTTCTACCGCTTATTCCCGTTAGGGGTCGCGGGTGACTGGAGCCTATCCCAGTAACTTTGGGCCGTAGGCAGGGTACACCCTGGACAGGGGCCAGCTTGTCGCAGACCCACATAAAATCTTAAAAGTAGCAGCACAGTGTTTGTGAACTACTGGTCTAACTTTATTTTCTTATATCATGTAAACTAGGGTGAAAAATACAGTTTTAGGCCCTTATCAAGTTAATGAGCATTGTCAAATTAAGCGCTGAATGTAAACACTGTCACAGAATGACATGATGTATTTTGTGTGGTCTGAGCCCCAAATTTCTCTTCATCTTTGTTCTTCATATACTGATTCTATAGTTTAAATAATTTCTTGATTTCTTTTGGCCCTGGACTGTGCATATATCAGATGGCAGATACAGTATTTACATTGTGTTACACTGTACTGTTGAAACCATATATTTCAGAGTAGCAGTGAGCAGAGTGATTATAGGTTACTGCATGAATGAGCTCACGGCTGTAGATCATGCAATCGTATGGTTTTGGGACTCCTCTATATTGTACTAAATCGCAATGCAACTCGAGCATGGACTCCACATTCTTGGATCAGATGCAAAGAGAAAAACAAAGGCTCAGTACAGAGCTCAGTGTGTGACCTGCATGGACCTTTTACATGGTGGCCTCATTACAGTGCATTTCTGATAAGTTATCAGAGCAGCTGGTTGTTTACTGCCGATAACTCACCTGACGTAACCTCCAACCTATTTCAACTGTTTTACGACCATGCTTTTGTAATTACATAAGTGAAGGCTGGTTTGATTGACAGATATATTCAGATGGTGAACTTTCATCTTTAACAACTTGATCTTATTTGGCACACCATTAGGCAGACAACTCTTGCACAATAAACTGAACCTTAATGACACTAAGAAAATGTTTATCACAACACCTGCAGCAACTGGCCTTCTCACAACAGATAAAAACACAATTTTATTTAAGCGTCTGTTTGATTTGTTAATGAAAATCCTACGGGAGCACTTACAATCCGACCCCAAAATAGCACTCTTACACAGTTTTATATTGTCTCCATATTTTATATAATTTTTATTGATACTGTTTCAAATGTCTTTTGAACCTATGTTATTGAGAGTTGATGTCTTTTGTGATAAAAGCAGCACCACATGGTCAAGAACAATTTCCCCTATGAGGGACAATAAAGTACACCATACCTTAGCAAAACAATGGGAGTTTATTATTACAACAAACAGTGCAGCATCACATAGAGGTGCAAATAAGATGCAAAGCATTATCACTCCTACTTTAGAGCAGAAACCAGAGATGGAGAAGTCAAGTCCTGGAGTAGTCAGTTCATTGGCCTTGAGTCCCCCACATGCACACACAAAAAGCACCCCCCAACCAACAGTTGCACTGGTGTCTTATTGCTTTTTATGCTGAATGTAGACACTCAAGGTCTATATTTAAATCTGTGCAAAATTATAATTTATTGTTGTGTTTACATTATATATTCTGGACTTCCAGATGACTTCTTTTTAACCTTTTGTTGTGATTCAGTTCGTCTGGTTGACTGAGACTCTTCACAGATATATTATATATTGCATTGAAATATATATAAAACTAAAATCCCAATCAAAATTTTTGGTTGTTGACCCTGACATGTAACCTATACGCAGCCTACCCAACACAGACTCAATTTTAATTCATTTGGACTGTTCAAGGATTGACTCAGATTCAGACTTTGATCTCAATTCAACTCAAACACTAATTTAAGTATCTTGGGCATGGACACCCAGGTGTTAATGAGTCGACTTGGACTAGACTTTAAAGCAGAACTCAGTAACTTTGGTTGTTTCTTTGCTGTTTACTGCCTCATTTTCCGCTATGGAGCTCCCCCGTACATACTCACAAGTCCACTTGATTCCTGTGTGATCCCTTGCTTGGCATTTCTTTCATTTTCCCTCTGTGTAACAGTGCAAAGTTTTTTTCTGCCATCTGGAAGCTCTGCAAGACGACAATTGAGAAATAAATCCATCGCTAGTTTGCTGTTTTTCCAACTGCAATGTGCTGGTTTCTCATGAGAGTCAAGACTTCTGTGACACTGGGTCAGCGATGCTCAAACCTGCAAGTGTCATTTTCGGCCCAGTGACACCGGGGGAAATGCCGCAGACGCTTCATTCACCCCGCAACAGCCAATTTAACCATCACAATTACTCTTAAACAGCTTATTTAAGGTAAAAAAAAAAAATACGAAGTTCAGCTTTAATAGACTCGAGCATGACACCTACTAAAGCCTATACAAAAAAATACAACCAAAGTTGTTTGAGATACCTACAATATCAAGTACCAAGGTAGAGAGACATCTTTGGGCTTAGTACATTTTGTCAGTCACTAGTCTGCTTCTTCTTTGTTTGGTATAAGAGAAAATATATCTTTATTTAAGTATAACAAACTATAATTCTAGTCCTGAAATATGTATGTAGAAGCAGCTTTTTTACAAAATCTAGTATTCGGTGGGAAATTAACAAAAGATGTGCAAGTGCTTAGATTCATATTTCAGACAGCTGTAACAGGATGCCTGAATGTAACATATTTTTCTGCCTGAGTCTTCTATCAGGAGAACTGTGGGCAGATAAGCTGATTTGGGTCGCTCTTGTTGTGTCTGGATCCCACTGCTGCATGACACACCTGAAGCCTTATCTGCTGCTGCATGTTACTGTACTCTGCACTGCCCTGTCAACATGGATCAGCAGTTCATTACATTGTTCTCACAATCCCATTAGGCCACCAACCGAACCAGACTGCAAAATTTTAGTGCAACACCAGATTGTTTGCACAGAACAGAAAGATCATTTATTTCTTAATCGGGTTTTATTTTGCTGCAGTCAGACATGGAACTTCAAATAATACTTTTTGTTAAATATGCAATATGTAGGCACAAGGCTATACTCACAAGGTTTACTCACAATTCTCATCCTCCTTGATCTGACTGCAGCTCTGTCCTGGGGCCCCTTCTCTTCATCATCTACATCCTCTTGGTCACATCTTCCATAAACATAACATTAATTTCCACTGCAATGCGGATGACACCTAGCTCTACCTCTCCACCAAACCCTCTTCATCACTCCCACCAACTTCCCACTGACTGCTTACAGGAAATTAACACTTGGCTTTCAACTAATCATCTAAAACTTAATAGCTCAAAAACTGAAGTCCTCCTCATTGGAACACCCTCCACCCTCTCTAAATCCAACAGTTTTTCAGTCAACATTCACAATTCCACTGTCCTCCCCTCCCCTCAGGTTAAGAGTCTGAGAGCATTCAGCATTCCCTCCTGACCTCCGCAACACCGACTCCCTGATACTGTTCAAATCTCAAAACACATCTGTTACATTTATCTTTCTCACTGTTTTAAGCTGTTTTTATTGATTATCTTTTTTTTTTTTTATTGTGTATTTTGAATTTGCTTTGTACGGTGATCTTGGGTGATGTGAAAGGCGTCTATGAATAAAATGTATTATTATTATTATTATTATTATTATTATTATTATTATTATTATTATTATTATTATTATTATTATTATTATTATCATACTGAAAGCTAACTGTGCTAAATTACCTTCTAAGCTAATCGGAGTGACAATTTGGCAATAGGAGATTACTAGTTGGATGTTGGATTGGAACAAACTAAATAGAACCATTACAAGGTCATTAGGTAAACCATTATTTACATAAGGCTTGAGGATTATGCAAAAATATGTTGAGGCCATAGCATTTTACAATTCATACTAGTGGTAAACAACACAGCACCAATGCATTTGAGTAGAACTGTCTGTTAGTAGAATATAAAATATAATTTCACAAGCAGATATAATGAATTGTAATACCACTAACTAACACTTTAGTTAGATTGTTTTTGGTGTAGGGTAGACCCGGAAAACCTTCTGGATCCAGGAATGTTAAAGGATTCTTCTCCATTGCAAAAGGACGTATTTATGCAGTACAGCAACATCGGGTTCAAATCCTAGCTAGCACAAAGATACTAACTCCAACCACCAGGGGTCAGTAAATCATTTGGTGTGGATCCGGATTGCTGAGGGTGTAATATGACTTGCCAGAAGTCTGCTGTTTTTGTGTTTTTCTAATCGGTAGTCTGATTTGTTTATTTAGTCCGTCAACATGATGGTCACATTTTTTAAATGTTTGGTTTTTGGTGTAGCCTAATGCTAATTCCTCTGCTAATGCTCTCCTCTGCTGTTGTCTGCTTAACGTGCATACCCAGAGCCGTCACAATACAGTGGGGAAGGTAGGCAATTGCCTAGGGCCCAGAGCTGAAGGGGGGCCCCTAGGATGCTCATTTACCTGTACAATATGGAACAAACTGTTTCAGCGATGGAAAACAAACCACTGAAGTGACACTACCTCACAATGCTCCCAAAAGAGCATTATCTGAGAGAAGTAAAACCATAAATTGTAGCCATCTTAAAATATTAATGATTTAAAATGCACCAGAATACAATAAATCACATGTTTCAAATTTTGGTGGGGGAAGGACCCCCAGACCCCCGGCCTTAATTTGTCCCACATTCACCTGTCTGGTATATGCATAACCACAATGCAGGATGTGAGGCAAAAATAGATCTTATTATAATGTTTAGGTTGTATAAATGCCCCTTGTTGCCATGTTTTTGGTTTGAAGCGGGATTTACAAAGAAATTAGGGTCTTTATAGGGCCTCAGTTGTCCCTCTTGCCTTGGGACCCTATAATGTCTAGAAACAACTCTGATTATATCATATACATTTGCATCTATATTGCACTACTAAAACTGTAGATGTTGCATAGATATATAACATTTGCTGTTGAAAACTGTATTATTTTTTGCAATATATAAAAGTCTAAATACATAAACTGACTTTCCCAGCATGTTCACAGTCTGCACATTGTCGAGTGGTACGTCCCAAGAGTGCCACAGAGAGGACGCTCCTGTGCAGGCTTGTCTGTCTCTTTGCGTGCTTCTCTCTGTCCTCAGCTGCAGTCTGTGTAAGCGGCAGGAGCGTAGTAGCCACACCCCTGTGATAATGTACAGTGTAGTGTGCCCTATACTTACCCAGCTCACCACACAGCTCTGCCCTGCACTTATGGCCCCCAGAGCCGACTTTCACACAACACAAACAAGAGAAGTACAAGCAGACTCACGCTATGCACTGTCACTGGAGGGAGATTGGCGTTTGTTTGTCAGATTTCTGCTTTTTGTATAATTTACTGCAGCTGGAATGGGTTTGTCCTCAAACACACAGAGACTTGTCATGAGTTTGGAAAGGCTCGTAAGGAATAGTGTAGCCAAAATATCAACAATTTTATTGGTAACACAAAAGACAAACAGACTCTTTTCACTTTTTAAATCCAACAAAATATTCTCAAATAAAAACAGGATGTATTTGACATCAGAAAGTATCAAGAGCTGGTTTATACAAATATTACATTGTACATTACATACTGGCCACTACGAAGATCCACTTGCATCTATTAACTTGGTATCAAATCTATTTCTATCTATGAATTCTATAAAAAAGAATGCGTTTTGTTTTCTCTTCTTCTCTCCTCTTCCTGATAATGGGAAAGTGAATGTCCTTCATAATAATTCATGATAACCTTAAAATATGTATTAATTTGTTGTGACTAAGACATGTATCTGTAGGTGAATGTTACAACTGTGTCCCAGGTGAATGAGTGAGAGACAGTGGATGGTTGTTTGTCACATTTTGCAGCATGACGCTAACAGATAGATAAATGAACTGGCTGCTTCGTAGTAAATATAAATATATAAGCACTGAAATTATCAGAATGAGTCAGAGGATGGTGTAGGGGCTTTAGAAACATGCAGGAGTACTTATTGGTTTTATGTGTCTGTGTAGAGTGGTTAGTGGTTAAGCTAATGAGTAAGACACAGCATCAGTATACAGGAAAATTCAAACATGCATGAATGAAACAAATTACTACTCCAGGTATGCTTATGGTCAAAAGCTCTAAAAAGTTGTTTTAGCATAATAGGGGACCTATAACATTTGAATTATAAATTATATTAAGGTAAAATGTGAAATGCCCATAGAATTGTAATAGTTTTTGAAACTGAATTATGCTCAAATGTTTACTTCAGAACAGTGGTTTTCAAGTGGTTGGACATAGGCATAGTTGAAGCCTACATATTGTTTTAATCACATAAAATGAGGAAACAGATTTTCAAAATACATGTTCTATAGACATTGTACAATAAATTAGAAATAGTGGGCAACAATAAAATAATCAGGGACAAAATTGGGTCTCACAGTCAGACGCGAGAACCACTGCCTTAGTCAATGTACTTTCAATGAATTGTAAAACATGGTACAAAAGGGTTTCGGATAAAATGCATGAAAGCTCTTAAAAATATATATTACCAACATTATTTTATTATGTGCCAAGTTTCCCCATCTATAAAAGTGAATGAAAGAATGGCTGCTTTATTTCCCTGATACGTAAATGAAAGTGTGGTTTTATACAAAGCTCTGTGATGTCATGTGGCTGGGGAAACCCCTGCGTCTACACTGACACACTTTTTGGATCAGATCTGAGTTTGAAAAGGCGCCGAGCTTAATGTCAGTGTAATGGTGTTACATAGGTTTAGGTGACCACTGGGCCTGACATTATAGGACTACAGGGGATTCCACAGGGAACCAACATGGCTCCCTTCCACTTTTGACTCACTTAAAAAGGAGGTAATTCTAGCTTGAAGCAGCCGCGGCCTTTAATGAGGATGTCTGGGAGCGATCGGTGGCTGGTGTGGCACATTCCAGGCAGGTGAGTTAACAGGGCTTTACAAAGAGCAGCTCTTCAGGACTGACTCAAATGTTTAGTGTCCCGTGTGATCAGGGACAATGGCAGGACAAAGGTACGTATTCTGGTGTGGGACAAAGAGTACAACGCCCTCGCGGACAAACTGGAGATGTCTGCTGCCGGCTTCACTTTGACCTGGCACAGTGGCGGGATTACCTGTTGTCACACACTAAGCAGAGGTAAACCCCTTCAAAAATGACATCAGTGGACTAGTGCTTTTAGTGGACTTCCCTGTCTTTCTGCAGGAGGGAAGTGTCACATTGCAATTTCTTGGGTAACTGCAACATACAAACACATACACTAGTAATATTTATTGCTTGGCTTATTTGAAACCTTTTTGTCCCATATTTTGACAAAACTCCTACAAGAAAAATTCAAAAGTGCACATAAAAAAAGAATAAAGTTAGCAATCAGTTAATTTCAAATGTGCATTTTTGCCATGGCAAATTTGTGGTCTTGTATAAACCTCAAGCGTACATATAAATTATTGTACTCCACAATGGCTTTGATGTACATTTAGCTTATACTATTTGAGCCAGTCGCTTATATTTTCTACCCAGGCACAGACATTACATACATACAAACATTATATAAGGAGTCTTTGTATGCCTGTTGATTTTTTTTATTAGTTACCACAGCATGTTACCAGAGCAAAACATGCATCAAATTCAGTCTTTTACATTTATGCATTCAGTCTTTTACTTAGCATTAGACCAAAGACCTGCAGGACATGCCATAGGGACAATATTTCTTGACTGGCCTGGGAATGCCTTGTTATTTCCCAAAAAAGCTGGAGTAAGAGAAAGAAGCCAGCACATTGCTCCTTAAACAGCTGCCCCAGTGACCCCAGTCCAAGCTAAAATGGCAGAGGAGGGATAGATGGAAGAATTCAGCAATATTTAGTCATCAATTCTGCAATCAGGTGGTTAACACATTTCCCTCTATAGTTTTGAAGTACCTTTAGCTTATGTAAAGGGTCCCTAATGTTCTCCACCCAGGCACTGACACTACAAACATTAAAGGCTTAAAGACCTGAGCTGAGTTCCAGGTTGTAAAAGTGTAATGTAAAGAGCAGCAGCGTGTTTTAAGCAGCCGCCTTTAGTCCTAAGAAGGACTATAGTGTGGAGGATTACAGAGCTCTCCTGAGTACAGCTGTGTGTTTCAGACCTGACACAGGTGGACAGGAATTCAGCACACACACACACGCACACACACACTCCTGCAGGTTAGTGTGTGTGTGTGTGTGTATGAGAGAGAGAGAGAGACAGCAACCACTACAGGTGTCCCACTGTTAGCCACTGGAAGAGTTCCCAGAGGATACTGTTCCAAAAAGCACCTTTATAATCCAGAGCTTTTAAAATACTGGGACTGGAGCAGAACCTACAACTTTAACATATTTTACAGTTGGGGCCTGCCTTAAACACATAACACATATGAACTTCTAACATATAAAAACGCTAATGAGACATGTGAAGTGAACTGGTATTGAATATGGTACTTACTAGGCATTTAATTTATTTGAGACTTAGGGACTTTCTTTGTTTTTGATTGGTTTCTGGCCAGCCAATGAGAGGACAACATGCCCAGGACAACACATAGCAACAGATAACACAGACCTTGATCTATACTAAGTTACTTGAAACAGACAGTTTGTTTAAAATATTCTCAAGCTATATCATTGATAAAATCTTAAAGCACTAACCATACTTTTTACTTCTTGCTTTGCATTAGACCTGGCACACATTGGTATTCCCCCAGAAGACCTGGAGGAAGTGTCTAGGGAGGGGGAGTCTGGTCATCTCTGCCTAGACTGCTGCCCCTTCAACCATGTCTCAGAAAGAAAGTTGTAAAATGAATAGATGGAAAAACTGATCAATATTTTTTTCATCAGTTAACACAAATGCTACCATTTCAGAGTTCCTGGAATAACAATATCCTATCATAAATATAAGAGATAATATTGTTTGATTTTTTTTTTAAATGGAATTATAAAAATATTTGTGCTCTCCTGTTTAGGATGCAATTGTCAATTTTTCATTTGAAATAGCTTTTTCACATTGTTGGCATCAAATAAAAACTAAATATTTGCATATTCTATTCAGCTACAACAATAGAATTACCACTGATAAAAGCCATAATCCAATCAGAATCATTGAGCGGAGGATAAGGCTTTATATTGCATGCCATAAACAAAACAAAGCAAGCCCACATTATTGATCACTTAGACTACAGAGTGGCACGTCTCCAATTGTTTTTCAACATTGGGCTGGATCAATATGGAGGAGTGTTGGGAGAGTACCGAGGGCTAAATGATGCCTTCTCCGTTTAGAGACTGGGCCAAATTGACAGACTGCCAGGTTAGAGGAGGCCTGGTCGATGCTCATTGTCAACCCCTTCAGATTTATCATGTGTATGGATGCACTGCCATGTAGCATCGCACTTAGATTTCAACATGCAAGGCGAACATGCCAATAAACCGTGATTTATATTCTTGCATGTATATCTCCAAATGCTATTTTTGGAAAACGGCCTTAGAAACTAGAAGCTAACACTGAAGTCTTGGCTTTTGAATGAGACAAGATTTTACACTCAGCAAAAAACATGAAGCCACTTCCTTTCACATTAACGTGGAGTTTTTCAGAAATGCAAGAAGGTACAGGTGTTCAGAGAAAACAATAGACTTAAACTTGCAATGGTAAGTAGTAATATTGTGCCAAGACGTATACTCAAAGTGGGGATCTTCTAGTTTAGGGGTAAATGCTCTATTTACTGAACAAAGCCCTTTTATCTAATCTAATACAAATCCCATTTCTAATCCAATTTTATTTACTGCCTTTACTTTTCTATGGCAGAGAGAAGAAATTGCAATAGCCTTGCTCCTTTAAATAAAACAGCAAATGCTGACTTCCTAATGTTTACTATCTAGGCACAGACACTGGGTAGGCCTATATGCAGAACATCAGGGGTCATCAGCTACATTTATCTGTGCCAGAATTCTTCCCAGCAGACACAGTGAGGGCCAGATGATCTCATAAAATGAAATATGGACTATATCATTATAATATATTCATATTCTGTTTGCATAAAAGCCTGACACCAGTCTGATATTAAAATGATAGTGTCAGGGGGAACTGTAATTTCTCCCATTAACCAAATTCTTGACCAAGATTTTTTAGGTTTGACTTCATTTTTATTTATGTTTTAGATTGCAGGCCTCCTTAATATGATCCAAAGAGTATCATATCTAATTACATCTGGCATTTGTATGTATTTGCTATTTGCAGGGTTTGTACTTATGTGTGGGGGGAAAGCCCAAGCAAGGACATGCGTGAAAAATGACTATAGATAAAATAAGTTGACATTCACTGCAGTACATTGTGTCTAAGAAAAATGAGATTTTGATGTGTTTCATGTTACAGTGGAACCATACAAATCACTTTGAGGGGCTATTCTAACTTAAAATAAAGGCTAGTTTAATGCTTATGCTATGTCAACTAACTAACACTCTTATTACAAATACAATACTATTATTGACCTTATTAATTACCGTTATGAGGTTAAATTAAGGCGCCTTGAAGGTGGTCTGAAAATTTGCACAAGCACACACACACGCACACATATAGGAAGTAGTAAAACTGAGCACATAAGGACACCTGTCTGTCCTGCTGCACAGAAAGTGTATAAAGGTTAAAAGTGTGTGTCATTGCTGGCTCCGCAGGGGTGTGTGGTCAGTGGGACTATCAGACAGCAGGTGGCTTCAGGACTATCACAGGCAAGCCACCACAGTCTGGACTATAGACAGACAACCACAGCTCTGATCAATCAAATACACTGGAAGAGAGGAAGTAGCCTAGTGGAAAGGAAAATAGTGTAGGGTTAGATCACATCCGGGGAGCTATCAAATATTAATATACTTTCTCCATCATGGTTCTAGAGAACATTGAATACTGTAATTAAAGTCTTTCTGAGTGAAAATGTTATGTGCTAAAGGCTAAACCCATTAGGCTTTATTGAGAAAGTGGCTAGCTTTCTTTAGCAGTAGTTTAAGCAGGAAAGAGTGGGCCAGAAATCGGCCTACTAAAAGTTAAGCTTTATAGTACTAAAATAATTCTAAAACAAATAAAATGCATACTGAGAAGAATTATAAACATTTTGTCAAAAAAAGGGATAGCTAATAACTTTAAAGCTAATTGTCTGGAGGAAAATCTTCTTCTAGTCCTTAAATTAGAACACTTTTGAATAGGGTGACCAGATTTTTAGAGCCAAAAACCGGGACACATATTTTTTCACTTATCATGGTGCATTTGCACTCACTAAGTGACAAAAAATAAATAAATAAATAAATAAATAAATAAATAAATAAATAAATAAATAAATAAAAATTTAAAAATCCATGAATGAAATTTTCTGTCATGTAATTATTGTACATAATGCTTGGGTTGAAGTTTTGAATTTTAATGTCAATTTTTTAAATAATAAATAATGATATAAATAATTTTAGTGACAAAAGTCTTTTTGTGTTTTGTGTTTCTATTTGGTTAAAATGGGTACAATGGGACATGGTTTGTTGACAACTGGGACATATGAGGTTTTTTTTACAGATATGCCTTGGGACATGGGACAAGAAGCCTAAAACTGGCACTGTTCTGGTTAAATAAGGACATCGTCACTCTACTTCTGAAGGCTTAAAGCTAGCTGTCGTTAGCATTAGTTGTAGTTCAAGTAACCAAGAGTAAACATTCGTTCTAAAATCCTGAAAATAAAAAATAGCTTATATAAATTAATAATTAAATATTTATTTCTAAATATCTTGCCAGAGTTGGGCGTATAGATTTTTTTCAACATTTCTTCATAATTTCACTGGTTCTGTTGAATGGGCTGTTTGGTTCAGTTAAGCAAAGAAACGCGTTGCTACTTTGGACTCTGACTCGCGTCTGTTAATTATTTTTGGTGTTTTCAGAGTCACGCAGGGCAAGGATGGAAGGGGCGTGCGTTTGATAAACAGGGCGTGGATTTGTCTGGGAGAAGAGTGGAGTATAGAGACGGCCAGTGGGGTTTCCTATGGAGCCGTGGAGAGCGCACAGACTGGATAGGAGCGCGCACTGACATCCAATATTCCTCTGAGGGACATCCTACACATTTAAACGACAGTTCTGCTCTGAGCAAAAAGAGGAAGACGAGAAGACGCGGCATGGGGAGCTTTTTGGCGCACACTTGTTCGCCACCTGTCTTATTAAGGACTGAGTAACTTTAAAAGGCTATTCTGGTGAGACTTTTCTGATTATGGCACGTTTCCTACGCTGTGTCTTAACGCCGAGGATTGCCGCTCATGGGATGTAGTACGTGGACATGTGCGTTCAACTTTGGACACCTGAAGGCGCAGTCCAAGCTGTCTGTCTTCTTTACCATGATCATCCTCTTCATGTATCTCTTCTATTGCCTCAACGGATATTGTGACTCCTTACCCAGGCCTGTCTACGAGAACCAGGGCAATCGTTTTCAGAATAAACTCACCCTACAAGAGGGGCATGACGCGGACGAACTCGGTGCGTACAACGCGTCCTGGCTTATCAGAGGGAAAGTATCGGACTTAGGCGATGACATTCAGACAAATAACATATCTATAGCAAATAATTTTGGGACTAAAAAGTTTCCTCAGGCCATTATCATAGGAGTGAAGAAAGGTGGGACGCGGGCTTTGCTGGAGTTTTTGCGCATCCATCCCGACGTGAGAGCGGTGGGAGCGGAGCCTCACTTCTTCGACCGCTTCTACGACAAGGGACTCGAGTGGTACAGGTAAGCGACTTAAATTGACACATTGTGGAAAAGTGAAAACTGAAGACGTTTCCTAGTTGTCGTTAAAGCTGTAAGAATAGATAGGGGCAGCAAAGGTGACAAGTTCAGGTCACAGGTCATGGCACCAAAGTTAGAAGTTGGACTCTCGCTCGACAAGACGTTTAGGAATAATTAGGCCCATCTAGATAATGTGTTAAATGCTTTCGTTTGTAATGTCACTTTTACGCACAGACATTAGAAGTCTTATATTGAAAGATGTACGGTTTTCTTGCTTCCCTGTAGTTTAACACAGTTTTACTCCGCTTTACTGCCTTACATAAAAAAATACTTTCTGGAATATCCACTAGTACTGCCGCGAATTGTACTGAAGTAGTAAAATCCTATTATTGTACTGAGAAAGATAAGCTGGGGGGAAAGTAATTCACCAAACGGTCACACAAGTTCATGTTTAACTCAAAATTGTGACAGTTCAGATAGCAATTAGTTGAGGCATGCCCCTGCCTTATTTGCATACACATTTTTACCTTAAGGACATTTTTCATTCTTGTAATGTGTGTCAATATTTTTGTACTTGCTGTCACTGAAATCGTATTTGCTGAATCAAAGATAAGTCACTCAGGGCAATGACACCATGGGCCCTGAACTACAGGAGGCCAGGAAGACTTCTGCTTTCTGGTGCTTTCTTGTTTAAAATGACAATTTATGCATTTTTTGAAAAGCTGCACACTGAGCAAGTTTTTTAAGGCTAATGAGATCAGCACAATTTTACTTTCGCGGAATTTACATTACATTTTTACAATGGATGCTCTGGACAAAATTGCTACTGATACCAAATATATTGAGATTTAATGTCATATTTTTCATGACACTTGAGACTTTAGTGGATAACCTTTCACAGTTTTATCTACTTTAATGCTGTTATGTATTTTATTTATAGCCAAAAAAAAAAAAAAAAAAAGGAAAAATGCAAATGTCGATGTGCTGTCCTGAGCAGAGGGGAGTCAGTAGATAGCTTGAGTGAAAAAGGTTTTTCACCTTCAATATTAAGTCCACCTATACTTCCATTGAGGGCTTTCCAAAGGTTTACACACACACACATAGCCATAACAACAGGCACAGACAAAACTTGTGATTCTAGTGCTATGACCTTGGTGCAGCAAAATGTTATCTATTTGGAAGTGTAAGGGGAAATAACATCCTGTTGTTAGAACTATAAATTCAATAAAATGTACTGGCGTTAGACTTCATCCCCCAAACAGTACTCACATAGAAGTACTGGATAAAGAATGTATGTGTATGAGTACAAGAGGCTCTAATACCAACAAATACTGAATACTGCTTGTAGTATCAGGACAGCTGAACTTTTATGGACCACAATATCAGGAACACATGGTGAATATGGCATATGAGAATCTCCCCTTTGAGTACAATGTGGAATGTATTTCAATATTCCGACATGCAATAGCTCAAGTGCTTTTGAGCCATTTATTCTGACAGGCAAAATGCCATTATCTGTCATATGGAGCAGTAAAACATTATTGCAGTTCAAGCAGTACTTTTCAATGTGGGTTACAGATAGGACAAAAGCTATAATATGTTCTATGCGGAGCAGCCTTGTAGCATAATTTTACATTGTTTTCCATAAAATGTCAAGAACCATATGTTTACTGTCTGTGTTTCTGCATTACCTGTTGGCCTGTAGTGATCAGTTGCTCCTGTTCTCTGCCCCACTCTCTTCATTATCCCCCTGGACCAATAAGATGTAGCACTGATAGCTTCCAGTGGTGCCAGTGTATTCAGTCCCCCTTGCCAATAAATTGCTTGTTTATTGAGCTGACACGCTGCCTCCCTAAGTGTCCCTGTAGGTCCCGGGGGGGAGAGCTTCAGTCATCAGCAGGTTGAGCACAGTGGGAGGATGGGATGTTGTGATGGGTGTTGTCCCAAGATGAGTACACCTTGTTACACGAGGTTCACTGTATTTAAGGAGACAATATAAGAATGGTCATTTTGAGTGCAATGCTGGAGATATAGATAGTTTGTGAATTGGAATATGAATGTTGATGCGTGATAGGCAAATGAAAGATGAGAGAAGAAGCCATAAACAATGAGATCAATGGAGCTACGGAATGATTTGTTCTCAGGGAGGCTCAGGTGGGAAAGCACTAAGTGACACTAGACATCAAAGCTCTATTTTTTGTCTGTTTTCTAGGCTAGTTGTGTTTTTTTTTTTTTTTTCAAAAAGGGTTACAGGAAAAAATGATTCTGGGGGTTTCCTGTTTTTGGGCAGCAGTTACTTTGGCTAATACATGGGTTTGCAGTGTGTGGGGGGCTTCTTTGCGAGGTCTTGTCATTGAATCACAGCGTAAGTGTTTTGCATCTCCCAAACTCTGGGCGGGGGGGCTCAAAAATGGGTCAAAGTAGACTGTGTGTGGGTTGCCGCAAAACTTTGTTGCTGCAGACAGAATTCTAAAATACATTTCAAGTTTCTATCTATTTTTTGACCGACATTAATTGTACTTGGCCTGTCATGATTTGTCTAATATGGAGTGGGTTTAAAGCAATGAATCATTTCTCTGATTTTTTGTGTGCCTTATTCTGCAATTGTTGTTATTGTCAGTGTACCAGGACTAAAAGTAGGATTAAACCAAAGCTAAACAAGGTCTAAACTATTCAGGATGTAGACATGAACTAGGTCTAAACCAGGATTTCTTTATTTGAACACACCACAGTTTGACTTAAGGCAAAAAGTAAATGTCAGATAGAAGAGCATACCATTATTAAAGATTCAAGCAGTTTCTTGCAATATTGATATGGTGATGGTAAAAATGAGAGAAAAAAAAAATACTGTAAGGTGTGCAGTCAGTTGATCATTTCTCATGTTGAAGTCTGTCTAGATTAAACACATGTTAAACCCCAATGCATCTCTCCAGTAATTCCCATGTTGTAATTATTCAAACTTTCCATTATCTAAGAGCTGACAATCTGCAAGCGCAACATGATTCTTTTGTCACTACCTCAGTTCACACAGACAGAGCGTTCCCCGAATTTCTCCTCTGAACACATAATGAACCGTGTGTTTTCATCGGGCCCTAATCCGCTGACAGGTCGTGTCAACACCGGCCGAATTGGACCGGTGTAATGACAGGTCAGGCATTAACGCGGACAGCTAAGGGACCTCCGCACGGCCTGCAAGGGATTAGGCCTCCACCAGTTGCAGTTAAACAAGGCTTTATGAAGCATTAGTCCCACACCCCATCACCTCACAGCGCTTCAGTATTACAGCACCTCAACCTCGAGCGCTGTGTGGAAAGTTTACAGGACCCAGGGGCCATGTAGTTCACCGACTTAAAGACAAGCAATAAGATTTAGTGGGACACTTATTTTATATGAGACACATGGAGATGTGAAAAACACCACCACCACAGTATACCATTTATTATTACTTTCTTTTTATGTTTTTTTTTTTTTTATATAGGCTCCAGAATGACCATAAGCTTTTGAGAGGTACAGGAATATTGACGTCACCTACTGTAGTTTGAACTGAAATTCTTTTATCTTTTATAAGAATCATCACAATTATACACAGTGGCCAATTAGGAAAGAAGCACCATACTTTGAGTTAGCCATAGTTACAATTAGCAGTAACATAGTTACTGTTAGTCAATGCACAGTTGATTTGTGGGCTGTGATTGACAGATGTAAAGAACCAATCAAAGATAATATAATGACATGACCCGATTGTGTGAATATAGCCAGAGTCGTGGCTCTTAATGTCTTTGGGTGTAACTTCAAGTAATCAATTGGACTATTTACTTTTGTTAAATAAATGCAAACTTGTGAAAATACATAGCAGTATAAGTAAAAAATATAAAAAATAAATGAAATCGCTATTTAAAAGCTTAGCACCAAAAAGACTTTTATTTGCCATGTCTTAATATTTTGATGACATTTATAGCCAGCATCCAGTGGCCATTAGGGGTATTACACTTAAGGCCATCATTTTCTCATCAGAGCCCCTGCTGTGACAGTTGCTGGTTTGTAATTACAAAGTACCCTCCAGTAGGCACTAATAATGTAGAACAATGTGTCAAGTATTGACTGACACGTCTCATTTACCTTCGTCCACTCATTAGTTCCTTATTCTGTTTTCTCACATCCACATACATTCAAGTATTATTAGTATAATTACACTTTAAGTGTCCAGTGGTGCACATCATTTTAAATTTAATGCAGAGCAGTCCCATGTGAAGCCAATAAAAGCATCTGAAAAGCATCACTTTCACTTATTTCTTTTTGACAGACCTCTTTATTTCAAAGTGCTTGGGTCTTTGACTGGGAGAGAGCCCTGGCCCTTGTCTTCTGCTGCTAACCAACTAAAACACATGGACATCCTTAAAGGAAGCATTTGGCAAATTGTTGTCGAAAAAATGCTTACATGTGGAAAAGTCTTGGCCCTGGCATCTACTGGAAACCATTGTGCGGTTTGGTGGTGGGGAATGAGGCTTTCGACAGCAGTGGTGGCCAAATGCGTGTGAGCTCCAGTGTGGCTCCATTCCCACCGCCTCAGCTCGTGACACCTATAAATTACCTGCAGAAATAAATGTCATTTTACAATATCGATCACTTAAAATAGGTTCTTTCTATTGATCCCCGGGCCCTATGTTTTATCACGCTGTTGCGGTCGAAATTAACTAACTTCTGAATATTCAATCTTGTTGACAAGGAGCTGTTATTCCTTCCTGCTGTTGACATTTATGCCCTGTGGTGTGAGGGCAGCTGGAGTGGATTTATTGGCTTGTTCTGGTCACTCAAACTGTGTAACGTAAAGACCTCTTGTTAGAGCAGCACCTCTTTTCTGATTTGTATTGACTACATTTCTCTCCATGTTTTTCGCCTGTTTACAGTCTTGCTGTAATTCAGGAACAGTGCTAGAGACAAGTAGGCCCAGGTTTGAGATTCTGCTGGACTTTCACCTTATAGCTAACTGTAATGCAAACTGGTGTAAAAAAAACAAGACATTGGGGTGCCTTTGTGGCTCACCAGGTGGCCTGCACAGCCTGGGTTTGATTCCTGTCACAGTGAGTTTGCTCTATGTCAGTCCACTGTTTCTATCAAATAAAAATAAAAATAAAAAAAAGATCTAAATATCATAATATATCATAATCATAATAATCATAATAATAATCATAATCATAATAATCATAATCATAATATAAAGGTCTATCTATTAAGCCACAAAATCCTTATATCTCACAATTGTAAGGAATTTACTAATCTACTGGCTGGAGTTATCTCGGGCTCTATATTGTAATGGTATAGATTTTCCTCAGGAATAGTCAGTGATAAGCCAAAGAAGAAATGATTAGTGTCTGAACTGTGGAACTAGAACAAAATCTGAACATTACTTTTGCGATATTGCCAACAGACTAACATCTTTGGCAGAAGAAATAAGGGACATTCCCATTGGCTGTTGTTACACCACTGGTCAACACTCAGTTCATTTGCTGCCAGTAATCCAGAGAAAGTGACTGTTCCAGCACTTGCTACACAGTGAAACAACACAAATAAGTTTGCACAAGTGGAGAACTTTTTTTTAAACCTGCAATTGCTTTACAATAGTATGGCAACATTTATGTAACATGTGAGTTGCAGGAGCTTGAAAAAAATAACATTACATCACTATGGCTTCTTTTAACTGCTAGCTGCTAGCACGCTATTTCTGTTGTAGTTGTGTCATTGACCACAGATAAAGCGACAGTGACAATTGTGGACTTTGCCTAAACACGGCTTTTATTTGCCTCTTTGTGAACACATATGTCATGGAGACTGGACATAAACTGCATCTTTAACTATGATTTTCATGTAGCAGCACTCAAATGTAGCTGTATCCAAAGGCAGCTGCAAGCCAAAGGCAAAGGGGAGCGCTATGTGCTATATGTATATGGTCATCATATAGAATGAATTTATACACTATGCCAAAAGTCCAACGTATTTGTTTTTATTGTGCTTCATATTTATTTCTGCTCATGTTTTATTATAAATTAAAAGTATTGAAAATTATATACTGGGGCTATCATGTATGCATTTTATTTCCTGTTACAATATATAGTGTTTAAATGGGTGTTATTGTGACAGGCCCAGCTAAAGAAAATTTGGAGAAGTGTAGCTTTGAATTTGTAGATCTGATGTGAATAAAAATGTCTTTGCACAGAATGGGACAAACCAGTCTGTCCATGAATTAGATGGCATGACATTCTCCTATTTACATGTAAAGGAATGATGTTTGTCACAATGAGTTAGCTATGTAAATAGAAGGGCAATACTATAAGGCTATAATCAAACATGACTTGATGAATTGGTGCGTAATAGGTATGGATTACAACTCTAGGGAAAAAGCGTTCTGATCCAACCTGGATCATCAATATTTTGACAGCTCGTCACTGGTCGACCTTTCCCCTCGACAGCATGCCCTGTCGCATTCAGTCACAAATAATGGAGTCGGATTCGTTGACGCAAGACTAGGAGAAAAGTATAGAGCCTGCCACACTCGCAATTACAGAGTAGTGAAAGTTCGTGTCAAAACAAGTCCAGATGATTTTTAATTTCACAGTTGTTTGAGGGGGCTTAATTCCATACTGTCAGAATGCAGATTTGAAATAAAAAGGCTTGAGACAGGCTAGTGCTTTCTCCCCTACAAACTCATCAACATCAGCCCAACATGGCCTTTCATTTGGAGCAGACAGAGCAGGGTACGATGGAGCTTCAGTGGGATCAGCATGAGTGATGGGCCGCCATCTCTAATGGACCGCAACCTAATCCGCTTTCAATTTCCTCCACCTCTACGTAGTTCATGATCAGTCTTTGTTCTCCTGGAAATCATGATCAGTTTAAACAGCATTTGGTGAAAAACAAGTAGGCATAGCAGGGAGAAACGAGGAGGCAAAATGTCAGAAAATGATATGTGATAGAAAAAAGTATGGTAAAAAGTCATTAGAGGTATTGCACTCTTGATGTATATCCAATTTATATGGCTTTACGGCTATGTATAAAAAACATGTAAGCTACACGGTACATTCACCAATTGCTTTAACTTTCATAGAAGCTAGTGATGCATTCAATCAGTGTGCTGTACTGATGTCAGTAACCTGCAGAGTGATGCGGAGGTTGTGAGTTTAAGCCTCACCTGGAGCAAGGGTTTTCTCATATTTCCTTTTTAGGAATGTTTTTCCACTGTCTTGATCTTTTGTTTATAGAAGAATCCAATAAACCAATAAACTTGATATAATTAACAAAAACTACTACAATTGTTATTATTAACAATTGTTTATTACTAACTAGAATATTACCCATTTAAAGATTATAAGCTATGTAGTTTTCTTCTGTATAAACAAAGAATCAACCCAGGATTTCCACAGAAGTCTGAATTGCCATCATGGGACTTTTAAATAGCCTCAGTGGTAAAGGAGGATGTCTAATTGGGTTTGAAAGTCTTGGCCTTTTGTTTACACAAGGATGGACATTTCCCTCCACAGAAACACAAACTTATGAATCCGGTCGAGAAAGTGTTTTTGTTTTGTACTGACTTCCAAACATAACAGCTGTGTCCAAAACTACTGTGGCTACTACACACAATGGCATAATTTAAACAACAATGGCAAAATACTGTTGTGTGCATGCTTTGATATCAAATACATATTTTGCATAAACCTATATGGTTTATCTGTGCTCTTGTCTGTAATGACTAGCATTATCAGGAGGTGTTTTTGCAGTGCACTCGATAGCCTGGCAGACACACTCTAGTTTTCTTAACAGTTGAGCATATTCGTGTGAATGGCTTTTGTTTTGATCATGCAACAGGCCAGCGTTTGCATTTTGGTTTGTGCAAATAGCTCTTAAATTTGCATGCCCTTGACAAACCCATTGTATCAGCTCAGATGGTGAGAATTCTTTTTTTCTTGGATTTGAGAAAGACAGTTTAATCATCTGCAGTTCTAGTACATTAGTATAAGAAGCATTTGTAAAAAATCTTACATATCATAAACTTTAATATTAATGATTTGAATACGCTGGCACACTCCAGTAAGAGGCGATATTGATTGAGAAAAAGAACGTGAAGTAAGACAAAGTATGTATTTTAGCCTTGGATATGTCTGTTCACACACAGTTGTGGGTGCTGGAAATGCGAGGTTACAGATTTTGTACACTGGGTGTAAAATCAAGTAATGTAGCTTTAAAAGGGCTATATTATGCAAAATAAACATTTCTAAGCTTTCTACCCTGTTATAATGTTCCCTCATCAAAAACAGTTGCAGGAAGCTCCGCCTCTCCCACAAACCCCCACCCACTCCAGGAAGCACTGACAAATCAACAAGCCCTCTACATCCAGTCTGCTCTCATTTGTTTATCCATAAAAAGGTGTACAGCTCTCTTTCCACTGATTGCTTACAGCTATTTTTCATTTTGTAATAAAATGGCACCATACAAAATGTAGGAAATAAAAAGGAAATAAAAAGCTTTTTTTCCCTTTGTTTGTATTTAAAACACAGCAACTGCCTGCACTCTGCTGTTCTTTTCACCTGTTTCTTTATGGCACCAGTAGAGTACTTATTAAAAATATTCTCTTTTAGTCAGATAATATTTTTAAAGGTTGTAAAATGTGCTATGCTGTTTGAGATGACAAAGATTGCTTTGAAAATATAAATACATGCATAATATATCCCCTTTAGGTCTTCCTATTAAATTTAGATGAAAGAAGTCAAAAAGATATACAGGACATAGATGTATGAGCTGTTTGGTTTTGACAGAGGATCTTCTCCAGTTCACACCAGGTTCACTATAGCAGCCTTCTGTTTAGAGAAGCAGGTAATTATTGACCCTGGTGTCCATCTCTGTGCAATGTCTGACCTGCTGGCTGACTGGGTGGGGGGTCGTGAGAAGCTGTGCTCGCCTACATGTCTGCTAGTAAAACGTCTTATAAAAACCCTGCTGTTTTGCCTTCCATGAACTGCCTAATTGTCAGTGGTGTCTGGAGTTATTTTGGTAGGAAATGAGATTAATTGGAACCACAACTCTGAGGAGACAAGCAAAACATTAAACACTGTGAGAGTGACAGGAAAATCTGCCAAGAAACTTAAAAACAGTAAGTCGACTACAATACTGAACCACTTTTAAAAGCTTCGCCTGTGCCAACACTTACTTCCTTTTCCAGATTAAAACACTGCAAACAATGAGCTGAGAAACCACAAGGAGTGGCAGGGCTCAAAATGCTTGGAAGTGGCTTTTTGTGATTGGACAGTATCAAGTGTTCTGATTGGCCGGGACTTGGGGAGTTGCCAACCAAGCACAAGTACATACTGAGTCGATTAAAGAGTTTGTGAGGTGTGTGTGTGGAAGTGCATTTATTCAGAAAAGCTGTTGTTTAATTAGTTGCTGTCACCTGTTGGAAATCACAGGAAAGGCTAAACTAAACGGTACAGCATGGACTTGTTAGGAAATGGCATGTTTAATGTTTAACAGGTTACTGGAGTGGGCCACACATAAATATGTCCCACAGAATTCACAGGTGCTGCTGGCAATTTATCAATTTCTCACAAGCTAGCTACCATTTAGGTTGAAACAACATAAGGCATATCTATATTGCTAAATGTTAGGGCTAAAAGTACCAAAACTAAAACAAATACAAAACATGATTTCATTTTTCAGTTTACTCTGTATTAACAAAGCATCAACCCAACATTCCCTACAGCGCTCAGAAAGAATTAAACTCTGAAACTTTCTAATGGCCTCTGCAGTGAAGGACCCTGTCATTCAGACACAGGAGGGTTAGTGGTACAAACAGTAATTTACACAATTCTAATGAAAAATACAACATCCCTTTAATACAGCTCTGCCATATGTTTTGCACATTTTGGGGTTAGCAGTAGATGAAGTGTTTTCATGTAGATGGTTCATGTTATAACATGATCTAAATATGTAATTTTGGTTTGTGTGTGGCAGGATGAAATAAACAACAAAAGACTAAACCCATCTGCTGATGAAGGCCACAAACTGTGGTGAAGCTTTGTGGAAAATACAAGTCAGCCCAATTTTATGGTTGACCTGTTTCCATTTTACTCATTAAATCATACTCTACGCTAAACATGTAGTTTACTTGTGTTGTAAAAATCTTTTTTGGTGTTTTAAATAAACATGCTAGGCATAGTAAATCTAAATCCAGAAATATTCTTAAAGCTGCACTACCTGATTTCTTTTCCTTGTATTTTGGTAAAGATAATTATTTAGTTATTAGTACAGCATAACAGAAGTCATCTGAGAAAAAATTAGACTTTGAGGTCACCTGTGGGCTGTGTTTTAAGGGTTTTTGTTTTAGAGCGAGGGAAGGAACAGTTTAATCAATCACACACTTTCATAGGACAGGAGCACTCTGATTGGTCAATGCATCCTGTATCTATCCAGAACTATAACCTATCAGGAATAATGTGAAGGAGCTATTGTTTTATTTCAAAATTCATAGCTTATTCACGGTATTTTTATTTTTTATTTTAAAGAATTAAAAGCAAACTCCAGATCTCTGCTATGTTATTGTGATAGCTCCTGGCTTGTGTACACACTTCCAGGTTTGTGTGAGACTGTGATAGAGCGTTGCGATGGAGAGGAATTAGGAAAGGGGAGTGTATCATTCAAACTTAACATTTTTTTAGACACATCACTTTTGCAATCACAAAATCAGGTAGTGCAGCTTTAACCAATTACATTACCATTACCATTACTTTGGTGAGCACTTGGTGACATTACTATCTGGAGGATACAGGAAGTGTCTGTCTGTGATCTGTCTGGGCCTCCACCCCGTGCATTTGCCCGTCCTGTGTTCGTAAGATCGGGTGAAGGCAGGGCGGGGCCCCCGAGGCCCCTAGCAGCTCAGAGATAAAGCCACACAAGTAGGCCACTGTGGGCTCGGCAGGAACACAAGTGCAGATTTTCCCATTTGATAAGTGGGCAGGGCAGCAGGCTACACTCTAGACACATGGCCACATACAGGGCTACTATTACTTAAAGTCGCTGCTGTGGCTTTCTTTATGTCATTACAAACTGCTGCACTATCAGTAAAGTCTACTTACCCCTAACTTCCTCTCTTCATTTAGGCTTCCGTTTTCTGACTGGACTGTCAAAACTGGCTTTTACTTGCCTCTGTTTGAGTTACTGCTCTGATATTATTGGACTGTGGTTCTCACTTACAGTATATTGTCTACTCTTAAGTCTTTCAGTTTTATATTCTGTTGTTGTTGTATTTAGTCTCTGAATAGTGCTGGAATGTGTAAAATGCCTGGTCTTTGTGAATTGCTCACACATTAACTCAATAACACACTCAGACAGTGATGGCTCTCTGTCATTAGGACTGAGCTGGTTTCTCAGGGGAAACTCTGACTGACCACTTCTCACTCACTTAGAGCTCTGAGCCTCTGTGATGTCTTTATTAACTGTTACGCCTCTGGTTTTTCCGTGCACTAGACACATTCTTAAGCTCTTTCCTACCGACCTACCCCAGTGATGCAAGCCTCCTCCGTAAAAATATGCTTCACCACCAAAGAGCACTGCCAGAAAGCAACCTTCAGAGGGAGCATGGCTGTACCGCACACATCAGACAAAATGAGAAAAATAGGAATTGATCTTTTATGAAGTACTAGAGTATCAAATGCAAGATGGCCATACTTAAAATTACTACATCATTCATCATTCTCCTGTCTAAAAGTCCATAACGCAGTTGCTGTCATAGATCACATTTTAACAACTTTTTGGATCACAGTTTAAGACAGATTAGTACCTATTGCAGCCACCAGTGTCATTAATTAGAAAATTATTTAAAGTTACACAAATGGCCCATTTGGTATATAACTGCAGTGCATACCAAAGCGTATTTGTAATAATTTATTAATAATTACATTTGGATTACCATCTTGTTTTGGCAGTCTAACCTGAAATTTGAATGAACTGCAAAAATAACAAATCAGCCAAAAAGGAAACACTTGAACACTTGACAAAAGACCAAATACTATCCTGAAATATCATCCAGCTATAACACTACTTCAGTTCCAACAGACACACAGGAGGACTTCTACGGAGTTGCTTCTGACTTCTAATCATCCCACAGGAGCTCCCTACCCTGTATTTGCAGACAGTAATGACAAACCTCTTCTTCCACTTTGCATCGAGTGCTTTGAACACAGTGAGGCTGGCCTACGTACTGTATGCATCTTTATACTCGCTTCTGTAGTGGTTGAAGATGTCAATGCGTGTTAAAATTCCTTCACACATGTCGAATGTATTCATAACAACTGCGCTTTGAAGGACGCAGTGGAGGCCAAGTGCGGGCTTTGAAGTTGAGATGGAACGCAATAGGGAGTCAATAAGAAAAGTGAAAAAAGTGGAGTATAGGTAAGGCAATGAATAGAAATGCAGAAACAAAACAAAAGAGAAATGGACTCAAGATGACAAGTTGTATTACATGATATGCCATGATCCCTGGTGGTCCCAGCCTCTCAATCACTACCATCTGCCTGCGACCTTCAGGGTGCAGGAGTCCATTTCCAAGAGCTCTGGGGTGCTCTGGATTAAGAAGGTCTGGGGGTCTGGACTCAAGCCAAAGAGGAGACGGTGTAAGGATTATAGCTCTGAGGGCGTACTTACGCAGGGAGCTGAAGGAAACGTCCTAACTCCGAAACACTTCCCTCATCTCCGCCGTCTAGTCTTCACACACAGGCACTGGCACTCGCAGAGATCATTGCTCCCAGATGTGGGTCCATCCTGTCTGTGCAGGGCATGTTCTGATAGTTGCTTGCTCTCGGTGTCCTTAAAGTAGAGAACAGTGAGCACAGAATAGAAGAAAAGTGATATTACTCTGTGTTACTGTTTAGTACATGACTGTATAAGGTCTATTGGCTTAAAATTCCAAAAATTTACAGCTATGAAAAATACCCTTATCATATGCAGATAGTAGCCTATAATAATAAAAATAAACATTTAATTTAATCTTTAAAAACATTAAACCAAAAAATACATAGCCTCCAAAATTATAAAAAATAATGTAGCTAAGAGTTTAATTATTCAGTGTTTGTGTAATACACAATATTTATTTATTTATTTATTTATTTATTTATTTATTTATTTATTTATTTGGGCTTAGCAGCTTGCTTGCTTTTATACTTTTTACTATGTAATTACTCAGTTACTATTGTGTAACTTGGGTACAATTCTCAGTTAAAACAAATAAAACACAAGTAATTTATTTAATAGGAAAAGTTAATAATAGTGATGAGCTAGGTCAGGGTTTCTGCAGACTTCAGTAAGTTTAATTTAAAAACCATTTTTAGAACCATTGTTCAAGAAAAATAAGACCTATAGCGTAAGCATGCACAGTACAAAAAGCTGAAACCATTTGTGACAGTGAGTGGCACAAAGCATTTTGGTCTTGGCAAAATAAGGTCTAAGCTCTTGTATTGGTAAATTGCTTTTGAGCATTTAAGTGGATGTTTTAGGTAGTTGCATGTAATGTTTAGACATATTTGATACCTGTTAAAATGTATTTAAAACCTAACAGTCCGCATCACAGCAAGACTTTTTAAGACCTTAAATTATGACTTTACAATTTTAGACTTTTTTTTTTTTTACTTTTTAAGACCCCACAGAAACCCTGTAGGTGTTAAAAACTAGCTAGCTAACCAGTTTCTATAGTGGCTAAAATGGTATAGAATAGCCTTTGTAGTATCTTACCGTATCCAACATAACATAGCTTCTTACCTTTCCACAATAAATACTTTGCCATGGAAGTAGTGGTTTGTGCCTGTATTGGAGTCATAAACAGTAGCCAATTAGCGCTTAGCCCTTTTAACCGACCCTAATAAACCCTTGGCCACCCACACAGTGCACAGCTAAACGTGAGCTTTTGAGTGCCTGGACACATGTAGGCTACTCTGTGTGCAGATAAGCACACATCTGTTAGCATTCCTGCTCCAGATGCTAACAGTAAAGGTGTGATGAAAACAAATACCAGGTCGCTAGGTTGCTCTTTTTGGAAGCATTACAGAAGTTGGCTACATAACAGAGCAGTAACGATTAGATTAGCAACAGGGTTTTCATCGTTCCTACAGATTATAGCTTTGAATCGATTGGTTATCAAGAGTTCTGTTTTGTGTGCAGCCATTTCTTCTTTCCATTTACTCATGTTTCAAATTGTAAACACTATGTCAATAAAAACTCTTTTAGTCTCATAGAAAACTGTGGCTTGCATTAGACAGACTCTGTGAAATAAAGTCAATTTAGTAAAATGGACTGGAAACACTTAAACAATACTACTTGTGTTAGCTAATGTTCACCATCACTTTGAGAGTAGGCCTATTATTCCTTTATAAAATTGTTCTATGGTGTTTTTTGTTCCCGTATAGACTCAGTATGTCTTAGCCAGTCAGCTAGGCAGTGTTTAGGAGTCATTCAGGGAAACGTCATTGCAAATGGAGCAGGCTTCACCAACAGCAATATTAATGGACCAAAATTCACTCCTGCCAAAAATATGCAGATTAAAGGATGTAACTTTTATACTTTCTCCCTTGGAAATATTCGCCCAATAGCCAAGGCATTCTGCAGTGTGGGTTGTTAAAAAGTCATTCTGCGAAATGTAGGAAAATACAGGTAGACTGAGGAGAAACGGATGCACCAAAACATGCAATTAGGCATAAAATAACCTGGAACATGCACGCAGTGTTGTCCAAGGGCGGAATTGTCTTCGAGAGCCAAAGTAGTTAAACTTTGTTGGGTCAAATGTGCACTTCAAATAGATTTTTTTGGGACTTCAAACTATATTGCCACTCACGTCATGTGGTGACCACACATTCTGAATCTTGGGCCTGGAGTAATCACTTTTAACTTAGGCCTATACACTGACCTCAAATGCTCATTGTAATGTATCCCAAAGCTAATACTAACTGTGGAGGCAGCGTTGTTTTTTCAAACTTTCTCTCTCCCAAGGGATTTAAGTTGTATTTTTTTCAATTTTGTTTTGTCCCAACCCTGTAATACAACAGAGAGGTTTCTTATGAATACCAGGAGTTGTGTATTTGGTGTTAGCCTCATAGCTTCATGCCAGGGGACGGGATGAACTATGAGAGGACCATGTGTATGTTGGATCACAGAGGGGGATGTAGTCAGCTCCACACAAAGCTCCAAGCTCTGCAAGCCCTGCACTTAGGGACCAACCACGAAGACTCAACCATCCACACATGTCCTTCTAACACTGGCTTTTCTCAATACTTTCCGCTCCCAAAAATTAGTCTTTTATTTCAATTGTCCTATAAAATCTGAGAGTCCATTTTAGCGCTACAGTAGCATTTGAGATGAGTAATTGGTACAAGACAAATTGGTTTTCCTTTTCCTCCCATTTCCCACATTTCATATACAATCCGCTTTGGCAACATATAAGGACTCCCATTCAAACCCCACGCTTTGATCAGAGTTTGTTGAACTTTTTCAGAGGTACTATGTCTTTGCTGCGTCTGAGTCATCTAAGTAGGGGTAAAGATCGGGCGGAAGACAGCAGCCTAGTCCTTAAAGTGTAGTGAAATTACTGATGATAATAACATACAGATGGCCAAAGGCAACAACTGGGATTGTAGAGCAACATATGGCTTCTACTTTTACTACTTTTGCCTCTATTTGTCGTGTGTAATAAATTTTAAGCGTCCAAAATATTCTGTGATGCTTCACTATATTTATTCATTTGGTGTATAAATTTGTAACTAAATAAGCAATAAGGCATTTCAACAGTTATTCAGCTTTTTGTTTTCTGCTTTGACCCAGAGTTGACATTACTTGCTTATGCTGGCCTAGTCATAGAAATTTACCATTTTTTAATACACTTAAGCCTACATTAAGATTTCTTCTGTGCTTCATCACAAGCCCATCACAAGTGTCAAATAAATCTGAGTAACTCACTCTACTTTACTGATGTCTGTTTGAATATTTTGATGCTTTTTTGATTATTACCTTTTCTGCAGTTGCTTGCTGCTGTTTGAGTTTTTAGATGCTGATTTTGCAATGCTAAGCGAGAAGCAAGTAAAAACTACAAATTACCACTAACATAATAAAATAATTAATATAAAATAATTACACATATCATATTTTGTGTATGGTTTGTAATTCAGATAATTAGGCTAATTATGAAAAATGACATTGTTGTCTGCAATATGTTAAGAGCCCTGCTGTAATTAATTGTTAATTGTTTTATTCACCAAATAAACATAATAAAAAAAACACCAAATAAAATAGAATGGTTGGCCGACCTTAATGTAAAAATAGTGGTATTCTACCAGATTGCAACATGAGTTTTTTTTTTTTTTTGTATGCATTAGATAAATCTGAGTCTGGCATGACATTAATGCTTCAATATTGAGTTTGACAAGACATAATGGAAAACAAAAAAGCTAACAAAAAAAGAAAGTTGTGACAGTAACTTTTCCAGGCCTGCAGTAGTTCTAGCATGGAGGTATGACAGTAATGTGGCAATGGTTTTGGTCCTGCGGGACTCTTTAGGCATTGTGCAGCACAGTTAGGAGGAAGAGTTTGTTCCTTTATGAGTCTTTTTAGGACGAGGCAGTGGATGAGAGGAAATTATTTTTCTGAGGTTAATATAGACCTGCGGTTTTCCTACAGTAGCAAAGACTCTCTCCGGTCTGCGCTGACACGGTCACTCCATCAATGCCAGCAGCTAATGTCATGTTTATCTCCCTCTAATCACAGATTTGGCCCGCTAATTACAAAGCTAAATCAAAAACCTCCAGGCAGTATGGAGCCATCAAAAGAATGTTATGAAAGTTATGAGTATATCAAGGGAATTTTTATCATATACAGTAGAGATGTTGTTTTTGTAATAAAGAACATATGTTGGCATGCTCAGTGAAGATTTATTAATAGATTTTCTCCTTGTCTGTCTCATTCAGAAACCTGATGCCTCGAACGCTGGAGGGCCAGATCACTATGGAGAAGACTCCCAGTTACTTCATCACCAAAGAAGCCCCTCGGCGCGTCTTTTCCATGGGCCGCCACACCAAGCTCATCGTGGTGGTGCGCGACCCCGTGACGCGCGCCGTGTCCGATTACACCCAGACTCTGACCAAATCTCCTGGACTGCCCTCCTTCCAAAACCTAGCCTTCCGCAACGCCACCACAGGCCTCATCGACACGTCCTGGAGCGCCGTTCGCATTGGGATCTATGCCAAGCATCTCGAGAATTGGTTGCGCTATTTCCCGCTGTCGAGGTTCCTCTTTGTCAGCGGAGAGCGGCTGGTGTCCGACCCAGCGGGAGAAATGGGACGTGTCCAGGACTTTCTGGGACTCAAGTGTGTGGTGACAGACAAGCACTTCTATTTCAACCAGACCAAAGGATTCCCCTGCCTGAAGAAGCCCGAGGGGAGCAGCCGACCTCGGTGCCTGGGGAAGTCGAAGGGCAGGCCCCACCCCCAGATCTCCTTGGACGTCCTGCGCAGGCTCAGGGACTTCTACAGGCCGTTCAATCTGAAATTCTACCAAATGACTGGCCAGAACTTTGGCTGGGACTGAGGGGCTCTCACCAAAGCTCTTAAAGATAGACTGTGATGTTCTTTGAAACCAAATAGCAACTGCAGATAGGAATTACCAAACTTCTTCTGCACCAGTTCATTAAAAGAACAGTTTATGCTTTCAGGTAGAGTTTTGTGTGGTGGTCAGAAGTAGTTTTTTTGTAGATTACGTCATCCCGGCCTTAGTCAAGAGTAACAAGATAAGAAATATGACTTTAAAGATATCAATGTTATGGTGAACTGGTGAATTCTCTAGCGAATCAGTGTAAGGGGGAGTGGTTGTCTGTCAGTGTATGTATTTAAGTGTTGGCTTTGCGACTTACTGGCCACTGTCCAGGCTGCACTCATCAGTTCAGATTTTTGTCTCAACATAGCTAGTTGCTCTGCTAAACTGATAGTAATCTAAAGGTAATGCTCAAACTACCACACACTACCCTACAAAATGTAAACTTTTATGTTTAAGTCTGTGTTTCTGTTACCATAATGTTTACATCACTCATCTTACTAAACTTGGGTTAACTGAGTCCTGGTTGGGGCTCCAGCAAGCTTTTGGGATGCGTTGGCTATGGTTTAGCAGACACAAGACAATGCAGCTCAACAAAGAAACACTTCTTGTGCTGGTTCATAAGGGAAACCAAAGGTCAAAAAAAAAAAAAAAAAAGGCAAATAAAGGGCAACTCTATGGACATAACTGCAAAAAACTACATGACTTGCTTTTTTTTTTTTTTTTTGATACAATACAGGTAATTTTTGTCATTTTACAGTTTTTATCTTTCACAGTTTTACAAGAAAGAATATGACAGCAGGTTTACATTGTTCAGTTTTACATTCTTAGTATCAAACCCAATAATTATTATTGCCTTCTCTGAGTTACCACCAACAGCAGACTGTAAATGCATCTGTATATTTCTAAAAGTTTAATTTATAAGATAAAGACAAACTATTGTGGAGATGTTTTCTCACACACTTTTGTATATGAGACTCTTGAGATTATAAGTAAAAGACTTGTTATTGTAAAATGCGTGTCTTGTGCTGATTTTTGCTCTGCATGAGATTTTCACCAGACCATCTTCTTTGTGTTAAATGCAAGTGTTTTAGTTTATTCTTGTTAAGTGAATATAAATAACATCTGGGGGACAGATGATTTTTGTTGTAAGGAGAGCTACCAGAGACTCAATTAAAACACAATGTGATTAGTCATTATTTTATGTCAGGCAAGGGCAGGGTTCACTAAGATTTTGATTAAAGGCACAGTATGCAAAAATTCCAGGCAAAAATAAACATAACTGCCCTTTCATGCTCTTTGAAAAAAAATCAAATCCAGATTTATCACATCTACTATAAAGGTTATGTTATTGCCGTGTTTGGTTTGGTTTGTTAGCCTGTGAGCAAAATAACTTAAAAGGTAATGTTAGGATTTTGATATAATTATCAGGAAAGGTCAGAAAATGGCCAAGGAAGAAATTATTAGTTCTTTGTGTTGCTTTGAATTAACTTCTGGATCAAGGAATTGTTTTAATAATTGGAAGACATGGCCAAAGATACTAATTCCAGCCTCAGTGGGTCACTAAAACAACAAATGATTAGTTTTAGTGGATTATGTACTACTGTGAGATATAAAGGCTTTGTGATTGAATGGCTAGAGCATTTACCCATAGTCTGAATGCAGATCCGGTGCACTGTATCCTTATTATTGCAAGATAGGGTCAATGCATTTAGTCCCATCCTGTTTTTTTTTCTTCTAAATATCGTGAGTGATAAGCTTTATTCATCACATTCACAGTTATATATGTTACAATGCACAACAAAATGTTTGTTTGTACTTGCAGCCAATAATAAAACTGTAAATTTATTCTATGAGTTGTGATTGGCTGCAAGCAAGACACACGCACACACACACACACACACACAAACTCCTCCCTCCTATGTAAACATAGGAGGAAAGTAACCTAGAAAGTAGCAGAGTGCACTTGGTTTTACAGATATATTTACTATAAGCTCATAACTGTGGAATAAATGTGTTAAAATTAGTAACATTATATAACAAGTATTTTTACAAGGTTCTGCAGGGTCGTAGCAGAAACTTTATGGATGTCTGGGGTCATAGGTCTAAAAGCATGTATGGCTGAATTTGAAGTTAACACAAAAAATGTGGCTTTTTTTTTTTTTTCTTCTGATGTGTAAGCAATCAATTCAGCCGGGTGATTGGAGACCTTTTCAGGATGGCAATCTTTGACCTCTCCTCTCCCCCTTGACCTGTGAGCCTGGACACCATAAACTGCTGACCACTAGTACTGCCACACTTAATGGAGTCCACCTTACAGTCTCATGTATAGCCCGCAGATAAACACACACCCGGTCATATAACAACCCCCCCACCCCTGCCCCCCTCCCATTGCATTAATATTGCATCTGAACCTCCAGGACCTGGCCTGAAGGGAGAAGCCCTGGATCAATATCTGCCTGTTTAGTTTATAGGTGGTCAGGATATGTGCTTATGTGTACCATGTCCCGCTGTCACTTTGATTTAGCTCAGGGGTCGGGTGCAGGTCGCTATCATACATTTGTAAAATATTATTTAACATTTGATATATCTTCCATACGTCTGTAATCGATGCATGGCCTGAACACAAATACACAGGGGTATATAAGGGCTGGTTTTAATCTTTCTCAGGTTGTGCAGTTAGCGTGAAGATCTGGTTCCAATGGGGTCTGGCACGTTTATGTTGTAACTTAGGGGAAGCATTATAATAGGAATGTGAGAAAATGTAAAATTATTTCATTTTTATTCCTCACAATTCACTCTAAAAGTCAGTGGTGTCCTTGGCATTATACTTTTTTCAGCGAGACTACTGACTGCTATTAGCTAGTGTTTGTTAGTATCAAAAACGTCCCTCTGGAATCTTAAAAAAAAATCCATGGTGTTATGTTTACAATATACAGTATACCAAATTTGTGGGTATTGATAGTTATAACAATTGTTTTTTTTTGTTTGTTTCTTTGTTTGTTTGTTTTTCTTGTTGTTGTTTTTTTTTTGGTCTATGTAGACTTTTTATTATGCTTCAGAAAATGTCTTATTTTGGGAACTACTTAGTCTACTGTTAGCTAGTGTTTGTTAGCTTAAAACAATAGCGTTAGCTTACATGCAACCGCTCAATAACAACAAACAAACAAACAAAAAAACAAAAATAATAATTACTGGTATCCCATTTTAACAAACAAAATTAAACAAATTCAAGGCTAGCTACATTAATAAATTGCATTTTTATTAAACAATTCAAATAACCATATGATTAGTAATAAACTTTAAACACTGAGAGCCACTGACTTTGTTCTCTCTATTTTATCTAACTTACCATTATTTTTACAGTGTTGTTTTTCACTATATCTAGGATACCCTGTTATAGAATACCTTGAGTCACACTACCCCATTCAGGGGTGAAGAGTGCGCTGAGGGGAGCAGCCAGCTATGTCGTCGAGTTTCCCTCTGTTGTGCACTTCTCTTTATGTTTGGTTCTGCACTGGAGAGCTCCTCAGATAGCAGCCCCTGGTTCATTCATCAGCTGACTGGACTCATTCAGGCCTAAACCATATTGATATGCAAACAAGCTGGTTCAGCCACAGGTCTGCCAGAAAGGTACTTTTCTCTATTCTCACACAAGT
This sequence comes from Bostrychus sinensis, assembly GCA_020698575.1. Classification (NCBI taxonomy): domain Eukaryota; kingdom Metazoa; phylum Chordata; class Actinopteri; order Gobiiformes; family Eleotridae; genus Bostrychus; species Bostrychus sinensis. The sequence continues at coordinate 11,195,198 of CM036260.1, read as the reverse complement.
ATCATGCCACTGCTCAGTGTGAGTGTTTAGCTTCTCTGGAGTTGGGTAAATCCAAAAACACTTGGATTAGCCTAAACCTGGATATCAGGATGGATAGATGGGCGCCACCCCTCGAGATCTTTACACCATCAATGAAAGTGACTGGTGACCCTTACTCGGAGGTCAAGTGTCTCCACAGCGAGACGGCTCCCTGACTGACTAGTTCTTAGCAGTGCACTGGTCCTAGAAAACCCTCACCAAAATATTTAGCTGAAATGCAAACAATAGGAATTAAAGTGTGCAGTGTTCTATGCTCTTGCATGAGTCAAATGTTCATCCACAGGGCCTGTCCTATGGAAAGAATACATGTTTATGGTTTATATGTTTATGGTTAAACATACATTAGTTTACAACAAGGGTTTTTAATGTCATATTTTTCTACTATAAGTTACTAAGTATTACACAAATGTTACAAGAAATACAAACCTACTCTCTTCTACTAACATACTGTATATCTTGTATATATGTAATGTTAGGAATAGTGCAATGACTTGAATGTAAAAATTTGTTAGCATCTATTTAATAATTTACATATTACCTGTAACATTTAAAAGGCTAACATTATGTTGTGATGTGAAAATTTGAAACCTAGATGAACACAATTTATTACCTGTCCATAAAATGTAATACTTTTAAGGGCTTGATTTTTAACATGATCAAATTAATCAACTTCTACTTTTAAAACCTGGGGATACCATGCTACAACAATTACGTCAAAATAATGGTACATAAATTGAACTGCCTAATTGTAGACAACAGTGTAAACTGTGCAACTGCTTTGTTATTGTTATGACTAAAAATTCCAAGAATACATTTTTTGGGCTGCATCTGAGACTGGATACTAAAAAAGCTTTATTTTAAAAATGCAGAACAAGTGAGTTTTGTTCCCTCATTACTGTCCACATTCCCCACTAATGATCCACAGAACATGTCCTTCTCACTCTGGGACTGAGTCGAGCAACTGTCTCTGTTGGTCCCTGCGCTGTCCACTCTGGAGGTCAGGATCAGCACTCTGGCTCGCCTCGAGGGGCAAAGTTCAGTGTGGCCTCCACCAGCAAAGGTCGCACGGAGTCATTTGACCCCAAAGTGCACAGGGTTAGTCTCAGAATGATGAAGTGAGCTTGATTAATATATAACTGACTTCATGTAATGGACTCATTTGCTGTGAATGATAGAACCAAATTGGTCATTATTGAGGAATGGAGAAACCTCTGTGCCACATTTTAATGTATGTATGTATTTTGGCAGATTATGTACTCGCTGGGATCTTAATCAGGCCCAAAAAATACATAAATGTCAAATATGGAGACTGTTGTGTAATATAATGTGCAGTAAGGCATTGATTTGGTAAAACAACTGCTTAAGACTGATAACACTTTTTACTTTAATAGTGGTCATTTGATAGCAGAGTCATCTGTTGACCTTTGACCTTAAAGGAGGAAAATGTTAGGGGTAAGGAGAGTCTGCTGACAGCCAGACATACCTGAGTCTGACACTTTAACTCTATCAGTGCAAAAATACAAATGGACAGTTAACATATTGATAATCTTGAGTTGAATGTTGAGTTGTTCTCTTCAGTCTCAAAACATAAGACAACTATCAGCTCATGCATAAGCTGCCATGAACGAACACTTTGACATTTTTGAAAATCTTTTTTTTTTCTATTGTATATTATATGCAATATAAAAGAACCAACTAGTTTCTGTTGGTGCAAAGATGTGTGTTTTTGAATAGCAAGTTTGAATTTGCTAGTTACTGATTACTTCTTGGTTCAAAATTATATTATACGCCAAAATTATAATATTTGCAAATTGTGTGAGACAGTACATGAAAAAAAATAATTTAGCTTAATAAACCATTTGCATTAAATACTGTGTATGATGACCACTTTCATCATTTTGATTATCCAGCATCAGCTTTTGAACCTGCCCAGTCTTTTGCATTTGCCAAATAATACATTCTTCTGTATCTAGTTTGCATGCTTTTTGTATGTATGATCAAAAATAAGTTTTTGTTCAATTTACACGTTTTGCTATAGGATTCAATTCTTACATTTACAATTGGACATGATAGGGTATATTACCAACTGTATGCTTTTAGAATGATCAAACTATTACTGGGTCAAGGATATAAGATATAAGATTTTGAAGGCTGACCACATCATCAAACGACTTTAGAAAGTGCTTGAATTTGCAAGATTACTTGCCAAAAATTTACCTGTGCTTTTGTAATGTACAATTTGCATGAAAGGGAACCAAAATACAGCCTGTCAAAGTTCAGCTAATCTGAAACACACTGCTTTCTAGCCCTTAGTAGATGAACAAAATCTCAGTTTGAATCCTGTTTGTGGCCTGCTAACAACATCCCAGTCACCTCAAATTAGACCTGAATTAAAGCTGTGCACATCAAAAAGCGTCCTTGAAGCACTCAGCCAGGCGGTTGCTGGTTTATCATAAGCGCCTGTATGGATGCCAAATCATACAACCTCTGATTGGTTTAATATGAGGTCTGCTTTACTTTGACGGGCAAGTTTCAAATTAGGTGCAAACACTTCTGGTTCTGGCCCGGGAGAAAATTTGCACTTATGTTTTCTCTCTAATTAGCGGCTCATGAGAAGGAACAAGACGTGTACTGTGCATTAATTAGAAATGAAGGAATCCGAATGCCGGCGCTGCAGACTTGTATATGTTAGTTTGCAGTTGAGTGGACTCTTGATGACAGTTTGGTTAATGAATGGAGCTGCTCATTGATTCCACCATATGTTTGACAGAGCCTGTTCAATGGGCTTTTGTGCATTTTCAATCTAGCATTTTTAGCAGTTTGGTCATTTTCAGGAATAGGGAGCAGATGCAAAGATGTGGTGTGGATTGAAACTTGACTTTACTAGTATTGTTAAGGATGTAAGGAAACAGGTTTTTTTTTAAATGCTTGACAACACTACAATATAAATGGTTGCCCTTTGGGAAGATCATTAACACTTAATGAAGCTGACCTACAGTGGAGACCTGTAGATGACCTTTGACCTCTAAACGGCATGTCATCCTCCTAAACCTGGCAAATTATTTGAAACAGGCTATCAATTGTAGCTATCAATATTAATGATGTTTGATAATTATTTAAATGAGCTGGAAAATCAAAATAAAATCCCTATAATCCTTCAGACTTTAGTTGGAGGATGGCTGACATGTGTGTACAGTATAATTCTACACTCGCCTCTTTGTTGCTGCCTTCAGGGCTTTGTTTATCCCAGTGTGCCCAAAGCTAAATGAGATGGTCTTCCACATAACAGATGTCTGGGGAGTCAGGTCTCCTCTCACACACCAGAGACTCACTTTGGTCAGATGGAGTTTTGCCTAGATCCCGATGTGGCGGGGGACATAGTCTTTAGGGAGATGATTGCCTTTCAGCAGCCCAATCTAAGAAGGAAAACAAAAAATATATTTTAAATGCCATCCTCATCAAGTTCTGATTCATTCAGTGGATTACGTAAAAGGGTACAGACGAACATGTTTAAAAAGCCTGGTTTGCTAAAAGTCATTTACAGCACACTATAAATATACAAATAAAAAGCGGAGGCCTCTGCTACGGCATTGACTTGAACAAGGATCTTCTAGTACTGGAGTAAATGCTATAACTACTGAATCACAAAGCCATTATATCTCATATTTGTCATACTTTACTGACCCCATATGGCTAAGGTTGGTATCTTTGTTCCTATCCAGCAAATGGTACAGAATTCTTAAAAGAAAAAAAACCTGGATCCAGACGGTGCTTCAGATCCACATTTAAAACTGGATGGGTTTCATATAATGTTTTAGCTATTGGCTAAAAAGACTATTTCAAAATGAATCATACACTGTAAAAAAATGTTGTGAAAACTCAAAAACTCAAGGCAACAGGATCCCTCAAGATTTTTTAGTTTTGGGGCCAACTTGAAATCTCAAGTTTTCAACAACACATTTTTTTTTGTTCACCTAATTTGATGTTCATATGTCTAAAAACTTTCAATTTTAAGTTTCACTCACAATGTTTTTTTTTTGTTGTTTTTTTACTCATCTTACAGCCAACTTACTATCCATAGTTCAGAAAAAGTATTATTACTCATATTAATAAAAACTAAAAATACTAAATTTAATAAAATAATATTTTTTCTGAACAATGGATAGTGAGTTGGCTGTCCAAAAAAATAACACTAAAGAGAACTTAAAATTGAGTTTTTAGATGTAAAAACATCAAATTAAGTGGACAAAAAAACTTTAGTTATTGAAAACATGAAATTTTGAGTTGGCCCAAAAACTCAAAAAATCTTGAGGTATCCTGTTGCCTTGAGTTTTTGAACCATTTTTTTTACAGTGTATGTTGGTCCTGCCCTTTGAATTCTGATTGGTTGTGCGTCTATTCAGTTGCATAGACTTCTATTTGCATATGTGTTTAGCTTATGACACACTAATTGCTCCTATGCATAAAATGATATTAAGTAAGGCGCTAATGTTCTCTACCCACGCACTGACATCAAACTAAGGTGGTCAGTGGGATGCCATTAGTCAAAGCTATCTTGTTTATGCACAACTTGACGTTGGTGCTAATGCTAAATCAAAAATATAATCCAGGCTCAACTTGTGACACCAAAATGCAATGGATCTTCAACATATAGAAGAACAAATATGCTCAGTCATTGTTTTTCCACTGTGAGTAACCTAAATGTTATCAGTCAGCACATAAGGAGATGACTGAGATGGATTAAGTCTAATGATTACACAAACAGATTGGAGGCAGCGCGTTCTTCCCAGGGACCGCTGGGAGCCGGCCTTTGTTTAATTCCCAGTTTGGATGGCGAGATGGGAACAATATCACATCTCATCCCTCGGGGGGCGGGTCTGACAGAGGACTAGATCACCTCCCCGGGTCTCATTATTTAATATTGGAGCGCTTTACTCAGGGGCCTGCGAAAAGGGCAGAGATTTATGGTCAGTGTTCAATAAGAGGCATGTCACACGAGAAAACAGGAACGCAGGCTTACAGTACAAATCACACAGACTGGATGGCTGCTGAGAAGGATAAGAGATAGCTGTGTGAGATCGAGAGAAAAGATGGATTGAGGCATGTTCGGACAGTAGAACGATGGGAAGTGCGTGATTAGACAGCAGTGGAGGACAAATGGGCAATAGGTCCACTGTACAGGTCATGCCTTCAACACCATTGAGACGAATGAGATACAAGGTCCCAAGAAAAATACTGACCTAAATCCTGGCTAAATTAATTTTCCATATTTCTTTTCCTCGCCATAGGAAATGCACAATGAGATCCGGAGTCTAACTACAAACAGATGTTTCTATCTTTCCGTTTAAATGAAGAGATTCTCGCAGCATAGACACAATTACCAACCACAATGGCCATGCATCCTTGTTCAATCATTTACCACTCTATATGAAGCACTGACATGTGACTGACATCATGTGGTTTGAGGAATAACTCTAGCCTGAAACACAAAAAGGAAAATTACATAGTGGTCATTCTAGCCATTAATTTAAATATTATGAAGTAGTGCTCACAGTAGAGTAGATGGCTGCACATGCAAACATTACCTCTGAATAATATATTGACATAATCCAGAATGACCTTGCCAATGTATTTGTAGGCCATACTATTCTAATACTAGGGGTTTTTATGACAAAAAGTATTGCATGTTTTATAACCTTTATACATATCACAGAGTATAAAACCAAATTTTACATTTCTTTATGCTTGCCGTATACTATAAAAAATGCACAAAACAACTAAAAATTGTGGCTAGCAAAAACACTAACTGGCTAGCAACGTTTGACAAAGACTAGCTACAGTGGCCAGTGTGCAAAAAAGTTAATGTCAAGTCCTGCTGATAGGACACACCACCAATGACTTTGGTGTAAATTAGGGCTGTAACTAACGATTATTTTGATAATCGATTCTGTCAATTACTTTTTCAATTAGTCAGTTAATAATTGGATAAGAGAGAAGCGCAAGTAAAGGGGTTAAAAACTTGAGGTGTTTTATAGTTTTAGTTAAAAATTCGTGATAATACTACTAAAAATCACTTAAAGGCATTATGGAAGAATTTTCCAGCGACCAAGAAGCCAGTGATTGTTAGTGAAATGTTAGTGCATGCATAAGACAGGAGTCGTCTTTTCTTGGCTTCTTCCGGTGACACACCTCCAAACAGTGTTCTGACTGAAAGCACTGTGAGTGATTGGGGAGGTGTAGGCTATACTGGCCTTTTTATGATAAAGAAAGGCTGTACATGACACAGGGCTGCTTACTGTTCTAATTGTGCTCTTGTTTTTTTACAGGCCAGGATACAGAGGCTGAACCATGACTTACTGCTGCACTGCCTCACCTGTGCCTCACCTGTGACCCAACCTCACTCCTGATCCCCCTCTTGCACTGAGCTGTTGTGTGGAATTGTAGGGAGACACACACACTTTTGGAACAGAAATGCCATGGACTGGACTGTACATCAGGATATAAATTGTGACACAGCATAGTATGTTTCTAAGCCAGAATTTTTCGAAAACTTTAAACAACTGATTCAAATACTGAGAACACTCCTGCAGTCTCTGTGTGAGGCAGCACCGCTGCTCTGCTGTAACACTACTTGTTCCTGTTAGTTACTTTAGTTCATCTGAGCAACAATTTAGAGACTAACTTCCAGTTATTTTGCGAACAAAACAAAGCTGTTTTCCACTCACCAATCTGAGGACTTAGCCATTGTGCTACCTCCTCGAGCTAACGCAGCCGCTGCTACACTGGCAGAACAGCCCTGCGCATGTGCAGCCAGAGGAGCATGCTCACACTGTGGTGCAGTGACTGACAGGTCTGTGGGCCGATGGTTTACCATCACCATCACAAATGCTTGGTTAATGTTTTTTAAGCCCCACAGAGTCCACAGTTCATTTATATTATCAGTTTTTCTTTCCAGTACACATAATTAATTGAAAGTTATCGGTCAGTGAAGGCAGTTTTAAGTATTCAAACTTAAAGAAAAAATAATTACATTTTTACAAAATTAAATCAGACAAAGCTAAAAGTGTGCTTCTTGAGGATGTTTATATAGAGCATATGTACATACAATATCATATGTAATACATCAGTGGTGGAATGTAATGAACTAAAAGTACTTAGGTACTTTACTAAAGTACAGTTTTCATGTATCTGTACTTTACTGAGGTCAATTTTACAATGGGTACTTTTACTTTTACTCCACTACACTTTATGGGTTGGTTTGAAGTACAAAGTATTTTCAGTTTTGGTTTAAAATCCTGTGTTTTTGTCGTGCCTTCATTGTAGACACACATAATAAAGACAGAAGACACACAGTACTAAAATGTAAAAGATGCAATAAAGTAGTCCTCCTTTAGAAACATCAGAATAATAAAGACAGCTGATTTCGCTTCATTATCTGTACTTTTAATTAAGTAAAGAAACTTAGTAATTCTTCCACCAATGAAATACATTTATGATATTTTTAATCAAAAACACAAAATGTACATTGTTTTTAAATTGTTTACTTCTCTATCTAGATAATAAAACATTCTCTCACAGCACATGGCATGTGTCAGAGTCTATTAAATAACTGAGCTGGCAATTATGCGATTACTAAATTAGCGTACGATTATTTCAATAATCAATTCTAATCAATTATTCCAATTAGTTGTTGCAGCCCTAGTGTAAATGCAACTTAGCATTTCTGCAGTATGTAACTACGGCAGCGTATTGCTGCCAACTGTATCACTTTTTAACAAGAAAATGTTTGTACAAGTTACTATCACGTTTTTACATGATACTATTACGTTTTAACAAGATCACGTTGTAACAAGATACAAAATTTATCATGATTTATCATGAAATTAAAAGATACTGAATCATCATGTTTTATCATGATACACAATTATCACATTTTTACTAGATACTATCATGTTTGTACGTTATAACAAGATATGAAATAATCATGTTTTTACATGATAATTGTCTTGTTTTAATCAAAATCTGTCATGTTTTAACAAACTACATATCAGGTTTTTACAAGATAATTAAGCATCATGTTATAACAAGATATCAATTAATCACATTTTTATAAGATAAATAGTTTCTTGTAATCATGTGATGTTTGTGTATTATATTGTATTGTTTGTGTATCATGCTAAAAAGGTGATTCAAGTGGCTGTATGGTTACTGTCTCTAAAATGTTTTTCCTTATTTTTATTTGACTATAATAACAATACATCATTTTATATTTTTCACATAATTTGAAGAGCTTATATGGCCTTTTTGAGAAAATAATGTTGTTTAGACAGTTTATTACTCACTAACTTAAAAATCCCTCACATTAAAGAGCACTGAACTTGGTAGATTGAGGCATGTATTGACCATATGCAATGCAAAAGGATTTTTCTTGTTCTTTTTGGCATATTTTTTCTTCCAAACATAATTATTAAGTTTAATTTATTTATTTCATTGTGACAGCTGTCTGTAATATTTTACTGCATGTTATAGTACACGTAGAAATATATGCATATAAAAAGGCTGCACTGATATCAAGACTCAAGTTAGACAGTATATTGTAGTTTTGAAAAGAAATGGGCTAATCTTGATATTGTGTAGTAGATTCACAAACAGCATTAAGTGAGTTCAGTGGCAAAGCAATTCACCAGTTGTGGGTTCAAGTCCCTCCAGACATGGAGTTTAAGTGAATAATAAGTGTGTAGTCGAAAAGATGGTAGAATGCAGTTTATTCAGGTTTTTCATTCAGTGCTAAGAAATTGGTGTCTGAGAGGAAAATGGATGTTCATTTAGCATCAGTAGAAAACAATACAGATGGCCTTATGTTGGAATATTACAATATAGTCACATAAAGAAATGTGTGTGTTTGTAAATCGTAAAAGTAGTATCTTATTTGAACGTGTTCTCTTCACACAGGTCTCATTACTCAAACAAAAATGGACCTCTCTACAAATAAGGTGTCCATTGGTGATGCTGTTGTTGGAGACAACACTGCAAAGGAGGAGGTGTGTTATATGTAAATGCTACTGAATTTACAGTGGTCTTTTTTATGGGTTAAAACTAGTGCTGTCAATCGATAAAAAAAATTAATCAGATTAATCACACTCTTGGGCTGTGATTAATCACGATTAACATTCTGTGTTATTTGCTCTGACTAGTTCTCTATAGGAAGTCTAATTATTGCTCACATTCCCCTATTTGCCAATGATCATAATTCATGTATAGAAGCAATTCTGACAACTAACTAATAATATTGTTTTTCTACCACAGGGCTGGTGATGAAGAGGGGTCCAGTCAGCAGAAAGCAACAGCGTGAGGCCTCAGAGGATCCAGAGTGCAGTCCATCCAAGTGGAAACGAAGACTCCACAAAAACCAAAGTCTCCACCCAGAGAGTAGGCAGCCTGAGTATTGAACCCACAATCTCTTTGCTGGGAGGCGTGAGTACTAGCCACCCCATCTTTTCAATGTGTTTCTTTGCATTCAATAAAAACTTCTTAGAAGTAATTTTATGGAGCTTGTTGCCTTATTTTACTGAGCTTGTTGTCTAAATAATATTGATTCTACACAGCATATGAAGCACTGTGTGTAAAGCATTGTAAAAACCACAGCCCACCAGTACGGTGGTTACATTTTATTTTTTTAAATATATTTATGTTTTTAAGAATTTTTAAAAAGATTATTCTATTTATATAATAGTAACTTTAATAACAATATAATTTTCTGTGATTAGATATTGATGATCAACTATTTGGAAAAGCTAGTTTAATTTAAAATATCACAAAGTAAATAATTAAATTACTTCAGACATTACATAAATGCACTGTACTGTACTATGCACTGTACTTTAAACATTGGCCATTGAAATACATGCATACAAACAAAATACATTTAAAAAACATGTTATTTAGTTACAATTCCATCAAAAAATCTAATGGTAAAAATCAGGGGTGTAAGAAAATATTGATATATTGTGATATTTTATTAGGTGAGACTCTATCAGTATCAAAAACTGCTGTATCAGTATTTTGTGTTGACAATATCTTTGATATTTTATTTTAAAAAAAATTATCAGCACTTTTATTTTGTGACTTGTTAAGAGAAAGACAACTTCTTAGTGAAACACAGTTATATTGGTATATTTTAATATTTTGTAAATCTGTTTTCTTGCAAACAGTTTGTGCCACACTGCATTTGCACTATATTACATAAAAATTTTAGTTGGTACTCTGACTATTTAAGATGTATGCTGAGGGTATCAAAGCATTTAGACAACATTAGTTTATCAGCTGCACAAGTGTTACCATTGTTCAGTCTGTACACTTCTACATGCCACAAACCTGGACAATGTTCCTGAAAATGCCTCTGCCTTAATGAGCAGTGTTTACAGCACTGATGGTTTGCACTTGACTGGACCACAGCAAGCCTGACCACAGAAGAGAAACACAGCGTAACGTGAGATGACTCAAGTCCAAGGACTAGTGTTTCCAAGTCCATAACATAATCGCTCGACTGGAGGTGAACCACCAACCTGTCATACACATGCAAGCCAAGAGTCGTTTTTGTTCAAAAGCAGTAAGTCTAGATAGGTTATATTGTGAAGATTAAAATCAAATAACATTTTTAATTATAAGAGTGGCTATAATACAAATACATTGGAAAGTCTCCTTCAAAAAACTACATGGTGGACCACAGAGGACAAGTACAGCAGAGGAGTAGAGAGTTTCTATTTAAGATCAGAATGCTCAAAGAGGTCGGCAAAAGTCAAAGTCCAAAAAGAAGAGGTGCCTTCATGATGAATAAAATGTGTGATTTGGCCAGCCCACAATCAAATTTTTAGGCTTTAAAAAGTATAGGTAATGCAAATGTAGGGCCTAATTACAGCCACAATAAGTCTATGTAACTGTTCTGTCATTAGAACAGCCACTCATAGCACAATAACTTACATTTATAAATGTAAATCCTCAGAGAGAAGTAGAGTGAAAACTTTGGTCTTATCTTTAGAAGGCACATTTACAAAGACTGAGGTGTGGGCTTAACCAGCTCTGTCCTCTCCAGGAGCTTAATTAGATGCTGTTAGCTTTAGCTCACACTGTAATAAATTATTTTTGAGCGTAGTAAATTGACCCTGTGCACGACAAAATGCTAAGTTCCGGGTTTCTTACCGGAAGAAGGGTCAGTTGTTTCCGGTTGCTAGTTCACTAAAAAGTAAAAAGTGCTTTACTCCCAATAGAGATATATTAAACACATGCAAAAATTAATAAATAAAATTAATAATAAATCTATATTTTTAAACATTAATTTTGACTAGATATTTCCGACTACACACTTTTCTTAATAAGCCGGTATGTCCTGAAGGTTCAAGCTGAGGGTAAATAAAGCCTGTGTGTGGTAAACATCGCAGTGATGTGGCTTATTAGCGGACGTCTTTTACTGTGGAGGACTTTTGAGAAAAGAACAACTTCAGACTGGATTAACAAGAAAAGAGGAAAACTGTGAAGATGAAGGATGTTTATATTTTGGTGGAATACGTTTGTACAACAGCTCGTGCTGTAAACAGTTTGCCTGGAAAATCCAGACTGATATGACTCTGTATTATTATACAGAGAAATATCAGTCTGGTCACCACGCCGTCCGCAGTGGTTTACTCAAATCCCAACCGTACCGTGCATTTTGATTCGCTTATTTAAGTCACGTGTTCTTCGCGAGCAGCGTCCGCAACAACAACAATCAAGGTGGCGCACTGAGGAGCCGAGTTTGTTTAATTCAGCAGTAAATTCCATTTTAAATGACCAAAAACATATCGAGTCATTAAAACCACAGCAGCTTGCAGCACTAGAAGCCTTTATTAAAAATAAAAATAAAATGTTTTCACGCTGCTTACTTTCTTGTCGCTTTGTTAACGTCACGTCCGCCATTTTCTGATTGGCTAATTCCGCTGTCCGTTTGCTCCGCGCTAGAAATCGAATTGATTCTATGGCGACCAGACTCATCCGCTGGTACAGCGGTGAGTCTGGAAGTAAACAGTAAACAGTGGACTGAATGGAGAACATTTCAGGTGTTTGGTGTAAGACAGAATGAAAAGAAAATGGACACAGTTGGACAAAACGGTGCGTCTCCTGTTTCCACAGAGAAGGGATTTGACTTCATCTGAGAAAAGCATCGCGCTGAGTAAAATGTGTGTAGCAGTAGATAGTTACGATTAGCGGAGCTGCTACATCTGACCAAAGTGACTTAATTTTAACTCCGAATGAGGGCGACAGTTCCAGACCCCAGTTTGTTGCGTCTCTCTCACAGACATTGGTTATTGTTGAAAGTTAGCCTGAGATTTCCAACACGTGAGTTTACCTGTGCACACTAGCTGCTCATTTGTGTGCTCATTCAGAGATAAAGGATAAATTAATAGGAAATTATAAATACAATAATAGTCATGAAATTAAATTCTGATTTCAGTGATCTTGGTGTTTTTGTAGCTAACTTTGTCCATCTTGTGATTTTCTGATTAACGTTACCTTAGCCCACAATCTTATTTTGAAACAAGGTACCGGATGTGAAGATTTGTGAACGTAACTATCCCAGCCTTGGGGATAGTTGGGGATAGTGGTTATGCGCTAACTACTTCCGCATTCAGCTAAATGAAATGATTCACTTCCTGTCAGTAGCTCTGACCAATCACCGAGCTCGTTACATCGCTTTTCTTTTTATTTTATTTAACTTTAGCCAGGAGGACCAGGAACACCATGGAAAAGCTAAAAGAAGAAACTAATCGGAGAAGCTAATACGTTTTGCAAATGCTTTTCCGAAAAGGTTTTGTAAATACATTGAGAAATCGGTTTCCTAAATGGATTTTTTATTAAAACCATTTAGTAATCAATTTATTAAATCCTCTTTTAAAAACTCATTTAATAAAACCATTTAGTAATCCATTTATTAAATGCTCTTTTAAAAACTCTTTTAATAAAAGCATTATTCCTTTTCGAGTGGCGCTCACGGTCCTCCATATTTTGCCTCTTTAATACGAGTAAATAATGTCACCTAAAAATACAGGATACACTTTACCCCAAAATTATGAGTTAAAGTTTACCCTAAAATACTGTGTTTAGTGACAGTTAAGCAGCCTCTCTTTTGAAAATGTCACATCAGCTGAGCTTGTTTGTGCTGGCGTGTGATTGGTTGGAGCTCAGTGTAAATGTACAGTTTGTCTGAGAACAGCAGTTTGGAGACATCCTCTTCAGAAAACTCACAGCAGGGACAGGTCTGTGTCAAAACTATATCTTTATTCATATTTATGGTTTATTTAAGCTCAAAAATACAAAAGAAAGGGGTCTTTGTAAAACTTTGATGTAACTAAAAATACTGTCAAATGTGTTAGCTTATTTATTAGCTCCGATTTTTAGCATTATCATTGGCTAACTAACTAAAAGACTAAATGCCTTTAAAGTTAATAGAGAATGTCTGAAAAGTGTAAAATTGAGGAATTAGCTAATGTTAGCTTTCTTCTGCCACAGTGAGTGAATTTCAGAGCTGAGTTTGGGGCTAAGTGATTTTTTTAAGGTAACGGTTCTCTGTTCTCTGTCCACAGGAGCGGCCCCTGGGTTCTCTGCTCCTGGAGCTCTCAAAAGAAGTTTGTTTTTTTTCACAGTTGGTTTGTTTCAATAAAAGCAATTTAACGTTTTAATGTTGTCTCTGTGTATTTCTTCATGGTTTATTAATAATAATAATTTAGTACATGTCTAGTTTTATAGGTGTAGCCAAAAGTTATTTTTTACCCATATTCTATGGTTAAATTATTAGAAAATAATGGTTTATTATTAGACCTATTTCATACTAACAACCTACAGTTAAATGTTACCCAATTTTCTGCTGTAAAAAGTATCAGAAAAAAATAGGTATTGTCTTTTACTAAACACATAAGGGTAATATTTATCAAAAAAAGAAAATCTGTGCAAATTGTTACCCAAATTTTTGGGGGTCAATTCTAACAATATTTTTACAGTGCATCTTTACAGGGGAATGCCTCTGCTCTGAGCCACTGCTCACTGTTAACCTGGCAGAAAACATGACACAGTGCTTTTATTTAGAATTTTTACTTTAAAATGTGCCTTATTTTCTAATAATCGTATCCATATTGTCACTTAGCAAAGATTTCAACACGCTGTCTGGAGGCTTCCCTTCTGTCTGTGGTCTCCAACACTCAGAGGTTACTCATGTTTAGTGTCCAACGCCTGTTTTAAAGCTTTATAGTTTGTGTGTATATTATTTTCGTAGATGTTATGTCACGTTCTGTTGACACAGTCCACCTTCTCCGTCTCACATGAAAGTAGCGCTCACAGCCCTGCACTCCCTCCCTCTTTTCACTAAGCCACATGGAAGCTGAATAAAAGCAACCAATAACAGAGCGAGTGAGGCGGAACTTAAAATAGAGCATCCAATCTGAGATAACTGTGTACTAAACAGAGATGGAATCAACCAATAGAGCCAGAGTCTGTTGGGAGCAGCACAAAGAAAAAAGACAGATACAGCACAGGCACAGCAGCAGCGGAGAAAACTCAGTGTAAACAGGCCTTCCCTGCACAGCCCCACAACCACACCGGCCTGGTTCTCCCGACTAGCCATTTAACTCATGTTTGGTAGGGACAATTTGATCGATTAGAAATTTTGGTAGTCCCTATGGTCCATTCTTAAACCTACGCCCATGGACTTAAAATCTGTTACTTAAATTCAGGAATTTATTGGAAACAAATCCACAATATCAGAAACTCCAACTATAAAGGAAGTGAATGAGAAATTTGTTTCAATCATATAGCTTAAAATTAACTATGTCCCAATCTCAAACTCCTTTAAATGGCTAGATACATAGTTGTCTTTAATAGAGTTTAAGAAATAATGCCAAAGAATTTAGATCACATTTGGGACAACTGCTTAAATTTCAAGACAGGACAATGTGCAGTCTGCCTTACTTTTGTCCCCTCGTTCACTTTGATTTGATTTGATGGATTACAAAGTTGACATTGCTCCTCCTCACTGCTCAGCTGAAACATGCACATGCACAATGTTGAAGACGACATTAAATTATCAAAGTAGTGATCTATTTCATGATTATCCAGTGGGTTTAGCTTAGCACAATCAATTATTTATTTCTCCAACAGCAACGTAAAACACTTTAGGCATTCATTCACAATAAGTCAAAACCTAATCCATAAATCCCGCGAAGGCTAGTGTAACATGCTCCATATGCCATTGAGGGTCCATCTGTAGCACAGACACTTCACATTCCCAGAGATCAATGCGGGATAACCATAATCCGCTGACCTCCCACCAGCCTCGGACACACACTGGGGTCCACCCACCACGTTGGAGACAGACACTAACTCGCAGGTAATGGAGCACATTGAAGGCAGCACATGAACAGTGGATGGGGGCGTGATCAATAGGCAGCTAAAGGCAAAGGTAATATGATATTGATGGAGCTGCAATTACAAAGAGCATGTGTGTGTGACTTTATGTCCAACGTAGCTATGTTCCATTTCTACAACCGCTCGTGCATGCATGGAGTTAATACATCTTTTTACTTCACAGATCTTTCCAATACGCAACTAGCCTTTGCATGTGTAGCATCTCTAGCTCAGTGATCAGCTCGAGGCCTAAAGGAAATCAATTACGGACTGACTATGTTGTTATTATCAGGGGAAGCACTGACACTTACTCCTAGAAGACTCCCTGCTTGCACATACAGTTGACATTATTGAAAAATAATACAAGCCGGGGAAATTTGCAAAATGATTTTAAAAGACAGATTAGGTTTCATGTCACTTGTATGAGGAAATAAACTTCAATCGGCGGTCATTTTATCATCATAGTACTGCCTGTGTATTTAAACAGATTGATTAATCTGACAGGCACCAGCGGCCATACTGAAGTGAAAATCTGTCTAGATCGAATTATTCCTACACATTCTGCATTGCAAGTGTGGCCAAAGTAAAAGAGCAGAAGTCCAACTGCTGGTGGTCCAAAGTCTAACGTCATTGACAGTGAAGGGGAAAAATACACGTACCCGAGAGGAAGGTAGAAGAAGGACGAGAAGGAAGGTAGCATTGTAGTCCAAATATAACATACATCTAGGTGTAATACAATAGGCTCATTTAGAGTCAGAAGGAGACACTCATTACATTTACATAGTCACGTGCACAAGATGGCACCAAACAGCTGCTTCGATCATGCTAATGGGCTGTGTATTTACTAGTTCTAAATGTTTGTAGTGCTAAATGCTTATCCTGCTCTACTTGCTTATCATAGCTTTATTCATAAATTTAAAAATAAATCCTTGCTTGGTAACAGTGCCTTTGGTATTATAAGCTTTAGTAGTGAAGCTTTCTCTTTTCAATGTGTACAACACAAAAGACCAAAACAACCAATAAACAAGCTAGCCAGCAGCAGAGTCAACAAGTATAGCATATGTACTGTATCTGTGATGTATTGAAAATGTGTAAGTATTGGTCTACACTGAACTTGATATTGTTCTTCCTGTTTACTGAATGCTGCCGAATGTCTTTCTGATCTTAACCTAAGGCTGTAGCAATAGCAATGTTTGTGAAATTAAGTTAACATGTTAGTGCAATTAGGAGAAATAAACATAATGACTGAGTTGACAAAAGTACAAAGGTAGTAGCTAGTGTTAAGATCTATGATTTCACAAGATTTCTGTGTCTATGTATGCAGCCTTTAGCCTATGTGGTGCAGAGTTAGCAATTGGTTTAAAAAAAGTAAAAAAAATTGAGTTGAATATGCAGACATCATCAGGTAGACACTGTAAAGATGAGGTCTGATCCTGAGGTCAGAATACACTATAACAGACAGTGCACTTGTTCTGATGGAGCCATTAGGATTCCCCGCATGCTGGAGGTCTCCTAATCCATGGACCCCCTCTGTGGCAGGTAATATAAGGGCAGACATATTGACACAAGGTTTACACCAGGATATGCCCACCCATGATGAAGCGACAACTTTCACTCACAAAATGTCTGCTGGTCTGTCCTTCCTAATGAAGCTCAACCTGCCTTTCACTTATACATAAATAGACAACATTGTCATTAAGTGGGGTTATAAGCTGTGGTGGTCTCTGTGAAGTGGAGAGACCCCCATGAGGGGTGAAATGTGAGTGGCATGTCAAATCAAATGAAGTCAAATCAAACTCATGGAAAGACTCAGTGTTTATACAAGGCAGCAGCCAAAAGGCCACTACACAAGGGGGCTACATTTAATTTGATTTTCTATAGATATTATAAAGGAAAGGCATATGTTTTTGTTATTTTGTAGTATAAGTTCACACTAACAAAGTTGTTTTTTTACTCCATTTATGACTAGCTTTCAGCACCAAAGTCAAGGACATAAATCTGTGAAGACCAGGGGTGTCCAAAACATGGCCCACAGGTTTCATTCTCAGTTGGTCCAAATTGCAACCAGTAGTACTTTTTATGACCAGGTAAAGTAAAATGCTTCATTTTTGGGAGACTTCTGAAGGAAAATGAAGCAGCTGAACAGTAGTCACCTCTTGACAGTGACTCTCCTCCACATGTATTTTTAAGTAGATGCCCCAATTTAAAAATTGTGGACTCCCCTGGTGTAGACCATTTTAGTCTTTATAAACAATTTAAGACAATTGCAATAAGTTAAGGAAACTAATATATTTTTAATTACTTAACTAATTAGCATTACCTACCATGGAAAAAACACAAATTGTGCATGAATAAGATAGCAAATGGCAACCAACTATTCACATACTGTATGTCCAATGTCTGTGCCTGGTTACAGAACAAGCGGCTTTGGCTGGACATAATGGCAGTTTTATACAGTATGTTAGGAACATTTACCGCTCATGGCTAGATGCTAAAAGTCACCGAATTAAATTTATATGTTATGATAGACAAGTACGCTGAGAACCATTATATTTTACTGTCTGCTTCCTTGTCAAAATAAGTGAACAAGACTTTTGGCATTAGTTGCATTAGGAGGTCACTAATGGTAAGATTTCACTAGATTTTTGTGACTTTCTGAGCATAAAGCTGAATTTTCAAGTTAACTGCTAAGTCGCATAAATAAGAGTAAATCTAATGGCTAATGTTGTTGTCATCAGTTGCCATTTTCCAAAATTATCAATTTGTGCTGTATAAAGGGCAACATTAGCTTATAAATGTACTTATACATGAAATTGGTCATGACATATGCCCAAATTTACACATTTAGTAATCTGCTCATTCTGTCAGACAGCTGCTGCAGTATAGGTCGTATAAAAGTGTTAAATACAAAGTCAGTTGCCAAATGTAATCATGGCCTCTTTGTAGGTAAAATCAGACACTGTAACAGACGCTGTAAATATAAGGTCAGATGATGAGGTCTTGGCCTTATGGAGCCATTAGGATTCCCTCCATGATGTAAGTCTCAAACCCCCACACTCACAAGTGATTTTCACCCATAAGGCATTGCAATGGGCTAACTTATACAGGGTATATGCAGGGACCCTAACATTAATTTCAACACCTTTTTAACTCTTTGAAAACCTTTCCCAAAATATTTTAAGGCCTCATCGCCACTTCAAAAAAACAGTAAACAGTTGTACTTTGCGATCATGTCATGTAACTTTTGCATAGACATGGGCCGGTGATGGGTAATTTTTTTGTTTGTTTCAGATATCGATGTCCAAGATCAATCCTACTCTTGTGGCCGAAATTGGCTGATGTCGATATCACTATTTAAAAAATAAATAGCATATAGCAATAGTGTTTCTCAAACCACTTTTTATCATAAAATCAAAAAAACAAAAAAAATATGATTCTTGTGTAAACATGAATTACAGAATGCATATTTTTTGCAGTCAAACACTCTTTGGATTAAACATTAATAACAACACAATTTAATGCCTCATAAAATCACATTTAAAACTTTTAAATACTTTTTAAGGCCTTATTTTACACAAAATTTATTTATCAACTTTTAATACATTTTAAGACCCCACGCACACCCTGTTATGTGATCTAAGTTGACATACGGTGTATTCGAACCAAGATTGATTTTGGTAAAAATTAAACAGCTTAGTCCGTATACTTTTTATTTATTTAATTTCTTAGTGTTTTGATGTCTGTTTTTTATCAAATGAGCTCATTTTCTGCATGGATTGTATTATATCAAGCCACACAGTCAATATGAATTACACGTTTGCTTTCTTTCAAATATCTGCATCTCTTTCCAAAGACCATTTATTTGCAAATTAAAGTAAGCACGGTACTTCACTGTTAATCAAGGCTTAATGTAACATGGTCTGACGGCCTGCTTCTGATATTTTGACCGCTGGCAGTTACCCACAGCATCACTCCTTCTACATCCCTCTCTGTGTGTTCCCTTTTCTACCACACTCAAGAGCCATACTGGTTTGTGCCCTTCCCAGTCACATTCCAGCTCTTCCTCTGTCATGTCTTCCCTGTCTCTGCACGCTCTGCCCTGGCAGCAGTGGCCACACTAATGTGCTGCATGATGGGCCGCTCTGAAATGTGCCCATAATTCGTTCCATTCCTTTTTATTAAAGGCAAAGCCACACTGTTATTAGTGAGTGCAGGCCTAAAACAGCGTGATGTCTTCCATATGTGATGTGCCCAGAGAGAACACTGAGGGGCAGATGAGATGGAGCCTGTTACCTCTAATGGCAGCATTTGGTTTGAAGAAGGCCGGAGTGACATCCAATAGGATACGGGATCACAGCGCCGTGGTTCACTCTCACCGGCTTCCAATGCCTCATTGCAACGCACACGTATTATTTCACAGAACACAGCAAAACCAAACTATGGACACAGGGAATATCATCATCCCAGGAATACAAATATATAGGCTATCATAGCTAGTAGCGTAGCTGATCGGGTTAACAGAATATCTTAAACATTACCACTACATCTAGATTTTTTTTATCAGAAATATTAATAAATGTGAATGTTCAGAAGCTTTGGCCAGACACATGCTTACATAGACTGGGCTTCTCAAGTTAGGGACGCTTACATTGTTTTTTGCTCTACACCTCTTGCCAGCATTGAATGAATATATGCTGCTAATACCAAGAAAGTGTCTATTGCATTGCTGCAAAACAAAATAGAACAACATATATACAGAAAAGGGAGAATTCAGTTCACTTTATAATAAAATATAAAAGCAGGAAAGGTAGCTATGTTGTTGTTGGGGTGAGAGGTGGGGTGTGGAGAAAAGGACGAACTAGTGTTTCATTAAAAGCTGACAATTTTAGTATTATATATTATGTAAACCAATGCTTCCCATACACCAGAAGACTCAAATCAAGACTAAAAAGCATGTCACCGAGAGTTTTAATTATTCAAAATTAAAAAAAAAAAAAACTGATGGAAAAGTACACTGATTTAAACTCCAAGTGGACTATCTTATCAAGTGCAGCAGGGGAAGCAAGACAAAAACATCATCTTCATTATAAACACATTATCTAATCCACCTAGGTAGATGGAAAAATGAAAACGCATAATAACTTTTTCATAGTTACTGAAAGTTGCCAGGGCTTAATCGACTTTAATCCAGGAAAACCTGAAAATGTAATAAAACAAGTCAATTAATTTAAGTTGAAGCCAAACCACAACCTTTTCCTAACATTAACCCACATGCTCTCAACTAAAACATTAAGTAACTGGCTTCTGGTTGTCCTCACTAGCTTATAATACTTTCCCTGCATACTTGTAAGTCATGATGTGGATCACATTCAGTAACATATGACTAATAAAGCTGCTTCACTTAGATAATATATTTCCATAGAGGACTAATTACTGTGGTACTCTTGTGTATAGCAACTCTTTGATTGGCCTCCATGCTCTGGTATCAAATAAAGGCTTTGATGTTTTTGATACAAGCGTCTAACAGTGAGTATATGATGTACCACACAATGGGCTAGATAAGAAAAATTAGGATTTCATGCAACAGCTTTAATTAATAAATTGATTTCCCTTCTAAGTGTATTTGAAGTCATGTGTGTCAAATGACTTAAAAAATTAAAGAGTGGGTGTAACGTATGGTCTTTTTCAGTACACCTCTTCCTTGATGAAAAAATATGAAAAAGTTAAGAGGTCAAGCGCTTTGCTACTTGGTCTAATTGTGAACTTTGTTGCAACCTCTCTATTTATCCAGGTTTGGGACTAAGACAAATTTGGCTAGAATAATAATAACGGAGAGCCTAAAATTTGAACATTTAACTTGTCAGAGAGTTTCATTTGAAATAATTATTCACAATAGAAACGGTTTCTGGGGAGTAAGCACTGTACTTGACTGATGTCTTTAATGAAAGCCTTAGTCTATTAGAACCAATAGTTAAAGTGCATGTATTGATGTCATAAAGGTGATGCTTCACACACTACATTGCCCCACATCCCATAAAATCAGCAAAACCAAAATCAATAACAATCAGCTCATAAATTGCACCGTGTATTGCCACATAGCATGAAACTATGTCCAGCATTGTACCATTTTTAGAGCCGACACTCCAAAAATATAATCACTCCATTGTTTGGTCGAACACATGCAGCAAAGACATGAGGGCTGCTGTTTCATGTATCTCTCAGCGATAATTGAAGAAATGTGTTCCCTTCGTCATTTAAGGGAAAAAAAACATTTCCAATATTGTTTTAATTAAAAATAAGACTTTTGAGGTCAAAGTTGTGGGAGCGTGATTTTTCTGTCTAACAAGGACTGGTTATACTGAGAGGACATGACTGCAATCGACCAGGACAACATGGCTTTGATGTAGCAGAAATACAGCGCTGGTTCTTTTCCACAGTTAAAATGATGAATGGCTGAAAGCTCTGGCTAACATTAAATTGACAGTGCTAGATTTGTGGATAAAGATTTTGAGAACAAAACAACATAAATTCTTGGAAAAATCAAAGCATGGATCAGTGAAACTATACTCTATACTCAACCTAAAAATATGATTAGTAAGATAAGGCTAGACTGAATTTCCACCCTTCCCCCATGAGAACTGTTTTCTATGTGCTTTTGTCTGAGCAAGCCACTAACTTGGAATAAGGCCATGAGAGTTAAAACCAGACAGCCAGAGTATAAAAAGATGCCTTAGCAGGGTGTGTAGGTGGTGGTACCTGTTTTGCGTAGATATTAACCACAGTGGCTTTGGGGCACTCATTTGTGGATTCGAAGAGCTGTAAATGAGAACAGAAATGCAAAATCAATTGAAATATCATGCCCTGCTTTAGTCATATACCTACAAAACAGGCTACTACACACGCTAACTGTCCATCAAAATGGCCAGCGCAGTGGTTGCATGCCACCGTGTTCCTCTCATTATCTCTAAAACAGCGGCAGTATGGCTGACTGACATCATGCGTGCCAATAATTTCTCTACCCTTGCTACTTTTCAACAGCACGTTATTAAGCCTATTTAAAGTTTACTCCGCAGTCCGTTTGCATGTCTCTGCGGACGCTGGGATGAGGAGACAGAGTGTATTGTTCAGGCCTAACTAGAAGGATTCTGGGAGCTCCAGTCAGTCACACAGGTGGCAGGGAAATTACAGCGTACACAGACTTGTAGTTTGGATGTTGTCCACTTCTGGAAGCCAATAAAGACTAGCCAGACTGCTGCCAGCGACTGCAAAAGCTATACTTGGATGTAAACGGCGAGGGGAAGCCAAGAAGAACACCGCTCGTAGAACAATATGTTTCAGGATTAGTGCTATAGGAAATTATCTCATATATTTTGGGAATGGGTGCACTAAAGGGACTGTTTTTATTCTATCCAATAAACCCAGAAGCTTGGCCAGTCAAACCCATTAACTTAGGGAAGTAGTTCTGGAACCTCTCTCATTCAAGACTGGTCCTACAGACAAATCAAAACAGTATTTAAAATGTATGAAAAGTATGTTTAAAAAATGTACTCAGACATTACATTTTCCTCATAAAATCAATTGAAATAAAATGCACCACTCCTGACGGTGCAGGTTTATTTTATCAATGTGTTCCACTCCTTGTAAATCCAACTCAAATCAATGATTAACATTTGCATAGAATGGAAGAATAATTAGGACAGTTGGCCAGGCTACATTCCTGGGGTAAACACTACAACAAACCTGTAACCATTTTATATATAATATGTAAACATTACTTCCTGAAGGCACTGTAGCATCCTTTCTTCTTTTTGAAACAACAAAAGAAAACTACAGATGTTTAATCCCTGCACTACTTGGGCTTGGCTTGTGTTGTCTTTGTGTTACTATGCCTTCAGGCGCACACTGATGTCTCTGCTTCCTCCTGTGTTCTCATGTTTTCAAAAGAAAGGGTGGACATCTGAACCACAAATCTCCTGTCTGGTGCCAGCAAGGAGGTCCACAGAGCAGCTGCTAAACAGGAAGGAAAGAAGTGTAAACTTGCAAAGAACATTATTTTGACTGCATAAACAACAAATATTATTTATACTTTGCATGTGTTTTTTTTTTTTTTTTTTTTTTTTTTTAATGGAATGGATTAAAACAGGAAACAGTGCATCTAACAAAGCATCAAAGAATGAAAAAAAAAATCTAGTCCACTTTCGCAATCTTTAGATACACTCTTTCCCTATGCACCTTGAAATTCAAATACTAAATTGACAGATGATTTTCTAACAATCCAGCCACTGAAGGTCACAAGCCAGTATACTTTCATTGCATCCAATGTAAAACCACTGCCTACTCAATATATGAAATACTGCATAGATGATTTTCTGTGGTAACCTCAAAAGGGAAAAAGATAAAAAAAGGAAGAAAAAAAGAAGGAGAAAAAAAAGGAAGAAATATAAGGAAGAAAAAAAAAGGAGGAAGATAGAAGATGGTTTCCTGATACTGTGCAGCTCCAATACAAAAACTTAAATGCAGTGACACAAAAGAAAATGTGAACACACACTTACACCTACAGTATGATGGATTCATAGCACAGGAGTGGTCTAATGCATACAGGCCTCCAGGGAGATGACCTTTGGCAGAGAGGGCAGCCAATCATACAACATTCCTCCACTGGCTGTGTTGAGGTCCTGGACACATTTACAAATCACTGTGAATAAAGTTAGACCATCACATGTGACACAGTAAGGGTTCCCTATCATAAAAAACCAAGCGAATATTAAAATCAGCTGACAAAATGTTGGATCGAAGAAAGATTGATGACTGACTAACAGGGGCTATAGATTCATTATGTATAAATCATTGCAGATGTAAGTTTCTCTTGATTTATTTGATGCTTTGATTAATGGACTCACAAACTGTAGTGAGAAAAACCTAATGAAATTAGAATTTAAAATTGAGTTTCATTTGAATAACTTTTCCAAAGGTGCAAATCACAAATCAATTCCTCAGTATTAAGTGAATGTTCAATGGATTTAATCAGGCCTTTTTTTACATTATATAAACTCAATCAATACTCCATAATGCATCACATATGACTTTTGCTGCAATATCTCATGCTATGTTTGTGCATTGTGTTATGAATAAAATTACCAAATGGCTGCCAGCCAGTAGATACACATTAAGAAAAGTATTACTGCTAGAAAATCATTATTAGTCATAGGGATGCCATATCCATCCAACACCAACCACAAGAATTAGTCACTGTGAAAAGGAACAAGGCAGTGACATTCAATAAAGGCTTACTGTTACATCTGTGATCCCTGCTTAGGTATACAAGAAGAGATCTTATGTCAAATGCAGCTTTGTGCTATCAAAATAAACCGGGAACCTGACAAACACACCTCATCAGTGAGCTAAAAGCTACAAATAATCCTTTTACATGAAAGATCATTTGCCTGATAATCCAGGGCTGAGGTGCATCAGATACATTACATGATGGCAGTGACTCACACACACAGTCACAAAGAGGTGATCATGTGTTAAATGTTTGGCAGTACTGTTATTTCAAATGTGATGTTAGGCTATGCTAAGTATAACTCATGAGTTGTTAAAGTTAAAATTGTAACATAAAGCATATTTTTCATATTTCAGATAATTTCCATGACCTGCTGATTTTTAGACTAACTAACTAACTAAATAAATACATTTAAAGCTTGTAAAGCTACGAAGTCAACTTCTTGGGCCAACTGACATAAAATTCGGATATTTCCTATTGAAAGTAAAAGCCGCATGGTCGCGTGCAACATCTGAACGTAAATGCCGCGAAAAATTGCAATACATGAAACTAAAGACTGCAGGTGGTTTTTAATCAACATATTTACTTGCTCATATTTAATTAGCCGTTATCTCACTAATAATATGTGTGCTACTTGTATTTTGAAATCAAATATTTTAAGCTAGCTTGGTAGCTTTTCAGTTCAATTATAAATTACTAGCTTTTTTATCTTAAACTACTGCCACTTAATTAACGTGGTACATTTAGGCGTGTAGAAGCTTTATTTGATTAACAACACAGTGTTTTACAGGATCAGGATAAGCTAAATGGCAGCTCAAAACTACATTGCTATTGCAGAACTGCATCCCAACTTCAGTCATGCGGTGAGTAGTGGATTTTGTGTAGTATTTCTGACTGGTTTGCTTAACTTACATTGAAAACTGCGTTTCCTTTATCCTCCTGTTACCTTTGGCAGAAGTTAGCTGGTGTTGTCATTGGAAAAACGGACAGCAGAAGTTTTCCTGATAGAAAAAGTGAGTAGTAAAAATATTTGTATAGTTACCTTACCTTAATTCTAGATAGTGTCCTTTTAATCACTCTTGGCGCTACAGCTTGCTTCGTATCTTGTATAGCAGCGGCTTCTAGTGGTTAGAAAATGTAGTTTTTAATAGCCTGTATAGTACAGATAGTGAGGCTTGTTCACCGACCTTGCCTGTGTGAATTTCAGATATTGGTGAAGAAAGACACACTTTTGGATTCACCATAAGAGACTCTCCTGGCTACTTCATCAATGTGTCTGCCTGGGGAAGTGCTGCATACATAAACAGTCTTTCTAACAGTTTTTCTATTGGGGAATGTGGTAAGATTTGTGTTGTTGCTTTGACACAGCTAGAAACACTTTGAATATGTTCAGAGTACAATGTTTTTCACATATATAATCTTCACAGTGACCATAGAAAACCCATTAATTACCCACAAAGATCCAGAGAAGGCAGACAAATTCTGTCCTACAACTCCAAGGTGCTGTAAATAAAGTAACAGAATGAGTTCATGTGAATTGCTTTGTTAAAGTGATGTTATTACAATGGCATTATTTTGTCTCAGCCTCTACAGACTGAGTGTGACAGAGGCTCATTCCCAGGTTTACATGTGTGCTGACATGGTCGTCATCGAGAGGACGCTGCCACTTACACACCTGCCAGTGAAAGACTCTAGGGACTTCTACTCTCTTGGAGACATAGTTGCCAATGGGCAGACACTGAATGGCACTTTGATCAATGTTTTGGCTGCTGTAAGATCGGTATGATAGACTTGGCCAGGATCATGTGATTGAGAGAAATTGGCACAAATGTTGTGAAATTGGCAGCAATGTTGTGGTCCCACACCAAGTTGCCACCATGGTAGATTTAGCCTTGGCATTTAGTAGGCATATCCTCTGTGAAAAGTCCAAAAACATAGAGCTTCACAAAGTTATTTTACTGGCAACCAGTAAGCTATTATTTAAAAAAAAAAAAATGGGTCTGTCACTGTGGGCACAAAAGACCAAGCTACACCTCTTGCCATTTGCCATTATATGTACAGCCTAAAACATAGTTACAATGACACAAGTTTGAATATCTGCACGAGTAGATTTAGTTGTTTTTTTGTTTTTTTTCATTTTGTAGGTGTTTGCACTTTTCATCAAAGTAAAAGTATTATTCTAAACAGCTTTTAAAAAATACACATTACAATAGGGCGCTCCCAAAAACATAAAATGTTGGAAGCCCACTATTGACTTCATTTTCACTACAGTTGTATTTTAACATTTATACTGTGTTTATCTTTATTGAATTGCCTCTCCAACTTGTGTCTTGTGGTTCTATAGTGCCCAGAGCAAACCAAGAAACCAAAATTAATTTTAAGGCCGTAAAGTTCAGTCAGAGGCCAGGCCCTGCACTTAAAGTCCTCATTTAAAAAAGAGCCAACTTTGAGATGATTTTGTTTACTTTTTCAGATTGGAGAGTTGAAGCAGTTCACCACTTCAGACGGACGCAAAGGGCAGAGACTGGAAGTGAAGCTCTTTGATGACTCTGTATCTTCCTTCCCTCTCGTCTTGTGCGTCACACTCATTTATTCATTTGGATAAACATTTTTTTTTTCCAAATTTTTTGCTTTTTGTGCTATATTCCACTTTATTGGCCTCTAGACCACCAAAGTGTATCTTTGCTTCACCACAAATTTACTTCACTGATATCAAGCCTCTGAAGTCCATGTGTGTTTGATTTTCACCCCACTCTCCCCTGAGTAACTTTTTGACCCCTGTTTCACTCACAGCTGGGACAGAGAGGCCATTCAGCTCGTACAAACTCTGATACCCAAAGAGACGGGTAGGTTAACAGCTGCTGCTCATTCTCAGCCACAAACCCAATCTTTATTTGAGTGTTATTCTGGCCTGTCGTATCACATTAACACAGAGAACCAAAGAGAAGCATGAAAAGGATATCTGAGATGTAACTAACTGTTGTTTTAACTTTTATTTTTCATTCAAAGTGCTCTTCATAGCTGATGTGAAGATTAACTTTGACAGTTTTCGAAATGCTATGACAGCCACTGTTAACAGCAAGACCATTATCACTGTCAACCCAGGTAAGGAAATATCATAACATTTACAAAACATACCTTCTGATAGAAGTGTCTGTAGTAATGTTTTCCAAAATAGTTTGAAAAACCTTCTTCCTTCTGTGTGGTTGGCATATTTCCATTGAGCTATGCATTTTGTTGCTGTCCAAGTCAATCAACATTTGCTCTTAGATACCAGAGAGGCCAGCCTGCTGTTCAGCTACGCTAAAGAGGTCTCTGAGAGTGGAGGTCTGGATGAAGAGGAGAAGCCTGAAGATGTTCCTGGTGAGTGACAGAAAATAAAATGAATACAGCTTTATAGTCATTATTTGGATTAACTCTTCCTCCTGTATTTCCTTAAATGACACGTTCCCCAAACCATTTACCATCATATGTCCATAAAGTAGAAATAATGAACGTAAAGATACAAAATTTCAAATAGACAAGCCCAGTTCCTAAAGAATTACAACTACTATAGACTGATCTGATCTGTTGTTGTTGCAGTCGAGTCCATCACTGATGTGTACACAGTAAACCAGCTCAAACAAAAGGCACTGGAAGATTCAGAGCCATTCTTTGGTGTCACATACAGCTTCATCTCCAAACTCGATGTTGACTCTTCTGTTTCTAAAGTCATTCGAACACGATGGTAGTATCTCCAGAAAAAAAAATCAATATCACTTTATTTTTTCTGATCATTTTAGTCATTAACAAATTAAATATTCAACTTTACGTGAATAATATACTTCACGTGAAATGTGAGGAAAAGACAGTTTATCCATGTGTAGCACCAGGTGTAAATTTCAAGTATCTGAGGACATGCAGAGCTGCACCAATGAGATGTGTCCAGGAAGAGAGCAGGGTTTTTCTGCCGCTACTGTCTTTGACCTGCTGGTGGACTTCTCTGACCACACTGGGACACTGCACGGCTCCACCCTCAGAAGCCCAGTTGCAGAGAAGATACTGGACTGCACGGTAACACTTTTCTTTTACCTATGCTTGCAGTATAGACACTAGGTGATGCTGAAAGTAAAGAACAGCGATGATTAACAGTAGTTTTCAATGTACAGACAGACGAATTTACAAATCTGACTAATGATGAACGGACTGCTTTGAAGTGGAAATTTCTTTTGGAAAGATGCAAGATATATGTAAAGGTGGGCGATACTTTTGAGGTCTATTGTGTGGTAAAGCAAAAAACAACCAAGGAGTAATTCACAGATTTTTATAGATCCTCCCACCCAATAAGATGAGGACTGGAGCCAAAGGGATAATCCTGGGCTGTTCCTTGGCCGATCCCGGAGAGGTGAAGCAGCACATGTCTGCAGTGCTGCAGAGGATGTAACCTACACATAGTGGAGGTGAAGAGCTATTCTGGCAGGAAAACTGTTCCTTATTTCTGTGTGTTGTCCTTATTTAAAATATTTATTTATACTTCTAAAATACGTAATTTAACTGCTCTAACTTATCTGTCTTCTCTTAAATTGATTGTTAAGCTCAAGCTTTATCATAAATAAACTGGCTTCATGTCAAAAAAAAAAAAAAAAAAAAAACATCTGGCATTGATACATGACGTTTCTGTGTGATGTTTATTGTGTGGATATATTGTAAAACACTCAACCACCGTAATGTCCATTGGCATTTCATGTCTTTTTTCCTTGTGGTATGACCCTCAAATTTTGAGGCTCCAGTGGCGCAATCGGTCAGCGCGCGGTACTTATATGACAGTGTTCTGCAGAGCTATGCCGAGGTTGTGAGTTCGAGCCTCACCTGGAGCACAGCTGTTTTAAAGCACATCACCTGTTCATAAAGATCTTTAAAGAGATAGGAAAAGTAAGTGAGAGTGGGCTCACCCAGCCTCTGACTTATCTTCTCATCCTGACGTTATGGTGTACATGTAGCTGTCGAAGAGGTAATTCAGTTGGTTTATGCAGTCGGTGATGCACTGATGCATTATTTAATTCAGCACATTGTCGCTGGGACCTGCAATAATAGGATCAGCCAATAAGTGGCGGTCTTGAGCTGTTTTAAAGTTGGCGGAACTGAAAATATTGTCAGTACCTCCACGGGACTTATTAGAGTGACGCACCGATTTGGACAACAGCAAATCCTTTTTCCAGGTAAGCAAAATTTTACAGATCTTACCCACTAAATAAGCGCTTAAGTGTTTAGTCTAAGCGACCTTAAAATTACATTAAATAACTAACTTTTTAACTGCTCTTTTGTGTGTGTTTTTTAGCTTTGCACGTATGCACTGCTAGCTTTAGCATAATGTCAGAGAAGTGTTAAAATGACAATAATTGTGATATTTATTTTCAGGTGGACTATCCCACTGACATACCTTCTTGGATTTGAATGTGTACAATTGTACACGCGAGAGCCTGTGTCGTGACAGACAGCGGTCAGACATGAATGTGAACCAGGGGACAGTGGGCAGTGACCCTGTCATTTTGGCCACGGCTGGATACGACCATACAGTCCGCTTCTGGCAGGCCCACAGCGGGATATGCACCAGGACAGTTCAGCACCAGGACTCTGTATCCTTTATCAGTAAAGACAAAAGTTAAGAGTAATCTGTAAAGTCAAATTAGCTCTAAATGTCTTAAACAGTTTTAACTACATCACATAACTTCTTTAACGTTTGCCTCCAGCAAGTTAATTCACTAGAGGTCACACCTGACAGGAGTATGATAGCTGCTGCAGGTTGGTTGATGCAATGTGCGCTATTGTAACTAAAAGTATATTTTTAGAAAGTCTATGAAAGTCACAATAATGGTTTAAAAATGTTTCTTATCTTGTATATGTTTAATTTGTTTGGGTTTAGGATATCAACACATTCGCATGTATGATCTGAACTCCAACAACCCCAACCCAGTAATCAACTACGATGGAGTCAGCAAAAACATCACCTCTGTGGGTTTTCACGAAGATGGTCGCTGGATGTACACAGGAGGTGAAGACTGCATGGCCCGTATTTGGGACTTAAGGTACCACAGAATATCCCATAGTTGTTTATCCCTTTGTCTTGTGTGTTCATAATCAATAAACAATTTCCCCTCTAATAGGTCCAGGAATCTGCAGTGCCAGAGGATCTTTCAGGTCAATGCTCCTATTAACTGTGTGTGCCTACATCCAAATCAGGTAAATAGCAAAACTCAGTGTTGGATTATAGTGATTCAAACTTTACAGTCATTAATATGTTTGAGCCCATATTGTGATGTTTTTAGGCAGAGCTGATTGTTGGAGACCAGAGCGGGGTTATTCATATATGGGATCTGAAAACTGACCACAACGAACAGCTAATTCCCGAACCAGAAGTGTCAGTAAACTCTGTACACATTGACCCTGATGCTAGTTACATGGCAGCGGTCAACAGCTCGGTCAGTAAACAAGCATACTTGAATCAATTTGAAAAAATTATGGTTTGCCATATATGTAGCTTCTCCTCTTGACAGGGAAACTGTTATGTGTGGAACCTTGCTGGAGGCATGGGTGATGAGGTGACTCAGCTTATTCCCAAAACAAAGATCCCTGCACATAAGCGCTACTCACTTCGCTGCAAGTTTAGCCCTGATTCCACGTAAGTCTTTTGTGTGGAAAGTGCAGTAAAGTAGGAGGTTATTCAACAATAGATTTAGGCAGAACATTTTGTAATTATGGAAACAACAATTTTCTGCTTTTATCTCCAGTCTATTAGCCACCTGTTCAGCAGACCAGACCTGTAAAATCTGGAGAACATCTAATTTCTCTCTCATGACGGAACTGAGTATCAAGAGCAACAATCCTGGGGAGACATCCAGAGGCTGGATGTGGGACTGTGCTTTCTCTGGAGACTCCCAATACATAGTGACCGGTCAGTGCACTACAACCAACCAGTGTTATCAACTCTAAAGGCAGTATATAATTCAGATTCTTCAATCTTGTTTTTGTGCACAGCCTCTTCAGACAACCTTGCTCGGCTGTGGTGTGTGGAGACTGGAGAGATCAAGAGGGAATATAGTGGTCACCAAAAGGCTGTGGTGTGTCTAGCCTTCAACGACAGTGTGCTGGGCTGAAAAGGCAGGTTAAAACAGCAGAGTGGACTTTAAAGCAAGATTAAGACCAGACACACCTTGAAGTAAAGCCTGTGCTTGTCAATAGCAAGGCAGTATTTAAGGTTTCTGTCCTGGGATGTCTGTGCTAATCTCTAGTAGAGCATTTTCTGAAAATGTGCTTTGAAAGACAAATATTTATGTTATCTAATTCATGTGTAAAAAGGACCACATAATTCACTAATGAAAGTTGATTGTGCCATGGTGAAAATTGTGTATGACTGATATATTAAATCACTGTTGGAGCTCAGGATGTGCATAAATAATACTTTTTTTCCAACCTAAGGATTAATCCTGATTCCAGTTATAGAACATCCTTTTATTAAGCAGATCAAAAAATCACACAGTAAAAAAGGCTACACATTATGACTTGCAGAAAATACAGTTTGTGGCATGTACAAAAGGGGATTTTTCTCATGTAATCTGTGCAGCATGCCACCAGATAGGGTAAAACCCATGCAGGGAGTGATGAAGGCGCTTTGGTGATAACTGTGACAGCCTGTCCCCAGCTCTTCACTCTCGGAAGCATTGAAATGCACTGTCTGGAAGAGTTGGCTGCCTCACCTGTTTACAGGCCACAATAAGGCACAAAGGAAACTCTCTTCTTTTTTGTAGAAGTACCTAAAAAGGTTACTTTTTTCCCCTGCTTTCTTATGGGAGCCAAAGAGGATACAGTCACTCCGGCAGGTAATAGAAACATACAGAGACACAAATATTGCTGGGGAAGCAGATGTCAATGCAGAAGTAGACTAGCCTCTGTTTGCCTGGACCTAGGAAAGAAATCAATCTTAAAAAACGGATAGACCTTTGCAATATAAAGTGTATATATACATTATAGGAGATGTGAGACATTTATACCTTAAAAAGAGT
This sequence comes from Bostrychus sinensis, assembly GCA_020698575.1. Lineage (NCBI taxonomy): Eukaryota > Metazoa > Chordata > Actinopteri > Gobiiformes > Eleotridae > Bostrychus > Bostrychus sinensis. The sequence continues at coordinate 11,162,408 of CM036260.1, read as the reverse complement.
CTAGTCTTAAAAATACAGTATATGATTGGAATATAACTTTAATGTCATCAGTCTCTTTACACTGTAATAGTCTTTTAAAATGTAGATATTTATATAAATCAATTGAAACAATCTTGAATTTGTTCACACTTTAAGAATTGTTTTCATACATAGTTACAAAATGAAAGGTAAAGCTGACATTGTAAAATAGACATGATGTATCAGTTGACTAATTAGATTTAAGTTTAATTGAACATCCAGTGTTTCAAGAGTCAGTGCACTGCAGCAGTGGAAAGGTCACTATACGTATAGTCTTAAGTTACAGTTACACAGCTCCAAGCTTAAAGCTTACTTTTACAGTGGTAAGGCCCTAACAAACTAATCTTAAACTTGCATCTTGTAATCTTACAGAAGTGTTATAATGTACTGCTCTTAAAGTTTCAACTTGACTAGACATTGTCTAATTAAGTGGCTGGATGACTAAAAAACAGTCATATAATTTCTATAATAGGGCTGGATCTTTCTGGGTTTGGTTTAATGTTCACATTTTAGTTCTCACCATCAGTTTTCTGGGTCCAGTGCACTGTGCTGTCCTGACACAGCTGCTGCAGCGGTTCGTCCAGTGTGGACATGTCCACCTGACTAGATCCCACAACACTCAAAAACTCTATGTGTCTCTGAGTCACATTCACGATTAGATGGTACTGACCCTGCAGAGACAAATATCTTCAGTGTTATGTAATAAGTGTGAGAAATCATATTATCATCACAGCCACAAGACATGGGAGTCAGTCCACAATAGATGATGAGGACAACAAAAACAGACTGACCTAAGTTGAAACGTGAGCAGCTATTAAACTGACTCTTTGTGGATGAGGTCAAAAAGGCCTCACATTTGTCCTCTTATTTATCACAAAACCAGTGTGTAATTGCAGCACTTACACTTGTGATTGGTTCAGACTAGGGAACCACTTACACTAGTGTTATGCTTGAGTGACTCACATAACAGCCAGATTTTCTCGGTTTGAAGAGACCAAGACCACCATTGTGCTTCTTGGGGACAATGCAATCCTCAATCTACTCTGTATCCTACCCAGTGATTAAAAAAATAACAATAAAGCAGAAAAATTGTTAAGTCTTGGTTTATAATTATCAAATAAAATAACTTGTTCATTGTCATTTTGTTGTTAGGCCCTTTGCCACTGAACAGATGCACCCTGACCAAAGCATTACTCCGTTTTTAATCCAACAGAAGTAGTCTTAAAGCCAAAAAGCTCTCACACAGAGCGACTATTGTGCCCAATCCAAAGCTCCAGTCCTGTGCGCTGCGTCCTGTAAGGAGATCCTGTGCAGAGGGGGCTGGAAGGATCAGATGTGCTGAGGAATTTATCTGTGGAGGCGAGGAACAAGGAGCCAAGGAGCTGGGCACACAGACGAAAAAGCTTCTCTAGGCCTCATATGCTTCACCTCTTTCTTTGTACCGGGTGGCCAACAAGTCATGCAAAACCTATGAAACTTAGTAGGATCGGTGGAGCGCCACTTTGGGGGATAAGGGCATGAGTCACCATTAGAAAGGCCAGGTTGAACATGGGAGAGGCCTCGAATTTGGCAAAGCTAAAAGGGCAACCTCTTAACCCTGCTTATGTTGTATCATGTTTCTTAAATGAGAAAAGGATAGTCCATTTTTGTATAAATCAAATTTGAAATGTCACACTCTTATTACCTTGTGTGTTGACTCACGGAGGAAGGAATATACATTGTCATAGTCAGACTTCTCCATCTTTTGTAGGAAGCATTTCTCCTGGTTTACTGGCTTGTAACATATCAAACCCTACAACAGAAACGTTTCAGACTTATTTTATTTTAAAATTTAAAATACTCTGAGATCACTTGCTGACCTCTGCCAAGACATTAGCCCTATTTTGTAAAGGTTACAATAGAGTGTCCAATTGAGTATCTACTAGTTCAGGGGTAAGTGCTGCTGCTCCACAAAACCTTTATATCTCAGAATGATTAACAAATTTACTTAAACTAATAATTTGTTCCTTTACTGCCTACTTGGGGCTGAAGTTAGTGTCTTTGCCAATATGTTGGAATGCTATAAAATACTTTCTTGTACCCTTGGATGTTGAGTTGTAGCTACATCAAAACCAATCATTTCTTTCCTGGCTCACTACTGACCTTTCCTAACTCTGGCAAAAACCATACCTTCTTGGGAGATGTAAAAATAAGGACATTGTTGCAATTCACTTACTTGTCTGATATCAAAAAGTACAGTGGATGTCTGGTTAGCTGGTGATGCTATAGAAAAGATCACCATATTATTCTGCTGGTCCACAACTGCTGACTGGTTTATTACAGCGCCAGTTGGATCTGGAGCTGTGAATCTTACAATCTGTAGAGACTAAAACATCATTAAATGTCACCTCAAGCCTATCAGATGTCTGTGGCTAATCAGGTAATGAATGACATACCTGAGTGGAAGGTTGTGACATCCCAAAATGTCCTGTTAAACCAAGCACTAGGATAAACAGGAGTAGAGCAGCTGAGAGACTGGGCCAAAATGCCTTGTGGGGGAAGTAGGACTGAAAAGGGACAATTTGGCCTCCATCCTGAAAAAAGAATGAATGTACAATCACCCTGCTAATGACTATTTCTCCTTATGTTTACAATGAGGTCTGAATTTTTATTAGAGAGTTTAACCTAATTGTTTTTAGAAGAAGATGCTGCCTACCCAGAGCTTTAAATGTTTTAAAGCTAAACCTAAAGAATTTCCCTCTTAAAATTGAGAAAATGGCAAACCACTACAACATTATATGTTTACATAAATTCTGAACACTTATTGAAGTTATTAACTTTTATCTATACATTTAAACTCAAAGCCCATTCAAAAGGAGCGCTGCTGGTTTGAAATGTGTGGGAAAAAACTGTCCCAAAGCCTAGCCTTTTTATTGTTTACATTAAATTACTGGAGATTAAAGAACTTTGTCCGTGCCTTTTCCCTGTTTGCTTATCAAGCCCAAAGAGATCATCCAAAAAGTTTCACTGGTAAAAATGTGTTCAATATGAACAAATATTTCTCAATCCTTGACAGTTCTACATCTAGATGACTGAGAAACCACCCCAACTCTGAATGATGCTCTCACCGTGGACTGTGCATCCTCCAAATGGTTTTCTGAATGTTTCCAGCACCTGACCATCCTGTGTCCCGTCACAGCCTCTCACTCTGTTGTCTCCCTTCTCGCAGCTATCGGCATGGAGCAGTGATCATGTCCAGCACTGACTGAGATTCAGTACACCTGGCCAGCCTGTCTTTTGTCCCCTCAGACCTCCCCCACCTGCTCGTGTCTGTTCACATCCCTCCCTCCTCCTTTTCCTCCCACCATAGTCTTTTCACTTCTCCCCAAATCAGTCACCCATTTCACACTAATCTCCGTACATCTTGCCAAGTTTTGTCTTCCTGCAATTTCCCTTTTGTGTCTTCCTTACCCACTGTCACTGCAGCCCCTTTAACATTACCCATCTTTCCATTGCCCCTGTTCCCCCACCTCTCAAACATGCACAAACATGAGAGCAATTGGCTGGCTGTCCGGGCCAGGACAATGGACAAAGGGCCAGGGCAGGGGCAGATTGGAAAGGCTCTCTCATCAGGTGATAGGTGATAAGGACTTCTGACTCGCGCTGCACCCAGCTGACGACAGTCCAAGGTCACTTACCACAGCAAAAGGTGCTTTAAAATTCTACAGATCACATGGCAGGGACGTGGACTGTAACCTCCGTCTCACAGTACATCATAATATTCATTTGTACTGCAATAACATCATGATTCTTCTATGTTACATTTGAAAAATAATTATCCAAACAGGCTGTAGTGAATCCAGTTTAAAAAGTCAGTATCAGAGTGGTTAGTAGTCCTGCCTTAAAGCAAGGAGATTTTGGTTTTGATCCCTAGGCTGGTTGACATGTCATCTCTTCTCCCATTTGCCGGTTCTCCCTGCATTCCTCCTATCACCCAAAGACATGCATATATAGGTGGAAGTGCATATCTAAACAACCCTTAGTGAGAACATGTGATTGTGGTTGTCTGTCGGTGTATGCAAGTGTTAGCACATAGTTACTGGGATAGGGGTCATCGGGGCTGGGTTTATTCTTGACCTACATAGCTTTGACTGACAAAAACTAGAGCTAAATCAGCATTGTAAAGCATCTCTTTTTTATTACTCAAAATCAAATTCTTTTCCTGTGGAGCTGTAAATATTACGAATATCATAGCAATATTTGAAATAGATTTTTTTTTCCCTGTGGCACTGTACAATACTAAATGATACCACTATAGTTCAAACAAAGATACACTAAAGATCTGTGCTAATTCATGTTGTCTGAAGTCATAAAAACATCACTTAGGGTCTTAAAATTGCCTTTCCTTGATGCATGCAACCATGGATACTACACATTTAATGTCTTTATGCCTTTTTTCCTGCCCGACTTGAGTGTAAAAAGTTGCCTGGCATTGTTGTTAAAACTTTCAATTTATTCATAAATATTTAACAAAAAGTTCTAAATTTACTTGTTTAATTGATCTGACTTTGTGGTGTGGTGTGCTTTATAGACAATCGGTGATAAAATGTAAGGTTTTAATAATCAGACTACTGTCTAGTTCTCTTAAATCCCTGGTTAGACTCGGGTCAGAAAGAGACAACAGGTGTTGTTTGTGCTCCTTATAAAATCTCCATCTGTTTTATTAATAGACAATGACAAAACAGAATGACTGCACCACGCTATAAAATGTATAATACCAACTGAGGTCAGACAAGTACTTAGAACATGACAGTGATCTATTCAGCTGAATAAAAATACGTCATGTTAGCTGCAGTAGTGTTACATTATTATAAATAAAAGCACAGACTGTTATCAACTTTTGGTTATTATGTAAAGCATAGATATACACATATACTATGACTATAATAAGAGTAGATTTGTGCTAAAAACAAAACAGGTGAAGTTAGACACAATACCTCCATTCATGAAAGTATTGAGTACTACGAGATTTTGGAGCCTCATCTAAACTGATGCAAACTGAACTTAAGCAGCAGAATACTACATGATACCCGGGTTAGATCCCTTGGTTAAAAATTCATGGAGGTATTGTGTTTACAGTTGGTTGATATCTCGGCTTGTGAGGTCTGCGCTGACTGGACTAAAGGAACAAAAATGCAAAAAAAAAAAAAAAAATGTTTGTATCAATTAAAATATAAAAACAGTTTGAACATTTTACATTTGAATGTGTTCAGAAACTTCCTGCACTAAACGCTACTGGCGTATATGGACCAAACAGACAAAAACAGCTCAAGTCTAAGCAGGTTCAGTGCATTTAGCTCAGCTTATATCAGTTCTTTTGAATATGCAGCAATACCCTAAATAGTGCTCTGTTACAGAACTGTTTGCTCATTTCCTTCTCCAGTTTGATTTTGAGTTGCTTAAGGGAATTGCATCATAGATTGAATGACAAAGGGCTTTTTATGTAATCTCTTTTACCAAATACAACCATATCTTATACATTATCTGAATATAATATACATATATATGAATAATACTGAAATAAAGGTAAAAGTCTAATTTAGTCACTGCTGGCAATTATTAGGTAATAAAATATTGATTTGTCCCGTGACTTGTCTTGTCTCGGCTTTGTCACCCACAGCAGCTACTTCTGCTTAGAAGTGACTTTGTGAGTTTGTGTAGTTAAATCATGTTTCCCTCCCTTTTAGAATTTACTTTGTTCAAGTATCTCATGATGGTCTCATTCTCGCAAGGCAGGGAGCAGGTCTGCGATGCTCTCCACATAGTAATCGGGGACCATGCCCTTCTTCTCTGGACAGCCACTCTTCAGGTGGGCCTGTGCCTCTGCCACAGTGCTGACCCCTGTGAGTGTGAGGAGAGTCTTCAGGCCACAGTTGGAGCCCAGGAGGATGTCTGTGTCCAGACGGTCCCCCACCATCAGGCAGCGCTCCCGGTCCACACTGTACTGAGAGGCCACACAGTCGAACATGAACTGGTTCGGTTTTCCCACAGTCTGGGCCTGACGCTGGGCTGCTGCCTCTACAGCCTGCAGGAGACAGCCCGTACCTGACAAAACACATAGGTTGTTTCTCTCTTTGATGGGCAATTCAGTTAAATTCAGTGTGTCAAGTAAAAGAAATTGATAAAGAATTAAATAAAGAAAAAATATATCTATATAAATTATCTAGTCTTGTTGTAAGTAAGTTGCACTTACCTGGGACAGCCTTGCCTCCTTCCAGGGGCAGCCTGGAGTCCCTGTTGGTCCCCACAAACAGACAGCCCTGGTTCAGGTACTGCATGGCTCTGTTCAGTTTCATGTAGCTGAAATGCTCATCAAAGCCGACCACCACCGCCTTCACCTCTGGGTCTAGGGGCACGTTGGCCCAGTCGGCCTGCTTCCCGGTGACAGGGTCCGGTCCCACACCGGTCTGCTGGATCCCAACTGCCTCCAGCTCCTGCTTCATGGCGTTGCTGCCCAAGAGGTAGACTTTTCCCTGCAGCTTGCACACCGTCCTGAGGTACACGGCACAGCAGTACGCAGTTCCGAACACGTCGTCCTCGGTCACGTTGAAACCCAACAAGGACATTTTCTCGGCGTACAGCTTCCTTGTCTTGCTGCTGTTGTTTGTGACGAAAAATACTTTTTTGCCATTTTTCTTGAGGAGGTTAATGACTTCAGCAGCCCCTGGAATAGCCTGATCCCCTCGCCAAATCACACCATCACAGTCAAACAGGACACTGTCAACGGAGTCCAACACTTGTTTTATGAGCGCCCCGCTCAGCCGCGTGCATTTTGCCCCAGACATTAGGAGAGTCTTTCACACACTGAGGGTGTTCAAAATATGTGAAGGACCTGTAAATCTCGGCAGGGAAGTAGGTTGTATCTGTGGTCTTGCTTGATTTAATTCATCCCTGTCAAAATCCTCTTGAAAAAGACTGACCTTTTCACAGCAGCATTACTTCCGCACCGGCTTAAAGGGACACAAACACAGCCACTGAAGCCCCGCCCCTTTCCCTATGTGACTCCAGTTGGGAAGGGCAGCCTATTTTACTGTTCTGACAATTTATTAATCACTATTGCGTCCTATAAATCGTTGCGGACATGTAAATCTACCTTTCACAGGAAAATGTATCACACACAATACAGGGTTAGGGTTAGGCAGTAAGCTGGATCTTAGTTACAAGTATGTGGAACACCCTTTTATATTACAACTAGATTCATCATGTTATTCAAGGACAAAGCTGATGATATAGGTGAAATTAAATTGTAAACAAACTTCTCTTTGTCTGGATTTACCCATCTGTATCTGTATTTTGCTCCTTTGTTTGCTGTAGACAGGAAGTAGCTTGCAGTAGATCAAACTGTAGTTAAACAGCCAAAAGAGATTTATATGTAAAATTAAATATTTTGACACAAAATTATGACATGAGACCAGGTTTACAGATAAAAGCATTGAATTGATGCAAAGGGGTTGTAAACCAGTATACATTTTAGAACAAAATAGTACATCTTATAGCACCTGTAATTTAGCTGTGTGTGAAATGAGCTAGTCTATCACTGTAGACCATTATAGTCAGTCTTCACACATCATTTCACACTGGAGACATCAGCACCCATTACAAAATCACTTTATTTTTACACTGGCAGCTGCCTTGGCTTCTGTTGACAGTAAATTCAAGTGTTTTAAGTAAATGTAGCATAGTGTTCTATCCTTTTCAGTTGTCTTTTTTCTGTACAGGCTGTAGAGGGAAGAAAATCTCACCCAGGTTTCGTAGCAGCCCTTTACTGTAGAAGTGTCTTTTTGAGTGGTCTGGTGGCGGGTTGCACAGGCTGTCAGCAGTTGCTGGGTGACAGTGCTGACAAACATATCCTCGACTTTTGTACCATTCATTAGAAGTCTGGTTTACAAGAGCAAGGTAGGTATGAAACAAGGCATAGCCTGCCAGCAGGAAGAAGATGAAGACCAGAAACCCCAGCATGAAGACAATTCGAGGAAATGTCAGGAAAAGATGCTGTAAACAGGAAAAGAGAATTACATATTAATATTATGGCTATGAAAGTAATACATAAGCTACTGCTATTGTATCAGAAATGCATAAAAGTGCTATTACAGTATCAACATTTACAACCAGCTCTTCATCTCACCTGTACAACAAATAGAGGCCCTGCTGGCTGCTGCTGGCCATTTTCATCTATGTAACTGGCCCTCAGGAGCCCTGACCTCAGTACTGCATGTAACAGCATGTCTCCTGTTAGCAAGGCAATGTCGCCGGCCATGGCACACAGGCTGAAGAGGTATAGTAAGAAGTAGCGCGTGTTCTTACAACCAATGCAGTTGTTTACCCAGACACAGTGGTGGTCAAAACGCTGAACACACCTGTTACAGACTCCTGAAACACAAAATGTACAACATTTGTACAATTTATCAAAGGCCTAATCATGTTAGTTTGCTAAGGAAGTGTTGCAACAGGACAAAAAAAAAAATGATTGTGTCAGATAGATATAAAATAGATATAATACAAAACTGACTTTATCAATCCTCTATATATTTCGGTCACAAAGATACTTACTACAGTGTTTAGAGCGAGCAGGTTTGACAAGCTGACAGGTTGGACAGGAGACTCCTGGGTGAAATAGCTGTCTGTCATATGGGTAGATATGAAGCTGACCAGCAACTTTCTTTTTTGTCACTGTACCTGTCAGGTAGCAAGTTGTCAGAAATGTTTAAAAGAAATGGTGAAGTGACTCAGTATTGAAACTTAATTTCTTCTATTACAAGGAATTACAAATTACAAAATAGCATAGGCAGTGGTAGCTGTCAAAAAATTATATTTTAAAGGCTAAAATCTCTGATGAGACCTCTAGTTTATTCTTTCTGAGGAAAAGCAAATGAGGGATTGGATACAAATGGAAAAATGTGTTTGTCCTATATTAGCAAGATTGTCAGTAGAAACTGTGGAAATCACAGTTTGATGATGAGGCGAACGTTGCTGTAAACATATAACCTCCTGCTTTTATTTCACCTCCACTGTTTTACTTGTGGGGTTATTCAATCGTAGCTCTAAGAATAGGTCCACCGATCAAATAAAACTGGCCTGGACTTTTATCGATAGGTCAGGACTAAAGGGGACTAGAATAGAACAAAAGCAAAATCTGAAACTTTAAACGTTTCACAATACATTTTACCACACAACAGTTTACCTGGATCTCTTTTAATGCAGAGGTAGAAGAAAAATGTCTTGAAGGCTAGAAGAATGTAAGGCACTGACAGACTGGTCAGCGTGGTGTCCATGTCCCTGCAGTAGCCAAACACCTCATAAGTGAATTCAGCATACACAGCTCCTTCTAGCAGGATATGAAGATAGACGAACATGCTTGCTTCTACAATTACAAAACGCATACTTTAAATGAAAAAGTTGTCTAAATGTCAAGCATGTCTAAAATATTGATAATATAAACACATTATGTGTGGCTAGAGTAGCAACAAACCTTTGATGAAACAGCATGTGCATGACCCTCTGAGAAAGCCTTTGGAGCCATTTTGGTGTAATTGGTCCAAATAACTGGTCAAATAAAAATTAAGGATTTACACTTGAATTTAGACTGATGTTTAGAATAAATGGCATAATAACGCCACACACCGATCGTCCATTGAATTACAACCATCACTCTTCTTACCTTTGCAAGACCTTCCAAGAGGATAGACAAGGGAGTTTGCTGCTGTCCTGAATATTTGCAGACAAGGGCTATACATGTCAGCACCACCACGACGTAGATGGCAAATAAAGTCAGGAAATCCATGTCAATCTGCCAAGTTTACATGGAACAGGTGTCAAAGCAAAACAACGTGATCCATCTAATTTTTCTATACTATTAATTGCTATTGCCATTTTGGTTTAATTGTCAATTGCGTCTTTGAGACTACTGGGTTACTTATCAGCCGTACTACTACAGGTTAGCCCTCAAACATTGCATTACTTGCCCCAGCAGGTTAGCTTATCACTTTATCACTCTTTCGAAATATATTCACACTCATTTATCTGCTTACCTTTTAATGGAAGTCACACATAGCCACCTTTTAGTGTAATATCTCACGTTAACATTGTTAGTTTCACTGTCGCAAGCGCTGCATATCAGCTCCACTTTCTCTCCATGCCCAGGTCGTGTCAGCAGTGCCACTTCCTTAGCATTATCTTAGCAAACTAGCTCCCAGGCTACAGCCCTAGCGGTGGCTGCTGGATGTTTACAGAGGGCTGTAGTTGGCTGAGGATTGGATAGACTACGGACCTGCAACAAACTTATTGTAAGCTAATAAAATGTAAAGATGTGCATAATAGCAGTAAACGCAGCATTTTTATATAAGTTATATATATTTAAAAATAAAATATTTCACTTTAGATATCCTACTGCAAGGCGCTAAAATACAGTTAGCATAAACCTGTTGACGTATTCAATTAATTTACTGTCTAGTAAATATAATTGAATTAAAAGTGCATTTTGAGCTGTTCCATGAAATTCTAGGTAACTTATTTCCCGCAACTGTCAGTACACTATAAGGAACAAGGATACAAGGAAAACATTAAAACATTAAATTTCCATTTTTCTAATAATCTTTTCTATGGGCTAATAGACGAAAAGTTAATCCCCAAAATGCTCTTAGCCTAAATACTATCTATGTGTGTAACACAAACTTGCATTAATAGTTGTTTTACAAGCTTTGTTACTTGTGTTTCCAACTCCTGTGTCCTTGCTCCCGCCTGCTTCTCCAAACTGGGAGCGTGCTGTCAACCTCACTACTGCTATAGAGGTAACATACCAATTCTTAGCAAAACACTGGACTATACCTTAATGTCTTTTTCCTTTTCTCTGTAGCTGCTTCTCAAAACACTGCCAGGCTACACAGGACACCTGTTAGATCCGGTTGCGGACTCAATGGGCCGACACTCATATTACAGATCACAGCGCTGCAGAGGAGAACAGTGCTCAGGATATCTGCGTGCATACCTCTGGATGCTGCTCCTCAAGGTAAATAATGTGTACTTGTATGGGTGTGTTGACGGTTTTTAGGTTGTTCCGTGCAGTTTTCTATACCTTTTAGCACTTGGTTGGTCATTCTGCAAACATCAGAGTTTGGGGATCAAAATGTAGTTATCTAATAAATTAGTTATACTTATAGTTAGTTAATTCTTTATTTCATATGCAGTGTCCAGATAGGTGTTTAAATTACTCCAGTGGTGTTCAGTCACACATTAGAGACCAACTAAGCATCTTGCAGTGCTAAACACTCCCTGATTTGGGTTTGATTTTATTTAGATATAAATTCAATTTCATTTGTTGCAGTTTATTGCTGCAGTCATTTCTGTGGCTCCCTTTTTTCACACATGAGTAACCGTATTGGCTGTATGAAAGAGGAGAGTTTGATTGAAGGAACCCTCTTTTGTTTGGAGGTAAAGTCACTTGTCTTCAATTATTCATTAGGGGCCAAAGAACCTTGCCACAATACTGCTCAGACTGCTGTGGAATGTGCAAAATGTTTCCTGTATAAATATAGCACAAATAGACACACAATATTTTGTTTTTAGCACAATTTTTTTTTCAGCATTTTGTGGTCCCACACACATTATTGTTTAATGCATGATGCATGTGATGATGGGCCCTGCTTAAAAATGCATTTTGATGTAGTTTTCATGGCTCTTAATTCCCATTGATGAGTTTCACTTACACCAGCTAATGAACTCTTACTTCTATTTGGACTGGAGTGAGGCCATGCTTAAAAAAGACAATCAGTTGTCAATCAAGCTGCAGCACATGCACTGACACAGATCTGGGTAGTTTATTTACTTTTTCAGATTCTGTTGATCACCTGTTCACACCTATAGGCGTGTTCACCTATTATGTATGACAAGTTAGCTTGTTAAGTTAAATTAAGTTTGCAAGTTAAGTTCAATTCATAAATGTCCTATACATTTATGCAATATTTATTAGTATTTTAATAGTGCCCCCTTTGCCTTCCTAGGCACCTGTAGTAAAAGAAACAGGAAGTAGTCTACTTAAAGAGCAACTCAACCCTAAACCACTTTTTTTAGCTGGTCAGCTGTACAAATGGGGCTTTAGTGGTACACCTCACTATCTATCTTTGACTGTTTTGTAATAAAAGGTCTAAATTCATATTGTGTGGTAAAAACCGTCAGAGTGCTGCCCTCCTAGGGTCAAATGGTGGCTACTTCTGCTCAGTAGTTGCAGATACACAATTGTGATGTAGTATTTTACATCATTACCACACCTGTGTTACTGCACCTGTGTTACTGCACCTGTTTTACTGCACCTGGGTAACCACACCTGTGCCGCATGTCATCTCCCACAGCCACATGCTTCCCACACCCTCACCATCTCCGCTGCGCGCTCATTCCAGTCCCGCAATTGCCAGGTGTGGGTTGTTGTTTTCCCAAAAATGCCACGCAACCCTACTGTTGCCATTCTGTCACCACCGCCCCTCACATTCTCTCTCACTGCTCTCTCCATGGGTCCGTGTAGGGAAAAAATATGAAAACGTGCAATCTGTCGCCTCCAAAATAAAAGTGTTAAGGCATTTGTGCGACACAACAACAAACAGAAGGCTGAAGTGAATGAAGTAAAAAAAAAGGTTTACTCTCCACATCCACACAACTCTTTTTAACAGTGATTATTACGTTTAGACACATATTCTAATAGTAGACAACAAACACAAGTATACATTACACAAATGTGGCCACTTTTTTCCAATGGGATGGGATTGGTTGTGTATTTTAAACAGCTGTCAGTCACAGGTCCAGGCCTCGCTCAGTTCTTCCCCTCTCTGTCTGCCTGATTTATGCCCACTTTTCCAGCATTTTTTAATCTCTGGCAGTGGGCGGCGTAAGGCTTGTGACAGGGTTGAGTTACTCTTTAAACATCCATTAAGTTCAATGACACTTTAAATGTCTATTTTTCTAAGATAAACAAATGCAAAGAGTGTAGTAGTAGTAGTAGTAGTAGTAGTAGTAGTATTTTTATGCTATTTACTACAACATTTGACACAATAGGCCTTTAAGTCCAAAAGTCATAACAGTAAACAAATATACATTGTACAACTGTCACTGTAAGTAATTTGTCATCTTAGGTTATGTTTTTGTCTGTTGGTTGGTTTAAACGTTAGTTTGTTAGCAAGAAAACGGGTCACGCAAAAAAGAAATTGTTAGTTTTTGGTGCGCATTTGTACCACAGTCTGGATCCAAGAATTTTGTACCATTGTAACTCTAGCCACAAGGGCAGAAATGATCAGTTTCAGTCAGAATTCAAACACTTTGTGGCTCATGGATAGCGTAGTTACCCTGAACTCGAAGAACCCTGGTTTGAAACCAGGTCTGACTACTATATCTGTGAGTGCCTTTAGTTGTATTTTTATGGTAAATTGAATCATCAATACAACAGCTAAATTAATTAAATTACTAATATAGTGTGCTATCCGTATTAATAGGCTTAGATTGTAGCACATGTACAATGACATTATCCTTTGCATTGTACACTTGGCACATGGCCCACACTCTACCTGTCTGTAGTGGGGAGCATGTGTTGTTTGCGTATTAATAAGAAGAAGTGGATGGAAGAGTGCTGTAGATTGAGCCAATAATCCTACTAATCCCACAGGGTGGAGTCTTAAATTGCCCCCACTCCTTCTCAATGGGCTCAACACTTGGAGTAGTACCGCACTCGGACTGACAGTGTCCCAGACTAACAGATGCTCCAATTAGTTCTCATCAGTCTTTCTTGCATGGAGTGATTCTGGGCCAGGAGCGGTCCCTCGGAGAGCCACCCCACCAGCAGAGGAGGAGGAGGAGGGAGAGAGACATGCTGGTGTATTTATAGAAAAATGAGGCCTCACAATACCCTTTTTGGAGAGCGAAGTATTAAGGAACGGAGGTGCGCGGGTGCACGTGTCCCACTTTTTCTGATTAACACTGTGTAGAGCAAACTGGCCCCAACGATGATTCAGGGATGAGATGCAACTTCCTTGACACACTCACAGAGGCTGCACCGGCTTTTTTGCACACGCCCAGCTCTTGCTCATGAGAGGACTGCTGTGCTTTTTGAGTGGTGCGAGAATGGGACAGTGTTTTGAGTGTTGATCGTGGGTTGCGAGTGGGGTGGTCAAGGGGGCATTTTTTTTGTATTGCATTTAAAAGGAGAGGATTGGATGCTAATAGGGCCACCTGCTATCTGACATTGAAGATGAAGAAGTTTTTGCAAAACAGAAAGGGCCGATACTCTTTTCGGCAGAGCAAACGGGGCTTTCGATATCCATCTAAAGATTTCTGTAAGTCTTTTATCAGCTTTGTCCACTCTTTGTAAATCCTTCTGTGCAGCAGTGTGACGACTGTGTAGCACATCATTAGCTGCCATCAAGGCTCTTAGCAGATCATCTTTAGCAAAATGTTTGGATAATCTTATCGAATTCTCAAATAGGTCAACTTTTTTTTGTCAAAATCTGGGTTCCACAAGTGATTGAAGCTTCCATAATCTGTGCATCTTCTGTGTTTTACCGGCTTCATCAGCTGTGCACTCGTTTTGTTGCATAATTACTCAGTCATTCAGCACATTGTACCAAAAGGTCTGCTATGGGAATTTTTGTCTTTCAAGCTAATTAAGGTCACAATTTTTTTGCCATGCTTTGATTTGATTGGCTGCTTCGGAGCTTGTGAACCAGGTCATGAGTGCTGAGTGTGTCACGGTTCAGGGTAGAAGGGTTACCGAGCCACACTTAGTAGATCCACCAACACGAGCGTTAGTGGCAGGGAGCTGTGACAAGAGCGTTTCTTTTAAGGCATGCGGAGGAGAAAGTGATCAGAACCCTTATTTCATACAAATGGACTTGAATTTGGTTGTAAAGGCAGGTAGGTTTACAAACCCTAATGTCTTTATAATGAAAGCTCACAGAGGTGGAAACTTTAATCATTACTTTGTACTTAGTACGTTTAAGAGATTGTCCTTTGAGTACATTTACCTGAGTAAACTTTTGAGGCACATAGAAAATAATTCTCTAAATGAGTAAAACATAATTAGTAGTGGTAGTAGTAGTAGTAGTAGTTGTAGCAGTAATAGCATTAAAGCAAGTAGTACTAGACATGGTGTTAGTAGTATCTAAGGTACAGTAGTAGTAGTATTAGAGGTTTTAATATTAGTGGTAGTAGTAGTGAAAGAAGTGTTAGTAATAGAAGGTGGTAGAATTAGTAGCAGTGTTAAGTCATTGTAGTTATATTAGTGGTAAGAGTAATAATTGTTTTTTTTAGGAGTTTTTTCCTTCCTTAAAAGGGAGGGTCTAAGGACAGGGGATGGGATGTCCTGTTTAGTTTTTTGTAGTTATTGTTTATGTTTTATTGTGTGACTAATTGTAAAGCCCTTTGAGGCGACTGCTGTTGTGATATTTTGCTATACAGTGGATATAAAAAGTCTACACACCCCTGTTCAAATGCCATGTTTTCATGATGTAGCAAATGACAGCAAGACAAATAATTTCACAACTTTTTCCAGCTTTAATGTGACCTATAACCAGTACAATGCAATTGAAAAACAAACTGAAACCTTAAAAGGGAAAACATATAAAATAAAAAAACTTATATAACCTGGTTGCATAAATATGCACACCGTCAAACTAATACTTTGTTGCAGCACCTTTGGGTTTTATTACAGCACTCAGTCTTTTTGGGTAGGAGCCTATCAGCGTGGCACATCTTGATGGGGCAATATTTGCCCACTCTTCTTTGCAAAATCGCTCCAAATCTGATAGATTTCGAGGGCATCTCCTGTGCACAGCCCTTTTCAGATCACCCCACAGATGTTCGATGGGATTCAGGTCTGGACTCTGGCTGGGCAATTCCAAAGCCTTAATCTTATTCCGGTGAAGCCATTCTTTTGTAGATTTAGACATGTGCTTTGGGTCATTGTCGTGCTGAAAGATGAAGGTCCTCTTCATCTTCAGCTTTCTGACAGAAGGCTGCAGGTTTTGTGCCAACACTGACTGGTATTTGGAACTGTTCATAATTCCCTCCACCCTGACTAAGGCCCCAGTTCCAGCTGACAAAAAACAGCCCCAAAGCATGATGCTGCCACCACCATGCTTCACTGTAGGTATGGTGTTAATTTGGTGATGTGCAGTATTGTTTTTGCGCCAAACATACCTTTTAGAATTACGTCCAAAAAGTTCAACCTTGGTTTCATCAGACCATAACACATTTTCCCACATGCGTTTTGGAGAATTCAGATGTCTTTTTGCAAAATGAAGCCGGGCTCGGATGTTTTTCTTTGTCAGATAAGGCTTCCGTCTTGCCACCCTACCCCATAGCCCAGACATATGAAGAAGATGGGAGATCGTTGTCACATGTACTACACAGCCAGTACTTGCCAGAAATTCCTGCAGCTCCTTCAGTGTTGCTGTCGGCCTCTTGGTAGCCTCCCTGACTAGTTTTCTTCTGGTCTTATCATCAATTTTAGATGGATGTCCTGTTCTTGGTAATGTCACTGTTGTGCCATATTTTCTCCATTTGATGATGATGGTCTTCACTGTGTTCCATGGTATATTTAATTTTGTAGCCTTCACCTGACTGCTACCTTTGAATAATGAGATCCCTCTGATACTTTGGAAGCTCTTTGCGGACCATGGCTTGTGCTGGAAGATGTGGGTACAAAAATGCCAGGAAAATCCTTCTAGAACAGCTGAACGTTATTTGGGGTTGATCAGAGAGGACTTAAATGGTGACAGGTGTGTGCTGACTCCAGTTTTACATCAGTTTGAATGTAATTGGTTAAATCTGAACACAGCCACATCTCCAGGTATAAAAAGGTGTGCACACTTATGCAACCACATTATCTCAGTTGTTTATTTTTACATAATCTCCTTGAAAGATTTCTGTTTGTTTTTCAGTTGTGTTGTACAGGTTATGGGTCACATGAAAGGTGGAAAAAGTTGTGAAATTATTTAGCTTGATGTAATATTTTTACATCACTAAAACATGGCATTTGAACAGGGGTGTGTAGACTTTTTATGTCCACTGTATAAATAAAACTGAAGTGAATAGTACAAGTGGTGGGAGTAGTATTGGCTGTACCACTGGGAGTAGTTTGTCTTAGTAGTTGTAGCGGTGGTAGAAGTAGTGAAGTAGTGTTTTACTGTTTTTACTTAAATTAGTAATGATTTTATTAAGTACTTGAGTACAGCACTGTTACTTGAGTACAGATTTTGAGTACTTCTTACTCCACCTCTGAAAGCTCACTTCCTAAGTCACACTGTGTCACTCATAAACATAATGTCATTTTTTTGTTACCGTCTACTTCCTTTGCTTAAAGTTCTCAGCATGCCGACGTCCAATCAGGGCTGGCCTGAGGAGTTCGGCTTCCAGCTCGGAGGAAGTGGTCCGAGCTACATCCTGTCTGTGGAAGAGGGGAGCAGTGCTCACCTGGCCGGACTGCAGCCGGGAGACCAGGTCCTGGAGATTGAAGGCCACAATGTGTCCACACTACCTCCACAGGCCGTCATCGCCATCGCCCAAACTCAAAAGAACATCCCGCCCAGTATCGGAGTGGTGTCCCGCATACACCAGGTCCTTTAGATTATCATACAGTTTGTGTCCAAGTAAGATGTAAGATGTTATGCTTAATGTATGCTTCAATATGCAATATGCTACACATGCCAAAAATTAGATGTTTGGTTACTCAAGTAAAATAGCCTAAGTACATTGCTCAGTTTGTTGGTCTGTTATTGAGATGGCTCAAAAAGGTAATGGTCAAATCGCTGTCTGGAGTAGGCAATGTGGGTGTGTCTTGCCTGATACACAACGACTTCAAGCAAGGTTCGAGCCACTGCCGTCATCCCAATGCAATTTTTACCTACAGTATAATAATTAATAAATGAAAAACTCTGAACTATAAAATCCCTGGTTTGAGTTCAGGTGTGGGAACTTAATCTTTATCACTGGATCATAGTGCCAACACTCTCCAAGTACTTCAAACTGTAAATATTATTCTTTGTTTTATTATTTAAAACACTGCAGTACAACAATTTCAATTATACAACTCTGAAATCTTCCAAGTATTATAAATCTTACTACCAAATACACTGTTTTCTATTTTTGACATTTCATATTTCTCACTTCAAAGATGGACATCATCCCAGGTCCAGATGGTCGTTTTGGCTTCACAATCGTGGGAGATTGCCCCCTGCTGGTGGAGGACTGCTCTCCGTGTTCTCCAGCAGGCCGCGCAGGTCTCAGGGCCGGAGACTATGTCATGGAGGTCAATGGCATCCCAGTCCGACAACACGAGACAGCCGCAGCGCTCATCAAGTCCTCCCAGGGCAGGACTCTCCGTCTGGGTGTACTCTGTCTGGGACCAAGGCAAAAACGGAGCATCAGCATAGAGGACAGTCAGATGGGAGGTGATGGAATGAGACTGGACAGGAAATACAAGGCTTTAGAGTTCAACAGGAAGGTCTGAGTACATTTAATTCATGACAATTTTACAAAAAAAAAAAAAATTAAATTACTTCCTGAATAATACATGAGTTGACCATCACTGTCCAAACTCCGTCAGGTTGACCAGATTTTAGCAGACGAACCAGAGGTGAAGGAGAGGTTGTTTGCAGTGTTGAAGCAGTACGCAGCGGAGAAGAAAGTGGATTGGTTGGCGGCCGTCCTACCAGAAATACTCACCACTGATGAGCACCGGCAGCTCATCTCCAGTATCAGGTGAGAGCCAGAGACACTGCAGATCACATTACATTTGATTACTGTAGTTAGAATAAACCACCTATAGAGAGTTTACACTGAGTGGGAAGGTGGATTCTTCAATGCCTATATGTATGTTTTATTAAGCAGTAATAACAATTGTTTATCTTTGTTTGTTGATGCATGGGATGTATCACATTCTGATGGTATGATAAACTTGAGGAAAAATATCACATGACTGGCAATATTAATTTTGAATCTTTGAATTTCAATGTAAATTGGATTATAGGTTCCAGTTCTTTTACATAAATGAATACAGTCCTGTAAGGCAAGGCTGTAAACAATTGGCACTGGTGGCACTGGTGCTATTGGTCTATTTATTTGGCAACATCAAAGTTATTTGAGAGAAAGCACTGTGAGTCTTCTCTTTAAAGTTATTTTAAAGTGTCAATATTATTCTTTTATTTATACTTTAAACCAATCTTTGTCACCTCTAGAACAGTATTGCACATTTTACAACCTTTAAAAACAGTATCTGACTAAAATAAAAAAAAATGTACTCTACTGGTGCCATAAAGAAACAGGTGAAGAGACCATCAGAGTGCAGACTGTTGTGTTCTTTTGAACACAGAGGAAAAGAAGCTTTTTATTTCCTTAAACCCTTTGTATGATGCAGTTTCACTACAAAATGAAAAATTGCAGTGAGGAATCAATGGAAACAGAGCTGGACACCATATTGTATCATATTTTACATTTTGTCTCAATACTAAAACTAGCTAGGTGTTCTGTACTTGTATATTTGGATGACTACTTGAGTAATATTATTTTGAAGTAACAATAGACTACTCTCACCTGAGTACTTTTTACTTTTTTTTGGCTGCCCTGCTCCTCTGACCTAATATCTTTAGCCTTACATAAGTTCAACACACACACATCCCATGCACATTATTTATACTAAACCTTATAGGTGTCATATTGTCAATAGTCAGAGGTGTATGATGTTCAGACGGGTTTATACAAATGTTCCGTGAATGGGATCAGTTTGTTCATATGGTCATAGGGTGTAGGTCGCTTCTTCTGCCATTCAAGCATCCTTCAGTGGCATGTTCAGAGTGGCCTGTGGACAGTATGCCTTTAGACATGGCCTTCACAACAGAACGGTATGTCGGTCCGGGAGCGCCTCCTCCTGTTGACATGTCAGTGGCCTGTCAGTGGTCTGTTTTTCATACGGCGGTGAGCTGACTGTCTATTTCGCCAAGTGGTTAAGCTCAGGGCTTCTGGGACCAAACAGTAACATTGTTGTCCAAAATTTATGAATTTGCTGGCCTCGATCAAGCTTTCTGTGCTCCAGACAGACAGCAATTTACCACGGCAGTTTAACTGGCCACCTTCTTTCTCCTATTCAGTACCAACAATAACCCTATCATCTATTGAATCAAGCACACATACACATTCATAAACATCCAGAAAGACAATATGCCAATACAACGCCATTTGCAGCAGCAGTGCAATCAGCCAACGGCCACAAACCACTGTGAGTGGTATTGCCACTGGCATGCCGTTTTCAGAGCCCTCTAGTGCCCACATGTTACTAGCAGTGAGTGGTATGCCATTCTGCTCACTGACAAACCACTCACCGGTCAGTAACATGTCAACACTAGGGGGCGCTCCTGATATGCCAGTGGCATGCTGATTGGCCACTTTTTGATTTCGGCCTTTCTCATAAAATATTGCTACATGGAACATGGAATAGGAGTGTGGATTCTGTCATTTATACTGAAACCACAAGATGGCAACAAAGATGGTATAGCATTTATAGATTATTCAGGTTAGTTAGCAAAACATTATTCAGAAAGAGAAAATGTTTCAACTTCTGCAGGACCTTTTTCCAAAAAGCCTTTGTTCTGTGCGTCCTTTTCTTGTTCTGATTAAAGGAAAGAAGTGACAAGAATTGATAGGCTTATGTGGTTAATTTTGAGTCACTGGGTTGAGTCAGACTGTCAAGATGGAGTGATTAAGGCAGGGGCGATTATGAGAGAGGCAATGACAAAATCACAGTTATTTTTACAGAAATACACTGGACACCTGTTTTTCTGACTCACTGTAAAGTCTTGCATTGTTTATGTATATGTACAATCTGGGAAACAGAATAACCAATACATGCTTTAATACACAAATATTTCTCCAATTAACAATCATGCTTTGACTGCTGTTATCTTGTTATTACAAGGTTATATTTTTACTGACGCCGGATTGTTTATTGGTTTGTTAGTCTTGTCTAAGGAAAAAATGTTTATTTTCTGTATAGATTCTAAATATAATTTAGGATCGAGAAACTATGGATTATTATTTACCTTTGTGAGATTACAAAGTTTTTGGCTCAAGCATTTACCCCTGAACTATAAGCTCCCTTATTCGAGTCCAGGTCTGACTGTGACATACATTTCTCAAGTCACCGTAAAAAGTAAGATAACATATGGTGCTTAATTAACAGTAGATGCATGTTGTAAATAGGCTTGGATTGGGAGGGGTCTCTCCCCCTACCTTCACTTCCCTATCTCCACTTTAGCTTTAGCTCCCATCTGCCACCCACCAACAAATCCATGCTGACCCTTTGAGATGCTTAAAGTGTTAGAAAACCACAAGTTTTGGCAAATTGGTCTCAATCCACATTTAGAAGCATGCATTAATTGTGTGTTGCATTTGGACACAAGCCAGTTAACTACACGTAAAAAGTTTTTGGGATGGCAGATGGCTATGTGTGCCAAAATGAGCAGCATTCACTTGATTGACTAAATCCCTAGATGTTTTAGCCACAGATTGCACTCCTTACCCAAGCCAATAAAAACGTTTATTCTTTTACTATTATGCTCCTTTTAACCGTGCTATTAATAAACCCCTAGGAAGGCTTTCCAGCATGTAGTGTGCAGGTATTTTTGTTCTTCCTGCCTATAATGAGGTGAATTTTTTCTGCCCTAAACTGCTCATGAATAATTCAAAAGCTCAGATTCTCATTGGTATTTGCATTACGAAGGCCACTCCTATTGCCATGTGTGCCTATTAAATACAAATGTTATCTCTTTTATCCCTGGTCTCTCTGCATTATTTATTCTTCTGTGCAGCTACCTTCCCTGTTTTTCGTCATTGCTGTTGTCCTTTTCCCTTGACATTAGCTAAAGGCAGCTTCCTCCATGCATCAAGGTCCCACCACATCTTTCATCCCTCTCTGAGAAGTAACGGTGTAGCAGTAGGTGTGTCTTCTACTCTGCACTCTTATACTAGATGGTGCAACTCTCTGCTCTGCCACTTCCAGTTCAATTGTCAGCTATGGATGACAGCTGAAATGATGAATTGTTTGGGGTGAGTGCATCATTCAATTCTTCTGTCACAGAGCCTTGTGCATTGGATTGTATTTGCAGTTTCTGTGGCTTAATAATTCAAGGATTCTGATGTTCTGATGTCAGTTGTGTATGAGTGTAAATAATTTGTTATGCATTTGCACATTGATATTTACTTTCAAAAGCTGCTAAAATTGTGTTTAAATTAAGTGTTCACCAAAGTGTATTTACTTGTTTTTAAGATGATAAATTTAAATAGCTTTCTAAATCTGGGTTCAAGAATAGATTGTTGTAATGTAGTTGGACTAAATGATAGTTGCTTGGCTTTTACTTGAATGGTGTGGATAATGATGGTGTTCAGGCTTCACTGCAGGAGACAGTGGCTGGAGCTTTTTTGTAGCCACTAATGGGCAGAAAATAACAGGCTCAGAATAGATTTTGGTCTTAGAAAGCTTCAAATAAGTGTATTTTTACTATGCCCATTTATGATGACATGATATGATCTGTGGTAAATGAAACACTAACTTGAAATTATTCAGATATTATTTTCTTTGCAATCACTTCAGCCATTTTAACTGTGTGAATATTAGTGATTGATTAGTAATTAGATTGAGAGGTGAGTTAGACTGTAGTCAATATTCTATGTAGCAGGAGAGAGTAGCGCTCTGGACTTCACAATGCTTAGTGACACGTGTAGTGTTACATAACTAGAACCTGCATACACCTGCACTTGTATCTAGGGGACAGGCAACGCCACCTACTGCTCAGACTGTTTCAGAAAAATGAGGCATCTCTGCTCACAGTATACATTAGTGTCATTCCTATTTTTTTATCTTCTGTTTTGAGGGATGTGATTTATAATACACTAATGAATCTGTAATTTATACAATTAACTCTTGAGGATTATAATTGGCATGACTCAGATATGGAAAGCACTCAAAAATATCTAAAGTCAAAATAGTTAGGTAAAAATCTACACATTTTCATTCATTACATATATTGTTGTAGCCTGGCCAGTTATCCTAATGCTGTCTCAATATTGTATTATTAATTAATCTGCTCCCCTGTCAATATGATTTGAAAGTAGAGACAAATGTAGCTCTGAATGTGGTTAGGTACGCAGATTAGAATTTAATTTACAGCAGCACTAACATGCACAATAAACTGTCTTTGAAACAACAACAACAACAAAAAAAGACAATTGGAGAAACAAAGCTTCACAAAAACCTTTCCCAAATGGTTATAACTGCTCAGTTGGGATTGATTTCAGAGTAATTAGGGTTAAATGGAAGGAATTACAAACCCATTTCCCTCAGAAGGTAAATGCAATTGGTAGTGCTAAAATTTTAGTGATTCCCCTATACATGGTTGTCTATAGAGAACTGGAACACATGGAAACTTTACAGGGAAAGACCCGTTTACAGTTACAGTATTTCCATTTCATAGTAAAATTTGTAGTCATATTGCCAATAGCACAATCTTTTGCTGATTAAGTAACTCTTCTTCTGTATATTGGGTAATAGTCCAAAATGTTTTATTTTATAAATCTCTACAGTTACAAAGGCGTGAATATCATTTTACAAAATGTAATAATGACATGGTTTATCACCTATGTAATTGGTAAATAAATGTGCAATTGTCTTAGACACATAGCAGCCTCCTGTGGTGCTCCTAACACACTCAAGTGGATCCCCACTATCCCCAAATGACCCATCACAGAGCTACACGGTACATTGGAGCCAGAAGAATTAGACTGTATGTGAAACATACTGTTTGACTTGAGACATTGCAGCAAGTTAACCACTTAACCCTGTGCAAAGAGATGAACTAACTTGAGTCTAGTTTTCTGCATGTCATTCCTCCCTTTTGAGAAATCTGTCCCCTTCTCCCTTGCTTCTTTCCTTCAGCATCAGATAATTATAGATCTGTGTTCTTCAGAAACCAGGTCAAATTGGAGCTCTCAGTTAGTTTCAAAGAGTTGACGTGGAGAAGTTTTAGTGATGAGGTAGCTCTTTTAACAGATGGCTGTTTATGGAGAGGCAGATGAACATCTGTCTTACCTGGGCACATTATAATCGCAGATCCAGGTAGTGTGTTTGTGAGTGAGAGAGAAAGACATACAGATGCGGTGATATGAAGAGATGGCAAACAGCAGAGAAGTGCAGATGGCAAACAGAAAGGGGCCGTGTGGGCTGCTACATCCACATCCCTAAAGAACATTTATTTATATCGCAGGAGCTGCTTCTTGTAGACAGCAGTGTGATTTTAGGCAGTCTTTTGTGGAGCTACAGTTGCGGCCACCTTAAAAATCAGCTGAGACATTGACAGGAAGCTATTAATATTTGGCCTAGATCTTCACTTGAAATATTTTAGTCAGACATTCTTCTTTTAATGTGACAACTTATTCTCGATCAAATGAAAACATTCAAAAAGGATTACAGGCAGCCACTGAAATTAAGCAAGAGATAAATGCTTGCATAAACACCCGAAAGGGTCAATGAAAGTTCAACTACACAAAAAATATTCACATATAAAATAATGCAACATTTCAACAATACAGTATAGTGATTAGTCATTACCTAATGTATAGGCAAATTTGAGGCTCTAATGGTACTCACCTGCGTTTTAATTGTTAAATATCATGCAATTTAAAAAAATACATTATTAAATAATACATTATACATTGTAAAAATACATAAACAAAGAAAGCAAAGAAATATTTACCTAATACCTTTTGATATTGTGCTTGTTATGCTAATTAACCTGTTAGCATGATCCAATTGTGCACTAACACCCAGTCAGTACTCTCAATGTAGGTTGTTAATGGATAGCTTTTAGGTGAGCTAGGTGAGCACACCCTTGTGTGTGTCTATATTGATAATAAAATAATATGATTTAATATGATGTAGTACTATGGTGACTTTTACTTACCAAAAAATAAGTAATATATATTACTTTTTTTTTCTTTTTTTTTTTACTTTTTTTTTATTTAGTCACTAAATTAGCTCTTATTTTGGCAAATGAAAATATTAGTATAGCTACTTCACAGACAAAAGAAAACAGAAAAATATAAAACGATAGATACTGTATGATGATAATTGTTTTGCATTTACATAATTTTACACAGGAGAATTTTAAGCAATGACCCAATTAAACCAGCTTACATGTGAAGCTAGGCTAATTTGCTAAGTGACTTATTTAATGCTCCCAGCAGCACTTGTACATCAAAGCAGAGATAATAAATTAGTGGTGACCAGTGCTTGCTCACTTTCTTCCTCTTGTCAAATAAATGTGGCCTAGTTGCTGTATTTAGCATCAACACTTCTTTATCAAGTTTCTTAATGAGCTTTTGTTGACATAGTACAGTAGTATCTCTTGTGACTATCAGCATGTTTGGAGCTAATTGTTTGACTGTTGCTGTTTTTCACACAGACCTCACCACCCTCTCTGTCTGCTAAGAGCTGATTCATCTGATCAGCAGTGTTTGAGACACTCAGGACCGAACAGACTGGTGTAGGTGGGAAGCAAAACGGTTGTTTGTGAAAAACATGGTCAGACCAAATCTCAGTTGGTTCTTAGTACTGCTGGGCTTCACCAAACATGGAGTTTAATAGCTAAAGTTTCTCTCTGTTGGGTTGTCATCTGGGATTCGGTTGTCATTTAATCTTGTTTACAGTGTCTTTTTTGTCTAGTTAGAAAAAAAAGTATTTGTTGCACAATGAGTATAATGTAATTTTCAGAGAGTTTTTGCTATCCATTGGAACTGCATGCAATAAATCATTGAACATGTAGTGACAGGAGACAAAAATGACAGAATGACAACATAGCCCTTCTTTAAACATCTTAGTTAATAATGGACTGCTTGTTGTGAGCTAAAAATAACCTAAACTGTAATTAACAAACAGATACTACAGAATTACATCACCAAATTGTAAATGAATACCAAGCCCAGTCTCGGGTTGTGTGCCTATTAAACCTAACCTTAACAAGTTTAGTTTTAATATCTTTTTAATAGTGTACACATGTGTGTGGGAGATGTCTTGTTTGCTTGGCAGAAGTTCTTACCAGATGAAAGAAGTTTTTTTTTCTGTTGTTGTATCTTTTTGTGCGGGGGTTGACAACTCATAATACGTTGTCCTTGTGTATCCAGTGAACAAGTACTAAACAAACATGCTCCCATACTGCACAGCATGTCCAATGCTCACTTCTCCCCTCAGTGACATTTCATATGTGACACATAATGTATAGTGCTAGGCAGTCTGCCAAGGATACATATCATACATTTATACCGTTGGGTTGTTTGCCTGTTAGTAAGATAATTCAAAAATTTATAGATTTTTAAATTTTTAGAAAGGTTCAATGAGAAAAAAGTTTCTGGTGGAACTGTCTCCATCTAGGAATTTTAACAGTTTCTATACCATTGCAAGATAGGGATATTCCAAAAGATACTAACTACAAACAAAGGAATGATTTTTTCTTGTGTCAGAAGAGGGTTTTGTGGCTCATTAGCAGGTAACCCAGAATAAGTACCTCTCTGGTTCGAGTTCAGGTCTGGGCATAAGATCTTTACCATTGAAAGATTGAATGCCTTGGTGGAGGTCTGCACGCTTGATTGCTTCTAGTTTTTATGCTTATGAATGCTAATAATCAACTACAGCAGATTACTCATTAAGTGACTTACTGTTGAATAACAGCTGTCTAGTTCATTGTGTATTAAAACAAGTGTCTTCGCTGAGTGTCTTTGTCAAAAATCCGGAGATACAAAATGTCTGGAGTCAACAACATGATGACGGCTTCCACGTCTGTGCTCAGACCAGCAAATCGCCACGGAAGGTGATGCTTTGACGGAAGTGTGGGAGCGAGTCGGAAGAGTGAGAATGAAGCGCTGTGGATAGAGATAAAGAGAGAGAGAGATAGAGGGGGAGAGGAGAAATCCCATGCACGCTCACTCCCACACCTTTTCTTTTGCTGTATTCTGGCTCTGATGCCCTCACACTGCAGCAGTGAGAGGCTGGCAACCACAGAGTCACGGCAACATTCACTCACTGTTGCTTGCTCTCATCTATCCTTCTCTGGCTTTCTTTCTTGTCTCTGGACAGCAATAACCTGGACACTTTTTTACTCTTTGATTGAGAAGCTTGTTGAACTCTGCTGAATAGCTTGTCACTCTAGACTAATGCTGGATGTCTAACTTGTTGCTTTGGGACTATGGGGATCTTTAAAGTCTGTCCCCACACTTTTCCTCTGTTCATTTGAAGGGATACATCTGGAAGACTAACATCACCATCTTTTTTTCCCTTGCGCAATGTTTGCCAGAATCTTCATTCCCAAGAAGCACCGGCAGCGTTTTGACGACGCCGTCTCACAGAATGTGATCAACAGGCTGTGCCGCAGTAAGAGCATCAGTGAACCACAGGGTCGTCTCCGACGCAGTCGAAGTGAGGACCACTCAGACCGACACCACGGATCCAAACGAGCCAGCTCTGTGCCCCGGGATGGCGGTGAGCCTGGCGAGAGGGGGGGGCCAGACAGAGACAGGGGGCACAGGAAGTCCGTACCGGGGATACCCGCGCATCCTCCAGTGGGACCCAATCAGAGGTAAGTTCACATAAAGAAACACAGGAGACATTAAATACAATATATTTGTTTAATTTAAAGCTAGTTTTCTGGCACTGACAAAAAGAAGCGACAAGTAGTGTTGTGCTATATGACCCTAAATAAATGAGTTATTTGTTTTACCTTGATTACTGTTACAGTTTTCCATGTTTTCCACAGCTCTCTATAGTTAATGTGACCACCTTGGCAACAAGCACTCACCATGTTGGCTCCTAATGTTGACTCTATAAAGTAATGTATAGACTATTTAACAATTATATTTTCTGAATTAACTTTATTCCAGTGATTTACAAGTTTAAGTTTTTATACTGTAGTTAAGCTGAGAAACATGGAGCTCCAATAAGTTGACTTACCACCTTAACTGACTTCTACGGGAAACAATGTACATATAATTTAGCTGATATAATTTATCAGAGAGTGACATAGTGTTTTTATGAGAGAGGACCTGAAAATAGAAAATGTAAGTGGTCACACATGTTTACATACAACCCATCATTTGTCCTGTTGACTGCCCTTATCCTCCTACGTATTTGCCAATTAATGTCACGTCACAAAGGGCTTATTCCGGGATTACACTGGTGGTACTGCACTCCCACACAAGGGCTAATGAGACATCCAAAGATCGGCGCCGGTTTGCACATTGAGGTCAGGTGTAAATGAATTGACCGATTACAATTAAAAGAGACAGAAATGGGAGATGTTGTGGTCTCAGTAAAAAGAAATTCTAGACGTTTCCATGGATAAAAAGAGTATTGTGTAACAGCATCATGTATGATAAATGTGGATAGGTTGAGTAAAAGCACCCACATGAGAGGTGTCGGATGCATTGATTTGCTGTTTACACAGTGGTTTCTTCGTAGATATTGATTCATATAGATCTTCCTTAATCATCAGTTGTTCTAAGGCTACTATTATTGCTCCTGTAGTGTAGATTTCCCAGAAGAATTTATTATGAAGTGACTGATAAATTCTCTGTTTATTATATAATGTCTCTTAAAATATATTGTACTGGCAATAAGGAAGGACACAAGAGGCTTTGATTGTACCAGTTATTCAAATCAAATGTCCTTAAGGCTCATACTGTGGTGATACACCCTCACACACTGCTATATCTGCTCCGAACACCCCATCCACCCATGTGCATTTACTGCTATTACATAAGAGCCTGGAGCCATGACTATTGCCAAATTGACTTGTCTGTTTTTTTGCAACCCCTCTTCATCTTTTTTTGTCTCTCCCTGTTTACATACAACGAAGCACTGCCTTGAGTCATTGCTATGGCAACCTGCTGCGGATAGAAATTGTGAGCGTTAAATCTTTGCTGTAACAAGAGGTTCCACTTAGCATTATTGGAAAAAAGGATAAGAGCCAACCTCAGCAATTTGTCAGATATTTCCCATAATGAATTGCTGTTATTGTTGGAAGCAACTGAGTCAAAAGAAAAGGAAAGAATAGCCACATAATTGGTTCGATTGGTTTGTTTGGTTGTCTATTAGGAAAATAGATAAAAACTTTTGGTCGGGTTTTGATGAAAACTTTAGCAGTCGATCAGGTCAGTAAGGGACAAAGTTAAATCCAAAAAAAATAAATCCAAAACACTATTTGGTTCAAGTAATTTTTAAAATAGTCTGTACTATTGCAAAATAGGGATATGCAAGCTGTTATAAAGATACTAACTCTAGCCACAATTGGTCAGTGAAGAAAAAAAAAGGTTACTGTTGGTCCCCATGTGTTGTTTAATAGAAGGAGCATTTATCCCTGCAATAGAAGATCCTGGTCTGAGCACTATATCTTTACCATGGCCAGATAGAGCTAGTGCTTCTAGTTTTGTATGCGGATGAAGATAAAAAACAGTCAATCATCAACTTGACAGCAGGACAGACGAGCGTCACGTCTCCTCTTGGTGAGACTCCCACTTACAGGAAGTGACGAGTGAAAACAACAGAACAGCCGTGTAAACAGCCCTTGGGACCAGCTGGGCCGCCTGCCCATTCACCAGCACTAACTCTGACGATGTCGTCGGACAGCAACTCAAATGAACTCCGAAAATATTTTAATCTTGCTTGCTTCCATTGTAATTCAAAATATCCTCTTGAAATTCTGAAATGACTGTTGAGTGGTAATTAATTCAATGACAATGATGCTCTTCAGAATGAGCAAGCTGTGTAATTATACAGTGCTAATGTGTAAAATATAGCCAAGCAAATTATCCACTGAATAAGTTCTCACTCTGCCCGCAGACACTATGCTTATTCAAAAATGGCCTGAAAAGCTTAAAAAAATAAGTACGTGCGTATAGCTCCTTTAATCTTGCCTCTTGTCCTTTTCAGAATTGTCCGAGTCTACAGGGGTAAGAAGACATTCGGCTTCACGTTGCGAGGCCACGCTCCCGTCTCCATCGACTCCGTCATCCCAGGTACTGTCTCTGTCATATCTCCCACCTCAAAATGGTCTGACCCAAAAATGGTCTTTTGTCAGCTGTGGAAAGAGGGGGGACGGAGGTACTTTGAGCAGGCGAGTCTATTGTGGTGCCTGTCCCTGGGGGCTGGATGTGATGGCGAGGTGTGTGTGGCTGTAAGTGTACCAGGATGGATCAGTCTGACTCACCAGGTTATAAGGGGAGCACTCAGTACAGGCCTGAACAGACTGTGCTGTGAAGAAACACACACCCCCAGCACTCAGTCAATAACACTTTTTGAAATACAGACCTTTTGTATTAACATTGTGTAAAATATTTCTATTTCTGTACATTTCATTCAAGGACTGTGCAACAATGGCACAATAGCCCATGAGTCAGTGTTTCTTTTTGTTAGTCCTGGTGACAGGGATAACATTGTGCAGCACACTGATAAAGCTTTTGTTTATTATTAACTGGGTGTATAATTTTATTTTTTGAACATTTTAGTTTTTTTGATTAGTATTTATTTAGTTGCCCAGTGGCAGAATCGTTAGCACTTCTGCCTAAGATTTCCCTGGGAGTACCCTACCTCTGGCCCATAGTTGCTGGGATAAGCGCCAGCCACCCACGATTATGAAAATAAGCATATGAAAATTAAGAAAGTTTTGTTTTATTTATTTACTTAAAAGCTTAAAGGGAATTTATATTTTACTCGATATCTTATAATATTTGGGGTACCAATAGTGTTAATGTTAATCAAATAAGGCCTACTACTGGATGTCAGAATACCAGTTGCCCTCAGTCATGAATTTTAGTTGCCACTGGCCCTATTAGAACATCCTGACATTGGTGTAAAATTGTGTAAATCAAAGTTCTTTGTTCCAAACATTTTACATGAATCTGCGATGCGTGTGAATGAAATCATGTTTTTGGCAAGATTTTCAATTGGTCGCTGCGTCTGCCTGCCAGTGAGCAATTACATCACATATTTTCATTGGCAAACAAATCATAATTTCATTCTCAACAGACCGAACAGATTTTTAATCATGACTCGAATCTTATCAGTAAACAACACAGCGTACCAATGCTGTCCACAAATATTTCAATCTAATGATTATATTTTGATTACTTTTCTACCAAATAATATGCTTTTTACATCTACCTATGGAATTATGAAATAACACTTTGCTCTATTGTTCTGAGCTTATAATTAAAGTATGTTGATGTGGGTAGTAAACCTTAAAGAGCTTTTACTATTAATTTAACTTCTGCAGCAGTAAAGGATTGTTTAATTATCTGTGAAATCAAGTAGAAGACAAAGTGGTGAGGCTGTGAAGTTGGTGTTGAGGGAATTTGCCAGGTTTCTTTTGTGAGCAGTGTTTGTGTGTGTCCCGATGACGCCATTGTTCCCGCCCACCACCCTCTCCCACTCTTATGTGCTGGAGCGGCCAGAGCACACTGACTCAGTGGGCCTTATGGAGGCTGTGTTGGAGATACTGGGGGCGGCTAACATGTCTCGCATCGTGATCTGATGCTTCAACAATGGAGGGATGGCAGAAAACGTGTTTTCTTAAGCCCCTTGAACACAACATGTAAATAGTTGTGGAGGACAAAAATTACTCAAGTGAAATTATATTGTGATATCTGATAAATGGAGCTACCATGGAGTGTGAAGACAGCCAGATCACACTGTTCATTTCCTGTGGCAAATCTAATGTATTTGTCCAGACTTCAGAAGTTTACAGAGAGAGTGGAGAGACAAAGGTGAAGGTGCTGCACATGTACTACGTGTCTAACATAACGGTGTCACAGAATAGTTCCTATGCCAACTGGAAAGCCCCTGCTCCAAAGTAGGAGCTAAAAAGATTATAGGAACTATGGTCCTGTGTCTCTGTTGCTATCAAGTGTGAAAGTGGCACAAAACAGAGTAGTTCCTCAAAAGGATATAGGAACTGCAAAACGTTCCTACAGTGCAAAAGGGCCTAATGTACATGTATATCTTTTCATCAAGCATTCTAGTTGTCTGTTAGAGCATTTTGAAATGGGTGTAAATATTAGTAATTCAGAGTTCTGCAACTAGATCGATGCCTGTCTTTTCAAGCTAAATGCCCTAATATACCATGGTTAACAAAATATACTCCAAAGATCTGTAAGTTGTAGATGGTTGACAAAATATTGCATGAATCTGATGGAACAATAGGAAGAAAAATAAATTTCTTCACCAATAACCAGCTTGACAAACAATGATCAAAAGTCTGTATCAGGGCCTGTAACATGCCCACTTGATCATGTCCCATCTTTGGGTGAAAATGACATTAAACTCAAGGGGCTTGGTGCAGTGGTTTGACAGATATGGGGGCGCTGGTGGACAGGCACACTGCAGTCACAATGTTTCCACAAGGGATTGTTTTGACAGGGCTGCGATGTTACGCAACAGGCTTTAGTGTACTGCTCATGTGTGTATGCTGTTGGCTTTTTGAATGGCACAAACAGACTGACGGCATCTTATTACTTGCATTTTCCCCTGCATCTCTGCTTCTGTGTGCAACATGTTACCTCAAGCCCTGTGCCAAGCTTCTCCTGTTGGCTTCCTTTTAATAGATGCTTAATTGTCTGTCATCTTTCTTTACAGATAGTCCTGCTGAGGAGTGCGGACTAAAACCTGGGGACAAAATCCTCTTCCTCAATGGACTTGACATGAGGTGTGTTTTTTAAGTGCCACAACTAATATTAGACAGTGGAGGTAGTATTTAATACATTGTGTGGGCAGAGGCACACAGGCTTTCCATCATCACAATTTAGGATGAAAAATGTCTTCCACTGAATGACTTAATCCATCACACACAAAAGCTTTATTTGTTACACTGAAGTTGAAAGTGCTTTTTCTCACTTTGCCTTTGGGATACATTTCTCAGCTATGACTAAAACCATTACAATACATTAACATCAAAATTCTTTAAAAAAATGTACTGTAATCTAAGGGAGGTCTAGGTCTCCCTAACTTCCAATATTACTTTTGGGCCGCTCAATTATGAAATTTGGTATCATGGGTAATAGGGAGACAGGAGTCCCAATGGGTACAATTAGAATCTCACATGTTTGAACCTCTGTCTTTGGCCTCCTTTATATTTATAAATAATTTTGAAAAGATAAAAAAACATACATAAATGTTTCACTGTCTTTACCACCTTGCAAACTTGGAAAGAATGCAGGAAAAAATGCAGCATTACTTTGTGTATTTCTATTTATTCTCCCATTAATTTAAACCCAGACATGAATACTCACCCAACACTGATCAATATAAATGAATGGACAAACTCTGGTATAAAGCAATTTAAAGATTTATTCAATCTAAACATGCAACTAAAATCATTTATTGATTTAAGATCAGAATATAATATTCCCAACAAAGACTTTTTTAAATGCTTACAAATTCGGAGTGTTGTTAATTCACTTATAAAAGCAAACAAGTTGCGGACTGAATTGTCAGAGATAGAGGATTGGTTAATAACCTCAGATACAATTAAGGGTAAGATCAGTGAATTTTATAATATTTTATCTAAGGGAGATCAATCATCTTTCCAAATATTAGCAAAGACATAAGAGAAGGATTTGGGGACAACCCTCGAAGAAAACACCTCGTTAAACATATGCGAAAGAATATTTTTTCCATTTACTAGCAATAAAATTAAGGAAGCCAATTTCAAATTTATCCATAAATTCTATCTAACACCAATAAAAATTTCTAAGGATGTATCAGCAAAATGCCCGCGATGTAAAATGATGGATGGAATTTTCATGCATATGTTTTGGGAATGTGATATTCTGAAAGCCTTTTGGAATGCAATTCATTTTTTTACACAAACAACCTTAGAAAAAGTGTTTGAGATAAGTCCCAGCTTATATTTGTTAAATGATACGCAGGACCTTCAGTTGGATAGAAAAAAACTTAGACTATTAATCACAATTACTTAACCATACTTTGCAAAGAAATGTATACTTCTATATTGGAAAGATGATTTTCCTCCTACTTTCCAGTTATTTCTGGATCAAATCTCATTATTTTTACCACTAGAAAGATTAACCTTAGAAAAATATTATTGTGGTCACATTTTTCAGGAGCTTTGGCTGCCATTACTTTCTAGTTTGGAGAATCTTTCTACAAATGTCCAAAGATTAACTTGAGTCACTTCTAAATCTAAGCATTCTTCAAACTTTCAGGTGTGGTCTGAAAGTTGTTATATATGTAAGAGTTGTTTTTGACATGTTGGTATACGTATATTCACCATGCATGTGCCTGGCTAAATGTACTGTGTGTATGTAGGCACATATGTAAACATACATATGTGTAGGTGTTTTTGTGTGTGTATATATCCATTAAATAGTAAGGATGCTGCTTTTTATGTTTAAAATTAAGTTTATTAGTATTATCTTAGTGTTTTTTTTCTTTTTGATTCGTTAACTTCTTTTAAATGAATATTTTATGTATTGTAATATAATTAAGAAATTTACATGTTGTGCACAATATTCCATCACTTACTGTTTTTGCAATGTATGTTTATGTTTTCCGAATTTGTTAGATTTGCTTGGTATTTTTATTTATTTATTTATTTATTTTTTGTCTTTTGTTTGAGGGAGGTGATGTGAGGGGGAGGGGTGAGGGGATGGGAGGGGGAAGAGGGGAGTGGGGGACACACTGCACGGCATATGGATTTTGGCATTGTATCAGCAACGATGTTCTGGTTATCAATGGAAATAAAAAAATAATAATTAAAAAAAGTACTGTAAAGAAGGGAAAAAAATTAGTGTAAATAAGTGTTATCTGTGCACTAATGTCATCCAATTGTCACTTATTGCAATTTCAAGTCAGCTACAGGGTATACTTTGTAAAGAGAGCAAAGAGTATTGGCCAAATAAAATCTGATTATTAATGCAATACATTTTTAGTTCAGGGTTAAATGATAATCTTCATCCTAATCCAACTATTACTTTTTTAGTTCTCTTGCTATCCCATAAACCATTAAACATGTCAACAGCAGGAAAATCTAACCTCCTTGGATGAGTTTGCAATAAATAGTGTTGCCATAATTTTAAGTATATTTTTGTTGCAAACATTATAATGCGTCTTTTGACAAAGTAATATTAAAATAATGCTAAGATGGCATTTGGCCTTACTGTGCATTGTTGTGTTATTCCATGACAATACAAGCGTTTACATAAGCACAACTTCTTGGTAGGAGTCTTGTAACTTCAGCCCCTGACTTTTCAACTTTCAACCTCATAGCATCTTAAAAGCAGAGTGTAGGAGTATAGATCAGAACAGCCTGTATAGAACTGGATTGTACCTGTAAGATTCAGACAAATATGTCAAGCAATACAGTACATCAGCCGATGTACCCAATAGTGTGAGAACTATACTATAAATCACACTGTCACCCTGATAACCATGTGAAGCAAGCTGTTCCCATGACTGCCCGAGTTACTGATGTGATTGGCTCTGTATATTTAACTGGGCTGTCTGATCACACAGTGTCACAGCAGTAGGAGGCAATCGGCTAAACACATAGAAAATGATCACAAGGTTAGGAAATGTAGTTGTATTTATATTAATGCTTACAATACAAGCATATGGAGTGGTCCTATAAACATCTGCGTAAGAATACAGACAATTTCTATATTTGTATTATTATTTCTTACTTTTTTTATTGCTTCTTTTGTGATTTTTTTAGGAACTGTTCCCATGAGAAGGTGGTGTCCATGCTACAGGGCAGTGGCGCAGCACCCACTCTG
Organism: Bostrychus sinensis; assembly: GCA_020698575.1. Taxonomy (NCBI): domain Eukaryota; kingdom Metazoa; phylum Chordata; class Actinopteri; order Gobiiformes; family Eleotridae; genus Bostrychus; species Bostrychus sinensis. Next base: position 11,126,495 of record CM036260.1, on the reverse strand, counting down.
GTTGTGGAGGAGGGTTCAGTGGACTATTCCCCTGAACATACTAATCTAGACGAGACTCCCAGCCCAGTGGCCACCACCACATTACCACGATCCAGGTTTGAGAACACAAATACAGTGTGCACTGTAAAGCTATGTCTATTTATGTAGGGCTGACTCATAAGAATTCAGATTGTTCTAAAACAGACTAAAGATAGATAGGGTGAGTATTATTAACTGTGGTCTTCCCAAAAGACCATTGTTTTCATAGCACTGATGGATTGCATGCGGTCCATAAAAGTTGTAAAGTCAGCTGCAATTTAGTAGAGACTTTTTGTGATGTTATTCTTTGGGGAGAATTATTTTTACTATCATATTTCATCTCATCAGCACATTTGAGTTTAATTAACACAAGTTTATCCATACTTTTTGGGGTCCACATGAACATGCAACTCAAGCTAAATTGGGAGCAAGACGTATTTTTTGATTGAGAGAACTTTTAACTCATCAAATAACAATACAAACATAACAATTTAAACTGCTCATTTGAAATAGCCTCATCAGAATATATAAAGAAATTCAGAAAGAAGGCTCTAGACTATTTTTTACCAGACAAAGCTGTGGCTAAATTGATATAAACAAAAAATACATTAAAATTAACTAACTTAACCACAAATACATTAAGGACTAAAACGAAGGGTTTCACCTGAATTCAACCAGTATGTGTGCCTTAGATCTCCAGCTCTCAGCTCACTGCAGTGGGTTGCAGAGATCCTCCCTCCGAGCATCAAAGTTCACGGTCGGACCTTTAGCCAGCAGCTGGAGCACCTGCTGACCATCCAGGAGCGATACAGCGTCTGCAAGGCCTTGGAGACCTTCTTCCAGCACAGGTCAGAGAGATTTGCAACAAAAATACACAAAGCCTAACTGTGACATTAATTTAGGAAAACTAGAACTCATTGTTAATAACTTCAAATGGTGGCATGACTCAGCAAAAACAAGCCCTTAACTGGCTTCCCAAGTTGACAAGTAAAAAGTTGAAAGTGAAAAGAATTAGCTGTTGCCTTGGAAACTGTACTTTTACTGTATACTGCATACAGTACAGGGCTGCAGTCGGGTGTTGTTCCACTGCAGAAGAAAGAAGATTGGAAGCAGAGATTGAATAAATGCAGATGAACAAGTTATGTAGGCAGGTGTGCAGCCTCACCATTAAGCATTGATTAGGCTGTGTTCCCTGGATAAACAGCAGCACTGAATAAATGGTGACAGTTAGGCGCTGAAATCATGTTTTGCATCTATTATAAGGAACAGAAATAGCACAATACAAAATATACTGATGCAACTGGCTAAAGATTAAATTAGATGCACTTTGTAAGTAGTCAGGACTGTCTATGTGAGATTTACTCTTGTGTGTGTGTGCTTGTAGGAATGTGGATACCTTGATAGTAGATGTCTTTCCAGTGCTCGACACACCAGCCAAACAGCTCATTTGGCAATTCATCTATCAGCTACTGACCTACGAGGAGCAGGGGCGCTGCCAGACCAAACTGTCCCGCTTTCTGGGTTTTAAGAGCAGTGGTGAGTCACTAAATACAAATCATGTAGAGAGCTGTGAATAAAAAAATAACAGTGTTCCTGCCAGTAGGGCTGAACTTTTGGCAGATTTTAAATATTTGCAATATTTGAATTCTTTTGATATAATACAATATTAATTCAATTTAAAATATAGAGAAATACAAGACTCAGCAGTAAAGCTAGGGCTACATTTATTAAAACCTATATAACTTATACTGATCCAGGACTAATCCAAGTCTAAACTGGAAGCACTTAAAAAGAGTATACCTCCACCAAGGCACTGGCCTTATCTCGCAATGGTAGATGGTATAGACTTGAACCAGGGATCTTCGGGGATAGTTCAGGTGTAAATGCTGTATGCACTGAGCCACACAAAATAATCAGCTAAAACTAACCATTTGTCTCTATGCTGACCTCTCGTGGCTGGAGTCAGTATCTTCATCAGTATCATTTTTTTTTAAATAAGCTGGGGTAATTAGAACTACATTTAAAACTAAACCAGGACAAAAAGGTTTGAATAAATCAGGGCTAAATGAGTAAAATGGTAGGATAAAAAATAACAGTGTTTTTCCCTGTAGCAAGACCTTGGTGAATCCCAAAATAACACTAATATGTTTGCTGTATTTTGCTGCAGTGATATTGGACCCTGATGCAGGTCCTGAACACCACAGAAGAAGCAGCTCTGTGCGCATTACAGGGTCATCGTACCGGGGAAGTGTCCGAGAGAGGAGCTCTGATGACTGCATCATAGGCACCCATCTAGGAATGGGTATGGTGCATGCAGTAAATCTTAGAAAAAACATTAGTAGTCTACTTTTTAGGTGCACAAATGGTCTAAATACAACCTCACTACACTGCTTGCTCTTGTTACATTGCCTTACAATTTGTGGTGGGTTTAAATCCCTGGACATAAATGAAAAATGTGAGCTGAAATATGCTGATTGCAGCTTTGGTACAATGGAAATGATTCTCAGAGCTCAGTATTATGAGGCTGTGTTTGCAGTGGTCAGCACACTAGGGTGCAATGTAGTAGTTTCAAATATTCAATTGTGTTAAGATACTGATAATGTCTGCTAATATATTCAAATAAGTACTGGCGCTACTCTCCATTGCTCTTGTTCCATGCTGTTTCATCTTCTCGTCTGGAGGTGGATGAAAGAGAGAAGTTATTGTCTGCGTGTCACTCTTCATGCCTTATTGTACTTTAGGAATTCATTTGGATGAGATGGAAAGCTCGGAGGAGAGGCAGTCAGGAGATGGGACCTCCTTCCCTGAGTCCCCTGACCTCAATCATGTAGGTATAACTGCAGCTTTTCTCTCCGAGAGGCTGCAATTATAAACCCATGCTTACTGCTCATTATTTGAAGGTCTGCTCAGGCTGTTTTGTAGCAGCCGTGGCAGACCTTCAAAGCAAGTCTACATCTAAGTGTGTGCGCTAACCCCAACCCTGCCTCCACCTGTAGATGACAGGTATATACACAGAGCTGGAGAATGTGTACGCGGGAAAGAGGGACTCTCCCCTGCATGGCAGCTCCACAGGGGAGCCCGAGGGCACGGGACAGACTGAGGGCTACAGCCGCCCTCTCTCGCCCCTTACCCTCCCACCACTCAAGGGTACACTGGGTATGCTCAAAGCACACAGATGCACTCAACACATACAGTGTCACAAACGTGCTGTCAATCCTATGTGAAATACAGGCCCAAATGGAATAAAAATTGCGTGACACACAAATTATTATACTGTATAACATACTTACTTTAACATAATTTGTTGAATAAAGGTAAAAAGGTAGTGTGAATGTGGAAATGTATTTTTTTAAACATCTAGATATTTGTGTTCAGTGTCCGGCTATAGTGTTTCAGTGATAATGTTAAATCAAATATTTTAAAATCTTATTTAAGTAAGACATAAGGTGCAGTGTGTAAAATGTTACACTATACAATGACACACACACCCTCAAAACTTTTAAATAGTTAACAATTTCAGCACCATAACAACTTCTACAACTGCTTAAAGGGGCTATATTATGCTTTAATTCCTTTTTTTTTTTTTTTTACCAATCTTGGTCATCTCTAGAACAGAATTGCATGTTTTACAACCTTTACAAACATTATCTGACATATCTGAGAGAATGTTTTTAATAAGTACTCTACTGGTGCCTTAAAGAAGCCAGCAGAGTGCAGCTATGTTGCGGTCTTATGAAGATAATCTGTGAATAAAGGCACTTAATTTCCTTAAACCTTTAGTATGATGCCATTTTACTACAAAATCAAAAATGTCTGTGAGGAATCAGTGGAAACAGAGCTGCACACTGATTTTTGGATAAATAAATGAGCGCAGACTGGATGTGGAGGACTGGTTGATTGGTCAGTGCTTCCTGGAGTGAGCAGGGGTTCGTTGGAAAGGTGGAGGTTGGTAGGAAGCTCAAAAAAGTCATTTTTGCATAATATAGTCCATTTAATGAGGACAAAGCATATTCATTCTATATTAACTTCACTCATCATCTGATCTCAATAGCTGTAGGAAAAAAAGGATATGGGATGTTATTTTTAATATTGCCATGAGAGACAAACAAAAACTACACACTGCACCTTTAATGTGTAAACATTTAAGTTATTTATACTGAACCTTGCTTAGTTATACATGTGTTAATACAATACAAGTGTTAAGTGTTTAACTATTCATTTTTATTAAGTTAACTAAAGGTAACTATGAATTGTTTAATTATTAAGTAGTTATTGAAATAAGTAAGTACATAAATGTTAATGATTCACCTTATACAAAAATGTACTATTACCATATTTCTTTTGTGACAGGCGACTCCTCAACGCTAACCACAAGCATCAGTTATCTTTGAAACAAGCTTAAGATTTATTTTTTCCTCATTACAGGCAGTCGTAAGTCAGGCTTGTCTTTGACATGGAAAGAGCCCCTGCCCACTCAGGTCTATGGGATCCACCACCAAAGCAGCGTGGACTCCAACCCGTACGTGAGCCTGGAGAGCCCCCCTGCGTCCCCCCAGCATACAGACGATGGACCTAACACGCTGAACCGGCGGAAGAAGCTGTTCACCTTCTCCAGACCTCCTCGCAGCAGAGACACTGACAAGTTCCTGGACGCTCTGAGTGAACAGTTGGGCCACAGGGTCACGCTGGTGGACGAGGTTGCACCCGGAGAGAACGACTACGAGGAGGTGAGGAAGGCTTCATTTTGCATATTTCATTGCTTACATTTTAAAAGCTACAATAATGAATTAATTAATTTTTAAAAATATTATTTAAAGCAAGTCTGCACAAAATAAAATACCATGTCATATCTGGTTAATTTAATTTATTTGGCTATACAAATCAAGAAAGTTTTAAGTTTAAGTAAAATTTATGTAAAAACATACTGCAAAGATAAATATTTGCCCATTTTGAATTTTATCACAGCATGTCTCAAAATATCAGTTCAGGGGCAACAAAGGACAAAGGTAAGTGGTACTGCAGGAGCAGCGTCAGTCACATGAAAGACCATAATGTTGCATTACAGATTTTGCGATTTTTAATACTGCGATAACAATAAATTGACAATGTATTGTGCAGTCCTAGGTAAAAAAAAAAGTACTAAAACTGTGTTAATGCTAACATTTCAATCTCACTTACTATTTAACCTTTTTTGTTTATTGTTGGTGACAATGGTGCATTGTGTCATAATAGTCTTTAATCACAGTACTAATGACTTGCACATTTAGTTAGCTATATGCCATTATAGTGTTGTACATCTCCATTAGAGCGGCTCTAATGTGCGCTACATTGAACGCTTGTGTCACACGAACAGATTTATCAAGGTGGTTGTCATGGTTTCAGAAGAAGAGGTGTGCCAGTAAGTAAAACATAACCTACACAGTTGGTCTGTAGAGTCTATTTATATCTCTATACTGCTTGAGTAGAGACAAGATAAGCTGCATGAGCGCTAAAGAGGAGTTTGGTAACTGTCAAGGTGTTGTGTTGTCTTTAGGAGTAGAAACGAGATCTATCAGCCTGTGCGCTTGTGGTAAACTTTGTAAAATTGACTCACCACAGCTTAAATTTAGTGAAAGTAAAAGCTAATTTTCCTCATAAATGCATGTTAAGATTTGAAATTGTATACATTGTAGATCTACAAGTGTTGTTAACCTTTGCAGATAGTGATGTGAAGCCTTTTGTAATATACTGTCTAGGGCTGCACGATAGTAGAAAACATTGTTAAATGCAATAACCATTTTGATTATGAAATACAGTATGTGAATGCCCACACCCCTTTGGACAAATTATATAAACTAAATTTAAAATTATATTGATATACTCGCCCTTCTTGGGGTAAATCAATAATAAATTAACTCTTAAACCTTCTAGTAGGAATAAACCAGGTAGAAATGAGTTGTTGATAAAGCAGTAACATTTGCAATGTATTGTGCAGCCCTACTACTGTCATGCACTATATTTTAATTGTATTTTTCAGTTTTTAATAGTTTTGTCATGTTTGTATTAGAAAATCATTAAAGGTGGGGTAGGCAAAATTTAGACATATTTCTGAATTTAGAAATGATACAGTACATATTCTGTACTGCTTGACTTTATTTGTTGATGTAACATCTTAAACAAGTTTAATCAAATCTCAGAAAATCATTATGCAAAATAATACAAAAATTGCCTACACCAGCTTTGAGATTTATCACTAGCATCAGCCAAATAAGCTCCTGTTTAGTTTACATTGCTATTATCAAAATATACAGCTAATAGGTAAGAGCCTAAAACATTTTCAAAACAGTGTGGCAAAGTAAAAATGAATATGTAAGTAAATGATGGTGTTGTTGATTTTAAAATGGAGTGTGTCTGTTTTTCCAGATGAGTTTCCCTGAGGAGCAGGATGGGGGCTTCGTGCCTCGTCAGCTGAGCAGCGAGAGCAGTGCGGAGCACAGCAGCGGTGACGAGGCATCCTCTCCCACCTTTTCAGAAGAAGGAGAGCCCATCCCGCCGCCTCCCACCCAAAGTCCGCCTCCTCCTCCCCCCTTCCAGTCCCTCATCCCTCCTCCGGTCCAGTTCACTGACCCAGTCCCGCCCGTCCGCTTCTCACCAGAACACGTGCCCCGTAGCCGCATGCCCTTCCAACCGCACCACCCTATAATTCCTCCGCCCCCTCCCCCGCCTCGCACCCTGCTCTCCAGCCGTTCTCCACTCCACAACACGGACAAGAAGACGCGCCTCCAGCCCACCACGCGCATCTCTCAGGGACATAGCACCCTCCGCACGCCCCACCCGAACCGCTACCTCCCAAGGCAGCTCAGCCAGCCCCAGCCCCTGCTCCACACCTCCCCCCAGCCTTCACCACAGGTTCTGAGGCCCAGTCAGCTCGTCCTGCAGAGGCACCACCAGCTCCACCACCAGCACAGCTACCAGGGCCCGCTGCCCCCCTCCCTCAAAGAGCACTGTACTTCACAAAGTACTTCACAAACCCAAGGCCCCACTACCACCTCCACACTGCCTGGACTCAGCAAGACTTATGAGAGCCGGCAGGACCAGTCCCCACAGGTAACAACAGACTGAGGCTCAAAGGTTTAGAGACTTCAACTCACCACGTCTTCTGAAATGTTGAACAAAATAATTACACTTTACTAAAATTTTATTCTACAACTCCTGGTTAAAATTCACAACGGACTGAAATCTCAGAGTAAAAAAACAGTGTATTATCTTTAGTGACTGTGTTCAGTAGAGCAGTGGTTCTCATCACATTAACAGTTACAAATCTAACATACATTTTACAAAACAAAACCCTTTACTGTGACAAGTGTGAAACCACTTTTACACTACAGCCCAGTAAAGAGCTATTTTTATACACATTATCATCATCTCGTTTTTAAATGTTTTTAATGTATTATTAGCCTAAAGATTATTGCACAAGAAATGTGACATAAACACTGCTGTGCACATTTTGTTTTCTAAACCATGTTGAAAATAGAACATCTGCTTCAAGAGTCACTGCATCGCCAAGACACTGACAACCAAGCAACAGGGAACAGAAAAAGTTGTACTATTTATAACATTTTTAACTGGCATTTTTTGCAATTATAATCTCACTTTAGCAACAAACAACAAACATTTAGCTCAAAAAACACAACTTGTCAACAGGTCAAAGCTAATTGGGCCATTTTGGTTTGCTGCAGATCAGTGTAAAATCTGACAAACACAAAACTGAGAGCATTATTCCACCTCGCAAATTAATTTTTAGTAGCAAAGGTCTATCAAACTACAGTATTAACAGTCAACTTCCTCTGTAGTGCAGCAAAACAAATAAACAGAAAATACAACAATCACTTGGAAAACACAGACCTCCGCCAAGGTATTAGCCCTATTGCTAAAAATATAGTGACCAGACCATGCCCTTTGAATCTCAATATAGTAAAAACAAATATTTCCATCTGAAGCGCCATTCAAAAACAGACATAGACATATTGCCTTTGGTTTTTGCCCAAATTGAGATGAAACCATAACCCTCTCGGGACTGTTCCCCAGGCCCCCCCGCCTCCGCCTCCCCCTCTGCCCCCGCCATGTGACCCCCCTCCTCTGCCCAAACCGGGACACGCCTCAGCCTCAGACCCCAACCACATGAGTGTGAAGAGACTGCGATGGGAGCAGGTGGAGAACTCTGAGGGGACCATCTGGGGCCAGGTGAGCATCCATGGATACTGACCTAAAAAAAATGTCCTTATTATGAAACCGTAGCGTTACCTGTGAATTTCACCACTCGGGCTGTGACTTTTCTCACTTCACCCACATTTCTGTTCCACACCAGACCTACTCATCCACTCTGTCACTGTGGTTCTGAGTCATGCTCCTGGTGTCGAGCTACATTGATTTAATCTGATATTCACAGTAGTACACCATGTTTTAGACAGCTTTGGACCCTCTGTGCCGTTTGTTCTTAAGCTGTCTTTATCCCCCATTCAGCTTGGAGAGGATTCAGAGTACGACAAGCTCACAGACATGGTGAAATACTTGGATCTTGATCTCCATTTCGGGACACAACGTAGATGTAGTAAGTTGTTCATGCCTTTTTTTTGTGTGTCATTTTCTTGCAGCTTTTTCATCACAGCCTGCCATTTCTGTTTTTTATTTGTACAATGCATTTATTTCAATGTTATTTATGAACAAGGAATGATGTAGTGGTAAATGCCAATAGCCCGGTCAGCCATCCTTGTTACCTTCACCAAGGAGGTTATGTTTTACCAATGTGTTACCAAGATAAGTACTCATACAGTAAATATAAGTGTTCAGTAGAAACGCTGTCTTCCTGGCCTCTTTTTGTTCTCACTGTAGGAAAAAGTGACCTATATCTATTTTTTGTCAGAATATTTGAACTAAATAATGTTTTTACTGGTCTTTTGCTCTTTTGTTTTTGCTTTAATGATTAGTTTATATCTAATATAGCATAATTATCTTTTAATCAACGGTGTTTAGGCTGTAAGTCAGTTAATTTGTGAAATAATATATTTCTGGGGGAATAAGCCCCCAGAACAGTTTTTCGTTACTTTAAATTTAACAAATTAAATTTCAGCAAAAGCATGTTTCTAATGTAGCAGGTTGCACATTTTCAAAAGTATTTAAACGTGTAAATCATTTTTCAGGTCTTAGAAATTTAGTCAAAAGTTTTGGAAAAGTCTTGGAAAAATCTTGGTAAAAAAGCATATGAACCTGTACTCACAAAGTAATGGTCGGAATTTGATGGAAATTTTATAAACATCAGAAATGGGCCAAAAAAGAAATTGGTAGTTTTTGCTGTAGAACTGAATGAACTGAACCCCTGAACCAAAACAACACCAGTTCAGGTTTTATAGCTTTACCACTGTGATCTATGCTCTCATAGTGCTTCTAGTTGTATACCAAGGATTACTCTGGTCCCTGTTGATTTGAGGTTGATTTCACAGGAGCAGGACAAATGGACACATATTTAATCCAGCTGGATAGACACTAACCAATGACAAAAGAGCAGACAGTTCTAAAGTACACAGAATAAATCAAATCTGGAACGATACAATGTAAAAACATAACCCAAAACAAAAAAATAGGTATAATTGCTTAATATAACAGATTTCAGGGGATGTCTGTTTGAACAGGACAGTGAGTGGCTGGCCAGGCTTTCACAATAATGCAACAAAGAAAAAAAATGTGAACTGAAGTCTTTGTCTAATCTTTTGTTTCATTCATACGTTCACAGTTGTCTTGTCCACTGTTGATGTCTTCTCCACACGGCACCATCCCCCTCTCCTGTGGGACAGTAAAACACAGCTCTGCCCTGCTCCATCTCATTCTGATGGAGTTAAAATGGTTGAGTTGTGTTATTACTAAATCATGAAGCTTTTTGTGAGCCTCTGTGTGTGTGTAGTAGTTAATAACCCCCTGGTGCCTGGAGAACACATCTTAAACTCTTGTTAAAATGCTCAGTCTCTCCTCCAGAGCCAGCGTTCCTGCCCGAGAACTTGAAAAAGAAAGACGTGGTGGAGATACTGTCTCATAAGAAAGCCTACAACGCCTGTAAGTATCCAAACAACAAAGGTCAAGTATAATCATTTTTAGAGTGTGCCAATAGCTTTGTCAGCCCTACAGGGATGTACTGGGTAAGCAAACCCAGTGGAAATGGCACTAGAGTGACTAAGAAAGTCATTTAAAATCTAAATTCAAATAAATTATTAAAACTTCATTAACCAAAAGCAATTTTCTTCACATTTACCATACCAGGGTCGCCCCAAGGTCTTAAAACTAAGGTATTCAAGTTGATGTTGCCAAAATCAAGGCCTATGGGCAGGTATTACATTTATTTCATCTAGGTCTTAAATTGTCAAATTGGGACATCAAAGTCAGGTTTTTCAGTGTTGTACTTCTCAAAAGTATTTTTTTCACTACTACACATATCTATCAATAGTGGTTTTACAAATATCTTAAAGTCACCCCCTCAAATGTGCCTTTATTTAATAAGTTTCGGAAGTCAGGTCTATTGTTTATAAGGGCTGCAAGCAAAAACATCTTTTTTGCAAAAACATCCCCACAGTACACTAAATGCTGTTACCACTGCAATTTATGATTCATTTAGAGATTTTTATTACAAAACTGAAGTTATTTCACCAGCATTAGACTTTTAAAGTAAAACCAATGAGCTTCAGAGCGTAATACTGATATTTTATTAGTGTGAAATGTATACAGATTATTGCTCTTTTGGTGGCAATTTTTGCATCCAATTTTATTCTAAGTGGCATTAAAAAGTCTTAAAAAGGTCTTAAATTTCACAAGAAAAAACCTGGATCTACCCTGAAGACCCCTTCTGAGCCCCAGAGACCAGAAATTTCAAGAATTAAAGGTTTTAAAGAAGTTAAAAAAAAATGTTTGTAGTGTAAGCAATACCCACAAAAAAAGTTAAAGAGGTAATTTTGCTCTGCTGCATTTTTTTATGTTACAATATTACTTTAAATCATTTTATAGTTTCTTATTTGAAGAGTCATTTTATAATTCGGTCTTAAGAGCACCAAGTGAAAATCAAATTGAAATCACACAAGGTAAGAATGGCAGAGTCCTCAGACCAGAACATTTAGTCTCTGGTACACTGTGCGCTGTCTGGGTAAAAATAATATGTAAATGTGTTCTTCTTGCTCACACGCAGCCATCCTAATCGCCCACCTGAAGCTGTCCCCCGAGGAGCTGCGGGACGCCCTGATGAACATGACGACCGACCGCCTGGAGCCGGCCCACATCAAACAACTGCTGCTGTACGCCCCCGACGACGAGGAGGTCAAACAGTACCAGCAGTACGACCAGGACCCCACCAAACTCAGTGAGCCGGACCAGTTCATATTCCAGGTAACAGACGAAGACAAGAGCAAGTGAAAGCCAAGGCACAATAGATATCAAGATGGGTTTATTTATAATTTCTCAAAATGACATCAAATAAAAACAGCTATGAACTTAAACATGCATAATACAGTGTCACTGATCTAAAAACCCACTTAATATTTTGAAATTTGGAGTAATCTCTGTCCGAATCCAAGTCAAGACCTAGTTAAGAGGTTGTTTTTTTTTTCACTCTCTTTTAGATGCTGTCGGTCCCTGAGTACAAAACCCGCCTGAAGAGTCTCCACTTCAAGACGACTCTACACGAGAAGATGGAGGAGATGAAGGTGGCCTTTGATTACATCTACAAGGCTTCAGTGGAGCTCAAGAGCAGCAAGAAACTGGCCAAAATCCTGGAGGTGAGCACTCTGAGGAGAAAGTCCTTATCGCCATATCAGTGTCTTTAAAGATACAGTGAATGACGAGTGCTTTTTTTTCTCCCCACAGTTTGTTCTTGCCATGGGGAACTACCTGAACAATGGTCAGCCCAAGAGCAACAAGACGACAGGTTTTAAAATCAACTTCCTCACCGAGGTATGGCAACTCTTTAGACTTTATTTTTCTTGGTTCCATTTGCGTTAGGTCTCAATCTTTCCTTTTCCTTCTTGCAGCTGAGCACAACCAAAACAGTAGACGGGAAATCCACCTTCCTCCATATTCTGGCCAAGTCTCTGTGCCAACACTTCCCTGAGCTGCTCAACTTTTCCAGAGACCTCACCACAGTGCCTCTGGCCGCGAAGGGTACAAAGCCTTAAGAAGGATTTTTTTAAAGAGTGCACTTCTATGACCTGTTTTAATGTCCTTGTGCAAATAAACATACCAGAAAAAACATGTCATATGGCAAAACATAAGTTATCAGCCCTTTTTACCAGAAACTTTAAACAGGTGTTAAATTCTCCGAGATATGTTTAGCTTTTTGGATAACACATTCCAGATAAACACTTTTTTCTCACCAAGCTCTAAAACTAAGTGTGTCTCTTGCTGACCTGTAGTGAACCAGAGGATTATCACAACAGAGCTAAGTGACCTTCAAACCACTGTCCAGGACATCAGGACGGCCTGTGTGAAGATCACCCCCACCCCTGAAGACAAATTTGCCTCTGTCATGAGCGTACGTGCCACAGAAATCATATAGAACTCGTAATGAAATATTTGAGTGCAACTTTGTTCTTACATCAATCTTTTCTGGCTCTTAGAGCTTTTTGGAAAACAGCCACCCCTCCGTCCAGTCCCTCGAGTCTCTCCAAACCAGAGCGATGGAGGAGTTTGCTAAAGTGGCGTCGTTTTTTGGAGAAGACAGCAAGACCACCAGCACTGAGACCTTTTTCGGCATCTTTGCAGAATTCATGTCAAAGTTTGAGGTGAGCCAGTACACACTTAAACTTGTTCTGACACTAACATATTTTGATGTATGCTCCCAGTGTGGATCTGCATACAGTTATGAATTCAGCTGTTTTCTTGCACAGACACAGCGAAAAGCTAAGAAGTCATTAAGCACACAGTAAGATTTATGCCTTTGTTGCTTATTTTCCATTTTATAGAAACCTTTTTCTTTCTTTTTATTTTTTTTTTACAGAGAGCGCTAACTGAGACGCAGACCCCAGAAAACCCCAGGAGTCCCAGGCTGTCTTCCCCCCTGGCCTGGTAGATGAAAAATGTCTGCTCTCCACCAAACCAAAGTGCCAAGAATACACACACAGAGACGGTCAACGCGGCCCGAGACCACTTTATCTCTAGCAAGCAGAAGGAAAACTAGAAGCATTATCTATTAACAATACTGTTAGCACTGCTGGGTGAAGCAGGAGTGAAACTTACCACACACACTGGATTATTAGCTGTGTTTATTATACAACTATATAAAAAGTTTATATTTTCTATTGAATTCTGTTTGTGTGTAAAGAACAGTAGATCTAGACTAAATAGATGCTATCCGGAGTGTTAGTGTTTACAGTGACTGACTGAGCACTGCCTGGCTCAGTGGATTTTAAACACTGGTGCTCTCACTGCCATACTCACACAAAAGCATCGGTTACTAACAGACCCATACCACTCTGGGACGGGACAGTAGAGGAGGGAGCAGTCTGCTGGTTTAACTTGGCATGCACACTGGAAAAAGGAAACTTATTTAATGTACATAATATGAAGTTTGACAAAGCTGGGAAGAAAATGGTGTACCCACTCGACATTAAGAACACCAATCACAGTTAGTTCACCATACAACACAATATTATCATTTAAAATTTGGCAAGTGTATTAAATATTTGTCCCAACCTTTAATTGGACAGAGCTGCTTCAGTTTTCCTCGTTAGTCAAGTTAAGCTACACAGATATTGGCTTCCTCCACTGAGTTTATGAGGGCCTGTGTCCAAAAAACAATGCACCTCGTTTTAGTTTGTGTAGCCAAATCATGTTGAGTCCCAGACGTCTGCTGAGTTCTTCAGTTGGAAAACTCATTTAGGTTACTGACGCACCCTTCACATTACATTACTGGCAAATAGTTCTTTGTAACTGGACGTAGTCTGTGTCTGATTTTTGTGTGGGACTTGTCCAAACTGTAGATCTCAATGGCTGTCTCTGCTGTGAGCATTTTTTTTTTTTTTGAAACACATCATTCATCATCTCTAAAACCACTTGGACAGTTCTGCTTATTTTACAGCAAGGTACCCCAGACTACAACAATGCACCAGTGGGAAATACATCAAGAGAAACAGCTCATAAATCATCCAGGAGTGGGTGGAATAGACAATGTGACAATTAACGTCTTGTTGTGTTGCTGCACACTGACTAATGCCTGTTTGTTGAAGGCTGCGCTGTCTGCTTCTGGCAAAGAGACGCTAATAGTCTGCATTTTGTCCAATATTTCTGGAGTGTTCTTAAAACAGGTGGGCGGCCCCTGAGTGAATAGCTCGCGTGGGCTTTAAAAGACTACTGTAAATGGATATTTCCTGCTTTTTTGGTCGTCATGGTGATCTCATGACTCATCTACAGTGTTATCTGTAGCTGTGTTGTATTTGGAGATTGTACATGGACAGTTGGCTATGCACTGCTCATTGTTTTTGTAATATATTGTAGGCTTGTATGTCCCACTACATGTTCTTTTTCCTATTTGGATGTCTGAATAATTATAATTTATGTTTTTTTTAATTGTGCACATCTTTAGTGAAGCTTACGAAGGGACAGTGAGCTTGTAAAGTGCAATCCTAGCTGCTGCAGGTGTACTACTGTGGTTACTACAGTGTTTTTATTTTGTCCAAATCTTTTGCATGTTGGTGCAAGTTACAGTGTTAACAAGTGCAGCTAGTAGCATTTACCTTTCCCCAATGTTTTAGGTTATGAATAAAACTGTTAGTCTAGTTAGGTTTATTTATTGCCTACAGATTCTCTTTTATAACTGTTTTATATGTTTCCATGTAAAGTTCCCCATATTTGTGATTGTTTTAATTTTGTTTGGTTCAATGCTCTCAAATTATATGTTTTGAAACAATAAATTATGCTTGGAAGTAAAAACACACTTTGTCTCCAACTTTTGAAGTTTATATTAGCTATTTACTGAATACAGCTGCGTAAAACACAGTGATATGCTTGAAGTTAATGTGAATTTATATTAATAGATACAAGCGCCTTATAATTAACAGTGACTTTTTTTTTTATCTTTTGTTTTTTCAAATTTACTGCGCAATGCAAACCATGAATTTTTTAAATGAAACAATAACCAATTTCTAGTTTGTGTGTGTCCTTTTTTGAGAATCTTGAAGTAATAATTTTTAATCTACAACATGCTAGTAAAGGAAACAAGATCCTGGCACTCGCTTGGTTTAAAAAATAGAAAAAGTCCTTTATTTCAACATGTGTCAGCTTGTGTTTTAATGACTCAAGACCACATGAAATAAAGGCTTTTTTACATTTTTTCAAACCAAATGAGTGCCTGGGTCTTGTTTTCTTTATGAACCCTGAGCCTTCCCATGAGCACCATTGATGCAGTAGCTCCCTGTTTTAATCCATTTCTACAATATGATAACTTTGAAAAAGTAGTCTTCAAAGTTCAAGATCAGTTGCTTTGGAAAAAACCTGTTTATAGGGTAAGCCAAGTAAAAAAAACATTAGATTTTTAGATGTGTGTTCTTTAGGCTTTTAAAAGGAAATAATGTCCAATACATGAAAATAGCTTATAGATATTCTTTATTTTCTTTGGAAATGGAATATAACCAAGCATTCATATTATATGTTTTATTTCATAATTAAGCTCACGAGACAGCATACATACAAAACTACAGAGCTCAAAAATGCAGCATTTGACTTGGCATTTGTTCGTCTTGAGTCTTGACGTATCAAGCGCTCTTTATACAGGGATAAGGCAGCAAGGTACAGGAACAAAGATATAGGGAGGGGGATTATAATGCTCAATTTATCTCTGAAAAAAAAAAAAAAAAAAAACTTTGAGAAGTTTATTAGTACCATATAAGGACCCAAACTCTGCATTGCATTTGAGGCTAAAAAGCAAAGCATAGTGAAAATACAACACTTTTGACCTGGCAAAGTCCATCGACACTTCACCACTGAGGTCCACAGCTCTGCATGTCCTCAGCTCAGTGCGAAGGACAGAAACAAAACAAAACAAAACAAAAAAATCTCAAGAAGAAATCCGTTGCAGAGTTGGACCAGCGCTTAAGTGCATCATCAGTGTGTCTGTGTCCGCGGCTTTTTTTTTTTTTCTCACTACATTCACTCACACGCAGCCTGTTGTCACGCCTCAGCAAACACAGACCAGAGAAAGGCAAAAGAAATACTGACTTTACTTAGGCTGGAAGGGCGGCTAACCCTGCTACTTCTGCTTCGAAAACCGAAAAGAAAGTCCTTTTTTTTTAAATACAGTTGAATCTCCTTCCTTACATCCCTGAAAACACAAGAAACACCGTTCATAACCCCCCCTTCCCATACAGTAATATCTTTTAAGGCATGATTTACAATTAAGGACTGCTTTAATTACATCAAGCCACAGGGAATGTCTTTTTTGATAAATAAATACAAAAAGAAAGAAACAAAGAGAATTGGTTTTCATACAAAAGTGTTGGAGACGACCGGAAACCTGCAGTCACCAGCTACACTTGAAGCAACAGTTTTGGTTTGACATGCTCACCTTTTTATCCCGTCATCGTGTACTTTTATTTGTTCTAAGGCCTTTGAAAAAAAAAAAAAAAAAAAAAAAAAAAAAAACTCACCAAAGTCAATACAAGTTTTGCTTGCTATGTTGCTGATTGTCCGGAGCTCCTTCTTGTCTATTAACTTAAGTTGGTAGTGCGTAGATGTGGTGGTCACTGTAACTGTAACTAACATAGAAGAGCTATTTAGGCTTGAGATATAAATAGATATATGACCACTTTGTGTATGGAGGTGTTGGTAATAGTGTGATATGCTTTTGTGGACTGTATGGAGTACTATATGTGTAATATAATTTAATTTTTGTGGTTAAAATGTTTGACCTTTGCAGAGCAGAGAGGGGGAGCGGACAGCAGCACAGGTGAGCTGTTTGAAGAAGGCTGCAGACAAAGATGGTGGAGACAGACTGAGGTGATCTGAATGTCCTGGTTCAGAGCACCGTGCTCTCTGTGTCCAGATCACAGTCTCTGAGCGACAGGGATGGGGCGGCGACAGACGGCTCCACACCGAACTCCGGGACCAGGGCCCGACTGAGCCCTTTGAAGGACATCGGAGGGTCTGAAAACGAAGGCTACACCATTAGGATTGCTTTTTTAAGGGAAATGTCGGTTGGCCAGGCTAATTGTTGTGATCATTCAAACTGATCAAACTTATAATATATTGGTTGAATTTGGACTACTACTATTATACAGAAAATAAGCAACTGTCCAAAATGAATGCTTATTATTCTTTGAATTCATTTTTAATTACAAGGAACCCTGGCTCTCATCATCCTGGGCTCCAATGCACTGGTTGATTAGGAAATAAATGACAGCAGTGCCACCCAGTGAAAGCTTGCCATATTATTCAAAACAGCAGAAGCAATACAGTAGAGCAGTGAAAAACAGTAAAGCCATCGTCACAGCAGGTGGCGCTGTTTTCCCAGAGACTACAATGCACTCAAGCGTCAAGCAGTGGCAGAGAAATGAAAAATGTGAAGTGGAAGCCTCCAGTGTCTTGTGTAGTTTATCTCACTTATGAAAAGCCTTTATCTGACACACACATGCTGATTCTGGGCAGGAGCAGCACATCATCAGACATAAGACATAACATGCATGACTTAGACATTTTGGTCACAAGATGTCTGGGGAATTTTCAAAGTGAGATACATATTATTTATCTGTAGGAACTGCACAGACACGGCTGAACACCAATATTGTTCCCCTTTCAGTAGGTTTGACATTATACACATTACACAGATCATTTTAATCCACTGTTTATATGAGAGGTGTGCTTCATGAGTATTAAAGGATGCAAAATCTTATTAAAAAGAGTAAGTTGGGGCTGACTTTTACACTTAAAGAAATGATGGAGTCTGATGCTGAGACATTACAGTGGCTGATGATAACATGACTGAAAATGAGCTATGTTGAGTGAGTTATGATGAATAACAGCCCTGATACAGGATTTATACCACTCAGAGCCAACACAGAGAACATTTTACTAAAGCGCCCAAGAAACGTTTTTTTTATATATATATATATATATATATATATATATACACGTTGTCCATTTTGTTTAGGTAATATTATTGTAAAACCAAAAAAAAAGTTTTATCTATTTCTCCTCTTGCTGACGATGTCAAAAGAGAGTGCTCAGTTAAATTGAAGCACAGGGCTAATTGCATAGAGCAACAAATGAAAACAAACACTATTTATATTATTTCAGTTTCCTGCCTCTGTGATATAATGATTTCTGTGGCCATTTTTTGTCACCCTTAACATCTGAGTCACTACAATTATTCTCTGGGTGCTAACAGCAGCATTAACCTTCAAAGTGTACTTTAGAGCACAGTCATTTAAAAAAAGCCCTTCCTGTCAAATTACATTTTTGACATTACTGAAAATAGAAAGGTTCAGTTTTCTTCTGTCACCACAACCCTCCCTCAACTCCCAACAATAGCATGGCTACTCTTCCTGTTTAACAGGTTGTTAATGCAGTGTGATGTTTATCTGCATTTTGTTTATCTGTTGTTGTTTTTTTTACACTTTTCTCTGTGTAAACTAAAATGAAAAGCTCTTGAAAATCCACTTTCTTGACTGACCAAAGCTTACCATTCTCAGCTAATAAAATCATTGATAATAAAGCATAGATGGCCTCTTAAGGTCTTGTTTTGTTCAGTGATGATTCATGTTACAATATGATAATATGGTATAAAACAATTTTCCTCAATGAAAGTGCATTTAATCAAATTATTTTAATTTATCACACCTCCCTACTTTGTGTTTTAGGTCATGCCAATGCAATTTCATAATTATGAAATGATCTTCTTAATTGTTATTCCTGTGTGAGGGTTAATTGAATGATAACTTATAATGAAAGCAGGCTGAAGATAATAAAAAGTGGTGATAAATGAGAAGCAAAAGCGCAGCAAGCAAGTGTCCATTAATGACAAACCTCTCACAAGAGCCTCTTTAATCTGTGGAGGTATTAATGCAAGACTGTTAGGACAGCACTTTAGTACGACGGGAGTCATTAGAAAAGTTATAACCATGCAGCGGTTTTTGGCGAGCACTTACCCATCATTTTGTAGGCTGCAGCACATATCCCGTTGGCGTCACTGGTCACTACTGTAGTGGTTTGGGGTTGGGGCGGTGGAGGGACGCTAGGTCTGTTTCTAGGTTTGGGCACGGGCCGTGGTCTGGGCAGAGAGCCTGTTTGGTAAAGGGATGGGGACAGGGAAGGGGAAGGAGTGGTGACGTCCTGAGCAGGGGTAGAAGGTGGAGGGGTGTCCGGAGGAGTGGGGGTGCCCGGGGGTGAAGACTCTGCACTCAGCTGTTCTGGAGGCTGCGGGACATGGGCAGGGTTGGACTGTGTGGGGGGTTCAGGCGGGGGGTGGCTGGGCGCCTGGATGGGAGGCTGGTTGTTGGAGTGGCGTCGTGGGGTGGCGCTCGGCTGGGAGGAGGAGGAGGAAGAGGGGGTGCTGGGGGAGGTGGGCGAGTGGCTGGACTGAGGTCGGCTGCCGGGGCTCACGGACTGGGCGGGGCCTGAAGGTGAGGGGGCGGAGTTTGAGGAGGCACAGGGCTGGCTGGGAGGTGGGTTGGTTGGTTTGGGAGGAGCGGGTGCCTGCTTTTTAGTACCTGAAAAAACATACATATATATATATATATATATATATATAGTGGGTTTAAAAACAATGCTATACTGCCTACACCCGCATCTAGGCTGGGTGATATTGTTTGGGGGAAAAAAAGTATTAATCTATTTTTTCTCTGGCTAATAGATGTAAACAGTAAGTGCTCTGTTAAATTCAATAGTGCCCCACAGATGCTACACTAGTCATTAAAATATGACTAAAACATAATTTTCTGTAGGTTGATGTAAAATAGCATACCTCTGCGTATCATATGTGGACTTGGCCCCGTGGGTCCAGCCCCGGGGCTCCCTGTGCCCAGCTGTCCTCCTCTCTCAGATCCATTCCTCTGCAGCACAGAAGTGGAGTCACGCAGCTTGGGGTTGCTTCAGAAGAAAAGAAAAAAAAGCCTTTTAAACTTTCAACCCGCATTACTAGTTTCTTCGCTGCCACTGAATGCTTTCTGTTCCCAGTCAGATCAAAAGTTGTGACTGCAGTAAAGATAAGTATCACCAGTGAAAAGGCTGTGGGGTGACTCATCTGAGTGTACCTTCCCCAAAGTCTGTAGGACTAAAGAATGCTGCTCTCAATCGTGTTATCTGTGCATGAATGTTGTCCTTTCAGCAGCTAAGTCAAAGACACCCTTCAGGGGTTGCATAAGAGGCATCAATGTCCAGGCCTCTCAGAGCGGCTTGGGTCAATTGTGTGAATTTCCTGCAGATTTCAGTGATTTGGGAGAAAGCAGAGGAACAGAAGAGAGGCCTCAGAGTGACAGTTAGCAGAATCACAGAGCCTATTGTTGTGCTCAATCAGTGGGCAGAGACGTCTACATAGCTGTGAGTGGTGGTGTAAAAAAAACTTGTGGCTTTGCTGGAGAAACACTAACAGCGGTGGGAGAGCAGATGAGCATTTACACCATGATCTCTGTCTGTGACCCAGCAGCAGGCAGAAGGCAGGCAGCGTCCCTTACCTGAGCTCCTCCGTGTGCTGGGCTAGAAGCTGCTGAGCGGCTGCCAGAGTGGCCAGACTCTGGGCCAGGCTTTGCTGAGAGTCGAGCCCCGAAAGCCCGCACTGTGGCTGGGGCGGCTGCTCGGCCTGGGGCAGCTGTGCCGCCCCGTGGCCCTGTCCCGCAGCCTCCACAGGGGGCAGAGGGGGCTGGAAGGCAGGGGAGGTGTGCTGCTTTCTACCTATGGTGTTACTGCCTCTACGCAGCGTGTGGTCCGAGTGCTTGTTAGGGAGGCTACAGAGCAGACGCAGGAGGAGAGTAGAAGAAGAAACACCACAACAAGGATTAGAAACAGACTGATTAGACCCAAAAAAGAATCACCAAAGATTAACTGCAAGCGAGGAAGGTTTATAAAGTGAAGCGTTAATAGTTCAAAGCAGATCTCACTTGTCTTTGCGAGTTGCGTCGTTCTCTGGTCCCACCATGCTGCCGGGCCTCTTCCTCTCGATGGTACCACAGTCATAATCCAGATGGTTGTTGTGGTTGGACGTAGGAGTGGGCATCGCGAACATACCCGATACATTAAAGTCCACATCTGTAAGGGAGAGACGCCAACTATTCTTAACATCAAACCTAATGCACTTAAAGGATGTAGAAATGTAATGTTATATATCTAAATCTTGATTTTTAGATTTTTAAGCCCTTTTAACAATTGCACTATTCGGCCTGTCGTAATGTGGACCAAACAAAAGAGCAGATTTAATGGCTAAACAGAGGCAGATGTTTCTCCTGAACAGCCAGTTACATATGTTTGGCAAGACTAACAAAACAAAATGAATGCTTGGCCCAAAGTCAAGTCACAGTCTGGACAGATGCTCCAATTCAGCTTTAGATTCTCAACCGGCATGAAAATATGTCCATATGTCCATTCATTCTTAGAGATTTTCCCACAGAAGAGCCAGCTGAATCCACTATTGTTTTAGGTGGATTGAGTTTATTGTGGTGAACTGAGATCACAGTGGTAACTAATCTCAGACTTGGAGGTAAGATGATGCTGTTGGTGACCTTACCCTCTGGAAAGAACCAGTCAGCATGCTGGATGATGGGCTCCACGATGGCCACCACGTGCACAGAGGTAGCTGCAGCCATCTCAGCCAGGGTCCTACACAGACAGAAAAATTAGGTACTTTACTATATAATGCAAGTGTAAGAAGTATCAATGTAAGTCTCTAGTTCTAATTTTTACCCTTCAGTCTTGGCCCAGAGCAGGTTGGGTCCCAGTACAATAGCGATGTTACTGGGAGTCATTTTGTTGACCTCGCTGTCTTGAGCCAATTTAGCAAGAAACTTCACTAAATACCTGTGAGGAAAAAAGTGACAGTTGTTTAAAAAAGTAAAAGTAAAAGACTTGTAGCAGCAATCCAATCCACTTTATTCCTATAGCACATTTTACAAAGTTTCCAAAGTGCTACACAAGATTATAAAACAATAAATAAATAAATGAATAAATACTCCATTTAACCCTACTAGCTTCTAGTAAAACAATAAAAACTGGTAAAATTAGATAAGAGCAATACACTAAAAAATAAATAAGTCAGTAAAAATGAGAAAATAAAACAAGTAAAACAAAACAATTAAAGACACAGGACCACACAACTCATGCAGAGTTAAAAGCAAGAGAATAAAAGTGGGTCTCAAGATGAAAGGAAAGTGATACTGGTACTAACAGGTAAAGCTTAACTAACTGCACTGTGTTGACAAAACACCTGAGACAGTTCACACAAAAATACAAGTACAATACTGTAGGCTAAAAAATGTAAATTTCACTACAGGGTCCGTCCAGGGTTTTCCAGGTAAATAATTTTAAGAAGTTTTCTATTATTACAATTTTTATTATTAGTGATATAGTATTGGCAAGTACAAGCTTGTTGAGGCAGCTGTACCTGAACTTTACTTTGAAAACATGTATCTTGTATGACAATAATAACAGTACTCTTAAAACCTTGGATCCCCTGCACAATAGTATAAATGTCATCACAGCTATTGCCACTATGGAGTGTCCACACACCAACAGTCCATGTTGTCAATGTTGCTTTAATTCAATTCAATTTAATTTATATAGCACAATATCACAACAGCACTCACTTCGAAGGGCTTTAAAAAAAAATACTCACACAATCAAACATAAACAATAACTAAACAAACAGTCCCAGGACATTCCCTGTCTGTAACTTTATACAGTATCTTATTAGCACTGTAATAACATGACTATTTGACTATGGCATCATTATTGACATAGTGCATGCCAGTTCAAGGGCTGTCCTTCAAAACCTCTGCAGTACTTAAGTAAACAGTTGCTGACCTTAAGTTGGTTTTGTTGTTCTTTGGTAGTTTGTCACACACAACCCAGAGCGCCTGCAGCCTTTTGTCCGGGTCTGAGACACTAGAAAGGAACAGATAAAGTCAACTGTTAGTACACTTTCCACTATTATAGATGACAGGGGTCCACTTTATTTCTGGAGATCCTTGTTTGAGCCTTGCCTTGATGCCTGGATCCATTCATCATAAAGCTGGTAGCTCATTAGAGGTTCTGGAAGTTCCCGCAGGTAGGATTTCAGTGCTCCTAAAAATCAAAATCACAGACATTTTGACATTTTCCAGCCACTCTGGTGTCTAATGGAAAATAAAAGCAAGGTTTCACTACTGAATAGAGGCAGTCTTCTCATGCCAATATAGAAATCCAGATACTTCCTTTAGTTACTTAAAGCTGCACTATGCAACTTTTCCTACTTTTATTTTATTAAAAAAAGTAAAATGATAAAGTGTGTTTGGTTTAGTAAAATTTAGACCTTAACTGAAATTTCTAGCTATGCGTGTAGCCTTAACGTATTGTGCAACCTTTTAGAAAATATTTATTCACATTATACTTCCCTTTTCTCTGTTATTTTTTTTTTAGTATGCCATTTTACAGTGTAAGCAGACAGCCAAAACTAAAAAAATTAAAATCTAAATTCAAGGCAGACAATTGATTGAATGTTGACAAGAGGTGTTGGCAAATCAACCAATAGAAGCTAGATAACCTCTATACATGTATGTGATTGGCCAAAGTTTAATTATCTAATAGCATATTGTGACAAGAAATATCTGTGTATAACATTTATCTAGGCTATTGTCTAGCTATGGCCTTTACACTGCTTGCCAAATTAAAGTAAGGGTTGCCAATAATACAGACACTGTAGCTATTCCAGTGCTGGCTGTATCTGCCTACACAGAGGAAATAAATCCAAATAATAAAAACATAAATAAAAAAAGGGAAGAAAATTCAAATGTGAATAAAAATTGTCAAGGTATTCACAGGCATGGTCTAACACTAAATCCAGCTAGAACTATAAGGCCAGCTAAAACTGAGTTTGAAACTTGATGTACAAGAGAATGGTCCTTGTTTGTTTTTTTTTCGCAGGAAAGAAAGCTATGTTGTTGTTGGTGGACAGGGGTGAGAATTACCTCCAGATGGATAATTAAACTGGCTAGTGTATCTTTAAAGTAAAAAAAAAATCTTTAAAAAAAAAAAAAAAAAAAAAAAAAAAATCACACTTCTCATTTAAAACTCGGTGTTGTGTTAGCATACCAGCAACAGCGTGGGGGTCAGAATAAAACTCCTCTAGTTGCGACGTGGAACAGTCCAGTGCTGCTTTTAGCTTCTTTAGCTTCGAAGCTCCTGCTGCGATTCGGAAGAGACCCTGCAACAAACACAGATAGGCCATTAAACAACACGAGCAGCACACAACAAAGATAAAGACAAGCCATTCAAACCAGCCTCCCCCTCTCACACACTTACTTATTACAGATAAGCTCTGTATAAAATGACTATATAAAGTGCCCCAGCTGCACATAATAAACCCTTAAAAGAGGCAAACAAACCCACCCACTGCTCACAGCACAACGCACCCTTTTCTTTGACACCATAATGACACACAATGGAGAATAGATGTCCCTTACACTTATACACCTTCTATGTCGCTTTTGCACAAACACACCAATCTGATTAATGGCCAGGAGACAAGTCTATTCCATTGTATTCTAAATTTGTGTTTGGGAGGGGGGCATCAGAAATATAAATCTTGAGTGGGGCAGAACAGCTGACAGAGACAAAAGTGTTTCCCGTTTACATTCGCGCTACTCTTCAGATGTGAACAAACAACTCCAGGCTCTGAGTTGTGTCACTGACTGGTGGAGTAATCACAAGCAGAGCTGCATGTGACTGTTAATGGGAGATCACAGCACTTCTCACAGCCAGTACAAGAGAGACAGAGTAAACATTTACAGACCACAGTGGGATATAGTTTGAAGATGTACAATTTTATTTTTATTTTTATTAACTAGGGCCAAGACGTGCAATGTTTATTTATTTATTCATTTTTTAAATACAAAGTACAAAATAATACTTTTTACAGCTGATACAAAAAATATAGGTTTTACAAATACCAACAACCTGTAGCTTTACTAATTTTATCCAGGATTGTGACTTCCTGGCTTTAGTTATTATTATGCTACTATTATTGACTTGAATCTTGTATCATGGCAGGGTCTTTGGGATTTTGCAGTTCTTTTAATGCTGTGGTCTCAAGTACATTACTTTGTTGTAGCATGGCTAACCAGACCCATTTTTACATGCAAAAGGTTGCTGTAACATGCTGTAACACCGCTCAATATACACAGCCTGTCTTCGAACATCTTTTGTATATTCTATAGCATTGTATTATTTTTAACTTTAAACATAATTTGAGCTACTTTAAACTGGACAAAGAGGTTTAGACACTGTCCTTTCCATTCCATTCACCTTTTTAGAAAAAACTAAAGTGGGTCTAGAACTTTTTCCATTCAAGCCATCTTCTACAAAAGTGATCCTACAGACTAATAATTTATTTAAACAGAGGACTT
This sequence comes from Bostrychus sinensis, assembly GCA_020698575.1. Lineage (NCBI taxonomy): Eukaryota > Metazoa > Chordata > Actinopteri > Gobiiformes > Eleotridae > Bostrychus > Bostrychus sinensis. The sequence continues at coordinate 11,100,888 of CM036260.1, read as the reverse complement.
TTTTATGCAGAGCTTTGTTTCTCCAGTTGGTTTGATTTTTTGGATGTTGGTATTGCTTACTGTTTCCTGATTGGATAGATCTATATCAAACATTTAATCTGTGTCAACTAAAGCCTTAAATAGACAAAAGTCAAAAAGCCAATGTATCCATTCCTATAGGAGACTTTATTTCTCCTGTCTCTAGTTCAGCTGTTACCTCCTCTTTCATGCCAGTCTCCAGGAGCATCATGACACAGGCTTCTATGGGCAGAGCGATCTCCCTGCCGCTCCTCTTCAGGTGTTCGTCCAGCCCTGTGCCAAATGCCGGCTTCTCCGTCCAAGAATCTGAACACAGAGAGCATGGAATTGTAAACAGCTGTTTGTTTGAACTCGGACTCTGACATTTAAAAGGCATTCAGGTTCTTATAGGTGGGTACTGTTGTTCATTTCCCTGGCTCTTGTTAACTGGTCACTAGACACATAATGGGGCTAAATGGCAGATTTCTGGGTCAACAGCTCAGCCTCAAGGCCAGTTCTTAGCCAGTCCTCCTCATTCACACTACAGGGAGCTATAAAAATAATACTAACCATATGCTTCTGACGGTTGTGTCTTTAGTGGATCTAATGTGTAAGTGAAAGATGGAGGAGTGGAGGGCTGGGCTGGGGGTTTCACAGACCAGGTGGGTGTGTGTGAGAGGGGAGAGGGGGGCATGTGTGGAGTTTGTGAGTCATCACCACATGCTGATAGACCAGGCCGGTTTGCTCTAGACCACATGTTTAGTGGAGAAAAAATACACTCCCTGAACATAACACCACTTGAACACTGCAGAAAAAATAAATTAGAGTTTGGTGAAAGGAAAAAATGATTGGAGCAAAGACAAAAGACTATTCTTTAATATCTGTGCCTCATATCCACAAAAACCGCACTGCAGCAGCCCAGTGCTTAGAAAAACAAAGCAGGATGATGTATCTGAAGGTATGAGAGCCTGCTTGCTACTAATAAAACCAAACTTGTAGAACCAGAGCTTACACTTAACTAACAGGAAAGTCTATGTTTAGAGGGACACCACCAAAACAGGACGCAAAAAATGGCGACTGAGAACAAGGTGTAAACAGACCAAGAGGTCAGATCCTGTAAAGTGCACAGTCCCACTTTGTATTTATGTCTTTAACAGGTTCTGCTCTGGGACGTGTGTGGCCTGTGTGTATGTTATACCTTGTTGAGCCTGAATGGTTGGCAGGACACTCTCCAAAACAGTCAGAGACTTTCTGTGGTAATCAGCTTGAGCCTCTAAGAGCTACAGGAAAAGACACAGAAACAGTCGCTGTGTATTTGTGGCTCAATAAGACAAGCAATAAAAAGTACATGGCTGCTAAATAAACAGAGTGACAAGCCAAGCCTCTGTTCCCCAGTTCAGCTGCAGCTGCAGGCGTTCCCACAGAAAGTCATGCAAACACATGTAGAGCATGACACTTCAGACTCACTGTGACAAAGTATTGGGCATAGTCCCCTTCTTTAGAGAAGAAACTGTACATGTCTGCTGCCAGTTGGTCCTGTGGACAGAGAAACGCATGCTTTTAATGACCATGTCTCATGATGAAATCAGGAGCAACTGCAATAATGTGTATTTCAGGTGGCACCAGTCTGAGCATCAGTGGTTAGACTAATCCACTGCACTGTGCACTGTGAGTCATTAATCTGTGCTCTTGGCAGCACTCAATGGGACTTTAAGAGAAAAGTAAGGAAGAGGAAACACAAGGCGCTGTGCTTCCTGGACACACAACTTAATATCAGGCAACACTGACCACTAACTCAGTTTAAACACACACATCGCTGACAGGACTGTTTAGTCATACATGGACATCAAACTAGGTCAGAGGGCTCCGGGTCCTGATGTTATGTAAAAAGTTAAAACCTGGAACCAAATTTGTATGTTAGGGATTTTCTGTCCATTGCATCCTGGAAAAAAACAACTCCTGTTCTCTCTCAGAAATGGTGCCTTGGCCTGTCACTTTGTGACTCACTGATATTTAACAGGGTCAACCATTTCAAAGGTGACTCTAGTACATTTTAGTGCTGCAGCAGTTAACCCTGAATACTCTTCATGACCTGATGGACAGGACCACAGAGAAATGTTACAATCTATTATGAGCTGCTTCACGCATGTGGATAAGTACCTTACACAGCTCCACTTTATTCATGGCCTCATCCATCTCCTCCTTCAGCAGGTCAGCTTTGGCCGTCAGTGCTTGAGTGTTTGTTCCTGAGATTATCGACTTGGTTGCCTGCAACCATCTGAGTTTGGAGAGATAAGAGCACTTTTAGTGAATGGGTGGAGACAGTAGAGCTAAAAGCACAAAGGGAATTTTAGAAACAATAATAAAGTCATGTGCTGACAGAGGCACTAACCTTGCTCGTGCAGAATCATAGTCCAACACTAGTTTGGCCAGCTGTTTCCTCTGTTTGAGGATGTTGGGGATGTCCACCTAGCAAATAAATATAGTCAAAATCAGCTATTTTAGTTTTGAACACAAGCACACCATAAATCTACTGTAAACTGTTCACAAAGGCACTTTAGAGTATGATATAATCTGCATGAGCTGTAATCTTTATACATTGATGTTTCTGACCTCTGCTAACTGACTCAGAGGATCCAGTACGTCCTTTTCTAGCTGCAGCTCATGTTGCATCAGTTCAGATGCCAAACGATTCTCTGCATCGCCACACACTTCCATCATCTTCCTGCAGCAGATTAAAGACAAGTACAGAGAGAGATGACTGTTAAATCCTCATTAAAACAGCAGATTTAATAAACAGATAAAACATTGGTTGTCTAGGTGTTGAAATATCAATTTCACAACAGAGGGATGACATCTGTGCTGTGTGCTCTGTCCCTAGTCAATATGTGAAACTAAACCAGGTCACGGTGATGTCATCAGGCCTAGCTGCCAAAGGCCTAACCTCGGTCAAAGAGCCAGACTTAAATTCAGCATTTCACTGTGATCTAAATGAATCAGAGCCTTGATAACTCCCTTATGTCTAAAAACGGAAGAAGCACCATCCAGTCAAACATAAATGACATATATTTACTAGCCGGCCAACTTTCTGTTCCTCTTTATTTCCAGACAGTCACATTGCTGCCATGTGGACTTCACTTTCTGGTACCTCATCTTGAAACCAACTGATCCTGTTGTGTCACCGCGAATGCTTTGAAAAGTCCCATTAACGCCAAAAAAAATGGGACAGGCTGCTTGTCCTGAATGTGTGGCCTCATATTTCACAGTCTCTGGTGTGCATCTGCTCCATATAGCAACAGTCACCAAGGGGGAAAGCTCATGGCTCTGGGGCTTGTCAATCTCTCCCAAACTCACCCTATCAATGAGTCCTCTCCCAGCTGGCTCCCACCTTCCACCATCGCCTGGGATAGTGCTGTCAGGGGAAGCTTTTTCTGGAGTCAAAAAGAAATGCAGAATAGGTTAGAGTCATGTTTAAGATGTACAAACCCAAATGTAAAAAAAGTTGGAATACTGAGAAAATCTAAATAAAAACAATACAATGATCAGCAAATTTCATTAATATTTCATGTGTTTAAATTGAGATATTTTACAGTTGAGAACATTTTACAAATTACAGTTTTACACGCCTACGTATAGCTTCTTCTTTGCATGATATGTCTTTAACTTTATTGTGCAAACTTCACAGACACTTCACAGACAATGACTTATAGAAGTGTCCCTAAGCCCATGCAGTGATTTCTGGAACAGAATAATGCCGGTTATTAACGCAATGCTACATGAGAGCGCAAAGATCAAAAGCATCCAGTACATCTATACTAATAATACACACTCTGGTCCTTTCATACCGTGATCTTACTGACATACTGGCATTTAATCTAATTAATATCCAAATGAGTCTCCATTAGCAAAGCTTTTCCAGCCTTTTGTCTTCTGTTTGTGTTGCTGCCATCAAATTCAAAATGAGCTTTTATTTTTTATAAACTTATGGTAAAATGTCTCAATTTCAGCACCTGATATCCTTTGTGATTTTGTTTAATACCTGCTAGGGAGGTAACGATACAGTAACTATATCGATGTATCAATTTTTTTTCCTACAATAAAACTATATCAATACATATTACTATGTATCAAATCCTATATTGTTTTCTAGAAAGTGTGTATCAACATACATGGAGTATCAATCGATAATATCGGAGTAATATTAAAATTTGCATGTTAAAATAAAACCAGATACAGCTTTTTGGATGTCATTTTTGTGTTTTTAATGAAATAAGATGTTTTATTCAACTATTCTTGGCTCTCTTTCTACTGGACATAATCAACTCTGGCTGCGGTGCTACATTTGAGAGTAAACTTTTATGATTTTTAGCAAAAAGTTGCTGTATCGATTATCAATATGAAGGTGTTGAATCATATCAAATCGTATCGTTCCAAATTATCCAATAACATTCTTGAATTGTATCGAAATACTTCATATCATTGCAAAAACGTATTGTTACACCCCTAATACCTGCAGAACATAGCATTATGTTTGTATTTACATTTTTCAGACCATTGCAACTTTTTTGAAATTAGGGTTAGGGTCAGTTTTACAAAATAACGGAAATTTATAGGAATTTCCATTTCACAAAGAAGAACCAGGAAGAGGAAGAGAACTCTCCACGCTACAGGAGGAAAAGGAGATGTTTAAGATGCACATAAGGGAAGTAGGACATTGATCAGTATCTGACAGCGTTTTTGCACTGTACTTTTATAATGTATTAAGTTTCCTGTTTTTTTTTACAGAAGAGACTCAAAGGAAAAAGTGTCATGCAAAGAATGGTCTGAAATTGAATAAAGCTGACAGATGTGTGAACGGAAGGTGGCACAGGCCGAGGTGAAGGCCAATGTAAATAATGCATCGTTACCTGACCATTTCCTGTATAGAGGCGGGGTACGGACTGTGGTACATGTGTGGGGCAGAAAAACAGGAAATCATGAAGTATCTATAATGTGGGGTTATTCTTTCTACAGTTACAATAATTAGACATTGCTAATAAACCTATGTGGGCAGAAATAATTGAAATGGCTTGGGACAAATGATCAACTTGAAATGAATGAAAGGAAAATGCTTGCTGTCTTACATGTCTCTTCTCTGCCTCTGCCCCGATGTGCCCTTGTAGACACGATACCATCCTCTTGTGCGTGTTGTGGGACACCACTCGCACCAACTCCATCCGCCGTTCAATCTGTTATCACAAAACAACACAGAAAACTATTTGATGAAAAGACAAAGTTAAAAACATTAACTGTTACTGTATTCTTTTTTTTTACAAATTAGGTTTTAACAAAAAAATGCAGCAGCAGTATGAAAATAAAAATGTTGTATTATTGTGGTATTGCGAGTATAAACTCTATAAACTTTATGAACTCAACTTATTTGTTTAAAAAGTGCATTTACATTAAAGAATATGCATCACCCCAAAACCAATAATAAGCATTATTAGAAGTTTGATAACAATATGAAAATGTGCAACAATTTTTTTTTGCAAAAGTTTGCACTCCTTTTTAAAGCTTTGTATGATGTCCCTGGAAGGACATTCTGTTGAACAATACAGTGGAATTAAATTTTAAATTAGGAATTCATGAATGCCCTAAACCTTCATGCAAGGATGTGCGTCTCAAATAGTTTGTCTGCTCTGAGCACCTTTAGTAGAGTTGAGTTCTGGGGAGCTAACTAGGGCTGATAGCCTCTGGTCTCTTAGTCGATTAATTAGGGTATGGTCTTGGTCGATGAATTTTATTGGTTGAGTAGTTGGATCCACTCTTTGCATCAATAAAGCTGGTCTACATTTTGATTTTATAACTTTTTTTTACATTTCAGCTAGCATAGGTGATTTTAGATCATATATTTTACAGCCATCTTTCCCAAATGTTATATCACCTAATTAATGTAAAGTCACTTGTTTGTATAAGACTCTAGTAAGTCCCCCACATATCCTTTGGTTGATTTTGATCAATTAATCGCTGTGCTGGGCATAACTTCGGTTGACTAAATATTTCTTTGGTTGACTACAACCCTAGAGGTAACCGTCCAAAAATTAACAATTACAAAGGATGACGTCATTAAACTACTGAAAATATTTTATCAGTAGTGACTAAAATGATCAATTTTGTCCAACTATAATGCACAATACGCAGCTATTTTGCAAGTGAATGATAAATTATGGTATTATTTCATCACACTAGCTAACAAATCAATGCAAGCACCACATTAAATCTTACATAATCTACGTATTGTCCATATTTCAGTGGAGCCGCAGTTCCTGGAGCATGTTTGTATTCTGTGCATGGCCTTTTCAGCAGATGACACTTAATAAAGTCCAGTTCCATGCAGCCATTTGATTTGTAGTTGCCTGCGGGGATTCGGGGGTCAAAGTTCATGTGTGATTGATTCATCCCAGCGCTAAACAACACTGGAATGTTGGCTTTAAAACACATGACTCATCTGAAGTGTGGCTATGGCAACGGTCACCACTCTATGACCAAAGAGCCCGGCTAAATATATATTTTTTTTCATATTGGGCTGACTTCGGCTTGCCAGATACTGTCACTGATGTGTGTCGCAGCTAATCTAAGTGAAAGACATTGACTCAGTGAAGCTTTAAAAGATGACTACTGATGCCAGGTGCCAGACGAGCGGCAACATGAGTAATTCTCCTTAATATTTATCGTCCAAATCTTGAGAGCCAGCAGTTTGATGAGACAGAACTGGTTTGTTTTGGCAGCGCTTGTGAGAAAGTGCTGCGGGTTGTAAGGAATAACCACAGCAGTTCCAAGTAGAACGCTGTTGAGGTAATAAATACAAGAGTAAATGGCCCTGGGATGGTGCGAAGTGACAAACAAGACCTCATATGTCAGGATAAACAATGTTCTAAATATAAATGGGAACAGCGAAGGCCAGAGGGCAATAGGGGCCGATACGCAGAAATACAAATGCAGAGGGAGGAACGGACAAATTCCTGCCAATTGTTCCAAAAACAGAAAGAACGGGAATTCCACAGCCTCGACAGGAGATATCCGCGTTCACTTCCCCCCCCATGTTCTTGCGGTCTTACGTCATTCCCGACCCACGGCGGCCCCAGGCATTCCCAAAACAGCTGGACCTAACTAGCACACGCACTAGCTTGGGAATAATGCTTTGTACCTGGTAGAGACTAAGCAGGAGGGGACTCCCCACACTTAGTTCCTGTGTTATTGGAAATATTGGCAACGGTCATTTTGCAGTGTCCTTCCTTTCATTGTCAATACACAAAGCTATAGAATTTACTGTTGAGGAGTGCAGGGGTAGGGGGAGAAAGGAGCAGAAAGGCGGCAGCAGCAGGGTGTGTTTTGCTCTGGTTGGGAGATGAGGTCAGCCCTTGGTCGACTCCGTGACGTGTCAGAAGCCAGGGAATCCCGCTGCTAAGTAGCACACAGTGGAAGAAATACAAAGAGTAAGTGTGCCTGCCTGTGTTTGTTTATTGGTTTCTAAGAGAGGAAGTTAACATGTCTGGACAAGTCCCGAATAAACCCAGTTAGCATGACATGAAGAGATTAAAGGTCAACCATTACACTTATCCTTTTTTTTTTTTTTACTGTAATAACTGAAATTCCCAAGATGTGGTCTGTTGACGCAAAAAAAAAAAAAAATTCTCTGACGTAGAGCATTTTCAACTGAAATTTGAGTGAGGTCCCAAATTAAGGCCAAATTTGGTAAATGCTTGGATGTAGTCGGCCAGTATGAAAAGCTCTGTGGTGTGACCAGGGCCAGAGGTCTGAAATAGATGAAAATGCATGTATTGAAACGTCTAACTGACCAATTAGAGCATATGTTGCAAAAGCTGGTTAAATATTTCAAAATGTACCTCAGCTTAATTGACCCAAAAAACAACATTTTGGACTCTTTTTAAAGATATTTTTGGGCCCTTTTTTAGGCTTTATTGATAAGACACAGTATAGTAAGAAATTGGGGAGAGAGCACAGAGAGACATTCGGCAACCTGTCAGAGTCCAGACACGAACCCACCACACTGAGGCAGACTGTAGTTGCACTGTATATGTGCTGCAGCTCTGCCACTGAGCCATACAGCAGCACCACTAACAACCTAGCAACCTTACCAGCTTTTATTTAATTTAAAATCAACTCAGTGCCACAAAATACTAATAAACAACATCAAACTTGAGTTTAGAGCTAATATTAAACTTCTAACTCTGAGTTTAGAGAATCATGTCATGTCATAATAATCTCCACCTTGCTAGACATTACATCCATGTTTTCCCAGTACTTTTCTTCTTTCTACTTTGCCTATATTCTCAATTTGTGATTTTTCTGCCCTGTTTTGCTGTGTAAACAAACATGTCCAATGCTGAAATAGCCTCTGTTCCAGTAGTATTGGCAATCATTAATTCTGTGTTGAAACTGAATGAATTTACAAGCAAGACATGCAGCAAATCAAAAGTGCACTGGGAATACGTGACTACAGCAACCGTATTATGGCTACTGCGTGTAACTTAAGGATGTGTTAGCAGGCGCGCTGGTATTTCTAGATTATTTCTGTGGATGCAGTGCAAGTCGGGAGGAGCAGTGAGGAATGGACAGCTGGCACAAGAATGCCGCCTGACTGTTTGCCACTGGACAACCATATACAAAAAATGGCCTGGAGATGAAAGAGTGCAGACGAAGAGGCCAAATACAGAGAGCTGACTCCCACCGGCGATGCTAACGGACACCAATGAAAGGACGTCAGAAAACGGAAGAGCTGCATAAACCACTGGAGAAGATACCATGATGGCTGGGTCAATAGAGGACAACAGCAGAAAATCAAAGTGCATTTTGTTTAGGGAGGGTCTGTGTAGGACGCCAGGAAAGGATAGATAACATAAAAACAACTATGAGCATGACGGAAGAAAAAGAAGTAGAAGTGAAGAAGAAGAATAGCAAAAAAGGAACAGCACTGGGTTTTACAATCAAACCAAAAATCTCACAGCAATAATCACTAAGTTTGTGAATAAACTGCACAAAAATTAATACTAAGGGCATGGAAGCAATGACAAGTTAAGAGTCATTGCCTTGAGAATGAAGCAGACTTAGCGCCAGACCTCAGTCCTACCTACCAATAATAACAATTTATCTAAAATATCTTTTGTGTATCTGATTCTATGCTTTGTTTTTTTATTGCACCATTTCAGTATCCATTTATTCTACTATATAATTGAAATCAAGTTCCTATCAACATGTTCCAGAATATGAAATGGTTGTATGAAATGGAAAAAGAATTTGTCTGGATGGCCAGACATGTCAGTTTTTAAATACCCATAAAATTAAATTTTTAAATTGTAGCAGAAGAGATATATATGGTGGAGTTTGTTAAGTAAAGTAACCAGTTTAGACACATTAGAGGCAGGGAACCATGTTGTTTGTGTGTTTATCCAAGTCAATATTTTATGTATGCAAGTACAGTAGATCTTGCAACCTTTGCTCCTCAACAGATGTCATAATATTTACAAGTCCTAACAATGCTGTGACTTGTAGCTTATGGTCTTGATACTTAAAAACTTCAATAAATTGAGCAGTTAATGTTCTCTGCCTACACACTGACAGCACATATGTTGTCAGCTGCCAGTTACCATAACTCCAAAATCATATTGTTTATGCTTTTTATAACTGGTCACTTACTGTATGTCCTTCCACCCAGTGAAAATGAATTGCAGTCTGCTTAACTTACACTGCAAAAGTCAATAGAGGAAATTACGAGCTAATATTCCAGACATCTTCAGTGAGGGGGAACTAAGATGTTTTGTTATGAGGGTAGGAGTGACAAGACCGATGCAGGAATTAAGAGGTCATGCTATTTCTGGCCTTCGTCCCACACTCCCTTCTTTTTATCACACACTAAGTTCCTGTGAAGTGAGAAAACTGCAATTTCCAGACTGGGCCCAGAACAATCACTTCTTTGAGGAGCAGAGAAAGTCCACTATCTGAGCGATACTTTACACAGGGGCATCCTCTGTTCACTAACCATGACGTTTGAGCTGTCACTTAACTATTCTCTTCACATATCATTTCTCCTGACCCCAAGTACACAGAGGTATTTTAAGTCTTTGAGAGCGGCTTGTTTATGTACAGTCTTCAAAAAGAGGGTGGAGGATGCCAGACATTGTGGCTGTAGTGACGCAGAGCAGTTTGTTTTAACCTCCACGACGCCTCCCATTTGCACAAAAAAACAATCTCCATCACTGGAATGCCTTTGCTGAGCAGCCAGAATCCCAGCACCGACTCCACCTGCTGTGGAGCCTAAAGACCCAAGATAGATGTCTCTGGGGAAGACCAGGCAGCAGCAGATGATTTTAGCCAATCCACAGCTTCTCTAAGGTCACTGTCAAGACCTCGTTATCACGCAGAGTTCAAATCCAGTTATGTGTGGTTGCAATTTCATTTACCACACTAGTTTCGGGGTTAACTCAAATGTAGGCAAATGTTATTCTTATTAGGATAGTTTTCATTTTATCATTGTGACTATTAATTCTAAGCTGCTTAATAAGAACACCAGTAACCACCAATAAAAAGCCACATAAAAGACTCTCCAATAATAATCTTGAGACTTTTGAAGCACTGTCAGCACTTTCTGCATGGTTGTTTAGCAAAGCACAATGCTTCTTGCAACGTTTACATTTTCTACAACAATAAATTGTTTGTTACAACTTTATATACATTATTAAAGCATTTTTTTTTACAATTTTGCAGTCCTGAAGATTTTTCTGAGATGTCTACTTAACTGTGTTTATTGCCAAAAACAGGACACAATTTGCTGACTTGTACAATTTCACAATATGGATTCAGTAGTCTTTAGAAAAAGTTACATTTAGATAAACTGCAATATAGAAATTTTAACTGTCCAAGTCTAGCTTTGTGTAGTCCCTGTAAAATTATTATGATATTATTCTAAGGATTTGGCCATGGGCAAAAACAGTAGTGTAATGTAGAAATACAGAAAATGCACTCTTTTGAAAACTCATCCTAACATTTTGTCATGTGTAGACAAATAAAACTGAGCTTTTTTCAAATTCAGTTTCATTTTATTTTGTGTAATAACCTTGCATATCGATGACAAACAATAATGATGTGTGGCCTTCTCAGAACAAACTAGGGCTCCAACAACTTATCGGATTAATCGATTATAATTTATTATTAAAATAATCGTCAACTAATTTAGTAATCGATTAATTGCTATCTGTGGTGTTCATAGACTATAAAAAATGTTATGTGCTGTGAGAGGACGGTTTATTATCAAAACAGAGCAGTAAACCCACAGAAACTAAAACATTAAACACAATGTAAAATGTGTTTTTTGAATAAAAAAAACTCATGAGAATATGCTTTATCTATAAGTCTTCAATTAGCATAGTTGAACCATTGTCTGGTTCAAATTTTGTAAAAAATAAATGATTTTTTGTAGTATTATTACCCATTTTTAACAGATAATAAAGAATAATAAGAATAAAACCAGCACCAGGTCATAATGCTTCACTTACACTTCACTATCAGATTATTAATCAAATAATCAACTGATTAGTCAAAAGATTAATCAATTATCAAAACAATTAATAGTTGCAGACCTAGAACAAACTATACATTTATATATAACCTATGACTTTGCATAGCAATGCTTGAAAACTTGATAACTTAATGAATAAGAATCTTATTCTCTGGTGATGTAAAATGATTAAGAGTTGCCTAGCAGCCTGGTGGATTTATAAGGCAATTCACAGTTTACTATTCACAGTTTTCCTAAAATATTTTCTAGGGATGCACCGATACCGATACCAGTATCGGGTATCGGTACCGATACCATGTCCAAGTACTCGTACTCGTATTCATAAGAGTGGCCCGATACCAACAACCGATACCACTACAGCGCTGGCACGTGACCTTCCTCTCTCAGCTGAGGAGTGAGAAACCTGTGGTTGGATTTCAAAGTGTACTGTATGGAGATAAAAGCAAAGCTGAGTTTACATTCTCCTCAACCAGACATCCCAAATCATACGTGAGTTTTAAAACTTAAGCTGTTGTCTTTTTGTTGTCCTAGTTGTCCCGAAAATTATATAAGCGCGAAGCAGTTGTTGTCTGATAAAGCTTAAGAAGTACCGTTGCTAATTGTGTTAGCTGCTGTATGTCTTGGCGAATCTCCGCCGGTTATGCGCAGATGCTCGATCTGTCTTTAAGAGCATTTTAGCGAGTGAATAGAGGAGAATCTAAGCTTTAAAATGAGGTATAACATGTCCATATTGAGCAAAGTTTAGCCGTGGTTAGTTGTGTTCAAACCACTCTGTTGTGAAAATAACTTAGCATCGCAGAGTGGGGATAGACGGCAAAAAGACGACACGGTATGGGACGAATGAGATACAGCAGTGTGACTGTATAAACTATAAAGTTACCCCTATATAAGTACTCGTATCGGTACTCGGTATCGGCGAGTACTCAAATGGAAGTACTCGTACTCATATCGGTTTGAAAAAAAGTGGTATCGGTGCATCCCTAATATTTTCAAATATATTGACTGTTGATGTCGTTAAATTGTCTTTCAGGATGTCTCTGTGTAAACATTTGTGTTATTTTACGTAAATACAGTATTGGGCAATGGCAGCTATTTATTGGTCACTTCTCTGAGTTTTTCTTTTATCAAGTCATTTCTTATATCAGTGTATAAAACTTTCTGTAGTTTACCAATACATGCACAAAAGTCATTCAAAACCCTTAATCCACTGGTCTTCAGTGTTAGTTGGAGTGTACAGTTGGAGTTAGAGCCAGATGAATAATTTACCTGCAGGAGGTCATCGCTGAGAACTTCTGTTTTCTCTGCTCTGTGGGTGAGAAAAGACAACAGAGGAAACACAGATTAGTGCTGACAGACAGACACGGCTGATAAGTAACTGTTGTGCATGAGTCCGCACAGCCATGCTGAAAATATCTGAGAGACAATGTTGTCTCTCCTGAAAAACTAGACTAATAGACTAATACTAGATTAGTATGTACTAGCCATGTATTTCACTTTCTAATGCTATGGGAAAGCTGCATAAGGGGTGGGTCCAAATGACTCACCAAATATGACAGACACATTTAAAAATATCACCCCAATAATAAAATTGAACAGGAGTGTTGGCCAGTGCTAGCCGGGCTCCCAGAGTCTTAAAGCTTTGCTCAGACTGAGCCTATTAATAGTAAACTAATAGTTGGGCTGGGAGAGGTCAGACAGATTAGATTCACTTAAAGGGAGAAGGCTGGGAAACAACGGCTCAGCTCGAAGCGCTTATCAACACCTTCACACTGTTCTGCAGCCTATGTCACTCAAAAACACACACCCAGAACAGCAAAGCATACATGACAAAAGACATTCATAGCTGTACACAAAATACATACAGTAAATGAGTGTGCAGTTTCAAGATCTACAAACACAATTACGTAAAAACTGACACCATAAGAATAAAATATAAATCTCTAAACCTGTGAATGATGCATTACTTTTCTAAGAGACTTTAAAATGCCCCTTTTTATACCCAGCAATGTTACTGACCTGTACGGCTTACTTTTCCAACCCTTTTGTTGCTCCTGTCCCAAACTATTTGAGATGTGTTGCTGCCATCAAATAGAAAATAAGCTATTATTTTTCATTAAATGGTAAAACATCTCAGTTTTGACACCTATTTATTGTATATTGTTTATGTTCTACTGTGAATAAAATATTATTGTCCCAGCTTTTTCAGAATTGCATTTGTACAAAATTTTAATGGGAGGAAATGGCAGGACACATCACATCCTGTTTTTAAACTGTCCCAAACATTCCACAGCGCTTACCACACAGTACAGTAGTAGTAGTTGATTGTATATGATAATGGTCTTTTATCACTTTATGTTTGATCTGAACTAATAAACAAACCAACAGACAGAGACAGACTACGTCCTGTGTTCAGAGAGACGCAGGTCTAGTTTTACACAATGGAGTCTGGGTTTAAGTTCCTCATCAGAGACAACAGTGTGAAAAAAATGCATGCACTCGGACCAGTTCTATTTTTAAGTGACTTTCTTGTCCACTAATAGGTTTTGTTGTGGAATCTGTCCATAGCAAAAAAAAGACTATTTATACTCTTCAGACCTAATTGGGACTCAAAGATTCTTTATGGTCTGATGACATTGTCTTCTTTGAACACTCAATTTTATGGTGGTCTACAGAGGTTGTGTAGGTTCTTGGTTCATTAAACAAGTTTTTAAGGATAATAGGCCAATCAGCCGTCCCATTATGCCAAATTTGGTGTGACTGACAGCTCATTTAATTTCTGCTGGCTTCTCTACAAAATACTCATGGTAAAGCTTCTTCACATGCATCTATATTTTGATGGATATTGTCACCACTTGCTATAAAATGACAACATCTTTTTTATTTTATTATATTTATTATATATTTATTATATTTTTTTTATTATTTATTCTGAAAAATTACAAAAAAATAGAACATATATAGTAAGATCAAATTAATTGCTGTTATCAATATACACCTCTGACTACCTTGTGAAGAAAATTGCTACCATTATATTTAAGAACTTTTAGGGTTTTTTTTCTGGAAAATGAAGTGAAGTCAAATGTAACAAACAGTTTTTTCTTGCCATAGCAATGTTGCTATACTGCGTAAAGACTTGCTAGCTTAAATAATGTAGCCATAGTGACTCTGCAATTGCTAACAACAACAACTTATAACTAGGGCTGGGTACTGTTCAGATTTTTTCGATACTAGTACTTAAATGATACTTCGAAACTGGTAACTGAGCGATATTTTTTTCTGATACCTATAGTGTGCCAACTCATCTTCTAGAAATATAAAACACAATAATACTGAATAAAAGACCAAATTCTGGGGCAAAAGTCTTAGCTGTATGTTAAAACCAGTACTTTGTATGATTTCTTCTGTCTTATTTAATTGGTTCATACATGCAAAGGAATATTAAAGTTGTCACTAGGTATTGAAACTTGATATTGAATAAAAACATTTTTTGGATACCAGTAGTATTGTAACTTTTCCTAACAGTACCCAACCCCACTTAAAACCAATGTATTTTTGGATAATGTCTATTGATAAGTGGTAGGCAAACTAACTATACTTAATCTATACTAAAACAGTGTTTGTGAGATTTGCCATGGACTTTAAAAAAATGTTGTGGAGTCTAAGTACGTTTTGTTTTTTTTAATTAGGGTAATGCTGGGTGCTACTTTGCAACTGTTGTTTGCTAATTTGTATCAAAGTTACACTCCTCCAAGTTGTTTTTGTGCAGCATTCATAATGTGTAGGTAATGTTTCCTTCTTTATCCTGCAGCATAAAGCTATAAACCTGTAGGAGGTATAACATTTAAGCAAATACATATGATTAGTTTGCATAATAGATAGTTACAAAAAGCAGCCACACAGATAAATCTTTATGTCCTGGCCTCTGGCAATGTCTTAGTTCCCCTTTTCCCCTCTCACGTGCCAGACAGGCGCTCCTCCCCCTCAGCTCTTCCTTCATAACTCTGGTCTGTCCAACATTTGCTCCATTCCGTTCACACACATATTTTTTTCCAAGTACAGTATAGAAAAATGAAGCTGACTGTTTTTGCGTAACAGAAACTGGAGCTCCGAATGAATCCACTTCCCCCAAAAAACTTGCTCTTAATGAACTATAGTAACCTTACCATAGCGCCTCGCAGCTGCTTCCAATTACAATACAGGGTCCGGGAGCGCAGAGAGAAGGCAGAAAAAGACGATCTTTTGGTGTGTTTAGGGAAAAAAAAACACAAGGGTGAAAAGGATGGGGGGTAGAGGAAGACTTCAAGGTGCCAAATGAATAATAATAATGTACAGAAGATGAATTGAAAGATTTTTTATTGGAGGACAGAAATAGCAGAGATGATGAGGTCACACAAAAGCAGCAAGGTCCTATAAGTCACAAGAGCATGCAAGCTGTGGAAAATAGGAGCCATGCATTTTACATTATAACAGAAGATTGAGTGGGAAGCCACAGTATTGAAGTAATGTTGTGGTAGTGTTTACATGCTGGAAGGTTCTTCATGTGGCACTGTTGAAAGCCTACAATTAAAAACCAGTGCATTCATCAGTACAACTTGTGTGTCAGAAAGACAAAATATCTGAGAATTTGTCAAATAGCATGCAGTGTAGCAGAGGGACATTTAGTAACTATAAATCATCTGTCCATAGCAAAAAAGACAAATTAAAGTCTTCAAACTTAATTGGGATTTAACTTTATGGTCTATAGATGTCTATACACAAATATACATGTGTTGTGAGGATTGGGTTATATCAACAGCATTTATATCTGAATGAATTTGCCCATATAAGAAATACAAAGATCAATGCTAAAGATAAATGGCACTGGTCATACTGGTTTCACCAAATGCACAATTAAATTTAAAGCTCTGATTGGTGAACTGCTATGACATAAAGTGCACATCCTATGCCTATCACATGGCTTGCAATAATGTTAAATCTATTTTTTTCCTATTGGAGTTCTAGATATTTTGATACAATATATTGCACAGCTCTAGTCTTGATACATTTTTAACCATGAACTTATAATAAATACATGTGCCTTATGTTGCCTTAGACACACAGCTGCTGAACACCAATAAATACAGGAAAAATAATGCATAAAAAAGGCAAACGGCATAAAGCAGGGGTCTCCAATCTTTTTTCCTCCTGAGAGCTACTTTTACAAAATTAAATAGCAGAGGGCTACTTAACACTTCATGTATCAGCATTTATTCATTCATTCATGCTTTCATCTTCTTCCTCTTAATTTTGTTAGGGGTCGCAGGTACTGGAGCTTATCCCAGTTACTATGGGCCTTAGGTAGGGTACACACTGGACAATGGCCAGTTAGTCTCTTAGCTGTGGTTGTGCTTGCTGCTGCTCTCATATCACAGCTGAGCAAGCAACGTGGTTGTGATCCATAATAGTTTGATTGACAACTAATATGCAAAAAATTACTTTGTGCACAAAGGGGGTGGGCAGCTATTAATTTGATTGGATACATATCCAAAATGATAACTCAAATTTGACTAATCAAGCGTATGTAGGGTTCATAAAGCTTTTGGAGAGCTACATGGAAAGTCGCTGAGAGCTACTGGTAGCTTGCAAGCTACTGGTTGGAGACACCTGGCATAAAGAATAAGACAACAAAACAGCACTGAAGAGAAATAGGTGATGAGCCTTTCCAACAAAGAGAATACAAAGTATATCACACATTATGAATGACAATATCTCTGTATATCTTGATAACTCACCCAGCCCTAAATTTTCCCACGACTCCTTTCAAACAGTGTATTGCAACTACTTGAGACTCTGGTGTCTCATGGGTTGAAACTTATGACTACAAGAGAAACCAGACTAACGTGTATCCATGCCAACAGTAACAACAAGCACTGGAAAGTAATCTATGTTAGCCTTCTTTACTTCACAGTGAACTTGGTTTCACACTTTTTGAGACTGTAATATTAACTTTTACTCCTGTCTCCAAAAATAGTCAGCAAAAACTTCAACACTGAAGAAGATTAAGGGACAAAACAACAATTGTTTTGCTGTGATCAGCTGACCTGCAGCACACTGCTCTGACCCCATCCCACCTCAGTGAAGTAGTGGGGCAAGTGTGTCACTGCGTGTGACTTCTCAGCAGCATGAGATCCTCAGAGCAGAGCCGCGGCCACTCGTTTCTAAGGTAACCATGGTGACATGCTATCAAAGTGGAAAGGGGTAAGTCATTACTGCAGCTGTAAGGACAATGGAGCGGCTGTTGGCGGCCACTCCACACAATCATCAGGCCGAGGAGAGGGCAGGGCCTGTTCCACTCGCAACAGTTGGCAGCTTAAGGCACAAGGTAATGGATACAGGAGCACATGAAAGAGCTGCCAGAATAATTGAGTGAGTCAGCCCATTCAAGCTCACTAAAGTAGCTCTTATGGTAGGCTTCAGACCACTGCTAAACACAGATACGAACAGGACCACGTGTGAATGTAAAGCATGTACAGAATGTCCAGTATCTACGGCTGTCATAGAAATCATCCAGAAACCTCCAGCTTCCACGGGTCAGCCTGGTGCAGAACAACAAAGATCTGCTGACACACCTCATTGTCCTCTCCTCTCTGTGGAAACGCCCAGTCACCTATATCTGACAGGTCACCCCTGATCCCTCTGGGAGTGACACTGTGCAACAGGACTGCTTGTTGAGTGAATCAGTGACATCTAAACACAGCATTTCAGCTTCATACTGCATAACAAAGTGTCACTAAAAAGAAAATGAATGATTAACAGTAGGCTTATTTCCAGGCATTTTCTCACATTTACTCAAAGAGGCTTATCTTACTTAAAGTTAACTTTAGGTTAATTTATATAGATAACCTGTTGAACCAGTATTACTGTGGCTTTGATGTATTTGGCAGTCAGATACATGTACTCAGTTGGCTCTAATAAGTGATAAATTAATGTGAAAATAAATAATTGCATGTCAATGTTGTTCTGTTATTAAAGGTAGTGTAGAGCATGCACTTATACTGGTTTACAAACCGCACTGCAGTCTAAATCATAACAATGGTTTTGTGGGTTGCCAGTTACTGTGTACACTGGTTTTGTAGCTCTGCTGTTAGCTGTGTCCACAGCTACTGCATGTACAGATTGGCCTATGTGGCAACCAGAGCGTGGGGCTCTTTCTGCTTTTCTGATTGGATGATCAGCGATGCAAGGGTTTTAGAACCAAAACAAAAATGTAAACATAAACAACTTGACCATTATGTAATTTTATTTTATTTTTTAAATGTGAATAAATCAGCTGAACCATTGTTATCATTAAAACAAATATTTGATTTGAACATGTTTACATCATATCTAGTCATCATATCTAAGTATTAAAAAATATACTGGTCAATCCACTTTTACATTCATTCATTCCTCTGATGCCACGAGAATGTTTTATTTCCCATGCAATATATCAAACACAGATCATATACTACTATTACTACTATTACATGCAGGCAAGCTTTTTTTTTTAATGTTGAACTATATCTGTCCACTGTGCTCCCTAAGAGGTACCTATGGGTGAGGTTGTTATGGCGTGGTATAGTACACTTAAGTGGCAGAATGCATGAGAGCAACAGCTACAATGTTACAATGCTACAGCGCTCCAAGGTGTTGCCATCAATTAGAACATAGAAGAGAGTTAATTGTGTTTATAGCCATGAGAAAGGCTGGGTGTACAGCTGTACCAGCTAACTTTACAAACTACATTTTAGAGATTAAAACACTGATCAGGCATAACATTCTAACCATTGACATTGGGTCAGAACATCTCCAAAACTACAGCTCCTTTGCTGTTCATTTACAACCAAGTAAATATGATCTAACTTACAAGCAATCAGGATTAGTTTTGTAAACATACCACACTAACGGAACCAAAGCATGTGGCATTGCGGCACACGGTTCTTCTTTAGGATGCTTTACTCATCAATGGAAATGCCTCTGACCTGTCCTGATGAGACCACACCTTCTTCACTTTATATCTCTTTGAGTGAAACCCATATCTACTGCAGACAATCTAAAGTGATCACATTATCACAACTATCCTCTTAAACCTCTACATAGACGTGTGATCTCATCCTGCTGTGTGATTCTGAGTACATCAATGCAGCACTGATATTGTGAAGTCATCCCCCTCGGACCTGTTACTATCTTGCCCTGTCCTCCTGCTCCTGCCAAACTGTAAGAGGCCACAGAGTTCAAAGACAAAAAAATGATTCCTTCCACTGAGATAACATTCCTTACCATCCTGCTCGTCCCTGCATCACATGTTTTTCCGCACCTCTACCTCAATTACACTCCCTAGCTCCCCTTCCTCGTCTCTAGAAAGCACTGGCATGTCTCTGGGAGGACTGCTTCCTGTTTGCAAAAGAAAAAGGAGCGATTTCCTCCACTTTGTCCGCTTTGCTGGACACAGTGTTCCGCCGTTCACACAATCGCAGGAACCCAAAGGGCAGCTCCTAGGCCCTTTTTTGCTCCCTAAAACTTTTACAGCCTGATAAACTGCATCTTTTTCTCCTAACACAAATGCTGACAGATGACTTTTAGACAAGAATTAACCCCTATTTGTACTCACAGCTACAGCAAGCTCACCACATCACATACAAATGTCTGTTTTTTGCATCACCCGAGCGTCTTGCTCTGATTTACTGCGGCTACCGGTTCAGAGGAAATTATGAGTATTCCAGATGCCCTGTTTTCTCCTGATCTTCACTTTTGGCTGTAAGAAAAAGATTGGAGCAGAAAGTGTAACTAACAAATAAACAATTCATATGTACAGACAACTTCTGCATAACAGTTTAACGCTTGTCAGTGACGTCTCAATATGAAGAAGAAAAATGGCACCTCCAGTTACTTGTGCAGACAAGAAAATTTGTGGTTTCTTTAGAGTTACCTACATTTTGCATTTCAAAGAGAGAGAATTAAATGTTTGTAAGAAACAATCTGTGTGAAATTGAGATATAAAATAGACCTAGAGTGCAAACATTTTAGTGAGACGTGAAAAAGGCTGTTCTTCAGAAATTACAGATTTTTTTTGTAATGACAATTTCAGGAGAGGTCAGTAATGGGACAGGACAAAAAAACTGAGGATGATTTAGATCCAGGATTTTTAAGGGACATTTTGAGATATGGACCAAAGATACTAACTTCACTCACTAAAAGAACTTCAATTCTTTAATAATGTGACATATAAGAGTTTTGTGGCTCATTTACCCCTGAACTAGAAGAGCTTCAAGATTGAGCCCAGGTCCAGGTCCTATAATTTTACCAGTGTGAGATAGGCCCAGTGCCTTGGCAGAGGTTTACGCTCTCCAGGTGCTACTAGTTTTTATTTATCTGTTTTTTTTAGATTGCGTGTATTTCTGTAATTTTGTAAACTGATACATCTTTCTTTATTAATTTGTTTTGCACAGTACTGTATAAGAATCCATTTTATTTGAACTTAGCAAACTGTGTAAGACTTATCCACGTCACTGGCGATTAATGAAAAATATGTTTGCTTTGGTCAAATGTATCATCTGCTGTTATTTAACCACTTGATACTGTCTAGGTTACATAACACTGAATCAAATAGGAAAGTACTTTTTCATCACCTTCATCTTGTACAATCTATTGTACCCAGGCTCCTTTAAACAAACACACTTGACACACAATGACAAACTCTACAGAACGTCACCCAACATGAAAGAGGCAAGACCCAGTGATAAAGCTACACCCTGACGTGGTTTTCTGTGTACATGGCAAGGCTTCAGATATTGCAACTTTAGATATCCAGTTACAAAGGGACATTGCTTTTCCGACATAACATTATGGTCTAGGTCATAATCTGGAACAGAAAAAGTCAGTTCATTGTTTGCTTTCTTCTTCTTTTGACTTTCTAATTGAAGCATAGTTTTCTATTGGATTCAAAGAGAATCTATATGAAAACATAGATGTGTATGTTGTAACCTACTTTATATCTGAACTCTGGTGTGCTGAAGTAGGAAGTGTAATGTTTCACAAATGGAAAGGCTCTTTACAGCCACATTATTATCTGGATGTGAAAGTGAAGCTTGCAGACTGTCAGTAGACAGTGCATTCAATGTGAGGACCTATCTTCTTCTAAGAAACTGTTTAACAGAAACAAACTAGAGCAGTTTATACCAGTCTGTAGCTGTATCTAGCACATATTGACATTTGATTCATTAACAATAGAGAACAGTAGTAATCTTATCTGGTATTATAAGAGAGACAAAACCACAAAACAACAGAAATAAATGATGATGCAATAGTGGTACTGAAGTATAAGATACATTACTCAGACAATGCCTGTCTATTTCTTACACAGTGATGTCTTCACTGTCTGCGACAGTTTAAAGCTGATTCATTCTTTGAACGGGACATCTGGTTGGGCTCAGATGGCACTGGCGCTTAAACACATCACAGATCTAGGTTAGCACTGCCCCATTCCAATTTCATTAAAAGTCTACTGTGCTAAAGCACGCTGGTCAGTGTATAAAAACAATTTGTTCATTCATGAACACTGAAGTGACCTCGTATGAGCCGTGCAGAGTTAGTAACTAAATGTAATAGAAGTGTTTTGTACTTGCCTGCCAACAGTCTGATTGGCGAGTTGTTTCATCCGATTGAACTGTTTCTTCATTTTGGGTCCCTTTCCACCACGGTCTCACGAAGTTAAAGTCGGCCTTTGGTTTGTCATGAAGTGTACGGGGTTCGTCCCCGTCCACAAGTTTCTCAGCTGTCGCTATGACAGGCGAAAGTAAGCGGGAGCCATTGAGCCTAAAGCCAATTAAAAATAGTTTGTAGCCTCGCTAGCTGAGCTAGCCTTTCCCAAGAGGAAATTCTAGGGAAAAGTTCCCTTTGGGGGCGACGGCATGTCCCGAACCTCCTGGTGAGTGTTGTCCCGTGCATTAAAGTCCCACAGTAAGCCGTAAGCACAAACTTTCACTGGCCCCCGGGGCTTCTCATGACTCTGTTAGACCCGTTAGCCGTAGAGCTAATGTTAGTGAGCTGCTTTAATCCAGAGCCGCTTGTTCCCGGAGCGGAGCGGGGCAGTGTGCAGCAGCCGCAGCAGCTCACCTCTGCCTCTGGGACTGGAGAGGAGAGGGGGGAGAGCAAAGGAAGTGAGCTCCAGAGGCTACAGCAGACAGCAGCACCTCCCCCTGGACACACACTGCACTGACGCACACGAGGGAGGCATGGAAATCTGAATTATCTACACTCAGTTCATTTAAAAGTGCGGAGTTTTGTTTCTATAGATAATAGATAAGCTAGATAATGTACTCAGAATCCAACATGCCCAACAATCATGTAGGCTAAATAAATACAGTTGCAGTGATTTGTACATTTGTAAAGCACAATAGAATACAAGCAACAGACCAGATGTGTCCTTATCAGCTCAGAAACGACAGACTGGTGACTTTTTAATCCTCTGGTTCCAGCTACAGAGGCAGAGCCGGCTTTAGGCATAGGCCATCTAGGCGGTTGCCTAGGGCGCCATCTGCTGGAGGGGGCGCCCAGCTGCACCCCTCCAAAAACAAGTATATTTTTAAATAAATAACAAATAATTAAAAATCAAGTGAATCGTGTTATTTCTTCTTTATACTCTAATATGAAAAAAAAAATCCTAATGACTTCTGATTGACCTGGCCTGAACCTGACTGACACAGTTTACGGTGGAAGCGGGGGATGGGTGTATTGTTGACGCGCATCACAGCAGCGGTCCCTAAATTGATGGATGTTACACCAACAAGTAGTTTGACAATTTTTTATCATGAAAAGGCCGTCCAAGCCATCAGGTGCTGCTTTCAGAAAGCGGAGAAAAGAGGAAGAGGAAAAAAGGGGCCAAAGTAGAGGTATGTAGTTGTTTATTCTAACATTAAAAACTGCTGTTTAACTTTTCATTTGCACAAGCTACGAGGCGAGCAAAGTTGAAATAAACTACACCGTAGCTGGCCACTGCGTGTTACTGTGTTACTTTGTAATTAAAGACAGTGAGTGTGCTGCCACGTTTCTTTAGCCTAGACTATGTATCATAACTATTAGACCAGGAGTGGGCAATTATTTTTTCCTGAGGGCCACATTTGAGTCAACACTAACCGCACTTGTTCTTAATAATAACTGTGTATCTTTAAAAGTGCAGCCTGCATCCATAGCGCTGCCCTGATATAAATAAACATTCACTGAGGTCCAATCTGTGAAAATGTCCTCAAATTAAGTCCAGAACACAACAAAGTCTCTTTATTCCTTCAAATAGCATTTCTTTAAATTATATTTCAATTATATTTCAAACAATAAAATAAAAAGGTACATTTTCTATTCTTATATCCAATATATAATTTTAAATTAAATTTGATTTTATTATTATTTATTATTTTAAGAAAAATAATAATCAGCTCTTACTTTTAAACTTCACGATTAATTGTGTGTTGTGCTGTGACTGCTGCTGTGAGGGCTGTAACTGAGCAGTGTTGGGCTTAGTTTCAAAGTGAAGTTTAATTTTGATGCTTTTAATGAAGGCCCATAACAATGAGACACTGGTTCTGAGCTGGAACCCTTCCCTTCACACAACAGCCCAGAGGGTCAGAATGTTGTGTCTCCATGGCAACGGAGCTCTCTGTACTGCCTTAGACTCGAGACAAAAAGACACATTTAAAACTGTTGGTCACTTTAACGTTAGCTTCATCTAATCTCTGAAATTTACTAAATTGATTTGAGGATTTACTGAAGATATTACCACCATCACAAAAGGTAGGTACATTGACACACATTACTACCGACAAATACAGTAAGTTATATTTGAGTTACTGACCATTTTTGGTGCATATAAAAAGTTGTTTATTTGTGAATCCTGCTAAAAGACAGAGGTGTTAACTGTTAGCTTAGGCCTTTAACCCTTAGAGGTCCATGGTCATGTTTTGCGCAATTGTAGTGAAAAAACTGTTTTACTTCAGATTAATGCTGGTTACTCATAACAGAGAAGGTTTTAATCTTCATGTCAGTTTTTAATTTATGTGGAATTATGTGGCCCAGAAATCACGGAGATTTAGACCGTTAACGTTTTACAACCGTTTAAAGACGCTATCAACAGATGCGCCTCTAATTAACGTTAGCGCTTTATCTTATCGTTTATTGTATGTTTTACCCCCAAAAAAACGGCCAGAATAAGGGAAATTTATTTGCCACAACTTTGTTTTCATGGCTAGAAGTAGAGGAGGGAGAGGAGAGACAGAGGCTGCAGACTGCACTGGGAACAGTGACAGTGAAAGACCGAGATCAGCGCCTCAGACAGACAGCAGAGGTTCAGGGGGATTAGACCTGTACTCCAACAAATAATCTCAAAAATAATGTATTACAGCGTACAAAAGACAAGTCCGAGGATAGATATCTCCTCTAATGGCCCGAGAGGGACGTTTGTGTGAATCACGTGACGAACGTCTTTTTTTACGCCTCAGTACAGAGACAGGTCTTTACCTGTGCACACTGAGCTCCCTCTGTCCCATGAGCTAATGGTGAGACTGTTTCTGTAGAATATTGTAATTTACAGCAGTTTGGGAGTTTTCTCATGTGTTTTCTCAGTTTGAGCTGTCAAAAGTGGCTCTGACCCACACTTCACTCCTCTGCACTTCCTCAGTTTGTCCACATGTGTCGCTATTCAGTGAGCTGTATGAAGGACACTGTTGACTTTGTAAATATTATTTTTGTAATGTTATTTTTATTTAAACCCTGTTAACATCTGACAAAGGCCTGCAGAGCACATTGTATTGATACAGTGAATATATAATGAACTGGGACATGGTCCAGGTCTATTTTTACCATTATCACCTATGTTCAAATGGCTCCTAAAGGCATTTAGCATCATTGCAAATCACTTATTTATTTATTTATTTTTTTTGTATGTTTATAAGAATTTTTAAAGCATTCAGAAATCTTCATTAAGCATGTTTTATTTAAAAAAATTGCAACATTTTTATTTTAGATTTTGTGATTTTTGTGTATTCTAGGTAAGGTGTTCAAATAGTACAACAAACAAAAATTATTACCACCTGGTAATAGATAAAGTTGTCCTGAACAAAATGATATATAATATTCATATGTTTCTCAATTCCAAAGGTGAGATATGAGGGTAGAGTCAAAAACACAAACAACAAAGCAGCAGACCTCCAAGGGTTAACTTACTCCAAATTTCTACTCAAGTAAAAGTAATATGAATTTAATGTAATATTACTCAAGTAACAGTAAAAGTATTATTACTTGAGTAAAAGTCAGAAGTCCTTTTCTCTTTAGGCTTTTCCCCAGCAGGGTCACCAGAGCATCTGCCTCCTAAAAAAAGTTTTAAAATGACAAAAAAATTTGATCAGTAAAAGTATCATTGAGGTACCACTATTACTATTACTACTGTTACTACCCACTTTGATACCATGGTCAAAAAATAGAGACTATAAAACGTTACTTATAAAATGTACTTAAGTAAAGTAGGGTACTTGAGTAAAAGTATCTAGTTACTTTCTAGCTTTGGCATTGCAACACATTTTAAGTGCATTAAGCGTTAATGAATGGCAGCAGTGTAAGTTTGAGTAGTTCAGATACAGAGGTATGCCAGCGCACACAGTACCTGGTGGCTTAAAGAGGCCTGTGTCTGTGAACTGTGAAGGGCCGCACAACAACACACAGATGAAAGGTGTGGAGTGAGAGGCACAGACACTTTAGTCTCGCTGACAGAAAGAGAAATGACAAAGAGTCTGCCATGAGAAACAGACGTTGTCTCAAAATGTGATGGAAGTAAGAGACGGGAGAGTTGATGGCTGTTCTATTCCTCCTTACACTGAGTAAAGTGGTAGTCAGCACCAGTCAAAGTGGAAATACAGCTCTGACGTTCATTTCTATTCATTGTTCCTTAGAAAGTGACACGCTCTGAGATACCTGGAACTTTAAGTCAGCAAGATTGGTGGTATAAGATTTGTCAGATGTAACTATACTTAATCTATATGAGAGCTGAGAGCAAGACATGGCATACTTTTAATGTTATTATGTTATTATGTTGTATGTAGTCATTAAAAGTCCTTTTATGTGTAATGTCCAATATCCAATGTCCAATATTGCATATACACAATTAAAAAGCCTGGAAAAAGCATAATTTAATAACTGAAAAAATAAAAAAAATAAATAAATACTAAAAGCAGTGAAGAAAGATTTTTTTGTAAGAAATTAGGTCAATATTTAACATTAATGTAAAATGTCTGGAAAGAGAATACAAAACAATGCAGAGTCTCTAGATTGTTTAAAATGGGCCTAATGAGCAACAACAGCAGCAAAAACAAGCATGGTTCAGTTCTGGAAATCACTGCATGAGCCTTGACCTCTACTAAATAAATACTCTTGTTGAATAATAAGACATTAAAGCCCTCCATTATATTGTGCAGGTTAAAATGTGGAAAAACCATCCTCCCACCAACAGAAAAAAAAATGTCCGTCGCATTTTTGACCAATATGCCTTGGCCTCTGCCACACTGCCTGTCGCTGGCCTCCTCCAGTTCCTCTCTGAGGAGCAGCAGGAGCCCACAGCCAATGAAGAGCTGGCAGAGAGTCTGATAGACCTGTACGAGACTGATGAGCGAGGTGAGTGCAAGGAAAGCAATGCTGTTTAGTTCAGATCAAATCTGTCTTTTAGCACAGTCTTAATGATGCTAAGTGAGTCTTCATATAAGTGTCTCAGCTCCAGCGGTGTTGTAATGTGAGCCCAAAGGCAGAGAGTGAACAATATCACAGAAGAAGAATGGAGTAGTCTGGTGCATCAGTGGTCACAGAACAGATGCTGCCTAGATCTCACTGTTCACTGTTCAGCATCACATCATAACACTGTCTAGTTGTTCAAATACAACAACTAAGATATTTAAATGTATATCATGGTTGTCTGGAAATATGGAGAAATAGATATGATGTACAGTAGGGGGGGGCACGGTGGCAGGGTGGTTAGCACTCCTGTGTCTCAGCAAGGAGTTCATAGGTGCAGCTTATTACAGTTTCTCTGGGTGGAGTCTGCAGGTCCTTCCCATGCTACCACAGGTTCTTTCCAGGTTCCAGGTGGTGAATCTAAGCTGCTCATAGTGAAACACTGTAAGCATGTCTGTGTCAGCTCTGCGACTAAGAGGCCACTGTCCAGGTTGTACACCTCTTTTGGCCCATAGTTGCTGGGACAGGCTTCAGTAATCTGCAACCCCTCATGGGACGCATCATCAAAACCTCAAGGTTCATGACACATTAGGTAACAATTTTTATTTTATTTAGTCCCAGCATCTCTTTCTCTATTAGCTGTTAAGTCAGGAGTTTAGCAGTTGCAGAGCAGATTTCAGGTTTTGCCTTGGGTAGGGTGACTAGATTTTTAGACCCAAAAACTGTTTTTTTCACGGTGCATTTTAACTTACCTAGCAACAAAAAAGTTTCAGGGAAACCCACACAATTTACTGTCATGTTATAGAAGTGCATGAAGCTAGGGCCTATGTTCCTTGACAATTTATTAATAAAAGTAATGACTTTGTAAGAAATGTTAGTGACAAAAGTCTATAGACAAATGTTTATAAGAATCCTGTGCTTTTCTGTTGGTTAAAACGGGAATAACTAATATTAGTGTTTTACAGATATGTCTTGGGACCGATGACTGTATATACGTCAGTGCTTGGGAAATGGGAAGAGGGGCCTAAAACTGGGACTGTCCCGATTAAATAAGGGACATCTGGTCACCCTATCCTTGGGCTCCTTTACATCCTCTCCCAAAAACATAACATTTCAAGCTTGTTCAATAAAATCAGTAATGTCATCACAGAGAAAAAAATGTTTGGCCAGTATTTTAATTGTAATCCATGTACACATTTTTGTAGACAACTGTATTGATTCTATTGCTTTGCTCTGTCTTTTCCTCCAGCGAAAGAAAACAGATGCATGACGTTCGATGGATTTGTCAAATTCATGGAGTCCAATCATTGCAACGCGTTCAACCAGGCCCACACTGAGGTGTACCAGGACATGGACCAGCCCCTCACCAGCTACTTTATCTCCTCCTCCCACAACACCTACCTGACCGGAACCCAGCTGGTGGGATGCGTTGAAGTGGAAGCATATGTGTTGTAGGTCTCACCTATGACACGGCCCGTATGGTTTAAAGTAACTGGATACTATTACTTAACTTTTGCTTAAGGATATTTTTGATGAAAATCACTTCTTGACCTGAGCGACTAGGCAGAAAGCATGCTCAGTAATTGTAGCATTAGCATCAGTGGCAGAAATAGTAGTAGTAATAGTAGTAGCAGTAACAGCAGTAGTAGTAGTATTCGTAGTAGTATTCGTAGTAGTAGTAGTAGGGTGACAAGATTTTTAGACCCAAAAACTGGGACACATTTTTTTTCACTAACCACAGTGCATTTGAACTCACAAAGTGACTAAAAAGCTTCTGTGAACTATGTTCTATCATGTAATTAAAGTACATGACGAGGGCTCAAGGACTGAAAGTTCATGCCAGTTTATTAATAAAAATTAATGATTTAATTGATATTGACAATGATAATAATTGACAAAAGTCTTTAGACAGCAGTAGTATAAGTAGTAAAAAAACAACTATCCAAAGCTTTTACTTAATCAATTACTCATCATTATTTTTACTTGATTATTATGTTGCAGTAACAGTACTTTTATTTGAGCACAGATTTTAAATACTCCTTAGCTCATCTCTTAAACCACATTGAAGGTGAACATGTGGGTTTTTCTAAAGCTACCATGTTACACGCGCTGCAAGGGCATTCACTCGTGCCCGACTCGGGTTTTTGTTAAAGCAGAGGCTTAATTCAGTTTATTTTTATAATCAAAATTTGTTTGGACATGTCATTTTTTCATGTGTTATTATTAGCTTATGCTATACCGCATATACCGCACACCGCGGTGTTGAGCAGCATATAATTACCACAGGCAAAATTCTCTCACCGCCACAGCCCTACATTTTACTCAATTCATAGTGCTGTTCAGTACTTTTGTTTTTTAAGTTATTTTATGTAACAGTGCATTTACTTAAGTATAGCTTTTTAGTATATTTTTAATTATA
Organism: Bostrychus sinensis; assembly: GCA_020698575.1. Classification (NCBI taxonomy): domain Eukaryota; kingdom Metazoa; phylum Chordata; class Actinopteri; order Gobiiformes; family Eleotridae; genus Bostrychus; species Bostrychus sinensis. The sequence goes on along the minus strand of CM036260.1, from coordinate 11,071,171 downwards.
ATACAAGACAGATGCAATGTGTATGTGTCTATTTTGCTATGTGTAAATATTTCACTGGTATTTGTTCTGAGTCATGTTGGTATTTTACTGTTTTAAAATGTGTTGTAAAGGTACGCTCACCGTAAGTGGGTCTGACACTAATCATGTGATCCCCATAAAGGTAATGTCAGACGCCACAACGTAGTAGTGAGTGCAGCCCAGGTGTGCACAGGTGCTTGTGTTTGTCCTTGTGTGCCTCGTTTTGTTTATGTGCATGTGTGCACAGTGCCCTGAGAAAAGGCTGCCGCTACCTGGAGATTAACTGCTGGGATGGGGACAACATGGAGCCCGTAGTCTGGAATGGCCACACCCTGACCAATAAAATCCTCTTTAAGGATGTCATCAGCACCATAGAGCAGTTTGCTTTTGAGGTAACAGTATGTTTTGTGTACTTTCTGCTGCTGCGCCCCAGGCTTCTCAGTCAGTGCTCTTACTTTGGCTCTGTAGGCTGTAAGTCCCCATTGAGTCGGCTCTGTTCTAATTAAAAACATCTCTCGTAGCAGAAATGTGCATAAGCCATCTTTGATTTGAGCCACTCTCTGAGTTTGGAGGATAGTTTTCACACACTTCATTAGAGGGGCAAATTAACTAAATACTTTTACTCAAGGAAGCAAGAAAAAAGTACATTACATAATGACAGTATGCACTTCGAGTAAAGTTCAAACGTTCTAAAACGCACTTTTGCTTTTGCTTGAGTAAATTTTATTGCACAGGACTTTTACTCATGTGCATGTTTTTAATCTCTAAATGAGTAAAAGTGGGTTGTAATAGAAGTTGTAGTATGAGTTTATAGTAGTTTTAGTAATAGTAGTAGCACTAGAAGTAGCAGTAACAGTAGTGGTAGCAGCAGCTTACGGAGGTAGTAAAAGTAAGCACTTTTATATATACCAAAGTAATTGAATTTTAACTTGACAATGCATTAACTTGAGTACAGATTTTGAGTACTTCTTCCACCTCTGGTCTTCATTCAGGATGATATTTGTCATAATTTTGATTCAGGTTTCGTCCTTTCTGCAGGTGTCTGCCTATCCTGTCATCCTGTCGCTGGAAAACCACTGCTGTAAGGAGCAGCAGGAAGTCATGGCCCACCACTTAGTGTCCATCCTGGGGGACAAGCTGCTGAGTGCTCCCCTGGATCAGCCCACCACCGGAAAGCTACCCAGCCCTAACGTAAGTCACCAAACCCAGAGGTGGAAAGTAATTAGATACTTATATATGCCATGTTGTGGAGCCAAAAAAAGTCTGCATAGAGCATTTTACAAGCCCTGAAGAGTAAGCTGACACAGACGACTTAGCACCAAATGTTTCCTCTTGACTCCAAACTTCCCAAATCTTTACTGAACTCATGTATCACTTTCATTCAGCTTCCCACCTAAGCAGTCGCCTAATTGGAAAAACGGAAACCAAATGAGATACCAAAAACAGTTTTACTCCGTTACACCATAGTCTGTCCAGGCAGGGGTTCACTAATGCATCACCACTACAGGAAGGATGATAGGATAATTTTTCATTGTTATTCTAGGATTAGGTGTGAACCGTAGTTCATTATTAACTGGAGACTATTTTTTACTGTCTCCTTTGAAATCTCCTAATATTATAAATTACATCAACACGAGCGTAGCCTCTACCCAGGATCGCTGGGCTGTATCATTTTGTGGAAACAGAGGAGCACCCGTGGAGGCACAAAGATGTATACTTTTTATGGGGTATAGACTGTTAAGGCCCAGTAAATATTGGCAGAGCTGTAATTATTGTATGCATACTTTGGCTGTGTATACAGTGAAGTGTGACATTAGTGGTAACTTCCTGTCTTGTGGTTAACCAAAGAGCCGCCTTCTACAGCCAGATGGAAATATTTGTAGCATATACTGTATATACTGTGGTATAAAGAAGACTATTGATGTACAGGCTTTAAGTATGGCTACCAAATAACTTCCATTAACCATACCACATGTATGCATAGGTGAATAGGTGACTCTAATAAATTGTCTTAAATGTTCTGAATTAGCTCCATCAGTGAATTCAAATATGGCACCTTCTTGATGCACATAGCCACATATTGTTATTTTTGATCCTGTTGACCTCAAATAAACTTGTGCGGCATTTGAAAGACATCTTCTGGTTCTCAGAGTCACTTTTTGACAAAGAACACGCAGCAGGTACCTTCTGATTTACAAGTTCTAATTAGCTGAAGTTAACCCCAAAAAAATCCTGCATGTCAGCACCAAAACAAAAATATTCACATGTTTGAATAGTTTCACTCTGTGTGCTGAATCTATATAAAACTGCATATATGCGCTTCACTTTTTGAACTGGACCACTGAAATAATTCCTCTTTTCCACAATATTTCTGTATATGGTAATACTAGGACCTAAAGTATAAGATCTTCATCAAGACTAAGAAGCTGAAGCAGCGGCATGAGGAGGCCGAAGAGGAAGATGAGGTTAGTAATGAGGAGGAGGAGCCAGGGAGAGGACAAAAACCTCAGGCCAAAGGTCAGCTTCTGGTGGCTGAGTATGGACCAGAAAAAACTTAAAATAAAAGTAAGCCAAATTACAGAGCAGAGTAGTCGAGGAACCCCTGAGTTCGATGCACTTTTAACTGATCATAGAGCAAAGATAGTGAGGATTTAGTCACTGAGATGTAAAAATGTAGATGAAAATGATCTTTGTTTTCTTTTTAATGAATAGAAGGAGGGGGAAGTGGTTGAGGCCCTGTCTGATCTGGTGGTATACACCAGGTCAGTGCAGTTCATCAGTTTCAGTCACTCCAGAGACAACCAGAACATCTATGAAAATGCATCTTTGTCTGAGTTGGAAGGCAGGAGTCTAATAAAAACCTCAGGTACACTGTAACACAGTAAGCTTAGGTGCATCAAATATAGGAGAGAAAATACTCCTGTTTGTACATAAACTTTGGCATTTTAGACGTTTAAGCTCGGCTGAAGGGCAGTTTTCTAAATCACACTATTATTAAAAGCAGATTAATGATTGTGTCGAGGTGTCATCAAGTGTTGCTGCTCTCTTGTTCTCAGGTGGAGACTTTGTTCGCCATAATCAGAGGTTTCTCAGCAGGATTGACTCAGAACCGAGCATGACGGTCTCCTCCAACTATAACCCACAGATGTTTTGGAACGTGGGCTCGCAGCTCGGTACGTTTCGGGACCCTTATTTAAAAAACACATGTACACTCAGGTCTATTTGAAAGTCGTCAAAATGTAGTATAGAAAAGGTACATGCAATGTAAGTTTGTTATACATTAAAATGAATAGCAAGATCCAATGTTATCTGAGTTTAGAGTTTGTCCCAGAGCAAGGCCATAACACGTTTCTAATAGGCACCCTAGAAAACACATTTTATTCTCTAAATGCTGACATGTACACTTGTGTACCTGAAAGACAATAAAGTCTTAGTCTATTGGCCAGACATGTTACATACATGCACAAAAGGGTTACCTAGTGAGTACATGAAATCAGATGTCAGTTTGAATAAATCTTTATACTATGAATAAGCCATGATCTTTGAGCCCTAATGTGTCTGACACGCTGCTGGTGCACACTGCTGTTTTTACACATCTTCTCACACCGAGCTCTGAGTCACAGCCCTGCACATCACTGAATTCACTGCTACATGCTCCAGCCAGCCGCAGTGCACAGGGTCAATGGCACTTTTCAAATCTGCAAGAGACTGACAAAGCATTATCTTCAGAAAGATTCACCCATTGTACAGTTGGTGATAATAATATTATACATTTGTTTTTTGATTTTTTGCAGTGGCCCTTAATTTCCAGACTGAAGACTTGGGTATGGACCTAAATGATGGCCGTTTCCAGGACAATGGAGGTTGTGGATACATCTTGAAGCCGGACATACTCATGTCCAGCAGATGCTTTGACCCGGGATGGCAAAGCTTTAATGTCCAGCCCACAAAGCTGCTTCTGAAGGTAAAACACTGAAAGAAAGGCCTCAGGAGGGTTATATGAATTAAGTAAGTCACAGTCCACAGTCTGTGTGTGTTTGATGTAATGCACATGACTGTTGTAACTGTGGAAGAGTATAGTGCAGGGCTTTTTGAAGCATGGCTTTAGGAGAGAGAAAGAGACTGTAATTTTGGGCCAGACACAGTTAAGCTCCATCAGTGATGAGCAGGGCATGTTGTGATAAGTACATGCAGGTTTGTCTTTGATCGGAGCTCACTGTGAGAGGACTGCAGTTGAGCTGAGGCGGAAGAAGTACTCCACATCTGCACTTAAATAAAAGTACTGTTACTCAAATAGAAGTAGCTGCAAGTCCTTTTGAAAGCCCTCTTTATGCAAATTGCACAGAAAAGACTACTACTATTACTAGTACTACAATTATTTTACTATTACTGTTAATATTGCTAATGTTTTAGAAAAAATCTAGTTGCCTGTTTATGTGGACGAGGATAATAACAGTCTTTGCTTTTCTCAGTTGTTTGCCTTCATCTTGTCTCGTCCTCTCTGCTTCCTCTGTTAAAACCACCACTCTCTTTGACCCCCCTGCCTCCTTCTACATCTGACAGGTGATCAGTGGATCTAACTTTGGTGTGGGAAGCGGGTCTCTGGATTGCTTTGTCCAAGTGCAGATCCATGGAGTGGCGCGTGACAACTGTGAACAAACAACACACTCTGTCAAAACATGTAAGTACCACAAAGTGACAACATACTGTAGATTCATACAGGTCTGTTGTGTTTGAGACCAAAGATCGTTAAATTCAGACTTACTCTTGTTAAATGTATTTGTTACAGACCACTACTAAAAATCTGCACGCAAGTAAAAGTACTGTTACTTCAAAATATTACTCGAGTAGAAGTGAAAGTACTCAAGAAAGTAAAAAAGTATTGAGTGTTTATTTAAGAATGCAGAAAGTCCTTACTGCTACAGTGACTATGTCTCATACTGGATTATAGTATCACTGCTGCTACTACTATTACCACCAATGCAAAAATTGATTTTGATTTTGGGTGATTGTTGGTACATAGGGTTAGGGTTAAGGTTAGTTACAGTAAATAGGGCTTTTTAAAGTGGAAGTTGATTTTTTCATTTTGTCAAATTGTATCACAGTAATTCTTACATATACTCCACACATGCTACACATAAAGTATATTTTCAACTGGTGCTTTATTTAGATGGTGTTCACCTCTAAAAATAACTGTGTTGCTCTGATAATGATATGATGACATGATAAAAAAAATTACTTGAGTAAAAGTAACAATTTTATAGGAATGTACTGAAGTTAAGTTATCTACACAGAAAGTATATTTAAAATATGTTGTATGCGTTGCCTTTTGGGTGAAACATGAATTTGTTTAAGTGGAACTTAAAAAAGTAAACTTAAACAGATCGGTGAAGTATTCTGCGTGCTGTGAGGAGACAAGAGGGAGGAGTAGAACCTCATCATCTTTCTGTACTTTCTGTTAACATTTATAGGATAAATAGTAATTAGCACAAGTCACACAGTGGTAATGAGTCTGGATGCATTTTGTTGTGTTGTTATTTTTTTAGACTGGAGTCCATCCTGGGACGAAACCATGAACTTCACCATCACCATTCCGGAGCTGGCTCTGATCCGCATCTGTGTACGGAAGTGGACTAATCATTCCAGCACTTTGTGTGCCCAGTACACTCTGCCCCTCCTCAGCCTGAAGAAAGGTGAGCCCCTGAGGTGCTGGAGGACGTACATGTATTGTATTACATGCATGTGGCCTGTCGGCAGTATTTATGTACATGTATCATGTTTGCATATTACTGTACTAGCCACATTAATAACTGATGACTCCTTCTGCTGGTCCTGCAGGCTACCGCTGGCTCCCTCTCCGTAACCTTCTTGCATACAACGCCACTCCTGCTTTACTTTATGTTTTTGTGTCATTTTCCTAAAACAGCTTTCTCACTGACACATATATGGAAAACATTTTCACATTAATAAATATCTTTTTCTGGGCAGAAAGTACACGTGTTTATTTTTCCTGTCTGTACTGCTCTGTATAGAAAGTAGCCTACCAAGTCATATTCAGCTTTAGACTAGAAAATCACTAGAGTGTACTGTAAATATTAATCTTTAGTCAAAAAATAAATGTGATACAAAAAAAAAAAAAAAACTTGCTGGTGTGGTAAGAGTCGAAACACAGATGATTGGCATCATAAAGAATATGTATTTGTAGATTTTATAGCTTGGCGACAATGAGGAATGTACACATATATTAATCAAAGGAAAGACTATAAAGAAATATGTTGGAAATATAACATTTACAGATGTATACATTTATTGAAACTAATCCATAGAGCCCAGTAGTGACATTGTTCACTAAACCTGATGATAGAAGGCCTCAAATAACATAAAACAACACATTACATAATAGTCCATGCCTTCATTTAAATTTAAACCAATTTTGTACACAATAAATGTTAAATGTGTAAACAATCTCCTTCAGTTTTAGTAAGGCTATTGAAAACTTCTTCAGCTGCCACTGAGTCAGTCTGTGGAAGGAGGTTAAATTGTATGTGATAAATGTATTAAATGGGTTCATTGTGCCCTCAGAGTTAAACTCTCAGTGTGAATGAACTTCTTTGGTGTGTTTGCGCCTCCTGCTGGTCATAGACCCACAGCGCAGCTCCCTGTAGTTAGACCTCACAGTTGCCCAGTGGAAACCACTGTTATTTGTTCAGCAAATCCTCTCCCAGTTTAATGCTTGTTGCACCCACAAATTTCTTCTTGCTCTTCACTGTGACCTCCAGAACCATCCCATAGACAACATCATTTGGGACATTGTTGTATTCAATCTGCAAAGACAATCATTTCCCATTCAGTATTTAGGTTATTGTGATGTTTATGGGTTACAAAGTTAGTTATTAATAAATGTCAGTCGGTTATTAATAAATGTTTAGACACAATGCCGTACCAGTTCATTGAATGTGGGGTTGTTATTGTTGCGGACCACCTTGGTTTTCCTCTTGGTCGTAGCCGTGTGACCACGTAGTGTCAGGGTTTGAGCCACTGGAATATTCCTGTTAATGATAAACAGTATAAATATATCTATTGTGCCAGTTTTATTTGAATAGAGTCCATGCAAATGTAAAAGATATCTTATATATAAGACGCAAACTCACAATGTTCTTCAGGTGTTTAATGACACAGAGAGCTTGCAGTCTTTGTAAGAAAGATTAAGTTGGATTTGTGAACAGGCTTTGGCAAAAGATTGGCACAGAACATCCTTATTCTCTCAGCTATAATAATAATAACAATAATAATAATGGGGTGCAGTCAGTGTTCTCGCCTCCCAGCAAGGAGGTTGTGGGTTCGAGCCCCGGGCCGACCAACACACCATCACACGAACTCTCTGGGTGGAGTCTGCATGTCCTCTCCGGGTACTCCAGCTTCCTCCTACCGTCCAAAGACATGCATGTGTTAGGTGTTAGGTGAATTGGTGACTCTAAAATGTCCCTAGTGAATGGTTGTCTGTCTGTGTTCGTCTCTGTGTCAGCCCTGCAACAAGCTGGCCCCTGTCCAGGGTGTACCCCGCCACGGCCCAAAGTTACTGGGATAGGCTCCAGTCACCCGTAACCCCCAATGGGAATAAGCGGAAGAAAATTTAAAAAATGAACAAATAATAACTATTATTATTATCATAATTACGTACACTTTTATCTCTACATAATTGTTATCTTACAACAACTAAATTACCTTTGTCTAGAGTTTGTTGAACCTTGTCAGGACCATCCGTGAACAAAGTGCACACATATTCATTCTGCAATAAAGTACATACATAAGAGATCTTGGGGAGATAACATCATTAAGTTTCACAGAGCCAAGACAAGCCTACCCCTTTGCAGGGTCCCTCAAAGAGCTGCTTTAAGTATTTGTTGAGCACCGACATTTTTTTTGGCGGGTGTGAATGACATCTGAAACCAAAAGGAGAACCTGCAGAAGTGACAGGGAAAACAATCAGATACATTTAAAACTGTAAAAATCATCCAATGACTGAGTCTGTGCAGACTTACGATGGCAGAGCTGAATCAATAAAGAGATTTTGAATTTGTCTGTGGATCAGCTCAAATTGTCCAAATGTCAGTTTGTTGATGAGATAGCCATCATCAATGGTTATTCTTAGTTCATAGAGCTACAAAGAAAAACACATAAATGGTGAGTAGAGTCAAAATATTAAGATGATATTACAATTATCAAATTTAGGGAAGAGTATTTGTATAGCGCTTTATCTATGACACAAGTCACCCAAAGTACCTTACACAGAAGAGAAGGGGTATTTCATTCACTCCATAGTCAGTGGTGGGGCAGACTGACAGAAGCACGGCTTCACACATCTGCGCCAACGGACCCTCGACCACCACCAACCACTCACTCACACCGGCTTCCTCATGTTCCCCAGCGGTCTCCATCCAGGTATTGACCAGGCCCTACCCTGCTTAGCTTCCAAGGTCTGACGGGATCAGGCATCCACAAAGCGGTATGGCCTTGTGGAATTTAGTAAGAGCTATAGTGTTATTTATACAGGGACAGTGCACAATACATTGACCTCAGGAAAAGGAACGATGCCCCAGATTTTTTCCCTTGAGCCATGCTGTGTGTGGCAAAGTTGATCTTTACAAAAACACAACCTATGCTCGCTTCGATTTTCACAGTCAGACTTCAGGGGTCTTGGTGTTGAATACAATCTTCAAGTCTGTGACATTGAACAAACCAATGACATCCTGCAGTTCAGCCTCGCAGCTCTTTACAAGCTGCAGCCTGCTTGGATGACCAAGTATGTGTCTATTTATGATTGTATAATGATCGATTCAGTGCACAAAGTCAAAGATACACACAAGTAAACTGTGGACCTCTTTTCTCTGTTTTAGTTATGAATGCTTCTCTGTTTCTTGTGACTTAATGTATGTAAATACAAAGATCTGTGAGAGCAGTGTTTCTGAAAATATTAGCACTGCCTTGGCTTATGGAAACTAGATTCAGTGCAATTGAATGTAAGAGAAATATGTTGGACATTATTATAAATAATTATTATTTTGAGATCCCTCCAACTGTCATGCTAGCATCCTGTTTTAGTAACATTTTCTCTTGTTTTTATTCATTATTTTAGGATGGTGTTTCCAGTGCAACTAAAGCACCTTCCTTATGAGTGCATGCTGAAGTTTCGCCTCATGGGCTCGAAGCGAGGCAAGAGCCCTGAGCTCCTGTGTTGGGCTGCGCTTGCCACTGTTCAGCAACAGGTAACACAGCAGGAAATGCAACTTATCAGCTTTGCTTTAAAGTGTTTTGCTTAATAAGGTTTTTAACTCTTCTTACTCTTGTATTACTATACTAGTATATTATAACACGTCTGAACTAAGTTGATACTGTACTGGTGTTCCCTGTGTGTAGAGCTCTGGTAACCGGGACGGTCCTGCTCAATATGTCCTCTCTGACAGAGCACCCTGCTCCTACTTCCCCTGCTCTGGCTGATGGACACAGGCAGCCCATGGGGGTCCTAATACAGGTCTGTGGGGGTACATAACTCCTGTGGCTAAGATGAAGTGAAACATTTAACACCTGAGTGTGTCTCGTTTCAGCTCGAGTTTTCAAACACGTTTGAGTGGACCTACTGGAGACCAGTTGCAAAACCTGCATGTACTTATCACAACATGCCCTGCTCATCACTGATGGAGCTTAACTGTGTCCGGCCCAAAATTACAGTCTCTTTCGCTCTCCTAAAGCCATGCTTCAAAAAGCCCTGCACTATACTCTTCCACAGTTACAACAGTCATGTGCATTACATCAAATGGCAGCAGTTTGCTTGTTGTAGTGGAGGATTTTATGTTCAATAGTCTCTTAAGCACTCAACAGAAATCTTTGTTTTCCTGAGTTGATGCATAATTTACTGTTAAGGGTTAAAAAAAAAACAGGACCAAGATCTAACACCAAATGCTGGCCTTGTCTCTGAATCACACTCAGACTGTGGTGGATTTCCTGAAGTTATCAAATAATACAGCATCATGATGCAAATAAATAAAGCTTGGGCTTTTTTCTCTGGGCGTAAAAAGCAGAACACACCACATCTATTTTAACTGCTGTAAATCTGATTTCTATAAGTTTGATTTGGTTTTCTGGTGTATTGTGTTGAACTGGTGCATTTATTTTGAAAATCCTCAGGTAGGAACCTTTGTTAGATAGTTTGGTTCCGCCCATGCACGTGGTCCAGACGCACGCTAGGTGAGATTTGTTAAGCATGGCAAGCGAAGAAAACACATAAAGTCCTCATTTCCCTCTTAAGCATCGGTCAGCCAGCGAGGTATGTTTATACTGCCTTTACATCGCATTTATTTGATGCATTTAATCGTCTGGTTGTAATTTGTGTTATATTTGTACCTTTTAGTTCGACAGTGGTTTTAAAGTGGTCTTACTGTGAAGAACTAAGCTGTGTAACTATGAAAGGCTCGGGACTGTAAGCCACAATAAAGATCATTGGAGCCATCAGTAAAAAGAACTCTTTATTGACGTCAAAAAGAGGGGAAGTGATATCTATATTTAATGCACTCTGCTGGGGGCACATGACAGAACATTTATCAGCATACTCTGTGCAAGACTCTCAAGTACTTTTGTGTAATTTTTGACTGTCTATAACTACACATTTCAATGTCTAAAACTGTTCACTGAGACAAACAATTCAAGCATCTATTTAATTTTGTTTTGGTGCTAATGATGATTATGCAATATTATGAACTATTGTAATTTCATGAGATGGGCTGCCCAGTAGTAAAGTAGTTCCTTGCCTTGCAGGAGGTCAGAGGTTAAATTCCTCCATGGGGTGTCCAAAAACTCAAGTCACATTATGTGGCTATTTCTGTCAGGAAGGGCATCTGGTGTAAAATACTGCCATATTTTAATTCATTGATGCAGCCAATTCAAATAAGTACATTTAGAGACATTTTACTAGAGTCACTCCTTCACCTATGCATAAATGTGCTAAGTAAAAAAGGTTGAACAATAAAATCATCTGGCCAAGGTTTGTTTTTTGGAAGACGTTTCGCAGTTTCTCTGAAGAGCTTCATCATTTCTGAGGAAAACTGCTGCTGAGTGAAGATTTATATACAGTAGTTCCCTCCCAGAAGGAGTGGTTAAACCTGATGAGACTCCTGGACTGCAGTCCAAGGCAGGGTCGTTACCTGTGAGCCATTAGCGTAAGGTGCCTCTGAAGACGATGGTCTATTGTTAGAGTGAAACTTGAAGTGAAACTGGGTGTGTTGTTGTTGTTTGTCGTTTCAGCACTGAGTTGAAGACTGAAGGAAGATCAGCCTCCTCCTGTTTAGAGAAGATTTTTCCAGGTTTTGCCTGTAAAACTTACCTCTGAACTGAAAATATGTGGTGTTAAGATATACCTCCAGTACTTGGCAGATGTGGTCTGGAGTAAGGTTGGTCCTATACCAATACCTATACCTATACCTCTGAGAACCTCAGGGACAGGTCTTCTGCTGGTGCCCAGAGTCAGGACTAAACTCGGTGAAGCAGCTCTAATTAGTAGTATATTCCAGAGGGATTTGGGATGAGTGGGTCACATGACCTAAAAGCTATTGAAGAAAAACAAGAAATTTTACTGTAAAAAATTATTACAAATCATAAAAAGCATTCAAACCCAATCTAAACTGCTGAGCTGGGGTTATATAATTATATTATATTTGTCACTACTGTAATATAATCCCATAAGAAAATGCTTTTGGATAATGTATATTTTATTTTTTGTGGCATCGTTTTGTAGAGTAATTTTTTGACGGTCCCTAAATATGAACGGAAAACTAGCCGGCACTTCTTGCTTGCACAATCCGCCTCACAGGCTTCTCGTTCGGCTCAAGTGCCGCAGTTTTTCCCGGAGCGAATATCTGCTGAATATCCAATATCCAACCAACTTCACCGCGGTGTCTGCAGCCTCTGTCTCTCCTCTCCCTCCTCTACTTCTAGCCATGAAAACAAATTTGTGGCAAATAAATTTCCCTTATTCTGGCCATTTTTGGGGGGGTAAAACATAAAATAAACGATAAGATAAAGCGCTAACGTTAATTAGAGGCGCATCTGTAGATAGCATCTTTAAATGGTTGTAAAACGTTAACGGTCTAAATCTCCGTGATTTCTGGGCCTATTCACATAAATTAAAAACTGACATTGTAATGTATGGAATACAATAGAAGGTTCTGTCACTTTAACAGAAGGTGCGCAAAGTATTCTGGGAAGTGCTGTTGAAGTTGTACGATACTCTTAATACGGTTGTTCAATAAATAATCTGCCAAAGTAACCTCATGGAATCGCCTTATTATTTATGTCACGTAAGATAAATGTACGGACATTACATGGTGTCAGAAGTGGCCCGCGTTTAAGAGAACTTTATCGGCATGGTGAAGTTTAATCCACCAAGTGAATTTAGGTTTGACTGTCCCGCCGACTGGCCAGAATGGAAACAGAGATTTTCCCGCTATCGGCTAGCAACAAAGTTGAACAAGGACAGCGGCGAAATTCAAGTGAGTTCCCTCATCTATTCAATGGGAAGCGAGGCTGAAAAGATTTTCAGCTCGTTCAACTTCACTACCGAAGACGAGAAGAAAAACTATGACGCGGTACTTCGGAGGTTTGATGAGTACTTTATTCCCCGTCGCAATATTATCCATGAGCGGGCGTGTTTTTATCAGCGCGGCCAGCACCACGGGGAAACGGCGGAGCAGTACATCCGTGTTTCTTACCAGCTGGCGGAGCACTGTGAGTTTGGGGACAAACGGGATGAGCACATCAGAGACCGCCTAGTCGTGGGAATACAAGATAAGGAGCTGTCCCGTAAGTTTCAACTCAAAGCGGACCTAGCGTTATCAGAAGTGACTGAGCAAGTTCGCCAGGCAGAGGAGATTGCTAAGCAGGTCAATCTCTAGTCCAACCCGCCAGAAGCTCAGCTTGCGGTGAATATGCTGCGACGACATGGTGGCATACACACGGGGTGACAGAGGCAGCGCCAGGAGGGCAGCCGCCGACAAGGGACTCATAAAACAGAGGGCTGCGGGAGATGCGATAAACCCAAGCATTCAGATAAAGAAAAGTGTCCTGCACTTAAGAGCAACTGTAATAAATGTCACAAACAAGGACATTGGGAACGTGTGTGTCGCTCTAAAGCAGTGAGAGAAATCACAGAGGAGGTGAAACAGACATACTTCCTTGGTGAATTTAGAAGTAATGCTGATGAACAAGATAAATGGACAGTTGACCTGGAAATGAACAATGTCCCAATAACATTTAAAATAGACACTGGCGCAGATGCTACAATCATCAATCTGAGGACATACAAAAGGATGAAACTAAAAATCAAACTGGATCCGCCCGACACCAAGTTTGTAAGTCCAGGAGGGGACCTGACTTGCATAGGGCTGTTTCAGGCGATTACCAAGTATAAGGAGAAGCAGTACTCTTTTAATGTCTATGTCATTAGAGGACGAGTCAGCTGCCTACTAGGCTGTGATGACGCTGTGGACATGGGCCTCATGAAAAGGGTGGACGAGCTCAGTGGTGTTTTTGGGTCAGGTGGATTGCTGAACACAGAACCAGTGAAGATCGTCCTACAGGATGGTACCCAACCATATGCAGTGCATACAGCCAGACGGATACCTTTGCCGCTTGTCCCTCTTGAAAAGAAAGACGTGCACAGAGTGGAAATAGAAGGTATCATAGAAAAGGTGACCCAGCCAACTGAATGGTGTGCAGCCATGGTCCTGGTGCTCAAGCCCAACAAGCAAGAGGTTCGCTGTTGTGCTGATCTAAAGAAGCTTAACCGAGCAGTGAAACGTGAAAAATATGTGTTGCCCACCGTAGAAGAAATACTGCTTAGGCTGGCCGGGTCCAGGGTGTTTACTTCACTAGATGCAGCCAGTGGCTTTTACCAGATACCGTTGCATGAGGACAGTAAAAAGCTCACAACGTTCATCACCCCGTTTGGGAGGTATGCTTTCAGACGACTCCCATTTGGGATCACGAGTGCACCAGAAATTTTCCAAAGGAAAATGGCAGAGACCCTGGCAGGACTTGAGGGGACTGAGGTATACATGGATGACATTCTCATCCATGGAGAGAATGAAGAGATCCACGACCAGCGTTTGGAAAAGGCACTCAAAATCATTGAGGCAGCAGGTCTCAAGCTGAATGAGCGCAAGTGCAAATTCCGGAAGGACCAGGTTCGCTTCCTTGGACATGTCATAGACAAGACGGGTGTCCGACCAGACCCAGACAAAGTGGCAGGGATTGAGAACTTCCCTCAGCCACACAATGTCACAGAATTAAAGAGATTCCTGGGAATGGTGAGCTATCTGGCTAAATATGTCCCAGAACTGTCCACTGTCGGCCAGCCACTCTATGCACTGTTGAGAAAAGACGCAGAGTGGGTTTGGGAGCCCGCCCAGCATACTGCTTTTCAAAAACTCAAAGCCCTGTTAGCTACAGCCCCTGTTCTGGTATTTTACGATGCAAACAAACCTACAATGGTGTCAGTTGATGCTAGCAGTTACGGACTGGGTGCTGTTCTACTCCAGCTGCACGGGGACCAATGGAAACCTGTGGCCTATGCGTCCCGACAGCTGAGCGACTCAGAGACCAGGTACGCTCAAATCAAAAAAGAATGCCTGGCCAGTGTGTGGGCGTGTGAAAGGTTCGATAAATACCTGTTTGGACTCGATAACTTCAGACTAATGACTGATCACAAGCCCCTGGTACCCCTGATTAATAGTAAAGACCTGGACAATGTCCCCATCAGGTGTCAGAGACTGTTAATGAGGCTCATGCGCTTTAATGCCGTGGCAGAGTTTGCACCGGGCAAAACTCTAGCAGTAGCTGATGCTCTGTCACGGGGCCCAGAGAAGCATTACGGAGATGGAGTTTCTCATGAGGATGTGGCTGCACACACAGATTCCATCATAAGTCAGGTACCAGCTACACCCCAGCGGATTAGGGAAATAAAACACAGCACTGCCAATGATTCACAGTTACAGACAGTGCGCAGCTTCATTAGGTCCGGGTGGCCCGAATACATAGACAGCCTCCCAGAGTTAGTTCAAGACTTCTATCCGGTAAGGGCAGAGCTTTCTGAGCTAGACGGCCTGATTGTGAGAGGGAGCCGCATAGTGATTCCTGTGAACATGACAGAGAGTGTAGTAAATTCCGTAGTACTCCTGTGTAGTTGGTGGAGGCGCTGTTGATATTTTGCATCAGGCATCTAGTTAGGCAGCTATGGGGTCCTACTCTGTGTATTGGCGTGTTCGCGGGAGTTCTGGCTCATTATACATTACTGCCAGTCTGCGTTTGTGATGAAGGTGGGTTATAACGACCCGTTAATGGTCGCTAATTAATGTTATTGTTATGCAAATGTTCCACCGTCATTTCGAAGCTAAATATACATTATGTTAGCTCTATAGCGCTACCGCTGTACTGTTTATAGCTGTAGAATGTTGGTTAATGTTAAGCTAGTGCACTGAGGTTACATGCTAACATGTTAAGCTTATGGGCACGCTAGAGATATGTACAAATCTTAATAAGTTGTATGTTTACTTGCAGAATACCAGACAATAAAGTCACCAGAACTGTTTTACTGTGTCCGGCCTCGCTCTCTAACCGGAGTGTCTGTGTGGATGAGGTGTCCCAGTGAGCAACAATCGAATACAGTCCTAGCTTTCCCCAATAGAGAGGGTTCTAGACAGAATCCATGATGGGCATCAGGGTCTAACTAAATGTAGAGAAAGAGCTTTACAATCCGTCTGGTGGCCCAAAATGAGACAGGACATTACTATGAAAGTGCAACAGTGCCCATACTGCATAGAAAACAGACACTCACAGAGGAAAGAGCCCTTACTTCCGAGTGAACTCCCATCATGACCGTGGCAAAAAGTAGCAGTAGACCGGTGCGAGTTTAAAAAGCAGAACTACCTAGTTGTGTCTGACTACTTCTCTAGATTTTTTGAAATCCTACATTTGCCAACAACTACTAGCAGTCAGGTTGTTTCCAGGCTTAAGGCTACTTTTGCACGCTATGGCATCCCCGAGGTATTAGTAAGCGACAATGGGCCACAGCTAGCTTCTGCTGAGATGAGGGAGTTTAGTAAGGAGTATGATTTCACCCATATCATGTCATCTCCACATTTCCCTCAAAGCAATGGGCATGCAGAGAGGGCTGTCCAGATTGCAAAAAGTATCCTACGACAGGATGACCCCCTCCTTGCCCTCATGACATACAGAGATACACCTACCTCTTCCACTGGAGCAAGCCCAGCTGAACTGTTAATGGGCAGGAAACTCAGGACCACCTTGCCCATTCTGCAGGACAATCTAAATCCAAGCTGGCCTGATATGGGGAAAATTCAACATGCCGATGCCTTGGCCAAACAAAAGCAGGCATACTTCTACAATCACAGGAACGGCGTGAGGAGGTTGCCGCCGCTGAGCCCAGGGGACTGTTGCTTACAAAACTAGATGGACAAAAGCAGTGGACAATGCCAGCTGTTGTCCAAGGTGCCAGCTCCACACCAAGATCATACATAGTGGAGACAGCACAAGATGAGCGCTAAAGAAGGAATAGGCGCCATCTGCTGGCCACACCTACCAAGCACACATCAGAGATTGCAGATCCTGCTACAAGCCGACCAGCAGAGGACTCCACAATGCCCATGGAGATGGAGTCATCAGTTGCTGACACAGCAGATACTCTCACACTGCAATCTAAAGTAACTCGCTCTGGCAGGGTGAGCAAACCGGCAACTAAACTGAACTTGTGAGTACTGTGGACTACAGGGAGCATTTGCGTCCACACTGATTTTTTTTTCTTTCTCCATTTTGTTGTAAGCTTGCATGCACTGTGGCCCTGGTTATTTATTGTTCCATGTTTGGGGTTATGAAGGGTGGCTTTGTCATTGGTGAGGTACTCGTTCTCTCTTTTCTTATTAAAGGGGAGGCTGATGGACTGGCATAATGCTAAAAGTCATAAACTGAATTTTCTGTTCACTAATTTGTTGCATGAAAATTGATGTCAAATGAGTGTCAAAAGAATTTGTTATTCCTGATGTTTATAGGTGATAAATTTAAAGAGATATTATTTCTGTTTTAGTTTGTTGACAGCCAAACTCTTTTAAGGAGGGGAGATGTAATGTATGGAATACAATAGAAGGTTCTGTCACTTTAAGAGAAGGTGCGCAAAGTATTCTGGGAAGCGCTGTTGAAGTTGTACGATACTCTTAATACGGTTGTTCAATAAATAATCTGCCAAAGTAACCTCATGGAATCGCCTTATTATTTATGTCATGTAAGATAAATGTACGGACATTACAGACATGAAGATTAAAACCTTATCTGTTATGAGCAACCAGCATTACTCTGAAGTGAAACAGTTTTTTCACTACAACTGCGCAAAACATGGTCATGGACCTCTAAGGGTTAAAGGCCTAAGTTAACAGTTAACACCAGTAGCATGCGGTGACTTTTTCAAGCGGGCAAGCAGACACCTTGACTTCATTAAGTTTTATATATCAACATTTTGATTTAATTTAAATTTAATTAAAAATCACTTAAATGCAATCCCATCAGTGTTTGAGTAGTAGGCTGTTAGGCTGTGCTATATAAAAATGTGACCATTTATAGAAAAGAAGGTCATTACAACATTTTTTTCCACAAAGCTGGCCTTCTCTGTCGCCTTATCAAAGAATGTACCCTAAGTTTTTGTTTTAACTTTAATTCATAAGCACTAAAATGAAGATGGATGGATAGATGAGTGAGGTTACAGCCTTACAGATGAGGGAGGCCTGTTCATCAACACACACACTGAGATCAACACTAGTGCACTGTTAATGCTGCTTCACTGTAATAAAACCTCAGCAGAAGCCTTACACATCACACCACAAACCTCCATTTAAAAACACCGCCTCGCCGACACTCACCTCTCTACTCAAGCTGCAAATCCAGTCCGTGTTACTTTTCTGAAGAAACGTCCTGTATTTCCTACAGCTGAGTTTGTCCACAATAACCAGAGACCAGTTCATTCACAATTCTGTAATATTCACATCCAGTCCCCAGCACGGGCCGCTGGCTCCTCTCCACTCCTCCAGCTCCACTTCTCACGAACATGCCTGACACTTAATGATGTACGTGAGCCTATCATTTATATGACACGCAGTTTTATGCACCAGCATGTACTCATGAGAAACGTGAACAGTGTTTATGCTACAAACTATGACTTATCTGTAGAAATGCTGTTAGACACTTTGGCTAGCTGCAGCTACTTGTGGAAAGTTTTGTTGTCTAACACGGTGCGCTGCTTATCGCCCGCTGCTATCAGCCAGAGATCTCTGTCTCTGAGCCTGAGACTGACCACAGCACGCATGCACGAGCCTCCAAAATGAGCTGCTGGGCCCTCAGCTTGACAAGCTTCAGGCTGAAACAGTGCACCATGACTCCGCCTCCACAAAGGAGAAAATAACAGAAATGAATGGCAGAGAGACAACCTAGCTTTCCTTGACAGTACCTGGAGTGGCCAGCAGGGCGCAGAAAAAAACAGAGTGACTGAAAGCAGGAAAGAGACTGATTACTATGGAAGTGAACAGCAAAATGAAATGTTTCGAGAGATAGCGATTTAATTTCATTATAGTTTTAATTTGGTCAAGCACTGCTTGCCTTGCTTGCCCTCACGGCACACCCATGATATAAATAAATGTGGCCATGTAGAAATACATAAATAAACAAAAGTGTAAATGTTAAAATAATTAAATAATTAAAATAATAATAGTAATAATAATAATAATAATAATAATAATAAATAAGTGTAGAAATGTCAAAGTAAATAGATAATTTTAACTTTTTTATGTCCAGAATGTGTGCATTTATGTATAAATGTATGTATTTCTTAATACAATTCCACATTTATTAATTTATTTATAATTAAGTCATTTTCAATCCACCAGGTCAAAGTGAGCTAGAGGCTACAATGTATGAGCTGCTATTCAACTGTGTTTCTTTTCCTTTTTGTTGCCAGGAATCATTTGGTCAAGATGTCTTATTGATGTAAATCATGTACTGTGAGGACCACAGTAAGAATACAGTGGCTGCAGCTAAATGTGGATCCAATAAATAAAACATAAATAAATATGAGTGTAAGTTATTGTGCTTATGAAAAGGTTAGATACCCACACTCAGTCAAATCAAATAATTTTACTATATATTCATAAACAATAAAATACATTTGTCAAATGTATTTTAAGTTTTTATCAGGGTTAATAAAATCTGGTCAGAGCTATACGGTTACATTTTTTGTACTACCCACAAAATCATGTAGAGTTGGATAAAAATTAGATACAAAATCTTATATAATATTTATCAGTTTATTATTGGTATCAAGAGGTGGTTGCAAGAGGCGCCAAAATACCGGTTATCGGTATTGGTTCCTAAAAAAATTTATTGGTAATTTATGGTTAAGCAAGTTTATCCCTCTACAGGATTATGCAAAAAAATAAAAAAAAATAAAATAAAAATGCAACAATAGTTTGTGTGGATCTGCTGTTAGGGAGGAACATGGGTTTCTAGATTTTCCATTTGTATGACAGTCACCAGTGGAAAAACAGGTTCATGTGATCATGCTGACAAATATTTTACAAATATTCTTCAAATTAAGATCAATGAAAAGGTAGTGCGTCAAAGTTTGAGAGAATGTGGTCCTACCAAAGCTGGCAACTGAATAACATTTGAGCATGCATGCAAGAGGCATTTATTAAAGAGCCTTTAATAAATGGATTACTAAATGGTTTTATTAAATTACTTTTTAAAAGAGGATTTAATAAATTGATTACTAAATGGTTTTAATAAAAGAAGGATTAATAGTGTTATTCATTAATCCATTTAGGAAACCGATTTCTAAATGTATTTACAAAACCTTTTAGAAAAACCATTTGCAAAACATATTAGCTTCTCCGATTAGCTTTTCCTTTTAGCTTTTCCGTGGCATTCCTGGTCCTCCTGGCTAAAGTTAAATAAAATAAAAAGAAAAGCGATGTAACGAGCTCTGTGATTGGTCAGAGCTACTCGAGCTCTGATTGGCCAGACAATTTGCTTGTCATCCTTAGCCGGCCCGGTGACAATAGGGGTTAAGCGCTAACTACTTCTGCATTCGGCTAAACTCAATGATCCACTTCCGGTCACAGCTTGTAAGCTAGCAGCCGAACAAGGGCAGCTTCAAAAAACATATTTATGTCGTACACATCGCAAAATAAAATCACCAAACTAACGCTGCAATGAACTAATGCGGTTTTATCTTTAAAACAAGGGGTTTAGCATTTGTACGCTGAGCGCAGATGCGGGATATTGTTGTGTCAATTAACTAAAGCCGTCACCTGGCACACTTTATTTCAGCGGATATAAAGCACACAGGAACATTTCACTAAAGTATGTGACCAAAAACAGCCATAGTGTGCACAAAAACATCTGAAAATGCCACAGAAGAGCTGTGAAAGTGGCTTCAAAACAACGGTTGTAGCCTCGGACTGTAGAAATTAATAAATACGTCAAAGTGCCTTAATAGGTGTATAATAAATTAAGACTGTGCCAAAAGGGGCAGTTGTGTTGTTTGTGATTGTGTATCACGTAATTTAACTTGCTGTGTGTTTTATATCCGCTGAAATAAAGTGCGCCGGGTGACGGCTTTAGTTAATTAACAACAATATCCCGCCTCTGCGCTCAGCAACTAGTGAAATATTTAACACACAAATGCTAAAACCCTTGTTTGAAGGATAAAACCGCGTTAGTCCAATGCAGCGTTAGTCTGGTGATTTTATTTTCTGATGTGTACGACATAAATATGTTTTCTTGAAGCTGCCCTTGTCCGGCTGTTCACTTACAAGCTGTGACTGGAAGTGGATCATTCCGTTTAGCCGAATGCAGAAGTAGTTAGTGCATAACCCCTGTTTTCTGGCCAATCAGAGCGCGAGTAGCTCTGACCAATCACACAGCTCGTTACATTGCTTTCCTTTTTCTTTTATTTAACTTTAGCCAGGAGGACCAGGAACGCCACGGAAAAGCTAAAAGGAGAAGCTAATCGGAGAAGCTAATACGTTTTGCAAATGCTTTTCCGAAAAGGTTTTGTTAACTACATTTAGAAATCGGTTTCCTAAATGAATTATTGAATAACGCCATTAATCCTTCTTTTATTAAAACCATTTAGTAATCCATTTATTAAAGGCGTTTTTAAAAACTCTTTTAATAAAAGCATTATTCCTTTTCGTGTGGCGCTCACGGTCCTCCATATAGAGCGGGCCAATTTTGTCTTTAAAAAGTCTTCACAGTACTTTCTTATGGGTCCTAGTTGCTTCATGGGGCCCTGCTGGGAGTAGCTTGAGGCTTAAACGGACCATTTCTAGTTTGTTGTGCGTGTGTATGCAGCTTTGGTTTTCCTTTTGTCCAATGCACTTTTCACTGTGTTGTCTTGCGCTCTCACAAGACCAGCAAACACTGCTCCTGTCCATAAGTACTGCAGAGTGCCGACAGCTGACAGTGAAATGTGCATTAGACTCAAAGACCCACACCGATCACTGAGGATACTTACTTTTAGCCAATGTCATGGTGCAGTATAAGCTTAATTAAAGGGCCATGAAGAAGCAAGGTCCCAAAAGGAAGCAATATAAAGATGAAGTCTTTCTGACAGAGCTTTTTTTTTAATGATGATTTGGAATGACGGTCTGTGTTGCCACTGGTGCATCATAAACAATGGAAATTCTGTTGAACCCATGTGACTAAAAACTAAATAATAGCACTCTATAAATACTTAGCAAATGTATACATACCTGATGCTGATGAGCTGGAGTTAGGAGTGTGGTCTTACCTTTTTGCTCATAGCACTGCACAAACAGGGTTTTAACTCAAATAGCTCTAATGGTCTCACTTCTGTTCAACTCATTTAAAACAACGTCCAGATGTCTTAAAGTAAAGCTAGGTGAGCCACTCAAACAGTAGTTTGAGTGGCTCACCTAACAGAGTCGTCCCTCACAAAAACGTGTGAATATTGACTCTGCCAGGCTACCCCTTTTCTTACGTGCGAGGCCATTGGCGAACTGTAAACCTGAAACAAGTTATTTTAGGCTGAGTTGAGCAGATGACCTGAGCCTAAATAAAAAAAACTTGTCTATGCAGCTGGGCCTGAGAGTTTACTCTGAGTTCAACCAGGGATGGTCCCTCAGGTTCTGCAGGGTGAGGCGCATCTCTGGGTCCTTCCCCAGACACCCCTTTAGAAAATTCCTGCATTCTGAACACAGACAAGTTCAAGTTAGAAACTAACATGCATCATTGAAAATGTAGCTAGGCCAGCTACATCTCCTTGCTTTGTTAGTAAAGTAGGTCTGAACCGCTCCCACTTACAGTGGTGGAAGAAGTACTCAATTTCTTTACTTAAGTAAAAGTACAGATAAAGGAGCAAAAATTTACTCTAGTAAAAGTATCAGTGTCTTACTTTTTACTTATTTATAAATATACTTGCAAGTAAAAAAGTTAAAGTATTCCATACAGACTCGACAACCCATGAAATTAAACTATGGAGCTATATTTGTTTCAGTAAAACAAATTGATGCAAAACTAAAATGAATTGATGCAACAATAAATGTATTGATGCAACTAGAAAGATTTATTCAAAATGCCTAATTTGTAACTTGTATGCAGTGATTTATGCAAATAAATTCTAATTTGCTATGCAGCTATATTGTAATTTGAAAATATATCTGTTGTAATTATTTCAAAATGATTTGTGTTTTTCATTCATAAATCTGCATTTTGCATGCAAATAGTTGATTATGCATTTGTGGATTGCCCTGTGCGCATTCGCATTCATTCATATGCGCGCTTGCGGATAATTTTGAGACATTTGTTCCGCGTTTTGAAACTGCTTTGGATTGATTTAAAGGAAATCCTGTTCCACTGGCAATCACTGGTGGCACTGTTGGCATTTCGGCCAGAGCTTATGTGAGTCGAATCATGGCAGGATGTTAGCCTATCCACAGTAACCTGAGCTAACATGAATAGCATAACACTGTTTCCTATGAGAGCCCTCACACCGAATTTGGCGCGCTCAGTGGCTGAAAACACATGCTCCTCCTCTATAGTTCTGCAGTAACAAAGACAGTTCTCTCCTCTGTCTGACACAAAGACACAGCTGTAAACACTGAGGGAGAGTAGCCTGCTGCATCAGGGGGACACAGGCAGCAGCTACTGGCTCCTCTGCACTCAGAGCATGGGAAAACTCCTTTTTGTTGCTTACTCACCAATAACTTGCTAATAGAGCAGCCCGGTCTGTCCTCACACAGCCTGAGCAACTTCTATCAATTTGTCTGAATATTAACAAATAAAACACACATTTTAAACTCCACGTTGTTTATGTTAAAGCCTTTTCAAGTTCCGTGGCGCTACACGTCCCGTTTGAGTTGGGCTTTATGCTATTCATGTTAGTGCAGGTTACTGTGGATAGGCTGATGTCCTGCCATGATTCGACTCGCGTAAGCTCTGGCCGCTACCATTCATCAGCTAAGAACAGCGCATGCTGCTGGTCTCTGGTGGTTGGTCTGTACCCAAAGACATCAGTGAAATGCCAACACTGCCCCCAGTGCGTGTCAGTGGAACAGGATTTCCTTTGAATCAATCCAAAGCTGTTTCAAAACGCCTAACGAATGTCTCAAAATTATCCGCAAGTGCAGGAGTGATGACTTCATGCATTGGAAGGGCTGAATGCACACATAGGGTAGTCCACAAATGCATAATCAACTATTCGCACGCAAAATGCAGATTTATGAATGAAAAACGCAAATCATTTTGAAATAATTACAGCTATATTAGCAAATTAAAATATAGCTGCATAACCCCAGTGGTTGTCATTAAAAGGGGATTTCTTTTGTGAATAAATCTTGCTGTCTCAAAATGCGGGACAAATGTCTCAAAAAGATCCAAATGCGCAGAGGTGATGAATGCACGAATGGAGTGATCCACAAATGCAGGTTGCACAAATGCAGATTTATAAATGACAACCATGCCTGATTTGTGAAATAATTGCAAATAATGTATTTGCAAATTAGAATTTATTTGCAAAATTCGCTGCATGCAAGTCACAAATTGGGCATTTTGAATAAATCATTCTAGCTGCATCAATACATTTATTATTGCATCAATTCATTTTAGTTTTTCATCAATTCATTTTATTGAAACAACTATAGCTCCATAACAAAGTGGCGCAATATGACTGAACCTGTCAGTGAGGTCTTCTGTCTTTATTATTTTGATGTTTCTGATGAGTACTAATACTATGGCATCTTTTATATTTAAGTACTGTGTCTTCAATGAGGGGCAGACAAAAACACATGATTTTAAACCAAAACTCAATATAATTGGTACTTCAAACAAACTCATGAATGTAGTGGGGTAAAAAGTACAGAAACATGCTCTAAAATGTAGTGACAAAAAAGTATCCTTTGTAAAATTTACTCAAGTATAGATATGTAAAAACTGTAAAAAAAAAAAAAGTAAAGTAACTAAGTTCTCTGAATTCATTACATTCCACCACTGCCCATTTAAACATACTTTCCTTATCTCTAAAATATTCCAGACTAATTATTGATTCAGAAAATTTTAAAAATGAGGATGGCCAGCCAGGCTACTAACATAATTCTTACCTTGCGAAAATTCGGATGGGATGGGAACGGCCCGCATTGACCCAATGCTGTGTTCGCTCTTCAACGGCATTCTATCGCAAAGCATGATAAAAAGCACCACGCCCAGCTGCCACGCTGTGCTGGAGTCTGCTAAACACACAGACTCCCTGAAAAACTCTGGTGAGGCGTACGCTGGAGTGCCTAAAACACAAGCAACAAATGCATAAGTGAACAAGACATGGTCCAACTGAGAGGTACAGTATCCAGAGTATGGTGTTTCCAGTATGCTTTTGCCAAGGGCATGGCATCTGATAATTAAACACTAAAGTTAAGTGTCACATTTCCTCCAGAGAGTGTTATTGCCTCTTGATCTGAGAGTTCATATATGTGAAGTTGGGGGAAATTTACTGAGTTTGAGTTACTGCATAATGTTGGAGGAAAAAGTTGAAAGTAAATATGGATTTGGAACCCTCTATACACTTTTGACCAGTAAAAACATACTTCCAGTGACTCAACCTGTATTGCTTCAACATAATGGATTTTAGTGAAAGGTCTGTGTGGTGCAGTGATTTACCTATTGCATCTTTAATATGCTCCTCAGGTTTGAAGACATTTGCGAAGCCAAAGTCAATAAATCTTGCCTTTGGGACATCTCTTCCAGTTTCAATTAAGATATTATCGGTCTTAATATCCCCATGGTAAACGCCTCTAGCTTGCATTTCGATGGCTGCCTCCACCAACTGACGAAAAATGATCTGAAACAAGAGAACCAATATTCATGTACAAATTAAAAGTAAATTACAATTTTAGGGGAGCTTAGTCTCGACACCCACCTTTACCTCCATTTCGTCTAGGCCGGCAGGATTTTGCAAACGAAGATATTCATCTAGGTCCATGCAAGGCTCTGGTCTCTCAAGGACCAAGATCAACTCATCCTTCTGTTCGTACCAGTCCAAGAGAAGAGGAGTAATGCTGGAACTGGCTGAGCCTGGACCAGCTCCAACCTCAATGAGCATGGCGACCTCATGAGGCACTCTCCTGACTTCGCCATCTATCAGCTACAACAGATGCAAATAATCTTAATCTTAATGAAGTTGATAATAACAACATATTTCAAGTATAGGCCTAAAATGTATAAAAAGTGTTACCAGTTCGAAAATCTTGTCATTCATGCCATTTCTAACCCTTTTGATAGCCACCTGTAAGATAAACATTTGATATGAACATTTTTACTCGAACACCTCAAAATCACAAAAATGTAACTAAGCAGCGTAAAATTCAAAATGGGTTCAGTATTGCCTTCAGACACATCAATATGACTTGGTTATAATGTTATCAGAACAGTTGTAATGCTTTATCTGGCTTTTTGCCATGCTTATTTTCTCTCATTGATTGTACTCTGCTGCTTGTTATATAGTTGCATAGTGAGGCAGCTTAATAAAGCCAGGCCCCATTTTAGGATAAATAAAAATCCCATTTTATTTAATACTGAAAGTCTTGAAGGTTGTGATGTATTCTGTTCAATACATGTGGGTACATAAAAGAGAACGGGATTGAATATAAAATACTTTGTGCTTACAGGAAAGTTGTCCTGAATGCGGACACCACAATAGACTTCACCATAGCATCCTGCTCCCCGCAGTTCTCCAAATGTATACTTCTGGTTGAACTGTGCGGACTCTATTGGAACCACTTCTGTTGATAGGGGGAAAAAAATATATTATTTTTGTTTTAAGATTTTTGTAATAGAAATGAATAGATGTATTAAGTATCATGTCTTCTTTACTATGTGAGAACTCATAATCTGGGGAGAGGGGCAAACACCGCTGCTCGTAACCGCCTGATGAAGATCCGAATCCTTCCTCTAGGGTTCCCTCTGGGCAGCCGTCCTTCTCCTCGTTAAGCCTGGAAACTGTGGAACGGTCGGCAAAACCAGCAAAAATTAGATTCCCTTTACCAATACTCCAACACAACATAATACTGTACTGTAAAATACAGTACATACAGTATACTGTACAAGACAAGTGACGTGTACCTGCATTTGGTCTCTTCCTCAAGTCTTTATCCAGCGGTGTTCTCCTGGCTTTGGTCTTTCTCCTCGGACTGGTCGACCTAGATTTTTTACAGGGGCTACCCTGCTCCATTTCGGACATGCCCTTTCTCTTTGTGATTTTGACACGTCCATGGGAGGGCCCACAGTCCAGGGATGAACCTGATGTTGCACTTTTTAGTAAAATACCACTAGGCCCAGGGACAGGGTCAGACCCAGAGGTAGATCTCTTAGGTTGCCTTTTCTTTCGGAGTCTAGGCAACCCGTGCTTCTCCTTTTCTAGGTGATACACTGTGGGACAGGAGTGCCATCCTGAAACAGAAAATTATATTTAAATTGTTATTTTGAGATGCATACATTTTTGGCCTTTCCCCTTTATTATAATGTGGATGTACAACATAAACTAAAACCAATAGCAGGTAAGATGTTTGAGATAATAAAAATTTATTTTGTTGTTGACATACAACGTGACTAATAGCACACAGATCTGGTAGTCAATTCCTATGTACTATTGTAGTCTTCCATAGTACAACTACTTGTCCATAACGACATAATAATTCACTAACTTTTAGCATTTAGGTTTATGAAATTCTTCTGTAATCTTCTGTCACTTAACCAGTGAAAATCAAGCCATAGTACTGTACAATACCCAAGCACTGACATTACACACATTGTAGGGCTGGGAGATAAATCGAATTAATTCACTTATTTCTTGTTTTTAATTTTGGACAATGTCAAAAATAGCCAAATCATAAAATCGAGTTTAGCATAAGTCTTCTAAGCACGCTTTCCTGTTATGGCTAATGCTGCTGCTAGCTTCAGAGCAGCTGAAATAGTGACTATGGAGACTCTGCAGACGCTAAAAACACTAATAATCACAGAGAAAGGAGTCATTGTGGTACAATGTGCAGCAAACTTTGTGTCTTTGTTTATGTATGCTAATTAGCCACGTGCTCTGCTTAGAGTCTTTTCACAGGCCTAGTATAGAGTATAAATTACAACAGACCTGGTCTTTACAAGCAGAGAGGGCTAACACTAAAATACATTTATGTCACTGTTAGCGTAATGCACTTTGCTGCTGCCTTGCTGTTTTTTGTACAGTTAGATTATATAGCCTAACCAAAATTTTATATATATATATATATATATATATATATATATATATATATATATATATATATATATATTAAACTTCACTCGCATGTCATTGACCTCCGCGCAATATGGGGTGCCGTTTGTAAAGTCTGCACAATAAAAAAATAACACTTTCTTTTTGCCACATTTAGCTCCAGATGTCTCTTTTTAACACATTTAACACATTTTTGTGAATATTTTTTCATATTTAAAAAAGTGTTAAATTATATATCTAAATGTTAAATGTAAATTTAAATATTAAATCTAAATCTAAATGTTAAATATATATCTAAATGCTAAATATATATTTAAATGTTAAATATATATCTAAATGTTAAATGTAAATCTAAATGTTAAATATATATCTTAATGCTAAATATATATCTAAATATTAAATATTTATCTAAATGTTAAATATATATCTAAATATAAATGTTCAAAATAAATCTAAATGTGAACTCTAAATGTGAACTTTTTTGTCTTGCTAAATGTAAAGCTAAATATTTAGTCGCCAAGTGTAAAGCAGCTAAATATTTAGTTAGTATGCAAATAATGACGGGAATCTCCGCCCCTTTAAGTGCCGTGTGCACTGCAGAGCTTTGGCTGAGGCAGCCCGCAGTTCATTACCACTCTATTAACACTTATGGAGGACATCGAACGGGCTGTGATTGCTGGTGTACGGGCAGCCCTTCAGGGCACTGTACAACCAGCAATTCCCATACGACTAACTGTAAGTAAACATACTTTTCATTTTGTATTATTTTATCAACGCTGCTAGCTAACATTTGATTAGCATCGCGTATCACTGTGGCTGTCAAGTTAATGCTAATTTAGCTAGCTACAACAAATAAAGCTGCTTGTGTCCCGCGAAAATATAATCGCTCCATCAAGTAGTTAACGTTACAGAGAGGGCAGCACAATCCCCTCAACAAAAGTAATATTTAGAATAAAAATGAGCAGTGAGAAACTTAGAAAGGCACCAGGGACCCGTATTTGGCCAAGTTTACCACAATTAGCAAAGGAGATTCTAAGGGTGACAAGATTAACGGGACAAAATGGGTCAGTGGTGGACATTATTCAGACCTAGTGATATAGTAGAAAAAATAAATAAATAAAATGTTGTTCATCAAGTCTAATTAGCCTCTACATTGACAACATCAGAAGTAGCTTGCTGCTTGCTAACTGTAGAGAAATTACATATCTGTGCTAGCATGAGTAAAAATGGAGGACACAACCTCAATTTGTGGGATGTTTTTGATCTAAAAATGCAGCATTTAATACTGCCTATGCTACACTTGGGAGTTAGATCTTTATTCATTTAATCTAGTTGTTACTACAATGTATGTGAGTATGCAAGTGGTTTATTTTTTTAACACCTCCTCTAAGAATGGTCTCATTGTCACCTGAGATCACTCACTAAATATTATGAACTCTTGTTTCAGAGACCTACTGGACAAGGTCAGGCACAGGCACCACCAGCCATCTCTACAGCCACCTCCAGTTTTGGTTCAGGCCTATCACAGAGACCAGTAGTAAGTGAAGATGTATTAACAATTTGCTTAAGAAAAGTACTAGTTCTTAAGTAGTTGAAGAATTTTTGAGATTCCGTATTTTCATAGTTGGGTGTCTGTGTGTGGCAACACATTAATTTTTTTCCCCCTCTTGTTTATTAAGGATCAGGGTACCATCATATCCAAAGAAGACATAGAGAATTTGCTGCAACTACAGATAACGCTTTCAGAAGTTGCTTTACACCTGCAGATTTCAAGACCAACATTATATAAATTAATGCATGAATATGGTATACGCCATCAAAAATTTTGTAATGTTTCGGAAGACGAACTGGATGTAATCATAAGGGAAATAAAAACAGAGCATCCTCATATAGGAGAAGTAATGCTTAATGGACATTTACGTGCCAGAAACATAATAGTGCAGAGACGGCGCCTGAGAGACTCTTTGAAAAGGGTGGATGGTGCTGGCGTTGAGTCCAGAAGAACAAGGGCTATTCAGAGACGAGTATACAGTGTACCTTGTCCGAACTACATATGGCACATTGATGGTAATCATAAGCTCATCCGATGGAAATTTGTTGTACACAGTGCAATGGATGGGTACAGCAGAATGTTGACATTTCTCCAGTGCTCCAGCAACAATCTGTCAGAAACTGTTATGTGCCTCTTCACCAAAGCCGTTAGTGAACATGGCCGGCCAATACACATCAGAACTGATTATGGAACTGAGAATGTCCGTATTTGGGAAGACATGAGAGAGCATAGAGGGGAAAATTCTGTATTGACTGGAAGCTCAGTGCATAATCAGCGAATTGAGCGATTCAATCGAGATTTAAATAGAAACTGCCGTGATGTGTTTGCACCAATTTTCTATGAGCTAGAGTCAGTGGAGGCCTTGGACACTGATAATGAAACTGATTTATTTTGTCTTCACTATGTATACATTCCAAGGATCAATCACACATTGAATGAGTTTAAAAATGCATTTAACAACCATTCAATATCCTCAGAAGGAAATAGAACCCCAACACAGCTTTTTACATTGGACAGACCACTCACATTACTGAACTATCCAAATGTAGCAACAGAGGTAAATACATTGTACTCTGTTATACATCAAAATAACTTGTCCAACCCACTTCAACAGCAGGATTTTGTAGAACTAACTGCTACAGTAAATCCACTTGAAAATGATCATAACAATGGGAAATCATTATATCGCAGAGTCCAGGACTTTGTATTTCAAAAGATTGGAAATATGTAAAATACAAAACTGTAGAGTGATAATGTGCTTTGAAGACCTGAACACCTGTAACAACCTTTTTGAACAAGACAATTTATAAAAGTTGTGTAAAAAAAACACTATAATAAACAGTGCACAAGACTTTGAACTGATTTTTTGTCTGTAACTTTGCTTAAGCCTATGGAAAACAAGCTGTAAGTATGGCAGTATTTGTTTTAGGCTACACTACACTAAAAATTGCTCCATTCATGAGTGCCACCACAAAAAGATAGTCAAATTCATTGTCATTGTTCAGATTTCTTTGGTTAACATAGACCTTAAGCTCATTTGAGCATGTGTTTGCAATGGGAAGATGTTTGGTTTCATCATGCACAAAAGTCATTTTTGGACTAGGGAAAAATCCAACTGCAGGAACTTTGCTACTTCCTGTTACAAAGGCAAGAATATGTCCAGGATTAAGAGTCAGGATAAACTTGTGTTCTGCTTCAGTGAGGTTTCTGTCAGCAACACGGTCAGCAACCTGTTTGACTGAAAGAGAACTTGAACTCAATAAAATTCTGATATATTTTTATCATATCGCCCACTTCTACACACAACAGGTGAAGACATTAAATTACCTTGCACACTGTGAAGAAACTCTCTAAACTTGACAACCATTAATTCCTCTTTTGGCCGTTTGTTGCTTCCCAGTACAGAATACACAGGTTTCAGGAGGGCAGCTACAACTTCTGCTGACACATCACTGGGGTCTTCAGGGA
Source organism: Bostrychus sinensis (assembly GCA_020698575.1). Lineage (NCBI taxonomy): Eukaryota > Metazoa > Chordata > Actinopteri > Gobiiformes > Eleotridae > Bostrychus > Bostrychus sinensis. The sequence continues at coordinate 11,039,747 of CM036260.1, read as the reverse complement.
TTTCAAGAAGAACCCTTAGGCAAGGTGTGTTTTTGAGTAATGGCAAGATCTGTGAAAACATGTGCATTTTAATGTTTTGAATTTTATGTCACACGTTAACTGTTACACTCTGTTATAACTGTTACAATAAAGCAGTGAAAATAAGAGTTTTCCTTAGAGGTTTTGTCAGTTACGGTGGTAACCAACTCCAAGTTCTTTTATACTTTGAACTTAAATATTATATATTATTTATACTATTACTACTACATATGTCATTTATACACACAATTTGCAGCTCCTAAATGCCACAAAAAGTTATAAACTAAAAATAAACAACCCAGTTTTATAGACCCTTTAAAATGTTTGTCATATGGAATGTTAAAAATTCCGGAATGGAGGTGACTGGAGCAAAGGTTTTGTGGTGAGAAATAGAATACAATGAAAAAAATATTGTGGTAATCAACATTTCTTTAAGGATTTGTCCATTAAAACCTAAAAATACTAAAGTGTACATTAACTAAACATACAATGTGTGGTACATTCACTAATGTTTCTTAACCAGGCTCTGACATTACCTTCATGTAGCAGAGTGCTGGTCATTTGTCAAAAACATCTTAATTTGCAATTTTTTGTGGCTAATGCTAATTTCTCCATTGAAAATGTACTGTATTATGATGATCTTGCCTCCAGTTGCCTCCATTCTGGAATTTAGAATATTCTATTTACAAATTTTGAAAGGGTTTATTCATTTGTTCATAAACAAAACCAAATGTTAATACACCACCAACCAGCACACACACACACAGTCAAAAATATTTTTTTTCCCAACTACCACAATAGGACCCTCCATTGCCATAGATTTTCTTGGGCACCAAACAAAAATGGTCTTGGGGTGCCAGCTAAAGGTAAAAAACCCCAAAACATTTCAAATCAACTGAAATGATAAAAGGCTAAGTACAAAATTGCCTAACAAAATATATATTATATTGTAGTTTTCCTTTCAGAATAATGGAAAAAGTAGCATTCTTGGTTTTGATTTGTTTTACCATTAGTTTTCTCTAGTTAAAAATGAAGCATTCATTCAAAGCATTAATAGCATTGAAGAGTAATTTAGATTCTTGTGACTCTTTAGACAACTGAATGTTGAATTCTTGGACGCAAAACTGCCACTACACTACTTTGGCACTGCCTACCACTATAATCTGCTAAAAAAAATTTAACAGGGTCATAATTGCCTTATTTTACACAATACTTGCCTCATAGTAGTTCAAACCTTTGCCCAACTGGTCGTAACAGCTCTGTCGCTGAATGAAGACATGGAAGCGTATTGCATTCTGCACAAATGAATCTTTGTTGTTCATGTTGACTGGGCTAGGAAGACCTTCAATACCATATCTCCAAGAGTCACAGCCTTCAATTGCTTCTTTCAATTCATCCTCAGTTGATGCTTTATCAACCTTATGGTGTAAAATTTAAACAAAAATACATTGGAAGTCCTTTTGTTTAAATGAACACTTTAAAGAGATAAAATACACATACTATACCTTCTTCAGAGCCTCTCTCAGTTCTATGTCACCAATGTCATTTGGAGTAGTGTTAACTTGAAAGATGTCTCCAGTCAAAAGAAAATCCACTACACAAGGAGCAAGTAGGGCTGGTGGTTCACCACCTTGCACTATGATGGTTGACATCATATATCCAATAGTGCGGTAGACTCCATTCTGCACATGGGAAATGTTGAGTCTTGGAATGAAGCCATTTGGCGATTCTATGAGAAGGAAAAAACATAACTGTATAAAAATATGATCAGAAAGATGCAACAGCTGGTGACGGCAAAGGTAGTTAAAATAAAACAAAGGGTGGCGTTGAGAGGGAACCACAGCAGAATAAAGCTGATGAGTCATAAATATTAGTATTATATGTTGAGTTATAGAAAACTGTAGTGGATTAAAGGCACAAGGAATACCAAAACAAAAGATGTGACTGTAGTGTAAGAAGATACAAATCTACTTGAAAGTAGAAAACAGGATAAGATGGAGAGGAGTAATTTCCTGTGGGTAACTTGAATTACCTTCAAATGCTCCACTTTCTATGTAGATAGCTTTCACAAGAAGGCGAAAAAATTCTCGTCTCGGTCCTCCAAGATCTTCTGCATCTTCTTTGTCTTCATCGCTTGCAAATGTGACATACAGTGCACCTGTACTTTGAGTGAATGCACCCCTACTGAACTGTCGGAGGGCAGTGGTCCATACATTCCCTCTGCTGATGTAGATCGGTCTGTATTCTTCTGAGACAACTCTTTCACTGTGCGCTTTAATGATTCCAGTAATTTCCTCTTTGCTGAGTTTTGCAAACCTTCAAAACAGAGAAAATATTCATAAAACACACACATACACAAGTATATGTATATAATGCATGCACAGTCTATGCACCTTGAATCCTGAATGGACTGCAAGGGCTCATCTGTTAGACTACGTCTGATTGCCTCCTCAATAGCTTCATCCTCTTCAACATCAACAGGACTACAAATTAAACACAACATATAACCTCTATATAATGTGTTAAAACAAAAAGTACTCAGAATGTGCAAAAGAAACATACATGAAATCTGTAAAATTTACAGATGCTTCATTTTGCCCTGGATGCCTTCCACAGCCTTCTCTCTGGGCAGATCCATTACCTGGACTGACTTTAATGAAGAAAGAACAATGAGTAAAGATGAATTAGCCAAATGATGAACCACTAACACGTGACTATAATGTCATGACAAGATTTTTTTTAAACCAACCTCTTCTTTGTGGTAGAACTGGGCTATCAACATCAGAGTCATCAGAGACCTCTATAAAGCCATTCTGCAGAAAACATTTTAATTTAATTCAGTTAGGCATCTTTCAATGTGGACCGAAAACTAGATCTGATATATCTAGCACATTAAAATTTATTAATGTGATAACCTGTGCTGGAACATTAATTCCTGCCATGATATAAAGGCAAGTGCTGGAACAAATGGATGCAACTTCTTTACCACCCCACGAGAAATTGGAGGTGACCTTGGGTTTCATAAGTTTTTTACATCCTTGGATGGTGGTTAAAAAGCTAAATGGCAATGGTTGATGTTCCGACAAAGCAAACACACTTCTGAAGATGGTGGTTATTTCAGCTCTGAACTGTTCCTCAGACCAGTCTGTACAAAAAGATATTTTGCCAATGAGCCCAGCCTCAGCTAGCCTGGTCCGAGAGTCTCCTCTTGGGATGATAATGACGGAGGCCTCAGGTGAAAGTGGCAAACATACAACATCTTTAGTGTATGTTTTTACAGATCTTTGGCGGGTCAGTCTTCCCCTATTACGGTGGAAAATGGACGGAAAGGGCTATAGAAAACAAGCAGACAGAACTTTGCATTAATGAGTACCCTTATTTTAAAGCTTGAACTACAATATAATAGCTCCAATACAATTAACAGCTTTAACAACTACAAACTGTATTTTGTATTGGCATACATGTCAGGAGAAGTATCAAAAGGCTTATTAGTCCAACAAAGTAAGTTAAGCCCTTTGAAGAAACACGTTCCAGTAGTAGAATTTTCTTGTAATTGAGTTAATGTCTCTTTAAGAGATACTTAGATATTAAGCTCACTTTTCAGTAAGCAAATTGTTAATACATCTTCACTTACTACTGGTCTCTGTGATAGGCCTGAACCAAAACTGGAGGTGGCTGTAGAGATGGCTGGTGGTGCCTGTGCCTGACCTTGTCCAGTAGGTCTCTGAAACAAGAGTTCATAATATTTAGTGAGTGATCTCAGGTGACAATGAGACCATTCTTAGAGGAGGTGTTAAAAAAATAAACCACTTGCATACTCACATACATTGTAGTAACAACTAGATTAAATGAATAAAGATCTAACTCCCAAGTGTAGCATAGGCAGTATTAAATGCTGCATTTTTAGATCAAAAACATCCCACAAATTGAGGTTGTGTCCTCCATTTTTACTCATGCTAGCACAGATATGTAATTTCTCTACAGTTAGCAAGCAGCAAGCTACTTCTGATGTTGTCAATGTAGAGGCTAATTAGACTTGATGAACAACATTTTATTTATTTATTTTTTCTACTATATCACTAGGTCTGAATAATGTCCACCACTGACCCATTTTGTCCCGTTAATCTTGTCACCCTTAGAATCTCCTTTGCTAATTGTGGTAAACTTGGCCAAATACGGGTCCCTGGTGCCTTTCTAAGTTTCTCACTGCTCATTTTTATTCTAAATATTACTTTTGTTGAGGGGATTGTGCTGCCCTCTCTGTAACGTTAACTACTTGATGGAGCGATTATATTTTCGCGGGACACAAGCAGCTTTATTTGTTGTAGCTAGCTAAATTAGCATTAACTTGACAGCCACAGTGATACGCGATGCTAATCAAATGTTAGCTAGCAGCGTTGATAAAATAATACAAAATGAAAAGTATGTTTACTTACAGTTAGTCGTATGGGAATTGCTGGTTGTACAGTGCCCTGAAGGGCTGCCCGTACACCAGCAATCACAGCCCGTTCGATGTCCTCCATAAGTGTTAATAGAGTGGTAATGAACTGCGGGCTGCCTCAGCCAAAGCTCTGCAGTGCACACGGCACTTAAAGGGGCGGAGATTCCCGTCATTATTTGCATACCTAACTAAATATTTAGCTGCTTTACACTTGGCGACTAAATATTTAGCTTTACATTTAGCAAGACAAAAAAGTTCACATTTAGAGTTCACATTTAGATTTATTTTGAACATTTATATTTAGATATATATTTAACATTTAGATAAATATTTAATATTTAGATATATATTTAGCATTAAGATATATATTTAACATTTAGATTTACATTTAACATTTAGATATATATTTAACATTTAAATATATATTTAGCATTTAGATATATATTTAACATTTAGATTTAGATTTAATATTTAGATATATATTTAACATTTAGATATATATTTAATATTTAAATTTACATTTAACATTTAGATATATAATTTAACACTTTTTTAAATATGAAAAAATATTCACAAAAATGTGTTAAATGTGTTAAAAAGAGACATCTGGAGCTAAATGTGGCAAAAAGAAAGTGTTATTTTTTTATTGTGCAGACTTTACAAACGGCACCCCATAGCGCAACGGTGATCTATTGGTTAGGCTACTTTACGAAAGTTGTATGGTAAAACTTTGTAAATTAATCTAAAACACAGTAGTCTTTCACAAATGGAAAAACAATGCAATTGCCATTAACAGCATCAACAACCCTATAACTGCTGAACCAAGCAAACATAGGCTACTGTAATTTACATATTCATACATGTTCATAAACATCCAGGAAGACAATATGCCACTATAACCCCATTGACAGCTGCTGTACAATCAGTCAGCGGCTATAAACCATTGCCATGTCACTAATAGTGAGCCGTCTGCCGCTCTGCTCAGTAGTAAACCACTCACTGGCCGCTAACAGGTCGACAGGAAGGGGCGCTCCCGGACCGGTATGTCACTGGCATGCCGATCGGCCACTTTTCGATTTCGCCCTCTCTCAAACATCTTGCTTATGCACAGTTAGCTATTTTTTTGGTGGCGTTAATATTAATTTGTACATTGTAAAAATACTACATTGCAGTCTGCTTAACTTAGGGGATCAAAATATACACACAGCTGTTGTTTGCAGACATAGAAAGAATCTATAAGATTTCTGTCTTAAGGTACAATGTAGAATTAGTCAAAATGATCTTACTTTGCGTCCTCCGCCGACGCGGCTTCATGGTTGGCCACGATTTGCAAACCATGTTGAAGAATTAGCTGTAAAAGACAGAAAAAAAATATCAAAACGGTTTCCAGCTTCCTACAAATCATTCCTACAAAGACTAATATATAATATACTCCAGAAAGTTTTACGTTTTAGATTTAAAAATGTATAAAAACAGAATAATACCTAAATCTTGCAAAGAAATTGAGTTAAGAACAACAAATTAGCTCTGAAAACTAATCGCTACAGGAGAGCAAAATTAATCAACTGCTCTCTATGAACTCTGGAAACGAAGTGACCAAGAAGCAGAGCTGAGGTCGTGACGTCAACATTCTACTGTCGCTGATTGGTCCAAATAATATTCTTTTGACCAATTCAATCAAACTTTATTCAATCAAACTTTATTCCAGACTCACAATTGGCCCATATATATATATATATATATATATATACACACACACACACACACACACACACACACTCACCGGCCACTTTATTAGGCACACCTGTCCAACTGCTTGTTAATGCAAATTTCTAATCAGCCAATCACATGGCAGCAACTCAATGCATTTAGGCTGTAGACATGATCAAGACGATCTGCTGCAGTTCAAACCGAGCATCAGAATGGGGAAGAAAGGTGATTTAAGTGACTTTGAACGTGGCATGGTTGTTGGTGCCAGACGGGCTGGTCTGAGTATTTCAGAAACTGATGATCTACTGGAATTTTCACGCACAACTATCTATAGGGTTTACAGAGAATGGTCCAAAAAAGAGAAAATATCCAGTGAGCGGCAGTTCTGTGGGCAAAAATGCCTTGTTGATGCCAGAGGTCAGAGGAGAATGGCCAGACTGGTTCGAGCTGATAGAAAGGCAACAGTAACTCAAATAACCACTTGTTACAACCGAGGTATGCAGAAGAGCATCTCTGAACGCACAACACGTCGAACCTTGAGGAAGATGGGCTACAGCACACAGACTCACCAAAATTGGATGATAGAAGATTGGAAAAAAGTTGCCTGATCTGATGAGTCTCGATTTCTGCTGCGACATTCGGATGGTAGGGTCAGAATTTGGTGTCAACAACATGAAAGCATGGAACCATCCTGCCTTGTATCAACAGTTCAGGCTGGTGGTGGGGGATATTTTCTTGGCATACTTTGGGCCCCTTAGTTCTAATTGAGCATCGTCGCAACGCCTACCTGAGTATTGTTGCTGACCATGTCCATCCCTTTATGACCACAGTGTACCCATCTTCTGATGGCTACTTCCAGCAGGATAATGCGCCATGTCATAAAGCTCGAATCATCTCAAACTGGTTTCTTGAACATGACAATGAGTTCACTGTACTCAAATGGCCTCCACAGTCACCAGATTTCAATCCAATAGAGCACCTTTGGGATGTGGCGGAACGGGAGATTCACATCATGGATGTGCAGCAACTGCATGATGCTATCATGTCAATATGGACAAACCTCTCTGAGGAATGTTTCCAGGACCTTGTTGAATCTATGCCATGAAGGATTAAGGCAGTTCTGAAGGCAAAAGGGGGTCCAACCCAGTACTAGCAAGGTGTACCTAATAAAGTGGCCGGTGAGTGAGTGAGTGTTTGTATGTATGTATGTATGTATGTGTTAAAAAGGCCAGTTTGTTCCTTTTTTTGCGTTCATGCGCCCCCTAGTGGGCAATTATATTCGGCCATGTTCATGGCCACCTAAGAGGACCACATTTAGGACCCACGTAAATAAGACTAAAGAAAAACATGTTCCTTGTTTCTCCTCTGAAGCTTCAAACATTATCTGTGCGTGCATTAGCAAGTAAGTCTAAAGTTATAAGGTATATATGGACGTTTATAAAGTTAAATATATATGCACTCCTAATAGTACAAGTAGCCTATTGTTTTTTAGAATTATACCTGTTGATATTATAGGCAAGCTAGTGTGCTGAGTGGTACTACGAAGCACAGTGAGACATGAGTAAGAGATATTTAGTTTGTTTACTTTATTTGTTGTATGTTTACAGAAAACCACAGATTAAATGACGAAATATGAAGCTGGTCTGATTCTTTCATAAGTGGACAAATGAATGTTCTAACCGGACATACTGCAGCGGTTATCACCTAATCAACACCAAGTTATTCATAATCAGCCAAATTCAGAACAGTATGTATGTATGTATGTATGTATGTATGTGTGTATATATATATATATATATATATATATATATATATATATATATATATATATATATATATATATATATATATCCCTTTTTGCATCAGGCTTGCAAATTTTGACAAATACTAGCCACCGTGGCCAGTGAGGAAAAAAGTAAATGTTAAGCGCTGAACATAATGAAATGTGACTCACGTGGAGTTTTGAGCAGCTGATAATGTAAACCTTTATTTCTTGGAGCTTTCAAATTGTTGTACATTTCGTATGAACTGAAATTGAATTTAAAAAGTAGATATTAAAAGTGACATGTAAAAATTAGGGCTGAGACTTTAACGCGTTAATGACGATTAATTAATTACAGAGAATTAACGCGTTAAAAAAATTTACGCAATTAATCTCACTTGTCTGTGACAACACGGAACTTTTCCCAGTGTCCTAGTTTCTGGCGCACATTAATCAGGGCTGGCCATCTTCACTGTCCAAAACACAAAATGAGAGTGGATTTCAGCTGTGAACAGTTGGATAATGTGCCACAGACTGCACCACAGGGAACTGCGGGGCAGCGGCCGCCTCCGTGCAACTTTACTTTCACTTTCAAACGCGCTGCTACAAGGCGCCGTTCACATCATCTCTCCGACGATCACAGCTGACTGACGACACAGGAGACAGCAGTACATTGGGTTCAGAGGCGAAGGACAGAGGACAGGTCCACGAGGAGGTCACACGCAGAGCACAGGAGGTGAGACGAGAGAGAGGCGCGCCGCGTGTTACTACTGCACGAGAGGTGGAGGTCGATGCACAAACGCTGATTACAGCCCTGTTTGAACACAGTGTTGGTTTGAAATCAAGTTAAAATACGCCAGAACATACAAATAAGCTCCTATATTTTATTTCTGACCTATAAATATTGCTATTTGATAAACTTAGCCACTTTCCTTTAGCTCGCTGCTAACAAGAAGCTACTTACTGAACGATGGTAAACGGTGCAAACAGGTGCAGCCTAAATAAAACCTTCAGATGTGTCTATTCTCTGTGCGCTGTGTGTGCGCTCCTCCGTCTGTGTGAGAGTCCTGTAAACTAAAACTTTATATAACTTCATGTTTCTCTTCTGTAAAATGGCCAATTAACGATGTATAGCTCCTTTGCAGAAATTAAGCAATCATTAATTCATGGATAATGTAATCTTCACCAATATCAGAGGCCTTCACTCTATGATGAGCTGTCCTATTTTATCATACTGCATAAACCTAGTGTCGTGTTTATTTCTGAAACATTTCTTACCAAAGTAATGCCTGATAAAATATTTGTAATTGACGGTTATGAGTTTATTTGCAAAGACCGTTCCTCATTTGGTAGTGGCTTAGCTGTTTATGTGCGCAGTAGTGTAAAATTCAAACGGCACATAAATTTGGAAGATAAGGACTTTGAAAGTCTGTTTTTTACGTTTGATTTTGGCCATGTGAAATTGTTTACTGGTTTTATTTATCGCAAACCAGATGATGACATGTCAATTCTATGTCACATTGAGGAGCCCATGGAAAATTGTCCTGTCAGTTTTAACTCTGCTAATCTTATAATTGGTGATTTTAATGTGCATAACTCCAAATGATGGCCAGAAGACAAAACAGATCAGCAAGGACTAGAAACAGAACTGTTCTGTACGTCACATGGCTTGTCCCAAATCATCACCTCACCTACTCGGTTTCCTGACAGACTGCCTGGGACACCCTCTCTTACTGATCTAGCATTAACCGATGCTCCTGAAATATTCTCTGGTTTGATTGTCTCTGCCCCTATTGGAACCTCTGATCATGGTGTTATTAATATTACATTATCACAAGTTGAGCCTACAACTGAAACACCTGAAGTACATTTGTCAGCAAACAGGCCAAATGAATCGGCTTATTTTAATTGTAAATACATTTCTGACTGGACAGCAGTTCGTCAAGCAGTCAGAGAGCATGATTGGTCTGCTGTGTACTTTAGTGTTGATGATGAGTCTGCATCAGAACATTTTTATGTTTCAGTCACCTCAGTACTATCTTGTTTTGTTTCTAACCAACATCATCATGTATCAAAACCAGAAAGACAGCATTTACCTTTTATTACACCAGAATTTACACGTCTAAAGTTGCTTAAACATGCATGCTGGTCAAATTTTAAGACATCAAAAAATGACCATGACTTAAATGCTTTTAGAAATGCCAGAAATGCACTGCATGCTGAGATAAGTCACATTAAACGTCTCAGCAAGTTCAGAAACTGGCCTGAAGTTATTCACCAAGACATTACTGGGGCCTGCTTTCTGATCTATATACACTTTCTAACTCTGGTGATAAAATACTTGATTTGATTTATGATGGACAAATATTTGTAAATGATGCTGCGAAAGCTGACATCTTTAATCACCTGTACACTAGTAACAGACACGTTGGAGGGCAAAACTTGGATTATTTTTTACCCCAGACTTTACCCCAGACTCCGTATGGCTTATTAACTGATGTGGATGTGTCTCCAGATAATGTATACAGTAAACTCAACAAACTTGATGTGACAAAAGCGAGTGGGCCTGATGGCATATCAAATTTATTTCTTAAAAATTGTGCAGCTGAGCTCACCCCTGTGCTAACTTATCTATTTAGATTGTCTTTCAGCACATCAAAATTACCTCAAATCTGGAAAACAGCTTATGTGACACCGGTTTACGTGTAAGGGAGATTGATCAAGCCCCTCCAGTTATCGGCCAATATCACTGACCTCTTGTATTGGAAAATTTTTTGAGAGCATCGTAAATGACAAACTAATGACATTTTTGCTGGAAAATTTATTAATATCTACACATCAGTTTGTTTTTTTACCTAAACATTCTACATTGGACCAATTAGCATTGGATTATCATAATTGGTTAAAAGCTGTTGAACAAAAGAAAACTTGTGTGGCAGCATTTTTGGATCTAAGTGATGCATTCACATCAGTACCACATGAGGCCATTCTCCAAAAACTCCCTGCTTTTGGTATCCGTGGAAAAATGTTGGCTTGGATAAGAAATTATTTAAGCAATCATCTTCAACAAACAAGAATTGGTCAATCTTTTTCCTCGTCTTTACCAATGCGATCTGGGGTACCCCAAGGTAGTGTTATTGCCCCAACTTTGTTTATATTGTTTATAAATGACCTACTGACTGTGTTGGATTGTGTATCCATGGTTTTACCCCAAAGTGTTACATTAACTCCAGCAGCATACGCAGATGATACATTAATTACTGTCTCCTGTGCATACCCAGCTATGCATTAGCCATTGCAAGTGATTGGGCTAATAACTGGGGTATGAGGTTTAATGCCTCCAAGACTGTGTGTTTGTGCTTTACAAAGTCATCTGTCAGTTCTCTGAACAATCAGGTTATCTTTCAAGGTCATGCAATTTCTTTTTCAAATGAAGTAAAGCATCTTGGTGTGCTATTTACAAGTGACTTAAAACTTAAGCGCCATATTGAAGAAGTATGCAAAATGGCTCAAAAGGAAATCTTTGTTTTGAGATTGCTTAAAATGAAGCTGCCACCGAGAAACAATTAACTACTCTTACGCATATACAAGGCCTATATCAGATCTCAATTGGAGTACTGTTCAGTTTTGCTTTGCGGCACTGGAAAAACATCGGCAAATTGTTTAGAAAGCCTGCAAAGGCAGTGCATGCGCTTAATTCTCAATTTGCCATATCAATCAGAGATCACTTCCAACCATTACAGCATACTGGGCCTAATGACATTACCAGCAAGACGAAACTTTGCATTGTCATGTTTTGCATTTAAACTGCGCCGCAGGCTTTCACCAACAGCTCTGGGACCTTACTGCCCTACACAAAGATGTTTACCCTATAATGTGCGGAGAACTTTTTATGTGTTTCCCAATGAAGAATTGCCTGGTGCCAGCATGCTGCAGAGGTCATGCTTGACGCTGGCCATAAGAGTGCTAAATGTGTTGAATGATGGCTGTGTTGTACGTAATGGAACTATGGTGGAGTTTAAGGAGTATTTAAAAACTAAAACTGGAGATAATAGTTTTGTGCATTTTCCACATTCATATGGTTTATAATTTTGTATTGTTGTTGTTTGTTCCAACGGTCATAGGATCATGGAACTTTTAAAAGAATAAAGACTGAAAAAAAAAAAAAAAAAAAAAGTGAGCCAGATTACTCACCATTATACTTTGGTGGCCTGCACGCCACTTAAAGGGACATCGCAATTCATTTTTTTCCACACCGATTCAAAATTTCTTTTTTATGCATCGATTTTTAGCCGATTTACGAAGAATCGTTACATCCCTACTAACTGTATTTCTGACAATCTGTGACCTGTCGCTGCAGCTGTACGACCGCCTGAAGCTGTTCAGGATGCCGGCCAAACACCAGCCCAACCTCATCTACCTGCGCTACGTCCCGCTGTGGAAGGTGCACATCTTCACCATCGTCCAGCTGTCCTGCGTAGTCCTGCTGTGGGTCATCAAGATGTCTCCGGCCACCGTCGTCTTCCCCATGATGGTAAGATCTGAGAGTCTGGGTCATGGGCGAGAGGTCAGTACAAGTATAACATTTTTGTCTATTTCAGTTGTAACATTATGTGAATTGTGTTTTTTCAGAGAACGTGTGCAGAAAAAAGTGGAAGAGTTTGAGGGACACGTACCTCAAGGAGAGGAGAAAGGAGACAGAGAAGAGGAGTGGGTCAGCAGCAGGGTCAGCAAAAAGGTGGAGGTTCTCTGCAGTCCTGTCCTTCCTCGACCCCTTCATCACCCCACGGGAGACCAGTGGGAACATGGAGAGGGTCGAGGATAATCTGACTGCAGAGGACCACCCTGCTGACAACCAGGGAGAGACAGAAGAAGCAGCAGGGGAGTCAGAGACAGGAGGTATGTACAGTAAGCAGGAACTCCGGGCAAATGTTGTGTTTGCTTAGATGAAAGGAAGAAACACAATTATTTCTGTATTAACATGTTGCATTGTCATGACAGATCCTGAGGGCATTCTGCCCTCCATGCCAGAAACTGCTGCTTCCTCTGCCTCCCCGGTCCCTGGTCCATCCACCTCTGCTGCTGTCCCCACAGGTGTGTTCAGGCAATTGTAATAAACAACCACCATATACATGCACAAAATCTATTTACAGTGAGCACAGATACCTTTTAACATCCACCTAAAGTCACTCAACTTTCATTGTAGTAAGATAATTCTTTCAAAAAATATTTATTTTAAACATATAGACTTAGCTATTGCTCATTTGCAGCTCCTGTCCCACGTCCCTTCTACTAACCGAACATCTTGAAACTGGATAAAACCTTTCTGCCGTCTAATTGCACAATGTGTTGTGTCATATTTTGTAGAGCCACCAAGGAAGAGGGCCCGAAAGCGGCGCCAGGAACAGCCGACAGAGATGGAACGGGAGCTCCTGGAAACCCTCCACAATTTGCCCCCTGCACCCCGGCCCTATACACCAGACAAACATTTCCTCTTGAGTCTAGCCCCTTCCCTGCAGAGGTTGCCGCCTCAGACGAAGGAATTCGTCAAATTTCAAATTCATAAACTCATTTATGAAAGCAGCAGCGTTCTGCTTAATTCGGAAACATTGGACCCTCCACAGTAATATTTTACAAATGAAGCAGCAACCTCTGCAGGGAATGAACTAGACCTTGTCTCCTTTCTTCTCTCCTTCACTTTGGTCCCTCACTTTTCCACCCTCCAAGCAAGGTCCTTTTTATTCCTGTCTGTAAATAGTTTTGTTCGTTCTATGTTAAATTATTTTGAGAGTATTTTATGTTCACTTTTTTAAAATAAATTACTGTACAATGAGGCAAGTTTGCTGCAAATGACTACATCTGTCCCAACACATTATTTCAGTATTTCATACTACAATAATTCTGGCAAGCAGTTGTGAATTGTGAATAAAAAATGCAACAAATTTTAAATTGATTTTGAGTGTCTAGAAAAAAATGCATTATTATTATTCTGAGTTCAGGTGCATCCATTACCTGCAAACAGAGTGGAGGCAGAAGCATATAATACACTAATAAGTGAAGCAGTCAAAACTATAAATCAACAACTAGTAAGTAGACAAAACTATATAGACAGTTAAGCTCTTTATGGTTTTGTGGGTGGCTCTTAAAAGAGCTGTTGTGGGTCAGTCCTTGACAGGACTGAAACAGAGTAGGAAACTACTCAGTGGGCTGCCAGGCTACTGGTCCCTCTGCTGAGAAGTGGGCCGTGAAGACATCCCTCACACAGAGTGCCTCTCTGGAGGAGTTGTTGGCTGCTACCCGACCCAGATCTGGCAGCGGCTCCTCAGGGTGCACAGGGCCCCTCACAGCAGGTGCCTCTCTCCCCACTGACGCCCTCAAGAAGTTGTGGAGAACACATGTCGCCTTCACACACTTCTCCGCAACCTCTGGATGGACCTCAATGCGACGGCGATACATCCTCCACTGTGAAGACAGGATCCCAAAGGCATCCTCCAGCACCAGCCGTGCTCGGGAGAGACGGTAGTTGAAGATGCGCCTCTCTCTAGGAAGGATGCGCCCAGGGAATGGCCGCATCAGATTCCGCCGCAGAGGAAAGGCCTCATCTGCCACGAAGACATGGGGCTGAGGTCCTCTGTCATCAGCACCAGGTAGAGGCTGGTCAGGTGGCAGATGGAGGGTGCCAGCACGCAGTGCCTGACCAAAAGCAGAGTTGGCCAGGATCCCACCGTCACTTGTCCTGCCATATCCCCCAACATCAATCACCCGGAAGCGATATTGGGCATCCACAACAGCAAGAAGAACTATGGAAGAAGTTCCCTTGTAGTTGTGGAACTGGAACCCTGAGTTGGGGGGTTGCTTCAGAAGGATGTGTTTGCCGTCCACTGCTCCACAGCAGAGAGGGAAGTGCCACCGCTCCTGGAATCCCTCTGCAATGGACCTCCAGTTGTCTGTGGAGGGCACAGCCATGAAGTCCCCCCACCAGGCAGTCCCAGATGGCCGTCACCACTTGAGGGATGATACCGGCCACAGTTGAGACACCAACCCGGAAGCTGCTGGCAATGGTCCGGTATGAATCCCCAGTGGCAAGATACCTAGAAAAACAGTTAAATGACATTATAATGATGATTGGCAAATGCTAAATATATAGAATATATTTGATTTTATATATAATATATGATTTTATACATAATATATATGATTTTTTGTTTTGCTGGATCAGCAATGTAATTCTGCACTGGGTATACAGATTTGACTATATTTACTGAAACCACTGGAGAGCACTTGTTGCCCCTCTGGGTCGCAGCTCAGAGGGTATATGGTCTGTGGTAAAGAATAGAGAGAGCACACGTGTTCAGCTGCTGTTAGCTTCACAGCCAGAGAATTTATTCTTCCTCTGGTTTACGAGTCTATAGGATGGGATTTGGCTCCGGAGGTTATAGTGGTAAGTATATTCCTCTTCCTCTGAGGAGCTGTCAGTGTTCGATTTGTCATTGTGTTGATTGGTCAATGTTCGTTTGTGTCTTTTCTGTTTTGGCCTTTTTACTGCAGGCAGTTCTTCTTCCAAAGGTAAGTCGTTTACTGGTAACAACAGATTACGGTGTAGGACTCTCATGACTTTACTGCCTCTCTCTGCTTGAACTTTATAGACTGGTCCATCCCCTAATCTCTCCACTACGCGATGTACTGCTGTCTCCTGGACCACCTCTCTCAGAGAGATTCCTAACCAAAACTCTGTCGCCTGGTTGAAGTGTGATGCCTTTTAAACGTCTGTCGTACTGCTTTTTACCTTTATCTGAAGCCTTTTGACTATTGTCTGCAGCAATTTTGTAAGCTACACGCATCCTATCAGCCCGCTTCTTAGCATAGGTTTGATGGTTGTGTGATTCTGTCTCATTTGTGTGGTTGAAAAGTAGGTCTATCGGCAACCGTGGGGCTCTGCCATACAAGAGGAAAAATGGGGAGTATCCTGTTGACTCATGCCTCGTGCAATTGTAGGCATGCACAATTTGAGGAAGATGGTCTTTCCATTCGCTCTTTTTCTCCTCCTGTAGGGTACGAAGCATTTGGAGTAGCGTACGATTCAGGCGCTCCACAGGGTTGCACTGCGGATGGTACGGTGTGGTTCGTGAGTGTGCAATTCCAGACAGTTGTTGTAATCTTTGAAACAGAGTGTTTTCAAACTCACATCCCTGATCATGATGTAACTTCTCTGGGTACCCGAAACGAGGAATAAAGTCTTGGAATATCTTTTCCGCAAGCTGTTCTACCTGACTTATTTCTGGTTGGGTACGCTTGCGCGAAGCGAGTGAAATGGTCGACGAGTACTAGGATATACTCGTACCCTCCTTTGCTCGGCTCTAGATGTAAATAATCTATTGAGACTAACTCAAAGGGAGCACTGGTTGTGATGGATCCCATTGGAGCTCTCTGGGGAACGTTTGGACGTTTTTGCTTGATGCACAAACATTTCTTTGTTACATAATCTTCAATGTCTTGTTGCATGTATGGCCAATAAAAATGCTCACGAGCCAGATGAGTTACTTTATCACAACCTACATGACCCATGTCATTATGCAAGCTTTTTAACACCATTGGCTTTAACTGTTCAGGGAGGACAAGCTGTCTGTGGTGTTCTGTTATTCTGTACAGCAGTCCATTATTAACCTCCAACTTGTTCCACTCATACAGTAGTCTCCGTGTTTGTTTATTTATTGTCCATTTGTCTTTCTAGTTAGGTGTCCATGCTTTCAGTTTTAATGAAATCACTTCTCTTATTGACTCATCTTCTTGTTGAGCAGCTTTGATGTCTGTTGGTGTCATGCTCAGAACACTGTTTGTTGGCATATTGTTATCATTGGAACTCAGTTGTAAGGCAGCTATCCAAGGCACATCATTACTCTGAGCTGCTTTACTCCCTTGCCACACTGCAGACACAACTTCCGGCAATACTGTTTCTGTGTACTCACACATTTGGTACTGAAGGTCCAGTGGATGTCTAGACAACATGTCTGCATCTGCATTCCTCTTCCCTGGCCTATACTTGATATCAAAATGGAAGTCGGCTAACTCCCCCACCCACCTATGACCCACTGCATTCAATCTGGCTGAACTCAGGACATAGGTTAAGGGATTGTTATCTGTATAGACAGTGAAGGTTGGAGCGTAGTACAGATAATCACGGAATTTGTCGCAGATGGCTCACTTAAGTGCTAAGGAACTCAAGTTTCCCAGAATGTAATTATAATTTTTCTCGGCCGGTGTAAGAGTTCTAGAGCCATAGCCAATTACTCTGAGTCTATTGTCCTGGTTTTGATATAAGACAGCCCCTAAGCCTTTGTTTGACGCATCTGTGTGTAACACGAATGGGAGCTCAAGCATCAGATCGGGCATCCACAAGCCCATTCCGCCTACGGATGGAAATTAGCTCTGAGCTATAATCCGGTGTATTTACGGCACTAGCTGCTGTTCATTAATACACGCTGTCCCATATAAATAAAAAAATAAATAGAAAAATAAAAAATTAATTTGGTTAGGCTAGGATGGGAGGATTGGTCAAAATGTCCACAAACCTTGACACCACTTCCTGATGTTCACTGGTCCATATTATTAGTGTGCGAGAAGGGAGTTGGTTTTTGTCTCCTTTCTTTGTTCGTCCTTTATCCCTTTTTGGTGCTGGTTTGTTATCATTGTTTGTCTCTGGAGCAGTTCGAACAGTGGTCTCGCCAGTCGTGAGAAGTCTTGGATAAATGTTCGGTAGTAACTGAGAAATCCCAGTAATGTTCTGAGCTCTCCAACTGTGCGAGGTTTCTTGTCCTTCAGAGCAATTACCGCATCCAAGTCTTTTGGGTCAATCTGGACTCCTTCTCCCGATACTAGTCTACCAAGGTAACGTATTTGCTTTTTGAACAGTTCACACTGGGCTGGGCGAAGTTTTATACCATGCTGTCGCATTCTGCAGAGAACTTGTTTGAGATGTTCTACGTGCTCATCAAAGGTTCTGGAATAACAGAGTACATCATCCAAATAAGGCACACAACACTCGTCCCTGATTCCTTCTAACACTCCTTCCATACACCTTTGGAATGTGGCCGGTGCGTTTGTCAGACCGAAGGGTATCCGCACCCATTCGTATAGTCCCCAGGGCGTGCTAAAAGCTGTTAAATGCCTTGACTCCTCACTTAAAAAACCCTGATGATACGCACTGCCTTGGTCCAATATGGAGAACCAGGAATTGCCTCCGAGACTGTCCAGCAGATCTTGTATCCGTGGTAATGGATGACGGTCAGGTATTGTCTTCCGGTTGAGCTTGCGAAAATCAACACATAGACGCAGGTTATTGTCCTTTTTACGCACACACACTACCGGAGATGAATGAGCTGACACTGATTTTCTAATCCAGCCTCTGTTTAAGAGGTTTTGAACATAGTCCTTTACCTCCTTATACAGTGGTCGCAAGTGAATTCGCTCTATTCACTCGCGCGAATGAATTCAACATGGTCACGCGTCCAACTAGACGCGAATGACGCGAATTTGATGCCTGATTCGCGTCCGGTGTGAACGTACCATTAGAGTTGCTCTTTGTAAGCAAAGCACAATCCAAGTTCATGTGTAGGACTTAGTGCTCTGAGGAGCTGTCAGCAGCAGGACAGATGTGATTAAAAACCTAACCACTGAGTACATACAACAAATCTGATTAAGAAATTTTTGCTAACTTTGTAATATATTTTTTAAATTGTAAAGAGACTTCGTGGGCTCCCTGTAGATTTAATGCCAGTGTCCTGTTCTCAGAGCGGACCCCTCAGAGGTGAACATCACAGATGAAGACACCAAAAGTGGGATCTGGAAATCCCTGGCCCAGATTTCGGGGAAGAGCCATGGACTGAAGCGCTGCAGCAGGTGAACTTCAGACTGGTCTCAAACATGTTGTTTATTCTGGTTTAGTCTGTGTGGTGTTGCTCCTGTCTGCTCCTCCTAACCGGGCTGTCCTCTGGATGTTCTAAGTTTTTGTTCATATACATCTGTCTCTGTCTCAGTTTGGAGAAGCTTCCGGATGTGAGGATCCAGGTGGAGAACGAGGAAGGGGAGAGAGTGGTGAACTCTGAGACGTCGCTATGATCCTCTCTGCCTGCGGGTGGCGCTGTCTGCACTCCTGACTCGCTCTCAGTCTTTCATGGACGCTAAACTTCCTCCTCTTCCTCTCACTGGAGCCAAGATGGCCACTGCTGTGGGACGCTCAGGACTCTGCTGTGCCTTTGGTTTATTTTTCAAATCTCAGCCAAATCTCTGTCACTACATTCCTCCAACTGCTCACACAAACTGGCCTCTGCTGCTCTCAAAACATTTTTATAACATTTTTTAAAAAATATTTTTCTACTCCTTCTCTGCAGTGACTCTGGGTAGATTTGTTTTTCTGTTACAAAGTCAGGTAAATAACAAAATTAACATAAAACTACTAGAGCTGCATCAGAAACGTCGAGCCCTCTCGCCTCTAAAGACGTTATAATGAAGTGAATGAAAGATTGTGACAATAAACTACATTACCCAGAGTCCATTGCAGCTAAGAACTAACAGGTTTTAAATGCACACTCAGTCCAGTCAGTTATTTTTGCAGCAGGAGCCAGTTTCTCTGAGTTTAACGTCTGTTTAAATCCCAGTTTGTGAATCCTTCTACGTTCACTTGTTTTTGTGTAAAATAATTTAAAACTGTAATTTCTGACGCACTGTGAATGTGACGCTGGGGCTGTTTTCACGAAGCAGCTCACTCTGTTTTTATTTAATCTGAAAAACACTGTTTGGAGTTTATCACTGTTAATATCACTGTAAAAAAAAACTGTAAATGTGCTCTCTGTAAGCTCCCATTAAAGTCTGTTTATCCAGTTTGATGTTTATTTACTTTTGGAAGAAAAAGGATCAGACAAAAACATTAAAGGAAGTAACTCTGCTGCCCCCTGCTGGTCTCTTCTCCTGTTTCTTCATGGCAGCAGTAGAGTTCTTATTAAAAACGTTCTTTTAGTTCCATAAAGTTTTTAAAGGCTGTAAAATGCTGCTGTTCCAGAGGAAATCTGGGTTAAAATATTTTAATTTTTATTGCTTATTTCATTCATTAAAAACAATTATAACAGTTTAACATTCAATTTAAATATTATGAATGAAAAGGAGCAGAAAGAAGTAAGAACGTATTTTGTCTGCCCCCTGTTTAAAACATAATTATGTCAGGTTAAGTTACAAAATGCACTTTAGAATGTTTAGACTGCATTTGCCAACTTTTGGACTAAACCTTTAGGGCACGATGTGTTCACTACTCCCCCTGCTGGCTGTAGCAAAGGATAATGTAACCATGACCAATAATGTAATAATTTTGGCAATGCTAAATGTAATAAAGCCAATAAAGTAATAACTTGCTAATAATGTAGTAATGTAGTTTTGTGCAGTTTGCTCATCAGAAATAGGTTTAGTCGACGGCATAGATAATTATGATGGTACAAAATGTTCTCTTTTATTATTAATTTGCTTAGACTCTTGGTCGTCCAAGCTACTGTATGTAAATCACTACAAAGAATCTTTAAAAATAAATGAGCTGGACATGGTTTTTAGAGTTTTAGATGTTTTATCTTTTACCCAAGAGACTTTTTATGTCTCAGTGTCTCTGTTGGATGTTGCATAGTCAATGTTATTGGCTCAAACATTTTATTATATTATTGGTTTTATTACATTTAAAATTACCGAAATAATTATGCTACTGGCAGGTTTTACATTATGGGTTGTTGCATTAGCCAAGGAAGATACCAAGCTAAAATGTCAGGTTTAGTACTGGTTAAGTCCTGGTTTTTGTGTTTAATGATTTAGACACTTGTATTTCTAAATGAGTAAAACTTCAGGGAGAGCATTTTTTATTGCAATATTCAAAATAATTACCACATATGGTCACATTAGACCACACCAGTGTCGTGTTTTACCCGAACACGAGGCTGCCGTCCTTCCTGATTCCAAACTGAGCGTTCTGGACTCCTCCTCTGTCTCTGACCAGTCTGCCGTCGCTCACTACGTTTCCCAGACACCCCCTGGTGCTGGTGTTGAAGAAGCCGGCGTTCTGGGCGACAATGCAGTCTTCCGATTCGGCCGTCAGGTCCACCGGGGTCACGTGCTTCATCCCGCAGCCTCCAGGACCTCCGGGCTCCAGGACCGAGAGAGTCCGCAGAGGGTCGTTCACCACTGTCATGTGACCTGAGAGAGACAGGAAGTGAGGAAGAAGACAGAGAAGAAGAGACGACTTTAACACAAAACCCAAATAAACACAGGGCTTACGTTTTTATATGACATCCACTGGGAATCATCTCTGCAACAGGATGCCATCTAAATCTCATCAAACATTTCACATAAGTACCACCTCAGAAAATACCGGGCTTTACAAAAAAAAAACATCTTTAATGGGCTAAAATGAGACTAAACCAGGATTAAAACTGGACTAAACCAGGACCTAACCAGTACAACAACAGGGTAAAACAAGAAGCTTTGTTTAAAGATACAGGGGTTAAAGCAAAGAAAATCTCCGAACCTGAACTTATTTTGGTGAGATGGGCAGATGTCGCCCTAAAACACTTTTTTAATGTCTATACAAAAATAAGTCCAGCGTAGCTCTAGGGTTTGTCTCGTGAAATTTAATACTTTTAAATACTTTTTAACGACACTTAGTGTAAACATCATACAGATTATTGTTCTGTTGTTGATGACGCTGTCATTAAATTTTACTCTAAGGAATTATCCATACTACTCTCTGCAATGGTGGAGGAAGGATTCACTTTTAAAAGTACTTGCAAGTAAAACAGTAAAAGTATTTTGTTGTCGACAGCTCATGAGTGAGTTAAATGTGAGGGATTTTGCTGATTCCAGATGAAATGAACAAACTGCTGCAGTAGAAGAGACTGAATCTGTCGCTGAGCTCATTGATGTAGAGACAGAACAGCAATGGACCCAGGATTGAACCATGTGGTATCCCCATTTTATATTCACGAGGAGCCGATATAGTGCCATTGATTTTTACACTCTGTATCCTAGACTCCAGACACGATGTAAACCAACTGAGAGCTTGTTGAGGAAAGTGTAATTTTTTAAGTTTATGCAAAAGTATGTCATGGTTGACAGTATCAAAGGCCTTTTTTAGGTCCAAAAATACTGCTCCAATCACATTCCCCTTGTTCAAATATTTTTTGATAGTGTCCGTGAAGTAACAGGTGGCCATTTCAGTTGAGTATTTTGGTCTAAAGCCAAACTGTTTAGGATGAAAAATATTGTTCTGCTCCAAATAATCAATTAATTGTGTTGCTATGTTTTTTTCTATTACCTTTGGAATTATTGGAAGAATTGAAATTGGCCTGTAGTTACAGGGTTGGTCAGGGTCTCCAGATTTAAAAATTGGGCTTATACGACCTTGTTTTAATTTTTGAGGAAATTCCCCACTGGTGATTGACAGATTAACCAGATGGGTTATGGGACCTCTTAGTGTGTCTTTATGGTCCTTTATAAAGTCAGAGTCTAATCCAAATATATCTTTGGCCTTAAAATGTTTAGGTTTGTTTAATACTAATTTCATTACCCATGCCTCTGTCCCAGGACTGTGTCCGATTCGGGGGGAACTTCGTGGGCTCAGCCTGTGGACCTCACGGCCGGAGGTCCTGTTCTGGTCCATCATCCTCTTCTTCACCACCTTCATCCTCTCCTCCTTCCTCAAACAGTTCACGACCGAGAGGTACTTCCCCACAAAGGTACGGCCCGCCCCGCAGTCCTGCTCCGGCTCAGTCTGAGAAGAGGTCTAAAACACTCAAGATGATAAAAGACAGAGCATATTTCCAGGTTTACCAGCTGTAGCAGGTCAGAGTCTGAGCTGCGGTGTGAGTCTCTGTGTCCACCGCTCACACAGAAGCTCTCTCCTCACACTCACAGTATGGCAGGTTTGTGAGGGAAACAGTGCCATCCAGTGGACACACTCCTGCAGTAGCATGAAAACATGATGTCTCACTGGTTTATGATGAATAGAGCCATACCATTCAATTTTTTTTAATCCCAGTTCTTAAACGATACCTGGTTTTTGATCCCTGTGCCTGAGTGATACTTTTTCTGATTCCAATGGTGAGCTAATTCAGCTTCTACAATCATAAAACACAATAATATTCAATAAAAGACACATTTTTGGAGCAAAATTCTTAGCTGCAAATTAGGTCTTAACAGTTAATTGAAATTGAATCAAAATTGCAATTAGAATCATCGCAATTAGCAAATCACAAAGGCTGCAGTTATTTAGGTGCTATAATGTCCTCTGGGCGTGTCCTCGCTCAAAGGCCTCCAGGTGTGTTTCAGCCTCTGTCGGAGTCTCAGCCTCTGTCGGAGTCTCAGCCTCTGTCGGAGTCTCGGCCTCCGTCGGAATCTCGGCCTCTGTCGGAGCCTCGGCCTCCGATTTTATGTTCACGATTATGATTTTTATTTGCAGATTTAGTTGCAGTATAATTATGACCAAAATGATTTTTTTTACAGAGCCTATTTGTGTCTCCTTTTTGAGCTTTTAGGGCAATTTACTAATAAATAATAGCTTATTTTGGATTTGATAGCAAGAACATAAGTAGAGTAAAAATGTAAATTAATTAGCTGGCAATAAGTCAGTTACATCGGGGATAGTAATAGTAGCATATGTTGTTTATGTTCTATTGTGAAAAAAAAAAAGAATACTAATCATCTGTTTTTTATTTATATTTTACACAGTGTCCCAATTAACTATTAATGGAAATTGGTATTATTTTTCATGCAATATTGTTTCACTAACTCGAATTGTTGTGTGGCCAATGATATATCTCCTACTTAGACTAAACTAGGTTTATTGCATAATTTGATAAAAGTTACATTGTACATACACCAATATAACTAATTGTTCAGCTGTCCTATTTAACTTTAAGAAAGTGGTGCACATGTGTATAGTTGTTATTTTACAAGTAGGATACAAAGACTGGCATTGGTGTTGTATTTATTTATGATTCTGCAAAATATAAGGATAGCTGGTTTCTGTTCACAAGATTATGGTGTGCAGCAACTTGAAAGGTACCTGTGGATAGAAGTATGTTTTTCCCTGCAGGACAGATTGCTGTTTGCTTGATATGCATCGTAATTGCAGCTGTTGTTCCCGTCAGTCTGTTTTTATTGATTTTTATTAAGCTGCAACTTTTTTAAACATATCATTGGGTTGTCTGAATTTTCTGCATGTATCATCAAATAAGCCCGTACTAGTGGAAAAAAAAGATTTTCCTGGCTTGTATCCAATTACCCAGAATAGGTTTTATTTCCGCCCCTTACGACAAATGTTTAAACATATTTCTACATTTCTAAAGTTACATTATTTTCACGACTTGGTAAACTATACAAAAGCATTTAGTGTAATTTTTTTCCTTTTTTTTTAACGTAAAAGTTCTGATCCGGAAGTGTATCATAACCGACTTCCGGTCTAAACAGTTCATATATGTTTGGTAATGAGCAGGTTATTATTAGAATACAAATAATTGCATTCTTGTTATAAAGTAGTGTTGTTGTGTTATCCCTTTCTACTAGGACGATTTAAATAGGCCAACAGTGTTATTCTCAGTATTTCCTGTTTAGTTTGACAAGCCCACCTGTCAAAAGTAAGCTAGCAGTTAGTTAGCATGTGTACCTAACCAGTGCAGTGCAGGTGGAGGGGATAATGCAACAGGCATCTAATGTTAAATCTTTAAGCTCAGTGAGAATAAATGGCAGCTCGACAGCCTTTTACGGACTCGGACACTGCAGACGAAGCAGTGAGGGCGACGTGCGACGACGCTACCTTATGCAAACGGTAGGATTCATATAACGTTAGGTGAAAGCAGTCCGAGTTTTACTACATCTTCTCCAGCTATAATTACGCACGGAAACCTTATATCTCTGCAATTTAAGAAGTAATTGCCTTAATTGATTGTGAACCTCTGAACATGGGCTAATAGTTAATATTCCATTCCTGTTTTTTTTTATTTACTCTTTTACTACGCAAACCTTAACCACGACAACAACCTAAAATCACTACTATTTGTTATAATGCTACAAGTAAAGTTTTTTGGTTTTTTTTTCCTATTATTATCGCATATACCAATGGAACTCAAAAGTAATGTTTTGTATTTAGCTTATGTTTTAACCCAGTTCTCCCACTAGATGGCAGAAATGCTCCATATGTAAAGATGCTCTGGTACAACAATGTTATTTACTGTATTTACTTATTACTATTTTAAAAATCTGTGTTTAACAGGTTTGCAACCAGTAAAGGCTATTGGAAGGACCCTTATATCCAGTATTTTGCCAGATCTGTAGGGGAAAGGAAGGCCCCAGAAATCAACAGAGGTAAGTTTTACTACTGCAAATTACTGGATCATTTTTTATATTAATGCTTGACAGAAAATTAAAATAAAATCAGAAATTATGTGCATAAAAGCCTATAAAACAAATTATGTCAGTCATGTTGAGCAACGTATGTTACTTTCAATTATGGATTTGGAGTTTGTTTTTTTATAGCCAATAAATGTGGATTCTTTTAATTTCATAGGTTACTATGCTCGTGTCAAAGGAGTTAATCATCTTCTTGATGCATTCATACGTAAAACAGAATGTGACTGTCAAGTAATCAACCTTGGTGCAGGACTGGACACCACTTTCTGGAGATTAAAGGTTTGTCAAGTAAAACTTTTATTTAGCATTTGATTCTGTATCATGGCGTCACAAATAACACAACAATAAAACCTCTTGTAAATGAATGTTTGTCATTAAAAACAAACCCAAATAAACCAAACATATGTGCTTCTTTCAGGATGAAAATCTCTTGCCGAGGAAGTACTTTGAAGTTGATTTTCCAACTGTTGTGGCCAGAAAAATACACAATATAAAGTAAGACAACTCTTTTATGTCCCACAGATGGTGTAGATTAAAAGCAGCTACATTCTTTCTACACAGATTAGAATATCTCACAGGCTGCAATGTTGCCTCCAAAAATGGAATATTAATAGCTGAGCATATTTTTATACTATATTGTATGCCCGTGTGTGGTGACGTTTCTAGAAATAAACTCTGAGCAGTAGGCAACCAAAGATTTTTTTTTTTCAGTTGTAATGTGCAGCAGAGACCAATAGGGGGAGACAGAACTGAAATCGGTATTTAACCTGGGTGTTACACTATCTATGCATATCAATAATCAACATTTAGAAATAAGAAGATATGGAGTTGAAGATAATTGTGGGTGCATACAGAATATTATATACAGTACAGTATATTAGTATCTAGAACATTTATTGGGGCTATCTTCTGTGCTCATAGTAAGCACACAGATTTACAAAAGCAATAATAAAAGTAGTAATAAATATGAAAAGGGCTTTGTTAATATTACTGTTGATAACTCATAATGATTTCATTCAACTGTATTAAATGCATCTTTGTGTGAACAGGACAAAACCTCCACTGTCTAAACCGATCATTGAAACTCACTCAACAGACTCCTTACTTTTGGGTAACTACAATGTGATATGTTATTGAAAGAGTTGATTTTACTTTATATTATAGATAATATGTGTTTAATGATTGTTTGTTTGTTCAGATGCCCAAAGCCTTGACTCTGACCGCTACTGCATCATAGGAGCAGACCTCAGGGACATCTCCAGCCTGGATGAAAAGTTGAAGAAGTTTCAACTTAATACTGAGTATGTGCTCTACTTTTCAAAGTTTTGTGTCAGTTACATTTACTTGAATCATTACTCCTTTAGAAATCCAAGAACTAAGACTTATCTTACTGCAAGTAAGTTCAGATAAGAGTCCAATACTCCAAACTGGGTCTGCGAGGCAATACACAGAAGTGATATAAGACCCGCCCAATCTACTGTAAATGTCATGGGCATCTAATAAGACAGGATAAAAATGCAGGATGTTTAAATACATACAAAAAGTTATAATTTGTATATAATTAAGCCTTTTAATTTTCAAGCAAATGTTTATAACATCAGGTCAATTTGTTTTTTTGATAAGATTTTAAAATACACATTCGTAGTTTTAAATGCTATGCTAAAGCATCCCTATTGTATATCATTCTTAAATAGAGTCAGATCTTTATTTTCACTGCATAAAACTGCATATATACGCAACCTAACATAGATCTACCTTTAGCAGCAAGCTGTGGTTTTATACTATACAGCACACAAAATGAAGAAATCATTGCCCATTTCTTACTACAATATAGCTTTAATTCAAGGTTGTCTTTTTTATTTAAACATCCTGGTTTAAAAAGAACTTTTTTGTCCCATGTATGATTGCAGGATACCCAGGTCTTGTAGCTGTAAAACAAGCCCAAATATACGTGTGCCAAAAGTGTGTAGTGTGCTTTCTCATTTTGGCTAGTTTTGGAATTCTTCTGAAGTGTGAAGACCTTATTTAAGAAGAGAGTTATGCCTCTACCACTGTTGTTTTTGAGCTAACACACATGAATGCTAAACAAACTAACATAACATAGTTTACTGTTATAGAGGTCTGCGTTACTATAGCTACTTAATTACAGTCTCAGTGTTGCTTTTTTGCTCACATTTTTCCATTATAGTTTAAATTCTAATAAATCAGTGAAATACCAAAATTTGTTTAAAAAAAATAAAAATTGAAGAGTGAGTTTCAGAAAGATAACTATTTTACTTGACAGTAGTCATGCCAGCTTGGTCCATGGTGCAATTCTTGTTATTATAAAGTGAAGTAAATGCTGTCTTCTAATTCAATTACCAAAAAAAACATCATATTTACTATATTTATTATTGAATTGTTTTTGTTTTATATCTTCTCCTCTGTCCAGACTGCCAACTGTATTTGTATCTGAATGTGTCCTGGTGTACATGACCCCCAGCCACTCCTCCAATTTAGTTCGCTGGGCCTCAGAAACCTTTCACACTGCCATGTTCATAAACTATGAACAGGTAAGTAATTAGCAGGTTCCTAGCACTTTTAATTGTTGAATTTCTTCAACTTCAATTAAGAGTGCTTGTGAATGTGTGTACTCAGGTGTACATGAGTGATCGGTTTGGTCAGGTGATGATTGAGAACCTACAGCGTCGTCAATGTACGCTGGCGGGGGTTGAGGTCTGTCAGTCTCTGGACTCTCAGGTAACATCCATCACCAACCTTTCCTCTTTTTTCTCTACTTATATAAATATGCTTATATAATGCTGCTATTGTTGATGTGGTATTTGCAGAAGGAGCGATTTCTGAAGACAGGCTGGGACCACACTGATGCCCTTGACATGATGACGGTTTACAGTATGCTTCCCCAGGAAGACGTGGAGCGGTATGGATGTAACTTACCTTTTGAACCACCACTATACACTTATTCCAAAAAAGTTGGGATAATGTGTAAAACATAAATAAAAGCAGAATGCATCAGTCACATAAAACTTTATTTTTTCGACAAATGTATATTTTATATAATATATTTTATTGACAATACAATAGACTATATACAATATAGCAGTGTTGAAAGTGATTTCAACCATTTCATGAAAAGTAATAGCTCACCTTTTTTATGGCAGCAATATGTCTCAAAAATGTTGGGATGAGGCAACATAAAGCATGAAAAATGTTTTACTAAAGAAACAGCTGGAGTGAGCATCCAATACTAATAGTAAAGATTCTCCCTTTCTGAAGTGTTCCATTTCTATCCTGTCATCTTATAGAAATGTTGCCAGTGAACCTAATTTGTTGCCTTTTTTTTTCATTAGTTTTTTTTTTGTTGTTGTCTTGTCTCAACCTTTTTGAGACTTGTTGCTGCCATCAAATTAAAAATGATTTTTTTTTTTTATTAAATGGCTAAATATTCTCATTGGTCTATTGCAGGGTTGTCCAAACACTGGCCCAGGGGCCAAATGCAGTCCGTGGACCATTTTTTACTGGCCCTCTGGCCTTCTTCTCAAAAACATTTCTAGCCATCTTATGTGACAGTCCCAAGCCTGGATAAAATTGTGGCTGCAAAAGGGCTTTCTGAGTAAATCCTATCACAAAGTACCCATGGGAATGATTCAGTGTGGAGACCTCTGAAAGAAAAGGGAGCAGCTGAATTAGACTTGCTATGATAGTGAGGTGAAATCTGTCATGTCTGGTGGCCATCCTCCACATACTGTATATTTTTGTGGCCCTCAGTGAAAAAAAGTTTGGACACCTCTGGCCTATTGTGAATAAAATATAGTTTTGTGACATTTTCTGTTTTTATTTACACTGTACTTATTCTCCCAACATTTTCAGAAGTGGGTTTGTAAATTCTTGATTAAATATTGATATATTTTCTTGTAGAATTGAGCGATTAGAGTTCCTTGATGAGAAGGAGCTGCTGCAACAACTTCTTCAACACTACAGCATTTGTTGGGCCACAAAGGACAAACTCAACCTCGGTAATTACCAGTTATGTTCACTTATATTCCCTGCACTGACATCATGATGGAAGTGGTAGTAAATCAAAATTATGTTCCCTAAATTCCAGAGAGGCGTCCTATACAATAGTGGCGCCAACGTGTCAGTTCTTCTGTTTGCTTAGTGTTAGTCATATGTGTTAAGTTGCTCATCTGTGCAGGCAGCCATCTATGCCAATGTGTCCTTTACCAGAATGGGTCATGGGTTTGTTTCCTTAGGGCTTGCACAGTTGGCATTTTGAAGATGAGAACTTCTGACGATTTTACGAGCTTCAAAAGCGTGTAGGCCAAAGTCAACAAGGGAAGGAGAAAGGAGATGGAAAAGAGGAAACGGTTGCTCTCCACAAGGCACTCATCAAGGACCTGATCCAAAGTAAAAGTCATCATCAGCAGAATGTGCTTGAGGAGTGTCTTTTGCCACCTTCCACAGGTTGAAGATAAAACTGGACTATGTAGAGAACTGTCATTAGGATTCACTACAATGGCATTGTGGGTCAATCATTAATAAAACCTTCAGACATTTGGCATGTAAATATACTATCACTGCAAGATCTGAAGAATGAATATGATTTGAATGATAACATTTTAGTGGCCATTTATTCATTTTAAAAATACATGCCAAAAAACAGGATTCATTTCATGTCACTGCAGGTTTGATCAAATGTTCTATAAAGCGCATGTTAATAAATTAAAATATCATGGAAAAGTGAAATTATTACACATATATGATATAGATTCAGTACACAGTACACTTAAATATTTCAAGCAGTTGTTTATTTGAAATGTGATGGTTATGAAGATTAGGTAAGTAAATTTTATAAGATACTGAATTTATTGTATTTATTTTTTTTTTTCATTATAATAAGCCAAAATCTTCCCAAATAAATAAATAAATTCAAATAAATATTTTACTTTGTGTGTACCGAATCTGTATAATGTAAATAGTTTCTCAGAATTTAACTAAAAAAAATCACTTTTCTACAGTCTTCTGATTCATTGACATATGCTTTATAGTTTTTTTCTTCAAATTAATTTGTCTTGAATTATTTCAATACAACTGAATTAAAATGTCTTTGAAAACTTTTTAGTCTGTTTTTTTCCGCTCAATTTTTATAGACTGAACTTCAGTTTAGTTATCAGTATCAGGAGGGAACTGAAGCTAGAAAAGGGAAGTTCAGCAGTGATAATATAATTAAGGGGGATTAACATACAGCAATAAAGAAAAAAATACCTATCAATTTGTTATGATTAACTCATGTTGAGAGAGATGTCTCAAATAAATGTACACATAAACATGTAAGTTTATATAAGGTTAAAGTGTTTTTCATGACTCCGTCGAGTTGTCAGACATTTTATTATTATTTCTAATCTAATCTAGGCATGCTCTTTATCACTCCAACTGTCCTAATCATTTTTATGAGCTGCTTTGACCTGTTGCCTCTAGTCTTGAGAATATAAACAATTGCAGGAAGGTGGGGCGAAAAAAAAGATGAGGATTTGCGTATGTCTTGTCTACATCTTCTTCCTGTGAATCCCCCTTTATAGAGAACTGTACGCTTTGGACAACCTAAAGCAGGTTCATGAAGCCACAATGCCAAAGAACAAGACAGAGGTTTTCACTGTCAGTGGTTCTGAAATGGGACTGTCAGACGGCGAGGCGGCAAACTCCAGGGGAAGAGGCGACAAACGCAGAATCATATATGAGCAGTATGTCCAGCCTTGTTTAGCTGAATTTTTTGGAACGACTCTGTTCATCTTTGTGGGGTGTGCGTGTGTTATTGGGAACACAGGGAGTGGTGCCATTCAACCGGCTGTGGCACATGGACTGGCACTGGCAATCCTCATAATGCTCTTTGGACAGATCAGGTAAGGACATCGTTAAAATATTTAACTCAACAATTGCTTCACATGTAACTGACAACATATAAATGCATTACAACAGGCATCTAAATATTGGTTTGCAAGCGTGTTTCCTAAACCTTCAAGTTTTACAAGTCTAGATGCAACAAATTATTGACACAAAGATTAAATCATACTAATAGAATATTCCCTAAACATCGCACACTTCTTTTATCCTACACCTATGGACTGTTAAAACTATATGGAGATGAATGCATTCTACTAAACATTAAACATACAACTTTATATGAATTCCTCATTTGTTTGTATGTATTGGGAGTCTTGTGGGTGTTCAGCCATCAGCCAATCACAGCCTGTAGAGACCTCATAGCAAATCTAGCTATTTTATTTTAAATTTAACAAGTTTAAACATTATATGCAGAATAAACAGACTCTGGACTGACAAATGTATGCACCCTTATCCACTAGTGAGTAAGAAAAAAATGATACATAGTCAGGTTTGTTTGTTTGTTTACATACAACCCAGAAGTTCTATACAGAGTGCCATTAAAAGGGAGATGCACTTTGCCATAAAAATATAAACTGGTCATCTTTATTACCTTCAAGACAGTGACTTAAGTTATTTTTTTCCCTCTTTTTAGTGGGGGGCACTTTAATCCTGCAGTATCCCTGTGTGTCTACCTATGCGGTGGGATGTCCCTACCTCTTGTAGTGCCTTATATCTTGGCTCAGATGGTAGGAGGAATGGCAGGGGCTGGTTTGGCTAAGGTAACTACACAAAACACAAAATGCAATTGTTTTGATCCCATATTTAGCATTTATATATATATATATATATTGTCTGTTGTCCTTGCAGGCTATGTTCCCTCCTCTCGAGTACCAGTCCAGCCTTGGAGGAGCCTTTAATCCAGAAGGTTTTTCTAATGACTTGGGTAAAATTGCATTGGCAGAACTTATAATGACTACGTTCCTCACTACAACCGTGGTGATGGCAGCAGTGAACAGTAAAACAAGCACACAGCTGGCACCGTTCTGCATTGGACTCACTGTCACAGCCAACATATTAGCAGGGTAAGAGTAAGTGTGGATGTGGAGGTTAGGAAAACCTTATCGGGCCCTAAAACATAGCCTGCTCACTTTTTATTCCATACAAAGAGTTATTCTGTCACTGTTAAACTGAGTTGGGTTTCCAGGCAAAACAAACAGTCATAGATTAAACTACTTCTCATAGGTGAAATAAGTACTCTAATCTGTACTTTAATCTGTACCTTACAAAATACTTTAAAATAATATTATTGTATATAGTTGACTTAAGTAGAAAGTGACTGCTACTCCCACTACTATTACTTCTGCTAGTGCTACTGTACTATGACTAATACTCCAAGTGCTACTACTACTTTTACAGTACTGCAGCTGCTAATACTATTATAACCCACTTTTTACTGTAGTCTAAATACTTTCTCATTTAGAGGTTTTACAAATTTGTGCAAAAGTAATGTGATGTAAGTAAATGTGTATGTTTTAGCACTTATAAATTATGTTTTATACAAAAATCTACAAATTCCTTTAGTAAAAGTATGTAGTAAATTTGCACTAGGGTTACTACTGAATGGAATTTGAAAACAGTGGTCAGTACCAACACACTATACACAGAATAAACAGCCTTTAAATCAACATAATTTGAAAAAAAGTATTGCAAAAGCACGTCCTGTTTTAAATACTGGGTGTTGTAATTGGTCGGTAGAATCAATCTCAGTGGAGTATGGTTTTAATGGGATGGGTTCCAGACCCATTTGAGTCTGGTTGGCCAGACTAACAAAACATAATTTGATACAGTATTTGTCTTGCCATTTAATAAATTACTTTCCTGAATTAAAGATATTTCCAGTGACATCTTTACAGTCATCCTGATATAGTTAGTTATTGCTTGGATTGCAGCAGTATTTACACAGCATGTGCCTTATCTTACAGTTAATTTAATAAAGAATGACAGGCGTAATAATACAGCATGTCAATAAGAACATGTTTTGTGCCAGAGGGACACTGTCTGGAGCCTGCATGAACCCGGCCCGGGCCTTTGGACCAGCTGTAGTTGCTAACCACTGGGGCCATCACTGGATCTACTGGGTTGGACCAGTATGTGGAGCTCTGAGTACAGTCATCTACGTGAGGTAAACATATAATATGATGTGAAAGTTTTTTTTTTTTTTTTTTTTTTTTTGTGGCTACAGACTGGCCAAAATAAACCTGCGACATTAACAATACAATAATGCATGTTGTCCTTAATGCCTCCAAATCAGGGGATAGTTCTCCAGCTTCACAGCTGTAAGACTGTGAGAGTGAATAATTGGCTGCAAGTGTTTGTCTCTAAGTCTTCCTGTGTTTAACTGTTTAATACCCAAGTGTGTTCTGCCTCAGACTCACAGTAGCTGGGATAGGATTCACCCCTGCTAACAGGTATATGTGGTTGAAAATAGATTGATGTTTTAAAATTAATGCCATACTGTATTTCCTTTTTTTTTAAAGGTTCTGAATTTATCACATTTATAAGCATAACTTATATACCCCTTATGTATAGTGCTGTTTTGATGTAGTCATGCAATATACAACAAGTATTATTGCGACTTATCCTGTTACTGGGCATAGGCAGCTGGAGCCTAGCCTAGTTGCTTGCTGAGGCAGGATACACTCTGGACAGTACTTTTTTATAGGCAGAAAACAAAGTCTTGGCAACGGTTAAACGAGTTGGAAAAATATATCAGCATCCCACAATGTGAAAAATGGACTTTGAAATTTACTATCAAAAACCTGGTCTGGGTCTTCTGAAAAGCCAGTGT
The DNA here is from genome assembly GCA_020698575.1 of Bostrychus sinensis. Lineage (NCBI taxonomy): Eukaryota > Metazoa > Chordata > Actinopteri > Gobiiformes > Eleotridae > Bostrychus > Bostrychus sinensis. The sequence continues at coordinate 11,005,652 of CM036260.1, read as the reverse complement.
GAAAGGCCAGATTGGTCAAATCTAGTGAGGTGCAGCTACTGATATCAGTATGTGTGCTATTTGCTCTTCTTGAAGTCATAAAAAGCAGGATTTTGCTAATAATTGCTGTGATAATTAGTGGTCAAAGGATTCCAGGTTCAAGTGCATGGCTATACCACCAGTATTCCAGAAAATGCATATTAAGAATGGACTGAGGATAGACTCTTGTAGAACTCCAAAATATAATTTTATAGTAAATGACTAAAAGTGTCTCTCTCTTGCAGGTTGTTTTTTGGAGACCGTAAGACTCGCCTTATTCTGAAGTGAAAGACTGCAGGGATATTTTATATCTATTCATATGTATTGTACCAGACTGTATTATTTAAGTTTGTAAGAAATATCTTCATATGTATCAGCATCAGCTCCTAATCGATGTTTGTATTCCATGATTCAATAAAGGCTTTAATGTGTCACTTTATGTGTTTCATCAAAGGTTGCAAAGATTTTTATTGCCATAAAGAATAAATTGCTAAAAATATATGCACAGGTTTCTTATCTGTTTATAGTCTTGTTGTACTCATTGTTTAGATCAAAGTCCCAAATGGAAAAGCATGATTTGATCATTTTATTACTTTAAAGATGGTGCAAGGACAGCGGCACTAAAATAGACAATAAACAAGATTAGATCCATAAACATATGCCCTTCAGTCGACTAAAACATTCACTTACAATGTTAAGCTTTCCCACCAAATATGTATGTTAGCAGCATAATTGTCAATATTTATGTAACAATTATACAGTAATAGACAGATAGCCCCTTCACATTGTCTTGTTAGGCTTTGTGGGATTTTGTTTGTGGGATTAGTAAAAAAAAATAAACACAGTACATATACATTTTGTAGTGATAAGGAATAGTTGCCATGATAACAAATTACTCTATGTCTGTCAATATGTGTGCATCACAGCAATATACCCACTGTATTTGAGCATTTAAAACCAAGTGCCCTTCAAAATTATGATGAAGATTTTTGAGGTCAGAGGTAGCCATGTGATGCAATTGGTTTGAATTTGGACCAAGACATTGCACGTTCAGGCACTATTACACAATATTTCTAACCCTGAGTATACAGCGCTATTATATTATTATTCTGTTGTGGTACAAAACAATGAAGACTTGTGTGACATACAGTATGTAGAAGACATGATATACCGATACAAAGCAAAACACACTTCATATACCAATGAGTCCCAAATGGTGGGTTGGAACCCAAAAGTTGGTCAAAAGGTTGTTGTTTTAAATTTCTTTTTGTAAAGCTGCAATATTGTTTAATTACATGAAATGGTAAAACTCATTTTAAAATAAACCTGCCAAACATGTAAAATAAGTGGCTCACAATAAAATGATCATGGATACATAGACTATCCATAAAAATAAAACTCAGTTACACAGTATTCATAAAAAGAGCACTTAAATACAATAACATATGACTGCTCATCTCTCCATAGAGGCATGAAATCTTTGTGCTGTTCCCAAGCCCAGATAACTGGTGAGACATGGTTCAGGAAGTTCATCAGGCACAAAACCTATGCACATTGCACTGCACATTGAGAGGCAGATGATTTGCTGTGGGGACTTAGAAGAAGATTATGTTAGAGGTATGAAATTCTAGTATAGTGAAATTTCATGATATAATTTGTATTAAGATGTCATAAGAAAATACAGTATAAGTTATCTGGTAACTGCAAGTAAGTTATCTAGTATACTGCAATGTTATCACATATCTTATTACTAATGAATGCAGCTATCACTGGTCCAACGTGCATATTAGGATCATATCTTCATTAATGATGCTTATGGTATGCAGAATGCACTAAGAAATGTCAGGTCAGTATACAAGCCAACAACAGGGCTTATCTATGTAGGTTACTGTTCTACTATTCTACTCTGGCAATGGGAAGCAACACATATCAAATAATAGCACTAAATCTTTCAAAATTATGAATATTTGCATGAACCCAGTAACTTCTTAACCTTGACCAAAGTGCTTTTACAAAAACTGGTTTATCTTAACTTGAGACAAGTTAGCTGTCTAGGGCAGGGATTGCAGTCATCTTTATGGCCCTTTTACGCAATTTGAAGTGGTTGCTTATGCTCGATATAAGTCATTGTAACTTCTTGCTGTGTGCCTCCTAGATTAGGTGTGCTGCAGTCAGCCCTAGGTCTCCGAGCCAAACACAAGAAGCGGACAACATGGGAGTAGAGAAAATGGAAATGGAGGAGAAGGAGTTGATGGAGAAGGGGAAGAATAAGCCTGTTCCTACACCAAAAAACAAATACGAGAAAATGTTCCAGCCTTGTCTAGCAGAAATTATAGGGACAATGTTTTTTGTTTTTATTGGTTGTGTGTCTGTGATTGAGAATGTGCCAGCTGCGGGGAGACTGCAACCAGCTTTAGTGCATGGACTGGCTGTGGCAGTAATGGTAGCAGTCATGGATAACATCAGGTAGGAGTTTTGGTGCCTAACATGGCTCAAATGTATCTTTAATATTGATTACTGAGGTATTTTGCATGTTTCTCAAGGCACTCTTTGAAACTTATATACTCTATTTCAGTGGATCCCATTTCAATCCTCCATTTACTATTGCAATCTATTTGTGTGGGGGCATGGAGCTTATGATGGTGGGACCGTACCTTGTGAGTCAGTTGATTGGAGGTGTGCTCGGAGCCGGGATGGCCAAGGTCAGTCAAAACTTATCATATAGGGCTACTGTTGTTGGGGATAAATTGTAATTTGTAATTGTATTTGCAAGAAATAAATGAAGTATCTACCAAATATAAAAAGGTCTGAGAAATACTGAGTTATTCATTTCTAATTTAATTCTTTCCCTTTAATTCTTTTTTCTTCATTTACATCATGTTTTTTGTTGAGTGCCATAAAGCATTTATGGTGATTTTTGTTTTATAACTGATAGAAATGTTTGGCAATCCACTTTTGTATCCTTGCCAAGATCAAAACTATAATAAGGATATCATAATCATAAGGGTATTGTGGCAATATGCTAAAAGAACACACAGTTTATGAAACAATGGCACAGTTCATTGTTTAAATGTTATTTCTGCAAAATATAGCAGTACATACTGTATTTACTCACTATGGCATTCCGCCTATGTACTACTCCAAACCACTATTTACTGTTGGGAATATATATGCTCACAAAATACATTTATCTATAAGCTGTGCATTCACTTTATATCTATAAGATGAGTGTTCACGTCATGTCTATGAAATGCGTTTTACATAAAATTTTAAATGCCAAATATTATGAAATTTGACACAAACATAATAACTACACACATTTACACACATTTGGCATTAAGAATGAATTAATTATTTATGAAACATTAATTTTACAAGAATAATATCAATATAGTTATACACTGTCTAGAATAGAAAACATGGAAAAAGATGTGTAATGTAAAGATTTAATTTTTTATAAGTATTTTATTAAAGCTATATTCATGTATAACTGTATATTTTGTTCTAGTTGATGACACCAACTGAGCGTTACATTAACGCCACAGGAGCGGCCTTTGACATCCTCAGGTCAGACAGCCAGCTCTACGGTGCCATCTTCGGGGAGGTGGCCATGACGTGCCTGGTCACTATGGTGGTGCTGCTGGTGGCAGTCAACAGCAAGACCAAAACTCCCTTGGCTCCTTTCCTGGTGGGCTGTACGGTCATCATCAACGTTCTGGCTGGGTGAGATAAGGACACACTGACAGTTAATAGTATTATAATACTGATAAATGCCGTTTCATTAGAGTAGGTTTGTAGGGACCAGAGGTGGAAGAGGTCCTTAAAACCTGTACTGAAGTAAAAGCACTTCAAAATAATATTACTCAAGTAGAAGCAAGTCGAGAAATATGACCTGAGTATAAGCTAAAAACTATTATTACTACTACTTAATAACCACACGTGGAAACAAAATGAGCTTTAACATAGTTACACACTCTACCCACTTTGCCTCTGAAAAAATACATCTACTCATTCAGACACTTTATAAATGTACACTGCAAAAAAATATCTATTAAGATTTACTTAACCTTACTTAATTTAACCTACTTAACCTTTTCTATTTAAATGTTGGTACCGTAACTCAAGTAAAACCCTCTTGTGTCTGTCATGTAAGATTAACACAAATATATCAAGTAACATATGTACTATGACATATGTCATTACATTATCTGTCTTTTTTTTGACATAATAAAAATGACAGATCACTATCTCCGTGTCTAATATTAATCATTATATTTTGCAATATTTTTCTTCATGTTTAAGCATACTGGGCCTATTGACTTGAAATAACAACTGGGGAAATGTTTAAAGTCTCATCTGTCTGCTCATATTCATTGTATGTCTCTGAGAGAAAGAAGTTTCCTACCAAATTAAAAAAAAATAAAAAATCCGAGGTAATGTAATAGGCTTCACAATTTCCACAAACCACTTGAAAACCTAATGCAGGAGCAAACCAAGGGAAAACTAGAGACTTACTTGAGCCTGGTCTTGTTGCTGCAGTTGTTTGAAAGTCCTCCATGTCCTGAGTTTGCAGGTCTCCTCTCTGCTAACGTCTGCAGCTCAGATCCCGGGTGCTTATTGTGTATGTGTGGATTCAAATTTTGTTGTACTTTTTGGAGTAAATTTTACTGTCGTTTTTACAGTTGTTTGCTTAAACAAAAATCATTTAGGAATTAAATGCAGTTTTATAAAAATGTTACAAGACAAACTACAGTTTGATATGTTACATGATTCAATCATGTATAGCCTCTATTTTAAAAGAAAAAGGTTTGTATGCATTTTAGCTTCATATTAGCATGTAAAAATGTAATTTTACAAAATAATTGTTACTACTCCCAAAAGTTTTTTCAGTGTAGTAACATTTTAAGAAACATTACATTATCAAGTAAATAAAATGGTAAGTAACTTTGTAAGTAAAAATGTGTTTTAGAAAATGTACACAGAAACCTTCTTCTTACCTTCTTCAAAAAGAATTGTATATCTTACTTTCACCTCTTGTTGGGCCAATATTCAGTGTTCATAGATGACCAATGAACATAGGCCACCATTAGTTATTTTTGTTACAAGACCACAAATTACATCATACTTCTTAATGCATGTATTTGAATGCATAAAGCTAAACAGACTAGTGCAAGTTTTTATCACAAGAAATAAGAAAACACTACAATACTACATTAATACTGTATATAAAAATCTTTCTTCTCCCAAAAACTCTAAAAAGCTCTGTAAATGTATTGATAAGAAAATTCACAGTTTGCATCTTGTTCTGTTTTTTTTCTTTTTCTGAGTTGTTTTCAAATAAATAAATATACTTGATTTGTTGGTGCAGGGCTGATATTTCGGGGACGTGTCTAAACCCAGCCAGAGCTTTTGGGCCTGCGATCATGACCAACTACTGGAGGTACCACTGGGTTTACTGGGTGGGACCCATCGGAGGAGGAGTGGTGGCTGCTGCTTTGCTCAGGTCAGAGAATTAATTAAATGTTGCAAAGTCACAGATGTGACTAAATATTTGGATTAAAGAATTAAGTAGCCTTTTTATTTATTTATTTATTTATTTATTTAGTTAGTTAGTTAGTTAGTTAGTTAGTTAGTTTGTTTGTAAACAATTATTTGATAAATCACATAAATGTGTTTTAATGTATCAACAGGTATTGATTAACAGAGCACCTTTTTTCTATCTTTATATTTCTATTTGTAAACAATTAAAAAACAAACAGGAATGTTTGTTTTTGACTAAAATACAAATATAGTGTAAGAGGCACATTTAAGTCATATTGACAGGGTGGTTTTTTGACTTATTTTTCTCTTTCAGGCTCATTCTGGGAGATGATAACGTACGAGTTATTTTGAAATAACAGTCCACGTTGTTCACTGCCTCAAGTAAATAAACCTAAGTAGAACTTCAACTGCCATGAATAATACATTTCAAAATGCTTCAGAAAGATTGGCTAAATATGCACATAAGTCAAAACTAAACTAATGGTGATTAAAACTGTCCTTTAAGTCACATTACTTGTTCATTTTTTATTATATGAATGTGAATTTTTGATAAATAAATTAAAAGACATTGTGTTGAGTTCTTTGACTGCATTTTATTGCTTCATTCTTTCAACACAGGTTACATGCTTCAGACATATGTTGAGTTTACTGCATGCTCCTTAACGGAACCTCTCGGACAGACCGGCAGCCACACAGCACATGAATTTGTCGAAAGCCATGTGCACCTCTGGGGTCAGATCTTTAGGGAACATGGTAGCAATGACCACGAGGAGGCAGTGGGCCATCAGCTGTAAAAGACAAAATGTGTTTAACCTGAGGGTATCAATGTCATCTTTCCAACTATAATATTGCTGGAATAATGCTGATTGTATTCTAATACCTTGAAGTTGGCAGGATCAACCCTGAGTTCGAAAGCGTGCTTCTCACTCAGAGACAGCAGGCCTGCATTTATGTTATCAATGTTGCTCACAGCAAGGCCCACACCTTCACAGATAATCTTTCCATGCCTCTTAAAAAAGTCAGAGTTGGGGTCCATGCTGGGCCAATGGGAAAAGTATGTCTTGCACTGAGGGAAGCAGGCAAACAACCTGGAAGAGGGCACACAATGGTGAGATTCAAGAGACAGTTGGTCACAATTCTGTTTAAATAATGCACTTTTCATATCTGAAAATGGCCACTGTAAGTATAGGCTGAAGGTAATGAATAACGCTTCCTGCAATTTTTTGGGTTCATATAACAAGAAGCACGCTAAATCTCAGTGGCTACTATCATTATCTATAGTTTTGGTGCTTTCAGATATTTTTGTTATAATAGCATTGACTTTTTTTCTAAATCACAAAATCTTATTAGCTTTTTACGCACTGACTTTACAGCAGATAACCTTCATATTAAAACACTGCAGTGCAGTGAACAGAACAGAACAGAACCAAAGTGTCCACTTACCTGGCCAGTGCATTGGTCCCAATGGGCTCGGTGGACTTGGCCATCTTGCCCCACAACGTCTTGACGGCGGCCTTGTCTGTGTCGTTCAAACTCATGGTGCTTGCTTCTCTATCTGAATACGATAGTGAGATGCCCGCTTTTACACTGGACTTCTCCTTAAATTCGCTTGGCGTCGAAGTCACACCCACGGGAACACATGCCAAGTGGCGTCCCTTGACGTACGCGGACCCTTTCGTCACACCCGATATTACCTTATCAGCCGCGCGCATCGGGATCAACATTTTGGCACCAATAGGCGTAATTACGCATCTGTGCAGAAGGGTTAAGGCTTGCGATGGGTAAAGGGCTCGTAACGCGCCAGATAGGCTACTGTAGTAGTGTAAACACCAGACATGTCTGAGAACTGCTACTGGAAGATTTCTGGGAACATGAACTTAACTTGTGACAAGGATTTGCTTTGCCCAGACGACGAAGACAACATGGAAAACATGCTAAAATATAATATTACATTGCCTACTATTACTAGACAATTGTGTACTTTCATATTAGTATTCATATTGATATTACACCCACAGTAGTTTAAACTGCAATCACAACGTTATGTAGGAATGTAGGAATATATATATATATATTTTTTACCTTTATTTAACCAGGAAAGTCCCACTGAGATTCAGTGATATTTGATATTTAACAATACATTTCAGCAACAATCATTTTTTGTTTGTTTTTCTAAACTTTGAGAGTACATTGTTCAAAGCTTTCAGCTGTGTTTTCCTTCTCTAATTCTTTTCTATAATGCATTGTAAAGCATTAATCACATTATGAAGCAACATGATTTAATGCTAATGTAATAACATTTATGCCAAATTTAAAGTCCTCTACATTTGCAAGCCTGTACTGTCCTTCTTCAACCTTCAGTGTGTGTGAGCATTAATCATGTATAGTGATCCTGCTTGAATTAAAGTTGGGGTAAGCAATTTTTAGTTGCACCTAAATACAAATACAGACATACATTTTGTAGCTGCTTACTTTGACCCTGTGTTTCCTTCTCAAAAACTGGAATTAGATTAGCATACATTGTAGATTTATAATAATTTATAATCAGCAAGGATGACAGGCAATTTTTTAGGTACCTTAGAGTAATACTTACATCTTTAGCCCAAATTACAGCAGTGTATAATTTCCTACTCCTTTCATAAGCAATTTTAAGGTAGGGTATTACATATATACAATATGTTAAACAAACAATAATAGCATACAATAATAGTAATGATTCACAGCAAAGCATTAATCATGTTTAGTGTCCCTGCTTGATTTAAAGTTGGGGTAGGCAATTTTGGGTGTTAGCTTTAGGTTTTATTATTAAGTATTTAATTATTGACTTTATTTTAAATCACCATGCATAAAGACACTTGTTTAAAGTGGGTAGGCAGGGAAGTTAACACTATGTACCTTTTCAAGATTTAAAAAAACAAATAGAGATCAAAGCAGCTGCTGCAATCTCACCCTGGTGCTGATGATACCTCAGAAAAATATTGAGGATCTATATTTACTGTTGCCCTACAATAGTTAGTGTCATACATCTAATCCAAGAAAGCTTTAGACTGTTATATATTTTCAGTCCCTGGACAAAGACAAAGAGACAATGTGGGGCAATTAGCTTACAGCTAACCCTGATATACATAACTTCACAAAACTAAAATGTCATAAGGGATAAAGCTATAAAAAGAAATATGAATGAGTTTTATTAAATATTCTGAAAGTAGTATTCTGACTGCTACACTTTTTTTACACTGGGTTAAAATGCTATTATAAAATTGTAGCTATGACTTAAATAACATTAATATTGAGCTATTATAATTAAAATGCCTAAACGATTACTATTGAATGTAGTAGAGTCAGACTGGAAGTGTGATGCTTATCAACATATATTTTAATCATCCATGTTTTTGCCAGTGGGCAAGTGGGTGGAGAGGGCGCTGCTGCAGATAACACAGTATGTTCTTTTTGATAACACTTTGGTATTGAGCCCAATAACGTAAATGCATAATCATCTTTTGACTAAAGCATTAGGTCAGCAAATCCACAAGTAGGAATTTCTTATACAAATCATCAGTACAGTTATATTAAATTAATTTAATATAGGGAATTATGACACTTATACAGTACAGCATGTGTGATGGAAATAATGTTTAATGTTCATAGTTCCACTTTTAATGGCAGATATGACACTTTTTTAGTAAAGTTAATTATTGTGTGTGTTTATATTAAATAATAAATAATAAATACTAATATTTAATGTACATAGTTCCATTGCTCCCACTGGCACACTCTATTTCACTTAACCCCAAAAGGTCAAATAAGGTCATTGCTTGTTATCACTGCCACAGCAGACATTTGTCAGCTATGAGTGTAACCTTGCCAATATGAACTTATTTGACCTTTGACTTTTATCTTTTTTTTAATTGTCAAAAGTCAGATGTGGATCCAATTAAAACATGTTATAAAAAAAATAAAATAAAATCATATACCAAACACATACACAGAAGGTTCTGGAGAAGTGTGGCACACTTATCTTGACTTGTCCATCTCCAGCCAATGAGGAGCTGCTGCCATCACAGGGTGGTGCAGGCTTCTGGATGTTTAAATAGACCACTCGGCCCTCCAAGCTTTCATTCAGCTCTTTATTTTTTTAAAGCCTGAACACGTAACATTAAGAAGCGACACCATGGTTGAGTGGACGGACGCCGAGCGCAGCATCATCAACAACCTCTTCGCCAACATGAACTACGAAGAGATTGGCGCAGAGGCTCTTTGCAGGTATTCATTTCACAATACAAAAACAAATAATAATACTAGAAGACTAGATTCTAAAAGTTACCTTTTCATCCTAGGTGTCTGATTTGCTACCCCTGGACTCAGAGGTACTTTGCCCATTTCGGTAACCTCTACAATGCCGAGGCCATCCAGAACAACCCCAAAGTGGCTGCACATGGTGCGAAGGTGCTGCACGGACTGGACAAGGCCCTCAAGAACATGGACAACATTAAGGGCACCTACACCGAGTTGAGCACACTCCACTCTGAGAAGCTGCATGTGGATCCCGACAACTTCAAGGTAATGCCTCAAAGATATGCTTTTTTTTTTTTTTTTTTTTTAAACCATGAAAAATGTATTGTAGAAATTTTACAACATAAGACAACTAGTAAGTTATTGCTAAGTTACTACAGGTTGCATTAGTTCCTACTGCTAGTGAAATGTACTAGAGTATTTAACATAATCATAAACTTCTTCTTTTCTTGTCCATAGCTGCTGGCTAACTGTTTGGCCAGTCACAGTTGCTCGCAAGTGTGGCAGTTCCTTCACCCCAGAGTGCCAGGCTGCCTTTCAGAAGTTTACATCTGTTGTGGTGTCCGCTCTGGGCAAACAGTACCACTAAACCCATTGCTTAAAGAAGAGACCACTCATCACATGAGTAATTCAATAAAGCCTTAATGAAGTAACTTATGTCTCTCTGTGTGTGTGCTGTTTAATATCTAAACTACAAAGTGTTGGTTAACATAGAAACATAGGCACAAAAACTGTGCTGCAATTCACTTACTGAGAATATATTAGCTCAGTGGGTAGATTCACACCCCACAGGTACTATTTCATTGTGTAGCATTAGTTAAGGTAAGGTATATTTATTTGTCTCCCATAGGAGAAATTTGTCTTAGAAAAGGGCAATGCTGCAATACAATACAATGCATATAATACAGTTATAAAAACATTAAATAACTTACATAATAAAACATACATCCATTAATATCGGTGCACAGAATCTCAAGCATACTGCAAATACATCCATATATATGGACACACCTGTCCACATATGAACACATACAAATAAACTGAACCTCATTCTAGCCTTCTGTTTCTTTGTGCTCGCTGTTTGTTGAGCAATTTGATTGACAGAGGGATGAACGAGTGTTTAAAGTGATTGTGTTTACACAGAGGAACCCTAAACCTCCTACCTGTGTTCATCGGCACATATTCTGAGGCAAGCACATGTGATGTGCCAGACAAAATGTTTTCAGCCTGCTTGATGGTTACCTGCTCAAACAGATGCTGTGGGGTGAGTGGGACTGAGATACCCATAATTTTGCCTGCCGTCTTCACCAAGCTGAGGATTTGAGTCTTAGATTTAACTGTGAGGTTTCCAAACCAGCTGTAATGCCGTACCTGAGTATGGACTCTATGGCTGCCCTGTAAAAAATTTGCACGATGTTTTTGTAGACACCAAACAGTCGGAGACGTCTAAGAAAGTGGAGGCGCTGGTGAACTTTGGCACAAACACTTGCCACATGTGTGTGCCAGCTAATGTCACTAGTCAATATGCACTCCTAAATATTTAAAAGAGGAGACCTGTTTGATGTTGTTACCATGTACAACAACAAGACTCCAGTCTCCAACTGATCTGGGGTCTAGGACCATCTCAAAAGTTTTTGATGTATTAATCTGGAGTTTGTGGGTGTCACAGCAGTCTACAAACCTGTCCACAGCAACCGTGTGACCACCCGAATTGTCCATACAGTGGGGCAAAAAAGTTTTTAGTTAGCCACCAATTGTGCAAGTTCTCCCACTTAAAAAGATGAGAGAGGCCTGTAATTTTCATCATAGGTATACATCAACTATGAGAGACAAAATGAGAAAAAAAAATCCAGAAAATCACATTGTCTGATTTTTAAAGAATTTATTTGCAAATTATGGTGGAAAATAAGTATTTGGTCAATAACAAAAGTTCATCTCAATACTTTGTTATATACCCTTTGTTGGCAATGACAGAGGTCAAACGTTTTCTGTAAGTCTTCACAAGGTTTTCACACATTAGTGTACAGCGTAAAAAAAAATGGCGAGATGACACACCCTTGGGAAGCCCCCGTACTGCTTACACCTATATTAGAGAGAACAGAATTGAATTTAACTTGCTGTGGCCTGTTTGAGAGGAAGGAGTAGTACCACTTGATCAAAAAAGGGTTCATCCCCAACTGAACAAGTTTTCAACCAGCAAGAAGTGATAAGGCAAGTTTAAGGTTAAGAGCTTCTAAATATTTACCACTAGAGGGCGTTGTGTGGACAATTTTAAAAAGAACCTGAGTTTTTTTTTTTTTTTTTTTTTTTAAGCAGTTGTGGTCTCAGTGATAAGAGCTCAACGTAGCACAGAGTTGGGTTTAGTAGCAGAGCAGAGGTGGAAAGTAAAAATATAATGTTCTTAAACATGTTTTTATTTGAGTAATATCTATGAGTAGTATCTTAGAAGAAAAAATGTAAGTTTGACTTATGTAAATACTAGAATTGTAAGATATTTAATATTATAAAATATTTGAAGAAATTAAGGTCCAGGCACTCACTTGGTTGAAAAGGTATAAAAGGCCTTTATTTCATGAGGGCTGGAGACATTAAAACACACCAACGCGTGTCGGCTTGGGTGAACACAAAGACAAATGGAAACACTAATTTATAGGAGTATAAGAACTGTAGCTGTCCTCCCTGACACAAGGGGCAGGTAACAAGACATTTTGAAATAGAAAAACTATGGTTGTTCCCCTACACACAAGAAACAGTTCCAAGACATTTGAAATGAAGGAAAAAAATATTATTCAATTCAATAATTTACAATTCTAAAAAACATGAAAGATCTAAGTCCTCATTCAAGCCAGGGTAACTCATGGCCTTGAGAACATGAATCCAATAGGCCTCTCTTTGTTTAAGGCGTAGGATTTTGTCTCCGCCCCTGGCATCCATAGTGATAGCTTCAATGCCAGACACCTTTAAGGTAGTTACTTCAATGATCAGCCTCCATATAATGTTTGGCCATGGGATAGTTTAAATTTCGAGTACAAATGGCATATCTATGCTCAGCCACTCTATCTGTGAGCCTCCTTTTAGTGAGGCCAACATAGAAACAGCCACAGGGGTATTCAAGACGATACACTACATGGGTGGTATTACAGTTTATAAAGCTATGAATTGAGTATGTCATATTATTAGCTATATCCATGAAGGTGTTCGCCTTTACCATGTTTTCACAGTATCTACAATGCACTTTAAAGAAGGGAGACTGATGAGGCTTTGAATATACTATATACAGCACAATGTTAAAAAATTTACATAGTGTCCCTTTAATAGTGTGAATTAAGTCATCATTTCTACTATTTATGCTTTCTTATAGCTTAATCATGTTTTGGAATCAAAACGACATGGAACATGTCCATGTCTCTCTCTCTCTCTCTCTCTCTCTCTCTCTCTCTCGCTCTCACTATCTATCTATCTATCTATCTATCTATCTATATATCTATCTATCTATCTATATATATATATATATATATATATATATATATATATATATATATATATATATATATATATATATATATATACATATATATATATTTAATCAGAATTAGTTGTGTTATGATTATGAGTCACACCATAGCTGATTGGCCTCTGCCTGACTCTGCCTATATATATCTGTGAAATAAGTTTGTAACTTTTCCTTTCCATGTTTGCCTTATTGTTTAAATTGAAATGAACAGTTATGGTCATGAGTTACCCCATAGCTGATTAGCCTCCTTTTAAACTCCTAATAAGCAGGCTATATGTATTTTTTGAAAAATAAATGGGGAAAAGGAATGAAAAATTTGCTTTTAGAACCGTGGTGTGGGCAGTCACTGTTGAGGTCCATTGGCTACTCAAAGTAGTAATTATAGTAGCAGAAGTTGTAGTATTAGTAACAGAAGCACTAATAGTAATAATGCGGCAATAGCAGAAGTACTATACTTACGTAAACATTGCACTCAAGACTTAATTAAACCCAAGTTTGTAATTTTGTTGACAACTTTTATTTCTCCTTAAGTCGTTCTATTTTGAAGTTTCAGTACTTGAGTAGAAATTTTGTGTACTTCTTCCACCTCTGGGGCATGGAAATACTCAATACAGGCATTAATAAAAAGAAAACTCTACAGAAAATCTTATTTAGAACAGTACAAAAGCTTTACAGGGGTCTGAAGAGATTTAAAGTAAACATTCTTAATGTTCAAATTTACAAAGTGCAAAAATAAAATGTAAATAGTTTGCCATCAAAGCAGTAACTTTGTTGTCCCGAAGACTAAAAGAGAAGTTCTTAAGGATGCTTATGGCTGACTGCTACAGATAACCAGTTTTATGAAAATGTGCCTCTGTGTTTCAGTTATGTTGCTAGCAGACCAAATTGGCCCTAATGTTTCATATTTGTTCCTTGGCCCACCTTTCCTGAACATTTTATTGTAATCTAACCATTAACTGTTCAAGTTACGTTGCAAACAGACTAACCAACTAGAGTACGTTTTAAATGTGTAATCACAATTTGAGATTTTATTTTATTTTATTTTTTTCAATATAAACAAAATAGTACAAATAACTTGCTGTTGTACATAAAAAAAACTTAAGTCTGTATGTAAGTATGTTATGTCTAGTTCAATGTGAAGCCCACTGTACCAGGGACTATATATATATATATATATATATATATATATATATATATATATATATATATATATATATATATATATATATATATAGATAGATAGATAGATAGATAGATAGATAGATAGATAGATAGATATATAGATATATAGATATAGATAGATAGATAGATAGATAGATAGTGAGAGAGAGAGAGAGAGAGAGAGAGAGAGAGAGAGAGAGAGACATGGACATGTTCCATGTCGTTTTGATTCCAAAACATGATTAAGCTATAAGAAAGCATAAATAGTAGAAATGATGACTTAATTCACACTATTAAAGGGACACTATGCAAATTTTTTAACATTGTGCTGTATATAGTATATTCAAAGCCTCATCAGTCTCCCTTCTTTAAAGTGCACACTGCTTTAGTACTGAATATCTTGCCAAATTAACACTATACTTTTTATTTTAAGTTACTGATACATGTCAGTAAACGTCATAATACTAGTCTGATGTCATTTTTATTATGCATATTAGCAGCATCAGCCTAATTTTGAATAACAAACTAAACCATATTGAACTAATCTGACATCTGGACTAAGACAATAGTGCAGTACTTTCTAGAACCTGGCCCCTGGGCTTTATCTTCAGCCTTGTATCAGAAGCTAATCAGGGGCTCCTTTCGCAGGGAGGGGCAGCTTTAGGAGCTTTAAATAGACCTGAGCCCGACCCCAAAAAACAATTTGCCTTTTGTTTTCAAGCCTGAACACAGACAAAGCAGAGACACCATGGTTGTGTGGTCCGAGGATGAGCGCAACGTCATCACTAGCATCTTCTCCACTCTGGACTATGAAGATATTGGCCCTAAGGCTCTGTGCAGGTAATTCAAAAACTATAAGTGTACTCTTTTTACTTGTAGTGCAAAAACCAAGTCTAATTCCTGGCTCTTTCAGGTGTCTGATCGTCTACCCCTGGACTCAGAGGTACTTTGGCGGGTACGGTAACCTCTACAATGCCACAGCTATAAAGACCAATCCGCTTATTGCAGCGCATGGAGTGAAGGTGCTGCACGGACTGGACCGGGCTGTGAAGAACATGGACAACATCAAGGCCACCTACTGCCGAGCTGAGTGTGCTCCACTCTGAGAAACTGCACGTGGATCCTGACAACTTCAGGGTAAAGCCTCAACAACCAAAGACAAATGAAACTGAGGGTTAGCTTTGGAAACTTATATTAGGAACAAGGATTATGGTGAGAAGCATAGGAATTCTCTGTTAATGGTTAGGGACATAACACCACAAATGTGAAGCTAACAATTAGCTTGTTAGCATTAGCTTAGAAAACACTGACCTTGATCAGTAACTTCCTGATAACTGTAGTGTGTTGAAACTGAATTAAAAAGGTAGATTTTGAATCATTACATTACAATGTCAATTGTCAAGTACGATTTGAAAATGACAAAATTTGCACTTAGCTAATTAGCACTTAGTTTTGAAAACAATGACATTGTTTTCTTCTAGGTCACCTTATCCTTAACTCTCCAAGATGCTTATATTTGAACAATTTGCTTGCTTTCAAGTAGCAGTGGGCGAAATTAGCTTAGAGATAGAAATACGTATGATATATGATTTAGGCCATTCTCAGATCATTGTACTTCACAAAGTAGTTACGCAAGCCTCTAAACTATACTCAAATGCTTATGGACATTTTACAAGTAGCACTGAATGAACTGTATTAACATTCATTCTTTTTTCCTTAGCTGCTGGCTGATTGTTTGGCCATTGTGATTGCCGCCCAGATGGGCTCTGCCTTCACCGCTGAGGTCCAGGCTACCTTCCAGAAGTTTGTGGCCGTGGTGGTCTCTGCTCTGGGCCGACAGTACCAGTAAACCCTGGCCAAAGAAGTGTCTCAATTCTCATAAAATGAATAAAGTCCTGCAAAAGCAGATTATGAGATTGTGCCTCTTTTTTTAATGCACCAAATTAGAGAACAAAATTATTTATAAGCCTGTAGACAAATGGGTATTTGTATTTTTAAAAGGATATAATTATCTCTAAACAAAACATGCTTAAGTATGTGCCACAAACTTAAAGCTATAAATAGTATCTCCACTGGTATCAATGCTAAAAGCTGCTGAGCTAACCAGTCCAGTATAGTCAAAATCAATTTTGTTTTCTGAATATGTTTTTAGTTAAATGTGAATGTAATGCTTGATATTATTATTATATTGCTGTATTATTATTATATTTATAATGTTATGTAGCGTATAGAGCCTATGTTTTCTAAGGATCTAAGGATGAATAGTTTAATCAGTATAAAGACTGCTACCACTATGTTATTACTATATAGGTGTGGTACTTTCAAAGAGGCATAGTTGTAGTGCATTGACAACAGCTGATAGAGTGCAGCCAGCTGTTTCTCTGTAATACTGGGACCACGCCCATTCTGCTCTATCTCAGACAATACATGTCTGCTTCTGGCTGATTGGAGGTCATTTTTCAGAAACTTGTGACCTCACCACGGTCTCTTAAAGTGAACTGATTGATCAGTTTTTCCGATTGCCATTTTTGGTTTGTGCCATCAGATTACAGAGTGATATGTGATGGGAGTTTTATCCTAAAAACAGTGTGTTATGTTTGGGGAACTATGTGTAAAGGGATTTTCATATTAAAAAATAAATGTGATATACCTTTAAATTATAGTAATCACAAACATTATCTTGTACAGAAAGGAAAATGTTTGCTACTCTTGTAATGTAACAGCTTCTTTTTATATTCATGTTGATATTGTTATATGTATCTATATGCAGAAATTTAGCTTTTGAGTTAGGGACACACTTTCATATTTTTGTATGCATTGTGTTTCAGGACCATGAACAGCTCCAGTCTTTGGAACTGTCAAAGACCTTCCTGTTTTCCAACTCTAAGCCAAGTGTCTTTGGATAACACGGCCCTATTTGGTACATGAGGCTAATTAAAAATTGAGCAAAAACATTTCTCACTGAGATCTTTTTGAATCATGCCCAACACCAAATGAAGCCAATAGTAACATCTAGTCAAATTTCTGATTGTATCTCTTCCAACATTTAGTTGGTGTCTGTGAGTGTGATATAGAGAAAAAAAATCTAAATAGATTGTGTATATTGCAGGTTTTATTAAACAAAATGTTACATTTTGAGAATAGTACATACGCACATTTTCACACACACAAGAGTGTATATTTAGTTTAGAAGACTCTATTTATATAAACTTAAGTTAAGTCTTATCTGTACTTCTCTGCTAGCACAGCTGCAAACGCTGATAGATATTTGTCCATAGCTGCATGTGCTACTTCTGTGAAGTCCTCTTGTAAGTAACAGGCCAGGGATAGGAGCATACAGTTTGAGAACAGCTGCAGGGAGGACAAGGAAGAATAAGTCAGTGATAAAGCCCAAGTAAATCAAACGATATCATTATATGTTGAAACGGCTAGTGGAAATATGAAATAATGAGGTTAAGAGTACATGGCGCTGTTAGGAGTAAAAAATACACTGATGATATAGCCTATTAGTCTTCATGTAAGTCTTTATATACAGTTATTGGGCAATACATTTTAAAAAACTGTTGTGTAAGGCTGGATATTTATAATATAATATAGGCTACATGTTGGTGTCTGTATTCTTTTCTTCTGTTGTTGTTAAGTTAGCTATCTAGCTCTTGTATTTTTCAGATTAGGTAAAGCCAGCTAGTCTTTTTGTGTTTAGTCTCAATTGCAATTGTATTTTTTTTAAACAGAGCCCCCCCACACACACATTTTGCATTTTTCTTTGCCTTTAGTAATTACATAATGAGATGTCCTAAACTTGTGAAATTGTTCTGTACCAATATTTGTTTCCAACGTGAACTATATGTTTGAGGCTAGCTGCTAATTCATTCCTCTTTTGCTAAATGCTGAAAGCACCATTTCATTTCTTTAAAGCAAACATTTGAAATGAAAGGTTACTAAGAATTAATTTCCTTGTACAGTATTTTTATATTGATTTAGTTACATTTAATGTCTAAATTCTGGAATTGTATAGGCACAGTGAGAAGACTGCATTTGGCCTTTGGGTCGCATGTTGCTTGGGCCTGCAGTGGGGACACCATGTGGTTACAAATCAATAAAGTTCTTGATTTATTACTATTATTTTACTATTTTTATTAAAACCTTTGTGCTAATATGTTGGGCTAATGTGTACACAAGCATGTTGTATGCATATAGCAAGTAAAGCCTCCTGCATTACTTCAGTGCTGATATTGGACTATACAGCTATGGGTTCCTATTACAGTTAGTTTGATCAGTCCTTTATTTTTTGTATCCACCTTAAATTTTCCAGGGTCGATCCTGAGCTGATAGGCATGGAAAGTCTGCAGAGGGGCCAGTGTGACAGTCAGTTTGCTAATGTCTTTGGCTCCCTCAGCAATGGCCATGACAATCTTTTTTCCATGGGACCGGAGGTGGGCAGACCCCGGGCTGATATCCAGGTGGGAAAAGTATGTCTTAGCTCCTGGGTGAACAACAAACAACCTACAGCAAACACAGCAAACAAAAATTATACAAGAACTATTGCTCAACACTGAAGAACTAAGAAGGTACATCACAAAGTTCAAACTTACAACTTTTACCTCACAGACAATTATTAATACACTCCCTTTCATCCCATGACTTAATACCATGACATTAAATCTGTATCTGTAATATTGACATGAAGAAGTGTATAGTAGTCATCCCTTTAGTACCAGTAGTTAGACAGAGCATTTAGCAGAGTTAATGTTATTGTCCTATATCAAGAGTAGATAATACTTGCTCCTAATATACATACTGTATATAACATAGTATGAATTTACCTGTTTAGAGCATCTGAACCAATGTATTCAGCCACTGGAGTCACCCGATCCAATATTTCTACAATCAGTTTCTTGTCCTTATCAGAGAGCATTATTGTTCAAAACCTAACGATTACATGTAGTCCAGTCCAATGTCAGAGTGGTGCCAGATGTGGGCCTTAACTTTAAAAACATGCTAACTAGTTCAAAGTTAAAATTAAATAATTCATAATTCATGTATAAGCATAACACGGCGTATTAGAGTATAGCAGCAGAGGTTGTGTTAGGGTTAAAAGGGAACACCCCACTGCATGTTATCGGCCTGGGCCAGCGCAGGGTGGGGGCTCCACACCAACACTATCTGCTGCTCTTTGCATCACATGGGATAACACTGTGTGGATGACCTCACTGTCAAGCAAATACTACCTAAATAATACCTAAAACTAAACAACAATGATGAAGATTGTTCTTTAGTTTTAGTTTTGGCCAGTTATTTTGACCAACTGGATAAAAATGACTTCCTTAAGTTTGTCTGGTAGAAATCTAATACTTTATTCAAATGTAGGCTAATTACTTACTTACTTACATCTATTTAAATCATTATTACTATTTCAAATGACTGTAAGAGGCTAAGTCTGCTAATTGTACATTTCATGCAAATAAATTTAACATAAAACAGTAAATGATGTATATTTAAATTTAAATGCGGCTGTGAATGTTATTTGCTCTGTTTTGGATTTAGTTTAGCTAGCCCCTGTAGCTTATTTTTAATGTTTAGTTTAGCAAGCTAGTTTTTGCACTTCTAAGCATTTGAATGTTTGTTATTGTATACATTACTAATTAATTTAATTTTTGTTTTTATTAGGCCTACTACACTATTTCTGTCCCAGTCTTTGCTCTCAAATTTGAGCAACATGTTTCTAGGCTATGTTTACACATTGACTCTTTTGTTACTCTCTTGTTAAATGCATACTGTCATGTACCAGCAGATAGCTCTAAATGAAACATACACTGACACTTTAAAATGTGGATACTTAGTTTACTTCTACTAGTTTTTTGTTTATGCATTTTTATTTATTGTTTGTATTAACAGTTCTTTTTATTGTGTAATATACTGTTATTTAGTTGTAGTATTATTATTGTTCTAGTAACAGTAGTCTAATATTATACTTGGTCTGTGGTATAGTCATTTGATTACAATACCCCAACTGATATTATATAAAAGTAAACAATTAAATACTTCATTATGTGTGAACTTGGAAGCATGACACTTGTTCATTTGATTTTTAATTGACAATTTCAAAAGAACATAAAAATGAAAATGACTATTATTTCTGTTTATCAGGTTTTTTTTGTACAGTAATACAAAATAAGTTTGCTTTTTGTAATCACTTAAATCTTTAATATTTTTTCCAATGTGAAACAAAACACCCATAAGGCCAATGCCTCTACACTGAAAAAAAAAACCCCAAAACAAACATATCTACTTAAAAAACCTTTGGTAATTTTTTTGTATAGCGTTTTTATCATATTATTTACTGTAGTTGTCACAGTTATTTTTATTTGGATTTGTACATTTCAAAAATGAATTATCCTATTCAGTAAGCTAATATTTTACCATTAGAATAGCTTTATTTATTTATTTATTTATTTATTTTTTTGTAGCATCCATTTTATTTTTCTTATTATGGCTTTATGATCATTCCTTACATCTATTAGATTTTTCTAATTCCTGGAAACAATAATTTACAAATGCACCCTTCCTCAGATCTTGGTCAGGACCTAGCTGGATTAGCCTGTTGTGTATGTTGTATGACATATTGTTTTTAATTGTGTAAGTCAGCATATTCATTTCAAAATAAACATATTACTATATTCAGTATTAACTTTATGCATTCAGCCTCAGTTAATTTCAGTCTATCAGTCGTTCTCTGTGAACTGCCTGAAACATGACTCAGCAGCAAGGGTTGGTCTCTCTGCACAAACTGCACAGTCATGCTTCGAGCTGCACCCTAACGGGGCAGAAAACATGACTAAGCTGGTTTTGTTTAGCCGTTGGTGAGCCATCTGGATACATTTGTAATAGCCCATATATTTCAGCAGGTGCACAAGCAAAATACGCCATAGACTCAACATTACAACAAAAAATCACCAAGGCCTTCCATGAACCACATAAAAAACAATGTTACAAAATGTTTTTGTATTTATTTATATTAGATTCGCAGTGTCTTTTGCAGTAGTACACTAAAGATGAACTGCACAGAGATTTGACATTTACCTACATTGTATAGGCCTATGGGTGTTAACTAGGCTAATTTACTAATCTGATTATTGTTATAGGCTAGAGAATTGGATGTGAAGTTTCTGTTCTCCCTGTGCTGTGTGGTTTTCCTCTGGTTTCCACCCTATGCAGTCAGTGATACAGTAAGCTGCAGGCATGACAATAAACAATAACAATAAATCATGGACAGTAGGAACAGTTACACAGTAAATAAAGGTCAAACAAATACAGTAAATGAATCTGAAACTGACCCAGTGTGCAACAGAGGGCAGTGTTGTGTGATCTGTGCTTCAGGTGATGCTTGAACTCATAACTTCAGTGTCACTGGCAGGTTTCTCTTGTCTTTTAGGACTGCCTCAAGTTACTGTGTTATTTTTATTTTATTTTTTTTACTAAATTGACTAAATAGTGTAGGACTATTTGTACCTTTGTGTTGATATACATGGTCATCGAGTCTTGGATGCTCAGTTTTGCGGTGTGCTAACCCTTGATCTTTGAAGAATGTTGCTATATGAAATGCTTAACTTTACACAAATGATGAGGAATGGGTGGCACGAAAAAGCTGCTGATCTTGTGATTTTTTAAACACCTTTAAGAAACAGCAAATTAGCAGTTTTAGATGAGAAAGGTTTGTGTTTATGGCATAGACGGTTTACACAGTATGCTGCCTTTTGCAACACTGGAGCAGAGGTCTTGCTTTTCTGCTTTTTGTGAAGTGCAAGTTTAGACAGCTGGCTTCAGAAACAACTAGCTATCCTATAAACAGAACTACCAAAGACACATGTTTAAAGAGGCATTATCCTTATAAATTGTCTTTTAACATTGCTCCAGGTGAGGCTTGAACTCAGAACCATGGCATCACCCTGCAGGTTACTGTCTTATAAGCCCTGTGTGCTGACTGACTGTGCCACTGGAGCAAGAGAGAGTGGTATTAACATGGTCAACAAGTGCCCACTGGGCCACTCCTTTCATTAAATCCAATGCAGTACAGTGCAGTGAGCTCCAAAATGAGGACAGTTTTACTCCATAGAATAGAAGTACAATTACTCTGCATGCATAGTGCCACTTTAGCTACTTACCCTGCTTATTGTCATGTTAACAAATACAACTGGACGCCTGTAAGCTGTACCATCTTCAGAGTCACTGATCTGATTAACACTTTTCTATTGTGAAACCGCAACAAAGAAACCTTTTTTTTTCCACAAGAAAAAATGTTTTTATTCGTCACATCTTCAGAAAATCACGTGTTCTCAAGAAAAGGATACATTTGTGTCATGTTTGAATGTTAATCATTTCAAGGAGTCATTCACCAAAAATCAAAAGTGTGACCCTATCTGTGCCACACCCAGACACACCTGGCTCGTCTTTGTATCTGAGCACAGAGATGATCCTTTGAACCATCTGTCTGACTGAACAGTGTGGGGAGTTGAGAAGGTGAGGACACACTACAGAGCTCCTGAATCCATCAGAGGTCAATGGATGTGCAATGAACAAGTACAGTGACGTTACACATACCCTGCAGGGAAAAGGCTCATGGAGAAAAAAATTATAACTCTATCCAAAGCGTCCCTCCAAAAAATGCCTACTCAATGCAAATTGCACAACTGCAGGAAAAAGCAACATATTATAAACTATTTATATATACATAGACTTTAGTTTGCCAGTTTAGTTATAAACTTTTCCATGTTGTTGCTCCATTGATGTTGCCTCTGTTCAGATATAATAGTGTGTAGTGTTTTGGGTTTCCTTTTTTTTGTTTCTCTAGATGTGACATTGTCGTCCTCTCTGCTCTTTGTTGTATTTATTATTGTTGTATTATAGTCAGGGCTTGGCATTAACACTAGCCAACTGGGCAAGTATGGATAGAATTATTATTATTATTATTTTGGCTACTAACACAAATACTCCCAGTAGCCACTTTGGCCGGTTCGATATTATGCACCGCTATCTTAACTTTAAAGGTTAGGCCTGAATTTATGTTGCGCTGCTCGAGTATACACCTTTCAGTATCAGGTAATTCATCATCATTTGAGAAAAAAATGCTAAACAATGGCAGAATTAATGGCAGAGATGCCATTAATTCTGCCAAGAGGTAAACATGTTTTGCAATATTTAATAAATCTCTGTCCGTACATAAATCCACATTTTACATTTCTTAAAGCTTGTAGTAAACTATTAAAATAAACACAAAGTTTTAAACCAATTAAAATGTGGCTACTACAAGCACTTGAAAAAGACTAGCCACAGGGGCCAGCAAGGCCCAAATGTTTTTAAAAATGTGACCCCACATCCACAGAGATACAATTTATTCTACTTAAACCTCTTTATTAATATTTGATAAATCCCTGTCCATATATAAAATCAAATTTAAATTTTTTTGTATACTATACTAAAAATACATAAATACTAATAAAAATTGTGGCTAGTAAAAACACTAACTGGCTAGCAAATTTGGACAAAGACTAGCCACAGTGGCCAGTAAAGAAAGAAGTAAATGTCAAGCCCTGATTATAGCTGATTATAGTGTTTTATGCAGTCGTATACAGGTTTTTTATACAGTTTTAGCAGTCCTAGTTCTAGCCTTGCCGCAGTTTCAGTAAATGTCCGGTAGAGGGAGCGCCACAGCCGGCTACAGTAGAGTGAGTGTCGGTGGCGGTGGGGCTGGCGCGGTCCTGTGCTGTCATCCAGCGGCAGCAGAGGCAGCGTGCACTGAGTCAGCCGGACACAGAGACACTGTACGTGCAGACTGAAGCTGAGTGAGGCTGGGGGGCTGCTGTAAAACTCACAATGCTTTATTAGGTACAGCTAATGGCTGTTTTAAAACACGAAGCGCCCCCGCACACTCTAACATCTGGAGCTAGCTCAAAGGGAAACTACAGTTCTTCTTCTTCCTGACTGCGTGATGTTGCGGTAACAACTTGTGAAGTGACCGGCTTTACAAGTGCACGGACCTGGGCTGAGCTGGAGGGAGAGTCGATTAGAAGGTAAAAGCCTGTTCAGAGATTTGTCTTTGCCTGCGGTCGGTTCAACAGCAGCCTGCGTGAGAGCATCACATGCACTCTACTGTACTACCACACTACCATACCGCAGCAGCAGCAGCAGCAGCAGCAGCAGCTCTGGGTGGGGTCTCCAGGGGCGCTCGTGCAGGGAAACCCCTGACCCGCAGCGTCACTTGGAGCCGGCCGTACGTGCCTCCGTTACCAACGTCAGGGATTTACGCTAAGTTATAAAATATGCTCAAAGTTAGAGAAACAGGTGTGCACGGTTAAATGTTTGCACTGTACGAAAGTCCTGGCAGTGTATTGTGGGAAATTTATGTTTTTTTGACATGAAACAAGAAACAAATTGTGACAGACAACGACACAAATGGACAAATGATCATGATAGCACATAAAGCGGGTTAGGGTAGGCTGTATAAAGAATCTGATTCGTGATGTGTGATTCTTTAACCCAGAGCGTACAGAGCATGGTCTGTCATGGTTCGTTTACGACGTAGGCTGCTAATGTTCTCTACACAGACACTGACATTAAACATGGTTCATTCAGATGGTTGCTATTTGCAAAGACTGTATGCACAATTTGCAACTTTTGGATGGAAATGCAAATTTGTCTACTCAAGTCTAGTAGCCTAATGCAGTTTGTTGAACTTGCAACACTACAGTGTGCAGCAGCCATGCTGTTCACGAACCAGTTGAATGCTCCACAATAGAATATGTAAACTTGTCAAGTCCTGCCAGTGTGAAGAGTGAGTTGCAGAAATGTCTGCCACTTAAACAAACTGAAAAACAGCCCAGATGGAGTTTAGCTTGGTTTTACTGAGGTCAGTGCTCTTGGGATTTTTGTACAGGGAAAATATAGCAGTTTTTGTTTCTGTCAAATGACAAAACAAATATCCTTTTAGTGACACTTGTAGCTTGTGAGGCTTTGGTCCAAAGATGTGTAAAAACTATAGCATAAGACATTTATTACATGTACCTTTGTTGTAGTGTAGTGACTTCAAAAAGAGGAGTAAATCACTACAGTCTTCACAGAGTGGAGATAAATGGACTGGACTGTGCTGCGGTGGAGATGACTGGGACAGTGTGGGCTGCTGCAGGCTGCACACATATCCCACAGGGACAATTAAACTACTGACCCATGTCATCAAGGATTTGTTCTGGCTTCCTGTTTGAAAACACAGTAGGAAGCCGACTTCTGGGCCAGATGGCAGTGACATACACAAGTACAAACACACACCTGCAAGAGCAGCTCACATTTCCTACTGCTTCAGAAGAGTGCATCAGCAGCCACGGTTTGAACTACAATTTGAAAATTACTACAGATTTCAGATAAAGTCAAAATAAAGGTTAAACTGAACCAATTCATTGCTACAGATATAGCATTACATAGGCTAATATACATTTTGAGTGTGCAATTGACTTAATGTGATTGCACTGACAACATGTATCGTTTTCTTTTCTCTGTTTTTCTTTTTTTAAAGTCCCCTATTCTGCTAAATCAACTTTTTTGAGCTTTTACCATGTTATAATGTTGTTTCCACCTCAAAAACATACATTGAGTAGTATTTTGTTTCATTCACGCTTGTTTGAGTAATCCTGTTTGCTGAGCCTGTCCCCTTTCAACAATCTGGAATGCTCATTCTGACAGCTCTACTTAGACATGAAACCAGGAAGTGCTCCTGCGTGGTTCTAAAGCACATAAACCTTCACCGGACTCATTCTGATACTTTCAGCTCTTAAATTGCCATCACTATGAGACAGTCAGCCCATTTATCTGAATGTTAGCATAATGTTGCTAATAGCCAAGCTAAATGGCCATTTTATGCTCTGTTCAGTCACCACCATTGCTAGCAGAGGGCATCAGACATGCTTTCTCTGCAAATTGAAAGTAACAGCTCCCCAAAAGAAGACGTTTTCCATACATATATATTATTTTAAGATATACAATATAAAATATTAATGCAAAGATATCCAAAACTATTTCAAAAAGTCTGAAAAAAACATATTATAGGACCTTTTAGCTATTTCTCTGTGCAAGTAAATGGTGTTGGAATAGCCACTTTGTATTTTTAGATCTGATTTGCCAAAGCTTCTGGTACAAACCTTTTGCCCTTCTTATCTATTGAAGTCTTTGACATTAGAGCCCAGTTGATGTCTTAAGCTCTAATCAGATATATTGCTATTACACAATATTATAGGGGATTTAACAGTTTTCCCCAAATGCAATAAAAATTGTATGCCACCCAGCAACTATAAAGAGATAACAAAAAGATATTGAGGTAATTATTATTAAAAACCCATAAGCAAAATGACTTACACAACCTTCACTGACTAATGAAAATATTAGTCCCACCTTCTCCTTTGTCAACCCCTCACAGGAAGCAGACAGCGTCCTGGAAGACTTCTAATCTGATGTTAGCTGTTATGCTAAACATATGAGTGTAAATATGCCAGGCGCCTGTTAGCGTTGGTGGTGTTACTCAGGTGTGTTTCCTCATGGCAGCTGAGGGCACTGTGCTGAACATGCTCCAACAGGTTTCAGGATAAAAACAGTGGCTCTACTTGTGCTCTAATGCTCTTGCAGGTAAAATATACTCCTTCATGTCTCCTCTGCCAGGTGCATTGGAGTGGAAAACTGGTTTAGTTTTACAGCAGCCCTCCAGCATTTTCACATCACATTTTTCACGGCATTTTGCCCACAAGTCGATCTTCTTCATTCACTACACACAGTTTCTTTCTCAAAACTTCTGCTGCTACTTGTCACCGCTAATAAGACATAAAAACTGAGCTTATCTGACATATCTGTGATGATCATGCACAAACAATGTAACTGAATTATGCCAACAAGTAGATGTATTGTTTTTATTTTCAAATAAGCTGAACATTAAAACTATCTTACTGTGATAGAGATTTGAGTCCTGACCAATTGGGAATCACTAACTTATGTTACTCGTACAAATAGTTCCTTTCAGCTGCTCTCTTACTGCTGCATTCATGTGGTCCTCAGATGCTTGACTTTCTGACTTGTTCATTTATGTTTGTTATATTTATATCTGGGAAAGTGATGTCAGTAATGTCATTAATTAGCTTTTATCACAGCTAAGTAGTCAGGTTTAACGTTAGCTTTCTCACCACTGAAAAGCTGAATGTTCATTCGGCTGTTAGTGGTATGGCAATGATTAGCATTTTTTTACACAATTCTGTAACTTTTATGCGAGCAGCTTATGGTAAACTAACTAAACACATTATTAACAACATTTAGTAATAAGAGCTGATGTATAAGATGCAAATAAATAAATCAGCTGCTCTTGTCCTAGAAACATACGACGTCAAGTGGAGAAGTCTGCAGCAGGTTTTGACTGAGTTCCTCAGTTCTATTTCCAACTTTGTGCAGGTGTTCATGTCTTCAACTCGAAATAAAACAGAGTTTCCAAGGACAACATGAATGCATCAGTAGATTTTTTGCCAAAGATGCACTAGTTGCCGGACCCTTTCCACACTGGCTTGTGAACCCTTATGGCAGTAGTTAGTGTCTTTTGTGCTGGTTGTGATTTGAACACCATACACTGTGAAGGGCAAATGCTGACTGAGCTTGTATTGAATAGTAAAGCATAGTAATGGGATTACAAGCAATGCATCCTGAAAAAGTAAGAATGTGGATCCAGTAATTAAAAAAGATAGCGCAATGATTATTTCCATTTGGTGAGTCGTGTGTCTGTGCGCGGGGTACACTGGGTAAACTGTGTTGGCTGATCGTACTTTAGAAGTGTGAACAGCTGGGTCATTGAGTGGTCACAAGTGGATCATTGAACTAACTCTTTGGTGCTGAATGGCTGATGAATGATGAGAAGACACGCAAACAGCTCTGATGTCCAAATGCACTGTTGCTGATGCTATACCAATAGAAATCTATACGACAGTTCAGCGGCAAGTGAATGTGTGCTTAATGTGAAGGCAAATATTTGAGTGCAATTGTTAGCTTAGCATTTTACTTTAATAACTGCATCACCACCTAACACAGAGAAGATTTGTGTAAAAACATAAACCAAGTATACTGTATATTAGTTAACAAACTCTTTGTGAAATAGGTCTGGAATCCCCTCCCTTGATCCAAATTTCAACTTGGTAGTAATGCTTTTGGACCAATCATAACTGTTTAGCTAAAATAGAGTGTGCATTATGCAATATGATTGTTTGAAGATCTATAGATTTTTCATCCTAAGGCAGTTTATTATGCGACAGACTCACATACACCAGATGGTCAGTTCTTTGCACGAGTACAAAAGGAATCATCATGTCTTGCTGGACAAGTGATTACATTGCACAATGATATGACAGTGATGGTATTATTATTTTTTTAAGTCAAATATAATTAGCCCTTAGTGACATTCATGCCTGTCAATAACAAACGCTTATTACGCAGATTTATTTACCAACCCCCCCCCCCCCCAAAAAAAAAAAAAAAAAACAAGGTTTGAATTTGAGAATGTTTACTATTGTCACATTAGAAAGTGAACCAAGCATACAGGGGTGTGGCCCTCACAATGTTATTATGAGAAGACTGTTGTGTCCTGAACATTATTTTCACTGAGATGTTGAAAGAATACAAGGCTAAATTGTGTTTTTAAAAATTAGCCTTGACTGCTACTTGCTAACACCACTTCAGCCATGTCCCAGTACTCCCACTTGCACACTTGTACCCTTCAAATGCACGTTCACGCTGAGGGGCGCAAGTGCATTCTTCACCTCGCACTTCACTGTGCACTTCCGGTAAGTGTGGATTGATGTAGACTTCCCTAAAGAATATTACCCACAATGCATTTCATTGATTCATTGATTTCAAACAAGGCTGCGTTTGTTTCTTAGCAACTTAGCAGTGAACGCTAACCAGTGTTGCTAGATACGCTTAACCAAATTATCATATTTTAGGACAAATTATTGAACAATTAAAAAAACAACAACTAATAATAACGTACCAGAAACATGGCCATGGAATCATAACTTTTTTTTTACTTGTTATAGCAACTTAACTTAACTTAATTTTCGCGTTATAACGAGAAAACAAGATTCATTCAACTGTTTCTGTGCCAAAACAATCCACTTATTAACTGTTATTAACTTTCAGATAAATCCAGCAGCAAACAGTGTCTTTCAGCAATCACAGTGCTGAAAGAAACAGCTCGATTAAAAGTTTTTTATGAGTGACCAAGAAGTGTGGACTGTCCCAATTCACATTTTTAACATCCCTGCACCCTTGTGCACTCACACACTTCAAGCAGAAAATGTGCACTTTAACAAAGTGAGAGGGGCTTTATTGTAAACATTTACATAAATCCAATAACTTAAATTTATTAAAGATAATATACATATAATACATATAATACATTTTATTGTCTCATACACAATGATGCACGTGTAGAACTCTTTAACAATGGACAATTTTGTGACAAAACCTTTATAATACTAGAAGAATTACTAATAGTAACAGTATACACAGCTGTTTAATAATTTGAATATTGTACATGAGATCTTTGGCCAACCATTAGCATTAATAGAGATCAGGAATGTGTTGTTACACCGCAAACCAAGAGGTCACACAGGCTGTCAAGAATCCTAATGCAAGCTATTTTCAATAGGATTCAAATGGACACTAGGCAACAAATGAAATGTATTAATCCTCTTATTCTGGCAACAATAGTAAGTGCATGTGGTGTAGTAAGGGCTGCTGTATACCTTCTCAAGGCATGGGAAATAGTTGCCAAATGTTTGAAGTTACACAATATTTAAATTGGAAGGACCTCTCCAGTAAAACAATGGAGCAATTTAGGATGTAAACTGCTTAAGTTTATATCCTAAACTACATTCTGATACTTTAATGTGTGATAAATATTCACCAAGAGTGACAAAACAGTTAAAAGAATTGTATCAAGGCTTGTTTGTTTACAGCTAAAAACACTACATTCAGCCTTGTACTTCTGCAGTATATACAAAGAGTTTCTGCTCTCTGTGAGACCGAGGGACACAGTTTAACCTACACAGTTTATGTTCAAATCTTTTAAAGTGCAAAAACGCGGCGTGGCACTCCCAGTGTGAGTTGGGCAGGCCAGGTACAACATCAACAGGTTGTGTTGTATGTCATTCACGTTATGTCGTTAGCGCTTAATCAAAGTTTCTACTTGGTAGAAATGCTTTTGGACCAATTGTAACCGTTTATCTCAAATAGGATGGGCATTAAGCAATGTCATTATTTGAAGGTCTATA
This sequence comes from Bostrychus sinensis, assembly GCA_020698575.1. NCBI lineage: Eukaryota > Metazoa > Chordata > Actinopteri > Gobiiformes > Eleotridae > Bostrychus > Bostrychus sinensis. The sequence continues at coordinate 10,974,779 of CM036260.1, read as the reverse complement.
AAATTTAATTCAATGGCGGTTTATTTTGCGAGGTCAATTCTTTGTATGAGTTGAAAAGGAGTCACCATGGCTTGCTGGACAAGTTACTAAATAGCACAATGATATAACAAGGGATGGTATTTTTAAGTCAAACTTTAAACTTAAGGCTTTTTGAAGTCAAACATAATTAAAGTTTAGTGACATCGGTACTAGTCAAAGGCCCAGCCAGATCCATTAACAGTAAAAGTGGGTCTGGAACCACTGTTTAGTCAAAACCTTTTATCTACATTGGGGTGGGCTTTATGCAATGTTTTGTATTTCTGTTGTTAGAAATAAGTTTTTCTAATTACATCGGTTCTGAAGTAGTCCTGCATATGTTGGCAGTGGTAGAGATTGGGAACATGTCGTCACGTCAGTGGTCACACAAGTTTTTAATAGTAAAACAATGGAGCAGTTAGGATGGTTGATGTTACTGAAGATGTTACTTGAGTTAGCGTTCACACAAAAGTGTTCTGATACTTCAGTGTGTGATAAATATTCACCAAGGGTGACAAAGCACTTGAAAGAGTTGTTTCAAGGCTTGTTTGTTTACTTTTTTATTCTGCTGTGACTAATGCTACTCTATGGTATTTTGCTGTCTGTGACCACTCTCGAGGCAGATTCATCGCTCAACTGTCGTTTCATGACGTAGGTTCCCAGTCTCTATTCTGATTGGTTGTTATGTTTTGCCATTAGATTTCAGGCCTCATTTCATCAGCATCCATTTGTTCCAACCCATATATAACAAATACATGATTTGGAACAAATAACAGTACCAAACTTTTTTGCTAGAATACTGTAAACATCAAAATAATTTCTATGTAATGGTACTCTAATGTTATGGCTAAATAAACTAAAAGAAAGGGATTATCATGTTTTATGTTTTATGTCAATAACAACATGGAGAGCTACATACGTACATACTGAAATTACTAATGGTACAAGATATACCCACTTTTCTCTCCCAGATATGATCCTGAGGAGACCCTGGTTTAAGGTTCAGGGTTCAATGCTCCTGTGCCAAAGGCAGATCAGGCTGATGACGCATGTCATACAGTTTTTGATGTGAGTTGTGTTTATGGAGCTCAGATGCCTCGTACTCTACACTTGTTTTTTTTTTTTTTTTTTTACTTTTCTCTGTTTAGTGAATTTGTGCACGTATTTAAATACACAGTGACTATTGTAGTAATAGAGTTGCCTCTTTAGCCCAGTTTTTATTTATTTATTTAATAATGCATCATCCCCTGGAGCTTAGTAAAACCACTCGGGCTACCTCGTCACATGTGTTACTGTTAGTTCAATTCTGCAAATCTCCTCCAGACACAAGTGAACTCACAGGTCAGAAGACAGACCCTTCTCCTGACATCCTCTGGAGAAAATAAGTGAAAAAGGGCTAAAGAATGCACATGTAATGTGGGACAGTTTGTGCTCTTTTTTACAATTGGCACAGAAGCAACATACTGTACCACACTAGTAATATTTTGCTCATTTTGGACAGAGTAAGAGTAAAGTGCTGGTACAAAGGTTTGCCTTGCAGTCTAATAAACTCCTCTCCATGTGTAAATGTAGTGCCACAGCCAAAGTCAATGAATCTGGCTCTGGGGACATTAGAGTGGAGAGTTGCTGGAGCTGACTAAGGTCTGACCAGCTCCAACCTTGATGAGCAAATAGACCTCCAGAGGAAGTATGCTGATCTTTCCATTCATCTCCTTCAATAGTGCTATAGGAACAGTGTTAATAATGTTGACGATATACACAATGAATCATGACCACTTGTGTGAACTTTCCTCTTTGGAATCATTTTCAGAGCCACCTGGAAAATAAAAATATAACAGATTTAAAAAAAAATCTTTCTGGCAACCACACCCAGCAGTAAAGTGTGCTAATTTTAGGTAAACAGTCATGATTGGACATTTCTATTTTACTTCACATTGACTAATTAATCTATAATATAGAATACAATATATTATTTTCCGGTGGATACAATATACAAGGTAGAAGAGCCATCCTGAAACATTAGATTTAGTTGATTTTTTTGTAATTGTCTTCTCTGTAAATCCAGCCACAGTGGTTCATAAGTCGTATTCTTTGTGCCAGCCCCAAGCCTTTATAAATGGAAAGGGTTTCATCGGGAATTTGCAAATCACCGCATGTTGGGAGGCTGATAATCTGTTGTGGCGACCCCAGAAAGACCCAATAGCCGACAGAAGACAGTGAATACATGCCTTCTCTCTGAAAGCCTGGTTGAATAACCAGTTGCCTGTCATAGAGGAATTTTAATCTGCCCATTATGTGGTATTCAATATATTCTCCAATTTTTCAGGCTCTATTTGAAGACAGCACTGTCCCACGGCTGGACTTGACACTGAGTGTCCTGAATAAGTCTTCTCTGTTTCACCCAAACCACAACTACCACCACCCTCCAACCCTTCTATTGAGATCACTGTCTTTTCTCCCCCAGTATCTCAGCCTAATGTGGCATCTGCAGGGCAATTACCATTAGCATTTCATACAAGACAGCCAACAGAGGAAGCTCTTGTATTGGCGCTCGCAGCATGGGTCCAGTGGCTGCACAGAGGGACAGCAGGAAGGAGGGAGAGGCATATGACAACAGAGGAGGAGGTCTATTCATGTCTCCGGGCCCAGCCGCATTGTAGCACTCGCCTTCCTGTCTTTTACACGGCAAACACAATACAACTTCATAAAGAGTTACCATGACAACTGCTTTCTTGAAAATGGAAAAGTCATCCTGCAAGAAGTTTGTGAAATGTGTTTGTTTTATAACTAGAGGCACTTAGAGAACACAGACCTCTGCCAAAAGTACAACATATAGTGCCTAGACCTGGCCTCAAAACAGGGATCCTCTACAGGGGTAAAAGCTGGGATTCTTTTAGCCACACAGACCTTATTTGTCACTATCGGGAAAAATCAACTAAAAGTAATATTTTGTTTTTTTACTGACCTCTTGTGAAGATGGTGTTTCAGATCCAAAAGCTAGTCACCTCTTCCTTGGCCCAGTACAGACCTTTTCTGAACATTTCATAAAAACCTGACCATTACTAACTTTTTTTTAATTGTTATTGTTGTAGTCATATAGGCTATGTATATGCAGCATTAGCATATATGATTGTGGCTACTCAGGTATGAACTGTTTATGGGAAATATCTTGTAGTGTCATTATATGATCAGGAGATTGGTTTATTACACTTTATAATGGGACTAATTGAATTAGAACTACTTATACATAGTACTAATGCATAATACATCTGTTACACTCCAATGCATGTTTTTAAAATTTAGTTTACTCTGCACTTTAAATTCTCCCATGCAGGTTCTCTTTTATCCTCATCCCCTCACACAGTCCTCCTGTGTGTCTTTGTTGGTCTCCAGCTCGAGGCTCATTTGGCAGAAGGGAGCAGACGTCCCCTCTGTGGAGGAAAGGCTGCTCGGTCCTCTCAAGTGGAACTGGCACAGGAGCTAAGAAACCATTACATCCTCCCCAGTGGTGTTTTTGGCAGCCTAAAACACTGGGAGACACTGGGACAAGGGGAGTGATGAATGGGACGGCTGCAATTTAGGAAGGTCTTTTTGGTTAGTAATTGTAGTTTCCCATACTTTTAGCATAGCTTTTATTGACTTTTAGATTGCGATTTTTGGTGGTGTTCAGAGAGACCAGAAGAAGCTTACCACCACCGGATGTGACACTGGAGTGAATGAATAATGCACAACTGACCAAATACGGGACATAAAATATTATCTAGCTTGTTCTTACCTGTAAGCTTTTGCTCGACAGCATCTCTTCTCTGGCTTTCTTATGTTTGGTATTAGTCTCTACACTTTTTTGTCTTTAGGCTAACTAATCAAATCCTGGCCTGAGTCAGTTGTGTGTCAGTAGTCACACATAACTTGTTTTCTTCTTATTAAAAAGTTAGAGAGAATTCTTCAGTGGCTTTCAGAGTCTGCTGCCTGCTGTGTTAAGAGGAGGGAGAGGCAAAACAGAGGTAACAGAAGCAGCAGAAAAATCTCAAATGAGCAATTGTAGATAAAAACAAAAGGTTGCACTGGTCAAAAGTAAAAATGCAAAACAGCGTTCATTTGTGGGATATGAGATTTGAGTTTTTATATAAAGAACAGCATGAGCACAAGTTGTCCACCTACAGTAAATACCAATGTTTGGATATCTCAAATGACTTCAGCACAGAGAGGATTATAAAAAAGGCCCACCAACGCCTGTGTCAGCTCCTGGATATTAGCAATTTATGCCTGGATATTTACCCAGTTAGTGCAGGAGCAAACCAATATCTAAAGAATAACTCCCCAAACCCCCCCAAACTCACCACTCCTCTCAGGGAGATGGGTTCAGGCTCAAAACAAGAACATGTAAGACTGAACAACTGTCCTCATTAGCCTTATTATACACACAAATGTAAACAATGAATGACGAATGTTGTAACTCTACATATAAAAGAGAAGAGATAAAAGGAGTACTTAAAATCTGTACTCAAGAAAATGGACTGAAGTAAAAAGTAAGTTTGCATGCTCAGAGTACCCAGTGTAAATGAACAAGCATAAACATGAATACAAAAACACACAGTCCTGAACTCTAGCCCACACACTGAAACTATGCAAATGGCTGTCACATGGTGTTTAGACATGCAGATGTGCGGTAGAACAGCAATCATCTCCTGTTATTACACTTCAAATTTACTGCCTTTTCTTCTTTCCCTCTTTGAACGAACCCAGAGCACCTCCCTTTGAATATCTGATTGCCTTTTATCTCCGTCCAGCAAAAACAATTTTATCTGCATCTGCTTTATTGCACACTTTTTTTTTCTGCTCCACTACTCGGTAAGTGATCTGCATTCAGAGGGAGATTCCTGTAATGTTCACAAGTGGTTAAAAACTTTACCGCTGCTGATGTTTTAAGGCGATTAGAAATGCCATAGGTTGCTTTCGCTTGCAGAGACCGCATCATCTCACCTCTTCTTCCTGTGCCTCTTGGCGCAAGTGAGATTTAAAGGCCACAAGTTTTTAGCAGTAAATGCATCCTTTATCAATCCTTTAAAAAACAACTAAAGATATTTTTGACTATGCAAAGCCTTTTTAGATTTTAGCTTTTGGATTGTAACTTTGCTGGATTTTGTTGATAGTAATAATGGATTCGCAGAAAAGAGAATATTGCATTAAACATCAGACAGAGGCATGCATTTTGACTTCTACCATGTTGTGTTTACTTGTGTTTTCTATTTGTCAAGTGGCAAGTCTAAAGAAAAAATCTGTTCAAACAATACATTTTTTTCTAACATTTACAATAAAAACTTCCACTAAATAGTTTATAATTTTAAGTTATGTATTTACCGATGTTGGTTAGTCTGCTAGCAAGATAACTCAAAAATTATTGGTCGGATTTTAATGAAATTTTATAGTAATGGGCCAAGGAAGAAAGATTCAGTTTTTAGAATACCATTGTGGGATAGGACCAAAAATACTATGAGGGCTCGGTAAAAGAAACATTTTTTTTTTTTTTTACAGTGGATTCTTCACTACTGTTTGATATAAGGGCTTTGTGGCTTTCACATAGAGCATTTACCCTTGAATTAAAACATCCCTCCTCCAAATACAGTTATTTGCTCTATACACTTCTGTGCTAATGTCTTAGTAAGGTCTCAAGGAATCTGTACCATTTTGAGATACGGACCAAAGTTCACTAAACAAACAAATCATTTGTTTTCATAGATTCTCAATGGTAAGGGCATTTACCCCTGAACTAGCAGATCTTTGAGTTTGAGTCCAGGTCTGGGTGCTATATCTTTACAATGGTGAGATAGGACTAGTTCTTTGGCAGAGAACTTCCAAGTGCTTTTAGTTTAGATTTGCCTTCTCTCTTTTTTGTGTAAATTTCTGTATGTTTGTACATTGATACACTTTTGTTTATAGCTTCTAAAAACCTGTCTAAGACTTGTGCACAGTACTGTACATATACCATTGCAAGACAGGCCCAAGACCTGAGTGCTTTTTGATCTTACATTTGACCTTGCTATAGACTTCCCAATAGACTTGGAGCAACTTTTTACATAAGTGCTGAGCTGTTGAATTAAAATCCAAATAGTAAGCGAAAAAGTAATAGCTGAGTTTGGGGTAAGCGCTATATGGAAGTTGTTATGATTGTACTGCAACTTAAATCTCTCATGCTGCAGGTGGAAGTGTGGCACTCTTCACAGGAATTTGAAGTATTTCTGAGCAGATATTGCAGAGTTGGCAGTTTGTTGAGTAAACCACAAAGGCAGCAGCAGTGGCAGGCAGAGGGCGAGGCACAGGTTAGAGCTTTAAGGAGTAGTGAATATAAGTCATTACAGGACTAATATTAGCACAGTTCATGAGAGGTAAATACTGGACTGAAGATGTACTATGAGCAAGGTGAATTCAGAAGTGGAAGAATATATTGGAGTAATTCTTCCACTTCTGAATTCACCTTGCTCATAGTACATCTTCAGTTACTTGAAAAATAATATTACTCAAGTTGAAGTAAAAATTGTTAAAAATATTGCTTCAGTAAAGTAGAGCTGTTCACCCACCAACAGGAAGGTTGGCAGGTCCATCCCCATGGCCACAGTTGCAAAACACTTCACCCACCTTGCCTTTATGAAGGTGCAATTGTGATTGTGTTTGGTGGTGGTTGACACAAGAGCCACTAGGCACAGAATGGCTGCCACATCTCTGTCAGTCTGCCCCAGGGCAGTTGTGGCTACAGAAGTAGCTTACCAGAGTGTGACTGAGGAGTGAATGAATAATGCACCTAATTATAAAGCGACTGTCTAGAAAAGCAGTACGTATTAAGTGTAAAGTTTAAAAAGACTGTACTTTTGAAAGTAGGTTTTTGCAACTGCACAATGGAACTACCTCTATTATTAGTCCTAGTACTATAATAATTACCATTTTCACCTTTTTATCTTTACCATCTCTTCTTTTACCACTACTATTGCTATTACTAACAACAACATCAACAATTTTTACTTTTACTCACTTCACTAAATGAGCAATAGCAGCATTAGCAGTGGTAATAGTACCTCTAGTAAAAGTATCATTATTTTTCCTCCAAAATGTAGGCTACTCATTATTTTTAGCTTTACTACCTCTTATTTACTTACTGTTACTACATCTGCTACTGCTATTATTACTTTCCTAGAACACTGATTATTGCTACTACAGCTGTCATTACCACTACTACTGCTTAGGGTCAAAATACATTGAGGTTACTACTGCGCCTACTATTACTGCTTACTGCAACTACTACCACTACTATTGTTACTACTGCTAGTACTAGGGGCAAAAACACTTGAAAAATACTAAATTCACTAAATTAAATGATTTGAGTAAAAAGTGTGTGTTACTTCCCATTACTGGTTGAATTTGAACAGTTTTGGATGCAAACACAGATAAGGAAATGGCTGTTAAAAAGTTTGGTTGCTACAGTGCATGAATGGGAAAACCAAACATGAGCAAGTATGGAGTGGGTTGTACATTTGCAAGTTGAAAAGATACAGAGAGCTGTTGGCAAGGAGGATTGTGGGAAATTATGTCTCATTAATGTTTCAAACTAAAACCTGTGGGTGTGTGTTTATCTTCATCAGGCCTCTGTCATGACAGTCTTCTTTTTAAAAACATCAACATGTTACACAGTAGTAGTAAGTAGCTGCTTCCTGTATCTGTGTTTTTGTGTGTGAGACGTGCCAAGATGAAAAGATTACAACACTAACAGACAGCTGCAGGCTTTCTTACAAGTTCTTTACTGTCATGTGTAAGCTGGTTGTTCTAGTACAGGATCTACATTAACACAGTAACCTGAGAATGATGCTGAGGTTGTGAGTTCGATCCTCACCTTAAGCATATTATTAATCCTGTCCAATGGTGCAGTAGTAGGGTGTTTGATAAAAAAGAAGTCTTTGAGGGACGATGTTGTTGTGGTCCTGTAAGGTGGCCGATGGTTCGCTCCCCCTGCAAAATATATATTAGAATTTAAAGAAAAGAAGAAAAATGTTAATTGTATCAGTCCAGTCATGTCCAAAAGAAGTACTACATCCCTCTGCCTTTAAACAGAACAATAGCTCATAAAATTACAAGATGTACTAACAAAATATATCTTGAGGTACAACTATTTTCAGTTTACTTATAAGACAGTAACTGCAGAGTGAGGCTGAGGTTGTGAGTTCGAACCTCAGCTGGAGCAGGTTTGTTTTTTGATAACACTTAAAGGGGCTATGTTATGTTTTTTTATTTATCTTTTTAAACCAATCTTGGTCACCTCTTGAAGAGCATTGCATGTTTTACAACCTTCAAAGACATTATGTGACTAAAAGAAAGCATTTCTGATAAGGAAACAGGTGAAGAGATCAGCAGAGGGAAGCAGAGTGCAACTCTGTTATGCACTTTTCTACTAAAAACACAGAAACAAAAGCTGTTTACTTCCTTAAATTACTAAAGGAAGTGTAAACAGAACAGACTGGATGTGGAGGGCTTGTTGATTGGTCAGTGCTTCCTGCAGTGGGCAGGGGTTTATGGGAGAGGTTTGTGGAACCTAGCGTTGTCCCCGCCAGAGAATACAGGATTACTCAAACATGCGTGAATGAAACAAAATACAACAACAACCCAGGTATGCTTTTGAAAATTATAACACGGTGGAAAGCTCAAAAAAACAAACACAATTTATTTTGTAAATTATAGCCCCCTAAAGGTTAATGAGCTGTTATTAGGGTGTACCTAAAAAGTGGTAAAAAGTCAGCATTTTGCAATGTGTCATTATGTGACATAATACTTGCACATTTTACCATTTTGACTGCTGAATTCAAAAGAAATCAGAATGTTTCCTTTCAAGATGATGTCTGCCTCCACTGCAGGAAACTCTTGATGATACAAAACAGCTTTATGTTAATAAAGACGTCAGTGAAAGAAACACGCAAAGATGTTATATCCCTGTATTCATCATTTGTTTGTGTTTGGAGATTAGTAAATTGCGCTGGTGTGGAGTTGTTTGTGTTCTGCTTGGTTTGTGGCAGATGCTAAATCATTTATTTGCGTTTGTTTGCATAGGTAGCAGCAGATTACAGTACAGCCAGGATGAAGTGAGCTGCTCCAATATGATGGTAACATCTGGTCCACTGAGTGTCCAGAGGATAGACGGGGCAGGAGGGAGGAGGAGGAGGAGGAGAGCCATAAAAGCATAACTCAGTGTTAATCTGTGTGACCTGTTCCTGCTCTGTTACATCACACACTAGAGTCTTTTGGAAGCTTCCAGAGATATGCTTTTAGTGCAGAGATGATCATTTCAACAAAACAGTAGAAATAACATTAAACATAAATATATATATATATTTTTTACTGTATCTGTCCCAATATAAATGTATCACTCACCAAAAGACAAAGATTATGCTGCACTAGTTATAAGGTCCTATTATCATTTTAGTAAGCTGTTGCTATTTTGCTTATAATAACATAATAATAGTCACTAGTATCAAATTTACGTCTAAATCAGCACATTTTACTTACATTGAATTGTGTCACAGATAGAAATGGCAAACAAATGAGCCTCAGTGGCGCAATCGGTCAGCGCGTGGTACTTATAAGACAGTCACCTGCAGAGTGATGCTGAAATTGTGAGTTTGAGCCTCACCTGGAGCAGCATATAACTAGTCAGCATATAACGCAATCATTTTTAAACTACTGCCAAAGTCTATGGGCGTTTTAAAATGGCTCTCTTGTCATTGCCCTAGTGACATAGTGCTCCATGAGGGCTTCCAACTCACAACCTTGGCATTACTCTGCAGGTTACTGCCTTATAAGTACTGTGTGCTGAGCTTACAGCAAGTAGCACTTTATTACAGGGAAAGATTTTGGCGATGTGGCAGCATAGTGGCAAAGAGGTTAGCAATTCTTTTCAAGAACAACAAGCATGTTGAATAGCCATTACATGACCTCAGTGGTGTGAGTTGGATGCTTTGTAGGCAAGAGTCGCACTGTCCAAATCATTGAATATGCTTTAGTTGTTGACCAATTAACTCCAGATTGCTCTCCTAATGGTCTATTTTACAGTACCTTCCTCTTAGAGCCAGTGCACGTTGAGAGGAAAATCAGTGAACCTTCAGTGTGTGAGAAATGAAAGAGAAAGACCAAGTGTGGGGGCGGAAAGTGAAAACACTTCAGTGAAAATTAAAAAGCCACAGATCAGCTACTGCTACGGCTTTACAAAAAGACCAAGTGAAAGCTTATTGACATATGGCCACGCACAAAAGGGTTTCCTCCCACAGTAACTCAAGAGTGGTGTCACGGCAAGTCCTGCCCCAGTGCCCGCAATTTCTTTTGTTAAACTGTATTTGGTCCCGGCATGTCACGGTTTGTAAAACAGCGTGCATTACCAAATTTCAAGGGCATATGAATGAAGCAGCAGAACATACTGTATATGCCTGACAGTAACATGAATTATGCACAGGTGTTGGAACTATATGTGTGGTTACATGCAGGCAAGACCTTTAGCCTTATTCTGACTTACTGTAAAATGCATTGGTCCAACTGCAGAGAGCATTAAAGATGAAGTGCTTGAACCCATATGATTATTTCCCATTGCAAGATAGGGCCAATATTGTCTGTTGAAACAAGGATGATTACATCCAAGAGGTAATTCACCATCATTGTATATATTTTGGTTGGCAGTAATATTGCAGTCAGATAAGAGTTAGTATGGTGGCCTGACAGCAGGGCCATGTCATGTGGTGCACGGTGCAAGGATTAAAGCTTAATCCTGCTGTCAGAAAAAACAAACTCAGCAAGGAAGAAAAGACAGATCACAATAATGGCTGGAACAAATAGAGGATGCTCACAAAAAGATGAAGAAAATAGAAGTTGTGGAAAATGGATTTGTGGAAAGCCATGAGGTCAGGGCAGAAATCTAAATTTTGTTTTACATGATAGGTATTTCAGTTTGTGGCTGTGGTTAAATCAGCGTGACAGTTTAGAATAAGCAAAGGATGTGGTTTGTTCGGGTCGCAGACTTTATTTAAAGTGGTGTGTTTATCCGTTATGACCACAAAGAGGCTGATTACATGAGGAATAAAAGTTCAAATCGAGTCATTTTAGCCAACGTACAGCCTGTTCTGAATAAGTGTGTGTAGTTTCAGAGAGGAAATTTGCGATTGAAGCATCAATAAATCTCCTGAGCTTCACTTAATATTTCAAGGATCAGTGTTGATGCTGGATGGGATGGGTCCTCACTGTGTTTTGCCAGGTATCAGTAAAGCTGGGGACACACTATACAACTTTCATAGTCTCTAGCTTTTGAACAGACTTTGAGTTCACACTAAAGGACTGGTTTAAGCAGATTTCACACAGCTGCACCTGATGAGGATCACACACTACAGGATGTGTCAAACCAACTGAAGCCGACTGGTTTCAGTGCCCAACTACATTGGGTCCTGAGAGAAGTCACTCTTTTCATACCCTTTGCCACTAAATAATAAATTACTTTTTTTCTCAATCGCTTTGACACATTTCTCCATTCAGAATTATCATTTGCAAAACAAGTCACACAAAAAATACAAACAGGATTTCAGGTTCTCAAAATAAAGGCTTTTCTTAGCTAAATGTTTTTTTTTTTTTTTTTCTGTAATCAAAACTCTTAAAATATCTCTCAAAAGCAAGTTTTTGCATCAAAATGATCAAACTCCAATCACATGTTTTCATGCACACATTCATTCATTCACTCATCTGACACAGCAGCTCAAAACTCTTACTGCTCTCAGTAACTGCAGCTCTCACTGATTTACTGCAGCGAGCGTTTAGGCTTCATACTGCACACAAATGAATGAACAGGAGAGAGATTGTGGCTATTTTCGCTACTGAAAACCAGACCATTTTCATATTGAAACAGGAAATACAGATATATATATATGGGAAATGATCGCGTTAACGCAGTGCGTTCATTTCAATTGACGCATCGATTAATTTGATCACATCAAAGATATTACGAGACACTGACAGAGGCAGCAACACGCCACGGGTTTTCCAGCGGGGCAGAAATGCACCGCGCGAGCGTAAAAGAACAACACATTTCTGTTTCCATCCATCAGGCGCGTTCGAGATGAGCCAGACTTGCGCAGTTTGGATCAATGTCGGTCTGTGCGCAATGCTCAGGTTAGATTTGTGTCCGACTTGTTCCCGACTTGCTCTGATGCCACAAGTGCGACGGTCACCGTGACATCCAAACGAGACCAGTGCCTGAGCCGCTGCAGTTCATCAGGAGCAACTGCGGAGGCGAAGATTGTGCACAATATCTGCTGTTATAGAAGGCTTTTTAACTTTTATAATGTGTAAATTTAGACATAAAAGCTAAGAATCACTGCTGAATGTGCCTCATGTTGTGAGCTCCTGAGGAGCGCCTCATTAACGCACAGACTGTGGTCAAACACGGGACAGAAAAGTTCTTAAAAATCAGTTTAATGCATTTATTTTCAAAATCATATCCAACACACGCGAGAAGTGGATTTCGGGTGTGTTGGTGCGTGATCTGAGACACAAACTGTCCGACTTCAGTACAGGTGTATTTCCCCTCTTCTCATTGCGGCCGTGCACTCTCGTTCACAATCCAGGCGAGGCGCAGTTCATCTGGAACGAGCCTAATGCAACAAGTGAACGAGCTAAAGCAACATGAGCGACCAAAAAGACACATTGCTAAATGGACAATTCTGCTTCAAATCGTCACCAGACAGCAATATAGACAAAACAAAAGTTATGTGCAGTCTATGCAAGGATGAGTTCAATTACCACTGGAGTAACACAGTTCATAGTATTTACACTGTTGTGAACCACAGCAATTGTTATTAATTGAAGAATTAAACTTATTTTTGTTAAAGTTCTAAAAGAGATTACACATGCTTTTTTAGGTAAGTTTTGTGTATTTGTTGGTTGTACCTTATTTAGGCAAACTTTGTCAATGAAGTCAAGTTACATGTCTCAAAAAGAGTATTCATTTATTTTCTTTGCAATTTTTGTTTGCATTGCACAAGTTTACAGTAAAGTATGTGAAGGTTAATTCAAAATACACTTTCTAAATTTACAATTTTGTGGTTGTATGTGAATTCATAATGCGATTTATCGCGATTAATAACTACCAGTAATTAATCGCGATACATTTTTTTCAGATTTGTGATTAATTAGTTGTTTTTTTTTCAATCCCCGGCCCTAATATATACTGTACTGTACATTATTTTACACAAGTCAAAAAGCCTTAAGCTTGTAGGCTAAAATCTTGAGGTCACTTGGGGCAGGTTGTCTCACTGAGCCAGGGGTTGGTTGTCACGAGTCATAAATGGCAAGGCTGCAACAGTTTTGAATCAATTTGTTGTTATGCTTATATTAAATAACACAGTAGCTTTGGTAAAGGCTATATTTTTCAGCTCTATATATTCCTCCATTTTGCCTTGTTCAAAATCATGGTTTCAGCACATCAAGACTTTGCTCATTATGTATTGCAAAAGTTTTTTTTTTGTCTTTTTATTCTGAAAAAAAATAAAGTTACACTTATTTTTTCATGTTTTGCACTGAAGCTCTATTTATTTTAATAGGGACAATCAACCCCACACATTGAGACAACCAACCCTCACATGGGGTTGATTGTCATAGTGGCTCAGGGTGTATTTGATGGTTAATAACTTTTTATTACAGTAAGGTGTAAAAAGAAAGGGATATCCACTTGAAGCCAAGACCTTAAGCTTTTATTTAATATTTGAATGACTCTTGCAAGATATTTAGATGATGAGTAATTTACACTAGAGTGAAAAGTGTGACAACCATCCCCGGTCTCCCACACTAGCACACAAAAGCATCCAGCTTTAAAAGTTCATGTTTCATATTCATGTTTGATTGACTACGACTGAGGTCTGGTCAGGTCTGTTCTCCCACACACACTTGCTGATTCTAGTTTTTAGCCCTCACACACAACAAAGCCCCCTCTCAAATACAGTAAGTCCCTGAGTGTCTCACTGGAGTAAATCTCAGCTCATTAGACTTACTTGGCTCTGTACTGAAGTCTCTATTTCAGCTCGGGACAGTCACGATTATTCACTTAATGGCTTAAAGGCGAAAGAGAGAGGCCTGTAATTTCACTCAGCACAATGAATGTTTAAATGATCCACAGCTGAGATGGCTGTTGGTGGTCGCTCATTACTTTACAGCCCTGTGCATATGTCCTGTTATTTTGTAATACAACCTACACTGCAGTTGTCTTTGTTGTGCACTGAAAAGCTTGAATTTAATACGAAATGATGCGTTTTTGAAAAGTTGGCTATTTATGGAACACCAGGGATTAGACTTAATGTTGACAGAAATAGAGAAGTTCCAAGACTGTGTTATTTTCCTTACTGTTGCACACATAATGTTTTTCAGTATATTAAACAACTTGGAGTCCACAGTTGTTCTTAGTGTAACATACTGTACACCTGTGCTCTCTTCTTTAGCAATTGTTTCATTTGGCTTTCAGTTCTTCTCAAACTATAATTTACATTGGCTTTCCCTCATGGTATGTGGGCATGTTTTAATTTTTATGATGAAAAAAAACATTTATTTTTGAAAATATATATTAATAAATAGGGTGACCAAACATCATTATTTAACCCGTACAGTCCCAGTTTTAGGCTCCTTGTCCCATGTCCCAAATCATACAGTATCTGTAAAAACTTATGTCCCAGTTTTTAACAAACCATGTCCCAGTCATCCCCATTTTAACAGAAAAGCATAGGAAACTAGAAACACATTTGTCTATAGACTTTTGTCACTAAATATGTTTCCAATGTCATTATTTTTATGAATAAATTAGCATTATAGTCTTACTTAAGCCCCAGCATCATGTTCTTTGATTTACATGACAGCAAATTCTATGGATTTCAGAAGCTTTTTTGTTACTTGGTGAGTTCAAATGCACCAAACTAAGTAAAAAAAATCTGTGTCCCAGTTTTGGGGTCTAGGAATCTGGTCACTGTAATAACAAATGTACTGTATATTGTATGTAAATTGTGCTACAGTATAAATGTAGACCTATAGACCAGACCAGGTTAGCATGACCAGACGTCCCAGGACAGTTGCAGTTTTAGGCTCCTTGTCCCGTGTCCCAAGACATAATACTATGTCCCAGTTTTCAACAAAACATGTTTTAGTTGTCCCCATTTTAACCAACTGAAAAGCATAGGAAACTGAAAAACATTCAACAAAGGCTTTTGTTAGTAAAAGTTTTATGCTAAAAATATTCCATTGCAAGTCATATTCTGATTCTGATTTCTACTGGTGCGACAAGTTAAAATGAGGCACTCTACCCACCGCCATTTTTTAGACGTGATATTATACTGAGAAAAAACAGAAAGTGAAGAGCCATAAAAAGTCACCTGACTCATTCCCCTACAGTTACAGCACAACATTAACAAAAGGACATACATATTCTCAGCTTATACTTAACCACACAAATTCAGCCGTTTGCAAAAACTTTCAGTGAGTCTATATGTTTTGCATTCCTTTTGTATTTTAACACAGCAACCTGCCTAGTGATGAACTGGGTTGATTGAAGTGAAAGGAAAAGTCTTGTGCAGGAAAGCCCCTGTATCTCACACCTATTTCTAAAGAATTACTGACTAATAAAACACTTTCAGTATTCATCTTGTAGACTGTGGCACAATAAGAATATATTTGTACAACAGCTTGACTATTTGAGTTTTAAGCCCAGGCATTGGCAGCTCCAGTGGTGCAATGGGTCAGTGCGTGGTACTTATACGACAGTAACCTGCAAAATGATGCTGAAGTTGTGGGTTCAAACCTACCCTGTTGCCAGTTTGAATCTGTGCCTTGTTAAAATCTAAGTGTTCTTCTTCTCTATACGCAGAATGTGTCTACTCCCTGATTGAACTACCTCAGACTGCAACAGAATAGACATACAACAAATCAGAATAAACTGGAATAACGCAAATTGAAAAACGTACATCTTATCAGGCAAACAAAACAACTTTATTGCCTGACAAATGCATGTGTGTTTGTATGTTTGCAGCTGGCAGGGCTAGAGGGAGTCAGTGAGCATGGAAGAACTAGGCAGCCAGAGCAGCCTACAGAGGAAGAAGCCCCCATGGCTCAAACTGGACATCCCAACCATCCAGCTGACACCGGACGACGGACCTATCAACACTCAGGTACTCAGAACAACACTTGTCAACCAGAAAATGAAAAATAAAATTGGTCCTGATGTGATCTTTGCTTACTGTATGTAGCCGGTGAAGCGTTTGCGCAGTGTCAGCATGCCCACAGAACACCCTCACATGTGCATTGCTGCTTTGGAGCCGTCGAACCACTACCTCAGACCCCCTCTGGAGCGGCTGCCCTCCATCACACACTCCATCAAGAGGTAATCACCTGCTTAACTCTCAGCTGCTTCTGCCTCGCTGCTAACTTTCCCACAACTCCTACTTTTAATGACCTCCTGACACTTTCACTAACTCCCTTCTCTTTCCTTTCCTGCTTTCTTGCTGGACTAATGGGAAAAGGGTTCGCTTTAAGAGGGTCAACACTGTACCGCCGAAGGGCCAGCGGGGGCCCAGGAGGGCGTCCACTGTCCGAAGGCGTTCCTGCGTCCCCAAAATACTGACTCGACGACGTTCTTCCATACCCAAACAAATTATAAGGTACAGAAGACTAGAACATATCCCATCAATCCTCTGAATTTTTTGTTACATTAGCACATTAACACAATCTCAAAACATTTCACTTTTTATTTTCAGCCAGTGGAAGTTAAAACAGTCATGTACTGTATTATAATCTTAACATTAGTGAAGTTACCCATACATTTTCCTAATGCCAGGAATAGAACACACAGCAGCGGGTTGTATGTGGGCTGAGAGTTTCTTGATGAAAACAATGTCCTTGAGATTTTTCAGTCGGGGTTTAAAACTTTTCACAGTACTGAGACTGCATTGCTCCGTGTTTTCAATGACATTCTTATAGCTACGGACACTAGCGACTGTGTCATTCTGTTATTATTAGATCTGACCGCAGCGTTTGACACAGTGGACCACCAGATTCTTCTGACTCGTCTTGAACAGTGTGTTGGGGTTCAAGGTCTAGCTCTGGAGTGGTTTCGGTCGTACTTGTCTGACAGAAGTTTTTGTGTTCAGATTGGTGATGCGAAGTCTTCCTCAGCAAATCTGACATGTGGAGTTCCCCAGGGGTCTATTCTTGGCCCACTTCTGTTTTCACTGTATTTACTACCTCTTGGGTCAATTTTTAAGAATGGAATAGAATTTTGTTTCATCTGTATGCTGATGATTGTCAGATCTATTTGCCTCTGAAACGTGATAATGTGTTCTGTATTAAGGCATTGTTTGAGTGTCTGGAAGATGTCAAAGCATGGATGTCGCTTAACTTTTTACATTTCAATGACAAAAAACAGAGGTTATGTTATTTGGCTTTCCTGACAATCGTTCAGTTGATTTAGGTCCTTTAATAGAGTTTGTGAAACCCGCAATCACAAACCTTGGAATAAAAATGGACAGTGACTTTAATCTTGATTCCCAAATTAGAGGCGTGGTGAAATCTAGCTTTTTTCACCTACGGTAGTTGGCCAAGATCAAGCCAATTGTATCTAAACACAATTTTGAAGTGCTGATCCATGCTTTTATTACGACTCACCTAGATTTTTGTTATGCGTTGTATGCTGGAGTCAGTGAGGCCTCTCTTGGGCCTCTGCAGCTTGTCCAAAAACAGCAGCACGGCTCTTAACTGGCACCGTAAGCATGACCACATCTCTCCCGTTCTGGCGTCTTTGCACTGGCTGCCAGTGCGGTTCTGAGTTGATTTCAATATTCTCTTATTTGTCTTTAAATGCTTAAATGGTCTTGCACCAAAATACTTGTCTGACCTGATCCAGCCATACATGCCTTCTCGTGCTCTCAGGTCAGCTGATCAGCTGATCCTGTCAGTCCCAAAAACTAAAAGGAAACAGAGAGGAGACTGGGCTTTCTCTGTGGCCGGACCTCACCTCTGGAATAGTTTACCTTTGTGTGTAAGACAGGCTGATTCACTAAATACTTTTAAGTCTCATTTAAAAACATACTTTTTCTATTTGGCTTTTAACCAAGAGTGAGTTGTTGTCTTGTTGATTATATTGTGTTTGTTTGACTGTTTTTTCTCTAGTTTTTAATTCTTTTTCACTGTTTTAATGTAATTTGTTGTATACAGCACTTTGGTCAACCTTGTTGTTTTTAAAGCACTTTATAAACAAATTTGGCTTGGATTGGATATTAAGCTAAAAAAAAGAATGTACTATTAATTTGCATGAAAAAGAGAAACAATGTTATTTAATTTAGAGCTGAACACCCATCATTTTAAACTTGATTCTTTGATCACTGCTTTGTTTCTTTTAACTGATTCTGCTCCTGAATCCAACAAATATCTCTGGAATCCTGTCTTAAATCTTGAATTTACTGAGCTTATCTGATCTTAAAGGACCTAAAGAGCACTATTTAATTACTCTTTGGTCTCCAATATTTTTATTGTGGGACCTTTTGTCTTTGTTCAACTGAGTCTTAGGCCTGCTAGGCCTTGAAGACCACTACCATGCCACCAAAGACTAACAATACCCACAACACTGAGGATTATGTCACCATGTCTCAGGTGTGTGAATTGTTGGATCAACAAAAACACTTTTATAGAACCATGCTTTAACAACAAGAGAGAAGCTTTAAAATGTGTGTCCAGGTGATTGTAGACGCTTCAAATAGGTCAATTGATGACATGTTAAAGCAAATTTAAGACTTTAAGCTGAGTCTAGAAATGACTCAAAAGGAACTTGATGATTACAAAACTTTATCCTCTTCTTTGTCCAAGAGTTGTAATGAAATTAGATTTGATCTGGACACAATCTGCAAAAGTCTTCTCACATTCTCTGACAAGACAGAACTTCTGGAACGACATTCAAAGTACAACAATATTGTTAATGAAGGCATCAAAGGGTCTGGAAAATGTGGCTGAATGTGAAGAAAAAGTGAGGAAAAATCTTTTGTGAGAAACTACAACTGGATCAAAATTGAGCTGGACCGGGTACATAGAGCTGGGAGGTCAGTGTCTGCTAATTCAGAGAAACCTTCAAAGATAAACTTGTTATCCTGGATAGGGCCAAGAAGCTGAAAGGAACAGGAATCTTCATTAATGAAGATTTTTCCAAAGCCGTCCGACATAAGAGGAAAAAACTTCTTCCTGCTCTGAAAGCAGCCCGGGAAAGAGGTGATATAGCATATTTAAAGTACCGTATTTTTCGCACTATAAGGCGCATTGGATTATAAGGCGCACCTTCAATGAATGGCCTATTTTAAAACTGTTTTCATATATAGGGCGCACCGCATTATAAGGCGCATAGAATAAAAGGCTGGGGTTGCGTTATGCATCCACTAGATGGAGCTGCGCTAAAGGGAATGTCAATAAAACAGTCAGATAAGTCAGTCAGTCAAACTTTATTAATAGAATACAAACCAGCGTTCGTACAACTCCGTTCACTCCCAAACAAGTTAGTGCATTCACAATACTGTACCGTACAGTACCTGGTAGCTCTTATTTGCGCCGCCCTCATTGAAATTTATTTGTATTATGTAATGTACAATGTATTTCCAACTCCATTTGTCACAGTTCAAAGCTACATGAACAGCGTTCGAGCGCTCAGTTTTCTCTCCCCTCAATGTCGCATCTCTTCTACTAGATGGAGCAAAGGTCGTGCCTCCTTGTTCTTTTGCGGCAGGATGCATAAACATGCCTATGGCACACATGAACAGCTGGGACTGGAATTCCCCTTTACCGTTTTTACTGCTGTCACTTCGGCGACGCCCCCTGAATACGGTAGCCATAATTAACCAACATTGATCCATTTATAAGGCGCATCGGATTATAAGGCGCACTGTCGGTTTTTGAGAAAATTAAAAGCTTTTAGGTGCGCCTTATAGTGCGGAAAATACGGTATGCTAAACTTATTGTTCATCCTCCTCTCAATTCACTTCAACTAGGAGGAAAGCCCAATGCTTGATGAGTGTAATGTACATTTTGTTCACTTTTAACTTTTATTACCATAACTTTACCTATGATGGCTAATAGTTCAGTATTTGTCAATGAGACTCATGTCATTTGAATCTGCAGACTCTTATAGTATTGACATTGATCCTGATGTGCACTTTTACTTTACATTTAATGCATCTAACTTTTGTGAATATTATATTATATTTGTGATTGTTTTCTTAATTTGCCATCCAATGTATTTTCAATTTTTCAAATGTAGCCTATCTAAAAATTATTGTGCATTCATGGATTTTTATATTCACTGAAATACACTCTTATATGGTTATTGCCTTTTCAGAGACATGACTTTTCTGAACACACAAGTTTTTTTTAAAGTTATCTAATTATCAGTCCTGCCATTATGTGAGAGAGAACCGGGAGGTGGTGCATCTCTCTTTATTCAGAATAATTATGAATTTAAATTAAGGGATGATCTAAGGCTAAACTCAGTCAAAGGTGAGATAGAATCCCTGTTTGTTGAGCTGGCTTGTACCTTTCGGGGTAAAAATGTTATTGTTTGGGTTATTTATCGTCCATCAAATTTTTCCATCAAAGATTTTATTGAAACAGCTACAGATGCTACAGCTCTTGACTTAGTAAATTCTGACGATAAGCTTTGCTATATCTTGGGTGATTATTACAATATTAATATTCTAAAAAGTAATATGGTTGCACATGCTGATAAATTTATTAACACTCTCTATTCCAGTTATTTTTTACCTTTAATTTACAAACCAACAAGAGTTAGGGACAGGTCTGCTACCATAATTGATATTATAATTACTAACAATTTGAATTATGAAACAAACCCTGGAGAAAAAAACACTCCATCACTTCATACTCCAGGTATTCCTCAAAAAACATGTCATTGATGTCATGCCATTAAAATTTTTAAGTTAACTTTCATACTTTTTATTTATTTGCTATGGAATTTCATGGTGACTTTTTATTATTATTAACTGTGACTGTCAGGAATATGTATTTTCTAGCTAATGCTAGGTGGCTAACCATGTTAGGTAACCTTACTGTATTGCATCTGTGTGTAGACTTGTGGGGAGCTGCCTCCATTATGGGGACCAAAAGCAGATCATCAGGTAAATCATCTAATATTAGATCAACTACCTGATTTAGAGTTGGATATGGGCTCAGTTAGGCACTGCTGTCTGCAGAGACAATGAGGAAAGAAGACATGTGATCGCTTTGGTGCTAACAAACACCGCATTTTGGACCAAATATAACAAATGTGTCACAAAACATTGTGACAAATGCTTGTCCACAATAGTTTATTTCCTGTGTTTTTACTGATGTTATAATACGCTGCACAGGGGCAGAGAATGTTTTGAATGTCTATGTGAAAGCAAAAACAATAGTGTGAGTTATGGGGAATAGTAAGAGAATACTTCAATTTACAATTTGTATAGTTTGCATGTCCGATGATTTGATGTAGTAATTCAAAAGTAATGTAACTAAGAGTTAGTTTCAAGAGTTTCAAGAGTTAGTAACTAAGTAAAGTAATATATTACGTTTTAACGTATTTACATTTTTGTTAACTTCCCCAACACTGATGATACAGTTGTTAATAATGGAAAAAGAAAAACATTTCAAACATGAAATCTGCAGACTAAAACATGATAGAAAATATAGTACAAATGATTATTTTTTTAAACCAAAATGACAAAAGAAGCATAAAAACACACTGATTTTAATCTGGCCCACTTATGGAAGAGTGTAGGGTCCAGTCACTCATGAATTTAAGGGTTAAGATATAAAAGCTGTCAATTGTGGAGTGAATTTTTCCATCTAGTTAAAATCAACACATCACTAATGTCATTTCAAAAATATTTAAGAGAGTTTTTGATTAAATTTTATTGATTTTTTTGCTATTTAACAGTTCTATTTTATTTAGGAAGCACATTTACTGTCTTGTATTATAATGTGAAGGCTTTAAAATAAGCCCTTTTGGGCATTATTTACTTGTTGTCACTTATTTAATTGTCATTTTTATTATGTGCAAAAATAAATAAATAATTTTAAAAATTTTATTACTGAACTTGTCTTTAGCTTATATAGCACTAATATCTCCTGTATATAAAATGCCTAAAACCGAGCCACTTTGCTAATGTTCTCTACCCAGGCATTGACATTAAACACATGAAGATGCTTACCAAAAGCATCTTGTTTATGCACAACACCAATTCTTGGAAGCCAAGGCTAATTGTCTATTGAAAATGTAATGTAGTCGGGACCAAAAGGTATGTGTAGTTTGTTGTCAACAAATGCTTAAAAAAAAAGTCTATAGATGTGTATGACCAGAACATTAGCATCATAGGCTTGCCATGTTATCCATGATACATTAGCCTGGCTCCTGCTGTTTAGTACTGCTAACTTATTGAGATTGAGGGAGAACTATTTTAGTGACAGCTTCTTTGCTGCTAACATTACTTTATAAAGACTGCTAATGACAGGTGTCTGTAATGAGCCCATGGTCCAGATCAGTGGCTGTTTATTTTTAAACATGGGAAACATTTTGTCAAAAAGCTTCATTATATTAATAGCATACATTCCTGCCTACTAAATGCACTTTTGTTTTGAACATTTGCATACATATTGCAATCTTTCTGTTGCATGCTATATCAGTGTCAGTCCAGGTGGCTCACTGAAACCACAGAGTTTAGACAGAATAACACAATTACTCATGCAGCATGCAGGCCACATCAAAGCAGCTCCTCCCACTGCATCAAGTGTTTGAACACTCAGCTAGGACTTAAACCGAAAAGGGCATCTGTATTCATTGGCAGGTTTACTAGAGACAGAAGTGGAGTGCTTGATGTTTATAGGAGAATTACAGGGATTGAGAGGAAGTCAACTTGGTACTATTCAAACAAAATGTGTGCAATGGCTTGTGGGGTAAGTACAAGAGCTTTCTGTGAGTCATTTTATCAACAAAGCTTGCGTTTAATTTGGTTACAATAGTGCAAAGCATTTTAACTTTTCACATAAAACTCCTATAGAAAGCTAGTGTCCATGCATTGTTAGTTTGTCATGTTCGGGCAAGTCCCTAAGCCCTCCTTCTTCTTCCTAATATGTATCATTACCCACCTTCTGTCCTTCCTTCTAATCTTCCATTTCCCATGTTAGAGCCACTATCCACTCACAACTTTTAAACTGACCGTCAGCATTCTCAAGAGGGAAAAATTCATTTTGACACAAAGCAGAAGTGACTTTTTGGCCTCACCAGGTCAAAGCCTTTTCACTTGGAGAGATTTTTGGAGTTATGCCAGACTCTAGCCATGCTTATGGTCTGGAATTGGTATTAAGTGAGGGTCTGCAGCTGGATGTCCACAGAAGAAGTAGAAATTTTGTTAACAGATTTTGGTCTAACCTTTGATTAACCAAACGGGACTGTGAGCAGCTCCCTGTGATTTTACTTTTGCGTAACAGGCTGGATGTAGGGAAATCCCCTCATGGAACAATTTCATGTTGTTCTGACGTGGATTTGTTGGCGGATCAGGGCAGAGGGTAAGCTGGGACAGAGGTGTGGGACGCGTTAGCTATGGAGGCTACACAGATGCACAGTCCAAGCCTGGAGCAGGCATGACCCACAGACTCAGCCCGTCCTGGAGCACTCTGGACAGGTGAGAGGCAAAACAGTGAGGAGATGCTCAGTAGGTTTTCACTGCTTGTGCGTTGCTTTATTGACTTTACACATCCTACATGACTAACTGGGTCTGCAGCGTTCTGGACATGCTCAATCCTCTAGCTTTGAGTTTAACAGTTTACCCATATGACCCAGCATGCATTGCCAATATTTAGTTTCACTATTATTGATATTTACTTACACAGCAAATTGCCAAGATGCCGTCATAAGATCTTGTTTTTCCACTTATCATTCTTATAACAATATACTGTTATGTAATTAAACCAATGTGTGACAATGTACTGTAACACTTGAAGGTAGCGGCTGTATTAGCAAAACAACAACAATTTAAAGTGGCCATATTATGCTTTTATTCATATTTTTAAATTAGTCTCGATCACCTCTAGAAAATATATGTTTTTACAACCTTTAAAAACATGTGACTAAAAGAGAATGTTTTTAATTAATAAGTACTCTACTGATGCCATAAGAAAATGGTGAAGAGGCCAACAGAGGGCAGCAGACTGCAGGAGAGTGCAAAGTAATGCTGTCTTTTGCACATAATTTAAAGAAAAAATGCTGTTCACTTCCTTAAACTTTTTGTATGACTTCATTTTACTTTGAATGAAAAATAGCTGTGAGGAATCAGTGGATCAGTGTGTGGGAGTTTGTCGGAGAGGCGGAGGTTTGGTCAACAGAGCCTCAGAATTACGGGTGTGACAAGACACAAATCCAACAACTAAAAGCTCAATTCAGATAGAGATATCATTTCAGCCTGAGCTTTACCTCAGGGCAAGGTGGAAATCCAAACCTACTCCTAAAAAAAGAGAGCTGTGATTTGATCCCTTGTTGAGATGACTGATCTCCTTTGAACATTTAAAACTGTATTGTCTTGTTCAGATTTATTACTTTCTGTTCTCCGTATATTTTCTTGTGGCTCTTCACATACCCCTGGGCTTTTGTGCCAGATGAAATAACTGATGTTAAGCTGATAATTGAGTGTAAATTGCTTTTGTGACGTGCCTCCTTTCCTTCAGAACATGGAACCTTTCCACATGTTGTACTATGGTTTTTAATGATTTATAGGCTGTGGTTACATGCAGTCGTGAGGCAGTGATGGATGTTTTATTTAACTTTTTGTGTGAACGACAATGATTTTAATACTTTAGTACTCAGATTCAGGCTTATGTAAACAAATGCAATTATTCATTCACCATATTCATCCTCTGAAGTGGAAATACTCCTCTAAACAGCCTTCAATTCTCAGTGGGAAGACAACAATCAGCGTTGCGCCTCCCCTGCGCAGCCATAAAAGGCTTCCCCAGCTGGAGTGTGTCTTCAGGATGGGGGCAGAGTGTTTATCACTGACTTCTGCTCTCTAAACAGTTTCCCCAAGGAGGCCTCTTCTCTTCATGAAGGCTAGAAGGAAAGAAAACACTTTACCTGGAGGAGCAGGCTAAAGCATAAAACCCATTCTTAAACATGGCATATGCATTTACTGTTAAGTCCAACTAAGCTCCTATGAACGCAACATCTGCTGCCTCTGCTCCTGACAGAACACACGGCAAGATGAAAGGTTGTTTAAGGAAAAGAATATTTTATATCCCATCATCTTAAGAAGGCTCAGCAGTTTTCATTTCAACCTGTGAACGCATACTTAAACATACAGCACTAATACAGAAGAGAAAAAATAATAATGCACTGTGTATAGTGTAACCACATTTATAGACCCGAAAATTGGAACACATTTTCTTTACATATCATGGTGCATTTGAACTTACCAAGTGACAAAAAAGCTTCCAAAATCTATATCATTAACTGTATATAAAAAGTCACATTTCTTTGAATACTTTAATTTTTTTTTTTTTTTTTTTTTTTTTATTATTCATACAATCATAAAAACCACTCTTGAGGATCCAGGGAAAGCGACCACTAAAATAATATTACTATTGGTTGTAACAGTATTCAGTGGCTAAATGGAAGGCTATCGCAAAGTCTTCTAAGTAATTTGTTTTTATTGTTTTCTATTGATAAGAAGCACATTTGGCAAAAATATAGAGTATTTTGTGGCAATGATTATTTTATGGTAGAGCTTTTAAATAAAATAAACAATTTCTATTAGATTTCTGTGAGATACTTGTTGTATGCTAAAGCTAGTTAAGCTATAATATGTTTTAATAAAGTTTGGAAATCCTCCTATAAATCACAGAATCCTTAATAAAAACTTGACTGGCTAATTCTAAATTGTTATAATCAAACATAAAGTGGTGTGATGACTGGCCGAATGACAAAAAATGGAGTAACAAACTCTCTGTAAGCTAGCAGGTGGTGGTGCTCTGTCTTCAGGGTCAGTCCTATGTTCCCAGCTACCTATGTTCCCCGGTTTATAGAAACTGGGGAACATAGATACTCACCCGTTACTTCCATGTTGGCCCTTTTATTGTTGTTTTATTCTAACATCTTTAAACACAATTATTGTCAGGTCTTGTCTTAAATCACTCAGTAAATCAGTGATAACATCATTTGGAGATGAGGAGTGGTCTTAAGTGTGAAAACCATTAGCTAATTACCACCAGATGTGCCGTCTGTTGTGCTAATCTGTGTCTTTATATGAATCTAGAATGCGGACAGCTGTGACTATTAAACAGACTGACAATGAAGTGGAATGCTTGCACCGCTCTTTTAAACTTTCTCATAGTTTCTGCTGGAAAAACTTTTAACAAACCCATGTTGGCTTAGCGCACATTGTTATTCTTAATGTAGTTAGAGATTTTCTTTCTCCTCCCAGGGGTACGGCGGACTGGTTCGGTGTGAGTAAAGACAGCGACAGCACTCAGCGATGGAGGAGGAGGAGCCTTCAGCACTGCAGCCATCTTTACGGGGGTCTGAAGCCGCAGGTGATGAGGGGCATGGAGCTGCACAGTCAGGACAACCTCTCCCTGGCCAGCACTGAGACCCCTCCCCCTCTGTACCTCCCACCCCTGCACCCCTCCCACCAACACTATGGCATGCAGAGGGTAGGACAGAGACAGGACACTCCAACACCCTTCTCTTTATCACTTTCCCTCACTCTTTGCCCTTGTCTTTTAGACATCATTTTATATATAGATGAATTTTTAGGCAGTAAATAATTGGCCAAGGAATAACTTTTTGGTGTGATTCTGGAACACAGTCTGGATTCATTATCATTTTTTAAGGAATCTATACAATTAGGTAACGACATGACAGAAAATACTAACTCCAGTCACAAGGGGTCAGTAAAGAAACATAATATTAGCTTTCCATTTTGAAACATAAGACCTTTGTTGCTCAATGGATAGAGCATTTACTCCTGAACCAGAAGATCCTTGATTGGCAGAGGTCTAGTTAGTAGTTCTGTTTCTATTCTTTGCAAAGAATTTGTCTTTTTTCTGTCAATGTCAGTTGTATTTCCATGAATGGACACAAATTAAACTACCTCTGAATGTAACTGAATAGACATAAAACCAATCAGAATCAGAATCAGAATTCATGGAATTCAGCCAACGCAATTTGACATAAAGCCAGACAAAACAAATCAAAGCACTCCCCATTTCAAATAAACGAGTAGTTACAGACCGACTTCACGTTGCTAAGGATGATTTTCTGAAATTCTGTATTTTTACTGCTTAGATGTATAAATAATTCATTCTTCTTCTAAGCTCAGTACTTTCCTAACTTCTTGTTATAGATGTGTGTGCTATGGTCCAACCCCAGCCCTAACCACATACTGTATATACTGTATCTGCAGATTGTTGACCCTCTGGCGCGGGGGCGGGCCTTCCGAATGGCCGATGAGGTGGACGGTCTAAGTGTCCCACAGACTCCCATCACACCCGGTACCGCCTCGCTCTGCTCCTTCTCCAGCTCACGCTCTGCCCTCAACCGGTTACCACGACGACGCAAGCGGGAGTCTGTGGCAGTCATGAGTCTCAAGGCTGCAGCTGCACTAATGAAGGTTTACTTCATTACTTCATACTTACACTTTACATTAGTATATAACTTTTTTAACAAAACTCACTATTACCACCATATTCCTAGAGGTAGGCAGGTCTTCTAGTGTCCCTGTTTCCTCTCTACAGCGTATTATGTGGGATTTATGTTTGTTAGAGCATCATGTAGGGATGTTATGTAAAGCATATTAAACCTTGCTGATATATGGCAGTAGCAGAGGGCAGATGTCCCACTGTGTGTAACCTACAGCTTAAACATGAAGAGCGGAGGTCAGTGAATACATGTGTAATGTTGTTACTATGATAGCTGGAGGTGTTGCTCTGACATATGGTCCATGAGAAAACATACTGGATTGAAAGAAAATACTTTCCATATTCATTTGCCATTATTTACATGTACAGTTGATGTACAGTGAAGATGCAGTATTGTAAAAGTCAAAATTATTATTTTTTTAAATCAGGGTCGGACGATAGGTGACAACACGTCCGGCAGATGTCACAGACGGAGTTTCATGCCTCCTAGTTTTTTTGAAGAGGACACTGTAGACTTTCCGGAAGATTTGGAAACCTCATTTTTTACCAGAGTAAGTTATTTTGCAATAATCACACTACACTCACACTACAGTCTTCTAGTACAGTGGTTCCAACCCTTTTTTGCCTTGTATTTGTTTGCCTAGGCCTTTTCTCTTACCTTAAGTACCCCCTGAAGTTTATGTGTTAATAATTTTTCCAAAATGTGGTCCTAATAAGATGTGTGTGTTTCTACTGAATAGAAATAATTTTAATGTCTATCTTAATTACTTTACCTTGCTCTCCAAGCTGAATTGTCAAGAAATTTGTGAATTCACAAATTCATGAAATCCATCTTGTCAGAGTCCTGCTGATCTGTTTGGGTCTGAGCCGGTGGCTGCCGGGACAATGGTGTGGCAGTACAGCTGTGAGTGGGCGGGTTTAGGTTTGCCAACAACCTCTTTTAGCGATACTTGTTAACAACATGGCGATGCAGAAAAACTTAAGGTATGCTGCTCTAAATTTACAAAATCTTCTAACAGCATCATTGTATTTTAATGTCGTAGCAGTTTGTTGTTTAGCTACAAAGCTGGGGCTTTATCCAATCACCTCCATGTATTCTACTGAATGTCCTGCCCCTTCACAAACGTTTTCAACTGGAGCCATTCCAGATTGATATAACATTAGCAACTCTTTGCTAACAATCTGGCTTTTGCTAGGTTATTTATTAGCACAAAGACATTATAGACTCACTTTATTGTAAATAATACTTGTTTGTTTGCATTTTTTCTTTTTAACTAAAATTCAGGACAAAAAAAATCAATACAATAAATAATCTGTCTGCCTTTAAAATAAATAAAAATGAAATAAACTATGTTAAAAGAATTACTTTCTATATTTTTTTTTATGTTCTAGAAATAAATTATATAAAATAATTCCACGTATTGCCTGCAATATATTCACGTACCCCTAGGGGTCCCTGTACTCCTGGTTGGGAAACACTTTTCTAGTACTCAAGAGGAGACTTTTATTAGCAATGTTCCAAAATCAAATATTCCAGCTTTACACAATTTTTACTCTGCTTTGAGTTTAGTGTTTGAACAATGCCATCCTATAGTATTCACTATCTTCTTATCATTACATAATGCATTACCAGTATTAATCCATGTTTCATGTTACTTCCATTTTCTCTTTTTATGTTTTTTTTTTATTACTACGGAGGGGAATTCAGTCAGATTTCGCCATTGATGCAATGTTGACAAGCAGTTGATACAAAGATGACTGGCTAGAATCTGCTGGTATAGGCTGAACAATCTTGTCTATTCTATGATCTTTAATATATGTAGTTGTTTTTATACTTTCCGTCAGTTCACTTCATTTCGCTGCTGATACAGCTTTTTATCTTATTGGTTTGAATAATGTCACTTGCATTAGCTTGTGGGCCCTTCTATCCCTTATGTCAGTGTTTCCCAACCAGGGGTACAGGGACCCCCTGGGTATGCGAGCACTTTACAGAGGGTACTTGGAATATTTTTTTTAATAATAAAGAAAATATTTGCAATCTTTTTATATTAAACTATTGAAACTTGTAAAAGACAAGCCCAAGTTTCTCATTGACGATTGATTGATTAAAAATGAGTGAGTATTTTTTGAATAGGCCTAATAAAGCTTGTTGAGTTATTTTTCATGTCAATTTTTTCTTGTCAATTTATTATAAGTTTTTAAATATAGTTTTAAAAAAAGTAAATGTAATGTAAGTTTATTTTGTTATTTTTTAAAATATTTTTTTGTATTATATTTTTGTGTGTATTGTTATTTTAAAGGGATTTTATTTACATCTTGAATTTAATTTTCAAAGCAAAAAATGCTGGAAAATTTGCTTTTACAATAAAGTTAGTATAAAATGTCTTTGTACTAATAAACACAGATGACCACTCAGATGACTTTTTGAAAAATACGTAAACAAATGAGGGGGTACTTACGGTATGAAAAAAAGCCCAGGGGGGAGGGAACACAAAAAAGGTTGGGAACCACTGCCTTATGCCACTGGCCAACGCTACGTCACTGTCAACTAATGTTTTGTAGGATGGGCTGCATGACGACTTGTCTAGTTATGCTGATGAAGTGTTCGAGACGCCGTCTGAGGCCGCCATCAAACAACTGGATGAGAGCGAGCTGACAGGAAGTGCTTTGGATCGGACTGCGCTGGAGAGAAGTCACCTCATGCTGTGAGTTTATTTTGATGAATGCAAAAAATACCTCAACATGTCATAGAAGCAAAATTGAATAGTTTCTGACTGCTGTAGGCCTTTGGAACGAGGCTGGAGAAAGGCAAAAGATGGCTCAGTGGTGCAACCAAAAGTGCGTCTAAAACAAGAAGTGGTGAGTGCTAATCCACAGCAGAGAGGACAGAGGATAGTGGTTCCTGTTAAGAAGCTGTTCGCCAAAGAAAAAAGGCCTTATGGGCTTGGCATGGTGGGACGACTGACCAACAGGACGTACCGCAAACGCATCGACAGCTACGTCAAGAGGCAGATTGAAGATATGGACGATCGCAGGCAAGACATACAGACATTCAACTCATTTGTGTTTGAGCTTTCTCTTTTAAAATCGATTTTCTTTGCTCACATCTGTCAACACACTTTGAGACGTTTTGGAATACACTGTATCTATGAAAGTAGCCATCCCCTAAAATGAAACGTATGATCTTATCTTAGGCCATTCTTTTCCTACTGGATCACATTTGTTCATTTGCTCATCACTGGGTTGGCAGTCACTATCTACGGGATCGCTCCTGTGGGATTCTCACAACATGAAACAGTTGATTCTGTGAGTGTATTTTCCATAATTGTAATGATATGTTTTGTTTATTTGCATCTTAAAATGAGCATGCTTATTTGAATGTTGTTAGGTATTGAGGAACAAAGGAGTATACGAGAATGTGAGGTTTGTGCAGCAGCAGAACTTCTGGGTTGGTCCAAGCTCAGTAAGTGCCTTTTCTCTGCTCTTTAATTGTAATTAGCTCAAAAATCACATCGATTTCATGGCAGTTAAACTTTCTTCTGTATTTTTAGGAAGACTTAATCCATCTGGGAGCTAAGTTCTCCCCTTGCATGCGTCAGGACGAAGAGATATACAAGCTGATTCAGGAGAAGAGAGAACAGGAGCAGAAGTCGGGCTGCTGTGTGAGGAATGACCGCTCCGGCTGCCTGCAGACTCTACAGGAGGAGTGCTCGGTCAGTTAAGCCATAAATTTAAAACAAAACATCTAGAAAACCCATGTCAGTGTGAAGTGAAATAATTATTAGGTTCTTGGTATTAAAATATGTGTTTAGCTTGTGAAATGAAAACCTGAGATTATTTTTACAGAAACACTGATTGATATTCACCTCTTGTATTTTTACAAACTCATCCCAGAAATGTAACTTTTCTTTTCTTTTCTTTTAAAATACAGAGTACTCTAGCAGTGTGGGTAAAATGGCCTCAACACAATGCTCCAAATCTGAATGGTAAACCACGGCAGTATGGTGCAGTCTGTCATCAGGACCCCAGGTAACAATAATATATGATGTAGTTATTATTTACTTTTTAGCAAACTGCTCCAGGTAAGGCTCAAACTCACAACCTCGGCATCACTCAGTAGGTTATAGTCTTATAAGTACCATGCGGTGACTGATTGCACCGCTGGAGCTTACAAAAGCGTATATGTGTGTTTGTGTTTAATTTGCATGTAGTTTGTAAATTGAGATGTATATAAGTATATCCCTGACCTAAGACTAAGTGACTTTCTGCTGTTTGTGTTCTGTAGGATTTGTCTGGAGCCGGCTTCAGTTTCACCTCATGAGTGGCCTGATGACATTACCAAGTGGCCAGTGAGTACATTTGCATAATAAACACTTTGAACTATTGGCGTTAACAATGGAATATACATAACTGTGCCTTCAAAGTTTTTGCTCCAGGTGAGGCTTGAACTCACAAACTCAGCATCTCTCTGCAGGTTACTGTCGTATAAGTACCACATGCTGACTGATTGTACCACTGGAGCTGCTTGTGCTAATAGAGTGACTTGATTTGACTATATTTAAGCCACAGTCTGTTTATTCTGTTTAGGTTTGTACAAAATACAACTCTGGGAACCACACCAACCTTCCGCACATCGACTGCACCATCACAGGCCGGCCCTGCTGCATTGGAACTAATGGACGGTTAGAATTTATCTTCTGTTTTTAACACTTAAAAACACTAAAGCCATGTAGAAAATAGATTACAAAACAGTATTATATCACAAATGAAGATGTCCATAAAAATAATTAATAATTTTGACCGTAAATAGTGAGCCTCTAGAATTTAAGAAATTTGCACAGATTATATTGATTAACATTTACGAAGTTGAGATTAAACCAGAAACCATTTTTTCTTACTCTTTTTGTACTGGATGGTGATCTGGCTTTTATAGGACTTTACTTTTCATCACACAGGTGCCACACTCCTGCATGCCAATTGTAACAGGTTTAAGGCTTTGAGAGTTTGGCAGTGCTATTGTGCATATGACTGTTACTTAGGAGATCTCCGGTACAATGCCTTACTAAACTGACAGCTACCACAGAGTGAAAAAATGCTCATAAATAGAGGCCTTTTGTTGTTGCAGATGTGAAATCACTTCCAGAGAGTACTGTGACTTCATGCACGGCTACTTCCATGAAGAGGCAACCCTCTGCTCACAGGTAGAATAAATGTTAGCCCTTACCTATGCAGTTCCTGTATAAGCTGCAGAACGGCTGTCAATTGCAGTGCTTCTTGCAGTAAGAGCTTTGGAGGAAAATGGAGGAACCACTTTTACACAAATTAAGAGCTCCAGGTGAGGCTTGAACTCACACCCTTGGCACACTCTGCAGGTTACTTCTAAGTACCTCAAGCTGACCAATTACAGTCTTTCATTTATAGAGAATTCAGCTCTATCACTCTCCTGACGGGCAGTTCGCTCTACCTGATTGAGTAATGAGAATGACATCTTGTATCATCCTTTCCTCCAGGTGGCCTGTATGGATGATGTATGTGGTCTGCTGCCTTTCCTTAATCCGGAGATCCCAGACCAGTTCTCCAGACTGTGGTTGTCGCTCTTCCTCCATGCTGGGTGACTACACTCTAAGTTTTACAAAACTCATAATGTAATGACAATGAGAGTGCTAGGCAATAAACCTAAACACACTTATTGTGGCTTTGTAGTGAAATATATTGATTTGTTGGGCTTCAGGATTCTGCACTGCCTGGTGTCCGTGCTGTTCCAGATGACTGTGCTGAGGGACCTGGAGAAGCTGGCTGGCTGGCTGCGGATCTCTATTATCTATGTGCTCAGTGGCATCACCGGCAACCTGGCTTCAGCCATCTTCTTGCCTTATAGAGCAGAGGTAAAAAGCCCTTGGATCAAAAATATGAAGTGTCAATGAAAGAAAACTTAACCTACATTAGCTGCATTAAGCCCTTGCCTACGAATTGAAGTCATCTTTATAGCTTAAGGACTTTGTCATTAGTATTTTCATACTAATAGGCCTGTTACATCCTCGTTGCATGAAGCTTTATTTATCTGTGGTGTTGTTTAGACAAATAGATTTACATCATGGGATGACAAGGAGAAAACTTTAAATACTATAAATACTAATTAATGTAAGATCAGCTGGTCACAGCTGTGGACAGCCTTTTACACTGCTCTTTATCTTCCATGTCCTCACGCAGGTGGGGCCTGCTGGCAGTCAGTTTGGGATCCTGGCTTGTCTCTTTGTGGAGCTCTTTCAGAGCTGGCAGATCCTTGAGCGGCCTTGGCGGGCGTTTGGCAAGCTGCTGGCAGTCACAGTCTTCTTCTTCTCTTTTGGCTTGCTGCCATGGATTGATAACTTTGCCCACATCTGTGGTTTTGTATCAGGATTCTTCTTATCCTTCGCCTTCCTGCCATATATCAGGTAATTAAAGAAAATATGATCAATGGATTATTGACAAAACAATCTCACAGAATCTTTTAATCTTTTGGAAGCTTTGGCCGTTCGGATATGTACCGCAAGCGGATCCAGATCTGTGTCTTTCTGGTCATCTTCTTGGGTCTGCTGTCCACTCTGGCTGTCCTCTTCTATGTCTACCCTGTCAAGTGTGACTGGTGTGAATACCTCACCTGCATCCCCATCACAGACAAGTTCTGTGAGAAATATGACCTCAACGCTCACCTGCTCTGAAGATCTCTGAACTTCAGACTGGTCACAACATATGGAGGATGTGGATATGCAGCTATTGTTGTGGAGTATTGTACTTTGAAATTATACTTTTTTATTTGAGGTATTATGAAGATTGCATGGACTCCTATGCATGTCTGTGAAACTAAACCAGACTAAATGAACAATGTGTGATTGATCTGTAGCTGGTCTAATCAACGATCACATATGAATGAGCTCTTTTTTTACTTGTCTCGCTCTT
Organism: Bostrychus sinensis; assembly: GCA_020698575.1. NCBI lineage: Eukaryota > Metazoa > Chordata > Actinopteri > Gobiiformes > Eleotridae > Bostrychus > Bostrychus sinensis. The sequence goes on along the minus strand of CM036260.1, from coordinate 10,940,063 downwards.
AGAAAATACATACTCTAACACAACATCGCCCTCTAGTGGCTGAAATAAACGTTGTATCCGGTCTTTTTACATTTCATGATCATCCTTTGGTTAATAATTCAGTAAAATGTGCCTTTCAGAAAATATTTGTAGACTTAGTGTTGTTTTATACCACATAATAGCCTTTAAAGCACATTTTTCACATGTGGTTATTTTGTTAACTGTGTGGTACAAACTGTAAATAGCACGTGAAAGAATTTTGTGTTAATGATTTTATGTGTGTTTTTAACTAATGTGATGAATTGATTATGGTGGCGTTTTAGCTACCTTTTAATAAACCCAACTAATATAATCTCTATTTTCCCCCTATTCTTATGCAACTTTACACACATCAATATTGACACAAAAATATGTAAACATATTGGTGTAAAAATATTGGTGTGTCCACTAGAGGACGCCCTAACATTAGTGAAAAGTGAAAATCAAAACACGACTCCTGCTTGAGATATCATTTAGAAGTGTCCCATTGCCGTGTTATTCTAAAAGATTTGATAGTCATTAACTGAAGCAGAGATTATTACCGTGCAGAAGTCTTACGTACGTTTCCATAATGCCCTCCGTGGTTTCTCTCTTTCCCGTCTCTCTTCGCATAAACAGACTGATTGCAGTGGCATTCATTAAGCCTTGTGTTGTAATTGAGTTTGAATAAGTGTGTCCTTGTGTTTGAGAGGGATGAAGCAGACGAGGCACAAATCTAGATCCAAACGGTGAGAAAACCTGAAACAACTGGGCCTAGAATGTGTACTATTAAAACAACATAAACAGTTATCTGATTAATATTCACGTAATTAGACCTTTTATTAAGTTGATATTTTATTTTATTTTATTTTATTTCTGTGCTGCTAATTTGATTTTGTCATTTCCAGATCCTTAACATTGTAATGTATCACTCCGCGCATACACAGGCTGCTAAAGTAATTATACTTAGCTTCTGTTAGCTTAGAAACTACTGTCGTTATCAAACTTGGTTATATTTCTTCATAAATAGTTAGAAAATATAATGGAGTGCTAAAGTAACGACTATAATGAAGAAAGACATCAAAAGAGAGAGGTAAAAAAAATGGTCTTGCCCAGTTGAATCAAGTGCATGTCTTCAAAGCGGCTAAACACATATAAGGCGAAAAACTTTTAGTCATTTAGCTAAAAATACTTTGTACCTTTTGCATTGCATATACTATAACTTAAACGTTATATTCAGAGCTTGACATTTATTTTTTTTCTCACTGGCCACTGTGGCTAGTCTTTTGCAAAAGTTACTAGCCAATTAGTGTCTTTATTAGCCAAAATTTAATTAGTGGAGTTTTTGAGTATATTTTATAAGCCTTAAAGAAATGTCAGATTTGGTTTTATGCATGGACAGGGATTTATAACATATAAAAAATAAAGAGTATCTCTTTACTGAAGTGAGTTAAAGTATCACATGAAAATTTCTACTTAAGTAAAAGTATAAAAGTACTCCCTTTTAAATGTACTTGAGAGTATAAGTACTTAAGACAGACTAAACAACTCATTAATGTGTTAAAAGTGAGGTATTTTGCATAAAAATTGTGTTGATTCCAGATGAAATGAACAAACCGGTGTAGTAGAAGAGACTGAATCTGTCGGTGAGGTCTTCTGTCTTTATTATTTTGATGTTTCTAACGGAGAACTACTTTTCTATTTAAGTCCTGGGTGTCTACAGTGAGGAAACAAAAACATGATTTTAAACCAAAACTCAAATAAATGTAGTGGAGTACAAAGTACAGATACTTGCTCTAAAATGTAGTGAAGTAGTGGCTAGTGTTAATGTCAAGCCCTAATTATATTTCTAGCAATATGTGGTGCCCTAGTCACAACTTTAAGTATTTCTTACAGCCTACAAAAAAAAAAAAAATATTGATTTTGAAAACAACTAAAACTATACATTTTCTTTCCCTTGCACAGAAAGGAGGCAGAATGATGCACCTTTTCCCCGGACAGCCGGTGATATTGATTGTCAAAACCATTTGACATTTTGCTCATCAGGTTATTTGAGGCCAGACAGAATTTCCTTCCAACTTCTGCAGTGACCTTTTTGTGAAGTTTTGCCGTTTATGTGTGCAGAAAGACTCAACCCTGAACGGCTGACATTTTATTAGCCTTTGTGACAATCCAAAACTATTAGACTTTATATTTCTGCCAAGGTTTGCCCAGAGGTTTGAGGGCCTTGTTACTGTATTATCTGTGTTCAGTTCAATCCTACTATGTTTAGGCTATATGGAAAATTCGGGGGTGTATGCCTTTATAAAACGTGTAGCAGCCAGGCCAGTCCAGTTTACCAACCACAAAATCTATTCTATGTCCAATACATCTTTTTAAAACTGCCACGTTCTCTGGCCCATGCATCACATTTTTAGCCTCCTTTGTCATGAAAGCCACTAATGGCAGCTAATAGTGATGAACAAATGACTCTGCTGACAGAAGGGAAAATCATGGAGAATTCTGGAAAAATCGCCTCTGCCTTGTCTTATCCCATCATTATCTCTAGAAGGTGCTCAGGCTAATAAAGGCAGCACCCATAGCCATTAGGACCCCTCCCCCCCCCTTCCTCCTCCTCCTTCACTTTTCCATTCCCTACTGACCCACCTCCCCCAAAAGGAAATTATCTCTCTCTCCTCCATACTCTTATGTCTCTATTCCTTGATGTGTGATATTGTCACGTCCTGCTCCTCTGCTTGTTCATTTGGCCTCTTACCTCCACTTGTTCATCATTTCTCAGCCCCCACCCCTCGAAACTTTCCATCAGGAGTCCTTTAGAAATGGTAATGTGACATGAAGAGGATGGCATCTACGAGCTATTGATCAGCATCAAACAAGACCCATTTAAATGCCCCCTGCTCACACCCTTCCCCCACTTTCCTATTCTTAGATTTCATGTTTTATGTCTAGGTGTTAAGTAAACCAGTACAGTATTTTAAATGTTGTGCATATTTACTTTTAAGGTCATGAAGAGTCCACTTTTTGTACATTTTCCATGGGGCACTAACCCGGTGGAATGGGGAACCAAAAGGTGAGATAAACATTAGTGATTAGTGAATTTGGGTAAGTAAACTTTATAAGGTCTGCACATTCATTAATTTTCGTTCATTACTGGACCTTATACCAGCAACCATGGGCCTGAGGCGGGGTACACTATGAATATTAGTCAGGGGCTGACATATAGGGACGTAGCTTGACAATCACATGTATTCACTATTAGCCATTTAGATTGGCTAAATTCAATAGGGCTGCACAATATATTGCAAATGTGTTATATTACGAGTTTAATGTCTGCATATTGCAAAGAACTCTGACTGACTTGCAGCCTACATAGATTCACACTGTACCAATGTCTAATGAAACATTCAAAATGTCCTGGTTTATTTGTATTTCTTTCAGACAGAAAAATACAAATATTGCAGAATCAGATAATATCATTACCAGCACTCATTAGGACTATCCAAGAAAGTCTAAGATAGACCACATTCAAAACCTTCACTGCCTATAGGTAAACCTGTTTTCCTCATATTTAATAAATCCTTGTCTACACATAAAACCAAACTCTACACTTTTTATCCTATGCTATCAAATAAATACAAAACAATATTTAAACTAATTACATTCTGTCTATTAAAAATTCTATGTGACTAGTAACTTTTGAAAAGGACGTGCCACAGTGGCCAAAGAGCAAAAATGTTGCTGTCAAGCCACTGACCATTGCAATATACAGATTACTTTGAAGCATATTCAGCTTTAAAAAAAACTCAAATGAGTGTCCTAAACGTATTTGGATACATAAAGCTTTTATTGCTAATTCCCATAATCCATCCACTTATCATTTATTTTAAGCCTCTGTAGTCTTTACCTTGGAGAGTTTAGATGTTTACTTAGTTGTGTCAGTGCAATCACATCCACTGTTTGTTTGTATTTAGTCTATAAATCATATAGTACTATAGCTGGTTTGACACTAGTATTGCGTCACTCACTACTGACAGCTCACTGGCCTATAAACAGCCTAAAAATAGCTGACGCAATCCAGATCTGTTATGTGTTTTGCCATACCAAACTGAATAAAGAGCTCGTGATGAGAATGATAAATAATAGTTAAATGTTGTGTCTGCAGAAGTAGAAAGCTGACCCTGAAATGGGACCCTGCCAGCTGGCCAACAGGTGGCCATTGTCAGACCCTCTCCTCATTGTGCCTTCAGCAGCACAGTCTCCTCAGGCTCAGCAGCCAGGCCATCAGGTGAAGGAGGCTGGAGGGACAGAGGTAAGGGGGAGGGGTAAGGTAGGTCCCACTGTGCACCTGTCTGATCACACCGCCCATAGCAAACTAAGTCCCTTTAAATCCACATGGTCCTATCTACCACCTGGACCGACAGTGAAGAACCTCTTTACTGTCTGTAATTCATATACAAAGGTCTATTGACAATTAAGATATCAGTATATTTTAGCACAACATTAACAATGCAGCTGTTTTTTTTCCCTATTAAAAGGCTTAGGAATTTGTATTCCCAGAGGCCAGTGTAATCCCCTAGAAATACTCACAAGCTCCTATATTCAAAAAAGTATGCTTATTCCCTCGGGCTACTGTTGTTTTTTACACGTAGAGCTAATTAGCGAGTTTGCTTAGCCTGTTGACCACAAGAAAAATTGATGACCCAAAACCATGTAAATAGCTAAAAATTAGTAGTAATGGTTGCATGGCAAATGGCATGGTAGGAAAAGCACTTACTTTAGCAAGCTAGCATTATAATAAAATATTGTTGGCATTTTAATAACATTTTGAGCAAGCTGACATTATAACATATTCATTATGTATAGTAAGTTATTATTTTGTAAGTTGGCTTTCTGGTATTTAGCTTTAACAACAGCGCTTAATGGTCTAACATGCTCTATTTTAATGCAAGTTTCACAGTGACATATTTTGTGGGGTAATCCAAAAAAAGCTTAATTTAACTTTCATTTAGTTATAACTCCATAAAAGTATTATTAGCAGTAAAAAAAAATTCTTCTTGACAAAACAAAAATGCTACGTAAATCTTGGGCAGTGGGCCATTTAATTGGGACCTTTGTAGCTAATTACCAAGCTTTTCTTGTCTACAAAGTAGCACTGTTATCTCAAGGACGGAGCATCCTGAAGAAAGCTCATTGACCAAAGATGCTGCTTGCTCTTTATAATGAACCTTAGATGCAACACTAGTGTTACATTGCACCTTGTTATTCTTTAGAGACTGTGCAGAAACCTACTGTAGGTTGAAAACCAGAGTAAATAACGATATATTTTAGAAGCTCCCTCAGTAGTCCCCGCTCCCCCATGTTGGGCTGTCATCTCCAGAGGACAGTCCTGTGGCTTGTGCCATGTGTCCTCCAGCCGTCCCAAAGGCCCTCTATTATCCTCCACTCATTGGTCCATGTCACTAATTACACACACACACGCACACACACAGGTGCAGCCTTGCACATGCTGCTCATTAACCATAACAATACTGCTTTGCTCAATGCCCTCTCAGACTCTCTTCATATTATTCAGGATTTGTAATTCTCTGTTTCTCCGGCCAGGCTGTGTATGCGTCTTAGTGCACGCAACTCCCCCTCCGCCTCTGTCGGTCCTGTGTGGGCAGTGTCTCACTGGATTTATTTTCAGGGAATTGTTATCTGATATTCACACAGTACACACGGGATGGAGAGCGGAAGAGAAGCCAAGATGATTGCAAAAAATAAATGTGACAAAGAACTCAACTGTTCAATAAAGGTATCTATGTATCTTTAGAAAAGAAACATCTCACTGGGATGTCAGAGTCAAGAGAATTAAGAGTAAGAGAGTAAGGCACTGTCATCCAATAAAATGTTAAGTTATCAACCTAGTCAGTTTTGAAAACATCATTTTAACTTTTTACCTGGCAAATTTAATTACTCCGCACTTGAATAAACTAGACTGATTAAAATTATCTGGTATTGCAATGCAAAAGACCTGAGCGTCAACAATTTTTGGTGCTAAAAAAGTTATTTTTTGGTGCTAAAAAAGTTATTTTAAACTGACGTTGGTCATAAGTTTCACTAGCGCCATATAAAGAGGCTAAAGTTTGTATATGTTTAGTAAGGGTAGGGGAAAATTTTAAATCAAAATAATCTGAGGAATAGTACAGCCCTAGAATACAATATATACAACATAATCTATAATGACCGTTGTTGGAAGAATATGGCACTTCCGCATTGCATTCCTCCTAATGCATGTTTAATTCCCTTCTAATTGGTTAGCAATGGGTCAATAGTTAGACACAGAGGACAGGACCATTGTGTCTGGTGTAAGACAAGCAGGACTAATCATTGTACAAGGCAAGTCTAGGCCTGTCGGACTGAAAAGGGGCAGTGAGGGGCCAATGGCTGTCATGACTCAGCACAGCACCACATGAAAAACAATAAAGAGAAAACTACTGCACTCTCCATCAAGCATTTAACTTTGTCATAACTTTGGTTTTACATTAAATATCAGCCAATAGAAGGGGTTCTAGTTTGCTAGATCAATCTTTCATGCTTTCTCCAAATACACGTTGTTCTGGAATTTTTGGCAGTGTAGGTTTTGGTCAATTGGCAAGACCTTGCTTCACACAAAGGATCCTGCTGTTTGTTGCTATTAGATGCAAATAACTCTCCACTATCCAAAGACATTTACATCTTTGTCTTTATAATTCATCATCCCCATTTCAAGATACAACTTACTTTTAAATCAATCTCTCATGAATTTTTGGAACACGCGATCAGACGAGACCAGCCGTAACGCTATCATCAACATTATCTATATTCTTCTTCCCTCCATATAAAGAGCAATTTTCTCCCTAACTTTCCATTTATGAAATGCCGATTTTCAAGTTGATGGCCTTCTGTATTGATTGGTCTCTGTCCGCTGTGCAGCACTTTAAAATGGATCTTAATCTTGAGCAATCAGCTAATCATCCTCGGATAAGTAGGAGGAATCAAGTGTTTTGATCTGGAGAAGTTGAGGGAAAAAGTGTGATGTGGAAAATTCCACAGGCAATCTCATGCGTCCAATAGATCACTGCCTTTGCAAAAGCTTCTGTCAATACGTTTAAAAGGATTAGGCCTAAATCAACAGCAGCCTCTTTCCTCTCATTCTTATCAGGAGACACCTGTACACCTTACTTTAGTTTGTTGTTTAATCATGTTTCTTTATAGACCTCTTCAGTGGGAGCCACAGAGAACACACACAGAGTTACATGAAGCAGGCCTGTAGCTTGTCGCCATTTAATCTCAAAGTTTCCCATCTGCAGATAACTGCAGGTCACCTGTGTAAATTACATTTGGATGCAGCCCTTCCTCTAGATAAGCACCTTATTATTTGTTTTCCATTTCTTTGTGCATTAGTGTAGCCAAGAGTAGATTTTGTGACAGAAAATTTTCCATGCGCAGTAGCTGTATCATATTTCACAACTTCTGTGTGACGGTTAGTCGACTTGTGTTTGTTCCTAAAGTATTACTGGTCAATTTCCTCCATTTGCTTCTTGGTATAGCCATCATTCTTCATTTTTGACAGGCTTTGTGGCATCGCTGGGCAAGCTCAGGCTTGTTGAGCCATCCCTCCCAAGGTCTGAGGCATGTGGGCTGCACATACATCCACACACAAACACAGCCTCTTCTCCAATCAAATGGAGATTTGCTCAATGCCCCACAACTAAATTACTGATTTTGGAGAGAACACAGCTCTTCAGACAAGGCCAATCATGTGTGGCTAACCCATCTGACTCCAGACCCATGCCAGCAGGAGCTTTCATTTGCTCTTTAAATAGATTCTGTTTGGGACCATTTTTACTTAAATGGAAATTAACATGTTTCACAAAACCCTAGTTACCTTAATTTTGATAAATAAAATATATTGAAAATAAAACTATTTTTAGGCAATTTTTAGTCTGTTTTTGCAAATTATTGTTCCGTGTGCCTCGCCTATTTTATGGTCACCAGCTTGTAAGCCCCAAAGATGACAGTTATGTCTGAGCCAACAATTACAAGTCTGGTCTTGAGACAATATGGTCATTGTCCATTTCCTTTATTCCTCCTCTCAAGTTAAAGACCAAACAATTTGTCTTTAACAGTTCCTGTCTGTTCAAGCTGCAGCTCTATCCTATTGGGTACATAAAAGTCTACCCCTCCTTTTTGAGACTTGACAAAACCAAGTACATAAAGCCCACAGCTCGGCCGTCCTACTGCTCAATCGGACAGTATAGATTCAGACACAACAAGTGTGGTGTGGCCATTTACAGGGGCCTCCGTGGCCCTTTATGACCCGGGTGGCTTGTTACAGTGAATAGGCCCCTGCCAGTAGCCAGCGGTGGTCAGGGGTATACATGGTAGAGGGTCTCTGCAGGTAGCTATTGTCATGGAAAACACAGGCCTGAATGGAAGAGGATAGGCAGGACACACACATAAAACAGAGGAAAGCATGAAGAGACAAACTGCCGACCACCTCAGAGATGTCATATGAAGACTGGACAACTAAAGCATAATATTTGATCAAATTGATCATGCCTTGTTCTTGTAATTCCTAATTCCTTAACTAGAAGCACCTGGAGACTGCAATCATTACATACAAATGATAATAGAGACTTGGCATATTGAGCCTCTATAAGCATTTGTATGTAAAGATTTGATCCTTTACCAATGCCTTGTAGCTGTCGTTAGGGTCTTTGTGCCAGCTGGGATTTGAAACCCTGTTCTACTGACTGAGTGATACTGGTCACTGAATAGTGTGGTCCTGGACCCAGACAGTGTTCCAAATCCACACCAAAAACTATCTTCTATCTATCTATCAAAAACTAACTTACTGACTGACATATTCATTTACTTTTTGAATTAACCCACTAACAGACAACAGCCAAACCAAACAGCAACACCAGCAAAAACATAACCTCTTTGGTGGTAAATATGCTAAACGTTAGTTGCCAAACACAAACCTAGATTTGATTACCTACACCAGTTTCAAGCTCCACTCTTTCCACTCTGACCCCTGAGTCTATATACTGTGCATGATATGATAATATTTTTATACATCTGTCTATTCATACTTGTTAGGGTAAGAACTTTGTATAGAGACCTTATTGGCTCAGTTGCCCGTCAGCCATGTTGGAGTGGGCAGGCCAAAGAAAGGGTTAAAAGGCTCCGGCTGCTGATAATCCTCCAGCGTTAAAAGCCCTTCAGAAAGACGTGACGTGTGTGAGGTAATCAGTAAAGGATTCAAGTGTGCCTAAGAGTGTGCACACACAAACACAGAGCACCAGTAGAACAAAAAGGGAGGGAAAAGGGTGAGCAGCAGAGGGAAGGAAAGAGAATAAACACTCCTCACTACTGTCTGAGCCGTTTTCTCCTCGGCTCGCTCAATCCCTGCTGTGTCAACACAATGTGACAGTCATGTTCACTCTACTCCTCTCTCAATAAAATGTACACACAGAGCTAAGGCTGGCTCTGTGACCTTTCTCTTTCATCGCAGTCTTTTATTCCTGCATTTTCTATTCATTTAGCTGTTTGTTGCTGTAGTCATTGTTTTTAGGATGGGGGGGGGGGGGGGGGGGGCATTAAGACAAGACAGGTTAGAACCTTCCTTAAACTTAAGCTGAGTTCAGAGCTTGAATGATGTCATGCCGCAACTCCTCCATGTTAAATATCTCATGAACTCATTACAAACCTTTGTTTGTGTTTTACTTTGCCTTTCTCTTTACCTCTGCAAAGGTTATATTTTCGCCAGTGGTTGCTGTTGTTGATCTCCCTGAAATAGGAAACCCTGGTTGAGGTCCTGATCTGAAGACATTCACATTGCCAGATGGGTCCACTGCCTGGGCAGAGGTCTACACCCTCTGAGTGCTTTTACATTCTACTTTTTTTCTTTTCTCCCTATTTCTTTATGCAGTACTAGAGGTGTCACTTTCTTTGTTTCAGTAGCCATTGCATCAATGGCTAGGGTACAAGCATTAAAATAGTTAATAATATAAATACTCTCATTGTTTCACAGATAATTACAATATGTCATTCTATTGGGTGTTTAAACAGTTTTCCTGAAATGGAGAAAATGGCATATCTTCATTTGGCTTATAAATCTGTTTCCTCAGTCTTTGTAAACAGAACAGTCATTGATTTGTTACTAAGAGCTGTACGTTGGCCACTTTCCCTATTCTCAGGAACCTGCCAATCATTTCCAAGCAAACTGTCTTCAATTACCCTCTGTATACGATCACAGCAGGCATTGAGAATTTGGCATTTAGATGTTTAATTGACTGTCACTGATAATGGGCTTGTAATCAGTCAGGCTTCAGCTGGAGGAGGCAGCTCGCTGACTGAAACTACCAGTGACAGATTGGGAGGTGAGGGTCCCACCACACTGACCTCATCTCCTCTGACATGAGCTAAGGAACAGCAACCTAAAATTATTTAGCCAAAACAAACATGGATGAGCATATGTTACTTTTGTTTTGTCTTTTGAAATATGTTCTTGAATTGAATTGAATGTGATATGTGAGGAGACACGACATGTTTCTGGCTTATAGGCAAAGTTGACAATCTTCATTTATAAACTAGTGATAACTATTCCAAGCTGTTATAAAAGATACTAGCCAACTCCAGTTGTACACTCACAGTGTACCCCTTGTGCCAATGCCAAGCCAAGATAAATGGAGAGGGCTCAGGAAGGGCATCTGGCATCATATAAACCTATTCCGTAGTAAAATTAAAATATTTTGTCTGGTCTTGGTGCATCACTGGCCAAAGCCAGATGATTTGCTGTGAGGGGAAAAGAGCAGCCAAAACAAACTGTTTAAATCTAGTCCTAAGCTAGCTAGTTGTTAGCTAGATCAGATTTAACTCCTTGTTATTGAAAGCTTTTGACTCTGTTGGAGTCTTTTGAATGTTCTCTTAAAAGCTTTGTTTTACTCAGCATTGGACCCCAGCAGAAGTTTAATTTATGTAATAAAAGTAACAAGTTGTAGCCTAAAGACTCTTGTTGGCCCTTGTACTGTTCTCAGAACTTATGCTATGTTAGCAGTACATCATTAGCGTCTCTCTTTGGGTGTGCGCTACATGCTGATGCTGGTGGGTCATTAGCATGTAGAGCGCAGCCACGGAGCATAGAGTCAGAGGAGTGTGCCCAGTGCAGTTTGTGGGTAGTTGGCCTCTTTACCGCTGCCTCCCAGAGGAGCAGACATGTTAACAGGTATTGTTGGGGGGGCTGAGCTGAGGGTGGTTTTTTAATAGCTCATGATTACTCTGGAGAGGGGAGCCCATAATTACAACCACAAATGATTTCACGCCCCTCACCCCCACAGTGTGCTCCATACCTAATCACAGGGAGGCACACGAGGGGTGTAGTGCAGGAATGGGAGTTTTAACAAAAGAGGTCCCCCTTTGTTTGCTGACAGGAAATCAAGAAAATGAAAAAATGAGGTTTCAGATGAACTGTACTCTGAATAGGGCTTCTGTATTTCCAAAAAGTCTTTTTAAAGTCAAATATTGGTTGGTATGGGATCCTAATTATTAGTGAACATCTCCAGAAATTAAAGGTATTGTTCTGTTCTTACTCAAAGTGTCTGGTTTTCAGGCACAGTCAGTCTTGGACAGTAGGACAAATATAGTTGGGAGTTTCATAAACTAGTTACCAGTAACCTAGAAAGAAAGCCTCTTAGCTCTTTTCTTCAGTGGTCGCGACAGCAAATTATTTTATTTACATAGGCTTTCACACCATTCTTAACACCAACCTTCTCCTTGTACAGTATTTGGACTGGCTCAAGGAGTACACTGGCTTGTGTGACCACTATAAACAAATAATGTATTATTTTATACAGTATATACAGTATGTTTTTTTCAGCTCTAAAATACTTTACATTAAATTAAAGTGTTGAGCAATAGGTCAATCACTTAGACTCCATTTACATTTGCAGTTTTTATTGGGTTAGTTTAAATGACATTCTGCCACCTTTTCCCGTAAGCTGGCCAAGGTTTATTTGTCATTACTTCTTTAGCTTCTTTCACCCATCAAATGTCAACTTATTTCAGTACTAGAGCACCAAGGTGATGGCATGGTAGTGGAGGACCACTAAATCTGGCGTCCTTTCATAGCTCTTTAAAGTAATTTTCCAGGAAAGCGGTGAGGATCTTGACCTTTGTGTCCTCAAACATGGCTGCAGCCTTAGCCGTCCTCTAAAGCATTTATACTACACAATCAAAACAAGTTAGCATTCTGCACACACATGTCTTCGGCCAACTCCGTGCCAGCTAGCCAAGCTGACACAAAAGCCCAACGGCCAGTCTACATGTTCTTATTGGAGGTACAGACAAATGGAGGAATGTAGGCAGAGGACTGTGCGAAACCCTACGTCTGGCCACATCAGCCCAAACTCAAAAGAGATTGGCCAGGAACGCGTAAAAGCGGGCCCTGCAGGAGAGAAATAGTAAAATGGGCCTTCTCTTCTTTTTCTATGCTTTTATTGTGAGCCTTTTAAGACTCAAAAAGAAAATACTGGAACATTGATGTCTGACTCATTCCAACCTTTTACATTTAATGACATTGGATTTGATGTGCTTTTGCTTTGCGATACACAGTGTTTTAACTCTTCAGATTGAATATAATGATGGTATCTGATCCAGTTTTAGCCATTTAATCAGAAGAAATAATTGAGACAACTGTGCCTTCAAAAGGGTTCAACTTTCAAACATTAGTTAAGCAGGTCAAGCTATGAGTAGGAGAGCTAAGTAGGTTATGTCTGATGTGTATTTGCTACCTCCATAACCCCCTTGCTCCTTTGGTTGTTTGGCCAGTTTATTTGTAATGGTCAGATTCTTTATGAAAATCTTGGGGGGGGTAAAAAAAAAAAAAAAATATATATATATATATATATATATATATATATTACTGTACATTTAAGGAAATTGGCTTGAGCCCTTGAAACATACATTGTATGGTATATGCATATACACATAGACAGCAGTCTATCTTCAACATTTAGCTAATTAAGAGGGGCAAATTGTAAAAAAAGTGCTCACTATTACGGCTTTGACTTAAAATGCAACACTAACTGCAAAATGAATGACGAATGAACATTATGCTGACAGGGACATTTTCTTCAACAATTCATGAAAGAAAAGTCAGGGTCATTTTGGTTGAATTTATTTTTCTGTCTCAGATATATGCTAATGACTTGTTTTATCCATAATAACAACATTGCATATGACATTGTTCTCATTATTTGTTCTAATGATGCTCCAGGGTCTCGTCATGAGAAGTGTGTTGTGTTCGCCTGTTACTCGTCGCCTCCTAATTGACCAGTGGCTAAAGGACAAACCTCATTGCAGTCTGCATATTTTTTATCTTTTCCTTCTTTGTGGATCTCCCTCTGTTTCTCTCAATTTCTTTAATTTCTTCTCTCTTTTCAGTGCCGTGCTTCTTGTGCCAGAGCTGTCTTCAGCCGTGCATAATTAGTTGGACCGAGGTGCCATGGGTCCAGGTCCAGGTCTGGCTCTGGCTCAGCCCGCCTCATTACAGAGAATACGCCTGTCTGGCACACCTTTGTCGCCTTCTTTACTCTGGGTCTACAATATTCAGGGAGCAAACCATGCATCCAAGTTTCACTGTGACTGAGGACAGAGTGACACTCACATTAAAGTTCAGAGCCACCTATTCACTTACTTTTAGGCCACCAAATGGTGTGTCAGAAAATTAAATGATTTCAATACTGTTCATTTAGCATTAGAGATTTATGTTACTCTTGACATTATTGGAGCTGTACACGGCTAAGGGAGTTGTATGCACACATCACTAAAGCCTATGATGTGTTTCTCATAGGACAAAACAAACTATCTCATTTGTGGCTGTATATACATTTCTCACTTCTATTGGAGGAGAATCCATAGATTAGATAGGTATTTGTCATACCTGAGTTCACTGCTGCATTTCTAAAGCACAGCCCAGCCCCATCGTGCACTACAAGAGCTGGTCACATCAAGGTTGCATTTTGTTAGGAGTCTAATTGGCCGTGAAGGGCACAGTATCATTTGGGAACGACATGTTTACTTTCATCATTTGTCTTGAGTTATTCTTGATAAGTGGGGGAATTTCGTAGAGTAAGGGAGCCAATATTCTGCTGTATTATTCTTATCACATAGCTTTACATTGCGTGGTAAATCAGATTACTGTGATGTGCCTTTGCTGCTGTTTGCTCTTGATATCACCTCACATCTCTGCTTGTGTATTAGTTTCTCTGTTACCTCTGCCCCCTCATTTTGCTGCCTTTTTTATTTAGTGCGACTCATTTACAAGGCTGAGTCGTGTCTTTGCCCCTCACTGCTGCCTCTCATCTTTTTCATTGTGTCATGGTGCCCTCCTCTCTCTTCATCTCCATCTCTATCTCCTCTAGTGCTTTTCCCTTCACCTTTTCCCTGTGGAGGTCCCAGTTTGCTTTGTTCTCCAGTGGCTAATTTGACTGTTCTACTTGCCAGCCTAGCAGCAGGAGTGTGTGTGTGTGCTGCAGCAGCTCTCCCCTGCCAGCTGCTGTTATACAACAGTAGTTCTTGGCTCTGCACACAAACAAATCGTTTGCCAGTGAATGCGCTCTAAATCACTGTCTCGTAGTGGCCTTTTGTGGCTCGTATCTGTTTCATTTCTGTTTGTGATGGATGTGTGCAGACTGTGAGCCTCCAGGTGAACTGTGATGACACTTGAAGTGATATATGAGCGACAAAGATGATTTATAGTAGTGTATATGCTGTCTACTTCAGTGGCTCTCGTGGTGACAGACAGGCAGACAGGCGTGAAGTCAAAGCCAAGCTCAGATTGGTTCCAGTGAGCAGAGTGTAATCAGCCGTTGAGCGTGGGATCCTTAAGTAGCTTTGAAATGAGGGGACACTCACACACATGTATGTGGGTCCTCCTCATGCACTTGTGCACACTCATGCAAATGCAGCCTTAAATACTGAAAGGCCACACACCACTGCATATGTAGAAAGCATGTCACTATCAGTGGGCCCTAAAGGGACCAGCGGAGCACATGATGTGCTCAGCACATATTCACACTCGGTAAATATGAGCCGCTGCCTTACCTGTCAGAGGCAGGTGTGGTCTCCCAAGCCCAATCACTTTTAATTAACCCCTTGTGGTGGAGGGGGAGGGGAGAGTGAAAGAAAGAAAGATTTTTGCTTGTCATTACCATGACAGATTGCTCAGGGCTGGGGATTGGTGGCAAATGCTCTGAAATATAAGAATTTAAGCATGTCTAGGTATTTAGTTTAGTTGTACGTCTTTATACCATTTGTATTTGCTACTAGAATCTATCACCAAAAAGTAAGTGCAAAATATTATGTCTCTTATCACCTTTGTGAGCCTTTTTAAGGCAGTTGAATACATTTGTTGAACATCTGGTTTTTGTCCATCCTCTGTCCTTTAACTGATGACCTCAGGTCATTCATTATAGTTTTAAGATAGTCATAATTAACTTAAAGTCAGGATTTGATGTTGGTTTCCATCACATGTTGGTGCAGACAAAGACACAAGGTAAGCTTTAACACAATGTGGTTAGTGATGTTTTTTTACACCTGTCAGAGCCGACACCTATTGACCCTGCATTTATTATTAAAGAGTGCTGGTTAGCTCGACTCAGGCCTGGCAGATAGGGTGTCTCTGCAGTCATCTTTATGTAATCAGAGGTGATTTCCTGAGAAGCCTGGATGAAGTCATGTTCAGTAAACAGTCTTTAAGTCATGCAAGTGACGCTAATGAGAAAAGGGGGGAATTAGTGACCCTTGTCTGTTGATTCACATGTACAGAAGAGAAGTGAGTAGCACACATTCACGCAGATAGAGTCCATCGCTTCAGTACACAGTTAAGAGAACCAGACAAAGCGTAATTGAATGAATCCGAAAGCACTGATGGATCCTGTTTGTGTGTGTTTTGTTGTGTTTCAGAAACCCCCGACATTAGTCTGAAAAGTGTGTCCTGTGTACAGCTCCCCTGGTGAGACAAATGCTCCAGTGCTTCACAAAGCAAATCGCAGCTAATCAAATAAGAGCCCTTAGCAGCAGCGCAGACATGGGCCACAAGAATGGGAGAATGGTGAGTGTGGAGGATGGGGTGCTAGAGGCAGTCTTCAAGAGGTCCTGGATAGGAGGCGGGGGTGGAAGGACACCTGCACAACCTTAAATACTGTCAAGGATGCATATAATAGACAAGCACAGTGAAGATTAAAAAAATAAATGTAATATAGAATCTAGCAACATTTCTCAGTTTGCCCTTGGCTTTTTGTGTTTGAGTAAAAATAACCCTTTTCAGCTATCAGGAGTGGCCATGACAAGAGGCTGCATGTTAAGCCAAGGACTCCTAAGTAGAGACTATGCACTTTAAAATCTAAAAATGTCAACATAACTGAGCCTTGTAGTAGTTCAGCCAAATAATCATTTGCACCCATATGCTTTGTATCAAATTTATTGAGCTGTGTCACTAATAATCTGTGCTATAACCATAGGAAAAACAAATGGTAGGCATATGATTTTGCGTTTATTACAGCTACATTATCTGAAAAGTACATGGAGCCAGATCTGAAATAGACACTTTATCTGTATTAGTTCTCTGTATTAGTATTATAAAGCCATTAATGTTGACAAGTGGTGTGACAGCCAATGAGAGTGTCCCTTATTCAAGCATGTGATTGTTTCTGTATTTGCTGTATGCAAGTGGAGTAATAAAAGTAAGGTCAACTTTTATTGGAGTGTTTTGAAATAAGAACAAAGCAGACGTTCTCATGGCAAGTTTATAAAATACAGTGGATCTTAATGAATTTGTCTTTTTTTCAGCCAAATTCTTTTGAGTTTAAACTCACTTAGGGTTAGGGTTAGGGTCTGTTGTTCACACTTTATTGGCTTTCTGATGTTAAGGCTAGGTAGAGGTAATAAACGCTGTGGGATACCTGTCTTTCTAGGTCTTAAAGTCGTCTGGGACAGGTCATATTATTATGTCAAACTAATTATGCATTTTTTTAAAATATTGTCCTCATATCCAAAATCGTGTTTTCCTGGCTCAGACACAAGCAAGAGCAGCGGTCCAGATTGTAGAGGTTGCTCCAGACTTGTTTTGCTCCTTGGCTCTTGTGGTGACACGGTGTGAGTGGCACAGGTCCAGCGCCGTCTTGGCTCAGTTTCTTCGCTCTTGTCCACACTCTCCCTCCTGACACGCTGCCCTGTGGCTCGCCCTCTGTTGTGTGGGCACTACCATACACACACACATGACTGTTTGTTTGGGAGTGGGACTGATGTGTGACCAGTGTGTGCGTGTGTGTGGCAGCTGTGGGACAATTGGCCTCTGCTTGGGACCACAGAGACCGAACGCACAGGGCAGGAATGTCTTTCACTGGATCTGAACTAGATGCCAAGACTCACACACTCACAGATAAAGCAAAAGAGCAGAAATGTACGCTGACACACACCTCTCAATAAGGCAGTGTTTTTAATCATTGTTTTTTAGATATTTCTTTGAAGTCTTACTCTGAAAAAGAAAGGTGAATCTGTGGAATTATTACACATATGCAACTTGTTGTCTACATTAGGTAATTGTTCCCCCAACTACTACTACTCCCAGTTTGTAGGAGATGACAGAAGCAATAACACACACTTTGTGTTATGTAAAGCTGCTAACTCGGATACTATGTTGTTACCTCTGCAAAGAAGGTTAATATTTTAATGGTGTCGGTTTGTTTTTTTGATTCCATCCTAGTTGGTAGAGCATGTGTTATCTGTGCAGAACGTAGGAACCCTAAAAATGAACTCAAGTCACAATAAAATGAAGGAGCTAATTATTATTTTCTTGCCTTCTGCCTTGGCAGATTTCTGTGCTCTCCAAACAGTTCTAGTTTATTTCTTTGTCTGTTTGCAACATAACTCCAAAAGTTACAGTCAGATGTTCAAGTTCAAATGTATAGATGTTGATTAAAGTAATAGTGAAGATCAGTAATGAGTAACATGGCTGTCAAGAAAGCTCATGAATGGGAAAAGGAACTAATTTTTGGTGTGATGCGAATGGTTGTCTGGAAACCTTGGGAGAGGTCTGCACACTCAGAGTCCTTCTTATTGGAGAAGACAGGCTTTGGTAGCATGTTGCACTGGTGCAACCTCTAAAGCCTATTCATAATGTAGTATTTGTGTTGACATATTGTATTTGATTTTTTAAAATAGTGAACAGTTTTATTTCTGGGCGTGTCATACATTAGTTAGTCAGACAATATTTAGCCAACCCAAAAAAATACTTTGAGTGGTAACAAGTTGTAGTCATTGTATTCTGCATTTTCTTAGCAAATACCTAGACTCATATGGACAATGGAACATGTTATCTTCCCAGTACCACTTCAGCAACAATAAAAACCTGCTAGTATAGTTCCATGGTTACTCAGCTGTGTGAGTTCATAGAGAAATGTGGACCATATAGTCCTGAGTGGAGCACTTCTGTGAGGCTGCCCTCTCCTGAGCTCCTATTTCAGGCCCATAATGCTGCTGAGGCTCAGACAGAGAAAATACTGTCTGTGGACATCATGAAGACTGTAAAGGTCAGGGTCTTGAAGGAAAGGTGATTTGGACACTTACAAGAGATGTAATGGAAATGGCTAACATGTCTTTTTCTGTCTCCAGAGAGAATAGTGGAGGTAACTGGAGGAGAGTTTGTATATGCCACACACCCACATCTGTGCGTGCTGCATGCTCCAATTAAATAACATTAGCACATCAAAAGTAAAAGGGAATTTAAGGTCACACACAGGCACTAAACAAGACTGAACTCAAACCATTGTGTATTCAAACCAAAAAACATTCAGTTGTACTAATGATCCTATTCTTATTCTATATAAACATGATTATGTCTTCTCTGTGACCAATTATGCCCATAGGTCAACCCCAGGCAGTACCTAATAAAATAAAAAAAGAAAAAACCTGGTGAGGGCCGCATCTCATTCCTTTTATTCTAATTTACCATCCGCAATTCCTTTCAAAATGGAGCAGGCATCTAAATGGAAGTTTCATTAGCATTTCATGCATAACCAAAAGCTTTTTCCAAAAGGCTGTTAGGTGTATTTCCTGCTGAGGCCCCTTCTATTTTGTGGAGAGTTATTAATGCATAGACAAACAACTCAATCTCATTTTTTTCTTATATGTTGAGTACTTGGAAACTAGAGAAGAGAGGGATGTTCAACTTTTACTGTAGGCCATTTAACTTAATTGGCAACCATGGGATTATTATAATTATGTTACATTCACATTCATATGATATGGGCCCTTACTTATATGTAGCAAGTGTGAGATATATGCAGTGTAATCAGCCTCAGTCAGAGGTTCCTCAGGGGCTATAAAACAGGCTTGGGGTGTTTCCCACTACTGTCGGGGTTCTGTGGGACAATAGAAAATCTAATTTGTGAAGGACCCCTATCATGTCTTCTTTTTTTTTTTGCCATTTCTCATAAATAATAGCTTTGTGCCTATCCCCAATAAATGAAGAGTCAGAGCCTCTTGTGTGAGTCACGCTGGGAGGGGCACTCCTTTAGCAAAGCTAGTTGACCTGTCTGTGTCTGGCTCTAATCAGGAGCGGTCCAGAGGGTGTCCTGGTGGCAATAAAACACCAGAATGCCCCTCTTCATGCCCTCAGCTGTGTGCCTCAGTGTCAGTGGACACACAGACACACACAGAACTCCTAGAGGGGCACAGAGAGGAGGTTATAAAGCATTAGAGACTAGCTTAGCTTCACTGACAGTGCTGCTTGTTCCTCCTTCTTTGAGCAGGTCCGCGTGCTGGGCAGGCCCAGCCTCTCGTCCTGCTCGCTGAATAGAACCACAGGACTCTGGCTCCACAGAGATAGTGTTATCTGAACCTCCACAGGGCGGCCATCTTCACCGTGTACACACACGCTCAGCGGGCATGCACACATCAGCAGGAGCACACAAAGAGACCTGTGGAGCAGGGCAAACATTATAAGGCCAGACAATGTTCCCACAGATGGCTCTGTTCCTTTAACTTGACAGGGAAAGTGACACTGACTGTCTGCTTCAACACTGGCCCAGTTATCAGGCATGATTGAATAAGTATTAGACCTATGTAAAATCTGCTCTGGCCCACCTTAGAGTCCCATCTCAGGTTTTCTCACTTTTCTCTTTTTTCTCTTTTTTACTTTTGGCTTTTCCTTTCCCTTTCTCAGTTTAGATGAGTTTTACGTTAGATTTCCCTCATGACTCCATTTATCCAGACTTGGGACTGGAACAAAGAGTACACCTGAGTAACCAAAAGGCCTAACAATGGCATTAATATCCCTAAATCTTCCACAGTATCCACCCCTGTATCATCAGAGTAGTACTGTCCACACACAGTTGTTACACTGGTCACACGTCTCTGTGCATCCCTGCTGATTTTAGGAATCCCAGTTATTCCGCCTTTTCCCGGAGATCTCCACACATGACCTGTTGCCGCTGGGAGGGACCAGGATAAGCTGTATTTATATCCATTTTCCTCCAACTATTTCAATTAAAAAGAGATTTGAGGTGGAAAAGCACATTTTCATAACGGCATGCAAACAAAATCCGTGCAAATGATCAAATCTGTTGGTAAATTTAGCAACGACTAAGAACATTAAGTGGGATATAATTAGTATGATCATAAATACAGTATATACCAGTTTGCGTTAAGTTAGATGATAGTTTTAACTCCAGGCTGGAGTTAAAATCTGATTCATCTCACTTGAAATTAAGACTTTGTCTCAGGAATAAATTCCAGAATATAATCAATGAAAGACAGACCTATAAAAAGAAAAAGATCACTAAATATTTTTATATTTTGTGATATAAACCTATAGATACACAAATTAAGAAGCAATAAAAAATCAAAATACTTTTTGTGTTATGGCGATTTCTGTCCGAATAGGATGAACATAGTCACTTTGGTGACCTTTAACTTTTTGTCAGACCATGACTCAAGTTGAAATTTTGTTATGTATAATTCTACAATAGATGGACAGCCATGAAATTTCCACAGGAGTAGGTAACCGTGTGAGGCTTTAGGTAATATTGCCTTGTGCTTGGTGAACACACGTTAGCATATTCTTTTATAATGAAGTATTAAATTGGATTATGTCCAATTATAGCAAGGTATGTGAGATTTTTTTATTCATCCAGAGAGTTGGACTGTGTCATATACTCTTCAAAACTGCATAATTAAATAATCTGGTCCATGTCAATTTGAGCTGTATTCTCAAGGAGCATAACAAGTATTTACAGAATGCATTCAATTAGACATTTAGCCAATCAAAAAACTTCAGGCACTACCAACATACATAAAGTAAAACCCACTTTGATGCAATACACCCCATTTTAGATAAATGTTTATGATTGGTCATTAGGATTGTTTTTGGTGGAATATGGTTTCATTGAGAAAGGCTCAGTGGGTGAATGAGTGAAGTGAATGGGTCTGGCTGGCTAGGCTAACTGTGTGCAGCTAGTAAAGGGCTCTATTTGCAACTTTGTTGCTCCAAACACAGGATTATCATGTCTTAACATGCATCTTATATTTGTTTTTTATTTACATAACTTGTAAGTCTTTGGTTGTTGATTTGGCAAGATACTCTATGTGTGATATTACATTATATGGGGCCCCAAAGGTGTTGCTTTTCTTTATGAAGGAGGGGTTTGAATTGAAGGTTGCATTTGTTGGTTGTGCACTTAACGATTAAAAATGACATGTCCAACAGCATTTAACTATGGTCCAGCGGAGCTCTTATTTCTAAAGTGTTAAGATCCAATGAGGCGGTTAGTATCATGTGACCATAGTTAAGGTTTATGGCTGGCTTCAAATTCATAAACTAATTGTAGTGTTGGTCTTTTACTGTATAGGGTTCACATACTGAGCATGTCCAGGCCTGTCTGGGCTGGTTAACAATAAACCCTGATGGTAATATCTCTATTACACACAAACAATAGTGCGCCCAGCCATTCTTATCTCTCATATTTCACACAGCCAAGTAAAGGACACATACTGGTGTTACTTTTAATTGACACCATTTATTGCATCAAGGCATGATTGCATTTTGAACAGCTTTTTAAAAAAGTACAAATGAAAATAACATAGTAAGATTATCAAACTTCATATGATACAAAAAGAAAATCTGGCCTTTAAAAGTTAGTCGTAACCGTTCACCATTTGTTCTTATATATTACATATGCTGAAATACAGATTTGTGAAAGCAAAGACATATACACCTATAATCAGAGAAATCCATCACCCATTGACAGAAACTGCGTCTTTATCTTCAACACAGAAACACCAATTTACTGCATATTCTTTTGAAAATTTGGTGAAAGATGATCTAACAGTTTTTTTACCAAACAAATCATTACTATTGCAGCATTGACATAAGTGTTAATGGTACAGATTAAAATTTGAATAGTAATAGTAAAATAAACAACCTGAAAAGCCGTCCTAAAACTGCTGCCTATCAAAGTGCATAATGTTACATGATTGACAAGGAGGAGTCCATTTATTTTCGTGTCTTCAACAAATGGCAAATGTTCCTGTCTAAGCTCATGCTATATATATACTTTAAGAATATATATTAAATTGACTATATAACATAAGTCACAATGGACAAATATCTAATCAGACTAGGATTCTGAGTTTTCTTTACTTGACATGGCAAACAAATCTTCTCACTGCATGTTAGTATAAAAAGTTGAATGCTAATGTAGCAAGTAGTAGTCTTTATCGGTGCTTATTTGAGTGCATTGACTTCTTCATTGTCTTCCAGCCACAACAGAGTGAATGACAACAAAAAAACCTAAGCTCTTGCAAGAGTTCAGACTAGCACTGCATCTTCGTGTTAGGCATCAAGTCCCAGTTGCAGCTTGCTGTGAGCTTTTCAGCACTCAAAAGGATGCCTTGAGGTAATCCATCACATTGAAAATTAAATTTGGATTTGGTTATGTTTCTGTCTGACTGATGTTTTTGTCATTTCAGTGCCAGAAAGAAAACCTTCAGTTTTGTCCGAACCACTGATGTACCATTGCATGTCATTCAAGTTACTGTGGTAATATACAGTATCAATAATGCAGTTCCAAAAAGGTTAGGGGACCTTGTAAAGTGTTAATAAAAAAGCATGCATATAATTTGCATATCTCATTAAATCGTACTTTATTCACAATAGAGCATTAACAGAAAGAACAGAAATACTGACCTGTTGCCAATTACTCTAATAAGGTGCAAAATGCCCCTTCAGCTATTTTTTATTAGTTCCACTTACTTTTTTGTTTTTAGATGTGTCGCTTCCAACAAATTCAAAATGAGCAATTATGTTTGTCAAAGGGGCAAATGTCTTACTTTTAACATCTGTTGTTTGTTTATTCTATTGTGAATAATACTTTTTTTAGATTTGCAAATCATTGCATTTCTGTTTTTATTTACATTTCAATAGTGTCCCAACTTTTGGGTAGTGGGTTTGTAATATACTGCAGATCAGCCACCAACATGGGTGGTGTTGGACCTGCATTACAATTGTTCAGAAGGTCCATGTGATTTGGGGGTCAAAGTTCACAGGTAAGCTTCGACACTTTGCCACGGCTGCATCTCAGTGAAAAATCCTTCGCACAACCCAAAGCTCTGGTCTAGAGTCAGAGGAATAGCTTGCGCTTCCTCCTTGATCTCCTCCCACGGCGGAAGCACTGCCTCCTCTGGTCGCTCTGGAAACAGCGCTGCGGTTTCATCGAACTGCTGCAAGTGCTGATGCTGGTTCTGAAGCAAATTATCTTGTTCTAGCTGTTGCTGATGGTGATGCTGCACGTGAAGATCCACCATGTTGTTATTGCTCCCAATGATGCATTCCATACTTGGCGTGCTAACATCTACATAACCAGTGTACGACTGATGGTGGTTTAGATGCTGGTTCTGGCCCAACATTTGGTCCCCACACCACCTCCCTAAGCCCTGCCTGCCCTGAACGGAAACCTCCATGTCGCACCCAAGGGAGCTCAATGCCGTGTTGATGTCCAAATCCTCAAAGGTGCTACAGTTTCCGCTCAGGACGTCATCAAACACGGAAGTGAGGTCGAAGTCCCCTCTGAGGGCTTCTGTCGCCAATAGGGGAGACTCGCTGGCCCTCATTGCCTTGTTCTTATTTGGAAGTTGCTTTCTTTTGCTGCTCTGGTAAGGACATCCATTTTGAGGGTAACCCAGTTTGTTTTGTCTATTTGCATTGCTGCTGTAGTGGTTGGCGGACATTCTCCTGCGCTTGAAGATGCCATTGACAAACATGTCTGCGTACTGTGGGTCAATTTGCCAGAAGCCTCCTTTGCCTGGTTCATCTTTCTGCCTGGGGACCTTCTTGAAGCACTTGTTGAGGGACAGGTTGTGGCGAATGGAGTTCTGTCAAAAATAAAAGAATTAATCTTTAGTTTTTTTTTTTTTTAATGAAATGGAATTATGCACAAAAGAACATGTTGCTCAGCTTTCAGAAAAAGACAAAAAGGAGGAGGGAGGTGTACTGTTTTTGTTTGTATGTGAAAGCAAATGTACCTAATGAGGCTTTCTAGTAACAGGCAGCTCTGAGCATTTCAAACATGATCAGCTGTGCTTAGCTGCCATCTCTCTCAGGAGCCCTCATTAACACACACCTACACACACTGTCACACTTTGCTATCCTTGTGAGGACTGACACTGAAATACCACTTGCCTGACTCCTATCATAATTACTAAATACCTAACCCTAACTCTAACCTCAACCAAAGCTTCTCAAGACAAAGTAAAAACTTGTAAAAAAAAAAAATGTCTCTGTCCCCACTGCTATACAAAGACTAGCACCCACACACGTAGTGGAGTGCTTTTCTATTCCCCTCAGACTGAACCCAGCTCTTGGAACATGGGATTTCAGACAATCATATCACAGCACTCATATGGAAGAACAAATATGACTAATTATATGCACAGAGAAAATAAGCCAATGGATTGCGTTTTTACACCTCATGCTATACATTTTCTTGTACGGTATTTTGCTGTAGCCTGTAATGGCCATACAAATAGTAAAATCAATCTTTATTTTATCATACAATTTACTTTATTACTTTGGTTTTGGCTATATTACATTCCTTAGTGACGATCCAACGTATGTGTTTACATAACCAAAGTGCTGCACCTACACAGTTTTTAAAGAAATACATTTTCCAAGAACTGTCCAGTTTTTTCCTTGTCTATCTGGATGGAGTCATTTAAAATCAATCAGGATCAGTTTCTCCATATGCTGGACTACTGGCTACTATACAGCACTATGCGATACAGCCAGTTTACTACAATACCACACAGGCCACTATATTTGCGTATTAACAAAATATTGTGTGCTGTTACATTCCCAAATGTGTTGAAGAAACGTTTGAGCGCATACATTGACACAGCGTGTCGTGGCCGGTATTTACGAGCCCAGTAACCATAAACGCGTGTGCTGTGCTGGTGACACCGGAGTCCCCCTCACATCACCATTATAGTGACTCTTCAATAATATACAGCAAAATAGCAGTGTGTGAGAGAAGAGAGTGTTTGTTACCTGCCAGCTGGGCTCTGCGTGGCGGTAGTAGCAGAAGTTGTCGGTGATCCAGTTGTAGATGGTGGACAGGGTGACTTTGGGCTGCTTGCTGGCCTGCATTGCCATGCAGATGAGAGACGCGTACGAGTAAGGTGGCTTGACTTTGGGGTTGGTCTTGTAATCCACCTCCACAGGCGGGTTGTCTTGGGGAGAGAAGCCGTTCCGCGCGCAGCTGGTGAACCGGTGCGTCATGGAAGAGTCTGAGCCGGACGTCACGGGGCTGCCCAAGTACAGAGGCATCCCCGTGGCAGCTGTGTCCCCTGCTGGAGGACTGGACGGTGACTCGGAGCCGCCTTTAGGGAAACCAAAGCGCTTCAGATACTGCTGCTGTTGGAGCGACGACCCGCACCCGTTTGTCCTCTCTGGGTCTGCGCTCAGGATGGAGAAATTCTGAAGCCAATGGAGGCTAGTGAGGCTGTCGTCCTGGGGCGCAGAGTCGGGACCGCTCATTGTTTGATCCAGCCATTTCTCCGCAAACTTGTTGATTTCGGGGCTTGTCAGAACCGGCATTTTGTCCTTTTACGCCAAATAAAGAATGCTCACACCGGCATTTAAAGTTGATTCTAAAGAACAAAAGTCAATAAATGAACGGTTAGATAACAACCAATGCTTCTACATTGCTTCTGTACGTTTTTAGTCTAACATTTGCTTCCCCTGTCCCGCAAATGGTCCTACCTCTGTTGCTTTGTGCGTAAGATGCTCTGTCAGTCCGTGTGCACCTGTTGCAGCCTCTCTTCTGTCTCTCTCCAAGGACTCCAAGGTCTCTGCGCAACAAGTGCAGCGGGGGGAGGGCAGAGAACATCCAGCAGCTGCAGCTCAAGAACACACGTGTAAAAGACTCAACTCACATCAGATCCATGTCTTCTACTTCGACCCTAA
This sequence comes from Bostrychus sinensis, assembly GCA_020698575.1. Lineage (NCBI taxonomy): Eukaryota > Metazoa > Chordata > Actinopteri > Gobiiformes > Eleotridae > Bostrychus > Bostrychus sinensis. Next base: position 10,913,518 of record CM036260.1, on the reverse strand, counting down.
ATCTAAGTGGTGTATGCTTTATGTCGCTGGTCAGTACGTGACAATGCGTAGAGGTTGTAGGACAAGTGCCTCATAAAGCTCTAGAGACTGCCCACCGTCCCTTTAACCACCCGGGGACGCCTCTGATTGGCTCTCCGGCTGTCTCTCTACTCGTGCGTAAAGTGCAAGGAGTAATTCTCGGTTCCCCTCCTCTTCGTCTTGCCTTTAATGTGCGCCTTTGTCCCGGAAACGTGCTGAAACGTGAGTCCGGTACGGCGCGCGTCATCGACCCCCTGCAGGCGCTGAAAAAGACGCGCCACGGGTCCCGCTCTGGAGCAGCAATGAATGAAAGAAAGTGACCTTCCTCCCCTGATAAGCCCCTATTTACCACTCCCATTTTAACTGTTGTAATTGTTTATGTTGATTGTCTCTTCTGCGGATTAGTTTACCCTTAACGCACACGCTGTTTGGACAAGTTAATCCATTTGCACTTTGGTTGAACTACTGACGACCTCACATCGCTTTGTAAGTACAGATACATTTTCATGAATAATATTCTCGTGCAATCATCCCATGTAATGTTTTTGGTAAAAAATAAAATAAAATAAATAAAAAATCTGTGTTTAGCTTTCTGTTTCTGTGAACTCACAGGCCGTTTCAGACCAAGAAGATTTCTAAAGCTGGCCTCAGACTGCTTCACCATCCCTGCAGTGATGTTCACCTGTCCTGCAGAGCTTCAGAGAAAGCAAAACCTATTGAGTGACTTTAGTGATTGTATTCACGAGAAAACGCTGCCCCCATCTGGATTGATTACACAGTGCAATCGCGTGCACATTATATTGTCACTGATGATCTTGTACAGCAAAGGTTAAGTATTTGACCAAGACAAAAAGAGAAGTTTTGTTTACTTCTATGATGGAAGATAACATTAATTTTGTTGAAATGTGCTGTTCTAGATATAAGTAATTATTGCTTATAGAAACCTCTACTCACAATAGATGAGAAGGATTGTACAGCAGCGGCAGCAGCTGTGTCATATGCATCACATCATTCTTTTGTACATCTAATATAAATATCTGTAGATACAAAATACAGTACAAAAAGATTGTGGGTGATTGAGGCTGTCAGTCTTAGGCTTCTTGTTTAATATTGTGTTATAGCTTAGCATATGCATATTGCACAGATTATATTTGACAACATAGCCTTTACATTAAGTAATGGCAGGTGATATATAGTGTAATTACCTGGTAATTTGGGGGTTAAAATGTCATCCTGGATTTTAAGTCCAGTAATCCAAAGAAAGGGTTTATATGGAACAATACTGGGGGTATTTGTGCACTGTAAAATAATTAGTGATATATAGTATGATTGTCTAATTGCTTCCTTGATTTTAAACAAAAGCCCTTATTTACAATGCACTGCACCCAGCCTCCAGTGACCCCTGATCTGGGCTTCCTGCAAAGTTATGTAGAATGTTGGTGAATGATTTCTTGTATAATATATATGTAATATTTCACACACATGTGAATGCAGGCTTGTGTGGATTGCTGTACTTTTTGTGATAATCATTGATATTTTTTACACAAACGACCACATCTGGTCACAGAAAGTAAAGATGTTGAGGAAGATGTGTGCGTGCACACTGTATGAAACATTGATGGTTGAATGGTCAAATCTAAGGTTCAACACTTAAATATGCAGCAGGCAGCTGTTGTGCGACCGGTCAAGAAGGCATCATGAGAAAACATCTCCAGGTTTGTTCAGGTTTCTGACAAAGAGCCTGCTGCTGAGGTGTTTGAACAGCTGCTGGTATTGTTGCCAGCCTCCCACTGTCTTTTTAACAGTTGCAGTGCATACAGTAAAGCTCAAGTACCATCTCGAACACACTGGCAAGAATCACTGCTATATAACCTCTGAGGGGCCCTAATGTCTTTTTGGAGTACTTTTAATGAATGATCCCTAAATCTTAACGAAACTAAATGCTATTAAACTTGTCACTAACTTCCCAGCCCAGCACATTAACCATCCTCTGCTTGTTGTATGAGAACAACAAAGGTCAAATTTGTCTAAGTTGCAAACGTGGGTTTTTACAACCTTTCAACCTATGACAAGTAAGAATTTTGCATTTTATTAAAATCTTAAATCTATTTTTGGAGATTAATCTCAATCTTTTGGTACAGTTATTGTTTTACTTGGCTTCCTAAATGTCAGCTTTTTTTTTTTTTTCATTCATGAAGTGCATACATTTTTTAGTTGATAGATTCATTTTTATCTAATCGTGGGGAATAAGAGGCAAGCTGGACTTTATTTTATGTAGTGTCAAAATTTCACCAGCAGGTGTCTCTCTATCCACTGATTATTACCATTTCTCACCCACAGCCAGAAACGTGCCATTGATAAAATTATGTTTACACTGTACAGTTACCCACAATCCAACGGTGTGTTTATATCAGGATACAGTCTTTTGCGTAACCCCCTTTGCTTGAGTAGCCATAATAATAAGCTGGAATCGGGCTGAAACTGGAAGAACATGAGTTATTTTGAGACTATATTGTATTCTCATCATAATGTGTGCTGTAACCATTTATTAGACTTGGTATTAAATTAAGAATGTAAAGTGTTTTAAATTTGACCACTTAGAAGAAAAGTAATATGGTTTCTGATTGGAAAAAAGAAATTAAAAGCCACGACTAGACCGTAATAAATGTGTTTCAAAATCCAATCTCCTATAGTGTCCTTGAGCGATAATAATACAATTCAGGAACTGCTTATTTCCCGGTGACGAAGTCTGTCCACTCATTGGATAACAGAGAGAAGCAGGGTTTTTGGCATATTCCGGCCGCAGACTGCACTAGTGCGTGTTGCGCGTGTGACAGGATGGTGTATGTACAAAGAAACATGTTTTTAATAAAGAATAAAGGAGACATGACGCTTACGAACGTGCCTCTGTCCCCAATTTAACTCGGAGCGATGTAATTGGCGATGGTGAATTTGTTTACCATATTTGGCAACATAGTGACACAGCGCGCCTGGGAATTGGTCGAGAGCGGCCGTCATTCACAAAAGTCTGCCCTTTGTAACTCTACAAACAAAGCGTGCGCTCACGGGAGTTGTAGTCCAAAACAAATCCCTATTGTGGCACGCAGACGACAAACGGATGCTTTGGCGTTATTTCAAAGCGTCAAACCGACAAACATCGCTAATTACATTTAATGTGTTGCACTGTCTATGGTTAGCGCGTGTTTTGGTCATAAAATAGGAATGTTTGAGGGGACTTACGCCACCCCAGCCCGAGACCCTTAGCTAGCAGCGCCGACGGAGCTCTCCTCTGATTGGCCGAGCCCTTCTGTCAATCAGCCTGTGTTCCTTCCACTACCGCTCCTACAGTAAATATTTGTGTTTGCTCAACCGGCTGTAATGGTGGACGACTGAGCAGCGAAAAGGAATACAACTCGAGTGAAGAAAAGAGGAAAAGGGGTCGAAAGTCTGCTTCAGAGCCAGCCGCCGCGAGTAGGACACGGAGCGCGTCGAAAATGGATGAACTTAAACATCAAGTCATGATTAACCAGTTTGTCCTGACGGCGGGTTGTGCGGCAGACCAAGCGAAACAGCTTTTGCAAGCGGCACATTGGCAGTTTGAGGTAAAAACGGAGAGACATTACGATATGGCTTTGAATCGGCATGCTAATGTTAGCCGTAGTGCTATTGTTTATATTTGGGAGGCTGCGAGGCTTGACTGAAGCCTACATCCGTCTCACGAGTTTAGACGGCTTTGATGTACACATCAAAATAAAGCGTTAGTAAAGGTTTTACGTTCGTTTTAAGAGCCCAGTAGACGACTTACTTTTACGCAAAACTTTAATGTATGCCCCCATTTTCTAAAGTCGAGCAGTTTTGCAGGAAATACACAACATATGAGGGGCATGGTGTACCGCTAGCACATCCAATTAGACTTTACTCCAGATTAAATACTATAATCCGACACATGACAGGCGAGGCCAACGCGTGCTATTACGCAATGGAGATGACCGCCGCTATATCGACTCGCTTACAAAAGAATAGTTTGCTTTATTGTTTTGTCTGCGGCGAGCTCAATATAAATTTTTAGCGAGTACATTAATTCCCCTTTGTTTGTCGGTGGCCTCGTAAAATGTATGTTTCACAACACAAAGGAACCATGTTAGCTGTTAGCCCCATGTTGTAGCTCTATGTGAAATAAAAAGTGTCATTTCTCTTCTGTGTTTCATTGTAGACTGCCCTCAGTGCCTTTTTTCAAGAAACAAATATTCCATATGGCCATCATCATCAAATGGTGAGTGCATTGAGCTAAGGTGGTGGAAATTTGCCACACAATGTATCGTTTTGTTTATAAAACGTTGTCCAAAACATACATGTACCGTTTCTGTAAGGCTTCTTTGTTGTTTTTGGTGGAAGGTAGGGCGTAAAATGTTCCAAAAAAGACAGAAGGGTTGATGTTGTACTAACAATAACAAAGCACATGTCGGCCATGTTGTGAGCTTCCAGAAATAAACACAGAGGCAGGCATGTAGCAGCAGCCTCTTTTGAAAACAGAACGTGAGTGTGGAGAAGTGTGCGCTTTACAAGAACAAGATATATTGTATATACAACTAATATGAAGATATAATTTAAAATTTGCGTACACTGAAATGTTAATATAGTGAAAAATAATGGCCATTTGATTTGTGGACAGGAAAGAATAATGTTATTTTCAGGAAGTGGACAGCAGCCCCCCATAAAAAAAAAACCTTGAGCAGTTGCATTAGTGCCTTGGGTTGTTCTCCTCATTTCCCAGGGACTTTGGAGGCAGACAAATGTCACAAAACAGAGCAAAAGTGTAAAGCTGTAGGATATTGCACACATACATAGACGCACAGGCAGGGCTCGAACATTATGAAACACTGGCAGTATTTGTAGCAGCAGCACACAAGCCTTTGTCTGCAGCTGTATATGCACACAGCAGCATTGCACAGCTGCCCTCTGCTAAAGCCCTGACAAGGATGTACGGAGATTTGGATGAAATCAGTTTTTGAGCCTTCTTTCGGAGGTCCTTGTTGGTGTGTGTTTGGAGTCAAAGTTACACATTTATCAGTGCTATTCAGATGGAAAATTTAAGGAAGATTAGGTTTTTATTGCATAGCGTTTGAGCTCCTGTGTGCGGGTATATGTTTACAGCCTATGCGTATTATTTTATCAGCAGCCAGCAGCATTTTTATTATAAGAAGCCCAGTCAGAGCTTCTCTATCATCTGATCAGTAAATAGGAGCGTGTCACTTCTCAAAATGATCCACTTTAATTTGGGGAGTAAACAATTAGCCGAGAAGCGACCACTGCGGACATCGCACAATGAAAGTCACATAGCTTGTTACAGCCATGTTGTTGAAAAGTCACTTTTTGCATATGAGTTGGTTTAGTTGTCTTTACATATTTGCACATTTGTATGTGTTAGTGCAAGTCACAACAATAGTCTACTATCCTTGCCTTGACTTCAGTTGAAACATTAGTTTCCTCTTCTGTTGCTGTAGTTTCATTTGTTTAGTATTACAACACAAACTGAGCTCATTTTTAAGATTGCTGTTTTGGCTGTTAGCCTGCCCTCAGCCCTCACAGCCCCAGCGATCTGCCCATAGACATGCAGCGCTCGGCAGCATGGCAGGTTAGGACATCATGTACATGTAGGTCACTCACTTTATGGACACTGTGCAGTGAGCTGCTTTATTCTATTGTTGCCGCTGAGGCCCAGCAAACACTGTGAATGAGACTCGATGCGGTTTAACAAATTGTGTTTGTTGTCAAAATATGGCATCAAGATAGATTTAAAAGGATGCATGTGACTGAGTTGTTACTGTAAATGGTGTAACCTTTAAATGTAAGCAAGAATTTTGTGTTTGCTTACATAACGTGTATCTTGTCAAACAGTGATATTAATGACCTGGTAACCAACTGAGACTTGTCTAATTCTGAAAATGGCTGGGATTAAGCTTAAGCTCTCATCATTATTGTGTTCTTTTACACACAGGGAGTGTCTGGATGAATGATGTAAAGGGTTTAAAGAGCTTCTCCCTCTGTTCACATTAAACTGTATGTTGTCACATGTATCAGTGCCATCTATACCGCCGGATGTGAACTCCTTTATGAGCAGCTTGTTTATTTATCTCTGTGCTTCCCGCCGTAGCCATCAAAGCTCATATCATTCTGTTTTATGATGCAGGCTTTAAACATACGTCCACCATGCACCCCCTCTCTGCCTGCACACACCCAGCCCATACAAACACAGCAACCACAACGCATTCCGACAGGATGCAGCACTCACACATCCCAAAATGGACTCTTTCACAGCAGAGGGGGGCCGAGAACGGAGAACAACTTATCTTTCTCCACTTTATTCCCTTGACTCCCCTTCTGTATGCTATAAACACCATGTCCCAGAATTATACAAAGCCACTCATGTTTTGTCTGTGGGACGTTTCTTCATCATATCCTGTTTTTATCAGTTTGTTTTAGTGTCCTGAGCCACCACAATGAGAACAATTTATTGGTGAGTTTGGGCTCACACCGGGAATGCAAGATGTCGGAGTTGTCTGTCTGGAGCTAATCTCTCTTATCAAATATTGAACACATTTGGCTTCATTCATACGTAAGCTTGGTCTGCCAGTAAAGAAACACTATCTATGGGGTTTGTCATTCATGTGACTCACACACCAAGAACACACTACCTTGTTTTGTTTACTCGGATATCACAGTTTAATAGAAGATCCAATTTGGACAATTATTTTTTACAGTCAAGCAAAAATGTCTCATAAGTAAGACCATAATTTTATTGCTCTACAAGCAGCTGTTTGTAATAGGGATAATGAAACTTTTCTGTAGTGGTAAGGATATAGTGCCCAGACCTGATCTGGGAATCTTCTGATTCAATGGTAAATTCTCTGTCCCTTGATGCACAAAGCCCTTAAAACTATAGATTTATTCCTTTACTGACTCCTAGTGGCTTGAGTTTGTATCTTTGGCCCATTCTCGCGATGATACAGAATCCTTTCTAAAGGATCCAGTTATCCTTTTGACAGACAAACAGACCAAACTTAAAAAACAAGCAAACCAATGCCAGTGGAAACATAACCTTTTTGGCTGAGGTTATAACAAGTTTATGATATACAATGCGGACCTAATTCAAACACTCCTATATTATGTTACGTAACCCATGGAGAATAAAAGAGTCTACTCTATAGTCACAACTATTTCAGAATGAGCTGGAACATGGCTGTCTGCATTATGTTCAAACGCAAATATGTCAGTGTTTCCATGATTCCTACATGTGGTACACGGCATGCCACAATAAAATGAATGAATCCTCGTGACCACATGCACACAAGGAAGTAGCTCAGCTGGATGACTTCCACCGCCGTCTGGGAACATGTGACACTCCCACCCACCCCCATTTTCTCTTCCCCACATCTCTTTTATCATGTGACTAAGCCAAAGAAGCTAACAACCGCAAGGCTGCTTTACATGTCTGTCATTTTTGCCACGAGTAAAATCTCCATCTCTGGCAAAACTGCAGTCTATTTAGTAGGTCAGGCTAACAGAAATAACCCCTTCTAGAGAGATTTCTCACTTTTCCTGACTCATTTGTTAGAACTTTGACTTTCATAGTTGCCTACAGGGGCTAGAAGAGTCATCATGCATAAACCAAAATTTTCAAAGATCTTGGTTTGTGAAGTTGCGAGGAGGTGTTGCGGTGATAAAAGTGGGCGTGAGGTTGTTAACGTTTCTGGTAAGTCCAAACAGTCAACTTGGGCGTCCGGGTGGGGCCAAAACCCAGACTTTTTTCAAAAAGAGTTGAAGCATGGAGTGCTCCTGTGCAGAAGCGCAAGAGGTATAATTAGCCTCATAAATTATCTTGTGCTTCTGGGTCCTTTATCATAAGGAGAAAGAAAGATGGTAGAAGTATATGAGCTTGTACCAATGAAAAGAAGTGAGACAGGATGTTTAGCTAAATCGGGCTAATAGCGGAGCAATGGCAAGTATTTGGTTAGAAGATACAATAACAGAGCCAACAGAGTGGCTTTGTTCATGTGCTACAACAGAAACAAGGTGTTCTCTATGCCGTGGCAGGAATGACTTCCATGAGTTCATTAAGTCCAGGCCAAGCTCAAATCCACTAGAGTTTCTCCCATTGTTTGGTGACTCTGCTGTTTGTTGTAATCCTGCTAGTGTGTGTTAAGGTAGTGTTCATGGGTGGGCATCCATTGGAACCTTTACACAGAGATTCTGGCTTTATGGTCCACCAATCTGGCCTTCAGTATTTTTCACACAAAGAAATAAGATGTTATAGAGGCAATTTCTTGTTATACAGTAGCTGACAATTCTAAAAAATAGCTGCATAGAAAGAGGCACATTAACAAAGAATAGTATTTCTTTTTTTTTCTTTAGATACACAATAGTTTTTAGCCTCAACCTATGCCACAAGCAACTGCATTTCATAACCTGTTTTGATATGGACTGTACCTCATGACGTTTGGCTTAGCTGATAGGCCAAGGTGATTTCAGATGTTGCAACATCATGTACCAATATTTGTGGTTTATCTTTCTGTCAGTAGCGTCACATACCACAGGCACATTTAAAACGTGTCTAGTGTTGTGGAATATTGCCAGCTGGGTTTCTTAACATCCTGGTGAACCTGAAAAACATCGACAGTAGAACAAGTCTGTGGTTATAAAATTCATCCAGGTAATTCATTAAAATGTCCTTGACAATGTAACCAAATTTTAAAATATTACAATGACTACACATTTCAGTATTATTGGAAAGTTGTTTTAGCTGTGTTTATCCTTTGTAAACCCAGTCTTTTGATAGTTGATTGTACCATGGGAAAAATAAAATAGATTTCTGAATCTGAGGTCATAGTTTATGAAAAGTTGAAAAGTATGTAATATATTATATTCGCATCAGGACTGACCTATGATAGTACTACATTTAAAGAAACTTAATTTTAGCAAAAAATAAAAACACTATGGAGATTGTGGGAATTTGCTTTGAATGTAGGATATAATAGGAATATTGAAATTTGAGTACTAACCGTCTAAGGTTTGCCATGGTTTGTGTTAGAGAAATGTTTAAATGTTAGAATTAGCAATGAATTGCTCGTGCAAATTTTTAAACTTGGCATTAGCACTGAACTGTACTTGCTTAACATAAATTAAAGACTTTTGTGATTTATTTGACTTGACCTGAAAATGCTCTCCACAATGAAATAATAAATTTACCCTTGAAATTGTATTTAAGAGTGGGAATCCAGTACAACAAAGAACAGTGAAACATCACTTTAGAAGTGTATAAAGGTGGAATAATTGAGCAACAAAAGATGGTTTGGCATTGTGACAGTCATGGCAAGCACTTCTCGACATCTGAAGAGGCTTGGCCTGTGCACTGCAGGTTCCAACATGCTGCCCCGCATGTTTCCAGGCCTAAGCCTTCCCAGAACCATAACCACACTCTCTAAGGCGTGTAGACGCGTATACACTGGAACTTTGGCTCTGGGGACTCAGTGAATGGGAATCCATGTGGGACGGCTGCAGGGACCAGATGTGTTTATGGGCAGACGTTTGGATTGAGTTTCACACTGATTCTACGAGTCACCGAGTCCACCCAGACACATGGGTTAGGGCCGCGACTGTAAAAACACAAGTGGCACATGGGAATCTTGTTGCATAAAGCTGGCGGTGGGGCATTGTCTGGGAGCTGGCCTGTTTTCACAGAGCTGGTCAGCTGACTGTTCTGTGCTGGACCTCGGCTATTCCTGTGCTGTCACCTTCTCCAGCCCCATTTTACTGCCTTTTACACAAGTAGACCCTGACCCAAGCATTCCCTGGCCTGCTTTTATATATGCAGTAGTTAACCAAGGAAATAGCCGACCTAAAATATATTGGATGTAAAAGAGCTATAGTTGTGCCTGACTCTACTTTTATTTCAGACCATTCTGTTGGCATCTCATTTACGCAAAAAATGATACAGTGGCTCAGGCTCCTTCACAAAATAGTTGCTCTGTTTTTAAGTGACAGAACAAAGTATAACAAGTGGTAGTTAAAACATTGAATTTGTTTTGTTCACTGATAACTATGTTTTTTTTTATGACCCCGAACTTGGTTGATAGCAGCTGGCTACTCAAGTACACATAGCTCATAACTCATGTTAATGCCGGAAATTGTCACAGTTAAAACAAAAATGCTTTTCCTCAGTAATGTCTGTAATTTTCAGTTTTCTTTTTACCACAATGAACACTGATAGCTCAGATGTTGATTTTTTTTTTTCTCCAGAATATTTAACAAACTGTATAGTATGGAGAAACGCAAACATTGCAGCTATGTTTTGTTCCCTTTTCAACCTTTGACCCAGTAGTTTCAGTTGCCAGTCTTTTCGCAGTCACCAGGCCAAACGCCTACTCCCTCTTTCTAGATATGAGTAGGCCACTGTACACCTATTGTTAGCTGTTTGCATTTCAGAGTGAACTTGTTTGTGCCCCAATTTTACTCTTTCTTTTTTCTCTCTCTATTCTGGTTCTGTCCTATTCTTGTGTGTTTTTGTCTGTTGTCTACTGTACAGTGTCAAAACAAACCAATGCAGCCCAGCTAATGATCAACCTGGGAGCATGAATACACCAGTGTACATGTCGCGCGTGTGCACTATATTCACTTACAGAGGGTGCGAGTGAACTTAAAGCAGTGTGGGGGTCACAGCCGAGGAGGGGGGAGTCCACACTTAAGTTAGCTCAAACATTTGGCAACACCTGTCCCCCTCATGTCGGCGATTTGTTATGAACGCAAGCAGCCGATGGTAACAATTTGATGCAATTTAATGCGTCACATACGCTCCTCCTATGTAAGTCCCCTGCTGGGCTAAATAGAGCGCCATCTCTACAGTCAGCAGTTTAAACCACTTTATCTGAAATGAATGATTTATGGCATGCATGATTATGGCTGTTGCACTCAAAATAAAATAAAAACTATTTGTGAATTTCAATTTCACATGCAATTGCAGCAGAGGCCATTTTCCTGTCACTCAGTGTCTAGATACAAAACCCCTTTTCACACAGTTTTTGAACTGAAATTTAATTTGCCATCTGTTTATTGCCATAAATAAGAATAGTGCCTATCATACTTTACTAATACCATGCATAACCACAAATAATGAAGAAAAACAAAATTAAGAATTTTACCATCGCAGTACTTTCAGGATCACTACACAGTTGGGCAATATGTTGAGATAAATATTCTTAAAAATAACTTGCACCACCCCATACAATTGAGTGGTCTTATCCTCTGGCTAGCATAAATTTCAGCTTAACAATTTTCTGTGGTGTGATGTTACTTTGTTAATTTCTGTAGTAACCAAACATGCCTCCACAACATTTAAAAAGCTAACTTTAGAGCCACTTAAAATTATTTAGAAACATCATCAGTGTAGGATTGGAATAAACGCTCTAACCATCCCACTCTCTAAGCCCTTAATAACGGGCCACCCTGAAGCTTAGTATCATGTAGCATTAGACAAATAAAGATGCATGTTGTGACTTTGGCCTGAGTTATTAAATACTGATTATCTGTTGTTAGTAGGCTGCATGCGATACCGCCCCGTGCTTCAAAACAGAAAAGTGGGTGCTAGGCTACATATGCACCATTATGAACACTCCCTTTTAAAAACATTTAACCAACAGGCAGCATCACGTGCAGGTAATGTAGCAATGGTTTATTCAGACAGTCATGATATCTGTGTCCATCCTAGTTCCTCTTTAAGCTTTTCTGTCATTTTCACTTCTATCTCATTTCACTTTATCTCCTACTTCACTTTGTGTCACAAGCCTAGTATTTAGAGCAGAATTTTAAACTCACAACATCCTATTTCTTGCAATGCTAGCTTAATGTGAAGAACTTGTCTGTTATCTCGTCCAGAAATATAATCTAAACACTAAGTGTATCTTATCTTATTTGGGTCAAGTTGTTTTAGGCTTCCCAGGGTTAGGAGTTGTTTATTAAGTTGTTTATTGCATGACGTGAGCAGCCATCCTCAGCTGCTTCATGTTGGCACTGAAGAAGATACAGTACATTGGTATAAAACAGGAGCAAGCAAATGTTGGAGTTGGAGAATACAAATAATCTGTCAAGGCTAGTTCAAACGCGGATGAAGGTCTGTTTTGTGAAATTTATAGTGCAGTTTTTAAGGCCATTACTGCTACTCACTGTGGTCACTTTTAACCTCTACCACAAACTAATAATGAATGTGTGTCAAGTTTAGCAGCTTTGTTTTTAAATAATACAGCTAAACCATCATTGACCAGGCTTTATTGTAAATAAGTTACAGCCCTTCATAAAAAAAAAACTAAAAAAAACTAAAATATATTCATTGCAAACCACAGACAGTACAGTATATACTATAAATCGAGGCAAAATGGACTTAAAGGCTGACCCCAAAAAGTCAGGCCCACTATATTGTGAATGGTGTTTTTGGTGGTAGTATAAATAAATGGACGGAGGGAGGGATATTAGGGTTTTACAGGGTGGCTTTAAAAAAATTAGATAGATATATTAAAGAACACAAAACATTACTGTTATGATATACATTTTGTACTACAATTAATGTCTATAGGACTAGCAGCTTATCCAAAAGTAGTTAACACTCATAACCTCACATCAGTCTCTGTCAGTGATTTTAGTTCTAAATACCTCCACGATTCCTAATAATATTGTTCACAAAAACACAAAGCGTACATGTTGCATTTGTAGATATGTCTGGAAGAGCTAATGAGGACTAGAATGAAGATATAGCTGAGGATGGAAGATGTCAGTGTGCACGTTCTGTGATATTGTGTCGTCTCACTGATCTCTGTGCACAGTGAACCGAGAGCATGGAGTACAGCGTGCTAAGTGTCAGCCATGAGCCGCAGACCGAGCATAGAGAAGTGAGAGGAGGATGTAGGGGAAGACACACGAGCCAGGGACTTTTATTCGCTGCCAGGATAGACAGACGGACACTGCATTTTTTGTTGTTTTGTTTCAGTTTATAAAGCATTTAAACAGCCGACCCTTCAGTATTGTAGAATTTATTGTGAAAAGCAGAAAATTTGATTTCAAGATTTGCTTAAAATTCCTGCTTACAAAAAGAGGAACACTACCTTTGTGGACATTTGCTAGTGGCTCTATCTTGGGTAGCAAAAATCTAGACTTTAGTTTTCTGGCCAGCAACGCAAATTCATTTTCTGTTCAATAAAAAGCATTCTCTGTAAATTTGATATCCAGGTGGCAAAATCAATGGATGCAGATAAAACTACCTCTAATGCCAACATACTCGCTGCTTTGGGAGCGATGCACTGAGATTCATTGACAACAGGTCAGAGAAACACTCCACAAAGCTGCATTACGATTGTTATTGGTGGATTTGCGAAGGGGTTCCAGACCTTCTTCATCTTGTTAAAGTGAATGGGATGTTTTGATAAAGTCCATATTTGTTATAGACCGAAATAGTTTCCCTTCTGTTCCTGACAATTACATCTCTTGGCCTCTAAGTGATGTTTGCGGAAACGAACAGATTACATTTCAAGATTTGGCTTAAAATTCCTGTGACAGCTGCAGGAGACATTGCAAATCCATAACGCTTAAGAATGTAAGTTTGTAGTAGAGACTGGATGAAGTACGCTAAACGCCACACTACGGAGGTCATGTGGGGTCACGAGCTGTAATCGGACCCTTTAGCAGAGAAGACTGCTCTTTTGAGTCTCCCACTTGATATTTCAGAGGAGTGTGTTGGGAAACGAGCAGTGCTGTGTTTGTGGACACACATGTATGCACACAAGCGCCCTGTGTTTAAGGTCTGTGAGGGCTTGGTGCAGGCCTGGCTCAGCCCTTTTTGGAGTGGTTTCCCCTGTCAGCCACGCGTTCCTCAGGCCGAGACTCGACAAACAGCACTTGAAGAGCAGTGGACAGCGCCGCGGCCGCTCCAAACCACAGCCACCTCAGCCCCGTCCCGTCAACAACAGATCTGTGCTCCTTCTTCGCAACAACCATCTCCATGGCAACACCTCTCTGCTGGCTCTGTTTTGAACACAAACTCTCTGTGTCTCCATCTGTGTATCCAGAACAAATGCTGCTCAGAGATGAATGGCTAGACCTCCCTGCTTTAAAACGCCATGTGTATACTTTTGTGCCGCAGCGCTCTGTCATTTGATACAATAATAACTGTTGTTACTGTCTCAACATCAGTCACGTACAGAGTACTAAATACCTGCCGTTTTGATAGGGGCTAGTTTAGTTGTTTTAGGAACATTTAGGCGACATTGTTCTAAGTGGTAACTAGCTAACAAAGCCCACTATCTGCACACATTCTCCTCAAATTACACTGAGAGTCACAGGATAAGCTCATGTTTCTCTAGAATTGTTGCCATTACCAATTAACCAAAACAGATGTAAAATGACCCACTATTCCTAGAAAGCAAGCAGTAAAAGAATGTATGTAGTGCATTGTCTGCTCAACTGTGACGTGCATTTTATTAATACTTTGATTATGATTTAATGACTCTAGTAGTTACTTGCTGTGAAATATTCTTTAACTCTATCCCATACAACAAAGAAAGATGAGGCTGCTTTTTGCATTAATTGGCATATGTTTTGGCTAATAGGAATTAGCTCAAATGTGATCCACGCTTTAGCTTTTATTTGTTGGCTCGTTTCAAAAATAGATGCATACAGTAATATGGAGTTAATAGCTTTTGTGATAACTTGCTAAATTGCTACCAGTTACTTGTTAAAGGTAATCTTCAAATGATTGCCCTTGGTTATGTTTTCAGCTCTCAACTTCCTGTCCCTGTCAGTGTCAGTGTAAATCTACTTGTATGTTTTTATGTCTGAAGTGAGCCATTATTTAACTCCAAAATAAACTATTAACTTGGTTGTTGTGACTTTGCGTGACAGCTAACTGGATTTAAACCTCAGTCTACAGCCGTTGGTCTAAGCAGCTCTCGTGTTTTTTTTTTCTTCCCTCTCACTCCTGTCCTTGCTTCAGTGCAGTGAGAGTTAATCTGCTACTTGGCCGCTTAATACACTCAAAGGGAAAACCCACAGTAACCTGCTTCCTCAGTGTGCACCAACAGCACAATGCCTTTAATCTGCCTGTGGAGGGAAGCATGTGAGTTTTGCCTCAGTATATTTCCACAGAACGTAAAATAAACAAGGTGGCTTTTGTAAACGATTGGTTGAAGCGTTTTAATTCCATAAGGAAACCGATGCTGCATATGGTGAATGCAGGCGAATCTGAGCTCAGCTGGAGCTTTTTATCAGTGACAAAGTGTCTCAGGGAAAATGCGTCTTTGAGTTAGACTGTGATCGCAGCAGGTCGATACTCTGTCACAAATACATGTGTGGTGGGGTATGATGCAGTCAGATGATTTGTTTTTGAATATTATTTACATCAACTTAAGTAACTTTCTCTCCATCAAGCATCTAACTAAACGTGCATTTACAGATTTTTGCTGAATATTGCAGTAAGGATATGACTTGCTATTTTCAATGTAAGTAAATGACGATTATTACAATATTTATCAGGAAATACATGACTTTAGATAAGGCTAAGCTGCACTACCATTGCATTATTCCTCTGATAGCAAGTTTTAATTGCAATACATGCATTTTTGTGACTTGAAATGTAGAAAAATGTAATGTAATGTTTGTAAGGTAATGTTTGTTTTTTGTGCATTTAGATCAAAATTCTCTTTCACTAGCCTTTTGATATTTTATGAGACTTGCAATGCATTTTGTTTACAAATTGATATATTTTATAATGTTGTAGGCAGCGTAAATGGTCATGGTCACATTTTTATATAGCGCTTTTCCACCTTCATGGGCACTCAAAGCGCTTTACATCAAGGTGGGAGTGGGGTTTGAACCGCCAACCTTCTGGTTATTGGACAAGCGGCTCTACCAACTGAGCTACTGCCGCCCCCAACTGAGCTACTGCCGCGTATTATAAATTGCATTGCACAGGCATGGCAGTGGGTGTAAAGTCCATGTGCTGCGCAGTGTAACGTGCCCTTTTCATCAAGTAGTAAATGTTCTGTTAAATGTTAGCAGCAGGTGAGACATACAAGCTCAGCCAGGTTAGCAGTGGTGGCTACACCAGTAGCCTGGCGCTACACAAATGCAACATTGCCTTGACAAGTAAAAGTTTATTCCAGAGAAGGCAAATTTAGATCCAGGTGCTAGTCTCCACTGCCGACTTGATCTCTTGGAAAGAGCTCTGCCTCCACCTTAGCTCCTTGGGAACATTGAGGCTACTTGTGTAAATAGAGTGCTGTGGGTTCAATAGTTTATTCTATCTTGTCTGTGTAAACGTGGACAAACAGAAATTAATTTGAATGTCTTAATGATAGTATTGCTCAGCTCTGTTCTTTTAAAAAAGAAGGAAATGGGTATAGAATATTGGGAGCTATTGTAAAAACTGCCACACACCATGTTCTTGCTAACAACGCTAATCACAGTTTATACACAGTGGATTCAAAGGTCAGCATGAAGGTAGGAGTCATTGATTATTGCTGCTACCTGTCTAATCTGAGCTCAAATAAATCTCACTGTGGGCACTGCCAGCTCAGTTCTGAACAGGAAGGATCACAGAGGTCACGCCAGCTTTCCAGGGTGTCCATTTACCACAGGAAATGGCCACAGAGACATGAGCCAGCACTTCCTGTCACAGCGCGCTCACCTTTCACAACACTGAGAAGCTTCTGGCTCACACAGAACCCCTCAAACAGCACTGTTTTAGTGGGCAAGGTGGTCCGGTTACACCCTTAAAGGACCAATGCGCATCCTCTCACTGCTGTTGTGGTGCTAAAACTCATCTTGAAGAGGTCAACTCCAGGTCAAGAAAGGACACATTCTTTTCCATGCATTCATCTGGTGTTTATGCAGGATTGTAGCATTCCCACAACCTCCTACTTGGAGAAAATTCCCCTTGATACAAACTATTGTAGCCTGCAAAAATGTTGACATTGTTCTGGAGCTGTCTAAACTTTAAAACAAAATTGGGACTGTTGTGGCTATGATTTAGTGTTATTTCATCATATGGGTGTGTGCCAGTCGATCTTATTTTTAGTCAGGCCCCACCTCAAATTCTCCTATGGGAATACTTGTTGTTTTCCTGGTCACAAACGAAAAGGGGCACCAAAGGAAGCAGTACCTGGCAAGGATTTATAGAGGAGGATGAGGAGGAAAAGGTGAAGACTATTTGTGAACAAGATGTCCACAAGGTGCGTTTGGTGGAACAATAACAAGGTTGGAGCAGGTTAGAGCTCAAAGGGACACACTAAGACGTTGTATGTGGCTGTTTGTGTATCAACTTCCCCAGAGAAACTAGTTTGTCTGCACTACTAACTCACACTGAAGTCCATTGATGGTTAAGACCAGGAAGTCGGTGTAAACAGATGGGTCTAATGCCACCGCAAGGACCCTCCAGAGACACCAAGGCTCAGTGGGATTCCCCTGATTTTCTTCCTGTTAGAAAACCCAGCACGTTTCTAAAATAGTATATGAAATTGGTTGTATATTTTAGCATAAAATTTTAATCAGCAGGACATAATGATTATTAAATGAGGCAGAAAAGTTGCATTTTATGATGCTTAGACACGTAAAGCAAAAACAAATTCTACAAAAGGTTGCAAATTAATATGAAAAACGAATATCCTGCTTTCTGTGTTTATTTTATTTTAGTTGTATTACTTGTATGTGAGCAGGCCTTGTCTCATTATGAAAATGCAATTCAGGTTGTTCTGAAAAAAGCAAACAATGGCTTTGATGTTTATAAAGGCAAATACATTACATCAAGGACTACATTCCCCAAAACAATGCAAATTCTCTCTGAGACTACAGGAATGCCTTTATACAAAGACTAAGAAATATGGTGTATATTATGATAAGATTTTACAATGCGATTGATCCAGTGAGTTGATGTGTTAGGTGGCCTTTTAGGCAAAACTTTGTCTTGTTAGAATAACAACTATGGTAGCCTTGCAAGACAAAACTTGTCTTTAAAGAAATTCCTCACACATGGGTCCAATTATATATATATTTTTTACTGCAAAAGACAAAATCATCACAGTTTGTAAATGCTCAATATCTTGATGGAAAAAAGTGTGTTAAAAAGTAGAGATTGATATCGGGCTGATTTTTGCATTTTTCTTTCTTTCTTGATATTTGGTCAGGCATATGTCCGGGCAACCATGTAACTCATCTTTGACCAGCTAACCCATCTTTGGCAGATGAAAGAGAGGTGCAGATGATGAAGAATATGATCACTGCATCACATGTTTAACAGTTCATTAGAGGCCATTGAGATTGCCTTATTGGTTTTTGCAAAAAATATATATTTTTAACTGTTCTCACAGTTGTGTTTTAGTAAGTATTACTAAAACAAATGGCTATATTAAAGTAATTTCTTTCATAAAATTAAGAAAATTGGCCCTACACGTCGGTCCAAAAAATCGTGATTGTTTATCAGCCATTGGCTGCTGTGAATTAAAAAATTTGGCATCTGCCATAGAAAAAGCCATATCGGTCAACCTCTATTAAAAAGAGATTGTATCTTTTTCTTGTTTTTCCTTTCTGTGCAGCTGTAGAAGAAAAATAAATTGAAATTCCAATGGGTTCTATGGACTATAATCGAATTTTTCCAAGAAGGGCAAATGGATTTATTTACTAGTGATCTTACACATTCCACCTTTAGTAAAATCCATAAATATTTTTACTATGTCTTCCTTAGGAATGAGATGAACAGAAATTCAAGAAATTGCTAAATGCCAAAACAAATACACAATTTCTTTGGATGATAGCGTGTGAAGTATTTGCAGCTAATCCGTTTGTCTGATGTTTTAGATGTGTACTCCAGCCAACACACCAGCGACGCCCCCCAACTTCCCAGATGCCCTGACCATGTTCTCCCGGCTGAAGGCATCTGAGAGCTTCAACAGTGGCAGCGGTGGCAGCACTATGGCTGCAGCCATGGCCACATCACCGCCCGTCCCTCAGGGCTGGGGCATGTCGGCGGGCATGGCTAGTGCACCACAGCCCACGCAGGGACTCTGGACTCAGGGGCAGGCCCCCACACAACCCTGCCCCGCCTGGCCCACGGCCGTGAACCCCCACGCGGGCGCCGAGCAGAAGGCCAGCGTCGCCATGGAGGCAGAGAGATGAAGCGCCACACAGGACTGGCGACGGGGAGGGATGGGGAGGGGCTAGAGAGGGGCTTCAGTCTTTTCCCAAAACTGCTGGGGTGCGGCTACACCGACGGAAAGAGACAAACTACGCAAACCAAGAAAAACTCATTGTGGACATTTAAGACGAAGAGGAGAAAACCAATGCAAATGTCAATACAAAAATATAAAAAAGATACGCACACACATAGTACTAAGAGCAACTCAAATCTTTGTTAGTTTTTCCTAAGTAAATGCATAGATAAGAGAAATATTATTGAACTAAAAAAAAAAAAACAGAAATTAAAAAAATCGTCACGCCCAAGGATTATCTGTGATGTTCAAGAACATTCAAGGCAGCAAATGTAATTTCACATTTTTGTTTAGTTTTTTTCCATCTTTCGAGCTGGTGCTGTTTCCACTGGCATCTGTGTTTCTGTGCTGCATGAGGACAAAGGGACTTGAATGCAGTGTTGTAGATGGAATCACTGGGAGCGTTTAAGCATGTGAGCAAGTAGTGAGTCTGTAATCAAAATGTAACACACAGCGTATAGAGACACTCAGTCACACACATTTAGAGTTTAGAGGAAACACCATACTGTCATCCCCATCGTCAAGGTGGGACTTTCTTACCTCACCTGGTGGTCACCTGACTTCTTTCAGCCAATCAGGGATTCTTAAACCAACCGTTGCCGTCGATGACGCAGGACATGTTTTTAATGTTTGTTTGTTTTTTCTGCTAACTGCTCCTCGCTGCAATGGCTTTTCCTTCAGCATTTAGGCTGACACGGTTTAAAAACCTGGACTCAGACTTCAGCTGTCCACTGTATGTATACTTTTCTGGAGATTTGGATATTACAAGCATAATGAGAAATCATGGTTTAATATAATATTGTTTATAATGCTAATTGTTCTGTTTTGTTAAGGTTTTGGGAGGTGGTTTTGAAAAAGGGGTGGGATTTTATTGTGGAGAGAGTGAATCAAAAGCAGCTAAAATGGCTACATATATATAAAACCACGACTACTCCATCTTTGTAAACAGAATTGCCACTTTGCATGATGTGTTCATAAAGTGTAACATCTTTTGTAGCAACCATACATGATCTGGAGACATGTTCAGGGGAAAGGGGTGGTGGGTTTCATTCCCGAAGCCAATAGAAATGCAATAGCAGCTTATCACACTGTAAGATTTCAGTACTTAAAGTGACTTATGATTAGAGACTTAATGTTTATGAGAGGTTTAATGTGAGTGAAAGCCCCTGTTGGCTATTTTGGGACACTACAGACTACTTTAGAAATGTATCCACTCTCAGAGGGGTTTTCACAGCATTTCGGTGTCTAGTTTTGACCGGTCCCTGGTCCATGCATACCACGGAGGGACGATGCGGGATGTACCCTGTCGTAAAGGCAATATTACACACACAGGGTCTACCTGATTTTCAGTCTCTTCTGATTATTAATGAGAAAAGAGATATTTTGACTAAAGCTGAGGTTTTTTTAAGATGAAAGCGATTAGGGAAATTATGGAGATTATGATTATAAATAACCATTTTTATTTTTGACTAATGTTTCACTTCATCCTTATTCATGCTCCATACTTTATTTGGTTAAATCTGAGCGTTTCTAGGTGGGCCTGTTCCTAAATGGTTTCTCATATATGTTTCCCCCTTGTATGACTGTATGAGACCATTCCCACAATATTTGTGGACTACCTGATAATTAACTTATCATTTTTGTGAACCTAAATAAATATTGTATGTCAACCTACTTCTAGAGTTGTTTTAAGTTGTGTGAAATTGTTTACTACAGTCCTTTTGCTTGTGTATAGCCTTGAATAAGAGAGCAGTGTACAGTAATGGCAGTGGGAAGATGAATGCATCATCCTTTCATGCTTGGCCACTTTTCAGCCAAGTGCATTTAATACAGTCGCCCAGCCAGACACCCAAGTCATGTTTTACAACTACATTGTTCTGAAAAACTATAATTTCTCTACTAGCAAAAACCATAAGAGCTTAAGAAGAAGGCCAAAATGAAGGACAAAACGAACACAATTTTTCAGACAGGAGTGGAGCTCTGCGGTCATTGCTATCTTGTTCTGTCTCTATCAACGGCTCTCAGATGTAAACACAAACAAACACCAGCTGTCCACATGCATACAAACTCTACATAAACGGCAACCACACATGCCAGTGGTGTGCAGAAATGGTAACGCTGGGATCACTAGGTTTTCTGTGTCCTCACTGCACCTCTTACTTTAAAAAAAAAGAAGTAGCCCCTGATTGCATTTTGTCTTCAGGGAGTTAGACCGGGCCACTCTGCCAGGCTTTAAGTGTCGAGCTAGTTCAAGTGAATGCCAACTATTTGGCATCAGATCCTGTGATGCATCTCAGCATGTGAGAACAGGGAAAGCAATAAACACTCACCAGAGTTAATAGAATGTTGGTGGATATGGACGATAGTGCATCATAATATATAACCCTATTTTTTTTTTTATTAATCATGTCCAGTGATTGAATGCAATGGGCCAATTGCTATTCAAACAAACTGCTTAAGTAAACAAAGCATTCACCACCTTGTCATAGTCTGACTCCTATTTGATCAAATCTACCACATGTTCAGGTAAAAGGGCTATGCGAATGGATGCAGCGTTGGTCAATAACACAATTAGCATGTGTAAATTGACTCATGTTAGCATAGTGGCAGTTCTCCAGCCAGCTTCAGTTTATCTGTCCCTCACACTAAACAAGGACATTGCTTTCTGGGTCACTGCATGGTGTGGACACAACAGCTTCCCAGATGGCACACCATCAGTACACCTGTCTCACTTCATGTCCAACACTGTGAGCAGCTATTTATTACAGAAAGTTCAGAGGCCTACCACTGCTGGTCTGTAGGCTGCATACAAATAAGGGCATCTAAAAAGTAAAGGTTGACACTAGGTTGAAAGAAAAGTTATATTAGTTACATTATATGGGTCAAATGATTTTACACACATTACATCAAAGAGTCTGGGGTTGCTCCAGACAATCATCTGCCTCCAAGCATCGGCATAATGATTTAGCATAGGTTTTACACCAGATACCCTTGATTCAACCATTTATCCAGGCTTGGGACCAGCACAAACAGTACATTGGCTTGTGACCCTATATGACAGTAACATGCTAATATAAAAGCTCAATAAATAAAAAGCAACATTGTGTGGATAAATGTTGTGTTGGCTAGTTTGGTTCAGGCTAACAAAAGCAAGCTAGATAAGGTTCTGGTGTTTTAAAAAATAATTTAAAATGGATGTAACCATTTCATATTTTTAACCATTTAAAGCTGAAATAAAATGTGCAAATCCCAACAAATACCTATTATAAGAATAAGAAAACCTTTATTAGTCCTACAGTGGCAGTGGGGAATATACTGATGCTAAGCTGTCTAATAATGCATCCCTCAGCTAGAGGTGTTTTTCCTCTAGCTGTTTTGTGAAAGGCCTGCAAGAACTCAAGTGTCTTCTTTCTGATGGGTTTCAACAATGACTGGCAAGAGTAGATAATTATGAAGCTAGCAGAAAATCACCACAGGTATGTTTGTTAGCCATGTTTGTTAGCCTCCTTTAGCTAACTGCACTGCTAATTGTGAAAAAGCACTTTTTGTTTTGCTTCCGTTAACCAGTTCACTACAACCATACTCACCTGTTAGCCGAACAAAATTAACTTTATCAACAGGCTGTGGAAAAGAAAGTCTAAGAAAGCTGTGCCTACTCATATTTTTTAATAAAATATCTAATGAGGTCACATACAAGGCTCAGTCAACGCCAGGACTACTAACCCTCATTTGTTAACATTTTAATTCTGATCAAGAAAATACTCACAAACACATGCACTTTGGCTTTGTTTTTATACATATACATAGATTATAGGTATATCAGACCTACATCAGGGTCGTAATATTGGGGAGTGCAGCCAGTGCAACTGCACTGGCTCCCAGGAGGTTTAGGGGCCCATTAGAGTGGGTCTTTGTTCATCTATGGTCAAGCTTGTGTTTAAAAATGTCATAATAATTAGGCAAACAGAGTTTTTAATATATATTCAATTTTAAATCCTGTTCAATACTAAATGTGTTTCATAATTTTTGGGGCCCATTGTAAAATCCTGCACGGGGCCCCACATTACCCAGTTAAGCCACTGACCTACATGTATTTCATACAGGCACATTGTAGTTGTTGAATATTTATGAAAAATTAAGAAAAATTAAGTTTGTTATTAGACTAATTTACACTTCACACACTCCCGAGTTAAACTGTGTGTGTGTGAGTTATGGTCAGTCACAGAGAGACTGACACTGGTCTGGATTGGATTTTTTCCATAGTACACAAGTTCTGAAGCATGTTTTATGTTGCAGCCTCTCTTTTTTTTTTTTTTTTTTTTTTTTTTTTTTCTGGACTATTACAACTCTCCCCAGCAGTTGGTTAGGTTGTATTTGACACTAACCCTCAAGCTCAGTGATAATCTTGCAGAGGTTTGAATCGGTCCCATTTGTAGCCAACAAATCTGTGTATTTCTATTAAAGTTTGAAAACTGTAGCTCAAAAAATCTGTGAGTTACAGATGCTGAAACAAAAAGTGTTACAACCATCCCCGGTCTCCCTACTGTATGAATGTTTTGTCTGCAAACTGGATACTGACACAAATCAGCGATCGACAACTGTCAAGAATTAGCTGCAATGACTGACTTTTAATTAGCCAACTCAAACTTCCACTCACTTTTTAGGGGCTAAAGAGGACAGAGTGTGGCATATGGAGGTGGGCATGAGCGGGATAGAATGACATTGGGCATGTTCGTAACCTGGCACCAGTGCATCCCTACAGTCTTTGTGTGTACAGGTGGAGACAAGCCCCATGCAGCCAGGAGCAGGAAATGTGAAAGGTGACACTCTGACACACATCATACAGACAATACACTCACAAAGCTGCGGAGGTGAGACAGTGAGTCAACCGGTCAGAAGGAAACAGAAATCATGCTTTATTATGGGAAAATAATTGCATTGTTGGAGACAGTGCATGTCTAAATAGGCTAATTGTAATAATACACCTTATAACCTTGGTTGGGTGGTTTTCACATGGGAGAAAATAGAAATCCAAAGATTACATTTGTGAGTAATAGGCTGTATAATGTTTGAAAGTGGCAGTGAAAGTTCAGTGCAGGTAGAAATGAGTTGGAAAATGTCCCACTGGTCTCACATCAATCACTCTGCTCTCCTTACATCATCACAAAAAATAGACTCGTCCCAAAAAACACTGGACTACACATCAGTATAACTATCTTTATTATTGGAATAATTGTATCTCTTCTAATATATTACTTTGTGTCTGGGTTTTCAAATGCCACTTCAATAAAAGTAAGTTGGGCTTTGCGTCACATATGTATTTTGATGACTTTTAATAGAAAATATTTTTACCACAATATAATATGTTAACTTTAATTCTCCTGTACAATAGTCGCCAGGCAGACCCACAGAATTCTGAAATGTGTAATACTAATTTTAACAATTATGGTCACTTTTACTGCAGTCAGATAAATATAACAATATGAACGCAATTAAACATGCAGAACAATGATGTACAGTAGCTATATTGAATGTCTAGCCTACATATTTTGTACTATTTTGGATGATTTGATTTGACTGTGTGTTTCTTATATCACTATGGAGTGTGTGTGTCTGGTTTAACTGTGTGTGTGTGTGTGTGTGTGTGTGTGTGTGTGTGTGTGCGTGTGTGTGTGTGTGTGTGTGTGTGTGTGTGCATAAAATGAGCCCATTCTTCTATTCCAATCTCAAATACATATTGTATATCTCAACTGAAACCAGAACTTGAATTTGTACCTTTAATTCGTGTGTTTGGGCTGGCGCCGCCAGGGTAACCGTCTCTTTGTAATGGTGTGTGTTTGTTATTGTGTATGACCGCAGTGAACCTGGGACAATGGCTGTGTGCCACCGCAGCCACCCTCTCCAGCCCAGATCCTGAGTTGGACACAAAGCCGGCTTTATCTGTGGTCTCACTGTTCTATCAGCGCTGCCTGGCTGGACACATTAGCACTGGACTTAGCAGCCTCACACACAGCAACAATACATTACAGTGGAAGTGGGGAAGTTGTTGGTGTGTGTGTGTGTGTGTGTGCGTGCATGCGTGCGTGCGTGTGTGGTTATAAAAAGGCCACAAACACTGTCCCATGCTGTTTCTGTTCCTTTGTCTTATTCTTCTCATGGGAAAAACGTGGAGCTAAAAATGTTACTTGGCCTGTCAGCTTGGTTTTATTTGTTATTATAGCCTTGACGTCTTACACTACAAGGCTACTCTACCTGTTAACCTTTGCACAATTATGTAAACAAGCCAATAAGCTAGCATAATAGTTAAGCTAACTAGCCCTTTTATGGCATAAATGTCAAATCATAATAACAAACTCTGAACAAGATGCCAATTTGTTGAATGATGACTACAGTAACTACATCTGTGTACTATTATTGAGTGGGTACAGAAAATATTAACAAAAAGTAAAAAAAATTAGCTGTGTTAGCTATATATTTTAGCTTTTAGACTACACCAGCTAAGGGCCTCTTGACCCTTTTCTAAGCCTATTAGCTAATGACTAACAGCTAAAACTAACTGTATGTGTACGCTGGATGGTAGGGTTCAGAGTTCTACACACTGTATGTTTTAAGGACCTGTGCTTCCCCATCACAGACTGTTACAGAGTTTTGGTTTGCGAGACCGGCAGATGCATCAACAAAGGTAATGTATATCTTTTGGTGTACATATTGCCATTATAGACCTTATTCCAATGCATCTCAGGTAATGTAATGTAAGCATACATGACAAAACAGGTTGTGCTCCCACATACGTGTCTAATCTGTTTATGTGTGCACAGTATCAACAGTGTTATGGATGGACTGCCTCAACAGGTCGGACTGCTCGTTCAAATTACACATGCGAAATTTTCCATCAATGTTTATTTACTATTGCTCACTTTCTGTTTCGTTTCACCTCTGTTTTCAGGTTAAATGAAAAGGACGCTGGAATGTGAAGTTTTCAAAAAAGCAGAAGGGCCTCAAAGCATCTTTACAGGTGAATTAGCAGGCTGTTAAACGGCGGGACATCACAGTTTCAGACATTTACCCAGGAACACCAGATGTGCCTGTTAACCCTTCACATCCCCAGTGTCCGCACTTACCTCAAAGTTACTCATCCACTCTGATAAATATCCTACATTCATGTTCCAGCTAATTTTTATCAGCTACCTTATTGCTATCTGTGTCATATCAAGCACATGTTTTACAATGTTACAGTGTTGCTGCTAAATGAAACTGCAGCTCTGTGTCAGTGTCTGTGAGGAGGCTTGAAGATGACAGCAGGGGCTTGATTAGATTAAATGAAACATTACCATCCCTATGGGGAAAATAAGGCCACTGTACAAGCTGTACATCAAAGAAAAATAGGATGCAGATTACAAAGGCAATATGCAAATACAATATGTAGCAGCCATTTAATGATTAGCCTGGTTACCGGAATAAATCAACGCCCAGATGCTTTTGTTATCTGTTATCTGACAGTCTCATAAAGGCTAATAAAACCAGGACCGTTATAAACTAACTAACTGCGACCCAAGTTTGAGTCAGCAGGTTGGTAATGTTTTGCTAGATATTGATGGCCAA
This sequence comes from Bostrychus sinensis, assembly GCA_020698575.1. Taxonomy (NCBI): domain Eukaryota; kingdom Metazoa; phylum Chordata; class Actinopteri; order Gobiiformes; family Eleotridae; genus Bostrychus; species Bostrychus sinensis. The sequence goes on along the minus strand of CM036260.1, from coordinate 10,886,600 downwards.
AGAGCCTTAAAAAATTACTACTTTGGCCTTAGCTTAGCTCCTGTCATTGTACAGTCAGACCTCAGAAACTGCCACATAAAACCTGAATATAGTACTTAGGCAGCCCTAAAACACTTTCTAGCCTTAGATAAGCTCATGTTGCTGAGCAACTGGAACCCGGAAGGAAAATTCAGCCAAACCATGCACACATACACAAACAACTAAAGAAGTCCACTGCTGACTAAAGACTGAGTGTTTTTCTAAGTATTTGAAACTGTAAAAGATAAATGAGCATGAACTAAATAATATTTTGAGAAAAACAAACTACCTTGTACGTCATTCTGCCTGTGTGTGTGATCATCCGGTGTATGAACAGTATGAAGCGTTGACAAGTCAATTCACCTGAGAGAAAGTGTGTGTGCCTGAGGGGAGGCGTGCCGTGGTTACATACCAGCTAACTCTTACGATTTGTCAGCATGATTTATCTTTGTTTTTAGGCGTTTGTGGCATAAAGATGAGGGCGATGTGGTTTTAATAACTACATTTCACCACGGAACAACTTAGGCGTTTTAAAGGAAGCTGTGTTGTGTAAAGGCTCGTGATTTACCACTGAGATATGTGTGTAAACATAACTCCTACTCAGATAGGCGTCTTATGGGAGTGTGATGTAGTGCGTCCACTCCACAACTGTATCCATCCTCTCCTGGCTCGGCTGTCGCTGAAGCTGCAGACATCGTTTTTCAAATGAGAGCTGCATGCTGGCAGGGAGCCTGGCTACCTCTGTCCTGCTTTACCCTTCTCTCTAATTCCCCACTTTCTTGTCCTCTCTCTTGCACACAGGAGCCCCCATTCGACCCGTCTCTGTGCCTGCCCCGGCTCAGTGTGATGACATCATCACTGCTATTGTAAAACATGAGAAGAAACAACGGCTGCGCACTCACACTGAGTCCAGCTGCAAGAGACAGACAGGAAGTATTTCTTACAAAAGGGTTTATTCACCGGAAAACAGGATTGCCCACAAATGATTTATGTTACATGTTACAGTATTATTGGATTGTTCTAATCTTTTCTATACATTACTCCAGTTTTGAACCCACACAGTAACTTTAAGCAAGCAGTATGGCAAGGCATGTCAAAATAATAAACCCAACAAACATTAGTCTACTGATAGGGTCAAGCTTTAAGGAGCACCTAACAATAATGTGCAGGGCCCGGGTTCACTAACAGCGACACAATCTCTCCCTCAAAGGCATGCAAGTGTAGGGCAACTTCTGAATCTAAAAACTACACTTAGTGAATTAATGTGAGAGTAAATGGTTGTTTGTCAGTGTGTCTGTAAGTGTTAACTCTGTCCCGCTCTCTGGCCTAAAGTAGCTGAGACTTGCTCCAACTTCAACAGGAATGTTCACCAATAGCAAGTACAATATATCTTATGTGTCTCAGAAGTTCTCCAAAATGGGCAAGTATAAGAACACACCCAACACACTCACACACACGCACACACACATTAATCTGGGCATGACGCAAGCCTTTGAGTAAGTATATGTCATCACAGTGAGTCGTCCCCTGGGAGGGTCAGTCAGTTAGCTTCATGTGGAGCAGGGTAAAAGGAACAGACGTGTCACTCTATAATCTCTATATTACTGTAGTAACCGTGGGCCTGGTAAACACAGATTGACCTATATCACAATGTTGCTATGGTTCTAGATTGATTTACACTGGCTATCTGTGCGTGAGTTATGTAACCAGAAGTGGACACTAACAAAGTAAATTTGCTTGAGTACTGTACTTTAGTATAGTTTTTGAGAGTCTGTACTTTATTTGAGTAGTATTTTTAGGGGTAACTTACTACTTACTACTTACTACTACATCTAAAAAATAAATATAATACTTTTTACTCCACTACATTTCTAAAAAAGCAAAAGTAACTTCTGCAGAGAAATTGTGTTAAAACCAAAATACAGCTGACTTACAGCCTAAAGATAATTATTTACTACATAATACTACTCATATTTGCTCTCAGGAACTAAAAAGAACCTCTGGACACAATCTGGAAGTGAAATTTAAACATAATTGATTAGTAGGATCAAACTACCCAGCCTTATTTATAATACATATGGCTCGTTTTTGCTGCAGAACAATCTTATCTATTATGGTTTTATAAGTTGATCCCCACATTTCCTCAGTAAAATGATGTAAAACGTATTTTACTCTTATATCTGGAGCTGCAAATTTATGACTTGAATGTAGTCGAAATTTAACCCGAAATTTGTGACTGCACTCATTTGAAATACATTGTAAAAAATGTTTAACATTCTGTAGGCTACATAGTCTTAACACACTTCCTGTTTGGAGGAGCAGACAGGAGCAATGACAGAGTCCACACGATGAAATAAACAAAACTAGGGGAAATGCATTTTTCACTAACCCAATTTACAGCAGTACATTGTTTAGTCTTCACAGTATTGCTCCTGTCTGCTTCTCCAAACCAGAAGTATGCTATCCAGAATCTAATTAAAGATCTAATTAAAGCAGTTAAAATAATAATTCCTTAAAGTAGTGGGACTTGTGCTGAAGCTGTTAGCACTAGCAAACCACTTCACTAGCTAACCAAATAAGCTAACAGCAGCTAGTACAGGCCGACCTGTAGGCTATAATAACTCAGGCTCCACTTGGACCAAAAAGTTTTTTCTTGCCTAATAACAAGGTCAGTAATACATGTAGGTGGTTCCAGTATTTGTTTAACTCATGCTAAAAGTTAAAAGACAAAATAGCAATGTTTTTTTTATTATTATTAATGTATGCTAGTTATGATTATGACAGATTGTGTTTATTTTTATTCATTTATACAACCTTAACCCAGTTTAGTGTAGAAAGAAAACAGTAGGCTAAATCCTCAAAAACACTCATAGCTTGTGTTTCTTGAGGCTAGTATGCTATTTTTGTGCTAATGTTCACTTCATTTTTGTTGCCAAAATCGCAGTCGGGGCTATTCATAGACATGAATTGTGGCATTGTGCTGGTAGCTTAATTTGCACAACATGAACATTGACATATTTTGGCACGCAACAATGTAAATAGGCCTACTTTAAAATAGAACAGAGGCCCAGAGCACAGCAGGTAAGATGTTATCACATATAATAATAATGTTCATCAATAGTCAGTACCTAATGTCCCTAGTTCAACTTTATGTATGTGCTATCCTTGTTCAGACCTGGTTTTGTACTGGTTTAGTCCTTGTTTAGTTTGGTGCTTGTTTAGTCCTGGTTTTGTCCTTGTCCTGTCTTTTTTCCTAAATAAGTCCTAATGTAGAGTATTTTTTCTGGTTTAGACGTGGTTTAGTCCTGATTTTAGGCCTGGTTTAGTCCTGTTTTTGTCTGCTTTAGATCTGGTTTAGACTAGCAATAGAAAAATACAGAGGTCTGGACCTCTGTGCTCATGTGTAGTTCTGGGTAATGACTTTGAGGTTGTAGAGAATCATACAAAATAATATAGGCCATAGAAAAGTAGGCAAGATCCAGTAGATTACCACATATATGAATGTGGGCTGATACTGATAGCCAGTGTTTGGTGCTGATTCATGAAGTTCATTATCCTTTATGCATGACCCTGACAGCTGGCTCTGTCACAAAATGATATTTGATCAGGACTGCTCTCACCTGCAGCCACAGGACAGCCCCACACATCCAGGCACATAGGCTACTGTCACTGTCCCACTGTAGTCTCTGTGTGTGGGCCAATACTTGACAAAAGTGAATAGGAAGCTATGTTATTACATAAGCCTACTTAATATTTCAGGAGCAGGGATGGATGGAGGTCTGCAACTGCGGGACAGATGACGTCAGCCTGTAAACTGAGGACAGACGTAAGCCGCTTTGGGCCTACACTGCTTTTTTAGTGTTGAAGCCTGACATCTAGTGTTCACTACATGGACCTACAACTTTGCAGCTTTACAGGTAACATAAAACAATAATAATAATATAATAATAATAAAAATAATACTAATAATAATAAAATAAAATAAAAAGGCTGAACTCCGGCCTCTCAGCCAGGACATCGTGGGTCTCTCCATGCGTCAGTACTGGCCATTGTCCACAGTGTTCTCCACCTCAGGCCCAAAGTAGCTAGGAAAAATAAAATGTATGTATAATATTAATGTTCTTGTATGATTTTACCATGGCTAACCAAACCAGCTGAGTAAATTGACACGTGAAATGAGAAAAGATAAGGATTATAAAAGCTTCCTTATCACATATGGATTTGTAATTATGACCTATGTTTGAGTAGACCAGAGCAGTGTGCTGTGTGGTGTATATGTAGGTCAGTGGCTCGAGGTCGTATCGATGCCCCGGTGACTGGTCGTACGCTGCCAACTGCTGCATTTCACAGTTGAGCAAACCAGAACAGAGTGTGCTACCAAACACTGTTTATTTTTAGACCAGTCATTGTCTGAGATGTGAGCATTGTAAGTGTTCTGGCTCTGAGTTTATGCAATTGATTGCTGTCTAAATTTAAGATAAAGGCAAATGGTGAACCCGGATTGACGTCTAGAGGGGTCATCAGGAAAGTAGAAATGAGTTTGAGGTTTTTACCAGTGTACACATGTGAAATTAGTGGATCTAAAATTAAAAAAAAAATCTTCTGCAATTTCTAAAGCATATTTTCTGAATCTAGGAGACCATTTTTAAAGTATACACATACTTTGTGGCTCAATGGACAGAGCATTTACCCCTCAACTAGAATATATAGTTCAAGTCCAGGTCTGGGAACTATATTTCTATACTATATCTTGCGGGAGAAACCCAGCCTTGGTAGATTTGCCAATAGGTTATAGTAGAAACAACATGTAGGCACACACTTCCCTGTAGTAAAGTGGTTATGCTTTCATGTGAAAGATCAGGGCTTTAGTTACCCATAAACCACGGTCTCGGCTAAATGGAAAGAGGTGGGCCTATGCAAATGCAAATGAGTCACTGTGGTCACCGTTGAAAGAAACAATCAATGTCAACAAAACATAACCTCGCTCTTAATTGATTTTAAATGGAGTCATGTTTACAGGTCCCAGTTGTGTGCACTCTGAAATGTCGTGCAACATTAAATGCTAAAAATATTTATGCTAATAGCTGATGGGACTTTTCCCTAAACACAGTACTCTCCTGTTTCCTGTTCAAATCATGCAGCTACAGGCCGTACCTCACTGTCCTTTAATATGGACATTTGCATGCCTTACTGCTTCATTTGTATGTGCACACTGTTTACATACATTTCAAGGAAGTATTGGAAGTAAGTTAAGCCATTATCCACTCACATTTCCACAAACGAATCCTGTGGATCATGGCTATGATATGATGACCTTTTTTTTGCTGGTTGACACTTTATTTTTGATCACCATGCTGTTTACCCTGGACATCTTTGTAGCAGGTTTGAGTCAATCTTTTTTCTGCCATCGTTTTTTTAAGAGTAGGAAGTGAATGCATGGCTACATTCACTGAAGATAGTTGTAGTGAAGTAGTTGTAATGAGTACACTGGAGAGTCCTGAAGCCGAGGACCAGCAGGATGAGCCGAAGGAGCTGGAGGAGTCAGAGAAGCCAGAGGAGCCAGAGGAGCTAAAGGAGCTGGAGGAGCCGAAGGAGCCAGAGGAGTCAGAGGAGCCAGAGGAGCCTGGGACCCCATCCAGCCCCTGTGACCCCTCTGAGTCTCTGGAGGCTCTCATTGAACAGCGCATCCAGAAACTCCACAACAGACGCTTCGTTCTGCAGCAGATGCAGCGGTTTATTAGAAAGACTGAGGACAGTGAAGGCATCACAGAACAAAGTAAGTTGTTCAATTTCAGTAGCGTGTTGTTTTTTAACACTTTCACCCCACACTGCTTTGATATTCTTTACATATTTCATGTTACGAGGCCATATGAGTGTTTGATAACTTAGTCTTTGTCAGAGTAAATAAAGTTGATGTGTAGGTGAAAGGCCGAATCCCACAGGAAGTCTCTTTTCAACAAAGTATAATTCTATAACTTCTTACTATAAATAATATAGTTTCAAAGTTGTTGGGTTGGGTCTTTAACATGAACTAGGGCCAGAAGCTGCACTATGTAAGCTGTATGTGAGTTGATAGGCGACAGACCAGGATACACTCTGTCTTATTAGGACAAGCCCTGAAAGAAAGGAAGCCGTTAAAAGGGACTTACTTTTAGGAATATTAGGTTATAACTTTCAAAACTAATGTTGGTGTGTACATTCTCTCTTTTTATTCCATGGAAGGTGTAACGTGAGGCAGTGTTTGTGACTACAGAAATCATTTGTGGCCTTCAGCAGTAGTAATGATATGTACAAACACATGCTACTAGAGATGTAACGATATTCAAATATCAGTATTAATCTCATGGTATAATATTTTCTGTGATATTGTGGGGAGGCTCACAGTATTGTAGAAATGCTCACAATAACAAAACATATGCCCTGATTAGCCCTTTGTGATATTTCAAAATATTAAGACTAAAAACAATAATTCATGTCATATTGGCTGCACTGAAACAAAGCAAAGGATCATGGTCTATGTTGTTCTGCATTTTTACCATTCTGCTGCAACAAAACATATTAGCATATTAGCTCCAGTAGCTTACCATTTAATATTATAAAAGTCCACAATGATGTTTGATATTGTGATAACACGATAATGCCAATATTGTTACATCCCTACATATTACACATACTGAGTTGTGTGTATCAGACTGAAAACATGACAAAATTTGACCCAAGGCATGCACCACAAAGCTGTATACCATGTAAGCCCTGTAAATGTTTTTTTTTATACTTTGTGTCACAGTCATCATCCCCCCATACATTACCATACTCAGACATATTTTATGACACCTTTTTCCCCTCTTTCTCTCCTTCCTCTCCTTTTTTTATTCACCCGCTGTGCATAAGAAGCAATAACAAAAACAAGCAAACAAACAAACAAACAACAACAACAAAAAGTACATATATCTATACACACACACACACACACACACACACACACATATTAGGGCTGGGAAAATTATCGCGTTAACGCAGTGCGTTAATTTCAATTGACGCATCGATTAATTTGATCACAACAAAAATATTACGAGACACTGACAGAGGCAGCAACACGCCACGGGTTTTCCAGCGGGGCACAAATGCATCGCGCGAGCGTAGAAGTCGACACATTTCCGTTTCCATCAATCAGGCGCGTTCGAGATGAGCCAGAACTGCGCAGTTTGGATCAGTGTCGGTCTGTGCGCAGTGCTCAGGTTACATTTGTGTCCGACTTGTTCCCGACTTGCTCTGATGCCACAAGTGCGACGGTCACCGTGAGGTCCAAACGAGACCAGCGCCTGAGCCGCCGCAGTTCATCAGGAGCAACTGCGGAGGCTGCACGGCTCAGTGCATGATGGGAAAACGAACACCTGTCAGCGGTGAACAGACAGGTGATTGGATCTGGGTTTAGTGCTGATCAGAAACGTAACGCATGACACTTCACTGCCCTCCTCTCCTCTTCCCCCGCCTCTTTTTTTTTTTTTTTTTTTAAAGAGTAACTCACCCCTGGCCCAGGCCTGACTCCGCCCACTGCCAGAGATTGAAAACTGCTCAAAAAGTGGGCAGAGACCTGGCAGAGACAGAGGAGGAGAACTGAGGGAGGAGCAAGGCCTGGTCCTGTGACTGACAGCTGTCAGAGACCTCATGGACCTCCTCCACAGCAGGGTTGCCAAGTCCCAGAAATGGGGGGAAATGCAGGACGTCTGGACTGATGTTTTATGTTCCTTTTATAATAACACAGTTGAAATATTGTGAGAAAGGCGTCGTGCGCCGCCGCAGTAACGTGTGTGCGTCAGATCGCGTCTTTATTTACTCGTATTATTTCAGCTGGGAGCTGTTTTTGATCGTATCTCCGCGAGTAAGAAATCGATTGTCATCAAACAAAAAGTGACTTAAAGCGTGGCAAGTTTAAAACACATCTGTGGAGTCAAAACTCTCCCCAGTGTCACTAATTTGCAGTGTTGGGTTAGTTACTCAAAAAAGTAACCAGTTACAGATTACTAGTTACTCTTTTGAAAAGTAATATATTACTTTACTTGGTTACTGACTCGTGAAAATAACTTAGTTACTTTCCTTTTGGATTATTTCCTAACAGGAAGCCCAAATGAACCCAATTCTAAATAGAAGAAGCCTATAGCCTCACCGTTGCCCTGACCCGCACTGTTATTTTATACAGGCGTTCAAGTTTTTTTTAGCTGCATTCATTTCAGCAGCAGTGCAGCCTGACACAGTAAATACTGCCCTTTAGGTTCACCTGCCTCTGCTCCTGTGCAGCGTTCAAGTCCTGTGGACACAGTTTTATTTCACTACACTGAAGCTAAAACGCACTTGATGTTAGCGCCAAAGCGGTGCAAGTCTCTTCTTTCCTCGCTGTCCCCGCTGACAGCAGCAGCTGCATGCGCCCCGACGCGCGCGGACAGGACGAGTGGCCGCTGCGCGCATAAAGAGGAGCAGAGAAGGGAACGGATGAAAATAAAGTAGAAAACGTATCAGCGCTATTCGTTTAATGCATTTTCATTCCGTGTCCCTCCGGTAAACTGCAGGTAAATGAAACTGACTGTAGTGACTGTAACGCAAGTAACTAATTGGGTATTTTGTTAGTAACTGTAATATTACTTACTGGGGGGCTCCCCCTGCGTTACTGACAATTGTAATCTCGTTACTTTGTAACGCGTTACTCCCAACACTGCTAATTTGTAGGTACATACTGTCATTGATCAGGCTCATTATGCCTTATTGTGCGCTGACACACGGGACAGTAGAAGCGCAGCCGTGAAAGGGGAGGGAGGCGGAGGAGACTGAACGGTAAATGCGGGGCTGAGTGGCGTGTTTAGGAAAAAGACCCACACCTGGCAACAGTGGGACTGGGACGAGCGCGCGGGGGAGAGAGACAGCGAGGGCGTGGAGAGCACGGGCCGTGGGAGGAGATACTCGGCACAGGTGCGGTAAAGTGGTCAAATACTACGTCACAGTTGCCTATCTGGAACTATTGAGCAGAAATCCCACTGTTTGACCCTAGGAGGGCAGCACTCTGACGGTTTTCACTACAAAATGTGAATTTAGACCTTTTTTTACAAAACAGTCAAACATAAGACTATAAATAGTGAGATGTATCACTGAAGCCCTGTTTGTACAGCTGATCAGCTCAAAAAAAATGGTGTAGGGGTGAGTTACTCTTTAAATACAGACTAAAGCTTCAGTTTTGACCTGGATAAACCAACACACGCGAGAAGTGGATTTCGGGCGTGATGGTGAGTGATCTGAGCCACAAATTGTCCGACTTCAGTACAGGTGTATTTCCCCTCCTCTCATTGCAGCCGTGCACTCTCGTTCACAATCGAGGCGGGGCACAGTTCATCTGGAACGAGCCTAATGCAACAGGGCTTGACATAAATACAATTAATTATTTATATAAAAGTAAGACTAAACAAAAACCAAAAAAATACAGATAATTCCCACCAAATAGGTTGGCCAATAACGCCAACCATTCTTTCTTTCCCCTTATTCCCTTTTTCAAATAATTTGATCAATATAAGGGGACCATCTTGTCCTGAGTAATTCCATTTGACCCTTTCTCTTATATGTTAATTCTTCCATATTATATGAATATTGTAATGAATCAATCCATTCAATCCAAAGAGGGGGCTTCTGTTTTTTTCCAATTTTGTGTGATTTGTTTAATTGCGTTGCTTTTTAATACCGAAAATATGTAATAATACTCTTTTTTTAAATGATTTGGTTGTATACTAAGCATGAGGTGTTGTTGTTCCAGAACTATACTTTCCCACAAATTTGCTTTATTAAGTTAACAACCTGCACTTAACAACAAGCACTTTCCACTTAGGGTTAATTTTGCTATTCATCCATGTTAGGATGTGTTTTACTTGAGCTGCATAATAATAAAGACTGAGAATTGGTAGACCCAGTGCACCCTTTTCCCTTATTTGTTGCAAACATTTAAGTTTAACTCTTGGTTTCTTATCGTCCTAAATGAACTTTCTCAATAAACTGTCCCACTCTTTAAAACACAAATTTGTGATATACAGAGGTAAATTTTGAAACAAGAATAAAAAACAGGACAATACATTAATTTTAATAATTTGTACTTTTTCAAAAATTGTAAGTGGAAGAATTTTCCATCTATTTAAATCCTGTTTTAATGAGTTTTCCAGGACTTTATAATTACAAGAATATAATTTATCCAAGTTATTGGGAATTACAATTTTTACAATTTTACTTTGTCTTGATCCCACTTTAAATTAAATTTTTTCTTAAATTCTTTTTGGAGATTGTAACCTATTCCCATTGCTTCAGTTTTATTTTTATTTAATTTATACCCAGAAAGCCCTGTAAATGTTTGTACATTTTAGCGACTGGTGACAATGATGAGGACGTGTCTGAGCTGGAGCGTGTGGAGAAAGAGCTGGAGGAGCTGATGCATCAGAAAGAGAACTTGGGCAAAGACAATGCTAATGCAGCAGCAAACGGAGGCAGGTGTCCTGTGATATTACCAATTTGTAACTGTTATTATCATTAATCATTTTTGTGTATAACTTGTCACACAGGTCAAGTGAGCAGCAGTCGCCTCTCCAGTAAAATTGAAACTCATGAAGGAGGCATCTACACACTGCCCCCTCTTCTGTTCACGCCAGCTGATGTCCCACTGCCCCCGGTCCAGACTACATTGGATTTTGAACCATTAGAAGTGACTGTGACACCCCCTGTCCCAAAGGAGCCCATCGAGCCTGAAAAACCACAACTACAGGATGAAGACATAATACACATAGAACCAAGTCAGCTATACTCAAACACACTCTCTATCAAAACCAGTATTATGATAATTTTAATGTTTGTTCCTCTCTCTCTCACAGCGGACCGTCTGGGTCAGGCAGGGGCCTTCACCCTGTGTCCGTCCTGTGACGCGCTGGTGTTTACTCAGACCTCAAGGGTTAACGGAGAGTCAGTGTGGCTTGTGTGCTGCATATGCACCATGTTAGGGTGCATAAAGTCTACCTTCTCCCAATATTTAGCAACATATGTAACATTTAGAAATAAGAAAGCTAATTTTATATAATGTGTCAAAAGACAAAAACAGCTACAGCTACTGTCTAAATAAGCCAGAGCTGTCATGATTACAGATTTGTCCCATTTTGGCATTGACCTTTGCCCTCTCTCTGTCCTTCTGTCCAGAGGCTTTGCAGGTCTTTGCTTTGTCCCATTCTGTGTGGACAGACTGAAGAGTGTACAACACAAGTGTCCCGAGTGCCAGGCGGTCATCTACACGTTCAACCCCTTTTGATCTGTACGCTACTATCACACGGTCACCTCTCGTCTTTTCTGATGAGGACGTTACCACGCACCAGCTGTTGGATTGTTTTTGTAAATATACGTTTGCTCCAACGACCTTTGTGGTGATCAGATCAACCTTGACTTTAGGAAAATATGTCCGGGAACGTTTGTTCTCTCAAAGAAATATGTAAATACATTTATTAATATATGCAAATTTGTGCTCATAGCACTCATAAAAGACTGTTTACATACTGAGTAATATTATACAAATAAGGCTTCTTCCGAGCCATTGTCTTTAATCACTGCCTGTATTATTATTATATACTTTCTGTGGAAAAGTACTGTACACATGTACTGTAAATACTGGGCGTTAATAAAATGATGAATCATTTTTATTTTTAACTGAAGCCAGGGTATTTACATTCCTCATTAGGGCAGGAAAAAAGTGTGTACCACTACATTGACAGATAATACTGACCAGCAAGTAAAACTGCATCACAATTGGAAAATTGCAACTCTAAATAACAATATTTTATTATTTAAGGTGACAAAAAGATAGCAGAATACACAAAAAATGTTTGACTTAAAGCTACATAAAATGTGTTAGAATAGGTTATTTAATTTAAATATAATTAATTTTATTAAATGCTTAGTACTACTGCAAGCTGCAATGAATTGATAATGCAATATATAAAATACGATTATTGCAAGTTGTATCTGTACCGATAAACAAATTGCGAGTTCACGTTACCAGATACAGATGGTAAACTGAACAATTGCACCTTCAATTAATGTTATATTACACAGTTCATTTGCTTGGTAACAGAAGGGTAGTAAAATCTATTAAAATTATAACTGCAAGAATTTAAAAAAATGTCATTTGAAAAATTGTATATTTAATTAAAAGATTATTCTTATGAGAATTATACAGTTGTGTATCCCTATACTAACATGTTTTGACATAAAAATATGAGGTTCAACAATGGGGTTTTATTTTTATCAAACGTTAATGTTTGTAATTCATTTGTATTTGCAACGAGGCTGAGCAATATACAAATCAACAGATTATTAATAAAACAAGGCCTGCAACAGTAGTTCAGTGCACTATAGCTTAAACAATGTTATATAGAAACATGATCAACGCAACTATACTCATTTTTACACTACTGTGTAACTTAAATTTTGCTTTAAAATGATACAAAAATGTGTTTCAAATATAAGTGCTCATTTGCAGCTATCTTTCTAAATTCGTATCATCTGTTTATTTAGCTATACTGTAAAATCTTTCAAATTGAAGTAAAAAGGACAATACTTGTGAACACAGTACACCAATTTTTTTATTGTCACATAAAGGCATACAGTACTTATTATATACATCTTTTAGAGTATTTACAAAATAGAGAGCCCATGGATGTTACACATGTATAAAAATATGCATTACATCTATAGAAATATGTACACAATGTGCAAAACATATGGCATACAAACAACAAGAGGCATGGCATGAGCGGTGAGATACAGAGGGCTACCACGGACAATGTACTGTATGCAAACAGATGCCTCAGTTGTGCTTCTGATAATATCCCACTGAAAAATACAGTGACGCCTTTGGGACGTCCGGCTAAAAATGTACAAACGACCATGAACTGCACAGGTGAACACGGCTCAGGACCAACAGCTGCCACTTCCTCTCACCCACAATAGTGACAAGAACTGACAGGCTAGTGGCAAGCTTCTAACACGACAATATGAAGTGCTTTGTACACAATACACCTCGAGTAAAGGCTCTTTGATATAAGAAAAAAAAAATAGCACAACAAAAGTGTAAAATCAAGGCAGGATCTGACATACAGTACAGTATATCAAAAGAGAGCAGCTGTTATTGCTGATAGCTGTCCCTGTCTGGCAAATCAACAACCACAGCATCCAATAGTGAGTGGTCATTGACAGTAAACCTTGAGCGGTTTACTGAAGCCTAGAGGTTTGTATACGTTTAATAATAATAATAGCAACTCAAACCGCAAGCAAAACATATACATATAAAACCGGCATTTGTACAGAAGCAAGAAAAATTGTTCATAATAATATAAACAAATTGAGAAATAAACAAAACATGATAATATGTTCCAAGGCCTGGTTTTGGCAACAAAATATAAAAAAAAAATCCTAAAAAACAGCTATCTAAGATGCACAGAAATTGAAACAATAATAACACAATAACGCAAATGCTCTAAGTAGTTTGTCCAGAATTTGGCGCCAATTTGAACACATTAAAAGCCTGATATGGATTGGAAATGTGAACTGCAGCTCAAAGAGTGTTCCTTAAAGGGCTCTCCTTTGATTTTTTGCTAGAGTAACCACATTATTGCTGAAGTGAATACAAATCAGCTAAAAAGCCATACAAATGACCCTGAAGTGGCACTAAAGTATAAATATACGCTGTTGTAAACAATGATGTGGCGCCCTCTAATGCTTCATAGCAGAATTGAAGTGGTTAAAATTTAGAAATTGTTTACACAACAGCATTTTCTCTGAAAAAAACAAAAAAACAAACAAAAACTCAAGATTCTGTTCTGGATTGGCCTCTCATTTACACAAAGGCTGACGTTCTCACTCCATAAAAATGTCAAAACGATGATGCAACAGCCTTGTCCTAAACAGCTACTGGCTGCTAACAAAGAGAGCGACTGGGACAATGGTGGCAAAATACAGTGTTTCAGTGTTTATAAAAAAAAAAAAAAAAAAAAAAAAGCATATATATTTTGATAATTTACTGTTGGTAACATATGTTTAAATCCCTTCTGGTGTGTAATGAATTTTTCAGCACACCTTACTACAGTTTTCTTTACACCAGTACACAGTTTTGATTAAGCTATGGGCCAATGTTTGCATTTTGCCATTGTGTAAATGGCCCCTTAAACTTAGTGCTGTTCTGTTCTCATTGTATACAGTAGAATGATATAATGTACTTCTTGGAAATATAAGCATTTAAATGTGAAGTTTTAAATAGGAGCTTAGCCCTCTTGCTGACTGTGCGTTTGGACTGTAGGACAGATAAACAGTCTTCAGAAGCCATGTTGACTGCAGAGCAGAGATTTAAAATGAGTGACACGCAGCCCAATATCGAACAAAGTCATGCACACGGTATTAGACACACAGGGACATGCAGAAGACAGGAAGACGAGTCCACACTCCACACACATTTATGGACACACATTATTCATGCGAGCTCCCCGCCATTTGCTCACACTCAAAATCAACAGTAGCTCGCTCCTCTCTTCTCCTAGCTCTGTTGCTGTTAAAGGGATTATACTGTATGTGGATCAGGCAGTAGTTTAATAGGATTCTTTATGCCTGAAAAAGAAACCCTGCTACTTACCATTGAAGAGAATTATTTGCACTAATCATCTGTGCTGGACTGAGGCATTTGGGGTCCTGGTAGCTCATGACTTCATCTTGTGGTATGAAGTGAGAGATCTCGTTTATATAACACACTGATGTTTTGTATATTCTTCAACATCAACTACTATCATTAATAATATTTAGGGCCATTTAATAACAACATGTTGACATACAGTCCCTTTAAACAGACAAACCAGACGGGAAAAAGAAAAGAGAGAGCACAACTACCACTTTGATAGCGAGTAGGTCATTTTCACCTGACAACAGACAAAGTGCAGGATGGTCCTGCAGACAGCTGGGTAAAGCTCACCTCTACAGACATGTTCATGATCTGTGCAGCTCACACTTATTATCCATGTGTGGCTGCGTGTCAAGAAACACACTTGTTCCCTTTCCTCTGCTAGAACTCAGATAAAAGCTGCCAACAAGTCTTATTTAGTTATTTGAGGATACATTCAAATGTACTTGGAGCAATTGGCCACATAATCTTGATCACAATCAGTTTGATCACATCGTTGGATGTTCTTAGATATGCTTCACATTTCATTATTGTGAGGTGGTTTAGTGCATAGCTCACTCATGATGAGGAAATCCTCCTCTTGTCGTCTGGCTCAAGTCCAGTCTTTGATCTTTACAGTCATTGGTTCATCAGCTGGACCCTGGGGTCACTATAGGTCATATCTGATAGAGATTATCAGATAAATATGTACACTGTGTGAGGATCCTACCAATCAGCTCACTACATGTGCGTGGCTTTGAAGAACGTCCAGACTGGTACTGTCCTACTCCTGGATTCCACCAGCTGCTCAGTGGCAGCTTTGAGTCATTACCTGGTTATTTACATAATAAATGACGGTCTCTAATGTGTGTCAAAGTCAATCAAATGTATGTGTTTTAAAAAACACATTGTATATAGAATTTGTTGTATCCTTTTACTTTTCTGTTTTGAGTTTAGGTTTAAGAAAGTGCGGTTTAACCTGGTGGAATCCAGAGGTGTTTTTTACCATTTGTACAGCTAAATTTGTCATCTGTTATGGCACACAGGCCTTTAGATGAGACTGAGGATGGTTTCCTTATTCAGTTGATTGTTCTGTATTGTAATCCACAGCCCACAATAGTGCTGTGTTCAGATGAAGATAATGCTTAAGTGTCTTCATTGTGACTGTGACCAGAATCAGATCGGCTCATTCTCTGTAGATGGTTTTCTCTACAGAGAATTTAAATCCATGAAATCCTTCCTTAAATCCTTCTGACCAGTTTTACGGGCCATCTTTAAAGCTGTGCAACTGCCGCTTGTGTCTGAGTCAGTGCTCTGTACAGCATCTCTTCTGGAGAGTACTGGAAATCTTTTCTTATGTTCTGCAATGGCACCAATACCACGGTTATTTAAAATCCCTCAGTCCCAGTGCAACTGCAGGTCGTGGGAGTCCAGAAAGTCTGAGGGGATGCTGAGTGGTGTGAGCGGTCCGGGACCCGGGGGCATGGTGAGGTCTAGCCACTCCATGTTGTCGAGCACAGGGTCGGAGAGGCCCATGTTGAGGGAGGAGGGGGGCGAGGAGGAGAATGACAGATCTGACGTGTCCATGGGCGAGTAGGCCTGATGCTCCATGAGCTGGGCTTGCAGCTCCTCCATCAGGCCTTGAGTGCGGGGGTCAGAGGCAGGGCAGTTGTCTGCCAGCGTGCCCTCCAGCAGAGCTTCCAGCTGGTTGTCTGAGGCCAGGGAGGTCAGGCCAGCCATGCCCCCGTCCACCAGTGAGCTGAGGGTCGGGGGATGGGCCACCTGCACCTGAGGAGGGGGTCTGGACAGGACAGTGTTAACCGGCAAAGTGGTGATGTGGGCTGTGACCGGCAGCGTCTTATTCACTGATACAGGCGAGCCCTGCTTCACAAATGGAGGAATTTCTGTGGGAGAATTTTTTTTCTTGATTAGTTTCATTAGAGTAAGCAACATTGATCAATAAAGAATATGATACACAACAAAAACATTCCTTTCAACATGCTTTAGGTTAAAATTAGGACTTGAATATGATATCCTAGATAGTCCTAGTTATAATTTGTAAGAATTAATTTAATTGAGAATAAAGCTGGATAAAGAAGGTCTTCAGCTGATCTGAATCAAACCCATGGGAGACAAAAGTCCTAACCAGCTGCAGCCCTGCCAGTTTTTCATTGAAAAAAAAAAAAAAAAGGAATGGTAGCAGAAATGTATGTAAAAATTAAGGGGGAAACTAAAATATTTCCTGAACATTTTGTACAGAAAATTGTCTTTCCTTAAACGATCATTATTATAAAATGTTAGTTTATGGCATGCTGGTAAGTGTAATTTCATTGTGTGGTACCTTACCTCCACTTTCAATGAGAATGTCAAATAAATCATCCATTTGCTGGCTAGTTGCCGTGGAAACCTGAAAAGACACATCAGTCAAGTTAAGGGATGTGTAGGTGGTTCACAAAAAAGTGAAACTCCTCTTCAACAGGGCCAACTGCTAAAAACAGTTATTACAGCTTTTTGTGGACAGCTAGAAACAATAAGCATTAAAATCATTTTTCTACAAATGTGTAAGCTGAAATGTTATACTATACACCACTCGGATAATTGAGGACATGCTTTTTTTTTTTAAGCTGTTCATCTTTTTGTCAGTGCTACACAGTTTAAGTCTAACCTGTGAGGTGTTGTTGTTGACCTGCAGGTTGCGGCTCTGTTTTACTGCGTCCTCATATCGGGGCGGCTCTCTGGTCTTGGGTGCCTGAGGGACCAGTGAGGCGGGCTGGAGGATGAATGTGGGCTGTCCCGAAGAGGAAGACTGGAGAAATAAAGGGATAAAATGATGCTAACAGTTCCTACAGATATCCAGACTATAGCTAATTCTAACTCATTATAATGCAGCTGTTGCTACAAACTCTGAGGAACACTTGAGACAACAATGCAACCACAGGAACCTGAGTATTTATATTGGACAAAAGATGAACATTTTAATCACCAAAAAGACTGAAAGATCAGTTTAGCTCCTACAATTAAAAGTTAAGTGTTTCCTGGTCTGTTACCTTGTTGAGGGGTCCGTTGGTCATCTGGTGGTTGGGTGATGCTCCTGGAGAGACCCTGTTGTCTGGAGAACCTCGCAGAAAACACTGAGGGTTGATGTCAGCATGAGTCTGGCTCTCCAAACCAGTACTGTTATTGCACATGGTCAGAGTCTGTCAGAATAGGAAATGAGATACAGGGTGAGACAACAATGACAAAGACTGCTAGTGCTGGCATGGGATTAAATAATACTCATAATAAGAGGTCAGACCTGTAGCAGTGGTGTGGGAGTGACCAGTTGCTTGTTTGGTGCAGTTTCCATCTTTGTGCTCTGCAGCTGGGGGACCGAGGCCTGGACCAGAGCTGGGGCTGGGTTTGACACTGTGGCCTGGAGTTGGACTGGCTGAGAGATGGGAAAGAAAAATAAGATTAGGATCACAATCCAACAACATAATACCATACAAGGAGTTTGAGTAACATTCCTTTAATAGTAAGAATTCATTAGTTGTTCATAAGCCTGTCCTGGAATTTGTGACCACTGCCATTTACAAATTTGAACAGCCATATATTGTTACATGTTTGATGAAGACACAAAGAATATCTGTATGTCACTGTGCTGTTGATTTGTTTATGCAAATAAGCAACATGGAGCTAGGTTTGGACTCCTGGACGCCTTTTCTTAATGTTCTTTTGCATGCATGTATTATGTCACATAAAACACTGATAAATACTGTAACATGCTCCAGCACTTAACTGTTTTGCATACAGTTAGTATGGGGCTATTATTGCAGCAAAAAGATTTGTGTGTGTGTAAATATATTTGTCTGTAATAATGCTAAGCTCAGGCAGATTGTATCAGCGATTTAGAAGTAAAGACTGCAAACTAATGGGCGCACTATAAGATAACCTACTAAAGTAAACAGCTAATAAATATATGTTCACTTAGCTCACTCTGGTGAATGTATGTCTTATATATATTTTAACAAACTTTGCAGTCAGAAATACAGTCCAAAATGTTCCTGCATACCCAAGCAGACCATTTTTCCTGCATTCTGGGGCATTTCTGATGGGTTTTTTAGCTGTCTATGGTTTGAGGAATATTAATATAATTTGTATTTTCAGATTAATTTAACAGTGAAAAGAATAACGAGGATAAGAACTTCTGTGCAAAAACAATCAGAGTGTCACTTGCATAACTGCATCAAACTTAGTGCCTCATTAAATATGCATGTGGTCAATTTGCATAATGATTTACAGCGCAAACAAACTAAAGCGAATGATAAATGCTGTGGCTGTGCTATTAGCTGTGTTTAGCTCGTTTCACTCTTATTACGCATGCACAAATCTTATTACGTGTGTACAAATGGAATTTCACACACAAATCGTATTACGTACACACAAATCGTTTTATGCACACATAAAATCACAACATGCACCAAATTGTATTACGCACGCACAAATCTTAACGCTCACACACAAATGTTAATACGCATCACATCTTATCACAGACAAATCTATTTGCACACAAATCTTTTTGCTGCAGTAACAGCCCCATATTTACTACAGCTGCCTGTGGTCTTGTGGTCCAAGGGCCATGAACTACAAAGCATTTCACTAAACACTAAGCTTTGGGGAAAAAAAAAATTAAATCTTATAAAGAATACATTCATCTTCTTCAGCTTAGGCGGGGTACACCATGGGGAATGGCCAGTTAGTTGCATTAATACTACATTGTACCTGTAGACTGACTGTGGTGCTGGGCAGCTGAATGGTAGCGGGATTGTTTGGTAGAGACACCGGTACCAGGATCTGCGTCCCGGCCTGTCCCGTGGTGGTCAGGAGAGTCTGCGGCTGCCCCGATGTGGTCAGGAGGGTTTGTGGCTGCCCCAGTACTTGGGACACTCCTCCTGTGTGGCTTATAAAAAACTGCTGTAGTCCTGGGCTGGCCTGTTGGGTTGGTGGCCTGGTTTGGAGTTTAGGGCTTCTTTGGGTGGTCTGGGTCTGTATCTGTGTTACAAACTGGGTGGGGGTCTGAATTTGGTGGGGCTTAACAGAGGAAACAGTCACGTCCTCCAGTTTGACCACAGTAGGTAGTGGTGCCGTTATCTGGGACCCCAGTAATGAGCTTGGGACAGTAGCTGTAGTAGATAAGCAGTTGGACAGAATAGTGCCTTCTTGTTTTACTACACTGGGACCTATCTGGGAGCCTATGATTGAGTTTGGGACAGTTGAACAATTTGATAAAATGCTGTTGGACTCTTGTTTGACATTTGGGACATTGGAGGGGTCCTGAGGAGTCCCCTGGCCTCTCTTCTCTACTTCCAACTGCATTTTGAGCTCCTCCACAAGTCTCTGTTCTTGCTCTAGCTTCCTCATTAGCTCCTCAATTTGCCGCTCCTTCTCATGCAGCCTTCTGTCTTTCTCCTCCGGGACACGAGGTGGTGGAATTTCGGTTGGAGCGTCAGACATCCCTACATCTTGCAAAATTGAGTCTGCAGAAATAGGGGAGACAGGAGGGGTGGAACTCATAGTCTCTGAGGGATAAGCCTGTTGGGATGATAGGAAGATAGTCGGGGCAGTAGTGGTTGTAGGTGATCTCCATTGGGACAGAGTTTAGTGTAGTTGTGGCTGGAATAGTGGCTGGAACAGAGACTGGAGCCAGGGCGGAGGCGGGACTGTCCTGGAAAGGCTTCAGTCGCTCAATGAGATCTGTCTTTGTGCCGGACACTGGGAGACCACGTAGCTTCAGCTCCATCTTTAACTCAGCTACCTGAATACACACAAGAGAGAAAGTGCTGTGATTTAATAATGAGACATTTTTTTCATTCTTTCATTCTGCTATTTGACAATTACTTGTACATTTATTATTCAAGTACAGCAAGACACAGTTTTATTGAACTTTGATGTGTAATAAAAAGTATCTTTATTAATAAAGACAAAATAATTTAAGATAAATTAAACATAAATTGTCTTTCCATTTGGGCTGGCCAATAATTTTAATTTGTTCTAAGCTATTATTAGTTCTGTACTTAAAATGAGAAAAAAATGTTTGTCGTTTAGTGAGACAAGTTGTAATCAAACTGTAGGTCACAAAAGTAACCCAGTTTTTTTTTTCTTTTTTTTACACCAGTTGTCTTAAAGGTCCTGTATTCTGCTGAATTGCCTTGCTTTAATGAGTAATCCTGCTGAGCCAGCCCTTGGTCTTCTAACAATCTGAAAAAGCTCTGTCTCACTGTTGTACGTAGACACATGAAACCAGGAAGTGCTCCTGTGCGTTTCTAAAGCCCATTCACCATCACCAGACTCATTCTGATAATTCCAGCACTTAAATTGGTGCCACTACTGAAGCAGTCAGCTCATTTATCTATCTGTTAGCGTCATGTTGCTCTTAGCTGTGCTAAACAGACATTTGTGCTGTCATCTCCACTGTTGCCCGCAGGGGGAGTCAGGCACCTGATCCAAGCTTCTCTTGAAAGTAAAAGTGCCAAAGTCCCATACTATAGCATGGAAAAGCACAATATAGGACCTTAACTAATAAAGTCTTCATAATAGGATGTCTTCAGAGTGCAATATTATTTAAAATGGACAATATGTAAAGTCCTAATGCAGCCTCCTTACTTTTAGTCAATACAAAGTATTTCTTGACAATGGTTTTCAACAATGTCATATGCAAGCAATGACTTTGCTAGTGACCCAGGAAAACTAAAATCAGAGGTAAAATAATGATTAGTGCTGCAAAAAAAAAAATCAGGCGTGCAGTTGCTTAGACTACCTTCATCTCCTCAAGGTTGGCAGGCAGTATTCCGGGCTTGCGGTTGGTCAGTGTGTTCACTGTCCGGGTCGGGGCAGAAGGCAGAGGCGGCGGTGGGGGGGCAGCCGGTAGAGAGACCACAATAGAGGCTGGGAGGCTGTTTGTGGCGCTGTTCTGACCCTCGGTCACTGGTCTAGAAGAAGACACACACAACAAGACAATACACATGTAAGCTATTGTGCATGGACATGGTGACAGCATTTCCTAGTTATGTGAGAAGAGTTGTATTAGTGAGGAAAGACAGGAAAATGGGCAGGAAATGTTATTTGAACAGACTGCCCATGCGATCCACTGCGGCTCATAAAAGAAGGCAATGGAACAACAGCGCACAAGCTCAGTTCAAAGGCTGAGCTGCAAACCTGAGTGCATTTATGAAAACAGCAGCTGCTCACACAACTTCCTGTCAGCCATTACAATTAGACTCTTGTTATTGGAAACTGGCAAACGGGCCCCAGGGTCATTACTGGAAAAGAATAACTGGCTTGATTTTAGGAGATTTCCACCTGTACTGGTCAATCTGCTCTTACTAATTACTTTTTAGTCATGCCGCAAAGTGATTAAAGTTGGTCATTTGTTTGAACCTAAAAGAGTCACTGTCTATCACATCAAAGACCATACAATTATTGCAATAAATGAATATTGCAACGAGAATACATTTGTCATTTAGTGTGGTCTTGGCTCAATAGCATACCAAATGCTTAAGACACAAGGATTATTGTCATAACTTGGATACATTTTTATTTGAGGTTAAATGACAGATCTATTTAGCGTTTGTAAACAACATAGGCTAGTAGCAATAATACATGCATAAATTAGTATCAGCCACCAAAAATTGCTAATTCTACATGAGAAAGATAGTTTTGGCAAATGGTAACTAACTAATAATGTGTAAGGGCAGCGCCTGGGTAGAGAACATTAGTGACTGGCTCGAATATTAGTCATTTTATACAGTACATTTAGGAGCAATTAGTGTGAGATAAACTAAAACGCTACCAGCTAAAACTCACTGAATTCCTATGTTATACTGGACAAGTAGTTACAGAACCACAGCAGATCACATTAGTTTGTCAGAGCACCCTCCAGGTTATCAAACATCAAAAATCAGTTCAAAAATTTAAGTCAGTGAAACATTACATACATACAGTGTATATATTTAGAAAAGAGAATCCATTACAGATATTAAGTTTATTTGTTGTACGTACTTGAGTGGTGCAGGCAGAATGGTCTGATAGTTGTAGTGCTGCTGCTGTTGGCTAAGGATTTGCAGTTGGAGGAAGAGCTGTTGTTGCTGCAGCAGTCGAGCGTATGAAGAGTCCATGTGTGATTCGTTGGCCTCCTGTTTCTGGTCTGGGGGCACGTACTGGTGGTACTTGAGTTTCTTCACACGGGACTTGGGCTCTTTGCCTTTCTTACTGCGGCTTTTGTCTGAGGAAGTTTTCTGTTGGCTTTGCTGGGAAAGAGAATGATAACTATTGTCATGTTTTGTCACAATTTAGACAGAAGGTTCATTTAGTCAATGTTGCTACATACAAGTATACATAAGGTTTTATAACCAGATACTTTTTTAAATCAAATTTAAATGTAGTAACTGGAGTTTCTTTTTATTTAAAGTATTACACCTGGATGATGCGAGTCATTCTAACACTACTGCTGCATGTATATGGCAAATTCAGATTAGCCAAAGTGCTCCAGAAGAATGCTCCAGATCCAGACAGTAGCGCAGAGTTACAAATGTAAAAAAACTGCTTAGAACTTATGTTTAGACCAGTGAAGACATTTTTAAACCACTTTGCCACTGGCAAAACTAGTTTGTTGGTTGTACTGGTCTCTTACATAAAATGCTTGTAAACAAAGTAGTCAATTTTAGCTTATAATGTGTTTATGTGCATTTTATTGCATTAACAATGTGTTTTAAGGTGTCTTGTTTTTGTGCTTTTGTCTCATAAAGTAACACTACTGTTAATATTTTAAATAAATTAATGACAAAGTGTAAAGTGTTTATGAGTCTTCAACACTACAAACAGATGTACTGTTAGTTATTTTACTCTTTTAAACCATTGACGTAGGCCGTAAGGAGTTCCTTACCTTAAGTTCCGTATAAACAGCCACTGTTTTTAACCAAGATTAAATGCTGGAAGGTACCAAGGCTAAATTAATGTGGAGAGCTATGGACTTAATACCCCAAGTATGCAAACTTGGACAAAGACAGATGCCCTAATCAAGCTACGAGTTCTGCATGTAAGTATATTAGGTGTTGTCTTACTTTGATCAGTGTGGGCCCTGGTTTGGTGGGAGGGGCAATAGTAGTTGGCTGGGGCAGAGTGACAGCTGGAGAAGTTTGCTCATTAGTGGAGATCACTCTCATGAAGTCAGTTGCCCCTTGAGCAGTCACTGGGACGGTCTAAAGAAGGTTACAAAACAGGTGTGTTAGGTAAACAGTGCACAAAATGAACAAAATGGAGGTTGATAAACAGAGACAGCCCGAGAAAAAGGGTAAAGAAACAAAGCTACTAAAAGGAGTTAAACAATCAATTCTAAATCAAATCAAATTAAAATACACTTGGAAAGTACACTAGCTTCTAAAAATGGCTTGATCTTACTAATTTTGTATATACTTCATTTTAAAACACTGTTTGAAGACAATATCTTACACTCTAGATTATTCAATGTTTAATTTATGTGCATGCTTCTTATCCTGCACTGAATATTATGGCACTAACATTTTCATCTGTATTTCCATGTGTGCAGAATATAATGTACACATTGGTTAAAAGAACACCTGATAGTTACAATGTTCTGACCTGAAGGATGGTGCTTGGGAACTGGGGAGCTGTTGTGACCATGGAGGGTGTCTCTGGTGCTCTGCTATCCCCCGGTGATGGGACAGAGCTCTGGGACTCCTGGCTGGCAGGCTGCTCAGGGGACAGAGCATCACTGCTGTCTTCATCCAACACTTTGGGATAGTTCACTTGTCCCACTGAGAGACAGCCATGGTTACCTACGGTAACTACACAAGTTTTTTTTTGTTTTTTTTAATGTACAGTAGTGTTGTTACCGATGATGGCTTGTTTGAGAGTGGAGTCCACAGGCAGGATGTTCTTCTCCACCAGCTCCATGGGCCCTGGTCTCTGTGCGATCTTTTCATTCAGGTTGTCAGCCAGACGGGCTCGTTTCAGTCTCATTTGAGTGGCCTGTAACGAGGGCTCTGCTCCAGTTTCTAATAAAACAAGAATACAATATCACTTAACATGTTGAAGTATATTAGGATTTTTTAGGACTGCACTACTGCTGATGTATACCAACTTAATAGTAGACGACATCTGCATTAAAAGATTTTAAGATGTACAAAGATATGTTTGTGAGTGTATGATTTAAATAATTTAGTATGGCCTCTAGATGCTTCATTTGCAACAGCACATCAAGATGCATGATGGGTTCAAATTGTCCTGCTTTTTTTCTTATCATAATAAATTGTAACATGATCAGCTAAACTTATTCCCGTTCTTAGCAAATTGAAAAGTGTGTGAAACTATGATTGGCTGTGCAGTATAGTTTTCAATCTCTGTCAATCCAGAGGCTGGTTGTTCTTCATATGTTGACACTGCTCCCTGTTTTCTAATTTCATTCAGATGTACTTTAATGTGAGTCCATTTATTTAATTACCTGTAAACCCAACTCTGATTGTCAAGAACACATATTTTGTATAGAATTCAAAAAGAAAGCATCGAAGCATGACATTTTTAATGCAGTACCTTGAAGAATGTGCATCCTGACAAGCTCGGCTCTCTCTGGACGACTGCGGATTTTGTGCTTCAGAAAGTTTTCAGTCTAAATCACAAAAAGCATTTTTGGCATAATCATTAAACTTTGCTGAGAATGTATTTTTATGTTTAATAGTTTTTTTTTGTTCCCAACTCACCCTGGCTCTCTCCAGACTGCGGATCTGTCCATGGAAAGCAGCTGGACTCTTTAGAGCTGTGACAAACACGAGCCATCAAACCATGATAAAAACAACATTGTATTTCAAACTGATTCAAACTGATTCAACACAGACAAAGCAAACATGTTTATTGTCTTATTGTCTTATCATTGCAGAGCGGTGCTGTTATCATGAGTCCGCCCACACTGTAGCTGCCTCACAGTGTGTGGTGTACGACTGCCAGTGCTGTTACTCACGAGGCATGATGCCCTGGTCCACCAGCTGCTCCCGGGTCCGTCTTTGCTGGAGCCTCAACTGCAGAACTGCAAAGGCAACAGACAACTCAAATCAACTCTTTCTATGACAGTTTAACCTTAAAAAGAGGAATTAATAAGTCAGTGTGAAAATAAAAAAGGGAAGAATGACAAAACCACAATGGCAAACCTGAAATTGAGTCTTGCTAATACACTGACTACATGTAACATCACTTTAGAGGGGTATTTGACTTTCAACACCACATCATTACTGAAGCATTTCATGGCCTTGGGGTGCAGCGGGACAGCTGGAACTTTTACAGTTGCGGGTTACTAACTTTTGTCAAACTTTCTGATCAAAACCTCTGGAGCAGAAAGGTTTAGTACCACTCTTTTTGTAATTATTTTGTAAAGAAATCCACAAATGCTAGGCATGGGACAATAATTGCTTTTAAGAAGTCACAAAAACCACAATATGATAATTCAATCTAGGGATATATGAGCTGGTGAGACAAAAGCCAAAAGGACATATTTACAAAACAGCTTCTCTAACAATGCTTTTAAATAATTAATGTTGTCAAAATATAATCAAACTAGCTCAAATTCCTTTCTGATGCCAGCAAAACATAACCACCAAAGGTTAACATTAGAATTAGAATCTCATACCATTCATCCCTAAACACTACAAATTAATATTAATCAAGCAAGAAGAAGATAAAGATTCATACCTCTCCTCAAACTACTGCAGCAGTCTCTCACCGTCTCCAACTCTGTAAAGGCCATTTTAAGTTTAAAAGTCCTTGTTTCTCATCAAACCATATGTGAGCATCATTTCAGTTCCTAATTCCGCAACTGCTGGTCATTAGCTGAAAAGCCTGTGCAAAATGCTCAACCAAATGATGGAAAATCAAATCTGCAGCCCATTCTGTATTTCTCAATCCCAACCCAATATTATTTTTATTAGAGCCACCACCTCCTCCCCTCTTAACTCTTACTTCCCTCACATTGGTTATTTTTCTAGTCGAGAGTGATGTAAACATAGCCAGATGTTCAAAACTTCCCTGTGACTACAGATAAACAGTGTGAGTAAGTCCGGAAGAAAAATGCCTGTCTATATATAAAAAAATAACAACTGAAGTGGCTTTAATGGCATTTTGAAGAATAGCAAAGATATATTTGTCAGGAACAATCAATAGAGAAACAAATTATGACACATTTACAAGCTTCTGCCTGTTATCTTTAAGAGCCAATTCTAAACATTCTAGCTCATTTTAGTCACTAAACTATTTGCGTGCGTGCGTGCGTGCGTGTCTTATTGAGGACAAAGTCTTTTCTCTGGCTCTAAAGTGTGTCAAAGAAACAAGATGGCCACTGTCCCAAAAATATAGTAGGGCTGCAACAACAAATAATGGTTTAATGGTTAACTAGGGTATTCATAGACTGAAACATGCCATGTGCTGAGAGAGAAGGGTTTATTCTCAAGACAGAGCAGTAAAGCGACAAAAACAATGGACATTTTGTGTTTTTGATTAAAATATCTTTGTATATATGCACTATCCAAACGTCCTCCAGTAAATTTTAATGGAAACTAAAAAACACAAGTTTTTAACCACTTTAACCACACACGCTTCCCTATCCAATTAACTGATTAATCAAAACAATAAATCGACATTAATCGATTATCAAAATAAGTTTGTTGCAGCCCTATTTTCAAGCCTCAGGGCTGATGCACTCAGTGAGTGGAGACTCCTGCCAAGGCATTGGCCCAATCTCAGAATGGTAACAATACGGGGCCCTGACTTGGGCGTTCAGTTCAGTGGTAAATGCTCCATCCATTGAGCCACAAAGATCCTATATCTCACAATGATGAAAAATCCACTAAAACATTTTTTTTTCATTAATGACCAATTGTAACAAGTATCTTTGGCCTTGTCTTGCAGAGGAACCAAATCTTTTTTTTTTATTCACAATGTGACCCACATCGAAATTAGCAATTTCTTCCTTGGCTCATTACAGAACTTTCCAGAAAAGAAATTCTCAACCATGACCATTATTTTTGTACTTCTTTTGAGACAAACCAACAAAAACATAACTTCTTTGGTGGAGGCAATGAACAGGGACCAGACCAATTCGAAGAATAAGAGTGGCTGATCAGACTATGAATGAAATGAAAAAGAGATATAAAATTACAAATCAATAGAGATAGAGTAGTCAATATGATTTTACTGAAGACATCTACTCAGCAAATCATTTTTCAAAAATTGGATTTAAATTACACAGACATTTAACACAGAGTGAAAGCCAAATCTTATTGCAAGAAGTTTGTTTAAGGTGATTCATATAGATTTCCAGTTACTGTGCGTTAATCCTACGGGAAACACTTTGGTCCCTGTCAAACACATGTTGACCTATGACCTGTAGCGCCTGCACAGAACCAACATTGCTCCAGACAACCGCCAAACTCTGAAAGGGTTTAAGAAATTTAGGACTTTGATCCAGCCTTCTTATAACTAACTTTTGACAGTCTGGTCAGTGTGTCATGTGTGGAACAAAGCCAGAACTGAAATGAAATAATTGGAGCAGTGCATTTTAATGACTAACTCTGTCCCATTAAAACGGCTGACTCAGAAGTAAATCTGCAGCATTTCTCTGATCCCACTCGTCTTAATTTATTTGCACTGACGTCTTCTCATGCTGCGGTGGGGCGAGCCCGCTGGGAGCTGTCAGGACAGTAGACAGATTAACACCTGCACATCTATGAGAGGATGGCCTGTGTGGTTGGCAGAGAGCTGTGGAGAACTGTGTGGAAACTATGAGGTGTGTGTTCTCACTGACACAAGATGATGAGTGGGTGCTACTACTGTTGACATTCCACAGAAACTTTCCACTGCCAGGCTTTTTTTTTTTAACGCTCTCCATTAGACAGACACTACCACCATGCACAACGGCACAAAATCCCCCTTTTATCCAAAACATGTCCTGCATTGTTGACTGTATCTGGTTTTGTGATCAATATCGCAGAGGCTTCACGGTCCGACGCACTGATCTGCCAGCACCGTCTAAGCTGTGATTAGGAACTGGAAAGCATGGCGTAGATCTCTTAGCAGCTCGCAAAGCCTGGTAATCATGTAGCCATCCATCAGTGTCTGAGTCAGTCCCGTGCGGCTGCCAGAACGACGCTGACATGGGGAGGCTGATGATGCCAACACGGCGCAGCGGCTTAGCATGATGAGGGTCATTTGCCCACATGTCGCACGAAAAAGAGATGCTGCTGGGTTGTTTAAGATTCACTTTTATGGGAGCTTATTTTGCAAATTAGTTCACTCAGGAAGTACGTGTAAGGTTTTTACATTTACTGCACTAAAGGGTAAATGAGGTCACTTTGCCGGGCTGCTCCATAATCATTTATGCAGGAGCAGCAAAAGGCATCTCAGGTCATTCGACATAGTTTAACAGGTGTAACAAAACAACATTTCTCCTCTAGTCAAGAAGTGATTGTTAGGTGAATGTGGTTTGATTGGATATTTTTTAGAGAAATTAATTACGTCTTAGAATAGATAAGCCTTGCTACACTCCCAGTTTGGAAAAGCAGACAGGCAGGAATTCACTGGTTTAACCCTCAGGCCCTCCTGTAAAAAAAAAAAAAAAAAAAAAAAAAAAAAAAAAAACTTTCTTCCACTTAAAGCTCTTTTAGGCCACTGGTTCACATTTAAAAAAATAAGACAATAAAAAAAACTTTTTTTTTTTTTTAATCATGAACCCCTTTCCTCATACATAAAAAAGGTTAACTTATTTTCATATTTTAACCCTCTAAATGCCAGTCTGTTTACATAATTCCCACATATCTATAAATAAAACATGAATTATTTATGATTTAAAAAGGTACTCTTGTCTCTGATTAGCCCTAACACTAATTTTAATTTTTGTGCCATTACAAAAGAGGGCTCAAACTCAGGTTCTTCCTCTTGAAGCCCTAAAAGGCTGAGCTATAGTCAATGTTATCTAATGGGAATTATAAGAGAATGATTTCCTGCAATGCGATGGGAAAATGGTGGCTCTGGAAGTGATTTTTTAGCCTCTGACTGACAGGGTTACAGAGGAATTAACATTATTTATCATTTCTGTATTCCAATGGCAGCAGAGTGACAATAAGTGACTTTAATGTAAGTCAGTTGGGACCAAAAAGGGCTTTAAGAGGAAGAGTGTGAGTTTTTTGTCCAGAGAGTTGAAAATTCAGGTTGTTTTTTTTTCAGTTGTGATGCTGAAATTCTAAAATTACTTTATTAATGAACATCTTCATCAAATATCATTATTCTAGCACAAGAAATGCTGAAATGAGAGCAAAAAGTACATTTGAAAAGCCCTAAAAGAGAGCCAGGTGGTCTGCGGGTTAAGTGAAAATTTTATTTTTTAACTTGTTGTGATTCAGAAATAGCCAAAAAAGAGCCAAAGATATCAACTCCAGCCACAAGGGGTTCATAATTAGGAAATTATTAGAGAATTAGTTTTAGTGGATTCTTTCCTCTGTTAGATATAAGGGCTTTGTGGCTCAATAGATAGAGCATTTACTCCAGAACCAGAACATTCCCAATTCAAGCCCAGGTTTGGACATTGTATTTTTATGATTGGATGATGCCTAGACTGAGGTGTGTGCTTTCCAAGGGCTTCTAGTTTTTCATTTAACATCAATTTGATTTATAGTCTACAAAATCCAAAATTATATGAAAAGATTAATTACTACAGCAAGTAAATTTGATAGAAGACTCATTTGAGAACTTTAGGCCCCTATAAACCACGTGCCCAATGCAATGTCTTCTTTAATAATACTGCAACTAAAACTAACTTTATAATGGTCACCGCAGAACGTCAAAACTATTTTAAGTGAAGGCATTAAGCCACAGCAGGTTATAATTGAGGGGACTAATATTATTTCTACTTCTCTATAAAAATACTTGATGCTGGCAGTATGTGAGAATTTCACTTTTGGTTTGTTGATGTTAGCGGATTTCATGCTCTAACACTTCATAACAGTAGCTCACTGGCAGGCACATTATAAACACATCAGTCAAGTCCTGGATTTTAACAGAAAGCCACAAGCACATTTTTTCATAATTTTTTATAATATCTTTCACATGGCTTGGAGTGATCATACTCATCATTAGAAGTACAATTTAGCCAAAAGTTGGACGATCGGTGATGCAAGAGTTTTAGAACAAAAACAAAAAATCTATTTGGTCGTTATGTAATAAAAAAAAGTGAATGAATCAGCTGTACCATTGTTATCAGTACAACTAATATTTGATTTGAACATGTTTACATCATATCTGGAGACATCTGGGTAATTTTTATGATGTATTCAAAAAATATACTGCTCATAGAACTTTTAAATATGTGGAAATAAATCCGGAGGAAAAAGAACCAGGTCAAATTAAAACCGAAAACTGCAAGTAAACTCAAGTGCTGCGTATTAAACCAAAGCTGATCTTGTTTTTCTCCAAAAAGTCTTACATGCATATTACATCACCAGTTTTCCATTACACTGTCTTGCTTCTCTCCATATTCCCATGGCAGGTAAAGCACCCCAAAACCAAAAGTGAGCGTAAAAAATTGTCTACTTGATATGACAAATGGAACCACAAGACTATCAGGCCTTTCTTGTATCCGGTCTTACCATTCTTGCGCTCGTTGAGAGGAGGCAGAGTCTGTGTGGGCTGCAGCGTCAGCTCCTCCAGCTCATGGGTCACCGCCTCGCTCTGGGGACTGGGCACCAGCAGACTGGACATCCCACAATCCCCTTCTGCTCCAACCTGGGATGCCTGGGTCTCCATGCTGCCTCCGGTGGGAACTGGGGATGGTCCTGAATATTGCCATATGTTTTACATGCAGGTAGAGAAATTTTTATACTTTTACAAATCTGACTACACCGAATTATCTGTCCCTCTCAACAACATCAAAGTTAAGTTTCCTGCTGTTATTATGCCTAAAACTGGACTAATCTGCCAAAACAAAATACTAATACGTGACTTAGGAGACCGAGCAGTCCTGCAATTGTCTACATCTGGTTAAACATTACACGAATCCTCTGACAACTCTTCATGAATGCTTTGATGATATTTATACACTTTTTTCTAGTAATAAATTCAGGCAGACTTAAACTTAAACATGTGCCATTTAATATTGATAGCAGACTCCAGGTTTCTTGCTTTTGTTGTATTCAAAAATGTAAAACTCAACAAATTTGTCATCTTGCATACTACCAGTTTAAGCATACATTGCATATTTTGACTTTCATTGAGAGATGGGCATAAGTCTGCATGTGAACATACTGTACTGACTGCTACACATTAACCATTTAGCAGCTCATCTGTGGTTTAGAAGAACAACTCTCGTCCCGCTGGTATGATTTCATCCAAATAGTTAAAAGCTTATGGTGGCATTTCATTAAAACCATCTGGAAGGGCTCAACCTCAGACCAAATTATTCATTAAACAAGCTGGTTTGGCCATTACAGCGACTAATCACTGCAAACCACCGGCCCTGGATGAATGTTCTCACTGTTCATGATCTCTAATATGACGTTGGACTTGGTGCTTTCAAACTTTCGGAAACATTTTAGGGGGAACAAAACAAACAGTTGAGTATCCATGGCTTCTCAAAAAGGTCCGAACCATTAGATGACAGACTAACCCGTCCCCATTGGGTGTTACAGTATTTATTGCCTCCAGTAACACCCACATGTATCCAGTCCAGGACCACAGCACTCTCCGTTTGCCACTGCACTGTGTTGTGTTTGGCTGAGAAACGCTGTCTCCCTATGACAAATGCACATCCATACACTGGAGTGCCTGGAGCTTTTTAATCTTGTGGTTATGATATAAAATGTTGGTACTTGATTTGCCGATACTCATCTTCTTTCCACGTCTGGTTTGGCAATAAAATATTTTAATATATGCATGCACAAAAGCACCAAGATGAATTTCTCATAGTCTGAAACCTGTAACCCAATTCTAAAATATAGGTCTACTAGTAATTACTTCTGATATTAGAGCTATTTTGGTTGGTTTACAACTATAAATCTAAGGAATGGTAGGATTTTGATTTTGATGATATTTTCAGTAATAGGCTAAGTACAAACATGTTGCATTTAAATATCTTAAGTTTTGGTCTTAGGTCTTTTTTAATGATATCTGGATTATAATTGCACACACTGAAACTTATTTTGAGCATGTGAGCATCTACAATAGCCGTTCAGGGATACGCCGAATATAATGCTAATATAACCAGTTTATCTTTTGTTTACATGATTAAACAAAATATAGATAATTTCGGTCTACTTTTATTACTTATTCTGTCCTTTTTTCTTCCTTGTACTGTCCAGGCTATACTGTATATACTGTAATCTTATCTTTCTTCTTTATGGGGAAGTTATATCTTAAAAAGATGATAGTGATGTTAAAATTGTTTAGCTAGTCCACATTTTGTCATAATTCCTACACAAAGAGTACACAAAATCCTTTATAAAGAAGTCCTAATCCAAATCTGGACACATTATACGTAAAATGTAAGGATACCATTATTACCATGCACAATGGCATGGGAAAAAATACTAAATTTCAATATTATGAGCTTCCATGTACCAATGAATGTAATAAGTTTAAATAAGGACTAAAAAGTAATAGCATTTCCCGTCTTTAGCTTGTGAGTACAGATGTCAGGCGCGTTCCTGAGTTCCACCAATCACGCATTAAGTCCTAACCCAGGAGTCAATAACATTTCATTCTGTATTAAATGTGAATGGATGTTTGTTGAATCTGGCGACGCACTGTTTTTCTAAGTGTCTCTTCAACTTTCTAATGATGATGAACGCCACAGTAGGGGGGTCATCCAGGCCTGTGTGTTGGGCCGTTCAACCTCACTGGTTTTCTGTGACACTACATCAGTAACAGATCTGCAGTAACAGGATCTGGAGTAATTAACCCGCTCTATGCTAAGCCCCTCATATAGATTACAATCAAGCAGTGCATTGGCTGTGACGGAGTAGGACTTTCTTGGAACTGCGGGATAACATACACACACAGGATTGTTTGTCACCCAAAAATGTTCTGTTCAATTGTTTCGAGGAATAACTGACAGAGAAATGCATTCTCTTTTAAAAGATTTTTGTTATTGTGGCCTTTGGAGTCAGTTTGGACACCAATGCTGACAAAAACAGACTAGATGAGAATTTTCTTTCAATGCATTTGGATTGATTTGTTAGAAAAGCTGAAAGCAAATTAGCGATAAAGAGACAGCTGAGAGTGGATAACATAGTGCCAGGATTTGAACTTGGGTTTCTCTGCTTTATATGTGTGTACTGTAGTACAGTTTATCAGTATAATAGATAGATAGTAATAATTGTGTTAGTAACTCCCGGATGTTTGGTGAATAGCATAAGCCAAATCTTGTTGCCATTTTTTGGGAGGGGGAACGGGGCGAAGCAAGTGTGAGCAGGTACAACAAACAATGGCCCAAGGATTGATTGTTGTGGCATTCCATACTTCAAATGCGAAATGACGACAGAGGATACAGAATGAAGTTTTTTCAAAATAATTAAAAAAAAAAATTTCTGGATATGTGTAGACAGACATAATGTGGCATTTAATATAAACACTGAACACTGATTCTTGGTGTGTACTGAGCATGTGCATATTCATGGTAAGGCTACAACAGCAGCTTCAGTGAAATGGCTTTGGCAAAATTAATTCCATTTACATGTTAAATTATTAACTTGGCTTTTTTGCCATCTTATCTCCTGTCCATATGATGAATCACTAACACTAATACCTAAAAATGATTTTGCTTTGCTCATTTTCTAAATTGTCAGCACATTACCTGCAATATTGTATCTATAGAATTTTGTTTGTTTGTAGTAGTGCCAGGTAGACAGGGATATTTTGTCAAACTTTCATGTGGAGTTTTTTGTTATTTTTTTAACAATTGGGGAAAAAAATTGTTATTACAAATGACTGTTCCGACTCAGTGCTTTGGAATGCTTTTTAAATAAAAGCATGCATGTACACACATAAAAAAACTGTGAAAATGTTTGGTCATTAACAAACTGCACATAAATGAAGATTTTCTTAAATGGCTTCATTTTGACCACTATTTCAAAATTTATGGTAATGCCTACCTCTAGTAGCAGAGGACAGCAAGAGATGTCTGTAGGAGTTTGTAAGAGGTTACACTACGCCATGGGGTCCAACCTGAAAAAAAAAAAAAAAAAAAAAAAAGAAAAAAAAAAAAGAAAAATCAGAATACTTTTTATTTTAAGTAGAACTGCACAAAATATCACACATTTATCAACAAGTTAATCAGGCGGTAACACATTTTTAATGGACAAATTAGCTATAGCCACAAAAACCAAAACAATAATATGAATCAACAAGATTTTGACAACAGGAATCAATGTGACGTAATGACCAAAGGATTTGACAATGTTTGCTCAAGTTTAATACCCGGAACACGACACATCCCACAACTATATCTGCAAACACCAGTCATGTTTGACATCCAAAACATTTTTTATGTTTTTAATGAGTAACAAACGCTACTTGTTTTCACTCATGGAA
Source organism: Bostrychus sinensis (assembly GCA_020698575.1). Taxonomy (NCBI): domain Eukaryota; kingdom Metazoa; phylum Chordata; class Actinopteri; order Gobiiformes; family Eleotridae; genus Bostrychus; species Bostrychus sinensis. Next base: position 10,851,253 of record CM036260.1, on the reverse strand, counting down.
GGGTCTACTGTTGACTATATCTGCTCCACTGTTGACTATATCTGCCCCACTGTTGACTATATCTGCCCCACTGTTGACTATATCTGCTCCACTGTTGACTATATCTGCTCCACTGTTGACTATATCAAATGCATTGCTGCACTGAAAGCCTGTTCTCCTGGTAAAGGGAACACTTGTGATATCCAGTTTCAATTGAAGGCTGACAGACAGCGGTGAATAGGTCTGTTTGAAGATGGTCACAGAATAAAACATATGATAAGCAGCACTTGAAGCGGCCTGAATGGAACTGGCCCATGGTGTGATGTGTACGGGGTTGCTACGACGAGCTGCAGTGGTCTCTATGACAATGGAAGTGGATCCTTGCTCCATTCAGAGACAATGGACCACTAACACTAGAGAGCTGTAACATCACACTGCAGCTCAGGAAGGAGAGCCTCTCAGACCAATAAGAATCAATGATGTGCCACAGCAAAGCCCTCAGCACTCCTGTGTAGTTTACAAGGCAAATAACTGGATTACACTGGGGACATTACCACTCAGCACTTAGTGTTCTTTTATATAAGGGATGTTTGCATGCTGCATCTTTGCATTTTAATCATCCATTAACTATGAGCTCACTAGTAGTTCTGGTTATTTTGCTGCCTGAGAAGGAATTGATGATAAGGCCCTTTACATACCTAGTGTACAGTACAGTTGCATATTGGAGTTCAACTGGGTCATTTTAAGTTAAATCAACCCATTTTAGAACACTATGGGCCATCTTTAACGGACAAATTTGAACATTAATATGCTCTTTCCAATAATATACTTCCACAAAGAACATTTTTGTCTGTGGTTAATGTTTGCTTGTTGGGTAGAGGGAAAAATTCCCATCATTTTTTTTTATTCTGTACCATTGCTAGATAGGGCCACAGATGTTATCTCCAGCTACAAGGGGTCAGTAAAGGAGTAAATGAATAGTTTTATAAGACATAAAGGCTTTGTGGCTCAATAGAGAGACAATTTACCCCTGAACTAGAAGATCCACAGTTTTGTTCTATTACAATTTGAACCGATTGTGGATTATGACTATTAATATCTAAAAGGGCCAATATGGTCAGGTGGATGGCCTTTGTTCATATCACATGGAATAAAGGCAGCCATTAAAAGTGGACCAGGTTGACTTAGAAGAAGTTGAACTGAAAGTGCCACTGGAGCTGCATCTTTTATTTCCACCATCATATACAAGATTAGATATATTCTGAAAAACATTTTTACAATGAATTTAAAACAAAACCACTATAAACTGTGTGTTTTAAAAGAATAGTCCACAATTCTGTAAAAGGGGTTGACTGAAATAGAAGCAAGAGCCAGAGCAAAAGGGAAAAGCTCAGTTCAAAAAAATCTAGCCATGTCCAGACTACTCTCACAGAGGGCAGACATATCATAGTCACCAGACACCTTTTATAAAGAAAATACAGACTTGATCATGGCTTTAAACAGAGCAGCAGGAATGAGGGCCCACTGCCACTTAATAATGTCATCTACCAAAGGTAGTTGTAATGAACATCCTTGACCCTTTCAAATCTGGACATTTCTGGTTGGTTACACAGACTCATTTGAGAAGATTTAAGAAGACACCAGAGGCTTATCTTTTGACTTAGAACAGTGTTGTTGAAAAGACAAAAAAAAAGCAACCTTGCTTGCTGAAGAAGCTAATAATTTTCTTTGTAGAAGCAGCTACTACAAAGTGACAAAGAACTGAAGGTAAACTAGCAGAGATAAAAAATTAAAAAAAGCATCTGAGTGAAAAAAGTAGGCAATGATAGAAACAACAGTGGTGGCTAATGGTGCTGAAAGCTAAACAACACGATCTTAGAGCAGGAGCAGATGGCAGCGGCGGTGGCGTGCTGCTCTGCCTTCCTCTGTTGTTCTAACGGGACAAAAAGCGAGGAGCATGTGTTGTAGACGTGGGGTAAACACAGTGAGAGTGTGCCTGAACGTGTGCCACTCTGGTTTCAGAGCAGATACAGACAGATATGATCTTATGGTATGCACAGCCTGTGGCCCTGAGATGTTCAATGATTAACAAAGGAATGGACCAGCTTTTAGTTTTACTGCCTCCTACAGCGAGAGGTTAATTTTCAATTTATGTTAGTTAAGTGAAGTGGTACACAGGACACAAATAGTACACAGACTTTTATAAACCATTGGACAGTATGATCAGACTTTTTATAGATCCTTTAGTGTTTGTAAACAATGGTGCCATATGCTAAGCAGATCACTCTTAAACTTTATGGAGGATTTAGCATTACCGCCAAATATCACAAACTCGGAAAAATCAAGATGGTTTTGGCTACTGACAACCATCGACTACATTACGAAATGTCAGTTAGAGAACATTAGCAAGTGTATCAGCAATTAGCTGTTTTATTTAATGTAGCAAGTAGCATATATAATTAGCATGCAAGCAAAATGCTAAATAATAGAGGTCATTTGTATTCTAAATGCACAATTTCTATTGGTTTCAGCCTTTTTCTCTGTCATCTCAGCCTTGAGGGCTTCTGTGACCCTCCTCCATCTTATCTGTACCTCAGCAGTCTAGAGACAATCTTCCCCCTTGATCCTGATCTTATCTTTAACACAGACCTTAGGGAAGTCTTGACTCAAGTGAATTCTTTAAGAACACTTCCTGCTGGGATCTGAACACCAAACAACTTGTCAACAACAGACATTATCATTACTGCCACCCAATGAACTTCTTTTCTTTTGAACTTTCCCTTCCCTTCTACTTCCCGTAGTAAGTGATCTACCTCCTAGTGTGCCATGATTTGGATATTGATTTGGCAAAAGTTTTATGCCAGACGCCTTTTTCTTATACAACATTCTCTATTTAGGTTGGTGTAGTCATTGTTAATGTTTGATAGTGTGTCATGTTTGATGGTATGTTTATGTTTGGTTGTGTGACTAATTGTTTGTAAAAGCCTTTGAGGTGACTGCTGCTAAAATTGAATACTTACTTGAGCTTGGAACCAGCACAAAGAGTACCTACGCAGACCCCAAATACCCCATAGTAAATGTAGCATACTACATTTTTAATGGCAATATAGTTATCATTTATAATATAATTGTCTATAACATAACACTGCATCCTTAGAGTCTCAGTCTCTATGGAGGAGCTAAAAATAGCTGTTTGGTAAAGGATTTTGAACAGTCACAGTCTGCGGTGTGACATTTCCTCTGTTCATTATTAGACCATAATAACTGCGGCACTATCATCTCTCACTTTTCCTAACGAACCCCACAATGACCTAGCTGACACACGATTTCCCACAAAAGATAGCTGTACAACTTGTTGACATGCGCTAGAACATTTTTGTGGGATGACAACAGTGTCTGGGTGTGTCAGACGCCTCAGGCTTCTTCTTCTGTTCATTATCGGGCTTAGGTCAGATGCAGTGCAGGTGACAAACTTTATGATTGCTATAAAAAAAAAGGGTACGAGATGGGATTAAACAAATATGACATAACCTTTATAAGTCAATTATTGCAGTCTTAGTGGTTGAACACAATAACTGAAAGGTCTAGCGTTAGGGATGAGCATCCATAACTGTTTCTGCACGCCGTCGAGAAGAGGTCAGATGTCAGATTACTACAAATAGTAATGGCAGGCCATACCTTCACACACACACAGTGAACTGGCAACAAGAGATAAGTGACTACAGCCGCACTCTGAGGGCAAACAAAGCCAGAGCAGCTGAGGTGATCTGGTTGCTGCTGAACATAAACAGAGGATATAGCATATAATATGTGGAACTGTATGTAATGCTATACAAAACCAATAGGAAGTCCTCTAATAGGACTTCTGTATTGTTTTGTTACACAAAACAATACAGAATATAAGTGCTTATAAGATAAAGGTAGCTAGAAAGCTGATATGAGCTCTTACTCACGGTGTCTCAATTCAGACCCTAACAACTCATTCACTATGTTGCTGCTTTTTTTTGACTGTCTGATGATGATCTCTGTTCTCTACTTCTCATGATGCATCGTGGGCAGCTCTGAGTGCACAACTTTTTGTTCACTAGACATTTGGACACCAAAATAATCACATTATAGTGATTAGGGAGTGGTTTTAGTTCCAGCCGACCCAGCTGTTAGCCCTCAAAGTGCTGCACTCAAGAAGACCACATAAAGACCAGGTCCAAGTCAAGAATAAGATCACAACAAAATTGAGACCAAGTCCATAGTTAAGATTAAGATGCCATCTGGTATCACATCATAACTGATAGCAGATGTCATGTGAGATGTAAGTCATGAAGCAATTCAAAATACAATGAAAATCTAGTCAAGACTGAGTCAAGACCAAGTCATTTTGAACCAGTGAGCAATAAATCATGCCTGAAGTCAACATAACTCTGAACATAAATCTGAACAAACCTGTGACTGAAACAAAGTCATGAACAAGACCAAGGCGAGACTGAGGGACTGTGACAATTTCAAGAAAGACAACTAACCAACTAAGATCAGTCCAGTCTATTTCTGATACATGAAAGGATGTAGGAAAGAGGTATAAAAATCACACAATAAGAATGTATGGGAGATACAGGGTAGGTTAGGACTGTTCAGGGGTGTCAGGCAATGAGCATCAATAGGCTGAACAAGGTATTTTACTGTGGAAACTACTGGCATTTTGGTCTACCATATATTTTTCAATGTTTTCAGTTGAGCAGATTATGATGCAGCTGAAATATTTCTTCTCAAATGCTTACTGGTTTGGAACATAGCAGAAGTGTAGTGGTGTGGAATAATAGACATCATTGATTCAACAAGGCTGATGTCAAAATTAGTTCAACTTCTTTGTTTTGGTCTTGTAAAGGTGTTTAGGTGAAATAATCCTGATGTCAGAGAAACTTAAACTACAAAAAAATGTATTAGTTAGAGTGACATGAATGACACTCTTGTTTTAAGTCAGTTTGGCATTTCCTCTTACTACATATATAATTACAATATACTAATATTGAAACAGCTATGGACAACTGCGGACACTGACTAAACAGCACTGGGTATGAGAAGAAAATGTAAAACAGTGTGGGAGTTTGTCTGGATATCTACAGGCTGCAGTGTAGCTTTTAGCCTTTAAATAGCAGCAGTCTGGTCCAACAAAAACGTCTGCTTTAATCCAGAGATAACACACACATATGATGACATCACTGTGGCTCTGCTGTTCTCACGCACACACACATGTGCGGCTGCTTCCTTCCTGGACTAACAAAATCTGGAAAACAATACAAAAGGATGAGGAAAAACCTGTTCTGGTTTAATAGATGTCAGAAAATTCTTGGATACTTATACTCAATGAAAACATGAAATAAGCTCATTAGAGTAAAAATAAAAAACACTCGAAAATCTAAAACAGTTGGCAGCATTAATCACTACATAGAACCGCCAAACAATGAAGAAAACAAGTCAACCTTCGGGGCAGTATTAAGAGTTGGACACTGATCAATGCATTACCACATGCAAAGTTTTTTTTTTTTTTTTTGCTTGCGGTTCCATTACATTCAATTCTCCACGGGGAGAGATGTGGTAAGCCTCGTCTAACCTGATCTGTGCACGCAGTCTTTTGCAAGCCAACGCTGCCCTGTGAGGTTGGAATAAACTAAACACTGGGCTTAGAGACGCTGATAATTATTTTCCTATAAAGGAATATGCAAACCCATAGAGTGAACGCTGCAATTTCACAGTTCTCAGCGACAGACGGGCTGCCACTACCATCTTCACTCACACAGACTGCGACCTGTTAGGTTTTTATTTATTTATTTTGGAGTTAAGCCATGTTTTTAAGCTTATAATCGATTCAGATATCACCGTGGCTACGTGTAAAGGAGATGGGCCTTATTACACAACCTAGTCGGTGCGTGGTTAGTATTACTTGAGAAATAGTCCCTGCCAACTCATAGTGATGCTCCGTAATGATAGAGCGCATCCGGACACTGAAATAAAGAGCTAGAATTAACCTAGGGCCTTAAATAACAATGTGACAAGTAGTATGCTGGGTATCCATTTTTTTTTCTGAAGGGGTATTATTGGGTGTCAGTGTAGTAAACCTTATCTCAGTGAAGAGGTGGGTGGGTGTGGGAAAAGCTAACGTTTGGCTAGCTACTCAAATCTGACAGGTGAGTGAGTTGACCACAGCGCCGATTAGCAAAGACGACAAAACAATTCCGTAAAGAAAACATATTTTGGTTGAAATTATGATGCAATAGTACGGCTTTGAGTTCCGCACTTAATTGCCCAGTCTAAGCACGTTTCCCTGCTGTGTCTGTGTGCACATCTCTCCTCAACAACAACAACCTCCTCCTCATATTTTCGCCAGTTAACGTTAGCTCGGCGGCTAACGCAGGCTAACATGCTAAAAACAAGGCAGCGCCGCCTTTCGCCGCGCGCTCTTACCGAATTGCGAAGACGTGAAAACCGATTCCGTCCACGCCGTTGTTAACACCGGTACGCCCGCCGGTGACAGGACAACTATCCGCTGTATTCGTGGCTGTTTCCTCTTGCTGCTGGAGGGGGGATTGAAGTTTATTTCGCGGAGTAAAATGGCTGCGACTGGTCTAGAGAGTCGGGATGCAGAGTGACGTAATGACGCTGATCGGACAGGAACCGCTCAGGAGGGAGGAGGGGAGGGGGGCGTGGCCCTGGTCCAGGTCCTGTGAGCCACTGGACTTTGACACTGTGGTTGGTTAGTACATGCTACAATAATAAACAGGAAGACAGTGGTGTTGGGAGTTAAGTAAAGATGCTGTGTCACTGCATGTCTGTGGTGGTTACATAACGTGTTCTAGAAAAGCAGGTATCCTATAGAATATTAGTTGAATTAGTTGTCTCCAGGCAATTAAGCAGTCAGAGAAAAACTGTGTTCTTAGGAGATGTTGTCTACATTGTTACACGGTTGAGTATCTGGTAAATCTAGTATTGGTCAGATGACTATATAAAGAAGACCAATTTCATTAAACTAAGAAAACTATATTATTGTAATAGGTAACTTTACATGACATATTACAAGGATGCTTGTCTGTCAGTCATCTAGATCATCCATACATACATTTGTTTGTTTATCCAGGGCCGGATTACGGGGGCAACAGTCTAAGCAGAGATACCCAGACTTTCCTGTCTTACTCTCTTCCAGATCAGTGATTCTCAAACTTTTTACTTTAAGAACTACCACATAAAATATTTGGCTTTTTAAGTACCGCCTCTATCTGGCTAAAATTGCCCTAAAATTATGATTAACCCAGATCTAAACCCAAGATGAATGTAATTATTTAATCTTAAATTTGATTATACATCAGGACTAAACTGGGCATAAATCAACTAAAGCAAGAATAAATGGTAAAGGACTAAAGCTGTGATTACCCCTAAACAAGTGCATGATTAAAAGAATACAAAATCAGGATTTAACCCAGGACTAAAATTGAACTAAACCAGTCTGTAGTTAATTATTTATTGGTTTTCATCTTCAGAAATTCCAAACACATCTAACTACCAATAGAGCCTTTACCACAGCTTGAGAACCCCTAATCTAAATCATTGTACACTTAAGGTGGTTTAGAAGCAGACATAAAGACAGTATTTAATGTGTAGGTGTTCAGTCTGTTCAGAAAATAGAGCCTTGGTGGAAAAAGGAAGTTCAAATGAATTTTTACTCAGTAAAAATCCCCTTCACGCTACATTGACAACTGAATAGCAATCATCTAGAATAAACTCAAATTCTGGATACTTTGATTTGAATTTGACTTACTGTCACTAAATAAGAACTTTGGGTATAAAGCACAGTCTGCAAGCATCCATTGGTAAATCCTGCTTATTATTTGGTTTAACTTAAGGTATTTGTGTTATAATGCATGACTCGATAAACTTAATTAAAAAAGGGACTCTTTTTTTTTTTCCATGGTTCACCAATATACTTCTGTAGGTAAATCTTGAAAGCAAATACAAAAATACTTTATTATTTACTAATAAACATACAATTTTCAATCAATAAAAATCATGTCAGAATTCTGATCATTCAATATTTTCCAAAAATACAGCACACAAAGTTCATTTTAGTTCATTCTTCAAATCTGTATAATGTAAATGTAACAATCAGTCAAGTAATAGAAAGAGTGTTGTGTAATAATGTCATTTAGTTTGTACAAAGATTTTCCTCAAGCTCCCCTTGCATTATATTTATAAACAATATCCCGTTCCAGTCTGCCAGTGTCCCATTTAGGCAGAAAGGTACAAGATCGCATAACAGCAAACGGAAGTAATAAGACTTGTGTAGGCACCTCTTTTTGTAAAATAAAAGTGTAGTAGGATCAGATACTGCCTCAACAAAAACATATGTTTTCTATTCAAACTCCCACTTCGGAAAATATAAAGCTCTCCATTTCCTACTGTTATATGACTGGCTGTCCTATTAAACCTCATAACAGACAATTTTGTTCCTATATGAAAATTGAGAATTATACATTATTTACTAATGGCTTTAATCTAAGAGGTATATACTGTATCTGTCAATCAAAGTAACATTTTGAGCTGCATGTGTAACATTTTTGAACTGCAATTTGTTCTTTTAGCAACTTCAAGATATTGGTCTAATATCTTAAGTTAGTAGTATAGTAAAAACAGAATAGATTTTAATGGTTACTACCTCGACCCAAAAGGTTATGCATTTATTGATGAAATGATCAGAAAATGTTAGTTTTTGTGTGGATTTGGAACACCACCTAGAACCAGGATTCATTACCATTGCGACATAGGACCAATTTTGTCTCTTAGGTAGATTTTTCATGAAACATTCTAGAAAGTTCATAAACAGGGAAACTTTAGACACCATTTTGTACTTCTTGACAGAACGGGCGTACGACTTTTAGAACTTGTACCTCAGTTTGAGAATCACTGCATCAGGTGAATGATGGCTGCAAACAATTAAAATTAAATTCAAGGGACTGTGTGTGCTGTTATGTCTGTTTGCTCTTTTGCGCTGGCGCAGGAACATCCACAACATTATGTATGAACTCATAGAATAGCTTAGCATTGTTAGCACTGCCCAATATCTCAGTCAATTTTTCCTGGCTGAGTTTGGCCACATCTGCCAGGCTATCTGCATTTCTAATGATGGCCCGATAATTCTTTGTATTGATCCCTGGCATTTTTAACAGAAAATCATAGGGTCCCGGGTTGTAGAGGTCAGTAGACTCTGCTACCATGTCCGACTCGGCTGTAATGGCCTGGGCAGCGGCAGCATCTGGTTCAAGACGTCCTTCTTTTAGCTCCACAAAAAGCTCGGCGGTGGCGTGAGGGGAGGGGCACCAAAGAATACGCAGCCTGGGGAAGTGCAACGTGAGCAAAGTGAGTTTTGAGGAGATGTCATTGGACGATATCTCGTTCCTGAAATCTGAACGGGCCATTAAAGAAAAGGGTTTGGCTGGGTCGAACTCAATGAGCAGCACTGGTTTCTTGTAGTAACGGGTCATGGAGACACACTGGGTGTAGAGGCGGCCACTCTGCAAAGAGCCAATCAGATCGCTGACGCTTTTCCGCTCCACGCACACGTCTGGGGTCAGAATGTAATCGCCCACTTCTAATGTGACGGGCTCGATGTCTAGGCCACGGCGGTGGAGGAGAGAGGGCAGCTCGCTACGGAACTCACGCATGTCCACAATGACCCGGGACGGTTCTTTGGGCAGATCCTGGCCTCCTGGTTTTTAGACAGATCAATTAAACAATGGAGCAGCAAGATGTGTTCAAGTCCAACCAAGCACCTAAATAATAAACATACCTGCTTTGCGAGTGTTGGTGGTGGCATTAGCTGGTTCTAAATTTCTTGCTAGGTCTAGGTTGGTGTCTTCTCTGCCTTCCCTCTCTTCTGGGATAACCATAGTTGCCTTTTCCCTACAGAGGACCACACGTGATGTCAATAAGTTATGTTACATTGATGACTGCTCAAAATAAGTTATGTATTACATAATAGATACATAAACATACTAGCACATGGCTCTATTGTGACCAAAATAGCTGCATATGATTTATTTATGTGTGAGTGAGCAAAACTCTTAAGTTGTGATAAGACAAAGACCATCTTAAAAGTATTGGAAGCAGCATAAGCACTCGTACTGGTTTGAAAACAGTACTACAGTATAAATTAAACCAGTGGTCTTCCCGCTTTTCTGATTGGACGAACTGGAATCCTGGGTCTTAGAACCAAACAAAAATGAAAACATAAACAACTTTTTTTTTTATTGTGAATAAATCAGCTGAACTATTGTGATCAGGAAAATTAATATTTGATTTAAACATTTTTACCTCATATCTTGGGACACCTGTGGTTAATTTTTATAAAAAATTATTTAAAAATGGTTTAGCCTAAAGTGTACTGTACCTGCATCCAAGTGGTGCATGGTGCTACTGTGTGCAATATAAAACTCAGTTCACAAGCCAACTATGAGCATGCCAATTGGGCCCTTTGTATTTAATTAGATAGCGTTTTTTTTTTTTTTTTTTTTTTTTGTCAAATAAGTAAATCCTTTATGAATATGCTATAGTCCAAAAAACAAAACAAAAAAACAAACAAAACAAAACTGTGTTGCACTTTACACCCAACAACTCCAAAACTGTTCAAATAAAAGTAGTAGTAGTAAAACTATATAAAAATAATCTCTAGTATACACTCTATGCACTTCTATTTTTACTAACCCATCTTGACCCAGTTTGTTCTGACCTGATCAGGTGTTCAAAGGCTTTCTTCTCCTTTGAAAGTGCTGTGAGATACTTCTGCTCCTCCGTAGAGCCTCCATAGATAAGGAAGTACACCCTAAAAAGTGAAAAATCTGTTTCAATAATCTCCTTTCATTTGAACCAATAAAGAGAAAAACCAAGCTCTTTTCTTAACCTACCTCAATGGCTTTCCTGGCCGACAAGCTTTGTAGATCTCCAACTGTCTAACAAAGCTCAGTTCTGCATCATAAAGTACCACAAAACTAGGCTCTACCTCATGTAGCACTCTGGTTAAACTATGAGGGTCCACACAACCTTTTAGCGGGTGAATGACAGTCAGTGGCTCCTTTAGGACACCGTAATACGCATCTGACGATAAATCTAACTTCATCTGTTCCTCTTCATTGTCTTCATCCTCCAAAAGCTCATCGTCACTGCTGCCCATTACCATCGATTCACTGGATTCCTCTTTCCCCATCATCTGTGTCAACGTCAGAGATGGTCTACTTTTACTTTTTGATGACTTTGTTGTCTTTGGAGCAGGTTCCTTTCCCTTGGTAGATTTCTTGAACAAGCCTTTGCCCTTTTTACGTTGGTTTAGTTCTAAAGTGGCGGCTGCAGCAGGGTCCTGTTTTCCGATAGTTCTGGTGTAAAGTCTGTTGAGCAGCCAATCGGAGCCACGTTTGATGTACTGTTGGAGCTGGGCACAAGTCCGGTCGTCGCTGGCACAGATCAGCACACGACCTACAATGACATTTATAGATGACACGACTGACAGTCCCACAAAGTTCAGTTAAGTGTTTTTCTTTTAATATAGATGGGAAGCTTTGGAAGAGAACCATGCTAATACAAACTTTCCCCAATATGAACAAATTGAGCTGGCCACATGTGAGTACATAAATAAGAAGCAGGTCTTTTATGATGTAAGCTGTAACAAGCTCTAACCTGGTTCAAGTTCAGAGCTCTTGTTCTCTTTCTCGATTTCCGTCAAAACCTCGGTTAAAGCTTCCCATTTAGGGCTTTTTTCCAACACCAGTTCCCGTTTCACTTCTGAAGCACACAGAGACATTTTATCAACAATAAAAGTAATATCCAAGATGTAAAAATTTTTTTTCAGTTACCTGAGGGTTTCTGTTTTTCAGGCTCTGCTCCCATTTTGATTTTCTTCTTGCTCTCAGGGATCCGGTACACTCTGCTTCTTGCATTCATAAACATGGAGGTACTGGAGTCAAGAAACAGCCAACCTAAGACATGAGGAACAGATATGAACAAAAGGGGAAAAAAATCTAAATTAGATCAAAAAAGCTAAACTATACAGAAACAATTCAATAATGTCTGGAAACTGATGTAGTAAATTGTACATATGTCAGCGGTCACTAGCTTTACCTGAATTGGATCCAAAGATCTTCTGGCTGGAGCGCAGTGACTCCAGCAGATTGAGGAAGGTGACACAGTCGTACTGAGTCAGGTACAGCAGCAGAACCCTCAGAACCTTCAGGTCTTGGACCAGGCCTTTCGTCTTTGCTCCGAGCTGGTGCCACAGGGGGTCCAGATAGTGACGTATGGTCTGGAAGAAAAAAACAAAATGGGTATATTGAAGTGCCAACACAAGCTGTAAAACATACATTCCAGGTTTCAGTGAGTTGTCAACCTTTTCAAAAGCATTCCCCAGTGTGTTTTCCAATGATAGGTCCTCAGCCTCCAGAGTGGGGTTGTAGCGTTTTAACTCCTTCAGACAGGCACTCATGATGTCCAAGATGGAGCTCTGAATGGCCCTCATGGCAGGAGTCAGCGACACATGAAGCTCCACCACCTCAGGCTTGTGCCTCTCCAGAGCTGTGTTCACTGAAGCCTGGAACCTGTTAAAACACACAGAGATGGAGATGAGAAAAGGTCTAAACAGCTATTTTTGACATCTGCAATACATAACAGAGAAAAAATAGTCTTGTAATCATTAAAATATATGGCTCTCATGACATAAAATAGAAGAAACATAATTCTTTTTCGGCACATAACAATTCCAAGTGTGCACTGGTGCTGACTTCTTGTGCCGAGTCCCTGAAAATACAGTACAATTAGTGTGTTTTAACCAGAAGAAGTATTCTACCTGGGCCAAAGGTAGAGTTTCTTGACAAAGAGGTTTCTCATGACCCGCTCCACCTGACAGAAACCAGTGCAGAAGGCAGAGGCTTTGTCTGTGAACGCCTTAATGAAGCCCGTCTTGTTCTTTTGCCTGAACAGACGAAGGATGAATGCCTCCTGGCATGACTCAATGATTTTATGAGCGCGGTACACCAGAATACCTGAACAAAGCCACACACCCAGAATAGATTTTGTCAGTCTCATGAATAAGAAACCATTACATGTAAATAAATGTGAATGTGTGTAACCTGATATGAGGTGAGCAGGGATGCGGTCAGTGAGAAAGTCCACCACCAGGATTCGACTGGTCACAAACAGCACTCCTCCTTCAGTGTACACGTTGTAGCGCTCAGTGCTTTGGATGTCACTGGTCACTGTCCTGGGCAGATGGGTCACACCCTCCACTCGCAACTGCTCTGTCAAATATTCCTAGAGAAGAACATAAATATAAATCCAGAGTAGCTCCAGGTTTTTTCTTGTTAAGACTTTTAAAAGGCCACTTGGAATAAAAATTAATGCCAAGATTGCCCACAAAAGAACAATAATCTGTTTACATTTTACACAAATAAACTCTCAGTATTACTTTCTAAAACACATTGTTTTTATTCATAAGTAATACAGATGAAATGGCTCCAGTTCTGCATTAAAAATCTAAAAAAAAAAAAGATAAATGTCAGTGGTAACAGCATTTACTGTATTGTGGGGAAGGTTTTTGCAACAAATATGCCTGCCAAATTCACCTCCAACTCGCAAAAAACAGGCTTTTCTGTTGTTACTTCCAGACTACTGAGCTATATATATTTTTGTATACACTGAAAAACTTGACTTAGATATTCCAATTTGACAATTTATAAAGACTTAGATAAACAAAACTTAATACCTGCCAATACAATTTAATACTTAATACTTGGCCTTGATTTTGGCAACATTAAATTTTATATATTTTTAATACTTTTAAGACCTTGGGGCTACCCTGAAATCTATTATTTTCTTATCTAACCTTGTACTGGATTCTTTTTTACATTATGTTATTATACATATATTACACCTTCACATCCTTATTGGCATAGGGAGTTTTTTTTAGCAGACAATGTATGAAAATAAATTGGAAAAAAAAATGGGAAAAAAAGTTATTATTTGATCTTAGTGGCAAGAAGGGTAGAAGTAGCACTGTTGCCTCAAGCAGTTCTGGTTTGATGCTAGATTTGTCTGCAGTAGTTGTAGTTGTTAGTAACTGTTATAAGCAGCAGTAATGAAACAAATTTATCATAGGTAGGCCAAATATTGTACTTTTTACAGGGCGGCTTCAGGTTTTGTCAAGTGAAATTTAAGACATTTTTAAAACTTTTTAATGCCTTTTAGAATGAAAGTGAATACACCAATGTTGTCAACAACCAAACAATATTTAAATGTAAAATATAGATGAAATAACTCCAGTGCTGCATAAAAAACAAGGAAAACAATCATAACATTTAACTGAACCATAAAATTTAATGAGAATATATATATATATATATATATATATATATATATATAATCAAAGATTTGACAAATGTAATATTTGGTTGCACAAAATGTAATATTTACTGATTAGAAATATTTTTAAAGCAAAAAAAAAAAAAAAAAGAATTTGAAACCATCAAATTGAATGCCTTTTTAACAGTGGTGGAATGTAACGAAGTAAAAATACTTAGTTACTTTACTTATGTACAATTTTCTTTACTTCACTACATTTATAAGTTGGTTGGAAGTACAACAAATTTAGAATTTTGGTTTAAAATCATGTGTTTTAATTGTGCCTTTGTTGGAGACACACAGTATTTAAATATAAAAGATGCAGTAAAGTAGTTCTCCTTTAAAAACATCAAAATAATAAAAACAGAAGATTACTGTCACCAACAGATTCAGTTTCTTCTACTGCACCAGTTTGTTCATTTCATCTGGAATCTGCACACATTTTCTGCAAAATCCCTCACATTCAACATATTAATGAGTTGTTGAGTCTGTGCGAAATACTTTTACTTTTTAACTAAAGAAATTGAGTACTTCTTCCACCACTGCTTTTTAACACTTCACACACAAGATCTTAGGGCTGGTCTGTTTTAGCAGAGAACTGATGACGATGTCCCTCTTGTTACCATACAAACAGCGGGATCTCTGTAAAACACCTGAAGCGTACACTTTTCCTGTATTATTAACTTCTTCCTAACCTGTTCGGGGGTAGTTGTGTTCAGGAGAAGCACCAGGCTGTCCTGCTCTGAGTAAACCCGCATGAACTGCAGCAGGATGCGGTCTATCCCCATCCCCTCAGCCACCACCAGCAGCCCGTCTGCGCCGAACAGACTCAGAAAGATCTCCGTCTCAAACTCCTGCAGGGGCCCCGCCATTTTGAAAACACCCAGATATCAGGCCCTGGCCGTAGAAGTTAATTCAGTTGTTATTTTTGCCTCTACTGTTAGAAAAACTGTAAAAGAGCCATCGTGAGTCTGTCGCTGAAGCAGCACTGCCAATGTTTTGAAGTTGTGGTTCCGGTCACGTGACAGTCTCTCTTGCCGTGTTGTCGGTTTGTGAGGTAAACAAAGAGCGCCCTCTAACGGTATGGAGCTTAACTAACTTTTCTTTACAGTATTGAAGAAAACACAAATTGCCGTCAATACGCACAAAACTTCAGATGAACAGATTTTAACTGTTCAGTAATCTTATCCAGTGCTTACTGAAAGCGTTTTTTCTTATTTTGGCACTGACTCTTATAGTAGGCATACAAATGAAAGCCTTTTACACATAGGCCTAGTTCTGTTTTTCATGGAACTCTCATGGAACTTTCAGAAGACCAGAATATTCGAATGATCAAATAGACACAATAATAAAACATTAAAATAGCATAACAAGTTAAACTAATTTAAACAATTCTCTTGGGGGTTGCTATAAATTAGTATTTCATGAGCTATAGTTTATCAAAATCATTTCATCTCTACACTTCATTTTGAGGAAAATCTCTGCACATTTGTTTGAAGTAGCACTAGGTAAGATTTTGTAAGGAAAGACTGAATAATTCTAAACCTCAAAGTTATTTTGATGGTACCTGTCTTTATTAGACACAGTGTAACAAACTCAGCATATATGGCTAATGAGAAATCCCAGTCCCAAGTGAGTCTGCAGCAGAGCAGTTTCAAACAAAGTCCTTTAATGTGTGCTAATCCAAATTGAAATGAAATTGCAAGGTACAGTGCCAGTAGCTTTATTAGTTACAATATTATACATTATATAGTAATGCAGTCTAGGACAGATTATGTCTCTCATGCTGTGACACAAACAGAGCTTAAAGTGCTTTGATAACAAAGGCTGCCAGCTGGGCTTTGTGAGGTTCTGTTGTGTGAGCTCACATTTGTGTGTGCTGCATGAGAGATGCCCGAGTGCTCGTATGTCGTTAATTTATGTTTATTATTAGGTAAAAATCACATCCATAACGCCAAGTTCAGCAACAGCAAACCCCCTTTTTAGACAATTCATCACAGAATTAGATAACTATTTGGAATCCTTAAAATGGGTCTCAAATAAGAACTCAGTCAAAACACTGGACAATGTAAATGAATACATTTACAATATTATGCATTTATGTTAATATGAGTTAATAAATAAATAAAAATGCCTGAGTGCTCTCGGTTAGTGCTATGAATGCCAGACATAGATTTCATATGTGAAGGTATAGATGAGGAGTTCTCTGATTGGTTGATTCATTTCTTCTTTCAGTGTGCGTTCAACATATATTTTATTTAAAAACCTTGTGAAAAAATGAACGTGCAAGAGAGATTGAGTAACAATATACTTTTATAATCTATTGTTCTGTATATTTGAGCTCAAGGGGAGCGTGTCTATGTTCCCACAGCTCTATGTTCCTACAAGTATCTAGCCATGATGTCATAGAGAAAAGTATGTCTGTATTGCCAAGCCTTGACAAACAAAACATGGAGAGAGAAAGGAGGCCAATACAAATTACGATTTGTTTAAACAAGTGACCAAATAAAGTAAAGAAGACTAAACATGGAAGAACATGTAGGATCTATAGTGTATTTAGATATTGGCTGTGTATGGAGTCTTGAGCAAAACAAAATGAGGAGTGCACACACACTGCAGGAATGCAGTGTACATCAACCATAAGAAAATTTTTAATTTGTATACTGTATATTTATATTTTATACTGATTAACTTCTTTTGCATTAAGCTACAGTCTGCATAGTTCATTTCAAAATACTTACAATATTTCAAAAAAGTGTTTGTATCAACCATAAGGAAATATTGTAATTTCCTAAGATAAACTCATGCACTCACAGATGATACAGATTGATACAGGTCTTATAAGTTATAATGAGTTGGTTAACTTTACCATGAATTAAAATAATTTTAAGATATAGACTTGACCATAAGACAATGGACATGGACAAGGGCCCACTTCCAGGGGCCCCTAAATCCCCTGGGCTGCACTGTCTGATGTTACGTCCCTGGGCACTAATTCATTAAAAGATTTATGCAAATAGAAGTTAAAAAAAAAAAAAAAAAGTAACGTTTGTTGTAATTTTGCGCGTACAAGCTGGTTTTGTTTGAAATCATTGCACTGTGACACTCCCGCCAGTAGAGGGCAGTGTAGTCCTGTGAGTCGGTTAGAGGAGAGTTTAAGTGTGAGGATGTACACGTGCACACAGCCTCTGGAGGGAGACCATCAGCGGTAAGTCAGTCTGGAGTGGAAACATGACACCCTTCCACTCTCAGGGCCAGGAATATTGGGACATAAAAACTCTGCACTTTTTTTTTTATGTGAATGAGAAAATTCAGAGCTGAAGTACTCAGGGTCAAATTCGGACAAAGAGTGAGTCAGCCTTTTAGAGCTAAGAGCAGCCAGGAAATAGCAAGCGGAGATGAATTTGCACCAGAAATAAAAATGGAATTAGAGGAGAGGTCTGCTGATGCTGCTTGAGGTTTTCTCAGACTTTTATCATTTTAAGAATAAGTGGTGGTAGCAAACTGCTGAACGAGACAAGCAACATGAGAGAACCAGACATGGGGGAAGGGGGGGAGCAAAGTAAAACTCAGATAAAAACTGATGTCATATATTTGTATTTTGTATTTTAAGTCTGCAATTTGGTCAGAATACACAAAGCAGATGTCTAGACCCACCCCTGTCCTGAAGTAGGTTGCATAAGGGGCCACATATTATCACCACCAGTAATAAGCAGTTGGTCATAATGTTTCGCCTGATTGTGTGTATATACCTATTTAAACTTTTGCATTTTTGGGTCAGTTTTAAAGTGCATTCGAAAATAAAAGGCACTGGTGTGGACCATGACCTTGGTCTTACTGTGGACAGCAGTCTGCAGAGAAGCCACTAACGTCATCTGCTAATTTATTTTACAAACTCAAGATTCTAGTTATAATCTAAATGTCTATCAAATTTTCATATTCTATCATATTTTTATGCACAAAATTCAATTTAATCAAAGCACCATACCTGAGTATTTCATATTTTATTTAAAAACTAATACAGAGGTTCATTGCTACAATACTCATCAAAATAAAGACTTCCATTTGTCAAAATCTGTCACATCCAGAGCCAAATTTTGCTTAAGATATAAAGACTGTCAATTGTGGAGTGGATGTTTCCATCTAGTTAAAATCAACACATCACTTATGTAATTTAAAAATATTTAGGAGAGTTTTTTTTTTACATTTAACAGTTCTATTCTATTTAGGAAGCACATTTACTGTCTTAACTGTAATTTTAATTGTATGCAGCATTTGTATATGTATTATAATGTGGAGGCTTTAAAATAAGCCCCTTTTTTCCATCTCCCCTGTCCCTACTGCTCATTTTTATATTCATTTAGTAAATTTACATTATCATTTTTATTATGTGCAAATAATAAATAAATAAGCAGGAGCACGAAATGTACTGTACGGAGATGCTGTCAGAGCAGAGAAAAATGAAAATGCAATCTAAATAACCTAAATAAGTTACATCCTTTTCGCACTTTACAATGCTCCGGGCCCTCTCCTGCCTTTTTCAAGAGCACCTAAATGCGTAATCACTTTGCATTTTGGTTGTTTTTAATGGAACCTAGTGCAAACTAAACTATTGCTATCGTTTACCTTTATTTGCTTACTTGAGTTACTTTTCCTGTCTTTGTTCTAAGGTAAATGTGCAACTTTACATTCAAATGAAAAGCCTGCCTATATTGATTCTGTGTTATTTGTGTCTATTGTGTTTCTGGCCACTTCTGACCATCATCAACATGTAAAAAAAACACTCTTGGTCCATTGAAATAAACATGAAAATGATTAGTGCTTTGGCACTTAGAGCCAGGTCAAGCACCACATAGACACTTCTAATGTTTATGTAAAGTAATGGTTGGAGCTGATTACTGCCTGCAAAGAAAACCCTATGCTTTTCCAAAGGGCTTCAATTTGCATATTTTATCAGCCACAAAACAAGCGCGCAAGCACTAGAAAATGAAAAATTCTATTGAAGCAAATGTATGGCTTTTATAAGAGGCATGAACAAGGCTCGTGGCCCGTCACATCCACTTTGGCAAATCACCATGACACCGCGCACCAATAAAGAGACCGCGACAGAAGAAGAAAGACAATAAGAGGAAGTGAAAGGCGGCCCGGGCAGATAAACAAATTTTTCTTGTTTGGTATGTAGCATCGGCGATATGGGATGAATAATTCAAGGCGGGCTGGAGGTTCGGAAGTGTCAGGGGGTGACAAGGGAGACATGAGAGGGGCTGCAGAGTTGAAAGTAATGCATTATGGGAAGATAGAAACAATAAAGTGATATGTTTTATAAGAAGAAGGTTTAAAGCAAGGATTTAAGGCCCGGCTACATGGACATTTTTATAAACTGATATTTTCTCCATCTGTCCATTTAGGACTCTGCTTTCCCTTTTGGGTTTTCCCTTCAGGGGTCGCCACAGCAAATTATCTGCCTCCTAGCATGTATTGATTTGCATATTTATGCCGCAACTCATTATTTTTTTGGGCTTGGTACTAGCACAAATCGTACACTGGCTCATAGTTACCTGTGGCTGGATTATCTGTCCACTAGGCAGTATTTTGCAAATGATCTTTTAAACAAAATAGGGTGTGTGAATATAGCAGTGCCATTAAGCAGACTATATTTTCAATGGCTGAATTATCATTAGCTATACCAAAATGTGGAAAGAGAGTTTTTGCACGACATCCTATTGACTACAGTCACATTAGCTACTAGCTCTAACTGTAGCTGTTTAATTTACGCTAAAGGCTAAATGCTAAATGCTAAAAGATTCTTAGTACTTATAATGTAGTTATAATGTTGTTCCCTCATCAGAAACATAACTGCAGTTGTGTTCAACTTCATATATGTACATGCATGTTTAAGTAATCCTCTTTCCTCTGGCACGGCCATTCTGAGGCTTCAAAATGCTCAGTTGCATGAACCCCCGCCCACTTCAGGAAGCACTGACCAATCAACCCAATCATCAAGTCCAGTCTGCTCTTGTTCCTTTATCCCAAAAGACTGTGCACAGCTCTGTTTCTGCTGTTTCCTCACAGCTAGTTTTTTTTTCATTTTGTAGTAAAATGTCATCACACAAAAAGTTTAAGGAAATGGAAAGCTTTTTTTCCCTTCTGTGTTTAAATTACAGAAACACTCTACCCTCTCCTGCACTCTGCTGCCCTCTGCTGGTCTCTTCACCTGTTTCTTTATTGCACCAGTAGAGTACTTCTCAAGAGATTGGGTTAAAAATATGAATAAAAGCAAATTATAGCCCTTTTAAGAGTGCATTATTGCTGATAGTAACAACAGTAGCAATAGTAGCAACAGAAGTAACAGAATTTACACTCCATTCTTTTTACCTTTTATTTACACAAAAATGTATTGAGTACTGGAGTAATATTAATTTGAAGCAATAGTACTAAGTGATCTCAAGAGTACTGCTGTCAGAATCACGCCATAACAGTTTTCTGGAGCTGTTGTGAGCACACATTGACCCCAGCTGTAAACCAATAAAGCCTAAATCCTGACAGATTCGTCTCTGAGATACCAAGCTGAGATTCACAGTGGCGCACTTCCTGGACCAAAGACAGAGAGATGCAGAGAGAGGGGTAAGAGGTGCAAGAGAAGACCAGAGGCGCGGAGGAGATCAAGGCAGCTCACAGGCAGATCTGATCTCCTCCTGCAAGGTCCTGGAGCGAGGAACCCTGGTTTCTGCTGAGGGAGAGGAGGGAGGAGCTGGGGTTCAAACCTTCACACACACACGCAGACTTTGTTCTCCAAGGCCACAGCCAAATGTCTTTGACTGAACACAGACTAAAAATGATTTTACAATTGTTCCAAGACTTCCCAGAGTCAAAAACTGTAGCAAATCCACCTTTTACCAGTCAGTAGTTTAGACACTTGAGTGATGCAATAAAAAAGGATGACAGCGTGCAGTCACATATGGAGTAAGTGTCTTTGTCCACATTAATTAAAAACTGCCCTTGCACTGATTAGATGAATCTTGAATAAAAAGTTTCCCCTCCTACAATCTAGTTCCACAGAGAACAGTTTCCAGTCAGTCCATGTTATTGTTCAGTCCTCTGTGTAATTTTTTCCTCGTCTTGTTGCCTTTTTCAGAACAGTAAAGTTCTGTTTACGTCCGATGCAACAACCACAACACTGCAACCCAGGTTATGTACAAAGCCAATTCTGAATAAGTTGGTGCATTGTGTAAAATGTAAATAAAAACAGAATACAACAGTCTGCATATCTCATAAAAGCATATTTTTTCTCCATAGAACAAGGTCCCTAATGCAAAATGTAGCAAAACTTTGACTTTTTTTATATCTCCTGGGTTTTATGTCAAGTGGTTACCTCTTGCTTCGAACCTTGTCGAACCTTTACACACTTCCCTGTCCCATGTAATGTAGGCTAAAAGTGCTCGCTTCAGGGCAAGGTAACAAGAAGAGCAGAAAGCATTAGAGCAGCCCGAACTTACAATGAGCCATGCAGACCTATTTTATTCATATCTTTTATTCATAGCCATGTCATCACCTCCAGAGCTCATCGGATTTGCTAATTATCATTTGCATATAGAACCAGCAGAATATGGCTGGTTTGATTTCAGGCCAGCAGGGCTAACTTGCTAACACAGCCAAATGTCCTATAAGGGATTATACCGTATGTAATGATCAAGACTTAGATTTGGGTCTTTTGTTGTGAGAGTCCCACAGGAAATGAAAGGTCAGACTGTAGATTAAAGACAAGAATAGCTACAAATATTTCGTATTAAAATATACACTACTCACAGGATTTTATTAGCGCTGTATGGCTGGCAGCCAAAGGTTAGACGAGCTACACTCAACTTGATTGTAGTTCTGTATTTTATAGAAATTAACTATAATGCTGTGGTCTGGGAAGGTTAATACTCCATTTATTCAGTCTTAGTATTAGCTATATTTTGAAGTGGAGATAATGTAAATTCACTCCTTGTAGCATTAATGAAGAAAGCAACTAATGTTAGAAGTTACAAATGTACATATGCAACAGTAGCCTGAATATGAATTACACTATATTTCCAAAAGTATTCACTCACCCACCCAAATAACTGAATTGAAATTATGATTCTGGGTTGTTTTTAGGAGCTGGGCTTGGCCCCTTAGTTCCAGTGAAAGGAACTCTGATTGCTTCAGCACCAAGAGATTTTGGACAGTTCCATGCTCACAACTTTGTGGGAACAGTTTGGGGATGGCCACTTCCTGTTCCAACATGGACTGCACCAGAGCACAAAGCACGGCCCATAAAGACATGGATGAGTGAGTTTGGTGTGGAAGAACTTGACTGTCCTGCACAGAGTCCTGACCTCACCCTGACAGAACACCTTTGGGATAAATTAGAGCGAAGACTGTGAGCCAGGCCTTCTCGTATTTTATTATTATTATTCTATTGTACCTATCCTCAGCTAATATGTAGCAACAGTGTAGCAAAGACATACACAACTAGCCTGCAAGCTACTGCAGCAATAAATCAAAGGCACTGGAGGATTTGCAGCATTCCTCTATAATTCCCAGTAATCCAAACACTAACAGAACAGTAGCAAGTTGACGTTAATTGAAGAGAGGATGAAGCCAAGGATATCTAGTGTGGGAAAAGATATGTGGATTAATTAGCGCTGATGCTAGCCAGAGTGTGTGTTGGATGGTACAGTGTTGTTTGCGTACGAAGCTAATTGTTGTGGAGTGGGGCTGTCAGCTCATCCGTCGGCGTCACTGTCATAAGAAGCATGTTTGATTGGATTTGCCCGTTTTAATCACTCGTTCTCTATTTTTTGCTTATGGTGGTTAAGTGGGGCCCAGTTAATTACAAGGACGGATTAAACATGAATGTCAACATGTTAAAAGCATGCAGTCACGCTCATCTGCAAAAACGTAGATCTGCAGGCATCATCCTAAACACACTCATCACATGTGGGCAAATTGATGCTTTTATCTTGGTAGGAAGTAGATTCAGGTGTGTTGTTTTTTTGTTTTGTTTATTGTGGTTGCTTTATGCTAAAAATAAAACTACACTTCTAACTTTCATTTATTCATCATATTCTACTTATTCCTGGAGAGAAACTATACTAACACAAGGAGAACATGCAGACTCGTTTGTTGGCTGGCCTGGAGATCATGATGTAGCAAAAACTTCATCAGAATACACTTTTTGAAGAACCTTTATCAGATTTAGATTTTTTTTATTGCAGAACTGCTATTTCCTTGGTATTAGGCTTTTAAAAAAAAAAACACTTGAGTGTCAGAGTAGTTTGAATATCTAATTATGTAAAATGTATACAGATTATTGCTCTTTTGCTGACAATCCTGGCATTAAATTTGATTCTAAGTGGCATTAAAAAGTCTTAAAAAGGTCTTAAATTTCACAAGAAAAACCTACAGCTACCCTGAAACTGTAAACCCAAGAAATCTTAGTGCTGTTTCTGATTTATTTCAAATTATTTCACTTCATTTTAGTAAATATGGTTGGTATTGGCAACAGTTCTGTACACTGTCCAAAATATTTGAAAGTCACTGAAATTCATCCATATCTGAGTAACACGCCACATAATATAGTTCACCATCTACAGTTGTCACATTTTACTCAGATCATGGTTGGAATATGCTACGGAGGCGGACAGTTACTTTAGAATGATGTAAAACTATTTTTCAGATGGACAAATACATATATTAGCTGAATTTGTTAGCATTTAGCTTGACAGTTAAATGAGATGTTACATTTGATTGCTGTTCATTTTGAGGAATGTATGTGTCTGATGTGGCTAGTCTTGTTGAACATACAGTCACATCAGCCCATTCAAGTTTTAAGATGTTGCTATGACCTGGGGTTCCTCAAGGTTCGATCATGGGACCATTTTCAATGATCATGTACCTATTTATTTTAATGGGAAATTCACTTTGACTGTTTTGACTGGTGCCACAAGCGTGTATAATAACAGCACTATACATCCCATACTACATACTAATCCAAATGATCTCAAGGTATATTTTAAATTAGCCTATCCTATCTTTGCATTAACTGGGACCATAGTTTTCGATACAATGCTAAGCACATTGACAGCCCTTGTTTGCAGCACTGTTAGCCTGCATCTTATCTGCTAATATTCCTCGACTGTTTACTTCTGGCTAAAATAGCTCCATTAGCGTTGAAGCTGCAGTAATAGCATGCAGATGGGCTGTCATAAAGTGAAGCGTGCTACAAGTAGTGCTCAGTATATTGACTGACAGGGAGAGAGTCCAAACCTCTACCTATTTTCATTCTCAAGAGTGCTTATGAATAAATGAAGGAAATGAGAATGTGGTCTAGTACATGTGATTATGGTGAGTGATGATGTTTTTGTTTACAGGTATGAATAAATGTGTGGGGTCTCAGAGATAGCAGGGGCTGGTGACTATTCAGTGCTACATGCTGCTACTCCTCTGGGGGTCTCTGAAAACTGTGGACAGGCACATCGAAGTGTTGTGATGACAGTGGCTGACTGGAAGAAATGCCCGTTTTGTAATGAGAAAACATGATGCAAGCTTTTATCTATATCGTAAGCACAATGCACTCTAATCTACACACAAACAGTACAATCCAGGCCATAAGAGGGGGTTCTTTTTGCCATTGAGCTAATGAACTAAGCAAAAGTCTGAGTGTGTTTACATAGAAGCTGTACCATAGTGTTCCATAGCTTGTCTAAGATATATAACGACATTTCTACAATTGTCCAGGTTTAAAAATTCCTTTTGGTTGCCCCTTTCTATCAAGGGTCATCACAGCAAATCATGTCCGTACTTTGGCAGGTTTAATATCAAATGCCCTTCCTGACACAACACTTCATTTATCTGGGCTTGGGACTGGAACTATACAAACAGAAGCCAAAAGATTATAAAATATTTAGTCCACAATGCTTAGCTCAGACTATTGCAAAGAAGACTCAATCAGTAAATCTGACTTATTTGCTTGATGAAATGCTAATAAACATGGCTAATGTGCACCATAATTAGCAATTCAGTTCATGTATATCAAGCATAGCAGAGCACACTTTCCAACATAAACAAAGTCAAAAATGATGAATTCCATTTCTTTTTATAGCATGAGGGAGGTTTATCTAGTGACAGAGTGACCCAAAATATTGCCTTTGGCCTAAGAATGACTGTTGAATAAAGAATTCCTCAAAATGTAAATAAATAAATATAGTTTAGAAAGTTGTTTCTGTTTTGTGGCAGGTTGTGTGTATTGTGGTTGTGGCAGAATTGACAACAAGCGACTGTAAGCTAGTTGTACCAGATAATCTTCACACATTTTCAAGTTCTCTCATCTTTGACCTTGTTCTACTGTGTAACATACGACCACAGTATAAAGCATGACTAATTAATTGTTTATCTGCAACCATCTGTCTGTTCTCTGTCCAGCAACACAACAACCCTGACACAATGAGCAGAAACTATAATTGGAAAAAGGTCAGAGGTTTGAAGCAGGGAGCATGTTTTTTCCCACTGTAACTAGAGCCTTTCTTTCTTGTGTAAGATAGGTTTGAAATTTTTTAGGCACTGTCCCTATCATGCAATGGTAAAGCTAAACTGATCAGATGTAGACTCAAACCACTCAACCTACCTACCTACCTACCTACCTACCCCGCGACCCCTAACAGGAATAAGCGGAAGAAGGTGAATGAAGGAGTTATCTTGCTAGCAAACTAATGCCAGGCTGCTAGTCAAAAAATAATCCCCCTGACACAAATAAAAATAATATATATTGTAAAGAGGTGTGTTTGAAAGTTTTGGCTCATGACCACAGTGGAGCTCTAACTTTTCCAACAAATCCCAGCTTCCATTGTTTATGCTACTTACTGTAATGTGTGAAATCTATTACATGTATCCCTGAGCTTCTTGCCAAATGTAATAAAAAAAAGTGCATTGTTGTGATTGCACAAAATCACAGGGGACCAAGTTAAATTTGCACCTCAGATGGACACGATTCACTGTATAGATTCAAAAGCCAAGCATTTGTTTTCCTCTGTGGACTCACCCAGACGTTATCTTGGCTTTGTTTTGTAGATCATTGTAGTGTATACCTGGGCGTCTCTACCTCTCTCTCTCTCTTGTGATGCGTTCATATCCTGCTCGTAAATAAGAGTGCCAGGCCATTTTTAGTGGGCAGGTGGCTGCGTGATGGGGAGGTGGTGTATAGAGCGGCCAAACAAACTGTTGAAACAGTGCTCCACTTTAAGAGCGGCAGAGTGGGAGTTCGGTCGGTGGTGTGAACAGCACTATTGTGGCTAAATGTCAGAGAAGGCCTTCTGTTCCAGATCTGAGTAATCAACAGAGAGAACAGAGAGGGACTTACATTAATGCAGGGTTTATAGGTACAGTACACTACCTAGAATTTGTTATGTATCCTTCCCCCTTCCTAACAATAGCATAGCTTCGTTTCCTGCTATTTTTACAGCAAAGGAGGTTATGTTTTTGCTGCCATTGATTCATCTGTTAGCCTCAAGTCTAAATGTATGCACTGGGAAAAAATAAATAATATATATTTTAAGAAATACAGCATAGCATTCAGTTAGTAGAATTAAATGCCATTCATTATTATATCTTTATATTACAATGCTATTCATTAAGTTTGAATATAAGAATAAGTTTGAGGAAGCGAAGTTCATTTTATTCTTTAAATTATGTTCTAAATACCGCACCTGTCTCTACTCTACTGCCCTCTGCTGGTCTCTGTAGTGGTTTCTTAATGGCACCAGTAGAGTACGTATTAAAAACATTCTCTTTTAGTCAGATAATGTTTTTAAAGGCTGCAAAATGTGAAATACTGTTCTAGAAGTAACCAAGATTGGTTTAAAAATATGAATAAAAGCAGAATATAGCCTCTTAAAAAAAAAACGCTTTTCAAAAATAAAAAATAAAAAAGGATTCTTTACCATTGTGAGATAGGTAATATACTCATACCACAAGAGCATATAGGAACTAGATTCTTTTACTCCTGAACTAGAAGATCCCTGGTTCAAGTCTAGGTCTGACCACTACACTATTGCAAGATAAGGACAATGCTTTGACAAAGGTCTGCGCTCTTTAAGTACTTCTTTTTCTCTACAATTACCAAAGTATATATACAACACTTTGGTGTGCTAATTTGACGACAGAAAAAGTTCTACACACACAAAAAAGACTCTAATTGAGAAACACATGCTCCATGCGTCAAAACCCTGCCCTTTGTTCCAAATATAGTAAGTGCCCACTGGCCATTGTGCCATGTTAAACACAGAACACACAGATGGCTGCAGATAAACAATTAATTAGTCAGACTTTAAACTGTGGTTGTATGTTTCACAGCAGTACAAGGTCAATATGTGCGATCAAAGATTCTCTGGAACTATCATATGACAATTAGGCCTTGTATTTTCATAGACAGTCACTATGACTATATACTGTAAGTTAGGTTTAGGAGCAGAAGCAGAGGCACAGTGCTGAGAATGCCCCGCTGCTGTTTCTGGCACTTTCATGAAACTCCCGTGCACTGATCGATGTGTCTAAATCTTTTATGAACCAGGAGCACATACTTCTCACCATTACTGACTTCTGCTTCTTTCCAAAAAAATCATGTTGGGATTTCTGTTTTGTTTGCCTCTTGAAGATGCACAGCTTTGATTGTTTTGCTGTATTCAGTAAATGTAAATGTAGCAACGCAATTAGAGATTACAAACCATTTTATGAGGGTTACAAGAAGTCTACATGAATGGCTTAGCATTCACCATATTTGATAGAATCCTTACTTTATTCAGGTTATGGTTATGGGAATTGAGCCTATCCCAGCAACTATGGGCCTTATAAATATTATAAATCCAGTAGATCAAATGGATTCAATTTGCTTTGATAGATACTTTAGGAAATAGTGCACTGACAGACATCCATTCACTCTAACATTATTATTATTGTTTTTTGTTTTGTTTTTCTGTAAAATTGCCATTTTGTAAAATTCCACTGAATTTGTTCAAAGAGAGCAGCATGTCCCTGCATGGCTACTGTAGTTGTTTGTGTGCTCTAGGAAGGGGTAGTGTGAAGTATGAAGTTGGTACTTTTGCCATCAGCTGCTGCCACTAAGGCCAACTACTACTTTTCATGTCTGATCCTGCCCCTTATGATACAGCCATAGGCATTTGTCAATATCTGTATTATGCTGTACAATTCAGCATATTATAGCTATATAATTAAAGGGGCTATATTACACAAAATAAAAATAAAAAAAAATTATTTTCTATCTTTTTACAATGCTGTTACCTCATCAAAAACATACCTGGAGTTGTGTTTTGCTTCATTCATGTCTGATTGAGTAATCCTGTATTCTCTGGCATGGCCTTTATAAGACCCTTTATGAGGTTCCATAAACCCTGCCTCTCCCACGAATCTCCACCCACTCCAGGAAGCACTGACCAATCAACAAGCCCTCTACATCCAGTCTGCTCTCATTCATTTATCCAAAACAGCCTTGTTTCCACTCATTCCTCAGAGCTATTTAAAATTTTGTTGTCTGTGTTTTCTGTTCTGTTCAAAGTAGTGCACCGTGTTGCACTCTGCTGTCATCTGCTGGGCTCTTCAACTGTTAGGAATTAGGAAGGAATTATTGAAAAAGATTGGTTTAAAAATATAAATAAAGGCATAAAGTCCCATTAATACGACAGAAAATAGAAGTGTTTCAAATGCATTTACTTGTGGTTAAATATTGAGATTTTTTGCCATCGAATGCAACAATTGGAAAACACGTCTTCTACAAACCAGCTGGGCTCAGCCAAGTGAGCGCT
Source organism: Bostrychus sinensis (assembly GCA_020698575.1). Taxonomy (NCBI): domain Eukaryota; kingdom Metazoa; phylum Chordata; class Actinopteri; order Gobiiformes; family Eleotridae; genus Bostrychus; species Bostrychus sinensis. The sequence goes on along the minus strand of CM036260.1, from coordinate 10,822,013 downwards.
GCACTTTCTGACCTTGTGCAACAGTAGAATCATCAAAACAAGCTGCAGCCTGGTGTGTGCGCCCGTAGCCTGATCTCCAGCAGCGCCTCGCCAGCCTCCCCAAGCCTTCCCGGTCTGCCTGGCTGGCCCAGGGCCCAGAGGGCAGGGCGCTGGATGGATGGGCCTGTCGCCGCCATGCTGCTGCCCAGATGGCCCACTCTGTCAGGAGGCCCGGAGCCAGGAGGGGAGGCACCCTGACGTCACCCTGCGATCAGATACGCCAACTTTCATCTGCCTCTGCCAACACCTGTGGACTGAGGGAGGAGCAACAGTTGGCTCTGGCAGTGGGCCAGTATGTTGGCATCAGTGGATATTCATTTTGACATGCTAAGAGGTTTCATTGCTACAATTATTAGAGTCAATTACATAAAAATAACACTGTTTGCATTGGTCCCTAACCCCAGCCCTGTATAACCCAGTTCAGGTTCCATGTCCGGAGTGGAAAAAACTGAGCACTGCTAGAGTGGAAACACGTGTTGAAGGTTAAGGCCATTTATGAAGTGAATAAATTTTGTTTCATCATCATCTTCAAACTTGTTTCCACCCTGTTTGTTCATAGTCAACAGCATGTCCTGCAGGGCTACTATAGGCATTCACATGCATAAGAAGGATTATTAAGTGTGGAATTGCAGTCATGTTCTTTTACCAATAGATCTCACCAAAAAAAAAAAAAAAAAAAAAAAAACTGTACCAATGGAACTGTACTTTTTATGTGTGAGCAGCCATATGTGCCAATACCAATACTGCAGAGTACATCTTACAATTCTAACCCTAGTAGACTGTTAAATGTAGTAATACTGGTATAATTACTAGAGGCACAGGGCAAATTAAATAATATGATAATATGATACACACAGGGCAATCATCCTGTTCCCATTACTAGTCTACTCAGCTTGTTACCCTGTCTTCTCTCCAGCTCAGTTGAGCTACTTTCTTGGAGTCCAAGGTCCTTTTTTTTTCAGTTGGAGAGAAAAAGTGCATCAAAAAAGAAACAACACTCCAGCACTCCAAAATGTTTTAAAAAAAGGGAAATATCAAACAAAACAGCTGGTGTGGAAAGCTGCCACACAGCATATGCCATGGCAACAGGATCATATTTGCTTGTTTTGGCTGATCCACAATTAAAAATTAAGATAAAATTAAGAGTACATTCTGATCATAATTTAGGGAATTATATTCTTATATTCAGTCTCAGAAGCCAACCTTTTCCCCACTTTAATTTCACTAAAATGCTACTGGCCAGTCTTCAACTACTTCTGCAGAACTCTTTCTTAAAAAAAAAAAAAAAAAAAAAAAAAGAAAAGGAAAAAGAAAAAGAAAGAAAGAAAGAAAACAGGTCAGTGGGTCTGAATCCATTTATTTTGGCAATTTCCTGTGCAGAGCAGGACATTTGGTACTTGCTTCCACTTCCACTTAAGCTCATAATCATATAAGTGATTTAAACCGGATTTATTCTTTAACTACACAAATCCATTCTTTGTAAGGATAATATTTTTATAAGGCTTTTAGTAATGTCATTGTTTACTCAATAAATCCCTTTTAAGTCCTTCTAGACTTTGGATTCCAGTCATTTGAGCTAGCCAAACAAAAGTGGGTTGGTTAGCGGCCGTTATACAATGACCTTTTTTTTTTTTTGCCTTGCAGCTTTCACCTGATGTAATGCTAAGTTCTCCTATAAATAAAATGGCTAACTATTGAACCATTTGCTACTGTTCTCTACCCAGGCACTGACTTCTTCATCATCACAGTCTCGGGAGACCATAGATTCCATGTACCTGGGGCTTAGATTTTGGCACCTGTTTTCTGTGACTGTGGAGTCCTATCTGTGAGTGGCAGACACAGCCACAGATGTCACAGGTTTGCATGGTGCATTAGTTTAGAGCCCACTTGTTAGAATGAGTCCTTAAGCTTCATGCACCCAGTGAAGCAGGCAGGCTGTGACGGAACAGCACCTAATTGGCTAGGGCTGCCCAGCTTAGGGCGGGTGGCAGCTGTTCTTTGAGAAATTAGCATCTCTGCCACCTTCGGAGGTAGCCCCTGGCACCCATCTCTAGGCCAACTGAAATAGGGCTTAGAACCGGTAACTGCCAACTGCCAACTCCCGTGTTTTGCCAGCACGTACAGTGAAGCTGGAGTGTCCTCTACAGGGCACAAAAAGCCTGAGCAGGGTATATGAGAACCCTGTGTTGCCCAGGCAGCAAACTTCCCCTCTTGGCCTCCTTGATGTCATCCAAAGGAGCGGTAAACCAATACATTTGGCATCAGATTGGTTGCATGAGTTGCCAGATCACTGCTTAAATGCACTGTACTGCTTAACAAAGGTGCACGGTGGCAAGAGCAGTTAGCGTTCTCGCCTCCCAGCAAGGAGGTCGTGGGTTCGAGCCCCGGGGCGGACCAATACACACCATCACACGATCTCTCTGGGTGGAGTCTGCATGTCCTCCCCGTGTTACTGTGGGTTCTCTCCGGGTACTCCAGCTTCCTCCCACCGTCCAAAGACATGCATGTGTTAGGTGAATCGGTGACTCTAAATTGACCCTAGTGAATGAATGTGAGAGTGAATGGTTGTCTGTCTGTGTTCGTCTCTGTGTCAGCACTGAGACAAGCTGGCCCCTGTCCAGGGTGTACCCCGCCTACAGCCCATAGTTACTGGGATAGGCTCCAGTCACCCGTGACCCCTAACGGGAAAAGCGGTAGAAAATGAATGAATGAATGCTTAACAAAGTCCAAGCTGGGTTTTCTGTAAGGGTTGCTTCCTTAGCCTTTTCCTCTCCTGAGGACAACTACAAGGCAGCAGGGGTGCTATGTGACCCATAGGTAGGGCAGGGCATATCCACATACCAGTGGACCTGCACGCCGTGGCTCTGGGGCCCACAGCTGCTGTGAGATCCATTGTAGTTTAGCCTGGGACCATAAGTTTCAATGTGTGGCCACGAGGAGGCACTGCAGAAGTCTTGGCAGTGGAGAGGCTATGTACTGGCAGAAGGAGACTTACACTTTCTGCTCCTCTTTTCACCTCCTGTAGTGATGGCTAGCCAGGGCAGTAGCTCGAAGTAGAAAGTAGCAAGCAGAAGCAGCATGCACCCAGCAACATACACTAACATGCACTAACTACATACACCACTACTACAGTACTACAGCGCAGACGCATCACACACAGCCTGTGCTAAGAGCACACACACAAGGTACCTGACTATAAACAGCAGTAACTGGTTGGTTGCCATTTGCCAAAACCACCTTTGACCCCATATGGATTTTATATGCACACTTACAAGGGAAAAGCATCAGTGTCTAGAAGTAGCCACTCAAATGGCCAGGAAGAGATGAAATTGACGTGAAGGAAGTGCAGTGTGTCACCACTTCATGTCCATGCACACATGGAAGTCTGCCATTTTGTCTGCTACAAGGCCCTGGATCGATAAACAGGAAGTAGCTTTCATCAGTCATTATAGAAAAACATAAACACAGAGAAAAGTTTGTCACACAGTTAGTCCAAGGCAGCAGTATGGAGGGATCCACTCCAGCAATAAATGTAGTACAACCCAAATTTCGGAAATGTTGGGACAGTTTAAAAATCTAAAATCTAAACTAAAAAACTTTCAAATCACTTTAGCCAATATTTTATTCACAATAGAACATAGACACATACCAAATGTTTACACAGAAATGTTTACACTTTTAATGCACAAAATTAGCTCATTTCAGATTTGATGCACGCTACAAGTCTCACAATGAGAGACGGGCAACAAATGGCAGAAAAAGCAAGACATGTGAAAAAGATTGAGCTTACGTTAATTACAATATCAGGTCTGTAGCATGATTAGCTGTAAAAGGGATGAGGCAGAGTCTCTCAGAAGTAAAGATGGGCAGAGCCTCTCACATCTGTGAATGAGTGCGTAAAAGATTGTGTAATACTTTAAAAACAATGTTCCTCAACAACAAATTGCAATTGCTTTGCAAATCTCATCATTTTTAGAGGATAACATCATCAAAAGATTCAGAGAAACTGGAGAAATCTCTGTGTAAGGGCAAGGCCGAAGATCTTTCTTGGATGTCCGTGGTCTTCGGGTCCTCAGAATCGGGCCCTGCAACACTCATTGGCATGATTGTGTCAATGACATTACTAAATGGGCCCAGGAATACTTCCAGAAACCACTGTTGGTAAACACAATCCACCGTGCCATCCTGCAGAGGCCAACTAAAGCTCTATCATGCAAAAGGAAGCCATATGCCAAACAGACCATTTAAAATGGTCTGTTTCAAAGTGGGACAGTGTTCAATGGTCAGACCTGTCCAAATTTGACTCTTTGGAAATCACAGGATTCCGTGTCCTCCGGGCTGAAGAAAAGGTAATATAGTAATCATAACTCACCAGTCAACAGGTGAATTTTGTTTTGGAGTGTATAGTACACCTGTTTGTATTTTACAATGTAATTCTGAGTACAGCTGGATAATACCCCAATTTCCATACAATTTATTCTTTTTGTAAAAGCATTACTTTTGAAAGTTTAAATCCAGCCAGTGCTCTCCTTGCGCCAGTCCCAAGCCCAGATAAATAAAGGGGTTCACCATTTTCCCAGGGGCACCTGTTGCTGAACTTCTACAATATCTACTTAAGTATAGATCCACCACCTACTGTTTTCCATTTTTCCTTCTTTATTGCCAGGTCTATCTCACCCAAAAATCTATGTTATGGAGCTATGTCTAGAAATAACTTCATTAAGCCAATTGAGGAGGAAGCAAAAGGGCCAATAAAAATTTGTCCATGGCATTTTGCCCTGTGCCGTAGTTTGGACACCCCTGCTTTAGACTCAAGCCATGATAAAGCATTAGGCTATTCTTTTGGCTACTCTCTTAATATTTATGTTACATCAGCATAGCCCTAATATGAATAAATACAGTGTATAGAAACCACACCACTCTGTGAAATTGTGACAAAAATCAACATTTATTATAAAAAATACATCCATTATGTTACAGATACTGTTATCACTATGGTCATTTACTGTATTAGAAGAGACATCATGTAATGTTCCTAAATTCACAGAGGTCCATTTCTCTGAACTCTCCAGAAAACCCAAATGAAAAACCCGCTATTGACAAGAACAATATGACTGAGTCATGCATACAAAAATAGCTGTAAGACATAAGGTTGCTCTGAGACAGGAAATAAAGTAGATGAAACGAATCACGGTTCACACATCACAGTCATTATGCCTTTTCTCTAAGACGCCCACTCTTCCTCCATTGCACTTTTTTTGGGATAAAAAAAATTGGATAAAAACATAATTGTGTGTCGGTGCAAGATGAGGTGAACAGTGGCATTGTTTGTGGAAAATCATCTACAGTCTCCACCAGAGCAGAGGGACAAATGACAAGAGGAAGTACCCACACTTCTCTCTTTTTCCAATGTGTTGCTAAACCGGTTGCCATGACGACGCACTTACATTCCCAGTCGGTCAGCGGTGAAGCTTGAGCGCATTTGTGTGTAATCTAGTCGAGTCATTTAAGGCTCGCACAGCCATTTGTTTGCAGAAATGGTAATTCTGACGACAATTTTAGGACTCCTCGCCAACTCTTCCTCCATCTATCAGTGTCTGTCCCTTGCTGCAGCATTGCACTAGACAGAATTCACTCCTGTTCAAAAAGATTGATTTGATTTGTGCATTTTAAACTTGGATGATGAAATATTTACATGGCAGTGAGAGGAAGCTCTTACCAGACATTCTCAATTAAGACAGATGTCATCTTCCAAGCTATCATTTTACCATTCTGTAGGCATCAAAATAGTCTAAATTGTATAAAGGTTACTCACAATAAAGAACTGACTGTTTTCGTTAGAGAAAAATACTATGTGAAGAGCAATGCAGGATTCTATTCGGCTGGACAGTCTATAAACAGAAAACGAGAATCAGGGAACAGAACTCTGCTTCAAATCTTCCACTTTAGCTAAACAACAGACATACCATTATGTGGTTCACTTGCATAGCATATTTTTGCTACAGTAAACTACCGCTGTTATCCTGTAATGACATATTTACCTCTATGTGCAGATGCTCCATGTCATCTGAACCTTGGTGCACCCCAAGGTAGAACACTAGGACCATTTTAAATATAGATCTTAGTATTCTAGCTGAATGAACTATGGAAGTTCAAATCAAATATGTACATTGTGTACACAAAGTCGTGTTCACAAACCAAAAATAGAAAATGCATTGCTACAATCAAGGTGACATGTACAAATGGTGTATGCTTTCAAAACAAAAATGAGCAGAGGCCAAACAATGCATCTTTTAACTTGTTAAAATACACCAATACAAACAACTGCTGCCAGCATTTTTTGGTTGAGTTTTTGAAATAATGATTGGTTCACATGCCTTCAGACAAAAACACCCATGTCTCGGTCCATTGTGCGGCTGTTGCTGATATGGTTATGGTCCAAACCAGGACAAATCCACTAAATAATGTGTACATTGTAATGCTAAAGTTTAACTTGGTACTGACATCATTGGCTCAAAGTGCATATTGTGTTTAACATTGCACAGACATAGTGAGTGCAGGAAGGTTGTGCTTCACTAGTTTTCAACACATCCTGGGGTCTTTGTGTCAGAGTAAGGGCAGAGAAAACATTCATTTAGCTCCAAATGGCTCTTCAAAAGAAATAATATAAACTCTCTTTTATTATCAAGTTGTTTATGGTTTATATAAGAGCTACAGCTGATCTACAGGCTCATCACTGAAGGTTTATGATCTTTTTCTTTTACTACAGTACATAGTATGTGAAAACAAATTCCCCAGATATTTGCAATAGGATTGTATGGGGTACTTAGTGGATTATGTTGGATTCTGGTCATAATGGTTCAAGCTATACAGTGCATCTTAGTGATACATCTGGTCAAAATACAATGCATTTTTTTACAATGCCTATACAATGCATTTCTTTTTTTCATCACCTTCTCACCATAAAAAAGCCATTATTTTTGCATACATGTGTTGTGATAGTATTCTTGAACCATATACCTACTGTCAGTGCTACTGTCATGCAGCAATGATATTTCTCCACTAAGTAGCAACCAAGCCAGTGCGGGGTTGTTTATGGTGGCTTGTGATAATACTGTACAACATGCCCCACTATATTATCAAAATGACACCAAAAATCTGGCTTGGTAGGAAACTAGTATTAAAGGCTATAACTTCCCAAGAAACTAATGCCATCTTGTCTTTGGCTTCTCTACAGTGACACAAGCAACAATGGGCGGATACAGGCAGAGAGACGGGGATGTGATGCTCAGCTGAAGGATTAGCAAAGCAATAGCAACTTTATTTGCAGCAGACTTTGTACTGACCCAATGCAGCTCAAATGGTACTGGAAAACTACATGTAGTAACATTTCTGTGGCACTATAAAATGGGAATTGTGGTATATCAATTATCATTTTGTGGTTCTGACTAGTTGCAACAACATCTAAATAAATGACTGCTGATTGCCGCACAAATACCTTTGCCGCAGCCTCTAGATTTTTGGCCCATTAGTGTAATATTACACTTGGTGTAACACTGACCACTTTGTACAGGGCTGGCAAAATCGCTAGTCCAGACCATCGCCTGTGAGAAGATGGTTTAACCCCTGGGCAGAGCATTGGATCAGATGCCAAACTTTCAACTTTCTCACTATAAAGACAGCTGCAAGAAAAAATATGTGAACTCTTGGGAATTATTTGGATTTCTGCCTGATTTATGCCATGGTCATACAATATGATCTGATTTTCATCTAAGTCACAACAATAGACAAAAGTGATTAAATTGGTTAAGCAGACTATGTTCGTCTGTTGTTGTGACTTAGATGAAGATCAGATCACGTTATGTCCAAATCAGGCAGAAATCCAAGTAACTCCAAAGGGTTCACATACTTTTTCTTGCAACTGTATTTTGGTGGGCTCGAAACTAAAAGCGGCTGACAATAGAGAGGGCAAGACACTGAGACGTGAGAAAATCTGATCGCACAGCGGGTTTGGATGCCAACGAGAACGGTAAGAGAACTCAAACATTAGAGGTTCTGTTTTTAGCTTGGAAAAACAGCCTTGTGAATGATGATCCATAGCTTTTAAAAAGGCCCAGTCACTGAGCAGTAAGAGCCCAGAGGCTTCAAGACAGAGACAGGAGCAGAGTCAGGACAGAGGGGAGAGGTGGGCACTGCGGGACTACAGGAGGGGCTGCTGCTCTGAGCAGGTTACTGTCATTTGTGTGATGAAATGAACAAAAACGTCTCTCAGCAGCTGACACATGCAGCCTGCAGTATAACAGTGTAGATTTGGAGACAACTAAACACCCAATAACTCCTCACTGTAAACCATTTCAGCATTAACCAAGTTAACCAACAGCAGCTAAAGATGTAGGAGTGAGCACCTGAGCAAAGCAACAGAGCTACAACTGAAGAAGGTTCACCTTTAGTCCATACTTGTAAATTGGTTTAATTTAGCTATTTAATCAATAGGTTATGTTTATATATGACCATATGAATTTACAAGGCAGGAGTCCTGTTGTCCTTTACTAAGTTGGTCAGATGGCCATTTCTAAAATACACGCTGCACAATACTCTGGTTTTAAAGCCCCATATAAACTATTTCTTTAAAAAAACTGTAGGCTATACCAGTAGGTATAGTAGTGTTAGGCATATGAAGAAGGAATATCATATTAACAAATTATTTATTTGGGCTATTTAATTTCACTTTGAGCAACTAAAATCTATAAACAGTGACTGCCCAAAGGGCTATTAGGTTTAGGATATCCATCCACAGAATCATACTACAGAATTTAAGTATTGCTATAGGAAGTAAAAGAAAAAGAAACAACCCTCTCTCATTTAAGACAGTGATCCGTTATGTCTGGTCTAAAATTTGGAGCATCTAAAATTGACAAATAATTTTTTTGTTCAGAGTTGCTGAATGAGGTCAGTCCCTAATGTGATCCTATGTTTAAATACAGTTATGACATTCCCAGATTTCCTGGCTCATCCTTGCAGTAGTTTCTTCAAGTCCTCGTCCATCCCTTGTGTTCTGAGCTGCTCCAGGCTGTAATAGCGATGAATAATCTCTCCCTCAGTCACCACCACCACCCTGACCCCATGAGCGTCCTCTCCCAGCTGGCAGCCAATGGCTGAACTCACAACCATATCCAGGCCATCGTGGCAACCGCCAGCATTTCGATGGTAGTGTCCGGAGAAGACGGCCTTCACCCCTGGGACACAAACAGGAAGAAACAACAAAACAAGGTGGTTATCTTTTCACCTGTGTTGGTTGGTTTGTGAGATAATGTCATAAGCAAAAGAACGAAAGTTTTAAAGTTCAAATACCATAGCAAGATGGGGCCAAACATACAAACTATAGTCATTAAGGGTCAGGTTCAAGTCTGCGTGTGGACAAGTAAATATATATAGACAGTTCCGTTTGCACCACTTATCAAATCAAAAATTTGTAGAAAATTAAGTAGCCACTATTTTCAATTTATTTTCAATTACTATCACCATCATTAAAAGAGTGGTACGAGTTTGGCTCAGCCCTGCAGCACTAGTGCTGTCACTTCAGTAAAATGACTACACTTTTAAGCCGTCAAAACAAGCCTCACTTTTAATGAGGCCAGGAGAATGAGTTGTTTCACCAGCATTATGATCCTGTGGATGCGAGTTTGTTGTTCTGCATTCGGGAAAACCAATTTACAATTTCCAAAAAGTTTGTTATTTTGACCAATTTTTCCATGAAAATAGTCATCACAACACAGAATACTAGCTGTCAGGGGAAGAGGTTTTGTTGACATCTTTGAGTTCGTGTTTTGAGCCCCTCTTTTTGTACTTTTGTCTGTATAGGTAATGGTAAAATATGTCAGCTATTTCTGAATGGGATCAAAACTGACAGAAATAAATGATCCCTTTCATCTGCATAATATGTTTGTTTATAGCTATAACCAATGAAGTTCAGACTAGACAAGGCAACCTGCAGGATTTAAACCTATTACATAGGCCAAGTTCAGGAAGTAAAACTCAACAGAGCCTATAAGCCGAACTGCAACTGCTTAGGGCCCAGTGGCCACTAGGGGCCCCAAAGCCCACACAGTGTTTGCTGATTTGACTGATCAAAATAACCTCAGGGCTGATCTGGCAAAATCTTTTAGTACCAGAAGTTTAGTAGAGCTACTGAATGAAAACACTAAGCTAAAGCGACGGTCAACATGTTTGTAGCCTGTTTGTTAGTGCCTAAGATGTCTCTGTGCAGCAGTGTTCAGAATGACAGAGACAGGACTCACTGGAGTCTGTGCTGTCTACCACAACTTTCATTTTCATTTCATTTCTTGATTTGAGCAGAATACATAAAAAAACAAAAAACAAAAACAGTAACGGCACAACAACTCAGCCCTTTGATAATGCTCAAAGGGAGTAGGATAAAGTGGGACCTTGTAGACTAATACCCCCTTTTCAATATAAGATTAAATATTGACAATCATTTACATATTTACAAATATAAATTGAGCAGAAAGATCTTAGAAGGCACCACTGGTGTCATTTACATACATAGCATACACGCTGCAATCAATACATCATAACACGTCAACCAATTAGTCTTTCCCATGCACGCACATAACAGGCGTGCATGTGCACATACAGCTGCAATCAACATTATCATGTCACGTCAACATATTAGTCTTTTCCATGCGCATGCATGCATGTGCCCATGCACAACAACTTGTCCACCCTCATTATTTATTTAGACGTCGGGTCCCCATTCATAGGGAGTCTCTTACATAATTTGATTTGGAACGGAATATAAGACAGCTGTGCATCTGCGTCATACAAAAGGAGATGATATCTCTTATCCAAAAGAACCAAGATGGCACCAACTAATACAAAGCCCCTTTTACAACTTCTTCAGTCACCTGTTGATTCTGCTAAAGTCTGCTTTGTTGTTCATTCCTGTGTGAAGTCACTTTACAGAGGTCTGACGTAACTACCACAATCAAACAAACCAACCTTTTACATGCAGCAACTGGCTTTTGCTGCAGATGCTTTTCAGCAATAAATATAGTAGCTGATAATACAGTGCACTGTGGTGTCTGGCATAAAACCATCCTCTAGTCTGGCCATACTACTGTAATTATTGTCTAGAGACTATCCTGTAACTATAATATCTAGTAGTAATGAGCAAAGCAAGAAGAGAGTGATGATGATGCAATGTAAATCCCGGATGAGACCCCAATATATATTAGGGTCAGGAATCAATAAAAAAAAAAATTAACTAATTAAACGCAAATCCGAAAAAAAATTAATCGCGATTAATAACTACCAGTTATTAATCGCAATTATGAATCATATTATGAATTCATGTACAAACACAAAATTGTAAATTTAGAACATTTATTTTGAATTAACTGTCACATACTTTGCAAGTTTTGTTTGCATTGCACAGTTTACAGTAAAGAAAATAAATGAATAGTCTTTTTGAGACCTGTAACTCAGACAAAGTTTGCCTGAATAAGGTACAAGCAACAAATACACAAAACTTACCTAAAAAGCATGTGTTATCTCTTTTAGAACTTTAACAAAATTAAGTTTAATTCTTCATTTAATAAAAATTGTTGCGGTTCACAACAGTGTAAATACTATGAACTGTGTTACTCCAGTGGTAATTGAACTCATCCTTGCATAGACTGCGCACAACTTTTGTTTTGTCTATATTGCTGTCACTTATGTTGCTGTTACTCTTATTAGTTCATTCACTTGTTGCATTAGGCTCGTTCCAGATGAACTGTGCCCCGCCTCGATTGTGAACGAGAGTGCACGGCCGCAATGAGAGGAGGGGAAATACACCTGTACTGAAGTCGGACAGTTTGTGGCTCAGATCACGCACCAACACACCCGAAATCCACTTCTCGTGTGTGTTGGTTTATCCAGGTCAAGAAGGAGAGGAGGGCAGTGAAGTGTCGTGCGTTACGTTTCTGATCAGCACTAAACTCAGATCCAATCACCTGTCTGTTCACCGCTGACAGGTGTGCGTTTTCCCATCATGCACTGAGCCGTGCAGCCTCCGCAGTTGCTCCTGATGAACTGCGGCGGCTCAGGCGCTGGTCTCGTTTGGATCTCACGGTGACCGTCGCACTTGTGGCATCAGAGCAAGTCGGGAACAAGTCGGACACAAATCTAACCTGAGCATTGCGCACAGACCGACATTGATCCAAACTGCGCAAGTCTGGCTCATCTCGAACGCGCCTGATGGATGGAAACAGGAAATGTGTCGTCTTCTACGCTCGCGCGGTGCATTTCTGCCCCGCTGGAAAACCCGTGGCGTGTTGCTGCCTCTGTCAGTGTCTTGTAATATTTTTGTTGTGATCAAATTAATCGATGCGTCAATTGAAATTAACGCGAGTAAATCAATAAATTAACGCGATAATTTTCTCAGCCCTAACACACCACACACACGCACACACGGTTATTGTGATTAGTATGTAACTGCTGGTGCTACTACCAATGTCAGCACAGTAGAATTGGCCTGAATCATCACTCTACATAATCAAACAGCAGCAGAATACAAATGTGACCTACATTTTTATTAATACTGGGAACTATGTGAGGACAGCGGGTGTACACTCTGGACCATTAAATAATTCATGGATTGCAGATTAAAAGTGATGTTTGAGACCCAAGTGATTGTATAGTGGGCTGAATTTATTTACAATCAAAACCTGCGGCAGTTGTGTGTCAAGCCCACTTGGTACACACTTGCATGAAGAGCTACTATTAAGGAGCTCACATGTTTTTTGTGTAAAAACAGCCTTTTAAAAATATGTTGTAACTGATTTGGAAGATTAAACAAGCAGCACTCAAGCATAATGGAAACTTGAAATTGTGGCTGCCAGCTACAGTGGCTTGCAAAAATATTCATCGCCCATAGTATTTTCACTTTATTGTTGCCTTACAACCTGGAATTGAAATGGATCATTGGGAGGTTTATGTTAGTCACTTTACATCACATGACAACAACTATTTTTTATTGTGAAGCAAATAAGAAATATGAAAGAAAAACAGAGAGCTTGAGAGTGCAGAAGTATTCATCCCATTAAGTTGGTATTCTGTAGAATCACCTTCTGAAGGACTTCCAGCTCCAAGTGATTTATTTGAGTGGAGAACGGGGGGTTAATGGTGAGAAAGGATTCTGCACGAGCTGCGCTGCCTCAGTGAAGCTCACCGCTTCCCAAACAGACAGGGAGCTCAAGCGTCAACTCAGAGGAGGAGCTGTAGACTCAGCTGACGATCCACTCACCTGGTGACGCGATAACTACGTGAGGTTTTTCTCTGCCCTCTCCACTCGCCTGCAGGTACGTGTGTGTGATACAGTCGCTCTGTAGAGTCAGTGCCGTGGGGAGCACTGCTAGCCTGCTTAGCTCATCTCTCAAACCACATAAGGTGAACATGTGGGATTTTCTAAAGCTACCACGTTACACGCGCTGCACGTGCCTGACTCAGGTATTTGTTAGAGCAGAGGCTTAACTGTATTTCAATTTATTTTTATAATCAAAATTCGTTTGGACATGTCATTTTTTTCAGGTGTTATTGTTAGCTTATGCTATACCACACACCGTGGTGTTGAGGGAGGATAACCCTAAATATAGTAAACAAAAATGTTATATTTGTTTTAAATCTAAGTTAAGAAAAAGGTTACCAAAAAAATACATCTCTGTCAATAAAAAAAAAAAAAAAAAAGTTTCTGAAAGTCCACAGTCCATGGTTTAAAAATGTTAATAATAAAAGAGCTGTGCCATGTTGATGGAGCTTGACTGGAGCAACACTTCTATCAAGCACTACAGCTGGACTAGTTTGCGAGTTTGGTGTCTTCTGTCGTGGTGCTTGTTGATGGACCAATTCAGTCATTTGTATTTAGCAAGTAATGATAACTATAAGTCAAAGTCAGCTTTTAATTACTCAGGCATTCCCTATGACTCTATGCAGCTGTAACCTGGAAAGTCAAAGCTCACCTGATGACTCAATTGATTATTAATTCTTCCAAATCCACACAGACAGTGGAGGTGGTGGGAGGTAGATGCAAATACAAGCTAATCTTATAGTAATGAAAGAGACAGTTTCAAAAGGATTTCCCTATTTAAGTGTGTAATGATAAATGATGTCAAGAGATAGATAGTGTAGGAGGAAGTGTGCATATGTACGCATGGGTCACTGCTGCCAATGATGATGTCCCACCCACACAGTCAGTGGTCAAAGCGCCTCGCACCAGCCGGGACAATCCCTATGTACTGTACATGTACTTGTTGGTGAGATAGCGCTGGACCCTGCACCCCCAAGACATTTTTGGAAGATCCATATAAAATTAAACATATATTGTATTTTTCCTTGAAGCCCCCTTGCTTGCGTCCAAGAAAAGCCAGCTCTCCTCCCCAAACCTCTGCACATACAAACCCTTCAGAAGACTAAAGCGATAAATTACAAACATTTATTTACAATATTAAACTGCAGTAGGGCTGCAGCTATCGATTATTTTGGTAATGGAGTAATCTATCGATTATTTTGTTTGATCAATCGAATAAGAGATACTCTTGCGTGTCTCCATATTTTAAAAAGTAACACATTTTAAAGCACATCTGTGAATCTGTCATTATCAACATTAAGAAGTGTTTTTTTTTTTTTTCATATTTCAATGCATTACATTGCAAATAGCTTTGTGTAGGAGTATTGGACCACTTCTGAAATTCTAAAAAAATATGGACATTCCTTTAGGAGATGAGAAGTCTCTGAAACAAAGACATATATCTATCCTATACGAACTGCATGACCGGTTTTACACTGGAGACCAATAAATATGCCAGAAGAGGTCTCCGATCTTCTCTGAGAAGAAGCAGAGACCTGGTACAAACGTCACCACAGAGGGAACCAGATAATTAACCTATGCCTTTGTCCATCCCAACAAAGTTATGCGTATTAAAAGACATTTGCCATACTCTGAGACTTTGACGCTGCCTTACGCTGACAACAGCTAAACTCTCCCTGAGCGGTATCACGCTCGCAACATAAAGGGACACCTGGTGACTGGCTGTGGAGCTTGGAGGACAAACCACGAACCGCTGCTTGGAGCCGGGAACACCAGCCCTGCTACACCCCGCGGATAAAGGAAGGACCAACATCCGAACCCCTGGCTGAAACTGGAGGCTGGCCTGTCGTCACCGACTTCCCCCTCCTGTCCGAGTGCAGTAAGCCAGTGTTGTGTATGTGGTAGAGTTGGCGTTAATAGTCTCAGAGTCACATTCCTCCTCTTTTCCCTAAATCTTCAATAATTTAATAAGTCATATTACAACTTACTCCACTGCAATTTATCATTAATCAATCAATAATTCTGCATAACAGTTCTGTTCAAAATTATATTCCTTTCAATATTTACCTGTGCCTCAATATACTATTCTGCCTTACTGTGTAAATAAACGTTATACTTAATCTAAATTAAGTTAAGCTTAGAGCCCTTTAATTTGATATGAACAAGTCTATTAGCCAGCGGAGCGGCTGAGGGGTGCACTTATGTTTACGGTTACCACCCACTTGTGACAGCCTGAGCTAACAAGAACAAGAGTGGAGTTTAGAGGAATAACCACCTAAAAGGTACTACGCATTTAAATACAAAAAAGCATTAAAAAAACAACCAACATTAACAACTGTGTCTTCATCAACAGCGCTAATAGAGGTGCTAAGCTGACGTTAGCATTAGCTCTGCTGTACAAAAACAGCTAGTTTTTCACTGCAATTAATCCAGAAGACAAACAGGCAAAACTCTTCGTATATATTTCAACCATCCCAATGGGCTCGACACACGGGAGGCGACGTCGCTTCTCCTCTATGTGTTCCCTATGGAAGCTGAGCGATGAGGCGATGCTTGCGGGTCTCCCTCCTGTGAAGCGACATGCGACACTTGTGCTCGTGAAATGTCGCGCTCGTGCATGTCTTCGTGCACACGCTGGCTTGTGACGCGGCCCAAAAAGTTGAAAAATGTTCAACTTTTCGTCGCCATCACCTGATGAGAACCAATCAGCAGGAGTTTAATCAACAGACCAATGAGCGGACAGGACGCTCAGTCACTGAGATCAACTTGGAGGAAAAAATTACCCGTGTCAGGCTTTACGACATTTACAGATGTGATTACAGAGATGTAACCAAAATAAACAAACAAAAAACAGTAGCTTATTCACTTTTTTTCTTAACTGCAATATGGGGTTTAGTAGGTCTACCCAGGCCATAGACCCATGCACGCTTTTTTCTTGTTATAGAACAGATTCATACTAAAAGTCTACTTCATTCAGTTTGAACAAAATCTTGATGTAAGAGCCTAGTTTATATTTGTAATTTTCTTTCCCCACTTTAAAACCTGAAATTCCATTCAAATTGACAGCCAATTAATTCTGTGGGAGATCCGCGATTTTCTTTGGAACTGAGGCTCACCTTGTCGCCGGCTGCTGCCGCCCATCGCCTCCCGTGTGTTGGATCATCACACGGTGGCGATGAGTTTCGTCGGTCGCTGTCGTTTGTCGCCTCCCGTGTGTCGAGCCCATAACACTGCAAACACACCTCTGCAGCTGCGGTGTGTCATGTGCATCAATGTAGCATCTGGTCATTTGCTAAAGGCTTCCTGATCAGTGTGGAGATTATAAAATAGGTGATTTTACTGTGAACAGTCTAGGGCCAGGCTGTGTGTGAAGAGACTGGACAGTCCCATAGAGACTGAAGTTTTCCCTGCTTTCATCTTTAAAGCTGCTGTTGTCCAGGTGCTGCTGCACTCTCACAGAGCAAGGAACTGGACTTTTTCAGTTGTTACTCACTATATCTTATCTTACCTGTTTTATTTGTTTAAATGATTAGTTATTATTGTATAAAATCTAAAACTTGCAATGAAAGACTCTACATTGAAATTTCCCACTTCCCTCTTACAGGGCTCAAAATGAACTTTTCCATGGTAGCAGGGGTGCTCCTAACTTTGGAAGCTCAGCAGCACCATCAAAAATTTAGGAGCACCAAACAAAATGTATGAAAATGCGTGCTTAATAATATAATGTACATTTAACTGTTTTATTCATTGACAACAACTGCTATTTTTGACTTTGACTTTAGACACAGGGCTGAAATTAACTTGTGGCACTGGTGCTCCTAACTTAACTCCAATTCTTTTTAATGTTTTAATGTAATTTATAACAGACTCCACTGCTTCAACATAAGAGCAAGTCTATCATTTACAAAGTGAACAGTGCCCTCATTAACCTACAGTCCAGCAGACTGAGGGGGTGCAGGTGAAAGTGTGTGGGTCAGAGTCACTGTGCTCAGTTCAAACACATAAGAAAGGCTGCTCACTAACTGTAAACATCCATAAAATAAATCCTTACTGTTCTCTGTGTGGGGCAGAGGGAGCTCAGTGCACAGATGAAGAGCACCTGTCTTTGAATCTGCATCACATGATTCACATTATGCACTCATTAGAGAATAAATCCACCTTCAGACCTGCTGGCACATTGTTCTTTATTTTTGTAGAATATTTATTTGACTAAAACGTTCATGAACCTCTGGTGATTCTGTGATCCCGGTGCTGTCTCTGTCCCGTGTCCCGCCCCCTCCCCTGTCTGTCTGTGCTCTGAGCAGAGGAACAGCTTCTTTCCTCAGTCTCCTCTCATCCTTAGGGGCAGTAAATATCTCTTCTCTGGCCGTTTTTGAGTAAAACATCAGAGATCCTGTAACTATCGCGCATAAACATTGCGCGTGTTCCCGCCGATGGAGCGCTAATGCAGCGCATGTAATTAGGCTATATTTAGTATCTTTAGCTTTTTTCCCTTTAACATCTCTCTATCGCTCATCTATCTCTAACAGTGACCATCTCCATGATTACTGGACCTATCCACATAAAACAAAAACTGTAGGAAAGCTCAAGGTCTTATCTGTCAGTATAAATTAACTGGATGTGTCTATAGTCTATGTAAAAGATCGCACAATGGCAAATTTTTACAGTCGCACAGTACCACATATATTTTAAGTTTGCATGAACTTAATATGCATATGTGACTAAAATGGTCGCAATTTTGAGCCCTGCTTTTACAATAAAATCTAAATCTCAGTATGAATCAAAGCCAGGATTATTCATTTTTAATTGTAAACATAAAATCAAATAAAAAAATCGAGATAATCCAATATGGGGAAAAAAAATTGTGATTAAATTTTTTGCCATATTGCCCAGCTCGACAGACTGGGTACAGTTTATTTTCATGCAGCCTATAATGACTAACTTTCTACTTGTCTACTGAGTTACACTGCTGTGCAAGTACCTGTAACCTATAGACTGCCTCTATATTAGGTTGTCATGACATTACAGCCATTCTCTTACAAGGTCTTAAGTACAGCCAAGTTTGGAAGTGACCTGAACAAAAGGCAAATTTAGTTTTGGAGGAAATGAATCAGCTTACTCTGCCAAGTTTGTTCAAAGGGCTTTTAGGAAGCAAAAGTGATTTTGGGGAAACAATTTCGCCAAGGCTCGGCGATAACACTCTGACCTAAATTCATTTGAATGCATCCTTTTAAAGTAGAATTATTCCCCAGACTGTAAGATGTCAGACCACTCCACCTGAACCACAGCCTCCAAAAAATAAATACTCTCCAAGCTTTTCAGTCTTTGAAAGACTATCTAAATAAAAGACAAACAATTTGAGGAACAAAGAACAGAATGAAACAGCTGCCAAAATTTAAAATGACCTCTGAAACAGCCACAGAATAGAGGCTGAGACTGACTGAAAAATCACCAGTGTACATTCAACTAGACACAATTATAGAGTGCAGAACTCATTGGCCACATCTTACAATGGTAAATATATTGAGTGCCCAGACTATACTTGAACTGAGAGCACAGACTTATCTTGCAATTGTAAAGATATAGTGCAAAAGATTACGATGGAAAGGTGTTTTTTTTTTTTTTTTTTTTTTTTTTACCAACTATTCACAGTAAATTTGTGTGTATACTTCGAGATCTGTTCAATGTGCCTTAGTTGAACTTTAGACTACACAACTAATTCAAATTCAGAAGCTGCAGTGGGTCATTGCTGGAGAGGAAACATGTAAACTCGTGGCCACACACTGGAGTCTGCTGCTGCCTCCAGGGTAATAACCGACTCTTCATTGGAATATGACGAAATACAATATCACCACCAGTGCCCTGAATCATAATCAGGACTGGGAATAGCACCATTAACTGCTGTTAGTGCAATAGCTCTGGTAATTGAAGAAGGAAATGCAATCATTTTGACATCAACTTGGTGACGAAAAATACAATTTTTGTCATTTTTAATTCTGCCTTGAAGTGGCCATACTGGCAAAACCTAGTGGAACATAAAATGGTTAAGAGTTACAAATGTGATATCTAATATTTGACTACTGGCTAGAAAAAGCTACTTTCTGTTATCACATGCTGGTCACATAATGGTGAGTTAGTGCACAATTTGTGACAATGACAGAGGAGTTGACCATAAAAGCTAAAAAATAAATAAATAAAAATAATAAAAAATTAACAGAAAGGACTCAGGACATGTAGTTTAATGTAAGCTCAACATTTTTGTTTGATGTAAAGTGATTTTTTGTGTTTTTTTTCACCTTCTAATAGCATATTATAAATGGAATAATCTGTGAAAAAAACAATCTTTACGAATCACATGCTTTATATTTTTTTATTTTACATGTGATGATTTTGCACCATTGCCTGCTAAAGCTAAATTTGTTACTTATAGACATAACTATAATTGCCAACTGGCACAAATATACTAACACCAGTCACAAGGGGTCAGTAAAAGAATAAATCCAGGATGGAATGGCCTTGGCAGAGGTATGTGCTTTTAGTTGGTAATGACGTTGTTATTGCTCCTGGCTTAGCAATTAGCACAATTTTTTTTTGCCATTCACAAATATTTCTCAATATTATTCTTGTTTCTCAATATATTTCTAACATTTATTTCCAACATATTATTTAACAATACATTTTTCTTTTCCAGGGACAATGTAATGCTATTCCTTCATCTGGAGAGCAGAAGTCTAAGTGGCTGCATTACTCTTTGAGCTATACACACTAAGACAGTTATTCAGTGGAGAGTTGTTAGGACCAATTTCCTTCTATTTTGTCACTTTACCGTGCTTTACTGCACCTTACTCTTTTCCCAAACACTTTACTCGCTGAGTAGATTCCCTGAAAACACACTCTTTTTGCTGATAATTCCACGTCTTGTCTCGGCAGAAATCCTATTTACCTGTCTGCCTTGAAACACTGCTGCCTCTTTTGTGCTTTTCTTTGTAATAAAGACTCCCATCTGGGGACTGGCCTTTGCTTTGACAGACAAAGATGTGTGGAGGTGAGGTGGTGTTAGTGGTGGGGAGGCTTTGCTGCTCGGAGAATACCCCGAGTAAGCAGTCAGAGATATGAAAACATATTGAATGCAAACGAAGGGAAATTACCCAGCGTCAAATTGAATTCTGGTCAGAGATGTAGAAAAATGCACCGCGGAAAGAGGGGAGTCCCTGCGATATACTGCTGTGTGGTGTACATTAGATTTTTATTAGATGCACTCATCCAAGCCTCATTCCTAATTGCCATCCCCGGGAATATTCTCAAATAACCGTTATTATGGAGAGCTAATGGTGCCAATGTTAGTTGCAAAATAATTATCTCAGCCAAGAAGGATTTGTTTTCACCGGTGTTGGTTTCTTTTTGTGTCTCAGCAAGATATCTAAGTAAGTTTTTAGGAAGGGAAGGAGATTTGTTTTCAGTGTAGATCTGGAAAACCATGTGGATCCAGGATTTTATTTTTAAGATTATGTACCACTGCAAGATAGGACCAACTCTGGCTAGAAGGCCGCAGCAGTAATTTCAACTAACTTTTACTAATTGGGCCAATGCTTTGTCAGAGGTCTGCACTCTCTTTTTTTTCACCCTTGTGTTTTTTTCCAGGTTTTGATCTCGTTACTTTTTTAGTTAGAACCGAGCAGCCTTTTTGCACATCTGTGAGAACATGCATCACATCAAAAGGCGTTTGGTCGTTAAAGTGCATGTCTGGGAAATAATTTATCATAATACGGTGGCAGGAGATAAATTGCATGAGAGAGAAATGCAGACTGATGTAGTGTAGTGAGATATCTTGCAGCCATAAATCACTTATCAGTCACACTCGCCTCTGAGGCCTACAGTTGCACCCTTACACACAGAGGGAGTCAACATGGGGTCTATCTTTTGGCCATTTGGAATCCAACATGGAATCTAATTATATTTTAATGTACATCTCCAAAAGCACAACAGACTTGAAATAGGTTGATGTGTTAAGAAAAGACTGTACAAAGACAACATCTACATTTAAAAAAAATGTGTGTGTAAAGACCACATAGGTCCAAATGGCGTGCCGTCTTGTGACAAATTTCACCGTTTTTTATGTGGCAAGGGGGAAAAAAACAAAAACCTATCCTTTGGGCAAATAGGAGGCATTTTTACCTTTGTGTTTGTGATTACTGAGAAAACAAAATTAGTTTAGTTTTAGTTTAGTTTATTCAGTCACATAAAACAATGATCACAGTAAACCACAACAAAACAGTAACCATGAAATTGTGACTAAAAAGGGTCAGGCAGAAGCAGAGCTTATTATTGCCAGCCTAGTTACAACTTAGTAAGCTTAGCTTACACTTGAAAATATTATAACAAAAAAAAAAAAAGAAAATAAAAAAAAGAAAAGATCATTTACAGCCATAACTCTCAAATACAGAATATACAATACTTTTTTAAACATGAAAAGAGAACTACATGTTTTTAATGCCAAGTTAGCTCTCTTCCATATTTGAACCCCAGTTAAATAAGGGAGTATCAGTGAGCAGTAAATTAAATACAAACCATTGTGATTTAGCGTGTCTCTGGCCTTACACAGAATTGCTATCGACTTAGCAATTTTTCCTTTCACATATTCTACATGTTGTTTCCAATTAAGTTTACAATCTATCAACTCCCCAAAATTTTGTTTCACAAGCCCTTTCAATTTCAGCATTGTTGATTTTTAACTTAATGTTACCATCTTTTGAATTCCAAATACCATAAATTTGGTTTTCCTAACATTAAGAGATAATTTATTTATGGCAAACCAAATTTTGAGCTCTTCTATCTCCCTTTCAACTTTATATAAAATTTTGTCTAAATTTCTTCCCGAGCAGTGCAAATTGGTATCATCTGCAAAAATAATGCATTTTAACAGTTTAGAGCCTTTACAAATATCATTAATATAAAGAATAAAAAGTTTAGGACCAACAATTGAGCCCTGTGGCAAACCTCAGGTGCTGGCCTTAATTCTGATACAGTTTGGTTTATTTGTACATATTGTTGTCTATTTTCTAAATCACTTTTTAGCCAGGAGTTATCCATTCCTCTTATGCCATAATGTTCCATTTTTTTCAATAAATGATTATGATCTATGGTGTCAAAGGCCTTCTTTAGATCAATAAAAATACCAAACTAAGTAAAAATCATTATCAGTTGCTTCTGTTATTTCTTCCACCATTGGCATCACTCCATATGTGGATGTTCTATTCTTTCTAAACCCGTATTGTTCTTCACTTAATAATTTGTACTTCTCAATAAAGTTAACCAACTGTTTTACAAAAAGTTTTTCCAATATTTTAGAAAACTGTGGAAGTAAAGCCACAGGCCTGTAGTTATCCATACTGTGTCTATCCCCACTTTTAAATATTGGAACTACTTTGGCTAACTTCATATCATCTCGGAAAAAAACTTTTTGAAAAGAAAGGTTGCATAACTAAGTTAATGGTTTAACAATTGAATAAATAACCTCTTTAAGTATATACATATCAATATGATTTACATCAGTTGATTTTTTTTTATTTAATAAATTAAATTAAAAAGACAGTAGGTCAGTGATTGAGGAATCAGCTGACTTGCCACACTGACTTGCGCTGTAAGAAAATAAGCAGTATAAACTGAATGAATGTAGATATAGTCCACAACATATTGTGCTGTGGTTCTAACCATCTTTTTATAGTGAAATATTAGAACCACTACTTCCACTTGGAAGCACTGTACAGTAATATATCAAACTAGGCAAAAGACATGGAAAAAGTCAGAGTTTTGTCCTTAAAGCTTACTCAACATCCACTTTTGACGATGGCTATACTAAAGCTAAAGCATTCAGGGCTGATTTGAAAATGCTTTTATAATAAGGTATAACTGTATATAAAAAGAGAGTCTTTCATAAAGCTGTGAATAGAATAGAATAGACTTCTTTTACTCTTTGATACAGCACAGTGGGAAACAACTGCTGCTGTGCTCACTGTGATAACCAACGTGGTATGGTTTGGGCTGCTACTCTGCTACTTCTTTGGCTGCTGTACAAAGCTGAGGGAAGACAGACTCCTCAAGAAAAAGATACAGAAAAAAAAATGGCTTCATCATTAAAACAATGGGGTTAAAGGCTTAACCGTGGCCTCTTATCAAATCCCTGGTGGGTGATGAATGCGTCTTCACTTTTGAACAGCAGAGGACCCTCGTTGATAAAGACAACCGGCGGCAAAGGGAACGCGCTTGGCTTATCTGTGCTTCTAATTAGCTACTGTATGTACAACTTCGCCGCCAGCAGTAATGTTGGGAGTTCCTGTGAATTTCTCAGCTGCGTGCGTGTTTTTGTTTTGCTCTCTCTGTACATAAACAGGCTTTAGCTTCCCAACAAAAGCAACGGCGAATAGTGAACGTGCATGGCTGTTTGTATGTTCGCTGGAGTTAACAGAGTAGAGCCTCAGAGGAGGAAGAGGAGGGGGCGCAGAAATCTAATTACACTACTCCATCTACAAGGCTGGGAGCGCTGCTGGGATTTGGGATACTCCACTTGGCTCTCGGAAGGGGGATGCCGCTCCCCTGTCAGAAATATTTATCCCTCTGAAGACATGTTTTTGGTTAAAACTGGTTCATCTACCAAACAGGCAAAATGTTTATGTTTTGGAGTCTATTCAGTATTGCCTTTTAGCTGTATTGGTGCAGGCAATAACACTGTTGAGTCTATTATTTACTAGATTATGGCTATGACAGTGATGAGGAGGCACAGACCGTAAAGAGGAAGAGTCTTCCTTCCGGCAATGTAGTCCTTTGTGTTATTGTCACCAACAAGCTGAAGGTCAGAAAGGTCTACCAACACAGTAGAGACTTTAAAAAAAGTTTTGTGCAATTTAACATTGAATCATGCTATTTTTGGATTCCCCAAAAAAGACAATGACCCTGTCCAAAAGTATTATTTAGTCACTACACAGTGCTTGCCTGGAAATTCCAGACTCACCGCTGTACCAGCGGATGAGTCTGGTCGCCTTAGAATCAATTCGATTTCTAGGGCGGAGCAAACCCGAATTAACGGACAGCGGAGTTAGCCAATCAGAAAATGGCGGACGTGACGTTAACAAAGCGTCAAGAAAGTGAGAAAGTAAACAAATGGAGTAGTGAAGCCATGAGGGAGGAACGAGGGAGTTATTTCAACATTACCGTACCATACCACTGAATGAAACAAACTCTCGGCTCCTCGGTGCGCCATCTTGATTGTTGTCGGCGAGGAGGCGCGTACGAGTGACGCTGCTCGCTAAGAACACGTGACTTAAATAAACCAATCAAAATGCATGGTACGGTTTGGATTTGAGTAAAGCACTGCAGACGGCGTGGTGACCAGACTGATATTTCTCTGTAGAATAACACAGAGACATATCAGTCTGGATTTTCCAGGCAAACACAGTGCACTGCAGGGACTTACTTTACACCTGGATAGGTAATCATTTATTTTGTGTAGATGTAAAAAATTATTATAATGGAGCTGTACATAAAGGTTTAGATGATAGTTTTCTTTTTTTTTTCTTTTTTTTTTTTCTACCAATTTTCTTCTTTCGTTTTGTGGTTATGTTTTTGCCAGCACTGGTTTGTTTGTTGTCTGCTAGCAATGTAGCTAAAACGATTGATGACATTTTCAGAAAAGGCCAGTAAGGGGTCAAGGAAGAAACCATTTGTTTTTGGTCTGGATCTGGATCACTCTCTAAATCCAGAGATTTTTAAAAGATATTGTACTTTTGTCTAGGATACTGACTCCAGCCATAAGGGGTCAGTCATAGAAAAAAATTAGACTAGTTCTAGTAGATTATTTACCATTGTGAGATGCAATGTGCTGTGGCATAACAGAGAGTATTTACCGCTGAACTACAAGATCTCTGGTTCAGTTAGTTAATGCTCTCTAAGTGGTTCTACTTTGTGATATGGTATGTTTTATGACATTTATGCCAAGATGCTAGTAACCAATGTTAGCTATCCTTACAAAACAAGCCAAATGCAAAGAAAAAACTGTATGGTCTCAGTAAACATTAGTTAGTAGCTTGATATTGATATATTCCATACATGTGCATAACAACCACAAGTCACTAATGTTGAGGACTTTGTTATGGACTGGTATAGAACACAAATGCAACTGTAGCCGAGTTTACATGTGAGCTATATAATAATGGCAACAGTGTCACCAGTGAGCTGACTACATGATAAATTAAACAGTGCAACCTTATAAAATGACAAGGGGATTAGAGTCTTTCTATTCACTATATCATCCTAGAAGCAGCAAAAATAAAGCAAAGATTTAATATCAACCAATTCAATGTCATATCATAATACCATAGTAATGGCATGTGCAATTAAAAAGGCTTTTGAGCGATATTTCACTCGCCCATGAGGGGTTCGGTGCTCAGAGACAGCCTGTCATTAATATGAGCAGGAATGCAGTCAGCTGCTCACAGGGAGGCAGTGCTCACTCTGACGAAAGCGCCAAGACTAATTGGTGTCGCACCTTTTACATGTGTGGCTGTGCAGCTCAGATATCATATATATTCGTAGAATCTATCACCACAGCATGGACATTTATGTGCACAAACAAGAAAAAAATCTCACTCTATACTACACAAAATTACCCCAAGATGCATTTTATATGAGCGAGAGGAGAGGAATGAAAAACATCTCATTGTGAAAAATCAATTAAAGTACATTTCTTTTTTTGTGCAGGGGTCTACACTATGTACCATGATCATATGTCACTACAGTGTAGTGTGTAGTGAGGGGGTAGGGGCTGCAGAAAACCCAATGGCAGCAATAACGTCACAAATGCACAGAGCCAAAGCCTAAAGCAGCATAATTGATGTGATTCCACCAAATACACTTCTAGAGAACTCACTCAGTCTTTAATACGGATTGTACTGGTGCCAAAGATACAACTGTGTAATATCCAAAAAGACAATCCAAGGCTGAATTAAGGACATAGAAGCAAGTCTTTCCAAAGTCACCTCTTTGTTCTTTTGCAGATTACAGTTGTTCAAAACTAAATAACTTGGAAGGAAGGACAATCTTTGAAATGGATTTAGGCATGCTTTCTGGCTTGGCATGCCATCATTTGCTTGTGATGAGTTTAGAGTCTAGAGAGTTTATGAGTCTAAAGTACAATATAAATGTAATCTGATTAGTTTAAACCGAATTTGTTATGCAGATTTATCCACACAAAGTTTGATAAGATGATCGACTTTAAGATTTTGTTTACTCTCTTCTAAGGTCCAGACTTTTCAGTTGGATTAAGGTCTAGACCTGGATTAGAACATTGTTGTAAGGGTGTGTGCAGGCGCGGGTGTCTTGCCCAGGGACACAATGACAGTATGTGCTTTCGGTAAGGTTCAAATCGCCAACCCCCCAGTTGGTGGGCAGACGCTTAACCCACTGCATCAGTTTTGAATCAAAAAAGAAAAAATTTTGGTGTGGCTGTGGATCTGGGATTTTTTTAAATAAGATCCTTTACACTTGTGAGATAGGCCCAATGACACCAACTCCAGTCACAAGAGTTCAGCATTATACACATGATGAGATGAAGTAGCTTCTTAACCATGCTGATATATGAGGGTGTTTTGGCTCAGTAGATAGAGTCCTTACCCCTGAACTAGAAGATCGTTGGTTCGAGTCTAGCCCTAAACCCTAAAGCCTTTTCACCACTGTGGTGCTTCTAAACAAGCAAGGGAGGTTTTAGGCAAGGTTTCTGCATGGGTATATGATAATTTGCTTGTCAAGAGTATGTGTAGCTTTTACAATATAAATTCAAATAATAAGATTAGAGCCATAAGTACTTTTGTTTATTAGGTAAAGTTTGATGAGATGATCAGCTTTAAGATTTCATGCCAAGTTATGCTTGAGAAGTGCTTACTGAAATGGAAATGAAAGAAAAAAAATGACATTCATGCTTCTTTGGTGCCAATTAGAACTCGGCTGTTCCTGTGCACTCTCTAATCCTTCTGAGAAACAGAAGTGTGTGCATGTGTGAGGTTAATGATGCTGCCCTATACTGTAATGACAGTAATGATCACTGTGCTACAAGAGCACATCTGGAGGCGCAGGATCACACGGTGCAGCGGCAAGGATGGACCGACTGGCGAAGAAGACACATGATCCGTAAATAAACCAACACGGAGAAGGAACTGCAAATAGCCAATGCATGTCCAGAGGAGAGATCATTTAACATGGATGAAATGAAACACATCCTCCTACTGCAGAGACAGCGAGACAAACAACACACTTGGCCTTATTTTTTTTCTTCGATAAAGTGTAATAACATTATGGTTTCCACAATTCTTCACTTGTTTATACTGTTTGTGTTTGCCTCTGGAGTGGAAGCTCCACTGGGGCCTTTTGTGCCAGATGCATCCCTGTCCAGAAGGGTATAGTAGTAACATACATAAAACCTAGATTTTACACTATAGTTATTTGAATTATATTACTCAATACACATTAACCTACTTAACTGATTACATAATGGATATGTGAACATCAATATGTGGTAGATTTTGGTCCTGGCAAGCCGTAAAATGCTCATCTATACTTGTCCGTAACAATCTTTTTTACATTTATTTTTATTCTTCATCAATAAAACCTGGTGATGTGAGTTTTTTAGTGTATAATATACAGTAGTATGAGTATGTGTTTAAGAAAAATGGCAAAAAGTAGGTCCATTTTAAAATTATTATTATTATTATTTATTAACTATTGTAATTTGTAAGTCAGTAAAATCAAGTAAAGTAAGAACTGACTAGTACTAGTTACCCATGCCAAAAAGACGTGTGGCTGGAATGTTAGTTTGTTAGTAAGATTGACTTTTATTATTTACCGTTGTGAGATACAAGAGCTTTGTGCCTGTGTATATTACAATATATATTTCCTAAATTAATATAAAAAATTATTTAATTTAATTAATATAGGAAATCCTTTCCTATATTGTAAGTGACGACAAAAGAGATGACATCTCTACTATGCTGTTCTTTGAACATAGACGCTCAAAAACTTTAACTATAATTTGTCTATTTTTCTGCGTAAAATACACTAATGTAATTTGGGCAAAATACAATTATTTGTGCAAAAAGCAATCCACGCAGTTATAATGATCTGTATAAAAGCTTTAGACTACAATAGTGTACAAAGTGCAGTATTCCTTTACAGTAAATGTTGTAAATGAATGAATGTTTCTTGTGAAATCCTCACTTGAAGGCAGCCCTGGTTTAATCACTAACCATCGTCAGTCTCTGTTTATGGCTTTGGTTCACTTTAGTGCTGGCAGAAGCCTGATTGATCTCTAGAGCGCACAGCTACAAACGTATAGTGTCTGCTTTATGATAAACTGGCTGCGAGCACAGAGATGATCACAGTCAGTGTCTTTTACGACGAGCATGCCTCCAGGACACACTCAGAATACACAACACAGAGCAAGACACTTCTGTAACACTAGGATCGTAAAAGAAAGAAAAGATCACAATGGAAGCAACAAAAACTATTACTACTATTCATCAATGATGGTTTTACTTCCTTTTATCAGTCATTGGCTTTGGGTTAGATTTAGCCGACTACTTTGGCTAGGCTCAAAGGCGATATTATATTTTAATTCTTGACTTGTAAACATTGTAGAGCACAATTAAGCATGAAATCTCCTGGGTTCTTTTATAGATATTTGTAGTATTTGTCACTACAAAGCAGTAAGCTAATTTATCTGTTAGCGTCATGTGGGGGCATCAGGCTAATACTCTGCAATTTGAAAGTAATAGCTAACCTGGCAAAAGCCTGATTGCGTTTTTATTATTACCAAATACCAGTCTCAATGCGGTCTTGAACAAGCAATCTAAAATTAGAATCTTTATTGATTTCGATTTATGATGGTGCAATTGCCCAGCCTTAGATCATATAACTTGGAAGTAGCTTTACAGTGGGACCGTAATTCCCAGAGCTGACAGGTTCACAGTATAAGAGGTGAACTCGCACTGGCTTTCAGATCTATCCGGCTGATAGAAGTTGACAAGTTCCCGAAGCCTGTTGTTAAGATTGTTCCATAAATCACAGATCAGCCATAATCACACTCGCTCTCTAGATGTAAGCCGCTGTACTGTACTGTATGTTCATGCATTAACCCCAATGAACATGCATACAAACATGAGGAAGTATAGTGTAGGCAGCTTTACTGTGAGCGGGAGCATGTCCGTCATCTATAATTAACACCACATCTACATATTCTCTGTCTATGTAGGTATGCAAGTTTGTGTCGGAATAGCTAATGGTGGAAGGACAAGAGTGAACAAGGTTGTGAATAAGAAAGGACACTTGCACATGCCATGTTCTGTGTAGTTGCACCTACTGTTAATAGCCTTCGTATAACAAGCTTGTGATGCTCCCCTTTTAATCTCTAACTGCTGTTCCTTGAGAGCAACAATCAATTACAAGCAAGAAGGGTCATCAGAGCACAACATGGTTAAATACATGCTGAAATAATGACAGAATAATGAAATTAATTCCATCCCCCGCCAGTCACCTTGATGCATGATTGAAAAGCATGTCCATATAAGAGGTCCTGTCAATCAAATGTGTTTGGGTATGTGTGTGGTTCGTTAAGACTCATTGTCCTTGCCAGCTGAGCACTCTCCTATCAGACTTGTCTAATCCCACAACAATGGATTCTGATTATGGAATTATTCTCCTGACAGGAAGTGAATGTTAATTCAATTATGTATGTGCAAAGTGCTCTTATTGTGCCTATGGCTAATGGCACATTAATCCTCAGGGCAAGGATCGAAACTGGGCTTTACCTGCAGTCCCTTTGAGCAAGTTTAGAAGGAAAAGAAGCTAAGAAGGAAAAACATAATTTACTGTAGACTAAATCCATGAATATAGTGGTTTAAACCTGTTTCGTCCTGCTAATACCAATACCATTTTGTTCACTGTGCAGCTTTATAGGAATGTTCCTTGAAGGGTCCACTATCTCTAAAGGACAGTTATATTATACACTGCCTCTGCCTGCTGTCCTACCTGCCCTCTTGAACTGGTTTATCAGCTGCTGTCTCACTGTCCTCTGCAGGTTGAAGTAGTTGTCGTCGTCCTCCTCGGGGTTCTTCAGGTACAGGGGGATGTGCTGGAAGACCAGGACGTGTTTGGGCTTGTGCTCCTGTTCGGGGACACATTTCCAGTAAGAGTGGGACAGACCAAACACTGAGCCTGATAAGAATAGCTCTGTGTCAGTGGTATTGTCATACCATGGAAGAGGAAGCGGAGGCTCGGCTCAGCTGCTCTTCCAGCCACGTCTCCTGGGCCTCCTTCAGCTGAGGGCAGGCGGAGGCGTCGAAGAACAACTGGGAGTTCAGGACCAGGCACAGTACCCCTCCCACCTGAGACAACAGGCACAAGGGTGTTACAACACTAGGACATAGTAAATCTGCATCTTTCATTAAAGGTTAAGTAAACAAAATTGCACTATATTATACAAATGCATTTATGTTTGGTTAAAAAATATTGCAATTGATGAAATAAGACCCTTCCCACCAGAGACAACAGGCAAAAGAGTGCAGTACAGCTACAACTCAGTGTTTCCCCCAGCACTTGTTAGTTAAGGTGGCCACCTTGGCTATAAGCACCTACCACCTTGACTAACATTCAATATAGCATATATAAAGTAATATATACATTTAGTTTATCCCCTCTAAACCCAATTGTAATGCTTTATGCTGCAGTGTTTATGGTAAATTAACTGTTTGTGGCATTTATGAGTTGTAATTGGGGTGTCTGAATAACATCAGTTTGTAGGTTCACAATTTGAAGGCACTATGAGTTAGTTACCACCTTAACTGACACATTTTCCACAGGAAACACTGCTACAACAACTGGAAATTTGTAGTGATTACTTATTATGACCTTCTTATAAAATGTATAAACACTGGACAGACATCTAGATAAATCTAAAATGTGCCACACAACATGTTTACATGGACAGTTAGTACAAAAAAAAATAAAAAATAAGGATAAAGTGTGTAATGTAAACATAGTGGCTTATGCACAACTTCTTCAGTTTTCTACAGTTGTTTCCTTACCCAGAAGCTGAAATAGTCGTCCCCCCACTGGTTGCAGTATTGCTCCACTGTCTTGGTGGTCGGGGTGTTACCAAGGTCATGGTTCCCACTGACAAAAACCAATGGGATGGATGGGTCTGTCCCCTTCAGCGCTGCCTTTAGATCTTGCTCCTGTCCTTTTCTGAACAGAGTGTCTGTGGAAAAAATATCATCATCCTAAATGAACTGGACAGAGCAAATTAGGGTAAAGATGGAGAATAAACAGAACTTTTTTTTTTATCTCCTCCACAGCCAATCCCACCACACCAACAAGAAAAGCTACCTTTCCTACTTTTCTTTTATTAACAGCTATATAAAACAGTGCTTACTTTAACCTTTTAGCGTGATTTTTATATTTACATTTGCCTTTAATTAAGCTAAAGATTGAAACTACTCGACTTCCCTGCAACCCACCATTAGGTTTCTTTTGGGAACCACTGGTGTAGACTAAACAATGGGAGTTTGATAATTAAATTTAGATGATGTATTAAGGTTATTATTCAATTAGATTATTCAATTTTAACAAAAATTTACAATCAAAGATTTAAAACTTGCTAATTAGGAGATCAAACAGTTTTTTCTTAATTGCAAGAAAATATTGCATGATTGCATTTCACTTTAATTAGAAAAAACATCTTCCAAGGAGAAAAAAGGTTACAAATGTTGATGAAAACTGTGGAGTATGAGGGGTACAGGGAGTCGCCGAAGGGAACAGGAATTATTCGGATAATAATGATGACAGCACCGAGAATGATCAATGTGTTTTGCAGCTCGACTTTACATCACCATGGTTACTGACATGAGGAGCAGTGTTCTGGTGGATGCCTCTCTCCTCGGTCAGACCCAGACTCTCTGCTTAGCTGAGTGCAGACCGCAGCACTTGTCACGTTCATTGCTCCAAGATGCATGAGGCTATTTGTTTTAACAAGATCTTAACAATGTGTTCGCTTGTAAACATGGCCGAGTTTAAAATCAGGCTCGGAGTTCATATTGAGGAGAAGGGCGCAGAAAGGAAGATGTTGTGAACCAAATGAATGCAGCAGAAGTGTGTATAAAGACCAGAGAATGGTTGAAAAACCTCATATTATGTATAATTTACAAGGTAAATCAAACAAACCTATCAGGCACTGAAGATGATTCTCTACCCTGCTTCTCTCTCATTCCTTCTTCTTTTTATTCATCCAAGTAATTATTTTACTGGCCTACTTTTGGAGCAAACGGTTCCTTGAATGTTTGGATAAGATGTTACATAAGAAGCTTTTGGCACACTGTTTTGCACCAGGC
The DNA here is from genome assembly GCA_020698575.1 of Bostrychus sinensis. Lineage (NCBI taxonomy): Eukaryota > Metazoa > Chordata > Actinopteri > Gobiiformes > Eleotridae > Bostrychus > Bostrychus sinensis. Next base: position 10,789,181 of record CM036260.1, on the reverse strand, counting down.
AGAGGGAGAAAATGTAGTTTCAAACAACCACATGAAGGGTAAAGTACCATTTACCAAGCTGGAGCAGTACAGTGCTGGTTGTGACAGTACAAAGTACTCCAAATGGGCATACTTTACCACTTTAGTTACTCCTTGATGTTTGGTTCAGAGAGTGTGATACAGTTAGCAATTTCTAATTCTATTCTATATTACAGATAGTAATCTGGTCCCTGTTGATTGAAGTTTGATTTCCAGAGGGCACAACAACTCTATGCACATTAAAAGCAATTTGGTACAGATTTATCAGTCAAAAAACAAGGAACAGTATCAACATATTTGTCCAACGAACACCATGTTCAAGCACAAAGGTGTCCATCGGTGCATGTGGAAGTCAATGATCGACTTTGTTGTGATGTCATCTGACCTTCGGCCGTGTGTCTTGGACACTCAGATAAATAGAGCGGCTGAGCTGTCAACTGATCACCACCTGGTGATGAGTTGGATCTGCTGGTGGAGGAGGGGGCCAGACAGACTCGGCAGACACAAATGTATTGTGAGGGTCTGTTGGCAACGTCTTGCTGAGCCTCGTGTCAGGAGGGTCTTCAACTCCCACCTGCGGGAGAGTTTCGACCAGATCCTGAGGGATGTCCACTCGGACATGGAGTCTGAGTGGACCTTGTTCTCTGCCTCTATTGTCGATGCAGCCATTTCTAGCTATGGCTGCAAGGTCCCTAGTGCCTTTCGTGGTGGCAACCCCCAAACCTGTTGGTGGACACCGGAAGTAAGTGATGCCGTCAGGCTTGAAGGAGGAGTCCTATCGAGCCTGGTTGGCTTGTGGCAATCTGATCGTGGGGACTATGGACCCCACGTTCAGAGAAATCCATCATCTCACAACAATGAAAAAAAGTCAATTGGACTCATGCTTTACTTTGTATGGTTTTGCCATGGCAATGTCAGAAACGCCCCATTATATTCTAAAGGGGTTTCTATACAATGTAATCCTATGGAGCCACAGAATTATGTCACATTTGGTATATTTTTAAAGAGCCACATCTAAAAATTTGGCAAGTTTTGGCAAATCTGCCCCAGCTCCTGGCGCGGCAGGCGAGGGCCTACCATCGCCACTTGCACCTATATTTATAATTATTATTATTAAATTTTTTTAATGCCATTTATTCAACCTGGCCCGTTGTACATAATATGTGTACAGTATGTATGTGCTCTACTTGAATGTGGTGTTGATGCATGCCTTTGGTATGGATATGTCTGTGTCTGCACTGGTGCTTCCTTCACAAGTGAAGGAAGGATGGAGTGTGAGATTGACAGCCAGACTGGTGCAGTGTCTACAGTAATGCGGTTGTTGTATTGTTCTGTTGTGGTGAAGAAGGAGCTGAGTCGAAAGGCAAATCTCTCGATTTACTGGTCGATCTACACGTTCCTACTCTCATGTATGGTCTTGAGGTTTGGGTCATGACCAAAAGGACAAGGTCCTGGATACAAGTGGCCAAAATGAGTTTCCTCCGCAGGGTGGCTGGGCGCTCCCTTAGAGATAGGGTGAGGAGCTTGGTTACCAGGGGGAGCTTGCAGTAGAGCCACTGCTCCTCCACATCAAGATGAGCCAGATGAGGTGGCTCAGGCATCTGTTAGGGATGCTTCTCTGGGGAGGTGTTTTGGGCATGTCCCACCTGGAGGAGGCCCCAGGGAAGACCTAGGACACGCTGGAGGGACAATGTCTATCAGCTGGCCTGGGAACACCTTGGGGTGGACCTGGAGGAAGTGTCTGGGTAGAAGGATGTCTGGGTGTCCCTGCTTGGACTGCTACCACCACAACCTGGCCTCGGATGAAGCGGAAGAAGATGGATGGATAGAGTATCAATGTAAACCAGTGCATTCAGAAAATATACAGCCTGTTGCTTATGAAATCTTGGTAGGTTTAGCTTCTCAATGGCAGGGCACCAGGGGTGAATGAGATCTGACCGAAGTTCCTCAAGTCTCTGGATGTTGCAGGGCTGTCTTGGTTGACACTTTCTCTGGCAGACTGTTGTGGTGGTGTTTTTTAAGAAGGGGGACTGGAGGGTGTATTCCAACTACAGGGGCATCACACTCCTCAGCCTCCCCAAAAAAGTCTATGCCAGGGTACTGGAGAGGAGGAGAATTTGGCCGACAGACAAACCTCAGATTCAGGAGGAACAATTTCATCCAGGTTGTAGAACATTGGACCAGCTCTTTACTCTAGGGTGTGCGAGGGTTCATCATAGAAGCTCGCTCAACTAGTCCACATGTGCTTTGTGGATCTGAAGAATGTGTTTGACTGTGTCCCAGGTGGCTCTGGGAATATGAGGGTCCAAAGCCCTCTGCTACAGGCTGTGTGGTCCCTGTATGACCGGAGCAGGAGCTTGGTTTGCATTGCCAGCAATAAATCAGACAGGTTCCCAGTGCAAGTTGGACTTTGCTGGCCCTTTGTCACCATGGTGTTCACTGCCCCCCTCTTGTTACACATCCTCCACCCGGACATCCACTGCTCCGTACACGCGCACATATTCAGACCACTGTGCACGTACAGCGTGTAAAATAAACAATAATTCAGAATGTGTGAATTAGAAGACACGTGCTCTTTCATGTGTTAAATGTCATGCTAAGTTATTAGTGTTGCAATCATCAAAAATTAAACACCTTTTTATGCTCTAAAATGTTTTTTTTTTTTTTCAAATGTTTAGATGGTAAGAGCAGTGGATCCATAGTGTGACTGTAACAATGTTGGTCGGAGAAACAGTGTTCTCTTTCCAATACAGGTGCACGTGCGTGCGCAGTGCTGCGCGGTGCATCATGTGCTTTCCTCTCTTCATGTTCATGTTCTGCTCATGTTTAGGTAAATCTCATTCAGAAGTCGCTTTGCATTAACTTTCTTTGGTCGACCTTCGAGGCGTGGAAATGGCGTGACGTGAGGTGGGTTTACGTGCGCACATTTCTACTTCAGGTGGGATCTATAAAGGGGAAATTGCGTGCAGCTGTGCGTGCAGCTGTGCGTGCAGCTGTGCGTACGCATGGTTTTATAAATCTAAATATTTTCTTTCGTACGCTACTTTTGCCTTTCTTGCGTACGTGAACTTTTATTAAGGATTCCATGGATTCCCCTGATGATCTAACAAAGACAACTAGTTAAAAACTGTAGTTTAAAAAAAAAAAAAAAAAAAAAAAAAAAAAAACTAATTTGAACCAGGTGATCCTTTTGATGAGGTTAATTTTAGAAAGTAATGAAGAAAGTTATGAGTAACCTTGCAATTTATCAACTATATACACAGTCTTTATTACAATCATACTTTGTGGTTTTGATTTTATTTACTTTTATTTACTTTTATTATGCAATTTGTTTATGTTTAGTTATTATTACAACTCAGTTATATTCTAACATTTAAGTCACAGAGTAAAAGGAAAAAAGGTGCAGAGAGAGTAACAGCTTGAGAGCAGAGAAGCAGGGGTGATAAGGGTAGAGAGAGGCTGCTATGATAGAAATTACCACTGGGGGGATTTAAACTATAAAAGAGTGGCACATCAGAATGGGGCAGATTAAGTTGATAACACGTCATGGGTGGTAAATTTCCACTACTTAATGATTTTTTATAACTCCATAATATTGACCTCGATGAACTTTAGTGGACGTGACAAACTGTGTATCCGCAACAGGTGCAGTTGGTGCCAGGAGTCCAGTGGGATGAACCAAAATGGATATTTATTAAGGGTGCTCCGATCGATCGGCCGCCGATCATGATCGGCCGATCATGGCTAAAAATAGAGTGATCGGTGATCGGTAAAATGGGCCGATCAGAAGGGCCGATCAAATTACAACAAACACGCGAGGCTCTCACATTTACTGTCCTGCAGCTCCGGTTTGATTAAACAGCAGTAGCGTTATTTTAGCAGTGTTTTTAAGTTAAGCCCTGGTTATAACTAACACAAACCGAGAAAGTAAAAAGGCAGCCCATGTGTCCGTGCGTCTGAGAGGAGCACCTTTCATCGTTGTCTTCTCTGCTCTCTTTGCACGTTTTCTTCATTCAGACGTTGTCAAAACTGGCAGCAGGAGCTGTCTGCTCTTTAGTCCACTGTGTTTCAACCTGGTTTGGCTGCGCGTTACGCGGACACAGGCGCTGCACCCGCAGACTCGCATTAAAGGAACCAATTAAGAACAGCTGATTTTTACATCAGCGGAGCATTCAAACAAAGCCACAGACACTGGGCACACATTAAAGACCAATAATGCAACAAAACCTCTTCTAAAACAAAAAAGTAGAATTTTGTTGTTCTTTTATATTTACAAAGGCTACAGTATTTTTCAAATGGAACTAATAATAGCCTGCATACAATACATTACTACATTGAAGACCACGTGATCGGTATCGGCCATGATCGGTATCGGCCGATCACAGCAGAGGCTGATCGGTGATCGGTGATCGGCTTCAAAAACCCTGATCGGAGCACCCTTAATATTTATGAGTAAAAATTTGAGTAGCAACTGTCTAGGCAAATAATAACTGTCATTTTCAAGGCCATATTATAATTTGTGTAATCAGAAATTATAAAAGATGCTGTCCTTAGGGGATTGGGGCATTTCTGATTGGTACCTGGACCCTGTTTGTTGAATCTTCGCAATAAACTTTCATCTTTTTTGCACCAGTGTAGGAGATCTGGACCACTGCTGAAGTTCTATCAAGGATGGACATTCCTTTAGGAGACGAGAAGTCTGCGCTTACCCACCAAGGATGCAAAACAAAGACATAAATCTGTCCTATACGAACTGCAGACCAATAATAATGCCAGAAGAGGCCTCCTCTCTTCTCTGATAAGAACCAGAGGCCTGACACATTTCATCTGTTTAAAAGACTTTATATGCATTAACATGTTACTTTACAGGAAAATGTCATAGCTATGTTTTGTGCAAACTGTTAAATATAACATGTTTTTAAAGGTGCATAAATTGAAGTGGAGTAAGACACATTTCTTTTTATGACATTTACTTTGTGTCTAGCAGAGGTAATTTGAATCCCCTCCACTATCAGTTCAAAGGGGGGGCCGAGACACCCTTCCAGTCTTATCTTGGGGTGCGGCCCACATTCCTCAGTACAGTCTTAGTTTTTAGTTTCGTCTTGTCTTTGTCTTGTCTCGTCTCCGTCTCTCCTTCGTCTTTTAAGTTTAATTTTTCTTTTCTTCTCGTCATTTTTGTTGCGTTAAGTTCACCTTGCCGGTGATAACATCTTTTCACAATAAGTCGCCCAAACTTTTGTTCGAGTATCATTTTTGTAGCTTATTTTGAAAAGCCTCGCGCCGCGCACCATCCGCCAGCTTTAACAATCGCTGCCTTGACCAAAGCGGCTAATTTAAGAAGTTATACTTCTAAAGTTTTGAGTCGCTGAGAAAGAATTTTTATTGAATTTTCCATTTGGCATTAAAAGGGACATTTGCCATACTCTGAGACTTTGACGCTGCCTTACGCTGACAACAGCTAAACTCTCCCTGAGCGGCATCACGCTCCTGTTCAACATAACGGGACACCTGGCGACAGGCTGTTGAGCTTGGAGGACACACCACAAACCGCTGTTTGGAGCCGGGAACACCAGCCCTGCTACACCCCGCGGCTCTAAAGGACAAAGAACAACATCCGAGCCCCTGGCTGAAACCGGAGGCTGGCTGTCGTCACCACCTTCCCCTCCTGCTCCGACGGTACCACAGTGTTGTATATGTTGACAAAGTTGGCACTTATAGTCTCAGAGTCTACTCCCTTATTCCTAAATTTCCAATAATTTGATAAGTCAATTTATAACTTGCTCCACTGCAATTCATCATTAGGTAATCAATAATTCTGCATAACGGTTCTGTTCATAATTACATTCCTTTCGATATTTACCTGTGCCTCAGTACACTATTCCACCTTATTGTGTAAATAAACGTTATACTTAATCTAAATTAAGTTGAGTTTGGTGGTCTTTATCTATTAAACTGAGTCCCTCCTGGTCAATCCTTCCCTCTTAAGACATTAGTTTAGGTGTTTTAATCTGCAAGTTAGCGCAAGGCTAACTGGTACCAATGCGGAGTTATTACTCTTAATCTTTGTCTTAGTTCAGAGCATATATTTTTATATATGTACCCTACACTAGACTTCGACCACTTTTGTCTTATTCCAGCAAGACTTTGAATCATCACAGTGAAAGGAGATTATTCCAAGGTTAACGGGGACCTGAGTCTACTGTTCAGAGGAGTGTTTGGGCCTCAAACAGGAAACTATTCTGGCCTATTTACTGACATGCATTTGGCCAGTTAGAGCACAATTTAAATCCGCTCTATAAACTTGGTTATTTTATTTTCACACAACAATTTCTTAATCAAAAAGTTTATATTCTCTTTCTACTGTTTTTGTGGCTTTACTGCTCTGTCTTGGTAATAAACCCTCTCTCAGATAACATGTTTCAGAGTATGTATACTCCAGATAGTGATTCACTGATTATTCAATAGATGTACTTTTGATGTTTTTTTAAATAACTGATTATAATCAATGAATCTGATTACTTACCTCCGCTCTACATGCAAGGTTTTCCAAAACCAAGTTAGAAAACCATTGTAGTAGCAGAGTAATTTTAGATGTGTGTGTTTTGAATTGCATTACAAACTGACACAAGTCCCAAAAATGTAGGAAATTGATTCACCTTTATGATGTTTATTATTAGCAGCAGTCAGATTACAGCTACACCTGCTGCTTTTTGCAACACAGTGATTGGTAACAAACTCTAGCATACTATAGATGCACCGATACCAGTTTTTTTCAAACCGATACGAGTACTTCCATTTGAGTACTCGCCGATACCGAGTACCGATACAAGTACTTATATAGGGGTTACTTTATAGTTTATACAGTCACACTGCTGTATCTCATTCATCCCATACCGTGTCGTCTTTTTGCTGTCTATCCCCGCTCTGCGATGCTAAGTTATTTTTACATCAGAGTGGTTTGAACACAGCTAACCATGGCTAAAATTTGTTCAGTATGGACATATTATACCTCATTTTAAAGCTTAGATTCTCCTCTATTTAGTCGCTAAAATTTTCACACTCTGCGCTTACATCATTTTCGGGACAACTAGGACAACAAAAAGACAACTGCTTAAGTTTCAGGACTCACGTATGATTTGGGATGTCTGGTTGAGCAGAATGTAGAGTCAGCTTTGCTTTTATCTCCATACAGTTCACTTTGAAATCCTTCCACTCACTCGGTTCTTACCCCTCAGCTGAGAGGGGAAGGTCACGTGACAGCGCTGTAAAGCGGTATCGGTTGTTGGTAACGGGCCACTTTTATGAATACAAGTACGAGTACTTGGACATGGTATTGGTACCGATACCCGATACTGGTATTGGGTATCGGCATCCCTATAAGCATACCATACCACAAAAGGAGGCCTGGTCTATCTGCTGTAGTTCTTTTAGGGGCATTGAAAAGCAGCCACCTCTTAAGCCAAACCAAAGCCTCGAGGTGCAAAAGCTGTCATTTGAAGTGCTTAGAGCTTGATGGTAGCCTTGTTGTTAAAAAGATTTTGAACCAATTTTGAAGATTTATGCAGTGGAGAAGCATGTTTTGTGGTTTCCATCAACACAAGGCCAGTCCAATTATTCAACCAGTTTAGAAAAACAGACTCTCAACTATCAAAGAACATTTTAGCAAGGAATTTGACCTTCCTTGATGCTGATCCACTGGAGCGACTCGGAGGCAAAGGCAACACCAAAGTGTGAATGTGTGAAACTAAAAGCTTGTAAAGATAGTCGAAGCCTAGACTTATTTAGAAGCCTAACCTTCTCAGAATACACTGCTATTTTCTTTGTCATCCCTCATCGTTGCTTCAGCTAATAACTTCTATTTATTTTTTTCTCGGTGCATCATTTACATATTTTTTTAGTCCCATTGCTAAATTTTATTTACCTCTTGTGGCCTGTAATCCTCTTACACTTTTTGCTGAATAAATAATAATTTCAAGCAGTTTTTAATGATTTTGTATGTATTTTTGCCTTAGGCCTGTAATTGAAAAAAAAGCTTTTTATGTTTATTTTATTTTTGTTAAATGGTCTTGTCTTATAACAGTCCTATTTTATATATAATTTGTGTAATATGTACACTCAAGGCTGGTGTACTTTTTATTGAATGCCAAAGTGCAGTATAAAACTGGATAGTGGTGTGGGAAACATGGCTGACTGGCATACTGGTGTGACCGTAACACTCAAAGGTGTAAAGCTTTAAGTTTAAACCACCTTTTGAAGTACATAACAAAGTGATCAAAATGAGTCTGGTTGGCCAGACTACTGTTATACTTTCACAATTAAGGAAGCAGACTTACAAAATAACACTTTTTTTCACATTAACAGTCATTTGAACTATGTTTATTAAAAACTATGACTCATGTCCTGTTTTTCACCTAAAACCTGAATTTTCCCTAATCTTGTAATTAGTATTTTCCTCCACTACAGCTCATCCATTACTAATATGCAGTATAATTGGCCACCTTCTTGAAGGCTGAAATAAGTACTTTTACATCCTTTTCTACAATAGCAAGCTATTTACAAAAAAAAATATCCACCTAATAAGAATAAACATGCACATCATGGAGGTTTACTTTTTTTTTGTGGGTGAGATTCTATGCATAAATTTTCTTCTCCCGCGCCTCGGCTTAGGGTACATATGTTACGAAGCAAGGAAAATGGAAATAAAAACACAATGCTGCCATCCAGTCTCTCCGGAGCATTGACTGAAAGGCCTTGTTCGTTTAATGAGATTGCAACAGTGCAATTCTCAAACCCTGACAGCAGACTTCTCAAGGCAGGCAGGTTCTCGTTGAGCCTGTCCAACCCGGTAAGCACTTCTCTCAATTTCCTCTAAAGACCGGCTGCCGAGACCGCACACAGGCCCTCGGTGCGTGGGGTCTTGCTGTCGCATACATTTTCTGCACTTAAACAACTGTGTTTTCAATATGAGGAGATGGAGGAATTGGTGACTAACTCCTGCTCCACTTGCCGCTGACAGCTCGTGCTGATGTGGCACTGGACTATAGTTTAAGGGGAGGCAGCAGCTGAGATGAAGTTGCATTAAACAAATCTCACTACTTTAAATACAAACAAAGCAGTTTTGGAAAAGTCTGAATGTTTTGGCACACAGATCCATAATTACCAGTAAAGTTTTGATTGGTATATGATTATAGTATATGCTATTTGGGTGTTAATTGCAGCCGTACCCTGGGATTATCCTGATTTCTTTAATTTACACTCAGAGGCTTAGTCTCAAATGTAAAAAATGTATGGATTTATGGTACAGCAAAGGCTACAGCTATTGATTTACAATTAAACATTTCCACAGGCATATGTGAACATTTAGAAAAAATTGTATGAGTCTGGAAACTCTTGAGTGACCTGATTGTTACACAGAACTTTCTGGGAGGACTTCAGTAGAAATCCTTACATGAAATCACAAAGTAAAAGAACTCAGTGTCTACACCTCACAATTTTATGGCCTCTCTCGTGCTAACAAGATTCCATAGGCCTTCAGAGATCAAGTGGAGTCCAGTGCTTTTGAGTGGAGGGAAAAGAAAAGTGGTGTCTACTGTCTACAATGTTTGGACCACTGGCTGTTTAAGTTATAGGGTATTGGTTGTTGCCCCAGAATGATATGGTAAAAAGTTCTACCATAAGCTAGTATATGTGCGGTAACAGTAAGTATGTGGTCTACAAAGGCATTTTTGTAATCAGTATTTTTTGGGTGAGTTTAACAAATAAAACAAGTGCAGGTTCTGAAGAAAATGAAGTGTTGTAATTCATAACTCACATGATGTTGCTCAGTTTTGCCTTCTTTTCAAGAATAAATGGCTTCTTAATAATGTGCTACAGCTTCTAAAAATAAGAAACGCTAAACCTTTTATAGTTGAAAAGTATAGCATTTACAACTTATATACTTGATTATTAGAATCAACTAGAAAAAAACAACACATCTTACTTGGTTGCCTTTTAATTCGTACTGCTTAAAAATACTGAACACAATTAAATAAGAATTAATAAGGCAGGAAGTTTACTATTACTTACCAACCTCAAAAGCAAACAGCAAAAAAACAACGCTTCAAAATGCTTACTCGTGTTCCAAAAAAGCCCTTCTCCGCAGGTTGTCTCTATCAAACTCTCCCATCCTCGGCATTGCTGTCCCTTGAGAAAGCGTTCTTATCTGCTTTAGATGATAATTAAGCAGATTTCCACACTTCAGGAGAGGGGACTTGGAAGTCCCAAGGTAACCTCTACATCACCTTTGTTGAGTTTTTACGTACTCGCATATACTCAAACATCTCTATGTGCTGTATCATGCGTAACATCCCTCACCAAAACCCCCGGAGACACAGCTTGAATCCTTTGTAGTGCTCATTAGGAGAGTGTTAAGTCCAGTATGTTTCTCTAATCTAATCAGCTCTCCAATCCTCCCCACCCTTCCTGCTCTTTATCCTCTTCATTTGTCAGCTTTGAAAGTAAGTGAGAGAAAGAGAGTGAGAAGGACTGTGGAAGACACTGAAGAAGTCTTTGAGATGAGAAAAACATCCCTTGGGACTTGGGCAAAGATCGGAGTGGTGATGGGAATTGGAATGAAGGAAAGGCATGTCAGTGGCAGTTCGATAGATACGAAATAAATACTAGCGGTTTCTCAAATACTGCTCTGTTTTGGATAGGATCTCTTGGTGAAGAAAGTCCAATTAATGTCTGTCCATACAGAATGTTCTCCATCTTGTGATCAACACTGCACCAATAAGACTTCATGCAGCTGGAAAAAAATTTGTATTTTTGAAGCCCGTATTTCCTTTTTCCATGAAAAGTTTAAGTATCGATCAAACCATCAATATAATATAGCGCGTCTAAATTCACTTTTAGTCACTAGGTACTAGGTATTCCTTTCCTTCTTTTTTTTAAAGAAATCTGTACTATTAAGGAGGGTCTAGGGACATTAGTGGATGCTTTCTTCTTCTGCTTTATCCAGGCCAGGTCGCGGGGGCAGCAGTCTAAGCAGGGACACCCAGACATCCCTCTCCCTAGACACCCCAAGGTGTTCCACCTCAGCTGGCTCCTCTTGATGTGGAGGAGCAGCGGCTCTACTCCGAGCTCCTCACCCTATCTCTAAGGGCGCTCCCAGCCACCCCGCGGAGGAAACTCATTTCGGCCGCTTCTATCGGGATCTTGTCCTTTCGGTCATGATCCAAAGCTCATGACCATAGGTGAGAGTAGAATCGTAGATCGACCAGTAAATCGAGAGCTTCGCCTTTTGGCTCAGCTCCTTCTTCACCACAACAGACCGATACAATGACCACATTACTGAAGACGCTGCACTGGTCCTCCTGTCAATCTCACGCTCCATCCTTCCCTCACTCATGAACAAGACCCCGAGATACTTAAACTCCTCCACTTGAGGCAGGAACTGACTCTACATTCTCTTCAACCAGACATCCCAAATCATACGTGAGTCCTAAAACTTAAGTCTTCCTTTTGTTGTCCCGAAAATGATACCAGCGCGAAGTCTGAAGCAGCTGTTGTCTAATAAAACATAAGAAGTACTACTTGCTAATTGTGTTAGCTGCTGTATGTCTTGGCGAATCCCCGCGGGTTATGCGCAGACGCTCAGTGTGTCTTTAAAATGAATAGAGGAGAATCTAAGCTTTAAAATGAGGTATAACATGTCCATATTGAGCAAAGTGTAGCCGGGGTTAGTTGTGTTCAAACCACTCTGTTGTAAAAATAACTTAGCATCGCAGAGCGGGGATAGACGGCAAAAAGACGACAAGGTATGGGATGAATGAGATATAGTAGTGTACCTGTATAAACTATAAAGTAACCCCTACATAAGTACTCATATCGGTACTCATACTCGTATCGGTTTGAAAAAAAGTGGTATCGGTGCATCCCTACATGTAACCAACAACTGCAATTGTCCTAACTGTTCCTCTCTGCTTCAGTTTAAACATCACAAACTACAGCAGCGTCAGAGGGTCAACTCTCAAAGATGGTTTTAGTTCATGGTTCCACATATGAGTAGGTTCAGTGTTCAGGATGTGTAACGCATAGTGGTTCCACACTTTTTGTTGCTAGCTACTAATATTAATAGTTATTAGTTAACAAAAACTATTTAAAGCATTAGTAGAATTAGGGTTGCAAAATTTTTCCACTGATTAAACTGTGTCAGCTCAGCACATGTTCTCTCTTTTGAACAATTTGCATTCTGTTTGACTGTGCCTCTATAAAACAGGTGGGTGTTTGCTGTGTACTGAGGACAACTCTGTTGTAGTTTGAATTGAAATGTAATTGCAGAATTGTATTGACCTTCGTATCGAAAGTTTAATTTGCTTATTAGCAATATAGCTGCTATGATATGCTAAATGCTGATACCTAAAAGCCAAGACCTTGGTGCATAAATCACCTTTACTTTAAAATTAAATAGCAGAAAATAATGCAAAAGTCAATGCTTAAAAAAAGTAGTTTCTCATGCTTCATCAGTCATTATAATGTTTTTTCTTTATTTATTTATATATGGTTTCCAAATTTGAAAATTCCCAAAATTTCCAAGCTTAACTTCCCACGGAAAGTTTCCAGAAAATTTCTGGAAATTTACCGGAAATATTCAACCCCTTTGCAACCCTAAGTAGAATACACTGTAAAAATCTTCTAAACAACAGCCACTGTAGAGATAAACCAAGTAAAAATAAGTATTCTTGTAGTTTGAGGAGACGCTTTGAAAGTAGTCTTTGAAGCTACTTGTAGGAGAGCAAACAGTCAATAATCTTAAACTGCACCAAATGGCTGCTAATGGAAAGAGAAAGTAAAAAGGCAGCCCATGTGTCCGTGAGTCTGAGAGGAGCACCTTTCATCGTTGTCTTCTCTGCTCTCTTTGCACGTTTTCTTCATTCAGACATTGTCAGACCTGGCAGCAGGAGCTGTCTGCTCTTTAGTCCACTGTGTTTCAACCTGGTTTGGCTGCGCGTTACACGGACACAGGCGCTGCACCCGCGGACTCGCATTTAAGGAACCAATTAAGAACAGCTGATTTTTACATCAGCGGAGCATTCAAACAAAGCCACAGACACTGGGCACACATTAAAGACCAATAATGCAACAAAACCTCTTCTAAAACAAAAATAAGTAGAATTTTGTTGTTCTTTTATATTTACAAAGGCTACAGTATTTTTCAAATGGAACTAATAATAGCCTGCATACAATACATTACTACATTGAAGACCACGTGATCGGTATCGGCCATGATCGGTATCGGCCGATCACAGCAGAGGTTGATCGGTGATCGGTGATCGGCCTCAAAAACCCTGATCGGAGCACCCTTAGTCAATAATTTCCTATGTGAGGCATTGGACTAGTTTGCTATTTGTATTATGTTATGTAACTAAGTAATAATCTATAGTAGAGAATAGATTGTTATGGCATTTGTTTATAATGGATGTCAATAAAGGCTTTTGCAGCCAACCTTCACCATATTGTCCACTTTCTTGTGAAAAGTGAAAATAATCTAAGCTTTATTATTAGGGACTTTAATAAGTTCAGTTCAGTTCAAATGTTCAGTGCATACCTTTATCTTTGTTCATTTACTTTGCTAATGCTAATTTGGCTTTAAGTCAGAATTAAGGGCTGCCAATAATACAAAGAAAATTACTATTCTTGTCATTGTACCTGAGCTGAGTGCTATGAGCCTACACTGGCAAATTAATCAAGTTTAACTTTTTAAAATAACTATAAGCAGAAGCAAGGAGTAACTATGCTGTTGTTGGATGGTGGAATTAAGTTGAGGATTATGATAAAAACTTGATGGCTCTATTCACAACTGCAACAAGCTGAACTCTCCTTAACGTATGTATATGGATCCTTCATGAAATTCATTAGTGACGAGGAGAAGTGCATATGTTTGTATACACTGTCAAAATAAAGTGAGAAGCATTAAACTGCACCCTCCGACAAAACAATAGATACAGAGAGCAAACGTTAGCATGAGAGGGAAATCTGAGAGTGAAATCTGTGGGAACAGAAATTCAGTTGCCAATTTCCTGTCGCTGTCAGGCAGAAGTGTTGACAATGGCACTTGACAGCCGGCTCCCCGTGGCCGCCACCCATTCATTCTGTATTGTAAATAAACAGTTTAAGTTGAAATGTCAGGCGAGAGACGGAAGGAGCAGCAGTGGCTATAATATCTCCAGCCCCCCTCCTCCTCCTCCCATTGCCAAGCGAGTGATGGACGTGGTGAGTAATGAGGATGGCACACACAACCTGCTCTGCTGGAGATGACGGTAACAGGGCCAGACATGGTGGTGTTTAAAGGTCCCAAAGGGCTGGAAATTTGAACTTGATGCTCGCACTATCCCCTGCCTCGCTGTGTCCGAAATACATCTTGCTGTGACCTATAAAAGTGACCGATCAGAGGGCAACAGCAGGGGGCATGGAAAAATGGACAGCGGCCATGTTTGGGTCTAAATAGCACAGTCATCAAGATGATGAGGACACTTGGATGCCCGAAGCAAAAACTTGAGATTATAATGGGAGATGTGGCCAAGAGTGCTCATGACTGTCTCTGTGAAGCTAAACTGGTGGCCATTATGACCCTAAAAGATGGGAGAGAGGCAACGCTCTATGACTAAACCAAGCCAAATCTGTGCTGCATATGAATAGCTTGTCTTGAGTCAAATTTTGGAGGACATAGTACAGATTGCATATGCACAACTTATGAGATCTCAATTGTGCATTATATACTGTATAAGCTCCAGTCCTCAACACAATTATACTTTCAATGTGATATAATTCAACATGTAAAGACTGTAATGACGTAAAAACACTAGACTATATTACCCCAGAGCCATACCATATGTATCACCCCCTTGTGGCTGGATATAGTATTTTTTAGGATATCCCTATCTTGTAATGGTACAGAATCCTTAAAAAAACATCTTAATCCAGACAGTGTTCTGGATACGCACAAACACTCCAAAAATAATTTCTTCCTCGCCACTCACTAGTTATAAAAATTTCAAAAGCTGACCATAACTTTTTGGGTCATCTTTTTAACAAACTAACCAATACACTGGTCTGGTACCTGTTGATTTTAGCTGGATTTCAAGGGAAAAAATGGAAAGCCTACTGCAGATGAAACTGTTTCTAAATGCTGGAAAGACATGCCTTTGGACCAACGCAAAAAGAGAAGTTCAGGAAACAAAACAGAAAGTCCATCCCAATTAGACCAAAGGTAATGATTGCATGGTAGGCCTGATTTTGGTGCAAGAAGAAGAATGGGGAGATTCAAGGTATCCTGAAAGAAAACAAAGATTTGCGTCAAACTGTGCCATATTGTGCAAACCTGACCCATAGCATTCCTCACAGTAAAAACATGCCTTAAGAGGTTTTTGACACCTGCTCTCTTGCTGCTCTTTCCCTGAAGCCAGCCAGCACTTCATGCTGGCTCCCTAATTGTCATGCAAAGGTAGTCTGTTTTGGTTAGCGGCTTGCGGCCCGTTTTTGCTCAAAATTAGCGCCGCAGTGGGTCGTGCCAACCCCTTCCTCTTCGTCTGTTATCAAATCAGACAGAGGGACGTTGGAGAATCAACACATAGTGGTCACTCATTTCAGTGACAATAATAAGCCTTCCTTAGCTAATATCACCTGCCAAGCCACAAAAAACACATGTGCTTCAGGAGTGGAACTGGCTGCTGTGTATTTACAGGTTGATATTAATCACAGCCACAGAAAACACAGCCCGAGCATGTGTCAAATACCACTCGTCATTCCAAACAAGGTGAGAAAAAAAAAGCAGCGAAATGATGATGTTTACCCAGCCCGCTATTTGTGAAGGCCCCAGAAAATCTATTTGTCTGGCTCGACAGTGGAAGCATCTGGTGGATTGGGGAACCAGCTGCCACGGTGGCATTAGAAGTTGGTTTGCTGTCCTGCTTCCAAGACATCTAATATGACAAACTCCCGGCGTAACATAGAAGGAGTGAATCAATTGGACACTGATGAAGGAAAACAAAGAGTGGCTTTGAGATATTTGAGATACAAACAAAAGCTGTAAAAAAAAAAGAAAAAAAAGTTATATTCTCGTTTTCCAACCACTAGTCAAAGTGTATTGTGGTAAGCTTTGGTGGAAGTTCCCAGGTGGTTGTGGAAAGATAAATACCGCTACAAAGTGGGCCAACAACTTTTCCCTTCCAGCTGCACTGTCTGGAGCAGAAACGTCCGTGCTTTGCCTAAATAGCAGCAGCTGGCTCCTCGGTTTTCAGAAATGGGAAGTCTGGCCATTTTTTGATCAATAGCTGAAATCATGCACACAGAAACTAAAGCTGCCTGAAAATAGCCACAGGGCCTGCGCTTTTTCATAAATAAATAGCAGCCGCTGTCATGGGAGAGCACATTGTTTACCGACTCTGGCTGGGAAACAGAGCAGACGGATGTTCGAACCTAGCGCAATCCGAAATATTGTGTAATTGAAGCATCCCAAAGCTGATGTTCTTCACAGAGAGTATTAATTAGATTATGGCTAATCTCAGAAGGCAACTGAGAATGTATTAATCAATACGTTTCCGGCATGTTTAATTCTCTTTAAAGCACATGAAGCAGCTAAGCTAACATTGATGAGAATCTGTTGTGAGAGCAGAAATATGGAGGAGTCTCTGAAATCAACATAAGAAAACAACATATACTCGGTTGTGGTGTTATACAATAGTTTGGAACCTATGGGTATGTCATCTCATCACTAAAGTTTAGTTCTATTATTTTACAAATCTATAAATATAATTGTAATGGATAAAAAAAAACAAATTACTTTTCAATGTTTTAAATTTTGAACATGCTTAGGGGCGATGGAAGGAAAGATACAAATCATGAGAAAAAGTATGGGGGATTTTGGGGGGATATGTTTAAAGGAGCTCCCAAAAGTTTTAATGATTTTTTAGTGCCAGATATGCAAATGATCAGTGAGAAGCATTAAGCCTATTGGAAATGGTGGTATGACAATTCAATCCAGTGACATTTCAATACATAAAACCAATATAAAATTAAAGTAGCCCAGGATTTATACATGATTTTAAGCTTAAATTCAAGCACTTTGAATGTCTACCAGAACCTACAGACTTTTCTCATTTGTTTATGTTGGAAAAAGAATGAAACAAACTCACTCCTTACAATGTTTTACAAATGCTGCCTTAATGTTTCAGACCTTGTGAGATGGGGTGTATCAGGGTAGAAAAATTGGGCATTTTACATAACATTCAATTTAAAAGATACTTAATCTATTGTTGTGTTACTAATTCCAATAACACATAAAGAAAACCTGACTGTCTGTCTCTTCCACTCACACAGCAGAAGATAAACATGCCATAAAACCATCTGACTGGTGATCGGTGTATAATGTGTGAAATCACTTTGCTGTTGTGTGTAATTTCAGAGTCCTTTTAAACATGTAGCATCTGTGTGAGTTGATGTGGAACAGCAGATGTTCTAAAATGGACCTCATTGGAGCGCCACTGCTTGATTTGGTCTGAGTGAAAGAGGTACTAGAGAGAGTTAAGAATCATGCAACTGGCATCTGTGAGTTCATGTTCACTGACATTAAGATTGTAACTGGCAGCTACTTCAGCATATGCCAGTGTGAAGTACTTGGTGTCCATACTCCCCGCACGAGACTTGTCTGTGAGAGAAGGCAATCAAGGCATGTGCTGTTGGGTCTTGTTTACAGCTCCAGGAGCACAGCCGGCATTTGCAATTTAAGGTTGTTTAGAGAAAATAGCATGAAGGCTAATATTTTTTTCCAAGTTGTGCATCCTCCTAAATTTAGAGATCTATAAGTTGCAGGAATTACAGTATTTAAACATTGATGAGACATGCTTTTGGTATGACATTTTAGTTTAGCTTTTTCTAGGCCATCATCTGTTGTAATGTGGGCAGCAATAACTTAGAGCAGAACATTTTTACCTTAAACAAACCATTTTGGAGTCTGTTTGATGGTTAAATGAGTTGTTGTGGGGTAAATGAAGTGCCCTTCATCTCACCCTGGTGTCTATGGACCAAAAGTGACACTTGCAACTAGGGTTGCAAAGGGGCGGAAAATTTCCGGTAAATCTCTGGAAATTTCTCGAAACTTTCTGTGGGAAATTAAGCTTGGAAAATTTGGGAATTTTCAAATTTGGAAACCATATATAAATAAATAAAAAAACATTATAATGACCGATGAAGCATGAGAAACAGTACTTTTTTTAAGTATTGACTTTTGCATTATTTTCTGCTACTTAATTTTAAAGTAAGGTTGATTTATGCACCAAGATCTTAGCTTGGCTTTTAGGTATCAGCATTTAGCATATCATAGCAGCTATATTGCTAATAAGCAAATTAAACTTTTGGTACAAAGGTCAATACAATTCTGCAATTATATTTCAATTCAAACTACAACAGAGTTGTCCTCAGTACACAGCAAACACCCACCTGTTTTATAGAAGCACAGTCAAACAGAATGCAAATTGTGTGGAGCTGACAGTTTAATCAGTGGAAAAACACCACATTACATTAACCTGCTCAAAAAACAGCACCACCCCCAGTGGCCAGCCTGGGAACTGCAGCCAAACTAGTGTTGATAGGCCTGCCACCAGAACAGATGTAGCTCATTAATTATGCATGATGTTGTCACAAATGTATGGATACCTATAAAAAAAAATGATGATGCTTAATACTGTACCCCAAAATGTCACAGTATACCACAAAACACATTTTTACAACCCTAATAGTTGAGCTAACCAGAAATATGGAGTCTGCATTCTTGAGTTTGGTAGTGTTGTGGAGATCAGCTGTGCATGTGATAGGGGGATGCAGAGTGCATAGAAGTGTATGTGTACTACATGTACCACATGTACATGTGACTGAGGAATAACACAGATATTGAAGTGTGTTTGTGTTTTTTATGCTATAGTATATTGCCCTGTCATGGGACAGTTTTGAATTGTGTAAGTTCCCAATTTATTCCCATAAATTCCCATTTATTCCCATGGAAAATTTCCTACTTTGAAAATTCACGGAATTTTGCAACATGAGCACTGCCGACCTGGTGTCAAGGAAGTCTCTGTGGGGAACATGCCACACTTTGTAGTACCTGTCACAGTACTTCATCTATGCCACTAAGAATTTAAAGGGTCCATTTAATGCTTTTTTGTCTTTTAAATTAATTTAGGACACTGCTAGATCAGCATCTTAGATTTTGTTGGTCAGAAAAGTCAATTTTGCATAATAGGGCCCCTTTAAGCAGCCCTGAAAGCAAAAGGGGTCCTACTTTGTACTAGCAAGAGTAAATCTTATACCTAGACTTACTTGCTTTAACTGAACAAATCTTTTTCATGTATACGTGTGCGTTGCTCTGTATTCCCACCTGGCATGGCGTGGACCAGGTCTCCACACAGCACCATAAACCTGGGCCTGGGCTGGAGCCGGTTTACAGCCTCTACAGCCTGTTTGGTGAGCTCCACTTCTTCAGCCCATTCGTCCCCTGCGTTGTCACAGTCATGCTCTCTCCAGGCCTTCATTAACCCGAGCTGAGGATCTGCCGCCTGGATAAAACAAAACGGACCCCTCCACTCACCTTCCACATCTGGAACACAGACATAGCACATAAGTGATCATGAGACACTGTGTAACAACATTCTATATGCCGTTTACTGATCGAATCAGAGCTGCTCAGTTGAAACACAACTTACAAAATGACACTATTTTAGATCCACATGAAAAATCTTCACAGTACCCTTACCTTGAAAAACAAAAACAACATTTAATGAGGCAGAAAAGTACAGAGAAAGTGCACTGCACAAATAATACAGCTTTGTTGATTGTAGATGACCTTTAGATTTATCCAAGAGGCATTAGCTCCTGAACACCTCAAACTTTTAGCTTGAGTCAATGCACATACAGTAGGGTAGAAAGACATAAAAGCTAAGAGATTAGGTGTCATCTCAGTGTTAGACATTCGCAGGAACGAGGTTTGATGTACAAGCCTTATATCCTTTCTTTGAACAGACACGAGCCGTATGATCGGGGTTTAGGTGTGGGTATTGAAGGTCTATGGGGAATATAATGTACTGCCGTTTGTTAAAGCTCTGTTCACACTATGAGTAAGCTCAATAATTAACAACTACACGTTGAAGCAGGAATGGCACAGAACAAGTGTTTTACATAAGCCTGATTACATGTGAGAAGAGCACTACAATCTAATCAAACTCAAATATTCATTAACAAAGTGGGCTTTCGGAAGCAGACCCTTATCGAGCACAGTTCATGACGAGGCCGGACATTGTCTCACACAGGAAAAAACAGGAGAACATGTAAATGGACTGTCTTGAATGTCAGCGTCGAAATGCACAACTGATGTATCACATTCATTAATTAACATTATTATAGTGGCTCACAGGCACTAGATAGTATGACATTCTCATTCTGAATATATTAGAAAACTAGATGCTTCGAGAGTGCAGACCTCCACCAAGGCATTACATTTCCATCCTGTAATTGAGTTTCACCCAAGTGTTATTAATAATAATTATTTTTTGGATCCAGACAGTGATCTTTCCCTAACCCTGTATCATCTAGAATTATTTTGTGAACAAAACTTGCATTATCTCACAATTGTAAAAAAATCTTCAAAAAAATCTGACAATAACAATTGTGTTGCTAATAGACAACAAACAAAGGATGTACAATAGTAATATATTTACAAACACATTTTTGGCATTATTCAAGATCGCCTATTATCGTTATCGGGACCCCCCCCCCCCCCAAAAAAAAAAAAAAAAAAAAAAAATTAAGATATTAATTTTTGTCAATATTGCCCACCACTATTTTCCATTCATTTATTCCCATAGACTTCTTGAAAAACACATATATTAGGAGTAGAAAGTTTCACAGAGGATGATCAGTTATGTGTAACCTGTGACAGTAGCGCAATTAATATCTGCTAAATACATTTGTAGCTTTGCCTTAACAGGTTTCACATAATTTTGCATTTGTAGCTTTGCTTTTCATAATTTTTTTACTGG
Organism: Bostrychus sinensis; assembly: GCA_020698575.1. Taxonomy (NCBI): domain Eukaryota; kingdom Metazoa; phylum Chordata; class Actinopteri; order Gobiiformes; family Eleotridae; genus Bostrychus; species Bostrychus sinensis. The sequence goes on along the minus strand of CM036260.1, from coordinate 10,768,095 downwards.
CACTGTTGCGCTCCATAGCAAAAACATCTGCTAAGTTACACAGATGAAAAGCTGTTTTAAATGTGTCAACCTAAAAGTTCTTGTCAACTTATACAACAGGTACTACAGATTTTGTATGAAAACTTGAGGCCAGTAACCATTCAGTGTCTTACTACAACACAAGGGCAAGTGCACTGAGTATCCATCCAGCCTCTAAACTGTGACTGTCTAAAAGCAGTAGTGCAAGTAGAGAAGAGGAAGTCATATCTGTATTCAGCTTGAATGGCTCACACTGGGGGCTACGAGCTGCTCAGCGTTCCCTGTGTTTAACATGCTTGCCTTGTACCACTCTCCCAAATGAATTCTGTCCTCCTGAGAAACACGAACAGAGAAAAAAAGACTTTTCTGTTGCTCCTGGGAAACACAGGCGGAACAATAGCTCCCTTCAGCCTAATTGACATTTTTAAACCCAATAGGGACAACATGCTAACTTTCATAATTATGATCATCTTTAACTTCTTAAGATGCATGTAGCCAGCTCTGCCTTGAGCTTAACTTCATTTTTGCACTCTGTATGACCTATTCATTTTGAAATTTTACAGCTCCCAGGATGGCTATAAAGTTACGGGACAGTATAAGTATAATTTATATTTTTATAACAATGGTACATTTGTTTCTGGAGTCAAATGTTCAGGGTTGTGGTTAGTGCTATTGTCATTAAGCCTATTAGCAATCTAAAATCCCATATCTTCCATAAATGAGATGGTTTTGCTAAAAGAAAGTGAGTGAAGAGGGTGTGTGCTGTCAGTGAATGGGCAGAGAGCATAAATGACAATATGGATAGTTTTGTGACCTAAGCTTCCTTGTCAAAGACTGAAGATTTTTATAAAGCTTGGCCTTCCAACTTATTGTATAACACAGTACAAAACACACTCTGCTATGAGACAAAAAGCAAAGTAAAATGCACAGTAGGTGAAGCACTAAGGCCTGTAACTTTTTTAGCCTGGCGAGCCAGACTCTCCTACTTGCTTTTCGCAAGCAGGATAGTCTGGTTCCCCTCTTGGAGCAAAACGTTTCTCCGGTTCGATTTGGAACTGGCCTATCACAACCGTTTATCTGCAGTGCGCCTTACGAAAGCGGAGGAGCTAACCAAGGTAGCGCTAACAACAAAGGTAATTTAATAACTTCTCTAACCTGATTAACGGTATTTAGTGCTTTTCTTCGTCACCTATTGGTTCAGCTGAAGTCTGCATTATTGTCCAGTCCTTTGCATGATTTTTTTTCTTCTTGTTGCCCTTTTACAAAAGTCAAGTCCCATTGACATCTGATGTAACAAACGCATAAAAAACATGACTTTTCCAAAAGTTTTTGTACATCTGGTTCTCCTGCTGTTACCATTCAGAACTAACTACAGGGCTGGTCATAATACACTGTATTCTGGTATTCTATGAAAGAACAGCAAGAATCCATGTTTGTTTGGGTCAGAGATGCACTGTTTACGCCCCGCCGTTCGTTTCTCAGATTAGTTACTCCATCTGTCATTGTTCCGCCACAGAAACTAAATGTTATCGAGGAGGTAACAGACTAACTTCTTTGTACAGAATAGGAAAACTGTTTGTCTGGCAGGCCAGGCTATAACATTTAGCATTCAATCAGCATGCTTCAAAAGTCAATTAGAAGAATATTTACTCTGTTTAACACACAAGAAAACATTTTTAACACCTCTGAAGTGTTAGCGTTTTTACTTTGGACACAGTCATATGCAAAAGTTTGGGCACCCCTCTGAGGTTGCTTAATAATTTATTATAACTTCACAAAAAAAGATCACAGAGGTATGTCATTCATTTTCTAGTGACATCTGAGTTCTAGGGTGTTTTCCTAACAAAACATTTTAAAGAAGCAGTATTTAGGTGTATGAAATTAAATAAAATAAGAAAAAATATGTGTAAAAGTTTGGACACCCTTACAAGTTTGCTGACTTGAATGCATGTAACTTGTTGAACTTGTTAGATTGGTTAGTTCAGCCTTGAACTTCATAGACAGGTGCATTCAATAATGAGAAAAGGTTTTTAAGCTGGTAATCAGGAAATGGAAGGACACAGGCAAAGTTGATGTTAAGGCCAGGTGTGAAAGGCCAAGAAGAATACCAGAGAGACATTGGCAAGGAATAGTAAAAATGGTTAAAGACAACCAACAGATCAACTCCAAAGACCTACAAGATCATCCTGCTGCAGATGGTGTTTTGTACATGGGTCAAAAATTCAGTACGTTTGCACAGAGTACAGCTGTATGGGAGGGAGATGCCACTCCACAAACAGTCGCTTGAGGTATGTCAGTCCACACCACGCTATTCCAAAATGAATGTGGCTCTGAAGTAGAGCTAGGGCGATTTAGCAAACAAAAAAAAAATCATGATTTTTTCACAAAAAAATTTATTTACGATTTAAAAATGATTTTTTCCCCACTTACTTAAAATCAAACTGAAGACAACAGAGAAATTGTCCAAAACAAGTTTAGCTTTATTGCTTTGATTTCCTCTTGAGATTAAAGTGCAATCAGACAAGTCAAATAGAAGAGAAGGCCCTGTGATTTTACGGAGGATTTTCTTAAAAGTTGCGCTAAAAGTTGCAATTTTTTTGGTCTATAATTCTTCTTAAAAATATTAGCTAGAACTGTAAAAACTAACAAAATCTGTTTTTAAACATATGTGAGGTGGTAATTAATCTAATTAAAAATACCTGTATTTGAACAGGCCAAGTGTACCTACTTTTTAAAATGATATTGCTGTGTTATTAGGCTGTTTTTTGGGGCTCCTGCAGCTGATTCTGATTCTGTTCCTCTCAGATCTTCTCTGGTGATTCCTGTTGTGTGCTGTAGAACATCCAGTCATTAAAAACAGAGGAAGTTTGCTATGCTATGTTTTCAGGAAGGTTATTAGCCTGCAACAATAACGTTTAAAGAACAATGACCTCAAACTTCATTGTTGTAAATACACTGCCCATTCAACTTTTTAGGCAACTATATCACCATGGCAACGCAGACCGGCTTTTCAGAGTGACACCACACAAAACTAGAAAGCACTGCGTTCGTCTCCTCCTTTAGTCCCATCCACACCGCTGCTGCTGGTGAGCACCTGCGACCTCATGTGCGCTCGATCTCCGCGCTACAGCTCCATGCTGCTCTGCACCGCACCCCCGTCCTCCGCATCACACCTCCACGCCGCTTTGTCTGTGGCTCAACCCGACCTCCGCCACCAGTGCGCTGCTGCTGAGAGAGTTGCGGAGTTTGGACAAAGTTGCAGGGTCGTACTGAATTCGCGGGGTTTACTTGAATTCACGGGGTTTGCTTGATTTTGCGTTAATAGTTGCAATCGCGAAATCCTGTAGGGACTGACTTTGCAGTGGGGCGCTGTTTGTGCTCTGTCTGACACCACAAACCCGAACCAATTCCACACAACTGACGAAACTGTGCCTTTCTTAGGAACGAGTTCTTCCCCGCTCGCTGCCATGTTATTTGTGTTCCTCTAGCACGGAGGGAGGGCGGGGCCTACCCACTATGAACTACGGGAGTCCAAAGCGCCGGTGGTGGAGTTTTTTTATTTTTTTTTATCGATTTTTATTTAAACAAGTCGAAAATCGATTTATCGCCCAGCCCTACTCTGAAGTCTAAACAATACAACCATTGAACACTGTAACAGCAACAAACAAAATGTACCAAAGTCTGAAACTTACAAACCAGTTAGACTGTTGACCTAAATTTACCTGACAAACACACCTCAAGAATTAAACAAAGTTTCAACATCCAACTGTAAATGAGAGCACAGAACAAAAGATACTATCAACATTATTAAATTCCTGCATTCTCTTTGTTGCACTAAACGCCAACACGTCTCTTGAGTCACCTGTGTGGAATCCTTCACTGACAGAAAATCACTCTTAAAGGCATATACGAGGCTCTCCAGACAGGAGATGAGAGGCTGCAGCCCTGTGAACGTCTGCACCAGCTGAGGACAACTTCAAACATAAATTGCAGCCATTTCTCAGGTGGCAGATGGCAATGCTGGAAACAAAACTAATCATCATTTGAGATGAAAGCACCAGGGGCTTGCTATACTGCCAATAATCAAATACTCAACATTTATATTTTTTGCCTTGAGTTTTCTGCTGGAGTTCTTTCTTCTCATAGAAGCTGTTTTTTAAGCCCAGTTGGTGGTAAATAAATTGGACCAAGGTAGAAATCAGTAAACATGAAATGACAGAAGCCAACAGTGTTTTTATTTCCTCTGTCATAAATATTTGTAGTATAGTTTGTAAAAAGTGACAATTCCAGACAACATTCTTACACACACTCAATACCACAATCAATACCAAAGGTAACTCTCAACAAATAATTTTAGTTGATTAAAAATAAATATGGTCTTTCTATTGTTATCATTACTTCCATGGCAAAATGAGGCTGAAATGTGACCACTAACAATTGAATTTTCTTTAGTTTGTTTACTTTAGGTAAACACCAGAGGGCTATTCTTATAAAACTTGCTAACTCCATAAGCTAGGCTTATTTTGTTGTCACTTCTGTTCCATAAAACAGGGTTATCCCGAGTCACGCTCAGTCATTGCAAACTTATCCAGGCAACTGAGCCTGATCGAGAGCAAAGTTTAAGGTCTAGCTTAGCCGGAAGACTATATAAACTCGCGCCCACAAATTAAGCTGAAAAGCACTAATTTTACAACTTCTCCTTTAACATTTTAGCAAATTTATGGACTTGGAAAAATACATATTTATCCAACTTCAAGAATTCATGAATTATGATGTAGGGCTGCATAATTTATTTACTCAAATATTTAATTTAAATGATAAAGACTAGGCCTAAATACCTGTTAATTGGCTTACATGCTTTGGGTATTAATTATTTAACTATTTTATGTAAAGCACAAAGTTAGATTAAGACACAATTTGGAGAGTTAGTTTTTTTTTATTAAAAACAATCTAACATTATCACATTATTATCTCCATATTGGTGGATCTTTAATGCGCCTAATGCACCAAGTAGTAAACGCCACAGTTTGCTTGTTAAATTGCTTAATTATTCTAAACATCGCTCCCCTCTGTAATGTCAAACTGAGGAGAAAGGGGCGTATTTCCAAGTTAGTTTGGCCACTCACCATATTTTTTCAGTGAGGCTTGACTGAAACATTGCTCCATCTCAAAACCTGAGAGCTATGTGTATGTTCAATACTAGCCTGAAAAAAAGTATTTATCTAATCCAGGACAATACACTTTCCTTTCAGGTCTCCCTAGAAGGAAAACCTGAAAACAAATCATCTGCCTCTTAATTTGCAGTGATTTACATATTGATTTGAGATAGGTTTTACGCTGGATTCCCTTCCTGACACAAACCTCTGCATTTCCTGTGTCAGTGCATGGTTCCCAAGCTTTCTGTTGAGACTATGGTGGCACTAGTGATCCTTAATAAAATCCTTTTTAAAATATATTTTTGAGGTTAAAAAGGTGAGTTGATGCCTATATTTAATCTTTAAGCAGTCCTTTTAGTACCTGTTATACCAAGTGGTTTTAGACTATGGGAAAGAAAATTAGATTACGGTAGGCCACCATAGTCTTCTCAATAAACAGTAAACAATGCGCTGGTTTGTGACTCCCCCGTGACTCATTCAGCCAAATCAGCCATAACTTTTGCTTGACACCTATTGATCTTAAGCAACACTAAGTCAAAAACCCAAGTGACTGAAACTAATATTTTAGGAAATGTGTCTTCTACCAGTGGATAACATAATTTTCCCCAAACACTAAAATATGAAGCAGCTCCTTTGACTATAAGAGCTAAAAAAAAAAAAAAAAAGAAGTTTCGTCGCGTTTGACAATTACTTTCTTTTCACTTAATCTATTATAAAGTAATATTCTTTGTATTTATAATATTTCTTTACTGCTTTAAATAGATAACGCTACATTTGCCACTTTAACTGATGAGAACATAGCACTGGTTTTGTCTTGTTACGCAAACTCTTGCTAATAAGCTAGCACTTAGCTTCTCGGTAGTTGTCATGTTAAAGGAAGTTAATTAACAACGACAAAATTACACTAAAACTACTGAGTGTTTTTTTTTCTAGGTCAGTCCTGTAACTTTGCCCACAGACCACAACATGCCACAGCAGGGAAGGAGAGTGAGTGGGACAGCTAAAGGTGTTAGCTTGTGTAAGTTTGGCTAAAGGACGCTAATAGTTACCTTCGGTCAATCCGTTGAATGTCCGGTGTCTCGCCCTGAGAAATATATCCTCGTTGGCAGCCATTGAATCAGTTTGTTAAGTAGTTGTTCGGAGAAATTCTTAGTTCGTGTCGTAAGCCGGGGTGTCCCAGAGCTGTGTCCTGTCAGCTGCCTGCGCCGCGAGCGTCGGAGCTCGGCTGTAACTTATCTGTCTGCACCAGCCCAACTTCTCGCTACAGCGGCCCCCAGTGAGACCACAGTGACAAGACTGCACAGTTCACGTCGTTACATAAACTTTCACAGATAAACCTAAAACACGTGGAGCGCATGGAATTTAACCCTGTTTAAAAATAGAAGGATAGTATTAACCCTTGCAACACATTATTCAACATATGGGCTTCATCTCCATGGTTGTTTTACAATTTAGGAGTAGGCTATTTCTGCTCTTAATTTGGAAAAGACATGTAATAATTCATTAGTCTAGCATCGGTAGCCTATTTATTTTTTTTCAACTCATTTTAATTGTCCTCAGTTCTAGTCTGTCCATAAAAGAGGGACCTTGGACAGAGACTAGTAGGTTTCAGCACCATGGACAGGGGCCCTTCAACTAGCTGCGCGAGTTCTCTTTGATTTCAGGGGTGGAAAAAGTTGTACTTAGTTATTTAATTAAATGAGCAACAGCATATATGTAATAGAAAAGGTATGCAAGATTAGCTTTGTAAATAAAATACTTGTGTAACAAGTATTTTAAGTGTTTTATGATTCACTTATTTTGTTGAGCTTTTAAATGTTTATTTTCTTTTATCCTGGAAGACATAAACATGTCATTCTTAAGTATATACATTTTTCTAGACTCCAAGGTATTTGACATACTTTGACAATGATGTACATGTTGTGTAAACTTGGTCATAAACAGCCTCGAGACAGATTATTGTGTTGACCAGGATGTATGAAAATGTCTATAAAATCCATTCCGTGTATTATTACGGTTGCAGGCCCTGGTCTCGACTTGGTCTCACTCTGCCACAGTCTTGGTTTTGGTCAACACAGTCTGTATTGATCTTGACAATGAGTGGTTCTCAAACTGTGGTAAAGTTTCCACTGGTGGCACACAGGCTTTTTTCTATTGGAAACTTTTTTTTTTTTTTTCCTGATTTAGTGGCTTCCTGGCTTTGACCTAGTTTAGTCCCAGTTTAGTCCTAGTTTAGACCTGGTTTAATCCTAGTTTATTCCTGGCTTTGACCTGGTTTAGTTCCGGTTTAGTCTACGTTTAGTCCTGGTTTAGATCTGGTTTAGTGTGGTTTAGTGTGGGTTTATTCCTGGCTTTGCCTTGGTTTATTCCTAGTTTAGTCTAGGTTTTGTCCTGGTTTAGATCTGGTTTAGTCCTGGTTTAGACCTGGTTTAGTCCTGGCTTTGACCTGGTTGAGGCCTGGTCTAGTCTAAGTTTAGTTCAGTTTTTCTCCTTATTTAGTCTATCAGAGATAATAGTACTTGTAAAGCCAAATAAAGCCAAATAATTAATAAGAATAAGAATAATAACTTTATAAGCACTTTTCAGAAACAAGGTTTACAAACTGCTTTACAGAAAATAGAGCAAACATACAACATATAATAACAATTATTAAAATCAATAAAACCAAAACAAAATTACTGTAAAAAGGCTTCCTAAAAAAGTATGTTTTAAGTACAGATTTAAAAGTGATCACAGAGTCGGCTGACATAAGGTCCTCAGGCAGAGAGTTCCACAGTGTAGGAGCTCTGACTGAAAAAGCCCGGTCTCCTCTGGTGAGGAGCCGAGAGGGAGGCACAGTCAGGACGGTCTGACCTGAGGAGCACAGGCAGCGAGAGAGCAAGGCCATTCAGGGCTTCAAAAGTGATTAATACAATTTTAAAATCAATTCTAAAACTAATTGGTAACCAGTGTAGGGAGGCTAAAACAGGTGTACTATGTTTGTGTCTTCTATGATTAGTTTAAAGTCTTGCAGCTGTGTTTTGTATTGATTGAAGACGATTTACAGATTTTTGACTGATTATGAATTACAGTAGTCTAATCTTGCAGAGACAAGGGTGTGAACAATTTTTTCCAAGTTTGCAAATGAAAGAAAACGTTTTAGTTTAGCAATGTTTCTAATTTGCAGGAAGCAAGACTGCAAAGTTTTTGTTATTTGGGACTCAAAAATAAAGTCGTAGTCAATGATAACTCCCAAGTTGTGAGCAGATGGCTTCACTAGTGAGGATAAATTTCCAAGCTAACTATAGGTCATGTCTCTGGTTAGAAGGCCCAAATAAAACAATTTCTGACTGACTTTGTCATAAATTTTAAGAAAGTTTTGGGACATCCAGTTTTTGATATCATTAACTGTTCACTGTTCTAGATCATGCTTTTTTCATCTGTTCAATGGACACTTGTTGGACAGGTTGGGTTTTGGCATCATGTGTATTTCTTTCTAAATTCAGCATTTACAGTGGTCCAGGTGCATGACACAAAAGCAAGCCATTGGTTAAAAATGTATACAATTTTATCATTTGCCACAGAGGTCACAAAAACTGCACTAATTATGCTTTTTTCCACGTTTGGGTGCTCAGGAAATCAAGGCCAATGATGTCACTGTGCTATGTCACAGGGCTGGGTTTTTTATTGCTGATTTGGTGACCAGAAGGAGCAGAAATGCACCCACAGGAGTGCATACGTTTCCAGGAATGCAGCAGCTACTGTATGTTAACAAAATATAAGACACTAGACAAAGGGATGTAATGTGTGCAGTTGCTAAGCTTTGATGACTCTTATAATAATATTAAATAGTGCCTTGTTTTTTTATAAATACAGTATGCTTGTTTGGTATAACCTATTTGAGAATACCACTGTTTTGTAGCTCTGTAGAACTATATCTCAGTATTATGGTGTCAGGAGTTTTAAAACAATCACCATCTCCTGCTGTAAATCCATGCGTGCGAAGCATACATCGTAGTATTCCACACCAAACGTCTGCTTCTCTCTCTCTCTCTCTCTCCAGCCCTGGCAGTTCTCTCCTCCTCCTCCTCCTCCTCCTCCTCCTCCTCCTCCTCCTCTTCTTCTACCTCTGCTGTGCGCACCAGGCTCTCCCACCCTCGGCTCTTCCATTCGGTCTCTGCGCTCTCCATCTCTGCGCTTTCTCTCCCATTTCGCCCGCCACTGTGCGTAAAAGAGCGCACCGATGGATGTGTACAAGTGACGCGTTCCTCTCAACGCCAAACGCTCCAGTAGAAGAGAAGACGCAGTAGTTTAAGAGGGAGAAAAAAAAGAACTCAATGTGATCCTACAGGTTTGTTTTTGTTTTGGTGAATATGCTGCCGTGCTTTGCGTTTGGATGTACGCTCCTGGACTTTTCAGAAGATCTAATCTCTCTAAGTGTTTTCGCGTAAAGGGGAAGCACAATGCGAGGGAAATACTTTCTTCTGGGCTTCTTGTTGCTCAAACTCATGGCTCTGGTGTGCAAGGCAGACGGGGAGCCAGGACTGCTCGGAGGATTCGTTATGATCGCCACCTCCAACGGCTCCAGAGAGGACGAGAGCGTGTCCGAGGAGACCCCACACGTCGAGGACAAGTGTAGGGGCTACTACGACGTGATGGGCCAGTGGGACCCGCCGTTTATTTGCAAAACGGGCAATTATCTGTACTGCTGCGGCACCTGTGGCTTCCGCTTCTGCTGCTCGTACAAACACTCGCGCCTGGACCAGAGCACCTGTAAAAATTACGACACTCCGGTGTGGATGAAGACGGGCCAGACGCCGTACAATAAGCTGAACAAGATGCGCGACCGCACCAAAGATAAGACGAACTTAATAGTTTACATCATATGCGGAGTTGTGGCGATCATGGCTCTGGTGGGGATTTTCACCAAGCTGGGTTTGGAGAAGGCGCACCGGCCACAGAGAGAGAACATGTCCAGGTAAGAGGCGCACACACGATCTTTGTTCCTCTCAACCGGAGTGCGCTTGTTTACTTGCAGGAGTGGGTTATACGCGCAACCAGAGAGGAGAGAGGGATGAGTAGAAGCGTAGATTCAGTATTTAGTCGGCTCGTAAACAGCGTACAGTGACGGAACTTGTCATTCTCTGTTAAGTGGCCGCTCGTCTAGTCAAAGCTGTTTTTTTTTTTTTTTTTTTTTTTTTTTTTTTGCACGGACTACAGAAAAAAAGCCAACCCAAAGTTACCGCCTCCTTCAAGGTATAATTTAACTGGCTGCTCTACAGTATTTTCAGACTAGCAATCACAGAGTACAAAGACTACGTTATTGTGACATTTTTTCTTCGTATCATCTTGGAAAAAATGCTGAAAAAAAGCCACAAATGTAATGTTACAACAGGTTTAAAGGTACAGTATGCAATTTGGAAAGCGATTCTCATCAACATGGAAAAGAACTGCTCAGTATAAACACCAATTAAAGTATATTATGCTCTTGGGGTTAATAAAAAAGTCCCCTCAATCTATATGTTCAGTCAAACCATGAGCGAAGAGCAGGTGAAATAACAACAAGTAGTAAAAAAGTGGCATTAACAATGTGCAAGTAAACTGTTCTGCATAACACTTACATTAGCGATGTTTAGCTGATATCCACCAACTGTAATGCATTTTGGCACCACAAGTTAACAATACATTTGTATGACTTGACCCATATAGTGATCATATAAAAATATTAGAAGTAGAATTACTCTGCTTCACAACAACAAACTGCAAACAATTCACTCCCTAAATGCTGCTTACAGTAGAAGTCGTGGTTAATGTATTAATTCATTCATTCACCTTATTACCATTAGGGGTTGTGGGTGACTGCTAGCCCAGTAACTTTGGGCCTTAGACAGGGTACACCCTGCACAGAGACAAACAAAGACACACAACATTCACTTTCACATTCATTCACTAGGGGCAATTTAGAGTCATCAATTCACCTAACATATGGTGGAAGGAAGCTGGAGTTCCCGGAGAGAACATGCAGACTCCACCCAAAGAGTTTGTGAATTGGCCAGCCCGAGAATCGAACCTTGCTGGGAGGCGAGAACATTAACCACTCTGCTACTGTGCCCCTGGCAATGTTGCTAAGCATTAACATTGACAAGAAGATTATGCTTGGTATTTAATAGTATGGTTATCTATAGCCATCAGTGAATGGCATTTAGACCTAAACATCTTTAAAAAACCAGAGGGCAGAATTTGTTTTTGGCTCTTTGTATGTGTCTCCAATCTGAAGACTGCATTTCTTGTGGGGGTGTTCCCGGTCTGCATTGGTCAGTATCTATCAAAAATGGTCCAAGGAAGGAACAGCGGTGAACCAACGACAGGTGATGCACATGGGGAGCGAAGGCATGGCCCGTGTGTCCCCATCCACACAAACAAGCTACTGGAGCTCAGATTGCTGAAGAAGTTTATGCTGGTTCTGATGGAAAGGTGCGCATCACAGTTTATCGCATATAGCACTGCATGTTAGGCAGGTGGTCATAATGTTATGCCTGATTGGCGTTTGCTAAAGCTCACTCAAGTTCATATATTAGTCTCTATGATGCATTTTGCAGTAACTAGACCAATAAACTGGCCTCTATGTTCATTTGCCTGGATCAAAATAACACTTGAATACACATGTTATGTACATCTGTGCCGATAATGTTAAAAACTGAAATTTTACACTGGAAAAATTGGCCTTGTCTAGCTTTTTGTTCAAATAACTTCAAGTAAATTAAGGTGGCCACTCACTCATAGTCATCTCCTCTTCAACACACGAGGATGGTTTCTTTCCCCACTACATCTCTTTGTTACACACATAATTTGATACAGCAGTGATGTGCAGTGATTGCAACAGACAAAATGCAAGCCTATTCAACATTTGTCCACACTAAATAATAATTAAATCTGCAGCCTCTCGTCCGTCATCACCTCTCTGTGTCTCCTCTGTGACAGGGCCGTAGCCAGCGTGCTTCAGGGTGGATGTCCCGGGGAGCAGTTCCGTGGAGAGGAGGGACTAGGGATGCATTCGCAGCATTTTGTTTCTAGGACCACAAACCTGCGTGAGTAGTACTTTTTTTCTAAATACTGTATACTGTGCATGTCTTGCAAAGGCTTCTGGAGTATGTTTGTGAAGGGGCATGTGGAGGAGTGGGTGTGGCTTGTAAAAAAACAAAAAAACAGGTGTCTAGGCTGATGCTGTCAGGTCTGCATTGGTTTTAAGGATTCATATTAAAGCAGCAGGACCCACTTATGCTGTTGCTGCTGTTGTATTTGTCAGAAAACTAACATTTTGTCTTCAAGTGTTTAAACCCAGAGACAGAGGCAGCAGACAAAGAGCCATTCTCCAATAGAAGTAGAAAGCAATGATTACATTTTTTTTTCGGCATAAAACTTGTGAATGAAATAACTGATATTTTTGCCTTCTTGGTTGGTTTGTGTGATTGTCTGTTAGCGAGGCAGCTGAAAAAGTAATGACCAGTGTTTGATGGAAAATTCATGAAAAGTCAGTAATGGCGCAAAGAAGACATGATTGTTTGTTGGTGCAGATCTGCAATTATGTCTGAGTCCAAGAATGTTTTTTAAAGGATTCTGCACAACTGCGAGAGATACTAACTCCAACCACAAGGGGTCAGTAATAAATTAATTCATTACTTACAAATAGAGATGTAACGGTGCACTCAAGTTACAATTCTATACTATTCATGATTTTAAGTCAGTACACATTCTCTTACAACTTTTATTACCGAAACAGAAATTCTCCTTATCTGTACAAACATACCATAATGCATAAGAACAGTTGAAAAGGTTTATTTGTGGCTGTTAAGGGTGGTTATTGCAGTGGGGATGAATGACTTTTTGTAAATGTTTTTCTGGTCTAATGGGACCTTGTAGCGCCTGCCTGAGGGTAACAGTGTGAAGAAGTTGTGCAGCGGGTGGGAGGGGTCCTCAGTGAGCTGGGTGGCTTTCCTCAGCACCGTGACTGTAAAGTTTGGACAGGATGAGTTGAGGGGTTCCAGTAATTTTCTGGCCTGATTGATAATATGGGAGAGTTTGGATTTGTCTTTGGTTGTCATAAAGTTGAACCATGATGTGCTGTTAAAAGTGATTATGGACTCTCTTTGTGATTAGTAAGCCATTGTTAAAATGTCTTTCTTAACAATTAAAGACCTTAATATTCTCAGCAGCTTATCAAAGTGAGTATATTTTTCTAATGGAAATTCTGCCAAACAAGTAAACAACAAGATGTGTTCCATTATACCTAGGGGTGACTTATACACTGTTTTAAAACTTGCATTACAATTGATTTTTTTCCTCTTCCTATGTAAAATCTTTTTAATCAATTTTTAACCACTTAAATTCCTACTTACAAATGATTTTAATGCCTTGGCAGAGGTCTCCGAGTGCTTTAAAAAAGCAAAGGTGTCATTCTTTAAACTGCATAAAAAACACATTTTATGCTTTAGATCAAAATCTGTCAACAATCTCTTGCTGGAAACATTACAGACCTAGATTTCGCCTTTCAAATGTCAACTCTCAGTTTTGGCCGGATATCCGTCCATTCCTACAGAGAATGTCTTGCTGCCTTTCTTTCCAACCAATGGTTTATTCACTGATTTATTTTGGTTCAACATGATATAATGAGAGCGAGAGAGGGACGTGGGAGTGTGTGTGAGTCGATTGAGGAAGTGGCGCTGGTGCTGCTGGAGAACGGCAGAGCCTGAGAGAGGGTTGTAGGGGAGATGCAACACTCCGAAAGAAAGAGTGCTGTCTATTTCTGCTGCGTCCCGTGGGCTGATACAGTACGGAGCAGATGAAAAGCACCAAAACATGCTGTGTACAGTCATTCAGAGGCTCCAGCACCTGTCAGTCCACTTCTGGAGCAAAACAGATGAGACGATAGAAGCGATATGCCCCGAACAGTCACCTTGATAAAAGCACTGTCAGTGTTGTTACTATTAAGATTCGTGTGAAGTACCGCTTATACAAGAGAGGAAGAGAGAGAGAGAAATATTCTTCAGCTCAGCAGGACTGGGTTTTCTGAGTCTAGTGGTGACATAACATCAGAGTCCAAAAGTATAGCTAGAAATCACTTGTGTTATAAGTGTTTTGACATTTCAGAAGCTGGCAGTTACGAAGCAAATGTTGGGAAATATGTCTGGAATGCCTCCAACGGTAATTTTCTTTATTTGAACACTTTTTTACCTTTTGTGGTATTGCATCTATTTGTTAATGTATTGCTACACAAGTCATGGCTATGGCTATTTGGAGGACGACTGACCAGCACAAAGACAAAACAATAAGAACTGCTATATTTTTTTTTACTTTTTTATATGTTTTTGCTGGCCTTGTACAGTTTGTTAGTTTGTTGTTTCTTAGTCTGTTCACAAAAAGTTATGGTCAGAGTTTAATGGGATTTTCAGGCAAGACCAGTCATGGGCCACTACTACATTACTGTTGTCATCAATACAAAGCTCCAGAATATTTATAAAGTATTCTTGAGCACTGTGAAATATCATTAATTTGTGGTTCAATAATTAAAGCATTTACCCCTGAACTAGAAGATACCAAGTCCAGGCCTGGGTACTCTATATTTACCATTTGGATATAGGGCTATAGATTGGGAACCTGTCATCGCACAAACCGTCAAGAACGCAAATGCAATCTATTGTCGACTGGACAGTAGGCAACAAATGAAACATATTAATCCTCTTTTTCTGGCAACAATATTAACTGTTTGTGGTGTGGAGGTATTGCATACTGTTGTTGTGTTCTTGGGCAAGGCACTTCACCCACCTTGCCTGTGTGAATGTGTCAGTGTGATTGTATTTGTGGTGGTTGGAGGGGCCGTAGGCGCAAAATGGCAGCGGCTGTCACTGAGTGTGACGGAGGAGTGAATAAATAACCAAATTGTAAAGTGACTTGGAGTGCCATATTATTATTATTATAGTAGTAGTAGTAGTAGTAGTAAAAGTAGTAGTAGTAGTAGTAGTAAAAGTAGTAGTAGTATGAGCTGCTGTGTACCCTTTCACAGCCTTCATGGGAGATAGTTGCCAAATGGTTGAAGTTACACAATCTCAATATTGGAAGGACCACTCGAGTAAAACAATGGAGCAGTTTAGAATGTAAATTACTCGAGTTAGCGCTCACACAAAAGTATTCTGATACTTCAGTGTGTAATAAATATTCACCAAGAGTGACAAAGCAGTTAAAAGAGTTGTTTCAAAGCCCATTTGTAGACTTTTTTAGTCCCCTGTGACTAATACAACTCTATTATATTTTGCTGTTTAATGAACCCAAATATGACAGATCTGTTGCTTCATGTCCTAGCCAGACCTGTTTAATGAAGAGATATGTTCCTGGGTATTCATCACTAGCATCAGTATCTAGCAAGTTAGTTTTATTGTGAAATTTTTCAACTGTGTTTTAAAATCATTCATATTTTTTTTAAAACATAGCAAACACTCCTGGTTCCATAAAGCCAATGTTCAATGTGTTTCCACTATTTAGTATAATGTATAATTACCACTATAAAAGAGTCTTAGCAAAAAAATATGCATTAAAAGCTCATTAGTTCCATTACTTTCTGTTCTTACAACTGCATAGAGTAGACAAACTGAGCACAGCTGGTATCCACGTGACATATTTTTCATCAGATTTCTTCATAGACAGCAGCATGTCCCTGCAAGGCTACCATACCTAGTCTCATGCTGTAGAAAGGTGTGGAAATTCTATTTGCAGTTACCATCACCATAATCCTAAATAGCCCATTAGATTCAGTTGAAATGTTTAACTCTCAGTGTTTTCCAGATCAGCTACAGTTTGGGAAATGCAGCATTTCTCCATAAGAATACAGAACTTGTCAGAGGCACTCAAAATCCTTATGCTTGTCCATTTTTCTGTGCTTCCAAAACATCAACTTCCATCGCATGCTGTGTAATATCTTCCCCATCTGACAGGTGCCATGGTAACAAGATAATGTTATTCTCTCCACCTGTCAGTGCACATTCTCATCATGATACTGTAGATGCTTGGGATTCACGCTGTAAAAGGCAAATATCACACTAAGGCTGAGCAGGTGGACTTGTAATGGACAGAAATAAAGTGATGACAGGTGATGTTCAATGAGAAATAATAAAGAATGTCTGATGTCAGCTGTAGATGAGGATTGTGGACAATGCTTTGGCTCAATATTGATAAATATGATGTAATTTGTCGCAATTGTTTTTTATATTGTTCCAACAAACAACAGTGAGCATGGCAAGGATGTGTGACAGGCATACACATATTTTACATAACAGTATTTCTAGTTGTGACATCAAACTTTTAAAATAACACCAGGGACTGAAATCAGTGTTAGACAAATGCAATGCCCCAGTTAACTTTGTCTTGTTATTCACTGAGTAAATGCATTGTCAATATTTATGCACGTTTCACTGTGCTTACCTTTACATTTCTGAGTTTCTATTTCTATTTGCTGTTTCTCAGTGTAAATAGACATAGCCAGCGTTAGAATAATAACTTTCCCAATAAGACTTTTAGGCCATGTGTAAAATATGTGTTTTTTTATTAAACTTTTTTTTTTTTTTAACCAGGAAAGCCCCACTGAGATACAGAATCTCATTTCCAGGGGAGTCCTGGCCCCATGGGGGACCTATTGTACATGATTTTAGTGATGGGGAAACCTATGCCGACACAGGGAAAATATGCAAACTCCACACTGAAAGGCCCCACCTGGTCCAGGAATCAAACCTGGGACCTTCTTGCTTCATGTTTAAATCAAATAATGGTTTCACAAGTGGTACAAAATTAGTAGGAATTACACATAAAGGGTTCACTGTAATTAAAAAATGATATATGACATATAGGAGATGTATGGTCTGCATTACCGATGCCTTTGAGCAGAAGTGGTTAGCACTGTTACCTCACCGGAAGATGGTCCTGAGTTTGAGACCCTGACAGTGTGGGACCTTACTATGTTGAGTTTGCATGTTCTCCCCCCTGTCTGGGTGGGTTATCTGCAGTTGCTGCAGTTTCTTCCATCAACCTAAAACATGTACATAGACCAATCCTCCAGTTAAGTCCCTGACCAGGCTCCTGGCTCAAGATCTGGAGAAGGGTCCCGAGGGCTGCACTGTGATTGTCCACTGCTTCTGACAGGCTGCCCCGGTGACATTGAAGGATGGGTCAAATGCAAGGATTAAGACAGTGTTGGGGGTGTGTGGAGCTTTCTAGCTTACATTGTCATAGTGTCTTCAAATATTATTCTGCAAACTCAAACTGGTGGATAGATATTTTCCTTGTTGCCATTAGAAACCCTGAATACTTTGTGTTTACCCGTGTTTGGAAATTTCACTGCTGAATTCTAAGACTTCTATTTTGGCAGTCCTCTCTTTTACCCACTGTATGAATACCAGCATAGATTCAAAGACATGAGGAAGGAGGGTGAATCTCTGAGATAAATAAATACTGGTAACTTGTGTGGCTTCCCAACAAGGTGACATAACCCCGCTCAGCGTGAAGCCGGACGCCCACAAACTCAACTCCACTGCCGCCATCATGATGAGAGCGGTTCTAGCCTGTATTCATTAAAGAGCTCTGGCTACAATTCAGAGGGCTGGTCATGGAAGGAGATAAACACCAGTGTGAGGAGGTGTTGGGGTCTTCTGCGTGTGAGAATAGAAGTCTTTTTCATTCCTGGCAGTGCTCCAGATGAGATAACGGCCCAGACTATCACCTGAGTGCCCATAGTGATTATTATGTGCAGTGTGGAAGGCACTACTCTCAGCCTTCTAATGCAGGGGATTGTGAGTAATCATCTTATTAACCTCTACCATCAACAGCTTTTTAGATTTCCAAAATCTCATCTACTCAAAATAACATGACCGGGTAATCATGCATTAATTGAGCAAAATCTTCTTTGACTTATGGGTGGCAGTGTGGCTGGAGTGTATTCCTGCTATATTGGCCTCAGGCAGGGTACATACCAGGTAACGGCCCGTTAGTTGCAGGGCTGTCACAGAGACATACACGGAAGATACACAGAAAGATAATAGGTGCGTGGTTAGATTTTCTGCCTCACAGCAAAGGCATTGTCAATTCATTTTAGCCACAAAGCCTGCACTGGAGATATAAGACTGTGTTCATATGTTTGGCCTTTTCACACTGACATTATTCTAATCTGACTGAGGATATCAGAAAGCAGCCTCTTACCTGAGCAACTGAAAGGTGAAATAACCCATGAAACAGTGATTATTATGTGCGAAGAGGAACCCCTTCCCTCCCAACCTCCTAATCCAGGGGCTTGTGGGTAATCATGTGGTATGTTATTAACCTTGGTGATTGGCCAGGGCCTCCCCCAACCCTCTACCTGATTGGTTTGGCCTGGAGATGGTTTATCAAAGTGGCTGGGAGGAGAGAATTAGGCTCCGTTTACACTGGACTTAAAAGTGGCTTAGATCAAATGCCAGTGTGAAAAAGCCAAATCTATATAAACCTGATCTTTTATATTCAGATAAGGCTTTCACGTTGTTCACACTGTTGTTTTTCAGGTGTTGTAAAATACCTATAACCTTTACATCTTTTGAACTGATTTTTTGTTGTGTCCAGCATTATTTTAGTGATAAAAGCCTTTGTATTATGGAAACTTAAAAGGAATATATTATGCAAAATCAACTTTTTTAAGCTTTCAACCATGTTATGTTTCCTTATCAGAAACATACCTGGAGTTGTGTTTTGTTTTTTTCACGCATGTTTGAGTGCTTCTTTTATTCTGTAGTAAAATGGCATTTTTTTGGCAGTAAAATGGCTTTTTTTTAAGGACGTAAACAGCTTTTTGCTCAGTTTCTGTTAAAAAAGCTCAACACTCTTCTGGTGTCTTTACAAGTTTCTGTGTAATATTTTGTGCTTTTTGTCAGATAATTTTTTAGAGGTTGTAAAATGCTATTCTAGAGGCAACCAGGATTGGTTTAAAACAATACAAAGAAAGCACAATGTCTCTGTAAACATGATGATGCAAAAACCTATGTTTACTGCCACTCTCTGCTCTCACTTTCCCTTGATACATTGCTGAAGCAAAACACTCTAGTATCCATGACAACCACAAAATTTCTGCCATCCCCCAAAACTGGAAAAAGTTAAAGAACCTGCTCAAGTTGCATAGCTTTTCAACTTGTCATCACATATCATCAACATGGCAGCAATTTTTAAATTTTGTTTTAATTATTTGCATATTGCACATAACTAAACATAGTTTATTATATATTAAATTTACTATTAAGATGTTTTTAAAAGATGTAATAATAATAAAAAATAATTCTTATACAGCACTTTTCCGGACACTCAAAGTCGCTTTACAATTTGGTGCATTATTCATTCAGTCATACTAAGTGACCACCACCAAACAACACTGACATTTTCGTATGTTCAAGGTGGGTGAAGTGTCTTGCCCAAGAACACAACATGTTGTTAGTGGGAATTGAACTGCCAACCTTTGGGATAGTGAGTGAACGTTTCTACCGACTGAGATACTTCCAGCCCAAGATTATTAGATTTCTTAGAGTGCCAGATTTACATTCACATTAACAGAAAGAAAATTTTTCTGCTTTAAAATGAAAATCCATTACTGTGGATAAAGCATCAGATTCTATTTAATTTACAGGAAAATGTGAACGAGTTTTTTAGAATTTTGACATTTTCACCTTTCTTTGATCAATAATAACACAGCGACAGTGATAATGATAAAGTATTATATACTGTAAAACGCTAAAGTGTAAAAAAAGTCTGATCTGGGCCACTTTTCGGTTCAGTGTGAATGCAGCCTGTAGTGATGCATTGGGGAAATACAGATATGTATTCCTCTTGTTTGAAGTGATTAATGAAAGATAAATGGAGTGAAAAGACTGAGATGACTTTTGATTAAGAGCGCCGCTGTTATAGAATAGATTGAGAGCAGAAATGAAGAGATGGTAATTGCAATGTAAAGATAAGTGGCCTGGTTGAAGGGCCTCGGTAACCGGGACATATAGTGCAGGATTTTGCAGGAAAATCTATTTTTAGTGCAAACTCCATATTGATTGTAGCTTATGGCAGGATTGCCCTATTACTGGCATCAATGAATGTGGTCTGGCAGGGCTGTGCTGCTGATATAGGGCTGTCCTTTGGGTCCAGTCAAAGAATGCTATTTGTCTGCAAAGGGCTCACAGCTATATCACTTATATGACCTTCCTCCACTAAGACGTTCTGAGTGCACGTGTCCACAGAGCTGTCAAGCTGACCCGAGATGGAGGGAAGAGCCAAAGTATACTTAGAAAACAAAACGTATTCAAGAGAAAAAAAATACTACTTTGAAATTATGAACAAATGCAGTAAGTAGAATTTTGTAGAATGGACCAAATTAATCTATGTTCTAAATAGTGTCAATTTGAAATAACACTCCTTAAAACATAAATAGCAAAATAGTGAATGGAGCTAATTGCCGGTTATTGTTTCCACATATTGTTCCTTGTCAAGAGTGGGCAAACTGAGCACTGCAGGAGAAGAACCACATTCACATACCTTTTGGAAAATGTTTATGAACTGAACTGACGTAAAAATGGCCAAACCACATTATCCTGCTGGTTATGTCCACATTTAAACAGTACTTTTTTAGTTAAAATATAAATACTCTGCAGTGCTTTTATGTAGTGTATTTTAGCATTGTTCACACATTGTAGGAATATACTTTTATGAAATAAAAATAAAAGTTTGGGGGAGGGGAGGGTCCAGTCAAGATGTTTTATCCAGGGGCTCCATCAAGTCTGTCAGCAGGCCTGGTTAGACTGCTTAAATGCTATTTCCCTTATCTCTGAGGAATGTTACCTTTGTTATGATTCACAACAATGACTTGGACAGAAGAGCACACACCATTGTTCTACAAAGGCTTCACGTGTGTGTTTGTTACTGTGTGTGTATGCTAGGGGCCCAAACAACCTTGTGCATATTAACAAAAAATGGACACTATGCTGCTTTGTGATCCAGAACTTGGGCAGCCCAGAGATCCCCAGCCGGGCCGCTGGCACACTTTCATGTCAGTCCCACACCCTGAGAGCGTGCCTGAATCCCTAAAAGGATGGAAATCCCATGTCTTTTCTCCAGCATCAAAGAGCTGAGCAGACAAAGGACTGGAGCTCTGTACATCTGAGGCAGTGAAGGACAGGGCTGCAGTGGTACATGTTATATGTTCAAACACAGGGGTTCACATGAGAGAGGTCTGACTCCAGCTTAGTTCAATGTCACCTTCTCCAGACTTTTGTTAAGATCACGGCTACGTATATACAGAGTGCAAGACTTGATGATAAAGCTAAATGTATTGTATGTCTATGGTTCCAAAAACACATGGTGCACTTATGGTGATCATCATATGGAGCATTTGTATCAAAGACTATAAATACAAATCCTTCCTGTGTTACATTACTGACACAAATAGCAAGATATTATTTATCTTGAAACTTTTTCAGAGGGAATCTATCTTTAGTGGGATTTAGAAGTTTCTGTGTGTTATGGTAGCAGGCATCAGTCAACTTTTATGCTCCATGAACTTTGACTTATTAGCAGTGATCATTTCAACAGGTGGCAACACATTTTTGTCAACTCTTAAAGATATATTTAAAATATGCAGATGAAAGCTCCTGGTTCTCAAGTATAAATGAACTTCTTGAATTGATGGTAATTAAAAAGGACCACTTCTGGCAGCGGAATGAATACGATTTTAAAATGGAGGACATGTTCAGGAATTAATTTAATTTGGGTCACACGCAAGAATGACAAAATCTCATTTGCAGTCTGAATGTAGCGGAAGTGACAAAGCAGCATGAAAGTTGTTATCACAATAATTAAAAAAAAAGAACTAATATAATCTTGTTATACAAGTGAATTATAGTGGTTGTCTAAGTGCTGTTTCCATTCTAAATAAAAGCACTGCGTGAGTGTTTCAATTATCTCTGTCCAGGGGGTGATGTTCTCACCCACAAAGGTTTTTTGGTTTAACTCAAATGTAATGTACAGATATTGAAGAAACCTTCAGGAAATGGCATGGCCCAAGGAGAAATCATACATTTTAGAAGTAAATCCTGAACAATGGAGATCCAGGATTTATTTATTAGTAGTCCCCAGTCCGTTATTATAAATAGACTTTTTTGAGCATTTAACCATGTTATATTGTTTTGCACATCTCAAAAACATACCTGGAGTTGTATTTTCTTTTGTACAATTCATGCATGTTTGAGTCATTATGTATGCTGAGGCGCTGTCCTTCTCAGGAGCTGAAAACGTTTAGTTTCATGGCTCCACATGTGAAACCAGGAAGTACTCCTGTGTGTTTCTGAACCCCATACACCATCACCAGACTCATTCAGACCTTATCAGCGCTTAAACTGTGATGTTGCTAATACCCGTGCTAATTAGCCACTTTATCATGCTCCGTGTGTCCCCCACTGTTCAGTACAAGCAGTTGGGGTTTCCTCTGTCATGTCTGAGCTCAAATTGTCCCAACTTTTGATGAGCTGAAAAGGAGAAGATCCAGAGGCAGCAGTGGCTTTAGAGGGCTTTTGTAAGAGGAATGCCTCAGCCCTGCGGCCCTGCTCTTTTGTCTACTGATATAAACCACAGTGTTTGCAATGGATTGGGAGCTGACAAACTGAAGTGGGCGGAGCCAGCAGGTCCTTAAAGCCACAGGCACCTAATCCAGGCATTTTCTGCAAAGTGAAAGTGAACAGCTCCCCTGGAGAAGATGTTACTATACATATATATCATTTTAAGTTATAAAACGTGAAATGGTGATGCAAATATGTCCAAATTTATTCCAAAAAGCTTGAATAAAGCATATGTCCCTTCAAGATTTCATGCCATTGTGAGACACAAACCAATGTGCTATAATGTGAGCCACAGGGTGTAACTGATGATTAGTTTTAGTGGTTTTGTCACCATTGTATAATATTAGTGCTTTGTCACTCGCTTGATAGAGCATTTACTCCTGAACTAGAAGATTTGAGTCCAGGTCTGGGCAACATATGTTTACCACTACAAGTTAGAGGCGATTCCTTATTGTCTTTGCCTTAGTGCTGTTTTTTTTTTTTTTGTTTTGTTTTGTTTTTTTAATTATCATTTTAAATGACATCTTAGCTCACAGAAAGTTATGCTTCTTGAGACAAACACCTCCATACTCAAACAGCATTCTGTATTCACCGCTACATTTACCATTTGCCAGCCTAATTACCTTCCCAGCAGTTCTAATCATTTTCTAAACATCAAGATGAGATGGGTAGCTGAAATGTTAATAGGTAATTGCTTTGGATATTGCACAAGCACAAGAAAAAACCCTGTCTATATAAAACCGCTGTGTGAGAAAGTGTACTCAGGAGTCTTCTGCGCATGGACGTATGCAGAAAGCTGGCCTGTCAGGAGGAGGTGCATGCCGACTTCGTTAAAAGTAGGTGACGTGGTGACCTTGTCTTGAGCTTGTCACATCTGATTGCAGAGTGTCAGAGCATAAACCGGGCTAGAGGAGCAGCGAGGGCCACAGAACCAGCTCAGAGAGAGAGGGAGAGGCTGAGGAGGAGAGAGTGACAGAGAGGGTAGTTATCTGTGAGGTGTCAGGCGAGGCTTTTGAAGGTGCTGTTCAAACAAGCAGGAAGAGAAGGTGAAGTTTCCATCCCGGAGTTTGTCTTTCAGGTTCAGAACACATTGGAAGAACTGTAAAGACTCTGGCACGGTTTGTTGTCTTTGATCCGGTAAATTGACAGAAGTCGTAAGCAACTTGGGTATTTTTTGGCCAACTTTTTCAGTGCATTCTGCTATTAATCAAACCAGTAATAAAATTCTGCAGCTCTGAACTGTAAGTATTGGCTAGTTTTTCCATTTTACTTTCCATTTTACCTCACTTAAAATGGACCTAATAACAAAAATTGTGTTGTGTTTGCTGCAAGGACATAGCCTAGTCCTACCATCCTAATTCTTTTTTCTATTCAGCACAAATAATAGGTCTGGTCCAATTCAATTTAAATTGCAGATAAAGGGGCAGAATAAATAAATGAAGAATAAACTATTTCTGAATTAAACTGGATTGATGGACAGCAAACCATTCACATTCACATTAAAGTCTGCCTCAATTTAGAAAAACACGTGTTTAGTTGGTAGGATCAGGTTAAAGTTAAGGTAGAATTTATTGTCCCTGTAGGGAAATTTGTTTTCTGCATTTGACTCACCCTTCAGTGCCACTGGGGCAATCTGTCAGGAGCAGTGGGCAGCCTCAGTGCAGGGTACCCTTCTTCAGATCTTGAGCCAGGAGTAAACCAGAGAACCAAGTGACAACCAACCCATGAGGAGAACATGCAAACTTCAGAAAGGCCCCTCACAGTCTGTGATTTGAACCTGGGACATCCTTGCTGTGAGGTGAGAGTGCTAACCACTTTGTCACTGTGCTGCAAGCTTGATGCAAGAGAGTTTTAGACTAAAGGCCTCCAAGATAATTATGCTAGGAAAATGAATGGATGTTGCTGGCAAGGCTACCAAGGAAAGCTGTATTAGGCTACTCACTTAACACTAAAAAGTAATGTCTCTTTGACTCTATTGCTGCTTAACCTTTATTAAAAGTATCACTTCTCATTTAGAAATGATATAAAGCATTATGGGGTTCCATTGGGTCAAAAAGACTTTGTTGGGATTGAGCATACACTATATAGAAAAATGGACAAATGTCATAACATTGTTAACAGTCAAGAAATTGTGGTATTTTCTTCCCAATCAAACTATAAACATGGCTGCAGTAGGGTTTTTATCAAACGCTAAACTCACCTGCTTTCCCCTTGAGAGAAAAAAAATGCATTAATAATGAATACCAAGAGTTGCAATCCTAATTTGCTGGGGCTAGCATTGGAAGTTAGCTTTAAGCTTATAGAGTCTGGCTCCATGCGGCTTACGTTAGGGTGTCAAAATCAAATAACCAAGCCCAGAGACTTGTCATGTTGATAGGCATTGTTGAAAACTTGTTTCCATCTGCTAGCATAGCCACTAGCTTGAACACTGTAGTTTCAAAAAATATTGTGATTGTACTGAATACTATTGCAAACCTAGACAATGTAGTTACAGTTTTGTTATTGAGTGGATCATGTACATTGCATTCCACTAATACCTATTGAACTTCTGCAGAACTTTTCAGGTGGTTAGCATTAAAAGCTAGCAGCAGCTAACTCTGCAACTTTCCTGCTTGTGACTCCCTTTGCCTTGTTATGAAATGTTATGGAGTCCAAGGTCAGCCTTGTGTAACTCTGTTAATTTTACCCCAGTATAGTCCTAATATATGTAAGCACTTTATTTATATAAAGTGCTTTATTTGTATAAAGCTTAATCTTAGTGCAATTCATAGTTTCAGCACTTGATGGCAGTGTACTGAAATACACTAAAAAACGTTCTGTTCTTTCTTTAGTTGTTGTTTTCATTTTGCTATGTGAAGGACAAGCACTTGGAGATAAGAAAACAGAAGCTACAGCTGTTAAATTGGTGATTTTAACAGTGTTTTAGAACATAACTTTAGACCAACATAATATCCTTGAGGACCTGTTGAAAATTGAAACTGAACCATTGTGAAATGCAGTTGTCTCGGTGAGTTGTGACCGCCATTTTCTGTTACATTAGCATGCTTTAATCACTTAAAAAAAACATATGAATGCCTATAAAATGATATTTAAACATTTCTAGTTTCAAAAACCAGTCGAGATAACTTGTAAAAATGTAATGACTGTGGTGACTGTTCACAGTGTAATCATGTTTTGTTTACTGGTTTTGGTCTATGAAGAATACCCATTACCATGAGTAGCTGGCTTAATACAGGCCACACGGGTTTAACACAAATATATTTCAATATGTTTTATAATTGCTAGGATCGTTTAATGTTGGTTATTGTATTATAAAGATACTTAAGTCAATTACACTGTAATGTCTATCAGGGGAAATGCAGTTATTTTGGAGCATGTATGCCAAATTTTAGTTAGGGTATCATGCTGCACTTGTTATGGTTATCTCAGCCTATGGATTTAAATTTAAGTTGAATACAGAAAAAATGGACTATGGGCTTGCTTAAATGCAAAAAGGACAAATAGGTTATGAATAATTGTTAGTAATTCTCTGCACATTTTGTGGTAGACTGGTTTTCTATAGAGGCTTTATTTGGATCTGGATTCCTGATGTTTGGTTCTTCACCTCATCTTCATCGTTCATTCTGGTGCCTGGTTCTTTGGTCCACCTCCTCCATTAACAGGGCTGCAACGGCTTCCCTGGATGTTTTTGGTTGAACATTAAGTATTAAAGGGGCAGTAGGACATTTAATTTTTTTTTTTTTTTTTTTTTTTTTTTTTTTTTGAGTGCCCTCAGGGGTTGATCATTTATTTTAATTGAACTTTGGACTGGGTTTTATTTTTTTATTTTTATTTTCTGAGATCTCAGAGGTACCTAAACAATTTGCCAACTTGTTTGAAACAGTTACTTGATATCTGATATTGCTGGTACTTGCTGTTGGTAATGATTGTGTACTCGACGTTGAACTTTATATAATACTAACCTTTTCTGAAGTTTAAACTTCAACTTGTTTGTGTGGTTATTTGGGTGGAACCTATCAGTCAACAGTAGGACTTTGTTATAACCAACCTTCATCAAATCTAGATTTAGATAACCCTAACCTTGGATTTTTTTTAGAGCTGTTATAAGCAGTATTATCACTGTAGGGTTACACTTAGTCAAGCCTTCTTCACTAGTTGCATGTCATAGAGAAGATACGTGTGTAAAAATGGTGGCGGAAATTAGCTATAGGCTACCTAAAAAGATTGAAACAATAGCAATTAAGCTATGAGACACATTTCAATCAATGCAAACAAGTACTTACCTTCAAGGCCTAATATGTTCTTAATGTGCTACGTTCAAATGACCACCAAGATGGCTTTAATTAGCTGATATTCTATAAATGGCCATTAGAAGAACTACAACCCAAGGCAGGTTATGTCCTAACACACATTTAGGTTAACAATGGTTGGTATGGTGGATGGGAAATGTAGTTATCCTGGCAGAATAGCAATAGTATCTCAGCAATTAGATTTCATTTCACATAAGTTTAGCAAAGCATAATAGAGCTATAATTCAGATTTTATTCTTGCTGTCAGACATCAACACCTGTCTGTGCATAACAAGTTTCAACTCAAGACAGTCGGGGAAACCAGGCACACCTAACAAATCACATTAATTGCCTCCAGGGAGGACTGAAACCCACATTTTCAGACATTTAGCCGCTGCTTGCATTGCTACCAGAAGAATATCTTAATAAGTAAGTTCAGGGCTGCAGTGAGGAAATAATTTAAGAGACAGGCAAGTCAGGAGAGAAAAAAAAAAAAAAGTTGAAGCGTTTCCTCCTCCTCTCCAGAGCCCTATAGCCAGAGCTTCTCGCTGCCTAATTATCTTAATGTGTGGACCCTCAGCAGCCAGGGGACGCCATTAGAGGCCTGTTTATTAGGACTCTGGGGCTTCTGAACCTGCAAACATCGACCAACATCCAACAGAAAAATATCCACCGTGTTTTAAGAGAGGAGCCGTCGCTAGGGATGTGTCAAGGCTAGGACGAGGGCTAAGAACTTGGAAGAGATGATTTTTGAAGAGTGTGTGTAAATTAGAACAACTTCAATATAATGATAATGATAACTGCCAAGGCAGTTAAAGGGACTCTAGTAAAATAAATGTATTGGACACTAATTAGCCTGAAAACGGTTTGCACAATGGTCAGCCAAAACATCATGACCACATTGTAATTAAGCTAGCACAAAACTGTTGAAAAAACTGAACAATGTAAGCTAATGGGAGTGATTCAGAAATGTAGAATGGAACAGATACATTGTAGTGGCCCTGGGGTGCCTCATCAAAATTTGCTCACTTAGAAAATGAATCAAAGGTAGATTTTTTTTTAACAATCTTGCCTTAAAAAAACCATCCCTCAAATTTAAAAAAGAATACACATAAAAAATAATTAAATAATTTCATCCACTAAAAAATAAAAATGAAGAAAGATTGTTAAATATGTTGTCTCAATAAAGAAACCCGCCTCTAAAAATGAAAAACATTCCTTTAAAATAAATTATCTGGACCCTTTTAAAATTTGAGGCAGTTTTTTTATTTTTTATTTTTTTTGTGGCAGTGTGAATTTAAAAGAGACATTTTGAAGAAAACAGCGCCCCCTCTTAATTTGAGGCTGTTTTTGTTTTTATTTTTTAGATGAACTTTATTTAAATAGTGAAATGTTTTGTAATTGAATACTCTTTTTAGTGTTTTTTTTTATTATTTATTTTGTGACATGTTTTTTATTTTGAAGAGCATTTTTTATTTTATTTTGATAAATGTTTTTTTTTTAAACAAGCTTATTTAAAAATTGAGGAATGGCTTTATTTTAATGGAATCTTTTGAATTTTTAGAGTTGGGTTTCTTGTTTGAGGCAACATACAGTATTTTATTTTTTCTAGTGAACAAAAACTATTTTGCTGACATTTATTAAAACATTTTTGTGTATTCTTTTTTAAATTTGATAGATTCTTTTTAAGGCAATATTAAGGAAGAAAAAATACATGTACCTCTTCTTTTATTTCTCCAGTGGACAAAAATATCTAATAGCTGCAACATTTCTATCTTCCATTCAGTGATTTTCCATGCAGCCAGTGTATTAATAAAGATGCGTTATAGATAGTGGATCTCAACTTCTAATCAGACCCCCTCCCTCCTCACTCCTCTTGCGAATATTAATCTGTTCATTTACTGCCAGGAAGTCACGTCTTGCATTTGACAGGTAATTATATCTTTGGCTATGTGTCGGTGTGTATTGGGAGCCGTCCAAGTCTGTGTGTTTATTTTTTTCTCTCATACGCATCAAGTTTTCAACCTGTGGCACATCCGTCTACCCATCACTACGTGCAACTGTGTACAGCAGTCTGCGGCAGCATGCAGGCTTCCCATCTGTACGTTAGAACAGGTGGTTATCACTACTGCTTTCCAATTAACTGCTACACTGACTCCTCTTAATCGACTATTCAAATTAATGAGTCAAGACGTCTGCAAATATTAGGATTTTCCCATTAAATACATTCACGGTAAAAAATGTTTAATTATGTGCCGTAAACAGTGTTCTTGAGTCAGTGTGATTCTTGAGAGGCACAGTTTGATCATATAAGAGGAGATGTTGAGAGACGTGTTGTTTTACAATAACAAGTGTGCATATACTGCTGGATAGTATACAGGCTTTAGGAGTCTGTGTACGGCTTTGACGTGTAGCGCTGTGAAATCCCCTGTAATCTGCAGCTTTTGTGGAACAGCCTCCTTTTGTGTTGTTTCTAATGGAAAAATAGACGTCTAAGCTGCTCTATTTACCCACAACAGAGTATCCTAGAGTACTTTTATTACTACTATTATGACCTTACACTATGGATAGTAACTTCTTTTTATAGGGTATTTAAGGAGGCCTACAAGACTGCCTTTCTTCAGTGACTTACTCCACAAAGTGATTTGAGTATGTGTGGCTTTAGATGATTAATCATCTAGGACCAGTGGTGTAGTTACAGTAGTCAGTAGTCATATACAGAATAGACAGAAGGCTTTATCTGTCTATAGGCTAGGTAGGAGATGTGCAAATAATGATCTAATGCAAATTCTGACGCTGAAATATTTGTAATAAAAATATTAATGGATTAGATTTATATTGTGCTCTACAAGCTTTTCAAGTTTCTGAAAACATGTGACATTAGTCCATAATTTATTCACTCACACTTGGTGGTAAGCTACTTCTGTAGCCACAGCTGCCCTGGGGCAGACTGACAGAAGCATGGCTGCCAATCTGCACATACAGCCCCTCCGACCACCACCAAACAGAGTCACACTGGCCTACACTTGCCTAATAAATGAAGTATTCTCCCCACCCCCTGACATTGTTTCCCACTGAGATTGATCCAAACTAACCAATCATAATTCTTTTCCACGCAGTCAGTGTTAATAAAGATGCAGGTAGCACTTTATTTTTTAAATCTATATCATTATGCAACCAAGACAGTAGATAATGCCATTACAGGATTTCTCCAGTTTGACCATGAACTTTAGCTAAAGTTAGTGTAACACACAAAACTTTTTTAAGAAATAAGAAGTACACATGGGCTTTTAGGGAGTGCTACTTTTCTAGTCTTTAGTGGAGACTGCTTCAATTCAATAGTTCATAATAGACTGTTAAGAAGTTGTATTCATTACAGTGTGCTGACAGCTGTCAGTCCCAGGTCCAAGCCCCCTTAAGGCCTGAGCTATAAGAGTGAGTTACTGCTAGAGCTCTAAATTTTGGTTTGAGGTATTTTGTGATGGCAAAAGTATTCAGACACACTTAACTAAAATTATAGATGGAAAGATATATGCTTTTGTAAGGGGGTGGGATTGGGAAAAGGACCAAAAATCTCCTTGTGTACTTGCAATAATATTATTGAATTTGTCTGGGGCTGCTCCTGAACTGTATAAACATTGTACAGAGCCAGCTAGTCTTAAAAACTAACTAGAACCTAATACATTTGTCCACAAAAACTCTTGGGGAAATGGTTTAGAATGAGCAATGGTGGTTTACTTGGTGGCCAGGAGCTTCTGAAAGTTTCACACAGGAATCTCTTTGCTTCCAAAAGAGAGATCAGTCTGTTTCCACAGAGCAGCCAAACTGACAGACCATCCCCTGCTCCCTAAGGTGCTGAAGGCTCTTTTCTTTGTCCTCTTCCCTGCACACTCACATGCATACAGTCACCAAAAGGCACCCACACGTGTACACACACCACATTTTCTGTCCCAGGCTCAGGTCGCTCATGGCCTCGAGGTAGGCAACAGATTTACTTGGCAACCTGCATGATGCCACCAACTAGTTTTTCCCCTCAAAACCTTAGACCATGGGTGGGTATTTTGGGTTTTCTGTTGGCCTGCAGGGATTGGTATGGCCTGGCGCGCTCACCATTCTGCCCCGAGGAGGTTGTGGCCAGCTTGGTAGCCTCCCAGTTTTGCAATAGACACATATGGAAGCACACAAACCAACTCTCTCCGTGCTGGGTGCTGGCCCACGGATAGCGGACATGTGGTTGGCCGAAATGCGTCACCATGCTAGGCTAGGCTGCTCTCTCTCTCTCTCTCTCTCTCTCTCTCTCTCTCTCGCTCCGACAGATCTTGTGCCTGCCCGAGAATTACCAGGCTGGAAGCACTCACATAAACAGAAAGAGAGGGTTTTTTTTGGTTTGTGCTGCAGCTAGTGGTCTGCTCCCATAGGCTGGTTCCTGGACACTGTTACCTTCTCTGTTGGCCCTTTCTAGTGGCAGTAGCTGATTTTGGATTCTCAACAATGTCCCGGGAGAGGAGATGATTTCTCTGTTTGCTGAACTGACACTGGTACATTGTCACTGGATTACCAATGTTGCTCAAAAAGTCTTTTTATACAGGTCAGATATTGTCTTCATGTGTTATGGCAGCATAAAGTTCCCCAGTCAGAACCACCTTGGTGTCAAAGAACAGGGTCAAACAGGACACACTGAAATAATATTAACAGCAGGAGAACTGTAAGCTGCATTAAAGTTGTTTCTTCACTGTTTTTGCCCCATTTTCCTCTTATGGAGCTTCCTTTACAGTAAAGCACTATCATCAACTCCCACAAGTACAAGGGGGTGCAGGGTGTCCAAAAGAAATGTCCAAAACTATTTCAAAAACCCTGAAAAAAGCACAATATAAGAATTCAATGCAAAAAAGTTCTGCTGTAAATATAGGACTAAAACAGATCAATAGTGTAGTTTGTTTGTTTTATTATTAATTGGCTAATGGTCTATAAATAAAGTTTATTAAGTTAATTAGAAACTAACTTTGAGTCTGAAACCCAGTACAAAGGCCATTCAGTGAAGTAGGTCTGTAATCCTTCCCATTTACTCCCAATCACCCATACTATTTAGAATCTAGTTACTTAATTTTGCATTGTAAGTTCAGTCTGTATATATATATATGCTTTTAACTAAATGATATATGTGGGTACAGTGTCAAAATACACCCTTTTCTATTCTATACAAATAAATAGGTCTAGTCTGGTCCCTGTTGATTTAAATTAGGGTTCCAGGTGGCAGAACAAATGGGCTCAGAGTAAACTGCAGTATGTCTGAATGCAAATAGATACACATTAAACAACACTAAATAAAGTACCAACATATGGAAATGAATCATCTGGGCAACTTGAATAAATAATAAAATAATTGATTGAACTTGATGGAAGATGGCTTTAATGGGAGGGGTTCCTGACCCTTTTCACTTTGCACAGACAGCGATTGGCCTGACAGGTTACTTTCCATAGGTTTCACTATGTTTAAAACCCTTTGGTCTGTCATTTTTAGAGTTGCACTTCAATATTATCATGCATTATAACTGTACTGTAGCTATGTTATTCATACAGCACAGAAAGTACAATACTCAAGTCAAGCATCGCTGACTCTGTGTGCACTCTGCCCTCCCTCACAGTGTTATTAGATTATTTACAGAAGCCACAGCCAAAAGCCAACTCTTAATAGTGCCGTGAACATGTTGACTTATGGAAATGTACATGTGGCTGGCCTTTCGTTGGGAACTGCTCTTAATTTCAAGCTCGTATGCAAATGCACCATTTCAGTATCTCCTTGTCAGATCACAGGCAGCAGCAGTTGTGTGGAACTGTGAGAGAAAACACAAAGCAACTTAATGAGCTTCAGAATCCCACAGGCCATACCTTATTGGAAGATCATACAGCACATTTATTTGGGTGGCTGCCAAGTAATGTATAATACAGTGCACTGGGCAGATGATGACACACTTAGCTCCTGTGTAGATGCTGTATACATATTTGAACAGCTTGCTTGATACTGATATTGATACTCCCATATTACAATATCTGCCTATATAACATGTTGATTTTTTTTTTTTTATGTGACGATCATATTGATAGACAGTCCAATTCACTGATTTACCTCTTATTTTTCCCACCACCATTTTTATCTCAGCTCAATAATGGACCATCAGATGGGGGCAGTTTACACGACAACAGCTGGGATTCGTATCTATATGGATACACTTGAGGTGTGAAAAAAACAGTAGAAGGTGTGAAAATCTCTAGTAACCTTGTGAGTCCAGCAAGCGGCGCTGTTCACCCTGCTGACAATGTCACCATTGCATAAGAAGACAGAGCTATAACTTTGAGTACAACTTTTGAATCTTGTTGTGTTTCCTTGGCACTTGTGCTGATAAACTCCAAAGCAACAGTAAGGATTTATGCACGCGTTACTAACAGCAAAGTATCAAAATATGAAGGTGTGCAGCTTAAAACCACTGTATTTTGTGATTGTTCTCCCAGACACTCTGGGGCTTTTATGTCATTGATTTCACAGAGGACTCCTTGTATGTGGTCCACACAAGGCAGGTACAAGATAAAAACATGTTTTTGAGTGTTTTCAAAAGATTACATATTTGGAAAACAAAAAATCCTTTCTTGTGTAGGGAAAAGGCCAATTTGCAACTGAATCATTATGTATTCTGCAAAATGTGTTGTCATGTTAAGTTTTTAATGTAGATTCAGAAGACTGGATCGAGGATTTTTTTTAAAAATAATTTTAATGTAGATTCAGAAGACTGGATCTAGGATTTTTTAAAATTTTATTTATTTTTTTTTACAAATTTCTATAGCATTGCAAGATTGACCCAAAGATAATAATTTCAGTAACAAGGGGTCAGAAAGAAACAAATAATTAGTTTAACGTTTGTGTGTTCTTAGAGCATTTACCCCTGAACTAGGATAATGATTGAACATATTTATATGGGGCAACACTTAAAGACACTCAAAGTACTTTACATTAGTCTATTACTCATTCACTCTCCACTGGTGGTGGTAAGCTACCTCTGTAGCCACAACTGCCCTGAGGCAGACTGACAATGGATGTGGCAGCGTTACCATGCCTACAACCTCTCTGACCATATACCAATCACACTGACACATTCAGACACCAGCGCCAGACATAAGAAGAAGCAAGTTGGGTGAGGTGTCTTGCCCAAGGACACAACAGCAGTATGAACCCAGGGGAGTAGGAATTGAACCGCCAACCTTTTAGTTAGTGGGAGACTGACTGTACCTCCTGAGCTACTGTCACCCCTTGTAGCAAAGAACCCTGGTTTAGGTCACTATATACTTTCCTTATCAGTAAAACTGCATTTGTTCTTAGCTGCATGACATCTGGTGTGTGTATGGCGCAGTTTACGAACTGAGACGCTGACTAAAACCCCATGGCACACAACTGTTTAATGCTTCCCTATAGTCTCTAATCACACAACCCTCTTATGTCTCAGCACACTTGCTAACCGTCACCATTCACACAAGAAACAGCCTTCCTCACCAAGGACTGACTGTGCTGCGTTCCCGAGTCGTGTGAACAGTAGAGAGACAAGCTTCTAGAGGTATACCTTCAGATGTTACTGTCAACCAGAGCAGCGGGCGGCGATTGAATCAGCTTCCCTCAGGATTCTGGGAAACACTACCCAAAGCAAGGCAGATACGAATATACTGAAAGAGATATATAGGTAGTCTGTGAACAAAAAGCTGGAGTGAAAGTGAGAAATGAGAGATGAGGAAAGACAGCTTATGTGGAAAAAGTGTCTCTGGGAGAATATAGTCAGGAATATAGTCAGGGGCCATCGATTTTCTTGGGTCTGGCGTTGTATTAAAGAGGAGATAGCATTCGCACAACGCTCTCTGTTGCCAACACAATGGTATCATCTCTACCATTGTGGCAATATATGGCTTTGTGGTTTTGACATTCATTTAATCGTGAATGGGCCCAAAGCCCTTTTGTGTACAGAGTGTCTCTTTGCAGCAGCATCGCCGAGTCTGTAACATGTCAAAACACCACTGTGGATATGAAAGGTGCACGTCTGCTAGAGGAAAACGTTTGCTTCTAATCGTTTGATTGTCTGACAGAGGAACGCAGTGTAAAACCTCAGAAGATAACTACAAAGCATGACCTTACAATGGTCAAGTTATGAATATTTGACAAGTTACCTCTGAGTCCTAATGTTTTTAAGATACCTTTTGTAGTACATGCCTGATAACATATTTATGGACTACGTGAATCTACTGCTGGGTCTTGAGTCTTCGCTGATGTTAATTATAGATTCCTAAAATCATGCTAAAATAGTTGGAGTTTCTCAGGGTTTTTTTTACACCAGATGACCCAAAGAACAAACACAATGCTGTCTTTGTAACACTGTGATATGATCGGTTGCACCAATGAGGTCAAAGCCAGAGCTTAGTCTGGTAGAGGGTTTTACATCAGATGCCCTTCCTGACACAATCTTCTCCATTTATTCAGGCTTGGGACCCATACAAAGGTGATCTTGCCCTTGGGGAATCAAGAGACTTGGTAGACTTGACAACAAGTCAAGTTCTTAAGGCTCAATTGTACTCCCTTATTGTACGTAAATAGATCTGTCCATTCCAAGCATGGTTATCATCACAGTATTTATACCTCCAGCCAGACCATGTGCTATGTCAGTGTGTGTGTTATGTTAAATAACCAGCAAAGTTCTTTAAAGTTTCGAATGTCGGTAATGTTGGTTGAAGGTTGTTTTTGTATTTTAAACAGCGGCTTTTATTTAGTGCTTCTCCAATTAGTTGTATATTTTTCAATTTGAGACAGTTTCTTTGGCGTATGGTGATATTCTTTTTTTATGTCGATTTTCTAATTGGTTAGATGTCCATCCTTTTTTTCCATTTCTAAAAATCAAATTCAAATGGACAGGGACTACATAAATTATTCATATAGAAGAGAAAAAAAAATACAGATGGTTGGCCAGGCCTAATATATAATGCTGTATTTTTGAGTGCTTTATATCATTCATCTCTAATTATATCATATTGGTTTTAGTCAGACTCTAATTCCTTTAAAATTGCATTACCATTAACATTGCAGCAGCTTTTTAAAGTTCCACTGAGAAATTAATGGCTCTACAATTGCATGTCCAATTAGGTGTGTGTATTTGTGCAGAAGGCACTGTCTAAGTCATACAAACACTTCAACTGGGATTTCGGCGTCATCTGTCTGTTCTTCTGTTATTTCAGCTTCATATTGAATTTCATCCTGCCGCACCTGACTCATTTAGTCCAACTGTATGTGTGTATTGATTTTAATCTGCAGTCTCAATACGTGCACTTTTGATACCCACTTCCTCCTCTCCCATCGCAGGCCGCTTCTTGGTCCTCCCTGATTGTGTACATTGCTCCAACCAGGTCTGTATTAGCCATAGATCAACAGTTAAAAGGCCATAAATGATGTATAATCCATTCCATGCAGCGCTGCCCATGCATCAGATTAGATTTATGTGCAGCTGCTTCCCTTGACCAGAAAATTTGTCTCATGGGACATGGGTAAATTAAAATATATTTCATATCATTCTAGATGAGGTTATGAAAATGAAACGTAAGGCTACTTTTTGTAGAAAATTGCTGGTGAAAATCTTAAAGTTCTTTTCAACACAGTTAAGAGAGATGAGGTTGTTACAAGCAGTTTTGTTGGATAGATAATCTGCTAATTTTTTGTTGAACAGCCTGCAACTTTTTATATAGACCCTTCTGCATTTGTGCACACAGTTGGACAAATCACCATGCAACTGGTTTGCTGTGGTACCCCAAATAAGAAAAACCAACCAAATGATTACAAAAATATTAGATAATATATATATTAGATAAATATTAGACAATTAATTGCGTTCATTTTTTTATGTGTTAAATTTCTGTAATTAATTAATCGTGATTAAGGCGTTAAAGTCCCAGCCCTAAAAAATATACATACAAGCTAGAGTTCCAGAAGTTGTCCAACATAACATCATAATGTACGGACTTGGCATGTAGCCTTTATCTAATGTAGCATTAATTGCTCTGACAAATGAAACAGCTAATTGAGCCAAGTTTATAATAGCGGTGTTTATAATGGACAAACTGAGCACTGCTGTCAATGAAGCACATTCTTTGTAAAGTCAAGATTTTACATAAAGGCATAGCTCATTTATGAAATTGCCC
This sequence comes from Bostrychus sinensis, assembly GCA_020698575.1. NCBI lineage: Eukaryota > Metazoa > Chordata > Actinopteri > Gobiiformes > Eleotridae > Bostrychus > Bostrychus sinensis. The sequence goes on along the minus strand of CM036260.1, from coordinate 10,730,775 downwards.
ACATTTAATGTAGCACCTTGGAGTTGCACATAAGCATGTCCTTGCAGGGCTACCATAGGTGCTCACAGTCAGAATACATGCTTCTTGTACCGTCTTCAACACACTTATCCCTAGTCAACTATTGTCATTTAAATCTTAGCTATTAATATTTTCTTTTTTATACCATAATCCATGAGATGATATAGAGTATATACTTAATAAAGGCAAAATATTCTTTCATCTAAATACCATAAAGACAGTGTTATTTATTGTAGAAAATCCATAAATGTGGTAAACACGGCCAAGTGCCCACCAAAAGCAGCCTGTATTCCTGCTGATAATTACTTTAATTACGCCTTGTTTGTGCTAATGGTTTATTGATGGTAAAATTTCACATCTTCAGAGGTGTGAGTGCAGGTGTTTGTATGATTTGCAGCATTTTACACAAGCCTCCTTTTGACAAGGAGACTAACCTCATTACTCCCCAAAATGTGTGTTTACAGCGCAACATCTGCAACCTGCCAGATCGGTGTCAGGTCTGCCTGGGCTTAAACACCAGCGCTAGCCCCATAACCAGGCTTCTCATTTCAAAACGCTCGACTTCTAATTAAAGTTGCAATACAGTATGTGTGTGAAAATGTGATGATATTGGTTTGAATATCAAAATCAGAAAGTGTAGCACATAGCCTCATAGCTAGCCCCGCTCTGGCCAGAACCGTCATTACCATTCTAGCATTAGCTCAGCCTAAATTATTTAACATGTTACTGATTGTGCTTGCCAACTCCGCTTGCAGATTTCCTCATGGCTGCGTTCACACTACTACGCCTACCCATCTGTGGCTTGATGGAATATCGCTTAATTTCTTTCTTTGGTGCAACATTTGTTTGAGGTGGCGTCTATTTATTTAATTTCTGGGGTGGGTTGCTAACAGCAGGCATGGGGCAAATGGGTTCACTGAAGTAATGGGGAAGGAAGGCAGTAAGGGCTGAAGGAGATGAGGAGCTGAAGGAGGGAGAGGCAGGAGTGATGCTCGCTAAACTGCACCGTAATTTTCCTCCCCAGAAGGCAGTGATTGGAATTAATTAGCTAACAGGTGCAGCTAACAGCGATGAATCTTATAATTAACCATTTTTAGATTGTGTTCATTTGGGAAGACGTGATTTAGAAATGCATAAGGGGGCGCATATACATAAAAGCCAGTCGAACAAGTGAAAGTAATGAAAGAACAATAGCCTAATAATTAAAACATTGTTTTTCAAGTTCAAAGTTCAGTTGCATTTTTAAAACTTTTTTATTGCACTTGAGGCAATCCAAACAAGCATTCAACATGAGCTAGCTATTACGATGGGTTAGCAAAAACAAGCTAGCAGGTGAGCTGTCTTTGACTTTACGTTAGCCTCTATGGCACTATAGCAACACTTAAAGTTGTTCACATTCACACTAACAACAGATTAGATATGTCTTATTTTTATTTTTATTTTTATTTGCCAAACTATTTGCTGTTGTGACTTTCCGATAAATCTAGCAACTGTTTAGCCAAACAGTCATCAGAAACAGACAGTGCTGTGGTTGCTTTCTTTAAAAGGTTTTTTAGGTAAAAGACTTTTTATCAGGCTTTTTGAAATAGTTTGGACACCTTTGCATTACCAGGGCAGCTGTGGCTACAGAAGTAGCTCACCACCACCGAGTGTGACTGAGGAGTGAATGAATAATAGATCAAAAATTGTAAAGCGACTTTGAGTTGTGTGAAAAGCGCTATATAAAATTGATGTATTATTATTATTAGTAGTAGTATTTCATGTTTTATAACTTCAAATAATGTATATGTATGGAAAACATATGTTTTATGGATTAGTTGTCTGTCTCCCCCTTCTAGCAACGGTGAGGAATACACAGAGCATATTTAGTGTGGCTGTTAGCAACATGATGCTAACAGAAAAATGAGATGACTGCTTCATGGTGACAGCAGTTAAAGTGCCGAAATGATCATAAGTCTGTTGATGGTGGGCTTTAGAAATATGCAGGAACACTTTCTGGTTTTCGTATCTACGTAGAGGGCTGAGTGTTTTCAGATCTTCAGAGGAGACGGCCTCAGCACGTAGAATTACTCAAACAAACATGAATGAAACAAAATACTACTCCAGATATAATTTTGAGGTGGAGACAACCTTAGAACATGGTTAAAAGCTCAAAAAGTCAGTTTAAGCATAATAGGGAACCTTTAATGTTTTTAACTCATGGCAATCAACAAAAGTTATCTAGAAGACATGTTCAGGCCCGTCCCAATTCTCATATTTAAAGGCTTTGAACCCTTGTGCACTCACACATACACTTCCAGCAAATGCGCACTATGATAAAGTGTGTATGGCGTAGTGAAAGGATTGATAGCCTGGTTTGGTTTGCTGTCAGTAGTTTTATTGTCTGTTATAAGTAAATAGCTCTAATGTAATAATATCATCAGTAAATGAGAGTAGAATGCTTAATTTAGCGATTAAAAAGGAATTGTGTCAAAATATGTGTGAAACGCACCAAATGTCTACTAGTTTTAACACACAAGGATTTGGCCTAGAGAAAATGTTGCATATTTTATGCTCATGTGTAAATCATGAAAGCAAAAATATGAACCTTTCCGTTTATAGACCAATTCAATTATTACTTATTACATAAAAGTAGTAAAGTGCTTAGTATTGCTTACAAATCTGACTTTCAAAGCTATCCCAAACTGTTACTGCAAACTGCAAACATGCAATCACGAGCTTTTTGTCTAATCAAGCTCATTCTTGTGTGACAACTAATCCCATAATATATTATGTATTTAAATCAATCTTAGAATAAAAAATGTACTTACTCAAAAACATGTTTGCATAAGTTCTCAGCCATTCAAGATATTTCTGTAAAAAGGTTAAACAAGATTGTAATCTGGACCAAAACGAAAAGGAATTAGAAACAAGCAATGGAAGGAACAACCTAGTTATTATCTACCTCCACCTGAAGGAGACAGGTCACTGCTTTGAGGACAGGAATGTCTGGATTTTGGCTAAAGTGAGTGTAGGGAAGCCATTTGTTAGAAAATTGAAAAACCCTCTCTAAACGGGGGGGAGGCCTAAGATTGAATCTTCCTCCAGTCTACAACTCAGTGCTGAAACCAAAATAGTTTCAGTCCAAACATTAACTTCAGAGTCACCTTATGCTAATAGCCCACAGGAGGGTAACGACCCTGCCTCGCATTACAGTCCATGCTATTCGCTCTGGGAGGGAACTAATGTATATAAGTTTCTACTCACTCAGCTGACCTTGTTTAACCTTTTTTACTTTTTTAAAAACAGTAATATATTATGGTGTGTTTGCCAATAGATACTAGGTTATGAGGTTCTTTTCACTTCCAAAGATCATTACTTCTGCACCTTGCCTTCTTGAAAGGATATAGCTGAAGGAGACTTAGTTACAATATTTTTGGAAGCTGGTAACAAGGCAGCAGGGGGGAAGAAAGCTCAACTGACTGCCAACTGTAAACAACAGAAGAAAATGGACAATTTCAGTGTGGTGGAAAGACACCACAATAGAACTGGAGAAGGCCAGAATGTCAGCCTCCCATTGTTCATTGTTTTGACTCAGTTTGGTGCCACACCGTATAGAGTGAAGTGAAACGCAACAGCTAAATATAGTCAGAAAGCAAATGTGAGTTCTTGCAGCACAGACTCAGACTCTGACACTGATCCAGACTTGTTGCCATAGCGTTTTTTATCCTCTTTGTCTCGCAGTACTGACAGTCGGACTAGATTAGTTCACCTGCTAAAGTATATACACATAGCAGACGCTCTGGGAGTATTTGATGATACTTATGTTGCTACAGTTTCTCCAGATTATAGGAACTGCAGTAGTCTGGATTTTAATGGGGATTTCACGGACACATGTTTTTAAGCTTATTAGTATATTTCAATTCATTCAAGCCAGTGTACTCTTTGTGCCAATCCCAAGCCTGGATAAATGGATAGTGTTGTGTCAGGAAGGACGTCCGACATAAAACCTATGCCAAATTAATATACAAATTACTACACACTAGGCAGTGCCACTCCTATATATTTGGGGGCTTTAAACAAGACAAGTTTGGGGGCCAAAGCTCTCAGTAAGTTTGTACACTATGTGAAACTCAACACAGTATACTTTTTTAAAAATCAATTTATGAATGCTTTAATTTTTTACTTCCAAACATTACTAACTCAACACAAGGGACCCCTGGTAAACAAGTGGCATTGGTCCCCAGTTTCAGGTTAACGCTATCAAAAATTACAGGAAGTAGCAAGCTAAAAAATTACATACATGGCAACCAAAAGAATAAAATAAAATAATAAAATATAGTTGCAAGTATGGAGGCCCTCTAATGCCTGTGGGGCCCTAGGCAGTTGCTTATAGGAGATAGATACAGGAGGTATGATGATTAGCTGTGGGAACCCAGGATGGGAAAAGCGAAAAGTAAAGGAGAAGGCATCACAACAAGTCAACACTAAATGGAGACCAGCTTACCTAACTCAAGCATAATTCAGTCTTTATACAAGCTAATCTATTCCAATCCAATCTAACAAAAAGAAAAATTGACCTCAAAAGCTAGCTCTGGTTGTGTCAATGGGCCTTCATACATTTCTGACATATAATCCAATACTAACCTCAAAAAGACTGGCATAAGCAGTGAGCAGCTGTAGTGTCAGCACTCCTGTATCTTCGGAGTTAAAATCCAAGTCTGCGTCAACAAAAAAATAGCCAGAGTTGAGTCATCATCATCATCATCATTACCTTTGTGTTTGAGCTGCTTTTGCTTGATTTAGAGCTTCTTTTTTTAATCCTCACAAGGACATATTTTGACTGAATGACTAGAGGCTTACTTTCAGGAAGAGAAATGTTGATATTATGTTGGTTAATAAAGCCTATAAAGTCTTTTTGTCACATTGTTTTTACACATCAATCCCAATATAAGTTAGAGTTCTCCTCAAATACAATCCAGTGTCCCGATTACCTTGTGCCACTCTACCGCTTAAGGCTCTGGTCTAGTTTTGCGGTCTTGCCTCGAAGCTTATATGGCCCAGCAGACTTTTGGGAGTGGGCTCATCCATACGGGGATTTCCTCATGACCCACTTCCTCGGCCCATGTTGTTGTTGTTGTGGCAGATTCTTTTTCTCCCCTCCGTCCCGCTCGGGCATCTTTCCCCCCCAAACAGAAGGAAGTGCTCGGCTCGCTGGTTACTTCGCACGTGTTGTTGCCAAGACACGGAGCGGCACAGAGTAGCCGACAGTTACGCTGGCACTCTGCAGGACCATCCTCACACGGACACATGAACGCCAGCACACAGTGTTCATAGTGTTCACATGAGGCATACAGGGAGGAGGGTGGAACGGACATGGACGGTGTTACTGCACTGTTGGGAGAGAAAAGACATGTATCTGTGTGTGCCTTTTAACCCTATGATGCTTGAGAGAAATATAATATGTTAAAGTACTTTTATCAATCTTTTATCACAAAGACACTGAGGAGATTGCATTAGCCAGTTGTTTCTTTACATACCCTCTAATGCTGCATTCATGTGATACTTACTGTAGATGGGCCATGTTTCTGAGATTGAATTAATAATAATAATAATAATAATCTCAGCGTTTGTTGTCTTCATTTGCTGTTATTTCAGAAATGTGTAAATGTTGGATGCAGTTATTGGCCAGTATTAATATGTATTAGTTTTTATCAAGATGACAAGTCTGCAGTAAAAACTACAAAAGAACTGTCAGCTTCTCTGTAGCACCAACTCGCTATTAGCTTGAAATGGATAGCATTTAAGTTGTATCAAGTCACTCTTAGAAGTTGTTTACAAGACAGCATTGTTTTGCCCCAAATGTAATTATTCTGTTGCGTTCTAAAAAAAAAAAAAAGAAAAAAAAAAAAGGTATTTGTATTTTATTATTGTCATGTCAAACTTGTTTAGACTGTGAGCCTTGAGCAATAGGGGTAACCTTTACCAAATATTGCTTTTGTGCTTCATAATGTTCATGTAGTAATCCATGTATAAATCCACATTAGATTTGATTCCTCAGAGAACCCCAGTAACTGAAAGTTGCAGAGCTGAGCTATGATTTCTTCAGGTCTATAATAGCTTTGTCAGGTGGGTGCACTAGTGTTGAAGCATTAGAGACTGGACTTGGTCTTGAGACCACTTTTTAAAGACTCTGTGTTGTCCTGGTCTCTAATGCATTTTTAATCTGGTCTTTGTCTTGAATGTGGCAGTCTCAAAGATCATTATAAGAATAGCATTGCACATTTTACATTGCACAAAAACATTATCTGACTAAAAGGTGCCATAAAGAAACAAGTGAAGAGACCACTAGAGGGAAGCACAGTGCAGCAGAGCTGTGACGGTTTTTTAAACAAAATCAAAGAAAAAGAGCCTACAGTTCCTTATTTTTTTGTATGATGTCATTTTACAAAATGAAAAACAGCTATAAGGAATCAGTGGAAACTTTTTTTTTTGGGGGGTGGGGGGGGCTGGATGTAGAGGGCTTGTCAATTGGTCAATGCTTCCTGGAGTGGACGGGAGAAAGAGAGGTGGAGGTTCATGGAACTGAGCATTCTGAGGCCTCAGAAACTCTGCAACAGAGACTAGGGGAATACTCAAACAGGTACGAATGAAGCAAAACACAACTCCAGGTATGTTTTTGTTGAGGGAACATTATATTAAACTAAATTGTATCATATTTGTATTTTACTCTCCTGTCTTTGTAAGGTGAACTTGAGTGTTGAGAAAGGTGCCAAGAAATAAAATGTATTATTATTATTATTATTATTATTATTATTATTATTATTATTATTATTATTATTACCTCATGGTAGAAAGCTCCAAAATTTGATTGTGCGGAATATAGCCCCTTTAATACCTGTCTCTGCCTAAAGTAAATTGAGAAGTAACTTAAAACAGCAGCTTGTAGTTATGTGTTATAGGTTCACAAGTTTTGGTCTTGACGTGGTTCTAGTTTGCCTTGGTCTTGGTCTCGACCCTTAACAATCTTGGTCTTGACTGGGTCTCACCCAAAGTCTTGGTATTGTATCATATTGCAGAGGTCTAATCTCGATTAGTAGGGTCTTGATTACAACACTAGGATGCACAGCCTGACTTGCTGGCCTAACAGGCTTCCTACAGTTTTCCTTACATCTGAGCATAACTATGTGAACTTGAATGATTTTGATAAAGGCACTGGCCCTATAGGGGGATGTGTTTCCAGTCCTAAGTAACAGTTTAGAGGCATATCTGGCATAGTAGGTTTATGAGTTTTATGCACCACATACTGTCATGGCACTGTTTTGAATTAAATGATTATAACATGTTCAAAGAGATAATTTAGCTTGAGTGGTTGCTGTGTTAATTATAATATTCAGGTCATATAACTTGCTGAAAACGTATGCAGAAATAGATGAAACCCTTTTAAAATGGTCTGTATCCACTTGTACACATGCACTTACTGTATTGTTTTCACTGTCCACGGTCTGTGTCACAGGCACATTTCCATACAGTGAACACTTGTGCACACTTGTGCTTACAAACGCAGAGGCAGCCAGTCTATCTTCACTAACCTACTTTCCCTTTTTCTGTCCGCCGTACGTCTCCCAGGGAATATGGATGTCTCGCTCCAGTCGATTCCTGCAGCACGGCCCATCAATAAGCAGCGTGTTCAGTTTATATTGCTAATAATAGAATGTCAGCGAGGCGTCTTCATAGATGAATAGGCAGGTCCTGAGGTGGTCTGTGGGATTCAGACTAATCTGTCCTTCTTAGAGCTTGCATCCCCCGGGCCCACTCTAGAGTTCCGGAAATAATATTCTCTCACCTAAATTTAACGTGGTTCGGGGAGGGATAAAAGCAGGCCAACCGGATCAGATGACTTTCGGAGTGTGTATGACTGTGGAGGTTAGTGTTATAGTGACATTGTTCTGACTGGGTACATTCTCCATGGGATATCTGCAGAAACTATACAATTCTTTATCAGTATGCTACGTGCATCAGTCCAAAGTAGTATGAATGAAAGTTTGCTGTGTTGTTTACGTTCAGCAGCAGATGAGCAAACGCTAATGGGGATCTAATGCTAACAAATATTGCCATGCCTTAACATTTGGTATTTTTACATAGCCACCAAGCTGTGTCTTTATCTGAGATGGAATTATGCAATGTTTTTGTAATTACAATTTTGATAATCTGCAACAGCATTGCATGTTTTACAACCTTTAAAAGCATAATCTGACCAAAAAAGAATTTTATAAGTATGCTGCTGTTGCCATAAAGAAACAGGTGAAGTTGCAGTATTTTGAACATAATCAGTGAAAAAAAGCACTTCACTTTCTTAAACTTTCTGATGCCATTTTACTACAAAATGAAAAATGTCTTTGAGGAATCAGTGGAAACAGAGCTGTACACCATTTTTTTTGGATTGATTGGTCAGTGCTTCCTGGATTGGGCGGGAGCACACAGAACAGAGCATTCTGAGGCCTCAGAAACCCAGAGGACAGAGGATTACCCAAACATGTGTTATTATTTATATATAGCCATCAAGCTTTCTTTAGTTGGTCTACTTGTCTACATTGAATTAATAGCTTTAATAATATGGAAGAACTGGCTATTTCAGATTATGTTTGCTGACACAGAGAAGCAGCCCTGAAAATATGAAAACACTTTTTGGCTGAGCTTTCATGCAGAAGTAGAAATGTAAGATTCTAAACTGAAACCTCATGGTACACTTTTGCCTTTTGATACAGGTGAAATGCTGTTTAAAGTTTGGTAGTGTATAAGTTTTTATTCTTGACAATGGCAAATGCACTGCAAGAAAAGTGAACAGAAAGATGACATCATTTTTTTGGCCTTTCTGCAGTTCTCTATTCCTGGAAGGTTCACAAGTTACCAACTATGAACCCGAACAAGACCAGGCCCAGATGGATAAGTGTGTGTTGGACCATGTGCTTCTATCAGAGGGCCATATGGTAGAGAGAGGAGAGATCACTCCGAGCACCTCTCGACCCGACCCGTGTCCGCCTCTCCCCCTCTCCACGACCACTTCCTCATACGGAGCACTAGCACACAGCCGCCGTGACAGTCACAGTCAATTTCAGCTAATTATACTTCTGCAGTCAACATGTGCATCCAAAAACAGATCTAAGAGCCGGCTGCATGCTGATTCCAGTGATAGACAGAGAAACCTTCAGTCAAACTACCCCTGGTGAGTCAACACAGGGAGGAATCTGTGTTTTTAGCTGCAGCAGGAGGAGGATCAGCAGTGCAAGGATGAGAAGTGGAGTCTGCAGTGAGCAAAAGAAAAATGTCCCATCAAACCACTGTGAGTGTGCTGTAACAGTACAGATTTAAACTGCTGCTTTTGTTTGTATTTAGCAAGAACTGTAAGTCAACTGTAAGAGGTCAGACACCAATGTGGGATGAGAAGGTAATGTCATGTAATATTATAAAATTAAATAGGTAAAGTATGATTAGTTGATGTTACCAAACTTAAGTCAGCTAAAGTTCAGAAGGGCCCCAGTATGTCTCTGTCAATATGGGGATGGGTCTTCTTCACCATGTCACATTTTTGAAGTACCATCTGTAGATTACTGCTGGTACAAAACCAAAATACCTCACGTGGGGGCGACTGACACGTGTGACTGACAGCTTGTCCGCCTGGCACTTCAAAAGTATATTTTTGGAGCTTCTGAGCATATACATGACAAACTTCTATACCATGACAGAAGTTTTTCCAAAAGTCACACTCTTTGCTCTCTGCCTTAAGTTGACTGGTATTTCAATAATCACTAGCTTTTTACTGAATGAACATATAAATGGAAGTTTGCTGAAAAGATGAAAAGTGTAATAAAGAAAAAAAGCCAGTCTAGAGAATGGTAGGTACAGTGGTCACATAAAGATTAAAAACTTTCAGAAATTTTCCCTGGCCCAAGAAAGAAATCCTGGAAAGATCCTGGAATTCTTACAAAGATTCTGTCCCATTTGGAGATAGGGGTAAATATAGTTACTCAAGCTACACCAGGTCAGCAAAGCAATAAATGTTTAGTCTTAGTTGTGACTCTACCATTAAGAGATATTTTGGGCTCCGTAGCATTTACTCCTGAACTAGAAGATTACTGATTCATGTCCAGGTCTATGATACTGTATCTTTACCACTGTGAGTTTGGGCCAATGCATCGTCAGAGGCTTGTACTCTCCAAGTGCTTTAGAATTTCACACTGATTTTTATCTACATATTGTGAAATGTACTAATTAGAAGGCTTGCCCCACTATTGCACAGTATATGACCATTTCTGTTTTGTGATCTCATTGTTACTGATGGTATATGCAAACCACTCGATTGTGAATGGAAAGCTCTTAAATGTCATAAATCTGCATAACAAATTACTTCTTGCTGTGAAGATTAGTATTAGTAGTTTTGGAGCTGTTGTAAGAGTATTTAACCTGGGCTTGTACCCTGCAAGGCCTTGTTTTGTTCTCCAAAACAAAAACTGCTGTTAATTACAGTCTAGCATTGATTAGATTGTTCTGTTTGGTGCACTCCACTCACCGTAAGCCTCTTCACAGACAACTCTCACTTGATTGTAGCGGTTCTTGTAGTTGCATTTCTGATCCTCCGCTGGCCGCCGGGATGTCTATGAGCGGATGGTCCCAGCACCATATCATCTCTTTGCAAGCCAAGAAGAAAAAGCCCTCGCAGATGTACTTCAGCACCAAAAACCCTGCCATAGCCCAAGCCCAGGGGCCAAGAGCAGCACAGTAAAGCTTTTAAGCAGAAAGCCTCTCTTCAAGCAGTGCCAGGGGAGCGAAGACTGGGAAGGAAGAGGAGGAGGGAGGGGGCCCAGCCATTGTGAGGTTACATTTAATTAAAGACTATCAGCAAAGAGAATCCTGCCTTCAGCCCGTCTGCCTCATGTTAATAGAAGCTGCCGCATTAAGTATTAAGATGATATCGGACCAGGCTCATTTAATGGTGGTATCAGTCAGCGGTGTCAGCGCTGGGTTAGGGGTTAGGCCCAGAGATAGATGTCTTTGGAAGGCAGAGGTGACAAAAACAACTGTAGCAGGCTTATACCGTTAAATAGGTGTAATACATTACTGCAGACAACTAGATGGGACTTAAACACAGTTGAAAAGAATATTGTCAAGCTTTTAAATAGACAGCAGAGGCAAGAATAAGTAAACTGAGCCATAAAGTGCTGTTGAGAAAGCTTTTGGAATTGTAAGGATTGGCTACTTTCAAGCCAGTGTCTATTTAAAGTACACTCCAAAAATCTATACTATTGTCCTTCATTGTATGCATGTAAACATTAGAATATTATTGACAACAGACTCCCTAAATTAACAGTGGTTAGCATCTTTCTTGAGCCAGACCATCAGGTACATTTTTTTTTTTTTGTAGTTTTAGCAGAACACCATTAGCTGTTAGCATCACTTACTACCTAGGCTTAACTACATATGCTAACAGCCATAGTTCACAGCCGTCAGGTGTGCACCAAATGAGCCGGCTCTAGAGTGTTGGCACCCTAGGTAAGATTTTAGATAATTCTAGGGCCAGAGTGGGACTCATTTTCAGCCCGGGAATTTTTTTGTAGACCAGCCCTCATCATTCAACTTCAGCATTATTTTTTTTTATGCATAAAAAGAGCTATATTCAAGAGGCATTCAAACAGCTAAACATTTATTAAAAAAAAAAGTTTTTAGATCAGAGTTCTGAGAGTGTGAATAACAAAAAAAAAAAAAAAGATACATAATATACAATTTAAAATATAATATAATAGAAATAGGGGGCTCTGGGGGACCTCTCCCAGAAAATTTTGAAAGAAAAAAAAAAGAAAGATGTAATTTTATGTATGCTGGTGTCTTTTAAATGATGTAACAATATAGAATATAATTATCATTGTATCAGGTCCTAAATCAATTTGTTCAGCAAAAACTTTTAACAGAAAAGTGAGGAAGTACTTAACCTACCAATTGTACAAGTAAGATGTCTAAAAAACTAAAGTGATGATTTATAAGCTATACTTTTAGAGAATAAAAAGAATTCACAAGAGCAGCAAATGACACAGGGCCAGAGCTGCCAGAGTCCAGGGCTCAAAGAATCAGGGCTCATACAGTAAAAATGTGTAATAAATATTTGTTTCTGTAGCATGACAACAGTGACTTGCACCAGAAAGCACTTCAACACATGTACTGAGATTCTACTTCAAAAACATGAAGTCCATTACTCCTTTAGTGATCAGCCCAAACAAGCATCTCATCTGCTCAACAAATTAGAAATGACACTGTCTGAGCAATATTTATTATGGACCTACAATATTAAAACAGCCTAGAATGTAGCCACTTAGTCAGTGTATATTATATATTTAAAATACTAACTCTCATGTCTCTTTAAACTTAAATCCTCGCAGAGAGAAGCAACAGTCAGTGATAGCCAGCCTTACCTTTAGCACACACATTTCCACAGACTGTGATATAACCAGCTCTGTTCCTCTGCAGGAGCTTTAGCTGCTGTTAGCTTTAGCTCAGCTATTACACTGCTCACACTGTTAACCTCACAGAAAACACCAAGGAGTGCTTTTATTAACAATATGTTATTTCTTATTTGCCGTATTAACGTTCCTGAGGTTATATTATTATCCACATAGTTGTTACACTAACAAAGTGAGACTTACTCGTGTTTTGCTGCAAGTCCAGCGCCTGGTTTAAAGTAATATTGTTACATATTTTTGTGTGTGTCATGTTGCATTCTGTTTACAGACCTCTCACATGAATCAAGCCAAACGCTCACGGCACTTTACCCCCATCTACTTTTGACAGACAGCCAATCAGATGGGAGCTTTATAAAAGTAACCAATGACAGGGCGAGTAAAGAAGGGTCTGTGGAGAGCATGCAGTCAGAAACAGCTGAGTGTCCCTGACAGAGCCTGAACAGTCACTGCTCAGTGTTTAGAGGGGAACAGGAGGACGGCCCTCAGATCACAGAAGTAGCTCCATCGATCCTTGAGCACTGAGCGGCTCTAGCGGCTCTCAAACTGACCGGCCCTTCGGGAAATCTCCCGATTATCCCGATTAGCCACGCCAGCCTTGGATAATTCCCTGTGTTCTGGTGCACTCTAGATGATGATATACTATTTTTAGACTTTCACAAGAAATGAACACGCTTATTTAAACAACTCCTATATTTTAAACATGAGCTGCTTCTCTACACAGACTGTAGCATATTTGGGTAAATGTTTGTGTTTTTATAAATCACAAGTTTCTGTTGTAATGGTTCCCCAGTGCCCCAGTCCGTGATACTACTCTGCTCCACCCCTGCTCATAGCACACACACCCTTAGACTCATTGCCCTAGGCAGAGGACAAAAGCTCCCAAAAATGCTACAGGCTACAAAAATCTTTAATTATAATAATACAGCTAAACTTTAGGGAGGAATACGCTGCTTTACATTTGATGGACCAGGCTGTCAGCAGATTAAACTACTGACTGCATGCTGCAGCATCATGGGGCAATGGCTGGTGCCTCACAATCATTTTGCTCCCTTAGCATTTGCCTATACTGCCTATGCCAGGCTGGCTTCACCCCAGTGGTCCAATTGGTTAATTTTTAGTCCATGCCTTTTGTCCATTTAGGCTGGTGCAATGGCCAGTTATTTACCTGTTGCTACTCCTACAGATAATAATTCAAATATTTATTGAAAGTTATAAGTTATATAAATACAGACTTCCAAACCTCTCAAATTTAAATGTGGTTATGACACTGACTCCATGAATTTTGTCATCCAAACTACTGAATTTTGGTCAAGTTGGTAAGTGGTAAGTTTACATATGATCAGAGCTCAATGGTCAAATGTATGGCCACTTCTCTACTTACATTTTAACCAACCTTCTATGGAGCTCACATTATTTAATACAGTGTTATTTCCATTTTGTAATTATACACCACTGAAATGAATTATGTCGTGACAGCCAACCAACAAGAGAAAAGTTGCAGACTCTTTAGTCACGCCGTGTTAGCAAGTGGTTGTAACAAGTCATAATGTGATGCAACCAGTTACATAAAAGAGTCAGGACTGAAGCTCTCCCATGCCCACCTACTTATTTGTGTAAACACTTCATCAGAAAAGCTGCTGTCTTCCAGAGCTTTTGTGCATACAGTTGAATCATTTCTCCTCACTTATCCTGGTCGTGTCACAACCAAAATAAGTGAGACCGAGACATGACTTTGTCTAGAGTTGAGACAATACCAAGGCCGAGTGTATGACACATGGGCACTGAAATACAAATATTAACAGTACAATCCAACTAAACTCACCTTATTTGCTAGCACATAGTGGAAAAGAGTAACTACAACAGCCCATAGAGGACAAATTGAGTACTTATCTTTATGCTTCTGCATGGTGACTTGGTGGTAGTGGTGAAGGGGTGTCCAGACCCACTTTACTAACAAAGTAAATGGGTCTGGTTGTATGGCCTGTAATTCTAAATTGCCCATAGTGAATGAATGTGAGAGTGAGTGGTCTGTCTCTGAGTGTTAGCCCCGCAGTTTACTTGCAATTACTCAGTGTACCCCCCCCCCCACCGCCACCCCACCCCGCCCCCGCATCTGCATTCAGGAAAGGATTCATTGCGAGATAGAGCCAAATACATTAACTCCAATAAAATCTGAAAAAAATTAGTTTTAGTGCATTCTTTACAATTATAGGATATTGCAGCTTTGTGGCTCAAAGTGAGAAAGGCCAATCCATTTAACAGGGCCCTTTACAACCCAACCACTAAGACCTGGCACATGCACGTACTGTATATCCTTCAGCTTAAATCACACGTGTGCCTTCTATACGTCTTTCTGACAGGCCTGTTGTAAAGAGTGTCCTGCCAGAGCATTTCTATCTGGGTCGACATGTTGTCAGAGGTGTCACCCCCCCAGGAGACATACATCATTATCATCACAGGCGTGGCGCCCCCTGTCAGTGTCTCTGTGTCGACCTGGGTTTATCCAACAGAGCTTGGTGATGGAGCACTGGTCCTGATGCTGACTCACAACAATGAATGAACATAGAGACGAGGTGGAAAAGCCTCATCTATAACTTATCATTTATGTAAAACAATGACTTTTTTCTTGTATTTGTGTAACATATTGTAAAAGTAATCATCTGGTTAAAAAAAAAAGACATAAAGACATCAATATAGTGCCCTACATTAATATTGGCACCCTTAATAAATATGAGAAAAGAGGGCTGTAAAAAATTGTTTTTACTGTTTTAATATTTTGAATTTTTGCTCAAAATATTTACAAAAAAAACTCTGCTGTCATTGAAAGAAAAGAAAAAAGCAATTATAAACACATTACGGGTTTTATTTAAAAAAAAAAGATGTGTGCCACAAGTATTGGCACCCCTGTGGGTAGATTATTTTTGAAGTATACTCCAAATGGTTTCTTATTTTTCTAGTAAACCTGGGTGACAAGGAACAGGACCTGTTCCAACCATGACTTTCCAACATTAGGGCAATAATTAAGAATTTTAAGTGAACTGGAGGTGATATGAATCAGCCTGGAAAAAGGACTTATGTCAATTTTGTCCCATCACAGTCGAGATGGTTGGATCCAGTGG
Source organism: Bostrychus sinensis (assembly GCA_020698575.1). Lineage (NCBI taxonomy): Eukaryota > Metazoa > Chordata > Actinopteri > Gobiiformes > Eleotridae > Bostrychus > Bostrychus sinensis. The sequence continues at coordinate 10,715,147 of CM036260.1, read as the reverse complement.
ACCATATATTTTCTCTTGGGGTCAAAAAGTCTCAATTACAATACAAAATAACCTACATCACCACAAATTATTTATTAAGGGTGTCAATATTAGTGGAGGGCACTGCACAGGCAAATACTATCAACAACAAGAGAAAATAAATACAATGGCACATAATAAGGGACTCTACAGATGAAAAAAAGTGCAAACATGAAATAAAGGGAAAAGTATAATAGAAAATGTGCAACCCATAGATCACAATACTACTCAATACTCAAAATATTGGACAAAAGTAAAATGTTGGGTTGCCAGTTTTTTTAGATGTTTAATTGCAAAAAAGACTCTCAAATATCTCTCAAGAAAATAAATATTCTAACTAGACACAAAGGAAAATAAGTAAAAGATGGTTTGTACAATGATTAGGTCCAAAAAAGAACAATTTAATAAAAGCAGAGTATGATTTTTTTCTTAGTTTTGTAAAATATTTATCATGAACAGGGTCTTATTGAAGCCAGCATTAAAATATCAGAGATGCAGGTTTAAGTCTTGCAAACTAGTTCAGCAAGAAGGTTGGCCAATCAGTCTGAACATTACTGAGGATGCCGTGTTTTTTTTTAAGTGGCGTTCCATCAAACATCATGTATCCAGGCCTGTCTGTGTCAGTCATGTGATTTAGTGGAGCAGGTATTTCTGCCTGGGTCGTCTGTGCCTGTCTCCTCCTCCTCTGTGCCCTGTGACTGATGAGGCCTGTCACTGAGAGGAACACCCAGCCTGTGGCCACCAGATATGACGCCATGAGACACACATCACATGACATCAATCAATTTAAATGAATATATTATGAATACCAAAAAAGTCCATATTAAGCAACTGGTAAGAAGCAAAGCCCTGTTCAAAACTGCTACATTCATCTATGGCTGTAGTCAAGAAAGACCAAGGCACTCCCAGACCTGATATTTGACTCGGGTCACAGTTTGGGGTGTCCAGGGACAAACTTGAGATTCTTGCCCCATGTGAACAATGAGAGCACATATAAATGTCAAGAGTGATGAGAATGACAAGAGCTGTCCAAATGTCATCAGATCAACAAAAAATCATGTCTGCAGGTTTTAAATTGTGCAAAACCTGCTGCTGACAGAATGTATTTTCTCAAGACCATTGAAACATCGTGACATGAGGTTGTGATTTGTTTATTTTTTCATTCATTTGGTTTATTAAATTACTTTTTGCAACTTTTGTGCAATGTTTAACCTTTGTCAAAGATTACTACATGTCACATTTCTTTCTTTTGGCTGCTCCTTGAAGCTACTATTCAGCTACAACCTAAAAACAGTTGAGCATGTCAACTTGAGTGACATTCAAAAAAGCAATTTAGTCACGAACTGTGTTTCAGTGTAAAAAAACAACAACAACAAAAAAAGAACGTTAGCTAAATTGCTTTTTGTCATTCAGTGAGCACCCAGTAAAGCAGACAGTGTTTAAGCTTCCAGTAAGCAAGTCTTTTTACCCAAAGATTACTTGAATTTGTGATAGATGAGTCAAATCTCAGTCAGAAAATGAAGAAAAGTGATCAGTTATGTAATGGAAACAGTATGCAGCTGGTCAAGTTAGGAGTGAAGTGTGTAGGATTTAGGGAGATAAAAAATAGAGCAAAACTTGATGAAATGTGTTTTCAATATTGTATAATCGCTTGAAAATAAAGAAGTTGTTGTGTTTTGGTGGAATGAGACCTTTATACCTACAGTGGGAGTAGCTTGTGTTCAACAGTCTGCCGTGGTTCTGCTGCTGCCCAGAGAATTCAGACCAGTGCGTTTTAACCAGCAAATGCAAAGAGAAGTGATTTTCATTTTGACCAGACAGCCACTATTTATTAAACTGTCACGAGTTATAGAATATGCATGTCTTTGAGGATTCTGTTTATTATATCAAAGGTTAGCCAGAAAAAGATGATCAACACTTACTGCTTCTGGTTAAAATGTGCAACTCTGCTATTCACTCAAGTTAAAATGTGCTATTATAAATATTGTATGGTTTTGCTTTTAAATCACACGTCTTTCTGCATTTTCCGAGGTATTTCTAGCTCTTGAAGACACGCGAGAGATTTTCAAGTACATGTTTCATGACAAGCTTTAACAATACCCAGCGAGACTCCAATCAATGCATTGTCCGCTCAACAAACAATACGGGTTTGGATTCTGCCGCCAATGTTTGCCTGTGAATAGAAAGGCTGAAGACAAAAGGGACAATAGAAATCGATCGCACTTCAAACATGAGGAAGGTATGACGGAAAGCTCTAATCACAAACGCTATAGCAGCCGTCATTGTGCTCTCAAAGACTGGGCCTGGAACAATTAAAGCTAGATAAGCTTTTCTCTGTGCTATCATTCCCGGACGCAATTTCCCAAGACAGACTTTTCACTAATACGCTTTCTCTTGTAGCTTCTATCAGTTTAACGGTCAGGTCTCATGGGAATCACTGCTACAATCTTTTTCGGAATAGAGTTGGCTGCATACCTGCTTTCTGAATCTCCCAAACCACTCTCGCTAAGTATGTGTACATGGAGATCATACTTGGACTATGGTCATAGACTGATGAAGTCCTAACAGCAAGTTTTCTCACTTGTTGTACCTCAGGCTAATAGACAATGATAAATGGTAGTTTTTTTTGTTCCCCAGTAGTGCTAAATGCTAATAAACTCAGCTAATTTTCTGTTGTTTTTTGAGTGTCATAGGCCAGGACTCCAGACTTGACTCAAACTCTTGAACCCTTGAATTCAGGCTGCATTTGCAAGTCACACTTGCCTCTTGTTTGCAGTGCCACACTGTATTTCCGTACTATATCTGGGCAAAAACAAACAATTTAATGTCCTGTCAAGAGAGGCACAGTATATAAAAAACTAATATCCCAGTAGACAGGTCAGTGTTGCACTCTCATAAATACACTTTCAGTTCGGCATGGACTGGACTTGAATTGCTTTCGACTAGGCTTAAACTTAGATCTGACACTTTTTATTAGTGACTGCTCTCAACTTTTATTTGCACCTACACTCAAGATGACTTGACTAAAAAAATTTTTCCACTTCTCTCTTAGCTAGAAAATGATTCGACTTGGACTTGACTTGGACCAGCCCCACTCTAGCTCAAATGTGATGTAAGAAACTTGCCTGCATAGGGCTGCCATTTGATGGTAACAAAAACCTGTCTATTTATAACCATTGTCATTTGATAAAATAATCATGGACCAGTTGTCAGTGTAGTTTTAGCAGTGGCTAGTCATGGCTGGTAAGTACACACCTACCTCTGAAAACAAATAGACAGACGTACAAATCTGACACTTTTTGACTCCCACATACGCTCAAGATGACTCAACTAAGAATTTTCTTAATGAACTTGGACTCTGACCTCCACATCAAATAGTGCCTCAGTTTGGACCTTGGTCTTTATGCCTTGGTTTGTTAGTGACTCTGACCTGGAATTCAAATACCTGCACTGGATATAATCAGACACAGAACAATTCTCTACCTGCATGTCAACCTGCTATATGCCCTAAAAGGTCTCCCACTGTTTCAAATGGGAGTGTAGTCATGCGCAAAAACAAAACTAGCAGCATATGGTGATGCTAACAGGATGAACAGTGTTTGGAAAAGGAGAGCGGGGATATAAGGCAGTGAATCTGACACTTTGCCTCGGAGCAGACAGACAGTGCACTGAATTTCATGCTGCAGCCTTAAGGCTAAACTACATGAGGTATATATTATTCATGTCCACGCGCCCCAGTCCTGAAGGCACTGTTTCTGGTTGTATAAATAAGCACTTGTGCCAAAAAAGTGTCTTTAATAAGCAGACGTATCATAAGATCTCTTTACTGTACTTGCATGGTTTTTAAATTGAAAAAGAGGTGAACTAACATTTTCACAAGAAGGTCAGATGCGATTATTTTACTGGCACAAAGAGCCTAAAGTATATATATATATATATATATATATATATATATATATATATATATATATATATATATATATATATATTTTTTTTTTTTTTTTTTTTTTTTCAATTAAATCCAACATTAAATAATAATTCCTTCTCTAAGCTAAATAATCTACAGTATTATTATTATTATTATTATTATTATTATTATTATTATTTATTTATTTATTTGTTTGTTTATTTATTTATTCATTTATTTTTTATTTTTTTGTCCTTTTACCCTACTATCCTAGTTTTAACTTGTTTGGTTACATAAGTAGTATAGCACTTACTGCAGAGTGAGAGTGAGCCCCTTTAGGGACTCTTCAACAGTCTCCCACTGTCATTCCAAATTCTGATCTCAAAGGGCCCCCTTCAGTTTTGGGGCACCCAAACATTTGCCTGCCTGGCCTGTTGGCAAGCAGCGTCCTTGGAGTGGTGAGTTTCAGCAGTGCCTAGTTGCATTTGCCTTCAATGGTAACGTATGAGAAATGTGCTTGTACAGTGTGACAAATCAACTATTATTTAGCTTGACCAAGACTACTCATTCACAAACCTCAAAACAATAGACATTTGATAAAAAAATTAATCTTGGACCATTCACCAGTGTAGTGTTTGGAAACTATTATGGCAGTGGCTGGTCAAGGCAAGTATGGATAGAAGTACAACCAGCAAAAAATCATGGGGCTGTACCAATAACACAGAGTAAACTGTATCAGACACAATTTGTAAAATGTAATAATAAAATATCTATTAACCACCTAATTATTTAAACTTATTAAGCTTGACGTTTCACTTTTCAGAAAACTAAAGCTGGTCTAGAAACTCCTATGACTGACCAGTCATATCTTTCTGATTCTTTTACAGTAACAGCTTTTTCCGGTTCTGATTAATCTGCATTTCCAATTCAAATCAACAGACCAGGCTAATTCTTTGTCTAGGAAAAGAATGAATATGACTGGCCAAGCTAACTTCTGCATTTTCATTTCCAAGCTGCCAGACAGATCCTGTACCTCTGACATTGCTCCACCATACTTTGGGCATGCCTGTCTTAAAGTCTTACTCAAAAGCAGAAGTCTTTCAAACTCTGCAACTGTGTGACTTTTAAAGGACCTCTAAAAGCCGAGCACAGTTGTCTTAGCTCTCTAGAAGCCACACTTCGCAGACTGTAGGCATCGGGGTCAAACGCTGGGTGTGTGTTTGTCAGTTCCACGGCCCCCACACTTCAAACCCCGCTCCCTGCTGCCGACAGCACCAGCAGGTAGCAGACCGCGGACATCTGTTCTGCTCCTGCTGCCTGTCTCTGTCAAAAGCACAGAATCATAACGCAATCATTGGCCACATTTTTCAGCCCTGTTCCCGCTCATCACACAGGTGTCAAGTGCTCACCTTCGGGGGCCAGCCTCACCTTCCACCGTTCCTCGTTACACCAGCGCTGACTCCCCTCATGGCACCTGACGATTGAGAGGTTGAAAGTACTTTTATTGTACAGTATTTGAGGAAAACCACCAAATACCAAATAGCATAGGATAAGACTTTAAGACATAATGTAGGCTTTATTATCAAAGATTTATTGACCTAGACAGAAAAAATAACATTGTGTAGTGGAGTACATTGGCTACATCTTGGGTACAGTCTCTAATTTAACACCAGTAATATTCTGGCTCAAGGTTTGGACAAATGGGGGCTCGTCCGGGATAGTTTAAAAAAATCAGTAGTACTTTTACTCTAATTATCCATCCTTTCTTTCCATCTACTGCTTTATTCAGGGCTTGGTCACAGAGGCAGCACTTTAAGTGTATAGACTCCCCAGACACTGCCTCTGGCTCTTCTGGGAATACCGGGAAATAACGAAGCATTCCTGGGCTTGCCAAGAAACGTCGTCCCTCCAGCATGTTCAGGGTCAGCCACCGAGCCTCCTCTCAGAATACTTACCAGGGAAGTGTCCAGGGGGAATCCAAAACAGAGATGACAGAGCTCCTCAACCTTTCCCTGAGGTAGCATGGCCCCCTGCAGAGGAAACTCTTGTTAGCCACTTGAAGCCGAGATCTTGTACATTAAGTCAAGACCCACAGCTCATGCCTATAGGTGAGAGTATAACCAGAGCACGACTTGTAAATTGTGGGCTTCTTTACCAAAACAGACAGTTACGTCAACCACATGCCTGCAGGAAGCTGTGCCAATACGTATCTTCCCTCCCTCCTGAACAAGACACAGAGATACATGATCTCACACTCTTACTCAAGCAATACTTTTGTTGCGTCTGCCTGAGTAATATTATTTGGCTTCAAGACTGTGTCCTCGAGCCAGGCTTCTTCACACTACATCATCCTCTTCATTCTCAACCCTCCGGTGCTGGTGGGATGGGGGGGTCAAAGGCAGATGTGCTGTTTCATATGAGCTGTAAACAGACAACAGGGTGACTAAAGAGCGAACTCACACATAACCTGCTTAGCATCTTCAGCGTGACTAAATATGCATATGCAGGAGACCCCACATGCTCTATCACCCAGAGATACGTAAGCTACAGCCATGTAACAATGCCAAGCTGTCTGAGGCTCTGTACACACTATTTACATGAACTACAAAATGCAAAGTAGTCTGTATTTTTCTTGATGTTACAAAATGGGCTGCACATGAATATGGCAACATACAGCACGTTAAGCTGGGTCCACACATTCACTGCATGCTGATTTTGTGGCAAATGGTAACATATTGGCTATGTGCGTGCTGTCAGTGAGCGGGTACCAACTAAAGGCTACAAGCCAGTGATGATTAGGACTATATTATGTTGAACATGTGCATCATGCCAAATAACACCGTTTAGAAATTGTAGACAAATGCATTTATTTAATGGAGATTAGCACATGCAAACCTAGCAAAGCCACTTAATCTATATGCAAATGTTCTTAGTATTATACAGTATCTATGGATATTATACAAATACACATTAGGTTGGAAAAATTTTGCACATTGTGGCTTTGTATGGGGGGTCATAGGTCAAATGGTGTGAGTTCATACTTAGTGCTAGCCTACCATCTAATCCAGTTTAGATGGAAGTATAAAATAGCGGTTAGCAAGGTGGCTATGTAAACAAGCTATAGTTGAATTGTAGCATAGACTTTACACCGTAGCTTGCATGCATTTTAGTTGAAGGTTTGTGTGAAGCTGCTATACTTTTGTCCATTTTGTCTATTAGATGAACCATCACCACTGCAACCTAACCAACAATCTTAAAAATGCAAAGCCTGCTTGTGCACAAAGATGACTCCTAATTCTTTCTACTAAACTCGAACCAACCCGTCGTTAAATAAAACATGTGGTCCTTTTTGACGATGCATGACAAAGCTGTTAGAAAGCAGTGCAGAGGGATGAGCCGAGCGGAGCAGCAGGCAGCGTAGCAGTGGTTGCATAACAAAGACTTTTTGGTAGAGTACAGCCGGGCCCGCCTGTTGATATGTGGGCGCGGTGAATGCGGGACAGTGCACACTCGGCCATGTGCCGCGGAGAAATACTACACCAGGGACGACTGTTGCCATGACAAGAGGGAAAAAAAAGAGAGAGAGACAGTGAGAGTGTGGAGTGAAGAAAGAGCTGCGTTCAGACAATACGCCTTAGTGCACAATTCAGATGCTAGAAGCGGAGGTTTTTGTTGGGCTGAACAAACTGTGGTTTTAAATGCTGCATCTTTGTGTGTGAAGAGGCTCTCACTGCTTCTGTAAAATGATGTTCATAGGTTGTGCAGCCTGTCCAAATCAAAGAGGATGCTCTATGACAGCGTGATGGCATACTTTAGTGTTATTTTAGGACAGAGATTTCTATTTACCACCAAAGAAAAGAAAACTGCTGTTCCATCAGAGGTACCTTTCAATTTTATAGCACTATTTTATAGAATACAAATATTTTCTATCAGAAAAATCATAGCCTATTGTGAAAAGGCTCTGTCAGTCAGTAACTTTTGATGCATTTTGAGCATGTACTAGAGATTTAAAGGGGATATATTATACAAAATAGACTTTCCTGTGCTTTCTATAATGTTCCTTAATCAAATACATACCCACTCCAGGGAGCACTGACCAATTAACAAGCCCTCTACATCCAGTCTGCTCTCATTTCTTAATCCAGAAAATGGTGTACAGCTCTCGTTCCACTGATTCCACACTGCTATTTTTCATTTTGTAGTAAAATGGCATCATACAAGAAGTTTAAAGCTGCCATTCCCAAAGTCAAGACTTTTGTGGCCCCCTTAAATTTTTAGAAAACCTAAACTGACCACCAACCATAGAACTTCCCTTCAGGGCTTCACATTAGCACTATCCAATTGCCCAAGTGGATAAAACTTTTATCCTTGAGTGAACAATGTTGTGAAAAATGTTGTCAGAGAATGTTTTTAAAGGTGGTAAAAAAGTGCATTTCTGTTGTAGAGGCAACTAAGATTGGTTCAGCTGTATGTAAATCAGGTTATTGGTTGTACTGTCAGCAAAACAATAATGTTGCTGGAGTTTTAAAAAGTCAGAGTTGTTTGGGAAAGTTGCATTTGGTCAAGAACAGTTCACATTCCAGTCTTGTGATTAGTCAGGAAACAGATTTGGGGCCTGCAGTCTGAACGCAGCCAAAGACTCTTTACCCATTTGCAGATTGGAGACGAGTGCGAGAATAATCCGTGAGTCAGTAGTCAGTCGCTTACAAATTTCAGCGTTGAATCAAACGCGCCGTTAATGACACTGTGGAGCCGGCAGCAGTGGAGCGGGGCCAAGTGTTCAGATAGGCACTCCTACATAACATGCTTCTGTCTTCATGCATTTTCTCTCATGTCCCGGCTGTCTCCTTTGTACACATGTAGATCTGAACACATTCTAGTCTATGTAAAAGCCCTGGGAGGATAGCCTCACAGCTCCACATCGGATGTCTGGCTTCCCACGAGGGATGCTTTGAAATCTATCCATGTTTTTTTTTTTTTTTTTTTTTCTTCCTGCTTCTGCACCAGCATGCACACACTTTTTTTTTTCTCTTTTCAGTTACCTGCCGGTCATAAGCTCATCATCCTCACTCCGTCTCCTAAACGCAGTCACACTTACAGTAATCCTTGACATCCACGCTCCTCGGCCCTGCAGCGTCAATTCCTCTCAATGTCTTTCATGTTAAAAGTAAAACTCTTAAGCCGAGGCACACATTTTTTTAAAAATAACAGCACTTTTTTTTTTTTTTTTTTTTCTTTTTTTTGGAAGGCTAGACGTCCTGGCGGTGACTGATGGGTGATTTTAAGCCCCGTGCATTTTAGCGGCGAGAATGCCGAGGAAAATGGCGGAAGGAAGCAGTACGGTTTTATAACGGGAAGAGGACAATTTAGCACAGCAAGAAGTCCGGCTGATCGGAGTCAGAGACGTCTGGGAAATATAATTATGTGACCTATGAGTTCTAAGAAAGCCATTTGACCGGATGGAACATGGAATAAAGGTTTCTTGGGAAGAGTTAAACCTTCTGAAATCTTCTAATTGAAAAGTGGCAAATGTGTGCTAGAATGTGGGGAAAAAAAGGGCAAATCTGTGAAAAACAAACAAAAAACAAAACAAGCATCTATGATTGTTTTTTACTGTAAAAATATTTGACATATTAATAGACATTAAAACCTCACTATAATGTTTTATAATTGCATGCTATTGCTTTGTATTTTCCAGACTTTTTGCAGGTTTTTGTTAGTTTTGGAGAAGACAAAAGATCTAAGTTCCTTGTATTTTCAATCATAGTCATTCATTTTGTTATCACCTCAATATGAGGCATTTATCATTTGAAAATCTTGTAATAATAGACATTTACAGCCCTCTGCGTAGCTCTGTATATTTAGTCTGCATGCAAAACAATGATGTTGGCAAAATAGAGCTTGATACTTAATTTGTGCTTGCATTGTTTTGTGTAACAATTCTGAGACAATGGAAAGCAACAATGATAATCTAGATCGGAGTGTACAAACAAATTTCATTGAGGGCCACTCAGAGGTCTTCACGAAATACTAAAAATCTATATTTAAGTAAAAGTACTATTACTTCAAACTTACTTAGTTCTTCTTCTTGTTCTTCAGCTAGTTTCAAACCCAGATCCTTCTGATTGTAAGTCAAATGCAGTACCCACTACACCATAGAGGACAAAAACTACTTGCACTTCTTTAGACAAGTTAAAGCTTTACTTAAATAGAAAAAAAAAACATCCAAAATGTACTCGGAAAGTACTTTTTCTTTAGTTACTCTTCACCACTAGAGGTATCTACTAGTACACACTTAATCATTCACATGGGTACTTAGACATAGTTTTTACTCTGGATGCTCTTCCGCAATCACACATTTATCCAGGCTTGGAACTGGCACATACAGTAGAATAGCTGTAATCCCAAGTCCATCTCACCTGAAGCAGTCATATGAAGCTTTTACCCTTGCAGTAAAAAGTACTTCCTGTGAGTATTTGGGCCAATTGAGTGAGAGATTGTATTTTAAATTCACAAAGTCCATGTCATTGTATTATAACCTCATTGTCTGGCCATAGAGTTTTTATTGCTGCCAGAATTTGTGACTGTAGTAGCATGGGAGAGGAAGGAAATCTTAAAATACCCCAAATCCAAGTGTAGATTTGGTCTTTAATGAGCTTTATAGTCAATGGTTTAGTATAAAGTTTGTATGCATTGTTATGCATTTACCTTCTACTGTATTGTGATACTGTAGACATCAACAGGGAGCGGTTGGCTTTGCTACTGCCACAGACATTTATGAGGATTTCCTAAAGTTGGCAGACTGGTAGAGGCTAAAGAAGAGACGTAAAAGTGATAAACAGCTTCAATTTACTAATGCTGGCTTGTTTTCAGAGGATAGCGTACAGAGCATTACTTCCGCTAATGGTTTCTGAACATATGCAATTAAGACGGACAAGAAAACACTGCAATTGATTCAGCAGTGCTTTTTTTTTTTTTTTTTTTTTTTTTACAAATTAAACATAACATCGTATAGTCCAAGGTGAAAATAGTGCTATGAATCATGCCTTCTTTTGAAAAATGCACAACCCTGATTCTAAAAAGTTCAAACACTGTAAAAAAGAGATATATTTTAAGATAGCTTGTTTTGAATTTGATGGCAGCAACACATCTTAAAGAAGTTAGTACAAGGGCAACAAAATACTGGAAACGTTAGCGGTACTCAAAAAAATAATAATAAAAGAGCAGGAGGAGCAATTTTAACTATTTGAGATGCTTTTTTTGTAGATTGGTGGACTTACTGACCTGTGGCAATCTAACCTAATTAGTGACAAAATACTCCTTGAGCTGTACCACCCTGTCCCAATTTGTTTGAGCTGTGTTACTGTCATCAATCAAAATGAGCTGTCTTTATGCTCTATTCTTGTCTTTATTTACATTTTACATTGTGCTCCAACTTTTTCAGAATTAACTTTGTACAATTTCTGACCGCTCGTCTGACTTTTAAATTGGAAACGTGGCTTGGCTTGCTCCGCTGTTGTTCTCAGTAACATTTAAACGCAGCTAACCACATTTGAATCCAGATGTCTGCTTTTGGCACGGTACAAGGGGAGCCTAATTTGGTTTGCCAGCCTGTCACCTCCCTCGGCTACCATCCTGCTTGGCACAACGGTTCAACAAAAGACAAGTTTTATGCAAAATAGTTTACCAAAACAAAGACATCTCCAAGTATACTTCTGTGTAAAATATTGATTCAGACATTTTTGCAGTATTAAGTTGTCCAAAGAAATTTGTAAGAAAACTTTATTGATCCCAAAAGGCAACAGTGGACACAATATGGCGACTAGACACGGGTAATGATACGTCTAGCCTTCCCGACTACTTCAGTGATTGCTGCTCTCTTTGTTAGACTCTGACAATCTTTGAGCACACTTTTACTTTGCCATTTAGCCGATTCTTGTCTTTTACCGTCTGAAGAAAAGGTTTCAAGAAATGGCTAATAAAAGGTCTGATAAAAGTCTTCTGTCTCTAGTGAAGCTTTATAGATTTGTAGTCTCTAACATTTTGCTGTGTCTTAGGTCGGTTCAGTTTTTCACATTTTTTGATCCTGATTTGTTTCTGTAGAACTTGTCTTTTTTTGTTCACACTGCCACATTGATATCTTATTGATTAGTGGCTTTTAATATTTGCTTTGAGGCTGCAGGAGGTAGGAGCATGTTAAAAACCAGAGACCTATAACCTAAAGATGGTGAGGACATATGTGATACGAGGTAAGGCTTTACAAGAGAGTTATCTGAATATGCACATTACAAAACATGGGCATAAACAGTGTACAATCAGGAAAATACATCCATAAACGTAATAGTTAAAGTGATATAGTTAGACAACTTGCCTCCAAATTTCATATTAACAGAATTTACCAGAGCACAAATTCCAGCCAGCATATTCTAATAAATAAAAACTAAATACTAAATGATCTGAACTGACAACACAGATCTTTAAGCCGTTTGAGAATAAGAAGAGTTGCCTTTCTAAAATATTCAGCTAAATTCACAAGACAGACATGAACATGAGTCACAGTCATCAGATCCATGTCTTCTCCTTCAGGGTGCAGCCCTCAGCTATTTGCCTTTCAACATCATTTTGATAGATCACACACTACTTTTGTGGAATATGAAAATGATGGAAATAAAGTTTTGGAGCAACATTTATATTCAGCCAAAGACTTTTTTTGTTGTTATGGATACTGGTTATCAAAGCAATAAGTCCAATATACAAAAACAGTTATAGAGTCCACAACTGTTCACGGGAAAGTAGCGAATTTAAGCTGAAGTTATGAGTTCACGTGATAACAACCATGTATACAGAGAGCAGCATGTAAACAGAAGCTACGTTTCCCACTGACTACGATCTCCTGTTTATTTGGAGATTATTTCATGACTTTTTTGCTTCTACCATGAGTAAGCATGCTTACATATACTTTATTTTCACTCACAAATGTGTCCCCAGTTAAGACATAATGTTTACATAACACTGTGAGCTAGAGTCTGCACATGTTTTTATTTTGAAATATTCCTCTTCGCTGGTCCTGGGTCTGATTTCCTGTCTGGACTTTATGCATGAAGGCTCCAGCATCCATGAAAAATAGACTCAGTACGTATTTTTGTCAGAACACGGGACACAGACACATACTGCAACACAGCCAGTGTGAACTCAGCCACTGACTTTAATGGCATCTATTTGTTACAGAGGATGTACAGGACATGTAATGGATACGTAGTGTATTTAGTGTGAACTGGGCTCAAGTCTTTTCTGTAACAACTGTGAAAGTTGTGTGTCTCCTTATTGTGTTCTGGGCTGGGTTTGAACTATGGTAATGGATTTTAGTGCTGTTTACTTGGATATTGGGTATAAAAAATATGTAGCCTACTGATCTGAAGCCATAACCATAATTGTTAATCAGATTATACAGCACACTCTAAGCCTAGCCCTATACTGCATGGAATGTCCTGAAAACAAATATACAGTATTGTATTTCCCTAAACAGAAAATATGCTTACAGGCATGGCTGGCAGCAGTACAGGACGAGGGTGGGCTCAGCCCACCCAAATTTAATTCTTGCCCATCCAATCGTTTCAGATCCCCTTGTAACTTCTGGTTGGGCCCCCTAGAGAGGGTTGGCCGAGGCGCAGTGTATATCATTACTTTTCTTTACAAGCAGCAGGTGCTGGGTGAGCTCCAGGTCCCTCAGCAGTGAGGGGCAGACTGTAGCCTACCGTCTGCTCTGTTTCAGCAAATGCACCTAAAGTTTATGAATTAAAGAGACTTCATCACTGATTAGGGCTGGGCACGCCAACAATAATTTTATTGTGCGTAAACACAAGTGATGGCTCAGTCATGAGCAAGCCCATTCATAGAGCTGCTCCTGTCAGTGAGACGTGTCTGTCTCGCTCTTTCTCTCTCTGACCAATGCAGAATGGGTTATATTTGTAAATGGGTGCACACAGGCCAGAGGATAAATAGAGAGATATGACAGACCATGGCCTTGACAGAGAAGACTTTTAGTTTCCTTACAGTGTTTGTTTCATGTGAATCAGCCCAGGCATCACTGAAATACAAACCACTAAAATCTTAGTACCATTAAGAATTTAAATATAGTCTGTTAAATATACGCACTCCTGATTAATGCTATCGGCGGCAACATGCAGAGTTTTCAGATCATATCACTGATTTTGCTTTAAAAAAAATAATAAAAAAAGAGATACCACCTCCCATATTTTTTTTGATAGTCATGGGGAAAGAGAAGTGACCAGACAGGGGCAGGATGACACAAGGGAGCCAGACAGGAGGAGAGACTTGTGAATAGAAAAAAATAAGGTCTGCTCTACAGGTTAAAAAACATTCCAATAGTAAATTTCTACTTTAAACAGAAGCATTTTTTATGTAGTTCTATCTGCTGCAGGCTAGTGTTCCTTATCTGCAAAATAGTGACAGTAAATAAAACAAATGTTGGCAGTGAATGTGTAATAGATATGACATAAATAAACTATATTTGAACATAATGCTGATATTGGCAACCTACCTAATGCTTGTCTTATTACCAGCTTTCATTCTTTTTCAAAATACACATACACAAGTGACATACAGCATAGGACAAGCTATGAGAATATTAACCCCATCACATGAGCAGCTGCCAGAGTTGTTAGTAAACATAAGGGGCTTAGAACGCAGCCTTGTGGTGCCTCTTTCATTATTACTATATAAACACACAGCATTCCTTCACTAATCCCAGCAGGCTACTTCATTAGTCGGGGGAATCCTGTCACTCACTGCCTCTCTGCATGGACTCACGCTGTTCCTTACCATCACACTGCTTTTCATTATCTCCACTCCCTCCGTTACATGCCATTCAGCGGGTCAGTGCTATAGGGCTAAGTGATTAATTAGCAACAACAACACAACTTTACCTCGACAGCAGAGCTTGATGGGTTTAAGGCCTTTGAGCTGGCTCATGAGCTCTACAAAACACAACTGAGATGGTACAAGGAGAAAATAGAGGGAAGAAATCAATACTGTCAGTGGGGCGAAGGAATGGGCTCTGAGGGAAAGCATAGACCTCTGATAATAGGGTGCTTTATATGGAGTAAAGAGATGGCTGTAAAATCGGCATTTTCTGGCACCTATATTAAGGTATGAAATAATTGTTTTGAGATTTTGTGAGTTGATGCACTATGAAATTATTATCACTTTTTTTTTTTTTTAATCTTCAGCAAATGACATGGAGGATTATAGCCTTATAATTTGAGCTTTAAAATGTAAATATCTCACTCTGATTGGAGGGGCACTAATTTGAGTTTTTTGTTTGTTTGTTTGTTTGTTTGTTTGTTTGTTTTTTTCAGAACCAGAATAAAGGACTACAGCTTATTTAAACTAAGGTTGAGCATTGTGTTGTGTTATGTTCATGAACTTTCATCACCTAAACCCAAAGTGTTTTTGTTGCTATCTATAAATGAATCAAAGATTAATTTTAGCCTACACACATCATGCAGTTATTTATGTTATGTACTGTGTAAACAACATAAAGTTTAGCATTGGCTATGAAGGCTGTTGTAAAAAATGAGTTGAAACTGGTCACATTAGGTACAAAGATAATTAAATATGTGCTCATTAATGAAGTGTTTTACATTTGAGAAGGCTCAAAGACAAAATATTATAAAGTAGAGGATTTAAATACAAGACTATTAATAAAGGTAGTAGAAGTATATAGTAGTAACAGTATTGTTCTGTATAATTACAGAAATAGGATTGTGTGTCAATTGCATTAAAATTAGGTAAGGGACAGTCAATGTAATGTGGATGCATGTTCTTACGAGGGTATTTTGAGCTGTTTTGAGACATTTTAAGGCAATTTTGAGCATGTTCAAAATTTTGTCAAATTTGGTCACAGACAACTGCCACAGACCTTTCGAAAAACACCATTTTTGGGTCATGTCTGTTTTCACTTCAAAAATTGTTTAAAAGGCCAAATAGTGCACAGATATGTTCTTCGGGAGTATTTGGGCTGTTTTGAAGCATTTTAAGGGAGTTTTTCGTCAAATTTGGTCCCAGACGACAACCACTGATCTGTTCAACAATGTGATTTTGGGTCATGTCTGTTTTTACTCAGAAAATTGTCCTAAATGCCAAATTATGCATAGTTATCTACTTCTGGGGGTATTTTGGATCGTTTTGAGGCATTTCGAATTTGGTAAAATTTAGTCCAAGACGATATCACGGGAACAAGTGAGAGACGCATCCCAAAAACACAGACTGAATTTCATTGTCTCTAATGCCTCTAATTCTATTGCAGTGTTCAGTAATTTAAACATGACCCAAACCTAATAAATAATGGGGGTGTTATGCATCTTCATAATGTATTTTCTCCAAAGGCCAATTTTAATAAGCAATATTATAATTATAGTACTTTTAAAATATTACTGTACAGTTTTTCTTTCCCTCCTTAGTTTAGCTTAGTTTTTTCTGCCCAATGCATTTTACTCCAAGTTCCCTGCACCTCCTCCAGTTCCCTCCTCTTCCTCATGTTCGCAGCCCTCTGTCGTACCCCCTTAACTTCTTTTACACTTCTCAAATTATCAAGTGGCTGTGCTGGAGCTTTTAAAATGCTGTTTTCACTTAGCAGGGATACCTTCGCCTTCAGGAACAGCAGTTTTCAATTATCTGTCTGGCTTGGTGCGGCCAGAGAACAAGGCTAGAAGAGCATCCTCTGAATTCCCACTCATATTTAACCATTCACCGGTACTTTAAAGTCACTGGAGTTGTCTACCAGCCACACTCTTTCTCTCTCAGTCTGCTAAGCTCCTGGCATCGCTTGTTTTTCCATCAGTACTTTTAAGGGTATGTTTTTGCATCATCCAGAAAGGCTACCGGCTTTGTTTCATAACTTTCATATAAATATGCAAGGAGGTTTGGCAAAGCCTGCTCCATTGGGCAGTCAATTAGTTTGCTGCCTGGGAACTCGCCGAAGCTAAGAATATTCTGTATTTTTTTTCACTTTATAAAATACTCAACATAGAAGTTACCATTTTGTTAAAGGCAGGTTGTATAGTTTTTGGGCTTTTTTGGTGACAAACAGCTATGGTGCCCTGCAAGGGAACAAACCCAGTAACAGTTTGATTGTACAACAAAACAAATTAAAAAAAATCATTTTACAGGAGTTGTGGGTGGCTGGAGCCTGTTCCAGCAACTATGGGCCTTAAATGGACAAGGGCCAGCGAAAACACAGGCTGACACTGAGACATACTTGGACAGATAACTATTCCATCACAACCATTCACTAGGGGCAATTTAGAGTTATCAGTGTATGCAACACATTACAAGTCCCCTATTTTTTAAGCTTTTAACTATGTTATAACAAAGGTTTCACCTCAAAAACATACCTGGAGTAGTATTTTGTTTAGTTTATGCAAGTTTTCTGTATACTTGACCTCTGCCCTTCTCAAGAGCTGAAAATGCTCTGTCTCACGTCTTTACGTAGAAGACACATGAAAGCAGGAAGTGCTCCTGTGCATTTCTAAATTTCTAAAGCCCACACACCGTCACCAGACTGATAACTGACTGATAATTTCAGTGCTTAAATTGTCATCAATATGAAGCAGTCAGCTCATTTATCAATCTGTTAGCCTTACGTTGCTAGCCATGTTAAATAGCTATATATATATATATATATATATATATATATATATATATATATATATATATATATATATAGCTATTATATATATATATATATATATATATATATATATATATATATATATATATATATATATATATAATGTGAAATCTTAATGCAAATGTGTCCAACATTATTTCAAAATCCTGAGAAAAGAATAATACAGCTCCTTTAACGTCTCAGGGATGTGGGAGGAAGTTTGTAACTGCACTGAGAAAACCCGGAGCAACACAAGGAGGACATGCAGGCTCCACTCAGAGAGTCATCGGCCTGGGGATCAAACTCACAATCTCCTTGCTGAGTGGTAAAAGTGCTAACCAATGCAATTTTTGTAACAAGAGTGTGCTTCCCCTCTGGTAGTGGTCAGTTTGTCCTTTTTGAGAAGCTGCAGAAACACTAAGTAACAGCTAATAATGGTATTTCATTGTGATTGGACATTACTGAATAGTGTTCCATTTTATATTTACTAGAACACAGAAAGATATCCACCTTAAAAATCAATACCTCACTCATTAAAGAAACATTTTTCAAGTGTCATAAAACATGATTAAACATGCCTATCACAAGCAAAGTTCCATAAGCTACATGCATACTTTTATATCAGTTTACAGTGCAACATTTTAAAGTGGAAAATGTTCTTGGCTTCTTTTCATGCTTGGTGTGTACAGCTTTCTGAAAAGTTGCTTTGCTTTCAGCATGTGGCCCTGAAAGTCACCAGTTAATCACAGGGCTAGCACTCGTAGACAGACGCTGACAGGTAGCTATCCCCTCACACATTTATTCACAAAGCGGAATGGGAACACTTGGAGGGGGTCAGACTGCTCGGAGAGAAGTGCCGCAGCAGCACAAAGAAGCCGTCCAGACTCCACGTGACATTGCTTTCTGCAGGAATACATTGCTTTTTGGACTCTGCATGCTTTTATAGCTGGCAACATGGCTGAGATGTGACGAGTTATCCACTTGATATAATACATCCATTGTTAAGGGTCAGTGACTGGGGGCTGGAGCCAAGCCTTGTCTGGTCAAATGCTCATATTATAGACAGTGATGTGAGCTGATTTTTTTCCCAGTACCTGAGACCAGGATTGGCAAAGATAAACCTTCATATCAAAATCAATAAAGAGGCTGTACCTTTCCTCAGGTGTAACAGCTATAACTGAAATCAATGTGGGGAAAGGCATGTGTTTAAAGATCATGTAATTGATAGCAGATGTAGTGTGTGTATAGCAGAATGACCTCTGGAGTGTGGCCAAATATGTATTAAGCAAGATGACATGTGGTATAATGGGAGGCAGCTGCACACGATGGCAAGAGTCCAATAGTGGCGCACAGTTTGAGCAAACCATGGGAATATGAAATGTCAATGTGGCGGTCTTTCTCAAGGACGCAGAGACATGAGAATGAATGCAGCGTCTTACTGCCTAATAGAGTTTAAATGTGGCCAGTAATGCTTTTTAATTAGAATTGGGAAAGTCATTTAATTAGCTTTTCATTTGAAGGTTAACTGACCCTGTCCCGGACGAGCCCCCAAATAGGAATATACTAAAAAGCATGGTTTAACTTATAAGAATTGACCATACAAACAGGCAACTAACTACTGATTTGACAAAACACACATTTTTAGACTTTTACATGCATGTCTTTGAACAGTAACAGTAAGCAGGTGTGACCAACAAAAACCCACGTCAACAATAGGTGAATCTGATAAACTATGTTGTGGGGTTTTAGGGTTCAGGCTATTGTCCAGTGTACTCAGGCCCAAATTAGCTGGGATAGGCCCCAGTTTTGAGTGTTTGACCATTGTTTAACCTGAGTCCTGGCCCCATTGAGGACCTATTGTGGACCTATTGTACATGTTTTGTCAGTTGTCCTAAATTCAGGCCATAGAGCAGGGCCTTGATGTTTTTGTGGAGTTACACTTAGATGTATTAGTCTATGTCATGTATGTTTGTGTGTAATGTTATATGTATAGTATTTTTGTGGCAGTATCCAAGACAAATTTCCTTTGGGACAAATAAAGCAATCTTGAATTTTGTGTATATATACCATTAGTGTAGCAGCTTATACTTTTTTAATACTTGAATCCAAGCTTCAACACTGAGCCAAATCAGTAGCAATATAGAAATTTATTGCCCATTACAAGTGGCATACCCTGTAATTGAGCTGACTCAAACATCAGTATTAATTTTCGCAGTTTGCATAAATGTGTTTCTTAAACACCTGGTTGTGTCGCCCTGTCGCCAAGAGATGGTAATGAGTTCAGAGAAGTAGTGAAGGGTGCTTACTGAGAGCCACACTGCTCTTTCCCACACTGTTCCCTACACCTGGCTGTAACTAGTGTTGTGTGTCCTTGTGCCCACAGAGGGAGGTCAGGTCAACAACAACGTGGGAGGGGGCCTGAACATGGCCCAACAGCACCCGTATCCCGCCCTCAGCCAGCTGGCACATGTCTACGAACAGCAGCAGCAGCAGAACAAGGATCTCAACAAGTACGCCTCGCTCAAGGCTGTGGGTGAGTGTCTGTCAACTTCTATTACTTTGTATCATCAAAATACACACCACAGTGCAGTCAGTATTGATTCTGGGGAGTGTGAAGCCAGTTGTCCCAGAACACACAGAGAGATTTCAACTTAAGTTATGAAATATGTGAAATAAAGGTGATTTATGATCAATAGGGCAGGACGTACAGGAGTATTCTTATACAAAGACAAAGGAGAGCAGGGCCTTGTACTAACCCCTTGATTTTATTCAAGGGTCATCTACATGGGTCAAACTGATAACCTGGTCCAGAACAGGTTCCAGGAAGATGATGAAACTAACAGCAACTAGAAACACAAATATGTGGTGGAGGGAAAAAAATTTCATGATTCAAGAAAATCAACAGGTAAACAAGTGCCAAAGCTAAAAAAGTATAAAGTTTGGCATGCTCTCACTAGTAGG
The DNA here is from genome assembly GCA_020698575.1 of Bostrychus sinensis. NCBI lineage: Eukaryota > Metazoa > Chordata > Actinopteri > Gobiiformes > Eleotridae > Bostrychus > Bostrychus sinensis. The sequence goes on along the minus strand of CM036260.1, from coordinate 10,694,571 downwards.
ATTAGTGCTACAGAGTTATATGTACAGGTCTGTTGTGGCTGAGCCCTACCCTCACCTATGATCATGAGCTGTGGGTCATAACTGGAACAACACAAACACAAAATGTGTTCATTTCCTTCAAAGGGTGAGTTGGAGATGCATGGTCACTCAAAAGCAGCTCAAAGTAGAGCCACTGCTCCACTACATATAAAGGAGCGAGCTGAGGTGTCTCGGCTATCTGTTTGAATACCTCCTGGGTGCATCCCCTGTTGAAATTATCCAACAGTTGTCCCACCACAAGAGCTAAAAGAAGTGTTAGGGAAAATTAAAACATGGCCAAATGGGTTTAGACTGCTGCTCCCAAAACCCGGTCACAGATAACACAGTACAACTGCTCTAGACCCTGAAATACTGTATGTTAGGTTTGGTCTAATTTGGGTAGCTTCAACTTGCTTTGTGGTACATTCCTGAAGTGGTTTAATAAAGTATTTCCTCATGGTGATTGTTAATGAGGTTTTATATTGTTTGTTGGCAGTAAAAAATGACTGTAGTTATCCCAAATACAGCATTTTCAGGGCTAGCGGTATAAATATGACTAAACTATAGCACTCTGCCTAGTGGATTTGACAGTTTTTATTGATCTCACTACCCTACTGGACGTGCTGGACGACCCAAACAGCTTGCCTATCAAGCTGTTTGCCTGTTTAATTCATCCCGCCGATGTGAATGAGCTCAGCTGCATCTATTTGAATCTGCCTCATGTGTTACTGGCACATCACTATTTCATAACTCAGCGAAGACTGACTGGTGAATTTTTCAGTGTCGGCTTGTTTATGCTGGACAGGTGCCCTGCCCCACGCTTCATTTGGTATTCAGTCCAGCCCGGGCAGATATTATCCTCAAAGATTTCTGTGCAAACACTTACAAGATGCCATTTGTCTGGCCTTTATCAGAAAAAAATAACCATCACCGCTTGTTTGTCGACACTCCTGCAGCATGTCAAGCAGGTTTATAGTCTGAAATAGAAACAGGACTGCCACATTTAAAGCTAAATCTTAAGCACTACTGTTTTTTGTCATATGTATGCATTTAATATGAATATGTATAGCGGCTATAATGCATTTTCCCTTCATGAAAATTTTGTGGCTTTCACATTAATCTTGTCTGTCAGCTCTCAGTTTAACAAGCTTTGATGAGGAAGCACAGGATTTAGTACAATCCAGGAAACTTCTAACCTTCAAAGTTATTTACTATCCATGCATACAGTAACATACCTCTTAGCATCCAGTGATTTGTAGCTTATAGATTTTAGCTCTGTGATTAGGGTTGTCCATAGCAGGAGGTCAGGGGTTTGATTCGCTCATGGGATGACCAAAAGTCCAGTGACAGTATGTGGCTAAGTGCAGTAGACAGGGCATCTGGCCTGCCAAATTACTAATGCAAATGATTTGCTATGGGTGACCCCTGAAAGAAAGGGAACAGCTGAAAAGGACTTTCTTTTGTAGTTCTGTACGTGGGTCACAACTAAATAATCATATGGGATGATCAGATAAAACTGGCTCTCACAATTGGATCAGTCTAGAACCACTGCTTTAACCCAGGTATACACTGCACAATTTTGAAAGGCTCCTAATTATGGAAAACATAATTTGTCGTAACCCAAAAACAGTAGTCATATGTCCTATAGTGAGACAGGGACAAAGATCTCAGATAGATCTGTTTTACAACCAAAGATGAGCTGTGACAGATATCAAACATGTGTCACATATTTTGGAAGATTCATCTTAGAGTGTGTCAGCCTCTTGCTGCACCTATGATCTCTGTCAGATGTGTGACCAGGAGGAAAACATCAGCACATCCTCAAAGCAACAACAGTGTCCAGCCACAAATGTGACCATTTACCTATTGATTTATTTACTTTTCCACGCACAAAAACACCACTAGAGCAAGCAGCACAAGCTTCCAGATCAGCGACGCTATGATGCCATAAACACTGAAATTTGCTCCAACTGACTTCGGCCATAGCCATTTGAACCCTCGCACCTTGTGAACAAGCAGTAGTTTACAGTTTACGCTTTACAGAACATGCAGGGTGCCTTCTATAAAACAAATCATGCCGTGCATACCCGGCATTTAAGAAAACCATTTTGTGCAGAACTTAGATTTTTTTTTTTTTTTTTTTTTTTTGGCTATACCTGTTAAGCATTGCCAAAACTGTATCATGGTCTGTTTAAATTACACACAAAAAGTGCAGTTCACAGTAAAAAGGTCTGCTTGAAACATCTACAAAATTATCAACAGTACCACAAAGGAAATTGAATTTGGCAGAGAACTCTAGCCCGGACTTCCTCTGTTTGAAAATATAAACGTTTTTTCTTATATCATGGTGCATTTAAGCAGCCTGACTCATCACCCAGACCTGACTATAATAGATTATCATGCTTGTTTATGCAGAATACCACTTTGTGCCCTGGAAGCATGAGGGCTGGTTATTTTCCTCCGTTGTGTAATCATGCTAGGAGTTTATATAACGGCCAGAAAATTTTAAGAACCCAGAAATGTATGAATGATAAGTGGACTTGTCATATTTTAAGCTAAAAGCCACCAAAATATTTGCATATCAATGAGAAACGCCTACTGCTGATTAACACTGCCTTTCAAAAGCCCTGGACCCTTGCATCTGTATTGTTTGTTGTATTTTTTATAATTCCCAAATAAGTGGCCGAATATAGACACCAGACAATACGGTATTTTCAGCTCTATTTGATTGCACAAAAAGCAGGAAGCATATTTATGTCAATCCCAGGGGATGAGACAACAAAGGCACTCAAGATTTAGCAGCTATACTCCGAAACCAGACGCACCACAGAGGAGACAATTCCTCCACTGACAGGAGCCGCCATTGATCCGCGTCCACACACTGCTGGAATTTGAGCAAAGGGATAAAAAAAATAAATAAATAACGCCGTCCTCTCAACTGGAAGACATTATACCGGCAATGTTAGGGCTACAATTTCCTTTCATCTCGCAGACATTAAACCAACAGATGGATGCGGCACACACTCTAGGGAGATGTAGAGAATCTAGTCGTGGAAATGGGAAGAGGCAGGTTAGGGAGGGGGTGGCGGGATAATTCCAGCCTGATGGCAAAGATGAGCAGTGTGGTGGAACACATCATCAAATCTACTACTCAGGTTGATTGCCAACAGCTCCCAAAATGATACGTACTACGCTAGAAAGAAGTGTGTTATAACAGTGGGACCTATGATGTTTTGTAGCTTTCATTAGGTTAAAGATTAAAAGAAACTGCGAGTCTGTATGTTTGGTTATGTTAAGGCCCAAAAAGGTTCTTCTGGATAAGTTATGGTCAAAAATATCCTTCACTCTTGATATGTGGTTAGGTTTTGCCACATAAACTCTGCCACTCTTTTTTTGGAATCTTGGTGTTACACAGGGCTGAAAGTAAGCCGGTACGGCCGGTACTACATACCGGCATAAGATTTAGAGGGGGTACGCAGTACCGGGTAGAAAGAAATCAGCTGTCCGACAGGTCTTTGCAGCTTTTACACACATTAGAAAGCAGCCGCGGACCGTGGACGCTTTTATGAGGAAAAAAAAATCTGACGCTAAAGCATGTGAACCAGGCAGTGCTTTATCTCATTATATCTGTGTCTGTGTGTTTTTTAGTGGCTTATGATCGCTCCGTGATAGTGATTTAATGCACAGAATGTCCCTCTCCCCTCTCATCATTCACTGATTGTCTCGCTTCCTTTAAACAAACGCATTGAACGTGCGCGTCTTAAGCCCAAAGCACACCTGGAGTGCCGCCTAAAATTACACCAAACGCTTGAGAAGGTTTTAATCAGTGGTCCTCAACCCGTCGATCGTGATCTACCGTCGATCGTAAAAGCAGTGCGGGTAGATCGGGGAGCCATGTCTTTCCAAATAAAGTCATTTGTCTATGGCATTTGAACGCCCCGCAGATGGATCAGTCTGAGATTCTTTCTAAAACACGAGACACCGCGGAAGCGCGAGGAAACCGCACGAGCTACGAACTAAACAGAATACAAGCAACTTAATAACAATCAGAGTTCTGGCCGCTTTCACTTCTGTTCTGTTGTGGAGGCTGCGGGCGGCTCGCGCTCCGCGGCCGCTCTGAACATTGCCATGGGGCTGACGCGCACACACACGCACACACACACACACACACACACACGAGGAGAGGCAGCGGTATCAGGGAGGAGACAGGTGAGGAAGGTGTCAGAGCCTGATGTATGTCACCTGTTTGCTTTGTTTTTGTTACTGCAGAAGTACGGGGGCCATGTGTGCGCCTCATAGAAAACAATAGGGGCATATTTTTTGACGTGCGTCCAGTGTGTGTTGGCCTTTATAGGGTGCGTTTGATTTGTTTTCAAACCCTGTTAAACCCTGTATAAGCCATGTCTATATTTTTCATTTATAGTCAAGATTCATTCTTAACCTCGTATATCTGCTTTAAGCAAAAATCTACTTTCACCCCTGGTGTTACGAGTAGGGAGTTTTTTTTTTCAATCACGAATGTTTGAGTAATCCTAATATTATGTTTATTGTGAGTCTTATAATTTAATTTAGATCAGCATCTTACATTTTGTTGGTCAGAAAACGCAATTATTATTTAAAAAACCTTATTTGAAGAAACTCATTGTTATGGGCCAGGCTGGTCTAGGGATTAGTTCGGCACAGTAACAAAAGGTAAAGATGAAGAAAAATGATGGAAAGCGGTGGCGTGCACAAAAACATAATTAAAGATTTTTTATTACAAAAATGGCGGTCACCTGAGTGCAAGACGACAACAAAAAACAAACAGATAGCACTGGAGCTTTAACACTCATTTGACTCTGAGAAACGCTCAGATTAGGTCCCTGCCACTTTAAGAGCCCTCCCTCTCTGCTGTCCCGCTGCTGTCACTCCCATTCAGCACTTCCAAGCCTGTGGAGTACACGTGGTTTCTTTGGTTGCTGCAGGGGAGGCGTGAGCTGTAGCAGTGCTTCCTGAACAGGACAGTACCATGAGTAGGGTGACCACCTCAAAAAGTACTAAAAGTGGGACAAGCAGTGTGATTTGGTGGGACATGGTGGGACACACTCGAGAAATAAATCTTTTGATATAACTCTAACTTACCAAGTTACTGAGATTCAAGTTACTACAGTTTAGGGCCTATAACACACTTGATGTACTGTTTTCATCACAAAAACACATATTTTGCAAAGTAATGTATTTACTGAGATGTATAATAATGTAATGTATTTACTACTTTATTTATTGGAATAAAAAAGGAGGAACAGAAAAAGATCTGAGCTTTCAGTCTGCATTTTCTCAAAATAATCCAGCAGCAACCCTAGCTCACAGCTCCATGGAGAGTCCGGTCCTGAAACACAGAGGCAGCAACACCAACCTTATATTTAACCTATCAAGATAGGACAATTACAAATATTTATTCTACATTGTATTCAAGGAATAGTGAACTTACCTTCTAGTTCTTAACTTGAATCTCTAATTTTTATGAGATCCACTGAGCACCAATGAAAAAGAGGGACATTCTCTTAATCAGTGGGTTGGAGGGACAGAGGCCTAAATGGCTGTGCAGTATTACCAAAAGTAGGACAGGTGGCCCTAACCATGAGGGGGAGGGGCGTGGTTAGGTGGAAATGGCAGACACCCGTGAAACGAGCCGTTTTGACTTTGCACAAACTCAATGTAAAAGAATAGAGGATTACTCAAACATGCACAAAAGAAACAAAAACACGACTCCAGGTATGTTTTTGATCAGAAAACAACATTATAACATAACAGTAAGCTCAGAAAAGTTGATGTGGCATAATATAGCCCCCTTTAAGAGCTTAAAAGGTCTTGAATGTTGTACTAAAGTTTAAGCTCACACACGACTTGGCGTGCATTATTAACTTGCACCACTCAAACACTATTGTGAACATTCACAGCAGTTACAATGTTGCGGCTATTTGAAGGTGATTCACTTTTCTGTGAGTCAATTTCTTCCCTGGACACCTGTAAAAGCAGCAGTTCTCTTCAGGACACAACATTTAATATCTAAAAAGGCTTTGGAAAATGGTTGGAAGTCGTGTAAAACGTCCACACAGTCAAGTTAATGGGACGGAGCGTGCACAACTCCTATTGAATGCAGACCATTTTGAAAAAGACTGAATTGGCTCCAAGCTCTATGAAGAGAAAACTACTTAAACCTTTTGGCTACTTGGTTTTTATCTGTCCACTTTAGCTTCTTTTGTTGCCATTTTGAAAAAAAGATCTCATCCATCTAAAGTTTTTCTTTCGTCACTTCATTCATGCAACTTTTAATGTCATTTTTTCCTCTTCTATACCCCCTACCTTCTTTCATTCTCACACTCCTCCCCCTCGCAGCACTCTTCAAAAGCGCCTCACCATTGTCTGCCCTCTCTACATTTTCCCCATTTGCCTTTTTTTCTGCCGCTCTTCCTTTGCCCCCTCTCCTACACACTGTCCTCTTCACCTCCATCACATGCCGTTTTGGCTTCTTGAAGAATCATTGGCCGGGCTAATCTGGATCCTGCCTTTCCAGCGGCTCGTATCTGATTGCACTGGTGTAATTGAAGCCGGGCCGACCCACTTCTTCAGGCTCACACTTGACTGACAGATTTCCATTCCACAAGTGGTATTCAAAGAGGCTGCCGTGAAATGATTGGAAAGCTGTTGGCAGATAGTGGCATTACTGTTTGGGAATGATGGAAATGTCATACAGGAGGTGAAGGAGAGTGGGAGGGCATCAGTGCCAGCCGGCACATCTTAATCGTTCTGAAGTCCTACAGCAAAACGATGGAGCTTATTTTAAATCTGAAACACAATGACATGAAAAGATAACAGTTAAAACCTAAAAACCCAGTGAATTAAAAGCTTTTCTAAACTAGAAGCACGAGGAGAGCAACCCTGACACCAGTGGGCATTACGTGCATTTACGAGAATTCACGGGTGCTGTACTTTTTTCCTGTAGCACCACATTCTACTGAGCACAAACCATGAAAGAGCTTAAAAATGTATGTATGTTTGCCTCTAAACACTGGATTTTTTCTTAAAAAAAAAAAAGGAGGGGGGGGGGGGGTAGTTTTAAGCTTAAAGGTTACATCGAGTTGTTTTAAAATTGACTTAACTTTCCCTATAGCGTGTATAAAACCAATCTCATGAGAAATTAAACACTCTCTGCAAACCACACACCCCTGTCTGCGTTCCCCCCTTTTCTTCTAATTGCCTCTGACACTTTCGCAATGGTCCTCTGTCCCGCTGATAAGCCACACTTCTGTCAATCAATATCCATCTCCACTGTCCCTCTGTGCATCTATATAAGGTCACTTTATCGAATTTCAGCCTCAACCAAAGCTCAGGGCAGCTAATAAAGGCCCAGGATGCAGACCTGTGAGAGGAAGGCTGTCCGGTCCAAGTACAAATGACCAATTACTGAAGACTTTTCATGTAGATCCGCAAAACATCCCTTAAGCGCTAAAAGCATGTTTTAAAGGAAATCTATAGTGACTCTGGACAGTACTGCCTTAGATTTTTTTTTTTTTTTTTTTAAGTTGGTATTTGGTACAGTTTACAGACTCTAATATACCTCAGAAATATTCAGAGTGAGCCACCCTTTGAGCAAGTCCCAATGTTCTTTGGTTTTCAACTGTTTGCTAAGGTTTAATAGCAGTATACAGCTTTTTTCTATGGTCTGTCTGCTTTCTCACTTCTTTTGACTGGCTCTGAGTTCACAGTTTGCACAACTGTCTCATAATCTACAGTGGCTCAGAATGTAAAGACATTAGCCTCTTTTACTTCATGTTCAGCACAGTGTATCATACTCAATGTTCACTATATACTTATGCTGATTAGCCCTGTGTCTTTTGATTTAAAAAGGCTGTTATTGTATTATGTGTATCTAGTCTAGCTATAGGGGTTTTTACACACTGTCCAGTGCTGTCTAGGTTGCTGTGCTTGCTCCTGCACTTGATAGGAAAGTGGTCTCATGTTTGAAGAACCAAACAGGATTTCACTCAGACATGCTCTTTATTTGTAGTCAGTAATCATTTCAACAGTTGATAGTCGATAGGTGAAAAACCTTCAAGCAAGCAAATAAATGCATACGTAAATACAACATACTTTTTACAAATCAAAATTTTTAGCAGCTTTATTTGTATCTGGTAGATTTTTAAATAAAGGAATTTTTAGCTTGAAATATTTATACTTTAACAGAAAGCTATTAGCTGCATTCAGATTTAATAAATGCTTTTAACTAGCAATTAAATAAACACTTTTAAATTAACTGTTTTTATCAGAATACAATTTTATACACACAGTTGTAGCCTTAGCTTTTTAACTTCAATTTAAACTAACGTTCTTTAGGTACAAAGCAAAATAATTCATATTTTTACAACAAAAATAGGCTCCACTGAATGCACCGCCACTAGTTTTCTGTGAAAGAGGAACATTTTTAACGAGGAAATGTTCGCTCAGGGTCCTTACCAGCTGTGTTTTGTGAAAGTACGTGAGTCCAGGAAGCGTTTAGCTGTGCAGAGCTCTGTGCTGTCCACAGTAGATGGCCGTGCTGCTTAAAAACCACACCAGGCGCACGCAGCTGAATTCAAATCACCTGCTCCTGTTGCCACACACAGCAGGAGCAAGCGGCCGCGCCTCCATGCGATGATGGGGAAGCACCTTCTTAGTTTGCCATGATGTAAACATCTGCATTGATCTGAGTTAGTAGACAGTGCAGTTGAAATATAGCAGGTGGGGAAAGGAGCTTCATTACTTCCTTACACACCTTCTTTAGCACAGGAAGCTCAGGATGTTCCTCATCAAGCAGTGAGGAGCAAGGAGGTATCCCACAATCCACTGTGCCATGTCTTGAGTGTTTCTGAACAGAGCTGAATAAGTTTTAATGTATTCGAATTCAGCCTCAAATCTATGTTTGCATCGTCAGTCATATGACATTATTAAACATAACTTCTGATGATAACGCAGATTACAAAATGATATCCACACATCTCTCCTCTGATTTAATCCTCAGAATCCTCTTAAAATGCAAATGAGAGTCAGACACAAATAAAGTTCCGATGACATTAGGCTGGTGTAACTTAAATTCTCTTGTTTAAATGATGTTGGAAGATCTTTCGACATGTATTCTGTCTTTCTCTTTGCATCACTGATCAAAAGCAGTGATTTCCATTTCCAGTATTTATCCTCCAAATGTTTGTCAGTGGATTTGAATAGTTTAGCAGCTTACAGTCTGCTATTGTATCAGGCCTGAATATTTTTACATTGGGAAGTAGCTTTGTTTGTGAAGACAGTAAAACCTGAGAGGGAGTAGTAAGACCCATATGCAGATGTTTGATGTAGGTACTGCATAAAGGACAGGAGTTTGTCCAAATCACAGGTATTCACTGAGAAGCGACCAGGTTCTTGTTAGCCCTATAAGCTACTGCAACATGTTCTATAATCGGCCTCTCCACCAGCAAACACACACTAACACATTCATACAGGCAAGGTGGATGAAGTGCAGTGATTGAACCACCAACCTTTGGGATTTAGGGGGCGAACAACTATCGATGGAGCCATATACTTTGTTGTAAACTTCACTATGGCCACCTTAATTGGAATTCTTCATTGGATCTTATGGTAAAAATGTATATTGGTTTATTTGTCCAGCTGTACAGTAGAGCAGACACACTACAGCCGTCAAGCCTGTCTGATATCCAGGTTTATTAATACATTTATGACTCAGACATTCTTGCTGGCACCTTAGCTGGGGTGACCAGATGTGCCTTTCTAATGGGGACAGTCCCAGTTTTAGGCTCCTTGTCTTGAAGCAACTGTTGAGCGATGGATCTGCCACATTAGGGTTCACAAACAGTTCAGACACATTCCTCATCTCTATAGAAAAGTGTAAGACACTTTTGTCAGCAAATTTATTTATCCAGATATAGCCATCATGTTCAAAACAAACAGAACTAGCTTTATTTTGTACCTTGATAAGTTCAAATGCACCATAGTTTGTGAAAGAAATGGGTGTCCCAGTTTTTGGGCCTAGAAATTGGGTCACCCTATTAGCATAATCTTTCTGTAGCCACTAAGCTAATGCTATGCCTCTTATGTTCTCACCCTCCAAAATAAGGTGTGGCAAAAAGCTATGACTATTTTAGCCAAACCTTTCTAAAGCTGCATGGGTTGGCAATATTTCCATCTTTATACAGTCACTGACATAGACTATCAAATATTATTTTCTTATCTTGGAAGACTGTCAGACGCAGTGAACCCCAGCTGAGGAGTGTCCCCTCGCTCAGAGACACTTGAGAAAAAAAATCCAATACAGGCTTATTGTTGATACGGGCTTTGAGAGGAGCTGCTGTGATTTGTTCCTGATGCCTAATATGCTGGCCTCGGCGGGACACTGGCCTTTCCCAGTGAGAGCCGCGAGGACCCACACTGAGAAGCAGCGGTGTTTAGCGTTTCCACTCACGTACACCGCTGGATATGTGCGCCGGATTGATTCACCTGTCGCTTGAGCAAGTTTGATCCCTGGGGGCGGTCTCTTTCTCCCCAGCGCTGACGCCTTTCTCTTCCTTCACGTGGCCGAGCGCTCGTTTCCCTCCAGATGAAAGCAGATTTATAGTTACAGCGGCACGGCAAACTGACTGGAGTGTGTTAACTTTATCTTCAAGGACGAGAAGGCAACAAGGCTTAAAGAGTAATGATTGTGCAGAGAATCCGACGGCAAAAAAGGTCACATTTGTCAGTGATAAGAGAGACTGTAGCAACGGTGACACTGACTGACAGTGTGGAAAATATATGTGAGGCGTGAAAGCAAACAGCATAGACGATAAATTCGCAAACAAGTAGGGAGTGCACGTGCTACAACAAGTGTAAATATAAAACTATGGCATTGTATTCCAAGGTTATAAAGCTGCCTTTCTAACATGTTCTTCTGTCATGATCTCAGCCCCACCCCTCTTTACCTAACACTGACATCATTTGCTGCATTTACTTAAAAAAAAACAACTAATTGAACTAATTAACCACCGCAAAATTAGCAAAAGTTTAAAGCCTGCCCTTTAACATATACTGTAGCTCAATGTTCAGCTTTAGATTAATGCAGTAGTGCGCGGGGACTTTTTCAAGGGCAAGCAGACACCTTGACTTCATTAAGTTTTATATGACAACATTTTAATTTAATTTAAATTTAATAAAAAATCACTTAGGTAACTGCAATTCCATCAGTGTGTGTGTATTAGGCTGTTGCAAACTATCTCACACTCTTCCTATATAAATACTATTAATAATGCTAATGTATACAAAACAATGTCATTACAACTGTTTTTTCCACAAAGCTGGCCTTCTCTGTCACCTTATCAAAGAATGTGCCCTCAGTTTTTGTTTTAACTTGAATTCATAAGCACTAAAATAAGGATGGATAGATGAGTGAGGTTACAGCCTTACAGATGAGGGAGGCTGTTCATCAGGACACACACTGAAATCAACACCAGACCAGTGCACTGTTACTGCTGCTTCACTATAATAAAACCTCTAAAGAAGCCTTACACATCACACCTCATACCTCCATTTAAAAACACCCCCTCACTGACACTCACCTCTCTACTCAAGCTGCAAATCCAGTCCATGTTACGTTTTTGAAGAAACGTCCTGTATTTCCTACAGCTGAGTCTGTCCACAATAACCAGGCCCAGTTTATTCACAGTTCTGTAATATTCACATTCACTGTTGCTGGCTCCTCTCCACTCCCCCAGCTGCACTTCTTATGAACATGCCTGACATTTAACGATGTACATGAGGCTATCGATTTATATGACATGCAGTTTTATGCACCAGCATGTACTCATGAGGAACATGAACAGGGTTTAAGCTACAAACTATGACTTATCTGTAGAAACGCTCTTAGATACTTTCGCTGCCGATGCTTGTAAAAAGTTTTGTTGTCTAACGCGGCACACTGTAATGAACTTGGCTGTAAGCTGTGGAGCGTGCTGCTTATCCCGCGTGTGTTTTCTACTGCTATCAGCCAGACATCTCTGTCACTGAGCCTGAGACTGACCACAGCACGCATGCACGAGCCTCCAAAGCAAGCTGCTGGTCCTCTGCTTGACAAGCTTCAGGCAGAAACAGTGCACCATGACTCCGCCTTCACGGACGTGAAAATAACAGAAATGAATGACAGAAAGGCAACCTAGCTTTCCTTGACAGTACCTGGAGTGGCCAGCAGGGTGCAGAAAAGTACACAGTGACTGGAAGCAGGTAATAGACTGATTCACTATGGAAGTGAACGGCAAAATGAAATGTTTCGAGAGATAGCCATTTAATTTTGTTATAGTTCTAATCCGTGTTTTTTTTTTTTTTTTTTTGGATTGGTCAAGCACTGCTTGCCTTGCTCGCCCTCACGGCACACCCATGGATTAATGCAATCCTGTGAGTAAGCTGTAAGCAATACCTGAGTATAAGCTCTCAGAAAGTGCAGACCTCTGCCAAGGCATTGGCCCTATTGTAATGGTAAAGATACAGTGCCCAGACTGGTGGAGAAATCTAAGGTATACTTTATTGTCCCAATAGCGAGATTTGTTGACCCATCCTGTCGTGTCAGGAGCAGTGGGTGACCCCAGTGCGCCTGGGGACCCTTCTCCAGATCTTGAATCAGGAGTCTGGTCAGGAGGGGATTAGCCTGTGGTGCATGTTTTAAAACCCACCCAGAAATAGAGAGTTGATTTTCCATTGAAGCATTTTTCATTTAGATTTATTATTTGACTTGATTCAGGTGCTTGGTGTTGCAAATGTGGCCAAGAAACTTTTGATATACATGTTATCAAAAATTGAATTCTGTATTAATTAAATTAACACACTCTTAACACACTAAGAGTTTAAGTAAGGGAAGGCTGAATTAATGTAATTTAAAAAGAGATTTTTGAGCATTCAATATGACTCGAGCATAAAAATCTCAATTTGATTCAGAATCAAGTTTTTTCAACCCCTCTAATGCAAACTCTGCACAGAAAGGCCCAGTCTGCCCTGTCCTGGAATCAAACTCATGGACCTTTCTCCTGTGAAGTGACCATGTTTCTAGATAAAAAGCAACTTACAGTTAATAAAAATGTACTGAAGAAGACATAATAACGCACACAATTGAGTGTGTTGAGAACCGTAGACCAATAGCCAATAAGACTGTCCTCCACTTGAGAGCTTTTTAAACTCCTCTACAAAAACTTTAGAGAACTACTTTTCATCAAATTCAAGAAAAACACACTCCATTAGTATTTAAGTTTCAGGTTCTCAAGATTCACAAACTGCTCAAACTGCTGTTACTGTGAGCTGCTTGATTGTGACCTTGGTCTAAAAGCACTGCAGAGTTAAAGTAAAGAAACAAAAACAAAATCTTAGCTGTTTCACACCAGTTAGAGCACAGTTTTTCATCTTGCTGCAGAAATAACATTTTTATTTTGGCTGTAAAAAGGAGGAAGAGGTGAGCTCAATGAGGGATACTGTTTGATGTGACTCCTCCACTGGCAGATAGGTCTTCACAGCGGGCGTTTACATCAGCTGTGGTCACTTAAAACAACAAAAACCTGCTCACTAACATTAGGTTTGTTATATGAGCTGTTCAGATGGTAGGAGTATAGAAGGGGCAGAAGTCTGTGTCTTTGTTTGAGGTTGATTTTTTTTGTGAGAATCCATTTTTCATGAGTTATGTTTCCTTTCCCTGAGTCTATTATCTAATTAGATAGTTCTAATACATTTTACTCAAACTCATAAAGTATCGCAAACACCCTTAGGAAATGTCGTGTCAATACTAAAAATTAAAAACATAATGAATAATCTAGCTCTTGTGGAACTGATACCTTCTTTTGGGAAATAAAAAATTGTTTACTGTACGATAATACAACTGTGCACTTTTTAGTCCTAGTCTATGAACTTAATGGCAAATGTGTTTAGGCTCTGATGTAAAACCTTATTGGTCATGTTTGAAAGCATTACATCAGGGTGGTGCAACTGACAAGAGCATAGGAGTGACTAATGTTTAAGGTGACCTTTATATAAGTGAGCTTTATCTTGTTGTGAAATGGAGAAAAGTTTTAACAGTGTTTTATTATATGGATATCACATTTCTTATCGTTTCTTTTCTTGTCTTTTCTCCCAGCGGCCAAGTACAACGGTGAAATCTACAACAAGCGACGGCTGATGGTGGAGCTGCCGACCAAAGGTGGCCTCCCTCTGCAGCCCATGGGCAATTCCCGACCGGCCATGGGCAGCATGACCCCTCCAACGATGACCAACAACCCTATGAGCTCCAACCCCATGGCCTCCAACCAGATGAACCCCTCCATGACCCAGATGATGCCCATGACATCCATGACGCCCATGACATCCATGACATCTATGACACCGATGACATCCATGACACCCATGACGTCAATGACACCCATGACCTCAATGACGCCAATGACTTCCATGACACACATGACCTCCCTGACACCTATGACCTCCCTGACCCACATGACCTCCATGGGACCACTGACTCCAGAGCCAGTGGCTACCTACACCACCCTCCCCACAGAGCGCCACATGGGTGGAGGAGCAGGAGCAACGGGACTCAAGCCAAATGGCCAGAAACCTAAGGGTGGCCATGGTCACCCATCCCACAGCTCTCACAGCCACCCACACAGCCACAGTAGCAAGCCGCCAGGAATGGGGGGTACCACCTTGGCACACATGTCGGGCACCATGCCAGGAGGTACCTCTCTTGGCATCTCCAGGGCAAGCGAGGCTCCCATGGGCACAGCCACCATGGGCCGCCCGTTCGCGTACAGTTCCAACACCATCGCGGCCGGGCACACCATGGGACTTGGGCTGAAAGGCTGGGACGGGACTGAGACGGTGGGTCGGAGGAAGGCCTACGGGCACAAGAGGCCACAGTGCACCATCCTGGAGCCCAACCAGCTCCACGGGACAAGGGGCCAGAGCCGCAGCCAACATTTCCTCCCCACCCAGCCTTACTTTGTGACCAACAGTAAGACGGAGGTGACTGTGTGAGACATTTTTGGGCGCTACGGTTTGACAGAATGCATGTGGAAGTGTGGTACCAGTATCTCTATGAGTGGAAAAGCCACCTCCACGGGGCAGGTCTTTTTGTGTTGTTGTGTGAAGGCTTGTTGGTGCTGGTGAGTGATTGTCACTTTGTGGGACAGTGTCACCGTGTGAGTGCTCCTCGTTTTACAAAACCGAAGTTCACCAAAATCACTAAGGTTGTGGAGTACATGGTGTGTGGCATCATCGGCAAATGACACGGCTATACCGAGAAAGTGTGTGTGTCCACATGTGATATTAGATTGTCCTCTCACAGCTAATATCTACTCAGTAATGATAACAATATCAGAGCATTACAGTGCGACAACACATAGCTAATAAAACCACTGACTGCTGATAAAGATGGACAGGGTTTTATGAACCGCACCTGCGAAAGCAATATAAGGGAACAAGCGCCGAAGCATTGTGGGAAGGAGACCACCGAAATAGCTCATCTGCCAATCAAAGCTATGAATGGAGAACTACCTTATATTCCACCCACAAATCTTCTGAGGGCTCTGATACAGACACGTGGCGATGGCTTGGACTGCAGGGCTTCGAACTGTGCCATATTCATAAACTGCAGCTGAAGGTCGCCCCATTCTACTAGGCTCCCGCTCAGAGAATGGAGGCTGTCACGCTACCATTGTTCTGTTGTGATCTCATGTGTGTGCTGACAGCTGGCCCGGGGAGGAAGAAGGAGGCAGGGGGCAGCATCTGGATGGGGCTAAAAGCTAGCAGAGGGGATTACGTACACAATCATACACTAACAAGCAGACACATGCAGAAACACAGAAATGCCACATGGGTTGGGTTTTGATATCAAAAATGTGATGAAGCAACAGATGGCTTCAGTGTTCTGTTGTTCTAATTTCTCTTAGAAGAGGTGAATCATAGCCCTGTCTCCATCAAGCAGTACAGCACAGTTCAGCTCAACATGGTACAGTACCAAACAGAAAACTAACTATGGCTTGATTTTCCACCACAGCTTGTCTAGGCTGGGTCCCTGTTATAAAACAATGTACTAATGCAACATGGTTTATCCCATCAATAAAAACAATGTAGAACTGGACACACAAAAACAATGGTCAACAATGGCCTTGTCTTTACACATCACTGTTTGAAAAATGGCTAAGAGGAGAAATAAACGTAAGGTCACCAAGGCACAGAATGTTTCTATCTCCATCTGTGGCTACTAAACCACCGCATTAGTGTCTTACCAAAATGTGTGAGATCGGTTATTTTGGATCCCATTGCAAATGTCCAGTGATGGAAAAGTAAACGTCCTTCTAAGGATTAGGACTATTTGCTGAATTTGAATACCTGCATAAAACTGAAATGTACTGTACTGCTTACACAATGTTTTGCTAAGACTTTCAGCCCCAAAAGCTGGACCAAATAGATTGTCATTTCCACATGTTTGCAAATGAGATTCTGTGCTTTTTGGCATAAGTAACAGAAGGTTAACATTATAATGGTCAACCCTAACCTTAATGCTAGCTAATAGGCTAGTATAATGATCTGGTCCTACAGTGTTTTTTTTTTAAACATTTCCTTACAAGACGGAAAATCTGAAAAAAAAAGTCTGAAATCGATATCAGATTTTAAATCCAGTTGTAATGGGCTAAGAATTTGTTTCGCTCTTCACCACCATGGTTTATGTATTTGCAGAGTCTACCAGAAGAGCCACTACTAGCCATGTTTACAGGTAACACTGCCAACCGAAGCTACTAATGGGGTCACTCTGTCCCAGCTTAGGGACAAAAATACATGCAAATAGTCCAGACTAAGAAAGAGCGTAAAAATACTTTCGAAGACTAATGGGGACATTTGTTAGCAACTCCTGCTAATGGTGCAACTTTTAGCTAAAGTGCTGTTTCTTGCATCACACTCTTGATAATTAGGGTGCATTTGGGTGATCACATTACAATCAGGCTGAGCTTAAAGTCTTTTTTTTTTTTTTTTAAATGAATTTGCAACGAGAGAAAGTTGGTGTTGCATCCAATAGTCACTAACAATGAGGTCATGCCCAAGATACTGTATAGTTAGACTGTGTAGGCTGCCAGTCAGGTCATTCTCCTGCTACATTTCATTAGCGAGAACTGAAACTGTGGGGTGCATTATAAATCAAAACAACATTGAGATGTGAAGTGCAGACTCTAATTCAAAAAACAGATGAAACAACTGAGCCATTTAAGTGCAAGGTTGGGGCTCCAGGGGAGAGGGTGTTTTTTCGGCCTCATGCTGTCGGACCCCTGCTGCCTCAAGGTTCACATCACTGACAACCTGAGCCAACACTGAGACGGGCACAAATACTGGATTTAGGAAGTCACCAGTGCATTCAGGGTGTCACCTCTAGTACACACAAACACATGCACAAAACACATTACATGGGGTGGACTCGTCTCTGCTCCCACAATGCAGAGCGGCAGTCAGTACTGTTGTACAAGAAAGACTGTGAAACTCCAGACCTTGGCCCTTTGTAGCGATACCTGATATTATGCTTTTTATAAATATATATAAATATACATAGTGTTTTCTCTATGTTTTTTATTCCTTTACTTCTTTTTATCCTTCTTCGCTCCCTCTATGTCTGAATGAAAGAGCTCTAGATCAGACGTAACAGAGAGGCATAGTGCTGTCATGAATCTTTTCTATGAGAGAGTAGAGATTTATAACTCAGTCCAAACTACAAAGGCATGATTAGCTCCCTGTGTGCATTGTTCTAGCAGGAAATAGAAGCAACTATGTCCCCCTCTTTCCACCAACGCAGTTAGGGGCTGGTCTGAGGTCCCAAAGTAATCATATATTTCTTAGAGTGATGGAATCATTTTATATGCGTACCTATCTCTGCCAAGATTCCTGGAGCCACACAGTGTTCCAGATTCACACATTTCTTTTTTAATGATCTTGCTTGCGGAGTAATAAACCAAAGCCGGCAAAAACATCAACATCTTTAGCTGACACAAGAAATGTCAAGAGTCCACACTGAAGAAGTCTCAGAAAGTGCTGTCCAGGGATGGCTGTAATATATTTAGATACCACTTTTTCACTTGGCTTTTTAGAATGTCTGATGTGACAAATGCATTTTCTTCAAATACACTACATGCTATACAAGTTAGTCTGATCTAAATTTTGATTGATACATTTGATGACATTGGAATATACAGTATATGGACATATGCTGCAATCGTGTGGTCCTCAGGTGCTCATCCTTCTGAGATTCTTGAACTTGTTTATGTTCATGAGCTTTTGTCGTAATAAGAAAGTTGTAATATTGTCGTCACTATATGTAGACCAAAAGAGTTATTGCTCAGTAATATTATTAATTAACATTCAATGCAGTTTACTAGTCCATTTTAGTGTTAGCCTTCTCACGACTGAAAAGCTGAATTTTAGTAAATTTAGAAAATATCCAATAACTTTAGCTAAAGAACTTAAAATAAATTAACAGCAATGATTAGCAATTCTAATGCAATTATGTTACTTCTATGTGAGTAAAGGTTTATAGTAAACTATTATTAGCAATGTTTAGTCAAAGATCTCATGTATAAAACACAAATAGATAAATGAGCTAATTTCCTGCTCAGTCCATGAAGCAGATGACATCAAGTCTTGTGCAGGCGTTCACGTGCATTTTTTAACTTTGAAAACATTTCCTGAAGACCACATGGATCACCAATACAATCAATCAGAAATCACATAAATTGTTTCCAATCTACCCACTTTGAAAAACTTACTACCATTCAGAAAAACAAACTGTTGACTACAAGGCTTTCCCATTTTAGGTTACAGTAATGTTTGATCCAGTAGGATTGATACGAGTTGAAATATGTTTCAATAGGGAGGGATTTCAGACCCACTTCACTTGGCTAAGGATGTGGGTTTTATGCTACCCCTTTAAAATCTGAAAGCACAATCTTTTATCTTGTGAACCATGCTGTATACAATTGTGCAACTTTCTAACATTACCACCTTTCACCTATACACCTACATAGCTTCAAAAAAGTACACTTGGCTGAAATTCTTATGTAGATTTGTCTTCTCTGTGTGTCTATCTGGATCTAGCACCAGTCCTGAACCAGTGAGTTGGTGGAAAGGGGGTATATGTGCCAAAAATCTAATGTAATTCAGTTGTACAGTTGATGCGCAACAGTACAATTTTGTAGTGCAGCTATCCATCTCTTAATACTGCAAAATTTTCAAACTTTTTTCACTTTTGTGTGTGTGAATCAACCTTCACTGTTGGTGGGAGAGCAAGCCTCAGATGGAGTCAAAGCTCAAGTAAACAAATCAAGCAACATCATTCATATTTAAATGATGTTCGCAGTCCTATAACCCTTTGTGGGTTCATTGAAAATCCTTCGCAAATTTGATTGTTTTGGTGCCTCCTGGTTGTATCTTATCCCCTCTATCCTGACGGCTACATTATGACCGAGTTGAGAAGCGGGTCAATGTTTTCTCAGGATGTGCATTATCGGACCCAATTGACTTAATCCAGCAATGCGGAAATGTGGAAATATGAACCGTGCTCTCTACCGTTCCATCCTTAAAGCCCATTCAGCTCGGAGCAGTCATTGGAACGACTGGGAAGGCAGGCGCAACAGCCCAAATGCTTGGTAAACAAACCCCCAGCATCCTGCTCCATAGCAGTCATAAAGGAGGGGGGATGGGGGGGCAGAGCGCCGGCTGGGCTGACGTTGATAGGGTCAGGCCACAGATGAGTGGGTTCAGCAGCCAGTCATGTCTGACATTTTTCATCAGTCGAGTCACTCACAGGAAAAAAAAATAGCAGAGCGGAAACAAAAAGGACATGGGTAAACTGCAGCCTGCAAACAACCAGCTCAGTTACAGCCACAGGGGGAGGTAACACCACCAGACATTTTTATACTTATGCATAAATCAACATCTACAATATAGCATTATTTCATGACCCTGACAGTAACCTAAAACAGTGTAAGGATTTTAATGATTATATGACAATACTATAGTATATCTATCATCTGCATGAAAATTGCAAATGTTTCACAAACCAAATATGAAGTACAGTGAAGAGAACTGAAGAGATGTCAGTGGTCATGCAGTGCATGGAAACCATATATGATTTTAAATATCATATATCACATTTATGCAGTATTTGTTGGAAAAATCCCCAAACAATCATACATATATACATTGCACAGTATATATTGATTTTGTATTTATGCCAAATGCATATTGGATGCAACCTACTCCATTTATCCAAGCTTGGGAGTGGCACAAAAGTCCACTGGCTTGTGACCCCTTGAAGAAAAGAAAGCCGGTCTACAACAGCTTATTATGCACATTTTTCCGACTTCCTTGTGTTCAGGGGCTTGGCTATTTTACACCACTTGCAACCACTACCGGCAGTAACGCAACACAATTTCTGGATGAAAACATGAAAGGGCCTACAGCTTCTTTTCTCTTTTTAACAAAGTCGGAATGAAAATAAATACACAGGCCACATTAATGCAACATTATCTGAAGTCAAGCACTAGAGATCTAGTTAGAATGGGTTCTCTCTCATGTACAGTGCGTTAACTTAGAAAAAGACTAAATGAAGCTCAGTATTGATTGATACATGGATTCAGGAGTTTGATAAAGAGTTTACCAGTGCAAAATGACTTTTTGACAGCAGTTAAGCGGAGAATTAAGAAAAAAAAAAGTACTATGGAAATGAGTATGTAGTAAAACAATCAGGAGCTGTGGAGGGACCAGTGGCTGAGGGGTATAGGAGTTCTAGTCTTTAATTACCAAAAGCAAGTGGTACCAAGTGACGAAGATGGAAAGGGACTTTAAATCAACACCTGTTGGCATGGAAACTTTGAATTATTGAAACACCAAAATGTTACAAGTGTTGAAGGCTTTGTCTGCTTTGAATCGGAGTCGGTGGTTGATTCACACACACAACGCTTACCTGTGCAGGATTCTTAGTCATTGCTGCAACTACAAACTTCCACAGTGATTTTTAAATCCTTCAGAAATATCGGCCATTGTCAAAACGTCTAACAATTCCTACTATAATCTATATCCTACAGATAAAAATGTGAAGCATGGACCATTGTTGTTGAGACGATGCCTGTAAATATATCAGTGGAGAGTGTGTTTTTCATATTTTAAGACTCTTTTCATTGGCAAAAAGAAAGAGCAGCAGCATTCTCGCGGTTGGAGAGCAGGATCTGTACAGAACACGGGATGACACTAAAGGGCTCAAATACCACTGTTCATTTGTACAAGCTTTGTAAAACTTTATTTAGTGCCAGTTCTGACAGTGTAACATAAGGTGCAGCATCATACAGTCAAACTATCTCACTACGGTATATTTTCAAATGGTTTTATGTCAGCTATGTTTAAGACTTTGTAAAGCATTGGTTTACCATGGATACTGTTTTTGGACCACAACCCAGTCTCCTTTCTTGTTACAGGGTCTATTAGAATGTCTTGCTATTGGTGTGACAGAAAAGATATAACCCAAGGAACTGTATGCAATGTAAATTTACCTACAAAGCCTGGACAATTCTCATTTTTTCTATTCCATACAACATGGGGTGGGATGATATTTATCTCTGAATGCAGTTGGGTATACATTCAATCAATCAGAGGGGAAAAAATATGGTAGTGAAGGTCAAAATTAAATAAGAAAAGTGCATCTGTCCTGATGGAAGGGATCTAAACTTTATTTTACGGAGAGACTTTTCATGGATGGCCATGACTTGGTGTAGTTATGGGAAATTCATTATAAAATGAGGAATTCAAATTCAAAAATTTCAAATAAGTGTCAAAACTGTGTCAAATTTTCATGCCTCAGACTACTTATTTATTCTCGTACATGCCTTTTACAAAGTATATTAAAAACAATAAGTCATTATTCTGATTTGATATTCTGATTTGATGCAATTTCTTTTATATAAGTACAATTTTTAAAAATATCCTTCAAACTTCTTCCTTTGTTTTTTGCTAATTCCTTTATGAATTAGACTTGCTTGAAGACGTGGATTGGTCTTTACGCTGAATTGTCCTACCATGGTTTTATCCTGATATCATGATGATCATGATGATGATGGCTCGAATCAGACATACAGTAAAGAAACTCAAGCTTTTTTTTTTTTTTGTTTCTTTTTATAGTCTTTCCACCTCCCGAAAACATATATCAACCAGCACAGGAAAATAATGAGCTAGGTCACAATGTTGCTATCTTACATTTTCAGACATAATTGGAATCATTACATAGTACCATACATTTCTTGCCGACTGGGTTGCTGGTCCATTCTTTGCAATGCTTTGCTTACTGTGTGCTTTCCATGTGTTTTTTCTGTCACATTGAATATTCTTGCCGTTGGAATAATATCCCTCAAGGCTGTAAAGGACTCTGGTTATTGACCTCTGCTACGGTTCAGAGCCAAAGGACTTTCCATTACCTTTCACGAATCAATAAGCTATTTGCGATATGACTACTATCCATTAGCCAGTTGATCCTTTTATAGGGAAAACACATTGATTAACTCATTTTGGTGTTAATCATCCATTAAACTTATATGAGACCCAATTTTCTATTTTTGATGTCCGGACCAGTTTGTGGTATTTATGCATATGTGTAAATGAATACATATGGCCCCACAATGCATTATTTAGCGTGACTAGTAAAATATATTTTCTATGGTAGAGCCCATTTTTCACTATTGTTTGCACAGTAGCTTATAATATGCACCGTGATGCCCCATCGTCCTCTACTGTTTTATAATTTGTGAACTTAAGTTGAACAAAGCTGTATTTTGGTACTATTCCAATATTGTTAGAAAAGAGATTAGCAGACATTTTGAGATATATTCCCATGGTGTTGCTATGAAATTGTCTGTTTTATTTTTGGGGGGAGGGATGTCACAGATATTTTGGTTTCTTTTAGTTGTTGATTTGCAATCTGACAGTATATCACCATTGTTCTATATACGACTTTCTTACGTGGCAATAAAAGATGACTTCTGTAAAAAAAAAAAAAA
Source organism: Bostrychus sinensis (assembly GCA_020698575.1). Lineage (NCBI taxonomy): Eukaryota > Metazoa > Chordata > Actinopteri > Gobiiformes > Eleotridae > Bostrychus > Bostrychus sinensis. The sequence goes on along the minus strand of CM036260.1, from coordinate 10,671,439 downwards.
AAAAGCAGTGGCTCAATCCTATTATTTTGGTCTCTTTGACTTTTACCCTGGGTCCCAGCTCAAAGTCAGTATGTGATGTTAAATAGGTGCTGGCAGAATAAATAGCACTGACTTCAGAAACATGTTTATATTTAGGAGCTAAAACTTAAGATGCAGTTTGTGTAAGTGACATCAAAAAGTACAACTTCACAGTCCAATCAAAAGAAATTAAAAAGTTAGCTGTTAGTGGCTTTCAGCTAATAAAAATTGATGTCATATTGTTTTATTAAAGGTCATCATCAGTGGCCAGAGCCTAATTCAGCAACTATGGGCCTGGGGGTCACTGGGCTGACAGACACAGTATACAGTCACATCCACTTACTGTACTTTCAGTCACTAGAGGCAAATTTGGATTCACCATACTCTCCTAACACATACAAGTCTTAGGCCACAAACACACTGTAAGTATTTTTGGAAGTGGGGCGGGGTAGAACGGCAACCAGAGCTTGGGTTGCAAGGTTAGTTTACCTTCGCTGCCCAGATTAGCAGATCGGAACCGCGAGCTGCGAACAAGAGCTGCAACAGAAAACATTTGCCAGTTGGAAAATTGGCACCAGCCGTATTTTGCTATGCTAGATTGGACGATTAACATCAGCACAGCATGCACCTCATGCATTGTTTTACATCGTAAGGAAGACAGGCTCCGATTACTTGTGATTTTAGACGCCACTGAGAGAGATTGTTGGGAATCAAACCCACAATTTGCTAAGAGGCAGGTGCTCTAACTACTCATCAACACATTTATAATATTTACACCATATGGAGTTTAAGGAGGTAGTTGTCAACAAATAACACAATAAAGTTAGAATTCAAGGCATACAAAGCATGGTGTTTGCAAAGATACCAGTCATTAGCTAAATATTAGTAGATAATAGATAAAAATTACATCATTTAGTAACGGGACATTAGAATGTTATTAGAATGTTGTCAGTGGAGTGGAGCCATCTTGTTGTGGATTTAGGAGTGAGAAGTTCTTTAAGATATTGTGGGGCATTTCCATGGATGCACAGGTGAGTAAGAAGACCCAAAGTTTATATTCAGTACAAAGGTGGATGGGCAGCCAGTGAACTGTCTGGAGGATGAGAGTGATCCCGCGCTGCCATCAGGACCCTGGCTTAGAACACCATTTTTGAATGTGTTAGAGCTTTTGAAGGCTCATGTCAGAGATCCCAACGAGGAGCGCAATACAATAGTCCAACCTGGAGGAGACAAAGCCATCCAACCATGAAGCAAAAATATATGTGGTCTTTTTTAAACACTGAAACAGAAATTCAGGTTTAAACTGTATAGTTAAAATATACATATATAAAATCCAACTGGCCAGGTTCCTATAGTTGGAGTGTAATTACCCGCCAAAAGGGAAATCCACCTGCATTTTGCCGGTTGGCTAGTGTTAATGTCAAGGCCAGGTTATTAGAACTGTAAGAAAGGCTGACTTACCGTATTATGACATCCTGTCAGGGGGAAAAAAATGGCCGCTGGGCATCATGGAGCCCACCCTCAGTTGTCATTCCACACCTGACATGTGGCTAGTTGAGTGACAGTTGAGCTCCTGACAGATCAGGTTGGTTTGGCAATGCCTTTTCCACGGAGTATAGAAAAATGCTTTATAGATTAATGTGGATCCAATATTATTATCATATTTCAAGTGTTTTTCTTATTCATTTATTTATTTATTTATTTATTTATTTTATGATCTTCAAATGCCACACTGGAGATAAAGCGTCCTATCCAAAAAAGATAGGTGTAGATTTTAATTTTAGTGAAAAGTAGTGGTAAAAGTTTTAGGGATATTCTTTGGCAAGTTGCCTTTAAACACAGCAGATAAGCAGACCCCAGTCCATGCTGGATTATGACTCATTTTTCTGATTATTCAAACAACATCTACTGAGTTCTGAAAAACATTTTGGTTTCTCATTCTCCTGCAGCCTCTCTTAACTCATGCAGAGCCAAAGCCAGGGACGTCCTTGGGCTTCAAACGGGAAAATCACAGCCGGACCAAATCAAAAACGTTTACACTGGTGAATATTGAGTACATATGGTGAGTCAGTTTTTTTTAAAAGCTTTTAACTGCACAGAACGTAGCCCGTCACAGTTATCCAAGTAGCTCCATATCTTTTGTCGCATCTGTGAGTTAGCGCTAATTACTCGGGCTGTCGGAGCTGTTGGCAGAGAGGCAACAGTCCTGGGAATTTCCTTCAAAACAAAGCTGCGAACCTGCCTTTATTCCCACGACTTTCCTGAATCCCCTCTCAGCTCTCTGAGAGTTTAAAGCCATCTGGCACTCGTCTATCGTTAGCAGTGATTACGTGCCGGGTTTACCTTCATTCTCCTCATATCATCAAAAATATTTGTGTGGAAGAAGTGCAGACTACTAAGTGAGCCAGAGGAGCAAAAAAATAAAAAATAAAAAATACAGGGAAACTCATTAAAATGTTGGCAGTAACACTAAAAGTTCTGTCCAAAACCACTCCCAAATTTCAACCCCTTCAATCAAACTTTATTTCTTACCTCACTAGTAGACTTTATGCATGTCTGATGAGTTATTTTTTATTTTGTGTATGAGTCATGACAAAAAGATTATAACCAGTTTGTGGTCAGTTTTTGTGTATTATTATTAGAGACATCCCAACAGATTCAGCTAGTCAGAAAATAAATTGAGAACAACTGGACTTAATAAAACATCACCAGGCCTGGACTCTACTGTATACACTATATTGCCAAAAGTATTTGCTCAGCCACCCAAATAACTGAATTCAGGTGTTCCAATGAATAAAATCAAGCACCTAGGCAGCAGCTTTGTGGAAAACTTTGTGGAAAAGTTTGGGGATGGCCACTTCATGTTCCAACATGAAAGCACAGTCCATAAAGACATGGATAAGTGACTTTGGTGTGATCTCACAAATGCACTTCCGGAATGAATGGCCAAAAATTCCCATAAACACTCCTAAACCTTGGGGAAAGTTATAGATGCAAAGGGTGGGCCAACATAATTATAAACACTATGGATTAAAAATGAATGTGTGTAAAAGTGTGTAAAGGCAGGTGAGCAATGACATACTTTGTAGCCCTTTTTAAATGCTTGAACCCTTGAACACTTTTATCCTTTAGTGGTATCTGTGCTACTTTGATATTTATATCTTTGACAAGAACAAAATATACTGCAAGGCCTGGTGTTGAGATCCAGACTATACCTCCAGTAGTCAACTTACACAGCCATGCAGGCACTTCAAAAGTTTAAAATAACCATATTCACACAGAAAAGACACCTTCAAACTCAACACTGTAGGACGTTAAATCATTAACAGTCTACCACTAAAATGAGACAAGAAGACAGCCCTGATCCCAAACCTGCAGGCCCAGTCATTTACTGAAATTATATTTATGTTAGTGACATAATGCAAGCTTTTCAATTTTAGCAAACTGGCAGGCTACCCGCATGGTGCTGTCCATGGTGCTGAAAGATGCTTCTAATTATGATGTTTCATTTGAAGTAATCTTGTTACCTTGTTAAACTGAGGCACTCGCTCCAGGTAGAGAGGGAGTATAAGAAATTATCTTACCACATGGCAAGAAGGGGGTAGTGGGTGACTGAAGCCTATCCCAGTGACTATGGGCCTTAGGCGGGATATGCCCTGAACAGTGGCCAGTTTGTCACAGGGCTGACACAGAGACAAACACAGACAGACAACCAATCAGTCTCACATTAGTGTCACCCATTCCCCTAAAACAAGCATGTCTTTTGAGAATTGTATGTTTTCAAAGGATATAGTATAGGAATAGCACAAAGTTGCTTATAAAAGTAGGTAAGCTAGGTAAAATCACCTAATTTTAGCTAACAATTATGCAGCAGAGGAATATGGCTTATGCTAAACCAAAGAGCAATACATTTTGTCAAAATTTAGTAAATGCCTAATTAGAAAGGATGATAGGATGCTTTAGAAACAGATAAACTCTAAATTTGCACCGCTTAACTAATTTTATTTATAGTATATTTTAGAATACCGAGCTTTGATTAGGTATCAATAGCAGCAACATAGCTTCTATAGTTTTTACCTATTTTATTAAGAACATTGCAATGCTATCTACAAACCAAAAGCCATAACCAAGTGCAGGAACTACCATTCACTTGTGTCCTGGTAATACTGCCAATATTCTAATGTCTTATCCAATGTTTGTCTTCAATATTGTTTTAAAGTCTCTGCTAAATCACCGCATTTTCACTGCACAGCACATCAATTATATGGAGAGAACACCACACGGCTTTTCATAAATTGCATGTATTACTTCCATGGCCCAGAGCGACCAAAAATCAGCGTCTGAGAAAATGAGCCGTTCCTTCTAAAGCTCAGAGCAGGAGGAGTCAGACTGTAATCTGCCAGAGAAAGCCATGTACCGCCTGCAGGAACACCACTGACAGTGTCTGCGACTCACTTTGTGCCTGTTTGTTTGAACTTTCAGATCCAAGGGAGTGTCGCTTCATAACGGAGTAATGTTGTCGGAAAATTACAAATGGCCCCTGATAGTCAGAATATATCAGGTTTGACTCAGATTGTCAGGGAAACTGTCTGGCAAGCCTTTTGTTCATGTGTCTTGGTGCTTTCCTGCTCCCACCCACAGTGCAACAGCATAAGGATAATAATATCATCAATATATATATGTTTATGTCCAGGGATGCCCGTGTATTTATGTGGCTTTTCTGAAAACCATTTGTGGAACTTGGAAGATTCAGAGACAAAATTTCGGCATATCAACAATGAAAATACTGTGGTAATGTCACAGTTTCTCTAACACCCAGAAAAGAGAACACATCAAGTAAGTTCAGACTGTCTTTTTTGTTTGTTTTTTTGTTTGTTTTGCAACACTTGATGGTAAGATGGTGGAAATCAAGTGTAATAAGGGCAGGCAGGTGGACAGGTGGACTGGCAGAGTAACAGGCCGATGAGCAGGCAGACGAGCAGGCAGATGGCACCTGGACACAGGAAAAAGGTAGGTCACAAAACTTGCAAAGACTAACTGGCACATAGCAACAACAAACTGTCGAGGCATGGATGACCAGGCTTCTTATAATTCATGATGGTGAGACTGGAGACAGACATGCCAGCTGTCATGAATGGTCAGACCACGCCCAGGTAGGTGGACGCACGAGACCCGTTCCAGATGAACTGTGCCTCGCCTGGATTGTGGACAAGTGTGCACGGCTGCAGCAGCAGGAGGGGAAATACATCTGTACTGAAGTTTCTGGCTCAGACCACACAGCATCAGCCTAAAATCCACTCTTTAGGAGCACACAATATGAGGCACATTCAGTTCTTAGCTTTTATGTCTGAGTTTACATATTACATAAATTAAACAATCTCCTATAATGGCAGATATTGTGCACAATCTCTTCAAAAATACTGTACTCCACACTGGGCAGCTGAGCAAAAAGTTTATCCAGGTCAAAACTGGGTGGAGGAGAGGGGGCAGTGAAGTGTCGGTGAGTTGTGTTTCTGATCAGCACTAAACTCAGATCCATCACCTGTCTATTCACTGCTGACAGGTAGGTGTTTTCCCATCATGCACTGAGCCAAGCAGCCTCCGTAGTTGCTCCTGATGAACTTGTGAGCTTGTGAGCTTGTGAGATCTAAAGAAGACCAGCGTCTGAGCTCAGCCGCTGGTCTTCTTTAGATCTCACAAGCTTTCGGTGACCATCGCACTCCTGACATCAGAGCAAGTCGGGAACAAATCTAAACTCATCTCAAACAACCCTAGTGACAACTCTCAGAAGAGAGGAAGAAACACAAACCAGAAGGATCCAGGATCCAGACAAGCCTATCCTATTCAAGGTTAGGCAGGGTTGATTTTGGTGGAAAAAAGTTTGAGTGAAAGTGACACCAGACCCACTTTGCCATGAAAGTGAATGGGTCTGGCTGAGCAGTTTTAGACTTGCTTCAGTTGCGCCACATGCAACACTGCAGCCCAGCACTGCTATAACACTGATGATTAATGCACATAAGAGCAGCGTCTTTTACTTATTACACAACATCTGAACATAAAAAAGCCATCGCTAATCAAATACAGAAGAAGGGCGACAACAATGAGAGACAACGGCTCTAATGATTCAAGTAAATTGGTCATGAATATTAAAATAGTTTATATTAATGACTGCAACATGCAAATACAAGCAGCATTACTGAGACATCTGTTACCGCTCTTCATAGCAGTCTTTTAATTAAATCACATTTTATGGCCTCAGTTCTAGATTGTTTTCCAAAGCATTAAAATAATCTCTTTTGCTTTTTCCCCAGAGTGCTAAAATGTGATCTAACGCCTGCACTGCATTTTACTGCTAACATTTGACTTCCATAAATGCCCTTTTAATGGTAAACAACATGGCTGCTAACACAATATGGTGTTAAGCAATTAATCAATTAACAGCAGTCGCCAAATCAGTCATGAATGTGGAACATTTTGGTCTGGAATTTTTGGAAAGGATTTTGTCATTTGTCTGCTGGCAACATAACTAAAAATGTCCGGCTGTTCTGTAGATTGTGTTTCTCACAGAATGGATATGGGTCATGTGGGTTACCAGAGATATAATGTGAAAAAATAAAAATTAGTTTAGAGAGTGATACAGTTGTGTAATCAAATTATTAGGTAGCATAGACAAGGAGCTTTTATTTTGAGAGTGCAAGGGATCTTAAGGTGAACTCGCTGGTACACAGAAGTGACAAGTGACGCAAATGTGCCGAGCGACGCAAATCAAACGGCTTGAACATAGTTTTGAGTTGAACTGAAGTCAACATTATGCAAATAAGAGTGACATCGAAGAAGCAGCTGCCAACCATGGGACAAGACTTCATAGACACTCGAGAGGAATTGGTTCAGGCACAAAAGAAACTTCCTGCCCCTCGCCAGCGACCTGAGGGGGGCTGGTGACACAAAAAGAATTGAGCTTAGAAAAGAGTTTTTGTCACTTTTGGGTTGAGTCTACCATTACATTGCCTTCACTGGCAGGTGACTGCACACACAGATGTGCACTGGTGACATATGAAATATGGTTTTACTTGCATAGATGAGAAAAATGTGTAACATGTAGTGTGCCGGTAGTCTGGCCTGCCAGACAAACTCTTTTCTGTTCCATTCAAAGAATTTAGTCTGGTGCCCCTTCGGAAACATTTATTTTCTGTGGTGGAACAATGGCAGGTGGAGTAACCAATCAGAGAAACGAAGAGTGGGACGTAAACAGCGCACCTCTGACCAAATAAACATGGTGGATTCTTGCAGTTTTTTTTCATAAAACACTAGAATGCGTGTATTATGAGCAGCTCTGTACTATTTTCTGAACAACCGCAGAAAAAGTTGTTTTTTTTTTATGCATTTGTTACATCGAATGTCAACATGACTTAACTGTTGTTAAAATGGCACCAAGACGAAAGAAAAAAATCACACAGAGGACTGGACAATAACACGGACTTCAGCTGAACCACAAAGAAAAGCAATAAACACCATAAATCAGAGATGTTAGCTCGCCAGGCTAGTGTACTGGAGCACCAAGTATGAACCTTTCCAAATTAAAATACCATTTGGAGACAATGTTGCAGACAAAGACAAACCAGTCAAATACATTCAGAGATTATGTTAAAAGCCCACATCACTACCCTCACAGTGAAATGAGTGCCCTTCAGTGTTAGCCCTCTTTCTGTCTAAAGACTAGGCCTTTTATAATTTATACACCAAACAAAGTCTTGTTAAAAAGATGCTAAAAGCAATCGAGCACGTGGCTAGTCTGCATACATAAACAAAGCGATGCACACTGTTTGTTTTTTGCCTGTTTGCTGCCACTTCTTTAAACAGAGGCATCTTGGAGCTAATCCACAAATCCTTTTAATGTGACTTTTAGTGTTTTTAGTATATGCAGAGTGTCCACAAACAGTACTTTAATGATAATAATAATAATACTAATGCATTAGTCTTATATACAGTAGCACTTTTCTAGACACTCAAAGTTGCTTTACAATTTGGTGCATTATTCATTCACTCCTCAGTCACACTCGGTGGTGAAACCGTGGCTGCCATTTTGCGCCTACAGCCCTGTCTCTGGGTTGAAAGCGACACTTGTAAGGATGAGCGTTGTCGACCCAGTGTCACAGAAGTCTCGAGTCTTGTGAGAAAGCAGCACACTGCAGTTAGCAAAACAACAAGCTAGCGATGGCTTTATTTCTCGATTTTTGAGCAGCCAAATGGCAGAAAAACCTTTGTACAGATGCATGGAGAGGAAAATAAAAAAATAAAGCAGAGTAAGGGATCATATAGGAGTCAATAGGACTCGTTACAATATAGTTCTTTACTATGAAATGTAGGGGAGCTCCATGGAGAAAGATGAAGCAAAAACAGTCAAGAAATGAGTAACTGACATCTGTTTTAAGCTGCTCTAGGGCTAGCAGCAGCATAGCCACATGTCACTTTACGCTAAATTCATTTTTACTATGGGGCTATTTCTGACATTGTTCAAAAATAAAAATGTGAACAAATTGATTTGATCTGATTTATCGCCAAGCTCATAGCGGTGTTTGGTTTTACTTTTCAGTAACATTTGCTCAATGCAAACAGAAGAAACTGACCCAAAGGTTGTACTCACTGCAGGCTGTATAATGTCAGAAATTAGTTGGAAACGTTGTACTGGTGGATTGTGACTTGACACGTGGGTGGGAACGTGGGTCTTAGGGTGACACCAGTTGAGAACCACTACTGTAGATCAGGCTCTGCAAAAGAACAACAACTAACTAACTGGAAATTAGCATTCTTGCTAGAATCCGGTATGTTTACATTCATGCTATATGCTGTCTGTTCATTAACATGCACTGTCCCGTTTAAATAAATAAATTTGAAACTTGAAACTATGATCATTTTATATGATAGAGCAACAAGCACTTTAAAACTATAAAACATTTATGACAGGCCACAATTGTTTGTGATGATATACTCAGATTGTGGGGAATGGAACTGACCAGGTCTGGGTGGTCTTGGTTTGTTTGTTGGTGTCTGAGCAAGATAACTTCATCCAGTGAAGACGTGAGAAAGGCTCAAAAATACTCAGTTTGCTCTCTAATAAGACTTCAATGTCATCTAAAAAAAAAAAAAAAAAAAAAACGTAAGGCTCAACTTGTCACTCTTTTTTTCTTACATGACCCTGGTGAAGCTAATTATCCCATGCAGCAGGCGGTGCATTACGGGACTACCCTCTGCACAAAGTTCAGTGAGTCGTCTTGTCAGAAGGATTGACCGGCCCAATCTCCCCAGAGACACTCTCAGTTCCCCTCTGCAGCTGAGATAATTCGGCATTCAAAGAGCCAGACTTGAGTGGGCTGTGGGCTTTTAGGGATAAAACACAGCGCACTAAGCTGGGCCCCTCTCTCGCCGCCTCTGAAGAGGATATAATGTGCAAGAGTTGAATAAAGAAGTTCTGCTTATATCCATCTTATAAATGATACCAGCAGATGGCTAACTCAGCAGTGGGAGTGCTGTATATTTGAGGCCCACACTTATGGCAGTCTAGTTTTATTATAAGGGCATTATCCATTTTCTATGTTAAATGTTTAAATGGAAGCTATGGCATTCAGATTTAGAGTAAGGTTGTGGTGTGTGGTGATGAGGCAGAGGAGATTGAGATGGTCCTGTTGAGGTGGTGATGAGGTGGCAGGGGAAAGTGAGATGGTTTTGATGCTGAGGTGGTGATGGGGGCAAATGGGAAGGAGAAGAGTGGGTGAAGAAGAGTGGGGTGGTTCTGTTAATGGTGTGATTATGTGGCGGAGGAGAGTTAGCTGATATGGCTTAAATAGTATAGAATGTAAAACCAGCTTGATGCTAATATGAACGCTGCAGTAGGACGAGGTGGAGTGTCTGAGCACACAGAGCACACATGAGGACATAAAAGCTCCATGAAGAGTGTAGCTTATACTCCGTAGGCACACTGAGCCCAGCAGCAGTGTTTCAGTAAATCAATTGCACATGGTTTGTAAAGGTACTGTAAGTATGGACTCAGGGCTTTTACTGTACATGGCTCCTACTGTTTTCAGCACAAAAATGTAAAGAAATCCTCACATACACAAAGCAGTCATGTAATAATGCAGCACAGACAGAGTCAAAAAAGACAACGCATTAGGTGAAAAGTGTCCATTAAGATATGCTGCCTCTTGTGCTGCTTCTGGATGTACTGCATCACTGAAATTGTTGTGAAGTAATGAGATTTTCCAGACCCATTTCTCAGAACCAGATTTTTTGTCAAGTTAGTCTAAGCATGCAGTGGTGTATGTGGAAATAAGGTCACAAAGAGAGTATGCAATGCCAGTAGCGGGGCTCAAACCAAGCATAGCACAAAGCCCACCCTTTTATTTGAGCATGATTAATAAGTAATAGTCAAGCAAAGAGAAGAGATTCCACACCCACCTCACCTCACTGTGCTGGGAAACTTAGTACGATGGCCTGGCTGTTAAAGAGGCTGGCACTTTGATGCTGATTTCTGTGCAGAGCTCTGTACACTGCAGGTATTATTCTATGATGGGTAGCAAAGGGCAGTGGCTGGGAATGAGGCATATTTTGAGCGAGTGAGCGGGACAGTGAGGGGAGCAGGGCAGAGCACCTGGACACCAGATGGTCCATCAGCAGGTCTCCCTTTGTCCTCGCTGACAGGAAATGGATCGCTGAGGGCCAGACTGTTACCTAATTACTACAGGACCACACAGGCTGGACGGTCCCACACACGCACACACACTGCCCATAGACACAGACGGAGCGACCCGGCCCACCTGTGCGCATAAACACTGCCGTCACACCTGCATACACTCTACAGGCACTGCCCCGGCTGTCAAAGAGGCCACTCTCCTGTTCCCCTTCTCCCAGAGTGCATTTCAGCGCCGAGCTGTCAGGTGGCTCTTTATTTCCGACTGTCCCCGTGTGCCCTGCCAAGCCTCCCCCCACACACTGACAGCACCATTTACACACACACTGTAAGGAGCTCTAAATAAGGTTTGAGGCACTCACCAGCACACAGCAGCCAGCTTTCTGAAGAGCACACCCAAAAACACTGATAAATGCTGTGCTTCCACCTTTTTTATCATGTCTTTCTTTTCACTTTCAAAACATTTCATGGTGTAAATTATTACTGAAAGGCCTATTGTTAATGGATTGATTGTTTTCAAGAAAATGTTTTTAATTACTTCTAACATCTTAGTGATATGTGAAAAAAACAAGACTGTAACATGTTTTTGAGGTTTATTATCAAGGATTGTAAAAGATGAGAAGCTTCAGTATGTACAGGCAATCGTTGGCCATGTTTACTTGCATCTGGCTCTTCTTGCCTGGGGACAGGTCTTGGGTCAGCAGGCAGAGAGATCCCCACACTTCCTTCTTCCTGGATACTTTCACCAGCTCCTCCTAGGACATTCCAAGGCAATCCCAGGCCAGCCAAGAGACACAGTCCCTCCAGCTTGACCATGGACATTTGTATCTGCAGTAGTCATATTGTAGTATTAGTAGAAGTACAGTAGAGAACCTTTAATGACATCAACACATTTTTTGGGTGAGGGTTACCCTTACCCCTAACCCTAACCCTAATTGATAATCAAATATTCACATGCAAAATGCAGATTTATGAATGAAATACCAATCATTTTAAAGTAATTACAACAGATATATTTGCAAATTACAATATAGCGCCATACCCCCAGTGGTTGTCGGTGCAACAGGATTTCTTTTGTGAATAAATCTTGCTGTCTCAAAATGCAGGACAAATATCTCAAAACGATCCAAATGTGCAGAAGTGATGAATGCACAAATGGAGTGATCCACAAATGCAGATTGGACTATTCACATGCCAAACTGCAGATTTATAAATGACAAACATAATATGATGATTTATTTGTGGAATAATTGCAAATAATATATTGCAAATTAGAATTTATTTGCAAAAAATGCTCCATGCAAGTCACAAATTAGGGATTTTGAATAAATAATTTTAGTTGCATCAATACATTTATTGTTGCCTCAGTTCATTTTAGTTTTGCATCAATTAATTTTATTGAAACAAATATAGTTCCTACTTTTAACACATGATGACAATGGCAATATTTAAAGCAGACTTTTAACCTTTTTACAGTTTGGGAGTCTGTGCGAAGGTTAACTGAGTTATTGTGGGGTGAATGAAGCATCCGGAATCTCCCCCTGGTGTCTCTAGGCCAGAAAAGGGAGATTACAATCAACTGGGCTTTTCAGTATTTACAATACTGCTTTACTCTGAAAATGTAGAGGGATCTCTTTAGTGGAAAATATGGCAAAACAGTGAAGAAGTGACTGAGTTCCGCTTTAATAAAAAGATGAGCATAAATCTTGGTGTGTGTCACTGTGAGGCTTAACTACAGAAAACAGGAGACATGAGTTTAACTAGTGTTTAATCCCATCTAAACTATAATTGCTATGTTTGGATAATCAAAGCGAGTAATACTTTGACAAACCAGAAACAGATGTTGCTAATATATGCTTTTCCAAAAAAGGTGGCACAACATTCAGCTCGTCCTCTCTTGCTTATCACAAGGAGAAATGCGTGTTTAACTGAGAATAGCATTTTCCCTTTTATTTCTGTTCTTTGGCTTGTTGTGAGTGTGGATTCTCTTTCATCAACTCCCTGTAGTGTGTAGCTCCACCTTTCACTAAGCGGTCCAAAGAGGACACAGGGATGGACTCCCTTGCCTAAGGGTGCCAAAAGTAACATGGTTTGGTATGCTTTCTGGGGCTGCTTTGCGAAATGGAAACACCCCCAAACTGGGCTGACTTGCACCGTACCGCCCCAAGGGAAAAGCACCTACAGATGCTCACAGGCTGTAGACATGGTGAGAGGTCTGGATTTGCAACCACAGATTTTGTCAGTAGATGCTGCCAAAAGCTGTATCCAAAGGGACAAAGATGCTGCAAATTGTGTCTGTCATTGTGTTTTTTTTATCCCAAAATCTAGGTAATATTTTATTGAGAAAATTGTTTATTGTTAGTTTACACAATTAGAATAAGCTGGGCCATCCTAAAGCTGCAGGTTTTTTTTTCCTTCCTGTAGCACTTTTTTCTGTCATTTCCACTGCACTATCCCTGTCGTGTCTGGGTGCCGTGTCGATCGCGGCTGACCATAACCTTCCTGTCGGAGCCACACAATCAGCCACCTGCTGCTGCTGCCAAAAGACTAATCACAGACGAAAGGTCAGCTGATGGAGGGAGGAGGAGCAGGCTCACTTTTTATACGCAACACAAGTGGACTGAGAATTCTCAGATCAAGCCTTTATTGAAACATCTTTTTTAATGCCTACATTTCTTCTAGTAAAAGGTTATATATGACAGTGAAAAAATATATACTCTCCACTGCATTAGTGAAGAACAAGTGGTTAAAGATGAAGCTCAGGAAGCTTAACACACCCTCTAGCTATGGCTAACCTTCTTTTCTCTTTTTAAACTACAAATAAGGTCTGCTTCCTGCTCTGATGAGACTGGCTACATGTGCATGCTGACAGTAAGAACTAAGTGACTTCATATGATCATTTAGGCCACACAAGCAAAGGGCAACAAGCTATGACCATGTTACTCTCAGCAAATTTACTTGTTGTTAGCATTACTAGCTATATGTCTGACATTGACCTTATTTTCTTTTGATAAACTTAAACCTATGTTTTTCAGCAAACAGAAATAGACTAATTATGTGTGTTTTCAGTGAGTGGGTAGAGAACATTAGAAAGTGGTTAAAGACTAGACTACAAAATAACATTTAATATTTATTATAAATAAATGTATAATATTATCACTAGGTATGGCTAACGCTAAAATGTCAGCTGACTAACTATCTGAGTGCTATGACTGAGTAGAGAACATTAAGGAGAACTGGGGTACAAGCATTTATTTGACAACAGCTAAAGCAGGGGTGCCCAAACTTTTCGCTCCAAGGGCCAAAATAGAAATGTATTAGCGGGCCAAGGGCCATACACAATAATCTTTTGAATGTAATGAGATCATCATGCAAACAGATCTATGACTAAACTTTTATTTAGGTAAATACACTTGTTATAGACTCTCTGCCAACCATTAACAGTCCATGTAGTGCACAATAGAATCAAAGTACCTTATGAATCACAGCACCCCCTCCAGGCCATATCAAACCCCTTGAAGGGCAAGGTTTGACCTGCGGGCCCCACTTAGGGCACCCCTCAGCTAAAGAATACAAGTTATAAGTGGATGCATACGTCTATGTTCCTCTATGGACTTGTACAGAAAAACAAATAACACAACACTGAGCTCCTAATGGTGCTGCCTTATCAGTTGTCTGAATGTGTTGCTGCTACAAGTTTACTACTTTTAAAGTTTCAATTGTCCATAACAATTTTCACTAACAATGTGAACAACAAAAGCCACGGTGCTAACTTTCACTTTGGGGAAAAGAGGTAATAATGAGCATTCATTATCCTGTTGTGTTGCTAAGTGAGCTATTGAGAAGATTACCAAAAAGTACATAGCTAAAATAACGAGGCAAGGCACAATACAAGCCAAAGCATTTGATCATGTCGAGCTGGTTGACCTTTTCTGGAAAAAGGGTGTTAAGAAAAGAGAAATGAACAGCACAAACACTGACTTTAACTAATTCAGTGTATCCTGGATGCAAGCCCTCAGTGACAGCACTGTTTACTCTGTGACAGTGTATTGTTAATCTTAGCTTCCTGAACTGTGACAGGAGCATTTCTACCCCGACAGCTCCAGACTCCATCATGATGCAATCGTCTATAATGCTGTGATTCTGGACAAATATCACTTAAGTCTGATCCAGAGCCAACATGAGCATTATGTAGGGCAGATTCCTGTACTGAGATGGTCATACAGGACACCACATACAGTGTCAGAACTTAGAGTATTAAAGATACAGATTAAATGTGTCTGACCATGAATAACATTACCTATAATATGTATTAAAACATATTCCATTTGCAAACTAGACTATTCTTTTTTCATTGAGGGCCACATACTGAAAAATATATACGGGGGAGGGCCACTCACTAGAGCTGACGTCTATCACCTCAGCATACAGTAAAAGCAGCTGCTCCCCAGCTGTCTCCTTAGTGAATCATTCGTCCATTGGCATAGGTTTTACTCTGGAAGCCCTTTCGCAACCACACATTTATGCAAGCTTGAGACTGACACATAGTATAACTGAAGTATTTTTTTATTATTTTTTTTTTGTCACCACCAACCACTTATTTCCTTTTTTTTTTTTCCTGTAATGCCAGGTCATCATCTATGTTCATAATGACTGCTTCTTAACAAGTTAGATAATAGTGAGTCACTTTTTACTGCAGTATTAGAAGTATTACCTGTGGAAATTTGGGCTGATTGAGAAGAAAGCCCAAAGGCTTCTGCAGACCACATTTGGCCCCCAGGCCCTCACTGACACAAGTTTTGTTATTTTAGCTGTTAACCAAAACATATTTAAGATACACTTATATAATTATAGATAATAAAAGTGCAGACTCTAAGCTGTAATTTGAGAGTATTCACATCCAAATCAGAGAAAGGGATTAGGAATTACAGCTCTTTAACATGTAGAAGCATCTTTTTCAGGGGCTCAAAAGTAATCGGACAGATAAACATTACCGTGAATAAAATGCTCATTTTTTATACTTTGGTGAAAATCCTTTGCAGGCAATGATTGCCTGATGTCTGGAGCCCATGGACATCACCAAACACTGGGTTTCCTCATTTATGATGCTTTACCAGACCTTTACTGCAGCTGTCTTCAGCCGCTGCTTGCTGTCGGCCTTTCTGCCTTAAGTTTTGTCTTAAACAAGTGAAATTCATGCTCAGTTGGGCTGAGATCTGGTCACTGACCCCTGCCATTGCAGAATATGCCTTATATTTGCCTTAAAAAAACTACTGGGTTGCTTTTCCAAGTATGTTTTAGGTCATTGTCCATCTGTGCTGTGAAGCACCCTCCATGAACTTTGTAGCTTTTGTCTGAATCTGAGCAGAAAGTATATCCCCATATGCTTCAGAATTCATCCGGCTGCTCCTGTCTTCTGTCTCATCATCAGTAAACACCAGTGACCCTGTGTCATTGGAAGTTATGGACGCTCATGCATCACCTGCTCCACCATGTTTAACAGAAGATGTGTTGTGCTTTGGATCTCCAGACTTTTCTCTGCCCTTCATTCTGGTACAGCTTGGTCTGAGTCTCATCTGTCCTTATGTGGTCTTTCTGTTGTTGAGGCTGATGAATGGTCTGCTCCTTGTGGTGAACCCTCTGTATTTCTCTCATAAAGTCTTCTTGTTATGGTGGACCTAGACACTTATAGACCTACTTCCTGGAGAGTGTTCTACTCTAAGGTGGATGTTGGGAAGGGGTTTTTCACTTTTTTTTTTAATCCAACCTAATGGTGGATGGTCTAGTTCACTTCCATTGAGATACTGTATGCTGTGATTTTACAGAAACAGTTTTCAAATACAAATGTAACACCTGGAATCAAGTCCAGACCTTTTACCTGCTCAGTTTATGATGGATTAATGAAGGAAAAGCTCATGCAGCTCAAGAAATAGCTTTTGAAGCAACTGTCTAAATACTTTTGAGCTGCTGAAAAAGAGGCTGCCATACATTAAAGAGCTGTAACTCCTAAACCCTTTCTCAGATTTGGACATGAAAACTCTCATATTACAGCTGAAAGTCTGCACTTTAAGCACACACATAACTGTATTTTGAATAGTTTGGGTAAAAAAGCTAAAATAACAAGATTTGAGTCAGTGTCCAAATACTTATGGACCTTGCTGAGATATATATATATATATATATATTGTTATAAGTTGGTAACCCACGTATTTTTATTCTTTTATTCTGCTACTAACTTGTCTGGAGGCCTTTGCGAAATTTCCTATTATCAAAGCTGGTCAGTGTGGATTTAATTTCCACACCACTGAATCACTAGGAAAGCCCTGGAGACAGTAAAAGTAAAATGTATATAAGGGCTATGATTTTTACAATACAACCCACTAACATCAGCCGCTCCTTAGATATTCTTATAATCGCTGTCATCTTAAAACCTTCACTTTGTGCAGCTTGTCATCATGGTACTTTGTTGCACGTTTGAATAACTTTGTTGTCAATGTGGCCTGCCAGTCACTGAGACAATGAGCTGAGGGTAAGGAAGAGCCTGATCTGTCAAGACGATACTCAGAGAAGCTCTTCACAAGCCCTTGATGTGAACCAGAGACAAAGTCATGCCACATTTACACAAAGCTAATTGACGCCCAGACAAAAGACCAAACAACAAAACCCCGAAATAGTTACACAATCATTTTCTGGAGCGCCGATGCCATGTTTTGGCCTGGTAAACAGATGAATTCCTCTGTCGGAGCCAGCCTGCCAAAATACAATCCCATTAGTGTGACATCTCTAAAGTGCATTTAGTCGTTTGGCACAATGCATCCAAATGTCAGGTCTCCTGTTGCTGTTGTAATAAGCCTCTCAGTCGCCAACTGGTTTGAGCGCCTTGTGAGTGGCACGCCGTTTTGGAGCCCACTGTGAGGCATTAGCATGTACAGCGGTATCTGTGTTCCACCAGCAGGGCGTCCCAGCAAATCTGGACTTGTGTGACTTACTTTTGTCTTTTTAAGACATCAACATGAATGTATATGAGGTCTACGTTTTAGCATTTGGTGATGGGCAGGTATGTCCATGCAAAAACACTGCATGTGTCCCTGTCGTTTTTCTTATATTGTTGAACCCAAAATGGGCCCCTTGTTGGTGTAGGGGTTTGTTCTCCTGTCTTCAATCTACCACAGGGCCAAAAGTTCCAGGCACAGGCTGAATATGAAAAGGGGAAATTGTACCTCCTACTTCCTGTTCTTTAACCTTTGAGAGCTGCGTCATGAGGTCGGCAGTAAGACTCCTACTGCAGTAAGGAAAGGAGCGGTGTTTGGATGATCTGGCCATCCTAACCCTGCGGCGGAAACAACAAGGGAAGTCACATGGACCTACAGCTGTTTAATAAAAACTACAGCACCCAGAAAATGGACTACAATAAGTGCACCTTATGCAGCACTAATGTTAATGAGCTTTTTAACATTACAATGTACAGAAATAACCTAAAATCACTCCATATAAGTGAAACTACTGCTATGTTTAATAAAGAGCTCCGGACTAACTCCACAGACTCTAGGATCATCTCACATGAACTCAGAGCTTTAAACATGAAATAAGTAAATGCACACACACAGAACAGGCTGTGATAAATATTCTCTGAGACTCACCGACAGCAGCTCTGTCTCTGTTCTGGACAGTCAGCAGCATTAGCACCACTCTGAACACCACTGTGGATTTATGCTAATTAGCCACACAGTTTTTAAGTTTTGTTTTTCTAAAATGTAAACAAAAGTGTGCAAAGCAGCTACAGCTCTCAGCGCCGCACAATAATCATTAATCAGGAGTCAGACATCAGACTCTGTGGAGGCTCTAAGTGCTCTCTTTTATAAAGTGTTATTAAGTCATTATGTTATAGTCTGAGGCAGGGACACTTTTACCTCATTCCAAAAACTCATCACACAGAGATCGGCCTCACTCAACCGTGTTTGGAAACACTCAGGAGATGACGCAGTGGTTTGTGGGATAGCTCCTTGCTCCTTGCTGGTTGATAAGGAACCTGTGGAGCTTCCTATGCTAAAGGAGCTATTTAAGGAAGCAATGAAGCCCCTTTCCCTAACTCCTTCCTTACTGAGAAAACAATCCTGACAGTTCTTATCATGACGATGTACATCCAGTTATAGCTTAAGGAACTAGGAAGTTCCTTGAAAATTTCCCCTTTTTGGATTCAGCCATAGTATGTGGCTGTCAAGAAGGGCATCTGGTGTAAATATCTGCCATGCAAATGATTCACCTTTGGCGACCACTGTATGAAAAGGGGTTGTTATACCTAAAAGATGATTTGGTACATATACAGGAAACTGGACACATGAGACTGAAGCCAGTAGGCATGCCCATGTGCCACGGGGTACGGTGCTTAATTAGTGCATCTGCTAGCCACATAATGCTAACAGATAACTATGTTTACGCGATTGCACAACTGAACTATACAGAGAAAAGTAAAGCACAAACAAAAGGATTTACATGGAGCTCACTCTACTGACATGGAAAGAAACACAGCATATGCACCATCAGCTGACCTCTGGACTATCTCCACACATGTGCAAACATCTGATCGCTCAGGACGTAGCACTTGGGCCGTCCAAGTATCACCTTAGGTTGTGAAAAACGGGGGTTTGGGTAGAAACAACAAGGCTCTCCAGAGTATTTCAGGACATGGTCCAGGTGACAGTGCATGTTTGTAAAGGGCTATACAGACACATATGAGGGCTGGGTAAAATATGGGTAGACACGTTTTAAAGCAGCTTTAGTCCTTTGCAAAAGCATTGACTACTGATCATGTTGCCACATTAGTACTGAGTCCATGAAGCCTACAGTTGAAAATCATTCTATATACCTCGGTATGCTCTGTAGGAAGTACTTTATGTTTGTTACCAAAGTAATGCCTGATAAAATATTTGTAATTGACGGTTATGATTTTATTCGCAAAGACCTTTCCTCATTTGGTGGTGGCTTAGCTGTTTATGTGTGCAATAGTGAAAAATTCAAACGGCACATAAATTTGGAAGATAAGGACTTTGAAAGTCTGTTTTTACATTTGATTTTGGCCATGTGAAATTGTTTACTGCTATTATTTATCACAAACCAGATGATGACATGTCAATTTTATGTCACACTGAGGAGTCCATGGAAAATTTCCCTGTCAGTTTTAATTCTGCTAATGTTATATGTTGGTGATTTTAATGCACACAACTCCAAATGATGGCCAGAAGACAAAACAGATCAGCAAGGACTAGAAACAGAACTGTTCTGTACGTCACATGGCTTGTCTCAAATCATCACCTCACCTACTCGGTTTCCTGACAGACTGCCTGGGATGCCCTCTCTTACTGATCTAGCATTAACCGATGCTCCTGAAATATTTTCGGGTTTGACTGTCTCTGCCCCTATTGGAACCTCTGATCATGGTGTTATTAATATTACATTATCACAAGTTGAGCCTACAACTGAAACACCTGAAGTACATTTGTCAACAAACTGACCAAATGAATCGGCTTATTTTAATTGTAAATACATTTCTGACTGGACTAGCAGTTCGTCAAGCAGTCAGAGAGCATGATTGGTCTGCTGTGTACTTTAGTGTTGATGATGAGTCTGCATCAGAACATTTTTATGTTTCAGTCACCTCAGTACTATCTTGTTTTGTTTCTAACCAATATCATCATGTATCAAAACCAGAAAGACAGCATTTACCTTTTATTACACCAGAATTTACACGTCTAAAGTTGCTTAAACATGCATGCTGGTCAAATTTTAAGACATCAAAAAATTACCATGACTTAAATGCTTTTAGAAATGCCAGAAATGCACTGCATGCTGAGATAAGTCACATTAAACATCTCAGCAAGTTCAGAAACTGGCCTCAAGTTAATTCACCAAGACATTACTGGGGCCTGCTTTCTGATCTATATACACTTTCTAACTCTGGTGATAAAATACTTGATTTGATTCATGATGGACAAATATTTGTATATGATGCTGCAAAAGCTGACATCTTTAATCACCTGTACACTAATGGACACGTTGGAGGGCAAAACTTGGATTATTTTTTACCTCAGACTCAGTATGGCTTATTAACTGATGTGGATGTGTCTCCAGATATCCAGGTATACAGTAAACTCAACAAATTTGATGGCACAAAAGCGAGTGGGCCTGATGGCATACCTAAGTTATTTCTTTAAAATTGTGAGCTCACACCTGAGCTAACTTATCTATTTAGTTTGTCTTTAGCACATCAAAATTACTTCAAATCTGGAAAACAGCTTATGTGACACCGGTTTACGTGTAAGGGAGATTGATCAAGCCCCTCCAGTTATCGATATCCAATATCACTGACCTCTTGCATTGGAAACATTTTTGAGAGTATAGTAAATGGCAAACTAATGACATTTTTGCTGGAACATTCATTAATATCCACACATCAGTTTGTTTTTAACCTAAACATTCTACATTGGACCAATTAGCACTGGATTATCATAATTGGTTAAAAGCTGTAGAACAAAAGAAAACTTGTGTGGCAGCATTGCTGGACCTAAGTGATGCATTTTCATCAGTACCACATGAGGCCATTCTCCAAAAAATCCCTGCTTTTGGTATCTGTGGAAAATGCTGGCTTGGATACGAAATTATTTAAGCAATCGTCTTCAACAAACAAGAATTGTTTTTCCTCGTCTTTACCAATGCAATCCGGGGTACCCCAAGGTTGTGTTGCTGCCCCAACTTATAAATGACCTACTGACTGTGTTGGATTGTGTATCTGCAGTTTTACCCCAAAGTGTTACAGTTACAGCATACGCAGATGATACATTAATTACTGTCTCCTGTGCATACCCAGCTATGCATTAGCCATTGCAAGTGACCGGGCTAATACCTGGGGCATGAGGTTTAATGCCTCCAAGACTGCGTGTTTGTGCTTTACAAAGTCAACTGTTAGTTCTCTGAACAATCAGGTTATCGTTCAAGGTCATGCGATTTCTTTTTCAAATGAAGGTAAAGCATCTTAGTGTGCTATTTACAAGTGAAGTGATGAAATTTAAGCGTCACATTGAAGCAGTATGCAAAATGGCTCGAAAGGAAATCTTTGTTCTGAGATTGCTTAAAATGAAGCTGCCACCAAGAAACAATGAACTACTCCTACGCATATACAAGGCCTATATCAGATCTCAATTGGAGTACTGTTCAGTTTTGCTTTGTGGCACTGGAAAAACATCGGCAAATTATCTAGAAAGCCTGCAAAGGCAGTGCATGCTCTTAATTCTCAATTTGCCATATCAATCAGAGTTTACCTCCAACCATTACAGCATACTGGGCCCAATGACATTACAAACAAGACGAAACATTGCATTGTCATGTTTTGCATTTAAACTGCGCCGCAGGCTTTCACCAACCAGCTCTGGGACCTTACTGCCCTACACAAAGATGTTTACCCTATAATGTGCGGAGAACTTTTTATGTGTTTCCTAATGGAGATTTGCCTGGTGCCGCATGCTACAGAGGTCATGCTTCACACTGGCCATAAGAGTGCTAAATGTGTTGGATGATGGCTGTGTTGTACGTAATCGAACTATGGTGGAGTTTAAGGAGTATTTAAAAACTACATCTGCGGATAATTGTTTTATGCATTTTACACATTCATATGGTTCATAAATTCCTTTTATTTTATTTTTATTGCTGTTTGTTCATAGGATCATGGAACTTTTAATTGTGCATTTCATATTTTGTAATAAAAAAAAACGTTAGGTATGACCTATTTGAAAAACAATGTGACTGCTGGCCCTGACTGACCCTCAGGCTGGACTTTGGATGAGATTACTTTGGTGAACACAACTATGGGAAACTGCTCATGTTGCTGAACCAGCAGCTTTTCCAATAGATCCTCAATCTCTGGTCCAAATGTGCCCTTTGCCCATGTGCTCATTAACATTTGAGGCCTTTTCTCATTTTGCTGTTGGCCTGGTTTTGACAGTGGTCAGTCCGAGGCGGCTGGAGTGGATCGGTGGACGCTTCCAACAACGGCCTGGAGCAAAGCCAAGTGTTGCCAGGGCGACAGAGCTACAGAGAAAAATCTCTTTGTATTGTTACCAAGGCAACAACTGTGGATAGGTGGTAAGAGGCAAAAGGATGGACAGAACAGTGAGGGGAAAGGGTTAAGTAGAGGAAGACATTAAGATAAGCAAAGGGGATGATGAGTGGTTGTTTGAGGAGCGCAGATATAAACTCAGTCTTTATTATTCCTCCATTGCTGCCTTGTTGACGCTGGATGATTCTCGGGCTGCGTGGGAGAATTTACAGTTTGCTGTAACCTCATCCCAAACAAAGTTACTCAGCAGATTCTTTTGAATCAGATGGATAGAGCAGGGCTGTTTTAAGAATGCAGCTCCAAGAGGACACAGTAGTCATAGCTCTGCAAACTGAAGAACTGAGCCATGCTGTGTGGGAGAAAATTTTTCCCTAACTCACCAAATTTGATTTATTTAGTTTTTACTGCATAAATGCAGCAAAAACAGATTTTTTTTTTTTTTTTATTGTTACTGCAGCAAATACAGCAAACTTACATTGTCAAAAATGCAAAAAGAAAGACTGAAACAGACAGTGAAAGATAATAAAACAATAGCATAGCAGCAATATTAAAAAAAGAACAAAACATGCTATATGAAATGGTGATTATGATACTTTTTTTTGTGAACAAAATTTGCGGTGGAAGTTTTTTCTTTTTCTCACTAGATCAGCATTAAGCTGGGTACACACTAACGGTTACTAGGCGTGGCCCAAATATAGGCTTCTCACAGCCAATTATTTGTTATGACACTCCTCGTGTGTGTGGTGTCAATACGATGCGTGATATTTACAATTTTTTGTGGTCTGCAGAATTCTGTAGTCTGTGAAACATTTGAAATTCTCCTTAAGTGTCTGGGCCTATGCTCGGTGTTCCACAGTTTTTAAGTCGTTTAAGATCTTAACATCTGTGTCCCCAGATTTAGCCACCAAAACAGCCAATTAATTTTGGCAAATAGCAACATGTAAGTGCGGTCATTGAGTGGAGAAAGAACATTAGCAAGTTAATGAATATTAAGCTGCTCGATATACCTTTTTTTTTTTGGATGCCCTTTCTGTCGCAACCAGCCACATACTGTGATAGGAATAGGCAATGTGGGTGAAGGGTCTTGCCCAGTGACACAACAACAGTGTGTGCTACAATAGCTATACTTAGTGGCTAAAGGTTATAAAATGTCATGAGCTGACATGAGCTGTGTTTCTTCTCCATCAAATTTTATTTTGCTAAAAAACTGACAACCAAAGGCAATGAATCTACTCTGTATGTTGTGCACACCAACAACACTTTGACAAGACACTGAACACTGTACTCATGTACTACACTGATGCTCTTAACAATTTGTCTTCAGGATCTCACTTCCTTTTTTATTTTAGCAATATTTCAAAATGGCAGTTCAAATTCACTTTTCAACCTCTTGCTTTGCCACATTACTGCAAGTCTCCAGTCTGGGTAGTGTAGTCCATCTAGTTTCTATATCTGCTCCTCTTTCTCTGCTGTCTACCTCCTGCTTGTCTGTCTCCATCTATTTTTCCTTCTCAGAATGAGTTCACTGAGTTTTAGAATCAAGACAAGCACCATTGTGATAACTTTTGAACTGCTTTGCTCTGGGGGGTTTGCTAATTCCCACTGTGTTTGAATTGACTGCATAAATCTAGCCCAAGACTGGAGAAGTCTTTCTGGGTTTGGGATGTGAGAAAGCTTTCTGCGAGACATAATAGACTCCATTGCAGCTCCATCTTACACTATAATAAATATAATGAATAATGGAATAATTTGACTTTCTTCCAAAGCCGGAGCAGTGTTGACAGAGCGACTTGACAGGGAGCGGATGGATGACTTTATTTCACTAGTTCTGGGTAAGATTTGGGGTTATATATGCAGATTTATGCAAACCTCTGATTTGCTGATCGCTCAAAGGCAACTGGAAATTTCTCATCAGCCCCACTCCCACAAATTCCACACAGCACATATCCGGGAGAGAGGGCCCAAGATTAGACGGAAATTGAGTCAAATTAAATCAATTGTAGAGCAAGCTGTGGAAAATGCAAAAGCACAGTTTATCTAATGCCAGTATCTTTCTACCACCATTCACCTGAAGACAATCTGTTACCCAGGCAGGGCACAACTCCCACTCACCTCATAGTAAACAGTAAAGCCCCTCATTATGGGGGCATTTGGTGACTACCACTATGTGCCTTTATATACACTGCTCAAAAAAAATAAAGGAAACTCTAAAATAACACATCCTAGATCTGAATGAATGAAATATTCTTATTAAATACTTTGTTCTTTACATGGTTGAATTTGCTGGCAACAAAAATTATCAATGGAAATCAAATTTATTAACCCATGGAGGTCTGGATTTGGAGTCACACTCAAAATTACAGTGGAAAAACACACTACAGGCTGATCCAACTTTGATGTAATGTTCTTAAAACAAGTCAAAATGAGGCTCAGTAGTGTGTGTGGCCTCCTCGTGCCTGTATGACCTCCCTACAACACCTGGCCATGCTCCTGATGAGGTCTTGGATGGTCTCCTGAGGGATCTCCTCCCAGACCTGGACTAAAGCATCCCCCAACTCCTGGACAGTCTGTGGTGCAATGTGGCATTGGTGGATGGAGCGAGCAATGATGTCCCAGATGTGCTCAGTTGGATTCAGGTCTGGGGAACGGGCGGGGCCAGTCCATAGCATCAATGCCTTTGTCTTGCAGGAACTGCTGACACACTCCAGCCACATGAGGTCTAGCATTTTCTTGCATTAGGAGGAACCCAGGGTCAACCTGCACCAGCATAAGGTCTCACAAGGGTCTGAGAATCTCATCTCGGTACCTAATGTCAGTCAGGCTACCTCTGGGAGCACATGGAGGGCTGTGCGGTCTCCTTCATGTCTCCTTATGTACTGGCCTGTCTCCTGGTAGCGCCTCCGTGCTCTGGACACTATGCTGACAGACACAGCAATCCTTCTTGCCACAGCTCGCATTGATGTGCCATCCTGGATGAGCTGCACTACCTGAGCCACTTGTGTGGGTTGTAGACGCCGTCTCATGCTACCACTAGAGTGAAAGCACCGCCAGCATTCAAAAGTGACCAAAACATCAGCCAGAAAGCATAGGAACTGAGAAGTGGTCTGTGGTCACCTCCTGCAGAACCACTCCTCTATTGGGGGTGTCTTGCTAATTGCCTATAATTTCCACCTGTTGTCTGTTCCATTTGCACAACAGCAGTGAAACTGATGTCAATCAGTGTTGCTTCCTAAGTGGACAGTTTGATTTCACAGAAGTGTGATTGACTTGGAGTAAATATATATATACAGTATATTAGTGCTGTCGATTAAAAAAATTAATCAGATTAATCACCCTCTCGGGCTGTGATTAATCACGATTAATCACGATTAATCACAAAGTGTAACTTTGTAGATTTTCCATGACAACATGCAGCGTTTAAATTAAAAAAAAACGTCCAGAGAGGATGAGTGTGTTTTTACTTGGATAAAAAAATACATCTCAGAAGTAACTTCTGAATATTGTGAGAGAGCCTTTAATAAGTCTGTGTAGTAACTGAGATAACAGTGTCTGCAGAAATGTGCTCTGCATTAAATCTACTGCAGACACCTGAGCCTCTGCTCTGCTCCTCTCAGCGCCGCAGACAGGGGCGGGGCACTGATCACCTGTCCGCAGTGAGGCTGCAGCTCTGAGTCGAGAACTGATGCTTAAAAAAAACAAAAAAACACAAAACACTGCTAATGAATTGTTTGTAGGAGTTCGTGGCTTGTTTCTCCATAAGTTCAGGGATGGCCATGGATCGCCCCCCGCTCTCACCACGGGTCCAGGACGCACAGAAAGCACAGCTCCCAGGAACGCGCACGGACAGAGGCAGTGAAAGGAAGCGATATAAAAAGCACACGCAATATTTATTAGTAAAAAGTTTTACACGAGACTTGTGAGGGGAGGGAAAGGAGAGGTCTGTAGTGCAGCAGGCCAAAGCAGTGGACTTGTCCTGAAGTCGAACCACGGTCAGACACATGTGAGACAACAGGTGTTCTCTCATTGGGCGCGCGGGTCGTTCACCATGAAAGCAAGTCAGTGTTGTGATGTACGCACATTTCCAAGACGGTCACGACACGGCTTCGCACCCTCCAAAGTGCTTTCAGAAGCGCGGCTGGTCTAATATATAGGGCGGCACCCTAATATATACATATATACATATATATGTATATATGTGTTGTTTTCAGGTATTGGGTCTACCCCAATATATATATATGTATATATATGTATATATATATGTGTATATATATATATATATATATATATATATATATATATATATATATATATATATATATATATATATATACTTTTTTTTATTTTTTTTTATAGAATCTTTTGCTAAACTTAGGGGTGGACCCAATACCTGAAAACAACACAAAGGTTGCTAAAGGTCCTTTATTGTTGTTGTTTTTTCAGGCATTTAAATAGAGATAGAGACACCTTTGCATTGGTATTCCACGTTTTGCAACCCACTATTGGCATTAATGGGGAATCAACAGAGCTAACATGTTTTGTAACATGTTTTGTAGAGATGGCAATTTAAGCCCTGAAATGATCAGAATGAGTCTGGGAACAGTATCTGGGCTTTAGAAGTGCTGAGAAGCACTTCCTGGTTTCACATGTTTATATGCTCTAGGAAAGAGGAGGGGGCTCAGCAAACAGGATTACTCAAACATGTGAATGAAAAAAATATTACTGCAGGTATGTTTTTATGGTGGAAACAACATTATAACATGCAGCTCAAAAAAGCTGACTTAGCATAATAGCAGACCTTTAAATGAGAAGCACTTGGAGACTCTGGCTCTCTGCCAAGGCATACGCCCTATCTCACAATGGTAAAGGTATTCTTCCCAGATGTGGAGTGGAACCATGCATTTTTTAGTTTAGGGGTAAATGCTCCATTTTTTATCTCATAATAGAAAAATAAATGTATTACACAATTCCTGGATTCAGTTGGTGATCATTTGTTTCATTACTGACCACTTGTCACTGGAGTTAGTGTCTTTTTTCCAGCTGGGATATCCCTATCTCACAATGATAGAGAAAAAAATACTTGAATCCAGACTGTGTTTCCAATCTTTCTTTGTTTTGTTTTTACTCAACGCTTTTGTGTGGCCAGATCCTTTTTAATAAAACAGATGATATCATCTTATTAAATGTACGTGTATCATATCAAGTGTAGCCATCCCCTTAGAATCTGGAGGATAAAAAAGACTCATAGCTTACTCTTTAGTTTTTTGGTTGTTCTTTTTTGGTAGCCACGAGCCACAATTTGTCATAGGAGGAATTGTGTAGAAAACTATTCAAGGAACCCTTCCAAAAATAAAAACAATATGGAGAAAGGTCAAGCTTGAAAATTCTACTGTTTATTCATCACTGCAGCTCAATAGCAAGAAAGCCGTGAGCATTGGTTCACTTTTTAGTGATTTTCCAGCTGCACAGTGGTGATATTCAAATATGACTAAGCTCTGTTATCTGGCTTGAAGATTGCAGAGATTAGAGAATATTATCGCCATGCAAAGCTAATGCATGCAAGATTTACAAACATGCATAATAAAATACATGGCAGCACATACTAGCAGTCCACCACAGTTCAACAAGAAATGTATTCAGTGTAATTAATCTGCACTACAGCTGTCACTCACCTGGATTTAACCTTTGGATGTTCTTAGTCCAGTGTTTGCACAGATGTTAGTGAGTTAGTGAAGGTCATGGTCCCAGTGGAGTATGTTGCTGTCATCTCAGGGCTCAGATACAAAGACAGATCACCTTTTTTAAATCAATACCAGTGTGGACGGATCTCGGCTGCTACTCAAACAACAGTGGATTAACCCAGAGCTAATGCCAAATAAATCCTGTCAATGTCTTCATGCAGCACGTGTCATAAGAGTGGTTTGATACCTGAACTACCTCTACTTACCAGATCAGTGTCAGCAGCGGGAAAGTCAGGGTTAATTTCCCAATCCGAAAACACAAATGAAGATGGTAGGGTTCATATTGGGCATTTCATTACCTCGGCTAAACCTTGGTGACATTGGTTTATTTGTCTGGGAGCAAAGAAAAAAAAAAACCCACAAAAGTTCAATTTGGAGTTTTTTTTTTTTTTAGATAATTCTGAACCATTGCTACCAAAAATCTGAACCAGAATACTAACCCCAGGCACCCTATTTGCAAGACCGGCTCACTGCCTTGCTTTTAGATTCTTATATTTAGGTCCTTTTTAAACTTGTTTACTGGCTACCATACACCGCAAGAACAGACATTTTTTTCTTAAATTAAAACAAGTGAGTGAGTGCATCAGGTGCTATTCAAAATTTTTTAAAGCAGAAGAGCAAAGATGGATCTTAAACACATTTCGACCCGTGCCTGGTCTTCATGTTTCAGGGCAAACATAATGTGCACTCAATACCAGATGGTCTAAATAGAGAAATAAGATCACAAGGGATGATCACATGACAGCGTGATTACACATTTTTGAATGCAACAACAACAAAAGAAAAAAGAAAGAAGGAAAAACATTTTTGGGAATTGGTATGGTCTAGTTTTTTCTTTTTATCATTTTCTTTTGCTGTGATCACATGATCTTATTTAGAACTGTTTAGAACACCTGGTATTGATTGCTCATTATGTCTGCCCTGATGAAGACCCAGCACATGTCGAAATGCGGTAATGTCCCATAAACAATATAGGATTTTTAACAATGTCAGAGTACCTCAGATCCATCTTCTGCTTTTAAACCGAGATTTTTTTCTTGTTGCGGTGGCAAGGAAAAGAACAATGTTAATTTTGCACAGGACATTTATACTACACAAAAAATGCAAGGGCAGAACTCATATGCCCCGCCCAATGTTGTAAGGGCGACTTTTCTGCCAGCTCATTAGCCACACCCACTTAAAATTTCTGACCAATCACAATTTGAACACCCAACAAGACAAAAAAAGTTGTGCCCAGATGATGTGTCAAAAACAAGCTCCAGGAACTTCTAAACCAGGGCTGCAAAAACAAAATGACATCATGTTGTTGTTCCCTGGGAGAGAGAACACATTTCTCTGTTCTTGTGGCGTATGTGAAGGCCTCAACACTCTCAACACTGACAGACAATTATTCACTCTCACCTTCATTCACTATGAATATAAAATTACCGACTACATGTAGCTGTGACAGCCTTTTCCTTAACACATTGGCAACATTTGTCACTTCTTTTTGCTGAATTGATGACACAAATAAAAAAACTATATGTTTTGCACATAGCTGTTTCACTCTCAGAAGCAGTTTTGCAGACATATTTAGCTACGTGGGTTTTCATTTTCAAGGCCACAGTAAGAAAACCTAAACTGGATTGAAAAGCACTGCATGAACAAAAGGAGAGGTAAGAAACAAATAAAGAGCTTTTTAAAAAGAAAACCAAAATCCGATTTATAGACATTTTAAGCAGAATGCAGAAAATGTGTCTCCTGGCATACAAATATGCAACTGATTATGATTACTAACAAACTTTAATTGAGGGCAGTCATGTTTTCACAGCACAGGAACAACATTTTAAATACACCCACAATGCAATAGTAAATGAGCAGGCTTTTTTTTTTTTTTTTTTTTTTTTTCAGCAGCACCAAGCTGAGGTTGGTTTGTTGGTTTGTCTTTAAGCAACATATGTCAGAAAGTTGTGATCAGATGTTGATTAGGTGAACTGGAAGACCTTTAGTTGAGGGGTAATACTCCATACAATGAACCAAGCTTTAAATCTTACAATGGTGAAAATTCTACACACAAAAAAAATATATATTATGAGTTCCTTTACTGAGTCTTGTTGTAAATGGGCTTCCATAGTTAAAGAATAGAGCAACATGTTGAGTTGGCCCTGTTTTCAACTGCACACTGACAGCTCTCAGTTAATTCTGTGTCTCCTGTCCCAGGCCTAACAGCAGTCTAGTTCCTGGGTCTGTTTGTCTGAAGGCTGTCAATGCCACAAGCAAAATACTCTACCACCCAATGCTGGAGGCTGGCTGTGCCAAAATGTAAGGTTAATGTTTATGTGTAGGGGCTGTTATTGTGACAGTGGTCTTGTGGTGAATTTTTCATTGCATAAATTTTCATTCTATTAAACAATAAGAGGTGCATGAGACAAGCTTTGACAGATGGCTGCAATCTTCAGGCCAACAGTAGTACTATTTTTACAGTTGTTGACATTTGTTCTAAACTTGAATAAGATGTGCATGTTTTCATGAAAGACAGATAGATAGATAAGTTTATTTGTCACATGCACAAATGTACAGTGAAATTGTGTTTGGAGCAAGCCTCCGGGCCACAGCTACTATGAGTGCCGCCACAAAAGAAAGAAAGAGCATACACAATAGTTCTTCATTATGTTATGCTCAGCTTTTGTGGCTTTTTAAATTTACTCCAGACCTACGGAAGGAGGTGCGCTGAATTTTTTGCCAACAGAGTATGTAATCTCAAAAAGTAGTGCCCAACACATCACCCCCTTTCCACTCCTCTATTCAAGCAAAGAAGGACAATTCAATGCAAACAAATATTGCCAAAACATGGACCACTGAAGAGTGGCTTTTACCAAGGCCAGAGGTCAGTTAAAGGCAACTAACACCTAAATTACACTGAATGTGTTGCATTTGCAGTACATCTCCAACACAGTATTCCTATCCATCCATCTTCTTCCGCTTTATCCGGGGCCGGGTCGCGGGGGCAGCAGTCTAAGCAGAGATGCCCAGACTTCACTCTCCACAGACACTTCCTCCAGCTCTACCGGGGGGACCCCAAGGCATTCCCAGGCCAGCCAAGAGACATAGTCCCTCCAGCGTGTCTTAGATCTTCCCCGGGGCCTCCTCCTGGTGGGACATGCCCGGAACACCTCCCCTGGAAGGCGTCCTGGAGGCATCCGAAACAGATGCCCGAGCCACCTCAGATGACTCCTCTCTATACAGAGGAGCAGCGGTTCTACCCTGAGCTCCTCCCGGGTAACCGAGCTCCTCACCCAATCTCTAAGGGAGCGCCCAGCCACCCTGCGGAGGAAACTCATTTCGGCCGCTTGTATCCAGGACCTTGTCCTTTCGGTCATGACCCAAACCTCATGACCATAGGTGAGAGTAGGAACGTAGATCGACCACGCCTCCGGGTGGGGGACAGGGTGAACTCAGTATCAGTCACACAGTAACAGTCATGAACAGTTAGGCCCAGTTTTGTTATTTTTGCTTTTTAACCAAAACTATTGATAATACAGTTATATAATTCATGTGTGCTTAAAGTGCAGACTCTCAGCTGCAATTTGAGAGTTTTCATGTCCAAATCTGAGAAAGGGTTTAGGAGTTACAGCTCCTTAATGTGTGGCAGCCTCTTTTTCAGCAGCTCAAAAGTATTTGGACAGTTGCTTCAAAAGCTATTTCTTGAGCTGCATGAGCATTTCCTTCATTAATCCATCATAAACTGAGCAGGTAAAAGGTCTGGACTTGATTCCAGGTGTTACATTTGCATTTGAAAGCTGTTTCTGTGAACCCACAAAGTACAGTATCTCAATGGAATTGAAACAGACCATCCTTACTGGATCAAAAAATGGTGAAAAACCTTCACAACATCCACCTTAGAGTAAAACACTCTCCAGGAAGTAGGTCTATAAGTGTCTAGGTCCACCATAACAAGAAGACTTCATGAGAGAAAATATAGATGGTTAAGCACAAGGAGCAGACCATTCATCAGCCTCAACAATAGAAAGAACACATTAGACTTGGCCAAAAACACCTAACGAAGCCAGACCAGGTCTGAAACAGCATTCTTTGGACAGATGAGACTCAGACCAAGCTGTACCAGAATGAAGGGCAGAGAAAAGGGGTCAGTCACCAGATCTCATTGCGATCAAGCATAAATTTCACTTGTTTAAGACTAAACTTAAGGCAGAAAGACCCAAAAACAAGCATCGACTGAAGACAGCTGCAGTAAAGGCCTGGCAAAACATCATAAATTAGGTAAGCCAGTGTTTGGTGATGTCCATGGGCTTTAGACATAGCCAGTCATAGCCTGCAACAGATTTTCTCCAAAGCATAAAAAATTAACTTTTTATTCATGGTAATGTTTATCTGTCCAATTACTTTTGAGCCCCCGAAAAAAGCTCCTACATGTTAAAGAGCTGTAATTTCTAAACCCTTTCTCCGATTTGACATGAATGCTCTCAAATTACAGCTTAGAGTCTGCACTTTAAGCACAGATTTCGTGCTTCTACTGTATGTAAGCATGCTACCTATATATAAATACTTTCTTTTTACTTATGTTTAATTGTGTCCAATCTCATTTGTGACCCCATGTCCCCAGTTAAGACTTGTTTACATAGCGATGTGGGCAAGAGTCTGCACGTGCCGTTGTATTTTTAAATATAACGACTCCTCTTCACTGGTCCAGGTCTGACTTCAACTTAACCAGTGTAAACTCACACATTAACTGGAATGGCCTCTATTTGTTATGGAGGTCGTGCACATGCAACGTATTGGGTGTAAAGGTCTGCACACCAGTGTGAGAGTAGGAAGATGTCACATCTAGTTTATTTTTGTAGATCTCAACTTTGGAGAGGCCGCAATCCCTTTCAGTTTTTTTTTTTTTTTTTTTTTTTTTTGCATACTCAAGCTTTATAAAGGAGGCACCATATGTGTGCAGCTGTGTATTTAAAATTCAGAACCCTAGAAATAAACCCGAAAGGACTACTCTACGTTTACTCTTATTTATGGTAATTATTGGCAACTCTGCCAGAGTTTCAAGTCCTCTTCAAAAACAAAGTATAGTTTATATATCCCACACAGATAATCTCACTATTTACATTGCAGATGTTGCTCTTATGGGAGTTATCAATATTTCAAAAATGAATTACCCTAACTTTAGTAGAGGTCATTTACACCAAATGCAAACGTACCAACATGACAGAGTGGGAGGTGCTGATCTGAAGTTTTCTGTTGGAAAGGAAGGAGAGTCCCCAGGAAATGCTTCTCTAAATGACTATGACAGGAGCTAGAACCTGCAAAGATCTGTAGGAGAAAAACATGGCAGCCACACCTCCTAGCCGCTAAATCAGAGACGCGTCTGATTTCATGTTTGGTGTGAGGACTCTGAATGGAACTCCGCTGTTGGCCAGGTTTAATGAGCTTTGCCAGTGGCCCGGGGTAAGAGTGCAGTTGGTTCCAGTCTTAATGGGAAACACAATGCTAGTCCTGCTGCCTCATTGTGCCCTCCACTACAATGGGACCTGATAGTTAACTTCACTAAATGTTAAAGTTAAAAGATCAGCCTGGGACCACAACTGTTTTTATGAAGAGAAAAAAATGGAAAATCTGGATAGAATTTCTTTGTATTATTTGGAGTGGCACAGTTGTGACGAGTTAACTGGATACAGTAGATCGTCCTCGGGGAGTAGTTTAACACAATATTTCCATCTGCTATCGCTGTTATGATCACAGCTGATTTTAATCTGAGGACAAAGAATTTAAAACCATTCTCTTGATGTTTCATCATCCTTTTCCTGTTATTTCTCAGAGACAGTCATTTCCTATTCTCTGGCAGTCATAACCTGCTTCTAATTTAATACATAAGGCACTAATAGAATGAGATATTGTCCCCACTCTCAGAATTATTGAGCTGTAATGCTCCATGTTGGTAAGGTTTTGTCTTACCTTGAGGCTGTCTGGAGACTGTGAGCCTTTTCACACATCCAGGGCAAGTGAATAGTTCCCCAGCCTTTGGTGTGGGATGTCAGGAGACGATTCCCTGTCACAAACTTTATCTACAATATGTGTCGGTCCCAAGCCCAGATAAATAAGAGAGTCAGGAACAGTAAGCAAGAACGCAAGCAAGTCCCAAGCAAGTTAATCTCTGTGGTCGTCTCTGAAAGAAAGACAGAAATGGATAACAATCACCGCTACAGTGTGCAATTCATTATGACCATGTCTCAACAGCTATAGCATTTACCCCTGAATTAAAAGATTTCTGGTTCAAGTTCATCTTTACCATTGCAAGACAGTGCCAATGCGTCTCCAAGTGCTTCTTGGCTTGTATATTTTTCTAAAAGGCCCTATAAGATGCTTTTGTCTGGCTTTTTTAAAATAATTTTGGGAGCCTTAGCGGTAGTATTTCATGTTTTATTTTTTTCATCTTTCGGCTTCTCCCTTTTTTACACCAGACACCCTTCCTGTCACAATCAGCCACATACAGTAGGCATTGTGGGAGTAGGCAGTTTCTTGCCCAGGGACACGATGACAGCGTGAGCATTGGGTGAGATTTGACCCACTGACCCTCCAGTTGTTGGGCTGTTACTTCGACTTAACACTTGAATTAGATGTCTGTCACCTCCTGCTGGCAATGGTGTGGAATAGAGCATAAAATGGCTAATTAGCTACTACTCCAGGTATGTTTTAAGGTGGAAACAACATAATAGCATGGGTAATAGCTCAAAAACATCTATTTAGCATCATAAGGGACCTTTAATTTAGTCATTAATTTACTTTGAACTGTTATTTGATTTTTCAGAGTAACCAGGACATATTCCATCTTTAACTCCCTTCACTTACCTGTCTGCGGTGACTCATCAGCCAAACAAACCGGGCCCCTCACTGTAGACCCTCACAGCTTGGAGGCAGAGCTCACAGATGGCTTCAGCGCAGAAAAAGTCTCTCCATCTGCAGTTACTGGAATGTGAATGCCAGTTTAATATGTGATCAGCCACGTTTAGACCCGAGCATAGCAACAGGTTCCCGCTGCTCCCTTACTGTATCATGGAGCATCAAATGAGCCACGGAAGATACGTTTAGCGCACGCAACATGCAAATGAACAACCCACACATTTCTCTGAATGACTTGCAGCATCGTGCAGGTCATGTTATAAGCATCATACATAGAGCTTGTATGTTTGCCAACACGCCTCATTAGTTTAACAGCCCTGCCCTCATGTAATTGGATTGCTGATCACGTCACCACAGCTAAGAGAAAAAACACTGCATTTATCATATTTACGTATCATGGGATGCTAGGACTGCACAAGAGGCTGATGATGGCATTTAGGATGAAAATGGTTTGAAATGTTATGTGTTCTATCGTATGATGGTAAATGTCAGTGAACCAGCAGTTTTATTACCCAAGATGTGATCATGTTGACTGCAAGGGAAGCTATGGTAACCTCATCTAACGCCCAATTCACACTGAATTTGTTGCGAGTCTGTTATGCGGCCCGTATGACCTCCACAAGAAATAGACGCAATGCAAATAGAGAAATGTCAGTATTGCTGCAAGATGACACAAAGTACATACACTGCATTGTAATCCTTTTATACTTAACAGCATAAAAAAGTATTCATCTTATGAAGCCAAAACATACGTTCAGACAAAGCAGAGGAGTTTGTCTGCCACAAAGCACTGTCTAAAAGTTAAATTGATATTCTGTGTAAGCTAAAGGCTATATGCTAAAAGTAACTGAATGCTAATGTTAAGATGGACAAGGAGTTAAAGAACCATGGTGGACCACAATAATTTAAATGTAATGACTGCTTACTGGTTTTGGTTTAGTTGTTTGCCAAAAACAATGAGAAATGGCGGCCATTTATCTCAAAAGTGTACATACATTTTTAATATAATGTTAAATTATACAGCTTTAAAGCAAATAGACACCTGTTTCAGTAATGATGTGTCTAAACAACATGTAAAGCCAAGCCAGTTCATTAAGAAACACTACACAGGCTTCTTCAGTTGTCTTTAATCATGTTGTTATTGATCTCCACATGGGCCAGATGGTGCAGATTTGGGTGGAGGTAGACCTGGCCTTGTGTTGGTGATCTATGGTATTTAGGGTCCCAAGTCCTTGTGTGTGATGGCTCTAGTCCTTGTCAGTGATCTCCTCAACATGTGTCTGACCCTGCCAGTGTGCTCAGCTTCACAGGGCTTACAGCAATGTCACAAGGTTAACACTCAAACAGTTTGGCATGATGTCTCTTTTCTCCTAACACCTCCAGTCAATAACTGTTGCAGTATATCATAAGATTTTATTTAAAAAAATAACATCATTATGAGATACTGGCAAGTCACATTAAAACAAGATAAATGCATTTATTGTGTTGTTATTGTTGTTACAGTATATTAGATAGAGGATATAGTGATTTATGTGTTTATTAAAATAAGTGTTCATCTTGAAGAAACGTAAGGTGTTGCCATTTTACAATAACAGACTGATGTATGCTCACTAGAGCAGGACACAATGTTCTGTAGGCACGGTAAGAAAAATGTTAATTTTGAAATACTTTATCATGATATATTGTATTACATAAATATGTATCTTGTTGACATGATATGTGAATGTATTAAAATTACTGCACACATTGGTATGTTTGGTAAATGTGTTGGTTATCGGGGGGTTATGTTCCATAATATCGAGTAAAATTAGATAATTTTCTTCTTCTAAGAGGAAACATGTCACCTTACAGTGAGATACAGATACAAATACAAATGTGTTTTACTGACATTTCTGTCATCTGTTGAGTTGTTTCTGAAATCCTGTTGTTTCTGAAAACTAGTGAAAGACATACAGAAATCTTATTGTTATCAGAAGTTATTCTCCTTAATGGGTCTGCCCCGTGTTCCCACAGCCCTATGTTCCATCATTTCTAACTCTTACCTGAAGTTTAAAAAGCCTTTATTTTACATGACTTTATGTTTATAAAATCTTTAAAAGAATAGCGTGCTGCGTTTTACTTAGACCCATGTGTAGCGGCCAACAAACTGCCTTCTTTTCATTTCCAGAACTCTCTTTCTCTTATTTGTGGGAGTTTATGTACAGCACCTGAGTGCAAAGCAGGGGTTTCCAAACTTTTTTCAAAGAGGGCCAGATTTTAAGATGTGCAAATGTCCAAGGGCCGACAGTCCCTCCTGATGTTTTCTACAGTAGGAACTGAACGCACATACAGCATTTTGTTTTCAAAAGCCATGTACTTATAATTACCAACAAAGTAACATTTGAACCTAAAAATCATCCTCTAGGTCATATTTATTTTAGTCAGGCTGATTCTAATGCTTACAAGGAGTAATGAGACAGAATTTCTAATACCAAAAGGTACAAAACCTGCACTGACATTTTATACAAATTGTTGTGCAGATAACTGCAATTAATTTCTGATCAGCTACTTAGAAGCCACAACGCACAAATGTACAAATTCAGCTACTGAAACACTGGAGGGCCATTAGCAATACATTTTGTCATAGAAGCTGAGGGCCATATGAAATCTCAATCTGTGCCACAATTGGCCCCCGGGCCACACTTTAGACATGTCTGGTGTAAAGGAAGTGACATCACAGACTGAGACGCCTATAGGTGAAATATTTTTGTGTACAGATCACAAAAAGGAAAAAAGAAAAAAGCTTTTCCATGCTGCACATCTTTGAATCATATGTGATCTGTACACCAAAATATTTCACCTATAGGTGTCTCAGTCTGTGATGTCACTTCCTTTACACTCAGGTGCTGTACATTAACTCACACTAATAGGAGAAAGAGAGTTCTGGAAATGACTCCCTGAAGAAGGCTGTTTGTTGGCCGCTGCATGTGGTTTTAAGTAAAACCCAGCACTTTCTTTGTTGGAGAGCAATAAAGAGCAACTTCAATACTGAATAACTAATTAACAAAAACTTCCTGAGCACTTTGGACCATTTGGTTTCTGTGGAATTCTAACATATTTAAATTAGGTCCTATGTTCCTTCAGCCCTATGTTCCCATGTTTCAAAGTTGTTTGTTTGTTTGTTTGTTTTTTGTATTAGTTCAAATGTTGCTACATTTATAAATTTCTAATTTTTAGGGTTAGAATTACAATAGGGTTATGTTTAAACATGCACCCTTTACTGGAAAATAATCTAAGAAATGGAACCATTGAGCTGTGGGGCTGTGGAACATAGGCACGCTCCCCTTGCCTTGCATAGGAAAGTTAGGTGCCAAATTCTAAACTGGAGTTTGGAGTTTGACACTGTAAAACATATTACTGAGGTGTTATATTATTATATATCAGTATACCTCTCTGCTGTTCACTATATTGTGTCCTAAGATTGTTAAGATTGAATAAAGTAAAGGAAGGATTCTGATTCAGGCTTACTCCTGCGTCGTATGCATCAAGTTGTATTCAATATCAAGTCTGGACCAATTCACATTCAGATGTTTGTGAGAAAGACTTTTTAACCCCTAAAAGGCTGAGAAGGGCCCTCTTGAGCACCCACTCCAGGCTACTCTCTAACAGAAAGCTCTGCCAAATATATGAAAAACTATATATACATTTTTTTACTCCAGTTTTTTTCTATGCCTCGAATGGGCTGTGTGCAGAGTGAGGGATTTCCCGACACATTCACCTTTGTGTTTTTCTACCCACATTATTGTAAAATGTCAATAACAGGGCTCTGATACAGGAATCCACTGCCTTATATCATAGACACATCAATTATTCCCACTTCTGCTCCAATGCACACACATGTCACTATGGCAACACACACACACACACACATGTCCACACACACACCTGGATAATTTCAGGTGCTTAACAGCTCGGCAAAAGCAGAAAGATTAAAATAGCAGTAATGTAGCCGTAATAGCTGCTGAGTCTCAACCAATCAGACTCCAGCGCTAATGTCGGTGTACTGTGGTGTACTGCGGTGTACTGTGGAGCATGCACCGGAACACTGCGCTTCCAATTAGATTACGCACTACAGTGATGGGCTGTTTCCTGAGCCCAGCCTCCTGAAGTGATTCATTTAGGGAGGTTTGGATTAGGCGCTGTTAGACAGATTGAAAAGACGCGCGTTCATTTTTTTTCTGTTGGGATTCTTATTGATCCGTCCGGAGGTGATGGGTTGCCTAACAGCGGGAGAGATAAGTTGGCCTTCCCCTTTGGAAGGAAATACAGCTGAAATTACTCTTTTGAACTGTGCTCTAGCTCCAGTTCTTATTCTAGTTGTATCTGGCTTACTGACTCAGCACAGTTTCTAACTGAGTGCTGACCAAGAGCCTAGATACAAAGGGATCTTCCATAACACTGTCCCAATGTACATTCAAATGGAAAGTATATGTTTTTTATACATTTGAGGAAAACTCTTTACTCACCTAAACTCACACTGTAAAACATTTCTTCAGTGAACAGATTTAGACCCTGGCCTCAGTGTTTCTCAACCAGGGGTACGGGGACCCCTAGGGGTACTTGCAGGGGGCACTTGGAGTATATGAGCATTTATATATTTGGCTTTGAAAGACTAAATTTAACTTAAATCAAGAGAATGCAACACTAAAGAAGGACTAATCTGGGCTAACCAAGAATAACCCAGGACAAAACTAGGAACAAACCAGGTCTAAAAATGGTCTAAGCCAGGACTAAAAGTGGACTAAGCCGGGTCCAAAACAGGACAAAACCAGGACTAACCCAAGACTACACCAAAGGAATGTAACACTAAAGACATTCTAAACCAGGTCTAAAACCAGAACTCAACCAGGAATAAAACTGGTCTAAAACTAGAACTAAACCAGGGAAAAAACAGGACTAAACCTGGATTAAGCCAGGTCCAAACCAGGACTAAAGCAGCTCCTGGGGGTACACATGACCAAAATGGTTGGGAACCACTGTCGTACCTCACAATCATCTAGGCCAGTGGCTCGCAACTGGTCAGGCTGGGACCTACCATCCCCCTATGATGACAAGCAGCAACACATTAAAAAAGAGATAAAACGATAAAAAATAAAAAAAGATAAAAGAGATATTTCAAATTATCAAATGTATTGATTAAAGACATTGTGCAGTTTGGACCTGAGATACGTATAAAATATGAGAATATCACAGTATGCCAACACAAAACACAACAAAAAAGAAAACATTTAAAGATAAACCAAGCAAGTGGTGATGCTAGAGAGAGAACTATTCCCTTCTACATTTAATTAGCTGCATTTAATTAAAAACCACAACTCTTCACGTCTTCAGCCTTTTTAACAGCCTCAATAATGCTTTAATGTACAAACACAAAATAAAAACCTCTCTTTCTCAAATCTCAATGTCCTACCAAAACTATCTAGTCATTTATTTGAGCACTGATCATAAGCCTGACATCCCACTCAGAACATTTCAGTAACAAACATTTTTAACAGACTCCTGTTAGACAGTTCTCCTCTGAGGACCTGTTCACTGGTTAATACTGAAAGACCTTGTGCTTTGAGGAAAATTAGGCAGCACTCACTTCAACCTTACAGGAATAACAGCTACATTATATAACTGTATTTTTTTCTTCTACACACCTAATGTCCCATACTGCCACCTAATGTTAAGGAGTGTTAATTGATGACTCTTGTTTGTTTTGTTTTGTTTTTGTTTTTTTTTTGTTTTTTTTTTCCCTGGTGGCTGACTGTTAGAAAGAAAGAAAAAGGTAGCCTAAAAAATGCAAATAGAGAAAATAAAAAAATACAGAGGAATGAGGGCAATGCAATAGTAGCAAAATTTATTAACTGTTTTGTTGATTACTAACGAAGAGATAATTGCAAACTTGAAGTGGCATAAAAGTAACCTTGAAGAGTTAGGTAAGCTTTAAACTTTATTTGATGAAAGGTTATTGATATGGGCTGGGTATAAATGAGGTCTATCGTTTTATTTTAGCATTAATTTGATGTTTCTCTGAGGATTTTCTCCAAGGCCCTCTACTCAGTCAAAGTCCTAAAACCTTGAAACTATTCAAATCTCTTGTTATTTTACATTTTTCAGTTATCTCTCCAGAGTGCGTTTACTGCAGTGTGGGTTGGATCCAACCACCCCAGTGTGTACAGTCTCATGTATACTCTCACTGGACTCACCTATATTTAACTGCTTGTTCATGCAAAGAGCATCCAATCACAAAACATCAAAACATCATTAATTTATACAGATTTACATTACAACTCCATGCACAAATGGTCACTCTAAGTGCTTCTTTTTTTCATGAAACAGTTTCCCAGACATCTATCTAGTCTTTTTCAAAAGTCGGTGAATTTGTTCAAAACATGGGCTGTTCAT
This sequence comes from Bostrychus sinensis, assembly GCA_020698575.1. NCBI lineage: Eukaryota > Metazoa > Chordata > Actinopteri > Gobiiformes > Eleotridae > Bostrychus > Bostrychus sinensis. The sequence continues at coordinate 10,629,567 of CM036260.1, read as the reverse complement.
TGCCAAGAAATTAGCATTGCTCTGATTGGATAAACTTAAACAGAAAACCCTTAACTCCAACAACAATATGGGCATGTATTTTGACACAAAACTCTTTACATTACACTGATGCCACTTTTTATGAGCATATATTGTCATCTCATCAACTGTTAAAGATTACTAGACACCCTTCCTCTCTTAAAGTCTTAATGGTGGCTGGATTTATGTTATTGGTGGCACTACTCCAGAGAACCACATGCTTTTGCCCCAGAAATCTTCCAAAGTACTATATTTACTGCACACTGACAGATAATGTCTCTTTTAAAATACAGATCTTTGAATGAGCGCCAATAACACTTTGATCGATGAAGATCTATCTGGCTCATTTTAGCAGCTGATGAAAAACAGCACCATATGTCAGTGTCATGGTACGTTTTCTAATGGCCCTGCTCTGGAGACCGGCAGCAGCACACATCAGATCCATGTTGATTCTGTTAAATCAACTCAGTCAAACCACACATTCATAAAAGTGTAGAGGAGTTATGTCATCAGGAATCAATTGATAAAAAATGAATACAAGTGATCCTAAAAGCAATTCCTCTATGTACACACTGGCACTTATATTGATGCTCTATCTGAGAGTGATTGTGTTAATGTGCAATACTTCCTGTTGAGTGTTATAGCAATTTCAAACTGTTGGTGACCTCTAAGGATTATAATGCGAAAAAGTTTAAATAAGCTGAAACAACAACGCACTGCAATGTACATGATCACTTCACCTGTCGTTTCTATAATGGTCTTGCAATGATGGTACTGCAACAGGAATGCAATAAAATCAAAATTTCTTCATGTGGGCTGTCAGGTGGCCTAAGTCGCAATCCTGTTGTATTTCATTCTCGTGATTATGGAATAATGCATTTTACAGGATAAAATGGAGTACAATAATATTTAGAAAGAAACACATGTTTTAATAAGTAGGGTAGCTGTGTCTGTACCAGAGATGGAGTACTCAAGTCCTGGACTTAGACTCAAGACAAGTCACTGGCTTCATTTTTGGGACTCAAGACTCGACTCATACAAGTGTGACTTGCGACCCCACCCACCACCACCCCACCCCCCACCGAAAAAGCATAATATGGCATTTTTGAAAAGAAAGCAATAAAAAGTGGTGTAATCTTTCTAAAACAAATTGCAGTATGACATGATTGGGGAGCATTTGTATGATTGATAACTACACAGACTGAAGGGAAGGCCTTGGGGTCATTCTAACAGTGAATATCCTTCAGTGTCACAGCTCATCACAGAGCTCCTGATCACACTCAGTTCTCTGATTCCATACATGACAGGGGAAAGTTGGCGCAGGTCAAACACTGTCGAGTGATGAAGAGTGATGATGAGGATGACAGCAGTCACTTCAAAGCCACCAGAGGGAAAACCATTCTCACTTTCTGACAGCACTTTTACACACAGTGGGGTAACTATTTAATCCCACATTCTACCTGGAGTGTTGGCCAGAACACTACTTTAAGGATGTACAAGCATGATGTGTCTTATAATGAGGCGATTTCACACACAGAGCTGGCCCTAGCCCTGGCCCTAGCCCCCCGTGTGTTTTGTAGTAAGTTTTTTATGTAGTACAAGGGAGGGTCTGGGTTCCTCCCCCTGAAAAAATTTAACAAAAACAAAAACAGAGGTCATTTCCTGTATTCTGATGCATTTTAAATGATTATATGATTTTCAGCAGCTACCACACTATCGTAACTCCACTCCACTCTAACTTTTAAACATTAGATGCTTATCTGTACACATAGTATAGCATAGCTGGATTTAACCAATTTTTTTTCTTATGTATTTATGTTTTACACATGCTCCTTATTATCTGTGTTGAAATCCTCTGTTAGTGGTTTCCCAGTGGAGCCCCCAGCTCTGCTCCACCCCTGCAGCACAGGCTCACAGATTCTTCAGTGTCACCACACTGAGCTGTGGACAGAGGCTCCAGAAAACAATACAGGCTAAAAAAGCTTCTGTCAGGACATCTGGACTAATGTTTTATGTTGCTTTTATAATAACAGCTGAAATACCGCTGCAGTAACATGTGCTTTGGATCTTGCAGTTTGTAATCGTATCTCCGCAAGTAAAAGGTCAATTGTCATCTAACATAAAGTGATTTGACCCTTGACAAGTGTAGAACACATCTATGGACTCAGAACTCTCCCCAGTGTCCATCATTTTTAGCTATATACTGTTATTGATCAGGCTCATTAAGCCTTATTGTGCACGGAAGTGGCACAGTGGCAGACGCCCTCCACTCACTGTGCCCTGAGCATTTGCCGATATCTCCTGTGCCACGGACCGGCTCTGTTCACACAGCAGGGGTGAATAACAGGAACACAGATGTAGAGAGGCTTCACTGGTCTTGTATTTGGCCACTTGTATTACAGATGATGATAAAGCAGGTTTACACACAGATGTCAGTGTGTAATGTCAAAAATGTATACAGTTCCAAATATATGAGTCCATGGGAGTGGGTTTCTTGTACAATGTGTGTATGTGTGGACTATGTGTGTGTTCCTGCAATACAGATATAAAAATAATAAGTAGGCCTACAAAGTGCTGTAACTAATGGCGTTACATCTTGAACCAATGAACATCCGACAATAAAGAATCAGACTAGGTGTAGACACTTAAATGTTAAACTTATTCCTCCAATTTGAAGGCACAAAACACAGGCTAGCCTCTTGTAATTCTACATGAACATGTACGAGTTTTACATTAGTTGAGGGCAGTCACAATGTAGTGTCAAGTTAAGGTACATTAGCTTAGCAACAACAATAACCTACCATCAACACCTTATATGAACATAGCAACAGGACAAACTTTACCAACTTAAACTTACTTCATTAATGCTCACTTCTGAGGAGTAGGTCACAGTTTAATGTGATATGGCATATAGATATGACAGGAGGATGCACTTTCACTCAAACTTTCTACCGCGAGTCTAACTGTATGCTGTACATGATGCTAGTTCACAGACAACAGGAAATGTGAGCTCTACTCAAAGAAATTGCAAAACTATATAAACACCAATATATAACACTTAACTTTGGACCTTTTGCACAGGCCTTCTCTCTTTTTATAATGTCAGGCAATACCAAAACAACAGCTAGCTCCACAAGCCTAAAAATGAGTGAGAATTTTAAATCAATGCCCCTCAATAGATGCTTAAATAAATTTTTAAACTCCAGTTATCATCAGACTAAACTTGCATGTAACTATATTGTATACCGCGAGTTGAAAAGACACACAAGCGCACCTCTCGTCTCTTTTTTTGCCTCTAATCCTCTCACTTTCCGTCGTGCCTTTTCACATACAAACACAGGCGCGCGGCTCGGGGTAATTGAATGTGACAGGAAATCCTGGGGGGGCTGTTGGGGGGTTATCAGGTTAACTTGTGAAATGTAACCCACCTGACACCGACAGGTTGGCTCTGACTCTGACACAGAAGACACTCCTGAATCAGTGCCACAAACACCAGAGGCAGAACGGCGCACGGCTGCAGCGCCTCTTCGGTACAAGTGTTACCGTTCACCATTACTGCCAGACAATATGGACTGTACTGTATATGAATGACCTTTATACCAGATAGAAGATATGAGGCTGCATTTATATCTATCATCAGGTAATATTGCATGAGAAGATATTGTAATGGACTGGTATTGTTGGTGCTGTTATGGTGATAAGGAATATATTGATATCATACATGCTATGACAGCACCACAGGTTTGCTGATTGTCAGATAGGTAAATGTGGAATACTGGCAATCATTTGTTGCAACTGGGGCATTGGTTCAGAATTGCCTGATTTGCACAACCAAATGGCTCAGCTGCAGCGCATATACAGGGCAACTACAGAGCAGCACCTAAAATCTGTGTGTGTGCAAGTCTTAGTAACTCTCTATAAAAACAGGCAGCACTAGTGGCTAAACTCTGCTGATAAGGAACTTTTGTGAACAAACTCGCAACACTCAAGTGGTTTACCCATGTATTTATCAAGAAATAATAATAATATCCACATCATATCACATATCATACACAAATGATAAAATGGACAGGATTATTTCTACTGTTTGTCTAAAAGGGAGGCTATTATGATTTTGTCTGCACAAGGCTAGAAGCTAAGGTAAGCTAACTGTTGCACATTAGCGGCACAGATGTAGGAAACATTGAGAAGTTATTCAAATAAAGCTCAAGTCAAGTCTGAGTCACCAAAAGAAGTGAGTGAGTGTTCACACAGTGCACCCTATTGTGAATTCCAACTTTATTATGCATATACATTTCCAAAAGTATTCACTCACCCACCCAATTAACTGAGTTGGGATTATGGTGTGGGGTTGTTTTTAGGAGCTGGGCTTGGCCCCTTACTTCCAGTGAAAAGAACTCTGAATGCTTCAGCACCAAGAGAGTTTAGACAATTCCATGCTCTCAACTTTGTGGGAACAGTTTGGGGATGGTCACTTCCTGTTCCAACATGACTGCACCAGAGCACAAAGCACGGCCCATAAAGACATGGATGAGTGAGTTTGGTGTGGAAGAACTTGACTGTCCTGCAGAGAGTCCTGACCTCAACCTGAGAGAACACCTTTGGGATGAAGTCTGCGAGCCAAGTCTTCTTGTCCAACATCAGAGCCTGACTTAGGACAAGAACGATGCAAATGGTGGGCTGACGTTATATTAAACCTTATGGATTAAGAAAGGGATGTCACTTATAAGTTCATATGTGTGTAAAGGCAGGTGAGCTAATACTTTTGAAAATATAGTGTATATAGAGGTGTGCTCTGAACGTGAATGCACCTCAAAGGTTGCCTGGAAAATCCAGACTGATATGTCTCTGTATTATTATACAGAGAAATATCAGTCTGGTCACCAAGCCGTCCGCAGTGGTTTCCTCAAATCCCAACCGTACCGTGCATTTTGATTCGCTTATTTAAGTCACGTGTTCTTCGCGAGCAGCGTCCGCAACAACAACAATCAAGGTGGCGCACTGAGGAGCCGAGTTTGTTTCATACAGCGGTAAATTCCCTTTTAAATTACCACAAACATATCGAGTCATTAAAACCACAGCAGCTTACAGCACTAGATGCCTTTATATATATAAAAAAAATGTTTTCACGTTGCTTACTTTCTTGTCGCTTTGTTAACGTCACGTCCGCCATTTTCTGATTGGCTAACTCCGCTGCCCGTTTGCTCTGCGCTAGAAATCGAATTGATTCTATGGCGACCAGACTCATCCGCTGGTACAGCGGTGAGTCTGGAATTTCCAGGCAACCTCAAAGGGGCATCTATGATCAAATCCAAGTTCAGGTCCATGGTGCTCAAGTCCAAGTTCCAGTCAGAGTCATCAATGTGCAAGTCTGAGTCTGAGTCATCAGGTTGAACATCGAGTTGAGTCAAGTTGTATGTTTGAGTCAAGTCAAGTCAAGTTTTGTGTTTGAGTCACAAAAATGAGTGGACTCGAGTCCTCCATCTCTGCCATTGACCCCAGCTCTTCTCCCTCAATGGGACATAAGTGTTCTCTTCCTGCTTATATTAAATACACCATTATCATTTTCCTTTATTTGTATATAAACTATATGCAAATGTATTGTAAGCAGTAGCAGTAATAGTATGTCTTGGAACCATCTGTTTGAGACTTTTATTGTGCTATAAAAATAAAACGGAATTGAATTGTTTTGTAGATGTACAAACACATAAACCTTTATTTTCTGCTCATACTGACCATTTAAAAGAACTGCTGAACATCTTGGCCTGAGGTTGAACTAAGTGAGTCCACAGTGGATAAATCTTTTCACACTTTTCAAACAACAAATTTCCCCCTTGTGTGAGATTTACAGCAGAGCATGATTATATCCACTTCTCTGTCTTCAGAATATTGTAACTGTTAAAACGATCTGCTGTTGCCATCAATTAATGGGGCGCAATGAGAATCTCTCGCCCGAGGCAGCAACCCCGAGCCGCAGAACTCGCTCCACGCTTCCATATTGACGAATCAACAGCTCATGTATCACCAATCAGTCAAGCCCTCTTCATTTCAACTGTTAAAAAGTCTATGTGGATGTCAGCTGCATGAGAACTGACACTGACAAAGCATGTATGATGAAATGTGAGAGCAATAACTGGAGAGTGCTGGCTGTATTGTTGCTGTCGGCTGTGCACAATGAAGGAGAATTTAAGTCAGTCTCAGTCTCTGGCATCAGTCACCTTTGATCCAGGGCCGAAAGGTGACTTTGAGGTGACCACTGGCATAGGTTTTTATGCCCTTCCTGACACAGTCCTCTCCATTTATCTGGGCTTGGGACCAGCACAAATATATGCTGGATTGTGACATGTAGCTTTAGTTTATGTATTTATGTACAGCTCTGGAAAGAAGAACAGACCACTGCATTTTATTGTTAAATCAGTCTCTCTGAGTCTGACAACCATTCCAGGTCAGTGTTTGTTAAAGGTCCCCTATTATGCTAAATCAATGTTGTAAGCTTTTAACAATGTTATAATGTTTCCACCAAAAACATACCTACAGTAATATTTTGTTTCTTTTACACATTTTTGAGTAATTCTGTATGCTGATGCTCTTTCCTTAAGATCTTAAAATGCTTGGTCTCACCGTTCTACGCAGACACATGAAACCAAAAACTGCTCTTGGGCGTTTCATTAGCCCACACTCCAAACTCATTCTCATAATTTCACCACTTAAATTGCCAACATTGCAAAGCAGTCAGTTCATTTCTCTATCTGTTAGTGACATGTTGCTAATAGCTGTGTTAATTAGCCATTTTAATCTCTGTCCAGTCCCCAACGTTGCCAGCAGAGGGCATCAGGCATCTAATGCAAATATTCTCTGCAAAGTCAACATAACAGCTGCCAAAAAAAAAAGTTATAAAAGTGAAAAACTATTGCAATGGTGTTCAAAACTATTTCAAAACCCCTGAAAAAGCTTTATATATGGCCTTTAAATTACTTGGCACACCTTACTTTGCTTTATGAGCTCACAGACCATCAAGCAAAGCTGAAAGTTACCCAACAGCAATGTGAAAAACTGGTGAAGAGCAAGACACAGGAAATCTATGATTTCAATAAAACAGGGTTATTCCAGTGAATACTTATTTCTGAATGTTCTTTAGTTCAAAAACATTACCATTTTGTTTAGTGAAGTGAATCTTTCAGTCACGTTCTACAAACACTGCAGCATTTCTCTTATTTTGATTTTGACTTTAAAGTCAGGAGAAATATTGTCAGCAGGTCACACAAAAACAAGGAAAAGTGTTCATTTCACCACTTCGCGCCTATAGATTAAACCTAATCAGGTAGCAGTGGTCTTTAATTTTTTCAAGAGCTGAGTATTATCAAACACAGCAAAGAAGTTGTGAGTTCAATCCCTGGGCTGGACGACACATGAAGGAGAATTGCTTTTACTGTAACTTGGTCTCATTCCCCGCTGATCCAGGGCAGATAGGTGACTTTAAGATCACTACTTTTTAGCGTAATCGCACAGGGACATTAAGATAGAGAAGAAGATGGCAATCAGGAGAAGAAAGGCCAGAGAATAATACAACTGATGGTGATAATGAAGAGGCTGTAAAAGAATATGTGAGTGTTTGATCTAATCAGAATGGTGATACATGATTGCAGTGATAATCCTATTCTAATGATGAGACAAGATGGAGGAAGTTCAGAGAAAAAGTTTTATCTATAGAGCAGACAAGAATCAGTCAATGACATACTCTTACATCAACGTTAGATAAATCTTATTGTTGCAGTAAAAAAACCTGTAATTTCAGTCTAAAATAACTGATTGGGAACATTAAAGTCAGACAATGAAATGAATGGATTGAGACAACTGCAGGATCTATACATCCAGACATGACGTGCAGTGTGTTTGGATAATCCTTCTGCCTTTGTACTGTCCTTGCTGAAACGTAGGAACTTTAACGAGACAGTGAGCTAAACTCTGACTCAATGATGCAAGACGTGTCCTCAGTTTAGTTTGTGGCTTTATTTTACACCCTTGTCATCACTTTGAATAGAGTGAAACTGAAAAATATAGAGAAAACCTGCAATTAGCTATCTCTCATCATTAATATGTAATATCACAGTAAATGTAAACTTTGCTTTAGAAGCTTGGAATAGCTGCTAATACTGTGTAACAGTCACCAAAAACAGGTAATAAAAATCATCATTAAAGTGGCATATTTTAACTGGTAAATAGTAACAGAATGAATTATTAGCTTAGCTTGAGTCAACATCAACGAGCAGCAGCATAGTCCCGACTACGTGCATTTAGATTAGCTTTAACAACGCAACTAATATACTGCATTAACAATAATTTAGCTTCACAAGCTTGTTTTCAGTACACACGCACACAAATGAAATGATTCTATTAAGCGATAATTCTACATACAGGCGTTGCTTCTGCAGGAGTTACAGGAGTTGCGTGTGCAGTACGTCTCTGGTACAGTTTTCTGACGGACTCCAGTTCACACTGAGGGCCAGATTTATCAAAGGTCTGCGTGCACGCTAAATGAAAAAGACGTGCTAAAAATGGAGCAAACGCAGGCGCAGCTGAGGTTTAAAGTATATACAGAAATACTGTATATACTTTAACCCTGGATAAGGACACTACTGTATATAAATACTGTATTTTTACTCATGTGTAATGCTGTCTGATGTTGTTTGTGACCCTGTGTCCTTAGTTAAGATGTAACGTTTGCCTGAAACGCAGACCAGCCTTATTAGTAGTTAGTAGTGGTGTAAAGGGGCTATGTTATGCAACAATTGACTTGTCTGAGCTTTCCACCATATTATAATGTTGTCCCCTCATCAAAAACTTATTCTCTACTGGCATGGCCTTTCTGAGGTCTCAAAACACTTTGTTGCACAAACCTCTGCCTCCCCCATAAACTCCCACCCACTCCAGGAAGCACTGACCAGAACAAGCCCTCTACAGTCTGCTCTCATTCATTTATCAAAAAAAAAAAAAAGGTGCTTTTGTCACGGGGTGACGAGAGTGTGGTGGCGGGGACCTTGCGCCCCTCATTATAAATTAGGGACAGGTGTGCGTGTGGGGGAGGGCAGAGTGAAAAGTCCGCAGGTGCAGCGGGGATGGGCCAGAGCCCAGGAGCAGCACAGACCGAGCCGAAAGCCCGAGACTGGCCCAGGGACTGTACGGACCGAGGGTGGGTTGGACGGAAGGGACCAGGAACCGTGGAACGAGAATCCAGGCGGCCAGCGGAGGACAGCGTGGCCGAGCGACGTTACGTGGAAGCATTGGAGGGGGAGGAGCACGTCAACCCCCCTCCGCTCAACTAAGTGCCCTTTTGTTTTCTGTGGTGTCTGTGGCAGTGCTAGCTATTTATTTTGGCCTGATGTTTTTTTAGTGTTTGATTAGCTTGCTGTGGTTTTGAAAAAGTGGCCATTAGTAGCCCTGACCCCAGACCTCCTTTTTGAGTTGCCCTGTTGCCGGCTGGTTATACTGACAGCCTGTTCCCCCTTCCTCTCAGGCCTCCGTTGGACCGCAGGGAGAAGAACTCGGAGGAGGACAGCATCTAGAGGACTGCATTCTTTGCACCTTTTTTTTAGCATCTTTTTAAATCCTCTCGCAAGGACAGTGGAAGGAGGTCCCTTTTTTTAAATAGCCTTTTTAATAAACAAATACATTTTTATACTTTATCTCACCTTTACATTTTGATTTTAGTGGAGTGCTTCTCAAGGGACTGTTTTAAATTGTAAAGTGGGACATTTTCCCCGTGACACTTTGTTTCCCCTGATTCCTCCTGATATAAGGTTTTTTAAGTAAATGTGTGTATTTTGTAAAATATACTTATATATACTTATTTAAGTAAATATTTAAGGATTTGGTCATGGGTTTATGAGTAATATCAGTTTGGAGTGATAGTATTTTACTTGAGTGGAGATTTTGAGTATTTTTCCACTTTTGCCTGTCGGGGGTATTTTTATCCAATCAGAGGAAAGCCTTGTTGTTTACACCAGTAATAGTAAAATGATTGCTTCGCTGTCAAAAGCATGCTCATAATTGGCAGCATTACCACACCTCCACAATCACGCCAAAAGTCGAGTAAAAAAAAAGGCTTGCAGTGTTTTTTAAGGTTGCTTTTTAGCAAACTCCGGATTTACATCCTAGCCTTTTTCAGAAACTAATACGTATATTTATCACACAGATGATGAGAAGACAAAAAAACAACTTTTATATATGGAATATTTAGATGGAAAACAGAGGCACTATATCATACAGTAGTGTGTGGGCCCATTTTAATATGGCTATAAGTCTTTGTTTATGTTGCTGAAGGCATTCACATAGATAAGACACAACAAGAATGGTGTCCTAAAGATTCCCACACAAAACTCTCAAACAGCTATTTTTCCTGGGGCTACAGTACATTTAATTTACTTTGATTGCCTGCAGTCACTCAAAAGTTTATTTGCATTAGCATTTTTTCTTTTTGCAATATTTCATAATATGGCTTCATTTCTGATTTGTTGTCTAGTCAGAAACAGATCGAGAGTTGTTGCATTAAGGTCAGGTCATTGGTGGAACACAGAGAGGACCACTGTAAACCCCACTGCTACAGGCAACAGAGTAAAAAACATAGTAATGGCGAGTTCTAAAACTAGGAAACTTTTTGAAGCTGATTTCTAGAGCAGTGGTTCTAAAGCTAATATAAATCTATTCCTCAGTGTAAATATTCATGTAATCCTATATTATTTCAAGATTCTCACATTGATTTGGCATAGGTTTTACACCGGATGCTCTTCCTGACACTACCCTCTCCATAAATTTGCAGTACCATTGTTATCAGTAAAACTAATATTTTATTTAAACATGTTTACCTCATATTGGGACATGTGGGTACTTTTTATAAAGTATAAAAATATACATATACTGCTCATCGCACCTTTAAGTATTTATACTATATTATCAAAGATACAGAAAGGAGATTATGGGTTTGATCACTGGGCTGGATGTTGCCCTCCCCATGTTACCAGGGGCTCTCTCTGGGTACTCTCCCACCATTTAAGATGAATCTAAATGCCCCATAGTAAATGAATGTGAGAGTGAATGGTCATCTGTCAGTGTAAGTCTCTAAGTGTAGCCCTGCATTTAGGTTAGGGGGATACGCTCCATCCCCTTAGGCCCCTCAGGGATTGTAACTTTTTTTAACCAAAATTGGACGTAGACCTCACCTCTATATCTCTTATCTTTTGGTCCACTTATTTCCAGTCTGGTTTGCTTTGATCCCCTCTATCACACTAAGCATAGCCTCCTAATCCACCATCTCAAGTAAATATGTGCTTTACTCTGGTGTGGAACCATCCTCTGGAGAAATACTCCTGGCTCCTCACTGAACTGAATCTTCCTCAAATTATTTCTGATTATTTCTTGGGCACAGAAGAATTATTAGAAAGCAGATCACAGGTGTTGCAGAGAGAGATATGGCTCTTAACACATTTCTACACCTCATTCTCTCACATATTCAACTGTCACCAAGGGCAACAGCTGTAAAAAAAAAAAAGGAAAAAAAAAGAAAAAAAAAGAAAAAAAAAAAACCTTGGGGTTGCCATGGAGAGCCACGTGGAGCTGTGCATATGTATGTGTAAACATTAATATGGTAATACTGGCAAACCATATCGGCTCAGTGTATCAGCAGTTTCTCTGTGTAAACCCCTGCCTTGTTCTGTTCCAAATCTTTTTTTTTTTTTTGTAGCAGTAGTAGTAGTAGTAGTAGTAGTAGCAGTAGTAGTAGTAGCAGTAGTAGTAGTAGTAGTAGTAGTAGTAGTAGTAGTAGTAGTAGTCTTTTTTTTATCATTTTCTACAGCAGGTATGTGAACCAGGTCACTTTTTGTGCCGTGCAGTCTTACACTCCATTACAGCCTCAATAGATCACATTGATAAATAGAATTAGCTCAAAGGTGAATCATGTTCATTCAGATAAACAATCAAGCCAGAATCACACAACACCTCTCTTGTTTTAAGGTCTCAATTTCTCACAGATTTTTCTAATAACAATTTAGTCCAGCCTATTGGTATCATGTGCCAGTGTTCTGTGCCAGTCCCAAGCCCGTATAAATGGAGATGTCTGTATCAGGTGAAAAACCTTGATATGTTAAAGGGACTATATTATGCAAAGCTTTCTGCCATGTTATAATGCTGTTCGCTCATCAAAAACATACCTGGAGTTGTGTTTTGCTTCATTCATGCATGTATAAGTAATCCTCCAGTCTCTGGCGCTGAGTTTCTGAGGTCTCAAAACGCTCAGTTACACAAACCACTGCCTCTCCCATAAACCCCTGTCCACTCCAGGAAGCACTGACCAATCAACAAGCCCTCTACATCCAGTCTGCTCTTATTTATTTATCAAACAAAAATGGTGTGCAGCTCTGTGTGTAGCTATCTTTCATTTTGTAGGAAAAAAACGTTTAAGGAAGTAAAAAGCTTTTTTTTCTCTGTTCTGTTCAAAAGAGCATAACAGAGCTGCACTCTACTGACCTCTTTGGTCTCTTTGCCTGTTTATTTATAACAGTAGTAAAGTAATTATTGGAAATGCTTTCTTTTAGCACATAATGTTTTTAGAGCATAATGATCACTTTAATCAGCCTTTAATCACTGTGCGCTGGGGGGCAGATGATTCTCTGTGGCAACCCCTGAAGGGAAAAATAAATTCTTTGCTTATACCAATCTTCTATTCAGTGTTAAATGTTTTGTCCTCAAATAACAACAGCATTATCTACATAGGGGTCTTTACATAACAGATGTCAAATGCCCAAGGAGCTGCAAGAGCAGAGCTAAAACAATAGGCTGTAGATGTCAGGTCTATTATTAAAAACAATCATGTATAAGTTTATATTATTATGTTTCTTCAGTCACCCATAGGTAAATAAACACCTCTTGTATGTACATTTTCCAACATCACCCACATAGGACGGTTTATTAGTTTTGCATCATCATTTGTCTCATTCAAAGTATTATCTCAAGATCTAATCCTTACAGATACAAGACTCCGCTAATACCACTCTATTCATCTCATCACTGCACACCGAGGTCTATGCCCTGTAGGAAACTCACATGGGACCATCTGGTGTACAACTCAGTCAACACAGCAGCCCGCCTGGTGCCAATCTCTTCATTATAGCTTTGAAGTGCAGCCGATGGAGCGCTCCTGCAGGACGCGCTGGCTCCAGAGTGGATTGACTTTACTGGCAATGCAACACACGGAATAATGATGGGGATATTCTCCGAGGGGAATGTGGAAAGCCAGTGTTTATGCATGCGACCGTACAGTATGGGCAGATATGAGGCGGATGGGATTTTGGTGTAAAGGTGTGTTTGAGCTCGAAAGTGAGTGAAGTTCCAAGACTTCAGAGACATATGGTGGAGATGTGTGAGGCGTTAGAAGACGAATCACAAGCCTCGGTTTGCGCATGATGCAAACGACGACAGAGCATATGGAATGTATAGAGAATACTGCTTTAGTCCTCTGGGATTAATGCGCCAACATGCAGCTGATGCAAAATCACATTAGAAAATATGTAATCTGAGATGTATTGCTTATGTAAAGTGTAAAGAGAGGAAAGTGTCGTTTTGTTGGTTGATTACAGTTTAAATGTGGAATCAGCTGATGAAGATTAACCAGGGAGGTGGTGCTGGTGGATCTGTTATGGGGAAAAAGCTGTTTCATTTCAAGCTGTGCCACAGAAATACATATAAATACATATTTGGTTGTAAGGCCATTTTGTTTTATGCTGGTTGTGCACTTTGTGGTTTTGCAGTAATGACTTGTTTTTTTCGTAGACTTCAGTCTTATTCAGTATGTTCAGTATAAATAAATGAGAAAAACATGAAGATCTTTATTTAGAAAAATGCTGTACAGTTATTAATCTGCTCCCCCGTCACCACCTCAGCAGTGGATCACCTCTCTTCATCTTCAGCATCAGCAGCTCTCACCACCTCAGCTCAGCCACCAGGGTCTAGGCCTTGGGGGAAGAGCTGCCAAAACTTCTACTCCTTCTACTACTTCTACTTTATATCCATCCTATATCCACTCTGACTCCTGTCAGGATCTACGGCTAAGTTTTTGTTTTTGACAACTTTTCTTTTACTAAATTCTGCATGGAGAATGATGGCCGTAGGATAAATTTTTAACATCTAGTTTAGGGACAGTAGGCAGAAAACAGAGACGCAGGGTAGCCCCAAGGTCTTAAAAGCATTATACAGGTATGGAATTCAAAATCAAGGCCTTAAAAGTATTAAATATTATGAGTAGGTATTAAATTTTGTTCATCTAGGTCTTAAAATTTGTCAAAACATTGTTAATATTACAAAAAAGAGTTACTGCAAAAACAGAATACCATATATTTATTGAACAAATGTCATTTAAAAGCCTGATTTTTCAATGCAGCACTGGAGTTCTTTCATCTGTATTAGAGTTTTCAAATAAAACCCTTGAGTTTCAGAGAGAGTAGTACGGATAATTCCTTGTTATTTTGTTGTTGTTGAAGACGCTGGCATTAAAATTCACTTAAAGTAGCACTAAAAAGTGTAGAAAAGTCTTAAATTTCACAAGACAAAACTTGGAGCTACCCTGAGAAGTGAGTTAAGGTACCTGATAAATAAACTAATGAAATTAAAGGTGCTAGTTTCTGTCACATGTTTTTTTTTTTTTTTTTATTATTACCATTTTTAATACATACAATATGGTTGGGTATTTTCTTTCTCAAATTGTAGTTCTTGTTTTCAGTTTTGAACGTTTATGTTGTCAGTATGCATTACAGTGTTTTTTATGTCTTAGCAAACAAACAGTCCAGATATAACAAAAAATATAATAGTCTAAGAATATAAAATATTCATGGAAATACTTTACAAGGGTTGTACTGGAGCACAACAAAGACACAATTTCCTGGGTATACTGCTTAAGCGTTTTTTTAGTTCTGTACCAACTGTTTTTCCTTTATTCCCCAGTATCATGGTATATGGAAAATATCAGAAGAAAAAAACTTTATTTGGTACAAAACAATATATCGCCCAGCTCTATCTTTGAGCTATAGGAAAGCATGCTATTACAACAAAACTCAGTGGCTCACCTGGTAGCGCACATACTACATACTGGAGCAACCTGTGTTCAATTGCCAGATGAAGTGCATTTGCTCCATGTTCTTCTGTTTTCCTCTCAACCTACTGTATCCATCATTAAAGGCCAAAACTTAACATCTTAGAAAACAAACATGCTATTACTTTTGCTAAAACTTTAAAACATTTGCTGAGTGTTGAATAGACTGTTTCTGCAGCAGTTCACGCTGTAGTACCAGAAAGTTAATGCAGTAGAGGCAGAGTGAAGGAAGAGCTTGACTTTCCCCATTCCCAGAGATGTGGACTGTCACAATGATATATGGCTCTATAAAGAGTAAACTGGAAGCACTGGGGAAGATATCTGCAGCAATGGGGCCAGGGACACTCCGGTTCAGACCCTTTCATCTTTTCAAGCTTATTCAATGTCCTCAATGCATTTTTTTCACAAAGTACAGTATAGAAAAGGCTCTTAAAGGTTTACTGTGGTTGGTTGCGTGTGATTTCATGCTGAGAAATAAACTGCCATGTTTTTTCATAAAAGGTTGTTGCAAAGAGTTTCATTTATGTCGACTATAATCCGTTCAAAGCATAGTGACTTACTGAATAGTGTTTCTCTTGTAATTGAAATGACAGAACATCTTGTCTCCACTAGAAATGATTACCTCACTTGACTTCACATCTCTGCTTAGCGAATTCATTTTGACTGACTGGCTACACAGAGAAAATCAGAGCAAGAACAAGGCCTCGGAAATAAATTATGCAGTCAAATTGTAACGTTAACATTTTTTTGTGTGAGCGGCATTGTTTCAAAGAGATTTTTATGTTGAATGGATTGGAGTTGAGTGAATTTATGGTGCCATCGGTGATTAAGTCAGACAAACAATTCTAACTAGCTATCATGAGCCCATCTCCAAACAAGATATTGACACGGGCCGGGTCTAAATTCTCATTCTGTCCAGTTTCTCTCCAGAGCGGCGGTGCTAAAAAGGCCGATGGTTATTTCCATATTTATTGTGCAGCTGCAGCCCCTGATGAATAAATCAAAGGCGAAGCTAATGGCCTTCTACAGATTCCTTAATAAATCTCTGCTTTAATGCGCATCATTAACTACTCACTGGTGTGTGAGGTGGCCCCAAATACCACTTTGTTTTCATTCATTGTCGTTTCCAACAACTCCGGTGCGCTAAGTCCCTTTGCTTTGCAGTTTCTTTGGTGCCATTTTGTATTGTGTCTTGTTGGGTCTTGAAATGCAGTCTCCAGGGTCTTAATCGCGGTACTCTCCTTGATTAAAAACTGTGTACTAAGCCAATTAGGGAAGCCACAGGTGGGCAATTAAAAGAAGTGAAGGCGCCATACACAGCCGAAGTGGGTCAGACCAGGCTACAGGTCGGGGACACAATCTCCTTAGACACCGAGACATTGCTCCGACGTCAGCAACAACTTTTCCCAAACAGTCATTAACAGAGTTTTTCTCAAGGAACAAAAAGAGCCCTGTAAAAAACAAAGGGTGGGGTTTCAACATTTAAAATATTCAAAGAAGTAAACAAAAGCCTGTGACCGTTCCCAGTTTCTCTTTCATCCTTTCTAGTTCAAAGGGTCTATGTGGACATTTGTGAAAACCTTTGTTATTATGGGATGCACCTGCGGCCTGATGCATAACTAAGTCTGTGCCTCATGTTTTCAAACAGTGAGTTGCCATGAGGGTCAGATGGTATTAGCTCTTAATTGGTTTCAGTTTTTTTTTTTTTTTTTTTTTTTATGTACTGGGCCAATAAAGTTACTTATACATATTTACATGAAAAAGTCATACAGAGAGTTGTTTTTCAAAGACCCATTACTTTGTTATTGACTTTGAAGATTCATGTCCATTTCACTTGTGCATAATAGATGTTTTATTTAACTTAACTGAGTAGAAAAGAAAATATTTAGCTCTTTTTATGTGCCTGTGGAGCTCAGGTATATGGAGTTTTGCTTGCTGCCTCACCTTCCTGCATTTATGGATATTTTGCATCTGTAGTGGACAATAAATCAACTTTTTATCTGCATCACTGAATACCTAAGGACTGCTTATTTTGAGAACAGTGAAGTAGACACAATAGCTATAAGTAGTGTGTGAGCCAGAGTTCATATGCGTGTAAAGGCAGGTGAGCTAATACTTCTGGAAATATAGTGTACTTTGTATGCTGTGCCGACTCTCAGACGTCAGATCAAATCACTTCACTGCTCTCTGATTGAGTTCTCCAACACTCAGCTAAAATAGGTTAAATGAATCATTAACACTGACCATAAACACTTCATAATATTGCAATTAAAATGCTTGGCTTTCAGCAGGAGTTTGTTTATGTTTCATTTATGTTTATGATTATAAGACAATGCAATGTTGGTAATTGCTGTTGTTTCCTTTTTTTTTTTTTTAAGATATTATTGGACTTCAGGCTTTTTTAAACAGGACAGTGAGGTAGAAGAGCAGGGAGAGACAGGAAATGGTTGGAGAATGTCAAGGCAAGCTGTAGTTGTTCTGTATATGCATGCTCTACCAACTGAGCTACAGGATATCAAGGCAGCTAATTATTTAACAACAACAACAAAAAGAAATGTCTTGCTGACAACCATCAACATGTTGCAGTCTGTGCAAATTGCATTGATTAGTATTAGACAGGAAACGCTAATCACCAGCAGAATCTGATGACAGATTAAAGTTCAATTTCCTTTCACGGAGAAGAACGATATCAATCAATTTACCTTTTCACCCTGCGGCCAGCTCTTGAAACTGATTCCAACATCCAATATACCATTGTGATAGTGAAGTGGGATCCTGCTGACCACTGTGAGATAGATGTTGATAAGACTCTCCACACAGAAATCCCAATCACAAACACAGTCTTGGATATTGGACATTCATCCTCTTGTACCAAATACAAGAAAGGAAAGGAAAAAGAAGCTTGTAACAAAAGGCCCAGTGGTTGTCGCAGGATAGACGGGCGCATTGTGGAGCATGTGCAATGGAACGGCTGGGTAAGTATTGTTCACGTGTTGGAGAATGGCCCGTGAATGGCGAGTGTCTGACAGTCGGAGGTCTTGAATTCACACTGCTCCATTTCTGTGTGCACGCTCTCCTCGACTGCTCGTACTCCAGCTTCCCTTTATCATTTTCAAACATGCAGCCCTCTGTGCTTCCATCAACCACGGCCAATGTGTAGGAGGCTCAGAATGGTGCATCTGCATGAATAGGGCATTTTCAGGAGGAGCAGCAGAGATGAGAGCCACACAAAAGTATCAGAGCTAAATGGGCGCCTGGCTGGCTAAGGGTCAAATTAATCATTTTAATATCTGCAAGCTTAATTTTACTGTGAGGCTCGCCGGGTGCACGTACACAGCTTTTGGCATGGCTGGGAGAAATCAACACGCCAGCTTCCACATGCACCGCCTCTCCCGCTTTCACCGCTATCACCAGGAGAGAAGTTTGATAGTCAAAACTTCACTTTTCAATAATTCAACAACTGGACAAAAACTGGAGACAGAAACTTCTGGCAAAACTCTCTCCAGTTTGCAACAGGAAGAGGAGAAAAGCTCTTTCGAAAGTTACTATTCAGCCACTGAGAGTATAATATTTTCAAATATTTATTGTGGAATATGGAGGTAAACAGAAAGATGCTAAATTGTAGCCAATTTTACACTCTGGGTTTGGCTTGGTGCCTTTTGCATGCTGCATATAAAGTACTAATGGTAACATCAGTTTTTATTCCTATGCGTTCCAAGTAATTTAATTCATCATAATTACATTTCATTTTAATCAAACTGCAAAAATATGCTTTCCCTGTAAGATAGAAATCTTCTTGTGAATATAAAGTAGTAATTGTAGTAGACAGTGTACAGCATATTAATAAGTAATAACTATGGTAAAATGCAGATATGAGGGTAAATGAGGCAAAAAAAAATGTTGGGAAACACTGATCTAAACCACAGCAATAACCAAGATGCCAGGCATAAATGGTCAATACGTTTACGTTGAACTGTTTTGGGTACAGTGCTGATGGTACATACATTTCTCCTGCCTACAACATCCAGCTCTAAGACTGCACAACATTGCTCAACACAGAACACAGACAAGCCAACATGTGGATAGCCAGCTCTTAATGCACCTGTTGTCAAAGACTCAAGGTCAAATTGATGAAAAACAGTTAAAAGGCCATTGTATTTGAAACAAACACCTTGGGAAAAGATGTGTATGCCGATACTCTAGCAATTAAGATTTCCAAGCTTTCTGTACCCATTTAAGAAAATAAACAAACAGATGTTAATGCACCTGTCTTTGTCTTTGGAGTCAAACAGATTCAAAGCAGTTTCTAAAGGTCACATTAAACTAACAGAACGACCCGTTACCAAAAGCTAAACACTAGCCGTTGGACTCAGAACAACAAACAAAACTGTGTACATTCGCCTGAATAAAAACATTAGCCGTGTTTATTAAGTCCACGGCCATCAAAGCTAATTTGAACAGCTGCCTCCGAGCCCTATCTGCTCCACGAGAGGACAAACAGCCCACTCCACTGCAAATAAGTGTGACAGAGCCCAGCACACACAGGCAGCTGATGGAGTGCCTTTCGCCTGGACGTATTATATGGAATTTAAATAGACATTACACAGATCGATAATGAGGCTCAAAAGCTTGACTGGAACCCAAAACACCAAATTACTTGGTGCCATCATCATGAGCCACTTGCCGGCAAAGTGCTTGGCTCAGTCCACTGCTTGATTTCCAGAAATAGGATCAACTGAAAACTGGTGTGACAGGGCCATTTTAAAGCAATCAACTATATTTTGACATTTATTAGAAGTGACCTGGGTAGTGCCATGTGAAGTGGTGCTAAATGAAAACATATTTCATTTAGACATAAATACACCAGTAGAGCAACTTCTCATGTAGCCATCTTATGTAATTCTATCAAGCACTATGCATGAATGGAAATAGTTATGCCTTATTCTACAAATGTTGGTATACAATTCAGAATAATCGTAAAATTAAATAAAGTGATGAAAGTTTACTGCTTGGTGCTTTGTTTCCTGTTTATGACCCTGTTATTTTCACAGCACAGTGTATCATTTCAGCAGTTGTGTTTATGTATATTTATTTTGGCTCCCAAAAATTACAAAAACTATACAATCAAGGAAAAACTGTTAATTAAATTGTGTCCTGAATGTGACACTGTGCGCTCATTTGCTCTGCCCCTCCCAAAGTCATTGACAGTATTTAAAAGCACAGTGGGAGGGGTGAGCAGCAGAAGCCATTGTTGAGCAGAGGTGAGACTGAACCAATTCTGTTGTTTGGGAGCAGTTTGCATGGGTTTAAGGAGGCTGACGCAGAGCTTGTGGGTTTATTTACTCAAACGCTTACCCCCAGTTTACACCAAAAGCAGCAGCAGTGCAGAACAACAGTGGCACGTCTGGCATTTCCCACCAGTGACAGCACACTCGCGTCACACAAACGACATGCTGCGCTGCGTCACTATAGGTTGGAGTTCTATTTTTCTAATCTACAGAGAGCTACAGTTGGGAAAAGTGTAAAAATAAACTTATGCTACACTTATACACAATATAAAGGCTCTCTGAACCAGCGGTAATTTAAACATCGCACAGTCAAGAAGTACATTTTTGAGGGGGAACATTTTACAAGCACAACAGGGGAAGGCACGGGGCCACAGTTTTATGCTTAGGGGGTGAGTATTCTGTAAAACAAAGGGGGGAGATTGACACAAGCAGTGAAGCAGCAACATGCTTTTAAACATACACACATAAATTATTCTGCTTCCATGATGCCCCCGGTGTAGTTAAATTTGGGGTTTTGCAGATAATGCTAACTTATTGATACGTTGTAAAAGCAAAAGTAAAAAGTAAATGAGCGTTCTTGTGTTGCAGAAGACACAAGTCTGTCTCTTGAGCGTGTCTTTGAGCAGCTCTACCCTTCTTCTACAGGTTATTATTTTGGCATTAATTACTCTGTCAGAGAAAATGAAATACATTTTCAATCCATGCATAAATTTCAAGAGTAAGATGTAAACAAAGACAGAACTGGAGGTGTCCTTACGGCTGAAGGGCACATTTATTTCCCTAACACTGCTTGTGTGGAAACCTAAATACCTAAATTCTTATCACTTGTCCCCATTCCCCTGGCTCTGTCTTCACTTACTTTCTTATCTTTGTACCACCTTCAGCTGACCCCATCACTTCTCCTTTTGTTTTGTTTCTGCACTGGCTGTTTCAGGTGGCAGCAGGTCACCTCAGCCCTACCCCGAGCTGTGTGAACCTGGGCTATGCCTGGCCAACTGTTCCGCTCTGTTTAGCACACCTGACCGGGACAAGCTCTTCACAGCCGTCCCGCAGCCCACCTTCCAAATCGGTGTCAGCCATCAGTGTTGTGCCTCTCTTCCTCCTCAATCCCATCACGCACTCTGCCAGTCACTGAGCCGCTTCTCAACTGTCATTAGCCTAATTGTCACACTGCCGAGCTCCTTTCTTTTGTGCCAAGTTTGGGACTTGTCAACCTGAATGCCAAACTCTGGAATCTTTCAACAGCACCATGCCCTGCTGCGTCTGGCTAAAGGCGGATGCTGTGCCCAGCCAATCCGTCCCAATTATCTTAACAACCCTGATTGTCCACCAGCATTTCAGTGCACAACAGTCAGGCACTCACTTCCACCAGCACATAATTATCTCTTAAAGTGGACTGCAAAGGCATCTTTTTGAGCATCATAGGAGGCAAATGTCATGTGTAAATGCATGTGCCGACTTTGCCTTGGCCAATTACACTGTGACTACTTGTTCACAGCAACTGAAGAAAGAATGGGAAACATTATTATGGACTAGCCGCTAGTTATATTATCATACATTAAACTCAGTAATGTTTGGTTTAATTTAATTTTCAATTAAGTGACATGCAAGTGGTTTGCAACAAACATTCAGTGTTAAATGTTCCATTCAGAATCATGCATTTCAATGAACTTGCACAGACTGAGGTGGAGTGGCTTGGAAAGGTATTGGTGGTATTGTGATCCATGGTGCGTGTGTTTAAGTTCTTCACTGGTCAGATTTTTTTGAGCTTTTAACCATGTTATAATGTTTCCACCTCAAACACATCATTATTAATTATTCATTATTGAGCTCTAACAAAGACATTTTGGTAGACTGAAACGTATTGGAGTTGTAATACTAATGCAAAGGTGTCCAAAACTATTTTTAAAAAAGTATAATATAAGACTTTAATGTGACCCTCTTTTTACCTTATGCTCAATCATGGTGAGACTTTGCAATATTTCTACTACTTTTCACACATTCTCTATTTAAAGGTATCTACAACAGCGCTACATATACTACACGGTGCATGCCCCATTGATCAAATCAAGTGAGTAAAAACTACTGCATGTTCCCTCTTTGATGTACAAAGCACTCCATAACAACGAAAACAGCAATTACTTGGTGTCCAGGTGCACTTTAATGCGTTTACTGTGTACTCTTTTGAACCTAATGACACTGATCAAGGTCACAGGTGGAGAAAGGAGGGAGGGGAGTGTAGGAGGGCCCCTCGGTGACAGGTGGACTGATGACTCTGATATCCACCAATATGTGAGCACTTTTCTGCACTTGGATCCATTTTGGCACAACACTGATTTATCAACGGACAGACAGACATTATTATCAAGAGAAAGATGCAGGTGACAAATGACTGGGAACAGCAGCGGGGGTGGGCAAAGGACCAGGGGATGGCAAATATGACAGTGAGTGAAAGAGAGGTGACGGAGGAGCTAAACAGGAGAAAGCTTCAAGGAGGAAAAGGAAAAGACAGACACACGGGGGTCGATAAATTGCTGAGCGCAGAGGGAACCGTGAGCACACATAGAGCAACAGAAAATATGCTATGCTCAGTAAAGTGTGGCGGGATGAGAGAGATGTTGCACTGCCTCTGAAATTCTCAGTACGACTTGTAAACACGACGCTGAGTGGGACTGAACTGCTGATGCATCGATGAATGTGGAAAAACTATGAGGTGAATCTGGTGCCTCAGTACTAAGCAGCAGGGCAGATAATGGTATTGCAGAGGAAGTTAATTAAGTAATGTTAATGTAAAAGTTGGACACATTTTCTGCACCATAAAAGGAGCTATGGGGGTCCAACATAAACAAGGGTAAGCTTGAAACAGCCTGCTAAAGGATGCAAATAGAATAAAATGTGTATTTTGAATAGCAAATGCATATCCAGGCTTAAATACATAAACAAATCTGCAAATATATTCAGGATATGTGACTGTACTCAGATGTGTAAGAAAATACACTGTGAATCATTTACAACTGTTACAGAGGTGTCACACTGTAAAAGTGCCTGCATAAATTAATATGTGGAAATGTAATGTCTATAGAACGTTGAAGTCACTCGATTTTGTGCATTATTATTTTTTTGTATTTTCTACCACCTGTCCTGTTAAAGGTTGCTGGAGGATAAAGTGTATAGCTACCTTAGGTACACCTTGGACAACTGGCAGTGAATGGCAACACTGACAGCAGAAAACCATTCAATCTCACATTAAGTGGGAGGAAGAAATAGCTTGGGAAAACCCAGGTCGGCTATGTGCAGTTTATACAGGGCCATACACCGAATTTTAGAAATACTGAGGTTCATTTTGTTATAACATTTTAGTGCTGGTTTAATCCTGGTTTAGACCTGCTTTATACTTACACATACAGTCTAGTACTAGAAAAATACTGCAATCCAGACCTTTGTGACCTCTGTGGTGCACACAGCCATGAGATTGAGAATATATTGTATATTCATACTATGAGCATGAATATACAATATATTCTCAAAGCATGTTGGACTCCGGCAGGGCTGCCCTTTGTCACCGGTTCTGTTCATTATTTTTATGGACAGAATTTCTAGGTGCAGCCAGGGGCCGGAGGGTGTCAGGTTTGGGAACCACAGGATTTCATCTCTGCTTTTTGCGGATGATGTTGTCCTGTTGGCTTCATCAAACCAGGACCTTCAGTGTGCACTGGAGCGGTTTGCGGCCGAGTGTGAAGCGGCTGGGATGAGAATCAGCACCTCCAAGTCCGAGGCCATGGTTCTCGACCGGAAAAGGGTGGCTTGCCCTCTCCAGGTTGGGGGAGAGTCCCTGCCTCAAGTGGAGGAGTTCAAGTATCTTGGGGTCTTGTTCACGAGTGAGGGAAGGATGGAGCGTGAGATCGACAGGCGGATCGGTGCAGCGTCTGCAGTAATGCGGTCGTTGTATCGGTCTGTTGTGGTAAAGAAGGAGCTGAGCCGAAAGGCGAAGCTCTCGATTTATCGGTCGATCTACGTTCCTACTCTCACCTATGGTCATGAGCTTTGGGTCATGACCGAAAGGACAAGATCCCGGATACAAGCGGCCGAAATGAGTTTCCTCCGCAGGGTGGCTGGGCGCTCCCTTAGAGATAGGGTGAGGAGCTCTGTCACACGGGAGGAGCTCGGAGTAGAGCCGCTGCTCCTCCACATCGAGAGGAGTCAGTTGAGGTGGCTCGGGCATCTGTTCCGGATGCCTCCTGGTCGCCTCCCTGGGGAGGTGTTCCGGGCATGTCCCACAGGGAGGAGGCCCCGGGGAAGACCTAGGACACGCTGGAGGGACTATGTCTCTCGGCTGGCCTGGGAACGCCTTGGGGTCCCCCCGGTAGAGCTGGAGGAAGTGTCTGTGGATAGGGAAGTCTGGGCATCTTTGCTTGGACTGCTGCCTCCGCGACCCGGTTCCGGATAAGCGGAAGAAGATGGATGGATGGATGGCATACTATGAGCTTATATAAATGGAATTTCAGATAGTGCAGCACTCTGGGCGTGCAAATACTCCTGGACCTGTGCTAAACCTGCCATCCTCTCTAGAATACAGTATTGTCAAAAAAGCTGTGATGTGAGTCCAAAACTATGGCACTACATCCTAGACCTAGACCATTAAAGCAGAAAGGAGTAACACATACTGTACATCTGATATTTCATAACACAGCTGTCTGCTTTGTGCAACTTTGTGACATGTACTGTGTGTTTACACCAAGATATCAGAATGCAAAATTCAACAAGACAATTGCACACCTTACACACACTTGAACAATTACTAACCACAATGCACCAACCACCCCTTGCAGAAGTCAAATCATTGGAGACAATGTTTACATAGTATTCATTTTTCTATTATTCCTGAAGCCATCGTTCAGACACAAATATATCATACAGGTTATGCAGACATATTTGCCAGCCTCAATACATATACACAGCCCATATTTGCACATTGTATTTCCATGGTCTTCATCTCAAACAGAAGATATCGAGTGTGTTTAAGCCTCTGCAGCTGTCCTCTGAAGAATGCCACGCAGCTTGGTGCTTTGAGCATCACAAAATGCAACAAGTGTGTGGCTGGACACACACACACACACACAGATATACACCCAGCCCTGGTTGCTATGGAAACAGGGCCCTCAAAAAGAGCCACAGAGTTTTGAAGGATTCAAAGTGTGTTTATAGAGATTCCCAGAAAAATTCTTCGTATTAAAAAATGTTTTTATTTTTTATGCCGCCGTAAAGTGGTTAAAAAAAAGGTTTCTCAGCTCAGTCTGGTCTGGAGCTCGACACTTCCGGCTTCTGGCCATATCACACTTTAGACCCAACAAAAGCCATTAAAATACAGATGTCTAATCCTGCTCTAATTTTAAACAAATCCTTTTATTTATGTCCTGTCATGTCACAGGCACACAAAGTGAGGAGCAAAAAGTGTCCTATTCCAGGCATTCAGACAGGCCATTGTTATGTAGAGCGCCCCCCACGACCAGCTCAGCTACCCACACACACACATACACATACACATACACACACACACACACACACACACCAGTCATCCCACTGTGCCACCCACCAGCCTACCCACACCAGCACCAACACCTCGGCGCATTTCACTCTTGCTGCGGGAAAGCCTCCAGAAACACTGTTTAGACACGAAACTGTTCACTGATACTGAGACTAATGGAAGTCTTCTCTCCGTTAGCGCCTTTTTGTGAAACATGAGCCGGACCCATTCAGTGATGGAGGAAGCCGACAGACATGCTGCAGAACAAAATAGAAGGATCAGGATTACGCAACAACACTGAACTGAACCAAAAAGGCATTACAAATTTATAAGACGTGTTAAAATGATCATGTTGTAAACCAATTTGGCTGGGCTTTGCAGAATTGCAGAAAGCATGTGACTTACATCCAGAGGAAAAAAGATGGTGTTAGTAGTTGCATTGCATCTCAGACCACTGTTGGAGATGAGTTGGTTGTTTTACAAAGTTTTCTTGTTTGGTACTCGTGTTAGTTTTTCTTTTGCAATGTACACACTTTTTGCTGGTGCTTATTATTCCACAATGTCTGCTACTATTATGGCATAAATTATAAACATTTAGACCAGTGAATAGGGGCAAGGTCCCCCATCAGGGCCATTTCTAGCTATATGCAGGCTATGCAAATGCATATGGCCCGGATATCCACCAGGAGTTCCCAAAGCTGAATGTTCAATTCAGTTTTATTTATATAGCCCAATATCACAATCTGGTTTAGAGACTGAGAAACCAGCATGATCCAATCAGCTGTGAGCAGAATGACACGGCACAGCTTCTCCTAACCTTTCATTCTGGGCCTCATTTTTTGCACATTAGTTTATCTCTGAGTTAAAAGAGAAATTTCATAACCAGCTTCAAGCAACCCATGAACCCAGAGTTACCCAGTTTGGATTTGTTTGGTTTTATTAACCCAGAAGTTACTCCTCAACTCTGAGTTTGTTCAACCCGCTTCCAGCAATAGGCCCCAGGACATCCCCGGTCCTAAGACCCTCCTTTTCTGTAAGGAAAAAGTCTTAAAAAACCCAGGAGAATTGTTGTACAGATTCCCGCCGTGTCATTGTCCAGTGGAGGTTGTTTCTCAAATATTTGCTGTCCTTGTTTATAACTTTTATCAGTTATCTTGCTTGAGTGGCTCACCTTAAGATGTTTAATTTTAATATGAGAGGTTATCATGACTGTAACCTGCTTTGCTCATGAAGTGTAATTGTGTTTGTGCATCATCTCATTACAATCTCTTCATTGTAATTTGGCACACACTACAAATTTGCATAGAGCCCCCATGAAACAGTCCTGTCTGCAGTAATGTGGTTGATGTACTGGTTTACTATAGTGACAGGGGGGTCCCTCCACACAGTGCCACATAGCAAAGCTCAAAATTTAGCAGCCTTTCTGCAGTCTGTGTGCATGGGGTCATGACCAAAATCACAGATAAAATGGTGTTCTGTGACTGGATGCTTCCCAAAGCTGGAGATGTACTTACATGTTTTAGTCTGTGTCTCAGAGTAGGTTTAAAGAGTCCAGGGTGCAAGATGTGCAAGGTGCAAAATTAGAATTATGGCTTTATTGTGCTGTGTAAATACGTGACAGCATTAAAGTTAATTTTATGACTGACAAAAATTGCAGGTCCACAATCATACATTGCTTCTATATGTACCTTGTATATTGATTAAATTAATTGTTGAGAATGACAGCATCAATTTATATTGGCTTCTGGAGTAACAACTAATTAATTGTGGATAGCAAAGTATGTGAACAGTTACTCACTGCAATGTAAAATATCCTGACAATAAATTATATATGGAGATATGACAAAGAACTCGGTTACACAAAAAGCAGTTCAGTGTAGAGCCACTGCTCCTCCACACTGAGAGGAGGAGACATGCTCTCTTGTCTTGGAATGCCTCAGTATTCCATTAGAAGAGCTGCAGAAGGTGCATGAGGAGAGGAAAGTCTTGTTGCTGCCCTGTGGCCCTCATAGATGATTAATAGAAAGATGAACACCAGCTCCAGCCACAGGTTTAGAACTGTGTCTATCTCTTCTCTTCTCGTCTTTGCATTAGGCAAGATACAAACTTTGTTACACAAGCTGGTTTAGTGTCACTTGTTCTAAGTATTTATTGTGTCTCCAATGATACATAAACTTGTACATTCTAAACAGCTTATTTAAATGGTACATTACATGGAGCAAGAACTATGGCAGGGAAATGTGTTTAGGCTGAAGCTCCTCTCCAAGCCTAGCCACACTGTAAACCCACAGATCCACACAGATTCTTGCTATCCTGACACTAACCATCACACTCTGCTGTTGACATTGACCAGGGTTAGTCTTGTGTCGGCCAAACTCCTGCTCGCTCTGCCAGGCAAACAAATTAGAGAAGGAGGCTTGACCCCTGCTCAAAGAGAGGGCATCACTGGGAAATTGGACTGGAGACTCGATTAAAACCTCATGCGGCTCATGGATACGTGACGACATTGTGTTTCTGCGGCCTGTACGCGTGTTAGAGTGTGTAATTAACACACCATTGATGCTCCTCAGTGACATGCATGGACACGACTGGGCAGCAGCGCCAGGATATACAGTATGCAAATAGCTGTTTAATATTCATAGAGTTAATTACTTCCTCTTGTGAGATGATGGCTTCTATAAATTCACCACAATAGATTTCCATTAACATACTGAAGAACTCTGTTTACCTGTTTTGGAACCAAGTCTCTTCTCGCATTTCTGCTCTCAACATTATCTACCAGACCACTCAAACAAACAAAGGGGAACGTAGCAAGATACTTTTACTCAATTAATGTTTTTTGAAGAAACCTAAAGTTAAAGGTTTGTGCTTTTTTTGAGTAACATGCTCGCCTTGCAACCAGAAAGTCATGGATTCACTTTGGGGACGTAGCAGTAGTCATAGTAGTAACAGTAGCAGAAGATTTAGCTGTGAAATTGGAACATGCAGCAAAAACATTCAAGTGGTACTTCAGTAAACTTTCCCAGTACATTCTTTTAAAACATATTTTTACCTGTGTACATTTCTGAGGAAAAAAGTACTATAAGTAGTAGCAGTCATAGTAGTAGTTGTTGTAGTGGTAGAAGCAGAAGTTGTATTAGTATCAATAGTAGTTGTAGTAGTAGTTGTAGTAGTAGTAATAGTAGCGGTTGCAGTGGTACTTAGCAGAAATACAATTAGTATCAATAGTAGTATTTATAGTAGTAGTTGCAGTGGTAGTAGCAGAAGTAGTTTTAGTATCAGTAGTAGTCGTAGCAGTACTAACAGAAGTAGTAAAATTATCAGTAGTAGTATTAGTAGTTGCAGTGGTAGAAGTAGTATTTGTAATAGTAGTAGTTAGTAGTTGAAGTTGTAACAGCAGAATTATTATTATTATTATTAGTAGTAGTAGTAGTAATAGTAGTAGTAGTAGTAGTAGTAATAGTAGTAGTAGTATATTTTGCTGCGAAATTGGAAAATGAGACAAAAACATTAAAAAGTTCAAATTCAAACTTTGTGCTTGAACTCTTTCTACTTTTACTCAAGTAACAACAAAGTCTTTCTACTTGAGCATTATTTTTTAAGTACTTTTACTTGAATACACATTTGGAGTACCTCTTCCACCTCTGGGAACCAAAGCTGGTCCTTTATAATTCTGCACCACCGCCCAAACAGTATCAACAGTCCACATCTATTTTCCACCGCAGCTCCACCTAAGTCTCTCTTCCCCAACTTCTCTTAATGGCTTTGTCGATACGGCTATTAAACAGACGCTAATAGTGTCCTGACACGCCGCCCGGTTACATTACCCTGATGCTATTTGCCCTTTGTCTGCCGTCATTATGCCCTACTTTGTCAATACGTAGTCCATTTATTTTCTTGCGCATAAATGCCAGAGCGGCGAGCGTAGGAGCAGCCATGTTTCCAAACCCAAACAGAGTTGGGCTTACTTATCGGATCCATTCGTCTTTAGATTGGCACTAATGAAAGAGCTATTAGGAACGCATTAACGAGCGCATATGTGTGTGCCACTTGGAAACAGACAGAACAATGATGGGTTACCTTTTACATGGACCACTAAAGGCCAATAGTCTTTAAGGGAGGATATTAGTGCCGTCCAGAGCAGCCAGTGTTTAGTGCTCCTCTGGGTGCTATTACTGTAATGTATATACACCAGAAGCTACATGTTAGCACTTCCTTCCTTTCCTTTCCTTCCCTCTGCACTTAGCATGACTCATGGTAACAGATGGGCCGAGGACGTGGGGAAGGGTCAGGTTTGTTTGTAGATCTGCATTAATTAGAGTGTGTGGATGTAGTACGAGGAGAGAGACAGACTCAGCTGCTCTCCTGTCACCACAGACGAGCAACAGTTGAGAAAATTTACAAGACTATTTACAGAGTTCCCCGGGACATGAAATAATGATGTTTTTGGGACCAAAATACTACTCACATTTTAGGGGTAGAAGTGTACATAAAAATCAAAGACCCCTCCACTTAAGACCAAAGGCCTGAAGAAAATATAGGAGTGCGTAAAAAAAAAGGTTGTATAAAACATGTGTTTATTAATACAAAATTAATTTTATTTATTAATTTCATAGTAAATATTACATCTCCTGTATATTTTCTTTTAAACTCAATTTTTTAAAATAAAAAAGAATCTGCCTGCCCCCGGCAAAATGCTCACATACCCCTTATGGTCCCCATACCCCTGGTTGGGAAACACTGTTGTATATTAACTAACAATAATCCAGCCACAAGCTCAGTTAAGTGTAGAGGGTTTCATCCAGAAGGGCATCTGGGTTAAAACCTATGCCAAATCAATATGCAAGTCACTGCATAGGACCATTTGCTGATGCGATCTTGAAAGGGAAAACCTGAAAGAAATATGACAAAATATGAGAAAATAATGAAAAATACGATCATATAAAGGACAGCATGGGTTTGAACCTTGTCATTGTGTCCCTAGGCAAGACACTTCAGCCTCATTGCCAAGTCAATTATGTGGATGGCTGTGACAGAAAGGGCATCTGGCGTAAAAACCAGAAAAGTGCACAAACCACAATCATCCACAGCTCTATTCCACCTTCTATGTACCCAAAAAAACATGGATGGGCTTTATGAATCACACTGAATGGCTATCTATCATTACATGTCTGTATATTCAACAAAACTGTACCAGACACTTTCCGTGACATCTTCATAAGAACTGTTTGCAGGTAACAGACAAAACCTCCTGATGCCCACTTCCACAGGTACAGCAGGGAGCAGACTGTAGATGTCTGAGGTCTACAGAATGGAAGGCCTCAAGTACTCTAAACCAAGCTGTGTGCGCAACTTATCTAAATACTTCACTCGTTGAAGGATCTATATGGACACTGTATGGCAAAAATAATGTCATACTGAATTTCCATCAAATTTGTTAGCATAAGGACACGCTACCATAGAACTTTTCACTATTCTGCTACAGTATTTTTAGCTGGCATTTAATCACAGTCAAACTGCTTGTCTCTTTTCTATTACCACCAGCTACCATTTCCAGTTAATTCAATAAACCAACCATTTGTCGCTGTTCTAATCACTGTTCCTGATTGAAGCGTAACGTCAGTGATTGTTCCATGCTGTTTTGGAAATCCTTTTTACCAGAAATCTAATTCATTTTTGGTTAGGCTCTGATTATGTACAAACTTCAAACAACCACTTTTTTTTTTTAAGTGCTTAAACAAACCTACAATCAGTTTTAACCTACAAAACTTTTTCTATTGACTGTCCAAGTCTTGTCAGCATTAAGTGTGTTAGGTGACATTTCCAACTATATTATCTCCATACATCTGCCAATCTAACACTTCTAACAACTTGCTGAACTTGTCAGGGAGAAGTTTTGTGGCATATCTCCCTGTTCTTTTATACAGCTGTTCTCTCAGATCCTCTCCAGACAAAATTACAACACCGCCGTTACAAAACTCTAACTTTCTCGTCCGTGTATGTGGAGACAGAAACAGCCTGAACACTGGTACATGAGCTCCATTGAGAAGCTCTCACTGTGTCTCGCACTTCCCTTCTGGCAATCTCACTTCAGCACCAATCTATTACCACATGTAACATCATGGCCTGGCAAAAGCAGATTCTACTTCTTTTTTTATCCCTAAAAAAATGCTTCATCAAGGTCTGAGTCAATGCGAGCCTGTGAGAAATTAAATTCCCCTAATTAGGCCAGCAGATTTCCCCGCTTTATCCTCCAGCCTCCCAAACCTCCCTCATCCAGACAAATCTCTAATTAATCGCTGCATGCCGCTGTTGACTATTCTTCAGAGGCCGGGCTTCAGTGAATGGTGAAGGGATTCTCATGCGTCTGTGCACAAGAAATAGGACTCTAAAAAAAGGCTATTATAATCAAAGTATATGGGAGTGTGTGTGCCGCCAAGGGGCTAGTCAGTGTTTACATCAAAGAAGAAGCGCCGTAATTGACAATGATGTAGCTCTGTGAAGTTAGGGCTTGCGTATGTTGTATGAACTTTGATCAGTAGCCGGTGAACTCTGAAGTCTGCAAGGCATTCTTTGGTTGGGTATGATGTGGATTTGGAAACACGGAGTACGGACAAGTGGGCATAATGAGAACAAGAGGGCAAAGAACAGGATTTCAATAGATGTTTTTGAGTTAATTAATGACCACAGATGCATAGTTAGAAAACTTCTGAAGTTCAGATTGCAGACATCTATGGCATTCAAGTCTGGCTTTGCTTCTCTGAGATGTGCACACAAGAAGTGGCTTTCAGACTATACAGCTGTGTAGAAAGTTTTTGAAAGCTTGGAAGTAGATACACTCACCCACTACTGCAAGGTTGGCGGTTTGATTTCCGATACAGGCATTGCATACTGCCTTTGTGTCCTTGGGCAAGACACTTCATCCACCTTGCAAGAAATATTACAGTTTTTACGACATACAAAAAAATTTGACACAAACATTCTATATGTGACACCATTTTAAAAAGTCAATAGGAGCCCCGTCCTATTTTGTACGGTTTGGGCGTGCCGCTACTTAACTGCTCACCAAAGACATAAAAATCCTCATAAACGGCACATGATTGAAGAATCACTTATTCACTGGTGAGCCCTCAATACTTTTTTACTTTTACTCAAGTAATACATTTGTTGGGTACTTTTACTTAAGTCATATTTTATTGAAGTAGCCATTCCTTTAGTTGAGAATGGTTTTGAGTAGCTATTTTACCTCTGTATATACTGTAACTATGATGTTGGACAAAAATTTGGCATTTCTTGTTAAGTGCCACAAAGTTTCAGTGTTGTGTGTCAGGTGTGACAAAATTGAGGCATGTTGTGAAGCAGGTGCCAAAATATTAAGACAAGTAGCATGACAGGTGCTAGAAAATTGTGCTGTGTTGTGCGGCAGTTGCCACAAAGTTGTAAAGTGGTATACTCCGCAACTGTTTTAGCAGCGGAGCCTGCCACAAAAGGCCAAGAATACTTGCCGCTGCCACTAAATAAGTTAGATCTTGTTGGTATATTTTCTACCAAACATATAAAGGGGAAATAATTAATTTACAGTGTGTATTTATTAAATTGTGTTTTCTGCTTTAAACTGCAATTTATTTAGTTATTTATTTATTTATTTTTTAATCCCATGGGAAGTGATTTTTAACTGAACTGCAGCCCTGCTGTTACTACAAACCCATCTCCTTTGCTTGTCACGCATAATGAGTACGATCTTGTCCAATGTGGTTCTGGTTTCCATTCTAAATGGTAGATTTTCTGCATAATATTTGTTGTTTCATGTTAAAATATTTCATCTTTTGCAGCTCAGATGTATAATACCCTGCTCAAAACACAATTTCCCCAACAATACTGATGCAAACCATTTCCTATACCCAGCTGGGCATTTTTGTGCAGTTACAGCCTCCGTTTGCAGACTCTAAACATATATTTGGTGTAATGCATATGAATTACACTGTCCCCAGTCTACACACAGCCAAATACTGTTTACCCTGGCCCTCACATACCGTCCCACTAAACCTGAGTTAGAGAGCAATACAGAACTCATCTCCGACTCTCGACTGGTCTGAGGCAATCAGCGTGATGGGATTCCACAATCTGCTGGTTTTACATATTCACTCTGTCTCTAGCCTCTTTAGATAAACACAGCTTCCCTGATCCCAACTGGGGCTTCATGGTGATGAGACAGGGAGCTCTGGAGAGACACCATTCTGCTCCTGCACAGGCCTGTCTGTGTATGCCACACCAGCTCAAGTGTGTCTGTCACCATCTCTGCACCAGGCACTACATGGAGGAAACCCTATGCAATTAAACACGATACACACTAACACACTAAGCTAACACTTTTAGTATTTATCGATAATACAAACAACATACAGCCAGCTTCACATTTGGCTTTTTTAGTCATCTCCTTCTGCTTATTCCAGTGAGGAGTTGTAGTGGCAGGGGTTACACTTAGAGACATGCAGTACACTGACCAACGACCACTCTCTAATTTATTCACTATGGGGCAAATAAAGCCAGGAATGCACTGCACAATTTTTTAGTCTTAAAAGATTGAAGTCACTGTGCTCAACATGGAATATGTAAAATTGTAAACTTTTGCTTCACACTCTGTGAGGGTTCAAATGCAGAATTGTGGCTGTGACCAATTTCCGCCAGAGCAAATTTTAGGCTCCAGGCACAGTGTGTTTACGTCATCGTAGCACCAGTGATCCAGAAGCTAGCACAGCTTGCTACACTGGTGTTTATGTGTGTGGAAATATAAATGAATCAAAAGGGAAATGTGGTCACGTTTGCAGCTGTGAAAGGCACTGTTGTCACTATGAGGATGTGCTGATATTTTTCTATCAGTCACGCTACTGACAGAGATCGTAGATGCAGTCTGTGAGGAATCCTCCCAAATATCTGACACAGTTCGTCTTTGTTCTACAACAGACGATTTTGTCCACAATTATTCTTAAACAGAGGAAAATCTTGCAGTATAACCGGCTTTAGATTAAACCAATTCACCTGTTTATGATGCATGGTGGGATGAACTTAGAGTCCTGGATAGAACCCATGGCGAGGAAATGCAGACTCTATTCTGAGAAACTGTAGTCATACGGCGCAGCGTGTATCCCATTCCAGTTGGAAGCTCTAGCACTATGGTCACCCTTGTGCTGGTCCCAAGCCTGGCTAAATGGAGAGGGCATTGGGCATAAAAAAGAGAAACTTTACAAAAGCAACTAGTACTACATAAGTTAAAGACTGACTGTTTAAATGACTGAATTACTGTGGAATTCCGGTTGAACAGTTACAGGCCAATGGCAGACGAGAATATTTTGTCAATGTACACTTTGGGTTTCTTTACCATGGTACACAAATCCTAATTTTTGCCAATTGGAACCTATGACCAGGTCTTTGCGTTGTTATTTTATTTGTACAATTATATCTGTAACAACAAATAATTGATGTCATATAGAAACGTTTGTTGTCTTGTCTCTAATGGAAGAGTCTATATATGCTTTTACAATGCGGTACTGCTGCCTTTTAACACATCCACACTTCCACACATGCGAAAGCACTCTTTCCCCCTGCAGCGCCGTCGCCACATATGTCAGAGGTTAATGCAATTCCTGGGAGGATAGAAAAAGAATAAAATGACTAGCATGCCACTGCAAACCACACAAACACACCTCGAGAAGTATGGAAATTGATTTTCCCAAAGGGGCGTCTCATTCAGCCTTTCAGCTGCTTGACCAGAATGTCCCCGCGGCTAATGCTGTTCTTTCATGTGTTGGTGTGTCACATGGAGCCACCGCCGCCACAGCAGTGAAGAGAAGTGGGGCTGGAGTCGATGGAAAGTGTTGAAATGCAGCAGGTATATACGGCCCCTCAGTTTGAATTTGTTTTCAGCTGTGGACATTCAGACTGGGTTATCTATTCCACATGTGAGCTTTTCACAATGCATTTTTATACTTCAGCCTATCCCAACCACTCTGAGCCTCAGGTGGGGTACTCCCTGGACAATGACCAGATAGTCACAGGGCTCACACAATTACAGATAACCTTTCACTCCCACATTAATTCACTACACTGTAAAAAATATT
Organism: Bostrychus sinensis; assembly: GCA_020698575.1. NCBI lineage: Eukaryota > Metazoa > Chordata > Actinopteri > Gobiiformes > Eleotridae > Bostrychus > Bostrychus sinensis. The sequence goes on along the minus strand of CM036260.1, from coordinate 10,593,483 downwards.
GCTGCAAAAACTCAAAAACTCAAGGCAACAGGATCCCACAAATCCTTGTGTCTTGAGGCCAACTCAAAATTTCAAGTTTTCAACAACTAATATTTTTTGTTCACTTAATTTGATGTCCATGTCTAAAAACTTTCAATTTGAAGTTTTACTGTCATTAATTTTTTACAGCCAACTCACTATCCATTGTTCAGAAAAAGTATTATTCTTTTGTTAAATTTAGTATATTTAGTTTTTATTATTATCAATAATAATACTCTTTCTGAACAATGGATAGTAAGTTGGCTGTAAGATGAGTTAAACAAACAATGATAGAGAGTAACACTTAAAATTTTAAGTTTTTAGACATATGAACTTCAAATTAGGTGAACACAAAAGTATTATTTGCTGAAAACTTGAGATTTTGAGTTGGCCCCGTAACTCAAAAAAACTTGAGTGATCCTGTTGCCTTGAGTTTTTGAGTTGTCACTATTTTTTTTTTTTTTTTACAGTGTAGGAGCAATGTAGAGTCACCAACTCACATATACATGCATGTCTTTGAATGGTTGTGAAGCTAAAGTACTTGGAGAGAACCCATGGGACAACAGAGAGACTGTAGGGTAACCACTCTGCCATAATGCACCCATTACTCTTATCATCTTGGACAAAAAAATAAAAAAAAAATCCAGTGAAATGGTCAATTTGTTTCAATTTGTTAGCACTCCTGCCTCATAGCAAGGTCCCGTGTTCGATTCCCGGACCATGTGGAGCCTTTCTAAGTGGAGTTTGCGAGTTCTCCCCATGTTTTTTGTAGGTATCCTCCAGATGCTCCGGTTTAATCAATAAACTGAGCATTTCTGAAAGAGAAGCACATGCCTAGCAATAAGCCAACTAATGGACATTTTAGCATGCACTGATTAATTCATCTTCCAGGGCTTAAGCGGGGGACACTCTGGACAACAGCTGACACCTGACAGACTGAGAGACACCCAGTCACGCTCACATTAGTTCACTGGTTCTCCTAACACATGCATGTCTTTGGGCTGGGGGATTAAGCCGCAGTACCCCAAGAGAACCCATGGAAAGTATGCAGACGCCATTTTGTGTCAGCTAGCCAGGAGTACACTGCACTGAATATAGCCATGCATTTTTATAGCAGATGTTTGTAGCTTAACTCTATTGTAATACTGTATAACTATCTTTATCTTTCCTGCAAAAAAAAATAAAAAATAAAAAAATCTGGAAGGTCAGTAGCCTAATCTTACAACAGTGTATCCAAAGCAGTACTAATATTGAATGTAACCTGGAGGCTTTATCCTGGAACCAGAGGCTGGAAGTGTACCACATAACGCTAATGTACTTTAGGCATTAAAGCCAGCTATTTGCTCAAACATGGACCCTCTTTTCCCATTTTGTCTTAATATCTTCAAAGTGAGTATGAAATTTAATGAACATCGGTGTCTCCATGGCAACGGCACTGGAATAACAGGCCTGGTTGCCATGGGGTTTGGGGCATAGATTGAGTTAAAAGCTCCCTAAATACACTGTCAACACGTTCAGAGGCCTCCCGGGAGAGAACTGGAGGATCTCTCTCTCACACTCTCACACACACACACACACACACACACTCACACACACACACACACACACACACACGCACACACACACACACACACACACACACACACACACACACACACACACACACACACAGTCACAAGGCCGTGACTTAAAAATCAGACATCAATAGAGCTGTCCAAAATTAATCCACATCTGATTTGTCTTTAAGAGTGGTATTTTAGAGTTTAAGTTTCAGTCCTGGTTAAATTTGACAAGAAACTGGGAGAGCAGTTTGTTGTGGACTATTAACTCTGTGTGAGCTGTTCAAATAAAATTGGCACTAATGTCTTGACCTTCAATCAAGCACAGGAAAAAAAATGTTTCACTAACTCAAGAAAGTGTTTTTCTTTTATTCAGATTGCACTGGCTTTTATACAATGCATTATCCTTACAAGTTTTTTTTTTCTATTCAACTTTGATTTAATGTATGCCGTCTACCCAGACTAATTTAATATCTGTTTTTTTTTTTTATAAAGTGGAAATTTTATTTTAATTGACCTTTATTTAACCAGGAAAGTCCCACTGAGATACAGAATCTCATTTCCAGGGGAGTCCTGGCCCCTTGGGGAACCTATTGTACATGATTTTAGTGGTAGGGGAAACTGGAGCACCCGGAGGAAACCTACGGTGAGAACATGCAAATTCCACACAGAAAGGCCCCAGCCGCTCCAGGAATCGGACCTGGTAAATTCTTGCTGGGAGGCAGGAGAGCTAACCACTATGCCACTGTACTGCCCCTATGCCACCATGCCGAAATATTATAAAGAGAAGGAGTCCTAAACCTAATTCACTGAGAAATAGGCTGACCAGATCAACATGTTAAAGGTCCTCTATTCTGCTAAATCAGCCTGTCTGAGCTTTTAACCATGTTATAACGTTGTTTGCATCTCAAAAACATACCTGGAGTAGTATTTTGTTTCATTCATGCATGAGTTTGAATAATCCTGTATGCTCAGTCAGTCCATTTCTCAAGAGCTGGAAATGCTCGGGTCTCATGGCTCTGAAACCAGGAAGTACTCCTGCATCTGATTACTTCAGCGCCTAAACTGCAGCCACTACAAAGCTGTCAGCTAATCTGTTAGCGTCATGTTGCTAATAGCCATGCTAATTAGCCATTTTATGCGCCGTCTATTCCAAGTCTTTGCCAGCAGGGTCTAAAAGTGACAGGCACCTAATCCAAGTGTTCTCTGCAGAGTCAAAGTTAACAGAGATTTTCCATACATATACATTATTTTAAATTATAAAACATGAAATATGAATGCAAAAGTGTCCAAAACTATTTCAGAAAGCCTGAAGAAAGCTTAATATATGGCCTTTAAAGTTTCTGTATTACACTGGGTCAGTCTAATGGGAAACTTAATTAGCTAACAATTTTGATCCAAACAACACAGGTACAATTTTGGGTGAGTGGGTGGGTTATCAAAATTATGACTAAATTAGTTTCTTATGACTGAGGACAGGACAGGTCACTCCGGGAAAGGAAGAGAAAAGAAGAAACCATCGTGTGGGAAGAGAAGTGCATTGCTGAATAAATGAGGCTTGGTAACCGTTCTCTGGCTCAGTCAAGTGATTAAATTGCCTCACTCAAAATAACTCATTTACCTTAAAGGAATGAGCCAATGAGCTCATTTCAGAACATTAGCACCATGAGTTAGCTATGTCACTTCTTTCCATTCACCACTGCCAACTCATTTGTCTCATCTAATATAAAATCTAACATTCTTCTGCATGTAGTGTCCACGATAGCCCTCTGGACATATCAAAAGGATTGATAAAGGCTGAAAGATGATCTTTGGTGTGCACAGTAAAGTTTGCAAATGGGAAAGGTCAGTAATATTTTGTCTTGACAGTGCAAAAGTGTCCTGTCTCACTGCAAACTTTCTATGTGGAGTCTGCATGTCCATGGACCTAGATTCATTTGTGGTTGTCCAGTCTTCTCCCATTATCCATAGACATCCATCTGCAGTATAGGTGAAATGGTGAATTTCCATTGTCCTTTGCAAATAAATGTAATAGTGAATGAAGTAGCTAGGATATCATCATGACCGCTAATGGAAATAAAAGGTTCAAAATGAATGATGCTAGAGTATATTGAATGTCAGCCAAATTAACTTTACCAACTTGTAGCTAAATATTTGGAATGAGCAGATATTCCAGATGCACAAAACACCTCACAACCCCTTTTTATACTTCACCCAACTTTTAATGCCTACTTCCCAAGTCTCTTCTACAAAACCCTTCAGCTAAACTTCACTTCGCCTTGTATTTCTGACTAAAGCACGAGTTTCTTTTAACCTTTCGCTCTCGGGAAACATGGAGGAGGCTCAGAGCCAAAAGACAAGCGGTAATCCTGCACACCCCGCTGCACCAGCCAGACCGAGCATCAAGAGACAAGACACTCTCAAGTAGTCTACAACATACCTGTCACATCCCAGTTGTTTTAGCTCAGAGTTCTCTCTAATCCACAGAATGATGTTGGAACGCAGCTGTCCTCCTCAGGCCCGACGCCGGAGTGGTGGCTGTCTTCCAGATCACACAAAAGGGAGAACCCTCGGCCCTGGGCTGCATGTAATTACTCCCACAACAAAAAAACACACAAAAAAAAAAAAACCTGGAGTGTGCCGAGAAGAGGCTGCCAGGCTTTTTGGAGACCAGACAAACTGACTCTGTCACGTTCCTTATCAACTCACACAGGCTGTTATCTTTAGACCAGCTTTACTTGCCATCAAATTTTCATAATGTATGGTCTATTTTTGCATGAGTCAGCCAATTTTCAAGAATGTGTACATAGTAGGCTTGGAAATTCAGACATTACAAGCAGAAAAAAATGGAGGGAGGTTCTTTGAAAAATAGAGCCAAATCTAAGCTACCAATAGATGACGCTTAGGGTGAACTCACACCAGACAAGTTGTTCTGTGCTCATGCCTGGAATGCTCCTAAAGTCTTGTTCTTTGCCGTATGTGAGTGCTATCAACATGGCTGCTGTTAAAATAAAAGCAGAAACAGTAGCTATGCTGTTTTTGGATGGTGGGAGGTGTTGGGACTGGGACAGTGCAAAGATAACAACTGTCGAACTACTGTCTCTGCATTGCTGATGATGCATTCATGTGGTCTGGGTATTCATTCATTCATCTTCTGCTTGTTCCCGTTAGGGGTCGCAGGTGACTGGAGCCTATACCAGCAACTTTGGGCTTCAGGTGGGGTACACCCTGGATAGGAGCCAGTCTTAGGGCTGATACAGAGACACACAGACAGACAACAATTCACTCTCACATTCATTCACTAGGGGCAATTTAGAGTCCTCAATTCACCTAACACATGCATGTCTGTGGATGATGGGAGGAAGCTGGAGAACCCGGAGAGAACCCACAGTAACACAGGGAGGACATGCAGACTCCACCCAGAGAGCTCGTGAGTTGGCCAGCCCGAGGATCAAACCCACGATCTCCTTGCTGGGAGGTGAGAGCAATAACAGCTCTGTCACTGTACCCCCTGGTCTGGGTATTTATCAAATTTATTAGCATTTAGCATTACAGACATTTAGCTCTAAATGCTAACAAACCTGGCTATTTAAATTATGTAATTTTTATTATTATTAGGCGTTCCCGGCTGGCCTGGGAACGCCTTGGGTTTGGGGGAGCTGGAGGAAGTGTCCGGGGAGAGGGATGTCTGGGTGTCCCTGCTTAGACTGTTTCCCCCGCGGATGAAGCGGATAAGATGGATGGATGGATGGATGGATGGATATTATTTTTAATAATAATGTTATTTATGAATATAAACGGTAACACTCTGACCTTTCATACTTAGCAACTGCCTGAATGTCTCTCTTAGCTTAATTGGATTAAGTTTCATACATGTAGCAATAGTTTGACAAGGAATTGCATTATCCAGGTGTGTCACTGCGTTTAAGATAAATTCAAATGTTTACAATATAGTTTAAAACTCAGTCAATAATTCAAATGATAATTTAGTTGTGTATAATAGAACTTAAAGGTTTTGAGTCTGCGTCAACATTATAACTGTGTTATTATAACTGTGTTATAATGTTGTTTTCACCTCAAAAAAACATACCTGGAGTAGTATTTTATTTCATACATGCTTGCTTGAGTAATCCTGTTTGCTGAGCTGCTGCCCTTTTCAAGAGATGGAAACACTTTGTCTCACTGCTCTGTGTAGACATGACAGCAGGTAGTGCTCCTGTGGGTTTCTAAAGCCCATACACAGTCCCCAGACTCTGATAATGTCTGCACTTAAACTGCTGTCACTATGAAGCAACTTAACTTATTTATCTAGCTGTTAGCACCATGTTGCTAATAGCTGTGCTAATTAGCCATTTTATAGATGAGAGCAACCATCTAGGTACTTTACTGTTGCGCCAAGTCCCCACCCTCTTTTGTGTGAAAACATCTGTATTCACTCAATGGTGGCAAATACAAATTATCAAATCTTTTGTTGTTCAGAATTTAAAATACTAAACACTAGCTCCCAGAAGCACGAGAAAAATCACCAGTTAAGCTAACAGTTATATTCCCTCACTGACGAAGAAAGATCAGTGTCCTTATTTGAAAAAACTTTGTGAATTAGGACCTGATTGCTAACTTAGCTGCCTCTGTCCCAGGTGAACGACCCCATGCTGTGGACGTATTTTAGTTCAACAACAATACAATTCATTTAACGTAATTCATGACAAATACAATATCAGTAACATGTTGGCCTACTTAAATGAGTTAATTTAGGTCTGGACCAGTGGTGTAGTCTTCATTTTTGTAGTGGGTATACTGTGATGATTTCCCAGCAGCGCCTTAAATACACTCGCATTAGTGTCGCTTATTAACATGTTATGTTTTTTGGGGTTGTGTTTTTTTTTTTTATTGTAGGTTATGTAGGGCCTATACATTATTTAGCCAAACGGGAATAGTCTAGTTTTAAATCAAAAGCTCAACTGAGAAAAAACAAAAAACAAAGATCAACAAAGTGCACAACTCCAAGACCCAGGGCAGGTAAAGGATGGGTAATGGATGATTTTATATTAAACTATTCAGCATTCAGAAGTGCTGGAGCAGCCACCTTGGCCTGCTTTGCCTATGGTACAGTAGAGATATATACTGTGGTTTATAGTTTGTTGGTAATTATTATTGTACACAAATTTAATTATAAAAAAAAAAATCAACTGGAAAACTAGGCACTGGACAGTGTTCTAGGACCTCTCAGAGTCTCACAATAATCTTAAGTCTTAATATATACAGTAGACTAAATTAATCCATCTGTTGTTATGTGATGGCCCCTAACAGAGCTTTACTTAAGGAGCGAAGAGAAGCAGTATTCAGTAAAAAGTCAGATTTACAGACTGTCACTGTTGATATCAGCCTCCTTCTTCTGCTGGAGCTGTAGTTGTCTCTAATACTCTACATTCTTTACTTGTACACTCAGCCTTCTGCCTTAGTTTCCTCCTCTGTTACCTGACAAAATATTCATTTTAGGGGGCGTTAACGTTCTGGCGACAAGGAGGTGATGTATGGCTGCTCATATTTAAGCTCTGTCCAGTCCCCACTGTTGCTAGGAAGGGGCCATCAGGCACCTAATCCAAGTGTTCTCTGCAGAAGACGTTTTCCATGCATATACATTAGTTTAAGTTATAACATGTGAAATACTAATGCAAAGGTGTCCAAAATGATTTCACAAAGGCTGGAAAAAACATAATGTAGGAGTTTTAACTACAAATACTAAAGATGTAACTGTAGGGAAAGGGCCCGGCTTGATACTTCACGTCAGTAAGAAGAGTTGTGACAATTGCTTCTTACTGTGTTTTGAATAATATAATTTCACTGAGTTGATATCTAGAACAAAAAGAGAGTCTTTCTTCAGAGAACGTTAACATTATACAGCAATATAACTCCAAAATGAATCTTTATTAAAGCTACAATAAGTTCTCCACCCCTCATACTCCCTGCTTATATCTTAAGTGTTCAAAATATGAGGATGACAATTTGATGATACGAGAACTGCCAACAGAGTTTAACTATACAATTATACCTTTAATAACCTAATTATGGGCATGCTGCCTTTTAGTGCTACCTTGCAAAACAGTGACAGGAATGTTTCGCAACACAACACTTTTCAATAATAATAGTTGGAGGAAAGTGTAGAAAACCTGCTGTGAAAAGCAGACAAAGCAGCGGGCCGACCTGAGCTGGTGAGATGTAGCACTTCTCACAAATAGCAGTAGCTGAGAGATAAAGGCAATTAGCACAAGAAACTAAATGAAAGAAAAACACGTTCCACTCGCGCAAATAATAAAGCTCTCGCCTGAATTTCTCACACACACGCGCAATAAAACTCAAATAAGACACAAATGTACACAGTTCCAACACTTTGGAGAAGTGAGGGAAAGCCTGCGTGGGCGAGGAGGGAACTACAGTGTGAGATTTAGCAGCTTCACATGTCGTCTTTCAAGGCACTTCATCACAAGGCTTCCACCTGTGACTCAGTTTGGGAACTTCAGCAGCTACACTGTGTGATCTCTGAGCAAAATCTGCAAATTTTCTTAAATAACACCTTTAACATACAGTGATATGGCTGTATAGTACTTGTGAAAGCTGAAGCAGATGTGTACTTCAACATGTTAAACACAGAAAGTAGCAAGATGTTCTACCACCTTATATTTTTGCACTGTTCCTATACTATATGTATAATTATGTTCATTATGTTTATTTGTAAAGCACTTTAAAAACTGTTACAATCGGCCAAAGTGCTGAACATAGGTGAAACAAATCAAATACACACAATATTAAACAATAAAACACAACATGAAAACACTTAATATAATAAAATTATTTAAAAAAATACTCATATAAAACATGAGTAAAAGCAATACAGTAAGAATAAATAAGTAAAATAAGTAAAAAGACACTCTCACACTGTTTTAAAAGCCAGAGATAAAAGGTGCATTGTTAGAAGTGATTTAAAAATAGGTAGAGACTGAGCCTGTCTCATCTCTGAAGGAAGCTCTTTCCACAGTTTTGGAGCAGCAACACAGAAGCCACAGTAGTTTACGTTTTGACTTGGGGACAACTAACTGTAGCTGCTCTGCTGACCTGAGAGCCAGCAATGAGACAAAAGGCTGGATCAGTTCAGATAGACAGGGTGGAGCAAGACCCTTCAAATATTTAAAAGTAAATAAGAGAATCTTAAAAGCAACCCTAAAATATACTGGCAACAAAGCTAAAATAAGTGAAATACAATTGTTTTTGTGAGTACCAGTTAAAAGTCGGGCGGCAGAGCTTTGGACTAGCTGCAGTCTATAAAGTGCAGTCTGGCTCACTCCAGCATGAAGTGTGTTGCAGCAGTCTAACTGAGTTGTCACAAAGGCATGAATAACCGTTTCAAAATGTTCTTGATAGGACTGGTTTTATTATGGCTAGTTGTCTTTACTGAAATAAGCTGGACTTAACGACAGCGCTGATTTGCAGATCCAGTTTCAGCTCAGGGTCCATTTTAATGCCTAGGTTTGACACAACTGGGTTTAAAAAATGAGATAGGGAGCCTAATTCTACAGTAGAAGTGTGGGGTTGACCACTAGGTCCAAAAATTATAATTTCTGTTTTTTTCATTATTAAAATTGAGAAAATTCAAAGACATCCACTGGAGTATGTCAATAATAAACAGCAACATTGTTTTTTATGCAGTAATATTATTTTTTGTGCAATGTCAAATTCTCCCGTTGCTGATAAGTCTGTAAAATGTGCCACTGAAACCCATATAAACAGCAATTTTTGTGTCAATCTAGGTTTTGACTTAGAATTGATCATTTTTACTACTCTCCACCAGATGTCGCCATTTTGACCATATTCAGCATATGGGGAAAAAAACATGTAATTTTCCTAATGCTGTAGCGCTAAACTCATAAAATGCACTTTTTATAGTAGGGATATAAAATATTGTACTTGGACTTTTTTCAACTTTTTTCAACTTTCAACTTGTTTAATTTCTTACCAACATCATTTCTAATCGTAAACATCAAATATTTCTCTTTGTATTGTGTTGTGTTACAAAAAGAACCTCACAGAAAGCCTGTGTAAATTCTCCACTCGTTTTATTCCCTTATCTTTTATCCAGAAGCAATGTACACTGAACAAGAACATCAACAATGACTAAAAACATTTAGCAATGGTAACAAAAATAAAAATGTATGTCTGTCAGCCTCTGTGTGTGAGGGAGTTATTTTATTTGAGACAGGAGCTGGAAACTATTTTGCAGTGCTCCTTGCAGATGGAGCAGCCACACAGGCTACATGTTGTGAAAACTTGTTTCCTGGTGATGAACATTACACACTGGGTCATGCAGGGGCATTAGGACGGGCTTGCAATCGGCCTGCTTCATTCAGTCAGACTCCATTACTATATCCAAAGCTTCCTGCATTGTAAAAGTTTCTCGCTATCTTGCCAAGTAAGAAATGACTTCACACATTGCCCTTTTATAAACTTTGGTAGCAGTTGCACCTGTGTAAACAACTGAACAAAAAGCCCGATTTGTTATGACTCTCTCAATTGCTGCATCTTTGATGTGCTTCAAGATCCCCCATGTTAAATTTATTTGATGAAGTGCAAGCTTGTGTGTATGGACCTCTCAGTAGGTGTGTGTGTAGTGCATTTATTCAAAGTCATTTTTAGAGGGGCTTTGAACCTTTGCACAAAATGGCACCTGAAACAGAGTGAATGAAATCAGTGCCACTTGAAAGCCCTAGCCCTTTGGTCGTGATGTCAAAAGGTCATGCACACATCTTGATACACATACATATACTGATGCATATACTTCTCAGGGTTAAACCTTAGCAAAAACAGAAGGGCAATCGTATAGAATTCTTTGGGAAATAACATGTTTTTTTGCCACATGCTGAATATGGTTAAACTGGCGCCACCTGGTGGAGAGAAATATTTGATGTTTACAATTAGAAAAGTGGAAAAAAAAAAGTCCATGTACAATATGTGCATTTTACGTGTTCAGCACTATAGGATTCTATAGGAAAATTACATGTTTGTTTGTTGTTGTTTTTTTCCATATGCTGAATATGGTCAAAATGGCGGCATCTGGTGGAGAGTAGTAAAAATGATCAATTCTAAGCCAGAAGCTCAGATTGACACAAAATAATACTTTGCATTTATTATACTGAAAATAATTGATAGTGTTTTCCTTTTTCATCTGAAAATGAGGTGGCATCATCACAAAAAAAGGGTTAAAATATAAAAAAAAATAAAAAATAATTATCAATATAAGGGCCAGAGATAGGAGAGAAAAAAACAGCTCAATGAAAGTAAAACAAAATCACAATTTATATATTTCTTATAACTACAAAATGAAAAGCGCATTTTTTGCACTTAACGGTATGAATGTAATTATTTTGGTCACCATCCAAAGACATAAAGGAATTGTTCATTGCCCTGAGTTCATACATTTGAGAATAAATCATTGTATGCCAGTCTTTGTCATTAAAGGGCTAAAGACCAGAAAAGAGTCATGCCATTGCCAATTCGCATGCTGTGCATTTTCATTTTTCAGGTTCATAGAAATTTGAACTCTTACCTCCTGTCCTCTTCATCAGTTCACTCAGTTTCTTTTTTTTTTTTTTTTTTTTTTGTTCTAGACATGTACTGCATAAGTCTTCTTCTGTGTCTGATGATACAGATGAGAGAACTTGTTCAAGGACTCTCCCATCACACCACGTCATTTATCACAGATGAATACATTAAAGCCACTTCATATGCACCAGTGCGCCAGAGCCACCATTCCACATTCATGAGAGGCACCTGTTTGACAGTCTAATGTATTCCCCTCAGTCGATTTGTGGAGCGCCTGCTCGTGACAGGAACACAGCTTCAGGACCAGCCTTCATGTCTGCTGTGAGTGTCCGCCTCATCTCTCATGCTTTGTGTCCATCTTCTGTCGGTTTCTTTGGTTTCATGAAGGACCACTTGTCTCTGTGGAGGAAAAAATGCCAGGCTGACCTTTGTTTGGTGCACGAGATGGATCTGTTACGAACGCTTTGAATCCTGCTTCCCCTCTATGCTTTAATTCAGTTTTTGATAAAAACCCTTAGGCGGAGGATGCTCCTTTCTCTAGCTTTTGTTTCTTTTTTATAGGCTCAACACAACTAAAAGAAAAGGCACAAATGAATCCACATCAGAATTGGATGGCCCATCAATTCATTTGTTCAGCTTTCTGGTGAACTGTTATTGCTCGAAAATAATGTTTCACTTTATCAGACTTTTTCAATAAAAGACTCAAGAAACAAAAGTGTTCAATGCGTGTCCAATTTGCATCAACAAGTGTTTGACAAAATCCAATATGCCACAATGCTGCTCGCACACTCATACCTGGAAGAACTTAGAGAGCTCATACCTCCATCAAGACATTACAGCTCCACCTACAGGCACAATGGCCCCTGTCTTGCAATGGTAAAAGATCATGAAGAAATGCCTGGGACCTGGAAGATTGGAATGTTTCTCCATTTGTGGCCTTACCTTAAAAGGAGCCATATTATTTTGTTTTCAGGCTTTTTCAAATAATTTTAGACACCTTTTCAGTAGTATTTCATGTTTTATAACTTAAAACAATGTATATCTATGGAAAAGACCTTCTTTTGGGGAGCTGTCAGAAAAAGTCGAGCTCAAAAAAGTCAATTTAGCATAATAGGGGAATCTTTAGAGTTTTATAAAAATCTGTCTATCATATTTTGAGTTACATTGCCAACAGAAAAATTCACAATAAAAATAATCTTACAATATCTTCCATAGCTTATTACTGACCATCCCTGAAAATTTCATTAAAACCTGAGGCTTGTTGCTGACTTTCTTGGCAGAGGTCTTGACTTGAAAATTGTGTGAAAAATTGAGCGTGCAGAAACTCACTGACTGCCAAAACTCTTATTTCAAGGTTTCATTCATTTTGTGACCTTTGTATGATGCCCATAGATTAATAGTTTTTTTTAAAGGTCCCCTATTTTGCTAAATCGACTTTTCTGAGCTTTTAACCATGTTATAATGTAGTTTGCACCTCAAAAACATACCTGGAGTAATATTTTATTTCATTCATACTGTCAATCCTGTGTGCTGATGCCGTCTTTTTTGCAGGAGCTCAAACACTTAGTCTCACAGCTCTACTCAGACACATGAAACCAGAAGTACTACTGTGTGTTTCTAAAGCCTATACATTGTCACTGGACTTGTTCTAATCATTTTAGCTCCTAAATTGCCATCACTACAAAGCAGTCGACCAATGTTTGGAACCGACTGATTTAAAGTTTCTGCTCATAGCAAAAGCTTTCTGTGGAAGTCCTCCTCGATGGTTCAGTGTAACAAATCATCTGGACAGTCAGTTTACAAGACCCAACTGCCTGTCTATGTGTGAAAGTAAAATATTGATAGCCATATTTTTGCCTGTTTAATAGATTGTATATCAAAAACTGTGGTTAATGGTTAATGATCAAATATGACCACCATTGTTGCATACTAAAAAAAAAGGTATAGACCAGCTGGTGAAGGGTTTTTGACATTTTTAATTCAGGTAAAAATCCAGGGTAAATGGGTGACAAGACAGTGTACCCCTTGTGTTGGTCCCAAGCCTGGATAAACAGAGCAGGTTGCATCAGAAAGGGCATGTGGCTGAGAAAACTATGCTATGTGTGAATGAATGCACACTAGAAAGCAGATGAATTTTGCTTTGGTAATGCCGGAAGTGCAAACAAAAAATGCATAAGGAACAGAAAAAGATGGACCAGTTTCTTTTATGTTTTGGTTTTATATCCAGACTTTCACCTTCTGAGCCACCATACTTTTCTTACAACTGACAATACCACTCACACATATTTCACATATTTCCTTCTCTCTGGCAGTTCCCTGTTTCTTCTTAGGCTTATTTTGCTTTCTGTCTGCGTGCGCCGACAGAACAGAGCTCGCCGTGATAATGACAGGGGTCACTGTCTGGGGTCGGCCATTTTGCCTTAGAGCTAACTACTAAAAATGTCATGTAGTATCTAGAAGATGGGGCCAGGTGAGAGCACAGAGCCGCAGGAAGAGCAGTAGTAATAGAGGAAGAAATAAAGGCTATAGTCTGAATTACTTTTTGAGGGGGTGACAATGTTTTAGTGTATATGGTCGAGCCCGCTCCATCTTGGTCCTTGGCTAATTTGCTTCCTCCAAGACTTGAGCCGCCTCTTGATTCCATTAAGGGTCATCAGTTATGGCCGTAAAACACCACTTCCTGTGATTAAGTGTCCAATTACAAGGCCATTTTCCGACACCGCCTTTATCCGACGCATTAGAGGGCATTTCGCATCACGCTGTCTGCCGCGGTACCATCCTCTTTTATTGGTTAAGGCCCATTAGGAAAACAAGATGTATTTTTATAAGAACAATAGGAAGTGTGATTTGTTATGGAATTTTGGACAATCAATTGGAACACTTAAAACAGCAGACAGAACGCAGAAAGACAATGAATGCAGTCTGTCTCTGTGATGCCATTGTTTTGCCAAAAAAAAAAAAAACAGGGAACTGACACACGGACAAAAAAGTGCAAATTAGAAATGTGTTTTGGTTTAACCGAGAGCTTTTAGGTTTTTTAAAATTCCAGCAATTTTTTGTGTAATTTAATGAAATAAAAGCATACTGTATTGGGAATCCTGCATGAAACATGTCAACTAGACTTTATTAAGCTTTTTGTTAGTAGCAGTAGTGTTGGTAGTAGTAGAAGGAGCAGTAGTAGTACTAAGAGTTGGTAGTTACAGTGAGAGTTGTTGAATTAGTAGTGTTTGTATTATGTTGGTGTAATGGTAGTAGTTTAGTTTAATGCTGTTCCTTCTCCAAAAACATACCTACTAATCCTCTATTCTCTTGCATGGCCTTTCTGAGGCCTCAAAACGCTCTGTTCCATGAACCTCCACCTCTCATTCCTTTATCCATAAAATGATGTAAAGCTCAGTTTCCACTGATTCCATGCCGCTAATTTTCTTTTGGAAGTAAAATGGAATCATACAAAAAGGAAATGAAAATTTATTGTGTTCAGAAGAGCGCAACCCACTGCCCTCGTAGCTGTCTGTTGGTCTCTTCACATGTTTCCTTATGGCACCAGTAGAGAACTTATTTAAAACGTTCTCTTTTATTCAAATAATGCTTTTAAAGGTTGTAAAATGTGCAGTGATGTTCTAGAGGCAGTACTTTTTCTTGAGTGCAGTCTTGGATTAACTTATGTTAATCAGCAATTATTGAAAGCTCCTTTGCCTTACCCTTTGCTAGGAGAGGTATTGCAAATAGGTATGCCTAGTTCAACATTTTCTACTGGAGAGAACACCGCAAACTCTGCAGACTAGATCATTAAACACAGAGTGGTGTAGCCAGTACGAAACACAAGCCATATCCCCAAATCAGATAAAAAAACCATAATGTGTATAGAGTTTAGTGTTGTGTGCATGCAGGCAGAACTCCTAACACTCCCGTGGGCTGGTATTAGTATATGGAGAAGGTGAGGATGACCTTCAAGATGTAAGCCTTGCTCGCAGCCATCCATGACTGCACTTAGTATACATGTGTAGGTGTTAAATTGATTAACCAAACAGGGCTTGTATACAATGAACAGCAACAGCGAAAAATCCCATAGTAACATTTAATTAGTGAGAATAGTTTTTGTCTTTAGGGGACCAAAACCATGCTTGCACTGAACTAACATGATGCCACAGTAGGGAAAAGAGTCTCTAGTTTAAAGGGGGTTAAAGGGTTTATGTGTGTGTGTGTGTGTGTGTGTGTGTCCAGATGATGATCCACATCAAAAGTAGCCCTTTGTTCATTTACTGACCCCTTGTGGCTGGAGTTAGTATATTTGTGGCTGCTGGGACATCACAATGGTACTGTCTTATAATTTGTGAAATTTCTACATGATTTTCCAGATCCAGGTCAATAATTAATTGTCTTAATAATTAATAATCTTTAATCAAAAATACCAAGTAATTCATTTGCATTACTGACTGTATCCAGCAAGTCTAATCACAATGCAAGAAAATCTCTTTAAACCATGACAATAACACAATTAATACATTTACACACCCAAGCTAGGGAAGTAAAATAAATAAATAAATAAATAAAACAAGTTGTATTAGTTTCGTGAAGTTTACATTACCATGCTACGTGTTAGCTGTTAGCTCACCTCCGCTCACCTTGCGCTCCGCTCCCCTGCTGCGGTTTAAACTTCAGATCAAGCTCGTGTCCCTGATCAAAAGTGTGCCGCGGGCTATTGTGAGAGCACTGTGATAGCTTTTGAGAGGCAGCCCGAGCCGCACTTCAACACCTGATTGCATTCTGAAGAGCCTTGGAGCCGGCAGGTGGAAGGAAACAAAGTCAAATGAGAAGATAAACACTGCGAAGGGGCCCCACGAGAGAGCTGCTAAATCACGTTAGCACAACAGGCTACAAGGCAAGTGTTTACCTGAGGAGAATTAGCATGCTACGTAGGTCATATGCTAACGTGTTTATTCTTATCAAGGCCACTACATGCTAAGAATCAGCATATCTGTTATCTAATTGATGTTTGGGACGTTGCCTTATTAGCAGAGAACTTAATAAACAGCTTAGGAATAAGGCAGGCAGTTTATTTCCCATGTTCCCCAAACAGATAGCATATTAATTAGCATAATCCGTTACATGTTAGCTTGGGGTTCCATTTAGATAGCAGAAATGTATCCTTGTAAACTTTGCTGATGCGTTCAATGAAAAAAAAAAAAAAAAGGTCTTGCATAGTGTTTCTCAAACTGTGGTACGTGTTTTTTTTCTGGTGGTACTTTAGCAGTTCTCTGTTTAGAGACAGAGTTAATGCTTTTTTCGTCGGGACTCCGCTGGTTGTGGATTATATTTGAAGTAGATCACTGCTTAGTCCTAGTTCTAGTTTAGTCCTGGTTTTGAAATACTTAGTCCTGCTTTATTCCTAGATTTGTAAGTCCTGGTTAGTTCTGGTGGTTATGTCCTGGTTTAGACCTGGTTTAGTCCTAGTTCAGTCCTGGTTTAGACATGGTTTAGACCTAGATACATAAGTCTTGGTTAATCCTGGTTCTGTCCCAGTTTAAACCTGGGTTAGTCCTAGTTTAGTCTTGGTTTAGGCTGGTTTTAAAAATAAATTTACATTTTTAAAGATGGTACCTTGAAAACCAAGTATTTTCACAGGTGGCACTTGGTGTGAAAAGTTTGACAGTCACTGGTCTCTCACAAAGCCTTTTGAAATTCAGTTGCAGCAGAGAGAAGGGTTGGAGGGAAATTCTCCACAGGCTCTGTTCCTTGACTTTCTCCTCCGCCTTGTTGCTAAATAGGTAATAAACAGCAGCAGCCATTGACAGCCTGAGTAAATATGGAGTGCCAGGCAGGCTGAGTCTCGGAGGAAGAGGGATGGACTGACAACGTGAAGTGGTGATTGGATGGACAGGGGTAAACGGCAGTCAGAACAGATAGGGCAGAGTGGGAGGAGAACGCGAGTGCTACAGAAAGGGCATGAGGATGGCAGGACAGGGAGACGAGATGGTGCAAGAATGGAGAGGCACGGTAACAGGTGGAAGAGAAGAGTATAGGGGAGACAGGAGTGCGGAGGAAAGAAGTGGAAGACTGTGCATGTATGAATGAGGAGAATTTTAAAAGGACAAATGAGGTCACAGGAATTTTAAGTTGAGTCAAATGTCTCTTTTGTTTCCAGGCAAATTCAAAACTTGGGGGAATTAATATGAGGCCGAGGTAGGATGGAATTGTTATTAAAAACATTATCCAAAGATAGCCTTTTCTACTACGATCCTTACCAGAATCAGAATTGTGTTTATTGCCATTGTAAGTGAATGGTTTCACAACAATGTAACAACATTGGCAATATCATGATATTGCAAAAGCAAAAGTCTCACAATATTATTATTGATCTTCACAATATTAAATGGTAAGCTCCCAGAGCTAATATCCATTGTTTTGTTCCAGCAGGGAACTATATAGACCAAGATCCTTTGTTACAATGCAGCCACATGACAAAATTATTGTTATTAAACACTTATTTAATCTTAGTCTTTTGGAAATCACAATTGTTTATACACTTAAAGCTTATCAGGGCCTTTTTAGAGAATATGTTTTGTTATTTTGAGCCTTGAGATTAATATTGTGATAATACTGTTCTGTGAGATCTTTAGTGCCATTTTGTGTCCGATAAAAGATACTATGTAAATAATAGCAGTTGTAAAAGAAATACAAACATAGCTGATTATTGTCATATGACTACAAATGTACATTTTGAAAGACCATTTCCTATTTTCTACTCCTTAACTTTAAACAAATACCTGTCTATCCTGCACTGGTTTGTGCATCTCCTCCTGCAGCTGTAATATATCTGATAGTGGTGGATACATCAGTTCATTTCCTTTCTGTACCTTACTGTATTTTGTGCCAACACCTACAAAAATATCTTATTTAAAATTCCCATTAGAGCACCTGTAAGTCCTGAATTACTTTGTTAGTACATTCAAAGCATTAATACGCTACTTGCATAAATAAAAGTTTAAGCGTAGCCATTCATCAATACATTTTCTTCCACTTACTGTAGACCAGGTCATAGGAGCAGCAGTCTGAGCGATCGCTGTCACCTTCCAACTTCATCAAGATGAATATCAGAGATCATTCCCAGGTCAGCTGAGAGAGCTCCTGTGTGCCTGTTCAGTTGTACTCTGAGCTCCAGGTGACCACCAGCTCCTCATCAACAAGTACCTAACAATCATGTTGGGAAAACATATTTGTTTTTTTGTTTTTTTTCTAAGTAGGGGTGGGAGGATGCAGATTCATCTATCAGTACGGGGTGCCATCCTTCTCTAACTTGACAAGACCTCAATATTTTAACTTTTCTATCTAAGGAGGAAGAATATCTACTCTAACCCGAAGAAGACAAATCCCCTTTTCCAACTGGGAAAAGAGCTTAGATTTCTCATACATACTGAAGGATATACAGATGTAACAGCAAATGATCTGCCTTCTTAGCATCCACTGATTAGCACATTGATTTTATAGTTTTTATACTCATTGCATTGCTTTTCAATTTATCTAGTCTTGGGATTGGCACAAAGCCTGCACTGGCTTGGAAATAGCAGTTACTAGGAGCCTATAACTTTAGCTAGTAACACTTTCACTTGCTAATGGCAATTTACTGCTGTTGATATAGTTTAAGCTATTGTTCATTCATAATATAAACTGCAAAAATATCTACTTTTTACTAAAGGCTAAGTGCTATGTCCTTAACCACACATTTTTCAAGCATTTCTGTTTTTAGATACTCAAAAGTAAACTTTCTGTAATTACTTTCAGTTTCATGTTAGCTAGAAACTTTCCTGAATGCATTAACATAAACTGCATGCTAATTCTGGTTTCTAATAGGAGCCTATATCCTGAAGAACTGTTGTCTGTAGGATGTCTTAGATGTCCGGCTGTTTCTTATCATTACAATGAGCATGTACGCTGCTGCCTACCATTGTGTCCTGTATAGATAGGATACTATTTATACAGTGACCTTGTTTAAACCAGGTTCCCCATCTCCTTCACACAAAGGTAAGAGCTCAGTAATTACAGTATATATATCCTTAAAATGAGTCCGGAAAGATCTCCATATCTTCAAGGAAACGCAGCAAAAGTGGGGAGCTGACAGGAGGTGAGAGGGAAAGCAATAGTAATATATTCATGCCTTGAATCTAAAGAGAAAACAGGTGCTAAGATTACCATTTGTGTGTTTACTACAGTATTTGCGGTGCACATGACAGTAATTATGGGCTTCAGCAGTTAATTCTCTTTATCAAAACATCAAGTTCCAGCAGGTTGGTGAAAACATGGACTAGCCTCTGCCTACGCTCAACCCTGGGGCTGTGTGCAGAGACTGATGTGAGAGCAGCCCTTTGTTCAGAAACAGCAGAGGATAACCCTTTCTCTTGGTGAACACAAAGATGGATGGGCGGAAGCTGTACATTTCAGTGACTCAATGCTGACTATGTAGAAGCACGTTTGTTTACACTAAACCAATAGAAAATTGTATACTGACAACAAACTGTAACAAAATCGTCAAGCATACCACATTCCACAAGGGTGAAAAAATTAATATTCTTCCACTTTCTATCTTAACCTTAACCAATGTTTACTGTTATACCATCACAGAATCTCTCCTCAAATGGCCTGTGGATTTGAATAAAAGCTTAGTGTAGAAGCAGGGATTATAAAATTTGACAACAGTTAGGACCGCAGATGCCCGTAAAATAACAGTGTTTGTATAATTGGTTCTAGTCTTTAGTTTGTAAAATGCTGGTAAAAAAAAACAAACAAATACTAAAATGAAATGAGACAGCAAGAGTCAAAAAACAAGATTTAGTGGGAAAAAGAACTTGTGTGATTGACTAAATTTAGAAAGTTTTACACCACAATGTCTCACCACTGTGTGCATACACCAGCAGCTCTCTACAGACCTTACCTTTTCCTTTTACCTTTTTAATTAAAGCCTCTTCTAATCTGCACCTGAGAGTTGTTCAGTTGTAAGTGTTAGACAGGAAAGGAAGATTTGTCGATTAGTGACAGAAAGGAGGTGGAGAAAATACTGACATTTTTCAACTCGAGAGAATGAAAACATGCATAAGTTCAGCCTAAGCAGTTAAAAGAGTTGTTTCAAGGCTCATTTCTTTACTTTATTTCGCTGTGACTAATGCAACTCTATTATATTACGCTGTTTGTGATCCATTGCTCAACAGTTGCTTCATGACATAGAAGTCTATACACAAGATAAATAGATCCTTCAATGCACAGAAATAAAAAGACAGATGCATCAAAAGTAATACTATGCTGTTTTATTCGCGAGCTCAGCATTTTTCTCACAGAACTCCTCTGTAAAAATTGACACAACTTTTATTTGACAGCGTCCTTGTGAAAACATGAGTCCTTTTATTCTCACTTCAGACTTGTGTGGGTCAGTCCGGTGCAGGAATAACACCTTAATTAAAGCCAGTTGTCTTGTTTGTTGGCTTCCCTCGTCGATGGCTGAGCGCTGTTTACCGTTCCGAGAACCGACCCTTTGATTCTAGTTTTCCGAAACCCTGCTACCGTAATCACTCCTGGTTTGAACATAGTGTCGAACTACTCTTGGGTAGACCATACATATGCATGAGCTTCAGTTTTACACACACTTCTGCTACAGCCTGCTCCTCATAGTCTTTACAGGCAGCCCACTTCAAGTGTTAGTCATCGTTAAAACATTCATTTGCAACACAACGCTCTATTAAGTCCTGCAA
The DNA here is from genome assembly GCA_020698575.1 of Bostrychus sinensis. NCBI lineage: Eukaryota > Metazoa > Chordata > Actinopteri > Gobiiformes > Eleotridae > Bostrychus > Bostrychus sinensis. Next base: position 10,572,572 of record CM036260.1, on the reverse strand, counting down.
AGACACATTAGTTAAAACAATCTCTCAATAATTTTTTTTTATATAGCGAGTTGAACTTTGATGAAGAGGGCACTGGATTCCCCTGGAATGATGTTTACCTCATCGCGTTAAAGTTTAAAAGCACTGTGCCATGTTAACATCTAAATTCATAGTAACATTTCAGAATATCTACAGATTATAGCTGGGAATAAAATTGCATTGCAAGACATTATTTAGGGTTTCTTATCACAGGTTTTAATAACCGAGAAGCACATACAAGCAATCTATAGCCAATCAAATGCTAACATTAAAGAGGGTCTCAAATTAGAGATGTTTGGCTGATTGGTTTAGACTGCTTGTCAAAGTTAAAACAAAGACAGTTTGGTCAATTTGACTTTGTTAATGAAATTTAAACAGGCTGATTAAGATGTTGTTGAGGTGTGGTGTGCCAAGGTGTCTCAAGATTTGGAATGATTTTGAATAAATAGCATCTATGAGATGCAATGTGTAGTTGTTGGTTTTATGCAAATTAGACATGTAGTTTAATTTAACCATGGCTTTTTTCCCCCAGCTTTAGTTAGACAGCGCAGTCGAGAAGTGACAGGAAATCATAGGGGAGAGAGCGGGGAGACACATTTGTCAAATGTCTCTCCCTGCAGTCTGGAGTTCAGACTCAAACCCACGACGCTGAGGCAGGCTATAGCTTTCATATATATGCGCCACCGCTCTACCAACTGAGCTATACCACAGCACTAACCGCACCTTTTGTAAGGCATGTAAAAGATACTACCTCACATAGCGGTATCAAAAATGTGAAAGGTTTTCCCATGGAGTGTATCAGGCTGTTCTGCAGGGTAACTGCAGAGTTTTTGAAACGCGACCTCTGCTGGACCACCTGCTTGTGAGTAGGTGGGGCTTCTCTGTAAGGGAGGGTCAGATTTTGTTATCGTGTAACTGTGTTGTCCTGTATTTATATTTGTTTAAAAGTAACTAAATAGATTTTTTCCACATAATTAACAAGACTGTGTTTATGCCAACAGAGAAGGTCAAAACAGAAAGGCTACTGTTGTTTTGGCTGGCACAGATATTTTCATTCATGAATTAATTGATAATTACTGTTCATGGTGAGGAGTTATTATAAAGTGTTACCAAAGGGCTAATAATGTATAAACTGCAGTGAAGATTGTACATGACATTAATTAAAGGTTATGATGATGTGGAGTTAAAAAACAGCATTGTTTATCAAAGAAAGTCTACATTTGAATGCAAGCCTGGAGTAAGCTCTTAGTCAAGTGATATACTTACATACTGCATTCCCCGTTTAAGATATGTTCTGAATACTATTTCTCAAAACAGCTGTAACAATATGATGAAGCATGGAATGCCCATGGTCTAGTGTTCCACACCAGAAATCCATTAGAAATCATTGTTGATCTCAAATATATTGGCACCATAAAGCTGACATTCACTGAATAAAACTACTTTTAAGCGTGCGTTTCCCCTTCCATTCTTCACATCTGAGAGCAGAAAGCAGCTACAAAACACTGTAGGCACTGTTACCATTGTACACCAACTACAAAACTAGGCAAAAGTATGAAAATGGCCCTTGTCATTTCATTGTATAGATAAGTTTAGGCCAGTCTTTTTGTAGCTGACTGAGGTAAATGGTGCTGTATAGTCAGTCCATCAATAGGCAGCTTTTGGAAATTCATTAATCCGCTACTTGACCATGCAGCACATAAAACATTAAAATATCCTTTCCCCAACCAAGGATTTCCATCTGGGGCACTATGAAGGTCCACACTGGCCTTGCTAACAAAGTCCTTGGCCTTTAGGAGATGATTGCTCATATGGTCCGGGGTTAAAGGTCACCACTCTGAGGTTCGGGCCGGGCTTCCTGGTTCCGGCTGCGGCCCAGTCGAGGAAAACGGGACGATGTTCTGGACCGAGGCGTCTTGGCTGCATTGTCATTGGCCTGGGGTGTGTCTCTGGATGAGGAAAACACACATGTACATTTAAAGGTATAGTACCAAAAAACATTCTTTGTGATCCCAATAACATGGTGAACTGCCTCCTTTTATTTGATTAAAAAAAGTTAACCTTTTTTTAAAACATTTTCATTTTTGAAAAGAATAATATCTAAAGACCATCATGGTATTCAGATAATGTGACCTTATATCTCAAACAGTCGCTATACTGTCACTTTATAGTTAATTGCTTAGGTGTGCTCAGCAGTTTGCATCTTTAAAAAAAAGTCCATTTAAATTCACACCATTATCCATGCTCAAAAAAGGTTCCTTTATCTATTTTATGACTTTTCCAATTGATTAATATTGGCAAATACTTTTTGATCTGTTGACCCCACAAATCTTTGCCTTCTGTATCTCATGCAGGCTAATATTTAGCCACATTTCACATTCCTTTTACATTTTTATTTCTATTTTTTATTTATTTTGTTTACAGATAAAGAAAGTGCTAGAATAGACAATTTTTCAGCAGAATTTGGCTGCTGTTAATTCAATGTTTACACAAGTAGACCAACAGCCAATGGGAGCGCCCCTTATTTTAATGCAAGCCCATTAAAATATGGTATAGAATGGTATAGGCATTCTCAAGAGTCAAGATCCATAATAAAACACCCAATGACATAAAGACATAAAGTCCTTTTTTCATAGATTATTTTAGGACAATATCCTTTTTGGTGATTCAAAAATATCTTCCAAACTGTTATGACTCAGACAGTTCACAGAGAGGCTAATGCATCTGAAGACTATAATCTGTTATTTCACTGAGCCAGGGGACGTTCTCCCAGGAAAGTCTGGTTAAAACAGCACACAGTACATTGACTTCAAAGAATTCAACATTACGATGCTGGAAGGGAAACGTATATTTAGTGATGACCGACTTAGGACAAACTTTAGTTTATCCCATAAGAAGTTTGAAAATCTTATCGACAGATGCTTAAGTTTGAAATACCTTGGGCTTTCTCAAGTACACTTCAACAAGGATATGTTCTTAGTTGGATGCTAAGTATGTGGAAAAAATAAATATTTAGCTTAATATATTACCAACTTGAGTGTTGCCATAACACATGTCCGAGTTCTGTAGATACAGTATATGCAGAGTCCTGAAGCTATGCGGGATTTATTGGCATCTAGTGGTAAAAAATACAGATTGCAACTGAATACACTGCTCAAAAAAATAAAGGGAACACTTAAACAACACAATGTAACTCCAAGTCAATCACACTTCTGTGAAATCAAACTGTCCACTTAGGAAGCAACACTGATTGACATCAGTTTCACTGCTGTTGTGTAAATGGAATAGAGAACAGGTGGAAATTATAAGCAATTAGCAAGACACCTCCAATAAAGGAGTGGTTCTGCAGGAGGTGACCACAGACCACTTCTCAGTTCCTATGCTTTCTGGCTGATGTTTTGGTGACTTTTGAATGCTGGCGGTGCTTTCACTTTAGTGGTAGCATGAGACGGAGTCTACAACCCACACAAGTGGCTCAGGTAGTGCAGCTCATCCAGGATGGCACATCAATGCGAGCTGTGGCAAGAAGGTTCGCTGTGTCTGTCAGCGTAGTGTCCAGAACATGGAGGCGCTACCAGGAGACAGGCCAGTACATCAGGAGATGTGGAGGAGGCCGTAGGAGGGCAACAACCCAGCAGCAGGACCGCTACCTCCTCCTTTGTGCAAGGAAGAACAGGAGAAGCACTGCCAGAGCCCTGCAAAATGACCTCCAGCAGGCCACAAATGTGCATGTGTCTGCTCAAACGGTCAGAAACAGACTCCATGAGGGTGGTATGAGGGCCCGACGTCCACAGTTGGGGGTTGTGCTTACAGCCCAACACCGTGCAGGACGTTTGGCATTTGCCAGAGAACACCAAGATTGGCAAATTTGCCATTGGTGCCCTGTGCTATTCACAGATGAAAGCAGGTTCACATTGAGCACATGACAGACGTGACAGAGTCTGGAGACGCCGTGGAGAACGTTCTGCTGCCTGCAACATCCTCCAGCATGACCGGTTTGGCAGTTGGTCAGTAATGGTGTGGGGTGGCATTTCTTTAGGGGGCCACACAGCCCACCATGTGCTCGCCAGAGGTAGCCTGACTGCCATTAGGTACTGAGATGAGATCCTCAGACCCTTGTGAGACCTTATACTGGTGCGGTTGGCCCTGGGTTCCTCCTAATGCAAGACAATGCTAGACCTCATGTGGCTGGAGTGTGTCAGCAGTTCCTGCAAGACAAAGGCATTGATGCTATGGACTGGCCCCGGCCGTTCCCCAGACCTGAATCCAACTGAGCACATCTGGGACATCATTGCTCGCTCCATCCACCAACTGCCACAGTTGCACCACAGACTGTCCAGGAGTTGGGGGATGCTTTAGTCCAGGTCTGGGAGCAGGTCCCTCAGGAGACCACCTCATCAGGAGCATGCCCAGGCATTGTAGGGAGGTCATACAGGCACGAGGAGGCCACACACACTACTGAGCCTCATTTTGATTTGTTTTAATAACATTACATCAAAGTTGGATCAGCCTGTAGTGTGTTTTTCCACTTTAAGTTTGAGTGTGACTCCAAATCCAGACCTCCAGGGGTTAATAAATTTGATTTCCATTGATAATTTTTGTTGCCAGCAAATTCAACCATGTAAAGAACAAAGTATTTAATAATAATATTTCATTCAGATCTAGGATGTGTTATTTTAGTGTTCCCTTTACTTTTTTGAGCAGTGTACGTTGTTTGTTAGCAACGCTGAGAGTCATGGTAGAATTCGGATGAAAATGACCAGAAACAGAATGCAGAAGACATGTCTGGATTCTGGACATTCTGTACCATGATGAAATAGGGGCAAAGACACAAACTCCGTACACAAGTGGTCAGCTAAAGTACTAATGATTCATTTTAGCAGAGTTTTACCATTGTGATATAAAAGGGCTTTGTGGCTAAAAGATCTCTGGTTCAAATCCAAGCCTAACATTGCGAGATAGGGTCAATGCCTTGGTGGAGGTTTGTGTGATAGTAGGTTTTACATGCATCTTTTATTCCTACTTTAAGTGTAGATTTTTTTTTTCCCCAGATGAAATGCACAAATCTCTTTTCCTTATTGACATATGAGTCTGTTTATTTATATGCATTAAATTACACTAAGTTATAATGAATTCATCTGGAAAACTTCATTTTTTTTTTCAAATGGTGTCTTTATGCGCTCCATTTCCACTGCCCTTTTATTTTATATTACATGTGGCTCTTGGATAGTCCGTTTTGATCCTGCCTTCATCTCAGGAAGCAATCATCTGTGACACAACAGATCAAATTACAGCCATGAAGAGTGACATTAAGACTTCCTGCTCTTATGGAGAAAATCCTTTTGTTCTCATGATTTGCCCGGTTCCCATGATGACCTTCTTCATAGCATGTGAACAGCTGATCCCCGTGTCTTATCTGATCACAATGAGGACGAATGAGAGAGGTGCAGCAGAAGCAAGACACAGAAAGGAATGGGAATGGCTGATTGTTGTTAAGTGATGTGTATTGTATTCTCCTGTTATTTCTTCCAGAATTGCACTCTCAAAATAGTGACCTCTGACCTGCAGCATGTTTAAGTTGTGGACAAGATTGCCAAGTGTTATTAGGGCAAAGGCACGGGATCTTTTTTTTTATTACTTTATTGTAACTGCTTCGACAATACTAGTTGAGTTATCCTTCAACATTGCTTTTTTTTTCAGGATATATTCATTCATACAAAGAAAATATCAACAATAAGGGTAATAGTAATAATAATAACAATAATTTCACTATAAGCCCTCAAGTTGAGAGAGTTGTCAAATTAAGTCCGCAGGATCTGACGCAAATATTGCAGGATTGGGTGGGATTGACGTTGTCTTTGGGTGGGAGCAAAAACATACTGGATGCCGAAAATTTTGTAATGCATTATTATACTGGTCTTTACAGTAGCAGTAACATCTACTGCAAATGTGGGTGTGTGTGCAGCTTACACGGGACATTACGGTAACATGTTGCTGCTGGAGGAAAAGCAGTGGACAAGAGTAAACAGACAGATAGTACTGGGAGCCATCTTTTTTTTGTTGTTGTTGTTGTTTTAGTGGTGGGCAGGCCATGGTAAACTTTGTGACCAGGATGGGAGCAGTCTGAGAGGCTTCGGGAGTGCAGATGGGAGAAAAGTTAGAAAAGTTTAAAAGTTAGTCCTTTAAGGTCTCTTCAATAAAGCCCTTATATCTCATATTGATAAAGAATTCCACATAATCTTTTTCTCTACTGACCTCTTGTGGTGAGTTAGATTCTTTGGCCCAAAATCGCAATAGACCTGACTAACAATATATAATTCCTTTATTGTTCACAAATACTACAAAGCTATATAGGTACAGATATAAGTTTGGTTAGATCCTCTGAGAACATTCTATTTCACATATACTACAAATATGTGCTACACAGGGGGATCATTGTTACTGATGTGAATGCTCTCATTGGCTTACATGTGCTGACCTCTTTACTGGCATCCTCCATGATCATTAGCTGGGGTACAGTCTATCTGGGACATCTGTGTGGACCTGCGCTCAGTCCCAGGTGGACGACACATGCTAAATATAAATATGCTCATGGCTGCCAATGTAAATAAGGAGTACATGAGACACAGGCAGGCAACTGTTTTCCAATGTAGTTCTTTTTTTTAATGCTGCAAATGGCAAATAAACTGAACTGAACTGAGCAGAACTGATCAGCTTTGTGTCTGCAAGAAGTGAGAGTGATGACCTAAAAGAGTGATGACCTAAAAGCAGTGTCCCTAAGCGTATCTGTATTTTTTCAGTTTAATCCCCATTTATTAGTTATAATGCAACAAGAATGGTCTGTGATAAAGACATCATTGAGGCTTTATTATCAAGGATTTTAACAGACGTGAATGTTCACATAATACAAGAAGCTTTGGACAACCATATGCTCAGAAGTAGGTGCTCCTGATTGGCTGATTGGTTTACACAGCTTGTGAAAACTAACAGCTGAGCATAATACATATGTTATACTAGTGCTGGCCACATGACAATACTTCAACCAGTAGAGACTTAAAACAAACAATTAAAAAAATTGACAAGTAAGTGAAGTGGCAGGTAGAGATGTCGGCGAATGTGATGAAGGGAGAGAGATGACAGATTTCTTTGGGAAAACTTCTCCCCCCAGGGCCTAAACACTGGAGGCTGTGAAGAGTAGGATGGAGAGGCTGAGGAGGCTGATGGTTCTGCTGCTGCGGATGGAAGTTGGGGGCGGAGGAGGGTTGTGACATGTAGCTGAAACAACAGGATGACTGATGGGAGAGGGCGTTAAATATGAATGGCCTGAGAGGTAACTGGATGAGAGGTAATGGTGGCAGGCTGTGATTGGCTGACAGTAACAGAGCGGTAATAGGGAATAGCACAGGGAAGGGAAATCACAGTCCTACTGGTTGAATATATGCATAGGGCTTATTATACAAATAAAGTTGCCCTGAAATGATCTTGGTTCCTGTCCCATCGTGTGAGAATAGCTGCTCTATAGTACTAATAACATTTGCCTAGGACTGCAACTAACAATTATTTTGACAATCCATTAATCTGTCGATTATTGTTTCAATTAATTGGATAGTGAAGTGTGTGTGGCTACAGTGGTTAAAACGTGCAGAATTTTGTAGTTCCCATTAAAAATTGTGAAAATTCTACCAAAAATTCCTTAATTTTTACAAAATCTGAACCAGACGAAGCTACAGCTATGTCACTGGAAGACTTTGGATCAAGTATATGTACACACAAAGATATTTTTAATCAAAAACACAAATTGTACATTGTTTTCAACTGTTTTTGTTGCTTTACTTGGTAAAAACCCTCCTCTCTCAGCACATGGCATGTTTCTGAGTCTATGAATACCCAAGATAACGATTAAACTATTATTAAATTAGTTGTCAATTATTTCAATAATCATTATAATCGATTAATTTGATTAGTTGTTGAAGCCCTACATTTGCCCATAGCAGGTTCTGTATTTTCAATGCACAATAAAAAAACTATATATATATAGAAATACAGAAGCAGTGAATGGGAACACCTGTTTTAAAAAAACATCACCCATAAAAAATGCATCTCAGCAAAGATTTTTTGTTTCACCCCCATCAAGATCAGGCACATTTTGAATGGGCAACGACTCCACCATGAACTTTTTAATAAGGTGAGTGCTATTCCTTTCCCTTGGCACACAGTATACATTTAGCAGCAGCTCAAGTGCCACTTATTCCCATCTCGGTACTGCACCAGGCCGAGTCAATCTAGTGCAGCCACACAATCCCAACGCTATCACGGCCGACCAAACACTGATGTAATGGAGTGGCTTCAGCCAAACTAATACTGAAGGCAGCATACAGAGTTGAAACACCAGGCCACCTCATTTATTCATATCAAACTGGGCAAAGTGGCTAAATGTGCTAAATTAATTAGGATTATAGATTTTTTTTTTTCTCTGACTTTTACAGCGAGCTTGTCCACTATTTGGACACAATATTGACTTGGCAGCATAATAACTTTCACAAACACAGCTAGAATATTAATAATGCAAGAGAGTATAATTACCGTAACAAGGGCACAAACAAAGACGGCTAAAATTGATTACCGAAAATAACAATCTAGGTTGTAACAAATAATGCAGTCTGTCTCAGCCACAAATCAGCCAACTTTATCACATCCACTTCATATATAGGCAATTTAGAACAAGGAGTCATTTTGAGACATTTAACACAAAACCTATTGACATATAACAAATTATTATTGTCCTAGCTTGACCTGCCATCCTAAATCTTTTTCTACGCTATTCATAGAAGAACTTGGGAGTGGAGACCTCCACCAAGGCATTTCACTTCCACCATTGAATCTAGTTAGTTGTTAGTTGTTTAGCTGACAGGAAAAATTGCAATATTAAAGGGGCTATATTATGCAAAATTGACTTTTCTGAGCTTGTTGTTCCTTCATCGAAAATATACCTGGAGTAGTGTTTTGTCTCACACACTTCTACAATCCTTTATTCTCTGGCACTGCCGTTCTGAGGCCTCAGAATGCTTGGTTGCATGAACTTCCATCTCTCCCACAAACCCACACCCTCTCCAGGAAGCACTGACCAATCAACAAGGCCTCTACATCCAGTCTGCTCTATTTCTTTATCCAAAAAAATTGTGTACAGCTCTGTTTCCACTGATTCCTCACAGCTATTTTTCAGTTCACTTCATGTATTCATCCATATCCATTCAGTTTATCTTTACATAGTATTTAACAGAAAAAATAACATATTGGGTGAATAGGAGCGTGACTTTGTTTTATATTGCATGCCCCTTTCAACAAGGAAAAAGAAAAATAGACCATAAAGATGGCCAGCCACCCAAGTTCCCTTTTCTTCTGCTCTCACTGTTCATAATTAAAGTAAAAATATTGCAAATATGCTCTGTACTGACCTTTTACTAACCTTCCACATAGTTAACAAAATCTATAAGTTAACAAAATCTCTGAATTTCAAAAGCTGGTCAAACCAGTTTTTGATTTTAGCCATTTCTATTCCTACACTCACACTTCATTTGTGTAGAACAGTCCCTGAGTCTGCAAATGACAAAAAATATATATCTTTGGTTACGTAATAAATGTCATTAATAAATAACGTGGAATGCTGTTCTAGAGATGACCCAAGATTGGATTGAAAATATTAATAAAACCAGAATATATCCCATTAAAAAATAAAAGTCCTCTTTGGCTGCTCCTGTACTTTTAGTGTTTGCCACGGTAAATTGAACTTTGACAAAGCTTTTAATGCCAGATGCCCTTTCTGACAAAATCCCCTCCCTTTTATCTGGGTAATAGTGAGACACATTCATGGATTCATGGAACAGTGATCCAGGTCAACCCCAAAAGAAATTCTTTGTTCCTTTCCCCATTTTGTGGCCTCTCCTAAAAAGCCTTTTTAATCTACCATATTAAGTTATGTTGCTAACAAACACAACAATCTCCATCTACCACTGGTAAAAAAAATCTTTACTTTTAAAATTTTTAAATCATTACTGATGTTTCCTGAAAGTTTTCTCTCTGGCCATAACTTTTTCAGTTATGTTGCTAACGGACAAACTAAAACCAAAACAATGCATGTATTAACCTAAACTAAATCAACATACAAACAATCAGAAAAAATCCTAAATAAATAGTCTTAAATACAATAGTATTAATAAAACCATTCAGACAGAAGTACTGACTAAAGCCCATCCCATTTTGGATAAACTGTTACTGTGTTTTCCTGTGTAGAGCAACAATGTCATCTTACCTTGGTCACTTTGGCGCACTAATTGATTTTCTTTTTTCTTAGCTCATAACTTACAACAAACTCTTCACCCCCAATGACAAACTACGGCAGCCCAGAGGGACAACTCCCAGAGAGTTTAAGAACAGTCTCAGATGCCAGCTGAGTTTTCAACAAAATGCTTAGAGAAATATCTTGAAAAATAAGGTAATAAGTTAATAAACAACTTTTTTTGGAACTAAGAACCATAAAGGACATTTGAGATTTTTATGGACCACTTAAATTAGCCAACCAGAGCCCAAAACTATCCAAAAAGCCCCCGCTCACGATTCAATTCACAAAGTGCTGTTGATAGAAGTTGTGTTTATTTGTCTGCAGTAGGTCACCAAGGCGAGAACCCAATGTTTACTCAGCGTCTCAGTCGAGCTGCAGACTAAGTGGTGACAGATCAGTGTGACCACGACGCACTAGTCAGCCCAAACCCCAGCGTGACTCTACAGAACTGCTGCTGAGAGATCAGGACTTAGCACTGTACTGGCTGTCACGCATTCCTGTACACAAGAGCCTGGGAATACAAAGATTTGAAAGAGCAAAGATGTGTATTAAAGGGTATTTGTATGTAGTAAGTAGTAGTTAAAGCTGCAATGCAATTTAAAAAATATGATGACTTTTTTGGGGGGGCATCCACCTAGAAAAAGACAAGCATAAGCACAGACATCTGCCAAAGAATTTACCCTGTCTTGGAAATGTTAAGATATAGTGTTAGATATAGGACCTGACCTGACTGGGGTGACTGAAACATCCCTATCTGGCAATGGTACAAAATTCCAGAAAAATTCCTGGACGCAGGCAGCAGAAAATTTCATCAAAATCCAACAACAGACAAATCACCCAACAGTGGCCGAGGTAATGATATCTAACAAGGTTGACTGACACATAAATGTCATCCTCCTGATATGTACTGTATCTCCTGACAACATTTGATTGGATGAAATCATACAATGTCGAGCGCTCTTGTCTTCTTATCTCTTTGTAATCAAACTAGGTCTTGTATCAGTGCTTTTGTCAAACCCCTCCTAAGGTAAATCAAAGCAGTGAGAAAAGACTCCTACAGTACGTCTACACTTCCATCTTCCATCAAATCTAACTAATTATGACAAAACTGGTCCAAAGGAACAGGAGCTTTTGACTGACACAACTTCCAGCTGATATTTAGCCGAGATGACAAAGCTATAACATCTCTCAGTAGCTGGCTAAGTGGATAACTCAAAGTGATGATTCAGAGTTAGATGGCCTACTTTTAGGAGATAAGGTCCCTCCAGCAAAACTGGGCTTTTGAGCAGCAGCTAAAGCCTGAGCCTTCATCTTTTCCCCACTTCCTCTTTCTCCTCAGTGGACCTCTGTGCATGAAACTGACTCCACTGACAGTAGGTGTTAGTTGAGAAATACAAGCAGTGAAATACACTAGTGGAAAGTTGTAGAATTAGTTGAATCAGTAGACCATACTTATAGAAACTAGTGCATGAATCGAAAGTTAACAAGGTGCCTTTGGTTTGGACCCTTAATTTAAAGGTACAGTGTGTAGTTTTTGGTGCCATCTAGTGGGAATTGCAGTAGTTGTAGATAGCAGTTCCTCGGGTTTTACTTCTGTTTTTTATAGCCTGAAAGCACCTACGGCAGCCTTGCTGTTTATAAAAATTCCAGTTGATGAGGTATATTTTAAGTCAGTTTACTATATTGCAGTGTAAGTTTTCATGCATAATTTCAGAGCAGGACCAAGACAGCCTGGCCAATCGGACCCACTGATTGTCTTAGTGAAATGGGTCCAGAAACCCTCCCATTTATACTTACTTTCAATAACTCAATCTGAACTGGCCATGCATAAGAAATGTTGTATATTTTTCAAATAGTGGAGGTCCAAGGGCCATTTGTTCAGTCAATAATGGTACTGCCCCCTGAAATCTGATTGGTCGTGTCTATTTACAACATTGGGAGGTGGTTTAAATTGAAAATAATATCAGAACTGTTCATCATACTGAAAGCTATTTTTTAAGTTGGAAACCTTGTTGTGGGCACTATTAAGGCAAATACAGCTGACCCACAAGTGTTAACATCCAACATTCATTCTGCCAGTTTCTTTCTTCTGACTGGATAAAAGGGGATAACAGAACTTTTTTTCACTCCAATATTGTGTTTATAGTAGATGCTTGGCTGTTGTTTTACATGACTCAGCAGGTTTCTCTTGACCTAAATTACAGTTACATAATCTAATGAGGTTTCCATTGAGGTCCACACACAGCCCTCTGTCTGTGTGTCTGTTGGATCCACTCCGGCCCTCATTAGGTCTGACTGGACCAGACTAATCAGCCTCCATTCCTCACTGCACATGTGACACCAGAGCACAGTTTGATCACAGTGCAATATCACTATGGAGAATAGACTCAGATAAGGTGGACTAGGGACAAGCAACAATAACACGATGAAAATATGAGGACCAGCGTCACCAAATGACTGCAGTGAGACATGTCATGCTTGTTAGTCATCTGTCATTACTTTAAGGAACATGAAACTGGAGATTCTCAGATGTGAAGATTAACAATTACCTTTGCTGAGGAACTGTTGCAGTCAAGGCCATATTAACCCAAAACAGGTAATAACCCAAAAGGCCAAAAGGCAGGCTAAATTGCCTCAAGAGTAGTGCTACTGCTATCAACAGGCCTTTTCGCAAGCTGAATCCATCCTCAGACACAATGGAGTGAAAAGTAATTAGATACTTTTACTCAAGTATTTCTGATGAAGATGAATAAATGGTCTTTTGTTAAAATGTAGTCTAATCATCCTCATAAACACCTTGCTGTTGCCTATGCCAATACCTTGGTTGAAGGCTGAGAGCATTTATTAACTATTAATTATAAACAATTGTTGAAGAGAATTTATCATCTCATCTCATCAAGGTCTGTACATAAACAAAATGTAACATTTAGCCTAACTGTGTTGCACTATTTAAATTTGACGCATTCATTTATTCATCTTTTTCTGAGTGGGCTGGAGCCTATCCCAGCAACTATTGGCCTTAGATGAGGTACACAGAGTGACACTTGTCATTCACAATTAACATTCACTGATTCTCCAAACGCATGCATGTGTTTGGGTGGTGAGAGGAAGCCAGAGTATTCAGAGAGAATCCACAGTAACATTGGGAGGACATGCAACTTCCTTTTAGCGAGATCTTGTGTCAGCCTGAGGACTGAACAAAATTAGGTGGGTTTACATATGCAGTTGCAATCAGAAATATTTAACCCCCACAGATTTTTAGAATCAAGGAAACATCCCGGAACGTTTTGGAGTGTCCTTCTCAGTCACTAGACAATTGTAAAAACGTATTTCTATCAAACTGTTTCTCAACGTAGATTAACGACTTTGTATGTATGCATGTTACCGTGGTTACCAAATGACGTGTACACTTCTATAGCAGACTCAGGAGGATGAGTACACTGACAGCTGAGTCGGTCAGCAGATGGAGGGAGTTTCATGGCAGCCTGCTCCAAATGTCAGTGCTCACAGATCTACACGTAGTGCCACCGAACAGTCCGGTATGTTGTTGTTGTTGTTGTTGTTTCTCCTCTCTGATGACTCAAAGAGGATATGACATCTCAGTGTGTGGACAGTGTGGACATGGATGTGAGGAGTGGCAGGAAATTAGTGCACTGGATCTCATTTTCAAACGGGCCAGCGCAGGTCGGAGGCTGGGACTCATTTGAGGTGGTGCAGTGCGAGTGAAAATGGATACGACCTGTCTGAACGGGGGGTAAGTGCACAAAAACACTGGTCTGTTTACAAAAGATTTGGCATTTTCCCTGAGATTAATCCTTCCTGTTTGTATCCTGTAAATACTACAACTGCTGCAACCTACTTCTGCTGTACATACTGCTAAAATACATGTTTTTTTATATATATCTTAGGTAAACTGTTTAATTGTGTAGAAGCACAATGTAATAAGGATAATAATAAAACACACAATATTTTATTATTAGGGTTTTAATGGATACAAATGTTCAGGGCATACCAGAAAATACAGGCCAATCACATGCTCGCATAGAAGGGTCTAGAATTAGGGATGCTACGATTGGTTGGTTGGTCTACACTGGCTTGTCAACACTGAATCAACAATCAAATAAACTGCAAAAGGTTAGATATTGTTGCAGCCATCTTTCCTGTTTGCTCTGAGCTGTGTGTAAACATCTGCTGACTTGAAAGCGAACATCTCCAGTCTGGTTGTGGTCAGTGTGGTTCCACTTACTGACAGAAGGGCAGCAGAGACAGCAGGGTCTCTTTGGTGGGCCGGGCTGTGAAGTCTGGCAGCGTCTGGACCACTTTGTTCATCACCATTCGGAGGTAGCCCTGCAGCTGCTTTCTCCGCTCCTCCACAAACTTGGCATCCTGTAGACAAAAGCACAAACCAAGCCGTAAGAATGTGTACTTCTGTAAAGGAAAAAAAAAACAATAGTGAGCTTGAATGTGGGGCTTCTCAATGTAGATCGACCATGGATTTTTAAAAACTAACCACCAGCACACTTTGATTATAGCTATGGATTTGATTGACTGAATTCTATACATTTTCTCCAATCCCTGTTATTGGCAGTGAACTCGCTAATTCCTGTAGCCTCAGGTCAAACAGTGCTGGAGTCAGGCAGCTCATTGCTATGACTGACGTGGAGATGTGAGTCTGACCTGCTCCAGGGCACAGAGCTCACAGGCAAAAACTTACATACAGACAGGTGACCACTGCAGATGGAAAAACACATCTCCATAGGGTATTCCTGTGGTATGGTTATGTGACATTTTGGTGATAAGTTTGGAATGAATTTCTCACAGTATTGCACTGAGTAGGGCTAGGTGGCACTTAACCCCAAACAAATGTAAATTATTAATTGCTGTTGTCATCTGACCAATTTTGTAATGGTATCAGACCTGGTTTATTTCACCATTGTTGTAAATCAGAAGCATTGTTAACATTGGTGTGGCTCATAATTGATGTAAAAACGTCACATCTACTGTAGAAGTCTTGCTTTGGCCTGGATTTTTTTTATTGCATTTTAGTAAATAACATTTACCCAAAGTAACATCTAGGCCACTTGCAAGACATACAAATAACAGCAGCTAGAAAGATGTAATGAAAAGCTGATTCAGAAGATCACTGGACCCTAGAAAGTCTCAAAATAGACCATCTTGTTCAGGCAGAGGTGGAGAATGTTACCTGTAGCTGCACTTTGTGTATTATCTATGTTTTTATGTGAAGTGTATCTACATATGAAGTCTATGTTGATTTCAAATGTAATATGCAGCATTTAGAATGTAAGCATGTACACTCAAGGAAAAAAGAAACGCACTACTTTCATTTTCTCAATTTGTAAAAAAAAATATTACAGCCAGTGAAAAATTACAGACTACAATGAGTTTAGTACTATTCTGAGTCAAAATGAAATGACTGTTTTCCTGGTTCCGGTTGATTGATTTTGATGAGCAATAACAACTGTATTTTTGTATTAATCACCTATGTCTGGGTCATGAGCATGAATTGGACCTGTCCTCAACTGTGCACAACCATTCCCTATAAAAAGACACCAAAATGGAAAAAAAGCACATTTGTTCACAATGCCACGACTACTGCAACCAGAGAGAGATTGGCAGCCATTGGCATGCTTCAAGCTGAAGGAGCACACGGCTGTAGCCAGGGAGTTTGGAGTCCATCACTCTACTGTTGTTATTATTATTGTTTGGTCATGTTATTGTTATTGAAACTGTCATAAGCATTGATTATATGGGTCTGAATATCAGGGACGGGTATATGGTTGATGTGCACATGTAAATATTTCCATCAAAAATAAGTAACCAAACAAAAATGTGGTAAAAAAGCAGTGGTGCATTTCTTTTTTCCTTGAGTGTATGTTCTGAACACTCCTGAATAGGTCCGACTGCTCAGAACAAAGACCAGACCTGTCTCCTCGCGCAGTGTTTTCTGCTGGAACATGTACTCTCTCCCTAGGAGGCCAGCATGTCCTGTCTGCTGGTTATTTCAAATCACTGCTTCTCTTTTGATCTAACATCCTAAAACCCAACTGAGTTGAGATAGCTTTTTCTTAAATTACACATCTGAGAGAACAAGTTTTCAGTGCCTAGATAGAAAACTTGGACAACTGGGAAATAAAACTAAAATAAAGTCGGGACACTCTCAATATGACTTTAATGCAGATACAATGAAATGAAATTGGGAAGGTTTCGTTTGCCCTGGTATAAACAGATGTAGCTGAACTGAGCTGAAAATTTTATGTATGTAGTGTTTTCACACTTTCTTGAAAGTTTGTATTTTAATTAAGAACTCCCAGCCAAAGCAATCAAATTGAATTACTAAGTTCAAAAAAGTTCTTTAAACATTTAGAATACTGTTAAATCAGGCTGGGCGATCTGATTAATATGATTACACAAAATTTTAAGCAAAGTCAAAGCCATCGTGTTAGGTCCTTGTGGCCCATTTTAGGTTCATTCTGCAGATTGGGCCAAGAGAAGCTTAACTAATAGGCACAATGACTCCACAGAGTTAAACACAATCATAATCACCACAGAAATGAGTCATATTATTTTAAATGAAAATAATAAAACTAACCTTGAAGATTAACATTTTTATTTTTGTAATTTATCAAGAGAAAATAGTTGAAAAAGGAACAAAAAAACATTTTATTTGTAGCTGTATGTTTTAGCCCTAGAGTTAAACCACTGGGGTCAAAATTCTTAAGTATTAATTCAATAATGGGATTTCTTTGTCTTTTACTGTATACAAGCATTAAAGCACTTTACACATGAAAACTTATCTGAAATAGACAAGTGAGGAATAAAAATAATAAGTATAATCTAGTTTTATCAAATTTGACCATTTTGAAAACAATGCCTGATGTAAAAATATCATATAAAATAATTTCTTGGAAACACATCTGTGCCCTACAACAAGAGCTGGGGTCATTACCCTTTTCCTCCAAGAAGTAAAAATCACTCTAGTGTATCTGAAATAAACATGATTAAAATGTAGACACTCCCTCCCTCCTGGTATGAGACAAGCTCACTATTATAAGAGCTGCCATCCTTTTTGTCTGACATTCTTTATGACTATTAATAGCATCATTATGTATTTTTTGTGCTAGGTGTGCTGTAAGGACACACTAAATAAGACCCTACTAATGAAGTAATGCAAAAAATAGTCGCTCTGAGTCACGTCTGTATCATCTCACGAGCAGCCAGATGGAGAGAGAACTCAAGCTCAAATTATAGTTTGAAATATAGATTTGACAAATGGAGGTACTCATTAAAATGCTCATTTAACTTTACTTTTTGGTTTAATGAATGGGAGATGCCTAAATTATAAAGCGTGTCAAATCAACCAAATGCTTTACTCAACATTCATTATTTTTGCATGCACCACATTTAATCCCTTTTAATTAACTAGAAGCATTGAAAAAGCACACTGAGAGACAATATAGTGCTAACATTTTATCCTGTTACTGAGTCCTTGTGACTGAAGTTAATATTTTTTGCACTAATGTATATATACTACTAATATACAATTTAGTGCAACTTAAAGACATACTATTTGCCACTACAGCACATTACCGTTTTCCGATTGTGTTTTTAATGAACTTTTAGCACTTTACAATGCATTGCTCCAGGATATGTCTTTTATCCCATGTGCTGGTTGACATGTAGTCTATAAGCTGTTTCATATGTAGATTATGTGAGGGGAGAAAAAAACAAGTCTTTTGAATCAAATTAACATAAAAATCATAAAACATCTATATCTTACATGGCCCAGATTATTCAATGAAATCTGTAAAATGTGTCACTAGGCTAATCTGTAAATTTGTGGGTCCTACAGCACAGTATTACTAACTTGAGAAAATGTTCAAAATTGTTTACTTCACCCTATAGTTTCACACATTTCATTTTACTGTGTATTAAAGGGACAGTACTATGCTTTTTTAAATACATCTGAATACAACTGTGCTGCTACGGAACCAATGCAATTTGAAAAACACAACAAAACTGCATTAGGCTTGCTTCTTGTTATGATTGGAGTAGTAGTATTCAATGTGTTTAAATGGGAGGAGCTCTAGACCTATGTCACTTAATTAAGCAAGTAAACAGGTGCAGACTGGACTACATTTTGTTAAAACTTTCCTAATCCAAATTCTGTCAATCAGATAAATTGTGGTTGTTTTGCCTTGTCTTTATATGCAAACAACTATCTAGTATATGCCTTGTATGTATACAAATCCCTTCAGAAAGTTGATAGATGAGGGAGTGGTTGAAAAAGGGAAGCAGATAAGAGCTTCACTGTCAGACCAAGCCTTAGATAAGTTAAGATAAGTAAGGAGAAGTCGAGTTGCATGCTGGGTAAAATAGACCAGCTCTGAGGGGGTAAATGTGATGTGTCAGATTAGGCTGTGGATGCCAGCACGACTTTCACGGCACGTCCACACAATAAGGGACACCCTGACTGTCTGCATGCATGTCCGGGCAGTAATAAGGCTAATGGACGCCGTGACACATCCATCCTTGTGTGGAGAAACACAACGGAGCTGAGGAGGCCAAGTGCAGTCTCCTGTTGGCGCTTAGGATCGACAGGCCAACACTGGCATACTGATTCAGGAAGGTAATAGGACAAGCAAGTATGTCCTGGCTTACATCCATCTACAGTTCCACCCCAGTACCCTTCACTAATGTGACAGGCAAACTAATTCAATCCATCACTCTCAATTGTGCAGAAAAATACAAGTACAGAACATACAGGACATTCAAATGTGCATGTCAGAATCTCCCTGTATAATTTGGAGAGTTTTAAATCAGAATTTTAAGAAGTGAGGGAACAAGGTCAAAAGTGGGAGGAAACAATGTTAGCTGCCGACATTCAGATTCATATAAAGTGTGCTCTACCAAGCTTTGTTGCATTGACCCACTCCCCAACTTAGGCTTCACACGGCAGGTTAAAGTGGCCCAAATCTGACTTTTTTGCCTTTATGTGACCCATATCAGATTTTTTTCATGACAACGTGAACAGCACAGATCAAATTTTTTCAAATGCAACCCAGGCCACTTTCATATGTGGTCCTAAATCAGATACGTATCTGATCTTTTACAATGTGACTGCAGTCTGAATGGACCAGTCGCATTTCATCTGGCTTTAATGTCATAGAAAGCAAAAGACAGCCCAATTCTGCGCTGGAAGAGGCGGGAACTGGCCAGATCAAATGATGAACAAGCCTGGCAGACAATACTGATGTAGCTAGTCAGTGAAAAAAGTGAGCAGTGAGCCCTAGTTTACTAGAAACAAGTGCAATTGACTTGAGACATGTATAAGCTATATAATGCTAATGTGTTTTTTATGCTAACAGCTAGTGATGCTAACAGTCGGTGAAGTAAGAGCAATCGCATTTAGCATTAGAACTACTACATTGCGTGGTAGGCCTGGCTTGAAATAACAGTAAAATAATCACACACAGGCTTTAAAAAGAAGTTTAAGCAAATACGTTATTGAAGCTAGCAACAAAGAAGCTAGCTGACAATAACAATCACAATGTTCTATAAGGGTTCCTATGTTCCCTGGTACTTATGTTCTCCAGTTTCTATTGCCTGAGGAACATAGGTAGCTACGCATTTATGAAAATACCTATGTTCCCCAGTATCTATGTTCCCCGGTCCATAGAAACCAATGAAGATAATTACTAGAGAACATAGCTACTTAAGCATTCTGGTCCTGATGCTTCCTAACCCTAGCTTTAACACTTAACCTTAACCCCAACCTCTATGTTATTTGGGAAACATAGGTACCGGAGAACATAGAGCTGACCCCGTCCCAAGTGATCATTAATTGAGTGAGGAGATTTTATATATAAACACAACATGTTTTCATGTTTTCAAGACTTTTGAAAGGAAGTCAATGGGAGACAGACATTTTGGAGATAACACTATACTTTTTTGTTAGTGAGTAATCTACTATTAGTCTATTGTGTAGTATATGCATACTGTATCCCACAAACATGACTGTATACCATTCTGTATAAGCCACGTGCAGAACTGGAGCTGGATGTTTCTTCTTAGGTCTCGCCCTGTGTCTGAAACGTCCAGTGCAGTAGATAAGCCCCTTCTGAAGTATATACATCCTTATCTGCAGCGGCCTTTTACACATGTGGCTGTGTACTCACATGTAACTGGATAAGGCGTCATGTGGCACCGGCGTCTATACATCACACACTGCTTCAGACCATGGCTAAATGTCACGGCTCAGAGGGGACAGATAGAGCGAGGGGAGCTGTCAATGGAAGAGTGGCGTAAAGTATTCGCATATTGGACAGGAGTCTCCAAGAGCGCTTGCTGAATTTACTGCCGGCTTTACACTGCATCAAGGGAGGGGAGAAAAATCTAAACCGTAAGTCTGAAAGGCAAAATGTTACCAGGCAACCAAAACACTTTAGGTAAAAGGAAACTGCACCCTATGGTATAAAACCAATTTCTCCACATAAAAATCAATGCTTCTGACCCAAGCATGAGACCGGCTTCAAATTCTGCCACAGCTGCATGTTTACAGCAGCAACAACCTCTCCTGAAGCCATTTTATTATGTGTTTCATCTCCACAATAAAAATCTAGTCCACAGTGGATGCAAAGAAATATTTCCTGAAATATTTTTCACAGTTCATTTCTAACACAATACACACAGGTGATTAAACACTTTGCTCAAATGCAATTATAAATCTCATACGGTCTGTTTCAACCTTCTATTTTAATTGTGCAAAGACATTAACATGATTGAGTACATTAGAAGCAGGAGAGTAGGTCCAACACAAAACAAAACAAAACATCATTGAAGCAGTAGGGGCAAATTTTACAGTTTGCAGTGCCAATAAAAAGGATGAGCAGCTACCGGTGTGCACTGGTGTGAAGCTGTAGTAGATATGAATTAAGGGCCTGTGTACATGACAATGCTGCCCAGGAAAACGCAATAATCATGCTGTCTCTAATTTCCATTTACCCAACAATGCTAAGGTATACAAATACGATTGTAAACTGTAGTACCTGTATTTGTCCAGCAAACAGCACTGTAGGCCCCGCAAATGCTCTACACCACACAGTGAGTGAACAGCAGAGGAAGTGATAGCTCTGGTCTGTAACTTTCCAACTACTTTAGTAACCTATGATTTTCTGAAGTCATTCTTATAAAGTCTGTCCGAAAAGTAAGTACTTAGATATTACTGGACTAACTATGAAGTGTGAGGTATAAAAGCCTCGTATTTTGCACTCGCGGGTCAGCTGACATATGGCGGGCAGTTAGCCAATCACAGTTCAGATTGGGGCTGTTACGTCATCGTTTCCAGTGAGTAGGTGTTTTCACACGTTTACACGAGAGCACAGCGGCTCCAATTGTGTCTCAAGGCTCCCTGCTGTGAGACCAAAACACCTCTGCCAGCGTTCTCAACCCTTTGCGGATTCAGAAAACTGTAACCCTGTCTTCATGTAAACAAAAGGCCAAACCACAACCAAACGTTTGCGAATTTGGCAAAACGCGTTGTTGTCTAAACAGGCCCTAAATTTGAGTGAACAGTGTAGGAAACAAGCACTGTTACTCATTTGAGCATAAAAGAGCAACTTACTTACTTGCAGAACGGTGATTCCAAACACAACCAAAACGTGGGTTGTTAGGAGGTTGAATATATGTTCAGCTTACAGTATTTGAAGTACAAAATGGTTAAGCAGAATTTATCAACTGTGGGATATCAACTGTGCCAATAAAAGGGCTGAGGCGTTAAACAGAATCCTCCACCTGAGTGCTGGTGTGAACCTGGAGTACACTTGAATTAAATCAGAGAGGACAGCGTTGGCAACAAAACAAGGTCAACATTTTGCAGTGAGCCAGCCCACACCGGACCGGTGTGTTCTCGGAGCACACCTCACCATCATGCATAAAACATCACAACCCAGACCACAATGTCTCCCTGTCATAATTAAAAGCCTAAAACATGTATATTGCATAATATGTGAACACAACATACTAAGAGTGGTTAATAATTCACTTTGTAGTTTGTGATTAATTAATCAGGAATGGCCTTGGCACCGCTTTGTGCTCTCTTTTACTTGTGCACAGGGGGCGAGAGCTGCGGGGGAACAGAAGTTGTGTAAGCGCTGTATTTTTTGTGTGTGTGTGCAGTGATTTGGACTTGATACCAGCCATTATTGAAAAGTCCCATGTCAACAAATAGCTGCTAATGAAGACCTGCACCTGTCTGCTAATGATTTAAATATGTCTAATGAGGATGACTCAAGATTTCATTATTTCTTACAAGCAGGCGTATCCACTGTGCTGTTGGATTTTTATGACTTCCAAGACAAAGGATTTGTTAAAAATGTTCAATTGTGATACTATTATGTTAAGCCATGGCACTTCTCTCTGCATGGACATATGGGATTGGCTCATGCGCTGTAAACCTTGTGTCTGAAAAAAAAATATAAAAGCTTCATTCAAGGCTTTGTTCTGAAATCAAGTCAATCAAGTTCTACAAACACCTACATGACAATCTAATTCTGGAGGTGCCGAATTTAACATAATCTAGTCTCTGCCCTATGCCCTATATATTTAGTAAAGTCATAATTTTACCAATGTATAAGCATTAAAAGCTAACAAGTCAGGTCTAACAATTTTTTCCTTTTTTCTGTTTTTATCAAAGGTGGAATGCTGAAAAAGTCAAAACCACATGAAATGGACTGAACAGAAACACTGGCCTACAAGATAATAAAAATTTCACACAGACACGCTAAGGTGTGAAGAAAGCTTAAAGTAGGTGTGAAGAATCTGCCTAAAGGTGGGTAGAGTAGCCAAAAATGGTACTCGAGGATAATGTTATTTCTAAAGATTGAGGAGAAAGTAAAAATCTACTTAAAGGTCCCACATTACGTTTTTTTCAGGCTTTTTGAAAGAGTTTTGTACACCTTTGCTTTAGTTTTATAACTTAAAATAATGTTCTTGCATGGAAAATTTCTCCTTTTGGAGAGCTGTTCAGTTTGAATTTGCAGAGAATGTTTAGATTAGGTGTCTGCCGCCCTCTGCTGGCAACAGTGGCAAACAGACAGAGAGCATGAAATGGCCATTTAGCCCGGCTATTAGCAACATGACGTTAACAGATAAATAAATGAACTGAGCAGAGCAGAAATTATCAGACCAAGTCCGGTGATGGTGCATAGGTTTTGGAAATGTGCACACTTCCTGGTTTGACATGTCTACTTAGAGCGGTGAGACAGAGCATATCCAGATCATCAGACACGTTTACTCAAACAAATGTGAAAAGAAAAAAAAAATAGGTACAATTTATTTAAAAAGTTAATGTAAGAGAGTAACTTGTTACTAGTCACCTCTGAGGTTGTCTGTTGCAAATTTAGTACATGTAAAAAATCCTGATTGATACCCAAAGAGCAGAACAAAAGAGCCCTTGGACATAGACCATAAAAACTGGATAAAGAGCATCTATGAGGCGAGCTGACAGCTGGACTCAGGGCCCTCATGTCATCACTCTGACAGCACCAAACATTTAGCCAGCCCACTGGTCTGAGCCCTTACAAATCAGCTTGTTAGAAGCGGTCAGAGGCCATTGATAGATCTGTGAGTAAATCATGAGTATCGCCAGAACTCACAGCTGGACAGTCTGGCCCGGGGCACTCTGAGTGTCTCATTAGCTCATTAAGAAGAGCAGACAGACACCAGCACATGTGGAATGACTCACTGGTACCACTGTCAGGGGTCAGCAGTGCTGGCTGTTTTGACAGAAAGGCGCTTTCTCTAAATGAAATGAACGCTAATGACCATTCCCTCGAGAGTGTTTACTGTACAAGCTGAATAATGAAAGGGGCCAATGGTGAGGCTTGGCGGCATCTAGTGGTGAAGTCACACACTGGTTAATAAGCTCAGTAAAAGAATCAACAGGTGGTCCGTGGTGGAGCCAGGATTTTGTTCTGAGTCACTCTAACATGGCAGACTTCAGATGCATCTTGTCTCTGTCTGTGGGTGTGTAACTATGTGTCTGTGTGGCTGTCTTTTTGGTCAGTGATGTCACTCTTGGAAAATATCAAGACCAAATGTGGCCTCAAGACTAAACCAGAATTCAATTACTAATTAAAATGAGTCTTACATGAAGATGTATGAATTCATGAAGATGACATTGTTATTGCCTGCTCAAACAAAAACATCTGTACTCACAGTGGGAGCGATCAAGAAAATGTTTTGATGGCTACAGCATCTTTAGCCATCAAAATCATAGAATGACCACACAATTCTATGCAATGTTTACAAGGCAAACATACATTTTCTACCATCTGCACTGTTATGGGTCGACAAAGACAGGGGCCTAGCATGAAAACTGGGAAAGTTGGGAATGGGAATGGGAATGGTATTTATATAGAGCTTTACAAAGAGGGGAAGGGGTATTTCATTCACTCCATAGTCGGTGGTGGTAAGCTACATTTTGTAGCCACAGTTTCTCCTGGGGTAGACTAACTGAGGTGTGGCTGCACACATCTGCGCCAACGGACGCAGGACAGTTAACCACAAGATTTCACTAATTCAACTCTGCCAGGTCTCTGCCAATAAAAGACAGCTTTTCCTTACCACTGTCACCAAGTGCATGCTCATGGGGGATTGTTGCGTTTCCTTTCCAAAACTAAAAAGTAATTCAAAGACTGGATCAGATCTGCACCAACTGCAAAGTGTCTTTAGGAAAGTTGTTGTTGAAAACTGTTGTGATTTGACACTAAAATAAATCAAATTGAAAAACTCAGTGTCACATAACAAATGTACTGTACAACTTTGAAACTAAATACAACAGTGTGTTAATTAAACTGCAGATAACTCTGATTAGGGCATATAAAAAGTTTTTTGGTGTGTTTAGTTGCTTGGTATGAATTTTTTTTTTCTTCAAAACTATGTACATATAAATTTGTATTCTTCAATTTTAAAAGTGTTGATTTGAAACTTGATTGCGATAATAAAGGTGTGTGCTTTTTATCACTACAGAATAACCAACTAGATCTTGTTTAATATGCATGCCTAGTTTCTTTCCTGTTTTGCCAGAAGTGGGTTGTGATTCAGGAGTGCTGGAGTTAAGCCTGCATGTGTTTAACACCTTTCTGATTCACCTTCTCTGCAAGTTCTAGTGTTGTCTCTTTACAGATGAGCCCTGACACCATGCAAAGACGGAGATTAACTCAACGGAGCAATCAGAGGCCTTCACTCCCAAACTGCCAAATTTCTCAACTTTTATATACATACTATATATAGGGTTCTTCTCACCTCAAATCTGCAATAACAAAGCAGTAGAATTAGAACAGGGCTTCCAGACACCATTCTCATCAACAGTAAACACACGGCTAACATTAGCATTCCTCATCATTAGCGGCACAAAATAGGCCCTGTGTCTGTGCCTATCAAAGTAGGATCTGCCAAAGTCTGTGGTTAAAGTGTCAGAAGAGAGTGGATAAAAGGCAAGGCAGACATTCAAAGTAAAAAAGCTGCACAGATGAGAAAATCAGACAAAAAGTCATTATATACAGGGAGAAGCTAATGACATAAAAACGTGGACCGAGAGTAAATGAGGAATGATGCAATGTACTTTTTGTCAAGTTCACATTACTGCCTTATTTTAGTAATAAGTTAGATATGCTGAGACACATCAGATACACATCAGATATTCATTAGCAGCTTTTATCAATGACTATGAATCATCAGTGCTTTTAATAAAAGTTACATCAATGATCACCTTTAGACACTGCTTTATCATCATCTCTATGAACCTGATCTGCACCTACATCAATCAGGCCTAACATTATGACCACCTGCCACAAAAGCAACAAACTTTTTATTAGAACCAGTATTAACTTATCTGACTGGACAACACAGGACAGCCTTCGCTTCTCATGTGCATCACCTGTCATCACCGAACCACTTCACACCAGGAACATCGTACAAGAGCTGCAGTTTTGGAGATGCTCTGACCCAGTCAGCCATCAAAATTTGGCCTTTTGTCAAGCTCGCTCAAATTATTACACTTGCCCATTTTTCCTGCTTCTAACACCGCAACAAACTGTTCCCTTGCTGCCTAATATACAACATTCACTAACAGAAGCCATGATGAAGAGACAGTCTCTGCTATTAACCTGTCTGTGGTCATAATGTTATGCCTGATAAGTGTAAATATGTCATTCTAATTCAATGTACAACAGCAACTTCATATGCCATACTATAGAACTATAACATCGTATTGACTGTTTTTACTTGTTGGCACCTAATTCTGTTGTAGTTCTGCGATGACAATAAAGGCATTTTAATTCTGTAATGGCTTCTAATTGTTTACTTGTACTACCTCTGACATGCTGAGAACTAGAAGGACTTAGAAAGCACAGACCTCTACCAAGACATTAGTTTTATCTCGCAATAGTAAAGGTACACTTTACCGCCCAGGCCTAGACCCAAACTGGGGATCTTCTAGTTAAGGGCTAAATGCTCTGTCTAATCAGCCTCAAATCCCTGTCTCACAGTGGTAAAAAATTGAGCCCTTGTGCTTAGAGTTTGTATCTTTGCCTTTAGAGTTTGTGTCTTTGGCCATAACTTGCAGTGGTACAGATTATTTTTGCAACCAGATGGCGTTCCACATCCACACCAACTAATATTTTCTTCTTTGACATGTTACTGACTTTACAGAAAATTCTATCTAACTATATTAATTATGTTTTGAGCTGCTACTTGCTAACAGACAAACAAACCGACCAAACACTGGCGGAAACATGGAGTCCCTGGCGGAGGCAATTATTTTGTGTCAGCATCCGTTCATTTCTACTATGTTTTTGTGGGTGAAATATTTTGGAGCCACTTCCTGCAGCTCGGCCCCACACTTCACCTCAGCAGAGAGGTCTTGAGTGCTGCCGACACTACAAAGTGCTCCCGGAGAGCCCCAAACAAACACTGAGCGGATTGAAATAACAGAGAGAAACAGAGCACAGCAGGCCCAGTGATTACTCAACCACAAACACTCAGGAATATACTAAATACTGCAGGCAGACAGATACACACACCTTGTGCAAGAAGAACTTGGGTCTGTGTACATTCTGTTGATCCACAGGGAAACACTTGTGATTAACTGCACATTTAGTACTACCATATGCTTTTACCTCCACAGTCTGGTCGTCTGAGCTGGTAAGCCCTCCACCTGCTGCTCTTTTCATTTAGCACCAAGTTTGGTTTGTCTTTGGTAAAGTTCATTAAAAATTCTGGTGCTTACATAACTCACTTCCTTTTGAACAAACAAACTAAAGGAGTAGTACTTTAAGCATCCTTAAAAGTCCTAATGTTTTTATTACTGAAAGAAACTATACGAGGGGACTAACTGAGTATTGCAGGAGAAGAAGCATGTTTAATCTCGAACACTGAATTGTATTGAATACTTGGGAGATCTGGGCCAAATCAAGCCAAGTTGTTGAAAAGGAAGAAGCTGCCCTTCATGACATAGCCTCCTCCAATAATTTAAGCTTGGGTCCAGCACATACTGTGGCTTGAGCTTTTGCTGACCTGCAGGGGAATCTAAGCCCTGACCTCCAGCACCAAAGGCAAGGGAAAAAAACATTTCACTAATGGGAAAGGCACAAAATATTTTGCTCTTTGTGTTCCACTGCAAGTTTAATCACATCCTGTTTCTGTAACGGCTGCCTAGTAGGGGTGTGACAAGATCTTGCAATCTTGTGATCTCGCAAGTGTCACAAGATTCTCATGAAGGTAAAAATCGGTCTTGTGACCTCAGGATCAGGTTCTGTTTGCACTTTTTACAGGGGAGAAGCTTGTCACTTGAGTTTGTGGCAAAACATTTGGCAGTATATGTATATGATCTGATAATACATATAATTCAAATAATAGAAGTAAATGCCAGTCAAGTTTATTTTAAAAAAGCACCTCAATAGTTTTTCATTTTATGATTTTCAGGTGAATAAATCACATTTTTCATTTGTATTAAATGCATATTCCACTAGCATAAAAATCTTTTCTCGTTCTTGTTAACCCAGTCTCATGTCTTATGTCACAAAGTTGAGGCCAGATGCACTAAGACTGTGTATGCGCTCTGTATACTGCTCTGTTTGTTTTAATTATGTATATTGCTCTGTTTCTTTTAACCGTTTTGACTGAGTGAGAAGTAGATTTGTAAAGCAGTAGAAACAGAAAACTAAAGTAAGTAACAGTGTGAATGAGACCTCATGAGACTTCTAAAGTCAGCTTGAGTCGCGTCAGTTAAATGGACGTTTTCTTGTTCTTGTTCTGCAACTTTAACAGCAAATCAATCACTTATTGTGTTCTTGTTTTCTGAGGTGAGAACAGCAGCTGGAGGTGTTCCTGTTTTCAAATGTAGTCGGCGAGTAACAAAGCCCGGGCTTATTTTCTGCTTCCTGGAGACATGAAAACCAATAATTCACACAAACCTGCGGTGTAATGGACTTTAAGAGAGCCTTCCAGGGCACGACTTACACTCTGTCTGTGCACTTCCCTAACCTGCACACCAGACCTGCAGCCGGCCACATGCAATTGGCGTTTCAATCAGGCTTTCTAGGCCGTGAAAGACGGGGAACAGGAGTGTGGCTTCCTGCTGCGGCAACGTTCAATCTGAGCGGAGAATCCAGGTCAGGACCAAATTATCTCCCAAAGGTTGGAGGATAAAATAAAGAGGTTGTTAATGAGTTTTTGTGTCAGCAAAATAGCTAAAGTGCAAGTAGGATGGAAGTGGGGCAGCGGTTAAACGGAAACTATATATATATGTTTTTGCATTTCTTAATCTACGGCTGTTTTCACACTGGCAGTGTTTAGATCGGCCCAAAAGAGCTTTCGGCCCCAGTGCGGTGCGCTTGGGTTAATGTGAACACATTCGCACTCAGGTGCATACTAAATGGCCGCCCCAAGACTGCTTTAAACAGGTGGTCTCAGAGCAACCCACCAGAGGCCCTCGCAGCACTCTGGAGCTCTGCTGTGAAAGCTGCCGACTTCGGGCAAACCCACCAGTAGTTTCGCTAGAAAAAATTACTCTCTGACGTTTTGCGGGACGTACCTGGATTAGTAGGTTACTGTCCAGTAAGCGAATGCTCTCAGCGTGCATAAAAGAAGTAGCAGCCAAACACACACAGTGTACTAAATATGGTGCGTGCGTCATGGCCCATATTTTGGGAATCTTTCCATGTCCTGCATGTGTTCCACATGTAACACACAGAGCTAAACTCCTCTTTTCTTGACAGCGCTGTTTTGCAAAGGCTATAGCCTCTGTGTAATGGTGCGTTCAGGTACATTCAGGTGCACTGTAACATTCTGGAATGCTTGAGGCCCGTTGTCATGGAAACAAGTTCACCGGTCAGCTCATGGTTATCACGTGGCTTATGGTGCGGTGTTTGAGGCTAATGGTAAACAACATGTGTGAACAGAAACTAAACAAAAGTAGAAAAGTAAATACAACTGCATCTAGAGGCCCTGAGGCCGCACCAGAGATTGCACCAACGTGTGAAAATGACCAGCATACTGTAATGGAAATATGTGGAAACCAATAAACTCAATTTTTAGGGATTTTAAAATGTGTACATTTGAATAAAGGACTCAGATATGTGGCATGAACTCTACAAGGTTAGAAAACTGTACCCAGATTCAAGAAAATCAGGAAAGGTAGCTATGCTAATGTTAGGTGTGGATGGTGGGTTTGGGCCTGGGACCTGGAACTTAAACTGCCAGCTGTTAATCTAACAGCTCAGTGTCATCTTTTACAGCCTCACATAAACCTTTATGAGAAAATGTCTTATCATAACGACTCGTATCAAATTCTATTACCTTTATGAGCTAAAAGGGTCATTTTCAGATTGTTTCAGACACTTTGACAGCATTTATGGCAGTACAGTGATCTCACCTTGTTCCCTAAGGCTTTTTTGGGTGGGAAGTTGAAGGTGTCCACTTGTGGAAACTGCACTCTGAGGTGATTGTGAAGCTCCCTGAACTCTGTGTAGCGCCTGTACACATTCCACTCATTGTCCAGGATCCGGATGTAAACCTGGAGATGCAGAGTATACACACATTAGCAGTCCAATTTAGAATGAAAAAGACAATTAGAAGACACACTGAATTACATAGAGCTATACACCTAGTGTTTTTAATGATTTTTTGTTGTTGTTGTTTCATCTGCAGTAATTGATGGCATATCCATATCCACAACTTTTGGTACCTGTGGGATCTCACACAGTGTCTCGCCACTAGGGATGCACCAATACCACTTTTTTTCAAACCGATACGAGTACGAGTACTTCCATTTGAGTACTCGCCGATACCGAGTACCGATACGAGTACTTTATAGTTTATACAGTCACACTACTGAATCTCATTCATCCCATACCGTGTCGTCTTTTGGCCGTCTATCCCCACTCTGCCATGCTAAGTTATTTTTACAACAGGTGGTTTGAACACAGCTAACCATGGCTAAAATTTGCTCAACATGAACATGTTATACCTCATTTTAAAGCTTAGATTCTCCTCTATTCATTTTAAAGACAGAATGAGCATCTGCGCATAACCAGCGGAGATTCGCCAAGACATACAGCAGCTAACACAATTAGCAACAGTACTTCTTATGTTTTATCAGAAAACAACTGCTTCATACTCCGCGCTTATATCATTTTCGGGACAACTAGGACAACAAAAGGACAGCTGCCTAAGTTTCAGGACTCACATATGATTTGGGATGTCTGGTTGAGCAGAATGTAGAGTCAGCTTTGCTTTTATCTCCATACAGTTCACTTTGAAATCCTTCCACTCGGTTATCACTGCTCAGCTGAGAGGGGAAGGTCATGTGACAGCGCTGTAAAGTGGTATCGGTTGTTGGTATCGGCCCACTTTTATGAATACGAGTACGAGTACTGGTATCAGTATCGGTGCATCCCTACTCGCCACCCAAGGAGAGGCTTTTGTCAAATAGAGGTTTGAAGGTATCTGGTTTGATCTCACATGCACAAAACTTTATCAAATCAGAAGTGAGAAGGTACAAAAACAATACACAACTATGCACAGGGACTACAGAAAATCCCTATTCAAACTAGATGCACAGCTCAGACCTCACAATGGTCAAGAAATAATGCCCAGTTCAGTAGTTCCGGGGTCAATGCTCTATCCATTAAGCCAGGGAGCTCTAACCATGAATTAGTATCAGTTTAACCCTATCTCGCAACTGTACAAAATTCTTAAACCCACATAGTTTTCCGGAGCCCCATCAAAAACGAATCTGTTTGACTGGTCCAGACTAATAAACCGACCAACAATGTGAGTGCAAATATCTAGAAAAATTAGTTTATCGTGCTAGCCCTTTCAACAGACCATATCATCACCACAATAACCATTTTCCTTTGAGACGTCCCTCGAGACAATCAGTAGTACCAGACTGTAATCTACATGTGTGTCATTACAATAACCGACTCGTCCATCTATTTTCACTTACACAGAACAACACAGAACTGAAAAAGCCTGTGTCTGGAGATGTGGCTGCTGCCACTATTTCCATGCACCATTAGCCGCTTTATTCAGACTCATGAAAGATATGGAGAGCGGGGAGAGGAGGAAAGATGAGCCTATTACAGGAAAGAGAATGGAGGGAGGAGAGCTGATAGAGCCAGCCTGCATTTTCACAACGGAGACAAAAGACAGAGTGATGGCTTTTCATATTTGAGTTTTTAAATGGTAAACAGCATAGATTCGGGCACATGAGAATACAAATTGATTTAAAATAGGCAAAGATGGCCAGATAATGCTACAGAACAAAGTACCGGAACATTCTCTGAAAGAAATTCTTTGAAACCAAATGGTGCCTGTCCAAAGCTCCACTCTCGAGCTGGAGGGTCAGACAAAGTTGACTGAACACAGAAGCTGTTATCTTACAAGTACTGTGGTTCACTTTCCCACTGAGCTGACCAGAGCACTGCTGGGCCTCTCCACTGAAGCAAGCACGACCAAAGGCCATCTCTATAACACTCCAGGCCTGGTTCTTCAACTCTAACTCCATACTTCTACTACTGTGTAATACTCATGGGCAAGTCTACAAAAATTGCTAAATATTCTACTTGGCTATTCACAAAAAAACACTTTACACAATGGATGTTGAAAGAGATTATGATACATCCTCTATAGTAGAGAACAAACTCCACATCCAATGTCTGTCATGTTTTTAAAATGGAAAAAAACAGATATACTAACCAAAATCATCTTGTAGGTGTAAGATAGAGGTCAAAGTGAACAATAAGTGAATCATATGACAAGATGAATTAAATGTCTTAATCTTGCCAACAGACACACAAACCACCCGACAAACAGACCAACCAGCAATTGCTGGCGAGACATAACCTCCTTGGACGATGCAATATAACAACTTATACTTAACCATGTTTGACCCTGAAACTATCTTTTTTTGTTGTTGTTCTTTTACCAACCAATCTTTTGTCAGCGCTGAGCCTCCCTGCAGTCTAGGTGACCATAACAATGACATATGGCCAAAACAGGGAAAGTGACATTTTGGACGGCCATTAAGACGAGACTGACAGCTGCGGCTTTGTTAGCTGCCCCAAATGTCTCGTTCTTCAGATTTCTTGAGCACTGCCTGGCTGGTCTAGACATCTGTAATGTTAGGGAAACTTGTCCCAGAGTCTGATAGCAAGTCCACAAATTATGTAGGGTTTCAGTTGACACACAAAAATCAAAACATCATTCATTGAATGCTATAAGGAATGTTCACACACAACCACATGCTCATCAGTCAAATATAAAACCAAAAGAAGTACACATTTTTGAGACACTGCAATACTTTTATCACTTTCTAAACTTCATTGGAGAATACTCTGTGATGTTTGTGCCTGACAGCTTGATTGGCCAAATATTATTACTGTGCAAAACATCTGTGCAATCTTTGCAATATGTATGCATGTCAATTCTGATGACAAAACATTTGTGTAAAATTGAAGAACTAACACCATTTTTCTTCACATCACATTATCTACCAACTCTTTTTACACATGGTCTAAAAGAGTCCTGTTTTTATCCACTCACAAAAGTCTATATAAACTCATGGCAACTTTTGCTATGAGTTTATATAGACTTTTTTTTTACTCATCATCATCATTTGTTTCTCACAATGGTAAAGATATAGTGCCCACACCAAGCCCAGGATCTTCTAGTTAAGGGGTAAATGCTTTATTTGTTGAGCCACAAAGCCCTTATATCTCACAATTACTAAAATGCTTACATATTTGCCACTTAATAAGTAGTATTATGAGAGTTGTGCAAGTATGTCCATCTTTTCATTGAACTCGTGAATTTGTTCTGCTTCTAAATGAAGAAGCCTTCAAGGAAACAATGCCTGCTCACTATAGAAATACAAACATCTTTATACTGGTGCACAATCCTATTCTGGCTTCTCTCTGGTGGTCTGGGTTGACTGAACACTGAAATAGGTGGACTTAGTGAATGACAGCCGTGGTTGACAAGTGAGGGCAGACGAGGAGACTAATGGACCTGTCATCTGTGCACTTATGTCTGCCCTACAGAGGCACAGCTAAGGCCAGAAGTCTTTTTTTGCAAGTTAGCAGAACTGTGTGTTGTGGCTGCTCTCCCATCAGGATCTAAGAGACATGACCTAGTAATCTGGACAACCATAAACCAGGAGCTGAGGCTCAGTAATGGAGTCAAACACACTTGCATTTTATTAGCGTCTGATGTATGGAAATGGAAATAACTGTTGCAACTGTTGCCTTAAACATGTGGTATAGGTTTCATAGACTGACTGTTGGCTGTCTGATTGATTTATTAGGAGAATTATTGCAGGAGTGGACTTTCTGTATATGTTTCTAAAAATCTGCCAAAGTAAAACACAGGAGCATTGGATCAGTAACCTGGCAAAAGCAAGACTGATATAACGTTAGCAACTCTCTGCTAACATTATATCAGTCTGGAATGTCTGGAATGGCTCTCGTTGAAAATGTTTGTGAAGTGATTGGATAAAGCGCCAGCTTTGTAGCTAAACAACAGACCGCTACAATGGTAAAACAACTTAATAAAGACGTTGTTAGAGAATTTTTGCAGTTTTTGTAAATGTAGAGCAGCATACCTTATGTTTTTCTGCATCGCCATGTTGGTTAACAAGTTTTGCTAAAAGTGCTTGTTGTTGTCGACAAACCTAAAACCACTCACGGCAGTACTTCCACACCATTGGCCCGGCCATCACAGGTCCGGACACAAACGGATCAGTGGGAGCTTGACAAGATGGATTTCATGATTTTGTGAACTCACAATTTCCACGACAATCCAGCTTGCTGTGCAAGGTAATTGGATCAGGTGCAAATTGTAGACCCTTTTGGTGGCTTCCTTTGTTTTCAGGGGCCAACACAGGTAACACAAGTAATATGACTCACATAGGTAAGTTGACCAGACTTTCTTCTTTCCACATCCCTCATCATTTATGCAGGCTTGGAACCAGCAAAAGGAGTACACTGTAAGTATTTTGTGACCACTTGTGCCTAAATTTGGTATCTTATGGGCCAGCCGGTGTTAGGATCCCTTTTTTACCGATGAGCATGACAGGGACATCAAAATAAATAAAAAGCAAAGTTGATATAAAACCATCCAGAGCAAAGTTAGGTTACACAAAAGATGGTGTTCCACAGGAGTCTTGATTTGAACCACTAAGCTTTTCAAAAACATGACCTAAACACAATAAACACAACACAAAACCCAATAAAAAGACTACCACTGAAATGGTAATATAAATAAATAAATATAAACCTGTAACAAACACTTAACCATTACCATTGCTTAAAACAATGTAGATCCACATGCATATTTTTGTAGTCTTCTAAATTCTCAGCATGCAT
Organism: Bostrychus sinensis; assembly: GCA_020698575.1. NCBI lineage: Eukaryota > Metazoa > Chordata > Actinopteri > Gobiiformes > Eleotridae > Bostrychus > Bostrychus sinensis. The sequence goes on along the minus strand of CM036260.1, from coordinate 10,537,268 downwards.
TAAGCTTGTTTTTTTTACGTTGATTGGGAAGCACATGCAAACACACTATAAAAGTTTTTTTTATGTGAAACTAGGCTAATGTGAAAGGTGCTCTGAGTAAGTATGCTGCCCTTATGGCCACAGCAGAACATATGATTACTTATTCCATATGTTACACTACAGTGAGCCAGGTCTGGGCTTAAATATTCTACTAAAATGCACTGCTGAACAAGGTCATGATGAAAAAAACGTATAGATCTGACAGTTTAATGCTGTTTTTCCTAATATGTAGACACAAATTGCCTTTCACATTTAACTTTTTCATTAACACAGATGACATTTAATGCTAACTATATCAAGTAAAAAAATATATGAGCATAATGTACTTGTTTGTACTTGTTTGACCATCAAATGTCTGAAGATGCTATCAGCCCCGTGGAATCAGTCATTTTCAACATCAAAAAGCTCCTCACATACGGTGGTATTAGTGCAGCGAGCTTAATCCACTTGGCACACTTATTTATGGCAACGCATTAGCCCCTGCACATTGCTACCAGCTCCTTACTAATCACAAATAGTCTTTCATTATCTCAAATCTTGGCCAAACGGGAAGGCTTTTGAACATTTGCAAAACAGTGAGCTTTGATATGTCTAATAAAAGCAGCCTTAAAAAGGGGACAGGTCTCTAATCAGGGTTCAGAGGGTCCTCGTTCAAAAGCTCTGAAGCCTGTGATGGGTGGACTGCTATTGTGGCTTATGAGAAACAACAGAATTTAATCATTAATAAAAAATAACCCTCTCAGTATGTGCTCTGACCAGATTTTGGGGTCTGGTTACATGTACAATATACTGTGTCCAGTCACTTCCAAATATTCTCCTAAAAGTCCCTCCCCTTTACCAGTGTTGTAAATGGGACACATTTCAGCTTGATATGCATAGAACTCTATGTTGATCAGAGTGTTGCACATATAAATCTGAATTTGCCAAATTAGTATCTAGACTTTTAAAAAATCTTTCATTTGAAAAGAGTTTAATAATGTGGACAAAAGGCTCAAATGCATAGAACAATTCTGCTCATAATAATATCCATGTTCATGAAGCCAGGCTGTTAATCAGTGAAGTGGCCATTGTTGTATTATTAAATGTAGCATCTATAAGCTACTCATAGAATTGTGAAGTAAAAAAAATTCAGAAGAAAAGAATTGAGAGTAAATAAATCCAGTCATGATATCTGAAGTATTTCTGCCTCTCACTTATTGATTATTTCTAACTTGAATGTGCCTAATGGGACTTCAAGTGCCACTTATTTTCCAATGAGAGAATTTCACTCACCAGACAATGCAATCAGTCAATGAATGAGTCATAGATGATATAGAAATAAGCAGCATATTGTTTGAAACTGGGAAAAATGTAACATTTGTATTTGCAGTTAGCAATAGCCAGATGCAGAGTGAGCACTCTTTCAATATTTGATGCTTGACGTCTTTTTCTCGTTCAGACAAAACAACAAACTGCTGGTCATCTACTAAGCTGGCAGAGACAGAGTCTGCAGCGGGTCAGCGGGTTAGCAGTAGCGCCAGTGTTTTTGAGTAAATAAAGACTCTCGAGTGGATCTTCAGATCTGTTCCCTGTGCTCTGGAGCTAAATTATGTTGTCTTTGTCACAACCGGTGCTTAAGTTAAAAACTCAGGCTCTAAACATGGAGCTAAAAGTGACGCAGCTGCTCTGTAGCGTTCTGTAGCACTGTCTCTAGACCTGCCAGGTATCAAAACATGGTACCGGAAGAAAATTCTTTTTTTCGATACCACACAATACCGGAACTTTTCAGTTGGTACCACTGTAGGGTACATATATAAAAATATATACACTGAACTAAGACAAAGATTAAGAGTAATAACTCCGCATTGGTACCAGTTAGCCTTGCGCTAACGTGCAGATTAAAACACCTAAACTAATGTCTTAAGAGGGAAGGATTGACCAGGAGGGACTCAGTTTAATAGATAAAGACCACCAAACTCAACTTAATTTAGATTAAGTATAACGTTTATTTACACAATAAGGTGGAATAGTGTACTGAGGCACAGGTAAATATCGAAAGGAATGTAATTATGAACAGAACCGTTATGCAGAATTATTGATTAACTAATGATGAATTGCAGTGGAGTAAGTAATAAATTGACTTATTAAATTATTGGAAATTTAGGAATAAGGGAGTAGACTCTGAGACTATAAGTGCCAACTTTGTCAACATAACAACTCTGATCTTACGGCGCTCGGTGCAGGAGGGGAAGGTGGTGACGACAGCCAGCCTCCGGTTTCAGCCAGGGGCTCGGATGTTGTTCTTTGTCCTTTAGAGCCGCGGGGTGTAGCAGGGCTGGTGTTCCCGGCTCCAAACAGCGGTTCGTGGTGTGTCCTCCAAGCTCCACAGCCAGTCGCCAGGTGTCCCGTTATGTTGAACAGGAGCGTGATGCCGCTCAGGGAGAGTTTAGCTGTTGTCAGCGTAAGGCAGCGTCAAAGTCTCAGAGTATGGCAAATGTACTTTTTAATGCCAAATGGAAAATTCAATAAAAATCCTTTCACAGCGATTCGAAACTTTAGAAGTATAACTTCTTAAATTAGCCGCTTTGGTCAAGGCAGCGATTGTTAAAGCTGGCGGATGTTGCGCGGCGCGAGGCTTTTCAAAATAAACTACAAAAATGATACTCGAACGAAAGTTTGGGCGACTTATTGTGAAAAGATGTTATCACCGGCAAGGTGAACTTAACGCAACAAAAATGACGAGAAGAAAAGAAAAATTAAACTTAAAAGACGAAGGAGAGACGGAGACGAGACAAAGACAAGACGAAGACTAAAACTGGACTGAGGAATGTGGGCCGCACCCCAAGATAAGACTGGAGTAAAAGGGGTGTCCCTGGTTCTTCCCTCTGAACTGATAGTGGAGAGGGCTCAAATTACCTCTGCTAGACACAAAGTAAATGTCATACAAAGAAATGTGTCTTACTCCACTTCAATTTACATACCTTTAAACATGTTACATTCAACAGTTTGCACAAAACACAGCTATGACATTTTCCTGTAAAGTAACATGTTAATGCATATAAAGTCTTTTAAACAGATGAAATGTGTCAGGCCTCTGGTTCTTATCAGAGAAGAGAGGAGGCCTCTTCTGGCATTATTATTGGTCTGCAGTTCGTAAAGGACAGATTTATGTCTTTGTTTTGCATCCTTGGTGGGTAAGAGCAGACTTCTCGTCTCCTAAAGGAATGTCCATTAATGATAGAATTTGAGCAGTGGTCCAGGTCTCCTACACCACAAAGGTATTGTTGTTTGGTACCCAGCAATTAAAATCAGTGGCCACCTAAATATAAAGTGTGAATGGGCCAAATGTGGTCTGATTGCATCCTGTAAGATTGTATTCAATCAAAGTCAGACTGTTTTCATTTATTTCAAAGAAATTAGTTTGTATTTTGCTTGATGAAATGTTGTAACATTTGTATTTACATAAAAGTATCGAGAGTTGAAATTGCAATCCCATTTTGCCAATACCAATTTCTTAGTTAATTACCACACCTTCAGAATCCTTCATGTCCATCTTGACCATTTAAAAACATTGTGGACCCTAAAAGTCATTACTACAATAGCAATGAATTCATTTCTTGGCATGACACCATTTTGAGGTGCAGGGTATATTACCATCTTGTCAGCGCTCCTACCACTCAGCAATGAGGTTGTGGGTTTGAACGCTGAGCCCAATGCTTCAATCACTTTGAACAAGAGTCTGCATATCCTCACAAAATAGCAGACAACTATTCTGAATAGCTATGATTTTACTAAATTACTGTTTTTTGTTGTACATCTGTGACAAAAGAGATGTCAAAAATAATATAATAATAATAATATAAATATAATGTGGCTTGATTGAGGCAGACTTTTTCCCATGTTACCGTTGTTTTTTCCTGGGGATTTCTGGCTTCCTCCCACCATCCAAAGACATGTATGGGTTAGGTGAATTTGCGAATCTAAATTTCTCATAGTGAGTAACTCTTAAGTGTCAGCTCTGCGACTAAATGGTCAAAGTCCAAGGTGTACCCAAGCTTAGCCCATAGTTGTTGGGATAGGCTCCTGCCCCTGGACCAAATGGCAATAATTAAAAGAAGAAAAACTAATTTAACAGTAACAGGAAGGTTATCTATGCTGTCATGAGGGGTTGGGTTGACAAATGGGATTGTGACTTGCATGATAAGTGGTTTTCAAGTACCTTAAAACATAACTTCATATCTAGACAAAATAGTACATTCTTTGGACCAGCATTCACAAGATAGAACAAAGTAAATATATAGTGAAGGTGAAGCATAATTTCGGCCTTCTGAAAAGAAGAAACCACACCCTTTTATGTGGGTAGCTTATGTAATAAAAGCTTCTTAGTGTGGATAAACCTTTATAGATCAGCGGTGACATTTAAGACTTGACGATATTGAGTACAGATGGTAAAAAAAAGAACAAGGCCCAATAAAAACAGAATCAGAATCTTTGCTTTTCCGCTGCGAGACAATTCATTTCCACAATCAATGCCTGCTGACAGGTCACGGTGCATGGGCAATAATAAAAGCCAGTGCGTCTATCCTCTTCTGCATGGACATACTGTAACATTAGCTTTTAATTTATTTAGTAGCATCCCCATTAGCGACACCTTAGCGCGCCCGTCTATGGCCAACCATCTGCAGCAATGCATCATTTAAAGTTTCCATATGTAGAATGGAAAAAAAGTCTTGTTAAAAGTCGTGTGGAGCTTCAAAGAGTGCGCACAAAGAAAGCCATTCCTGCATCCTTATGTTTTTATCCTGGGGAACAGGCACAGCACGGCAGCTACCTAGGGGTAAAAAAAGGAGGAAAAAATATACAGGAATAGTGAGAAATAACTTCAGAGAGAAAGATCTGGAACTGGAAGTCTGAGAAGGCATAATTATGGCTTTTTCTTAGCTTGACATTTAGCTGGATCTTTAGCCTACGGGCGTTCCAACAAGCAGATGGAACTCGGAATAGCGCCGTGCTCCGAATGGGTGAAAATTGGCAGAAAATGCAAATGGTAAGGGTGTCTCCTTCCTCGGCTGTATCTCTCTCTCTAAAGACTTTGGCCTGTTGATCCTCGCTCCGACAGCCTGGGTAAATGTAAGAGAAAAGCTGTGTGAGCAAAGCCATTTGCAGCTCGACGGGAGAGCCGTGTACAGAGACTTGTGCTGCTCCTCACAGCAGGGAGAGTGCAACACTGCTGCGCTCAGACCCAAAATGGCAGACATCAGCCAGAGACCAGCTATGATTTCGCTAAATGACTGGTACTGGTTGTACGTCTGCAAAGAGAGAGGTGTCCAAACCTCTATATAATGTGGCTTGATTGTGGCAGGGTTGAGTAGCCAAATCTGTACTTAAGTAAATGTACTGCTGGTTTAAAATATAAAATAGAATAGAAAGAAGAAGAATATTACTGCCACAAAATCTCTGTGTGGAGTCTGCATGTCCTCTCTCAGTTATTGTGGGTTTACTCAGGGTACTTCAGATTCCTTCCACCACCCATAGACATTGGTGAATGTAAATCACCCCTAGTAAACTCATGAGAGTGAATGGCTGTCAGTGTACTCCAATCAGGCATAACATTATGACCACCTGCCAAATATACAGTCCCATACATAAGTGACACTATGTATTGCAACACCTTTATATCAAAACCATCTATAACTTATCTACAGTATTTGGATCAGACAACACCGGCCAGACTTGGATGTGCATCATCTGATGCTGGTTCACCAGTGTTCCTTGCTAGGACCAACTTGAGAACTGCAGAATGGGAGTAGAGCTGCAGCTTTGGTGGTGGTCTGACGCAGTGGTCATGCCATCATACATTGGCCCTTGTCAAACTTGCTTAAATCCTTACACTTGCCCATTTTTCCATTTTCATTTTTTGCTGGCAGCTACTGTCTATTCCACACACCAACAGATACAATAACACAGAGATAATTTGTATTGTTCACTTCACTTGTCAGTGATCATAATGTTATGCCATGATCAGTGTATGCCTCCTAGTTTTGACCCTGCAACTATGAGTGTACCCCACCTATGGCCTATAGTTGCAGAGATAGGGTCCAGCCTGCAAGTCCTAATAGAAATAAGTGGAAGAAGACTGAACAAGTTAGTCTCTTCAGAGCAGAGTACCATTCAGGTGAATCATTGATTGAGTCCGCTGAACACTTGTGGTGATTATAACAGAACTGTAAGAAGATACAGACAGCATTAGGGAGAAGAAACAAAAAAAAACTAGTTCATGTGGCTATGAATAAAAAAGAAATAACACCGTCTGGCATAATCTTTTTTTAGACTTTTTACATTTGCCCAATTAGGCAGAAAATGGAATCCATTTTGGAAGTTTGCAAAGAGATTAGAGGAGGACAACATGACACGAACAGTTATGTCCTTGTTTTGTAAACCCTAGTAATATTTAGAGGAGATATTTTAAAAGTGAAAATCAACACAGAGTAAGTTTGTTTACCAGAAAAAATATTTAAAAAAGAATTAGTGAGAATAATCCTCAGGATCCTGCTGCGATAAGCACCAAAGATGTCTCCTTAATCCCAGATAACAATCCTAAGATTACCGCTCAACTGATCCGAAATACAGCTCCACTTTGACAAAGTTTGATGCAAAACCACACGCACGACTACACAAGAAAATAACTAGAATGCAGTGTGAGACTCAAATTGATTACATTCTTATTTAACAAACAGGAACATCAGAGGAAAAAGTATTGATTCACACTTTACTGGAAAAAGTCTGTACTAAGCTGTAAAAATAAAAAATCCAAAAGCTCCTTTCTGTGTTACTGGTGTGAACTTGTTAGCATTGTGTGTCATTTTTCTCCATCTGCAACACGGGAGCAAGGAAACCCACAGTGCCATGGCCTTCCATAATAAAGTTTACCGAGTTCTAGTGTGGTGTAAAATATATATCACATCATATAAACAACAGATGATAAAGCTGAAGCTAAAACTTAAAGCGGGTGGCTAATTTTCATAAATAAACAAATGATATTATGTTTTGCTTGGATCTCTCACAGTCCACATGCGACTTTATTGGTTCCTGTTGTGACTTAAAAGGTCCTTCTTTTTTTTTTTTCAGGCTTTATAAATAGGTTTAGACATCTTTGCATTTGTATTTCATGTTTTATAACTTAACATAATGTATATGTAAGGAAACCGTCTTCTTTTGGGGAGCTGTTATTTTGACTTTGCAGAGGAAGCTGGGATTAAATGCCCCCTGCTTGCAACGGTGGGGACCGAAAAGAACATTAAAAGGCTTTTTAGCACAGATCTGAGCAACATGATGCTAACAGATAAAAATATAAACCGAATTCTTTGTAGTGTCGGAAATTAAGCACTGAAATTATTAGAATGAGTCCAGGGATGGTGTATGGGCTTAATAGGGGGCCTTTAAGAAAAGTGACCCAATAATTTTGGAGGCAGAAGCTTAGAATTTTCATGTATTTCCAAAACATTTTCAAGTTAAGTTAAGAAATAAAATCAGACCCAAAAAGCATCTTCCACAAATCAGTTTTGGGGCCCAACTCAGCATTTGTAACTCACATAGGAAGAAACTTACTGAAATTACAAAAAAACAATAACAATACACCCATTACCCACTACAAAGGACATGCCAAATGAGCTCGATATATAGTAAATGTTTTTGGGTTTTTTTCTGAATTACAAGTGTGGAAAAAGGAATATATGGTAAGAAAAAGCAACAATATACCGTAAGAAAGGCTGAATGAGAATTCTTTGTATTCTTTGAATTGTTTGTATTTTGGTGTGCACTGCTCCTTGAAGTTCCACAGAGTGTAAACACTGTGGGATGGGTAGCTGAATTGAAGAGGAGGAGGGTGGAGGAAGACGACGAGAAAGAGAATAGGACTGTAAAGAGACAATATGCGAGGGCAAGAAAGTTCAGAAACAAGATGGAGGCGAGTTGACGGGAAAACAAAGTGGTTGAAATATCAAAATGTGTGTGGATGGTTAAACATGGACCGAAGACTGAATGAGAGGATGACAGCGCGAACAACAGAATCTTTATGGACTGCAATTAGGCATAAGAATCCAAAGCCTTTTGTTGTGTAGAGGCTTTATCGGAAACCTTCACTGTCTTCTTTATGAGCAGATAACCATTCCTTGTTGCTGCTGATAAAGCCGGACTTATTCATTTTGGCAGGTATTATAAATGTGTTCACCTTTTTGTCCTAGTATGGTCCACTTTGAGCTCAGAAGAAGGTTAGCGAAGGTCTGTGAGGTAGACGTGAGGCCATTAAGAAGCTTTGCAGATTACCCGAGTTTACCTTTAGAGAGAATGTGTGCAGGAGAAGAGGACAGTCAGCTATGACTAACTAACCTAGCAGGCAGCTCTTCAAGTTCTGGCTCTCTTTTTTTAGTCTAGCCAGCCAGACCTTGAAGCTCTCCTACTCGACCAAGCATATATTATTTGTTTATCTAAAATAGGGCTGAAAAATGTACTGAATTTGGAATTATCTTGCAATATTATATAGCACCATTTTCAGTGCTTTGTTATTGCAATGGCCATGCGTATGTTGGGTATGTTGGCTCTTCCCTGTATTCTGATTGGTTGACTATCTGCTTTGAAAATTTGTTTTATATGCGTCCATTTGTTTGCCTGCTTTAAGTCAAATCCAAATCTACAGAGACTACATCAATTCTTCAAGTAGATTTTTTTATGTTTAAAGTTCTTTAGAGATAACAGTGCCATCTTTTTTAGAATTTTTGCATTTTTGACTGGGATGGAGTCACTTAAATACATTAGAGATTAGAGAAGTTAGTGGCCAACATCATGTCTTGGTTGCATGAGGCGTATTTTTAGTATTTCCCATATACATACAAATGTTTGCATTGCGCCAGTCACTCATAGCACACACTTGCCCACATTAGTACAATGCCTGTTACTCATCCACTCCTCCAGAGGGGGCAGCGTACCTAGGCATTTAAACTTTTGCCCATGAATGTGCTCTGGTATTGACATACTGAAACCTCCACTGCCTTAGTATAATACCAAAATAGATTTTTATTGGTACCCTTTCTAAATCTTTAGCTCATAGGCTTTAGTCAATAATTTTAGAAGAACAGAATGTCAGAAACAGTTGAGATAAGTGCCGCTGCTTGTCCCCATTCCTCCTGCTGTGATTTCTGTTTATTCAAGGTACACTCCAAGTTAGACATTGAGCTCTCATATCTAGCCGGCCCCCCGCTGTTTTCTGAGAACTTGTGCTGAGTGTTCAAGTGATAAAAAGCTCACGGCGTCGGCACTACTGATGGCTATTCTGCATGAGCAAGGAAAAATGGAAAGGCCTGTGTTTTCCTCTGGGAGAGTGAGAGCTTATTGTGAATGTTTGGTGTGGGCGAGCCTGTTTCACAAGCAGTTAACCTTCTGACATTGTGTACCTGTACAAACTCTGTTCTCTTTCAATGAGGCAAAGAAGCATTAAAACATTTTACCTTATTAAAAAAACAACAGCTCAAGTTCATAGTTTTGATGTGTCGAATAATGTTTTGTTTTATGTGGTATTATTAAGTTTCCTCATTAAAGATTATTAACATATAAATACAACCTAATTTTCTCTAGGTGTCAAAGAACCTTCTATTAATGAGGGTTTGTTTATACTATACAAAAATGCAAAGAATGGCTCATAGCTTTATTAAATGTGTTTTTATTAATATACTCAGCTGTTTAGAACACTGCAGTATGTATACAATGCCTAGGGGGTGCTGTGAAACCGCTCACTACTGTCAAATAAGCTCAACATGAGATTACATTTCTCTGTCAAAAAACATTTTTATTTGTAAATATTGTAAGAGGTGCAGGAGGTAAATTTTAACAGGTTTTAGGGATTCATTAGGTTGAGTTTTTTTATCCTCAATGAAAAATAATGGGAAAAATAATCTCAATCATAGTTTTGCCTGCCCATAACAATAGAAAGAAAAGACATGCACTGTTTCGTTTCACCTTATGTGTAAATACACTATTGTTCTGAGACTTCTCCCTACAAACTTTATACTATGCAAAAAGTATAAGATTTTAGTCACCACTAAAGTTATTAGAAAGTCTGTAAAAAAAGTGCATTTTTGTTGATGATTTGTAAAATGCCACATTATTTTGCAAATGAGTGGAGACAACATGCTGCCAGTCCCTAAGAGAATTCAAAAAGCTCATGAACAGACTGTGCACATTTAGTCCACGTTACAGATGCACAAAGGCATGTTTGACTGAGCTTTATTTACAACTAAATTATGTCAACACGGTCACAAAAGCACTCAGCACCACCTCCGTCCCAGTTACACTCACTGTAAGTGTGTCATATCTGACTAATCCCCAGGAGCCCAGAGCTGTAATTAACCAAATGCAGTTTGCTAATGTGGTCAAATAAAGAAATGGTGCATAATAAAATGTCTTCATGTCAGTAAGGTTACAACTACACAATATAATGAGAATTAATACTAATGTGGCCAAGGACTTTGTGTAGTATATACAGTACCAGATTTTATTTAATTAAATTTTAAATCTTTTTTTTAGTAAATTTGATCAACGGTCAATACAGTTACCATCACCTGTAAGCTATCTGCTCTTCTTAATATGTATCCTTTGGCAAGCAATATAAAAAGTGTTGATTAACCACAAAGAAGCCAAGAGACTATATGCACCAGTGATGGGTGGTGAGGTTCATGGCTGGTGAGGCACTGACATTAGAGCAGGGTTCTCCAACTAAAATTGCTCAGGGTCACAGAATTCACCTTCTACATCTGCTGGGGTCCAAACAAATGTATAAAAAAATCATAAATAGGCTATATTACAGTATTTTTATGTATATATTCAAGAGTAAAGTGTACAAAAGTACAATGAGTATGATTTCCGTTAGAAAAAACATGTAGCTATCATTTCCACTTTGACAGTAGCTGATGTTTGAACTTGGGCCACTCTCCTCCAGGCAGCAGTATATGGACACTATTTTATTCATAGTGAATGTGAACAATTTAGGGGAGTGCAGCTTCATAATACAGACTAAATGCAGAAATTAAAGACTAATTAATATGCACGTATCTTGGTCCATTCACACCTCGTTCATGCCTCAGTCACGCCTCGTTTGAAACAATCTAAGCTCCGGCGTTGGTCTTCCTTTATTAATTAGGTGCCGTTTTGATGGGTAGTCCAGTTTTGAGAACGTTTTAAGATCCATGTATCATCCATGTTTGTCCATGTTTCATTTGGGGCAGCAACATGAACCTGTGTGCTCTCGTACGCCCCTTTCAATGAGGCAGAGTACTGTCTGCCTCAAAAATTAGAGTGCACATTAAAAGTGTCTGAAAACATTACATTGGAGAAGTGATGAGAGATGGAAAAAGGCACTTGCCAATTACCAGCCTTAGCCCAGTTAGTGAGGCACTGCACAATCTGAGGTGAGGCTCAGCTGCTCGCTGCCTCTCGTCGCGTCTTGCCCATGTATTTGAACAGAAAATAAACTAACTCAGCACTGTAACTATGAAATCATGGACATTATTGGATTCAAAAAGAAAATCAATATAAAGCACAGATCAAAGAACTAAAATAAAAAAAAAATGTAATTATTATTTGTTGATTTTTTACTCTCCATGATGCAGGTGAGGCTCTGCCCCCCCTGACCGCACGTCCCTGATATGCACAATATATATACAGATCTAGACTGCTTCAATATCATATACAGCAGAGATTACACCACTTTTGATAAACCAAAATGTATAAAAATGTGCTTAATTAGATTTTGATCAGGGTGCAGGGTGTAAAAATAAAAAAAGGACTTTCTGTATTGAATGTAACTGAAGACACGTTATACTTCTCTGTCCTGGAAAACCATAAAAAGCCCCAAAAAAGCTGTTTTGGAACCATTACTTTTTGTCCTTATAGTGACCCAGTGTGAACAAACTGCAGGAGAAGACACACATTCTTCCATCAGCAAACTTTTATGAACCTTTTTATGACTTTAATGAAGTGAAATCTGCCTTTTCACCACCTGACGCCATCCAAAACTACACCGCCAAAAATACAATAATAAAACAACAATAATTTTACATAGCTGGTGCCATAATCACCTTTGCTTGCAAGCAAACAAAGGAAACACATGAGGAGATACTGTCCAAAACTGTATGGTACCAAATAGGGGTGTATGGTACACGTGGTTGTGGTGTATTGTTTTGGTTCAACGTGTTTAATTCAGTCTGTTTGTGTACCGTTTCGATAGTATTTGCAATTAAATGTAATTAATTTAATTAAGCGCAAGCTTAAGCACAGCGGAACTATTTCACATGCAAGTTTCCGAACGGATGCTATTAAGTGACGAATTAATATTAACATGGAGTATGACCTGGTTTAAACTAGGTTTAGACAAAGTTTAGTCCTGGTTTAGTCCTGGTTTAGTCCTGGTTTAGTTATACAGTAAATATATTAGATAATAAATAATGAGATCAGCTCTGTGGCTTCTATGGTATGTACGGCTGTGTCTCTGACCACAGATGGATGGACATCATGGGCTACAGAAAGCTATTTAACTGTAACTACATTATATCACAGAAGGAAATAAACAGATTTTGCAATTTTTTTTTTGTACTGAAAATGTACAGAACCGCACTCTCAAAAAAACTTTAAGGTTATCACTAAAATAGTGTTACACCTCTAGTACCAAATGTTGGAAATGAGGCTTAAAACTGCCCTCTTCTTATGTGACGCAATGAGACATGGACAATCGTTGTCAGTGAGGGAGAGTTAAAATGGAAGGAGGAGGGCAGTGTGAAGTGATGGAGAAAATGGAGCACAAGAGAAAGTGATGGACAATTAGCAACGACAAACTAGATGAGTAAATATAAATGGAGAAGAAGGGCGACGAGCAATGACAAATTATCGTGCGGTTAGAGATCTAATCAGCTGTCTGCGGCTAGAGCACGGATCAGAGGACTCCTCAAAGAACAATGGAGTCCATATTCAGAGACTTGCTTATAAAGAGTGGAGGAGAGTTCACATCCCATCAAGTACTCCAGAATGTAATATATGTTTTTTGAGTACTACTACTACTAGTAATGTTATTATAAAGCAGCTGTATTTTTAGTACTTCTTGTACCTCTGCTCATTTAACTGTACAGTAAGGCTTATTTGTTATATTGAAACCCCATAATGAAAAAAGAATTAACAGAAATAACAGGTGCAGTGCAATGAAAGTGCAATTACATGAAGCAAAAGCATTTACACAAATAGGCTGTTTACACATTTTGGTCACAGTGCTTTGCAGCAGCCCTGGCTTTATACAAAGCGGCTGAACATAGCAGCTGTGTAATGATAAAGTAGTCATTGTATGCTGTGGCAATTTCCAAAGCCATAATTTGCCTTGTTTTGTGCACAACTTTATTTTGTCAACAGCCAAAAAGGCATAGTGCTGGGGGATTGTTGGTGTCATTTCTTTTTAACACCGTTTTGCATCAAAAGAGATTCAACACTTGTAATTACTGATTCTGATTAAGTCTGAAAATGAAATATTAGATTTTTGCAATTCAAAATGGTTTTCAACTTTTTCACCCCATGATCTTTTTGGCACACATACTGCACTCAAGGCATCCAGCATCCAGCATGCTTTAAATATTCACTTGGTAATTCGTGGCAGGTTTTGCACTAGCTTGGATTTCATGCTATTTCATCACTATGTATTTGGTATTTACTCAAAAACACCACAATCTTGCCATAGTCAGTTTCTCTTCCAGCCAAATTTTGTTTTAAGAACTTTTGGCACATTATTAGATCTTTGAGTGCCAAGGTTAACAAAGCAGAATACTTGAGAGACTAAACTTTAAAAAACAGAATTGAAATTACTATGCATTCATTACACAAAACTGAAGTTTAGAGCTTACCTTAAATGTCCTTTAAGGCTAGTCGACTGGTGCCAGCCCAAAACCAGATGCGCTAAAAAAGATTGACCTCGCCAAGTCATTGACAATTTCTCACAAGTGGTAAAACTGTAGTGCCCACATCTGGACATGAACAAGGGATCTTCTAGTTCAGGAGCCCATAAAAATTACTTGGATCTAATTGGTGACCTGGATGCACATAAAAAATTAATAATTTCTTCCCAAACCCATTACTGACCTTTTTACAGACCAGAAAAAAAAAAAAGAAAAAAAAGAAAAGAAAAAAAAACACAAGGACCAAATGCAACTAAAACAAAATGTGGCGTTTCCCTGCAAAGCAACCCCAGCAGATCACTGGGATGGTAATCCAGCAGGCCACAGCCTCTCAAAAGCCCTACGCTCACCCCATGGAGCTGCCCCAAGACACTTCCCAAGACTTCCCTGTACCATTGCATGACCAAGGCGGGCTTTCCCTAAACCCATTGGCGCAGTATGCAGATCATGACATCTTTGGGCCATTTTTTTTTATGCAGACAAGCTCGAATAGACCAGCCAGCCAATAGGGGCATCCCTTAATTAAGTAAGAGCAACCCCCTTTTTGAAACCAAGTTATTGGCCAAAACCTGCCAACTGGTGCTGAACATTCAGATTAAGTGAAGTCACTGATTTAATAAGACTGAAGCCGTGGGAGATGCAAACTTGTTTTTATCGCATCTATGCTGAATAAAAAATGTTCACCTGCTGCCTAATATCCTACCCACTAACCTCTGCCTTTGCAACACAATTAACTTGACCAGTCAGCCCTCATAATGTTGCACCAGATGGGTGTTCACAGTCATAACGTCAAAACTCATCATCCCCCTGCACATAAACTGTACACTAAGTGCGATTGAAGGTGACTACCGACATCCCCACAGTGAACATTTAAAATAACGCCGCTGACTTTTAGTGCCTAAAATGTGATGTAAATGACAGCGAAGCTAAAACTGATGCAGTGTCCGTGCTGCAGAGATGAGCTCTAAAAGCAGCCTCCATTATTTTTTCTGAAGCGGTTTAATCTGCGGCTGATAAATGGATCACCATGACAACCGCTGTAATCATCATCATCATCATCAATGCCAGTGTAAAACGTTCATCATTACCATCATCAGCATATCACTTATCTGGGTATGACACCGAGCTCTAATTACCACAGCACAAAACGTATATGCAGAATAACATGCAGACAATTATTGGGATTCAAATGAACTAACTGAGGGCAATGGGTTTCAGTATTACATCAAATCTCATCACATAATTACAAACTGCACAAATGCCATACAATCCATATAGGCTAAGTCAAGGCTATTTGTTTTAACCTGTTCTGCAATTAATTCTATATGTACATGAAAATGCCTATCATCAGAATAAGCCACATTAGCAACCATAAAATATTCCAACTGCTACTAAGGTAATTTTTTTTTTTTCAATGTAGGGTGACAACAATTTCCAAAAAGGACAACTTGCTCGCCTTGATTTCTGTCTAGTTCATCTGTCAAAAAAGGACCAAAATAGAATATTAGTTAATTTTATTCTTTAGCTCTTCCCTTCACGGTTGCAGGTGAATGGAGTCTATTCCGACTACTATGGGCCCGAGACATTGGCCAGTTAGTCACAGAGCTGGCACTTGCTGTAGAGCTATAGACTAACACAGAGGTTCTCAACCTGTGGCACGTGGGCTTCTTCTAGTGGTACTCATAAGTTTTTTGCAGTTCAAGTTGTGGCTAGTTTGATTTCTGTCTTAGTCCCACTCTGGTTGTGGTTTCATATGAAGTTTAGATCACTGCTTAGTGCTGGTTTAGGCACAGTTAAATCCTGGATTTAGTCCTGGATTAGTCCTGTTTTAGTCATTCTTTCATTCTGGTTCAGGTCCAGTTGTATAGTCCTTGTTCTGTCCTTATTTAGTTGTGATTTTTTTTCTGGGTTCATTCCCATTTTGTTGTTCAGTTTAAATGTGAGCAACTCATGAACTAGGATAATTTTAGTCCACTCAAGATGGTACTTGGAAAGCCAAATATTTTTTTCAAGTGGTACTTGGTATTAAAAGTTTGAGAAGCTCCGCACTAACAGATGGCTTTGATGTTGGACAGTGGGAGAAGGAGGCCTGAGAGAACCTACAGTAGGTGGAAGGGCATGCAGACTTCACAAAGAGGTGGTTGGTGGGCCAGATTACAAATTTTACTAAATCATGACATCACTGAAACCTATATATTCAACCACAGCATGCTAAACCGAAAAGTCTCATGATTCTACATCAAAGGAATGTGGTTTTACAAGCAATCATTCTAGAAAATGATTGGCTTTGTAAAAACGTGAACATTCCCCTTAGTCTTCACAGGGTTAATACATATAGATATACAGTATAATCTCATTGCGGCCTCCAGCTAATCACTGCAGCTCACCGCGAACACGTCTGCATGCAAAGCTGCGCGGCTCATTCTGCAGAGTTAACCCGGCTACACCCGGCGGATAATGCCGAAATTAAAGGTGCTAACACATTTCACACTTTGCACGACTCTGGGGACGGCTGGCAGAATCTGTCAGGCGGGACGTCTCAATTATTCATCCAGCGGCTGATTTATGTGCATTCATATACTGCATATTAAAGACCGAGATGCACAGAAAGACACATTATATAACTTCTGATTGCACTGTTTTCTTGGGCGCATAAAGGAGTACAGTTAAAAGTACGGTGTTAAGATAAGCATATGCAGGAGATGAAGTGATTATTTTTACTCGACATGTTTCGGCGAGAGCACATGGAAAGTGTGAAGGACAGAAAAACAATGTGCAAAAGAGGAAGTTGTGATTTACATAATTAAAGCAGTAACTTTGTGGGTAGAGTATCTGCTCAGCTTTTTGTTGATCAAAGAGAATTGCTCATTTGGAAAATATGAGCCCAGACTACATACTGTATATACTGTAAATTGGATGTATTTGAAAAGCAAAGACTGTGGTTTCCTTTGTAAAATATATTTGAGTTACACTTACTGGACTCATTTCTTATATACCACGTTTAACAGCTTGTTAGTGCAAATAGCTAATCACCCAATTATATGGTCGCAACACAATGTATTTAGAGAAACGGAAATGTTTAAGACAAACCTGCAAAAGTTCAAATGGAGAATAAGAATGGATGTGCATGGTGATTTAATTGTAGGAAGGTTGTTGGTGCCACAAGGGCTTGTCTCAGTATTCCAGAAACTACTGACCATATGACGCAAAATCATCATAGGGTTTACAGAGAATGGCCCCAGAAGGAGAAAATATCCAGTATGTATCCAGTTTGTTGATGCCAGAGGTCAGAGGAGACTAGCCAGACTGGTTTTAGATTATGGAAAGGCAATAGTAACTATTTGCCAAGGCATGTAGAACACCATCTTTGAACGCACAACACACTAAACCCTGAGGCAGATGGGCTCCAGTAGCAGAAGTTCACAGTAGGTGACCCTCCTATAAGCTAAGAAGAGGAAACAAGAGGCTACAATTTGCTCAGGCTTATAAAAATGGACAACTTGGGATATGTGATGTAGATAACATGAAAACATGATGCCATCCTGTGTTGTATGAGTGGTTCAGGTCTCTGTCTGTTTCCAGAACAAATTAAGCATTGTTTTAAACATCAAAACCTGAGAAATGGTGCTCACCATCTCTATCCCTTTATGAGCCCAGTATACCACTGTTTTTATGACTATTTCCAGCAGAATAACACGCATATTAAATCTCAAATCATCTCAAATTAGTTTCTTTACCATGACGATATGTTTACTGTTCTTAGACTTCAACAGTTACTAGATCAACAGTGGAATATCAATACAAACCTAAATGTCTGAGGATTTTTTTCCTGCATCTTGTTAAATCCATGCCACAAAAAACAGCACTCTGAGGGCACAGACCTCTGCAGAGGTATTAGCCTTATCTCGCAATGGCAGAGAGGCTGGACTTCAAGTTCAGGGGTAAATGCTTTATCCATTGGGCCACAAAGGCATTACATCTCATAATGGTCCACACCAAAAAGTTATAATTTGTTTTGTTATGATCTCTTCCTTGGGTCATTACCAACCTTTCAAAAAAAAAAATTGAGTTATTTTTCTAACAGACAAACAAAAAACAAACAAACAAACCAACAGCGTCAAATCAATGTAGAGGAAAAAACACAACCTCCTTGGCAGAAGTACTTAACATACATATATTGCATTTTATCAGCTACACAACCGCAGTAGTAGAGTGAATGGTGAATAGAGGTTAAGAGACAGATGAAGCTCTATGAGGAAAGAGGCGGTAAACAGTGAAGGTTAAAGTGAAACTACTCCTCCGTGCACCGTTAACAATAACCCTAACCCTATCACTGCCACTGCTTATGTTCTATCTGTTTCTCCTAACACTTAACTACATGTCTTGAGTGCCATGTTTACGTCTATGCCCCTTCAGGGGTTAAAACAAGGTTAAGGCATTTTATATTCTGCAGCAAAAGTGCACTCATCAGACCTCCAATCAGAGCATATGACTCCAAGTAGGTCAAGTGAACGGGAGCAAAGGGAAACGTTACAGGAGCCGAGTGATATAGGCTTATAATAGTCGATAACACCACAGGTATGACACCCAGTAATCTAGCAGTTCTGAGCAGAAGTCAGTCAGCGCCTTGTCTTACCCACAGAGTCTGACAGCAGAATATAAAAGTAACAGTGAATTAAAAAGATCCGAATTTACATAACTACTCTTTAATTTTGAGATAATTGTCAGTTAATCTCAGGACTAACACATGCACACATACAGATATGCACACCAACATACTCAAACTCATAGTAAATTCTCTTTGGGCGATGAAAGAACTCATGGTAGTATATGACATAAGGACACTACATAATGCTTTCTTCTTGGTTATGTCTGTTTATGATGGGCTTCATTTCATTTTAAAATAACTGTGATAAGCCACCAATATTTATGATGTAAGAAAATAAAATGCCTAAATAACTCAGTGGCCTTTTTAGTGTGCTTATTTCTGTTAGAAAAATGTGGCCCCAGATTATGCGCACCTTCTCACAATAAGATATCTAAACTACTTTATAGCTCTGAAACAATAGATCTTTCCTAACTTATTATTATGCTGTATATATAACTACTGCTCGGTCACATTTATTCCTATTATGAGTGTTTGCTAACAGCCTTATTATACACACCTCATTTCGAGTACGGGCTTCTGCTTGGCTTCTGCTTGGTGCTCATTTTCAAAACCCACAGATAATAAAAGCCGGTCTCTCTAGTGCACACAGAATAACTCGCCGTGTTCGCAGATTGTGTGCAAACGAGGATCACTTCCTTCCTCTAGTATGGTGTGGGAGGAAGACAGAGATTTTCCGCCGCTGCTAGATTTCTCTCATTAGGAGTTCAGAGGGGTAGAAGAGGCACAAATGGGGAATGGTGGGATGAAGACCCAGAGGCGAACGCAGTGCGCAAAGAGCAGAACCTGGATGATAATGGAGCAAATCTATCGGTTTTCTCAATTTCTGTGTGTCAGCCGTCATCCAAGCAGTTTTACTGAGAATGAGATGGTTGCGGTTTCACAAAGCTGGCATAGAACAAAATGAGAGATAAAATGGAATTGTAATACAGTTCAAAGAAAAAGCTAATGTTTATTGGAGTTTGATGTTTACTGGTAAAGTTAAAAAGCACTCTTGAAATTTTAGCGTTAGCTTTAACTTAGCTAAGTGAATGGGTCTAAACTCAAAAAGGTCAGAGTCTTCTTCTGTTACCTGTACTATACAGGTCCCTCTTGTAAATGAGACCTTGCGTCTCAAGAGACTAACCTGTATAAACAAAGGATTAATATTAATAATATTAATAATATTAATAATATTAATAATAATACTGCTATACCACCAGCCACAGCATGATTTAGATTAGCGCTTTATTCCAAATTAATGGCAACCTATAGTAACTATGGGCTTTAGGTGGGGTACACCATATACAATGGTGTACCACAGGCAGTGCTAACACAGAGACATACACTGACAGACAACCATACTCATTCATTCATTTATTCACTATGGACAATTTAAATTCACCACTCCTCCTAACACCTGCTTGTCTTTGGACGGTGGAGGGAAGCCACTGTATCTGAAGAGAACCCATGGTAACCCAACATGACAGGACATGCAGATCCCACTTCACTACTCATCTGGCCCAAAGATCAGACTCAACCTTCTTGCTGAGAGGCAGGAGCCATAACCACTCTGCCACTTTGCACCCCTCAATTCTGGATTTTCAATTCAAAGTTTAAATTCAGTAGAAACATCCCTTTGGATTTGGGCATTAAATACCTTTCAAACCCTCTCTGGTTGTGGCTATCACTCATAATACTCATCACTGGTGTAGTACGTGTATATGAAGAAAAGTGTCCACACCTTGGGATATTTTAAAGTCCCTGTTCTTTCTTCCTGTGACACTGTCAGCTCTTAAAGACTCCTGGCCACAGCGTTCAATCACCACAACAACCTCACCTTAACAACAATGACTTGGCTAACCTTGGCCATCCATTAGCCTGTCTAAGAACAAAAGCCCTTTCCATAGGGAGCCATTAGACGAATATAGCTGTGGGGAAAAAGGGAAGTATCCAATACACCAGATGGGCTGTTCTTTATAAGTGCTCCAGGGCTGGACAGCAGTCTCACCGAGTTATAGTGAAGGAGAAGAATTAGGCTCAATTCAATGTAGCACAGCGTAAAAATTGTTGGTTTCGATCCACAAATCACAAACTGCAGGTGGTCGCTGAACATTGCCCAAAGCGTGGCCTATATCTGCAGGCTAAAGATTTTTTTCAAAGTGGAAACATGTGATTAATTCACTAAGTCTGCCATGTTACGGCTAGTACTGTAGTTTATGTAAGAGATCTGTGTACATCCCGGACGAGCCCCCAAAACTTCTTCCCAGCTCACAAGCCAGAACTTTTAGAATACTAAGTCAACCATACAGAGAGTCATAGTCAAAAGTGTATTTGGCACAAGGGTTACTTCAAATGAGATTTGTAGTAGTAAGTGTTTTAGTAACCCTGCTTAGATCTTTTTCATATGCATACAATTGTGCAGGAAAAGTCTAATTTCATTTTGACAAAAGCCACATTTTTTATAGTAGTGGAACAATACAGGCTGCACTAATACATTTCAGGAACTCAGTGATTTATGTCAAATGCCTGCTGAGGTAATGTAGACGGCAAATCCAATTCTAAAGCATCTGAATAGAATACTCAGATGTGAAAGATATTGTATCTAGAGTGTCAGTTTCAACTTAGTGTTAAACTTACTGCAAGAGATTCAGTGTTCATCTCGGACAAACCCCCATGTGTTCCGATAAGTTTACAAGCAATGACATTTAAAGGAACAAAACCAAGATTAAGACTGATGACAACAATTGAATATCTGTATAATGTCAGATTCTGAGGTGACAGGAACAAGAGCAGTTACAACATATTTGATTTCTGTGTGCCGTGCTTCAGTCCTGTCAGAACAATTGAGATAATTTTCCACTAAAAAGATGTTGTTAGCTCTCAAATACCACATTGTAGTAATATCAGTTTTTCTGCACTGTTATAGCTAGTGGTAACTTCACTGTATGCAATTCCATGATGTTCCCGGATGAGCCCCCATTTCTTCAAAAAACTTAGATGCAAAAACATATAGAGAAACAAAACTTGTCTTATCACAAAACTGGACCATGCTGAGTTTTAAATTCTTCTATTCCTCCAAGTGTCTATAATGTAATTTTAAACTTGTGAAGTGACAGGAACAGGACCAATTGCAACAACGTATTTAATTTCTCTTTCGTGCTTCTGTCCTGTCAGAACAATTGAGATAATTTTGCACGAAGATGATGTTGTCAGCTCCAGACTGTATTCCCATCTATTATGTATAAGTGGAGCTCACAGTGCAGCCATTCAAACCTGACTATCAGTTGAGGACGTGTCACCTGTCGGCAGCCATCCCATATCGTTTTCCTTGACTAGCGTTTGGGCTGTACCTCCTGGCGACTTGGCAGACAAACCGTGGGTGTCTGTGTACAAGTTTCCGGTCTACACACTAGCTAAAAGTTATATATTTGTCCATACAGTTTTGTTTGTCCAAGTCTGTCTCACAAAACCGAGCCAGGAGAGTGTGAGAGAGACAAAGGGGAATGGGGAATAAGGCGGGAGTGAGCGAGCCCGAGTGCAACACCTTGTTAATCTGACAGACACAGTAAAACCATCACCGAGGGAATGAGTCGCCGTTGTCTACTTGGCCCGATAACTTGACAGATACAAGAAGCGGCAGCAGTCGTGGTTTGTTAAAGCCACTCTTGAGTCCGGCTCCCAGAGCACCTCACTAAGATAAGTATCAGGCTCACAGCCCAGACAACAGCGTTTTAGTTAAGAGTTGGGCTATCAGCAGCGGAGGACAGGCCATTAACTTTAACAACCCTATTTACATACTGGGGCTGAATGGTAAGCTACAATAAGTTCTGAGGTTAAGAACTTAGCTAAAAACACAATTTAAATGTTTCAAATGGGTTTGAAATTAACCCTTGTTAAGTCTGAAGTTAACATTTCTTGAATAATAATACAGAAGTGTTGTAAGTTTGTAATGCCACTATTCCACCAGGAAAGCCCAGTAAAACCCTGCTCCCATTCAAAACCAGTAAGTCTGGTCTTATAGTTCTTTAGAGTGTTCCAACTGTGAATTATTGCTTTTAGCTTAGTAAGTAACTTGCTAATCAACACTTGCTACTAAACTAACCCTTAATGTATTAGATATGCTACCATTTTTTATAGTTCACTTGCAAGTTGGGCTGGGTAGTTGTGCTTGTATAGTAGTGTAGTATATTTGCTGCAGGACCAATATACTCTGTAATAGTTTCTTATATGTTTTTGGTCAAAAAGTTTTACTTTTTTAGTGCATAACAGCTCATCTCTTGATGACAGCACACCTTATCAGAGGAGTAATGTTTCATGTAGCTGTTGCCACTTAGTGAGCTGACTTAATAACCCAAAACCAGAGTGAATCTCATGAAGCGACATATGCACTACAGTTTAAAGTTTGAGAACATATTTGCCTCAGATCGCTCGTGTTAGTCCTGTGGGTAGAGTTTAATGTCCATGTACTTGTAGTAATGGCCTCTAATGGTTTGTTTCTTGGCTGAAAACAAAATCAGACCCTTAGCGAGTGTGCGTACCTGATAGACGTGGTAGGCGTTAGCAGCTCGGCCCTGAAGGAAAACTGAAGGGATCCAAACGTTGATGAGAGCACGGTGAGCTCTGAGTGACACAAACAACATCATCATAAACATAAGCGCCAGCAGCAAAAGCATCAACACACTGTCATCATGTGCCTAAGAGTCCGAGGGAAATTACAGCTCACTTTTGGTAAAACATGACCCGTGCTAATGTAGCTGTAAAGAGCGTAACAGATGAATCAATGAATGTAATAAAAGTGCACTTGAGCTTTGGGCATGGTTGAATGTTGAAGTACTTAGGAGTAATTGTGCATGAAGTAAGTGGGATAAGCAACAAATGGTCTTACGTTTCAAAATCAGAGAGGCTTGGGTCATCTGAAGTCTGGCTTAAATCACCTGGAAGCTGGGAAGAGAGAGTGTAATAATAAGCAAAGGCAAGGCAAAGAATTGTGCAAAAGTAATCGATATGTAGTTACAGTATATGTGGTAGTTCTTGAGAGAGGCATGATTGCCACAACATCACATGCTTAGGTTTACAGCAGTTGATGTGGCAAAGTTATGGCAGTTAAAGTTGTGCCAGTATCAGTACAAGTATAGCAGGTGCCTAGAAACCCCAATTAGATATTAAAAATTCAAAAGATGCCACAAATGTCTGGCGTGTTTTCTGTTATTTCAGTCGCTAGCACACGAGTTGCCAGAAGTACCAGGTACAGACAGAAAGGAGAGAGCTAATGCTGCCTTTCTGTTACCTGCACACTGAATTGCACTAGTTTGACTATTTTAGTATTCTCTATGTTATCAAAAGGATCTAAAGGATTTTTTTAAATACAACTTTCTAGTAACAATTTACATAATGTACCATACAGTTCCATATGGTAACTTCATCTTGTATTTTTTCATATGTGCCACAGCTACAGGCTTTTTGTGGCAATAAGCATTCTGCTGTCAGGGCTGCAGTGTTACTGAGGATCTTTCAGTGATGTAAGGTTGCAAAGACAAGTTTAGTCCTTTTGTTAATGTCTTTCTAATGTTTATGCGGTTAGCTCATTAAGTTTCAATCACATTTCTCTTGAGGAGCCACATGTCAGGCCCAGGTGGAGAAAAGCCAGACACTAAAAACTATGGAGAATAGAGAATAGAGCCGGTCACAAGCAGACAAAAAAAGTGTCTGACTTTTGGTCATCTTTTGGGAACTGCAGCAATCAGAGGCCAGAGCCATTTGTAGTTAGGACGGTCACACTTACAGGGATAGAGGCAGTGAGAGCGGTCCAGCAGAACAGGGCTGGAGCAGAGGGATAAGAGTCCTATCTCCAGCCTGAGGCTCCAATCACTGCTAATGTATCCCTGTGTATGTGAGAGGGAGGGTCCAGACTGCTGCAAGCTATCCTGAGCATGACCAGATGTTGCTGTTCTGTTTGTTGTCATTGTAGAAGGCAACTTTGAAAGTACTGAGCAAAAGTAGGATGCTTCAAATACATTCTAAGAAGTACACTGTTAGTTTTAGCCTCAGTGCGCAAACAAAAGCTATATACAAGTAAAACTAATAAAAAATATCTGAGTTGGCAGTTTGACAATGACAAAGTATGTTCAATGTTCCATTTAATCCTGAATTTTAAGTCTAACACAGACTAACAGAGTTATCACAGCACCCGTTAGTGAGTGAGATATATTAGGCAGCAAGTGAACATTTTGTCCTCAAAATGAGTTAGAGGAAGGGAAAACTGGCAATCATAAGGATTTGAGTGAGTTTGACAAAAGCAAAAATACAGATGGCTCGACGACTGGGTCAGAGCATCCCCAAAACTGCAGCTTTTGTGGGGTGATCCCGTCTTCAGTGGCCAGTTTCTATCAGAAGTGGGCTAAGGAAGGAACAGTAGTGAACTGGCGAAAGGTGTCACAATACACTGTGCATTGCAGTTTGTTGCGTACGGGCTGCATATTGGGCGGGTGGTCACAACACATACTATTATGACGACTAATGTTGGGCAAGTGGTCATATTGATTGATATATGTATATTAGTATTTTTGGCCATTTTTGCCTTTACTTACAGCAAAAGTGACAATAACAAAACTGTTATGAGGATATCAAGTACACCTGAGGTGGTTTGGAACTTGTTTTGAACTCCATCCATCCATCTTCTACCGCTTTATCCGGAGCCGGGTCGCGGGGGCAGCAGTCTAAGCAAAGATGCCCAGACTTCTCTCTCCACAGACACTTCCTCCAGCTCTACCGGGGGCACCCCAAGGCGTTCCCAGGCCAGCCGAGAGACGTAGTCCCTCCAGCATGTCCTAGGTCTTTCCCGGGGCCTCCTCCCAGTGGGACATGCCCGGAACACCTCCCCAGGAAGACGTCCAGGAGGCATCCGAAACAGATGCCCGAGCCACCTCAACTGACTCCTCTCGATGTGGAGGAGCAGCAGCTCTACTCCGAGCTCCTCCCGTGTGACTGAGCTCCTCACCTTATCTCTAAGGGAGCGCCCAGCCACCCTGCGGAGGAAACTCATTTCAGCCGCTTGTATCCGGGATCTTGTCCTTTCGGTCATGACCCAAAGCTCATGACCATAGATGAGAGTAGGAACGTAGATCGACCGGTAAATCGAGAGCTTCGCCTTTCGGCTCAGCTCCTTCTTTACCACAACAGACCGATACAACGACCGCATTACTGCAGACGCTGCACCGATCCATCTGTCAATCTCACGCTCCATCCTTCCCTCACTCGTGAACAAGACCCCAAGATACTTGAACTCCTCCACTTGAGGCAGGAGCTCTCCTCCAACCTGGACAGGGCAAACCACCCTTTTCCGGTCGAGAACCATGGCCTCGGACTTGGAGGTGCTGATTCTCATCCCAGCCGCTTCACACTTGGCTGCAAACCGCCCCAACACATGCTGAAGGTCTTGGCTTGAAGCCAACAGGACAACATCATCCGCAAAAAGCAGAGATGAAATCCTGTGGTTCCCAAACCAGACTCCCTCCGGCCCCTGGCTGCGCCTAGAAATTCTGTCCATAAAAGTTATGAACAGAACCGGTGACAAAGGGCAGCCCTGCCAGAGTCCAACATGCACTGGGAACAGGTCTGACTTACAACCGGCAATGCGAACCAAACTCCTGCTCTGTTCGTACAGGGACCGGACAGCCCCTAGCAGAGGGCCTCGGACCCCATACTCCCAGAGCACCCCCCACAGGATACCACGAGGGACACGATTGACCGCCTTCTCCAAATCCACAAAACACATGTGGACAGGTTGGGCGAACTCCCACGAACCCTCAAGCACCCTATGGAGGGTATAGAGTTGGTCCACTGTTCCACGATCGGGGCGAAAACCGCACTGTTCCTCCTGAATCCGAGGTTCGACTATCGGCCGAATTCTCCTCTCCAGTACCCTGGAATAGACTTTCCCGGGGAGGCTGAGAAGTGTGATCCCCCTATAGTTGGAACACACCCTCCGGTCCCCCTTCTTAAAAAGAGGAACCACCACCCCGGTCTGCCAGTCCAGAGGCACTGTCCCCGACTGCCACGCGATGCTGCAAAGACGTGTCAGCCACGACAGCCCCACAACATCCAGAGACTTGAGGTACTCAGGGCGGATCTCATCCACCCCCGGTGCCCTGCCACCGAGGAGCTTTTTAACCACCTCGGTGACTTCAGCTTGGGTGATGAACGAGTCCACCTCTGAGTCCCCAGCCTCTGCTTCCTCAACGGAAGACGTGTCGGTGGGATTGAGGAGATCCTTGAAGTATTCCTTCCACCGCCCGACAACCTCCCCAGTCGAGGTCAGCAGCCCCCCACCTCCACTGTAAACAGTGTTAGCGAAGCACTGCTTTCCCCTCCTGAGACGTCGGACGGTTTGCCAGAATTTCTTCGAGGCCGACCGATAGTCCTCCTCCATGGCCTCCCCGAACTCCTCCCAGACCCGAGTTTTTGCCTCCACAACTGCCCGGGCTGCAGCACGCTTGGCCTGCCGGTACCCGTCGGCTGCCTCAGGAGTCCCACGAGCCACATTACAAACTGAGTGATTAAAAAAAAAAAAAAAAAAAAAAAAAAAAAAGGGTTTTCTAATTTTACATGGAGAGTATTTGTGTGGACACTTCCTTAGAGAATATGCTTAATCATGTTGTGTAATCAAAAAGGGATCTGAAGTGTTAATCCGTAAAGAGGAATTAATGCATGCACACAGATTATGTACTCATTTGTAGTAGAGGAAGCATCTTGATACATAGATACAGAATCTATTTAGTGCTGACATACATACATTCATTAATCACTTCATTGCAGTCACAGTTAGGAAACAGAATGAACAAACAGGCTTAATTCTTTCATTTGCTGTTAAACGTGCCTTTTAAAACATAGATGTATGCATATTAGGAGGCCAGACTAAAGACTGTTGTGCATCATTAAGTAAATATAAAGGGAATAAAAACAATGTTATAAAATCAAACTGCTCTGTGTCTGTGATGGCTCTTTTATGAATGAGGAAATTATGAATGATTCTAAAACTCCTTCAAAAAGCAAAAGATGAGGAGAGAAACTAGAGCAGCTGGAAAACTTGACTACGGTATCTTTATGAGCTAAGTTGTACAATCACTGAACCCCAAAATCGATTTCTCAAGGTTAACACACTTGGGCAAATAATAATCAGACACCACAAAAGGTCAAGAAATTTCTAGTTAACCTTTAATGGTGGCTGTTACTGTTTAGGAAATTTGCAAAGGGGGCCACTGAAGAGGAGGAAGATTAAATGAAAGTACAGAAATGGAAATGTGTGTGTGTAAATCTTCTTACCGGTCCTCGCAGGTCAATGAGTTCCTGTCTCATCTGGACAATGAGGTGGTCTTTGGCCATGAGGGATCGGTACAGGCGTTCATTAAACTCGATGAGCTCGCCGTGCATCTCGGCCACCTGTGAGGAAAACATTAAGAGAAGAATTAGCATGCAGCTCACAGATATACAAATATTCAGGATAAAAGGTACACAGAATTTTTCCCAAGTTTGTGGTGCTGGGTGGAATGTGTCCTTGATGATGGAAGTCGCGCTTATCCAGCATTGGAACAGCACACATTGCTGTCACATACTACATAATAAAAGCCTGTTGGAGAGCTAATTTCAGTCCACCTCAGAATCAACAAAATGGTCAAGGTTGGTGGGGCTTTTTTTTTTTTTTTTTTTTTTTTTTTAATGGCTGTATTAGCAGGTCATGTGACATTATTTGAGATGTGCATACCCAAGAAGGGATCCAAAATGTGATAAAACACATTTGAAGCTTTGAAGTTAAAACTGTTAAACAAAGGCTGATCTAAACTAGGCCTGTAAGAATAAAACAGCACCTTTAATTCTAATGTGCCACAATTTGATTCAAGGCTCTGACTGGGCAATTATTCTGACATTCCCATAATTCCATTTCCATTAAAGCAGGTCTTTGCAATACAGATATTACAAATATTAATACTGCAACAATGATATGATACAAGAATGCACACAGTTCTCCACAGC
Source organism: Bostrychus sinensis (assembly GCA_020698575.1). Lineage (NCBI taxonomy): Eukaryota > Metazoa > Chordata > Actinopteri > Gobiiformes > Eleotridae > Bostrychus > Bostrychus sinensis. The sequence goes on along the minus strand of CM036260.1, from coordinate 10,508,591 downwards.
TGTTTGTCCAGTCAAGAAGGGGGGCAGGGATGTGTCCATTTCTTCCAGAGACCATTATCATTTCTTAAGTCTTTATTCACAATCGGTATTTCCAGCATCTGTTTAACACTCAAAAGACAGTAGCGCCCCAGTTGAGATATAATGGATGCTGTCAGCGGGACACATTGCGAGGAACCGTCCTACCCCTGACAGAGATGGGACGGGCGCCACAGGGAGAAGCAGACAGAGGAGCCGAAGCCTATCCTAAATAGACTCCTGCCAGCCCGATAATCAATTGTCTTCAGCTCTAACTAACCTTGACATGGCGTTATCCACATCCCACTGAGTGTGTGTGTTTGAGAGGGTATGCTAATGCAGTCTGGTTAGCATGTGTGTATTTGGGGATTTTTTTCTGTCTTACTGGACAGACAGTGGACAGTGGTGAGGAGTGAGGCTCAAGTCTTGTTCCTTTTACTGACCCCTTGTGCTAAAATCTCCTGGGATATTCCTATCTTGCAACAATCAATTCCTTTTTCAAAAAAATCTTGTAACCAGAGCATTTCTGATCCAAACCAAAAACAAATCAGTTCTTTCTTGGCTCATTACTTTATTTATCATGGATCTAGAAATTTTAGGTTGATGTGTTGTTATTCACCTCACCCATTAATGACAATTTAGCAGCTCTTCAGAAAAAACAAGCAACCATTAACTTTTGCACACCTTTTCAACCTTATTATTCTCTGCCTAATTATAGTTTTATGTATAATCAATGTTTTTAGCCAGGGCCATTTTGCAGTGCTCTGTGCACTTTGTCTTGCTGCTTGTTTCTCTTGTAATAAGTGCATGTTCTATTCAAGTTACTTAACATTTTCAATTAGACCTTGAGGCTCCTCGCACATTTAACATATTGATTCATGTACTCAAATTGGCTGGCTCACAGACCGCTGTTGAGCTGCACCTTCCTATTAATTATAGACTCAATGTGGTAACAAGTAATTGCAGCAGTGGTATTTACCAAAGAGTTCTCACACATTTTTAATCCATCGATAATACTATCTAGCCAGTCCGTGAAAGTAAATATTACCAAGTTAAAAGAGCATCAATAAATAGATATAAAAAGCAAAAAAAAATGGGGCCATCTGAGGAACATGTAACAGGCAGGGAGTGTTCAGTCAGTTCTTTTAATGTAATGGTTGTAATGGCATTAGGAACTGAATGTTTAGGCAGCATTCATCTTACTATAAAAAATGTATGTTTATAGTGTTTATAATTAACCCCTGGAGCTATGAAGAGGCACTGACAGTCACAAGGTAAAAACATTTCATAATATAAACATCGCTGTCTTTTAAGAGTGCTGCTGGATTTATCTGAAAAATTAACAACAGCTGATAAGTTGGTCATTTTATCACAGAAAGATAAGACATGTTCCTAACATTTTAACAGCGTTGTTACCTGGGAAATAGGCACATTCCTCTAAGGTTTTATTTTAGCTGTTATTGCATTCCTTTCAAATTTTGCCAGTTATCACTCACTGCTAAGTAGTTTTGAAACTAACACAGCCTTGTTAGAAATGCATTGTGGGTAATATACTTCAGCAAAGTCCGCTTCAATCCACACTCACTAGAAGTGCACAGTCAAGTGCGTGGTGAAGTGTGGTTCTGAACGCTGAAGAGAATTGGGACACACTAAACACTTGAAAGTGTGAGTATTGGGACAGGGCCATCAGTCTTAAGCTGCAATGGTAAAGATATAGAACCCAGACGTGGTAATGTTTAAGTTCAGGGGTAAATGCTGTATACATTAAGCCACAAAGCCTTATAGCAATAGTTTAAGCAGAAATTCAAGTCTCTGTATTTACTAGTCAAAACTGAAGTCAAAATTAAAACTGAACAAAGAGTAAAGCAGGAATAAAAAGGTTAAATTAGAGCTGAAACAAAGCTAACCAGGGCTAAATTGAGTTGGCAAAATCAAGTAAGTTTTTTAAATATTTGTATCTGATCACAGTGTAGTTTAATAGAAAGTTCTGATAAGACAAAGAAGGATCAAAGTGTTATTGTGATACATATACTGCAGTTCTTGCAATACAGAAATAGGGCTTACTGATCTTGTGATAAAAATACATTTGCAATATATTTTGCAACCCTATAGTACAAATTAGTACCATTACTTTAGGAGTTATCTGACAAACAGACAAATTAAACATCACAGCCTTGGTAGAGTCAATAAAATTGTAAGAATGGTGGTCATATTCATGATGCAGAGCCATTATTTAAAAAGTGCATTAACGTAGACATAGCCTCATTTCAATTAATCTGTAGTACATGGAGTCCAACCACTGTTCATCTTTGTTCATTTTAAGGTCAGGAAAATGTCAGCCTTTTGAACCCTGTCACCGTCCCTGCCGGTCCTCCACACATTAGCCATTCATCACCTCTATTTATTTAGGCCCCACAACTCTTAAATAGGACGTTATAAAAGAGGGAATTAATTTTAAGCGTGAAGAAACCCAATTAATTCTCAGCGAGAGGCAGCTAATCAGTTTGTCATTCGGTGGCAGTGTGTTCGTTTAGCACGCTAACTCGACCGGGCTCTACAGTGAGCAGGAGGTGGATGCCGACATGCTACTGTTACCAATCTGTTGAACAGGCTAATTGATCTTGCCTACTGTTATTAACATGAGGTCGTTAAGATGCAGTTCCTAATAAGGCACCATGACGGACCTTATTTCAGATGGGTACCAGCCGACCTTTCTCTAAGTCAAGGCCACCGAATTTATATGAAGGAGAAATAATTACTCTCCACAGGAACCAAAAATGACTTATACCTACTAGTTCAGGTGTAAATGCTCTATCTATTTAGCCACAAAGTCCTTTTACACAGATCAGGCATAACATTATGACCACTGGCAGGTGAAGTGAATAACACAGATTATCTCTTCATCATGACACCTGATAGTGTGTGGGATATATGAGACAGCAAATAAACATTTTGCCCTGTGTTGCGTTAGAAGCAGGAAAAACAGGCAAATGTAAAAAATTTGAGTGAGTTTGACAAGGGTCAAATTGTGAGGGCTAGACGACTAGTTCAGAGTGTCTCCAAAACTGCAGCTCTTGTGGGTTTCCTGGTCTGCAGCCGTCAGTATTTATCAAAAGTGGACCAAAGAAGAAACAGTGGTGAACCGGCAATGGGTGATGCTAGGGGCGAGCGAAAGCTGGCTTGTGTAGTCCCATCCAACAGAGGAGATACACATTGCATTGCATTTTGTTGCGTATGGGGCTGCATATTCAGTAGGTGGTCATAATGTTATACCTGAACAATGGTGAAGAATCCACAAGAAAATACCTGAATCCAGACAGTGATCTGTTATTACCAAATAGTAATCATTTGTTCCTTTACTGATCCCTTATGGCTGGAGTATTGATGTGGGATATTCTTTTAATGGTACAGAATATTTTCAAAGAAGCCCTAGATCCATATGTTTTGGATGCATACCAAAAACTATACATCTGTTCCAGTTGTGAAAAATTAAATTCAACAATTATTTTTTAGGTATCTTGCTAACAGACAAATAAACCAAAGAAAAACATTTAAAAAATGAAAAAATAATCAATCTATTAACAAATAAGCAACATAAATAAATTAAAAGCTACAGTGGTTGTCAAGATACTGCAATAGAGCATCATACATTTATGCTTGACTTTAATTGCAGAAATATATTGAATAACAGTGATAAGAATTGACTGAAAACATAAGAACTAGTGACATTAATTAGATTGCGGCCCCAAAATGAAATCTCATCAACAAACTACTGTCTACTCTGGCTGTGTCACATTCTCCTTCCCTCCCTTTCACAACCTAAGAGCGGTCTGGTTAAGAAAGTAATGGAGTGGCTCTCAGTTTCAAATGTGAAAAGCCTTCACTGGAAGACAATACAACACATCACAGAGAATCTGACAGCTCAACAGTCAGCCCAGTGGAAACCTGTCAGAGCGGGACTTGTTGTTGGTACATGCTTCAGGATACAGACTTTAGGCAAGCCGACTGAAGTCACAGCACTGAGCCTCAGGAGGGGAATCCCAGGGCCATCCCACAGAAAAGGTCTGCCTCAGGGTGTGGGGATGAAGGAGCAAAATAAGAAGCATGTTTAAACAAGTATAGCAACTCTTTGTTTCGTGCTAAAATGTGCTCCAGTTCCAGCTTTTATTTTCTTAAAAAGGTAAAACTAAATCTAATTGCACTCTTTACTGTTTTTTTGGTGTAATGTAGCCAAAGATGGAGTAGACATTTTCTCTGTATTTTCAGTAGCTACTGATTCAGTGTTGGCAAGCAGTGTACACTGCCAAACAGCCAATAGAAGCATGTAATTTCTAATCAAGGAAATTATTTTTGATGCTTACATACAAATTCAATGTATGACATGTAGAATCTATGGAGTGCACATTTTTGAATATCTATGTCTTTAAGCCCCTCCCTTATTTACGGTGAGCTCTGATTGGACAAATAAATCACAGTATTCAAGTGACTTAAGGCCTTTTCAGTCACTTGATTGAAAAAGCAACAGCAGTATTTAGGGCTCTTCAGTGAGACTATAATTATGCCATTTTTCCAATATTATCAAAGAGGCTAAATACATAAAAACAATGTCTGGCATTGTAATAGAAAATGAGTTGAGTGAGAGCAGGTTATATAAAATACTCCAATTGTTTTTATGACCTCTAGTGTAGAGAGAAAATGACCAGCACTCTCTTGTGGCAAACGTTTTGTCGACCTCTTCACCACCATAAATGCCTTGTATGAGCATGACCTCCAAATGTCTTTAGAAATAAAACACAATAATATGGTTATTCTCAAGGTAACAAAGACAAATTGGTCTCATTTATTCTCTTGTACTGGAAAAACAAGCAGCAAACTGGACAAGAACAGGACAAGACCTTAACCAATGTCACTACAGACCTTAACCAACATCAGTACAGACCTTAACCGATGTCAGTACAGACCTTAACCGATGTCAGTACAGACCTTAACCAACATCAGTACAGACCTTAACCGATGTCAGTACAGACCTTAACCGATGTCAGTACAGACCTTAACCGATGTCAGTACAGACTTTAACCAACATCAGTACAGACTTTAACCGATGTCAGTACAGACCTTAACCAACATCAGTACAGACCTTAACCGATGTCAGTACAGACCTTAACCAATGTCACTACAGATCTTAACCAAGATCAGTACAGACCTTAACCGATGTCAGTAGACCTTAACCGTTGTCAGTACAGACCTTAACCAATGTCACTACAGAACTTAACCAACATCAGTACAGACCTTAACCGATGTCAGTACAGACCTTAACCGATGTCAGTACAGACCTTAACCAATGTCACTACAGACCTTAACCAACATCAGTACAGACCTTAACCGATGTCAGTCCAGACCTTAACCAACATCAGTACAGACCTGGGGGGCACGGTGGCAGAGCGGTTAGCGTTCTCCCTTCCCAGCAAGAAGGTTCGAGCCCCAGGCCGACCAACACACCATCACACGATCTCTCTGGGTGGAGTCTGCATGTCCTCCCCATGTTACCGTGGGTTCTCTCTGGGTACTCCGGCTTCCTCCCACCGTCCAAAGACATGCATGTGTAAGGTGAATTGGTGACTCTAAATTGACCCTAGTGAATGAATGTGAGAGTGAATGGTTGTCTGTCTGTGTTTGTCTCTGTGTCAGCCCTGCGACAAGCTGGCCCCTGTCCAGGGTGTACCCTGCCTACGGCCCAAAGTTACTGGGATAAGCTCCAGTCACCCGTGACCCCTAACGGGAATAAGCCGTAGAAAATGAATGAATGTCAGTACAGACCTTAACCAACAGCAGTACAGACCTTAACCGATGTCAGTACAGACCTTAACTGATGTCAGTACAGACCTTAACAAACATCAGTACAGACCTTAACCAAAGTCATTTTTTTGTTTTACGAATGTTATAGAATCAGGGGCACAAATAACTTGTAGCTAGTACTTTATTTGTTCTCTGCATTCAACCCATCCTTTTAATGCTGCTGGGGCAACCTGTCAAGAGCAGTGGGCCCGGAAATCCATATTCAAAACAGAAATATGGATAATACTTTATAATATAACTACTACACACAATATGGGGTATTAGTGAGGTAGTGGTACTAGTAACTAATTCATTCATTAAATAAACTCATGTTAATATCTAATTTGCCAGAGAAAAGAGACCAAAGTAGAGCAACGGTGCAAGCTGCTGTTTTCTATCACAACATTGATTTATATCACAGGTAGCTAGTAAGATGCCTCCACAGTGCTGAGGACATCACTTTACCTGTCACTCACAGGTCAAACATTCTAAAACACCACACACACTACCTACCTCTCCTTCTTCACACTCCACCTTCTGCCCCTGCCCTCCTGCCACCATCTTTACAGAATCTCTTTGTGCTCTTTCTTGCTCTCATCTCTCCCAATTTATGATCAAATCAAAGCCACACTGAGCAGAGCTGGCCTCAATCAAAAAGGCCAAGAAAGCCCCGGCTGAGCTGCAAGCCCCCAAAAAAGATACAAGGAGAAGGAGAAACAGGGAAGTGGAGCAGCAGTTCGAGGGTGACCTAAACTATAAACCTTAATTAGACACATACAATAAATGGGGGGGTGATGAAAGGAGGTCAGCAGGAGGGAGTAGTGTGTTCAGAAAAGGGTACAAGTAGTCAGTGAATAGATCCACCAGTAAAAAAAGTGGATACTGTACTTGTGCAAAGGAAAGTTGACAGCCGCTCCTAAAAATACACACAGCCTTCTGGTCATAATAATCTTTACATTGGGAAAGAGCCTCCCAGTCTTGGCAAATTAATCAACTTGAAAACAAAGCAGAAATCTATTTTGGGTTATTCGGCTTCTTTTATCTTTGTGCTGCAAGTGCAAATGAACCAGAGAAGCATGTTGGAATTAGAAATGGACAATTACAATAAAACGCTGATCTAGGATAAAGCCAGGACGTAAAAGAGTCTTTTTTGGGTGTTGCAGACTGTCATATCTTTGGGTCCAGTCATTCTAAAAAAACAAGGGGTTTAAAAATGTCAGTTATGAATTCTTGATCAGGAAATGTAAATTATAGAGTGGTGTGCAGTGATTTTTAAATGTATATTTAAAGGACAGACATGGGGAGTAGATATTGTGCCACATTGTCAAAGAAAAGTGTTAATCTAGACACATTAAATTTGACATCCTTTTAGACATTTCATTTCCTCAAAATGATCACATAAGGTTTGTTGTTGTGTCCACAGTGTTGAGTCATTAAGTCATCATGACTTGATGTGCAAGACGAGTCAACAAAAGGAATCCAAGTGGGGTCATGGTGTTGAGGTGCATGTCCAAATCTGAATCACTATAGGGTCTGAGTCAAGTGCAAGTCGCAAAACAGAACAGACTGACATATAATTGGGACTTTAGATTTGTACATGCCAATTTCATATCATTCTAGGAGGATGTTTTGATTTCATTCTTTTCTTTTATTGTTAGCATATTTTTTGTTTGTGCAAAAAGTTATGTCAGAGGTACACACATAAGAATAGGCACATTTATTCAAACAAACTCAGAGAAAGAAAGCCACTGCTCATGTTCAAATGTGACGACTACACAACATGCTCTGTCTGCCCCATTAAATATTATATGTTTTATCTTAACTTCATACAGCCAAGTAACCCGCCGCCGGGATATTTTCCCATGTTCGTCAGTCACGTCTGTCATGCTGGGAGTTATGAGGTGTCCTCATAGGGACAGTAAGGCTGCATTTAGTGTGTGATGAGCAAAACAGACTCAAGTGCAAGTGCCCAAGTCTTAATGCAGGTTATCAAGACTGAGTCTAAGTAAAGTCCAAGTTGAGTCATGAACCCCAATGTCTTATGCAGCAGTCAGTTGTAATTCTGCAAAACATTGTTCGGAGTAAAAAAAATGCACATAAACACCTGCACAAGTCAGAAAAAGAATTCAGAAATGTGTTTTTATAGACTTTCTAGACATAGCAGAAGAGTAGCTGTTTAATTAAGTAGCATTTTGTACTTTACCTCTTTCATTAAACGTTACTTATGATGAGTCTACTTTAAGTCTACTTACTATTTATTCTGTGAGATTTGTTAACCGATAACTAAAAGCATTACTGACTATACCTCCGTTGGGCTATAAATAGTTGCAATACAATACATATTCCAACTGGCCTTGAAGCTCTCAAACACTATCTGGATTTAAGACCCAACTTTACTTCTCCCCCAAGTGACTTTGTTGCATCGCTTACAAATTGGACCCTTAAAAATAATATCTTTAAGTTTCAGGACCAATGCTACCGTCAAATCAGAGGAACAGCAATGGGAGATGCATATGCCCCAAACTATGCAGGACTCTACATGGGCCTAAGGGAAGAAAGACAAGCTCCACAATATTAATCCGTTTTTACAATGTATTCAATGGTATGGCCGTTATATAGACAATTTATTCTTTATTTTTAATGGTACTGAAAAACAACTTAAAGATTTCCATGTGTATCTTAATAAAAACAACCAAAACATCAAATTGAGCCTTGGGTACAGTAGAGAGATTATTAGTTTCCTTGATCTCAAAATCTCGATTGATTCAGAGGGGCAAATACATACCTCCTTATTTTGCAAAACTAGTGACAGGAATACCATCTTAAAGGAAGAGTTTCCACCCTAAGCCACTCATTTCGAACATCCCATATGGCCAATTCCAAAGGCTGAAAAGCATATGTGACAGCCCCAGTGATGAAACACAAGCTACTGACATGTATCATTGTTTTTTTAATTAGGGGATATAATAAGACAAACCTTGACCGAGCCCTCACAAAAGTAAAAACCATCAATAGAAAAGACCTCTTGAAAAAAGGACAAAGACGATATAACAAGAAACATTCCATTGTCTTTTCAACTCAATTTGGGGACTTGGCCTATGAAGTCAGACGCATCATCACAAAAAGTTGGGATATTTTATTTAGCAATCCCACGCTCCAACCAATGTCCAAAGACTTCCCCATGTTTTCTTACAGGAGAGCATCAATATGAAAAGACCACCTAGTCAAAAGCCCTGTAAGTGTACCTAAACAAAAAACATGGCTGTCTTAAAAAAGTGGTACCTATATATGTGGAAACTGCAATTATTGTAACAAGACTTGTTTAATGATGTTTTCCACCAAAAAATCTATATGTGTAAAGAGTTTGCCAACTGCAATACCTCCTATGTAATATACCCACTTGAGTGTGAATGTGGTTGTTTTATATAACCAAGTGAAAAAACTTCATATCTCATGCACATGAACGCAGCATAAAAAGAATTGTCCAAAGTTGTCCAAGTTTGAGCTTTCAAAACGTAGCTCCAAGTCAAGCCATTGAGGCATGAAAGTCACAAAAATTATTAAAATGTCATATAAATACAGTATAGGCATATTTATGAGAGTACATACTAATATGTATATAATGCCTAAATCTTAGTGACAGAAGTAAAAACCTTTTATGCAGCTTGTCCTAGAAGTGAGGAGAAACGCACTTGCATTGCTGAAACTGAAAGGGAACTGAACTCAAAACAGTCCAGCACTGTCTTATTGTAAACCTATATGCAGCCTGTTCCTTTATTTTCAGCCTGTCTGTGACTCACTTGAGCACAGCTGCTGCAAACAGGAAGCACCCAGACTGAGAGACAGAAAAAAATAAATAAATAAATTTAAAAAAAAAAGAGTGTGAGAGAGGACTGATATAGACATCACAAGCTGTGCCGTCCACTCTGAAGCCGGCTGAAAAAAACAAACTAAAAAGAGGCAGATGAAGTGGGAGCGCCTGAGAGCAGCAGATGGACCAATAGAAAATGCCCCAAAATAGGTGGTGATACAAAAAGGCTAAATCTGGTCTAGAAAACAGTTGAGCTTTTTTTGTCAGAGGACTTCGGATCACACGTTTTTGGGTTATGTTGACTTTGAAATGTTAAAGTACAGTCTGTCAGCTTCCATTTGGGCTGTTTTCATCAGCGCCGGATGAACTAAAGCTCTCTCTTGCTGCATGCTCACCCCGCACACCAGAAATATTTGGACAGATTAAGATTAGGTTTCATCAAAATAAAGTCAGTTCCACTTTCCCAAATTGTAATGGACACTGACATGGTGATTTTGGTACAAGGTAAAAGATTTCATAACAGTTAGCCTTTAGTTTTGGATTAGCACGGAACTTAAAACACTTTTTGTACATTGATGTCATAATATAACCATATGATTTACACACTTTTTTGCTGCTAAACCTGTATGACCCGTTCTTTAGATATTTTCATTTCTTTTTTATTTTATTGATTAGCTACAGGGATCATATAAACAGGTACCAAATGTTGGCCAGTTTGTGGCATACATTTATATGACTATTACTACGACTAATAGTTTTTAGATTATTTTTTTCTAATGGTAACTGGAGTCAAACAGCAGTGAGATAACAGCAAATGCTACATACACACTGTACACGCAGCCTCGCCAGAAGTCATCAGCCCCTCCCCTTGCTAACTTTTACTAAACAGACTAGTGTCGACATGCACTGTGTCCCAGCAGAGGACAGTGTCCCAGAGTTTCAGTCAGTTTCTGCTGGACTTTAGCTCAGAGTTTGCATATATATTTAGCGTGTAACAGAGTGGTCGAGAGTACGAGGTGAGAGAGGGAGACGAAAGAAGCAGCGCCATGAATGCCGTAAACAGTGAGAATGAGCGTGAGGTTAAACCTGAGTCTGACTCACAGTGGGATAATGTGGGAAGCATACGGTGCTCTGAGACGAGGAGGAGCCCCTCCGTTTCCTTAAAGCACCAAATAAAACGTACTGGCGGCTCCAAGAAGTGACGCACGAGAGCTCCCTGTCAGATACCTTGGTTTCTAAGATTTATACAGTTATCTTACCGTAACGTTTATAATCCCGAATAATTGTATAATTGGTTAATCCTGACATCCCTAATTCCAAGATGACAATACCAGGATTCATTGAGCTCAAATTGTGAAAGAATGATTTAGGAAGCATGAGACAGCAATTTCAGGCAAGGATTGGCCACCACAGAGTCCAGACCTTAACCCCACGGAGAATCTTTGGGATGTGCTGGAGTGACTGCTTAGCCAAAAAACACTAGTTGTTTGTCAGAGATTTAGCTTTGATTACAGCACGCATTTGCTGTGGCATTGTTTCAATAAGCTCCTGCAATATCACAACATTTATTTCTGTCCAGCTTATATTTTTTGCCAAGATCTTGTATTGATGATGGGAGAGTTGGAGCAGCGTAAAGTCTTCTCCAGCACATCCCAAAGATTCTCAGTGGGGTTAATGTCTGGACTCTGTGGTGGCCAGTCCATGTATGAAAATGATGTCTCATGCTCCCTGAACCACTCTTTCAGATAATATTTTTATGAAAGTTTTAGGAATGGTCAAAACAGGTGAGAGAAGAAATGAGTTTTTGCTGTGAATCTGCCACAAGGGGTCAGTAAAGAAACGTTTTATTACAATTTTTTTCATTATGAGACTTATGAGCTTTTTGGGACAAAGGATAAAGCATTTACCCTATAAACCAGAATATCTTTGGTTCAAGTCCAGGCCTGGGCACTAGTTCACTAAAATCAATTCATAAGTCTTTGCATTTCTGCAAAATGTAGGCCTAATATATAAAAAAGGATTGTTCACAGAGTGTGATGATTTTAACTTTGAGATATTTCAAATGAAGATATTTTCCACTTCACAATTCCTCACTTTCCAGCCTATATCTCTATCTGAAGATTATGCATGTGAATTCAGCGCCTACTGACTCACAAGCTTAACGCTGCTGAGCCACTGTGAAGTATGTGTGGATTACAAAGACTGCAGTTAATCAAGTTAGATGCTTTACCGACTTTAAAACATCACAGCACGGCTTCAGATCTCCTTCTTCTACACCATCCCACACCTTCAGACGGCATCATCTCCCCCTGAACTCAAAAAAGACTAGAACATACGTGCTCATCTTTAGGCTCCGTGCCATAACATTAAGATTTAATATAATCATGGTACCATGTAGGTGGTCTTAAATTATTAATTCCATTAATTTGAACTGAAAGAATATGCTATCAAATTTAAAAAGATACATGAAAATTAATCTTTTACAACACTGTCTTTCAAACAACATGAGAGGACTTTACAAAATTGAATCTTAACAAAAATCATTTAGGTAAAGGCCAATTTAATAAGGTGAGGGTAGGTCTTTGTACTCAGAAGTACTTCAAAGCAGATTCACCTCGATTATTCTGTGAGAAATCTCATGCATAATATAGTGGTTTTGCTTTTTAAAGGGCCACATTCACTTGCATTATAACATGCTTGGTATATGCATTCAGTTGGTACTGCAACTCAGCTCAAGAAAGATTGTAATTGTTCTTGCTCTCAATGTTGTTTGCAGTTAATTAATGAGCTTGAGGATTAAAGGGAAAGTCCCCGATCCCACTGGAAGTTTCGACCCAAATCTCCACAGCATACGCCAGCACTTGACTTCCAGGGCTCCAGACTGCTTCCAAATGCTCGCATTTTGCGACCATTTTATGGGTCTGTGCGAGTAATTTTTTCTAGCTACTCGCACACATGCGACCTGTGGCTGAACTCACACAGGCTCAGGCTGCAATGTCATGTTTTTGTCCAGTTTGACCCACAGCAATAGGGAATATCTGGAATTTGTCTGAGGCTAAACTTCATTCACATTTGTTTTCTCGTAAAAAGATGCTTATACACGACACCGCGCCGGTCGTTTCCTCCACATTTTTTTTTCTGTTGCCCTGGAGACTGCGTCATTACGCACTCAAAGAGTGGCTTTTGACAAAAAAAAGCACTGAAACCACTATTAACTAATTCAATGCTGTGTCCAGCTGAGGAGAGAGGCACAGAGAGGCACATTCTTCATTCTGTACATATTTCAATTAAACTGAGAGCCTGTTAAGACAGGGGCAATTTAATATTTGTGATACAGATTTTTGGCATGCGCCCCTAAATTTTCTGCTTGTGCCCCTAAAAATTTTCAGTCAGAGGCTACAGTGCTCCTGGCAAAAAAAAAAACGTTAGTCTGGAGCCCTGGCTTCTCAAAACAACACAACAGACAGGAAAGTGCACCAGGGGAAAACAAATAATGTATGAACTGATTGCAAATACTGTCACAACACCCTTACTGAAATAGTTCTTTCTTTGAGCTCAAAACTGTGGGTTGAGGGCATGACTTTATTGGATACAGTTACTGTACCAGCCTTTACCCCTAAACTAAAGGAACCTGGATTTTTACAGAAGATCCTAATATTATATTTTTAACATTGCCTTGATGAAGGTCTGAATGAGTGTTTCAGTTACTGGACACTTCATATGGTCCACAGGTTTCACTATTCTTGAATGTGACTATACAGTATGTGGATAATTGCCTTTTATTTTGAGCCTTTAATTGACAGATATATTGGGGGCAGACTGGAAACAGGCTCAGAAAAAGTGAAAACACATTTGAGCAAATTGGCCCAAGCCTGATTCAGACCTGGGTCACTCAAGTACATGGTACCAGGTGAGCCACCGCCGAGGTGCCCTGAAGATTTTTTAAGCTGTGCCTAATAAAGTGGGCCATGGGTTTGTATGTAACATGGTGGGCCTCTAGAAAGCGAGTGGCCAAAATTTCATAAACTAATACTTTTCAGTAGGACCTGTTTTCATACCTAATGAAGAGCCATCCTGCTTTTCAGAGTCTGTAATGGTTTGTTGAATAAGCATGTCCTAAAGGATTCTTTTACTAACAACATAATACCAAACCCTCTTTTGTCACTTTGATATGACTCAATCTGTCGCTGACTCATTTATTTTGCACCAGTGAAAGACTTCTAATGGAAAACCTGTTCCGACCCGGGCATGTGGTACAATATTGAAGACTAAACGTTGTGTTATTTGTGCTGTGAGGTGAGTAAAAGCGAGCCGGTGGACCTGCTGGTGTGTTGAATGATGGGCAGACCCGGGAGTTCACTGAAGCCTTATGTTCCGACACAAGCCGCCTGTGTGCAGTGATAAAAACCCATGTTACATCACCAGTCTAGCCTTCCCCTTATCGCTCTGGACACAGAATCAGCGCCAAGCAGGTTTCTCCATAACCAACTGTGGACATGTGGGTCCTACATTATGCAATATTTTGCATAGAAAAAAATGTAGTTAGGGGATTAAAATGTTAGGAAAACCTAACAGTGCAAATGTTGTAAACAGGTTTCTAGGGCTATGAAAAAAGAAATGTGTGTCAAGGCACTAGTCCTAGACCTGAACTTAAACTCAAAGATTTTTTAGTTTTTGTTCTGTACCTCCTGCATGTCCGAATAAGAAGTGAAAGGCCTAAAGAGTTCAAACAGTCCAATAGCTATTAGTCAGTTACAAGATGCACCATTGTTGAGCAGACACTGCCAGCAATTTGCAGTAATAAACAAATTATTTAAATTTATTTTATTTATTTATTTATATGGGACAGTGTGTATTAATGAACAGCAGCTAGTGCCATAAATACACCGGATTATAGCTCAGAGCTAATTTCCATCCGTAGTCCCCACTCACTCACTCACAACACATTCACACCGGCTTCCTGGTGTTCCCCAGCGGTCTCCCATCCAGGCCCTACCCTGCTTAGCTTCCGAGGTCTGACGGGATCGGGCATCCACAAGGTGGTATGGCCTCATTGATGAACTCTGGACAAGTACTTATAGGGCCTGAGTATAGACACTTCTCACATCTTTACTTACTTACTCTAGCACCATCAACAGGGCAGATTTCTGATTTACCAGTTCCAAAAAATACAAAAAAAAAAAAAAATTTCAAAAGCATCTTTTGTACTTGTGCACAGCTTTACAAGAATAGCATCAAATCGTTACAAAACTTGATTGAATCAGAACTCCAATATGTAACACTTGCTGCTGTGATCTTCAGACCTTGTCCAATATTTACAGTCTGCTCGGCCTGTTTGTCGCCAACAAGGCATGGAGTGACATTTTTAAAAATCAATAAGGCAGGTTGGGGGGCTTTTGTCTCCCGTCTTTGAAACAAGACATCTGAATGAAAACATCTGACAGCTACAAGTAAATCACTGCTTTAAATCCTCAGCACTGAAGAATCCACTGACCCTGAAGAGATACAGCCATTTAAATAACACAATAGACATAGCTTTTATGTATAGTTAAAAAACTGTTACGTCAGTCTTCAAGAGTACAAACTTAACAATAACACTTACAAGTATTGTTGGATTTGGATCGACCCAGTGGAAAGTTTAACCATTTAAACTTGAACAATAAAATGAAAGTGATAGAACCGCCTCATAAAACTCTCTGGTGTTCAAAGCTAATCTAGCAGCAAATCTAATGCAATTCTCTCCATTTATCCAGGCTTGAGATCATCACAATTGCACACAGGCTTTCTACTAAGTGCAATTCCTTCTGTGTAACTTTTATATTTAGCAGAAATATAACAAGAGTGAGTCACATGATCAAACCTGTCCTCCTGTGATAAAACAACGACCCGCCTGTTGTATCATATCTGTACCTGCTTATGCTCCCCGGCCCGTAACATGAACCGCGCTCCTGCACTTTCTGCTTCAACACTCTTCTGCTTCACAACCTGTTACTTATCGCAGGGAAACACAACACCTGCTTTCTCCATGACACAGTTGTTGGTACAAACTGGCCTAACTGGCATGGGACCAGAGTTAAGCTTATGGTGCAGCCCCGAGGGATTCTGGGAAAACCCAAGAAAATGGAGGCATGAATTAGTAAACACCATTAAACATGCATTATACATACATGTGCATAAATAAGTGCGGTTATGTGAAATTATTTCATATTAAAGACATAAAATTGTGGTTTGAATATTTATGAAAATGTGCACTTATTAAAACACTCCCTCATCTCTGACCCCTTATAGTCGACTACACTCAATTAAATTAGTTTTGTACACTGCCAACTATTTTTCTGATGCCATTATTCATGTAATGCTAGTGTGATGTATGTGTAAAAAATATCACTGGGCTCCACCACTTCTTTCAGGGATCACCACAGCAAACCGTTTGCATGAGTACTTTGGTAGGTTTTATGCTGGGTGCCCTTCATGATGCAACCCTTACTATAATCTGCACTTGGGGACTGGCATGTATTGTGGATGGAGTCATTGGCTACTTATAAAGGAATCAAACACCAAAGTAGGGGGGAACTACCTACCATTTCATTAACAGTCATAAAACCACTGTGAGTGATTCTAACCTGAAGAGTAAGGCCAGCTTATACTCTTTAGTATAAGATAACTTAATCCAACTAATGTTAGCAATTAGAGATCGACAGCCGATTTTTTTGTGTTTTAGACAATCGGCCATTGGCCGACTTTTCCCATTTATTGACGATTTTTGGTCAGGCACATGTCCGGACAACCACTAAAGGACCCTAGTTTTTGTGTCCGTGCAGTCCATGCTACAGCGGCACTATTGACTGTAGAAGGTGCTCAGGGCGAGTGAGGGAGATCACTCAAACAAGGCTGAGGCGAGGCCTATTGTGCCAAACCTGTGCACGTACCTTTTAAATGTCCGTTTGAGAGAAAATGTAAATGCCCAGACACTTTAGGCTATGTTCGAGCACTTTTGTATGCAACCTGCAGCATTAGCTTTATTTGCTAGCTTAGCATAAGAGAAACAACAAAACTCTCCACAAGTAGCTGCAGCTAGCCAATGTGTTTAAGAGCGTTTCTACAGATAAGTCATAGTTTGTAGCTTAAACCCTGTTCATGTTCCTCATGAGTACATGCTGGTGCATAAAACTGCGTGTCATATAAATCGATAGCCTCACATACATCGTTAAATGTCAGGCATGTTCATAAGAAGTGCAGCTGGGGGAGTGGAGAGGAGCCAGCCACAATGAATGTGAATATTACAGAACTGTGAATAAACTGGGCCTGGTTATTGTGGACAGACTCAGCTGTAGGAAATACAGGACGTTTCTTCAAAAACGTAACATGGACTGGATTTGCAACTTGAGTAGAGAGGTGAGTGTCAGTGAGGGGGTGTTTTTAAATGGACGTATGAGGTGTGATGTGTAAGGCTACTTTTGAGGTTTTATTATAGTGAAGCAGCAGTAACAGTGCACTAGTCTGGTGTTGATCTCAGTGTGTGTGTTGATGAACAGCCTCCCTCATCTGTAAGGCTGTAACCTCACTCATCTATCCATCCTTGTTTTAGTGCTTAGGAATTAAAGTTAAAACAAAAACTGGGGGCACATTCTTTGATAAGGTGACAGAGAAGGCCAGCTTTGTGGAAAAAAAAACTGTTGTAATGACATTGTTTTGTATACAAACAATGTTAATAATAGTAATTATATAGGTAGAGTGTAAGATAGTTTGAAACAGCCTACTACTCAAACACTGATGGGATTGCAGTTGCCTAAGTGATGTTTAATTAAATTTAAATTAAATCAAAATGTTGTCATATAAAACTTAATGAAGTCAAGGTGTCTGCTTGCCCTTGAAAAAGTCACCACACGCTACTGATTTCATTACAAATAAAAAAAATAGCTGTTAGGACTCAGTGGAAACGGAGCTGTACACCATTTTTTGGATAAATGAATAAGAGCAGACTCGATGTAGAAGGCTTGTTGATTGGTCAGTGCTTTGTAGAGTGTGCGGGGAGAGGGGGGGGGTTGTGCAAGAAAACATTTTGAGGCTTCAGAACAGCCATGCCAAAAAAGTTGATTTTGCATAATATAGCCCCTTTAATATCTCACTAATCTAACTCTTAAAATTTAATAAAGCATTGCACACTCACCCCATTACAAAAATTGCATAATCACCATAGACTGCACTATAGAATAATTACAGAACTGTTTCAGCCAGTGTCTTTAAAAGCTCATTCTTAAAGCGTCCCGTTGAATACACCCTCTGCTACCATTATTTGGCAACAGCTCACGCAGTCCCCAATTATTACCCAGCTTCTGTATGCATTGCAATCAATATTTGTCAAAAGAAGAAACTCTGGCTATTGGACGTACTGAGTTTTAAATCAATGCAGCAGCAGCGAGTACAATTGTAGCTCTGTGAGGATTTTCGATTCCTCCTCAAATAGTCGTCGAGGGGGTGAGCTACTGCAAACGTGATCAACAACAACGTGGCTTTTGTCAAACAGAAGGGAATAAACAAGAGGCTACATGCCCGTTATTTTAAGAACTGTGGAGTAACAAAACGCTTCACTTTCACACGTTTTTGGCGCACCCACATACAATAAGTGGTTATTGTGACGCCAAGGTTTGACTAATGGAGGCCATGTGCTGTCCTAAGTGTTGATTTTTCCAGCTGGTTTAATTAAAAACAACCAAAGACTCATTATTTTCTCCAAATTGGAAGGAAACATTTTCAAGCTTCTATATGTGCAATATTAATGTGGTGTTGGCTTTTTTAATCGCAGCCTCCCATTTGAGAGGACAAGGGAAGTCTCTTAAAAACTGTCCAATAATCAAGACATCAAATCAATATTAACGATCAGTTCTAAGTAAGCAAATGAAAGCACTGAAAGGTAAAGAATGGACGGAAACATGATGAATGTTCAAATAAATGATGTATGAATATGTCAGACAGTCAGGTCATGTTGGATGCATAGTGATTATATGTCAATGGTTCTCAAACATAGTCATAGTCCTGCTTTGGGTCTTAAATTTAAGTTAAGCTCTAGTGGTGGTTATATATTTAGTCCTGGTTTATACAGGGTTTAGTCCAGGTTTAGTCCTGGTTTGGACCTGTCTAGGTATAGTCCAGTAGTAATGCTCATTTTAGCCCATTAAAGATGGTACTTTGAAAGTCAAGTATTTTTCTGAAGTGGTACTTGGTGTGAAAAGTTTAAGAATCAATTAACAAAGGTAAAAGGACAACGCAGTTAGACCTGCCCAGATAAGGATTATTTGAGTAGATTTATGGATGTAGAGAAACATGACATGAAGATAGTTAGTCTGAGACAAGAAGTCCAGAAGGTATGGTTAGATGGAGGCAGATGTTGTGTTGCCCTCTCTGAAAGAACATCCAGAAAAGTAGAAGTAGAAAAGATCAGGCATCAACATTACCACCAACTGTCTTGTCCTTGTGCCTATTATTACTGTATGCACTGCAAGCTACCTCATTGTTTTCGTTTAAAATTAAAGTCTTTTTTCTGGGGTCCACCTTCTATGTCCTGCGGCTGTGCTATTTTTCCTTCTCTTTTATTGGGTGGGTTTGTTGTGTGGTACTAAAAAAATATTAGAATGGCTGGCCAAGCCTCGTCTTACACAGGAGACTACTACCAAACCATAAGGTAAAATATGTATATTGGTCCAGTCAACTAGTACTGCTTTAGGATGACTTAATTGTTGACCACTCACCTCAATAAGTTTGCGTTCGTAGCTCGCCGCTAGCTCTTCGATGTCCCCTATAAACTTATTCTGTGGAGCAGGAGCCACTTCTTCACTGGGCCGCAAAACTGACAGCGCTGTGGGTGCGACACAAACAGAGAATAATTACACACATTATACGATACTGGGGAAAAAAAAGAAACTTTCCACAATGTGACACCCAATTATAACGACCGTGGGTTCCTGTTAATTATTCACATAGCAGAGTCGTCGGCAGCGCATTTTGACACCTGCAGCGGGTTGACGCTTTTGTTTTGGCTCCAAGAGAATAATACGCGGGAAGAAGCACATCTATATAATTTACACATTACCAGCCAAGCACGAGCTATAAATGCCCATTTTATGAAATTTATAAAACAAAGACGTGGTGCCAAGTCAGGCATATTATAACGTGTAAGTGCTCATGAAGAAGCACACACACCACATGACATGTAAACTGCACATAAGGGGATTTTTAAGTGGGATAGTACCTTCTAATCATTACTGGGTACTGTAGATTAATCGATTGGAGATTGGGAAACCAAATGGTGGTAATGCAGCAGAAAACACAATTTTGCCAGATAGATACAAATAATGTTGAGTATTTTTGCAATGTTACGTGAGATTATCAATTAGGTTGCTAATTTTTGCTAATTCATTATGCTATTAAATTGAATTAGAAGATTTTTTAAAGGTCCTATATTGTGCTTTTTTCAGGCTTTTTGAACTGTATTTGGACACTTTTGCATTAGTATTTTGAGTTTTTATCATTTAAAATAATGTATATGTATGGAAAACCTCTTTTGAAATTTGTAGAGAACACTTGGATTAGGTGCTTGACGTCTCCTGCTGGCAACATTGCGGCCTGCACAGAGCATAAAATGGCTATGCGCATGACTATTGGCAACATGACACTTAAGTGATGGCAGTGTAAGCACTGAAATCATCAGAATGAGTCCAGGGACTGTGTATGGGCTTTAGAAGAGGAAGAGCTCAGGATAAAGGATTACTCAAACAAGTGTGAATGAAACAAGCTGTGTCCCATTAGTCTTCCTAAAATAAAAGCCAAACTTGAGTTGACAGGGACCAAACTGTGTAAAAAATTAGATGGCTAGCCACGCTGTTAGAAGTTCATTCAACTTCCTCATATTCACCATTTGTTCCTCATAAAAACAAAAAAAAGTACAGGCAGAACAGTATTACCTCACTTTCTCCTCTCAAATAATACACTAATACCATCTCTTACTTCTTTCACTGCACTTTTTTCTTCCAGATGAAGCTTATTGTTTCTTTGCACTGCAGTGTAGCTGGCTAACTGGTTCAAGTCATTACAGCGGGGCTGGGACTGCCGCTCACAAGCACATAAACATCGGCTAATCAGGTTCAGACTCCTTCTGTGAGGGTGGGTGAGAGATGGATGACATTTTTCACCTCAGCAAAAGCAAATTAACGCCGCTCTATCACCTTCAGTGCACTGCTTGAAAAACACCCAGACTCTAAGATAGATAGAGTGTGTGCAAAGACAAATATAAAAAGAGAGAAAAAAGGAGAGATGGGGGGGGGGTTCTCCAAAGTCAGCACAAAGTTATAATAAAGTTGTTCCAATTGGTCCTGAGCAAGACATTGCTTCAGTAAAAAAGTGGTTGTCGGTGTATGTCAGCCCTGAGACAAACCACCAAATGTCCAGAAGGTACCCCATAGCTGGTGATATACACTCCAGCAACGGCGCTGTCATTTTTTAGTTTGGTTTTTTTCCCAGAAATGAGAAACAAGCTGATGAGAAAAAAAAGCCTATAAGTTATGTTTTAGGCTTGTTTATGCTCACATCGCTCATCGTCTTTGGTATGTAAATACTTAAAAATAGAGTCCTTTCAATACTTTTTATTGAGCTACTCCTTGTCTCACATCATTGCACACATTACACAGCTGTTTGTTTTTTAATTAAGCTAATAGCAATATACCTATGTTCTATGTGTGACTTCAAACTCAACTGAACCCTACTGTGCTTTAATGTGTGAACTGAATTATTAAGAGGTGAGTGGCTAGACAGAAAAAGTTTGTCCACATGTGTCCATTTGGAGCTGGCACTTGTTCAAGGATTACTTGTGAATAATTGGGACTAATCAAATTATAATGAGAAGCATGCCCTTTGACCTTTTGGAAGTCAGCTTTCCTAATGGATTAGGATCATGTCAAGGACAAATTGTTTAGTCATAGTGTTAATGGATTCCAGAAGTAGATTGGTTTGTTTGTTGGTCTGTAGTAATGGTGGGAAGAGATGCCTAGTTTTGTATGTGGATCTGGAAATAACATTTGGAACAAGATTTTCTTTGGAAGGATTCTTTACCATTGTGAGATAGGATCAAAGACACTAATTCCAGCCTTAAGGGGTCACTAAAGGAACAAAAGACTAATTTAAGAAGATTTTTCACAGATAGAACTGTGACGGTACATGGCAGGAGTGAGGTGGCAGGATCAAGTACCAAGTGAGGAGCTGCTGAAAAGGACTGGGCTGAAGGACTTTCTGGACAGACACACAGCAGCAGCTCAGGTGGTCTGGGCATGCAGTGAGGGCGGAGGAGGACAGTGTGCTGAGAGCTGCTTTGAACTATAAGGGGAAGGGACGACAGCCACCAGGAAGGTCAAAGAAAAGGTGGAGATGTTTGATTGCAGGGGACAAGGCGAGATGGTGCATCACTGAGGAGCTGGCGAGGGACAGAGGAGTGTGGAGGAGAGCCATCGCAGGTCCATCCCCACATAGATAGCAAAAGGGTGTAAAGCAAAACTGATGAATGATGATAAGAGGATTTTTCAACCATTGTGAGAAGTAAAAGCTTGCGGCTCAAACTCAAAGATCGGCAGTTTGACTCGAGCTCTTCGTACTATATTTTTACAGTTATATGATAGGGTCAGTATTTTAGTGGAGGTCTGTGCTACGACCTTCTACTTGGTGAAGAATCATCTGTGAAATATACATGCATTAAATCAAACCACTTTTCAAAACTTAAATAAATGGCTGCTGATAATACAGAAAAACTATTTCAGTGGTAGCAATGCAGTGAAACAGCACAAAAATTATAGATATGTAGAATACTGGAAAGCATAGATCATGACTAAATACTAGCGAAGCATTTATATATTATTATAAGCAAGGTATGCTCAAAAAAGCTTACTGTCACATATTAGTGATTTGCAGTGGCGATTTTAATCAAATAAAAGCAGGAAAAGTAGCTATGCTGTTGGAGAGTGGAATTGGCAGAGTAACAGATAAAAAATTAGGGTAGTGTACTTTTAAATAGTGTTTACAGTCCAACAAAAGTCACAAATAACTGTGTGTTGGCAGGAAGCTTGCATATTCTGAGTTTTATTCAAGACTGCTGTGACCCTATAGACAAGTCCTAAAACTGTGAAAATGACCCCTTTAGTCTAAGAGGTGACATCATTTTAAAAGTCCATTAAGGAGTTGGCTAAATGTGCGGAGCCAAACATTAGCAGCCTTCCAAATGACACAGACACTCTTGTGCAAGTACACCCAGCGAGACACACTACTTCCCAATCTCTCCCACACAGAGGCCTGATAGAAAAGCATTAGGCGGCTCGAGCGAAAGGCCCGGCGGCGCAGCAATCCCCGAGCTTATCTCCGGCCCACCAATAGCACTGTAGTGTGTACCTCAGTCAGCAGCCTAATGGGCTAGAAAACGACACCACCGCATCAAAACTCTCTCCCTCTACGAGTCAGAATATACACACACCCAGTGCTGGAAATGTAGACGGAATCCAAAATGAAAGGGGGAACACAATAGGGGACACTGAAGATCGCTGACAGTGAATCTTGAGCTGACCAATTTGGCTCTGCTTAAGTTTTTTTTTTTCCATAACTTGGAATTCTGTAACCTGTCATGTTGATAAGCCCTTAATAATGGAACATACACAGTGTGCGCGAGAGAGGGAGAGAGAGAGAAAGAGAGAGCAGGGAGGGGGTGTCACAGATGCTACAGGCTCATGGGAGATGGTTGGTTAAATGAGTGGATGCTGCTATGGAGCTTCTTGTGGATGCCTTTACGAACAGCTCCAAATTATTCAGATTTTATTTTGCTTTATATAGCGGTCAAAATAAGCAAGATAATTTTATGGTATGCTTATTGGTGTCTCCAGAGAGCAAAACCAAAGTTCTACTGAAACTCTACATGCTAACCAGATGTTAGCATTTTACAAGATCATTTTACAAACTGAAAACAAAATGTCTTAATTTTGTTATACCCTGGTTTCACATTACTTGTAAGCTAATATTTCATTTATGTAATGTACAATGGACTGTTTTAGAAGCTGTGACCCAGGACTGAAAAGTTTAACCAGATTCAAACTTTTTAATAGATGGTTTCACTAGATGTTAGCCTTCTGTTATAGGTTCTGATTAATAGTCAGTTAAAGAGGTAGAGCATTTTTACAAATTTTACGTCCTAATGTTTTAATGGGTGGTTTTACAAGGTGCCAACATTTTATTGGTCAGTTTGTTTACTGAATGTTAAAGGTGCTATGAGCAGTGTATATTTTTTTTTATATTTCATAACCCACATGGGTCCCTAGATATGAGGTAAACATGTTTAAATCAAACATTAGTTTTATCATCGATCGTCCAATCAGAAAAGAGACCATTGTTTTGATTTAGACTGCAGTACTGTTTTCAAACCAGTACAAGCACATGCTGCTTACAGTACCTTTAACTGAAGAATTTTATCTGAAAAAAAAAAAAAAAATACTAGATATTTTCACCAGATGCTTACTTTTTAGTGGACAGTTTGACCCGCTCCAAACATGTTACTATAAAGAAATAATGTGTAGTTAATAATGTTATATGTGATTGCTTTTCAGCATAGTTCTGGTTAGCACATAATTCACTTGGTCTTCTCTGTTAGGCTTTGTTATTGTAAATTTGAGAATTCCTCCACTGTGGGATAAATCCATTTTATCTTGAGCCCCAATGTTTTGAATGAAACAAAGACTGACATATAAAATAGTACAGTGTGTACGGTATCGGCGTGTTCCCAGAAACACTCACCTCACAAGAGTGTTTCTGTCCAGGGACACGAGCCTAAAGACCACAGTGTGAGAGGTAATGAGTGGAGTACTGAGAGTATCTGCCGAGACAGGCACGCATATGAACTCATTTTAACAAAATTGTACGACATGCTCAAACAGCAGAGGATAGGACGCAGCTGCAAACATCAACATGAAATTCAGCACGTTTCATTTGAAATATAAAAAATGTTACGTAACAGAAAAACAACACTTTGCCTGTTAATCATACGGCCAGTGGGGTCCATGTTGAATCATTTGTATTGTATTGTGTCACTATTTACAAGGATTTTTTCCAATTTGAGGTCATTGCTATTAACTATAACATTGCTAGAACAGTATGTTATTGCACATGCTCTAGTAAGCCACTGAGGGAATAAAACATTTTTATTATAGTAATCTTCAGGATTGGCTCTTACCTGCCTGGAAGTTAAATGATTGCTATTACATACATCATTTTATTAATAACCCAGTCACAGGGGTCACAAGCCTGTGTACTCATTGTGCTAGTCACAAGCCTGGTAAAATAAAGAGGAGTTAGATTCCAATAAGATAAGAAAAGAAAATCCTATAGAAGTCCTACAAGAATACTATAGGACATCTGTGATGTTTTTATTTGGAAGCCTTTTTTGTTCTATTGGACAATTTTAAAGGATTGTGAAATTTTATAATAGATTCCTATAAGATTCCAATACACTTTGCAAAATCCTATAAGATCGTCTATCTGTTAGGGTTAAAATGGCGTTTATGCTCATCCAGTGGAATGGGGACCTACCATGGGATGTAAGCGCTACCAAAATTTATTAAAGGGCATGTGCCAGATCAACAGAATCTGTGATTAAGCTATGGGGAGGAAACATGCCCTGCAGAAATACCTGACATAGGTGAATGTTTTATACATTTATAATTTCTTTTAGTGTTTGTCTTTTCTATAATGTGGAATAGACACTGTAAGAGTATTGATATCTTCAATCTTTAATATTAAGGATCAACTAATAACTTAAAATCCATCTAACAGATCTTATTAGATTCTAATAAAATAAAGTCCTATTAGATTCCTATAGGACTCCAAGTAAAATCCAATAGGTTTTTTGTTTTACAAAATCCTATTGGATAGTATTGGAATCCTATAGGACTTTTTGACTAGGGGTCTGAGAGCGGGGTAGAGGCTGAGACAATAAGAAGTATTAGTGCTTCACAAATACTTCCATATACTTCCATACACCAGATGGTAACATTTTACTTGACCACTTCAAGAGATGCTAATATTTCATCATCCAATTTCAGATGCCAACATTTTTGCTAGACAGAGACTAAAATTTTATTAAACTTTTATGTTAAATGCTATGTTAACATTGTAGCCTCTTAGACACTTTTAACAGATGCTAACAATTCCTACCTATTTTGCAAGATGCTAAGAAATTATTGGATGTTGTCTCCAGGCACTAACAAGATAATAGACAATTACTCTGGATATAAATATTTACTAAACAAGTGTTGTACTTAACAACAATTTAGCTAGATGTTAAGTTTTTATTTTTCATGGTGCTAAATGGTGCTTATGTTTACTTAAGCACCACAAGTATTTTTAAAATGTTTTTTCAGTTTCCAACATATTAGTGGATCGTTTGTGACTCGCTAACACTGACTGCACTGTTTCACCAGATGCTAACTTCTTAATGGATGATTTTACTAAAGAATATCAACATATTATATTTTACTATGATTTCAGCAGAAGTGGACATCTTAACCAGATGCCAATATTTAGCACCAAACAGTCAAAATGGACCAGTTGCTGACACACTCTGACACACTCAACTAATGATGGTGCATCTGTTAGCACTGTAAACTAATGTCCACTGTGAAGCGCTGCTAAATAAACCGTGCGTTTGGCTCGTTCCACAATGGGACTAACGTGCAGTCTGTCCTAGTAACAACTCCAAATCCGGCACTGGCCCAGCTGTGAAATCAGGGGCTCTCCGGGATCTTGTATCTTATCTTCCTAGAAAATCTCTGCCTCATCTCCCTTTGTTCTATTTGTTATTTTATATCCCATATTTCACTTTCAACTTAGGCCCATTAAAAAACATGTCCATGTTCTTGTTGAGCTGAAATGTTATATTGATTTGATTTCTTGCCGTTGTTTGTCGTTGTTTGTTTGTGCTTCTGTTTCCGTCTCATTTATGCAACCTTCACTCACCTTTCCCGCCTTATGTTTCAAACATCTCATGAATTTCTCTCTTGCTTTTATCAATCATTTATCTGCACTGAATTTGACCTTTCAGTGAGCAGTAATGTTTGAAGCCCTGTTTCCACTGAGGTAGTACAGTACAGGTATGGTTTCTTTAACAAATAGGGGTATGTGGGTAAGTGTCCAAAAAAGTATAACGTGACATGCCATATCAGAAAGAGTCTATTCTGCATCCACTTGTTGCACCTCCCATAAATCAAATTTGAGTCTACAGAGACAAAACAAGATTTTAGAGCAGAATAATATTTAAAATGGTTGGCAGGGCTAGTATATGCTGTAGGTGCAAGTATACATCTAAGTGTCTTAAGCTCTTTTCACACAGGATGCGGTGGGCACTGTGAAAATTAGCCTTGACTGCTGCTTCCTAACACCACTTCCTGGTCTGTGTGGTTGCCATGCCTACAAACGGCGTGTCTCTGCTCCCACTCCACTGACCCCCTTTCACAGCTGCTTAACTTGAAGTGGAATGCCCACCCAGTAGCGTCCTATGTGAAAGAGGCTTTAAAGTTTAGTCTACAGATGACCAGGGATCCTCTAGTTCTGGTGAAAATGCCTTTTTATCATACAATGCTGAGGAAACCACGAAAATGATTCATTTGTTAATTTCTTGACTCCTGACTGAGTTTCTTTGACCCTGTCTTACAATGAAAAATAAAATTATTTTAAAAATTCCTCAATCCAGACAGTGTTTTGAATCCACACCAAAACCATTACTGATCTTTTCTGAAGATTTGACAATAACTTTTTGAGTTTTCTTTCCAATGGACCAACAAACCAACAACGTGACCTCATTGACAGCATCTCTCCTGACACCCTCTGTGCATGGAGATTTACATTCTTAACAAAAACAACACTGCTTCTGTGTTTGGAAAGTTCACTTCAAATACATTTACATCTCTTTTCCATACTGATCCAACATTTACTGTAGTCACTGTGAGCTATCTAATCACGCAACCGCTGGATCCACATACTAATCACATGCCTCTATATGTTTCTGATGGGCTGGAGCTAAAGCAGGCAGGCGGCTCACTAACTTAATTAATGAGGGCTAATCAAAGGCAATCTTCTTTCATTCTCTAATCTTTCATAGTTCATTTCGAGGCTTCCTCTTTCAGATAACAGGCTTTGTGCAATGGCTCGTGTATGAAAAAAAAAAAAGTGGTATGTCCTATTAGCATGGCAGAATAGCGTGACTGGCTGCAGTAGAAATGAGAACAAAATGTACTGTACTTGTCCAATTACAAAAGGAAAAGACAGACAATGTGACAGAGCAGATGCATTTAGGATAACAGATTCAAATTCTTTCAATCTTAAGGTTTTTTGATGATTGATGGGGAAAAAAGTACTGGCTGTTTCAAATAGCTTACTCTGTTGAAATTATCATTAATCAGCCCAGAGATAAAAAAAAAAAAGCATAAGTATGGATAAGTGTGAATTAATGTGATCACTTTGTGTTAAGTTTTGCCTCTATACAAGTATTACCAGAATACAGAAACATGTCTAGTCTCATTGCTTTTCCATAAAACATCCCTCTGTATATATTTATCATTTTCTGAGAAAAAAAAAAAAGACGAATAACTAATTAGCATGAGCCTGCGTCGAGACAGCTGATGTGCATTTGACAGCTCAGTGTATGTAATTAGCATAGCAGTTACCTTCAAAGACGTATCTTTTGCAAAGCCACAGAATGTTTGTGCTACTGTATTGACTACTTCATCAGGTAGCTTATCACTGTTTGCAAACTTTTTGTAAATCCTTTTATTACTGCCTCCGTTACATTAAAACAAAGTGGTGTCCTCCATAATACAGTCATGTTCAATAAATCCAAGCTTTAAACTAAATACTTAAAATAATATTATATTCTAAAATGAAAACACAGAATTTTCATGTATACATGTAGAGTAAAATGTACCCACCGTGTAAATAACTATATTGGTGTACAATTTATTTACAATCCATTTTAACTGATTTCATTAAAATTAATACAAGTCATTTAGTTGACACCAGATGGCTTTTTTATTTCATGTACACTGTGCTTTCAGTTTGAGGATTTTATGCCCTTGGAAATAAAACTCTGTTCTGCTTACTAATTTTAATATAGCTACAAAAATGTCACAATGTCATATGTTAAGCACCAAGTCAGAGAATGAATATTGACAATTTGCTCAGTTACAGGATCTGACTGTGTGCTCTCCTTGTGTCATGATACTTTATGATACATCTATGCTCAAGAGCATACAAGGACATGACAAGTAATAGTGTCAACAATAAACTGTCTTTAATTTAACAGTAATAACAAACGCTCGGGGAGAATACAGCAACTCTGAGTCACGAAGCCATGATTCATAATGGTAGATATTTCCTAGCAAGGCCACTATATTTACAATAAGATTTTGCTGATCATAAGACAGATACAATCTGAACAGATAGTGGAGATAAATAGTCTACAATAACCTGCTATGCTTTTTTTATTATTTTAAGAGCAATAGGGTTTTTCCCTTGATTTTGTGTCCATGATAGGTGTCTTTTTAATTGCATCTGTTGTGGAAGCCCCTATAGCTTTAAAAACTTTAAAACTTTAAAATGACTAATATTTTTAATTGACATTCTACACAGAACATTTTTCAATTAAAACAGAAAAAAGCGTTTAATTCTAGCAACAGCATATTAAACACACAAACACCTTTTCCCTCTGACATGGCTGTATTTATCAGCTCTGATCAAAGGGGTTCATTTGTGAAGTGAGATGTAATAATGTTATTTGTTTGTGGAGCTCCTAATCAGACGCTGTAATCAAACAGTGGCTGATCTAATCTCACAGGTGAGTGTTTGGACAAGCGTGTAATCCTGTCCAACAGTCCGGCGCGCTAACATCAACAAGCCGACCACCAGTAGGACAGTGTTTTGTTACTTTACTCAGAGATACAGCAACTGACAGAACTTTGTGACCAGAGGGTGCAGTGACATGAAGATGTGCAAACACAAATGGCTCAGCGCATATGTTTCAGCAGCTGTTCTACGCACTGTGAGCATTATGTCTTAACTGTGGCTGTCAATAAAAGTGCTTTTGCTGCTACTTGGATTTTAACTACCGGCGTTACCCTGGAGCCATTGCTCTATTTATGCCCATAACTCTTAAGGTGTAAAATGAGTTTACATTGACGTTTATATGTTATATTGATTGTAATGTGATTTTTGGCGGCTTCATATGGCATCAAACTTAAAAGAATGTAATGTAGGAGAGAGCTAGGAAGTGCAATGTATCATCTTCATGTCAAAATGTTAGCAATAGCCAACATTATATAGCTAGTTATGCAAACAGTCTGAAGATAAACGTTGACATTTATGAAGCGTATGTAAAATGTTGAATTTCATACATAATATCATACCTGCCACGCATTTGGCCTTATGTCTGCTTCCATCTTAAACCTTTTGACCTACATGAATGGTTGACTAAGAACAATACCATATTCTTTTCAAAAAGGGTCAATAACAACCTGGAAGAAACAGGTGAAAAAACCAGCAGAGGGCAGTAGAGTGCAAAAAAGTACATACTGTTGCTGTCTTTTGAACACAATTTAAAAAATAAAAGAAACTTCACTTCTTTTAACTTTTTGTATGATGCCATTTTACAACAATTGTTAAAATAACTGTGAGGAATCAGTGGAAGCAGAGCTGTACACTGTTTTTTGGGTAAATGAATGAGAGCAGACTGAATGTAGTGGGCTTGTCGATTGGTCAGAGCTTCCAAGAACTGGCAGGGGTTTGTGGGAGAGGTGTTTTGAAGTTTTTAGAGGATGACTTAAACATATGTGAATGAATCAAAATGCAACTCCACGTACGTTTTTGATGAGGGAACATTATAAAATGGTAGAAAGCTCAGAAAATTTGCATAATATAGCCCCCTTTTAGATGAGTGTGAGTGTACACACTGCTTTGATCTGAGTGATAGCTAGGCTCTCATTTCATAAGAGACAATCAATACTGGGACTGTGTATAACGCAGTGGTTTAATGAATATTAAAAGCAGTGTTTCGAGCATGTAATTGAGAATTCACATAAACTGAATAAGACCAAAAATTGGATTATGGTGTGCTCTTGTACATATTAAATATGCACAAGTGTTTTAGACCAAACAGCTTCAATTTACATGCCCTCCATTACTAAACCCCTCGCATACTTACATAATAAAAAAACATTGCTTCTAGCCTTAAAGTGAAAATCATTGACTAAATTAAACCTGAGAGAGTGGCCTTGCATAATTAGCACCATCACCACTCCATCACAACTATTTTTCCAGTGAGAAATAAGCAATTTTTTTATTACCGTTCAAACATTTTTAATTAAAAAGGTTGCTAAAATATGCTGGCCAATTTTCACCGTATGTTTAGGAGTTACACACATTTTATTATACTATAGGATCTACAGCACAGATCTCTGTCAAGGAATTTGTCATAACTCACAATAAGACTTGAACTCAAAATGCTTTTCTTCTTTTCATTTGCTTTTCTCAAATTATTTGTCTACTTGCAAGAGTTTGGGGCTAGCATATGGAGTACACTGGCTTGTGACCCCTTGTGGCTAGATTCGGGAGTATAAGCTCTATCTACACCTTATTTATTTCACAATGGCCCCTTGACAATGATGCTAGTATTACATATATAATTACTTTTCGAGAGATCTTGCTCCCAAACCAACCAACAAACCATAGCAGGTGAAATCCTACTTCTTGGTGAAAGTAATAATGTGCCAACAAAAGTACAAGGTAATGTAATTATTTCAGTATTCACAGAAAACAATCATTTGGCCTAGACACGTCTTAGCAAAATTTAAATTCAATCTAAAGCAAACAATTTACAGTCACATTAAGCATTAAACAAACTGCAACATACAATCCATTTCCTGAACCCATGTAATGCACCTGGTCACATTTACCAATAGCCACCAATTTACACAAAACATGCAGCAATGTCACTCATAAAACCACTCACATTCTGAAGGTAATAATGTGAAGCTATGCATGAAATGGTATTGTCTATAGCAGCTCATAAATGTTCGCATGCATGACCTTTTCAGACATACAACGTCTAGTCTTGACAGCTCGGAAAAATGACTCAAATTATGGTATTGAGTGGGAACCTTTGGAAATTCCACTGTGATAATTTGATTTGGGTTTGTCCTTGTGGTTATAGGAACATAGGGTTCAGTTAAATGAGGAAAAGCGGTAGAAGGTTACAGGTTAAAATTTAGAGGGCAGTCTAAAAAAAGACAATTTATTCTCTAAAGCAAATACAGCGATTAGACATAACATAATAATCACTGAACAATACAGATGATCTTGTCATCATGGCACCTGTTAGTGGGTGGGATATATTAGTGAACATCCTCAAATTTAGTGTGTTTGAAGCATGAAAAAGGGGCAAGTGGAGGGATTTAAAGGGACTATATTATGCTTTTATTCATATTTTTAATTTTGAATACAAATCAAAGGAAAAAAAGCTTGGTATGATGCCATTTTACTACAAAATGTAAAATAGCCGTGATTTCTGGATAAAGGACTAAGAGAAGACTGGATGTACATGGCTTGTTGATTGGTCAGTGCTTCCTGGAGTGGGAGTGGGTTTGTGCAAGAGGCGGAGGTTTGTGTAACCAAGCGTTCTGATGAGAAAGGCTGTGTCAGAGACTACATGATTACTTAAACAGCTGTGAATGAAGCAAAAAACAACCCCAGGTATGCTTTTGATGAGGGAACAACACTTTAATGTGGTAGAACGCTCACAAAATGTCAGTTTTGCCCCTTTAAGCAAGTTTAACATGGGCCAATCTTGTCAAACTTGCCTCTCCAAAACTGCAGCTCTTGTGAAAATGCTGGTTCTGATAGAGAGGTGTCAGAAAACAAAGTGGATTTCTGTTTAGTGAGTATGGGGCAGGAAGTTGTTGTAATAGATACAGTATAGATCAAAGAAACTATTTATGGACCACAAAGGAAGTCGACATGGGTTGAACAAAAGCAACAGCTGAATAAGTCCAGCAACCTACTCTATAATCATGTCTATTAACAGCATGCAACTTTTGCCTGGCTGGCTTCTTACTGCACTAAATCACACAATGTTAGCGGTATTTCCTGTTCAAAAGCATATAAGTGCACCACATAATGTGCTAAATTAATAGACTCGACTCGACAGACAGTCTGTGGTTGAGTGTGACTCAAGCGCACTGAGTCAAGTTCAAACTGACACAAGCTAAAGCTAATGGGCTGCAAAATCAACAAAGCCCTGCAACATTGCTTATAAGCATCTTTAAGCATTAGGTATCATGACTTCAAAATAATGCCTCAATAAAATCTAATGCAATTAATCACACATTTACACACATACCAAAAGCAACAAATAAACAGTGATTTTATATGAAGATACACAGAAAATAATATTTATTTGTGTATTTTATCATTTTCACTCCATAACTGGCCATTGTCAAGGGTGTATCCCACCCAAGGCCCATAGTTGCAGGGCTCCAGCCACCCACAATCCACAAATAAAACAAAAACTAATGAATTGATCTATAGTATGGACAAGAAAAGAAGAGACTTCAGTTACATTTTCTACACCATGTTGATTCCACAGGTGAGCAAATCTATTAGGTTATATACAATTTGTTAGAAAATAAATTGCAACACATCAGTCAGCATGTCCTTGCAGGGCTACCATTAGTGTTCTCAACTGTAGAAAGGAGGAATGTAAGCCGTAAGGTGTGGAGAGTTGATAAAAAGTTAGCTCGGAAACCAACTAAAGAAAACTGCTGTATAACATACTCTTTTTCACATATTACAGTTTGACATACCTAAAAATATGTGAAGACCATTTCAGCTCTGTTAATGTCAGCTTCAAAGTTCTGTCTAGACTGTTGTTTGTCCACAAGAAAACAAGTCAGCAATCTTTGCTTTTGAGATGTCTGGAAATGTCAGAATGATGGGGACTTTTCCAAGTGCTTTGACTGCGCTCCTGTTATGTCAGTATATAATGAGATTACTACAGTATCAAATGCCACTCGTTTAAATGTTATTATGATGAAATGGACAAGCAAATTTAATTAGCAGATCACTTTCAGGACTGACGGTAAAATGAGCTCTAACTTTAAAGAAACTTGCCTCTGATATCAAAGCTGCTCATTTCCTTACTGCAGAGGTCAGTGTATAACCTGCAGCCACACACAGACAAACCAGAACTAACCATTTCACCATCACTACATCCCTCCACCCTTGTCTCTTCTCCTCCTCTCTCATCCCTTTCTCTCTGAGCAGCGGCATGTCCGTGCTAATTGAGTGCCTTTTAGAAAGTCAATCTAATTGCTTTTTGGTTATTGTGCTAATAGGTGGTGCCGTTAAAGGGCACCTTGGCCACTAACATCCACCTTAATCACACGGTGCATCCTTTTAGAACAGCTGAAGCTTTTTAACCACGAGCCGCCCACTGGCCATTTACCACTGATCACTAATGAGGAAGATCAACAGTGACAAAAGTGTTAAAACTACCAGCAGATTCAGATTTTTTTGCACGTACAGAATAAAAGGAGCATTTAAAAATGTAACCATATTACAATAAAACAAGCTCCAAGCAGACAAAGTGTTCCACAGTTGAGTTTCTCACCTACAGACTGAACATGAAGCCATAGTAACAAAGCTGTCATGTCTGCCATGGATCACCGCTTGTACGACGAGCTAACACTCACTCCACAGCCAGTCAAACAGAAAGTACAAGCACGCTGCACGTGCGAGAACACTCTGTGAGAGTAGTTCATTAAAGTGAAGACTGACACTTAAAAGACATGGTCAAATTTACATTATGTGAAAGGAAAGTGTTACTTGTTAGGTTCAAACTGCACATTTAAAGTGAAGTTTAAAAACTGTAATAAAATGTGTGTAAGCGTAAAATAAAATACAAGCTGTCAGCTTTCTTGATTCTTACATCCAGCTGTTGTGGTAGGAAGCCTGGATCTCCAGCTGAAAGTTCAAATTCAAAACTTTAATCCAACTTTAATCTAATTTTTAAGCTATAACACTTCCTCTCGTCATCTTTCTCCTACATATGTGCAGTTTAATTTATAAAATGGTCCAAATTATCATTAAAGCTTTCTTGTTAATGTCCTTGGTAGGGTTTAACAAAGCAAGCAGGTCCTGAAAAAGAGCAGTTCACAAACAAGGGCCAATACACTGACCAGTAAAGTGACACCAGGGCCCCAACTTAAAGACTGGTGCCAGTGGGCTGATAGGCTTTAATATACCTCTCATGCTTAGTCCACATGAGAGGGTCACCACACAGCACTCTTAGGTGAGCGAGGGCTTTCACTGTTGTTTGTGCCAACAGACCCAACAGCAGTGCAGAGTATCTGGCCCTCCTGGAGTCACCTATCAGTACAAGGGCATTTGTCAGTGCAGCTGACAGTCTAAGCCCGAGGTCAGCGATCAACTTGATTTGATTCACTCAACCTTCAGCTGTATGATGAAGAGAAGGGCTGGGCTGATCACCACCTGGTTTAATCGTACACGTATGTCAACATGCACAAAAACAAAAGGAAAGTTAAAATTGGATAATTAAGTGCATGTAAAGGCACCCATACTCATTCCCCTACCATCTCAAAAACTCTCTGTTACTGACCTATTTAGACTGACAAGCTGCATGTTGTTGGTTGTTTGTGTATCTACGGAGCCTTACACAGGAAACTGACAACAGTAACAGAGAGAATTTGAGTCTACGCTGCTTCAGTTTGCCCTGCAGGGAGATGGGCACCAGCAGAACCAGCATTAACTATTGATGTTTCCATCTGCAGACGAAAAGAGAGGGGGCAAGTGTTTAGTATCACATATGTCCAGTCCATGACACTGAATTAAAAAAGGGACAAAAAGCACTGCTACCCATCACCAAATGTAATTTAGACATTTCCTATTTCACACCCAAGGGGAAAGCCAAAAGGAAAGTTGGTGAATGTATTAGACCAAAATGTCATAATGAGTAATACAGTAGAGAGGAAAGTAAAATGGTTCATAAGTGTTTCATTAATAGTATGCACTTTGAAATGAGTTTTTCCTAAGATGCCTGTTTGTAAGTGTGTAGCTGAGTGTGGCTTATTAAACTCAAAATGTACCAAACCTGCACAGGATTTGGGGCGGAGTGGATAGCAGCTGCCTTTGTCTTAAATTTCTAAAATGCACCTATAACCACCAGAACTGCCACACAATTGGTCCCTACCTCAACGGTTCGGATGCAAATATGATGCCATGAGCAGGACAATATGGATTCCAGTTTCCAGTTTGTGTCTCCTTGCAGAGAAAAGAGTGAAATGACATGTACCCATTAAGTGGCAGAAATAGTCCAAAACCAGAAAGCAAAGAAGCTAATGTTAATATAAAACATTTTGGATGAACCAGTGAAAGTCACGGAACCTGACTTGGTTATAAGGACCATTAGAAAGAACTGCCTTGGTCCATCAGTGCTAAAAAACAGTGCATTCTTCCATTCACAGCTAATCCATAATGAATGAGAGAAATTACACAGATCACTGGCTCCATCCGAACCTCAGGAACAAAAGGCTGCTATAATTAAGAGCACAAGTATAGCACAAAAGAGAAGGACAACTATAACTATATTCAAGGTTTTCCAAGAAAGATGTTTTAAGTTCATCCTCCCCTCAGATTGAAGTCATCAGTCTAGGCCTTGCCAGACGGATGATGTGGTGTGTTTTTTACAGTGCTCCGTACAGCGAGGTCAGAACACAGCCGAGCGGAGCAGATTGTCTTTCCGAACTATTTAACAGTGTACATCTCATTTCCTCGCGGGTCATTACAGTAAATCTACATTATAGAGACTTGTCACAGCTGTCTGCATGTGCTCATGTAGGGACAGAAGACAGGAGAGTCATGAGAACACCACCATCTACGGGTGACACAGGGGACGCATGCAGTGACAGGGCTGTATCTTTTAATTACATTAAATTATACAAATTTTAAGGGTTAGGTGCAAAATTCTTACATTTTCTGTGCTTGTGATAAATAGCCGTATTCCAAAAGAGGACGAGCTAATGTTGAGGCGCCTTTTTTTTTTTAATAAAGCTAGCGTACATTAGCAATAGCTGTTTCCGGTTTAGCGAAGTACAACTCTCGCTTCGAGAATCTAAATATTTAATTTTTAGCTTAGACGGTTAAGCACGAGTTAAACTCATGTTGTTATATGTTCAGTTATTAAAATGTGGTAAAGTGGTGCAGAAGTGAATTTAATGCACCAAAGGCTGGCAGTAAACAGGAAGTAGTCTCCTGTTTACTGAAGCTAATACAGCTTTAGCTCCAGCTTCACACAGACACAACCAGGATTTACGCTAGTCTTTTTATTAAATGTTGCCAGTGCATTTATGTTTTAAAAGTGAGTTTCAAACCCATTTTTATCTCATTTATTAACACAACTTTTGTTGCACTTGTGTGACGTCTTTACGTAACAGACATGGGTCTCCTGGACCCAGAGTAATGGAAGCAGCAGGTTTTGGGGGGTACAAAGAGCCGGCTCTTTAAAGTGAACAGTGAGAGCCGGCTCCCATCCATGAGCCGTTTTTTTTTTTTTTTTTTTCCAAAAACCGGGCAGATAATATTAGAGAGGAACCTCTTCCTCATTGCCAATCTGCACTAAAAAAAAAAAAAAAAAAGTTAAAATTTACAGTTAGATAGTGGTTAGTTCAGCTGATGGAGCTGCTGTTTTGCACAATGCACATTGCAATATAATTCAAGTTTTTTTAGGTTATATATTTATGATAAAGTTTTTTGGGTTTTGAGGTTAGCTGTTGTTTTTACTTTTTACTACTAAATAAAGCCTTGCTTTTTGTTAGGGGTGTGTGAGTTTAAATAAAAAAAACTGTCCTTTTTTATTTTTATGCTTAATTACAGGTGTTTTTTTGTGTAGTAGAGTGGCAAGCAAGTCAGTTCATTTAATGGTTTTAAAGCATCAGAACTTTTGAATTCTTCATCATAATCCATGTATTTGAGTTACACATACAACACAATACGGCTCATTTGTCAAAACTATGTTGAATTTGGCGAAAATATAAAAGGTTTTGGAGGTAAAATGTAGAACCATCTGGGAGCCAAAAGAGCTGGCTCTTTTTGGTGAGCTAAACCAAATGATCCAGCTCACTAAAATGAGCCGAATTTCCTGTCATTATTTGGGCCTACCTGTTCTAAGGCGTCCCAAACTGACACGTCCTGTACCGTTCTGCCTAGTGGAAAAGCGCCTAGAGACTGTGGCTGTGGTCACTGCTCAAAGCTGTACTCTAGCAGCAAAAAGTTTATAGGTTTATACCTGGTCTATATCACCACAGATCATTGTTTTTCTTTTAAATAATATTATTTTAGTAAGGAATAATGTGTAAAAATATTTAATCTACAATCAGCCTCATTTTTTTTTTTTTTTTTTTTTTTTTTGTTTCACTGGGGGGCTGATAAATTTATAAAACTGCTTCTCAGTTAAGAAAAAATTGATGAATGCCAAAAATAAAATAATAGGGCTTAAGTACAAATTTGTTCATAAGAAGGGTTCATGAATGAGGCCCTATATCTTTACCATTGCAAGAAAGGACCATGGCCTTAGCAGAGGTCTGGTTTCTACATAATTTTGACTATTCTTCTTTTTCGTCAGAATATTTGTATTGTGTTAGCGGACAGTTTTTGGGTATTGCCGCCATGTAAACAACCCCTAAATGTATCGTTCAAGGTAACCTTATATCTGTAAAGAGAGAAATGTTTAGTTTCCACCGAGTTTGGGCCTGTGTTGGCCTTTGTCAGTCCTGACAAAGCGAATGACAAGAAACTACAACAGCACAAGGTAACGCTGAAGTATTTTTTACCTTCTAAGTTGAAAGCCTGTGTATGAAAGAGATCTAATACACTGCTGCTGCATCATCCGAGGATTTACGTGGCCTTACAGCACAAGAGCCATTTTAACTGCCACTCAAAACATGTCGATACAAGTTCAACAACTTCTCCAGCTCCTAAACAAACATTGAGGACGTGCATATGTTATTTAATCAATAGAGGAGCCAATTACGCCGGAGATGAGTCTGCTATTACACACTGAAGTTTACATAATTAGACCAGTGAGTTTCCACCTGCTCCACGCTCTAAAAACAACAGCGCTATGAAAACTTCAGAAACTTTTATACAGCGCATTACAAAACATGACAGCATAATGCGTCAAAGATTATTAGGTGGCCTTTAATCAGCGGAACTTCCTGCCGTCTGTTGAGCCTAATCAGCAGAGTTGTCCTGTAGGAGACCAAGGGAGAAAGAAAATGGTTTTGA
Source organism: Bostrychus sinensis (assembly GCA_020698575.1). Lineage (NCBI taxonomy): Eukaryota > Metazoa > Chordata > Actinopteri > Gobiiformes > Eleotridae > Bostrychus > Bostrychus sinensis. Next base: position 10,469,509 of record CM036260.1, on the reverse strand, counting down.
AAGATGACCCGCACTGCAAAAATCTACACTGAGCACTAGAAAAACGCACCTGTCCTTGTTATCTAGTGTATGCAAAACACTGTTAACAGTCCAGAAAGTAGCTCTCTGATGTCAAACCAAAAACACTTTCTTCACACAAGAGATGAAAGGATGAAAGGACTGAATACAAAAACAGCCTAAAGTGTCCTTCAGTGTTTTTATCCATTATTTTCACAGTGACAGTGGTTAGGTGAATATATAGAGATATGGACGCTTTCTGTGTGTTCAAAAGTCCGGAGGACAATCAAATATACATACAGAGCCGTACTTAGAGCTGCACTGTGCATTAGCCTGGATTATTAATGTGAGAAGATAGAGGAAGCGAAGAAGAGAAGTGAAGATTATAAACAGAAGATAAAATAAAGACAAAGAAAAAAGTGCATAGGTATAGCATATGAAGGAATAAAAGCATAGAGTCCAAACTTACAGCCTAAAAGATCTGCATGTAGTTGACTAATGCTTTCCGGTGTGTTGTTCTGCCTTTGAAAACATTCTTTGTCTGGAATGGAAAAAGAATTAGGATGTTGTTCAGGCATGCATTATCACTACATTTTATCCCCTTCTTCATTTATACTTTGCGAGAACTTAATATTAATTGTAACACTTCAATGTGGTAATTAGAATAACATTTAGGCATTCGTTCAGCACCTAAAAAAGCAACAACTCATTTAAATCTTCATGTTTACTTTAAGTTTTGAAATAAAAAAATCACTGGCTCCATTTAGAGACGTATAGTATTTAGTATAGCTAGTAGTATTAGTAAGTATTAGTAAGTATAGGTAGTAGTAAGTATTTCAATGTTTTTAGCAGCTTCTCATAAGAAGCTCCTCTTTTACTTAGTTTAATTTTAGTTTACACACAGCACTGATAGTATGTTGTCACTGAGATGCTTCGCAGCTGTCATAACCTGGCTGAGGTCAGTAAAAAGAAAAATAATCACCATTATCAAATAAAAAAAGCACTAATTTCTTCTTTCAGAGAAGTGAGACAGAATAAACAGCAGAGTGAAGATGAAAGGTGTAGAAAACAGAGGAGAGTGGATATAAAGAAGTGAGAAGAGTGAAGCGCGGCAGAGATTGCACCAGGCTCGGTGCCAGGATTAAATATTTCAATCACAGATTGAGTTGCTCTGAACATGCTTTTGATCCAGACTCCAAAGGACTTTTACAAAACAAGCATTTCTTGGAGTTGGTTGGGGCTCAGTGGGATTTACTGAGGGAGAAAGTCCAGAGAAAAAAATAAGTGGAAGTGAGCTATATTCATTATGTTGTAGAAAGTTGTTTTTCATCTTCAGCAGTTTTGTTCATGCACCAAGATAAAAGATACTATGGGTCTGCGATGTAGTGAGAATACGTGCCCAGACCGGAGAAAAACAGGAGTAGAGGAGAGGGAGTGAGCGACAGTTCTAGCTGAAGAAGCAGTAGTACTGCGTGATGGAGAGCACAGTAATGAAAACTTTGGTTTGAGATCGAGCCGACATCTCGCACTAATGAACGCAGAGCTGATGCACAGTTACATCAACGTGTCTGCACAGAGCTCAAACAATTGTTTCATTATAAAAAGGACATTTTACACAGTGGATTCTGTTTGCAGAGGAAGTTCACGGCCAGATGCATTTTAAATTGAATGTTTTTCAGTTTTAACTTTGAAATTGTAATTCAAAGATATGATAATTCCCCTTAGTAGTTTTTTATTGGCCATATTTTTTATACTGTCAGATTTTGTAAAATAACCAATATTTCATTATGAATATAAAGTTGTGTTGGCTTCAATCTTCTACTTCAATAAAGAACATTTGGTGAATGTGCAAACAATGGTTACAGGTGTACTAACTGTTTTGTATGTTTTGTTTTCACCACGGTGGTTAGTTGGTTGATTTATTTATTTTGTTTGATTTGGTAGAATGGTCAATTGTTTATGAACATTTCAAGAAAGGCCAAGGAAGACATTTTTTTATTCTGTACTATTCCAAAATATTGGGCCAGAGATACAAACAACAGGTCAATAACAGAACAAATAATTAGTTCTGTAGAGCAGAGTATTTTTTGCCATTGTGAGATACAACAGCTTTGTTACGGATGTAGCATTTACCCCTGAACTAGAAGGTCACCAATCCAAGTCAAAGCTTGGGCACCTTAGCTATTCCATTGCAAGACAGGAACAATGCTTTGGCAGAAGTATGCACTTTCCGAGTGCTTCTAGTTGTTTGAGATCATCTGTAATGTGCTTAAAAATAAAAAAAACTTTGTCTAATCTTCCTTTATTTTTTATTCAGCAAAGGATTATATGAACCTTGAAAATTGCCGAGTGTAAAACTGAAAATAATCTTACACAAGTCATATTATAATCAAGCCTAAAGAGAAATTATATTGTCTTGGTTGTATGGCTGGCCTTGAGTGCACTCCAGCCAAGTCTATTCACACAGTGGACTGATTACTGCGCCTCAAAGGACCCATATATCAGAGCCTAAGGTCCTAAATCAAACCACTTTGTAAACCATGTGTCAAATCTGTTAGAATTTACTGCAGATGGCACCGACATCCTGATCCCCAATAAATCAATGAATTAATTTGGACCACCGTTTTATTTACAAGCCCACAAATTAAAGCGTGTTTTCTCTTGACACATGATAATATCAACAAAAGGCCATCAATCAGGTAGAAATGATTGAGGCTGCTTGGCGCAAGACCAAAACTACTTTTCATTTTTGACGGAGAGAAAGGTAGAGCTGGTGAGGTGATTCCAATGGGAAATACAAGCCCTTGGAGATCTCTTCTATCCTGAACTCAAGGTCTGACCATCACAAAGAAGCCTCAGGGGTCCACATGAGAACATTGTCAGGAAACATTACATCTGCTGTCAAATCACTGCAGCTTTTCTTTGTGTCTTTACTCTGTCCGTTGTCTTAGATCTTTAAGAAATGTATAAACGTAACTAAATTTCAATGAAGGTAATGATGCAATGCTGAGGTGGTTGTCAGGACAAGGTCACCTATCATGTTTTTTGCATTTTCGTTTTGCTTTAGTGAGTTGTTTTTGGTCAAATAAAAGTTAAAGTACAATAGTCCAAAGCTGCAACCTTGGGGAACACCTCAATCCTATCGTATGTATAAATTGAGTTAGGAATGTTACAGGTTATAGTCTCGAATATACCAATCTGGCATAACATTTTGACCACTGACAGTTGAAGTTATTAACACACATTTTCTCTTCAGGGGATAAACTGTATTAGGGAGCAACTGAATGTGTAGGGATTTCTGTGAGGTCAACAAAAGGCCCAATTGTGATGGCTAGATGACTGGGTCAGAGCATCTCCAAAACTGCAGCTGTGGGCAGGCTATTCAGTCTCCTGAACCAATTGAAATTAGTTCCAGGTCTAACGCCTCCTTCCTATAAGCATATAAAATAGCTCTCTTACCAGTTCAATTTCAGAATTGAGAAAGCCTCTTAGATAAGAGGTGAAACATCTTTAACTTTAAAAATCAAGTCCAGATGACTGTCTTTGAACCTTTTGTTGCGATGCAATTCCCCTGGATTAGTGAGAGTCTTCACAGACATATTAGGCAGGTGGTCATAATGTTATGCCTGATTGGTATATGCAAAATATGCATTTTTACTTACTACACTTACCAAACAATAATAAACCTTTAAAGCATATAAGAAGATCTTTAATTAAAGACCAGTAATCTGTTTATGCGGCTGAATTTCAGAAGCAGCATGTGCAGGCCTCTGGGCAGTTTCACCCATGATAGCAGTTGACTGACATCTGAGGGCCTCTGTTGCTAGGTAACACGCTTGACAACTCCGGCGACCTGCTCCTATAGACAATCATTAAACAGAAGCTTTATTTATGCACTGTCTGTTAGTGCATTATTATGAATGGCCTACTATGCTTTATGGTATACTTTGATGTTCTGTCTTTATTATGTATTGGGCCCATGCATTTTTTAGTAGTGATTAAATATTTTGTGACCAGCTGGTTTGGATCTGGGAACTGTTCAGAGTAGGGCTGCACAGTACAGTAGGCCTATATATTTTGTTATTATTGCAATGCTGGCAAACAATATCTGTATTGAGGGAAACTGAACATATTGCAAAGGTTTATAATGAGCACACATGCAATCAGTTTCGTGGTTTAAATAGGACCCAATTCACTTTAATAGGATAGTGGATGGTTCTGGCTAGTGTAGTCTGGAGGTTTGTAACATTATGACAGCTATGAACCCCCAACTGTCTACACACTCAACTAAAAGTGGCCCCTTGTCATCTGCCACTCTCTGGTGCCAAGGAGCAGATTAGCGCACCTTACAGAAGAGGCTGGATTAAGTTGTTTGTGAAGACAAGTTGTTCTATCAGTGCACACACATATTCATACACATTAAAAATGATATGAATGATAGGGGGTCTTAGAGAAAATCCACTGTGAAGTTTAATATGCAAAGTGGCAAAGATAAGGAGATAGAAAATGGCTGGTTTGGCTGGTGACACTTATTCAAGCAAGAGTTGCGGCGGCATCTCAAAGGCTCTGTGGGGTTTCCAATGAAAGGGCTCCAAATGAGCGTGGATAGTTATCTAAGTAAGACTCTAAATATTCATACCCAAATCCCAGCAGTGCTCCCGAAGAGAAAAAAGACAGCCCATAATCAAGCCCCGACATATCATTCTAAACAGATTACTCCCACAACTGAACAGACGCCATCGGAGACCAGACGGAAGAATGAGGTTGTTGTGGTGCGTTCCTTGAAAGAAAAGTAACTTGCAGTGATATGTTTGGTGCATTTAGGACAAATTTCTCCAAAAATGTCATCCTACAGACATTGGGGGCTCAAACTAATGTGAAATAGTACAGAGAGTCCCAAGAAGTGAATTATACCATACTAATTTTGTCATTATTTGGGTTTTGGCTGATTATTGTGGTTAACATTATAAGGGGTGATGCTAAAATGCAATCTGTTGTTTGGGAGCTAGATCATCTTTGAAGGCATAAACAAAAAATTTAAGAAAGACAAAGAATGACAATGTTTTCATAAATACAGCAAACCTCTGATGAAATAAGTAAGAAGTCCAAAAACAAAAAAAAATGCCAGATGTCAGGCTTTTTATTCTAACAAGCTAGCATTTACTAACCAGTTAAGCTGTTTGTTGATCACAAAGGTAGAAAATATGTGTCTATCTTTAATCTATACTGTTTGTTGCCAGTTTAACCCATTAATTTTCTTAGTAAAATGAGTCTGGAACCTCTCCCATTAAAGTCATCTTCTTCTGCTACAACCCTATTAACCAATCATAATTGTTCATGTAAAAAGATGCAGGGTTTATGAGATGAGATTCACCAAATAGTTGTACATTTATCAAATTGCATCGCTCCAGAGGCCAACTCAATTCTGATCAGTTAAATGTCTAAATGTAATTTCTGCAATTTATTGGTATTGTGAGCCATGTATTGCGTATTGTGAGATACCCTGTGATTTCCAGCCTTAATATGTATCAGATACAGCTCCAAGCACCTAAGTGACCCAACCAGTAACATACCAGTGAGAGGGGTAATTTTAGTGCAGCTGTTATTGTGACTTTACAAGCTGAAAAGTATCTTTTGGCAGCATTTATTCTCAATTGTCTCTTCCATTACCTGGCTATTTTCTTCAGTGTTTTGTCATGGCACTGCAGCTCTGACCTTTACTGTCCTTGTAGTGGTGTCTTGTATAATCTCTGTGATGAAAGTGGAACCTCGCCAAAAACTAACCCAGATTAGATGTGGATTAGCCACATTTGAAAATTTAGTTTTCCTTTTGTTTTGCAAGTGTGCCAATCAATTCCTTTTACCCAACTGCAAAATGATGCACCTTTTCCAATGAAATGGCTGTCTACATGTAGCACTAAGGCAATCAAATGGAATCTTCAAGATGTTTACTTTCATTTCTACTTACCATAAAATCAAGTTGCAATTGTGATTGCATTTTTTACCTCTGCCTGGAAGCTTATGTTAGATTGTTGTTTAGAATTTACTCCTGAACTAGCAGATCTCTGGTCTGATTTTTTTATATATTAAACATAAGGCAAAAAATTGGCCATAATAACTGAATTAAGCAACATTAGATTCTAACAATGATTGGACCACCATAAAAAAATGGCTTATTTTCCATGGTAGAAATTATTGTGACAAAGAAAACTTAAACTGCGAAGATGCTGAAAGGTCTTATATTTTAAAATAAATGGTTCCGAAATGACAGAAACAGAATAATCTTCCAATAATCCAATATCACTTACCATTTCATATGATACATTCATCACAGCTTGAATATTAGACAACATCTGCCTGAGGTGCATTTGAGGTTCATTTGCAATTCATGACAACACAACTTTAAATCTAACGTTACCACTAACAACTTCAAGGCTGATGACTTCACAGGCTTTCTTACAACATGAAGCGTTAGCAGCACTGCTGACGCACAGTACAATCATGATATTTGCATAAAATCTTATTTTTCAGAAGCAAAAATCTGTTTTATGAGATTTTTTTTCTCACTGGAAATATAGCATATATAGTGTGTAGGAGGTTATACAAAGCATTACCTTGAAGTGAAGTCTGACAAGTGTACTTACAGAACGGAACAAAACTATGGTACAAGTGAAAAGCACTTAACGCAATCACTCTTAATAACCCTTTTGTGGGAGGTCTAACGACAGAGGCTGACGTTCATGGTATATATGTGATGCAACTCTAATTGCGATATTCTGTCTGGCTTTGATTTATAAAATTGATTTCTTTATAAACTTTTTTCACACACCCAGAAAAACTTGTATCAGTGAATCAGTGATGAAACTTTGATGAATGAATTCACTGAAACCTATTTTTATCACATCTAAAGCGAGACAGATTTTAAGACATTTAAGAACATTCTTGCTTTGGCTAATCACATATTCACATAGAAGTCAGTCAAGTCAGGGACACTCCCATTGACCGTTGGTCTACACCAATTGAATTAACATTAATTAATGGTTTCCAAAAAAGTGGCTATTTCAGCACTCGTTATGAATGCTTACGCTGAAAAAAATGCAAAGACTACTACATAATACAAAGAAAAGCAAAGTGACAATGCAATTAACCAATCCCAGATTTCCAAGAAACTAAAAGATTTCAATCAAACTAGAAATTATTTTCATCATTTCAATTCATTCATTTCAATTTCCCATCAGAATAATGACATTAGTATAAGCCCGTTACAAATTAGTCTTGTGTACACAGAACCAAGGTACTGTACTGTAAATACGTCAACAGCCCATTCAAATTTTAGTGTTGGCTCTCAATGGAGGAGTAATAAGGACACATAAGACAGATGCTCCTCCAGTTTCATTAGCAGCTCTGTGTGGGACACCACTCACTGACTCTGAGTAATATTCCACTAAGTCAAATCTGGCCAATGACGACACAGCTCCTTAAGTGTGCGCTCTATTTCTAATTATAATAAATAGTTGTACAATAAAACGGTGACATTATGTTTCCTTTATTCATGAAACCTAAAATTACATTAAGTGTACATAAAGTGTAATTTTAATAGTAAACCAGATTCCTATGTTGTTGTGGGTAGTTAGGGGTGGAAATTGGAACTTTTCTAGTATTTTTATTCTTTTCATAATCTATAGTTTCTCCTTTCATAATGTGGCTTGAACAATAGTGTGAACAGAACTCCACAGGCAGCGTAACAAGTGGACATAATACCAGCTCTGAGCTCCTGACATCTGCTCCGGTCAGTGAGCTCTAACTCTCTCGACTGCCAGCTAAAGGAAGCGTGTGCTCAGTGATCATCAGTGTGGGCAGCCATGCACTTAATGACTATCCAGCCCAGCCACAGCTATTTCAGCACCAGCTCCTGTTCTGGCTGTAAGGCAGACCATGAGCAGGCTGCACATTGATCGCTCCAACACACAGACATACTATTACTGCTAAGACACTCTTTTATTACAATCATTGACTGAGTTTGAAATAAATACTAAGCTCATCAAAGAGTGAGAATAGGGCTAGAATATTTCAGTTTTCAGAGCCTTTTTTGTTGATTTAGAAAAAGTCAATAAACTGGTATTGAGATCTTGCTGGTTTAGTAGAGTTCTTTATTTAATACCTGTTGCACAAATTATTTCATAGTATACCAGTATATCATCAGTTTTTTGATGATATACTGGTATATATAGTTTTTTGATTTGAAGTATTATGTGCTATGAAACATTTTTTACACTTTTTTTACACTCTTTTGAACAAAACCACAGAAAAAGAGATTTTTATTTCCTTAAACTTTTTGTTTGATGCCATTCTCCTACGAAATGAAAAATAGCTGTGCGAAATCACGGGAAGCAGAGCTATACACTGTTTTTGGATAAATAAATGAGAGCAGATAGGATAGAGTAGAGGCTTGTTGATTGGTCAGTGCTTCGTAGAGTGGGTGGGGGTTCAGAGAAACTGAAACTGAGCGTTCTGAGGCCTTAGAAACTCAGCACCAAAGACTACAGGATTACTTACACATGCGTAAATGAAACAAAACACAACTCCAGGTGTCTTTTTGATGAGGGAAAAACATTACAACATGGTGGAAAGCTAAAAAAAAAGTGCATAATATAACTCCTTTAAACAAAAGTCCAATTCTAGTTCATAATTAAAAATGGTGCTTATGCTTAATGCAACACACTTTCAAAAATTTTTATTTCTCTTACTTTTTCTTTCACCAAGCAAAGACATTTATGTACAGAGGAATTTCTATTGTTAATGCGTGTAGGTGTGAATGAAAAAGCTCAGAAGTAAATAGGTATTTTCTGGCCCACTTGTACTATCAATGTATGAACACCTATCATACACAGGTGAACTAGAGGGTTGTTGAGTATGCACCTTTAGTGGTATCTCCAAGTATAAGGTACAGTGATAGCCTGAAGCCATGTATAAGGATATCCTCGTGTGTGTGTTTATGTGTGTAAAATTCAAAACCCTGAGGCAAAACCAAAGATGCAACACCAGGTCTTCCCTCCCTCTTCAGTCTCTGCTCTGTCCTGACTGCACTCTTTACTCAATCCAAACACCTCACTGTGTTAAAATCTGCAAAATGTTACACACGTGTCTGGAAATATAAAATGTTCTCTTTTAAATGCGCTTCTTAGTAGTTTTATATACAAAGGTTAATAAATCTATCAACTTTATAAATGGAAAAAATAGGAATCAAGTGGAGCCAACCATTACTGCCCTTTGTAATATTTTTTATGGTCCTTTTTATGCATGTCTTTTATCTTTTCACACACAAATAAAAGTCTGCCTTAAAATGCCTCAAAACATCTCTATATACCCCCAAAAGTGACTAACTGAACTATATAATCTTTTAAGTGCTCACAACTACCTTAAAATGACTCAAAACACACCCGAAAGTACATAATTTCACCTGATATTAAATACAAATAGTAATTTTAGAGGAGCCAATCCTCACTTGTACAGAGATTTCCTTTAAGGCATTTGATCCCATTGTCCAATATATTTCTAAGCATTGTTCCTATCATACCTATTAACAAGCAAAACATTTCTTGTTCTTCATTTGGTATTACAATTTCAGCTGCAAAGAGATTCAAGCCAGTTCCAAGCCCAGATAAATGGATAGGGTTGCATCAGGAGGAGAATCTGACTCTATTGAAAACCATGAGTAGGGTCTCTTGTACGTCAATTTCTCAAAACTTATGCTAAGATCCAAAGGGTTGCATGCCAAAAGACGATCAGATGGGAGTGTGCGCCCCGCTCAAGTGCTTTCCCTCCTCAGCCTCGCTTTTTCCATATTTATCTGTGGGAAAAAGGCGGACGCAATGACACCCAGCAGGCCTTGGCATTCAGTGCGATGATTAAAATGTTCATTAACACCGGCCCGTCCAGGTGATGAAATCTGTCACACACCCCTGCTGGGGCCCACATGGAAAACTGCGCCATGACTGAACGCAACACACAAACACCGGCGTTCGAGCTCTGACCACCTGGCCCCACTTGTGACAAGCAATAAGAGCCGTCGCCTCTCCGCTGCCAGCTAAATAAACACGTCTGGGGAATTAATTGTGGTTGCTGTGGACCGCCCCGGGTGGAGTAAATGAGAATCCGCCACACCTCGGAGGATAGTAAACAGGCCCAATCTGCTAGATTAATACCTGACAGGTTAGACAATCAGTGTGGTTCCTTGCAGGTACAGAAAATTGAAATGATTGCATTGTCCAATTATAGCAACAACAAGTTTGTTATTATAAACAGACCAGTTTTTGCGTATCGTAAGAGGATGCATAACATTAACTAGCTACATACATTTGAACTGATTATTATGACTCAAAATAGCCTTTAATAGACGTTTCTAGACGTTTTCAAATACTGAATGCAACTAAATACCAAGATAACAAAGAATGCACCACTGGAGACACAGAAGTTCAATTCTCTCATGTAAACTCGGACAAACAGTAAAATCCATTGGGGGCCCTAATCAAGCTAATGGCCTAGTCCGTCTGAGCTCTGCATGTAAACTTCACTCATTACTACCTTAATGTGTGGGCACACTTATGACCGGTTCACATAGAGAATGACTCACTATTTGCTCTTTTACAGTCAGCCTACCGGGATGTAAATAACTTTGAAACACACACCACTTACATGCCGATAACAACAGTTTCATATCCACCTACAGCCGCTAATGCACATTTTAATTTAGGCCCGCAAACAGTGAGCCGCACCTACACTCACTCAGGGGGACGAGGCACTGCCAGATAACAATTACAACAAATGTACAACACACTCCTATCACCTTGACCATATACATACACAGTTGTTTTTGGAGGAAAACAGTTTGTTTAAGTTAACAGAAAGAGATTACCTATACTCATTGTAAAATTATTATTATTATTATAATTATTATTCAATTAACAATTCTGTTAAAGAGTACATATTATGAATCAGCTTTTTGGAGCTTTCAGTGTTATAATGTTGTTCCCTCAACAAAAACACACCTTGAGTTGTGTTTTGCTTCGTTCACACCTGTTTAAGTAATCCTGTTGTCTATGGCACGGCCGTCCAGAGCCCTCAAAACCCTCAACTGCACAAACCTCCACCTCTCCCACGAAACCTCACCCACTCCAGGAAGCACTGACCAATCAACAAGTCCTCTACATCCATTCTGCTTTTATCCATTTATCTAAAAACAGTGTAAAGCTCTGTTTCCACTGATTTGTCACATACTTCATTCTGTAGTAAAATGGCAGCATACAAAAAGTTTAGGGAAATAAAAAGCGTTTTTTCCTCTATTTGTGTTCAAAAGACAGAAACCCTCTTTACTCTCCTGCACTCTGCTGCACTCTGCTGGTCCCTTCACCTGGTTCTTTATGGCAGTAGTAAAGTCATTATTGGAAAAGCTTTCTTTTAGTCAGATGTTTTTAAAGGTTGTAAAACATGCTGTTCTTAAGGTGACCAAGATCGGTTTAAAAACAAATAAAGCATAATACATTCCCTTTAAAAGATTTTAGTCAGGTGCTTTCTACTTTCCTCTGCTATGGTCACAGACTGTGTCAAATAATCACACTGTTTAAAAGCTTAAGACGTCATCTAAGTTTTTATTATCAAGAATTTTAATAAATATAAACACTGAGTGTGTACTGGCAAGCTTTGGCCAATCACAGACTTGCTTGCAAGAAGATCTAAAGGAATGTTCCCACTGGCTAGCTGGAATGCATTGCTTGAGAGCAATGACTCACTGGAAGTGGAGATTTTGGTTGAAAGTAGCTAATTCTGCTTGTCTGTATGCAAAAAGACAGGGGAAAAAAATATAAATGAACAATTGCATGACCTCAAAAGATTTATTTTAAGTGGAAATATATTGTAAGGAAGAGATTTTACACCTCTCACTCGACAGCCTGAGTGAGTAAATGGCCAGACTATAATTTTAGATCATCTTTAAGAGGAGAATTTGGTTGTCATAAATATGCATCAAAAACTACATTTCTTTTTTTGAGTCAGTTAAATTTTATATAAAGCCACGCTTAAGATCCTGTCTACACCACCCCTTCCTTAATAATGTGTCTACACTTACAATATGTGACCTGCCTTGCTCCTCAATTCCCAGCACATTACTTAACAAGTAATCAAAGTCCACTTCTGAGGTAGCACAAACACTCATCGGCTAGTTTAACAAAGACAATTCAGCAGCGGGATATATTACTAGGATGTACACTCAGGAGGAACTGTGACCTCCCTAAGGCTCTACAAGGACAGAGCTGAGCATGCACCGGGCAATAAGTGCTCATCTGTGTGGAATGAATACGCTCCACTCACCTATTAAGACAGGCAGCAGTGACAAACGCCTTTCATTCACTCATTAGGCCGGTGGCTGTGTGAGCGAGCGGCACAGGTAGGCTCAGCTAGCACAGCTTATTGGCTTCTAAACAGCCATGTAATCCATTTCCTTATTGGAGATGAATAAGCTTCTGTCCACACACGGCTTTATTTATGGAGGAATTAAACACGTACACGGTGACGGGCAAAAGAAGAATTAATCAAACCAGCGGGGCACAACCATTTATCTGAGGTTTCACGCACACAGGTAAGAGGGATAGTGAAAAAGAGGGGAGACTCCGGCAATGTCAACTGTCAAAAACAGAAATGCTCATAATGACTATCTATCAAAGAAAACATTTGTTTGTCATGCCAAGTACATTTCGGGGATTATTCTCAGGCACTTCAGTTGCCTTTTCTACTTGGCAGACAACTCCACTTACTTTTACCACTTCTGCAAGCCATTTCTTCTGTACCACAAATGGTACATAAGTTTGCGGATAGGAGTAAAATCAGAGTACACTGACCACATATGAAGTGATGGAATAAAAAATAAAAATAAAAATAAAAAGAATTGCCTCCTAAAACTTTAGCCATTTTGTGTGCTATGTAAATAATAATAATGCATTAGTCTTATAAAGACGCTTTACAATTTGGAACATTATTCATTCACTTCTCAGTCGCACTTGGTGGTGGTGAGCTACTTCTATAGCCACAGCTGCCCTGGGGCAGACTAAAAGAAGCATGGCCGCCAATCTGTATGCCATGCGCCACAAAGATGTGTCATTGATGTGACATATGCCAGAAAATTTGTGGCAGGTGTCCAATAACTTTGTATTAAACCATTGCATTTTAAAAGTTTTGACAGTTGAGCAATTTATTATTTACTGCATCTATTCATATAACTAGAGCTAGAGTAATATTCTTCACCACATTTTTCTGATAGAAACTAACTTTGCATTTATATGTTTGTGACTTTTTACTGAAGTTGGTTTTAAATTTAAAGGGAGCAGCCCAAAAGAGACTCTCTCTGAAGAAAAACACATAATTACATCTATAATTGCAAGGCAGTTTTAGATAGATGGTTTATTTTGGCCACATATATCACTTCAATTTATCACAAATCCCAATGAAATAAATACATAAATAACCAAAAAAGGAATAGGCTGAAGCAAATGCTTATTTTAGCCTCTCCTGTCCAAACCATGTGAATATGATCTGCTAAGTCACTATGTCCTGAAATGCACAGTATACAAGATTAAACCTGCTAAACATCAATAACAATTATAGAAACAAACAAACAAACAAACAAAAAAAACATTATCACTCAATTTTACTCAACATTTAGACAATAGCCATTAAGGATTTTATACTTTAAACATGTTTTAAACCTTGCCAGGGAAGTACACTGTTTGAACTCATCATTTAATCCATTCCATAATTTCACTCCTAGAACTGAAACACATTTTAATTTCACATTAGTTCTTACTTTAGCACATTCAAACATAAATAAACCTCTTAAATTATAATGACCTACTCTTAATTTAAAGAGTCCTTATATGCAAATCGGAAGAGTATCATTTTTAACTCTATAAAGGATCTCTAATATTTTAATATAAACAATATCCCTTAATTTTAAAGTTTTTGATTGAATAAATAAGTTATTAGTTAGTTCACAATACCCCACTTTATTGATTATTCTAATAGTTTTTTTGCTGAATCTGTAAGAGTTCAGGGTCGTGAGGTCAATAAAAAGTCTAAAGCTGCAATATTTTTTACTTCCTTTTTATCTCTCTCATTAAATGCAATAATGTTATGGAATAATATGCACATATAAAAGTAAGGAGAAACAGAAATATCATGAAGCCAGTGACAGGAAAATTGAGCAGCCAGAATCCCATCTTCTCAAACCCACTGACCTCTGACACCTCATCGATCTCACGAGTGTCCTTAGCGAGCGCAGCTAGCACTTAAGAGGTTAATAACTCCTGATCTCTATCCCGCCACTGGCAGGACAATCTTTTATATAAACAGCACTGCACACCAATTTCAGCCAATTGTGCAAAGCTATGTGACGCTTAAAAAAAATAGCAAAAGGTTCTTCCCAGGGTTTGTGAGTATTCCCCAAGTGCAAACAATCCTCTGAGTAAAGCAGTCTGTCAAAAAGCAGTCGGCCATTAAACGGTGCCTTGGGGAACACCTGCAAATATCACAAGAAAGAGGCTCTATTTGAGTGAACACAGCATCTGCTCAGCTAAATAAAGCAATATTTTTACAGTTTTACAAACTAAATTTGTATATTAAACTACTGCAGACAAAGGACTAACACCTTTTGTAACAAGCCAGGGTATCAAAAAGCAGCTAATTTTCAAAGGTTTTCTCGTACATTTCTACAATCTGTTAACTACAATATAATGGAATATAACGCGTATATTTTGATAGTGTTAAAAATGACACAAGGGGACAGACAAAGTTACTGCTATATAATGCCTTTCTTGAAGTTTTTTGGCCTGACTGTTGATTAAGATTATCTGCTGTTGGCCTTCTAATGCATCTGATATTTTCAGGGAGTTAAGGTGGAGGTGGTCTAAACACCAAGCTGTATTAATGAGAAACATGATTGAAATGTCCACAAATGAACATCGTAGAATCATCCAACGTATTTCTAAACAAATAAAACCTGAACAGACTTTGATTTTTGCGAATGTTTTTATAGTTTTTATAGTCCAACATTTATCACTATTACATTGAACCACAAATTCCTAATAATTTACCTGCAGCCAGTGCAAATGCTAAAATCTTACTGTTTAAACATAATTAAAAAATTTTTTAGGGCCACCAGCACAGTTATACAATGATTTACCCCTTATTCCTGTTAGGAGTCATGGGTGTGTGGAGCCTATCTCAGCTCCTTTGAGCATGGGGTGTATTACACCCTGATCAATGGCCAGTTAGTTGCAGGGCTGACCCAGTGGACAATGTTACTTAGCCTGGCGGCAGTAGCTCAGTTGGTAGAGCCGCTTGTCCGCTAACCAGAAGGTTGGCAGTTTAAACCCCACTCCCACCGTTGCATAATGTTGTGTCCTTGGGCAAGACACTTAACCCTCCTTGCCTCCAGTGTCTGCGCACGCTGGTGTATGAATTTATGTGTGAATGGGTGAATGGTTCCTTGATGTAAAGCGCTTTGAGTACCCATGGAGGTAGAAAAGCGCTATATAAATGTGACCATTTATTTATTTAGGATTCAAAAGACTGAATTTCTCCAAGGCAAGAGATGTTTTTTTTTCCACTGAGCATGGCCTTTCGTTATAATGTGATGGCACAGGCAGTCAATGCAAAGGGTTTGAAAACAGTTTACATGATGTATACATGTACTTAGAAAATTCTATTAAAGTAGCATACTTTAGAAAAATAGTTGCTGTTTACATTAAAAACAATTTTAACCCCAGGCTACACACAAGAGAGCTAACTCAAAATGCATTGCTTGCCTTTGACTACATTCAATCATGTTCAGTCCAAAAACACATGGTTAAGAGTTATTTGAAAAATCATATACTTCTTTTCTAGTTCCTTTGTTGTAATGGGAAAAAAATGCATACAATGTTCAGACCTTCAAGGATTTTCTCAAACCCAGAGGAAATGAATAAAAGTGGATTTATTTGTGCATGTGTGAGAGAAAGAGATTAATCCATATTCACTTTGCTTCGACTTCCCTTGGAGGTTTCCACACGTAAACGACTGTATGTTTCGCTACAAGAGCTTCTCCTAATGACATACATGCCAACACATAAGCATAAAAACAAGCATAAAAAATATGACAGAATTGGCCTAATGAGATATTTAAGGTATATTTACATCATAGCCTTGACTATAATGGCTTGTACAAAATGGATTTTTGCAACACTTTTGGAAGCCACATTAATCAAAGCTCTGGGACCATTAAGTACTGGGAAAGGGGTAACAAACAGAGATCGATGGCACCACATGGGAGACAATAATTACCGCTGCTCCAAGACGGAAAAACTAGAAAATGTCTTTAGTGGGATGTCAGTGGATTTGACAGTGCCTGAGGAGTAGGAGAGATCAGGTTTGTAGCACTATCACAAGCTTGAGATTGTGAGTTGCACTGATGAAACAAAAAGGACGCTTGTCAATCAACTGCTGTATTTTTTTTTTTTTTTTTTTTTTGCTTCTTTTTTTACCTTCAGTTATGCAGTTGTGTTTCATGTTGGTTGGTATGTTTGTTAGCAGGAAAACTAAAAAGTTAATGGTCAGATTTAAATGATTTAAGGAAAATAAGCAGTGATATGCACCGACATTTCGGGGGTGGGCAGGTGCTCAACCCCAAAAAGTGTGCCATTTTACTCCATGTGTCATGATATTTTTATATGATATGATATTCTTATTCTTAGTCATGTGTCATGATATTCTTATGAATAGATTTTGAGGTTACAGGCCACAGGGGACAAAAGGTGGGCTTATAAATAGTGCAGTTCAACACTAAACGTCCTGACTAACACCAACAAACTGGTGTCAATGTATTTAGTGTGTTCTCACAATAAATATTTTGCAGCATACTGATATTTTATACATGATTTCTCACCAAGGCCAAGGAAACCATGTCTAGCACATGAACACATTAAATATAATAAATAAAAAGCTAAATTAAATTACTTGGTTGATAGCCTATTAAATAAAAATAAATGGTAAATGGTCACATTTATATGGCACTTTTCTACCTCCATGGGTACCCACTGACAATGGCTAAAACTCCACCAAAATGGTTTATTATGGGGAGTTAATGAGAGGGCTGTTGCCTTTTTTGGTGTGTCCCAATCTCCATTTTGCTGTAGGCAACACATGCAGCTGTTGAGAGACGTTTTTGCTGTAAATGCATGTGGCACATCGATGCAAATAGATTAACATAGATCAACCTGGAACCTACTAACGTGAGCTGCGGCCCCGCCTGCAGCACCAGTGTCCTCTCTGTCCTGACTGCTCATGAACCTCTCTACACTGGGATCTCAGATCAGTGTCTGGGTCTTTGTAAAGCTTTGGACCATTCACAAGGCTGTTTTATTGCGGTAAAAACATGACCGCTAATGAGATGAATTCTCTTACTGCTATCGTTGGCGGCAGTCAGCCACTTGTTTCCACGAGCCCCAGTTGAAAATGAGTTCAGTCGAGAAAATTAGTCCATATAAGTTTAGTTTCTAAACTTAGTTTCTAAAGGGACTAAACCACTTTCTCAGATGTGGAAAACGCAGACAGTGGTTGCTGCCCACACAGCACAGCCCATGTGAGATGACTGACAGAGCAGTGCAGCGCTGTAGAGCAAAGAGGGGCTCAGAGGAAAGGGGCTACGGCTCACAGTCCACGCTCAGTCAAATTTTTTGAGCCTTATGTGATCAAGACATTTTCCGTGGGTGGTAGTTATCTTTGTAGGGCAAATTTAAAATTTTACCTTGTATTAAAAATGCTCCCCAGAAGGGCACTTAGGAAGGAGATGGCAAAAGGGCAGGTGCTAGAGTACCACCTGGGGTCTATCTGTGCACATCACTAAAAATAGGACAAGGATGAAATTAATACTTATAAGTGTGGATCCAGAATTTAAAAATAATTTTAATAATTTTCACTAATTTAAATATTTTCTAAAATAATATATTATTGAAGGACACAGCCAAACGTGCAAACTCCAGCCACAAGGAGACAATAATGGCACAAATAATTCATTTTTGTGGTTTCTTAAGCACTGTATGATATAAGGGTGTTGTAGCTCAATGGGTTGAGCGTTTACTCCTGAACTAAAAGATAGTACTATATCTTTACCATTGTGAAATAGGCCAAGTGCTTCTAGTTCTTAATGACTTACTCTTGCATGGTAAATACATTCTGAAAGAACAATTATTGTAGCTCATTTTGACTGTATTTTACATTTCCAAGGAGCTATGGTGGAGGTCCTGATTTACAGGGAATACAAAGGTGCAATTTAAAAAATGCAATACAAGGTCAATGAGAGATATGATTAAAGTCCTGATTCTAGCATCTTGCTTTACTGTTTTGGGAGTTCCTTTATGTAGTGAGAATATATATCAAGCGGGTATTTCTGGTAACACACACTATGAAGCATTAGCTAACTACTTTAATATTTGTATAATTAGTATTACTATGTGTAACAGTACTACTATAACAATAAACTGTTACTGAAATGTTCTTCACACATGGAACAACATAATTGCAGCTACTTGGGAACAGAAAAATAAAAAACTGACTTCAGTGAAGTTGACAGAGACTGAGGAGTAGGAGAGATCACGTCTAGCACTATCACAAGAAAAAGATTTTCAGGAAGCGTGCTGACATAAAGAGCCTGCTTGTGGATCTATCCATGTATTGTTTTCCCAGATTCGTGCTCCAGCATTATTCCTTGTCCCAATACTGCAGAAGGCGTTGGAAGTCAACTTCAAAGCGTGATGGAAGCAGGCGCATCATTAGCAGCAGAAAAGTGGAGCGAGAGGAGGATGAAATCATTTAGACGCAAGCCGTGGAAGGGGATTACTACTGTTGAGATAGGGGGAAGTGCCAAAGACAAAAAGGATGAAAGAATGGATAGGGAAAGGGTAAAAGTGAGGGAGAGTGGAAAGTCAACATGATGGGGATGATAATGTTGAGTGGCATAAAACCAGCTGGCTTTGATATGAAGGAGCAGTGAGCCGTGGCTATTTCCTGGTGGTACATGTAGGTTTTCGAGAGCGTGGGGAAGCTCCATGTGCAAAAGGTTGTCGTCTTTTAAAGCGTCCCATGTCAGCAGCCTTGTCTGACAGGCTGACGGCAGTAATTACCAGAAGGCGTAGAGATGAAATGTCAAGGTTGTGTCATGTATGAAGCGTTAAATGGGTGTAGGTGAGGGGTGCACTATAGTTAATGTCTAAACTCCAGAGAGAGAAAAAAATACAACAATGTTAACAGAAAAAATGGTTTTGTAACATAGTTTTCAATATCTTGCTCAGGAACAGTGGGCAGAGATCAAACCCCCAACCATATGGTTGCAGGAGGCATTACCAACATACACAGAATAAACTAGGGATGCAACTAAAGATTTTTTGATAATGGAATAATACATTGATTATTCTGAAGCATGAATGAATGAGTGATGTTCTGGTTGCCTAACAAAGACACGATTAAAACTTGTTTTTGTTAAAAAGGTTTTATTGAGGTTTTATTGTTTCTATTCAGAATTGGTGATAATACTATTGAAAATGACACAAAGCTACTAGTGGACTTAAGGACTTTATGACTTTTTTCATTAAAAACAAAAAATATATATTCTCTAACTTCTTCTCTCTAACTTATCTTTCTATCTATACTCCAGAAAACAATTGTTTACTAAATTAGACGATTATTATGACGATTATTTTAATAACGGATTAATAATGATTAGTCAAATTAGCTGTTTCTGCCCTACAATAAAGCAACAACAATTTAAGTATAACTGTCTAAATCAATTTGACTTTTTAAAGACATTATCATAATCGGAACATAATATTGTCAAGCCCTTCTCTACTCCCGCCCACTGTTTTCGGTTCGTTTGCTGGTTATATGCCACGTCTATGATAAAACAAGCTTACACTCTTTATACCAAACCAAACGTTAAATACAAAAAAAGTTAATCTATCAGTACACCTTCAGTATTTTACAGAAACTGGTGGCCTGGATTATCCCAAAGTTGCTGATGCTTAAGTGAAGAGTAAAACAATTTACAACATGAATCCTTACCAAAACAAACACTGCTTAAAACAGTACTCTGCAAAATGCCAGGATTAAGGTAAAAGAACATCAAAAGTCCTAGTTTGTACAGGAAGAAAACTTGCAATTACTGCCTAAGATCTTAAAACCTCAGAGTTAAGAAAACAAAAAACCTAAGCCATTGTCACAAGATCAGCCAGATTTCCCCCGACGCTGCTTTAAACTCGGAGAAGCAAACAAAAAAATATATTACTTCATTAAAATCAAGATTGCACACAAATCTGTATTTCTCCAGGGCAAAAGACTATGTTCAGGCTCGAAGACAAGATCTAACATGATCTCAAACTAGAATACTGTACTTACGGTGCATATGTAGTTGCCAGGAGCATCACAGATATCTAATTCTTTTTAAAGCATTTGTTTCTCAGAACATTTCCTTCTCTACCCCAAAATGCAACGACACGACAGCAGTGCCATTTCTCTTCCTCTGACGCATATACTAAGAATGTTCAATCAAATGGGACAAACACTCATTCAATATGTGTTTGAGATAACACATACTGTAAATATAATGAAATACAATACAGTGGCCATATAGTTTGAAGGCTCATTCACACTCATGGCCACTCATTGGCCATTGGCTCACATTCATTCGCTATAGGCAATTCAACTTACACATGCGTGTCTATAGGATGGGGCGAGTAACCCAGAGTACCCCCTTTTTTTCTAGTTAATGATAACAAATTGTTCTTGTAAAAAATAGAAATCTGAGTAACAGTAAAAATCATATTACACCAACAGCTTACACTTAAAAAATACAAATATGACTCAGACCATTTCAGCCTGAATGTGTGCAGTTTACCGTCATTGCTGCCCTCTCTCTTGAGCATCTGCACCGCTCCCACGTACTTCTTCAACTGGACCTTGAGCACCTCGTTTTCCCTGTGAACACAAACACAACACTTTAACCAATGGCATCAAAACAGTCTGTGGTATTCTCTGGCGTTATTAGATGTCCTTCCTTCCTCCATCTACTAAGGCTTTGGACTGGCACAAAAGGTACACTGGCTTGTGACTGACCCCTTCTGGCTGGATTAGTAATCTGTACATAGTACCGAATTATCACCTGAGCCACAGATTATGTTTTTACCAGCACTGATTGGTTTGTTGGACTCTTGGCAAAATGACTCAAAAAGTAATTGACAGATTTTAATAACATTTTCAAGAAAAGGAAGGTCAAGATTTGTACTGTTTTGAGAAACACTAACTGCAACCATAAGAGCTAAGTAAAGGAACGAAGGATTTGGTTTAGTGGATTCTTTACTGTTAAGATAAGGCTTTGTGGCACAGTAATCAATGCATTTACCCTAGAACTAGAAGATCTAGCTTGAGTCCTGGGCACCTACTTAATGCTTTTTTATAATACTCATTCATACTACCCAATTTTAAAACATAAGCAGCTTGGCCAACTGTAGTGGTCTAAAAACCAAATCATGGTGCATGACACAGTGACAGTCTCTTTACAAGCCATGACAGAGTGAATATCTTTGACTTAAGGGCACAAATCAATCAAAAGTCAGAGTGTAGCTTGATGCTTTGGGCACTTACATTTAACTTCCTTTGTCTTGCTCCATCACCAACCCCACCCTCAGTCTCAGCAAGTGATTTTTCAGTGCCATGCTTATCTGCCCGTATTCACCGTCAAACAAAAGAGACGTCTGCTCGGAAACGTACTGGACTCTGTGTGACAGTCCAGACTTTGTACCACTATCTTTCACTTACAGCCAACATGAGTCTGACGAGGCATTTGCAGATATTCAGATTAGATGGAATGAAAATGAGAATTAGGAAGGTTACCAAAGTGCCAGAATGTGAGCGAGCTGACCTTTTAATGGCTCACTTACTCATCACTGCAATGTCCAACAGTCATTTGCATGTCTCTTCCTCTCCACATTTTGAACTAGTAAAACATTTGTAATTTGTTGAAATGATAATGTATTTTTTGTCTCTGTGATATGAAAAAGATGACTGATCATGAATGTTTGACAATGGATATGGTATGGGTAAGGTATTGTGGCCAAACTTGGCTTGGTCTGGAGGTGAATAATTATGGTCATAACTATGGTTAGCATTCCCTTTCATTTTGTTTATATCAGTGTTCTTAAATTGTAGCCTGAAAGTGGGTGGCGGTGAGATTCAAATGTTTAGCTTCACTGAATAAAGAAATTATATGTAATGGTGAAGCCATTTTTAAACTACAGTATATATGCAATAAAGGTTATAGTTAAAAAATAGTTTAAGTGTTGCACCTTGTGCTTGCTTTTTGCATCACTGAAGACAGATAACAATGCACTCAGCAAAACTAAAAAACATTTAAACAGAGAAAACACTTACACAAATGTAAAAAATTTACAGTAAAAAAATAAAATTCAGTTGTCTTCTTTAAACTTTTAAACTGATAAAACTTAGACAATGTTGCAAAGAAATCATATGTTGCAGAAAATTATTTTCCTTATAAACAATACTCATAACCCAAGAGGAACCAATCACCAGTTCATAGTTGTAAAACTGCACTTTATATCAATATGATTGGGATACACAGTGAGTGAAAATGACAATACTTTTTCAGCCATGATGGACATTTTTGTTTACATGCTTTGTGTCAAGTGAAAGCTGTACTATATGGCAATTATGGGGGGCATATGAGGACTACTATTTACTATTATGCTAAATCGACTTCTTTGAGCTTTGAGACATGTTACAATGCTGTTTCCACCTCAAAAACATAGGTACCTGGAGTAATATTTTGTTTCATTAACATGTTTGAGTAATCCTGCTTGCTTAGCCGCTGCGCTTTTCAAGGGCTAAAAACGCTTAGTCTCACCACTCTACTACTTGGACGTGTGAAACCAGGATACGCTCCGGCACGTTTCTAAAGCACATGCAGTACACTATCACTGGACCGTTCTGATGCCCAGCAGGGGGCGTCAGGCACCTAATCCAAGCATTCTCTGAAAAGTCAAAGTTAGTCAACTAAAAGTCAGAGTAGAAGTCGTTTTCCATACATATAATTTTTTTGAAGTCATAAAACGTAAATTACTAATGCCAAGGTGTCCAAAATTATATATATATATATAAAAGAAAAAACGCATAATATGTCCACTTTAATCACCTGGTAATATATTGGAAAACTAATGATTGGTGGGAAAAAACTGAAATGTCATCTAGGCTTTGATAATAAAAGATTCTAATAGACAAGAAAGTTAAATTGGCTGAGTAGTCTACAGCGTTTGTACCTCAAAAAAATAGAGCTTTTATATCAGACAGAGGCCCTTTTGGTCATGAGATGATTCAAGACATTTTCACCACCATCACTCTAGTATAAAAAGCCTTGCAGTAGTCAGAATCCTCCATGTCAGCGCGGCAGATGATAGAGACAGACTTGTGTGAGACAAAAGCCTGACGCAGGGCCCATGGATCCCACACCTACGTTACAATCTGCAACTCCCGTAAGCCTTCTCCGGGGAAATTTGTGCAGAGTGTAAACAGGCTGCTGACGGCCGATATTAGGGGCCCCTGTCAGCGGGACAATGTAAATAAGCCGTTGTCCTCTCTTCGCAGCATAAAGCTCAAACAATGGCCTCCAATGCGCACTACATTTTCAAATCCAATTTCCGAGCCTGGCGATAAAGCACCATTGAGGCGGCTTCCCTCGGGTGGCGTGGCGGACCCCCCTCATGCTAAATCAAACACACTTCCACCACATATTTAATTTTCCTCCGTTTCCGCCGGCTTTTCCCATGTATGTGTCATTCTGTTTACAGAGATAAGAGAATAGAAAAGCGCTGCCACTCCCCTCTTTGATGCATTTCATTTCACCTTTTAATTTGCTCAGCTTTGGAAATTATTATATTTGCATGTAATTTGTTGATTAGGATGGAATAATTAATCCCTAAGCTGCAAAATAACATCTGTGAAATATTTATTTGAGACAAACAATATGTCAAGATGTGATGAATAGCGTTTGAAACAGATTGTTAGGAGACAGATCTAAACCTTAACATGTGTAGAGAGCAATCTAGGTCTGTCAGATGTGGATTTGTGTTATGGGATATGTACATGAATATATTAACATAATTATTGTTTCACTCATTTGTAATGTACAGAAAAAGTGTGCATACATAATAACATGTGTATATAAATCATACCAATGAAGCTTATAGGAGTATTGACTGAAATTTTGCATAAAAGACAGTTAGCACAGTTATTTTTTTTACACAATCTTACATTATGCTTTAGAATCATAATTGATTTTGTGAATAATTTCTGCTAGGTTTGTTCACAGACTTGCAGAAAGGCTTACAGAAGGCATGTGAAGTCCTCTAAGATTATATATTGCACCTTTAATATTAGAAGAACATAATTGCAACATATATTTCTCTAACTGTTAAGGTAATTACTTAAGATTGGGAACTTCGATAATGAAATGACAATAATTCATGACAAATTTTTTTCCAGATTGGTAATGCCATGACTGTATTGGGGTAATAATAATCAATGGTATCCAATGAGCATAAGTGCTTTCAATATAATAATTATGTTTTACCCGTGATAACTGGCAATAATAGGGTTTTTTACATGTCATTATATAGGTAATTTTATAGACATTACTCAGGAATCAATCATATTTATTGCTGATCTTATTGCTTCATTATTACCAAGCTTTCACTAAGCCACAATATAAAATATTAACCAAGGTTTTTCTAATTATCTGTGTTGTGTGACAAATTGACATTTCCAGGAATCTGAACAATTAAGAATTCTGATCTGTCTCTGTGCCAAAGTTCAATGTGATTATAGCTGAATTATTGCAGAGGTAATCTCTTCAATCGCCTAAGCATAAGTAAATTATTTTATTTTATGCTCATTAAGCGTAAGTATAACAAAAAATGTGCCCAAAATGCAAAAACATTCAGTTACACAAAATAGCAGATAAACCATTTTAATAAATATAATCAGTTAAGACACAATAATTAAATGCTGCAGCTATGTGCAAATATGCATGAATTTTCAAATGGATTTATCAACCAATTAGTGTTCCTTTCTGCTTTCATTTGTTAAATCAAGCAATCTGTAACTAATTAACCATCAAACAAACAAATGTGCACATAACTTTTCTTTTCATCTCAATAACAATATTTGGAATTTAATTATGTTTGATGCTATCACGCTCCATACAAAACAGTGTTCTTTTTAGCTAGTTTCCAGCAAAGATGCTATGTCCTGATGTACACATTATTTATATTGATAAACTAGCAGCACTTGGAGTTGACAGACCTCCACCAGGGCACTGGCCCTATCTTTCAATGATAAAGATAGACAGTGCCTCAAATCCCTTATCTCAAGGTGGTATAATGCACAAAAAAATGTATTCCTATAGCAACCTTTTGTGGAGTGAATATTTTTGGCCCCATCATGTAATGCTAACATTACTAACATTACCTTTTAGGCTATAATGCCAAGAGAGTAACAAAAGGTGGTAGAAACATAACCTCCTTTGGCTGAGATAATTACACAACTGTAAGGTTTGGTGTAGAGTGATTTTTTCTGCCAGTACCATAAACATTTGTAAAGGGAAACTTGGATGGAACTGAACTTGTAGTTTTGCATACTGAGAAGACACTGACAAGTAGTCCCAAATGACCGATGTTAATACTAAATTTGTTCTGACCATTGGGGACTGAAATACCCAATCACTAAATTTCAGCTCACCTTCAGCAATTTCAACAGCAATGTACATGTCATGCAGTGCTTTTCAAATCCACTGAAAACCCTACTGGCATGTATTCCCTTGGGTGACACCTTTTTGCAAGCTTAATTTAGGGAGTTTAGCATTATTCAGCTCTGCAGCAGAGAACCTGAGTGATGGATACAAATCTACAAAGCCCTCAGGAAGTTACAGCGCACAACAATTTCCCCCCAATGCTTTATGTTAATGCTTTAGGAATCACTGCGATCCTTTATGTATTTTGACATTTAATTCTACGCTATGATAACAGGATAAAAAAAGTGGTGAGTTGGAAACTTATCTGAAACCCAGAAAGTGTCGTCTCTGCCTTTAGGGAGAGTAAAGTTTCAAGTGTTCAGTTAAAGATATAGGAACCGCATTAAGTAGAAAGTGCATCCTTAGCCCAGATGATATGGGACACGCCACAAAACGCTCTTTCATTAAGGAGCCAAGAAATAATATTGGAGAGGATCCCTGCTTGGAGGATACAGTGAACAACTTTGCAGGTAGGTAAATCTCTCATCAAAAGTGTGGAGCAAACACACTAAAAACGAGGATACTATCCAAACTAAACCAGGAATTTCACAACAAGATGCACATCAGGTCTCAAATGCCATGACCTTTATATAAATATTGCTTTAAAAGAAGAAGAAATTGAGCTCAATCAAAAAAAAATTCTGTATAACTTTTTCAAGATTACATTGCACAAGTCTTATTTAGTGATATTTACTGAAGAATGAATGATGAATACCGTACTTTTTCCCTAACAAACTCACGCAGTTATTGCAGGTTTTTCTGATTACAGCTCTTGCTTTGCAATTAAAACATTTCACATCCCACTGAACACAAGCATAAATAAAAGCGTGAGTCCCTGAAATGTGAAGAGTTTAGAAATTAATGTTATTTTTGTAACTTTGTAGCACCTGCCTCACAATATGCCACAACGTGACAGTGGCAGTTATAGTATGCTCAAATGTCTAATATTCAAATGTTTCTCTCCAGTCTTCCTATACAAACCACTGCATACTTTCATATTCATAATGTTCTTAATACTCCTAATGCACACCTAAAATCTCTGCTCTTCAGGTAGTGTCTGGCTTTGTGTGGAAGTAGTAAATGAGAGGTACAAAGCAGCAGCCTTCAGAGACAGACAGCTCTGTAACTGGGTAATGCTCTTGAGTGCAATTACTACTCTCTGCAAAGAACAAAAAAAAAACAACAAAAAAAAAACACTTAAAGCTTATACTGTTGTGTCACACTTCCAAAGGCTCATTCCCAACACTCACATACCGTATATTCTCACTATAAGATATATACACAGAAACACAACAAGGCTATGGGGTGCAGGGCTGTTAAAACTTCCAAACAGAAAGGGTCCCTTGGGCAGAAGGACATAATTGACCCAAAGAACCAAAACATTTCCTACCAGCAGAAAACTTGCAAACTTCAGACACTTCTTAGATCAGCTCAGACTCCCTACTGCAGGCTAAGAAAAAGGCATCTGCTCGTGTTGGTGTGTCCGTCTGTCCACATGTCCACTCCCCCATAACCACCTCTCAATCAGTGACGAGGTACCCACTTCCTGGAACGCTCGATTGGACACCTTCCAGTCTTCCCGCCGAGAAAGGCCTGTTTGTTGTGTTCAGCCAACTGATGAGGAAAAAAGGGGACAAGAGCGGTTGTAGGGAAGAGGAGAGAGTGTAACGGGTGATATGCTTTAGGGAAGAAAAAATTTGTTTTTACTATTTGAGGACAGAATTTAGAGCATGATGTTATTCAATTATTATTCGACCATCTAACAAGCTACACCCAATAACTTCCATCCAACTACTTGAATATAAATGGTCATCATAGGCTTCCCTTCAGGCATATAAATAGTGCACCTTAAAGCAACTTTCTCAGACAAGTGTCCTCTAAATCTAGTGCAACTACATAATCTTAAATACAAGAAAAGACAAGATATTTTGTTTATATATCATATATAGCCCAATATCACAATAGCAATTGCCTAGGAGAGCTTCACGTCACAGACTAGCACAAATAGGACACTGGCTTCTGACCCTTTGTGGCTGGAACTGGCATATTATGGGACAGCCACAACCTTCTGAAAAAAAATACATAATCTCTTATGACTGAGCTGTACTGTAAGGCATATTTAAAATTCATGCAACTATCAAAGATTACTCTGGAAATCAATTAGCTGACAAAGTTATTTTTAGACAGCGGTGTGTAAATAGCATGCCATTATTTTCAGTGTGAGTAAGTCGGTTAGTGAACCACAAGTTTTTTAGCCCACTCCCCTCTGCTGGGAGTACGTCAAACCAAAGTCTATCTCTGGTGCTTGCCTCATCCTCTGCCGCCCCCATATGCAGCCGGGCACTGTGCGCACCTTGGTTTCGCTGCTGCTTCACTTTAAAGGGGGTATTATTAGTAGACGCACTAAAATAGGCAGATGACTGGCGGCATCTTCTTGAAACAGCGGGACCATCTGCTACTGGAAAATAAAAATAATTAACCTGGAAAGCCTCACTGGAGGCTGATAACCCTGAGAGCAGCTTAACCAACCTGTTTCATCGTTAACTCCATGGTCAGAAGCAAAGCCAACAGTTTAAATGCTGCTTTTCAATGGCGCATCTCATGTCAAGCTTCCTGACTCCTAATTCACCCCTAGTGCAAGTGAATCACAAAGGATTGTGGGATACGTAGCAACGGTTGCCAGTAGCCTCTTTCACTGAATGATGCTGACAGCTTCCAGCCCTCATTCAGTGGCTAGCTGCTCCTCCAGCAGTATTTATAGCCCCGCTATTGATTGAGACAAATTTGGCACTTGAGATTTAGTGGCTGTCTATAGAATAAGCTTTGTGTGTCTAGACAAGCGCACATGGGGTGTCACCTGCAGGAAGTGAGCAGCGGCAGTGAAGTCATCTCCTCATTATCAGAGCCCCATTTTAACTCCACAAGTGATCCGCGTGAAAAATGTCCAGCTGCCTCGCACAACTAGCCCATAATCAGCTTTGGAGTCTCTTATCACTTAACTCGAGCCGCCGGGGTCTCGATCAATCTCGGCGGCTGGCTCGACTTACTGTACCCCAGCCTGAATGGGAGACTTGCCGGGGCTCATTGTTTAGGCCGCTGAAGGATGACTAATCTTCTATTTAAAGGGCTTATAGGGCTTGACAAGCTGACTTCTGGCAATACAATCAATGGTAGATGGCAAAGTGACGCAGTTCGCTCTCGGGGAGAACTGTGGGTGGTCACTTATGGAATACAAGTGTGGGGATCTAGAGGAGGAAGAAAAGTTTCTGACTTGTTTTGTTGTGACAATTACAAAGACTTGAAGATTCTTTTTCTGGTAAAACTTAGAAGTAATTACTGTTATTATGTGTAAAACAGGGTGCTACCGTAGGTATCATAGGCTTTAATCACAGCCATGAAGGTCCTCAGGCCTATTTTAGTCTTAACATAGTGTTTACTGATGCTTCTCAAACACCATTAAATGTCATTACATATAGAAAAAGAACAACTCAAACCATTGGTGAGTTATACCTAGACAGTGTGAGGTGAAAAACACAAGTGCCCGACTGTGCTAATCACCAGAATTTCACTTAATCATTGTTACTTTTATAAGAGGAAGTTATTTGCAGCTGATATAGGTAACTATCAATAAGATATCAGTAGGATAAAAGATTCCTGGGGCACCTTGGTGGCTCACCTGATAGAGCATGTGCTACAGCTCCCTGGCTTTGATTCTCAGCTTGGGCCAGTCCATGATATTCCCCTAGCTCTCTCCATAATTACCTCTCTCCCTCACTCTGCTGTCTCTCTTAAAAAACTAAGTTAAACATCCTATAATAAGTATTTAATACGGATTTTTCAGGCTTTTCCAAATAGTTTTGTACACCTTTGCATTAGCATGTTGTGTTTTATAACTTAAAAAAATGTATGTGTATGGGAAAACTTCTTTTTGAGGAGCTGTACTTTGACTTTGCAGAGAATGCTTGGATTAGGGGTCTGTCGCCCCCTGCTGGCAACAGTGGGAATAAAAGAGTGAATCAGCATTGCTAGTAGCAACTTGATGCTAACAGATAAATGAGGTGACTGCTTTGTGGTGATAAGATAAAAAAAAAATCGATATATCGATATAGTTATCGATATAGTTACTGTATTGTTACACCCCTAACAATTTATATGTGCTGTCTCTCAGCTGTAATTTGAGAGTATTCACGTCCAAATCGAACAAAGGGTTTAGGAGTTACAGCTCTTTCATGTGTAGCTGTCTCCTTTTCAGGGGCTCAAAAGTAACTGGACAGATGAACATTACTATGAATAAAATGTTCATTTCTTTATACTCTGGGAAAAATCCTTCGCAGGCGATGACTGCCTGAAGTCTGAAACCTATGAACATCACCAAACACTGGGTTTCCACATTTATGATGCTTTGTAAGGCCTTTACTGTAGCTGTCTTGAGTTGTTGGTCATTTGTGGGTCTTTCTACCTTAGGTTTTGTCTTAAACAAGTGAAGAAGAATGCTGTTCCAGACCTGGGCTGGTATCTTTAGGTGTTTTTGGCCAAGTCTAATGTGGTCTTTCTATTGTTGAGGCTGATGAATGGTCTGCTCCTTGTGGTGAACTGTCTCTATTTTCTCTCATGAAGTTGTTATGGTTGACCTAGACACTGATAGTCCTACTTCCTGGAGAGTGTTCTGCACTAAGGTTTTTCAGTTTTTTTATCCAGCCTATGGATAGTCTAGTGCACTTCCATAGAGATACTGTATGTTGTGATTTCACAGAAACAGCTTTCAAATAGGATTGGGCGATATAACGATATTACCGTATACCAGGGTATGTAAAAATCCCGACGATATCACTTTCAATATGGTGGTTTAAATCCCCTGGGGAATTGTGCAATAGCTTTAATTAAATACATAAAATGTGTATCAACATTCATGCCAATATAATCGGGATAAGTGTAAACCTTTTTTGTGTAATATTAAGCATATCTTTTCAAATTAACAGCAACAGCATAATATTATACTTTAATTAATTAGCTCTCTCGATGGGCAACATGCAGAACTGACGCACCAGGCAGCGTCTTGTAAGAGTGGGTCCCCAAAAAACACATACTCTGATCTTTGATCCTCTGCTTTGTTCTCTAAAGCATTGGCCTTAAAACTGAATAAATAAGTGTGACATAAAAGCTTAGGAATGTCTTTTACAGCCACATTAAAAAAAATACGCAGCCCCCCTAAACGCATAATCGCACAATTACTCCATGGCTCTCTCTCCGCAATCTGTCAAACTATACAAGCGGGACACACACTGAGGATATCTTTAGCAAAAAGAAAAGAGGACAATATAGCTCTGTGTGTTAACATGAAGCGCTGTGCGCTGTGCAGGATGTGGAAAGATCTTCCAAATATGCGTCATGTCGCACACCTCAACCCTGGACAGGCGACTTCTTCTACTTTCTGTTTTTATGCACGTTGTGGCACAAGAGGAAATGCGCCCTGGACAGTACTGATCCAGGTGGGTGAACAAAGTAAAATATTGCCCAAATGAGCAGGGATTATGAGAAAACAAAGTACTATTTGATGGTCTCCCTCAATGTTATGTTACAGATTAAAATGCAAAGGCAGACGGCGGAAAGCTTCATTATTGTGATTACGAAGCAATAAATTATTTTAACAAGTGTTCATGTGCGTTAAGTAAGTCCTCAAACAGTGGTTTACAGCATCCACAGTATTTTTCTGTTGTGACTATCGCTGCTATAGTTAGCGTGGCCACAGCGTAAAGAGTGGTGCTGAAGCCCCGCCACGTCCCACGGAATAGAAAATAAAAAAAATTCTCGGATAATTATTTGAACAATGACGTCCACAACCCTCCAGCGCAGTGTATGGCCATATTTTAAAACATTTTCACATGGTCCCTGATGTTTAAAGGGGTAAATAAAGCGGGGAAGAAAGAGCAAGACCTGGTGTGCAGAGGAGCACAGGAGGACGCAGAGGAAAGAGATGCGGACAAGTTGGAGGACAAACTGTTGCACTGGGTTTTGAACAGTTTCAAATTAACTCAATATATGTCTTGCTTTTACAAATAAGCACTTCAGAAACACATTTTTGTATTTACTACACCTCTTTTTTGCCCAAAAAACAATAGATGTCCCTACATTTTCAAAGTATCATTTTAACTCAAATTTAAAGGCAAGTTTAGCTTCAATCAAGTGGACAGACGATTATACCATATTCCCCAGTATAATTTGTGGACGGTAAGACGGTATGAAAAAATGGATATCGCCCAACTCTTTCAAATGCAAATGTCACACTTGGAATCAAGTCCAGACAGAGTTAGTGTCCAAGTACTTATGGACCTAACTGTATAAATGGGCTGCAGGAACATTGGTAAGTCATATCTCAACAGTGTGTGACATGATAAATAGAGATGCCACTATGGC
This sequence comes from Bostrychus sinensis, assembly GCA_020698575.1. Classification (NCBI taxonomy): domain Eukaryota; kingdom Metazoa; phylum Chordata; class Actinopteri; order Gobiiformes; family Eleotridae; genus Bostrychus; species Bostrychus sinensis. The sequence goes on along the minus strand of CM036260.1, from coordinate 10,437,165 downwards.
GCTAATCACTGTAATTCCGCTTAATCATGGTTAATTTTATTAGTGGCATGTGTATTTCCTGTCAAGAGCCCCTGCTGTGAACCATCTATTCCGACTACTTCAACAACCGGGCAATTAAATCGGCATTTCGTCAACTGTTTGCCGTCCTGGAGCATGGAGCAGCCATTACGTCCCAGCAGGGGGCTGATAGGCATCTGATCAATACTAATGGCAAAACCGTTTAAATGTCAAGCGCCGATTTGTGCCTTGTCAGAATGATTTCTCTGTTCAGACCAAATAAATCTGAGAATTGACTGGAGAAAAATATTGTGTTGTGTGAAGTGTCAGCACTGAAGTGTGGTTATCGTTGTAATGATACGTCAGTCTGTGGCGGGATAAGGCCACATGTGAGGGGTGATGTCAGTCAGTGTGGTTAACATACAAAATTATCACCTTTGTTTGATTATAACTGGAGTGTAAAAGTGCATGTAAACATCTTAGCACTATTGGGAGGACAGTGGTTTGGTTTTCTCTTCACTTTCTCTAGTGCAGGGCTTAATCGAGCTAATGAGCATATCTGCATGCAAATGTAGTGAGTGTAAATGTGTCTGGTTCCCACCTGGCCAGGGCCTGGACTTTAGCTTCATGTCTTTCCTCCAGCTCAGTCAGTTTCTTTTTCAGCAGCTCGGTCTCCTGCCTCAGACCTGCTGAGTGCTCCATCTCCCCATCTAATAAACTGCGAAGAGACCTGGCCAACACACACAAGCCATAATCAAGTATATATTGAAACACAGATAATGCACAGGTAATGCCGGTATAATTTTGGTATGGTAGATAGGTTTATACATGTTATTCAAATAGGTAGTTAGTTATACATAGTTATGATATTAGCTAAACAAATTGTTAAAGAAAGGAGTAGAATCTGTTTTAGTAATCTTTTTAGCTAAAAAAAAAAAACATCTACAATGTGTTTTGTTTACTAACATTTATCTGGAGAGCTTGCATAATAATCCTAGTATGCATGCCTTATACATAGATGTTTAATTACTTTGTTTGTTTAGTCTTATCTCAGACTCCTATCTAACCGTACTTAAGCTGTTTACTTCCTGATCCGTGTGAGCCGCTGTTACATCAGTGTAAATCACAGCCTCTAGTGGCTTATTAAAACTACACAACACAACAACATCACCGCTTCCTGCCCCAAGTCAGCACAAAACAGCCTCTTGTCTCCGGATAAAACAACAAGCTGACACCATGTGCACCCAAAGGTCATCCAATATCTCCTCTCCCTCTGTGTGTATGCGCGAGAGTGTGTGTAAGTGCGACGTACGAGTTCTGTTCCTCCAGCTCGTCTTTTCTGTTCATCATGGCGACGATGGCTTGGCGGAGCTCCACTGCAGAGACACAAAAGACAGAGGAGATTTTTGCTTTATACCACTTCAGATGCATGGAATAAACAAAGAGAGACTGCAGTATGAATAAATAAGAAGCATCTCTAAAGTTCAAATAAAGGAATCCTCACTCATAATTTGCTCCAGTGTTGCTGCACTTTTGGGTGCATCTTGAACAAACTGCTAAACCATCTCAATTAGTTATATACAATCAGACCTTTGGGAAACAATGAATTGGCCCAGAGAGGATGGTGGCATAACTTGCATTTGTGAATGACACAGAAACTATGTTAACAGACAAGTTCTGAAAGGACATAATATTGTCTCTGGATAGATGGTGTAGAGGGCAGGATAAGTAGATGGTGGGATAAGTAATTTGACATTGAGGATTATTTTTCTGTAATACATTACCAGTAACAACTTAGGCTATAAAGACAACTGAGAAAGACCGGAATAATTGGAAATGGAACTGATGCTGAGTCTGACGACAGCCACGCAGAGGAGGAAGCGGCGCTTCGTCTACCTCCGGAGTTGTTCAGAAGCGACACTGAGGATTTAGCATTTAAAGGATTTAGCGATTAGGAGTGAGATTGTGAGTTTGATGAACTTGTTATATTATGTTCTTTATGCTATAGTTATGGGAATAACTGTTAATATATTACGTTAACATATGAAACACCTATTCAGTTCGTTGTTTTTGCTTCATGTAGCTGAATAACCATCAATGTGTTACGTTAGCATACCACACACCCATTCAGCCTGTTGTTCTCTATTCTATTATTACTATAACTTGCCTTTCAAGATGAAATGTCTGTTCTTGGTGTAGGATTTTGTAAAATAAATTTCCCCAAAAAATGTGACTTATAGTCCAGTGCGACTTATATACGTTTTTTTCTTCTTCATTATGCATTTTTTGTCTAGTGCGACTTATACTGCAGAGCAACTTATAGTCCGGAAAATACGGTAGTTCAAAATCTTTAAGCATTTTTACAGATTGGTGACGCTCTATCCAGAGATGGTACTTGAAATCTGTACTCATGTAAATGTGCTGGAGAAGTAAATGTACTCAACAAAATTATTACTTGAGAAAAAGCTCAAAGTATTGAACCTAAAGTTTAAGTACAAGTTACTATTGATTTTTTTTATATATATAACCACATAATAAAATCTATTACTAGTACTAAACTGTACCCAAACCTGGTTCAAACCCATGACCTTCTAAGTGTGGGATGGGGGTGCCACCACCTAGGTAAAAAATACTTTTTAAAGAAAATGCAAGTTTGGTATTTTTGCCTTCAAAAGCCACCTGTGTAATCATTACAGAAAGCTTATTTTAATGTCAAAAGATGTTGCCAATTAACCTAAAATGCCTTTTTGATGTTTTGCTTTACAGTCTGTTGTGAATAAAATAGTATATCTTTAGGAGGTTCCCAAACCATTGCATCCTGTTTTGATTTGCATTTCACACAACTATTTTGGAATTTGGTTTGTACACAGAGACATATGAAATTGAATATTGCAATATGCTATGTGTGTCTCTAAAGGCAAAATAATTGAATCTGCACTCATCATCTGCATTTTTCTAAAACAAACTTCTTGGATGAAATTTCATTAGAGCTGCCTGAGTCATAAAGAGTGTTATTGATAAAAGTGGCTGCTACTACAAAACAAAGAGTGTGACTAATTTAAGATGAACGCACAAAGAGAAATGCTATTATTTGCGTGTATTGTGCTTGGAGTAAAAAAAATTAGGTTGGCCTTATGGCAGGTTCAGAGCAAACCAAAAGTAGTTAAAGTTAATCTGTTTTTTAAAGTGAAACTAATGTCAAGTGGCATATAACTACTAAGGGTGCTCCATCAGGATATTTGAGGCCGATCACCAAACACCGATCAGCCTTTGCTGTGATCGGCCAAACCAGGTTGAAACACACTGGACTAAAGAGCAGACAACTCCTGCAGCCAGTTTTGACAACGTCTGAACGAAGAAAACGTGCACAAGAGAGCAGAGAAGACAACGATGAAAGGTGCTCCTCTCAAACACACGGACACATGGGCTGCGTTTTTACTTTCTTTTTCCATTAGCAGCCATTTGGTGCAGTTTAAGCCATAAAACGCACAGTTTTCGCCGCGTAACAAGACACAGGCAGACTCTGAACTTTCTTAATGCTTTTAACGTAACTGTTAGCGGGTTAGCTCTAGCTCAATTTGCGTTGGCGTTTGCAAATAAACACACTGCTGCGCCTCGGTTCTGTCCCGTGTGCTCCAGTAGCAGGCGGGGACATAAAGCAGCACCTCCAGGGCAGGTTACAACCGGGGCTTAACTTAAAAACACTGCTAGAATAATGATACTGCTGTTGAATCACACCGGAGTTGCAGGACAGTAAATGTGAGAGTCTCTCGTGTTTGTTGTAATTCAATCAGCACTTCTGATCGGCCCATTTTACCGATCACCGATCATTCTATTTTTAGCCATGATCGGCAAATCACCGGTCGCGGGCAATCAATCGGAGCAACCTTAATAATTACCACTATCACTATAACTGTCAGCGGGACAGAAGGCTCTCATGTAGTGGTCACTTCAGCTGTGACATCTGAGCACCAGCTGCATCTATTATAATGTCAATCTAGCTAAAGTATGAGTTTGTGTATAAGTTTCTGTTTACATGGTTCACACAACTTAGTGAAGCTTTGTTTTGAAGATTTTTTCACATGTGTGTATAGTCATGAAAGTGTATTCAGTACCATAGATTTATCTTTAAAATGATTTGGATTTTTATTTTTATTTTATTGGATCCATATAGACAGGTAATTAGAAGATATACAAAAGAATCAAAGAAACAAGTTGCGATGTACAACACATATGCTATGCCATAGCAGCTATGGCAAGGGGAAGCCAGGACACAAGGTCAAAGGGGAGTTACCAACTCAAGTTGTAAAAGCAGGTGCTGTTTGTGGATGTTGGAATGCTGAGCTACTAGTTGTTTAGCAGTGAGTGTTCATTGTGGGTTTCAAAGTTGCCATATTTCCCACATTCTCTGCATGTAACCCCTTACTGGAGTAGTAGCATTCCACAAGAGCCTTCTTCTTGCATCTCGTTCATTTCCCTCTTGTTCCAGTGGCCCATTTCTCATCAAGGTGCTCTGGTTCCCGTGCGACGTCTGAGTCAGTATGTCTTGTATTTCTGTGTCTCTCATTATTATATGAGGTAGGCAGTAGCACAAAGGGTCTTGCCTAAGGACACACACTGGAAGTTGGTATTTGCCCCGGCCAGGAAAAAAAGGCACAGCACACCAACATCAAAACCCCATCCCCACTGTGAAGTATAGTGGAGGGGGCACCATGGTTTGAGGCTGCTTTGCTTCCTCAGGGCCTGGACGGATTGCTATCATGAACAGCAAAATTAATTCCCAAGCTGATTAAAACATTTTGCAGGAAAGCTTAAGACCACCTATCCACCAACTGAAGCTCAACAGAGGATGGGTGATGCAACAGGACACTGACCCAAAACACAGAAGCAAATCAACAACAGAATGGCTTTAACAGACGAAAATACGACTTCTGGAGTGGCCCAGTCAGAGTCCTGACCTCAATCCAATACTGTGGCATGACCTCAGAAGAGTGATTCACATCAGACATGCCAAGATTATTGCTGAACTTAAACAGTTTTGTAAAGAGGAATGGTACAAAATTCCTCCTGAGCATTGTGCAGGTCTGATCTTCACTACAGAAAATGTTTGGTTGAGGTTATTGCTGCCAAAGGAGGGTTAACCAGTTATTAAATGCAAAGATTAATATACTTTTTCAATCTTGCATTGTGAATGTTTACATAAACCTGCAATAAAAACATGAAAACATATTTTTTTTTTTGCAGCATTGGTTAAAGCAGATTGTGTTTGTCTATTGTTGTGACTTAGATGAAGATCAGATACAGTACATTGCACTTGTAGTTGTGCTCCTCCTGCCTATTTCAGGGTACTGGCTCCAAAATATGAAACACATTGCCCTTAACTTCATAGATTGGTCATCATAGCAGTTTAAAGGTCCCCTATTGCACAAAATTGACTTTTTTGGAGCTTTTAACCATGTTGTTTATACCTCAAAAACAAACCTGGACTAGTATTTTTGTTTCATTCATGCACGTTTGAGTAATCATCTATGGTGAGCCTGTCTGAACACTCGAGATCAAAACCACTCGGCCTCACCGCTCTACATAGACACAAGAAACCAGGAAGTGTTCCTGCATATTTCTAAAGCCCATACACCATCACCGGGCTCATTCTGATAATTTCAACTCTTAAAATGCTGTCACTACAAGGCAGTCAGCTCATTTATCTGTCTGTTATCGTAATGTTGCTAATAGCTATGTTAAATAGCCATTTCATGCTCTGTTCATTCCCCATCATTGCCAGCAGGGGGCGTCTGACATCTAAGCCAAGCATTCTCTGCAAATTGAAAGTAAGAGCTCCCCAAAATAAGACTTTTTCCAAATATATTATACGTATATATTTTAAGTTATTACGCCTAAAATACTAATATAAAGGTGTCCAAAACTATTTCAAAAATCCTGAAAAAAGCATAATATAGAATCTTTAAAAGACCTCTTCTTGTAAATAACATTAGCTGCCTTCACGGTGTCCCTCAATCACCTGGTTGTAGGATGTGTTACTTCTTATTAGCAACTATTCAGATAAAACTATTCATGCTCAACTAACTTGTCAGCTAAGAAAATTTGAAAAAACTATCTAAAACTGTTTTCATAACAGTTTTCTAACCACACACAACCCAGACGTCTTTTTACACGACAGACCTTGTGCATGTATGAGAGCTTTTTTGATACTTTCCATTTCACAAAACTCTCAATGATGTCCTCAATGTGCAGAATTCTAAAGTGCAGACATGTCTAAATTTTGAAGTGAAATGAGGAAAATCAATGTTTCTGCTCTTTGTCGCTTGACATATGAATTTGAAGCAGAATGAAAGGTTACCAGTGAGATGGAGAATAACATAATGTGTGCCACCATGTTTGCAATGAATAATGAGAGGGAAATCTACTTTTCAGTCAGTGGAAAAATAGACTAAGAATGAGACTTTGCAAAGGACGGTTACTGGAGAACACGAAGTCCAGGATTTTTCATTTATGACTTAGGACTAATGTCAGGATATCTCTCCAAGTGAATGAGCTTTGGACACAAAGACAATGGAGGAAGTGGGAAGGCAGCGTGGGAAGTGTCAACGTGCTTTGATTTACAAATGCACATGGACAGTATATGCTATAGGTGTCCACAGTCACATGGAGGATGATGGTAGTTTCTTGGTGGAAACCTGCAGTGGTTTGTGTAGGGCTGAATATTTATACTGTATGTATAGTGTCGTTTTAATAGTTATGCTGAAGGGTGTGCACATAAAGTTTTTTAAACCCTCCCAAGAAAATACACACACACACATATTTCTGTTAAAAAAGCTAAAAGCTCTGTTTGGCTTTTACTACAGACACAAAACCTATCTGTATCCAGCTGTAAGGAAACGGCTTGTTCAGGCCACTTTCCTCCCTGTTCTGGATTGTGGGGACATCCTCTACAGGAATGCAGCATCTTCAGCCCTTCACTGCCTGGACACAGTTTATCACAGCGCTTTACATTTCATCACCAACTAGTCTCTCGATATTGTTGTGGTCTCATTACGGTATCAATCGGTATTCTCCCCAAGCGAAAATACATAGTTTTGTTGCAGCGGCATGGTAAAAAGCAGAGAGAACTACATAGACCATGATCCTTTGCTTCGTTTGAGCCAACATGCTGTAGGAAGCTGGTGTTTTTAGCAGCATTAGCAGGATAAATCAGCGAATATCAAGACTCACGGCTGTTAGCGAATGATTCAAAGGGTTAGTAAATAATACACTAAAAGTTACTAAAACTTTTTACATTCAATGCAGCACAGCAACGCTTTGCTCATTCATTTCGCCTCTCTCCTCGTCTCTGTGCGCTCGAGGAGTGGACTACAGGCTCGGACTGGACTCTGCTGAAAACTATAAACTAACTCTAGTGTCCAGCAGAGGAAGGGTGTGAGCTGGAGTTTGTGGATAAAAGCAAACAGTGAACACTTGCCCTTGTGTTGACCCCTGATCAGTGATGTCAGAGAGATGTGCTCTTTGTTTACAAGAGCCTTGTGTCCTTTGACTATAAGAAGGGGAAGTTCCTTATATGGTCATTGCTCATGGCACCTGTTTGAGCTGCTGTTTAAAGCTTTTTGTTGTCAGACCAAACTAATGTGATCCAAATGAAATCTGTCACACTTTAGAGCAGATAAAACATGAAATATGACAATAATTATTACTCCAAGGGCTTTGCGGGGTATTTTTATATAATATATGTTGTTATCATGAGAATTTCCACAATACCATGTGCCTCCCCACAATATCGCAATAAATATCGTATTGTGAGGTTAATATTGTGATAATATCGTACCGTGAGATTTGGATATCGTTACATCCATACTCAGAAGACAACACCACTGGCTTATATTTATTTATAAAGCCATCCTGGGTAAACTTCCACCATATTTGTGTCACCTCATTGTCTACAGCAAACAGTGAGTACAGCTACCATTCATCACATCGGCTCCTTTTTAAAGTACCCAAAATCAACACAGAACTTGGCAGAACTGCTTTCTCTAATGCTGCACCTTGGTCATGGAACAACATTCAAAATTCATTGCAGCTTCAGCATCTTATTCCCCTGGGTACATTCAAATCCTCACTGAAAAACTGTCTTACTGAAGAGTATAATTGTTATTCTTGAGCCGGATTTAAATAATTTTATAAGGTTGACTGTTTGTATAATTGTATTTTGTTTGTCTTTTTGTAACTGTTACCGGCATGCCTCTTGGCCAGGTCTCCCTTGAAAAAGAGATTTTATCCCAAGGGACTTCTTGGTAAAATAAAGTAAAAAAAAAAAAAAAAAATTAGAACAAAAAAAAAAAAAAAAAAAAAAAAAACACAAATGACTTGAGCCAGAACCTCATCCCCCCTGACCACAAAGAAGGACAGAAGAAGGTGTGAACATGTGCGTTACCAACCGGAAACCCCCGCCTATAAAAGGTCCAATAATAGATGCATTAGAGGAGCCAGTGTCATGTAATCGAGGTGCTTTGTGAATTATAGACTTCATACTGTCCAATCAGCAAGCACTCAGCCACACACGTCACATTCACATTCACATAGAAATCATCGACTACTCACTTCTTCTTTCTGCCCACTCATAACAGTGCCTACACATTTTTCCTTTTCAATATTCCATTCTTTTTCCAGAGTATGATTCCCAGGCTTCTCAGTGAATTTCCACAGTATATAAGACATCTTAGTACTATAAGAGCATTGTAGGGACATTGTCTGTAAAACATTATATGGAGTTAGAGAGTAAATTTATTATTTTTGTTTAAAATTTACAATCTTTAACTTCATAATTTTATATACATTCATTTTTTTTTTTTCTCAAGGGAATGTAAATTTTTTTTTTTTTTCTTTTTGGGGGGAATAGGGACAATAGGCAGAGAAACTCAATATTTTTCTAATAAAAAACTAAAATCAAATTTCACACTTTTTCATAATGCAGAAAAGAATCAGCAAGGGATAAAGTGTGAAAAGTGAAAAGGGGTGAAAATTTGCCTTGGATCTTTTGCATTTGGTGTTTCTCAAAGCAAATAAGATGCAAATAACTACATAGAAAATTAGGAAGTACATACAGTCTGTACAATATAAAGCACTGTATAAGAAGTGCACTCATTAATGCACTGTTTCTAGTGCAATCCTACAATTCTCAGAACTTGTCACTTTCTGCATTTAGCTTTGAAGAGTGCAGTGAATAGAATGAGCCGCTAAAGGGTCTGGTATGTAGTAAAAGTACACAGTAATTAGTATAAGCATTTGCCACAAGAGCTTCCCATTGAGCAAGGACCCTGGATACAGAAGTGATTTTAGCTTAACCCCTCTTATTTTTATTAATGTTAATCTTCCCATTTTTGGTGTAGCTAGATTTTATTCTATGTAACGTCCTATGGAGTGCAACAGTGCCCGCAATTTCCCATTCATTTTTCCCATACACTTTTCAAAAAATGTGTATATTAAGAGTTTAAAAGCTCAACAAAGGCTTAATTGTGCTATGGTCCTGAGTTACCACATAACTGATTAGCCTCCGTCAAGCTTTGAAACTCTTAATACACGTTTCAAAAAGTATACGAAAATTTACTTCGGCACCAGAAGGGACAGACACTGTTGCGCTGCATAGTGGATAAGGCATAAAAGGCAAATGTTAATGTAATAACTATAAGTAATGTTGTAATAGTGATAGAACTTGCAATATCTGAATAGCATCTTTGGCATAGTAAAAGTGAAATACAAAAAAAGTATAATTTTCATTTATACTGCCTTTGATAACATTTTAATATGGTTTGGTACTACTCTGATAGGGCAATTATTTAGGCATACACCATAATAATGTTGCAACACAAGGCCTTTTATATTGTATTTGATTTGACATTAATGATCATATGTGAAAGTAATGTGAAAAGAGTTTAAAAAAAACTCTTAAACCCATGGAAAAATACATATTGACTGTTGGTTGGTGAAAAACCCACTATTTCAAAAGTTTAGAAGCAGCTTTTTTCTCCTTGCCTATAGAGTTTTATATCTTTGCTTTGCTTTTCTCAACCTTCACAGGACTTTGAAGACTATTTTTATTCCCTTTGCGGCAGCGTTTTTTAGATCACCATCTCTCCCCGCGCCCCCATGACCTCCACTCACAAAAGGCTAATAGACTGGACGACGGCTCAATCCCAGTGCTTTCAGCCACCTCCACTCACCTTTATCTCAAGTGTCTCTCTGTCTATTTCTGCCAAGTTCACAATAGCAACATCAAACACCATCTATGTCAGAGTCTAAACACAAACAAGACAGTTTGTGCATTTGATAATCAAGTGCAACTCAACATTTTCCTCCAATGCTCAAATCTGTTTGCTGATATTAGTGGCAATTGTCCAAAGTATATGTCTATTATTGCAATGTACTTGGAGAAGAGTGCGTGTGTTTTAATGTTATTTGCTAGTACAACAGTGCCACCTGGCGATGACAGTGTATATTTCACAAAAGGATATATTTTTACACTTTTTTTTTTTTCAATCTTATGAGTGGCAGGACAACCTACAAAAAAAGTGCACCCAAAAAGGTTGCGTTCACGTGATGTCATAGAATTGTAAAGGATCTATAGTTTACTACTGAGCTGGAGGCAGGTCAGAATTCTATGGTAGAACCTGATACTATAGATTGAAAATGCAGTTCTCTTGGTGTGGTTTATAGTTAATATCTCTGCAAGTACTGGCCCTCTCCACATGAAACAAAAACTGTCACAAAGTTTAAAGTCTTATCTGCCAGTATGGATGAGTGTCAAAAAGTGATAATATTATTGAAACACACAAGTGTGATTGCTCTTAGCTGACAAAGCATTAAGACACAAGATTATTTTCATTTCATTTTTCATTTTCATTGTTTAGTTCATTCATTAAAAAATAATTATAACAATTTAACATTTAATTTACATATCATGAATAAAAAGGAACATAAAGAAGTATAAACTTATAGTGTCTGCCCCCATTCACAATTTACCATTTCTTATCAACTCATAAAAGCTGTAACACACCCACTTTTCTATTCCATTACATAACACATAATAAAACGCAACAGAAGCTACTATTCTGTAGTCTCATACATTTTTACCATAAAAAATTTGACACTGTTTTTAAATACATTCATAAATTTGGATTTCTTTATTTCATTGTCAAGACTGTTCCATAAATTGACGTCTTTGATTAAATTACACGTTCCATTGTCACTGTTCTGAATGTGTTTTTTTTTTTAAATACCTCAGTTCCTTTTAAATTATAAAACCTTTCTCTTTTTAAAAATCTGTTTTAAATGTTAGTAGTAAGGCTTTTTGGTGTGGTTTATACATAGTTTTCAAAATATTGAATTCTACTAATTCATCAAATTTCAGTAAGTTTAACTGTATGAATATAGGGTTTGTAGAATCCCTTTATCCACTCCCTTTTATAATTCTTACTGCTCTCTTCTGCAAGAGGAAAGCTGGATTGCTGTGTTTGACTGAACACGTTTTTGGGTCATGCTCTGTCATCTTTGTGTCGGTCCCAAACCCAGATAAATGAAAGGTACCCTGTGTAAAAATCTATGCCAAAATAACAATGTCAATTTGATGACTCACTGTGGCAACCCCTAAAAGAAAAGGCAGAAGCCAAAAGGGACTTTCCTTATTTCTTTCTGTATAAACACTTTGTATGGTTGACCATACAAATTTCAATAGAACAGCATTTTTTTTTTTTAAATAGACCAGCCTGTCTGGCACCAACAACAATGCCACCGTAATCACCTTTATTCCCTAAACAAATGCTCCATTTGAACTTCAGGTGCGTCCTTATCATGTCTGCATGCCTGAATACACAGAGTAGCTCCTGTGTGGTCAGGAGCTACTTAAAAATTCCACAAAATCCACCAGCTGCTGAAACCCAAGCTTGCTCTTTTCTATTTCAAGCTCCCTCTTCAACTTTCGCACGTGGGATATCCTGATGATTCATGCCACAGAACCGGTTTGGGAACAACCCAAACAAGAAGCGCAAGAGAAAGCGGTAAACTCAAGCGGCATACACTTACCCACTGTCATAGACTCCGGCAGGGCAGACGTAGGCAGAACACTGGAGATAGGAGTGGGTTGAGTTGGTGGGCTGGACTCCATACTGAAAATTAGCACAAACAGAATCATCAACATGCATATGTAAAAGGTCAAAAGAGAGTCTTACTTGTGTGTCTTACTTGAATGTTAGCTGCACACTGCTGCTTTCACAGTTCTCCATCAGTCCGGTTGAATCACTCTGAGCAGGAAATGCAGCTGTGTCTTCCACAGAGCTTACTGGAAGAACAAGTGAAAGAACCGAGTTAAAGAGAGACTTCCTAGATTTTATTTGAGTCCTAAAGTGAAGCCAAAAACAGCAGAGTAAGCAGTAAGAAACAATACAGGCACGCAATACCATTCCAAAACAATTAGTGCAATGGTAATGCCAGTTTTATATGATGAAGTCTGCGTGGTTGATAACTTAATGAGAAAATTAGGAAGTAATTTGGTATGTTATTTATTTTCTTATTTCATTGTGGCTTCCAGAAATTGGCACGTTTTCTACCTGGCTGGGGGTCAGTGGGGTTGATGGGAATGAGGATGTCCGAGCTGTTGTGGTCTGCCATCACCTCCAGAGGGCTCCACGTGGACACACTGGACAGACTGCCTACTACCAATCTGAAAACACAAGATATGAAGTTCAACTGATGGATCTAAAGAATAAACCTTAGCCAATTGGTGACTTATCTAAACCCAAAGCAGATTCCTAGCAGCATTTTTCCACTTCACTACACAAATGCACATATTCTCATAATTCTCATTTAGTTTTAAAAAATCAATGTTTTGTGACTCACTGATCAGAGCTCGCCCCCTCCTCCTCTTGGACTTGTGCTCTAGGTTTGTACACCTCCTCCTCCTCCTCCTCCTCCTCCTCTTCATTGTCTATACTCTTACTGTCAGGCAGGGCAGGTCTGGTCATGGGGGGCGTCCTCGAGGGATGAGGAGAGCCAACCCAGCTCACTATTCCCTGTTCCACCACACCGTTCTGGGCTGGGGAACCCGAGTAAGTGGGCTCCAATGGATCTATTCCCTCCTCTACGCTGCTCTGAGCCTGGGCTGGGGCAGTGTAGCTCTTCCTCATTGTCTTGTGATCATCCTCTCCTTCCTCTTCATCCTCTGCTCCTCCGTCCAGGTCGTCGTCAAAGGAAATGATGTTGGTGACTTTCTTTTTCTTACGACGCTCTTTCCTTAGACCTGAGTCTGTAGAATAATTTTTAAAAAACAAGGTAAAGGATCCAAAATGTAAACAAAGTCAAGTAATGTAGCAACAGCAACAACAACAACTTTTCTAATGAACAGAAAGATGTATTCATTTTGAGTCTTTTAAAAAATCTGTTAAGCAAATATAATAATGAAAGTTTAAGTAGTTCATTTAAACATATGGAGAGAAATTCTTGCATTAACCTTGAAAATAAGTCTTGATAGAGGTCAAACGAGGATTCAACTTTTTATTCAATAATTAATTCTCAAAGCACATGATGGCTGCAAACTTCACATGTTGTATACCCTACACAGTTTAACCCACTGTCTACAAAACCCAACCAGTGTTTGTTTTTTTTGTTTGCTCTGATGAATACTGATTGAATGTATATCTTGACTGACTGACTGACTTAAGTTGACTGATACAAAAAGTGGAACAAGTTGTGCAATTTGGTGGGGCAAGGTGGGACAGACTCGAGAAATAAATGTTTTGATACAAATCTAACTTACCAACTTACTGAGATACAAGTTGCCACAGTTTAGGGCCTATAAAACATCTGATGTGCCGTTTTTATCCCAAAAATACATTTGCAAATGAATGTCTTTAATGAGACTTTATTCATTGGAATAAAAAAAAGACGGAACAGAAAAAATCAAAGCTCTCAGACTGCATTTTCTCTTTGTGGGAATGCTAATAAATATTTATTCTACATTTTACAAAAGAAATAATTACCTTGTTGTTCTTAACTTGAATCTCTCTTTTAATAAAATCCACTGAGCACCAATAAAAAAGAGGGACATTCTCTTAATCAGTGGGATGGAGGGACAGATGCCTAAAAAGCTGTGCAGTACAACCAAAAGTGGGACAGGTGGTCACCCTATTGGCCACACTCTTTCACCACTGGCATAGGTTTTTAACAGCTTTTTGTGTTTTTGTAAGGCCTTAAAACAAAATATATAGACTTTATTTTCTAAGGACTTAATTTGCTTGCACTGTGCATTCACAAGACATTCCATAAGGTGGAGATATTTGCTGGACAACATCCGACAGCCTAAAGCTGACCTCAGGACTACAAGTTTAAGGTAAGCGCTAAACATATAATTAATACAGTTTAACTTTATTAATGAAATAAATGCAGGTAAGGTCAGCTATGCTGATGTGGGTGGGTCATGGGGCTGGTTAAAATGATGAAAAAAAAATAGGTAGCGTGCTTTAAATAACATCAAGCAATAACCATAACATATCCCACCATTAAATTAAACAGTAGTGTCTTACCAGCAGAGGTGCTCCGCGGCAGGACAGGCAGTGGGTCCGAGGCTCCGTCCACTCTGGTAGTGAATCCCGGTACTACAGCTGTGGCCGTGCCAATTTCACGCAGCAGACTACTCACTCCCTGAGTGGACTCTTTCAACAAGCTCCCAATGCCCTGTGTGGACTCCTTTAAGAGGTTGGACATAGAGGGACCTCCACCGCGGGTCACTCCTCCGTTCAGGTCACTGTTGTCAATGTTGATGGCAAACAGGATGGAGTTCAGCCCTGGAAAAATGCAAAAGCAAAATGAATTCTAGTTATAGTACATCATAGAGTTATTGAAAGTGCTAAGTAAATATTTTACAGCACAAACATTTGGAAATAGAGTCCAGCTACAGATAAATTATAGACATGAGATCAGCAGTACATATACAATATTAATATTTCAAGGTTTAAGTTATGTTCATCAATATCTAAAATCAAAAGCATAATAATTAGTGATGGAGTCATTCCTATTTCACTGAACCATAAAAAGTGTACAGTCAGGATGCTAATCAGTAATTTATGAGGCCACCTGTTGCAAAAACATAAAAAAAAAAAAAAAAACTCCACTAGAATGAGCAACACTACTCTAAGTGGAGCCGGAAAAGTATCAGTAACACTTGGAGGTAGTCCTTGTGCTAAATATTGCTTCTACTGGACAGTTAGCGCATTAACTTTATGCAGGGCTTAATATGTAAATCAAACTATGCTGGAACAAAAATTGCGCTTTGACACAGGAGTCCACAAGGCCAACACTGTTCCAGGAACGTACACACAACACAATGCTTAGGCGCGCACACATGCCAAA
Organism: Bostrychus sinensis; assembly: GCA_020698575.1. Taxonomy (NCBI): domain Eukaryota; kingdom Metazoa; phylum Chordata; class Actinopteri; order Gobiiformes; family Eleotridae; genus Bostrychus; species Bostrychus sinensis. Next base: position 10,421,760 of record CM036260.1, on the reverse strand, counting down.
ATACCAAGCAACTGCTCATTTATACTGAGTTTTAAATTATATTTTAACAATGTTAACAATTTTAATTTGTTAAAATTATTATACATTATAGCGTTTCACTTCAGTGTAATGTGTCAGTGTATGTTTGTTTGATAGATCAGCTGATCGAGAAATCAGCTGCTACGCGTAATTACTGCGCTTTTGTAGACTCGTTCTGTCATAGACCTGCTGTGTGCGGCCACCAGTCTGAAGCAAGAACACAGACTCATGCAGCTGTGGTCTGTATAAACAAAGTCTAGACTAGGAAAGGGAGCACAAGGCAGCTTTCAGCCTAATCATGTCTCTCGCTTCTTTTTAGTGACTGCCACGCGCAGTCTTCTCTGCGTAATGGCGTTTCAGGGCTCCAGGCTCTGTCACCCTCAGCGCGTTAGCTCGAGCTTACAGATGCGTTTGAAGAACAACAAAAAAATAAACTGCTGTGGATCTATGTCCCGTGCGCACAGGGGATATAATGGAGGAATAAAAAGCACACATCGAGGGCGAGTGGCGTAAGGTTTCTCTGCGTAACTATGGCTATGTAACAGTGACACTAGCGTTTAACTGGCGCCAGGTCAGGACAGGCGTTAACTCCAGCTTCCATATGCATTTGAGTAAAAGAACAAACTGACGTGGCACTGCCATGTCCCGTGCGCAGTGGGGAAATAACGCGGCACATCCAAAGAGCATCACGTAGGTTCCCCTCCGCGTAACCAAAGTCAGGACAACCCTCAACAGATTTACTGTCTTCTGGCTGTTAGCAAACACATCACTTCTGACTTAAAGAGCAGCAATCAGCTGTAGCTCCATTCCCGTTTGTAAAAACACACAGCCTACTATGGCTCTGTGAGCTCTGTGGATGCAGCGGGGATTGGGCGGGGTCGGGGGACATCTCAAGGTACGCACAGTGCATACTGCTGTAAACCTGCAGACATCACTGGTGTTAACAGAGGTGAATAGATCTTTCAGTTTGACGTGAAGGTCTTTTCCACCCGATTCCCTGTACACGCTATAGACAGGAATACAGCGTAGGGACAGTCTGTGTTGAAGCGTTCACGCAGAAATGAAGCGTGGCTTTTATGTTTAAAACATTGCACTTCTGTGTAATTATCCCTCCGACCTTCAACACAGGTTTAGGAGGTCAAAAGAGTCAAATGTAGTCAACACTTTGTTCTGAGTTGTGTCAGAGTTACCAGATCCAAGCAAACAGTTGCTGGATCTGGCCGTCAAAATAAGGGAGTTTCCAGATGCTGTTCCTGTAAGATCCGGCTCAAATTAAGCCCCGACTTTATGGCAGAAAGTCAAACATATCTTACATTAGCATAGCGTAAGCATTAGCATGTTTACTCCTGTGCTAGCTTTATTAACATAGTGTTAACATGTAACAAATAATGATATTTACAATTACCATTTAGCTGCAATGGAAATTTGCCTTAACTGCACAAAATATTTAGCATGTGTAGCTCATATTAAGTTAGTTGTTAGCATGAGTTAAAATCACAGTAACCAAAAATATGGACATTATTGTAGTATTACCTGAGAAGCCAAACTAACCTGCAGCCATTGTGGGGAGCATGCTAGCTCTCTCTTCATCCAGGATAAAGGCCCAGTCTTCATAGTATGTGCTACACCAAAGAAATAAAAAAAAAAAATGTTCAAAACAGGAAATAACTGTCAAACTAAGGACAAAAGCAGGAAAATGCCATAAACATTTTGGAACAAAAATGTAAGATTTTTTATCACATGTGACTATAAATCACTCACTGGCCATACTATTAGACACACACTTTAATGCATTTAAAAGGACATATCTAATCAACAAATTACATTGCATTAATCAACATAATTAGGTATGCAGATATGTTCAAACCACACATGAAAATTAGTTTTTAAAATATATATATATATATAAAATGTAAGTACAAACTAGATGGTCCAACTATTGTAGAAACTGGTGATAAAATGGGATTTGTTTCTAGTGTTTAGAAAGGTTGGCAAAAAAAAGGAAAAAAAAACAGTGAGTTCTAAATTCTGAAACTAATGTCACAGCAGAACTGAGCCTCAACTGCCTGGCAACATTTTTGCAATCTTCAGTTAGGTATGGTTGGTGAAAAGAGAAGTTTATCAACTAATGTGGCCACTAAGTGTATGGAAGTAAACAAACCTCAATCGTGTGCGGTCGGCCACCAAAGAGTGCAGATAGCGCTCCAGCGAGTGTTCATTGAGGGCACAGCGCAGCCAGGCCCGACCCCGGCCCAGCTCTGAAGAGATCTGACGCAGGGAGTAGAAACGCTGCAACTCGTGCCGATTTAAGTGCTCCTTCACGTAGAACCAGAACGTCAACTCTGGGGAAGACAGAAAATACAGTAAAAGAAGTTAGCAAGGGCAGAGTAAATATACAGTAGGTCAATAGAGACAGAGAATGGAGAACTATATCTGCATATACCTAACGGAAAACAACGTTGAACTATGTCCAGGCTGTTAAAGCTTTTTTACAATTGATTCAAGTTTCCACTCTATATTTGTGTACTGTTGCTGTGTGAGATGACCAAACTTCTATAGGATTTTTTAATGTTACGTTTGGATGAGCTCTAATTAGGGAGAAATCCACAATAAGCATATAACCTTTATCCAAAAAGGGTTAAAAATATGTCTGCTATTTCCAGTTTTGTCAGAGGAACTGGCTTCATTAGGGAGCCCTAAATATCCATGCATGCAAACATTCTTCCTATTCAGTGTAAAGTACAGAAAAATGTCAGATATGCTAATAATTGTGGGATGGTAGAAGTCATTACAAAAGTCATGACTTCCTCCACCAAGTAGAATAGCTGGTATTAAATATTGCACAGAAGAAATGTGCAATGTGAAACTAATATCTTAGAAACAGCTGAATGGTTTAGTCAACTGTAATGGCTGGAAATGGAGTTAGAGCTTTGCATACAGGCAGATTTTGTTACACAGATGTGCACATTTAAAATACTGCAATAAATGGCAGCAGTCCATAATATGCAGTGCTAGTAGTGCTTGTAAGTGTTTGACTATCTTGACATTGGCAAAAATTTTAGTCAAAACCCTTTTGACTAATCTGGGTTTGGGGCTGGAAACACTGGCTTGTGGTTCCTTGTGGATTATATAGCATATATATTACTTGAAAATGTTAAAATAAAACTACTACCACTATACCTATTACTATTATTATTAGTAGGTACTATTATTAGTACTATTGTGCTAATTGTGCGGCATATTACAAACACTGCATCTAGGTATCTGACCTAAAAAAAAAAAAAGCTAAATGTTTTATGCTTTTAAAAAACTATTTAATCACAAAACCTTAAGATATCATCTACTATAATGTAATTTATAGATTTGCAAACTCCAATAAAGAATGCTACATTGGCTGCAAGTCAACATTAAGTTAATGGCTGCCACTGCCTATAAAAGTGCAGGAATGCATTCGTCCAACTCTCTTCTTTTTCTTTTTTTTAATTTTTTATACAGTCTAAACCTTTCTTTGACAGAAAAGAAAAGCGGAAAAGATGGCTATGTTGTTGTTAGGGGTGATTTGGTAATGGGATGGAAACCGAGACAGAAAATAATCTGTCACAAAAGCACACACCTCCTTCTGACTTGCTGCTGAAGCCTGCTGCCTGTTTGAGAGCTGCAGCAGTGAGGGCCAGTCCTCTGGTCTTCCTCAGACCGTGCTGCAACACCGCCTCAAACTGAGCACAAAGACAGATCACCCTACGAAAGAAAAATACAACAGTGGACAATTAACATTTTACTGGGAACAACTTAAGGTTTTCAAATTATAAATAAGTAATGACTACAGGCAACCATAATGCAAAGCTGTAAAGTTGTTATATCATGTGATTCATTTCAGTGGTCTGCAAGAAAGCTGCAAGAACTGGGCTCACTGCCAACCCACTCAACGAAAACGAAAGCAGTTAACAAAGTAAAAGTGCACAGTCCACATACTACAGCCAGAAGTGTATTGGACTGAAACATAAAGTCAAATAACAAACAGTGAATAGGTTCTCTCACCTGCTATCAGAGTCTGTGGCAATCTCTTTTCTTCCTCCAAAACGGATTTGGCACTGAAAAGATACAAGAATGATGAGTGTTGCTAATAAAAACCTTATTTTTACAGTGTAGCTTGAGCAGTTCAAATTTGCATGTATCATAGGGGCTTTAGTGCATAAATATTCTCTATTTTTTATTTGTATTATACTCGCAGGGATCATACAATTAGGATAGGAAATTGTATCGCAGTCACTAGAAACATAAAGCCTAGACAAAAACGTTAATTTGCTGCCCGGGAAGAAGCATTCAACAGAAAAGGGAAATGTTAAAAATAAAACAAAAAAGGAAGGAACAGGCTCTCTATGGGTTAAAGAGGTTTGGTAAACTATGGTAGAGTGAGTGATGGTCTTCACCTGTTTGACAGCATCCAGCAGCCTCTCCAGGAGGTGCTGCCTCTTTGTATCAGTCTGCTGAGTGCCTGGAGGGAAAATGAGACATGAGATTAGCTCACTTTAATAAAGGATTAACACCAAAAGCACTATATTGTGTTATAAGACATTTCTTACACAAGCTGTCAAGTCAGAAAAAAAATCACAAAAACTTTATTGTTCATATTCATTTCCATTGAAAAGAACATCTTTTATTGTGCCAATAAACAGTCACAGCTCAGGGGCATGTACCCCTAAACAATAGAATGGCTTCTTCACTTCAGTCACTTCAAATCTATAACAAAAAGGGCTAGTGCTGTCACATGGCTCCACAAAGAGTTTATATGTCACAATTAAAAACAATAGAGCTCTGGGCTTTATATGGGTATACATAAATGCAATAAACACACTGAAAGAAAGTGTAAACATTGGGCTATGTAAATCTTTTAATCTAAGTGATTTAATAGCTTCCCTAAGTAGCCACTATCTCAACAAGTCTCTGCAGGAAAGATGTGCAATGTAAACATTGGGGAAGTACCTGCAGCAAACACAGCTTTTTAGGGCTCTGCGGAAATGCAAACTCACAGTCTGGACATCGAAACCATTAGAAACCACAACCCCATCGTCTTGCATGGTTGCGTTTGCATTATGTTCTGTTAGTTATATGCTAAGTAGCTAACACAAATCAACGAATAAACTTACCGTTCATCTTGACAGCCCTCCGCCGTTAGCAGTAGCATTCAAGCTAAACACGTAGGTCCTTGAACATTTTTAAAGACCAGCAGAAGAAGCTACTGGGATACCGAGTCCATGCTGTCTCCGTACGCGGGCTGTATCGTCACAAACGCGGCGTGAGCGCTGATGCTGAGTCGGTAAACAGAAAGGCCTGCCGGGTAGCCGCTGGAGCTGTGGTTCTAGCAAAGCGTGACAGGGGGGAGTTGTTCTGGGGAGGAAAAGATGTTAAAGTGCGCCGAGGGAAGTATAGACGCCATACAGGCAGCTGTCGGAAGAGTGCTGCAGGTAATCAAGCTAAAAGTCCAGTGTTTTCAGTCAGTGACACGGTGAAAAGGAGACAGAACTCAGAGAGCCGTGGTGAGGTCACGTGACACAACACACTGAGGTCATATGATAGGCACAGTCTGCTGGGAAATGTAGTCTTCGGTAAGAATGTGCTGCGAACGAATTGTTATTTATTTATTTATTTATTTATTTATTTATTTATTTATTTATTTATTTATTTAATTTATTAAGCGTGACGGTTTTATTTATGTTTATGTAAGTTACTGATTTAAAGCTGAACTGAATTATAAATAAAGGTTTTTTTAAATTATAAGTAAATATTTAAATTAAAATATATGTCTGTTTTTGAAATGACGAGCTAAATATCATAATTGCTATTAACTGAAATCATAAAGCGCAGTTGTGATGTATTATATCAAAATCAGTATAACATTTACCTTACAAGACATTTTGTTTTACAGGTGAACAGATTTGAATGACTTTTATTTATTTATTTAATTTTGTGAAAAGTGTGTTACAATAAAAATATATTTAATTCTTAGCAATAATGAATAATAGCAACAATCTTGATAGTTAAAGTCTTAGTAATTAAGAAAAATGAAAACATCTTAGTTGTAACTAGCAAAGTGATTCTTTAAGGCAATGGGGAAATAAATTATTGTAGTATCATAACAAAAAGGGTAAAATAAAAAAGAAGTAATCTGGACTTAGTTTTTACTTCTTGCCTCTAATTTTAGAAAAGACACTCTTCAGCTGGAATCGGTGCCTAAAAACCAGTCCAAGTACAGAAGTCCAGATGACTTCTTTTTAACCGTTTTCTTGTGATTTAGAGCCCAGGTGACTTCACTAGGGCTGGGTACCGTTAAATGATAGCTTTGTGGTATTGAAACCCAGCCCTAGACTTCACAGACACTATTGTAGCCCTACATGTTTACTTGGGAATTCCAATACTTTGAGGTGGAAGTGAATTATCATCTCACTCAAACAAGTTTATTGGAGTGCATGTTCAGACAGGTAAAAGACAGCAAGGTTAAATGTCTTTATAAGTTAAAAAAAAAATCAAGTGCAACGTGAATCCAGTCGCAGCCGATATAGCAATCACAAGCCCTGTAATGTAATCTTTGTGCCAGTCCTGAGCCCAGACAAATGGAGAGGAAACTTCATCAAGGGCATCTTGCATTCAGTTTATATCAAATCCTGATAGGAATCGTAGTAGAGGGCTTTGCAGTGGCAACACTTGAGTGGAAAGGCTGAAAGACTGGCTTCTGTACATTTTACAGACAATAAACTTTAAATAGTGACATTCCAACAATATTATGACTTAGTATATGAAATGAGTCAATTGTCTTTTCTTTTTACAGATGTCACACCACATCACAATCTGGGTATCAATGAATTATCACTGAAAACAAAGGACTTTATCATGAGATCATCTCCATTTGTAGCGCTGCAGAGTTTATATCTTATCAGCTGGATGTGGACAGGGCCTCTTATCTCTTCAGTGCTGTCTAATCATTACAGTAAGTGCATGTTTCACAGCAAACACAAAACCCTTTCAAATGCAAAGAAATTAATGTTCAAATCCATTTTTCAGCATCTGTAGTCCCTCTAAGTTAAGTTTATATAAATAGTGTGTCTCTTGATAGTTCTTTAGGCGAGGAGCTAATGGTGGTGTCGTAGATAGTGGCAAGCCTCACATCTGGTTCTATTTGCTGTCCTGTTGTAGAAGCACTGTTGTTGACTCTTCCATTTCTCCTGAAAGAATTCCTGATCCCACTGGAAATCCGGTCAGAAACCCTCCTCACCACACGAGTCAGTCCACGATTCTTCAGCTTCTGTAGACCCACATCGTCCTCCAGATCTTCAGGCGGTACATCAATGTTCCCCGTATACCAGAACACCCACCAGATCAGGCTGAGGAAGATGATGATGGCCCCGGCGTAGACAAACAAGTCGTGGATAACCAGGCCTCCGAACACCCCCACCATCATTATGAATACTCCAAGTATATCGTGAGCCACTGCGAACCAGAAAGAGCACTTGCAACGTCCAACTCCTTCATAATGCTTCTCCATAACAGGCTCCACTTGGACAGAGGTTGACATAGTGGGTCGAATAAAAAAACAAATGTGAAAAAATGATATCCAAAGTAGTAGTATGTGTCAGTGGTTTGAGGAGAATGACAGAAACCTAAAGCAAACTGCACTGATCAAAGTCTAAAGTGGTTATCAGCAGCAGGCCACACCAGCTATGTATCAGTATTGGATTTTAAAGGAAACCACAGACCAAAACAGTCAGAAAAAAAGGAGGTTTGCAGGTTGAGCCAACACAAGGTTTCAATCTGAACTAAGGGTTATCCTATTCATACTAAACCAAATAAGAGTTAAGAGCTGTAAATAATCTGTGATTGAGTCTGTTCCCTGAGTTAAGCTGAGGGAAGAAAGCTATACTTGGTGGCATAAAATGAGGATTCTCCATGGAATCAGTAGTCAAATGGATGGGACTATGTTAGAGGCAAGTATCGTCACATACAGTGGCATAGCTTGGTATTGAGGGGCCCCAGTGAAGGTTTTCAGAATGGGCCCTAAAGTTTACAACACATTTAGCAGATTTCTAAGTCGCCTGCGTTAAGTCTCAAAATTATCGTTAGTATGTAGAAAATCTATAAAGTTGTAGCTTTATTGACTTAAGAAAAATGTATAAGCATTTTTTTATCAAATTAAATTTAAACTTAAATTTGTGCTTTTATTTATTTATCTATTTATTTATATTTTTAGGGGCAACATTGGCTCAGTTGGTACAGACACTCGCCCAATAACCCAAAGGTTTGTGGTTCGAATCCCAGGCATACTGTCGTGGTGTCTTTGAGCAAGACACTTCACCCGCTTTGCCTGTATGAATTTGTCAGTTTGTCTGTGTTTGGTGGTGATCAACAGGGGCCGTAGGTGCAAAATGGGAGCCATGTCTCTGTCAGTCTGTCCCAGGGCAGCTGTGGCTAAAGAAGTAACCCACCAACACCGAGTGTGACTGAGGAGAGAATGAATAATGCACCAAATTGTAAAGCACTTTGAGGAGATTGAGAAACTTGTAAAGCACAATATAAATCCAATCCATTATTATTATTAAGTTCCATTGGAGTTTAATATTTTAGGCATGAGCATAGATGGACAAAGGGCCACTCTCATGGGCCCCTAAACCTTTTGGACCCCAGAGCAGTTGCATTGGCAGCACTGCCTGATGCTAAACCCCTGGTCACATCATTATGAAGGGCTTGTAAATAGGTTTAAAATTTCAAGCTTTACAATTTCACAAGAGATCTTTTTTGTCATTCCTCATGCAAAGATGTTAGAAAACAAAATGATACTCAAGACCAGCAGTTTATTGTGGGGGCCATTGAGGAGGATTTCTTGATGATTCTGTGTAGCCTTCTGCCTGATGAGAAAGGTACAAACAGTTCATGTGCTGAATGGCGCATTGCCGTTTCATTTAAATGTAGTCTATAGAGAGGCTCCTGTTGGTTATTTGAGTAGATTTGACTCAATATCAGCCGCAGAGCAGTCGCCACACCACACACTGAAAAGGGGCTACTAGGATCTGATCACTAAGTCCAGCATGCTGTAGCCTCCTTAAAAAGAACAGGGCTTTGTGGGCCTTTTTAATTCTGCTGGATGTGTTGCCAGTCCATATGAAGTCACTGGAAAAGTACATAAAGGTGAACACTATCTCCAAGGCTGTTTCCCCAATGAATAGGGGATGGAGTTGTCATTATGTCCAAAGTCCACTGCTATTTCTTTGGTCCTCACCAGAATGATGTAGAGGTTGTTCAGCCAGCATCAGTTTCCATCTACTGCCTGTGTGTATATTAATTTATTTTGGAAATTAGTTCAACCACACCCATGTTGTCTGTAAAAATAAAATTGCTTAGGTATTTGGGTAACAGCGATGCGATGTGTGATGGTGGTAGATGAAATGCCATGTACTTGTAAATAAAAAGTAGTGTATAGTAGCAGGAAGGTAATAGCAAGTTTATAAAATTACTATACATAAAATAGCAAACTACATTCATCTTGTAGACTCTAAATATACAAAAACATTTGGACTAAACCTACTTCTTCCATCAAGGCTGATGTCCTTCTCATTCTCCCAGCACACATCTTTTCCTCCTATGTTTCTCCTTCAGTACAGGGATCCACACCAGTCCCACCACCACAAACATCAGCCCTATGGACAGACACGCAGAAGCCACCGAACGAGACGACTCCGAGGACTGCAGGAGGAACAGGAGACCCCCCACCGCCGACATCAGGGACCCCATCACCATGGCGATGATTGGCTTGTGGAGGTAAGCACAGCCCGGGGAGTCTGTGTCCGAAGAGGGATCGTCATCGAGGAACAAACTCTGTCTCCCGTCCTCAAAGGAATCTCCAGTGACCTCCATGTCCCGAGTTGATGCCTGTTAACTTTCCCCTTTTAGAACATGAATAATATAAGGTGAAGCCAGAGGACATCCCTTGCTGTCCAACTTAAATGTACCCACTTACTGCTTCTGTTTATCATCTGAGTCTTTGGTATCACCTATTCTCGTGTGCACTAACCTGTTAACTGACTGTAATTCCACCTTACCTTGCTGCAAAGGGTGAGCTTGGATGAATATGGCTCAATAGACAGACCCACCCCACCTGTTGACACATCAGCTCTCATTGGCCGGCCACTCACACTGGTCATATTATACCTACAATAAAAATAAAGCGTAATGAACTTAGAGAGATGCAAAAGATAGTGTCAAATATGAATATAAAGTGCATTGAGATATAAGCCCTTTAGGATATGGTTTTATGGGTAAGTAGTATTATTTGCATGCAAGCAGCAGCTGCACAAGGCCGACAATAATGCCATTAACAATAGACATGTCATCTGATCCAGCTGGCAGCCATACACACAGAGTTTTGACGGATGGGTTCACCGTGTGCAAACACATCCCAAGGCTAATGCACTTCACCTATCACGTCTCATAAACAGCCTTTTGAATGACATACAATAACACAGAGGAGAGTATGTCAAAGAGAACACGAGTCTTTATCATGGTGGTTTTAGAGGATTATCAACAGAACATAAATGTATTACAGTATTGTTTATGCCTGGTCATTTTAACATAATTTAATACTACAACAGCTATTAAAAAGTCACATTTGCATTGTTGGGATGAAATAGAAAAGTCCAGAAGGCACAAAGTTTATATTAAGCCCATATTAATAGTCAGTAGAATAATGCCTTTCTTTTTACTTGAGTGAAAGTGTATTTTATTCTTACATTCTGACAGGGAAGGCACAGTATTATAATGTCGGTCATTGTCCTGCCGAACCTTCGTCTTCTGGACATACTTTAATGATGTGGCCAGTTGTTATGCAGCAAGTACCACAGACTCCAGTATGGCAGCAGGTGCCACAGTGGTACAGCAGCTGCAGGTGTGTTGTGTAGCATATGGGACGAGTTATGACATACAGTATATGGCAGATGTTTCAGCAGAAGGCCCAGAAAATAACACACAAAATGAGATAGCCTTACTGCTTTTGCAATTAGCTGCATATATGTAAAGTACCCTCACCCTTTTAGTCCTCACAAGGTCATTATAAGGTACTGTCTAATTTTGTACACATCAGCGTTTTCAAAAGTATATCAGTGTTATTCTTGCAAAAGCTAACCTTAATAGACATAACAGTATTATTACTTCTTGTTCATCCTGTCCACAATACAGCAGACAAACTGAGCACTTTTTAAGAGAAGCAAATTTCTTAGTTATACACACAGGCACGTAATGTCTCTAGATTTTTTAAGCATTTTTTAAAAAAAAAAACATGTTTTTATTTGTCCCTCCAGGACTACTGCAGATGTTTGCATATGATAAGAATGAAGTGATGTGTGAAATTAGAAACTACACAACAATGTTGCCACTAGATTGTGCCAGAGGTTTAAACACTTCACCTTTAATAAACTGTATTTAAAGTAGTATTAACTTTTCACCATAAAGTACATCAGAATTATTAAAAGCTCATTCATAGCTCACCAGATACACAGAACTATATTTTGTCACATCTTGTATGTTTTTAAACACAATACAATTAATATGACAGTTTTTTATACTACAGATAAGGACAGTTTATGATTCAGATACATTATAAAACATCCAGAACATTATGAGCATAAATCAAAGACATGTTGGTTTGAATGTTCATGTTGAGAAGAGTTGGAGACATTATTTCACTTTAGGCACTTTCCTCTTCACCTTGGCATCGGCCTTCTTGCTCAGTTTGTTTGATGTTTTGTTTTTTTGAGCTGCAGTAGGTTTTGGCGCTTTCTCCAACGGTGGCTTCTTTTTGAGTGTTTTCTACAAGGAGACCAACCATTTCTTAAAACATTTGTCTACAATCAATATAGTCTTAAGTAGCAGCTGTTGAGTACTTACCTCTAGCTTAGGCTTTTTTGTCGGGGTTACCATGGGAACCAGCTGTGGCATTTCTTCCTCCTCTTCATCCTCGCCATCATCCTCCCCCTCTTTCTCTTTCAGTTCTGCTTCCTTTTTCTCTCCCTTCACCTCCTCTTCTTTCGTCTCTGCATCATTTTGTTTGTTTTTCTTCTGCTTTTTCTTCAGAGCTTTCTGAAACAAAAGTAGGAAGTTCGAAGAGATTTCATTAACCAATAAGCAATCTCTGTCTCAATTAAAAAAAAAAAACACTAACAAAAAAGAGCAATGTAATTCAGTTTATTATATGTTATAGGAATTACACATACCTCTTGTTTAGCTTTGCAGGCTTGTCTTTTTGCATCCTCTATCAAAGTGAGGTGACTGAGATCTGAGGTGTAAATGGGCAGCGCCACAGAAGTTTGACTTTTCAAATGGATGATTTTAATCAGAGGTCCTTTCTGCAAACAAACAATTCCAAGTAAAAAATGCACTAAAACACTTTCCTGTAAAGTAAACTAGTCAACATTTTTTACTAGCATATTATAATAGAAATCCTGTATGTGTATTTTAACACTGGATATGTCTACGCAGAGAAAAGGCGCAAAAATAACAAACATGAACAGATAAAAGCAAAACAAAAATTATTAAAATAAAAGCAGAAAGAGTAGCTATACTGTTGTGAGTGTTGGAAATGCTAGAACAGAGATTTTAGCATGACACCAGGCTAAATGTGAGCTCAAGAAAAATTGGATAATGCCGCTTTAAGCTTACCTCCAGAACAAACAACAACATATCAACCTTTTCTGTTTTTATTTTTAAAGTACGTAAAACCCATTTAACAAAGCATAATCAGCTACTTGACCAATGCATTCCTGCAATTATCATTGCTTCATTAAACGTGTTACCAATATTTATCTGAGTTTCTCCCTTTGTTTCTTGACAATTTAGCCTAGTGCTGGAATAGCCACTTTGTAGGATTCACCCAATATTGATTCATTGTCTATAAGAAACAGCCAAAGGAAGCTTGTTTGTCACCATGTGATTGGCCAAAGCAGTACTTAATGAACTTTTTTATGTTTTAAAATGGATTATGTGAGGTTTTCACAGATGATTTGCATTAAAAAAGGTGAGAAATAAGGACAAAACCTCTGTGTTTAAATTCATACATTACTAAAACATTCCAACTGGGTAAAAAGCAAACATAAGCTTTTTCAACTCACTGCTTGCATTTTTGCAATCATTGTTTTAACTGTGGTCTCGATGTTGTCGGTCACCTCATCAGCAGTCATCCCAGAGTGCGCCACACGAGCCATGCTGCAGAAATACAGAGAGTTATATCACTTTAATGATTTACTGTCTAAGATGTTTTTTGTTTTGTTTTTTGTTTTACTAAACTGTGCATCAAAGTCACAGAGACAGACTCCAAAGAAACAGAAAGTCTATCTGGTTTACATTGATCCTCTTTGACACCAGCACTTTCCATATCAAATGATGATTTTTTTTTTTCAAATGATATTATGAATCTCTTACCAGCAGGAGCCCTTGTTGGTGACCTTTAAATTTGTGCCCTGGACAAGTCTCTGGATGTCTCTGGCAAGATGTTTGCTCTGCAGGTCCACACACAATGGCTCCCTGAAGAGGGAATAATATGTACAATAATTAAAGCTACAGCATGTATTGCAAACTTATTATGATTGCAATATCCATATAGGAAACACCAGCTTGAATTAAAGTAAAATAGTACTCCATATGATAAACAGTAAATAGTTTTTCTTCTCAGCTCTTATTTCCTTTTGGCTTTTCCATCATCTGCCTCTTGGTGTGCAGTCATTTGCGCATTCATTTGGCATAGGTTTCACGTCAGACGCCCATTCTGACACAACCCTCTCCATGAATTTGGGCTTTTGACAAGCACAAAGAGTACACTGCGTAGTGACCCTATGTGGCTGGGTAAATGTGTCTTGTTAACGAAAAATATATTACTGGCTTAAGACAACATAAAAATATTGACAGGGTATAGTATGGTATACTAGTAGTGGTAGTAGAAGTAGTAGTGTATAGTAAACATTTCTTTATATATCCAGACATTATCAAATGTTCCATGTCATTCTGTTATTGGAATAGTAACTGAATACTGCATGGTTCCTTATATGTACACAAATCCATAATTTATTCCATATAAGTTGATACCTTAAGTTAGAATGTATCTTGAACCATTATGGCTTTGTTTTTGGGTCATAATCACATAAAAAGCTAATAAACATGAATTTTTATTGTTCGCATAACTTTTTTATGGCAGACAATTATTAATAGTAAGAAGCAAAACAAACTAAACTGAAAAAAATAAAATAAAATTCAAGCGCTCCTACTTTTTCCTCTCATAAAAGTGTTTTCCGATGTGGGATGGCAGCAGGCGCCGAATTCGGTCATCGGACAAAAACATATCAAAGTTGCCCAGAAGGCGACGTTTGGCCTCAAAAGGCTTGTACTCCTTCTTCAGAGTGTTGAAGGGGATGACCTGTTCAACGAACAAATGTGTTATATAGAAAACAACGCAAACACAACAATAACATCTATAGGAGTCTTTGCATTTAATAATGAGCACCTCTGAGATGCATTTGACGCCCCTTTCCTCCAGCAGCTTTTTGTAAAATCTCTGGGTCTGGTCTGGGGTCATGTTGGGCTCATCTCTGGTGAAAAGGCAAACTTCATCTGTGTCTGGTCTCTGGCCATGGGGCAATGGGCTGGAAATAAAGAAACACAGCATACATTTAGTATAAAATGTACAGTATCAACTGATTTGAAGAGACAAGGGCAGTATTTGCTACTCACATGCGGATGGTCTGTGCCTTTTTGGGGATCTTCCACAAAGTGAACAGTATGCTGATCTGCTGAGCCTCATCCAGCAAGGACTCACCGGTGGACTTGGTTTTTAGGAATGCCTGTAAGGCTTGAACAGCCTTTTTCACCTAACAGACACAGTTACTTCAGAATTAAAATTGATCACACAAAAACACACTAACAAGGGTCACTAATACCTCTTATAGACAGTTATTGCACATTAGCTATGAAGCTAAGGCTAGCTCATATATTACATACTGGACTTATAAAAACAATTTGAAAAGAAAAGTGAAAGGAAAATCGTGTTCTAACGACCCATGAAAGCAGTTAAAGTACCAAAGCGATTCTTACCTGTGCCCGATCTAATACAACCTCAGTATTATCCATATTTTCAGCCATGCTGTCCGTTTCACGTGTATGTTCCAGTGACGCATGCGCAGACTGTGTGTACCACGTGACATGTGAGTACAAACCAAACTTTATTAGACATCCCACAGTAACAAAAATTGGCATTCAAAACGTTCAAGAAGTTCACATAAGCCTTAAATATACTATATTTCACGCTACTATACGCCACTACATGTATATTACACTTTGCAAATATAAAAACACAAAAAGCGTTCAAATACAGAATTTAATATGAACCTTAAATATGCTATACTTCACTAAATCTATATTCACTTTGCAAACATTGTTTGTTTTTAATGAATTAACAAGAATGGGGTGAGCTGAACAGATAATAGATAGATAATAGTAAAATGTTTTTAAATCTTGATTAATTTTGGAAGATAACTGGGTTAGAAGCCTGCAATTAGCTCACAGGTGTTCAATAAATATTAGACATTGCTTAATTCATTTTCAAATATTACATAGACTATACTATTACAACTCTAAATTGCATAAGATTTTTTTCTAATATTTCTCCCAACTGTATAAAGTGTGGACTTCAAGAGGCGACTTTAGCTCACAGTTTCTTTATTGTCAAAAACTGTTGTCATTTCGGTCTGGAATATTTGTTGTTCTGTCAAAGATATTTAAGTGCCCATTCGACCCACATCCAGAAACGATTATTCTAGGAACATCAGAAAAAGTTACAAAATCAAACTTCTTCCAACAACAATTAATCTCATACTGCCTCATAGTAGCAAAAAAATTAATACTGAGATTTTGGAAAAAGGAAAAAGCTCCATCTTTAAAATTATGGGTGCTAGAAATTTCTGAGATACTTCACTTGGAGCGCATACGATAGATTGTAAATGATAAGTCAATAGCTTTTGAAAATATATGGCTACCGTTTACTGCCTATCTTGAAGGCAAAACTGTTTGAATCAATGGCAGATGTCTGGGTGAGGGCAAAATGGATGGAAAGGGGATGTAACGCTTTTTTTGTTTGTTTGTTTGTTTTTTGTGTTTGCCTGTGTTGGTTTTTGTCTGCTTGTGTATTTGTTTTGTTGTGTTTGGGAGTTTGGCTTCTGGAGGGCTGGTCCTTATGGGGGAGCCAGGGATGTATATATGGAAGAATGCCTAACAAATTACAGCTCCTAAAAAACATTTAAATCTAAATCTTCATTAAATGTATGTGTATGAAAACATTATAAATACAATATAGATTTTGATCTCAGATTTATTAGAAAAATAAGACACTTTTTTTGCAGCTTGATCATTTATTTTCAGTTTTGATTATGTAACAGCCATGTCTGTTGTTTATCCGCGGATCATCAGAGTAGTATGTGAGCTCAATCCAGTCAAACCATTTCAGGTGGAGAGAGACCAAACAAACAATTTGTGTTGCATTACAGCAATCCTTAAACACAAAATCAAATGTCCACTTGATTAAAAATCCCACTCTTAATAAAGGGAGGTGTACTTTGATGACTATCATTATAGGCTAACCCTGCACTTTTGCAGAATATGAGATAATTGTCTACTTTTAGATAGCTTTTCTTCCCCAGACTCAGTAGCACAGCATCCATCTCCATTCTAAAAACAAATGGCATGGCTAGCCAACGGTGCTGTTAGCTGTGGGAGTACTGAAGGGGGACAAGTAGCTACATTAGTGGCATAGCTGAGCTCTCAATATGAGAAAGCTGACACACTGGAGTTGGTCTCTCGTTTTATATTGTTCATAATAAAAACTGATTCAGTCTTATTTTCTTCATTGGATGTGATACGTTCTCTTTCACAGGCGGTGATTTTCTCTTCTCAGCATAGTTGTGTGTAAAGAGAGTAGCTGTTTGGGTCGGCTCTAGCAGCATTTCTCCTCTGGTGACGAGTGGAAGATCTCCATGCATGCTGCCTCTGTTGCATTTAGTCCTTTTCTGGCACCAGCTTCAGTACTTTGCCAATGGCGATAGTTTTGCCTGGGAGATGTGTTTATGAATTAATATGAGCATTAAACTGATAGTAAACATTTATTCTGCCAAACAAACCTTACCCTCGTCTCGCAGTGTGAATCGTCCCATCTGAGGGAAGTCCTTGAAGGTCTCTAAGCAGATGACTCCTGCCGCCCGGAGCCTGGCGATACACACCTGGTCCTGTTTCACAAAGCGTGGGCGTGTTTTGCTTTTCTCTCCTGTCTTCTTATCCACCAGACAGATTAAGGCCTACGGTCAAGATTTTAGAAGTTTAGCAAACACCAGAGCTAAGGTTGAACTGGGAAAAATAAAAGCAGGTTGGTTGAAAAATAAATGTATGACTTACTGTGATTTGCACTTCTTCAATGCAGGTGTGAATGTGAAGGACTGCATTATAACCAGGGCAAATGATTGACTTGTGCTCAATAATGACGATCTGGATGAAGAACAACAACATGAATTTTATTAACATCTATGAAAAATGCCTAAAAGCAAGACTTGGAGTTGGAGCAGCAAATGGCGTTGTGTGAACTTTGTGCTATAGAGTCTGCAGTGACCTGTGCATCGAATGTGCGTCCTGAGTGGCAGAGGTTGTCAGGACTACAGAGGATAAATCCAGGCAGGATCTCCTCCTCTTCAATGCCCTTCAGCCTCAGCTTGAGGTTCTCTCCTGGAGCTGCATCGTCTGTCTCCACGTCATCGCTCAGCAGGCTCAGCACCTCCACTGTGTGCTGCAATACAGACACACAGTAAGTTCATATGCAAGAAGAAAATTACATTTTAAATTAAGTTTTAAGATGCATGTAAATCTCATGGTCTGATTAGAGGGGCAGTAATTGCAATTTCTGTTAATCAGTTTATCACCTGGCTAATGCAATTTGTTGTCAAAAGACACAAATCACACGAGACGAGGCAAGACGTGAGACTGGGTTAACAAGAACGAGACAAGATTTTTACACTACTGAAATATGTATTTTACACAAATGAAATATTGAATTTATTCACCTGAAAATCATAAAATACAAAACTACTTAGGTGCATTTTAAAAATCAACATATTATTGTAATATTTACTTACTCTACTAACAGAATTATATGCAATAGCAGAACATATATACTGCTAAATGTTTTGTCAGAATCTCAACTAACTAGCTCCTCCTTTGTAAAATGTGCAAACAAAACCTGATCCTGAGACCACAAGACCAATTTTTACCTTCACCTGACCCTTAGGACATTTTGATCTTGCGAGATCATGAGATTGTGAGATCTTGTCACACCCCTGTTGTCAGACTACTGCTACATGTACATAGATGGCTTTTTCAGACTAATTTCAGACTATGGTTAAACAGAGAGCTCTGAGCGTGGCTCAGAGCCAGACAGAGGTACAAAATACCACATGAACAAATGAGACAAGGAAGTGTTCAGAGTGATTTCCTTTTTAGAGTGGCAGCAACATATATTTTCAGTCATTTCACTAAAGCATAAATATGTTCTGTTGTTATGACTAGCTAGCTACTATAGCTTAGGATGTGTTCATGTGGAAGCTGCAGTTGACAAGTAAGGACTGGGTTATTCCTACTATCAAATGCTCATGTTCTTATTAAAAAAATAATTCAGGATTGTTGAGTTACTTAGCCTACCTTGCCATTAGCACAACAAAAAAGTCAAGTAAAAAGTCAATTAGATGTATTTATTTTTAGTTAGTATAATCTGACTAAGCATGGAGGAATTTCAAACCCATTTTTACACGAGAACCAATTTTACCTAATTGTATCTTTAAAGAGAATTTTTAATGGGTTTATACCAATATTCAACATACAAAAATAACTGAGACAATCTTCAGTCATTAAAAAGAGAAATCCCGCTAAAAGAATAGAATATTCTGATAATGACACTATTGGATTTCTTGGTTTTATTGACTTGTGGGTAATTTGATGAACAATCAGGACAAACCCTTAAGCAGTTTCACGCCAAAAATGTGACAGAATCCCTGCTCTGTGTAGCCCTAGACAAAATATTTCATCTGAAAAGTAACAAGAGCCTTAGCTTTTGCTGAAACACAAACTGGTTTGGTAACAGAATCCTTTTTTCCATCCGGGGAGAAGTGCGCACATTCTACTAGGGAGCAAGTATTAGCTGTAGGTGCTTTACCCTGTTTGGCATCATGACCAGCTGCTGGGCTTTGCTGATGGATCCAGACTCTAGTTTACCAAGGACCACGGTGCCCATGTCCTGCAGACACAAACAAAGAGGCAGCAAGTGTAAACATTACTTCTGCTCCAATAATCAGAGAATGTGTAATTTGTCTAATAGAGGAAATGTGTTCATAAACAAAGATGGGATTGTATCCTACACTACACTGGGTATTAAAATATTTATATTTAAATAAAATGGTTAAAGGCAGCAGTAGCTCAGGACATAAAGTCACCCACTAACCGGAAGGTTGGCAGATCAATCCTGCTACCAGCACTGCATACTACCATACTACCATGCCTCCAGTGTCTGGGGCACAGTTGTATGAATGTGTTAGTGCGATTGTGGTGGTCGGAAAGACCATTGGTGGGGTCTTTGTGAGTCTGCCCCAGGACAGTTGTGGCTACTAAGGAAGCTCACCACCACCAGTGTGTGAGATTTTATGTAAATTTATACATTTTCTTTCACTGTTTATTAGCTTTCAGCTAATCACAGCTCACTGAGGAAAAGATACAGCTAAGCATGTGACATGTTAATAAAAAAGCCAAAAAGGACTGATGTAGCATGCTGCTAATGTTTTGAAGTAATAAATTATTGCGATAGTGTTGTTTTTATAGTTTTTCTTAATTCAGTTCTTTTGTTATATAATATTCAGATCAGTTAAATGCTATAAAAAGAGCTTCAACAAAAAGGATGCCTTTAATCAACAACTTGTGTATTGCAATAGGAATTATCATCAAGGATTTTCATTATTGAGAATGTTCAGCGCATAAGAAAAGCTTTGTCCAATGTTAAAGTTAAAAATATAGCAGCAAGCGTCATAGGCCCTCGCCTGCTATGACCTGGCACCGGGGCAGATTGGCTGAAAGTTGCCAAAATTGTTGGAGGTGGCTCTTTACGTATGTACCAAATGTAACACAACTCAGTGGCTCCATAGGGTTGTTGTATAGAATGTCCATTCGAATTTAATGAGGGGATCTTCTGCACTGTCATGGCAAACCCATACAAAAGAAGGCCTATTGATTTTTTTTGATTGGAATGACAAGCTGGAATTTTATAGGCCAAATTTCATCAAGGTCTGATACTCTAATTTTTTTAAGTTTCATAGGGGTCGCAATTTTGGGGGGTTCGCAGACTGAATTTTAAAAAACTTATGAGTACTTTCTTTGCCATATCCAACTTTCTTCCTTTAAGACATGTTCAGACCTGTCAGGGTAATACATTTGTACATTTTTAGGCAAATCGGTTATAGTATGTGCAAGTTGTCGCTGTAAACGTGGTCTTTACCAACATTTTTTTTGACATTTTGCCACGGAAACAAGGTTAAAGTTAAAGCATAGGTCCCATTGACTTTCTTATTTGTTTTAATGAAAAAGACATGTGTACCAAATTTTGCACATTTATGATGAACAAAATTTTTTGTCCTGCACTAAGGATTTGTGTTTACCCATTATAATAACATGGGGGATTTCGTTCATTGCCACAGCAACAAGGTAAAAAATATGACATGGGTCTCATTGATTTTGATGATGGTGGGGGGGGGCATCTAACAAAATTTTCTGCCAAATATCATACATTTATGAAAAAGTAGATTTTTTGCTCTCCATATATCAATATTTCTTTCATTGTATACGGGAAGCTCTCGTGCCATATTTAATTCTTTCTGTTTAAATGGGTTTGGAACAGAGGGTTAATAAGTGTTGAGCCAAATCACAGTTCATATGTGTGAACTATAGCAATTTAAGTATACTTAAAAATTTGGATAAACACTCAAGTTACATAAGACAAGACATATACAAAAAATACTGAGTCATGCTTTCGAGATTTTACTCCAATATGGACGACTTCCTGTTTGCTGCACGGCGTTGCCGTAAAAATAGTTTTTGTTTGTCCAGTCATGATAGATGTCTGTACCAAATTTAGTGACTGTACGATAAAAAATGTTTCTCTTGGGGTCCAATTGGCACAGTGTTATAATTTTTTGCGGGGGAGGTGTTGTGCCAATTTTTAATCTTTGTTAATATGACCTATATTAAAAATTAGCCTGCCACTAACCTAAATTTTGGTCAAATTTTTGTGCAAGTTTAAATATCTTTTCTGGGTGAAATTTGTGATATTGTGAAGTAAGAATAAAAATAAAAATAATATTCAGTACAAAAACAATATAGCCGCTTTCGCAGCAGTGATATACACATGGACTTCGCCCATTGAGCTACTTAAGCTCTGTACAATTATAAATATGCATTTTCCCCACCACATACTTATATGCACTGAAAGTGCATGATGCCGTGAGTGTGTACTTGAGTGTTTGGGGAATGATGAGCGCTTTGCGCTCTGTTTATTTGTGCTTTGCACACTGCTGTTCAATTACAATAGGCCCTTCGCCATCTCTGGGCTTGGGCCTAATAAGGAATACTTTCATTAGATGTTAGTCTACACAGCTCAACATTAAATTAGTGGCAGTTGATAATATCAAGAAAGCGTGTATTCACAGAAGTGGGTGAGTTTGGGACCAGGACCGAAGAAAATTTCAGGTGTAGCTTTGTGAAAAAAAATCTGTTGTGTGGACTTCCTAAGGCTTTAGTACAGCTGTGTTTCTTCTTGCTGGTACTTGGCATGGATGAAAATTAGTATGCAGCATCCAGTTAACTGAACCATAATCCTGTTACATCAGGAGAACATCAGTGGGGACTTCTTAGTCATATAACACTACATAAGGCTCTTACGCAACCACAGCAAGACATGAGCATATTAAACAAGACAAAGACAAGATAGAGAAGGATGAAAAAGTACAAAAAGCAAGAGAGACTGATTTATGTGGGGAGAACTGAGAAAGCTCTGAAATATTGCTTATCCACTAACCGACAAGTATGTACTGAACTGCTTCCAGTGTTTAGCCTGAGCCAAGAAGCTGAATTATCTTAAAGAGAAAAAAATGTGGCGTGTTTGAGAGCACCTTCATGGAAGAATGACATTCTAGCGCAACAGGCAGAGGAACAGATGTGTATAAAACCCTAAAGAATTTGACAAACACTCGGCCAGACACACAAAAAGTAAACAAGCCTGGATTCTTGTTTTTTTCTTTTTCTTTTCATAAACAAAAAAGATAAATGCTCACTGCTCACCTTGTACTTATCTACTATTGGCAGTCTCACTGGCCCATCACTGGATCTGGTGAAGTTTGGCAAACTGTCCAAGTGGGCAATAAATGGCAAACCCCTAATAAAATAACAGAACAGCAATCATCTATCATTACATAGTTATGTATTGTTTAAAGGCGGTTAAACAGAATCCATAATAATTACTATATTAATGATAAATGTTTAATTGGGTGACTTACGTGTACCAGGAACATTCTGGAGCAGGGTCTTTGAGGTTGGCACCTGTGAGTCCAGAGCAAGGCATAAAGTGGATGTCCTTCTTGGGATTGAAGCCTACTTTCTTCAAAAACGGCACCAGCTTTTCCTTACATTCCTCATATCTTTAGGGCATTAGAATACACACAATCTCAATAAAAAAGTGGTGGTCACATAGTTCAATTACAAAAAGAACAGATAAACTGAAGGAATAGGGAACATTTTGCTTTGTGGGTAACACATTGTAAGGCTGGGGAACTAACCACTTCACAAATGGGAAGCCCTGCTAAGGGGGAGCCTTTGGTTGCTACGGTTGCATGCAGAGCATACTCTGACTATGCACTTTTTCTCTGATTTCACCAGAGAACTGGTCAAACCATTCTGCAACAGTAGTCCAACAATGAACAGCATTATCCAGTTGCTCCACTGTGATTAGGAGAAATCCAGTACTCAATCAATCAGAGTCCCGGGTTTACATTCAGTTTGTACTACTGTTATAATCGGAGTAAGTCAATAATTCAGTTTTCTTGACCTGAATATAAACATAATGATAGTTTGTTAATTATCAGTCACAAAAACTACTAGCTAAATGTGCTAACATAGCAAAAAAGTAGGCAGAGCAAAAGGCAGAGCAAAGTGACACGAGTAACTACTGGCAATGTAAGGACAGATAATTGTGGAACCACTTCAGTACAGTGCTAAACGTAGAGCTAGAAATAGTTAGAAAAAGGCAAGAAGACGGTTTTAAACTTCAGTCTAATTTAATGTCTTAGTAATTTGGTCAGTTGAAATGGAAATGATATGCTGTTGTTGGAGGACAGGGTTGGGGCCAAAGCTTACTGCTAACAAGAAACACTATTTATACTCGTTCCAGTCAATAAACTTTAGTAATGTTTGTGTTCACCTCTCGAGGCTCCAGTTGACAGTGGGGTCATCCATCTTGTTGATCAGGACAATAAGATGTTTGACTCCTGCTGTTTTGGCCAGCATGGCGTGTTCCCGTGTCTGACCACCCTTCTCAAAGCCAGTCTCAAACTCGCCCTTTCTGGCGGAGATCACCTGGCGCAAACATTCAACAAAAACACTCAACAAGTGTCATGATATACTGCATGCATGAGGCTGTTTACCAACGTGCCAGTGATTATAAGATGTTAGTGCTGGCTAAAGGCCCATTAGATCTTGTAACAGTATTAAAGCCCATGGTACCAGAACTGCAAGATCGGCTTGTGACGCGCCACCAATCATGTTTGGTACGAAGCTCTTGTGTCCAGGGGCGTCCAGGATGGTGAAGTGCTTTTTCTCGGTCTCAAAGTAAGCTCTGCCAACCTCCACTGTTTTCCCCTTGTCTCTCTCCTCTTGGTTTGTGTCCAAAGCCCACGACAAATACCTGAGGCACCAATTTTAAAAATATGTGAACACTCAAAATAAAAGTGTGTGGGCGTACTGTCTTTAGACACAAGAACATGAAGCATAGCAGTGCCATAATTATTTACAGTGATACAAAGCCATCCTCACCATGTCTCTCTGTTCTTTTCTTTCGCTTCTCGTTCATATTTTTCCAGGGTTCGCTTGTCAACCATTCCAGTTAAGTACCTGCAGTGATAAATATGATTAAACTAATTCATAGTTTAAATCTATGTATCAAAGTCATCAAGTAAAGGTTAAAATAACAATTGCTTGTGGACTTGAAACAACCATTTGCTCTGCTGCTATGATGACAGTTTGTGCAACAGATGACTCAATATTAAGTATATGGTATTACTGCTGAAAATAACAATTATTTTAATTGCGATGTATCAGTAGCAATTAGTCTGTTGTTTTGTATGTGAAACTTACATGATCTGACCTCCAATAGTTGATTTACCAGCATCTGAAAAAGGCACAGGAAAACTTATTAACATTTGATCATATCTACTGTATATAATTCATATAAGTAATTTACATTACATTACATATTACATTACATTACATTACATTTACATTAATTAACCAGTTTTCTGTCCAGTTTAAAACCCTCACCCCCATTCTCTAACAACATAGCAACCATAATTTATGAAAAAACTCAGTATCACAGCCAGGCTGATGTAGTCCTGAGTTAGCCCTGACCTTTTGCGTGATGCTATTGTTTTTATTCATTGATTTAACTTAGCTTAGTTTTCTTGTTTTTCCATATTTTTTATTTATTTTCTGTTTTGCCACAACTGATTCAATGTTGACAAGCTGTGTAGACCAAAGAACCAATAGCAAAACCCCTTATTAAAGAGCGAATTGTCTCCAATATTATATATTGTCATCTATTTCAAATCCTTGAAATGTAATTGTAGGTGACGTCTTAAGATCTACTCATTCCTATTTCCATTACTTGTTACCAAAAAAGCTACATACCAACATGGCCTATGAAGACCACATTGACGTGTTCTTTCTTGGGGGCGTCTGGTGGAGCCGGAGCCACTTTGGGCACGGGCATTTCCTCCTCTTCCTCCTCCATCATTTCCTCATCATCCTTCCTGGGGACGCCCCCCTCACAGGCTCTCCCCGTGTCCTGAAGCCCCCCGCCGCCTCCTCCTCCACCCGGCTCCTCCTTCTGCTCCCATGTCTCCTCCTCTGTGGCCATGTCAGCCTCTGTGCCTCCATTCTCAACTGGAGCTACACAAAAATAGAAAAAATTTCCAATATGTATTATGCTCAAATGCAGTTCCTATTTATATATGGACATTCTGATAACAGATATACTACTTTTTAGAGACAACATTTTTACTGCCCATTCCCATCCCTGGTTTTTTTTAATGTTTTGTTTTTTATCTAATATTAGAAAATAATAGGGGTGTAACAATACAATTTTGCAATGATACAATACGTATCAATTAGAATTGTATTGGCTAATTCAGAACGATATGATTCGATACAATTTATCACCTTCATATTGATAATCAATACAGCAACTTTTTGCCAAAAATCATAAAAATAATAAAAGTTTACTCTCAAATGTAGCATTGCGGCCAGGGTTGATTATGTCCAGCAGACAGAGAGCAAAAAAAGTTGAATATAACATTTGTATTTCATTAAATACACAAAAATTACATCCAAAAAGTTGTATCTGGTTTTATTTTAACATGCAAATTTCTAATATCAATATTTCCAATATTATCAATCGATATTCCATGTATTTTGATGCCCACTTCCTAGAAAACGATACGATTCGATACAAGGTAATATGTATCGATATAGTTGTATCGTAGGGGAAAAAAATCGATACATCAATATAGTTACTCTATTGTTACACCCCTAGAAAATAAAATAAAGCATAATTCAACTGCAAATAGACAGACTGGAATTGCAATTGAAAAAATACAGTTCCCATACTCTGCACAAACCAGGATCTCCTCCAGGATAGTTCAGGGGTAAATGCTCTCTCCATTGAGTCACAAATTCCTTTTATCTTACAATGGTAGAGAATCTACTAAAACTAATTACTTACTCCCTTACTGATCCTTTGTTGCTGGAGTTAGAATCTTTGACCCTATCTTGCAATTGTACAGAATCCTTAGAAAATTTCCTGGATCCAGACAGTGTCCTGGATCTGATTCCACACCAAAAGCAAATGATCTTACTGCATCTTATTTGGATCACCACAGACTATTACTGAAATTTTCATCAAACGCCAGATGAGGTGATGATAATATTAGTTCACACAATGTACAGTAAGGAGAACTATTCATTACTCCCTATCACTGTAAAAAACAAACTTAAAATATAAAGATTTATTTTTACAATCCTAATGTGGTTAATTAGTAATATGTCATACAGCCAATACAGCATAAACAAGGATCCTTTGGGATTCCTTCAAGGATCCCTTTACACACCAACTCCTTTATTATTGTGGGTTTGTTTAAGTTGTTTTTCTTCTAATATCCAGGCATATGTGATCATAAACTAGTCATTAGGAAAATAAAAATCTGTGTTTCCCCTGTGTGGTCTGTTGATCTATTCAGACATTTCAAGGGTCCACTTGTTACAGACACAATAATTTAATGTTGTGCAAAGCAGCTGAGCAACAGTAGGACACTGGGATCTACTGAGCTCACAGAGGAAGCATCTTATTATGGCCACATATAAATAAACTTTCCAGTCCTGCTTCTATAAAATTATGCAGTCCAAGAGTCATGGTGATTTTCTCCTCAATGTTCCTCATTTATAACCAGCCTTTTTCTA
Source organism: Bostrychus sinensis (assembly GCA_020698575.1). Classification (NCBI taxonomy): domain Eukaryota; kingdom Metazoa; phylum Chordata; class Actinopteri; order Gobiiformes; family Eleotridae; genus Bostrychus; species Bostrychus sinensis. The sequence continues at coordinate 10,394,859 of CM036260.1, read as the reverse complement.
ACTGCTGACAATTGAGATAGTTATTTGTATATTTACTTCTCTAACAGCCAGCACATGTTGCACTTAAATGGGCCCTTTTGACAGTTGTAATATTATTTGATGTTTATAGAAAGCATAAATCTTCTTTAGATAACACAAGCTCTATATCTGAAACAAAGAAACACGTCAGCAACTTCAGCACACCCCATCCTAACTGAACGAAACATGTGAATATCCCTAGCATAAACTGAGTAGATCCTGGAGTAACCAAATACTCTAAATGGCTTTCATAAACAGTCCTCTGCATATCTCAGGCCAGGACCTTGGACATGCACTGCTTGACAGTAAACCAGCGTTTGCCAATGGGATGTCTATTTTGAGCATGGAGCAGAGTGGTTGCATCATGTTAAATGAAGGCCCATGAGTGCACATGAGTTTACAAATGCCTGTGCTCCAAATATGGTGACACAAATCATCAACACCAAACTAGAAATCTATCACAAAATTTTACAGATGTGTGCTTGAGTTTTCATGCAATATAGTAGATACCCCTTATTCTACATGAACCCTCAGTTTATAAGCGCCAAAATCACCGCGTGTGCTGTGTGGATGCATACCGGCTGTGTCTGCCACCTCCATGCTGGCAACTGGCTCAGAGGCACCTTTAGAAGAGAGACAAAGCATGTCAAACTTTCATAAATATTAATTAAAATGGTGGCCTGACTTTTCTGACAGTTGTTGCTATTACTGTGTCGTAAATTGCTTTATTACAAGGTGATAACGCGTGTCTAACAGTCCTAGTGACTTGTTGATTAGTGAAAAGGTGATAAGAGCGTGGACTGATAGTACTGAACACAGCGAGTTGGCAGTACAGAGGCTAACTTAGCTTTATTAGCAAAAGAGCTAGCAAGTTAAGCTAACTTCCACCCAGCTGTCTGCTTTCACCCACCCTCAGAAGCCGCTTCCACAGGACTAGTTTGGAGAAAACTCGGCACAAACACCGGAGCGTTAATGTTGGGGACGAACGGCTTGGCGTTTACGTTTAGCGCGGCAAAAGCGGTCGGGAGCTCCGCCGCGGCAGCTGGGGCCTCGGCATCCTCCTCCAGCTCCCACGAATCCGGGGCTGTGTCTGTCGGGTCCATCGCTCCCTTGTTCAGAGTTGAGTTTTCCGCTCTCGGAAGAGGCTAATGCCCTTTGTGAGTCCGTAAAGGTGCGTCTAGTTGCTGGTGTGTTTTAGACTCTTAGCAGCGCGTTTGAAGAAGTTCCCATTGCTTTGTGAAGCCTTGCTTTGGTGAAGCATATGGATCTCGTTGCGGACGAGAAGTGCTCTACAGCCGCTGCATTTCTCCGGACCCCCGCTAGAGCCCAGTACTGTACTTCTGTCAGGATTTTGGGAGACGTTTACAACTTAATTGAAAAAGGATTTCTCAATATGTTGATGTTATAAAATCTAATAAATATGAACGCCTATAATAATTACAAATAGGAGGTGCACAATAGCAAGAAAGATTTAATGTAAAGAAGAATTGCAAGAATTGCGATCAATTTACTTTTATGCTGCGGTTTCCTTTTATGTTCCACCTAAAGTTCTTCTTTTTATACGTTTTTGTAAATATGAATAAAACAAGCAATCCCAAATAAACAAAACAACATTCTCTCATTTAAAATGTATTTGCCATTGTAACAGGAAAAAGTACAGGAACTACTAAGCAGAATGTAATTCAAATATATTAAATAGCTATAAATATGAACACTAAAGAATTGTATATTTTCTTCACTCTTTGGCATCAGCAACCCCTCCAGCGGTTATGGCAAATGTAGCCTCGTTCTCCGGCATATCAGGGCTACAAAAATAGGAAAATTATAATTTATCAAATGTCTAACAAAAGAAAGTCTAACTTCTTTTCCTAATAGTCCACCACCTTAAAATAGTTTTTATGTTACCTGTCAAATATCTTGGCAATTCTCATTTCTCCTCGACCTTTCCTCAAGCTCAGACGAGTTGTGGATGCATGAGCAAGAATGTGTCCTCCAATTGGCTTTTTCGGATCAGCTTGAAATCTGAAAAAAGGGTAAAAACATATAAAATCAACCATTTCTCCATGAAATTAACGTTTTTAATTGTAAAATTGTGCTTACGTCATTCCTGCACCAGGATCAGCTGTCATCTGGTTGGTGACAAAGATGGCCACATTGTACTCTGAATTGTAATGAGAAAGAAAGAATAAATAAATAGAATGACCATTCATAATTGTACTTTCACTATGAATACAAAAATAATTAAGTACCTTCAGAAATCTTTTGTAGTCTGGAGAGCATCTGAGCTAGTTTCTGCTGCCTCTCGGCCAGCTCACCTCGACCAGAAAAATCTACTCTGAACAAGGCCATGATGGAGTCGATAATCTTTGACACAGACAAGCAGACATCATAAAATAAACATGTCATGGGGTGACAAGATTAAAAACCATTGTTCAAAGATTAAGTGGATTTTTATTTATTTACCAACAGTTTGAACACTCCACCCTCCTCGTGAAATTTTGCTGCGACAAAGTCTAACAGCTCCATCTGGTGTTCACCTAATGAAAAACAAGAAACGCTAGTAGATAAAAGCACCAAAATTCTACAATACCATTGAAAAGTATAAATGAACACACTTGTATATGCCCGGGCATAAAGAACATTGTCCAGCACAGCGTCATGGTCCACATTGAACCTGTCAGCAATATCTCTCAATCTGTCTGGGCGGCTAAAAAGAGACCAAGTCAAGGATATGCTAAAAATATATATTGGCTATTAAATCCTTCTAACTTACTGCAAAATATCTACCAAGCAGATCAGTGCACCTGAGACTTGTTTTTGCTTTTATTAGCTATAATAAATTGATAATGTTATAGATGTGCATTTGTTGTGATTTTAAGGATACAAGGTGTTCTCTGTGTCAATGAAAATGACTTTCCCGCCTGAATAGCCATCCTCCCCAGGCAGCTGTGCAGTGACTGGAAAAAAATAAAAATAAATTACTTATGAACATTTTGAACAGTGTTTAACAATATTATATTTAACTTGAGGCTTATCACTCACCACAAAGTGTGTGAGAAAGCTGGGTTTTTCCTGTCCGGAACTCTGAAGTAATTAGAAGTTTTTAACACATCCAAAAAAGGAATATACAATAATAACTGTGTAGAATAGTCCATTACCTCCAAAAGCCTCTGTGATGGCCATACTCTCAATGCCTCCACCCAACAGTTTACTGTAGAGACATAAACAGATTATATATTTTTTTCTATTGTCCACACTACAAAACATAAATGATGTGACATGTCCAAATTGTAAAATATATTTATTATTATTCCTAACTCAAACTCTTGGCTCCCAGTTGTGATGTGGAACACTTGTTTTCTCTTCGCACTATACTCAAAAGCAGTCTGGAAACCGACACTCTAGGTATAGTAAAGATTGTCAAACATATAAAGCTTACTTTTATTTATTAATTAGACACAACTATAGTTCCATAAATCTGTCTTACCAACATTTTCCCAGCAGCCTCCTTGATTTTTTCCACTTTTGCGTCTGATAGGCCCTTGATGTTACACAAAGCTTTCCGTGTAGTCATCTGTATGCCCTTTACAGTGCAGATCCCCACTGACTTTAGCTTTTTAATATCTGCCATATTCTGTAGAGGCCAGGGTAGAGCTCAGTTTCATGAAGAAAGAAATATATTTAGAATTACTTACAATTCCATGTTTCTGTAGTTGGTCAATATCTTGGAAAAACAATTCCTGTTAGATGCAGATAAAAAGAGAAATGTGGGTAACAGCTATTATTATGGCAATAGCCAACTATCAGTATGATGTATGCTAACTTACTTCATCATCATTGTAGCCAGTGTCATCTTCAACAACCTGATCCTCTGATGTCTTCATTGTGGTGCAGATTAATGTTTTTGTTTTTTACCCTCTTGTCACTAGCTTATGGTGAGCTAGGCCTAGCTTCAGCTATTGGTTTATTGATTGTAAGTTAGCTTTCCTTTTTAAAACGGACCTATTTACAACCAAAAAAAAGGATAAGCAATTTCAAAAAAGGCTCACAAACAACTAAAAGGAAGTTATGCTATACTAAACAATACGAGAGACTATGTTGTGAAAATTAAGCAGTGTTATCTTTCGCGCGTTGTCTACTGGCGGGAGACGGCAGTCGCTGATGTATTTACGGGTAGTCAGACAATTGGATGATAACCTTTACACCGGTGTTTACACTTAGTTGGCCAATAAACTCAGTTTATTTGATTTTTTTTTACTATATCGGTATTCCTAATAAAGGTAATTAAAGATTTCAAACTAACAATTACAGTAGTTTATAATGGGCACACCTACAATACTGTTGGACTGTTGGACTATGGACTCCACATTCTTGTATCTGGGAAGTCTTTAGTTTTCTCCTGGCAACACAACACACCTTAACCCCTATCTGTTGGATCATGGTCGACACTGCGGGGGACAAAACAGACGCTAAGGGGGAAAAAAAGTGCCACTTATTTAAATTCATTTTTTCCTCAAATTGACTAAATTGTATCCACAAGTGTATTGGTGGGTTTCTTAAGGATGGTGGAGCCAGCTCAAAGTCCAGTGATAGAGACTAACCAGAGACAGAGCTATTGTCACTTTATATTGATGGCGAAAGTAAGTATTTGAATTTGTAATTTTATTTTCAGAAATAACATTACTGACTATCGTTTCTCTTTTTCTTTTCTTGTTAACATACATCTGAGCTGAAGATGTCTCTGAAAAAAGGGGTACAAACATATGAAAAACTGAGTTCAAAATACCAATTTCTTCTAACTCACTGTTTTATTTTCTTCTTTTTTTCATTGTTTTGAGATGTTCAATAAAAACCAAAAGGTGAGCATCAGTTGTTGAGTTCATTGATCCCTGTTGTTGTTTTCCTTTATTGTGGGCGATGTAATGGAGGACCTCTGACTTCCTATGGATTGAGTGCTCAATTCTCAACTTTAACAACTCAGCTCTTCAACTTTTTTTGTGCTGTTGGATCACACCACCTGAGTCAAGGATGTAAATGAAAAAGTGGGTTATCAGCTGCTTACTTTAGTCATTTTTTGTCTCACTATTTATTTTTTTCTTTGTCCACACTTTTCCTGAGTTGCTGCTGTTGGCACAAAGGTGAGTACAGGTCAAAAGTTAGGCCTTATCTGATATAAAACTGTTAATTAAAAGTGTAAGTCAAAAGGTTTTATTTCACAAAACTCTATAGTTCACTGGATCTAAGTCTGCTTCCAGCCTTTTAATATTTACTGTCCCTTAAATCTGCTTCATAAGCATTTTGAAAGTCCTGCTCAAACCATTGTCAGTTGCATTCTCTGCACTGATGCAGTCTTTGCCATCTTCCTCTCATCTTTCTGTATTACATTACATAATCCACACTTTTTTCTTGTTCATTGAAGTCATTCATTCATTCAATTTATCATTCTCACCTGTTTTTTTTTTTTTTGTGCATTATCAAATAGAGGACCACTGACTTCAGATTGATGGAAAAAGTAAGCGTCTCATCAATTCTTAGTTTCGTCAACTCATCCCAAAGTTTAACTTACTACCACCTAGTTTCTTTTCTCTTTCTGATGAATCATTAATCAATCTTTAATTTCATTAGTAAACTTATGACAGATGCCCTGTATTTATAATTGACTAAAATTGTGTTGATTGTGTGTTTATCTTTGATTAACTGTTAACTGTGAAACCCCTTGTGGCCAATGTTTTTGTGATACTGGGTTATATAAATAAAATTGAATTAAAATGTTTTACAACTTATACTAACTCAAGCTGCTGAACCTGCATGATGACCTGAGTATAAACATCAACTACAGAGGACAAGGTCACAGAGAACATGTTCCAGAATTCTGATTTAAAAAAAACGCATAGGGCATGTATATAGCTCAATAAATAAGTGAATTTGACAATAACTCTTTTAGCTTGGTAAAATTAGATTGTCATCAGTAAAGTCAGTTTGAGATAAATTGCAAATCAGTTTTCTAAGAAAACTGCACCCTGACACCTTGTTCATACTCTGTCACTGTAAAGAAGAATTTTAGTACAAGATGATCATGATTCATACATATTACAGTTAAACTATTTCAATTTAAAATGAGTTGATGAGCATCTGGTAAACAAATCCCCCTCTTTTCAATTGCCTACAGAAAATTACATACAGTGGCATGAAAAAGTATCTGAAGCTTTTGGAATTTCTCACATTTCTGCAAAAAAACACCATCAAATGTGATCTGATCTTTGTCAAAATCAGTTTCAGTTTCTCTAACTGTGGATTGATGAACATCCAGACTTTTAGAGATGGTTTTGTAACCTTTCCCAGCTTTATACAGAGCAATAATTCTTGATTGCAGGTCTTCAGAGAGCTCTTTTGAGCGAGCCATGGTGCACATCAGACAATGCTTCTCATCAAGACACAATTCTTACCAGGTGTGTGTTTTATAGTGAGCAGGGCAGCTTTAAGCCACTCCTCGGTGATTGGACACATTTCTGACTTAAATTGTTTGGTAAAAATTGGTATTAATTGCTCTCAAGGTCTCCTTAGGCAGAAGGGTCAGTTGCTTATTCCTCCCCCTTCTGTCATTGTTTGCATGTTATCCTCATTAAAAATATGAAAACCTATAAATGTTTGGGTGGTTTTAGTTAGAGCAGACACTGTTTTTTCATTTGTGTCATTTTGACAAAGATCAGATCACATTTGATGGTGATTTTATGCAGAAATGTGAGAAATTCCAAAGGCTTCAGATACTTTTTCATGCCACTGTACGCCGGTCATGGACTAAACCGATGTTTGTCTTTCAATTGGTGTTTTATTCGACAAGGTTTTGCCAAACATAAAATGGAAACAGAGTCTTGCTTCGACAGCAAATTGGAATTCAGATTAATATTGTGATTACAAGTGGTAAATAATTGACTTCAAGCAACAAAAGGTAGAACCAGAACATGTCTTGTTCCATTTGAAAAAGCAGTGATGTGAAAATGTTACACAAAACAAAAAACTTGAAGATTCTGCATCTTTTTTTACTCCAACTAACTTAATGCACAATCTTTGCAGACATAATGAACCGCTTCCATATACTGTTACGCTAAAGCCATTTCAAATTCAACATTTAAGCATATGATGGCCAATGTGTAACCTTTTGAAGGCCAACAAGAGCAGCTGTATATCTCTCAGACAAAAACACCAACACATAAAACAGTTATCCTTGTAATGTTTTTCTCATCTTGATCCTGCTACCCCCTAAACATATTTAAGGAATTAAAAAAACACAGAAGCAGTGTTCCTTGAAATCAGTCTCTGCATAATGTTGAGTGAGGAGAGACAGTGAGAGAGAAGTGCGCATCCCATCCTCCACCAATTGGATTTTCCAACACAAAACACCAGTTTTGGCCTATGTAGTGCAGTTCTTCTCTATTCTCCCTGGTCTCTCTGTCTCTCCTCATGACCAGCCCGGCTCCAGAGTTAGCAGCAGATCTCAGGCTCATGTCAATATGGGACATCCCTCAGATCTTGCCTGGGGCAGGAGGCATCATGCCGGGCATTCCTCCAGACATCCCTGTGTTGGGCCCCAATAGAATCTGCAAACAAAAGGTAATCTGTGTTGTGAGTTTTTTGTTTGTAAATGTCATTGAAAGTGTACTCTTTGTTTGTGTGCTTATGTTCACCTGTCTCTGCTGTTGGAGCTGCTGCTGCTCCAGCTGTAGTCGTTCCGTTTCAAACACTACAGGCAGCACCAGAATCATGAAGGAAGTAGTACCCACCCAAAGTGCAGCACGGGAAAAGCTACAAAAAAATTCAAACATTAATTTGCTGTACTGGATGTTCATTAGTGCTTGCACACAGATCCGTGAATACATTAGTAAGATATTGAGAACCAAGCTCTCTAAAGCATCTCTTTAAATACAAATATGCATACTATAGTTAAAAAAATGTGTTATTGCAGAGTTGGTAATGGATAATAATAAAAATAAAAAAACAGGACCAGAGCAGGTCTGTGAGAGATACAGGAATAATATACCTATAAAGCTTCTTGACCAGTGAGACAGAACACTGTGCGGACACTTCTGCAGCTGTACGAACTGTGTCTGGAAACATCTCTGTCAGGCCCCATAACCTCTCTGTCAAAGTCTCATCCAGCTGGAGGAACAGAGCACACAACAGCCATTAAGCAGTTTGAAACCAAAACACAAACATATACAACCACAGCAATTTATTCAAAAACTACAGTCTTATGTCAAATGTAATGACCTTTTGAGTAAAGCATACATTGTCATTTTAAAATGTCATATTTACCCTATACCAGTCTATATGTAGGAGTATATAACTTAATATGCGGTGCTATAAATATAATTTTAGAAGAAAAAAAATCAGAACTACGTGTATTAATGTGAAATGTATGTTGCAAGGTTTGAAAGAAGCCCTCATTAGCTTGCCTTGCAGTGCTAGCCGAAGAGCTAGGCGTAACACGTATGCTAAAAATGTTACAAAAACAATAAAATCTTGTTTTTTAATACAGGTAATTATCGGCTGTCATAACTCACATCTTCATCTTCGTCGTCGTCAATCTCGTCCTCAGGGGGCCGAGAAGACACCGGGCCCGCAGCCGGAGACAGCTCCTCGGTTCCGGACATGTTTCTAGTGTTTCTTCCTCTACAGTGGCCTGTATAAGCTCAGAAAAACGACTGATAATTTTCTTGTGGATAGACAAACTATGAAAGCGGCTGTCGGTGTAGAACACTATGGATTACTTAATAATAATTTACTTTAAATCCAATAATAAGTGAAGTCTGAGGTCACGGTACGAAAACGTGAGGCTCTTCAGGGTCGATGACGAAGAAGGGCAGAGGTCATTTCTTACATGGCTTTGAATAAACAGCGCCACCTTTCGGAGCGGCTGTATATTAGCACAATAATAGAGTTTTGATAGTATTAAAAAATCTTTTCTATAAATTCAACTATGAATGTCATTAACAATACTCGTGGGAATATTTGGTCTGGAGAATGTTTATAAGTAATTTGAATAATTAGTATTAATACATAAATCTATAATTGAAAACAGGTAGGCAAATAGATGATAACAAGGTTTAAATATTTTATATATACAGGCATGTATTAATTGAAGTCGGGTTGTATTCATTGTTAGGTTATGAATGGTAATGTTTTATTTACTTTACTGCTAAAACTCCGTATTGGTGCATAATTTAATGCATTTTTATATTATAATTAGAAATACATTTGAATGTTATGAAAGCTGAATTAAGTTAATGTTGACAAACCACTGACAATAAAATATGGCTGTTTTAAATATCAACAAATTTCACATGTTGTAGAGAAATATTGTCAGGTATATAAAAATGTTACAAACATTGCTAATTGGTTGAAAGATGTTGAAAGATACTACGGCTTTTAAACTGCATACGCATCATGAATGCTAAAACTTTTTTTTTTTTTTTTATTGCATCACACCAGTACATATTTGGGCTTTACTTCCTGGTAAGTCCTTACTTTAATAGCCTGAGTACACAATACACTTAGTAAGAGACAAACTTCCCGGTGTTCTTTAAGCGCTCCTATTTTCCAGTGAAGCTGTCTATTGCTGAGAAGAGTGAAAGCTCTGGCCATGGAAAAGTTGGACCCAGGGAAACCTTGTTTACATCCTCTGGAGTACGCCGCGGGGGCGGGGTTAGCTCCGCCCTCATTCTTTAGACCTGACGTCATTGTCGCTTGTGTTTTTTATGAATGAAAGAATCCAACCTCAGAAAGCAGCGGAGTAATTCCGGGAAAAGGCGGACTGACATTTTGTCGCCAGCTTCGCTTCGCTTCGCAGGTAAATACACACATTATCAATATTGTGTAATAAGGGTGATATTACTTAGCGTTAAGTTGGTAAATACGGTCGAGTAGAGCCGCTAGGTACTTAACCGCTGACCAAGGACAAACAAGCAGGCAGCTGTTTGCGTTAATCTCCTTAGCAAGTCACAAACCACCGATGCTAAAGGTGCTAATGGTTACTAGCATGTTTCGATTTTGTTGAATACCAGGTCCACGGGCGCTCACTTTCTTGCTTAAAGGGTTTTTAGACTAACGAAGAGAAGATCTTTCCCGTTTGATTGCTTGTAAACAATTTAAATATCTCATCAAGTATAAGGAAATGGTTTCAGATAGCACATGATGGCTGTTTACTACAGGAGAAACGTAGCTCCTCTGCCTATTAGGATATAGGTGGACCGTGGCAATAGACCCTTTCAGTGTATTTGTTGTCATTTCCACATGTTTAGATTAAAATATAATTTAATTTAAATACAGTTATTCCTATCAGTCAGTGTTCACTTGTTGCACTCCTCTATGGCGGCCACTCTCTTACGGAAAATGCTCCGTAACATGATATTTATAGTAAACTATAAACGTGGATGTCCCCAGACGTTTGGAGAAATGCACTAGTCATGGCGGCGGGTGTTGTTCTTGGATCGGCAGACTGGGAGAGAGTGTTTGCGGAGCATGGCTGAACGTTTATTGCTGAATCACCCTGACTTTACGAAACGGCGGTCTCGTCAGTTTATGGCTGCTTGGACAACCGCTGTTGCAGCAACACTCACTTCCCACGCTTTTCGGGAAATGCAGTTTAGGGGTCAGCAAACTGTAGGGCTCTATAGCAGGTGTTTTCAAAAGACTGTAGGTGGGCTCTAGGTTATACGGCAACCCTGTGCTCCAGTACATGCGCACCATCAGTACTAACCATTTATGGATTACAGTTTATGACAGCCACAGTTTAGTATTTTCTAATCGCAATAGTGATCACAATTGGTTGAAATGTATTCAAATATTTCACTCTGTTTGTACTGAATCTTAATAATGTGTGTAATATAAATTTTGGAATTGAACATCTGAGTCCTGTCCACAATATTGAAATTTACTGATGAGTGCCTGTGTTCATAAAGGCTTCAATACATTTTATGTTGTTGATGATGTTGTTATTAGCTACTCATTTTCCTTGTGTTTCAAACAATTATGGGAAATGTGCTTGCCTTGTGGATATGATCTGATGATATGGTTAGATTTTTATGATTTTATTTTTTAAGAGTAAGGTTTCCAAGTAGGTTGGCGCTCCTCAAGGAAGCTATTCTGTTCAATTTTAGCAGTCTACATCAAATAAATCACCATCTAATTAAATCATATGAAACCTCATACATCCTCCCGCTAAAAAAACAAATGGCATGCCCCTCTGTGGAAGACTGTGGTAGGAAGATTTACAGGAGGAAAGAGACTAAAATGTGAAATATAAATAAACCCTGGGAGCCAGCACAGACTGTAATCAAGAAGTGGTCAAACTCAGCAGAAGCCAGGCTTTGCCTAATTCAGTCAAAAAGCAGACATTTGTCTATGGAGTTGGCTCATCAAAAGGTCAGCCGTGACCTCAGAGCAGGCATGCGACTGTGGGGGGCAATGGCTGAGGTCAGATGAGAAAGTCCAGTGTTGCAATACAATGAAAGTTGCCTCAATCATGAAGAATAAGTAAATTGGGAAAGCACCTCTAGTCTGATGACTTGCTGGTGACAAGGGAAAGGAGTAATAAAGAAGTTAGTGAATTGGTCATGCATTTTATGGCTGCTGTGCTAGTAGGATAACAATTGAATTGATTAACATCCAGTTCAACAAAATAGTTTACACTTGTATAAATGTTTTAGAATGCACACAATAAATTTAAGTTCTATGAAATGTGAAAAACACATTAATAAAACATTTTGGTAAAAAAATGTTTTTGACTGTATAAGGCATTCCACAGGGCTTGTTTTAAGTACCCTTTAAGTTTGTTTTTCCATGTTTTCAGGTCATGTTGGATGAGCAGTTGTGAACACACTATCTTGATGTCGGTGGCATTTTCTTGTCTGTAGACATAATCTATGCATAGTTAACACATTTTTAAAACCAAAGAATGTGTGAAACCCACTACAGAAACAGTTGTCATGCTGTTCTGTTGTAATGGATGTTTAATGGGTCCATTTGAGGTCTAAAAGGAGACAATTAGTTAATAATGACCAAGCTTAATTTCTCCCTTGGTTCACAAATGATTTGTTTATGTATATACAGTAAATGTTTAATATGATCTGCCTGGCCCCATTTTTGTCTACAATGAAGGCTTTGAACCGTTGGTGTGGTGTTGACAAGAGGAAGTGTCAAGGGAATTGGTTAGGACACCTGCTTTAAGTAACCAAAGGGCAGATACATGATAACTTCCTCCTCACTATTCCAGCGAACAGACAAAAGACATGCTGCTTTCAAAACCTCCTCTTTTTTGGTTTGGTTTAATAAACTAGCACTTTTTTGGAGAAGCAGCAACGTTCTGTTCTGCTTTTTGATGTGTGTGACAGGCTGGATGTAAATCATTGGCAAATGGCAAAGTCACATGTGATCATCTTTTCTTTTTCTCTTTGTGTATTCCAGTGTGTTCGACTGGTGTTTGGAAAGTGAAATCCGAAGACAGTTGGATCATGACAGAAAGAAATAGCAAAGCCCTAAAGGTAACAGTAGTCTCACCTGAAATATTATCTTAAGAAAATGGATTAATGTCTTGGATAGACTGATTATCCACCTAAATAGTTAATTCTACTTTTGTTTGAATGAAATATTAAACTGGAAGAATTTGGCCTCTCTTCCTTGTTAAACATTCATTGTAAAGTTTTACCCCCATTTTACTTTCCTATTTCCCTTTTACTAGCCAGAGCTAAAATAGACCCATGTTGTTGTTATAATACTACTGGCAATTATTTATTCAATGTTGACAAACCTGTGTAGACCAACAGGGCTTGCAAGGAAGTCAAACTTCATCAATATTCAAAATAGTTAATATTAATGCCTAGATAAGGTCTCTTTTATACAGATGATTCTAATTAAATAGCAAAAGCCTATTTCTTAATGTGTTGTATGTGTGTTTTATTCTCAGGTGAAACAGGAGTGTGGCGAGAACGTGCCCGTCCTGTCAGACAGCGAGCTCATGTCCCTCTCGGTGCGGGAGCTCAACATGCACCTCCGAGGCCTGTCCCGCGAGGAGATCCAGAAGCTAAAACAGCGTCGGCGCACCCTGAAGAACCGGGGATATGCGGCCAGCTGCCGGGTCAAACGCGTGTCCCAGAGAGAGGCCCTGGAGCAGCAGAAACAGGAGCTGCAGCGGGAGGTGGAGCGGCTCGGAGCGGAGAATGCCGGCATGAGGAAAGAGCTGGAAGGCCTGGGGGCTCGGCTGGCCGCCCTGCAGAGGTTCGCCCGGGGTCTGGAGGCGGGAGGGGGCAACCTGTTAGCCACCGCGCCACGCCTCAACACTGCGTCGGTCATCACCATCGTCAAGAGCCCGGCCCAGCAGCAGCAGTCACAGAGGGACCAGGAGCCGTCCTAGAACACCTCAGGGAGCACTGGGGGGGAGGGAGAAACACAACCTGCAATGCAGACTCATACTCAGACATCCTGCTCAGAGAGAACGCAGTATCAGACTCTTTCAGTGGCTGTAAACTTCAGCTGCATGCACATTTTGGCAAGTTAAGCAGACCACAGTGATTAGTCAATTTATACAACTTCTACAACCAGTCATGCAGCTAAAGCGTCTCATTTTCTGGGTTTAGTTTGCTAGTTGCATCACCAAAATGTGCATGCAGGTTCTTTGATTGCATCACTCTGTAGGAAACATAGAAAGTGGAAGTGTTGGAAATAGCATTTGGACATAAATATACATTATTCTATAGTACTCATTGAATTGATGGATTTGAACAACAAACAGTAAGAAAGTCTAGTGGAAGTTGCATACTCATTACTACTAAAAATTCAAGCTGTGTACATTGTGTTGTTTTTTTCAATGCTATTTCCAACACAGCCACAGTTTGACAGAACAGCATTACCGCTGTGTTACGCTTTGGTCGTGACTCTTCAGTTTTGTGACTGAACTTAGACGCTCAAATTAAGTTGACAGTATGTTGTGGACAATATACCATAAGCAGTGCACTTAGACCGGGTCAGCACACACAAACACATGCAAGCAAGAAAAAAAAAAGCCAGACCAACCAATCAGAGTTACTGTACATGTTCACTGTGATGTTAAGGACTTCCATTGTTAAAGGTTAGATTGGAGTCATTAGTCACTACATTATATGCTTATTAGCAGGGAGTTGTCGTGTTGTGTATAAAGTTTCTCAGACATAATGCCGTGCCTTCAGTGTATGTCAGTGTATGCAAACCTAAGAGGGGGGATGGCCTAGAGCAGACATTAATTTCTCCTTCTTAACATTTCCTTCCATTTTGTGAGCTGTCGTCCGCTCTTCTCACAATGTGCAGTAACTTTGCAACAGTCTGCTGTGGCTTCTTCTTGATTTTCTATGATATTATACATGTCTGTGTATCTGGTGGACTCCCAACTGCAGATGTTGGTCATTTAGCTAAAACTGTGTCAAAGTGGAGTGGCATCTGGTAGGAATTACACTCAAGTCGATGCAAATCCTCTGCATACATTCCTGTTTTTTGCTCTTATTTGTATTGTTTGTACGTGCCGTTGAGAGACGAAAATGTTAAGTGACATTTATCAGAGATATATTCTATATTTTATTTGTATTTAAAGGTAGATATTATGAAAAGACAAGCTAACGAGTGCTGTGATGTTTCGTATGTTTCCAGAAGTACTTACCTATGACTAGTCTGAGGATATCCTCTGTCTAATTATTGTATTGTGAGACGATGATTACAAATGTTAATTATTAGCTAAAAAAAGTAGGAATATGCTCAAAGCCAATGGCCATAATGCTGTAATATGATTTGTGTGTTTGTAATGGCTTGTTGTAGTGGATCCTTGGAGGGACATTATTTTTCTATGCTAATTTGTATGTTACTTGTGTGGAAATTCAAAGTCTGAATTGTCAGGGCAGAAAGGACTGGGCGAGTGAAAATGGTGAAGAGAAACATGAAAGTGCGGCAGAGACTTGAACGTCAGGTTTATCGTTTGATGGAGACAGGAAGTTGAAGTTGGACGTGGAAAGAAGGTGGAAAGAGGCGGAGCTTTATTCACTTGAAAACCTCCAGCGGTCATGGGCCTGTCTTAGCTGAACAGCCTTAGATTCATGGAGTCTAGGCCACTGACTAGTGCTAGCAATACAATATCATATACGTATATAAGCAGGCATTGTAACACAGTAGAGTGTGTTGACAAAGAACTCCTAAAGACATGAGACATATATTTAGCTATATGAATATATGTGTGGCAAAGCATTTATCCTCAATATTTTAATGTCTGTCAAATTGTGCTGGATGTTTTGTAATACTTGCAAAACAAAATGGTCTTTGTATTTATTACTTGTATTTTTTCTATTGTGAAAATTTAAGTACATTGTCTATTTTATATATTAATTATAATAAATGTTGTACATATTGTACATAAAATGGTGTGTTGTGGTTTTGCACTACAGTACAGACTTCAATGTGCTTGGTAAGTAAATATAGATGTCCTACAAAAGCACGAAGACAATTGGCATAGATAATTTTCTTAAAAATAATAATAAATTTATCTCATGATAGTAATAGTAATCGTAATAGTACAAATAGCATTGGAACTAACTTGTGTTAGCTTAAAGAAAGTACACAAACTAGCTAGAAGCTTTTGGAGAGTGTAGGCCTTGGCATTGGTCCTATCATGCAATGATATAGTACTGCCTAGACCCAAATAGCAGACTTTTACATCGGGGGTAAATGTGCTCACCATTGAGTGTCAAAGCCTTTATTTCTCCAAAAACAACCAAAATCAACCAAAAACTAATCATTTGTATGTTCTTTATAGCTGTTGCTGGTATCTTTTGCCTGATATTGTAATGGTACAGGAGCCTTCACTGGTTGGAAAAATGAATAATTTCTTTCTTGGCCCATGAACATTTGATCGATAATCTTAAAAATATAACTGATAAATGCTAGGAAAGCACACACAAGCTTTTAATATCAGACTAAACACATTTTATTTTCCAGTTTGCCATGAAACATGCAGAGTCATAAACTGCTGTGCAAAAACAAATAAAAAAAGACAATAAAAATACAATATATGACTATTTCAACATACATACAATATTTTACTAATATGGCTGCAGTAGACTGTGCTTACAACAGTATTTTACAACATCAGTGAACATTTATCTTCAGCAACAGTGCAATGACAAACAGGCCAGAGAGTGTGCATGAGGAAATGGACAATGACACATGAGTTATGGCAATTAAAGTGCAGAATGTGCTGTACCATCTAATTGTACAGTTATTGTTTAAGGCAAAGAAATATGCCTTGAAATGTAACAATAAAACTAGTTAGAATGTGTTTATGAGCACTTCCCTTGATAAGAAAATAAGTCAAAAATTTGTTTTCACCGTTGTGGCATAAAATAAACTAAAAAAAAAAAAAAAATTAGAATGAGCACATAGATATTAAGTCTTGCTGTAAATGCTGTTTTAATATGGCTAGGGATTCTCAACTGGTGGGTGGGCCCCAAAAGTGGATCGCAGGAAAGTTGACTGTTGTTTAAATGTTCAGCTTACCTGAAGCATAAATATTGTTTTAACTCCAAAAATCACGAGCCAGGTTTTTCACACATATTTAAAATCTTAAAATAATTTAGAAAAAAAAATGATTCTTTAAAAGTGTGTAAAAAATTATCAGACAGTTGAGACAGTTGAGAATCAAGTTCGTGCAGTCATGTTGAAAAGAAAGCCGTTTGTAACCATGTACAAATTGCCCAATCAGCACTAGTCAGCAATTTTCAAAAATAGCCTGGAGCCTTTGCACTTAGACTAACATTGTAAATAGAAACAGCCATAACTAGTGTTTGAGGGTACACAATGTGAGGCCAAACAAACTGACAAAAACCTTTCTGTTACCAACTAAGCGATAATTACAGCCTGTCTGCATCAAGATAAGACTGCCTGCCTATATAATAGAACTGAGTGTGCCCTTTCTATAGCTCCCCCTGCTGCTGGTACACCACACAGGAGAACGTAGCCTCAGTAAACACGTCAGCAGATTGGGGCATGACTCACTCACATGAGTCAGGAACTCCAATTATGTGAAACCGCAGCAAAAAAAGAAAAAAAGAAAAAAAGAAAGCAACTGTGGTAAAATGAAAATAAAATATTGACTGGAAGAACTGAAGAGCATTCCAAGTCAAACAAGTACAAACCCAAATCCGAATAAGTTGGGTTAAGTGTAAATGAAAACAGAATGTAGTGGTTTGCAAATCTCATTAAACTGTATTTTATTCACAATAAAAACAAACAACAAATCAGGCACTGACAGATGTTTTACCACTTTATGAAAAAATATCAGCTATTTAATTTGATGGCAGCTACATGTCTGGAAAACATTGGGACGGGGCCAACAAAAGGCTGGAAAAGCACATGATACTAATGCAAGTTAGACCAAGCTTTGCTTTTAAAATGCCCTTTTAGGTCAAGTCAACTTACTAAAATGTTGCCATGTAATTCGATTAGTTGCAAAAATGCTCCTCCTGCTGTTTTTTTAGTACCACTTCCTTTTCCAGCATTTTGATGCCCCAAACCTTCTTGATGTGTTGGTGCCATCAAAATGGACTATTATTTAACACCTGATAAGTTGATTATGTTGTGGTGGCTTTCATGAGATTTGCAAGATGATTACGTTCTATTTTTATTTACCTATATATGTATATTTGGAATTGTGTTTGTAAAATGGCAGGACCTCACCTTAAAAATTAAAACTTGAATATAGCTTAATAATAAATATAAAATGTAGTGTCATTGTTCTTTGATGACACAGACTAATATTATCCCTAACCTATATTCCTCTACCATTTTCCCTCAATCCCTTTAACCTACATTGTGGCCTGTTGAGCTGGACTTTTTAATCCTGTCTGCTCAGATAACGCCCCAATTACACCAGCAGCCTAATCTTGACTGAATCTGCCGCCGCTGCCCGCTGCGCTGCTGGGACAGATGTGCTGGACATAATCTATAATCTGCCACATCACTTTTTCATCTATCTGTGCCATATCGATAACACCATTGATCCACAAGATGCATGTTCGGCTGTCCTGAAACGCTGCAGCTAACACTGTCCCATAAAATCCAGAGAGAAATCTGGATTAGGCAGACAAAGGTTAGCAAAAGTAAATTGTTTTGTCCAAAATGTAACAAAATAAACATCAGTCATTCTCAACTTTTTCTATTCTATATGAAAATTAATCTGGTCCCTGTTGATTTGAGTTGGATTATCAGGGCGGAGCGCATATTAAACTAACCCTTGAATGTAACTGGATAAGACATTTATCAGATTTTTAAGATGTCACAAGTCATAGCATTTTGTAGCATTTTGAAAACATGACCATGCTCTATATTAAGTACATTTAACCCAAGCAGGCGTTTCTCTTAGTTAGAATCACTATGCATACAAGTGACTCAAACAGCAGCAAAATGCATTACATTACCGGCCTGTTGACCTAACACCAAATGACATTTTCTGTCCTTAAAATTCATCGTCAGAGCTCAGAAGCAGAGTCTTTTCAGTGTCCCCGCGGGCGCTAACAGCACTGAGTGTACGGGACACTGGCTGCGGGACCCCCTGCTCTAATGTGGACTGTTGTGTGTACTGCTGATAGGCCGGGGAGAAGTTGTGGATGGCGTCTTGGACCATGTCTCCGGGACTCATGGTCTCCTTCAGGCTGCTGGAGATGCTCTTCATAGGGGCACAGCGGCCTGAGAATAAAAAAAAAAAAAGATTAGGGAGTGATTTAAAAGTGAAAAACAAAGAAAAAGTAGTGGGCATTAACATACAGGGGCTTTGTGGAGATTTAAAGCAATGTGGGACAAAACAACATGTAGAGAATGGAAGAAAGGATGAAGAGTGATTTATTGAAAGCAAAAAGACAACTCAGTAGAACTGCCATTGGTGAGTTATAGTTTAACGTCCACACAAATGGGAGTAGGAAGGAGGAGACAGAAAAGCAAAGGGGCTTACAATAATGCAAAAAGGAAGTAATTGTAAAAGGCAAAAAGGAATCAGGAACCCACAACAAATTTGCAGGAGAAAATATATTAATGGAAGAAACAGAGGTTTGTCCACAAAAAAACCCAAAAAACGAAAAAAAAAAAAAAAAAAAAAGAAAAAAAAACATGATGGTAAACCATAAGGACATAAAATAAATGTTCATTGTTCAGAAACAGTGAACCTACCAAACTCTCCATATATAGGAACAGGTCCTTTAGAGTGCAGCAGAGAGGAGAGGACACAGAGAAATGCAGATGGGTGTGTAGAAAATGTGACCACAATTGTGTTTCAAACAAGACACGAACAATAAAATGGAGATAAATGAAATAAGTGTATAGTGTATATATACAAGTGTCATGCCCTTTCCAAATGTAGGATTTTTTTTTGTGATTTTTGGCATTTTGTACAAATGTAAATGTAGGTAAACAAAACATTTTTGAAAAGAATATCCCACACTATGATAAACTACATTTGTGTGACCAGTAAAAACATCAGATTTTTGGACAAATTGCAGCTAACACTCAACAGTACAGATTCATAAATTAGGATATTATTTTCATACTGAAATATTGTTTATTGTCCCACAGAGGTATGGTAAGCATAGACATTTTTGTAAAATGCTCTTTGGAAATATGTTAATGAAATGTTCACATACGTGTGGACATAGCCACAGTCTGGTGCCTGTTTAGCAGCTCTGTTTTGTTATACATGAGGAACAAAATACACTATCCTTGATTAGCTGTTCTTTCTAATGTGACAATACAGCCAACATCGTCGACATTACAGTAGATGTTGCCTTGGTGTACAGATTATGTGGTGTTAGGTGAACAGACCAGAACACAGCTGTTGTTTTTCTTACCTTGTAAATCTAAACTTTTATCCATGTAGACTCTATATGTGAATGCATGTCTTAGTGCTAGAGCAGCAAAAAACATCTCAATGCAGGTGATAAAGTTTTGGTAACCAGCGGCGACAGTCCCCTCTCCCACCGACACCTCTGCTGAGTTTATCTGAGGAATAGCGCCACACTTTTCCAGGATGGCCAGAAGCACGCCTAATCAAAAAAAACAACAACAAAAAAAAAAACAGGTAAGAATAATCAATTCAACAAAAATGTTTGATAAAAAAAAACTGAAATGTGCTTTGCAATTTTAGTTGTGGTGGCCTTACCTTGCCAAAAGGACAAGAAGATGACTGATTTGACCATGAAGAACTTGAGCATGGGGCTGTAGGGGCTGAGCAGCTCTCTTGTTGAGAAGTAAAACAAGAACAGTGCATAGAGAGAGAGGCTGACGGAGATGTTGTTGATGATGGTCACGTACAGGTAACCGCTGGCAACGCTGCAAATGAGGCCAGAGAGGACAACCTTAGCTTTATGAGGTCAGTGGATTGTTTTATGGTTTTGTTGTGATTATGCCTTGTTACGGGTCACGTACTACGCTACATTTGAGTTAGGGATTAAAATGTCAATTGTGTGCGGCAGTGATGAGGTCTGGGACAAGCAATTAATTCCAAAAAGTAGTTATGCAATAAATTAACTGTAGTAAAAGCCCGTACTTGAAGTCTCCGTCTTTGTATTTGCCGTAGGCCTGGAGGACGACAGTGATGATGGCCATGAGTGGTTTGACCACACAGAACTGCAGAGTGGCCTGTTTGCAGAAGCGCAGGAAGCCAATGGAGTAGGCTTTTCCTCTGAGACAGCAAGTACCATACATACAGCTGGACCTGCAGGGACACAACAGGGGTTAACAAGCAACAACAATAAAAACATGATAGTAGACAAACAGTAAGATAACTTACTCAATGGATTTCCCTCGGATCTCAGACATGATGGTGCTCTCTCCACCCAGGTATTCATAGCACAGGCTCAGGAAGTTGTAAATCACAAATGCTGGAAAAATAAGTTGGATATTTAAGACATTTATGTGTATTATGACTGTATCTCAAAGATTAAGGTGAATAAGACATTATCAAGCCTGATGCCTACTCACTCACACTTCCCTACTGGAATTATTCAACACTCTTATTCTGAATCTAAAAATAAACTACTGAAACATTTTATTGTTGTGGTCAGAGCTTTTAAAAAGAAGAGGTTTCCAGTGTGACTTTCACCTGACCGCAGTCTGTTGTGACCAGGTGGATTATGGTTCTTCTTTAGTCACAGAGCTCATAAAAACACTACTTGGATAATCCTGTTAGCCCCCGGGACCTTGCTAGCCTGGTGTTTGTGTTGCTCTTACACAGAGCCAGTCAGTGAATGTGCTTGTGTAATGGAGAGAGAGATGGAATGAGGTGACGGCATGGGCGTGTTGTAAAACGTACAAGTGTGCAGCGCTCTTGGGTGTGTGCCCCTGAATGAATGGGAGACACAGAAATCGGAGCTGCTGTGTATTCCAGCAGATTTCAGCTTGCATTAACCTGAGTTATGTCAGGAGCTTTCAGATGGGGTCAGTTTTTGGCAGTGTTATAAATGAGGTCAATAACAAATTATTAGATAACCTCACATTACAAACGTCTCTTGCTTTGGATTGAGAAATACTTTGTGTATAATCATTGTTTCATTATGTGCATTAAGTCATGACATGTCTGTGAAGACTCTCACTCATCCAGGGTAATCACACCAATCACAACTACAGTCACAACTAAAAAAGCATCATCAGTCATCTGGACTGCTTTTTAAACCTTTTGTTGTGATTAACTCATGACATACTTTATGTGCTGTGTTCATGCGTCTTAAAATAGCAACAAATATTTTGCCATATCATCAGGAAAACTTTGTTTTTTACATTTTAATCACACAGAGAAATAGTATACTATACACTGTACCAAGTGTCCCACCAATTCCTACATTTTAAGTCACTCAATTATACTTTTGTCTCCCAACAAAGTGCACAACAACAAAGAAACTGAACACAACTGACTGACATGAACTGGTTGATGTGTTTCAAACTGCCTCAGAGCCTCAGTTGTTTACCACTTCATCTCTCTGAGGAGCCCTATCGGCTGCACCAGTTGCCACGGTGATACAGTAGGCCTACATACAATGAGACTCAGAAGTCTGTAGGGAGTTTGCTGGAGGGGGAGTCTGCGTGATGCCTTTAGTCTGAGAGATGAGGAAGATTTGTGAATGTGGTTGCCATGCAACAGGTTGGTCATCCATACTTCTGGCCAGAGCTTAGTAAGAACAAGAATGGAAAAATACTAGAAGGACTAAGGTAGAGGAGAAGGAAAGGTCAAAGGAAGTAGATTTGGCTCAAACGGATAAAAGATGTTGGGGAAGATATAGAAATAGACAGAGGCATGTGTTTGTAGGTGGGACACTTTGACGCACACTTCCTGCTCAGAGCAAAGCCATACATAGAGCAGCATCATTCCATATCTGAAAGGGAGGAACATTACAGTTTAGCTGACGCAGGAAGTGTCGCCATGAACCTATTTTTGCCTTGAGCGTCACAAGTGACTATGGACCAGGAGCAGAGGAGGAAGCCAGCCACTTTATGTTGTCAATTCAAGTATTAAAAAAACTATGTAATCCAAAAGAGGTCTTGCGTCATTCACCAGGAAAAGCTACAAGCTCTCATTAAAACAACATTATACATTCCACTACATTTGCAAGTTCTTTAAAAAAAAAAAAAAAAACTGCTCAAACTTTCTACTGTATATCCAACTGAAGTAAAGGTGGCATTTCTGAGCAGCATAAACATCCAAATGTTTTAAAATAGAAAATCTGAGCAATGTATCTTTTCCCACACAAGAGCACCAGTGTATATATCCTCTATATTTTCAAGTGAAAGCATAATCAAGGATAAAGAATAGGTGTTGTAATCTTTTAAGATTAGATGGCCAGTGGTCAGATAGTTCCCCTGTAATGTAATTAACTGATGGATACTTATCACTGACTGTCATCTGCTGCTTGCACACATACAAACACAAATATACACAGACAAAGCTCTTACCCTCGTAGCAGTCCCGGACCGTGTCAAAGTACACGTAGTACTGGTCGTTAGTGAAGAAGAGCAGGCTGAGCCATGAGTCAAAGGCGTAGATGGGAACAATAAATAGGATGCGGACGATGTGACGCTGCTCTCGCGGTGAGCTGTAGAAACGCAGGTGCATGTAGATCTGCAACACACAGCACCAGAATATTATTTTCTGTATTTTTATGATACTGTTAAATTTTATTTGCTCAGCTTAAGACAATTTTCCATGGGGATGCTTTCTTGATGACTCAAAATAAACTAGTTCTATCTAAACAAATAGAAAGGCTTATCTTGTTCCCTTCTGAAGCAGGAGGACAAAGTCCCCCAGCATGAGGGTCAGTGGCTCTAATAATCAATACCTCACATCATTTCAGTGGAATCTGTGAGAAACCACTGCTATGCTCTCATTAATTGCTCAAAGGCTTGTCATCAGCTAGATCAAGTTTCACCTTTGTGTTTGTGTGTATTAGTGCTGTGTTGGAGAAACCTGCCGAAGTGATGTTACCAAGCAACCTCTGCCTCTCCCCAGGCCTGAGCAGATGTGTACGTACTGTATATATGTCAAAACAGGACTGCATCAGCTGTGTTCAGTCACCTGTGAATCCAGCTAAACTCAGTATGTTTACACCAAATTAAATCATTACCTTAGTCCAATTATAAGCAGTTTCAAAATGAATAGAAAAAAGAATATTCTGAAAGGTACTAATTTATCTTAATTGATTAATTGTTGGCTTGCTGCAGGTTTACAGCTTACGACGGCTAAGGTTGGACAAAGCGCTCTGAGCATGGTTCTAGACCTAGACAGTGGCACAAACTGATGAGCGTTTTGGGTCACTGTCCCACTGGCTAAATTGTTTGACAGTTTTTAGGTCAGTGATGACAAAAGGGTTTGAAAAGCAAAACCTTGTCTAACATAGTGTTGCCTTCCTGTACTTTGGGCTGGGTATTGTTACATTTTTTTCAATAACAGTCCCGAGCAGACTGTTTTGGTCGGTACCACAAAGGTACCGGCCAAAACGGATGTTTGTGATGTTTGGTACCCTGCCCAATCTATACTCAACAGAATGGAAAGAATTTATTGACTTTGTTGTCAAACTTTGTCACAAACTGATGAAAATCTTTCTTTGGGTTAGTGCCTCACATTTGCCCAAGTTCAAAAGTGACAACTAGGTTTTTTTTATTACCACTGTCCTGATGATGAGCAAATGTATGTAAATGTAGGTACAAATTAACTGTATAGAATATTTTGGTTGGATGTTAAAAATTAGAAGCCATTAAAAGGAAACCTAAGTATTACCTGATGGGATGTTAGAATTAGTGCTGTCCATACAAAAAACCCAGACACAGCCTGTGCTGCAGGGGTCATTAGGAAAATGGGCGGGTCCTGGCTGAGCAGTGGGGCTTCTGGGAGCCACGAGATATTGGGGCCAGTGGGGGACGCTGTTGGCGGGGGTCCAGGGGCCACAGCCAAAGGGGAGTCCTCTCCGAGCCGCTCTGAAAGGGGCACGTCTCGCCTGATCAGCTTCATCATCTGAAAGACACACAACACAGGAAATGTTCTTAGATAAAGAGGACACTGCTCACACCTTTAACATACGGTCTTTGTTTACACACATTATGTCCTGAAATTCAAACAGTGACTATGGTGTGACACAGTGATGTCCAGGAGCAATGATTAACTCTGAATATAGATTTTGACTGCTTATGTTATCTAGTTGAGGTACATTTAAACAATGAGCCCTGACTTTGTGTGAGGAATGCACTTCATTGCTATCAGTGTTAAATCCTATGGAAAAATGATTAACCATTTGTTACACAAGTTGCTTCTTGCTTTCAATAGTTTTCAATTAGTTTTTGTAAGAGTCATCTGTAAAAGAAAATGAGATGTTACTACATCATCTAGGCTACTCAAAAAGAAAAATAGTTTTAGCTGCTCCCTTGTCACAACAAGCCATTGGAGTGGTTTACATACTGTATTTAATCTGGCATAGGATTTTACTTCAGATGACCTAATGTGGCTCTCTTTAACCAGGCTTGGAACCTGGATGGTGTTTTGGCCCTTGGGGAATCAAAATACCTCAGTACTCGGGACTCAATATTTGTTTGTTTTTTTATTTTATTTATTTTTTTTATTAAAGTTAATAAAGTTAATAGCACTGTTCTCAAAAGAGCGTTCTGGTGTTGTGGATTTCTAATAAAGCCCCTTCACTTCATCAGTGGTTGCAAACTGTAATAAAAATTATCCCAATGGAAGTTTTCTCTACAGTATTGAAGGATAAACCATAACTTTACTACCAGACTTGTTGGGACCCTTTCTTTGACTTTTTGGACACCTCTACGTCTCAAAGGATGCGATCGAGTTTAGTGACTATGGGTTGGTGCCAGGAAAATATTTCTTGGCTTTAAAACACTCCCTTTTCTTTTGTGCATCTATGTTATTGTCTGTTTCTTCTGTTTCTAATACGTATATGTTATGTTGTTACCATCCTGCTTTGCAAAAAAGTACAATAACAAAAAATAAATAAAAATGGATGGATTAAAAAAATAGGTGAGTTCACCTTTAAACTGACACTGCCAGATAGGGACAACGGTTCTAACACCCCAACAACCACAGCATTTCAAATGTGAAACATAGCCTCTTCCTCTTTATTTCTGCAGAGTGACTGACTTAAAATTTGCAGCCTACAGCTGGGGCAAACTTGGGGCAGATGAGAACAAAAAATGACATTTCCAGCGCCACTTCCACTTCCAGCTTCTGAAGATGACAAAACTTTAAGTGGCCAGGAGACATGTTACATAAGGAGCAGCTCGTCACTGTCTCTGGGTGACACTGCCAACGCACTCAGGCTATGTTTGTTCTTTTACACTGACAGATAGACATCATGCATACGGCTTAGCTTGGGGGGCTATAAAACCTTTATGTTTTATGTCAACAACAGCAAAGAATTGATGCAAAAAGACACAAAGCAAGATAACAAGCTTGATACTAATTGATTATGCATATCAGCTAGAGCAGCTTGGCAACCAAAATTTATTGGCATTCACAGAAGAGTGTAATATAATTCATCCTGCAATTAGGTTAAAGCAAAGTTATTTAATTGAATTGTCTTTGTGTGTGTCTAGGGTTTTCCCAATAGATTTCCAAGTGTATACAACACTGCAGGTCATTTATATTGGTTTGCAAGTCATCAGCACATTTAACAAGGACAACAAGTCAAAGCATCAAGCAGCCATACAAGAGCACAATACTGGTGACAGTGAAATGTGCAAAAGGACATCTGTGGGCTTCATTTAAAAGGTTGAAAAGGTCAGGCTGTGGGTCTCTGGCTGAATATATTAAAAGTGGGAAAGGGTCAGGAATAAAGCAACAGATGGAAAGGGCGTGAGGGCAGACAGGGGTGTTTATTATTCAAAATGAGTATTACAGAAGTATCAGATCAGGGAGGATTACCACATAAGGCAAAAACAACAATGTGGGTATTAACTCCTCTGAGCATTTGTTTTCTTTTGTAAATGGCTTCGGTAACAATGGTTTTATTGTGTGGCTGGAGAAATCTGAGTTAAAGTCATTTCAGACTTTGGAAATATAATGAAAAAAAAACCAACAACAGACAAATCTCACGACTCACCTTCTGTACTGAGCCTCAACTGTTCACGGGCGAACTTGAATTTCAAGCCTGCAATCCAAATGCACTTTTTATTAGTTGAAAAACAACAGCTATAGTAAAACAGATGCACATAGAGAGAATGAGAGGTTATTCTCACCGGCTTTGAATGCTCCTCAGGTGTGCTAGAAGAACACGCGACCCAAAATAACACAGAAATGGCCTGAATTCCTGCTCAAAGCCTCACCGCTGCTCCCCGGACATCCATGTTGTTGAACCGAGCCCCCGACAAGCTTTTCCGTCTCCCCCCAAAAAAAACTTACCTCCAAAGTTTACCTCTCATATTTAAACAAAGCTGCACTAATATCTGTTTAACACTCTACACTAAATTAGAAAAGCGTAAAACAAAGATAAAAGATAAATCTCGTCTTTCCACTCTCACCATTAACACCACTGACTCCACAGAGTTTAGAGTTGAGACCAATCCCTGTCGGATTACTGTAGATCAGGCAAACTCCGCCCACTCCGCGAGGGCGAGTGCGTTTAGCCAATCACATGAGACTATTGTTAATAACCCGGAAAAGGGTGGAGTTACACGACTTCGACAGTGCGCATGCGTCGGTCTATTCCGGGGCTGTGCGCCGTGTGAATGTGGGTGATGTACATAACAAGGTTAGCACGACTCCTACAATGATTTTTGTGGCGTACTCAGCTTCCTGTCCCAAATACGGAGTGGGACCATTAGTAAACATCCTGTTGTGTTATTTTTGAGGCCATATAAGTATACAAAATACAAAATGATTATATTAATAGCTTACTGTATTGCCAGTGGTAAATATCAAAAAGGGGTTACTTAAGAATAGTAAAATGCTAAACTAAAACTCTAATTTCCACATTATGACATATAAAGAGTATACAATAACACATTTAAACTATTTGCCAGTTTCTTTATCAATTGTTTCTAATATATTTTATTTCATTAATGCAACTGAGAGCTGGTTACTAAGAACTGGAATGAAATAGTTTAATATTTGGCTTGGTATAAAACTAATAAGATGAAACACACAAGGTACAGTTGCACAAATTCTACATATATTTAAATATGTATAAACGTTTTTATTTACACAATAGTTTAACTGAAGAGTGGTTTTATTGGGAATTTCTTGGGCAAGAGTTTGTCAGAATTTCAAGTCAAAACAGTGAAGTCTGTGTAAGCTGTGTATATTTTATTGATTCAGAAAATATACACAAATAATCATAGTAATAAAGATGAAGCATGGTTTAAGAATGTACAGGACATCAGTGGATCCACAGACAGTTCCACCCCATCAGTGACATCCATCCATCCTGACTCTCCCCCAAAACTACCAGGAACCGTTCTGTCATTGCCTGCCACAAAGGAGAACGAACACTGGCAGACTCTTAAGGTTAATGGCACCACTTCCAAGGGTAAGTAAAATACCCTTCTCTCTAGCAGCATCTTCAAACAGTGACGTTCTTCCAAATGTATCTATTTACATTTTACATTTATTATATAAAATAGGAAAATCAAAGAACAAAAATACAAATGTAACAACAGGTATTTTCATTACCAATGTTTTGTAGCTTTTCTGGCTTGTCATAATCTGGAGTTTGAAGCTGGACTAAGGCTTTGTCATATCATACAATCCCAAAACACTCATTACCTACATTTCATCTCTACTGCAGTTTTTCAGATTATGTCAGCATATTTTCAGCCCATCATTGACAAAACTGTGACAAGTGTGTTGGCAAAAAAGGATGTTCTTGTAAAATAGGATCCTCATTCCTTCAGTTATACTTCAGCAACTCATAATGAGCTAAAGCGGTCTTCCTGTCCAACCTTACCTGAAGCGAAGCTGAAGCCAAACGAACACTTAGGACAATAACACAGACAGACATTGACATTTATTGACAAAAAAGCAGCCTCACTTTCATCCAAAATCCTTAACACTCATCCCTTCTAATTTCCTTAATCCATTTTCAAGCATTTCTCAGCCTCATCTATTGAGGGCTCACTTAAGTTAATGTATCTCTTAGTTGTCCATTGTTTTTACGTTTATTGATCACCATAAGCAGCGAATGTAGCTCCAAACATCAGTGGATTGATTGCGTTTTAATCAAGTGTAAACCACAGAAGAACTAGTCCATTTTGTGCACATTTTTTTGCAAGTTGAGCCTCTGAATTGATGTGCAGGTGAATAAAAGTGAAAAGGGGCGGCGCCTTTTGTTGACCCTTTTCTTCAGGTTTTTTTTTTTTTTTTTGGCTGCTCCCCAGAAAAGCAACCAGTTCCAGCCAGAAGTTAGTCTTTTGTCCTACTGGTTTCCATGACCATCCACTTTGGCTCCTCCTGAGGTTCACACAGCATACTGACAGACACACGGACATCCCAGACACTCCCATAAGGGCCTGCACTTTTCTTTTTCTCCGCCACTCACGCATAAATGTTCATTCATCCATTTGAAAAGTAAGGGGTATTTTGTATATCTTGCTGCTGCAACAAAAACACAAAAAGGTTAGAAATATGTTGCTGTAGTATCACCACGCTTTGTTTGTCCAGGTCTGAGGTTGTAGTTGAGACGTGTCCGTACCTGCCTTTGACCTGCGGTCCAGCCAGGAGCGTCTCACTTTGCCAGATGTTCAAATGGCACACTGACCTGAATGTGGACAGAAAAAGGAGAAGCTTGAAGCAGAACAAAGTGCGTAAAGTGACACCTGACATTTAAATTTAAGATGATCCCAGCCACACCCGGTTGGTGTTTGATGGTGGGATTTGGCTTCTCACTTTAGCATTTTACCTAATACTTGTTTGACCAGGATAACTGGGATAGAACAACTATACTGAGTTTAGTTGTGAGCAATATTACAAATCACATCAAGAGCCAAATGTATAGTTTTTAGATTTTAAAGGTTATTTCAATGTTGGCATAAAAAACACATCATGTGTCTGATTCACATAAATATTTCCAAGTGGTCAATATGTGGTAATGAATATAATACAAGAATGAGTTCCCATGACATGCAGCTTCAAGATAAACATTATTATAACTAATATTTATACCTTGTTAATTTTCCCCTTGTTATACAATTACAGTTTCTTTTTATTCATTTCCATAATTATAGAATCCTTTTGTTAATTTGCTAAAACATGCAAATGATGATTTGCTGACACTTTTAAAAGCTAAGAATAAAGGAAGCTCATGTACCAAGATAGTGGGTTTAATGCAATACTGATACAGTGTTAATTAAAAAAAAAGTCCTTGACAGAAAGCTTTTCCTAAACTTATCCAGTGTTTTTGCCATACAGCACTCCACTACTGTGGAGGTTTGAGTAGAAGAAAATGCCTGAATGGTAAAAACAAAAGGCTTAAACATAAAGCACTGAACTTAAAAGATGCTGCAAAAATTCAGCTACGACTGAATTTTACAGCTTCACCAGCTACACAACACATAGTAATACAAATTTATAGAAGTTGTTTAATCTACAGCATTCCTAAGCATTAAATGTCATTCCCATCTTTGTACCTGTGATGCAGTGATGCGTGATTGGTCGAGGCGTGCAGTGAGGTCTGAGGAGGAGACGTTGGCTGGAGCGCCGCGATGAAGCCTCATGGCTACTTTTCTCTCCCTCTCGGCTCTCTCAGCTCTTCCAGCCTGAGGTGACCGGTTACCTACAAGCACGCGCTTGTCAAAATCAGTAACAAATTAAAGATTTGCATTGTATTTTCAAAAGCTGAACAGCTTACAGACCTGACTGCTGGACCCCTCGGCTGGCTAGGTTAGCAGGAGCAGCGTCTCCCTCATTCCTCACTCTGTTGGCCGCTGAAGGGTTAGGACCAGGAGCCATGGCTCGGCCCCCGGCTCCTCTCTGTCCTCCTCCTGCCCGCTCTTCACCATCTTTCCCTTCTCTCCTCTCCCTCTCTCCATCCTCTGTTGTCCTACTGGCCCCCTAAAACACATAGAAAGAGATCAGTTTGTGATCTGATTACAGGAACTATGTTGTAACACATGAAGTCTGCAGTGGATGTGAGGTTACTCACAAACTTGAGCATGTTCCAGTCAAAGACGTAGTCGTAGGAGAAGCCCTGTCGGTGAAAAAGGTTCCTGAAGAGCTGCCTCAGATAGGAGTAGTCTGGCTTGTCATCAAATCTCAGTGAGCGACAGAAGTTTAAGTATGTGGAGAACTCAGCTGAGATAGGACAGGGTCATCAAATGAAAACAGTATAATTTAGCGCAAACATTTGATATAAAGAAAACCTTAAACAACAATATAAATAATAAAGTGTTATTGTAATCATTGAGCTGTAAACACCAGTTTGTAGAATGTGCTCAAACATGAAGAGAGACACAAAGGTTGGTCTGGTTTTTGCAACATTATATAAGGATTATATATTTAAATAAGAACCATAATGCAGTTTTAGTCTAAAAGGGAAAAAGCTATTTATATGACCTCATTTTAAGAATTTAAAAATGCAAATAGTAAATTTCAGCCTATTGTGATTTGCACTCAGTGTGCCTTGTTTCCAAATGATGGTCTATTTCGACACATATAGACATGCATGATATCAGAAAAACACACAATATCTAAAAATTGTTAAAACTATGCAATAGCTATTTAACTTGTGATATTTGTATGCTTCCTCTGATGTTTTGTTGTACCATTATTAATGAATGTTGTATTAAGACTAGGAATATACTAATAATATGATACAATTACCTACAACGAATGTTGTAGTTGTTGGTACACTATTTGTGATACAGATTAGAGTCCTACTTACAGGGATACCCTTTGCAGAGCACTTCAATGGGAGTGGACATTTTCTTCTCGCTGATGCGTTCATACTTCTGCCTCTTGGTGGCAGCCTTGAGCCCCTGCCAGGGCAGAGAGCCTAAGTTGAAGTACATCAAAACATAGCCCAGAGACTCCAGGTCATCCCGCCGTGACTGTTCTGTGGAGACAAAAAAGGAGAAATAGAGAATGAGAATGAAGGAAATTGTTATTTATTTCAGTTGTACCTAAACAATGGGTCTGGACCCAAAATTGGATTATGAAAAAATGTATTTGGGTCACCAGAACAAAGGTCTCTGATAATGGTCATTTATTGAAAAACTGTTACAAACGCCATAAAAGAATAAGCAAAAGAGCACAAAAAATAAATAAAATTCTAGTAAAAATGATAATTAAAATAACACTTTTTTATTTTTCAGTTTGGATAATATAGTCATGATCTATCTAGCATGCACACAGATTCTGCCGGTTTGTTGGTGTGAAGATATGAGCCATACTGGGGTTAGCGGAGCACAGTCAGACACCTGTGCACAGATCTAGGCCAGGCTCTGTGTGACAGTGACAGTGTGTTGACGTACCGATGCCCAGATGGGTGTTGATGGAGGCGTAGCGGGCGGTGCCAGTCAGGTTTTTGTTTTCGCGGTAGGGGATGTGCTGGTGTGTTCGAGCGTCGCGGTACTTCTTGGCCAGGCCGAAGTCGATGATGTAAACCAGGTTGCCTTTCTTGCCGAGCCCCATGAGAAAGTTGTCGGGCTTCACGTCACGGTGGATGAAGTTCTTGGAGTGGATGTATTCAATTCGGCTGATCTGGTATAAAATACATCCGAAATAATTATCAGCAGTCCTTTCTATGTACATTTCACAACATACTTTGACATGAATATATGAAATAATACTACTGCTCATGTCTTTAAATGGCTAAAAGTATTTTTTGATCTCAATGGCAAAGAGGGTTATCAGAAGATTCTGGGTCTGCCTGTGGTTGCAGAGTGCTCAAAATGGAAGTCTTTTAAACTTTCATTGCATCGTGTTTTAATTAATATGACTGTCAGCTGTAGATATATAGCGGCTATTTCATGCAATAGGACAGTAAAGTTTTAGTTACTGCCAATTTAAAAGACAGCAAAAAGGAAGTAAAAAGGTCAAAGTGGTGATGAGAAAATGGGACCAAAAGAACAATGTGGCAGCTGTAGATTTTTAAAAAAATGACAGATTACAAAGTCTCAGAAGAGGCACCACAAATCTAACCTCTCCAAATGAGGATTAGGCTGTCTTGTGCCATTTTTTTATATTGGACTTTTGTGGAAGAGCTTAATGATAAGGGAAAGGATAAACTCTGTCTCAAGAGGAGAAATGGGCTTTGTGGATTCGGATGGAAATTACTCTCAGATTTCAGATGATCCCTTTAGCTCCAGTCTAATAATAGTACTACCCTTTTTTACTAAAATCAATTTAACTTAATAAAGGTTTGTTACAGTATGTCCAAGAAGAGTATGTACAGGAATAGAAAACCATGAATGGAAACATATGTTGCCTTTAGAGTGACCTCTGACGTCTTTCTCTATATGTAATCTAATCTTACTGATGAGTGTTGTTTTAACAGCATATGCATTATAACAGTGAGACATACTACTTCTTTTGCTTTTATATTAATATAATTTCTAATATATGATAATGTAACTTAATAATATCAGCAATTGTATCTGGCCAGTAAGCCTACATCTAAATTAGTTTTTTGGCATCTTTCATCAGTTGGCTACGTACTGCGTTAGCTTGTGAAATAGAACTGTGCATATATGATAAATGTATCATTATTGCAATATCCATAACACAATTAACATTTACTCTTTGCCTGTCAAAATAACTGTCCAATCAAAGCTTTCAGTCCTACTGTTTTGCGTCTATAGTCAAAGCACCAAATATACCTCTATAGACCAAGTTTAGCCCTGGTTTAGTCCTTTATTTTAGTCCTTATGTACGTCTTATTGAGCAAATAAGATAATACCTATTTAGCACTTGTTTTAAAAAGTAAATGTTTGTTCAAAGACTGACATTGTTATTGCAATATACAAAATAGGTTATCCTTTTGCAGGCCTGTTGTGAAAATGTTGACTTCTCAGAGGGATACCGAAATAATTTTAGTGCAGTGCAGACAGTGCGTCTCACCATCTGATCAGCCAGCAGCAGGACTGTCTTCAGGCTGAACTTGCGGGAACAGAAGTTGAACAGGTCCTCCAGACTGGGGCCCAGCAGCTCCATTACCATAACATTGTAATCGCCCTCAGCTCCGCACCACTTTATGGATGGGATTCCCACTGTGGACAAGGCATTAGACAACATCATAAATACTATATAATCCACTTTAGAGCCATTTTTGTTGACTGGTTTTGGAATTACATTACTCAAAATATTATTTCATAATACTTCCATCCTTTGCCTCTCCTCAGCCTGTCAACTAAAATTAGACCAATTTTCCAATACAAAGACATTATATTAAAGTTTAGCATGTGTCTTACACTTCAAGGGTTAGTTGAGCATCAGATTGAAGTGATCCCACAATTATTATGTATTAAGAAGTATCATGTGTAATAGAGTTAGCAAGAACTGGCCCAATATATCGGCCGATTCTTGCATTTTTATGCCGATTTTTGGTCAGGCAGAAGTCCAGGCAACCAAGTGACTGAAGGACCCCAGCTTCCCCAACCATCTTTTAGCAGTTTGGCCATCTTACACTGCAGTTCATAGCAAACATCCAAATTTGCCTTATCTTTGCCTGAAAAGCTTAAAACGGCAATAAAAAGATTCTGCTCATTTCTCTGGCATAGAACCTTGTAGAAGAAAAAATCCAAATGCATTTTGTAGCTCTCCCAAAGTTCTACTTAAAACTCATCTTTAACTGTTCTCAGTGTCCAATTCTAACACATTTGTTTGCATTTTAATAAGTATTACTAAAACAAATGGCTATATTATTATTATTTTTTTATAAAATTAAGAAAATCTGTCCTATATATCGGCAGTGTTTATCAGCCATCGACTGCTCTGAATTTTAAAAATCGGTATCAGCATAAGCCATAAACACCCATATTGGTCGACTCCTAATGTGCACAGTAAATACTTTGTTGATATTCAGCCACATTTTACTTTGGCTCTTTTTTTTTTTTTTTTTTTTTTTTTTTTTTTTTTATGCATGTTTTTCTTTTTTGCTTCACAGCTGTGCATGGCTAGCTTTGGAATAGACGTGTTTATTTTTGGTTGCCATTATTTGAACTTTAACATGTGGTGAAGGACAACAGCCAATAGGAGCATTCTTCTATGGTTGCTTGTGATTGGCTAATGCTTCCAGTACATGCTAAACATTCAAATATATTAAAATAGTCCATACGAAAGCCTAGATGACATCCTGGGGTTTTGTATTTCAGAGATGATTCCTATTACACTATGCTTTTAAGTACCCCATCAGTTCCTGTCAAAGTGCAGCTTCATTGCCCTCAAAACCACCTCTTTACATGTGGAAGTGCACTACTGACCAAACCTTATCATTCTCATCCCCTTTAGCAATCTTAACCAGTTGTCGATGACCCTAAATGTCCTTACTCATCCTGTGTAAAACCATTGTAGTTTCCACCTGCCCCGGAGCACCACTCACCTCCGCCCTGCATCATCTTGTAGAACTTGCTCTCAATGTGGAGCTGTGGGTGTTTGGTCTTCACGCATTCCAGTTTAATGGCCACTTCTTCGCCTGTGGCAATGTTAGAGCCTGGACGGGACAAGCAACAGTTATGAGATGGGGTGGATGCAAATGTTAAACTTTTGTAAAGGAAAAAAAAAGGTCAGAAGGTGACTTACCCAAATAGATATCCCCAAATGACCCACTCCCTATCTTCCTCCCTAGACGGTATTTATTTCCTACTCGCAACTCCATGGCTCCAGAGCTCTTCAACTGCACACTAAAGGAGTAAACACAAGCAGGAGACATATACACACAAGCTGTCATCAATCACGGCTGATCAATAGGGTAGAAAAGGACAGTGTGGTGCAAGGCTGCAGACTTTAAACTCCAAAGCTCTGGGCTAACTAGAGAAAAAATAAAATAGAAAAAAATAATAATAGGAAAAGTGTAGTATTGTGCCAGTGTAAAAGTATAAAGGGACTAACTTTTTGATACCTAAGCATGCTTTGGGTTGTTGATGATGATTTTTTTCTTCAAACTCAATCAGTGTAGGCAAGTGTTGATAACAAGCAATGGGAAAAGGTGAAGAAGCGTGTAGTTGTATAACATCATTTATTCAGAGCTGCAAGGGGGGCAGGATCTCGCACACTCTTTACCCCCCAAACACTCCAAAGGTTCCTGCCCCTGCTGTGTAAGAGAGATTTGCATAGACCCGTAACAATTTGTATGAGTCATGTTTGCCAATGAACCAAAACATGGCTAGCACACTGAGCCAGTCCGACTGTGGTGCAGCTACGTTTGACATCCATGCAATCTCCAAATGCTGACTAGGTTAGTTTTTAATTCTGGCCTGCATTGTACACCTACATATATGCTACGTAGCTGCCCCATTCACAGCAGAGGGGAGACATGGACGAGCGAGCATGTAGCGAACTGCACGTTAGCCTTTACCCCAGGTTGCTCTCACAGCCCACAATGCTAAAGATGCTCACTGCCTTACCAAACCGGCTAAGTAGTGCTGCAAAAGACTGCAAAAACAAGTCTTCCCAGCCATGCCCCAGATACCACGACAAGGCAGGAAATGGGGAAAGGGGCTGAGTGCAAAATAACACGCACTGTTCATCCCTCACTGACCAGAAAATGTGTTAATAATCCTCATAACCGCGCCCTCCGTGTAGGACCACAAAACGAGCGCATCCCTTCTCCCCGAACACAAACCAGATAAAGACTAAGATAGACAATAACCGTTTCCCAAAAACAAGGGCACCTGGATCCGCCAACATGCAGCCCCCGACCCACCTCCTTCTCAGCGGCTTGTGTCAGGCTCCCTCCGTGGCAGGCTGTGTCTCACTCAGGACCCTGGACAGCTACGCACCGAAGCGGCTCCGGACGGCTCATAACCTCTGGAGAGGTGCGCACCAAAGCTCCAGCTCCCGATTCATAAAATAAAAAATCTATCACCGTGCGCCAAGAGGCTTCCGACTTTTCTTTCTTTCTTTTTTTTTTTTCTTTTTTTTTGGGGGGGGAGAGGGGGAGAGGAGGACGCCGAAACCAGACACTAATGAGGTCCTTCTCTAGCTCCTCTCTCAGCTCAGGCTGCGCCCCCTTTCTCTCGCTGTCGCTCCCCCCAAACACACCCCCGCCCAGTCCCGTGTCAGTTTACACCATTGACAGTATCAATGATGTCATCCGCAGACTTGCGGAGAGGCCCGGATTGTCTTAAAGCTGCGGCTGCCGCTGCAGCCAGGCATGAATGAAATGCACTAAAGCCACCACGTTTACAGCTGACCAAGGCCTATAGAAACAAGTCTGCTGCTGTTGTCTTTTCCACAACTATTTATAACCCCCGACACAATTAAATAGTCAAAACCAGGGCTTCACATTAACCCTAGCCAAGCGGCCATATATAGGTAGGTTTTTATTTTGGCTAGTGACACAAATACTCCCACTGCCACTTTCTCCGGTTGAATTTAATGCAAACCTAGGCCTATATCTTAACTTCAGAAGACAGGTTTGAATTTATATTGCTCTGCACGAATACGCAGCTTTTAGTTTACAGTGATTTATCGTAATTAGAAAAAAGAAAAGAAAAAGAAAATTTATCATTTAAAAATATTATATGTTTTAAAAAAACACCCCATGCAGAGAGATACACTTTATTCTGCCCAGAGGTAAACCTCTGGGTAGATTTAATAACTCTCTGTCCATGCATAAAAACACATTTTACATTTCTTTATGCTCATTTTATACTGTGAAATATACATTAAAAACTCACTAATTAAATTGTGGCTAGTAAAAACACTAATTGGCTTGTAGGTTTTGACAAAGACTCGCCACAGTGACCAGTGAGAAAAAAATAAATGTCAAGCCCTGGTCAAAACATTAAATATGCCAAAACATAGTCTACCTATGAAACATATAGCATTAATATATTCTAAATATAGTTTACACTAAAAATGTAAAGTCACCTATTGTGTTTAATGAATTAGTATTTATTTACTTTATTTTATTTGCAACTTGTTATTTGATCATTCCATGCCAAATCACCTATCTATCTACTGGTATCATCTACTAGATGATTAACCATGAGTATTGTTCAGCTCAATTTTCATCCATTGGCCATAAGAATTGTAGTATTTTGGATATTGTATTCAGTGTTTTGGGTCACAAGTTGTATAATTTTCCATCATTAAGGATTTGCTTTTATGATAAAATGCCTGTATGTTTTTTGCTACTTTAAAAATAGAAACAATTGTAAACCAAAAATGAAACTTTCCACAAATGATCTTCAGAGGTATATGTAACACTGATAAAAATGTGAATTTTTTTATTAACTGTTAACATATATTTTTAGTGTGTCAAATAAGGCAAATTTTGTGAAAATTATGAAACATGGCTTTTAATACTTTAATTAGTGGTTAGGGCTGTCCTAATACATCAGATCAAACTGTAAAACAAAATTCAGTACCCTATGCCCAGCCAGTTCCCCACGGCTGAGCCTTAAAGTCGCCACAAATTTTGGGCTTGTAAATCAGGCTTGTAACTGCACCAAGTGGCTTATAATGCTTCTTCACAATCACCCGAAAACACATTTTTGAAGGGGGGGGGGGGGGGGGGGGCTATATTTTAAATGCACATATCTCAATAATTATTGTCAGGTCTGCCCTGAAATTATACTAATTTGCTTCCCAAGCTATTTATTTAGTACTTATTGTATACTTAAAAACATGGTTTCTATCATGTATATATAACCCTAACCCTAACCCTATACATATATATATATATATATATATATATATATATATATATATATATATATATATATATACAAAATGGGTGTGAATTTTGTTTAATAATTTAGTTTGATAAATTATGCTTTAATGTAGTCCATTTTGGATGTTACCTTTTGCAGCTGTTATTTAACTGGACAGTTTTTAATGAATTTTAGCCAACACTTAGGTGCTTACTTGCATCTAATAGACAAACTAGGCAAACTAACATAATGCAGTCCAAAAAGTAGCACCTACACCCAACTATAAATGTACTTCAAAACAAATGTTTAATATTTTTGAACAAAGTAATAAGAAATTAAAAATATAAGCTAAATAAATTAAACTTTATTGTAGAGCACATTACCCATTTTTTTTTTTTTTTTTTTTCAGGTGACCCATATTCAAATGAACACAAAAATTGTGACCCACTCCTTTGGTCTTATCATTGATTACATTGTCATTGAAGGCTTATTTTACATTTGTTTATTTTAGTGTTCTGTTTATTTTTAGTCAAGTTTTCCTTGTTGCTAGTACCTAGGTCTTCTACAATTGATTTGTTCCCTTTGTAGTAGCAGTTCATGGCAATTACCAATTTACAAAAGCATTAAATATCTATGAACTACTTTAAAAAAAAAAAAATGTTACAAATTACTGATGACCCAAAATCTCCTGTGACCTACTTTTGGGCCCGATTCCTACCAAAAATTCCAGAATCACTTGTTTTAATCATTGCAGAACACCAATTTAACTGCGCAAGTAACCAGCAAAAATGTTGTGATGTGAAATAAAGTAAGCCCATATTGCCCATCCTAAATAACAAACTTACCAAAATAGATATAAATGTGCCATTGTTTCTAGTACTACTGGACACATTATGGTTAAACATGGGCTAATCTCCAAATTAGTAGTAATAGTGAAGATATGGATAGGCAGACCGTCATATTAATTAAACATCTATGATAAAACATGCCTTTAAAAGTCAACAAGCCACAGACTTCAATTCAACCTTTATTACCTTGTTCTTTTTCTGCTTTAAATTAATTTCCTCTCCTTTTTGCAACATCTGAAATAAATGAAAACATCCTGAACAGGAGTGATAATAAAGACTGACTTAATTTAAATTGATACATAATAACAAAAACAAACAGTAAAACATAACGGTAATGTCTTTAACGTGTGTAAAACACTGTTCCAGCTCAGCTTGGTATGGTAGGATTTGGCATTTGAACAGAAATGCCTTCAGTTGGTTGCTTCGTCTTAAAAACAAAATATTCTCTTATTGCATTTGACAGAAAGTAATACAAACAGGAACAAAATGCTGCTAAAAAAAAAAACAACTTAAAAGACATATGCAATAGTGCTAATGTTTTTGAACTTTTAAGCTGTCACAATGTCCAGACAGGCTAGCACTCAATTGTTTTCACATACACACATCCACTCTTTCCTAACGCAAGCTGTCAGTTTTATTCACGTCCCTGACTGCGGCAGTTACGTATTCAAAGGCAAGCACACACACGAGCACGCAACAATTTTATCATGAATCTCTCATGGACAAGAAAAAAAAAAAAAAAACATTCAACATGGTAGCAATACACAGACACTCTCGATATCTTCATCACATTGTCCTCCATCCAGTCATACTGTCTGTCAGCGTTCCTTTCATGCACACACAGGCAGGCAAGAGGGCACCTTGTACAGCGAGTAAATAAGTGATCATAGTCATCATTAACATCCTGACAATAGATAATAACCAACGTGATTCATCGAGTAAGAAAAAATACAATAGCGAGGTCAGTGTTTGAAGGGCAAAAGAGAGGACATCTCTGGATTTTCACAAAGTTTCACACAATTCTTTTTTTCTTTTAAAATAAAAACAAAAGCTAAACAACCGACATACATCGAGAAGATACAATTTTGCTTGTCAAATATAAGCAGTGTGTAACTGATGAAAAGGTGAATGCTGCTGCTGAGAAGTTTGCTGGGTGGCCAAGGAGCCAAGGCCACTGCTGTTGTAACATTTAGTCGTCCAGTAAGGTCTGTAGTAGTTGTGTTGTAGCTCGGTCTTAAAAATGGAGGGACAGTGGAGGATGTGTCACCAACAACCCAGCGTTTAGTGCAAGTTTGGCTAATGTTGATTTTGTTTGGATTTTTTTTAAACCCTGGGTCCCATGTTGATGGCAGATTTCCACCAAGGCAGAAGTGTCAGTACCTACTTAAAGTCTCTGTATCCAAATCTTAACAGTTGCTCATCCATTTCACTCAGTAGTGTGGCGCTGTCACAAATTTTCATCTCCACTCTCAAGCTTTCATAATGAGAACTCAGTACGACAGCCAGATCTATGGGGGCTCAGTCCGCAAGTCTGAATTTTGAGATTCAACCATTACATACCAATACAAAAAAAAAGAAAATTGTGGCACACTTAGAACAGCAATAGCTAAACCTTTGACATGTACGACTCTGGCCGAGCCTGTCTACAGTGCATGCCTGAGTGATTGCGTCTCTGAATGCATATGATGGGACTTGGAATAAAACCAAAAAAACTGTCCAGTCATGAGTCCTAAAGAGTTGAATAAGTTCACCTTATCCTCCAGTTCAAGTTTTACGGTCATCTTCATTTAAAGTTTAATGGGTTAACATTTAATAGTGAAAGAAATGGAGATAAAGGTACTGCATGTAACCTGTGTAAGATGGTCTGCTTGTTGAGTGACCAGTGTAGCTTAATTCTACATCATCTCTGAGTACATAAATACAGAGCCTGATGTATATTTAATATGAGTGTAAAGTGAGTATGGATATAAGACAGCTCCTCAAATGGAGTCAGCCCCTCCACCCAGCAGGTCCACTGGCAGCAGTGAGGCGGGGCTACCCATCTGATGACGATCCTCCAGTGCAGGAGACCCCCAGAGGCTGCTGCTGTGGTACCCTGCTCCACTCATCCCACCCATACCTCCCCACAGACCCTGCCTTCCTGCCTCCACACCTCCAGCACCTCCAGCGCCATTGTTGCTCCACTGAGCAAAGATGCCCAGTCCAGGCCCATGGGCGGCAGTCTGGTCGGATGAGCTGCCTGTGCTGTCCAGACTCTGCCATCCCGAGCTGCTGGGCCCAGCTCCTGCATTTCCTGTTCCAGCAGTGGAAGCTCCCTCTACCCCTCCTGCCCCACCACTGCCCCCTGCTCCACCTCTGTCGCAGCTGCCTCCGTTACTGTTAGCACCCACTGCAGGGGTAGCTGCAGACCCAGAGCCGGCAGAGCCAGCTTGAGTTCCTCCACTTCCTGCTCCTCCTGCCTGGGAATGTGCAATGTATCGAGCCACGTCCTCTTCGCTCACAAACTCTGCCAAGATGGTTGTGTTTCCTAGAACACACCTGAACACAGGAACAATGTGTCAGCCATATGCTCACTAAAAAAATAAGATACCAAAAATGCCTATCGTGTAGCATGGCTACCATTACCACCACCATTGTGCAATATAAAAAAAAATACAGAATAACAATATACAGTAATTATAATCATCTTACATATGGAGTGCACTCTGGGCTTTGGCAGCTTCCTGTTTAGAGCTGTAGCGTATGAGGGCTGTTCCCTGGGTCAGGCCAAGGTGAAAGGTCAGCAGGGGGCCATGCTGCATGCAGATGGTCCGTAGGGTAGAGCCATCAATCTGTGGTAATTTTAGAGTATAATGTTTTACATAATTACTTTTACAGGTTCAACACTCAAAAGGTATGTCAAGATCAAACTAAAGTCACTTTTGGTTTATCTTTGTTATGTGTTAGCATGTTGTGGTATGTGTACCTGTGGGGTAAGATTGCTCAGCACCAGCCAACAGCTTTCCCGAGGGCTGCCATCGCTCCAGGTCGTGCCTGTGTAAAAAGCAGACAAGACTTGAGTGTTTTCCTTAGTTACGTCTAAACACAATTCTACAGTGTTTTACCCATGCCTTCTTGAATGTAATAAATGAATAATGGTTTGTTTGCACAAAGACTAGCCTGCTTTTAAATCAAATATAAATGGGCTCTTAATATTGAAAGACCATTGTGCTGTTTTAAGGCAATCAGGATGTGTTGTTCTCTCCTGTTCATTGAAAATCAGCTGAATATTTTAACAGGCACCAAGGCTAAATAGGCTAAAGGAAACAATGCTGCGACAAAGAACTCCATTAAAGCATTACCAGCTGTGCCTGAACTACTGCTCCAGCTCCTGCCAGCTAACCGAGGGGCTCCACCTGACCATGGAGTAGGCGAAGACTGCTTCTGATTGGCTAGCCCTGGTGGCGGACGAGACAACTGTGTCTGGCTGCCACCACGATTAGCTTTCCAGGATTTGTGTCCAATGGGCTCCGGAGGCCAACTGGTCTTGAAGTCAGTGTACTTTGCTAAAGAAAAAAGGTTAGGTTTTATGATACAGTCTATCACAGCCAGTGTGTAACAGCATCTGAAGTTTTGACTTTATTTCTTATAATGAGTACAAACTTGATGGAGGTTTTGGCTACCTGAGTTGTGTGCGTTGGAAAGAGGACTGTCTGAGGCACTGTAAGGCCAGGCACCAGGTGAAGGCAGCAAGGTGTTGAGGGGAGGGGTGGAATCTGTAAATACATGTAAAAGACATCAAATTTTACTCCTATGCCAAAGAGGGAGAATGCCAATCAATATAGAAAATGAACATAGGAAAATAAGGAAAAAACTAAATTGTTAATGTTTCTTCCAGTGTCCTTCAGATGCTCACCAGTATTGTCTAATAACTGGTGCTCGCTATCATTGAGGCTGGGCGACACCGCGTTTCCCATCATGCTTGCTGGGGTCATGTAGGGATCAGTGTCAGGGTCGACACGGTCAATCCCTTTCCAAGGCACACCAGGCTGGAATTCTGTAAAAAGAAACACATACAGTATATGGCCTGTTCAAATGTAGTTAAAGATAAATCACATAATTTTTCCTTATTATTGTTAAGACATTTTCCAAACCTGGAGGCCAGCTGGGTGCAGTAGTAGCCTTGGCACCCATTTTGTTCCCAGGTGTGCGATGCCAGTTATCACCTAGCCCGTCTCCAACCATCATGTCGTATTGTGAGTAGGGCGAGCCCCCAGGCATCTTCATGGGAGTGACAGGACCTGCAAGGTGTGATAATAGATGTTACATTATAGACCACCAGATGGATCCATAAATAATCTTCAAATATGTCTTCACGTCTATCTCTGTTATCCAGTGTAGGACTGTAAATAAACGTTCATCTCACCATTTTTGTGGAATGCATTTTCAGCTGGAGAAGTATCTGGCGATGAATGGCCTTCCATCATCCATTTGAAACGCGACTGCTGACCCCCAAAGTCTTTCATGGTTCCAGGGCCCCCTACAACAGAGCTGCCCAGGTCCAAACCTGAGAGGTTCACCCCAGAACCAAAACCTGAAAACATAAAAAGACAATGACACATAAGCCAGGAAATGTAATATTGAAAGCAACCCTATGTAGGATTTGGACCTTAAAATAATGTTTCAAAATTATTTTAAAAGTACATCAGCTCTTAATATGACAAACTCCTCCACCCCTAGGCGCTTATTGTTATCATCCTCTATAACGGACTATGCAACAATGGGGAGCGTGTAGGTCACTCTAAGCTACTTGCTGGCAGCAGTTGCTCACAACCGGGACGTTGGCCACGTGTGTAGTGTGATTGAGATGGTATGTATGGTGGTGGTAAGAGAGGCTGTTAGCACGGTATGGCTGCCACGGCTCCTTCAGTCTGCCCCAGGGCTGCTGTAGCTTACCACCACCTGTGGGTGACTGTGGAGTGAATAGCGCTTTGAGTGTCTAGAAAAGCACAACTCCATCTCCATCCATTTTATTATGGGAATACATTTGTTGTTCACTGCAGAGCAAACATGTACTCACCAGAGTAGGGCCCAAGTGTTTTCTGTTGCAGGTCAGCCACAGATCCAGATAGTCCCGTGTGGGGCAGGGAATCAGCCCCAGGCAGCTTGGGACCCACTCCACCTGCAGTGTGGTGTGAAGGGGAAAGTTTGGAGTTTCCTCCCAGTCCTCCCACCTGCTGCTGCTGCCTTTGCTGCTGAAGCACTGCCATAATCCTGGCCAGCTAAATATAATGTAAATTGTAACAAATGTACAACATATACAAAACACGAGGAAATAAAAAATGAGTGTATGTACCTGCTGAGGATCTGCCTGCTGCCGCACATTGGGTGTGAATTTCCTCTGGTTTTGCAGTAGCTGCTGTTGCTGCTGTTGCTGCTGTGGCTGCTGGAGAAGAAGCTGACAGGCCTGAACAAAAAAGGTTAAACAAAACAGAAACATGAAGAATGCAGGCTCTGTTGGCTCTATGTTATTTGTTTAT
Source organism: Bostrychus sinensis (assembly GCA_020698575.1). Classification (NCBI taxonomy): domain Eukaryota; kingdom Metazoa; phylum Chordata; class Actinopteri; order Gobiiformes; family Eleotridae; genus Bostrychus; species Bostrychus sinensis. The sequence continues at coordinate 10,350,113 of CM036260.1, read as the reverse complement.
AGTTGCAGGGGTATGTAAAAATGGCTGACAGAGCTCTCCAGTGTTGTGTGGAGAGCTATTGTGTGCTGCTCCTCACCAGCTGAAACTGGATGTGAGGTGGATAGATGCTGCTCAGCATGGCAATATGCTGCGGGGACAGTTGTGGAGGGAACACACCTCCCCCAACTCCTGCCACTCCTCCCACACCACCAACACCCCCCACGCTTGCGCTGGGAGGGGGCATCTGCTTCAGCACAGAGCCTGGCACCTGAGAGACACGCAACAGCATGCACACCTGTTACCACAGAAACACTTTGGTGCCGTATCCAGTGGCAACAGCATTACCATGTGCCATTCCTTAATCAATACAGTTTGCCTTCCATGTTCTTATTTGGTGGCATTAACAGGTGATTCGGTCAAGAAGACTGGTTCACACTATTAACATACTTTTACTGCTTTAAATACCTGAGGTGACAGGAACTGATGAGGCACTTGCGCTCGAATCCCTGGGGACTGGTTCATGGGAGGGACACTTGGTTGGTGTCTTGATTGAGCCATCCCGCCAACATTGCCAAAAATACCATGGCTACCCTGAAAAATAAATATATGAACATATTCATTATTGATGCCAAAAACCACACTTGAAATTTAAAATAAATATAATTACACAAGTAAAGGGAAACTAGGGACTACTGTAGAACATTTTTGTTAAACAAAAAAATCAAAAGCAAGGATGGCAGGACAGAAACAGCAGGAGCAGTTATCTTACTTGTCTAAGGGGTAATGTGTGGTTGAAGAGGGAATGGGGCTTGTAGAAAGTGGGTGATGAATACAGAGAACAAGGACCTTCTTCCCCAACGAACCCATCTTGATTGGTCAAAGGCAAGGTCTGTCAAATTGACAGCCAATCGAAGACCAATTTAAGTGTGGGGAGGGGAGAAGGAATGGACAACAAGGAGAATAAAAAGAGGAAATACAGAAGAGTGATAAACAACGAAGTGTTGTCTGGATAACAGTAATTCATGAGAGGCACAAACACTATTGTTGCAGATATATAGTACCTTATCATAGTATGACCCAGCATCCCCAGATGCTGCATCTTTGGCACTGGTGGATCGGTAACCCATGCCAACTCCTCCTCGTCCCCCTTTTCTCATGTCTCCATTGTAATCATTCATTCCTATGCCTCTTTTTTCTGCATCCACCTTTTTGTCCTGCAGCGAACTAGAGGCCAAGTCCATAGTTGGACCACCAGGATCATCATTCTGTTCAGCAAAACCAAGCAAAAAATTATAATAAAAGTTGTATTGTTATAAATGTCATAAGAAAAAAATTGAAAACTGTGTTGGACAAGAAGTGGCTTAAAACTGTAAAAAAAAATATCCAGTGACACGGAACCTGTATAAACTTATAAAATGTTTCTTACCAGAAGTCCCATGTTTGAGAAGTTGTCTGTTAATTGGGCCCATCCATGAGTCTCCAGATTTCAATGGACCCTATAACAAATGTGAACAGGTCACATTTTTAAAGTAAAAACTTTTTAAACTAATTTAATTGTATATGTCATTTTTTTTTTTTTAATCACAGATGGTAGCCTACTTTGTTACTGGGCTTCTTCCCCGTGTGGCTCTGTCCCCAACCACCATTACTTCCTTGACCCCAAGAGGAGCCACTCCCCTGGGAGCCAGCGCTGTTCCACATGCCGCCTCCTTCCTCCTCCTCCTCCCAGCTCGAGTGACGTGAGGCAGCCACAGAGCCCTCTTTGTCCCCCCAGCCATCTTGCATAGACTTTGACCCTGACAGTTTAAAGTTGTGAAAATTAAGAATTAATACACAGTACCAACACCATTTACAACCAATTCTAAAATTTACTTGTATGTTTGTTTACCAGATTTGATAGGATTAGGAGAGGGATTCCCCCATCCTGTTGACTTCCCACCAGCATCATCTGGATCACCCCAGCCAGTTGGAGCCTCAGTAGGCTTTCCCCAAGCTGCCGTGCCATTGTCAACTGTTGGGCTAGTTGGTGAAGTACCGCCCCAACCTGAAGGGCCTACAGAAAAAAATACTAAGGCTTAACATATACAATCAACATAATAAAATGGCAAAATTGTATATATACATTTACAGAGAAAGAAATCCAACTAGTACTTTTTTAGCTAAAGCACTCTAAGACTTGGCTTTGTGCCATACCTTTATTTAATAGAAAACTGCAGTGAAACTGCAGAAAACCCCACACCAATTGTAACTGCTAAACACATGTACAAATATGTTTTATAATAATTATCTCACAGATCTAACTGACCCAAAGCAGATGGTTTTCCTGGTCCATGGGCAGTGAAGTTGCCTCCAAGTCCTGAGGGCTGTCGGTTTGGCTGCTGCTGACCAGGTGGTCCCTGCTGCTGCTGCTGCTGCTGCTGCTGCTGTTGCTGCTTCTGGGGCTGACCCTGACTATGAGACTGTGTGCCATTTGGAGGATTGTTCTTATCCCACAGGTTGACAGGCTTATAATTGTAATGGGTTGGATCTCCCCACGCTGATGTCCCATCATCAATATCATTCTTCCTGCTTATAGACTGCGGTGATGGTTCCTCCCAACCACTGGGTTCAGATCCACTTCCTCCAGGGCCAGTAGGAATGGGACCTGAAGTCCAGCCTGAGCTTTGGTTCTGATTCTGGGCTTGAGGCATGGGTTTGCGCCCCACAGCCCCTTGCATAGCCCCTTGGTCCAACGCTTGCTGCAGCTGTGGGTTCTGATTGCGGGGCTGTGATTGTTGCTGTTGCAGTTGTGCCTGTGGGCCTGTGATTGGGCCTGACTGGCTGTTTGGCATCTGGTGCATTTTGTTTCCTCCACCCCAACCTTGTTGAGATTTGGGACCAATGACTCCCATCCCACCACCTGCACTACCCCCACCCCCAGTGCCACCTGCTCCCCAGGTTCTTCTTGGGCCACTTTCATCCCAGTTCCCCCAGCCACCCACACCCGAATCCCCACCTGAGTTTCCTGACCCATTTTTTCTTTCGTCCTCCCATCCACCTCCATTATTTGATTTGGACTCCTGCTCGCCCCAGTCTCTACCTGCCCCCAGCTTTTGCCCTGATCCCCACCCACTTCCTCGTGCATCACCTCCCAACTCTTTCCATCCACCTGTCCCTTTCTCCTGACCTTCTCCCCAGCCACCCCCCAGGCGGTCACCCTGTTGACCAGGATCACCCCAGCCACCTCCATTTCCTGGTCTGGCATCTCTCCACTCTTCATTACCCCAACCTTTGGCTTCCTGACTATCCCCAGGCCCTGCTCCACCCCAGCCTGTAGCCTTTCCCTGCTGGCTTTGTCCTTGTATGACCCCAATGCCCATTCCAGGCCCTGATGTAGATACTGGCCCAGATTGTGACATGCTGAGATTTCTCATGTTGGGGCCTGATGTTGGTGGGCCTCTCCCAGAGAGAGAGGCTCCACTACTGCTACTGTTGCTGCTGCTCTCCCAGCCCTCTCCAGAGGAACCCGCAGATGAAGCCATAGATTCAGTGATGGCAGACCTGGGTCCAGGAAACTGAGAAGACCCACCACCAGATGATGAGAGTTTTGATCCAGGCTTATTCTGTCCATGATCTTCAACATCCCAGGTTGTGTTTTGTCTGATTTGTGTTTGTCCCCATCCTGTGTTTGACAGAACCCGAGGGTCTAAATCTGAACGGCTAAGCAGGTTCTGTAAGGCAGCTTCAGCATTTGGTGCTGGGCGGCGTGAACGACTGTGACTACTGCTTGCCGCACTCCCAATTCTGGAGTTCCCACCACTGGATGAAGATCCCCCCTGTGCTCCCTGTCCCACTCCCCCCACCCACTCCCCTGATTCACCTTCTCCCTTCTGATTGTCCCAAGCTCTGGTCATAGTTGTAGGCAGAGACGAAGAGGCAGTGGCAGGTGGAATGCCAGTTGCGCTGGCTCCACTGCTGCTGCTGTTACTACTGCCAGCTCCACCTATCACCTCTCCACCTGGATTAGTTCCACTTCCCCAGTCACCACTGGATACTCCTCGGTCTGACCCCCACCCTCCCTGAGATACCCCGGAGGTTTGACTCGTGTTTCCCCCCACATTTCCCCAAGCATTAACCCCACTTGTGGAACCTGGGTACCCCCAACCCGAGGTTCCATTATCCCCTTCAGCAGCTACAAACACCCCTGTACCACTGCCAGTCTCCCAGCCGTCAGTTCTTGAGGCACCCGTTTTGGAGTTAGATGCAGGAAAAGAAGGCTGGCCTCTCCAAGAAGAAACAAGGCTGTGGTCTCCCCCTACCACACTGCGGTCCATGACCCCTCCAGTTCCTTCCCCCCCTGCTGTATTTGGTCCCACTGATTCACTGTCCCACTTTCCACCTCCCATCTCTCGGTCTCTAGATTGCATTTGGTGAAGTTGGTGCTGATGGGTGTTTGATTGATTCACAGATAAGGGTGGCTGACCCCCAAGCATCCCAAGGGCCCCGGCTCCTAGCCCAAGGGAAGTAGAGTTGTTGGCAGACAAGGACCCCCCAGAGCCCTGGTGATGAAAGGAAGACAGGCCTCCTTCTCCTGAAGTGGCAGGCCCGTCCTGCTGCACCAGGGCAGGCCAGGCTGAAGGGTTGGCATTTGGATTTAAATTGGCACCTGGAATCCCACTGCTGCCATCGATAGGGCCACTGGCGTCGTGGCTCCCTGGCACAGTGGAAGCTTTGGAAAGAGAGGAGGGCCCAGACACAGCTGCTGCACTCCCTCCTCCGAGATGACCCTGGGAGGCAGCCGTCCCCCATGCCGCACCACCGGACGACTGCATACATTCATTGGGCAAAGAGAAAGAGGAAGTGGGTGAGGGCTGATTGCCAGAGGCACTAGTGCTGTTCACAGGCATCCCGTTGTTGCTGCCGCCGCCGCCACTGCCTCCTTCACTGCCAGCGATACTAGGCCACTCCTCCAGGTCGTTCCCATCAACAATGACCTTCTCCCTGCCCTGAGAGGAGGCCTGGCTGCCTGAGCTCACCCCCCACATGGAATTTGCATAATTAGAAGTAGTAGTAGAAGCAGCAACTGATGATGAGGTGAGAGCCAATGAGGAGGCAGCTGCACCAGAATCTAAAAAAATAAAGATCATTACATGTAATTATTCGCAAAATAAAATGGAATTTAAATCAACTATTATGCCACACTATTGCAATTTGCCTACCTGAAACAGCCGAGTTTGCATTAGGGCCATCCCCTCCACCCCCTCCCAGCAACATAGAGGACAGTGGTGGCTGACCCCTCTTCAGTAGCACTTTATGGTCCTGCTGGCAGCGGAATCGCGGTGGCACTTCTCTCGGCATGTAGCGTGGTTGTTGTTGAGGCGTTTGGGCACCACCTCCGCTACTTGATGTGCCGTTTCCTGTGGCACTGGGGCAGCCAGTGGTGGAGGAAGAACCGGAGGTGGAGGTGGGTTGTCCGTTGGCCACCAGCAGGCGTTTGGCATTGTTGCCACCCTGTGATGGGGTGGCAGCACTACCAGAGCCTGAGGTGGCTGGTGAAGGGGAAGCAGAGGGGGTGGGTCCAGGACTGGGTGAGGCAGAGCTGCTTTGAGTGGCAGGAGACTGAGCAGACGTCGGCTTGGTCAAGTCTGGCACTGAATAAAAAAGAAACAGTTATGGTTACATTACAATCCTGTACTGGTTACCAATAGCTGTACTAAAGCTATTGTATTGTTAAATTTAGTACAAGGAATATATCTCACCTTTGTTTCTTTGTTCTGCAACCTAAAATCAAAATAAAAATGTTTATTGTAAATTGAGCAGATCAAATCTACTGATTCATAATGTGAACATTATAATAGACTGACTATATTATTTTACAGTTACCTTCTGAGAGGCTTCCCTTTTCCTTTTTTCGTCTTTTTTCCTTTTCTTGTCTTCCATGAACTACTGCTCCGGTCCTGATATGCCTTTCTTCTGGGGGTTTTAGAAAAACACAACACACACATTATTTGTTGAAAAAGGGGCAACAATGGCGGAGCTTCGTAACCATTTAAGTCTTTATCCATGTGTGGACAGGGCACTGAACCACATGCCTGATGGGATGAATCAGCCATCAGGTGCTAGAGCTAAGAATACTGCTGGACATGTGGGCAACAAGTACAGTAATTACTCTAGCCATAACCACATGGCATACTGTAAGCTGGTCATATTTGTAGGTTCATATACAGTACATATTAGCGTTTTATGTCCATGAGTTAGCTACAGTAAGTTATGTAGGTAGAAACTCAAAATAATGCAACGTTGTTAACAGGTGGCTTTTCAACACAGCTTTTAAGGATGCATAAAATGTATTGTCTAATCACCTAAAATTAAAGAAAAAGCAAAGGAGCAAGTATTGTAACATTTTTACTAAACACGCAACACAAAAAAATATAGCTTTGTTATAATTCACATTTAGCTTCCGCTAAAGGTATGATGCCTGGGTGAGGTTGGTTTCGTTTTTGCTCAGTGTCATTTGTCCCATGAGGTTTCATTCACGGAAAATGAGTTAATTTACATCCATTTACAATTTACATACTTTTAGAGATTTGTCAAACAGCACATATTGTATTTGCTCAGTGAGCTATTAACAGCCTCTTTACAATCTCTAAAAACATTGCCAATACAATTGTGTTACGGCAGGCTCAAGAACACTAGGAGGTATGCGATTACGTCAAATGCTAAAATCCACAGTTAATGTAGAACCAAGGCCAGTATTATAAGCATGTTGCCATTTAAACACTGTATACTGCATTATTGTGGCACCACAGCTTTCTGAGAAATCGTAGCAAGATAAATTAAGGAGTGGTTTTCATTTCAGCGCTATTTGTAAAATACGCGCAGACAGAACACCACGCATATTAATAAGAGATTAGGCAGCTGTCAGCCAATGTAAGTTTGAAATTCACCGCGCTCAACAAAAATGATTCATTTGTATGAACACAAACCACCGATTGCCTAAAGATCGCCTATCTTCGACCAACCACAATTAATGCTATCAAGCGTTAGCAAGGGTGGCTAAGTTATTTACTGACAGCAGCGACAAGCTCATGCTAAAGGTTTAGCTCGACTTGCAAATACAGTTGTGTAACATTTAACATCCGCCTGAAAAACTAATACTGTATGTAACTGGTGGAAAAAGAGCAAGCTTTTAAACTATGCACATGCAATTACTCACCTCAAGAATCACATATGAAGAGGAGCTAGCGTGTTAGCTCGCTTGGCTAAAGTGCTTCAGTGCGATTTATTTAGCTTTTTGAGGCATTCGTCGAGGCTACAAGAACAGCGAAGCCTGAGCGAAAAGTCAAGTAAGTGGCAGACGATGAAAATATACGCCCAATTAGCTACTGATTTGTAAATAAGTACTAACGTTGTAATAGTGTAAACCGTAATGTGCAGAAGAATCGAAATTTCAAAGCGCTGTGGAGTCAGTCTTTTGACGGGCGGCCATTTTGCTGCTCATGATGCTGTGTCTCCAATAGCCCGGCTGTGCAGCTGCGTGTGAGCTCTCTGACTGGCTGCCTGCTGCTGGGAGGGATACATAAAACACTCTTTTTGACCTTCATAACCGCTGTCAACTTTAGCGCAACAACTGTGTAGAAGTGAACACGCTGGCAAGCCTTGTTTCACCGTTTAAAGTAACATCACAAATATCCAGCATCTTGTTCTAAGGTAGTATGGCTCCAAAAAAGAGACAGACAAGAAAAAGGAAACCCGAAGCAGCTCCAGACGACGGAAACTATCTGGAAAAGGATCCAGACAATAAAGGAGACAGCAGGAGGAAGTCCCGTAAAAATATGAAATACATTGGAGCTCATGTTGGCATTCAAGGTATAGATTGCGTTATCATATCAAGAGTTCAACTGATTAAAATAATATGCCTTCTTATGGTTTCAGGTGGGATTTGGAAGGCCGTAGACTCCTGTTTAGCGATGGGTGGCAATAGTTTTGCACTGTTTCTGGGCTCGCAGAGGTCATGGACTAGGCCACCCCTGGACAGTTCTGCTGCAGGCAAGTTTCAGGAGCAGTGTTCCCTCCAAGGGTTTGACCCTGCTCACATCTTGCCTCATGGGTCCTACTTGATGAACTGTGGCTCACCTAAGGATGGTACGTTCATATGTTTCAGTTACCATGTTCATTTCTATACCATTGTTAAATCTAGCCTGATGATGTCCTTTGGTTTGTTGACTCAGATGTATTTGAGAAGAGCCAAGCCCTACTGGTGGATGAGCTCAGCCGCTGCAGCCTTCTGGGACTGAACCTGTATAACTTTCATCCTGGCTCCTCCCTAGGTACCATCACCACTGAGGAGTGTATGGACAAAATAGCAAAAGCCATTAACCACGCTCACCAGCAAACACCTGCTGTGGTTACAGGTACGTCAAAGAGACAGGTGCTAATCTGCAAGAAGCAGAGAGAAAGTGGGTTGTGTCAGGAAGGCCATCCAGTGTAAAACCTTTGCCAAACTCAATAGCCAAAACACCACTCTAGGACGCAGATGATTTGCTGTGGCAAAATTTGAAAGAAAAATCTGAAAGGAAAAACATCTTGTGTTTGTTTTCTGTTTATTTTTATTTTTTTATTTTCAAGAAATTCATTTGCTCTTGCAGTTTTTTAAGTTGCTGGCCTAGGATGACCTTATGACCTTTTTGGCTCTTTGGTCACAACAGAGTAAAACAGAGCTACACAACAGACAAGTACATTACTAATGTGAAATATTGAATTTACATTCCTCAAGAATCAATGTAATTACATCTAATACAAGTACATTAAGCCATTGATATCAAGAATAGGAGGACATTCCTAATTCCTTTTCATAATTATGGCCTTAATAAAGGTAATAATAAAGGTAAATTCAAGAAAGCTTGACCTGTTACATGACTGAATAAGAATGTAACATATATCTATTTATTTTCAGTGTTGGAGAACATGAGTGGCCAAGGGAACACTGTGGGTGGTAAGTTTTCTGAGCTAAAGGCCATCATAGACAAAGTGAGAGACCAGAGCCGTGTAGGAGTGTGTCTGGACACTTGCCACGCATTTGCAGCAGGTGAGTGGTTACTGTCCTTTTTATTGTAGTTTTTGTGTGTTTTCTTGATTTACTCTCCCTTGTCTTTGTAGGCTATGACCTGGCTGCAGACAGAGGAGTGACAGCCATGTTAGATGAGTTTGATCAGCAAGTAGGACTCAAATATCTTAAAGCCATTCACCTCAATGATTCCAAAGGTACAATTAGCATTTACATGATTACAAGATATAACATGGATTTGTGTACCAGCATTTTCAATTGCAGGTAAACTTGGCTGCAACCTTGACCGCCATGAAGATATTGGTAAAGGTCATATAGGTATCTCTGCGTTCCGAGACATTGTGAATGAACCCAGACTGGATAATATTCCCTTAATCCTGGAGACTCCTGGACGGTAAATATTGTATAACTACTAACATACCTGTTTTTTGTAATATATAGACCTACTTAATTAGAAATATAAAATGCCTAATAATGTCAAATAATAAGTGTTGTTTCTCTACAGGCCGGGATTCGAGTATGCTGAACAGATTGAGCTTCTGTATTCTCTTTGTGAGAAGAAAAAATAAATGTAGTGACATTAAGCTAATTAAAAATAAAATATGCGCTTTAGTTTAAGCCACTTCACTTCAATATTACAGGACCAAAGAGAATAAGCTATTGTCTATAAAATATAGAAAAGAGTTCAACTTTAAAGGATCTGATTAAAAATGTATTTTGTTGATATGTTGTATTTGCTGAAGTTGTCATTCCTAGATTAAGCCATTAGGGGTCAGCAGATGTTTACAAATGCTCTATATTTCAGCTTCAGGACAGTGGCAAACTTGAATAGATATTGGAAAAATTATCACATGCTAACAAAAGTAGAGGACATACTCAGGAAGTACAGAAGTAAAATTACACACAAGAACACACTTATTACTTGAGTAAAAGTAAAAAAGTATTGCGCGTGAAGTTGCATAAACCGCTACCACAAATCAGTTTTACTACTAGTACCGCAATTACAACTACTAACTACTACCACTCTTACATCTGCTACAACAACTATTACTATACGACTACTTTTGCTACAGCTAGGATCACCATTACTAATAGTCCTGTTACTCTCCACATTGCCACCAAGGTAAAACATTTTACTTCATAATTGTAATTGTAATAGAATTACATAAGAACTAGTTAAAGTAGATTTTTTATCAAAAAATTACTTAAGTAGACGTTAAAGGTATGTTTAAGAACATGTATTCAGACAAGTAACAAAAATTAATTTACATTTGATCTCTGTGTCAGTAAGGTGTTAGGTGAGCAGTTCATATATACTGTTATATGTTATGGAAAATCAACATTTATAAATAGTAAAGCCCATGTTCCTTCTGTGAAACAGCACAGAAGCTGCATGCCAACAGTGTGTGCAACTGTTAACCTCTGGGAGCACAGCTGTTAATTGTCACATTTTGAACTTTGAATAATGCATTTTAATATGCAGCAGGCATCTATACACTAAAAAACTATAGACTAAAAAAAATATCTTTTTGACCCTGAAACACAGAATTATACAGTTCAGTGTAATAAATAAAGGAGGGTAAAAAGTTAAATAAAAGACCATGGTCTGACTCATAGTCAAACATAATGCATGTTTGATCCTGTTGCTTGGACTTAATTGCCTTTATGTTGGTCTTTCCCACTGTTTACTAAACTCATCTAGGCTTGCGGCTTGAACCGACTGCATTGTTAGAAGAGTCTGAGATGCCCAAGCTGCAAAAAAAAAGTTTGAAGTGAGCACACAAGATTAATTTACCACTGCTCTTGTCATAACATTACAACATGTTCTTTTTGTTATCTGGACAAGCTCTGACCTCACACTTCTGTTGTTTACATGCATCCCTTCAGATTCCACACTTAACCCAAGAGCCCCAAGTGGGATAAGATTGTCAAGTAAAGCAATAGTACTGAGTGTCTTGCAGCAAGGCGTTAACAGGACATGGAGGTGCCTGGCCCAAGAATGTCTCTGCTCTCTAGCTCCGCCCACAGGAAATGCCTGTCCCGACCGTTGGAGTCTGCCCCGCTGAAAAAGACGTCTCCTGGCTTCTGACAGAGGGTAGGATGGAGTTTGACTAATGTGGAGGTTGCTGCTGCTACTTGTGTCAACCCGTTTAGATAAGCGCATGTTTGATGGAGCTGGTTGGGTCAGAGGGCTTTGCCGAAGACTAAACAGAGAAGTCAAACACTGATGAAAGGTTTTTGGAAAGAGTGTAAATAAAAAAAATAAACACCAATGGTAATATAACTAGGCTCATTTCTTTCCATTCTCTAATTATCTTGTGGTATTAGCTGCTTTCAGGCTAACGTGTGCCCATTTTTTGCAAACTCCTCATATAGTCTTCTCTCTGTCATTACAATATGCTGTGAATATTTTCCACTGCAGCCCCAAGCCACTGATCTAATTATACAACCTTGTAAATACTTCCAGATATCTTTGGTTTAGACGATTCAGTGTCTTTTCAAACTTGGCCAGCTGAGGAGTTTTCACCGGACTGGTTTTCCACCAAATGATGATGCTGGAGAACAGGGATGCAAGCCTGGCTTAAAAGATAGCTGGCAAATAAAAAAAATAAAAAAAGCCAAAGGCCAGAGATGATGATTGCACGTATGCACCAGATTTGCAGGCCTGCCTATGTGGGGCAAAAAAATACACATTAGGTTGTGACAATAAGTTTGTTACACCATGAAGTAAAAGTGGCAAACTCAAACTCATTCCTTTAGCTTTTCTCTTCTGGGGTCGCCACAGCAAATCATCTGCCTCCTAGTGTGCAGTGATTTGCATATTGAGTTGGCATAGGTTTTACAACAGATGCCCTTAATACACTGGCTTGTATATATATTTAGTCTGGCGAAGGTTTTTTTTGATGCAACCCTCTCAATTTATCCAAGCATGGAACAGGCACAAAGAAGAACTTGTGGCTGGGAATCAATGTTGTAGTTTCTTCTTTCTTTTCAGCTTTCTGAATATTCAGTGTCACCACAGCAAATCATCAACCTCTGTTAATCCCCACCGATAGTGTATAAAGGTTACATTGAACAATTGTATATTAATTTGTGATAGATTTTATGCCAGATGCCCTTCCTGCCTCTGACTGGCACAATAATACTCTGCCTTGTGACCTCTTGAGGTTGGATTGGACTAATCCACAATACAGTTAACAATGAATATTCATTTGTGTGGACAACATATATTTTTGCAAAAGGATTACAGAGGGATCACTAGTCCTTTCCTATTGTTTGGGTTTGACTGTTTTCCATGTTTACATTAATCAAATTAATAATGCATTTAAAGCTCCATAGTAAAACAATATTCTTCCTATGCTGGAAACTGGACTGCTCCATGCAGATGTCTGGCATTGTTAAGTGATAATGGGGCATTATGGGGGAGTGATGTTCTCCTAGAGCTTATACAGACAGTTTACTGGCAGCCTTCAAGTCGTAAAGCCACCTCAGTGACCCTGAGGCTGCTGCCTGTAAATATACAACTGTTTTAAGAGATTTGTAACCCATGGCTAAACATTACCTGCCTGAATTCAGAGACCAATAAATAGCAGGCATTTCATAAAAAGTAAACAGATGCTGATGATGTTACATCTTTAGTCTGACACACTCAACATTGTGGTTTTGGTTTTGCTGTCAGGTCGTAAGAATGGATCCATAAAGAAAAGACAGGATAAACGTGACATTTTTCTTTATTGTATTTGAGGAAAAACTGTCTACATATTTAAGTGTTTTAATAGATGTCCAATGTTCAGCACATACCTGAAAGGTTTGGCCAATCACAAGCTAACAGACAATGCACTCTAATAAGAGACACATCCAATGGTTTATAGGTCTACACTGCTTCTCCAGATACGTCTGGATACACAGCAAAAGAATGCAAAAAACAATATATATATTATGTATGTATGTAAGGTTTTCGCAAATTTTATGCCTCAATTTACAAAGTACATACTGTATGTATTACTATGCATTTGTTGATTATTAAGCACATACTTACCTAAACACAGAAATCTATAGAAAAACAAACCTATAAAGTAGAAGATAACATCTTAGAATACTTCACCACTAGATGGAGTCATAAGCTACAGCTTCAGCCATTCCTATTAGAATGTCTTAACATTGGTGTGACAAAAGTAAGTCCAGTGGAACATTTGAGATACTTTATCGCCAGCAATTAATAAAAGTAATGCCAAAGCACGCAATGCATTCAACATATGTAATAAAATACGACCATGATATGCCATTAGTTTATTGTTGTAGGGTGTCAAATAAGATTTTTACCAATTCAATGTCCCCCATTTCCCAGTTATAAGGAATGTCTTTTGGAAGAGCTGCATGCGTGGCTTCTCAGTTCCAGAGTTGCTCGCATTGCCGCCTTAGCCAAAGTTTATTCCTTCTTCACATGCCCACAGTCTGTTCCATCTGCCAGCAGTTACTAGCTGCGATGCCACACACACGCATACACACAGCTCTCTGCATTCTGTACACACAAGATCCTACAAGCCTCAAAATCTCACACAAACAGAGAACAAATCAGGGTCTCAAGTACAGGGTGGAGTCCGTTCTGTGTTCTCATCAAATCCTTTATTTTTGCACTGCGCACATTTTCATGATATAGTGATTGGTTTGTGAAAAAATTTTGGTGTGTTTGGCTGTGTATTTTAGTAGACCCCATGTGGTCAAACTGTGTAGGCATCTTGTGGCTTGAGTAAGAGTGTCAACAACTATAAACAGGTTGAAAATGGAGTTTATGACGAGTGGGTACAACACTGTCAAAAGTCTGGCAAACAACAAGTAGAGTGAAGTGAATATACGTCTTGCCTTCTGCCATTTTTCTTCATTTATCCTTTTCTCTTCCCATTGGCTCGATTTTTGGAATGCTACCCAATGGTGGCTGGGAATGGGGCCACGAGGAGACAGGCCAAGCAGGAAACGATGAGAAGAATGGAAAGCAGAGAAAAGCCATTAAAACTGAATAATAGAAGAACTGCTGTAAGGTTTTAGTCAAAAGAAATAAAAAGTCAGCTTAACTAAATTGCAGTTACTTATTATCAATTATTCTTACAGACGTCATTGTTGACTATTGTTGTGTTAACACACAAACGTCAGTACCGCCCACTGTGATCACAATGTGATCATCTGTCAATATGATCCCAATTTTGGAAAATGTCAAATCTGTGCAGTATTGATTTATCTCTATTGGCGACTGCTGTTGTATATACTTTTATCCTCATCTTACATAGTCCAGAGAAGACAGAATTAGTTAGTTATCAAACAGGACAGAAAGAAGGGATATACAAAATGTTCATTAAAATTCCTGCAAAGCTGGCACAGTATGCAACTTTTTGGATCACTAAATGTCCAAAGTATGTTATGGTTATAACAGTTAAATTATATATTACATTTAAAAGATATGGAAAACCAAGGTGCATCAATGTTGACATTTTTCTGCAGCCTAGCTAAAAAACGGTGAGAGTAAAATGCCTTACATTAGAGACTGGATGTCTGTCATCCATGCATCAATCTTTGTCTGTTTATCTGGGACCCGTTCTGGGTCCAAGAAATACCAAGAAATTCCAGTGCCATGCACAAGACATAGTGCCTGCATGTCCTGGATTAGCCCAAGGACCTCCTCCCTGTAGGGCATGCCTGGACCACTCCCCAATAACCAATGGGACTGATAAACCGAGGGTTGGCCCTGATGCTGAATCGAAAGTGATGTGATTTTGTACAACCTACTGTGTTTATACTAAACAACATGTAGTTGCTTTGTCTGGATACAATCACCTGGTGAGAGACAGGCAGGCGTTCCTCAAAGGCTGTTCACTCAGTCACGTAGCTATTGCCCTAAAATGCTGTTTTTGGTTGCATTGTCAGCTGGTTTGTTGCAACAGACCATCTGGCAAGTAAGGTTATTATTCCACATCTTCTTTAGCTTTATGTGTGCTCCTTAGCCAGACATACCATTACATTTTAACATCTAAATATTTCCAATACCAGCTCCTGGCATTTCAAATGTATACCCAATTCTCAGTTTCATGCTTCTGCCAAGCTCCTTTTTGGTGAAGTGGTGAGTATCCGCAGATAAATGGAAAGAGGTGCGCCAAGAAAGCCACTGATGCTCAGCTAAATATGCAAACAATGTCTTGATGGGGCAGCCCCTTAAGGGAGTAGGTGAGAAAGATGTAACAAAATTTTACAAAGAAATCTCACATTTTTACCAATAGTCTATATTAGGTACTGTCATTCCTGTGACACGTAGCATAATATTATGCATTGCAAATAGTTATATTAGAAACCCATTGTCAATTGTGTTCAAACAATTGTTGAGCATGTAGTACGTGTTTCTGCACAAAGGAGTTGTGTTCGCACTCCAGAAAATTAATCAGTGAACGAGTAAGTAAAACCAGAACAAACGGTCAGACGTCCATTTGTATTAAAGGCCCCACACTGACATTCCACACAGCCCAGTCACTCTTCTATCAAAGCATTTGAATGGACGACAGAGCAAACACACTCTCCAGTTTATATAAGCTCCATACTCTCACCTTCAGATTCATAGCCTCGGCCTGCACTGCCACATACCTTTGGCTCTGTAAATAGCCGTGTCTTTCTGTTGCTTTGAATCTTTTGACAGCCTGTGTGAGTCCATTGATCATGTGACTGAGCTGACCTGAGATGTGACACGTCTAAGGTCAGGGGCTGAGCGGAACAGGTCAGGAATGTGTGTGTGTCAAGGTTGGGATGGACATTTAAAGAAACGCAGTCGTATGGGGAATGTCTGCATCAATAACGAGGACTTCTAGCTTTGCTTATTTTTCCATGTCTGTAGTGCTGTGCTACAGACTGTATAGATGGCAATCAGTATGGTTTGGCTTGCATCTGAAAGGCTGACACTACACCCATCTTTATACACATGCACAGTTTAGGCGCGGACATGTACTTGGCGGTCAATACATTGGGCTCATTCCTGTACAGTAAATGAAACACTTTATAGTAGAGTATATTTTTCTTGAAGCAGATATGTATTCAGGGTCATTTTAACATATGTGTTCTTATGCAAAAATATAGGACCGGGCGAATAATGCAGTGGTGCAGGACAAACACTGTATCTTGCAGCACTTCAGTCAGCACAGTCTGCTAAAGCTGATGTCAAGAATGGCTACAGGATTGTTTTTTATGTACAAAGTAGTATAGACTCACTTCAACTTTGTGGCTGCTGTATCATAAAAAGACATTAACCATGCCCAAAACCACGCACTAGTGATTGGCAATGATTTGGTAATGATAAGCAGGGAAAGGCAGAAAAAACTATTGTAAGGTGTTAAAATTTTTCCGCTAACTGCAAAAGAATAGAAGCCAATGAACCCAAATAGCTTCCTGTTTCTGGTTTGTACTGCTGCCTGGAGAGGGCAAACTAAGCACTGAGGCAAAAGAAGCAACTTCATTTGATAGCATCTCATCTGGAAGATAGAAGAAATTCAATTCCCAGACAGGAAGCTAACATCTCCATCCATACCATGCCAGTGCCCATCCTGAATCCTTGGAGAGGGTTACATTAGGAAAGACATCTGGCATAAAATCTATTCTACATTACCCCTGCAAATCAGAATGTTGCCATTAACATTAGCATTTGCTACCAGTGTACCACCTTGGATTTAACACATCGTGTTCTTCTTATCTTTTGGCTTTTTACTTCTGGGGTCGCAGGAGCAAATCATCTGCCTCTTAGCATGCAGAGATTTGCTAATTTAATTTCAAATAGATTTTTACCCTCTCCATTTACCCAGGCCCAAAAAGTGTATTATGTTCCTCCAATAAGATCTAAAAGTGTATTTGAGCTGGTCAGAGTGTTCAGACATGTGTCTGTCTTGATGCGTTTTCCTGTTTCAGCTTTGCATGAACATAAAGTGTGGCCTAACAATAGCCCATTGTCCCGGCTCCCCTACACGCTTCCTGTCGGGTCAGAATTCACGGAAATAGGGACATAGTGCAAACAAACAGCGGCGGCTACAGCTCTCCACCCACAGCCGGAGCCCAACAAGAGGAACCCCGGCTTGTGCTGGGGGGCTGAGCGCTCAACACTCCTGTCAGGAAGCTAATCAGTGGTGCATCCCAGTTTGACCGATGCAAAAGAGGTTTGTTACGTGTGAATGTGGTAAAAGGTAGTGCTGGGTGGAGTTCAAAATGGCTGACGTTTCAATAACAAAACCAGAAACTAGGGGGATTTCCAAAGAGGTTTTTAGCATTTCAAATCCCAGTGTGTAAAGTTTTCTTTAGTGGCCGTATATATTAACCTCACCTTTTCAGTAGCCTGAAGAAAAATAGGGAACAAGTAGCCAAAATTGTGGTGCTAATCTCTTTTTTAAAGCAGGATCTCATGAGGTCACACAATTTGTTATTGTTTGGGGAAGTTAATGTGCCGTAAATCACTGCAATGTTGGTTAAAGAAATAAGAAAGCCAATGTGTGTGGTTGGAAATGGGTGGGTCCATTTTGTGTGGATCAAAATCCTGGAACCCATAACATAAACTTTTGACTTGACTGGGGTTTGGCAGAATAGTGGTTATTGTAAGTCTATGTAATGTGTCCACAAGTGGAGGGAAAATAAAGATGTGTTTTTTGAATCTCATGCTTTCCTAGTTTGCACATGGCATTTTGCTGTTTTAAAGGTGCTACATGTACTTAAAGTCAAGCACTTTAGTTGTCATTTTACATACAAGGTGTACAACAAAATTGCATGGGTGGTCAGGTGGAGGGTTAGTCCTGAGCAACTATGACTGAGATCCCCGCCCTATGGGCCGACCTAACCCACGTTTTTAGTGGTAGGGGAACCCAGAACACTCGGAGGAAACCTACACAGAGACGGGGAGAACATGCAAAAAGGCCCCTTATGGTCCAGGAATCAAACCCAGGACCTTTTTGATCTTCTCACTGTACTGAAAATGCCATTTTCAAGCTCTGGAACATGCTCAGAGTGCTTTGTCTAATCTATGTTTCTGCTGGTGGTTAGTTCCCACCACAAATCCAGTTTCAGTATGTGCCGGTCCCAAACCTAAATAAATGGAGAGGATCGCCTATACCCAAGTATCCATGCAAAAGATTCACTGTGGCAACCACTGAAAGAAAGACAGCAGTAATTCTAATATTTTAGCTTGTGTGTACAAACAAACATTGTTGTATACTAACACTGTACCCTGCCTTTATTCATTACATTCATACATTTATTTATGTAATATTTACATATTCTTGGCAGTCTATTTTTTACATTTAAATATTTTCATTTTTAAAATTGAATAGTTCTGTAAGGCTGTGATATTGCTAATCACAAATATAATATGGTAGCTAGGTCATTATACAGTATGAAAACTCCACACCAATAACACATCTTACTTTATTTAGTAAAAGAAAAATCACCATTAGTCTTGGGCAAGTGAACTAACGCAGCTTTTCACTCCCCCTGTTGGTTGTGCATGATAAAACATTTAATTATTCTTGAATATGATATCTTTTGCATTGGCATACTATCAAAACAATTATTCTGTAAATGCACCGGTTCTTAAAGGACCACCGCAGGAAATATTTGGGGCTGTAAGTTCGCCTAAGTCTATTTGTATTAGGCTTATTTTACATAGTATATATTATATTCCCATATTGTATTTATTTTGACCTTTATCATAACAGCAAGACTAAAAATACACATTTAGTATTCTAACTTCTCTAGTCTGTCAAAGGTAAAATCATTCATAATTCATTTTAATAGCTATTTACCCATTTGGGAACCACTGCTGTAATGATATTTTGTCTATTGCAAGTAGCTCTTGTGTCAACATGTGAGACACAAGTCGAAATATTTACAGTACACATTTGTATTGTAAAGGTAACCACAGCGACTAATCAGTGCAATCAGGGGATTACCTAGCAGACATGCTCTCATGCAAACCTTTCTACTGCACATGCAAACTGTGTCCTGACACCCACACGACAGAGAACTTTCAAATCCAGACTGGAAAATAGAGATCCAATCAGGAAGCAGCCGAGATGAAAACAAGACATTTGGGATTTCACGTTTCACTCCAACAGTAAAAGGTACCTTGTGGACGCATAATTCAACTGGGAGGAAAAGAGTGAGTATAAGAGTGCACCTGTAGACTCCCCAGACGGACGTTTGGGCCCAGTCTCCTGAAAAACACAGTAGCTGCTGTTATTTTAGGAGTCAAATTAGCGCTGGGGCTGTACAAGGCTGGAGAGGTCTAATTTAAACCAGTCTGGTGGCACAAATGGGACTTACTAACTGCTTCACGGTGCATGTCTGAATGTGAGATAAAAAAAGCTGTTACTTTGACTGATAGGTTAAAGTTAATAAAGCGAGATTTAGCTTATTGTGAAAATTTGTACTTTCTAAAGTAGTGTGTTGGCAGGCACATCGTCTGCTTTAGGATCCAAGACTAACAGCAAGAGCATATGGGGTACTTTAAAGGGAATGTTTTTGGATGTATAGCTGCCATTATATACTACATTTTAGCAGGTTTTGTAATGGATTAATCCCTATGTTTATGAGGTTAAGTAGTGGCACAAGTCTCTAAAAAGTAATAAGATTTTTTGGAAACCTTCCCCTCTAACTATTATGTGTAATTTCAAGGGCTGTTGTTCATTACCTGTAAATCTCCCAGCCGTCAAATGAAAATGGGTTCACAGCTGGTGCAGTCATGGATTCTGTAGAAATGCTTTTGGTAATTTGGTGGAGAAACACAGGTTCTGCACTGGGAAATGGCTTCATGGATTCTGGCTGGATTTTCCACTGTGTGAAAGTCATTTCCTGCAAAGACATAACCACGGTGACCATGTGAAATATTTATCTGTTTTAACTCACTTTACCTCTGTTCATTCACCTTCCTCCTCCAAATTTCCTCACTACCTCTGCCTTTCCATTCATCACTACACTTTCCGTTTTACTCAATAGTTATGAGCTATCTGCTCTCACATGAAATTTTATTTCCATTTATTTTAGACTAAGCTATGCTAACCTATATGTTTATGTTTATATGATACATATAGATAATTGGATACTTGGTTAACTACAGTTTACTTCATATATGCTTAAGTTGAAGAAGTGTCATTATCCTACAAATGTCATTTTTCTACAACATTCTACAACATCAGGTTGGGCTAACAAGCTAATGTTGTTGCTACAACTACAAGCTAACAGCAAAACACAGTATCAAGAAAAACAACCAGTTATGGAAATGACCTACACTTTGTAGTAACATTTGACAAGCTTGCTTGCTCTTTGAAATTATTTTGTAACAAGAAACATTTTGCAAGTGTGACAAAAAAGGAGTGCATAGCCTACCTACGCTTTGTTTCCTAACAAAGTTTTCCAGTAGCCTTCCTCGAAATCAGGGAAGATAAGGACAATGTATTTACTTGCACATTCTGGTAAGTCCTGATGTTCTCTTACCCTAGCCTTAACCTTATAGCCCTAACCTTGACCCTAACCTAAATGTTCTACGGGGATAGGTACTGGGGAAACATAGGTACTGGGTAACATAAGGCTGACATCATCAAAAAGCTATATCTACATATATTCAAACCTTTATTTAACCAGCATTTAACCTGCACCAGGGCCCAGGGGGTTTAGGGGAACTTGATCAAGTCTTTACTTTAAAATAATTTTAATTCATGCTTAATTTAACCAACTAGTTATAAAAGAAAAGATCTGGATTGGTTAGTGTCATCTGTGAGGTAGTTTATCTTAGGAAATCAATGTGTTTTCTTGTGATTGACACAAACACTTTTTAAACATAAGTATTTAAAAATAAACTATGCAGACAGCACTGGTCTTTGAATCCAGTAACAGCTGTATACATTTTGCAAGCAGAGTTTATGCTGTTTTGCCCGTTGAAAATGTGTTACACTCTCCTAAACTAATGCCAAAATGTGCACATATATTAAGCTATCTGGAAAACAAGGCTTTATTTTCTTCACTTAAAATACCTTGATTTACTATTATTCATTCCAGGTACAGTCATTTACAGGCACTGTGCTGGATTAGTGGAAGGTGAGAGTTGTTTGTAACATTTTTTTCAATTAAGAATAAAGTCTAAACACAGGATTTCCAAATTAAGATCACATCTGACCCTTCTCTGTTCCAACAAACCACAGACAAATTGTTTGGGGCCTCCTTCTTCAGAAAGTAAATCACAGTGAGTGGTTAACAAGCACGGCACACGCTGTCGCTCGTCACCACACACCTACTTATGAGGCACTAGGGTCAAACACAGACGTTCTCTGCTTCTACAGCTGACATGTGACCCGAGGGAGAGGACTCTATATAAACCAGAATCAGCATTAAACTCTTCAAAGCCTCTTCAAGTAAACAACTATATCACTCACTTTTTCATGGTTCAAGATAACTATCCCAGTTGTCATGGTTGTAAAAGCTAATATAATGATCTATATCTATATCCCATTCACCCAAAGCAGTGTTGCAGTGTATGTGCAATTACATGTCGCTGAGTGGTAAGTCTATAAAAAGAACCAGATCTCACAAGCAGTGTGTAGTGTGTTACAGCAGAATACAACAACATCTGGTATGCTGTTACCAAATGAACCTGTCTGGGGTCAAAGCCTGGTAAGAATGTATTTGAAAGGAACTCTGGGTGATTTATGACAATGAGCAGAACACACTTGATCAACAAAGACGCAGTTAACCACAGGATGCCGTTCTCTCACTTCAGCAAAACACAGACATAACAATGCTCAGTTATAATGAATGAAAGCAAATATCTTGGAAATAGAAATTCTCATTTACAAAATCCAAGTGCAAGGGTTTTTAATTTCATAACACACTTATATTGGAAATACTGAAGACCATTATTTTTATTTTCTCTGTATGCAGATATGGTGTGTTATTTTGTATAGACTGGGCTGGGGATCTGCTAGCACATGCTACGTGCTAAATGTAATTTGTTCCTGTTTGTCAGGTGCAATAAACAGAGCCTCCACATGCAGGTCCGGTGTTTCCTGGGTTGTTCAGCATCCACAAATCAACCACAACACAGAAGTCCACCCATCATACAAGCAAACAACTAATTCAGTAGTTGTTAACTGGTAGTCAGTTAAATTGGCAACAGTTAACATACAGAAGAAGGATTTTAACAATATAATTTTGCAGACCAACAACTTTACTAAGCCCAGACCCATACACATTAAAGTTCTCAAGCAATAGAGTCCAAACTATTTCTTATGCACCGAAGGAATGTGTTGATACATGATACTTTTGCTAGTGAAATGGTAATATTGCATGTGGTTTGCAGAGAATCTCAGTGAGTGGGTTTGCTAATGGATATGGTTAGACTAAAATATGTGTAAAGTCAATAAAATGTCTCTTATACAGCATACTGTATGTGTTTTTATTTTCTGTATATTATCTTAAATAACCCTAGCCTTAAAACAAATCTCACATATTTGATATTAATCTATAGAGACAGTTATATTTCACAGTTAAAACTGTAATAATCATCTTCTAAATGTGTTGCATGCTGACAATTTGCTTCGTTCGGCCCGGGACTGGTCTGGACCCAAATGACTTAACAAAAGCATGACAAGAAGGATTTTGCAAGTTTGTGAACTCACAAATTTCATGAAAATCCAGTTTGCTGTGCAAGGTAACCGAAAATTACCATTCTACGTTAAACATTCTCATCCATTAGCTTCTGTATATGAAAGGTGCACACTGGTCTCATGTTGGAATGGAAGCACTGAGTGCTGCATGGACACTAAATGCTGTTCTTGAATGCAAAAAGTATGTGAGAACAATGTGGAAAAATGTGTTTTTAGATAAAAAATAAAACTTAACATTGTTTGTACATTGTCACTTTTGATCCTCTGTGAAATTGAGTGTGATGGATCTGTCTTAGAAAATTCCTATAAATAGTTGCTTCCCTCATTTACGATAATGACCACCCCATGACATGCACACAATTAACATGCATCATGGTTATCAGAGCCCTGTCCACTTCGGGTCATTACTCCAAAATAGCTTTTCCAAACAAATAAGCGATAAGTAAATGGCAAATTGGGATTGTTTTGCCCGAGTCACCAGTATTTTTCTATTGGGGACTTGACACTGGCTGCATACAGCCATGAGAACGGTGTTAGTTTCTCCCCTTGTGTGTTAATAGACAGGAAATATCGACATTTAATATCCATGAGGGGAATTTACAGACTCGTATAGTTAAACTGTTTAGGGCAGCCAGAGCATAAGGTCAAATATAAAGGTGTCAAGGCGACAAAACTCACAACTGTGGGAATCAGCAAATGACTTGTCAGATATGTACAGTTCGTGAGAGACTTGGCGGGGCAATAGGAGCAGTTTAGCCCAAGAAAAATGAAAAACAGAGGGGGAGATTGTGAAAAAGCTCTAAATTTGTAATCTTGCCTCCCTTCAGGGACCGGGATCTGAACAGCATCCAAAATCTTGTGAGCTTCTTGGAACAAATAGCTGACATGCCTCAGAACAGAGGTTGTTTATGTTGGGATGGAGTGAAGGGGGGAAAGCAGAGGGATGCAGGGCACACCAGAAGTGAGAATCTGTGTACAATAATTAGGAGTGAATAAGGAAAGAGGGAGGTATAAGGACTGACATTTAAAAGTATGCTACAGTGCTCCAAACATCTCTTACAGTATGTCACCTTTACTGAATCAGGAAGTGCCTCTGGAGAAAAGGCAGACAGGAGCGCTGACTTATTGTGGATAGCATATCAAGTGTAAGATAGCGGCAGGCACTGGCACAAAGAAAATCTGCTAATGCGTTAACAGCTGCCAAAGCAAAGCAAGAGTGCTCCTGTGATTACAAATCATGTAGGGCTAGGTATAACTTCCTGATTTACAAAGACTTGCAAAAAATGAACAAAAAACATACAAAGTAGGCTACAAAAATAGGATACAATATAAATAGCTATTTGAAGAAATTTTAAAGAATTAGAAAATTACTAGCGTATACAAATGATATATTCAATTTTTTGTGCTGCTATGTTTGAGTGACCACCTTATTTAGAATAGAGTAATTTATCATGATCTGAGAAAAAAAACAAAAACAAAAGAAAATGTATTAAGATAGATCACATGCAAAAAGTTCAAATTTATTCAGCCACTTTTCCGCATATTTGATATATCCTTGTCTACATAAAACCAAGCTCTGAATTTCATTAAGCTTGCGGTACGTTATAAAACATGATAAAATAATAAAATAAATATCGGAACTAATTAAATCCTGAAAAGTAAAAAGTAATTGGCTAGCAAATTTTGAAAAGGATTTGCCACAGTGGCCAGTGAGCAAAAAAGTTAATGTCAAGCCCTGCTTATATGGGTTTAGCCCCATGTTCCCCAGTAGCCTACCAATGTTCCCCAGTACCCATGTTTCCCAGTAGCAGGGAACATCTGGACTTTCCCAAATGTACAGTTACCTATAGGCTACTCTCCAGTACTTCCATTACCTGGTTTCTATGTAAACTACTGGGGAACATATGCACGAGGGTACATAGGTACGCACAAGGCTATATTCAGAGAATATAATGTCGTCAGCAACGTTTTAGTCTTGCAGTTGTCTGTTCCAGTTGCTAGAACAGTGAAACGTTGAATGTCTTTTTAATGAATGTGTTAAACAAAAGGTTGGCGTAGCAGAAGTAGCCAGGAAAAGAAACAACACAGACCAAACACTGGCTTAATGTTCAACACAAAAGAGACAGTGATGGAACGCACTCATAAACACGCTAATCCTCAGATGCCCTCTCTGATTTAAACTGTGTAGTCAACAGCATTTGTAGTTGCGACATATAACCTCAAAATACATAACAAAACATGAATCTACCGAGGGGCTAACAATAGACATCCCATGAGAAAAAACTGTGCACAAGGTCTACTTGGGTTAATGCAGTTTTAAAGTATGGAAAGTCTTTGTGGTAATGATAGTAGCTTAATCTAGTTGCAAGAGTAAGAGTTTTTGTAGTCCTGGCAGCTGTGCAATACAAAAATGTACATTCAAAAGTACTTTATAGTGTACCTTAATACACATAAACTAAACAGTATTTTTCCAAATCAACAAAAGAACTTGCTTACAAAAGTCAGGCCACGTCAATTCAACCAGATTGAAATTCATTGTTTGACAGCAAAAATTCTGATTGATGAACTTCATGAGCCACTCAGGAAGAGATGTATTAGTCTTCCTGTGTACATTGATGGGTATTTCAGTATAAAAAACATATCAGGCGTTTGTTGTTGATACCATGAGAACATGTGCAAGCACTTGAAGCATGTGAGATGAGGAAGGGTGTAGCCTGAGCAGCGGTGTGTGTGTGATTGTGTTGACTTCCTCCTGCCTACGTGTGAGCACCTTTCTGTGTGACTGCTATGGGACACATGAGAGGGACTCAGACAAGTGCTAACTCACTCAGAGGTGACCGCAGCCTGGTGTCACTGTTGTGGAGCAGACTGGCAGACATATTGGAGCTTTAATGACCCCCCACCCCCAGGTCCGTTACAGGCCTTTGAGGAGGGGGTGAGGATGTTACTGCTTCTGTTGATAAAGCCCTGCTTCCTGTCGGGCCAGTCAGGGTGGGATCACTGTCATGTGCACTTTATGGGCTACACCTCTCATGCCTCGTTGTTGTTTTGTGAGTGTTGGGTGAAGTTTGGCAGCAGTCAGTGATTTAACAGTTCATTCTCCAAAGGGAGTCTGCGCAAGATAATAGGTATTTTGAGTTTAAGCACCAATAAAAGAGAGGCACTGTTGTGTTCAACTTAATCTTTCTTTAATTATGGCTTGTTTATTAACACCAAGACAGTGAATAATTATTAAATAATTTCATGATTATGTCTTTTACCCAAACTAAAAGTCAGCTGATATAGTCATCTGATGTGAGCACTTGTGAATACTGTCGGATACAGTCTCTGTTTATCAGAAGAAAAAAGGCATTATACCAGCTTTAGTGAATGGAGACCTTTTGCCATATTTAGATTCACAGTGTTTTATTGTCTATACACCAGGCTCATGCTAAAGAAACTTAGTGGCTAGCTAGTCTAGCAGCATCTTAAACAGGTCAAACTGGGAGCAATGTGTAGCGGGCATGATTTCAAGTTATTGTATATTAATACCTTCTGCAGCAAGTTGGAAGCCCAAAGTGTGTCAGTGGTGTCAGTAGTGGGCGGGTTTTAAATCAGCAACAAGTGTTCTAGGTGTTAGGCGACTAAGTTGTCAACAACATGGCATAGATTCTGCTAGCAAAAATAACTAAAATCTGCCAACTACAGAAGTTTGTTCATTGGCTGCTGAGCCTTTAGTCGTTGCTATGGTTGGATAAAACATTGTGGTCCCTAATTGGTGGTTTATCCAATCTACTGCAGGCACCTCCCCTTTGCAAACGCTTTCAAGAGGAGTCCTCCCAGGTCAACCTGGCATTTGCCACACCAGAGAAGTTTATGCACAGGTGAGAAGACCCCAGAGAGGCAGTGATGCAAGATTTAGCACTGCTAAAAAGCCATTAAAGCTAAAAGGCCTACGTCTAGGTGTGTGCAAGAATTTTAAGCCTAATGGTTAGTTGGCTAATAGCCTCGTCTACCCCTGGTATTATGAGATACATTATCATTACATTAGAGCATACATAGCCTGGTAGTTTATTAGCCTGCATCTAGGCTATTTTTTCTTTTGGATTGCGAGGAAAAAAGTTCCTATGATTGCTTGTGAAAAACAAAACAATTAAAGAAGTTTCACTTCATTTAATTGAGACACGTATTTGAACCAATATTGTTTTAGGGCTGCAGAAACTTCCTATGATTGACAGCAAGCCCCATGTGACGGGCTGTCACGTAGAGAGCCCCTTGCTTCGTCTGTACACTTGGTGTTACTGTCCTCTGTGTGGTTTATTGATTCACATGGACTTAACGATCCAACTGGCGGGTTGTTGAGAGGCTACAGATTAGGCATGGAGCGCCGTGGGAGCCCCCTCTGTGTCCCTCTGAGGGTTTCACTGGTGCTCGGTCCACGGCCCGCCCCTTTCCTCCTGCTCCGCGCTGCGCCGCTGCTCAGAGCGGGCTCACAGCGGTACAGTCCGGCTGCACCTCCACCAGGCTCGGACCGGCCCGACCCAAACTGTTTCTACAGGAAAGATAATCAACGCGAAGTGATATTATTCATTTGTCTTTGCCCTGAGTTATCTGAGGTGAGTTTGTGTTCAAGTTTCTTTACAGTTTCTTTACAGTTTTCATTAGCCTATTGTATTTTGGCTATTATTGTGTATTGTGGCTAATTATTGCCAATTAGCCCTTTTTGTACACAATATAGTGAGCTCGTATGGTTATTTGGCAGTTTTTTGTTTTTTTTTATTAAGAATTTGCTTCAGTACCTAGTTTGGATAGCGCAAATTGCTATATTTAAGATTTCATTTTATATTCCCATGACACTTAGCTTAATTGCTTGTAACATTTTGTGTTTACCCTTTCATTCTATACTACTAGCCTAACTTTATTATGTTATCAGCTAACCTTAATAAGCGTACCTCTCTTTTCTTTTGAAGTTTATGGTATAGGCCTAGTTAATATATAGCTAATTAACTGTATAATAGACCAAAAAGCATTCCTGCTATTTATTCAAAAAGCAAACATTGGGTGTATTTCGAGATAAGGGCATGCCATTAGGACTTGTAACAAATGCTGACTAAAAATTAGTTGTTATCACCATTGACTGCATGGTTATCACAGGCAGTGTTTATGGATTCAGCTGTGGGAGTCATTGAGGGAGGACAAATGTTGTTAGAGGGTTTTCTTAAACCTCTGACATGAAATTCCACCTCCTAGCTCCACTTAACAGCCGTGGTGATATATGATTACAAATCCCCACCGCAGCCTCTGTTGAGCAAAACTCCAGCTTTGATTTTTATCACCCTCGCCTATAATTACAACAATGCCTCATGACTCTTTCCTCACACATCACTGAGACATTGCGAAGAAGTACACATGTCCACTGGAACTTGACACTGTGAAGTTGATGTTCATGGCCCTGGAGTGTTTTAATTAGAGCCACCAACGAGCAGCAACCCAGAACAAGTCCAGGGGGGCCGTGACCTCCTGACCCTCAGCTGTCCAGCAGCGGGCCGATGGGGAGGCCACCATGTGAAATACCACACACACTGCTGTAGGAGCTTGTTGGCCTGATAAATAAGCAAATAGAAAACAAACAGTGGAGATCAATGGAAAGCTGGTGTGCTGCTGTGATAATAACACACAAATCCAATAGGCCAACATAATGGATGAACTCCTGATGGTGAGTCGTTTGGACAGGAATCCGTATGACTTTGTAATTTCCCCAGAGTAGGCGTACAGTGCTTCCTCCTTGATCCTTTGATATGTAATGTGCTTGCCAGATGATCAACTTATGTGCAGCATGCAATTGCTCAATTACAATGGTCACTTATTTCCTTCTACCTTCTTTTACCTGAGCTCTACATTCCTCAAACGGGACCTATGGCGACCTTTAGGTGTCATTGACGTAACCAACAAGGAAAAGGGTCAGTTGCTGTGGTGTGATGTCTGCGTACGGCTGCTGTATTTGCTTTCGCACTGTAGGGTTCTCAACGATGTTATTTTTTTCCAGCCACACATGGTGATAATGTGGGAAGCACTCCGTCACTGTCAGCTATCACGGTCAAAGTGTTCTCTTCAAACATGTTAAGAAACCCCAAAGATGCTGCCAAATCAGAATCCTGTAAAAAATAACTCCTTATATAGCATCCTTGTTTTTGACTAGATATATTTAGAAAAGGGGTGTTTTTCTCTGATAAGAACATAATAATTTTTCCAGGTCATCCATAAGCTTGTATCTTTGACTTGTGCTGCCATCTAAAGTGCTTTTTTTTTGCTCAAGAAACCAGGTTGCACAGGAAATCTGACTTCATGGGAACTTGGCAATGACGACTGCAAAGTGTTCCCAGCTTTGGCACGTCTCCACCTTCCCCCCAGTCTTCCTGAAGCTTCCCACTTTATGATATTTGGCACCTACGTGGTAAATCACGAATAGAGCAATATAGAAACGCGGAGAACAAACTCAGATGTGCATTAAGACAATGTCAGCTGCTTATCATTACTTTGGGACCTAAGCGTGGGACACAGAGGGACACTTAAAGCTACTTTAAGCAGGAAGAGAGAAGAAAGTTCCCCAATACACAACCTCCTCCTGCAGCTTGCCCTTCTTTGTTCTCATAAGAGACTATATATAAAATGGACAGCTCAAAATAAACTCATTTATGGAGCAAGACTTCAAAAGAGAACACTGATGAAAGTAATGATTTCAGTACAATACATGAAGCAAAGGAAAAGCAGCAAACCATTTCCTATCACAGTGAAAAACCTATAAATGATGACAAGATACATCTAGGGTATTACATGTACAGAAATAGTACGCTGACTGACTAGTACGCTGGCTGTGATAGTGGTTAAAGACCCACTTCAATAAAAGATATAAAGTTTGAATAACAGATCAAAGAAGAACTGCTGACATTTGGAATCCCCTAAAATAATGCAGATTAAGTTGACTTTGTGTTGTCATTGATATACAGATATTGAATTGCCGTAATATATTTGCCTTATCATTGCAGCCTGTACCACAATAAATACAGAAACATAATACCTGCTGGCGTATGGCTCAGTGATAGAGCTGCATTGCATATACAGGGCGAATACAGCCTGCCTCAACGTTGTGGGTTTGAGTTTGGACTCGTGACAGTTTGTCCAATTCAACTCTGTCCTATCAATAAAGCTTATAAAATGGCCAAAAATATCTTTAAAAAAGAAAAATAATACCTCACATAACATATAACACCAAATTAATTTATTAGCAGGGCAGTGGCTTTCTAAACTCGACTAACTGTTTTTTTATAAATGTCACATTTACAACATTTAAAAATGGCTTCTGCTTGGTTTGTAATTCTTTATTATACTGGAAGCATCATGCATCAGTACAAGTGTCACAAAATAATAACTTGGCACCAGAAGATAATGTTTTCCAATATTGATGTTTTATCAAAGCAAAGTCATAACCAGTAAACGAAGATTTTTACAAAAACCTAATTATGCCCTAATTATATCTCATTACTACCCTACACCCCCCTCTAATGACCTGTATTACTTCAGCCAGGCACTCTTTGTGTTTGAACAGAGGAAGAGAAGAAAGAGCTCCAGCACAATGGACCACAAACAGGCAACAAAGAGGGCAGAACAGGGGCTGCCACCTCCAGCAGATGCCGGAAACCCTGAGCCTTAGAGAATATGGATATTTGTTAAAGCATGAAAATGTTTTCTTGGCCCAGGAGGAAGTGTAGCAGTGTTTTGCTTGGATCTGCTCAGGGCACAGACAGCGAAAATAGGGATGTAATTGAAAGTCCAAGAGTGAGCCTTAAAATACGTATGTGGCCTTATCTTGTATGTTTGTTCACCTGGTTAGCGTGGTTAGCGGGTGAAGGACATGAGAAAAAAAGAGTTGCAAAGGGAGTAAAGGCCATTATTGATTTAGCGTTTAAGAAAGTCAACAGCTTTGAGCTATGGCAATAGAGGTTTTGTGAAGTTAGTGTTCCTGTTTAGAGAAGAAGAGGTCAATGTTGAGTAGGCAAAAGTGAATAGAAATGAAGTGTAGAAAGTGGAGTAGAGCTACAAAAATGTACATTTATCATCACATGTCAGCTTGGTCGGTTTATTTGTGGGTAACAAAACAAAAAAGTAATGGTCAAAGTTTCATGACATTATCAGGAAAGGGCCAAGAAAGAAATTATTTGTTTGTGCTGTGGATTTGGAACATTGCCTGGATCCAGGGAGGTCAGTAAAGGAGCAAATAAATAGTTGTCATTTTTTTATCACTGGGAGGTACAGGGGTTCAACTGAATGAGCATTTATCCCTGAACTAGAGGATTCCTAGTTTGAGTTCAGGTCTGGGCACGATAGATTTTCTACTGTGAGATAGGGCAAACGCCTTAGCACGGGCCTAAGTTCTCTGGGTACATCTAGTTTAAACTTTAATTTTGATCTCATGTGCTCCGGGGTTTCTTTCTTTCATACTGATGTAAACCTAGATCTGACAAGTTAGTCTTCAGCCTTGTGTTTTGTTTTTTGTTTTTTGTTTTTATTTTGGAATTTAGTAGTTAAATCTTTCAATGAGATCAATGGAATATTGCATTATGCACAATAGTTAACACATATTTGTCTAACATTGTGGGGGCCAAAAGAGCAAGGTTAAAGAAGAACAAATAGAACAATAGAATTTTTGCAAACATGTTTCCAATCAACCCTAAGCCCTAGACAGTGACTGTATGACGGTCGTAATGCAGAGACCGACTTCTGTAGTGATGAGATGCTCCTCTCAGGAACGCTCTCACACACGACACACGGCTCCTATTAAAGTGTGGTTCCACTGGTTCACATTCGGCTAAGCCACTTCAAGACAGTGCTTTACGTTGTGACATGGAAATATTTTATTGAGCTTGTCTGTGATGTGTGAAAGCAGCAAAAATCCCCCTGACCGCTGAGCTACCCAAAAACAATATCTTGTTTTTGAAGTGAGTATTACATTTTAATGGACAAGTACTCTGGCTTTATCAACGTAGATCTGAAACAGGGTCATTGTTTAGCCATTGGCACTGGTTATATTTGGTTCAAATGATGAGTCAGATGACCTAAATAAATTTATAAATGTGGTAAAATAGGTATGTGTATGGCATTAGAGAAAAGGAGGATACATTTCAGAATGTGAGGAGGTCAAATAAGTCCAAGATGCTCTACTGTGCCATAAAGATCTGGACAAATCCTACTGAAATTTGCTTCTGCTTGCTTCAATCAGATTTTTTTTTCTCTCTTACAGAAATCAGCCTTACAGTGACTTGAGTGGCACCAGACTGGACTTAAGAAAAAAACGAGCCCCCCCCCCCTTCCAACAGAGTAACGGAAGACATGAAGGATTAGCCTATAATCCAGGGTATGTCCAAGTCCCCCCTATTGTTTTGTGATGTCAAAGATATGGCCAGCATGGTCGTTACTGGGATTACCTTTTCAAAGACTTTTTTTTTTTTGTCTTTGTAGAACTTTTAATTTATGTGTCATCCTAGGTTTGACTTTAAACAGTGCATACAAAGGGAGAACAGCTCATTTGGATAGCATATGTGCATAGCATATGTGTTTTGCCCTCTGGGTCCCACAACTTAAGTCCAAAGGGGGCGACCCTCTCTGTGCTGTGGTTTAATGAATTAACAGGATTAAAGGCAAAGACTAAACATACCAGTCTTTTTGTAGGCACACGGCAAGAATAATTAATGGCCTTGAGTGTGTGTCCATGTAATGCTGTTATCAATTACACTGTCTTGTTTAAACTTGATACACAAAGACAAAGGTTTTTCCTTATTGGGTAAAGCTGCTTACTGCCTTTGTGACTTGTGTAGCCTTTGGGGAATGACTGCAAAAAGTGGCCCTGTATGCTCATATTCAACATCACACCTAAGTTCACCGGTCCCTGGCGTCCCGTCGAGAGTCTGGTATGTACAGATGCCCTTCTTTAAATGCCAGTGCGGGTGGAGGGGTGGTGTAGAGGTCCTGGGACTGCCGTCAGTGCCAAATTAGAAGGCCTGCCTCGGACTTGACGCAATCCCCCATGTCATGAACCATAGCAGGTCATTAATGAAACCAGACGGGCCGTACATGCGTGGGAGACGTTTAACTGCTGTAGTAGAAAGCTTGTAAAGAGAAACAGAGGTCCTTGTCAGAGCTGCTGTATGCTATCAAAATATTTGAGGATTGGATATCCATTACTCTGCTAGCAAAGAAAAATACCAGAGAAAAGGCTTATTTTCCCTGTCCTAATAGACATACATAAGGAAGTAGCCAAGCTATTAAGCTGCAGCTGCACTTCTCTTATCAGGAAATGTGAAGTATCTCTTCCTATCTTTACATATTTTGCCCAAGACCCACACATGAAAAGTATGCATTTTTTCATTTCTCGTGTCATTACCAAATAGCATTTTGTAACTTGAACTTTGTGTGAAAAATCACCTTAAGAAAGTATGCTAATGTTCAGCACAGAGAGCCCTATGAAGTTAGGAAAACTCTTACTGGCTTATTGGTCGCTCAACATTGTCTTTCTGGATTAATGACTGCCAACAATAGAGAGAAAAATGTATACAATTTATCAAATAATAGCAATAATATGACAACACTGGATTCAGAAAAAAGTATTTTAAGATAGATACAAATTAGTATTTTGTTACGACTGCATGATTGGGCTGACGCCTTGTGGCAGTCCAAGTGCTTTTTTGGTGTGATGTTGAACAAATTTTTATTTTCTTTTTTTTCCCTATTCTACTAAAATAAAAGCAGAAAACATATATTAGCTGTGGTGAGTGAGTGGTAAAATTTTGTGAAAAATGTGGGTAGTGTACCTTTAAATACAGTCTATTGAAATAATAAACTTTTCTGCTCCCAGACAAAGCAGGTGGAAATGGCTGAAGGAATCCCCTGAAAGTCTGTCCAGTTCAGTACAGTTGAGAAGCAGGCTTTGGTTTGCTGCACAGAGGAGGGACTGACTGTGTCTAAATTTAGTAAGTTCCAGACCAGCAGACCTTTGGAACGTGGAATTCTAAAAAAACTCCTGTCTAAGATCAGCGAGGTTACTTTACAGCTGAATGCAGTGTGCACAAAAGAAAAGCAGTGGTTTTACTCAGCTCTACTCATTCGCCACTAAATAAACTGCCTATGTCATCCATTTTCTCAACATGCCTGAAAACCTAATACATCCTTGTCCGCTTTTAAAGATAGATGTTCTGTGCCTGTTTTTATTCTCCATAGATGGTTCCACCGTGCGGCCGCAGAAACATTTGCAGCTGGACTCAGGACCTATTTCTGAGCTGATGCGGACGAAGCTGAAGCCCAAAAGCCAGCTGGGGGAAACCAGGCGACCTTACCACATTCCAAAAGGCCCGATCGCGTCCAAGAACACAACTGCATAGTGTTCTCCTCAATTTATGTGCGTTTAATTCAGCCAGCTATGCAGAACAGCAAGGTACAAAGACTGGGGCAGAGCTTGGCTTGCACATGATAAACACAGATAATAACCCATCAAGAATTTGGCAATGCTGATGTGGGGTTAGAAATTACATGCATTTGGGATACTGGAATAAGCCTTGACAGCAGATTTTTGTCTACATAAATCACACCAAGGAAAAGTTTGTACATCCAAGTTGCCAACAATTTGGAATAAAAGTGTTGGAAACTAAACTTTGCTCAGGATGAATCTACAAGAAAAACTCTCAGGCCTCAAAGGTCTGGTCACACACTCGCACAGCAAGCGGCGTTTTAAAGGCGACCTCAGCGTGGACATGATCAGCCCACCTCTGGGTGACTTCCGCCACACCATGCACGTTGGGCGGGGTGGGGACGTGTTTGGAGATACATCCTTCCTCAGCAACCACGGCGGGACGGCCAACGGGAACAATGGTGAGACAGACTCCATCTCCAGTCCAGACAACAAGATCGGAGCATTCTTCTCCAGGACCCTGCGCCAAATCAGGAGAGGCTCCGACAACAGGCCCAGTGAAGCAGCTAAGGAGCTGTCTCCACCACCACCAGCTGTTTCTCCAATCATTAAAAACGCCATCTCCCTCCCCAGGCTGGATGTGGATCTGCCCAACGGGAGTCCCACCACCAAAGTGCTCTTTCCCAGCACTCAGAGCTCACCAGAGGACAAGAAAAGCTCTTACGGTTTGTATGATGATAATATATTAGACTTAACTATTTACACCCTTTTAGTGTTGGTGAATAACATAGGCAACCAGGCCTGAATACATTTTCAAAACAAATTAGCATCAGCCACTGATAATTATATTTGTGCATACACAAAATGGCAACCAACCAACTACATGTGTGTAATGTCAGTTCTTGGGTAGAGAACATTAGTGAGTGCTTTGAGATGTACTGCTTCGTTTATAGAAATCATTAGCACTACAAGTCACTGTACAGTATTCTTATATTTTGCTGGAGTTACACAATCATATATGAAACAACAAGAGTTTGTCAATCTATGCTAAGAGTGTTTCCATAGAGACCATAAATCCTACTGAATACCATCATCTACCTACATCAGTGGTATTAACTATATTAACAACAACCATTATCTAAAACATCTTATTTACAAGTTTTAGTTTGTTCCCTAAACAAATCAA
Source organism: Bostrychus sinensis (assembly GCA_020698575.1). NCBI lineage: Eukaryota > Metazoa > Chordata > Actinopteri > Gobiiformes > Eleotridae > Bostrychus > Bostrychus sinensis. Next base: position 10,314,798 of record CM036260.1, on the reverse strand, counting down.
AACAGTCAAAACAAACAGAAATGTGAGCTACTTTTGTCATTAGATAACAGTTTATTTGATAATGTGGCCTGTGGTAGGGCATATTCCGCTTGTAGGAAAGTGTCTTGTTGATTTATGCTGTTACATGCCCTCCTCATAATTAATGTCTTCTTTTAAAGGTTGACTTCATTTCCCAATCCCATATTTATATCTTTAGTGGAAGTTTCAGAGCATGATGTCATCTATTTGTGCTCACTCATTTTGGGATTTTACAAAAGTACAACCACTAATCTTAAAATTGTCCCTTTGACCAAAAACAGATCTTCTTTTGTATTAAATTACATTGATGCTAATCAAAGTAAAATACATAATCTCAGCTCAAGTCAGTTGAAGAAGCCATGTGCAGAAACTTCTCCCTCAGTTCTGCCCCGTAATCTAAACAGATTTGCCCCAGATGTCCTCATGAATCACCTTGGCTTGAAATCGGCAGCGTTCACACTGATAACACGCACAGATCCAGACAGAGCTATTTGGCAATACACAGTCTGAGAGGCTGTTTCAATGACTCACATTAGCACAGGCTGTCTGACCTCCACCACATTTGTGCTTGTCTGCGGGGGTCCGCTAATTAAAATGCCAAACGATGAAAGTTAAAGCTTTAGACTCTGTAATTTTTTTACTTTATTAACCTCCTTTTAATGTTTCACAGTTAAACTATGAGGAAATAGGCTTGTTCACCTTCTGGGCATGAGTGCGATAAGGAGTTAGTGACACTTGTCCTGTGCTATTATTATAACATAGAACTTTGTGCCAAACGAGACTTGGTTTAGTAATGGGGGGAATTGGCTATCACTACTATAAAATATGACTCATAAATGCTACTGATGTAGGATTTTATCATGCCATCATATAGTCCACAGCATCCTTAGGTGGGTTGTTTGTTTCAATTACTGCCCACTTCTTAGCATTTTGGACCACTAATTTATACGGCCCTCTATAGGAAAGTCTAACTAGTACTGAGTGACTATGTGTTGTCAGTGGTTTCCAAATACTGGGTCAGGATTCAAAAGAAGGTCACCAAACTTTTTATTTGGCTAATCCAAGATTTGTATTGAGGATAAAAGTTTGTGGTGGCTTAAAGCATTTATATAGAAAAACACTGCTTTTAGAAAGGACTGGGATAATAAATGACACGATGCTAAGAATCTTTGAAAGGACGCTAAACCATGGGAAGATTCTAAAACTTAAAGATTACCAGATGACCCGACAAGTAAATTGGGGCATGGTTCTTTTAGCATTTTAATATTTGCGTCCCTTAAAAAAGTTTGGCTAACACTTTCTAAGAACAAAACTGATCAAATGGACTGACACATGTAAATGTGTAATTTCATGTTTGGTATCTTTCTCTATCTTTCAGGTGTGGACTCTGGATTCGTCACTCTGCCTCGCCTGTCCCGCTCAGAGCGCCAGCAGCCCTCCATCTCCCTCCCCACTTCCTGTTCTCCCAACATCCACCGGGGTTCACTAACAGACCCCAGCGATGCCATCCTATCTACCTGCTCCACCACCTTTTTGACCTCTGAACCCAAGTCTACCACCAGCGCCTACTCCGACTCCCTACCCTCCCTCACGTCGCTGGACTTCACCTTTGACCTGGGCCCGTCCCTTATGAGCGAAGTTCTGGGTCTGATCGACGGCAGCCACGCTGAAGAGCACAGCCACGCCTGGGAGGTGGGGTCAGCTTGCGGTCTGAACAACGACGGCTCAGAGATGGACTCAGCCACTATTTCCTATGTGGATTCCTTGCTAAGAGAGGACTGCGGGGGTGGGAAGAGCCCACGAAGCGGCGACTGGGAAGATGATGAGGATAGTGAGGTGAACGAAAGAGTGTTTTCGGTTAAAAGCGCCGTGCCTGATGTTTTGATGGGATCTCCGGAGAGGGTAAAGTTAGGGGTAGGGATGGAGAGCGAAAGATTTCAGAGTGCTACAGATGTGCTGGCACGTCACTACGGGGGCAGCAGTGGCCTAAAAGGACACAACAAGATGGATGCTCACTCAGATATGTTCATCAAGAAGAAAATCTCCTACACTTACATTGACGATGAGGACGAAATCAAAGTCTGAGTGGAATAAAAGTGACATTGCTGATGCTTAAATAAAAATGTATGATTCCTCACTAACTAATCAAATCACCCTCTGGCTCTGTTGAAGGGATAACAATAAAGAATGCAACACTAATCTGTAATTCTTATAGCCAAGTGGACATTTAGGGGTTCATGGATCCATTTCTAACTACACAATGAAGCTCCAAGCATAACAGTAACGTCTGAATGTATCTGTGTCATGACAGAAAATTAAGTCAGGACTGCAGACGCCTTAAGAAAAACCCATTATTTCTCAACATAGTCTCGGTATTTTACACTTCCTCAGATTTCAGAGCAAAAAACAGCAAGTCTTTTTGCATCCTTTAGTCTACAGTTCACTCAGGAATGCACAAAAAAAGGGAGTAATGTGGAATTTTGCCTTATCGTACAAAGATTAAATAAACAAAAACAAACCTCTTAGTTCATGCACACATTTAGGGAACCATACAATCAGTATTTTAGTGACACTAAAGCCTATAGCTGTTCATGTTATGCTGCAGACTACAGTATAGATACTCTGAGCACCTTGTATGAATATGAAGTCCGACTCCTGTATTGCTTTTTATAGAAGATTTGTCTTTTATATTTTATACAACATTAAGATATAAAGTTTTTTGTATGTACTTCTGAACACATGCAGCAAATTGTGCAATTCACCTCCACATGCTGCAGACAATAGCAGTGACATACTATTATAATTATAAATGGACAATAAAGATAATTTGAATTGTTTTGGATATGGTTTTATTTACACGTCATCATGTCTAGTGTGTGATATCATCTTATTCTTAAAATAGTAACAGATCTGGGATTTCTTGATAAATTGTGTTGTTATTACTTAACCAGGAAGCGTAAAACAAGAATAAATACATGACTCATAAAAGAAAAATGCAATTTGGCGGTAACTTCAACAGGCTGATAATATTGACTTATGAAACAAAAGCCAATACAATGAAAGAATTCTTGAGCTTATTAAATTGCACATAATTTGTCTTATTTTACTCATTGTGCTAAAGAAGGAACCTCTTTGGACTGCGATGGCGGAGGGAGTGGGGGAGGGCAGCTGGGAGCTTTCAGTCCAGGCTTTTTTGGCGGTGGTTTTTTGAGGTTGGTTGTCTGAGCTCGAGGTGGAGGCGTGGGTTGAGTCCGAGTGTCCACTGTGGGGGCATTGGCAGGGGTAGTGGTGGGGGGTGGTGGAGCTTTTGGTTTAGTGAACTGAGCAACTACCTGCTCATTCTGCTGGTTAGCTTTGGACATGATGAAAGATCTTTTGGCTGTGAAATAAAAAAAATATTAAGCATTTAATACAGTAAAATACAAAATAAGGATACAACAGCTTAGTATTTTTACAAATGCAAATTAGACTAGAATGCTGCATTCAAGAGCAAATTAATAGCACACCTCATAAGGAAAGTGCATGTTACAACAGCATATGTGATGACGCATGACCCTACAGATTTATATTTTGGACAGTGGTATGAGACTTCCTGTTTCCTGTGTGCTTCCTGGTTGCACCATGTTCATATTTTCTCTATAAAGTTACAATGACAAGCCACTGCATTGAAAGAGGAAAAGCGTAGGAGCTAAGAATGTGCACAGGTAATTGCATAATAGAAAAATACATACAGCACATTTAAACACAAAGAAAGGATGTAAGATAAGAACGAAAATGGACTGTGAAAATAAATGTTTTAGTATATCACTGGACATTCATAAGATGACAAATTAGAGTTTGGCCATAGACTTCACATATGTTTGGTATATCCCAAAATATCTCAAATTTTCCTCAAAGGATTTTACAATCTGTGCTTTTATGTAATTCTATCCATGCTTTGTGTGAGGAAACTCCCCAGAAATCCCTTTTATGCTGAAGTCTCCAAATAGTGCAACAGAAATATCCCTGGTGGGCCATATAATATATAGAAAATGTATCATCATTACAAATTTAACATGCAGTATGCATTTTGTAAAACCTAGGTGACCTGTAATAAACATTCTGCTATGGCCAGAAGACTTTTCCCCATTGCAGCTGCTATATGCTGCTCATGTCTTTTAATGTTGAATGACAATAAATTTTTGACAAAAAACCTTGTACATTCTTGCTTTGCATTGTGATAACCATGCCCCATTAGACCTTGTAAACCTTAAGTAGGGAAAAAATATTAAATGTGTTGATAAGCCAGCCAAACCACTTTGCTTTCTTGCATTCAATCTGACCAACCTTAACATAATGGCTGGACTTTGTTTCTCTGATTGGTTGTAAATTTTCCAAATCATGTCATTTCAGAGACAGTTTTTCTGTGTCATTTTATTCTTCCCACTGTTTTATGATTGCTTGGATGTCTATTTAACATCCAACTCAAAATGACAAGGGCTGGACTAAAGTTTGTATAGAGCAGAAGAACAATTGGAAAGGCTGGTGAGACTAAACAACCACTAATGAAAAGAAACAAAGAGGTTTAGTCCTAAAGGCCAATCCATATGTGATTAAACTTACGTTTATATGGCGATGTTATCTTTACTAAGGCTCTGGGTGAATCCGGTGCTGCTTCCAGAATGGGTTCTAGTTGTCCCTGTTCGGAGCACTGCTTCTGTATGGGACCTGGGTTGGGTGAGACAGTTCGGGAAGGAGGAGGTGGAATATGGCTGGATGTGAAGCTGCTGGTTGCTGAAGTGGTGGAGGTCAAAACTGGGCTAGCGTTGAGTGAAGGTGAACTGCTGGGGGCTGTGTTCTGTTGGGTCGGTGCTGCTGACTCTGATGTGGGACCACTCCATGTGGACGTGCCACTACGACTCATAGAGCCTGATTTAATGAGAAAAAAGCTCATACTGTCCTGGGATGCAGTGCTGAAAAACATGTTGAAAAGGTTTTAAATGTAGTAAAATATTGTTTTATCTCAATTTTGAAGTTGACTGAAAATTACCTGTTTGTCTTAGAAAGAGATGTGTGATAAGAGGAACACGAAGACGCTGTGGAAGAGGCTGAGGAGAAAGTCCTGCACAGTTTCTCTTTATCTGGGATTAAAGATGGAGCAGGGAGCGCCATCGCTGGAGACTCTGGAATATCTGGGATCTCAAAGGACACAGCTGGAAAAGAAGTGTTAAACATCTTTCAGTAATAAACATTACAAAAAAATAAGGAGTATTTAATGTGAGTGTCAAAACAGTGATGTTTGTAAAATGGTGCTAAATAACTAGAAATGTATCAATATTGTCAACAATGGAATAATGAAAGTGTCACAATGTTACTGGACTTTTGAGTAGTTGGGCCAACTCTACCAATTCACTTCAGACATGTGTAGATATCTATTCTATCAATGGAAAAAAAAAATTCCAGTAGAAACCATGTCAGACCAATCGTAAGCATTAATAAAAATGGGGCGGGTGTTTTGCATACTTTTATAAAGTTTATTCTGTTGGTACTGACCTCTGTTTCTTGATTGGCTGTAAGTATATGCAATTGTGCACAAAGGCCATTGGTTTTGCCCCCAGGAAATTTAATTTAAATCCACAAACTAATTATTTTTATAGAATCGAGACAGATATGGATTGCTGGTTGGACTAGTGGGAGGGTGTTCTGGGTAAAAAAAAGCAGTTCTGAACCTCTTGTTAAACCAGGAAGGGGAGATGTGGCAATATCCAGTATTACTACCTCAGCCAACTCCACTTTTGTCCCAAGTTGAGTTTTAATAACATATGTTATAAACAAACGTCAATATATTACTATAATATTCTTCTTATTGTTACATTTCTTTATGAATCATATTTAATGAATGGCAGATACTAAAAAAAAAAAGAGGACTTGCGGCAAAACTGAACTGATGTAATTTCCATACCTTCAGGAAAGAGCTCAGAGCTGTACTGAATGAGGGGCTCAATGACTGTGACTACTTGGACTGAAGAAGCTGCCGCCATGTCAAAGAGAGCAGCCTCCCTAAACAACAGACAGATTGTTTATAGAAATGTTTTCTTTATGGAAACTTAAACACGTCACAAATGTCAGATTAATCTTGACAGTGGTTTAGCTGAACCACTTACAATTAAACTGCCTGGTTAACCACTGAAAGCTTGACTGTTTCCAAGACAGAAATATAGCTGGTGAAAGCAACTTTAAATAGACAGGTGTGGTGGTAACGTACCCTTCAGCTCGGGGCCACAGCAGGTTGGGCCCCAGGACAATAGCAATGTTACTGGGTGTCATTTTGTTCACAGCCTGCTGCTCAGACAGTAGGGACAAGAACTGGACCAGGTACCTAAGATGGAGCCATAATACCAATGTTTACAAGCCATAAACTAAACTGAAGAGCTTATGGGAAATACTGAATAAAACCTGAGATTGTTGTAGTTTTCCGGTGGCAATTTTGTCAGCAATTCTCTGAAGTGCTTTAACTTTTCTGTCATGTCTTTTTCTCTGTCAAGAAAAAAGAACAGCTCAAATTAGGATAAAATAGTGCAAAATATAGAGCCATGAAGAGGATATTGTACACACACCCCGCTGCTTTGAACCAGTCATTGTAGAGTTCAAAACTCATGAGGGGCTCAGGAAGTTCACGCAGGTAGGACTTCAGCGCTCCTGTCAAGTTGTATTCATATCTTATTACAATGGGGTAACAGTCTGGCTGCTATGCTAATTCAAAAAGCACACAGGAAATGGCAGGTTTTATGTCAAATATAACCAAGAGGGAAGTGAGTTTTACCAGCTACAGCGTGAGGGTCCATGTTGAATTCACTATGGTCCACTTTACCCTGATCTAGACAGGTCTTGAGCCTCTTGACCACAGAGGCTGCAGCTGCCAGGCGAAAGAGACCCTAGGATTCAAAAATAGATGTTTAGTATTTGAATGGCAAAGATATATACAGTATATATTTTGTTGTATTGCACCTCCTCTTTCATTCCTGTTCTGAGCAACATGTGGATGCACTCCTGAATGGGGACAGCAATTTCTCTTTCACTTTGAGTGAGATGAGACAGTAGAGGTTCTCCATACACTTTCTGGTCTGAGACAGAGGGAGCTGACGACCCTGCAAAAGCCATGAATTGTGTAAGCAGTAACACACACGTTACTCATTCTGTGGACTGATATGAGAGTTGTACCTTTCTGAGTGTGAGTCTCTTTGAGCTCACTAATGTTCTTGTCCAAAAACTCAAATGAATTTCTATGGTATTCAGACTGAAGTTCCAGTAGCTATAGGATGAGAAAAAGGCATTAATACAAGCCCAGAATTAAGTACATAATCACCTTTCAACACTTAATGGCAGCATACCCCTTGCTTTATTATCAGATCCATTTAAATACATACAAATTCATAGTTTTACTGCTACCTGGTTTAGTCCTAATTTGGTTGATTAAGACATTTAAACATTCCCAGAATTTTACCAATAAGTCTATAAATATTAAACAGTATGTACCAAAATGTACAGCCTGGGGTAAGTGGAGATTTAAAATACATTTCTTAGACTTCCTACCTATCTAATAAATAAAGGTCCTAGATGTATGTTTGGTTTCTCACATGTCACTCCTGTCTTTGAACCCTGGTCATGGCCCTGAAGCAGTAGTAAAGTTCAAAAACAACTACCTCTAGTCATAACCCAAGAATTTATCATGTAATAACGATTACAATCACCATAGTAGTAGAGCTCTACTAGTTGAATATGTAGTAGTAATACATTTATTTCACAGATAGATTGTGGATCTAAATCTAATCTCTAAAGTATTACCAATTCCAGAAATTTCCCATTCACACCAATATTTCTCATAAAACTGAATTTTACTCTTCATATTCATTTGGTTTAAACTTAACCACAGACACTTTACTATGGCAGCTTCAGAGGCTCAAAACCATGACAGAATACAATTTCTACACCAATGTACTATTATTTCTAGAAGTGTCTTTTTGTAAGATCATTTAAAAATTATTTTACTAAGGACATATTAAGAGATAAAATGACCAATAAAAAAAATCAGTTTTAGATCATTTGCTACGTGCAATAAAACTAATGCTATATTTACTCACACGAATAAAGTAGTTTGCATAGTCCTCTTCTTTAGTGGCAAAATGATAGAGATCTGCTGAGTACTGGTCCTAAAAGAAAAAAGGTAGAACAACAGAAAGATCAGAGGTCGTGTTCTGCTCCCACATACACGTTTAACCTCAGGCTTACAGCTGTTACCTTGATGTTTTCCAGCCTCCTCCAGGCCTCTTCCAGTTCCTCCCTCAGGCCGTCCTGCTTGGCCTGGGCTCCTGTGCTGGTCTGGCTCCTGTGAACACATTGCCCACACACAATTGAAGAAGACTGGTGACTTAGTGCTATAGACTTAAACTGATTCTAACTCACCTGATTCTTGCATTGTTCCAGTCTCTAGTGAGCTTTGCAAAATGCTGCTTGTTCTTGAGGATCTCTGGTAAATCCTCCTACAATTCAATACAGATTTAATATTTCGTTAATAGGCTGTGTAAGTTAGACATATTATGGGAAAGCATATGTGTACAACTACAGAGAACCTGTCTAGTTCTGTATTTAGTCCCATACCTCACTGAGTTTGTTGAGTGGTTCCAGAACTTCTTTCTCTACTTTCATCTCAAACTCAGCAAGCATGCTGGCCAGCCTCTTCTCCATGAAACAGCACATCTCCAGGACCCTCCTGTAACAGACAGAGCATTACAGTAATGGTTGACCACAAATTAAAGGTATGAGAATTCTTATTATGCCAAGTAAACTAGACCAGAGGCAGCCTGTTAAATTATATATTACATGTTCAGTGTGCAAGTAACAACCTAGCATTAAATATATGAATATAGGATGTTAGCTTAAAAAGCATAAAAGTTTCATAAAATATTTCAGCTATACTTTAAGGACACAATAAAAGCATTGGGTGAGTATTAGTGAAGCATTATTAACCAGTTTATGTATAATTAGGTATAAGTCCTATCTTGAAGACAGGAAGTATTTTGTTGAAATCGGTAACTGTGTCTCAGACGAAATGGCCCTGACCTGTGGGGTGCCCCAGGGGTCCATCCTGGGACATCTTTTGTTAAATCTTTACATGCTTCCTTAAGGCCAGTTAATAAGCAGCAATAACGTATCCTACCACAACTATGCAGATGACACTCAGATTTACATCTCACTGACAGCGGGTGAATATGGACCTGTGGATTCACTCTGTCACTGCATCCAACAGATCAATGAGTGGATGAGAAAAAACTTTCTCCAGCTAAACACAGACAAGACTGAATTAATCAACTTTGGCCCACAGAAACAAAGACAAGGTGTCTGTAGTCACCTCGAGTCTCTTTCACTAAAACCTACAAGTCAGGTTAGAACCTAGGGGTAATCCTGGACTCAGATTTGAACTTTAGCAGTCACATTAAATCTATAACATCATCAGCATTTTACCATCTCAATTATCAGAATCAAAGGTATACTGTCTAAACCAGACCTAGAGAGACTTATTCATGCGTTCATCTCCAGCAGGTTAGACTACTGTAACGGTCTGCTCACTGGACTCAATAAATGAGCTGTAAGACAGCTGCAGGACATCCAGAACACTGGTGCTCGGGTCCTGACCAAAACCATGAAGTACAACCATATTAGTCCTGTCCTCAGGTCTCTAAACTGGCTTCCTGTTGCTCAGAGAATAGACTTTAAAACAGCTCTGCTTGTGTACAAGTCTCTCCATGGCTTAGCACCAAAGTACATCTTTGACCTGTTGGTTCCATATGAACCATGTGAGACTCTGAGAACCTCAGGGACAGGTCTTCTGCTGGTCCCAAAGTCAGGACTAAACTCGGTGAAGCAGCGTTTCAGTTTTATGCAGCTAAATTCTGGAACAGTCTTCCTGACGATGTTAGACAGGCCTCTACTCTGACAATGTTCAAGTCCAGATTTAAAACTTTTATTTTTAGCTGTGCATATGTCAACTGAAAGTTGTCAACTGAAAGTTGACATATGAACAGCTATGTGCATATGCATATTGACATATGCAACGTTCAGTGCAACTTTCATATGAAACTTTAAATTGATTCTTAATTATCATTTTTAAATTAGATTTTATTGTTTTAATTGTAATTCTTGTCTTTGTATTTTTAAACTTGCCTTTTTTTTCTGTAAAGCACTTTGAATTACTCTGTGCATGAATAGTGTTATTCAAATAAGCTTGCCTTGCCATGCCTATTTACACAGCATTACTCAACATTAATAATCACTATTGACTTATAAACATTGTTATAAATTAGTGATAAGCTCTTATAAATATATGCAAAATTATAAATATCAGTGTTATGTTTATTCATTTAAACACTTATCTACATATTTCATCATTTTTATTCTAAAGTGTTAACACATAAAATGTAATCTAGCTCCATGTTTTGTAATAGGATTTATGGTGAACACATTAAAATACATATTTACACAAAGCAGTCTTAGTAATTTTGCTATAGGTTTATAAACAGTATCAATCAATCAAATAGTACTATGCAATATTATGCTAACACTATGAAATATTTTACTATGCAAATTCCATACTGAGCTACAATACAGTACACAACATGCACTCGCAGCAAAAAGTTAGATAATCTCTGAATATTAAATACCAGGTGCTTTTTAGATGCTTTTCCTTATATAACATAGATTAATTTGTAATTTAAAAAATACCAAAAGCATCCAACACTTTTAATGCAACCAGAATACAATCTTTTGTCAGGCGTTTGGCTGCTCTTTCGTCTTTGAGCCAGAACTGAAAGCCACGCATCATGAGTTGTGCACATGACAGACATTGAAATGGATAAAGTGAAGGTCCAATCTTTTACCTGATAGAGGATTCTGCGTCAAAGTCTTTGAGGCTTTCAGCCATCCCAACGGACAGCTGCATCAGCGGGAGCTTCTTCTGCAGAGGACAAGAGCACATCACATTCTTACTAGCTAATCCTACATTTTTGAAATGTTTATAGAGAAAGTAGAGTTGGTACCATGCGTCTCTCAGCCTCCACTCCAGTCTGACTCTGCATACAGCTCAGCAGCTTCTTATGGAGGACCTGAGCTGCCTTTTTAGCTGGCTCCACTCGCTGGTCCACCTTTAATTAGCATTAAATACACATACTATTCAGCTTGGTTACTCAGTAATATTGATTCATATCTTAACAGTAAAAAAATGACATGAGGCAAAATGTCAAAGTGATCTGGTTAACAGCACTGCAAAATATTGGAAAAACATGCAATATATGGTAATATTAACTTCACTAGTACTTTACTTTTGTGCTATTATATGTGCTATTGGGCAAAATCAAAGATTAATTAAATTTGAATGGATGAAGACTATTACTCCATTACCTTTTACAACACAATTTGTTTAAAAGATTTGTTTCTGATTGGTGACATATTTTGTGAACTGAAATAGTGCGCAACACTTATTGTGGTTTAGGACAATCGCTGCAGATGTTGATATTGTTTATACCGCAGTAGCTATGCATTTGTGGTTAATGTATTGTGCAGCCCTTCTATTTATAATTTAAACACTATTTTGGAAAGACTTACTCTAATCAGGTCCTCATGCAGAAGCTCAGCAGCATCATTTGACCTGGAAATCATCATTTTTGAGACAACATGTGAGCAGCCAGCATTGCGAACACATATTTACACATCATAATTATAAGAAAGTCACTATAAACCTTGATTTTGAGTTATGCAATACAAAAAGGATGTAATTGAAACGTTTTTACAGATTTAAGGAAATATGTGACCTACTTTCATTATTGCAAACTACTCTGTTTTATTGTTATTATGTAAAGCTACAGTTTAGTGGTAAAAATAAACCCTGCAAACCCGTCTATGTATGATAACGCTGAATCATGAACACACAATGCATATCTGCAGTGCATCACAACAGCATGTTCAAACTGCACCGAACGGAAGCCAAGCCCAGTATACACAAAAGTCATAGGAGCTGCAGTGTATAATAATGTGCACTACGTCTTGAGAGTGACGTTTGAACACGAGAGGAGAAGTCCCCAGAGTTTGGACCACAAATGAGTTCTGTTTCTTTACTGTAACTTTTTATTTTTGTCTGGAAAAACAATGGGCTTCCACACAGTGACATCAGACCATGTGAGGGGAGGCACGGGGCTTCATATTGAAAGTACAGCTTTGTCTCACTACACCCACTTACATGAATCGTTTTGTGTTATCATAATAGTATCAACTAATAACCTGTGAAATTAAATGTCTTTGGTTTATTTAGATTATTCAAAGCTTGCACCAGCTTTATCAGCCAAATAAAATACAGCTAAAGTTTGATTAACAACTCTATATGGACAGTCATTTTTACAAGCAAAAAACATAAGACCATAATGTTCTTGCAATATTGCTCACAGGTGGATTCGTAATGATTGTACAATTGTGATATAGTGAGGCCTTATTGTAGCCTGGCTGGCCAGACAAACTCTTCCTATTCTATGCAAAGAAGTTAGTCTGGTACCCTTTTGTTTAAATATTGTTTCTATGGGTGAACAATGACAAAGGACAGGATAGACGTAAGCAGTGCACCACTGATCCAAACAAACATAGCAGTTTGCTGGTTTTACCAAACATTAAAATATGGCGTATTCTGAGCAGCTCTGTACTTATTTCTGAACGGGGACAGCAGCAAATAACAGTTGTACAAAGACTTGTGGTAAAAGTGGGTTTGTTTGAATGCGGTCATTACATTGGACGGCAACAGGTCTTTGCTGTTGTTAAAATGGCAACATGACCTAAAAAAACACACAGAGAGGACTGAACAACAACATGGACTTCAGCAGAATCAACAGGTGACAAAGTAAAACACTAAATAATGTGTTATTAGGTCAGAGAAGTAAAAATTTAGCTTGGTAACCAGCGCTACCTTGGTTAACTTCTGTATTTGTGTGATGCGCTGCAGATAAACAGCTGTGTTAGGCCAGTTCCAAATCGACCGGGGAGAAACGCTTTGCTGTGAGTGAGAAACCAGACTGTCCTGCTTTCTGAAAAGAAAATATGACAGTCTGACTCGCCAGGGTAGCCTTATTGATGAATCTAAATTCCTTCTGGTGAATGGTTGGTCTGTCACTGTGTGTCTCCTGCAACTAACTAGTCACTGTCCAGGGTGTACCCCACTAAGGCCCATAGTTGCTGGAATAGGCTCGTCACCATGACCCCTAACAGGAATAAGCAAAAGAAGGATGCATGAATAATTGAATGACTCCAAAATAACCAACTTATTACAAGTTATACAATATGCCGAACGTTTATTAACATGCACATTATCCAAAATACATGACTACACTATTTCTATTCAATGGCTTCTTGATGAAAAAGTAACTCTGGTAGCTTTATGGTATATAGAAATATATTTTACAAAGCAAGTGTGGTTATGAGCTGTAACCAAAGTGATGAAAGTGTGCACGAGTCATTAGCGTGCATGTTATTTATGTTTATAGAGGTCACAGTAGGTGGGCGAGGTGCTGCTGGAGCCCACATTGCACTGCAAACAGCATCAATACCAGCATGCATATTTACACCAATCAACCTTTTGCTTTTATAAGAGGGCGATATGAAACCATGGCACTCTCTGCATATGCAAAAGAAAAGGTTTTTGAGGCAACGCTACATGACTCAAACAAAAAAATCATCTGATCAACAACCACTGCCTCCACTGTCTACACCACATCTTTGGTTGGTTCACCCACTCGCATGCTCTGGTAGTGTTCTGTCACCTTCACACACAGAACAGGCCGAGGTTCCCCCACAAAGCCGATATGTTGCCATAAAGGGGAACTAAGCTCAGTGGTATGACACTACCAACACTTTTTAGGAGCGTGGTACAGAAACATGACAAAACAAACAAGAAATCAGTTCCTATGAGTAAAATCTAAAAAATGTCATCACGACAGTAGACAAAGTAACCTAGCAACAACTTTCTAATTACCAACTACAATTTTATGTACACATGCTTCTACTTGGGTTTTGTTTTTGTGACGTATTCAGGACCTACATAAAGACAAAGGTAAAACAAAAAAGTCACAGATCATCACTTATTCAATAAATCCTGGGCGTTATTTTGTAAACGCTTCAAAAACACACCTTTCCCTCAGAACTTCAATGCTGTATGCCCCTAAAGAAATTGCCCAACCATACTTTAAGTGGTCCAATCTAACATATACAGTTAGCTTTACATAATGCACCATAGTGTAGTAGTAGCACTTACTTCCCTGCAGATCCAAGCTGCTTGAGGATGCTCAGAGACTGTCGGAGCATGCTGCCACTTCAGTCCAACAACTTTTCTTTTCTTTTTTTTTTTTTTACACTTGACCTCTCCCGTCCTGCTCCAAAAGGTCACCAGCTCTGAAAATATCTACAAGAACACAGTATCCAACTTCTCATTAGGGACTGTAAGACCAGACTGGACTGGTTGGTAGCTCTTTCTCACAGCCTGTTGTTTTTAGTTGTGCGTGTATCAGCCGCCAGTTTTCGTTCTTGTTTCAGTAGTAAGCTGTTAGGTCACAGCTATAGCGCAAGTTACAGAATGAGGAAGTTGCACAGATGAATTGTGTGTCAAGTGGGGGAGTTTGAATGACACACAACTGACTATCAGAAATGAGAAAAGTCAATGATAGTTGTTGACAGTTGTTTATTCCATATTCAGAGCATACTGTCCCTTATTTTCAAGGATGCTTTTTACAGATGGTACTTCTGTATATTCTAACAGTGGCTTCACGTATTAAAAGGATGTGAAAAGAGGAAATTATGTATGGTGCTTAGCCGACTTTGGTTATAAGATGTAATAGGATCTATCCAGTAATATTTATACTCTTTGACAGTTGTTCCCCATCTTTTTTCCAAGTGACTCCCATTTTATCAGTTGATAACTGTATATTGACAGCCTTGACCCTTCGCCTCCTTCACCCTAATAACTAGGAAAAATTAAGTATTGCATACAGTAAATTTTACAGCATGACAAAAACATCACAGAAGTTAGAAATTGATCTATTTTTAACAATTATTTTTAACAATTATCTGTGACCATTTCAATGCATTAGCCAGTCTTCCTTGCATTAAAATTCAGTCCTAGCTTGGACATTGCAACCCACTGTGAAGCTTTGGGGACCCCTAGTGGGGGCCCCCAGGTTGGGAATCACTGGTCTATGAGAGGCTTTATAGTCTATGAGAAGCTTCTTTTATCTATTATATAACTTCCGGGGAGGCAGTAGCTCAGTAGGTAGAGACGTTCACACTAACCTGAAGGCTGGCATTTAGATCCCCACTACTGGCAATGCATACTGTCATTGTGTCCTTGGGCAAGACACTTCACCAACCTTGCCTGTATGAATAATGCACCAAATTGTAAAGCGACTTTGAGTGTCTAGAAAAACACAACATAAGACTAATGCATTATTCTTATTTGTCTTGTCAAACACGTCATATTTCAATCATTTAGTTGTAGAGGCTAGGTTTGATTAATTTGGGAATGAGTACCTCACCTGGAAATGGAAACACAAGCAGCTGCTCACTCTGCAAAATTTGGTTCTGCAGATAAGTAAAAATAGATTGTATAAGTAACTCTGTGTAACTGTGTACATCACCTGTTTTGTTGGAAACTTCAGTTGGCCCACCAGTAGGCTGCATTGTGGAAGCAGGACATGCTCACAGGTGTTTGCTGCTAACTAACTGGTCCAACACTGCAGCCTAGTGTTAACAACAGCATAGTGTTCGTAAATTATTATTTTGTAGTTTTTAAAAAGTCGGTAGAATTACAGTGAGGTTACCTGAATATTGCTAAAAAGGTAACATTCATTAGATACAAAAATGGAGGACAACTGTTGAAGACATGTAAACATAAATATTACAATTTTAGGCTAATAAGGCTACAACTCACATTTGCCTTTTTAGTTAAATTTCTTGTTTTACAGAAATGCATTTACATGTATCTTATTGTCTAAATCTTTTATGAAAAAAAAAAAAAAACATTTATATACTCCAAACCAGGAAGTAAAGGGACATAGTTCCTAACAGCACCGCAAGCTAAGCAGTTTTATGGTTTCCTTTTTCCTAAATGCATAAATATATGATTTTGATAATGATCCGAAACTACATACATGCTTCATACTGACTTAGTTTGACTGTGTTCAGTAAAATATTGACAATTAACCTTTAAAACACAAAATGGGTATGTATACATGGGTATCAAGTATTCCTCTGGGGGGAAATGAAAACAGGAAACATATTGCTATGTACTCAAGAATTTATTTTAATAAATTTCAAAGACAGAATGTGGAATGAGTGTTTTTTTTTATATATATATATAACCGTGATTTCCGGGTGAGCAATTAAACCCGTTTTAACCAAGTTCAACAATATATAAAGACTGGTGTGTTAACTTTGTGTACAGGTAAGTAAACAAACAAAAAAGACAAAATCTAGGTATTTTGTTATTTTTAAGTACAGATAAGATAGTACAAGATGTTAAAATTAAGTTAAACGTATGGAATAATACATTTCAGAATTAATGGTTAAGTTTTATATTGCAGGCAATTCAAGTAATATTCTGGTCATTATTTATATGAAGGATACTAGAAAAGGTTTTATGTATATTTTCAAAAGGATTATTGAAATTAACCAAGCGCTAGTTCTCTTTAAATTGGCAAATATAATGTCTCAAAACCAGGGCAAATTAAATTTGTAAAAAACTTTCTAAAAATATGTAGTATGTTCACTTTGTTTTACTTTTCATATAAATGCCTATGCAGCATGCACATCTACTCAGTCTTGGTCATGACGTAGGTAGCTGTGATGCAGACAATTTTTACCTAAACTTAACAGTGCCAGATGAGTTTATCCAATGAAAAGTGTTTTGTCTTGCCACTGATGCATCTTGCAAACCTAACTAAATGAAGTTCAAGCATCAAAAACATCCACATGGATGTTCACTGTAATACCGGTCATTAAGTAAACTTGTAAAAGATGTAGAAAATGAATGAATATGAATGAAAATAACTTCAGCAGCTTTACAATTAAAACCCTGCCAAATGGAGAGAACAGACAAGAAGGTGCAACTCTTGGAAAACCTGCAATTGTCTCCTCCATACGTGAGGATTATTCAGCAAAATGAAAGGCATCCCAATAGCTGCATTCCTCTTAATCCATCATTGCTCCACCTGTTGTCCTTGTTCTGAGCGCAGCCGAGGAGGACCCTCAGATTGACTTTGAGGAGCAGATGCGTAAGAGCACCCTGCCATGACAGCGTTTGTTTTGGTCCCTCTGAGATATGCATCTTCAGTCTTCCTCCATCCCCGAGACTTGTGTGCATGTTTTGTGGTAAAGGGCTAACGCTTTCCTTTGGATTCTTCAGCTTCTTTTTCTAAACAAGTAAAATATTAACATTGTATCCATAGGCAGAACACCTGATACAGTATAGAAATGCATGCAAATTGTGAGACATTTGTTATAAAGAAAGAACATTATCTTACCTTTCCTGAGTTCATCTCTCTTTTTGGCAGCATCCTCTCTCTGTTTTTTGATGATGGCCAGTCGGGCCAGGTCAGCCCTGGCCTGGTCAGTCTTACCCTCAAGATGCAGCTTCATGTAGCGTTCCTTTGACTTCTGCTTCTCTATTTCCTCTCTGACACAGTGTATATGAAAATTATTATCACCGGGTTTAAATGCATATACAAAGCAAAACAACAAAATGAACCACACACTACATGTACCTCTCTCTGCGCGACAGTTCCTTGGGTACATCAACATCTAGCTCAGTCACCTTCTTGCTCTTCTGTGACACACGGTTGGGGTTCTCAATTTCAATAAGCCCTTCTACCCCACTCCTTTTTCTGCTCTGGGGGCAAATGACAATCACTTTAAATGAACAGTCCATTTTAAAGTGAATGTTCTCTATTCTTGATGTCCATAGAAGTTGAAGAATTTATGATTTTAGAATGATTTCAGCAACTTATGACATTTCTTCACTCACTTCATTTTCCTCATCACTGCTACTCTCTTCCTCAGACTCTGAAGCACTTTCTTTCTCTGCTCCACCTCTTTCTTCCTGAAAAGCAAAGAAGTAAATTGAAATTTATGTTTTTTTTTTCTTTTTTATAGCACATTTCATAATATTGCAAAAAGATTTACACACCATCTCTCTCTGAGCTCGCATTTGTCGGTCAATCTCCTCTGGATTACTGAATTGCTTTCCTCGGCCTTTGTGGCCCTTTTTTCCTGAAATAAAATATTTTCATGAACAACCAGTACAAAACATGAGTTTAGAGGCCATAGTGCTGTTGTATGTTGGCATGTCTAGTATGTTAGCTTAAGGACAGCTACTTTACCAGCCTGCCTGTAATGACTCGCATTACATAGTTATTCAACCAAGTATCCATGCATAGTCACTTCTATTGTATATTTAAACAAATAGACCAGACGCCATTGCCCAACACATGGTGCTAACCCTTTGGATTACCTTTAATAAGCACTATTCTAGATTAAAAAAAACATTCTAATGTTGATTATAACATTACACACCTGCTTTTACAAGAAAGCCTACAATGCCAACCGGTTAGCACATGGAAAGCTAAACATGTGAGTTGAGCTGCATTGCATGAGCTACTTTGGCTAGGTTAACACTTGCTAGCTACATTTTGTGCTTTAACATCGCAGATCTCTGTAACACAGAAAACACTTACCACCGCGCGGCATGACTAAATCGCAGATATATCCACCTGGTGCCCTAAAATAAACGAGTGAATAAAGTGACAAAATGTATTTTGATGAGCGACAGTGCTTGGAAAGAGGTCTTGTGTCTCCCGCTACCCGCTCTTTAGCGCCGCAGTCACAGAAAATCCCGCACATGCGCGGTCTTCTTCTTTACTGGCAGTTGGCAAACAGCGTTTGGTGTGTATTACCGCCACCTTCTGAGTAGGAGTGTGAACCAGAATTTACTCTATATTCGCCTGCAGAGTCTTGTTTTAATGAGGAGCTAAAATAGTGACCTTATTAATGTGTGTCCTGATTGAACAGATTTTTCCCCCTCCAAATCTGTGCTGGGGGATTTCTGTTTCTCTGTGGTCACGAATCCAGTCTATTTTTGCAAGCTCTACTGTTTCTTGAGATTGACCACACAGACCTGTTGGGTGCTTGTTAATTCTCCTAAGGGTAATATTCAATACTGTATGGATATGATGTCCTCTTCCCTGTTTTTCCTTGAGGTATCTCTCATTTTACCCACTGTTTTCTGGAGTAGAAATGTCTCCCTTTATGTTCTTTATCCCGCTCTTCTTGCCATTCCTTTTTAAGCTCTTCCTTTACTATAGATTTAATTTTTGCCTTGCTGTATGAGCCTGGTAGACTGATTTCTGTCTTCTTTATGGCTTCTTTGGCATACTTATCTGCCAGCTCATTGCCTTCCACACCTATATAGGTGGAACCCATATTAATTTCACTACTGCATCTGGTCTTTGAATCCTCAACATTGTCTGCAATATTTCTAGAACAATTTCTTGTCTTGAATTTGAATTGGCTAGCTTTATGCTGAAGATGGCACTGCTGGAGTCTGTGGCAATTAAAACTGCTAATTTCTACCCAAAGCAACGCTAAAAAAATGGCAACTAACTCACCAGTAAACAGAGATATTATCACTAATTGTATGCTTAGACATATAACCTGTTTCAAGTACAATAAATGCTGTTCCTACTTTATGATCTGTTTTTGAAGCATCAGTGTAGATCTTCTGATACTCTGGATATTTGGACTGTATGTGATTTATGACTTGTTCTTTATTCACATGTGCAGTCACATACATTCCACACTATAGAAGTACCTTTTTCACTCAGAGATCACCATGGATGTAAGAAAAAACAAACAAACAAACATGGATGTAAGTTCATTCATGGGAGCTATTAACGTGCAACATATTCCCTTATGCTTTATAACATTTAAAATGTGTAACGAAAGTCACACATGAACCAAATGCATACACCAGAGAAATGTTGTGCACATGTAACTGAATTAATTTCAATTATAATTTTATTTTTTGATTTTTACTCCTAAACCACCCTCAGACACAAGGACACATACTGCAATAAAATAACACACAATCATTCTTTATGGAAACAAAAATGTTGCCCCACTGCAATTTTAAAAGAATCTGCATTTTATACAGATTCACAATGCTGTAGTGTTACACTATGCTTCTTTTGGTCTGCTGTGATGTGAAAATCCTCTGTAGTGACAATACAGTGATAACACACAGAAGCAAGGGACAAAGGTATGCTCTAAAACAAACCTCTATACCATTCCCTGGAGCAGCACTAACAACAGTAATGTACTTGTATCTATGCCTGTAGTTTTGCTATAGCTGGCAGTGCTAAAAAATTACATCTGCAAAGAACATAACAAAAACACATAATAAGACTGAAGAATCTTTCACAAAGAACATTTTAGTCTCTTATTTCTTCCTTCGGTGAGGCTTTATATCTTCTATTTCCTTTTCCATCAGGTGATATTGCACAGTAGTCTCTGTCAACTGAAATAAAAAGTCAACAGAACAGTTGATAAGTAGAGCTAAGTAAAGTAGTAATAGTAATAAGTAGTAATTACTTTTCTGTTCACATAATACATAGTTATTACCATGTCCATAAGAATTTCAATCTTCAATTTTAGAAGGTTGTTCTCCTCTTCTAATTGTGTATTTCTTTTCTTGAGTCTCTGCATCTCCTTATTAGATACAGTTCCACCAGACTCTACAATCAGGAAAGACAAACTTGAAGCATGACGCTATAGCTCAAATATCTTGCAAAATCACAATTTATTCATTATGCATTGTTATAATAATATTGATGATATTTATGTAGTGTATTACCTGTTATCCACTGTCCGTCTTCAAATTTCCAACTTTGACCGCCAATGTTCATTGCAGGCGGTCCATATTCAAGGCCCAACTCTATTTCTCTGGTTGATCGGTCCAACTGAAAATATAAATTATATTAAATATAAATTACCCAAACAGCTTAAAGTAACTGTATCCCATGAAAAACACATTTACACATTTCCAAACCGTTGCCTTCATTAATTCCCGTTGAGCTACTGTAAAATGTGTTGTCTTGTGTATAACGTTCGATAATAAAATTGTTGAAAACTTACTGTGTGGAGGCTGGAGAGAGACGCAGCTTTTCGAGGTGGCGTCTTCTTAGGACTAAACGTCCTAACGTTTCCAAACAGTGGCATCCTCAGGGACTTTTTAATCTCCTGTGAAATGTTATATTACACACATGAACGGACTTAGTTAATAGCTAGAAGTAGACATTTAACATCGACAGCAGAAGCGCCAAGCCACAGTGAGGAGGCACGAGCAAAGCACGAAGCGTCTATGGTTGCTAACGCTACAGTAACTGTGCTAATGCTAGGCAGCTAGCACTATTTTTTTTTTTTCATCTGGACACGCTACTCATACCTGAAACGTATCTGAAATGGTGGTTACTTCACGGGTGGCGTTAATTGTTGAATTGCCACGGTAAGTTACGTTATATCAGATATTTACCTCCATGTAGGCAATTTATGTAAAATCCTATCACAGTAGTTGTTTTTATTTTCTCTCCAAGACCATACTTGCCGCTGCGCAAATGCGATTGTTCTACAAAGGCGGGGGAATCTGTAAAATATTTCAATCAACTACATACAGTATTTTACGGCAGGTATTCTCATTATGTAAAATGAATTGTACAATAATCTCACAATAAATTATTCGAAGTCGGAATAGTTAATGCTTTGCCTTTTATATTTTTTTTAATGGGAGGTAACAAAATAAACTACCCCACACTAATGGAATCACCCATAATACGTCACCATATTACCATGGTGATGCGTCATGCAACATTTTAAACATCCCGTTATACTTATGTTTTATCCATCTAAAGTGTTTTATAACTGTTACGTCTATACAAAACGATAAATAACACAATTATATATGAAACATTAACGCTGCAATAACATTGTTTAATGTGACCCTGACCACGCCCCTTTCATGCAGCCCCAGTGGCCTAATGGATAAGGCACTGGCCTCCTAAGCCAGGGATTGTGGGTTCGAGTCCCATCTGGGGTGGTCGCTTTTTTTTTTTCCTTCCAATGACAGGGTCCTTAGTATAAATATTAATGTTGTAATGTTAATCACTCAATGCTAACCCCGTAACTGAGGAAAACGCATCTCTGGGACTCGCGGAAATGCTTGTCATCGTCTTTTACTAAAGTCACTGCAAGAATGAAGAACAGACACCTGTACGTAACGTTACTGCTAAGCGCGTTGGTCGTATCAGTGCAAAGTTACAGTAAGTCCTTTAAACTATTTACGTTACAGAATATAAAACTAGGTTTGCTGTACTCTGTGAACATATCATATCATAATCTTGCACAATTTAAAAAAAAATCAAGGTCATGCTTTTTGGAGTCTGTGTAAATCTAAAGTGAAAATAAAATGCATACATTTTATTTTAGCATAGCCTTTGCCTGTTAACTTGTTAGATTTGTATGTTAACCTGGTTTATATTATGTTCATGTTCCAAGAAAACTCCACAAATTCCTACTTATTTTATTTCCCACTGAATTATATCTCATTATTATCTAACCTATATACATATTTAAATAACTGTAGTAATGAAAGAGACACTTCATAATATTTGAAATAGAGATTGAGATAGTTCAAAATATTACCTTATATAATATATGTTATCTAACTCCATCCCTTGTCCCGCAGCAGCAAAGCTCAAAGAGGCCACTGTGTATTGGGATGCAGCCCAGAAGAGCGTCGTCCTGCAGGAGGGGGTGATGGAGGCTGACGGGGGAGCCTATGGGTATTTCAATGATACTTTGCTCCTGTCAGGATGGAGCATTCTGGAGATCAGTGCTGGTTATGGCAGAGGGGCATCACAGGAAGATGAGACCACCTTCTTCCTGGCTGGATACCTGGAGGGTTTCCTCACCGCTCAGTGAGTCCAAAAAGTCTAGAAAACATGGATTTAAAGTTTAATTTCAATCTTTAGCCCAGCCTTTCCAAAACAGCTCTATGCTTTACTCATTTTATTTAAAACAAAAGCATTTTTTTGTATTAGTTATAGAGTGGTGCTTACTGTGATAAACTAACACCAAGAAGTAGTAAACAGCATTGTCTATAGAGAATTTTAAAAAAAATCTAATCTGATTGATAAAATCGCCCTGTCAAATAAGAAGAGCATTACTGTATATGTTAATGTTCTTGTCTTAACTTGTCTTTTACAGGCAGATGTTCAATCACTACACGAACATGTATCCTCAGCTCATAAAAGATGAGACTGTGCTGATTCCACTCAAAAGATTTTTAAGGTAAGGTTTAGCAATGTTAGAAATTGATTTAATTAGATTCCTTTAACTGGGTGCATTTACCAAAGCTTTTATATGCAGTAAGCAGGACCAGTGGGCCAGAGAGCAGGTCAAACTGAGGAGAAACAGCGATCCCCTGTGGCACCACATGGGACTGATCCTGGCTCAGCTGGATGGTCTCCAGGCTGGAGCTGCACAGTGGGCCAAAAGCAAACAGAGAGAGGTCTGTGAGTGAAGAGGAGGTAAGAGACATGTCACACGATCACTTCATCCTCTGTCCCTCTTCTGCCCCTCAGCCTCTTTCAGTATTTGCCGTCCAGTTCTTAAACAGCATTGGCGACCTGCTGGACCTGGTCCCGGCTCTTACACCTCGCTCCAACTCCTCCTCGGGGCCCGCTGCTTTTAGGATGACAGGGATGGGCCACTGCACTGCTCTTATAAAGGTCAGAGCTGAGCTGTTAGCAAACATTTCACCTCCACATAGGCCTAATCACTCTAATTGTTACTGTTTGGGCTCAGCTAAACTGCGCATAATAGGCAATAGGCCTGCTGTCTTAAAACTTTATCCATTTTAAAAAGGAAGTTCAAACTGAATTACTGACATGGATTACTGCAGTTTACATTCATGACAATAAGTAATCTTTAGTTAAACCTGTCTGATGCAAATTGCTGTGTGCATCAACATGCAACTTTAATACATAATTTGACATTTGCGATGATGCCGAACTAGAAGTGTAATAAAGAAATCAGTTTAATTCTTGACACAATCCTTTCCATTAATTTAAGTTTGGAACTGGGGTGGCACAGTTTTAGCTCACTCTTGAGGGAATTGAAGCCCATATGAAATGCTGGGGCAATAATCACTTCACTAATGGACAGCCCTCTTTCCGGTTTAAATTCTAATAATACTGAAGATGAGGTGCTGGGAGTGCTCACTGGATTTTATCAAGTGGGTAATAATCTAATAATACTGACTTCTACCTGAGAGTGCAGGTTACTTAAATACTGTTTTACATACAATATATTTTTTCATGCTCATAGGTATATTTGTCTTGGATTTATTCTGACCTACAAAAGATAAAATAATAATAATATGGCAGCAAAATAATTTGCATTTAATCATCTATCTACAGCGGGGCTATTCAACAGACAGCCTGGGGGCCAAAACCAGCCTATCAGTCAAGTTGGACTGGGCCTTGGCCCATCTACCCATCAATAATAAATAAATAAATAAATAAATAAATAAATAAATAAATAGATAAATAAATAAATCTAACAAATCAATAATTTAATAGCAATTAAACTGTATTTCTGACACTTTGCAGCCCTAAATCCAACAGTACAGGGAAATGTCTGGCCCACAGACCAATAATCTTCAGAAAATTTGGCCCATAAGAATATATAGATGATCTACAGTATCTTCTGCCACACCTGCAAACTGGTCACTGTGACTGCTCCTCAAGCCCACAGTAGCTTGGAAAGGGTCCAGCCACCTGTGACAGAATTAGTAATATTTGTGAGAAACCTCTTATGGCAAGTCACACAAAAGTGTTTATGTTTTTACTATATCCTGTACGTCTATGTCTTTCAGGTCCTTCCTGGCTTTGAAAACCTGCTCGTGGGCCACTCCAGCTGGTACACTTATGCTGCCAGCATGAGAATCTACAAACACTGGGACTTTAAGTTCTCTGACCCATATGTTGCAACTGGGAGAATGTCATTTAGCAGCTACCCAGGTACACTATACCATAATCCAAACCACAGCTGTATTTCACCTCTACACACTTTCATTTACACATACATTTTTGTATATTTATGCAAACACAGCACTCAGCATTGTCCCTATGGGAGAGGCCTGTCAGTGTTCCTCCAAACACAGTCATGGTGAAATGAATTCCCCAGTCAAAAGAGTCATTATTCCACTAAGATCTACCGGGAGAGGGCCAGGCAATAGAAATCCTCTTACAGGCTTCATTGCTATCACAAAACAAGTGGTTTCAAGGCACTATTTTTAGAAACAGACAGGCCAAAGATATCGCTTGACTATATGAAAATGATGAATGAATGTCTGTCCTCTCTGGCCTTCTTAAAGTGGTAGCTCAGTATTTTCTAAATGTGATTTTATTGGAGACTTTTGGATATCAATGTTGTTTTTTAAAATAGTCAGCTCTCCTATTTTAAAGACCAAATCAGAGCATTACACACCACCTAACAAACACTTGCTGCTACAATAAACACTGAAAACCCTAAACTACTTTAAAAATTTGTGAAATATATTATCAGTAGATTGTTTTTTAAAATATGTACAGTAGATACATGCTGTGTCCAGTGTAGCTCAGTCAGTAAAACATCTGGGATTCAAAATAAAAAAAAAAGGAAAGGGTTGCTGCTGGGAAGCCGTAAAAACGAATACAGGAAGAAGTATTCTAGTATACTACTATTGCTATTACTACTACAACTACTACTACTCCTACTACTAATACTACTACTACTACTTAGACTATTTATAATACTAATGTTGCCAACATGTCTCAGATCCAGGACCTTCTGGCTTGCTACCCACTTTGCCACCAAGATTAAAAATACTTTTACTCACTTTAAGTAAAAGTATGTTTTACAAGATGTACTCTGAAAGTACTTTTACTTAAAAATTATTAATAATTAATAATAATGATAATAATTATAATAATAATTAATAATTTACTTTAAGTCAATTATTTTTAGTAAACATACTGCATTTCCTACATATCTAAGAATCATATGTCATTCTCTACAAATAATGAAACAAACTTTCAGTTTGGAGTTATGATGATTGAGGTATCCTCTGTCATATATCTTTGTGTAGGCTTCCTGACCTCTCTGGATGACTTCTACCTGCTGGGGAGCGGGCTGCTCATGACTCAGACCACCATCAGTGTCTTCAACGTCTCGCTCTTGTCATCGTTCAGTCCTCACAGTCTGCTGGCCTGGCACAGAGTCCGACTGGCCAACAGCCTGGCACGGACTGGCCAGCAGTGGGCGCGGGTCTTCTCCAAATTCAACTCAGGTACCAAGCCAAGAATGTCTCAGAAACTGTTTAGCTCTCCAGGAAGAGTCTGGGCAAGCCACGATGGATGATGTATGAATAAAGTAGATGGATTATGCTGATAACCTTTAATAAGCTGCATCTTTATTAAAATAGATTCATAGGGAGGCATGTTCTTTCTATCTGGGGTTAGCAGAAAAATATGACTTTGACTATATTATTTGACAGTTTCAGTGTTAACTTGTTGCACATTAATACAGAACAAACAAGAAATTCATAAATATAGAAAAGAGAGGCAACATTTAGCCTTTGTTTACCAGAGGAGAGAATAACATGCATGATTACAGTAATTTGGTCCAACGCTGAACTCCAGACATTTAAAGTTATCTTTAAAGTCAAATAGCAAACTAGTGCAGTTGTACTTCTGATGTGGGAAAAACACTGGCTAGTGTAATGTGTGCAAATGTAGTATTTTGCAGCTTTTTGGAAATGTTAGCAAAAATCTCTCCAAATGTACTGTCAATAAGATGTGTCATAACTAGCAGGTATGTTGCTGATGTGCAGTTTTGTAAAAATCAACAGATTTAGTTACCTCCACTTCCAGTTATATTTCAGCTCATGTTGCTAGCGAAATAACCCAAAAAGTAATTTAGGTGAAAATTATAGAAAAGGCCCTCATTATTTCAGTAGGCTCTACTATTGTGGGATATAGTGGCTTTGTGGCTCAGTAGATTTACCCCTGAACTAAAAGATTTCTGCTTCAAGGAATGCCAGTGCCTTGTTTGAGATCTCAATTCTCTTAGTGTGTTTAGTTTTTAGTATGCCTTTTGTGGTCTTGCAAAAGTGCTCTCAAACAAATTGCTTGAAAATTGACTCATAACTTCATAACATGATTTGGCAAATTCATGCAAACATGTCTAGAGGCAGGCCAATATTCCTCACATTTTAAAAACAGCTCCTGAAAATTCATGCCACAATAAAAAGGCTAAGCCGACTAATGCAAACTTATAACACCTGCTCAGTTTAATAGTGCTTCTTAGTGAATTCCTAAAATGCCCGTTGCAAGGCTTTGGCTGTTAAGTAATTGTAGCACAGATTAGACGAAAAATCTTTGACTTATACTTCCTACTGATTTATTTGAAGCCAAATAAAGCACATATTTCTAAGATGAGAAGGTGCAATGAATTAACCAGAGATGAAAGGAAAACTGCTTGTGTTATTACCTCAGTCTGGACCCAAACTCCTCACATGTAAAACATTTTGCAGGACAATTTTCCACAGAGATGAGACTGCTTCTCAAAGAGGCAATCCCTCTTTACTCAGCATTTGTATGTGTGTGTTAATTGAGAGCCTGCTTTGATCTCACACGTCACGTTGCTATGGCAGGAGAGCGGAGAGGACAGAGTGTACCGGAGCCTGTAGGCCCCTAATCACCCAGGAGTCCCAGAAGTTTGGAATTTGTTTCTTGTATTTAAGGAAAACTGTTAATCAACTAATAGAGTAACTCAAATATTGTTCATTGAAGCTTTGGCCTATCACATGCTGCTTACAAGGTGGTCTCAGGTTAGGAACAGTCTCATTGGCTGGTTGGTCTACACTGCTTCTCAACAAAGAATTAATGGCAGCAGATAATACAGAAAAAGTACTGATTCCAGTGCCAGCTAGTTATGCTTACACAAGCTTTTTACCTTGTTATAATTGTGTTTTCTCCCAAAAATATAAGTGGAGTTGTATTTTGTTTCATTTATTTATGTTTGAGTAACCCTGTACACTGATGCTCCGCCCTTCTCATCGACCCATTTAGCTCTCCATGTAGACATGTGAAGCCTCACCTTCTAAAGGACGTGTTCCTGTGCTGTTTGTAAAGCACATACATTCATTCTGATCATTTCAAGCATGTAATCCAAACATTTTCTACAAAGTGAATGTAACAGCTCCCCAAAAGAAGACATCTTTAATACATATACACAAGTGATAAAACATGAAATGTTAAAGTGTACGTCTCTGTACTTTTTTCCAGATTATCTTATTCATATAGGCAGTATATTAAAAAAGCCAAAAGTCTATTTTTGTGAAATTTACCTCAAAAACTTTACTTTGTCTATTATTTTCATTTTCAGCAGGATTTCTGTCTGAGCCAGTCAGCTGAAGTTTCAAAGCCAGATATTTTTTTGTGTGCTTCTACCACTTCTTTAGTGCCCTCGGGCCCATGCGACACTTGTTTATTCCTGTGTCACTTATGATTCTAGAGTAAACGCAATGAATAATTTAGATCATACTTATTATCCATATGTACCTTGTGTGAAAACATTTGCATAATTCATAATTATCATGGAGGCTACACAGCTGTCCTTGTTGATCTGCCAAATGTGTCACGCAGGTACATACAACAGCCAGTACATGGTGCTGGACCTCAGTAGGGTCACTCTTGGTCACAGCATCCGGGATGGGGCTCTGACTGTGGTGGAGCAGATTCCTGGGAAAGTCATGCACTCCGATCAGACTCAAGCTTTACGCAGAGGTGAGGAGCCCAGATATTTTTCTTTGCTGTTGTCGTCTTGTCATGTCAAATTGCACCACCCGATGGAGTCATGAGATATTAGTAATTTACCCTTGTGTTTGACAGGTTATTGGCCGTCCTACAACGTACCTTTTCATGCTGAAATCTACAACTTGAGTGGCTTCGGTGTGATGTGGAGGAGATTTGGCGAAGACTTCTCCTATGACCTCTGTCCTCGAGCTAAAATCCTGCGGAGGGATCAGGCCAAAGTTCACAACCTGGAGTCACTCAAACAACTCATGAGATACAACAGTGAGAGCAGCTACAAGTCAGCAAGTCCTGTAATTGTGTAATAGTGAATTAACATCTCAACTGTCTTATTTCAGACTACAAAAGAGACCCGTACACCAAGGGACATCCATGTAAAACTATCTGTTGCCGTAATGACCTGAGACAGAGAAGACCACGACCAGGAGGCTGCTATGACACCAAGGTGAGAGGTTAAACAAAAACAAAAACATGCTTAAAGAATAAAACATACATTTTCACTGCCTGCCATCCTAATTATTTTTCTGTTTTATACAAACAATCAGTCTGATAGATGATAGAATAAATGGCAATGTAACTATCTGTGAATGCAACTGGATTGAAATACAACCAGTTAGAATTCAAGTGGGGAACTACCTACAAGTGCAGAACTGCTTCAGACCCGAACCAATTTGAAAAACGTGCAACTAATCAGGAAAAACAAGGTATTGCATAAAGCCTGGCCAATTTTAAATAAAGAATAATGTAGGTAAGTAGGATTAATTTTAGTGGAAGTAAGTCAGAATGGAAATTGTTCTAGACTCTCTTAATTTCAAGTGAATGGGTCTGGCCAGGTTACAAACAAGAGCAGGGGTCTCGAACTTGTGGCCAGGGGGTCATTTGTGGCCCGGCTCCTCCTGCTGTTCGGCTCTTGGTATAATATCAAAAGCATAATATAATGTGGCCTGCAATTTTTTAAAAATGTATATATAAAATGTATATGAATTTATATAAAATATGTATATATACAATATTTATTTATTTATTTTTATATTTTTAGTTAAACTGTGTTTCTGACATAAAAATACAAATGATAATAACTATTTTTTACACTAAAATGTCTAAAAAGGTCAAAGGTACTTTTTTGGACAGTATCGTTTGGTTAATAAGTAATCACCGCTTATTAAGGTAAAGTCCCTCTTTTTCATTGCTGCTCAGTGGATCTTGTAAAAAGTGTGATTAAAGTTACGAACAACAAGGTAGTATCATTGTTTCTTGTGTAAAATGTAGAGTAACTATTTGTGGGTGTCCAACTCGCTGGGTTGGAGCATATACATGTGTACATTTGCTGGTGCCTCTGTGTTTCAGGAAAGGCCTCTCCATGGTGCTGTAAGCTGCTGCTGGACAGTGTTGAGAAAATGCAACTTAGATTTTAGATTAGAGCAGTTTCAGATTTTTATTCCATGGATGAAAACAGCACATTAAATGTTTCATAAACTGCAACGAGTATCTTTAGCTAAATGAGGTTTAGACTCAGTAAGTTAGATATGTATAATATTAAAGCTATTATTTCTCAAGTCTGTCCCTCCTTTTCCCACTAAATCACACAACTTGTCCCCCTTTTTGCACTTTTTGAGGTGGTCACCCTACCTATACCAAGACTGGAGGAGCAGACACACAGACACACACACACACAGACACACACACACACACGCGCGCGCGTGCACTTCATAACTTTGGGGCCCATTCTCCAAACCTGTCCTGCGCCCCCACATTACCAAGTTACGCCACTGTAGACAAGTCTATCACTGATAAACAGCAGCAGCAGCATACCACATCTCTCCCTTCTAGTCCTTCATCCCATCTCACCATTAAAAGTCAATAGGCTACTGAGTAAGTAAATATGTCTTTTTCTGATCATTTTTGAGTAAAACATTTTAGATACGATCTGAAAATGTTGGGCGGGTTTCGCTGATATCACCGTTAATTAGATGCATGTCCAGCGCTCCTTCTATTAAAACCTCTTAAACTGTTTTAAAGCTTTAACAAACGATATCTCCACGATCCTTGCAGGTAGATTCATGAAACAAAGACTGTCAGAAAGCTTAAAATCTTTTCTGTCAGCACAAGGTCACTGCATATCTCTGTATGTTTTTAGCTTTGTAAATGCAGCTGTGCATAGACACAATGTCATTCAATCACACAGTAGTTCAATCATCTATAGCTCTGTCGTTACACTGGAAAAAAAAAGTGGATTGACATTTACTTAAAAAAAAACTAGGAAAGGATTTCCACACTGAAAGTCCTAGTAATCTTTACTCAGATAACATAATTCTCATTTACACTTACTTTTTATAAAAAAAATCAAGTAAACCAATTTCACTGAGATTACACAGTAATAAGTCAAGTGTTAAATTAACACCGACAGTGAACATATGGTCCTTATGTATCCAGTGTTAATTTTACTCTTTACTCTGGTATTAAAATGTCAGTGTTAAATTGAACACAGCACTATGACACTGGTGAACAATGCCACACATGACCTGAGGTCTTTGAGATAAAAAGGCCTGCATTCTAATACACTCACTCCCATCATTTAATGGGCAGGGATTGAAGTTTATTTTTTAAAGTCACTTTAAGAAACATCACATTGCTGTGGAAATGCTAGATGCTGATTGATCTGTTATAAATAATGTAATAAAATTATGAACGTTGTGTTTTTTGTTTGTTTGTTTTGTTTTTTCAAAGAAAAGATTAAACAAAAAACCTTTCAACTGTACTTAAACTTCAATTATAACATGGTCCTGTCCACATCAGTTATGGTGCAACCATAACTCAGAGAAACAGTGACTCTTGTGTTAACCGTATACTTTTGTTTTTTCTTTAAAAAGCTGTGTTTGTGGGAGTCATGTTTGCACCATGACAGAAGTGGACAAGACCATGTTGTATATTGTAGCTTAAGTACAGCTGATAAGTTTCTTTTATTTAAATTTCCCAAAAACACATCCATTTGTGTTCTTGATACTCGTTTTAATTTTCTTTTCAACAGAAATACAATGCTCAAAAATTACATTTGAAGTGCCAGTCAAACAAGTGAAGTTTTCAACCACTGCCCATTAAATGATGGGAGAGGGTGCATTAGAATGAAGTCCTTTTTATCTCAAATGTGTGGCATTGTTCACCAGTGTCATGGTGTGTAATCTCAATGAAATTTACTAGAAATTGGCGAGTACTTTCTGTGAATATTGCTAGTAAGGTGTATTTGAATTTTTTTGAAATGAAAAGTATGTTATCTGAGTAAAGATTACTAGGATTTTCTGTGTGGAAATCATTTCCTAGCTTTCTTTAATTAAATGTCAATCCACATTTTTTTCAGTGTACCTCATCTGTGACAAGCGGGACTTTTAAGCAGTCCATGTCTACACTGAACGGGTCGACTAGGAACGTGATCGCTGGTCTTTTTTCCTGTAAGTCCTCAAACCGGGCCATACGGGCTTTATCCATTTTATGAGTGAGAGGGTAAAAAAAAAAACATAGAGGTATAGTTGTCTCAATAAAATGAAAGAATGCAAAACTCAAATGAACTGAGGCAACAATAAATGTATTGATGCACACCAAATTTGTGACCGCAGTTTTGCATGTGAATAGTTCAATCTGCATTTGCGGATTGCAAATGCAGACTGCAGCATTCATCACTTCTGCTCATTTGGATCTTTTTGAGACATATGCCCCACATTTTGAGACCCCTAGATTTATTCATAAAAATCCTGTTCCAATTACGGCCACTAGAGACAGTGTTTAACAACAGGGGCTATTTCCTCACTGTAAGCAGCTGCAGGACAAGGACAGATACCACTTTGGCCCAGAACAGTTGTGTGAACAGTTGTGTCCACCCAGCACCAGGAGCCCTTTGGCTTAGGAGAGAGTCCGCTTGTGCTGAGGGCCTGGGAGGGGGATTTACAGAGGGGTATGATTGTCCATCAATGTTGCCATTAGCAACAGAAAGCCAAAGGCTCTTGGGGCTGCGTATTTCATTACTAAATCCAGGTGAACAGTTTACAGAACTAGGTCTGTTATGTTCCTATAACTGCTCCGTGCAAAGGAGACAGTTGAGCGTATTAAATGCTGTGACACAGCACAGACACAGAAGGTAAATGGAGAGTTCAGTGCTAGTGGGCTCCTGAGTGGTTATTGAGTGCAATAAATATGTGGCTTACTAAAATATTAAATACGCAGATGCTAAAACCCATGTTTAAAGGATTAGATGCAGTTTGTCTAAAAAAAAGTTAGATTGATCTTCCACATGTTTTTGCTGCAGTGCTTGTCCTGCTGCTAACTTACAGTGAAGAAGCAGTGAGAGGATAGCCCCTTTGTTAAACACTGCCCCCAGTGGTCGTCATTGGAACAGGATTTATTTTGTGAATAAATCTAGTTGTCTCAAAATGCAGGACAAATGTCTGAAAAAGATCCAAATGCACAGGAGTGATGAATGCACAAATGGAGCGATCTGCAAATGTAGATTGGACTATTCACATGCAAAACTGCAGCTTTATAAATAACAAATTTATCATTTATTTGTGAAATAATTGTGAATAATATATTTGCAAATTTGAATTTATTTGCAAAAATTGCTGCATGCAAGTCACAAATTAGAGATTTTGAATAAATTATTATATGTGCATTAATACATTTATTGTTGCATCAATTCATTTTAATTTTAGCATCAATTAATTTTATTGAGACAAATATAGCTCCATAAAAAACAAATAAATCTGATGTGAGCTAATGAGCCAAATTCCTTTTGGCCAAGAGCTGCATGCCTCGTGTTCGCCACCCCCATACTAAACAAACTAAATGTATCATCTCAAGTTATAATAAGTTTTGCTAAAAAAAAACAAAAAACAAACAAAAAAAAACCCAAAACATTTCACTTTGTTACAGTTTATACCTGAATATTTATGTGGACCTCTAGTGACATGACAACACTAGATATGGCCCCTGGCAAATGTGAGTTTGAAACCCCTGAACTTGAGCAAAACTTTGTTCCTGAACACACTACAGGGATCATTCTTAGATGTTGGTTTGAAACCTTCCTCAAACAATATTACTTTTGGAAGAATAAAACTGAAAGAAAACAAAATCTGGCTGCTGCCTTTTATTTCTAGTAAACCTAATTTGCAAATTAAATTAGACACATCACATTTGATGTCAGCCAAGATGTCTTGGGGAGATACCCATGTAAGTGCACAATGTGTGTTTTGTTATGTTCTATTAGGCTTTAAATTACTTTTTAAAAGTTCCTTTTCGGGACAGTAAATATCATTAGAGCAGTGAGAGGACAGTAAAGAGATTACATAGCACTCAGTTCTGTCTTTACCCTGTTCGCTCTGGAATGGTGCAGGTGACGGACTACCAGATGGCCCTCCAGCTGGTCATGGAGGCGATGAACGGCCCAACGACGCAGGGAGGTCTGCGGCCCTTCTCATGGCAATCCTTCAACCTCACGGCTCATCAGGGACTGCCACACATCTACAACTTTAGCTTTGTGAGCATGAAGCCCACACTCTTTAGGCCATGAGACAACATACAGGAAAAAAAAAGCCTTCCTTCCATTTATATTTAGCTATCTTTAAATGTATGATATTTCTATAGGTGCACAAGAGACAGCATCCTTCCTTCCCTTATTGTTAGGGTTTTGATTAATAGACCTACAGCTGTAGCCTAGAACCTTATAATGTTACTTGTCTGGAAATTTGAGATCAGTATAAATATTTATTAACCAATTTGTAATGCATCTTAAGACTAATTCACTTAGGAAAGTGAAACAAGGAAATGTAATTATCTCATAATACAGTTGTAGCAGTGCTAGGAAGGTAAGCCTAATTTTATAAGAAAAACTTTATGACTTTTATAATAGACTGATGACTTGTGTTATGAACAATGCAAACAATTGATGCTGTTTGATGTTATTTCGACTTTTGAGAAACTGTGCTCCCCTCTTCTATGCAATTTTCTCTCAGGTTTAGTTTACATGCTGGTCTCATCTACTAAACTACCCCTATTATTTTTACACAATAAAGAATCACCTACACAACATAGAGTGCATTACTTGTTTTCCTGGCTGATTATTGTATGTTATATATTATTATATGCGCTTTACAAGTTTTACAAGGACAAGGCGCGTTGTTTGTTAAGTTAGATATTAATTACACTCCGGAAGCTGTACGCTTTCAGTAAAAAACTGTGATATTTTTATGTGAGATTAAATCGTATGAATAAATGTCAGTTTTTATCAATCAGTTTAGTTTTAATTATAAATTAGTTGATAATTAGGTGAAAAATAGCATACGGGGTGGATACATACGTTTTTAGATTGTTTGAGCGCTTTTATTTTGTAAATGTTTATAAATATCCTGTCGGTGCTCGTGGATGGAGCGGGTACGATGACAGTGGACAGGCTGGAGGCGGGGCGTCCTGTGTTGGTAACGGAGAGGAGAAGCTGAGGCGCCGGAGCAGACCTCGGACACACAGCGGACCCCCGTGCGGATCCAGTTTGTGTCTCTCGCGGCTGTTTCCAAATGGCTACGACCGCGGAGGAACAGCGGGAACTCGACACGACCCACGGCTGCCACCACCACAACAGCAACAACAATAACAACAACAACAACAATAACAACAAAGACAGCGAGGCGGCGGGAGAGAGCGGGACTTCTTCGGCCACCGCCTGCAGCACCACGGAGCCCGGCGGCACCGCGTCCCAGAGCAACGGCTCGGTCATCAACCCCAGCGGCGGGAACAGCGGCAAGTGGGTCCGGCTCAATGTCGGCGGCACCGTGTTCCTCACCACGAGGCAAACCCTCCTCAAAGAACAGACCTCATTCCTGTACCGGCTGTGCCAGCAGCAGGACCTGCACTCAGACACGGTGAGTCTGGGACACTTGAATCCACAGTCACACGAGTTCACCCCGGCGAAAAATAGCCATGGTTCATAGTTCGAGCTGCTTAGCTACTATCACAGCCTACAACAACATCCTTACATCCTGGTATTCACTACTGCAGTTTAAAGTTATGCCATTGGAAAAAAATCTAAGAGTTAGTAATAAGGAGTTCTAAGTCACCTGCATTCTTGGACTTGTAATAATGCTGTTGTTACAGTGCACACTAAATTATATACCATTAAACAGACTTAGTAGTATAGCTAATCTTTCAAATAGTTCACATAATATTTTTGTCCACACTGTTGCATGGCTGCCCTTTTTGTTTTTTTGTTGCAGTGTTTCTGTTTTTACTGTTTGTTTGACCTGACATGATTAGAGAATATTATACAAGAATATTAATTTATTATCAGCTAAGTTCGAACCTTTATGGAGGAAAAAATGTACCTGATGACAAGACAGTGAGCAGCCTCTAACCTCAGTCTTAATGTGTGACTGTTCTGTATGAGCCATCCCCTGCCCCTTCCCCCCTGCAGCTCTGGAGCATGCACACTGTTTATCTGTATGTGCACAGACAGCTCTCCCGCTCTCTCCTCTTTTCTCATCATTATTTCGTGGAGTGAATGTAGCTTGAGTCAGATGGATGAACACGTGCCCCCTCTTCTGCCGGAGCTGCACAGTGAGGAGCCGTACAGCTGGCATCTTATAGAGAGAGAGAGGAAAGCGGAGGAGTATTAAATGACGCTCTCCCACACACCGTAAGCTCATGAATGATGCAGGTTTCTATTATGGGCCAGCCTTTGATAATGATGCATGTGGCAGAAGGAAGACAATGGAGGGGTCCTGCACTCCAACCTGTGTCCTTACTGTACGTTGACATTTTGCTTGTTCGTGGGTAGAAACCTCCCATATCCAAAATGTCAGCTCTTTCAACAACTGTACGGAAATAAGCCCCTGGAGACGTTGTGTGGAAAGGCCCCTGGCTCAGCTGGATCCTGCTTGTGCCCTAATCCTCAAACAACCTCACATGTCTCAGAAATCTAAATATTTAGTGTCATAGAATGGAAGCGATTTGAATTTCCATCCTAAAATCAATAGCAACCAATACATCCCTTATGCTGTTAGACATATTGTATCACAGTAAATGAGCTTGTCTGTAATTAATCTCTAGGGTCAGATGACACCTTTTCCACTGTTTGTCTCAAAAATGGAATCCCTCCTCTTTGGAGTGTCCCGAAGTTTATTGGAACACTTCTCGCAACGATAGAAGGTCTAAAGAAAAGAGGTACTTGTTGTAGACTATTGTAAAAGTATTCTGTAGCAAGTCATAGAAATTATACAAAGAACAGGCCAGCTTCAACTTAATATTACCTATTACCATTACTATACAGTTGGCTGTATCTTCTTTTTTGCTTTGGCTTTTCCCCTTTCAGGATCAGCAAATCATCTGCTTTTAATTATGTAGTGATTCGCCTCTTCATGTCTATTTTTTATTCTGAGTGCAAATCCTGACGCAACCCTCTTATTTACCCAGATTTGGGACTGGCACAAGGAGTTCACTGACTTGTAACCCCTCATGGATGGATTATACCAGGGGTGTCCAAACTGACACATACTGAAAAAAAAAAAAAAAAAAAAAAAAAAAAAAATATATATATATATATATATATATATATATATATATATATATATATATATATATATATATATATATATATATATATATATATATATATATATACGCATTTCACTAGATGCCTTTTCACAACAATGTATTTATCCAGGGTTGGGAGCAGCACATAGTATGGCTTTTTTTTTTTTTTTTTTTTTTGTGGCACCACTAAAGAAATATAGTCACTTAAAGGTACTGTAAGCAGTATGCACTCGTACTGGTTTGAAAACGGTACTAGAGTCTAAATCAAAACAATGGTCTGTGTGTTGCCAATGTTTTTTGATTGGACGATTGGCAAAGCAGTTTTAGAACCTAAACAAAAAGTGTAAACAAAAACAGCTTGGCCATTATGTAAAATATATTTTTAATTGTTAATAACTAAAAACTAATATTTGATTTAAACATGTTTACCTCATATCTTGGCACACATGAAAATATATAAAATATATTTTATATATATTATGGCTCCTTAAGAAGCCAGATTATCGAGTCACTTTTCACTGTACACTGCAAATTTTCAATATCTACATTAGATAAAATTACTTGAATTCAGATTATTGAGAATGAACTGATTTTACTACTATTTGCAATTATAAATGTCATGGTAGGATGATCGTAAGAATTTTAGAAGATAAGGTTTCTCTCCAGTCTTATATCTGTAAACATGTACTGATAAGATCCTGCAGGCACATCAATACAATTAAAAAGGATTAAAAGATGGTTGATAGCTGAGGAAAAGTAAACAAAAATTAATTAAACGTTTGATATGAAAGTGTCAATCAAGCATTTAATAAACAAAATGCTCAGTGTTTTCTATTGTGATGTCCATAAGCGTTAAAATTGTTTAATTATTACAATATTTCATTTCACAATAATTGTGCCACTAAATTTTGACATTGTGACATTCCTAACTACTTCAAATTTTCTTGCATTGTAAGGTGTGAGCTCCTTAAGTTACACGGATAAAAGAATATGCAGAGTTTAGGCCTTCGCAAACCTCAATGTAGGTTAGGACTGCCCAATGTATAGCAAATTTATTATTTTTGCTGTAACTACAGGGCTGCCACTATTCATATCACTTTACTGCTTGTAATGCATTCTGTATATGTTAGACTTTTGACGCTTCGTCAAAACAGAGTCAAAGCTGAGTTTGTAAAAAATAGTTTGTCAAAGCAGTCTGACCAGTGCAAATTATAATAAGTTCAGAGCTTTGCACTTCCTTCATTCATTTTCTACCTCTACAGATGGGGTACATCTTAGACGAAAGGCCAGTCAATGGCAGGGATTTTGGATTGACACAGCAAATCATCTGCCTCCTTGCATGCAGTGATTTGCATATATATTTAACATAGGTTTTATGCCAGATGCCTTTCCTGATGAAACCTTTTCCATTTATCCAGGCTTGGAACCTGCACAGATTACAGTTAAACCTTTACTGGGGCAAAACAGATTAATTGCTTTAGTTAGCTTAGTTTACGTATTTTTCTAATATAGTGCAGCCGTAAAATAAAACCTTTCTATATACTGCAGTACATTGAACACATGTACGTGCATACAAACAGCAACAATGAGAGTATATGTATGAGTTACAGAGCCAAGAATCAGCCATTTGTTAACCTGACTACACTAAAGAGAGTTTTTTGCAGTCATGTCTGTTCCCACTGCTCTGCCAGCCTCTGTGGAAAGAATAGTCCCTTGTGACCTTCAGCTGCGACCTGAGAGGAGCTCCCTCCGCACCGCCCGGAGACACACACCAAAAAACTCTCTCTACTAACACACACTCCTGTCTCATCGAGTCCTCTCCTTATCTCTGCTCTCAAGCCGCTGACTCACTCCGTACGCCTATCACACATTTGTCATTACTCGCCGGCACCTTTTTCATACAGCTATCACAAACTCTGCAATAACCAGAGCCATCAATTGAATGTTTTATCCTGGAGGTCTAGAAATGGAGAGTAGGCAAAGGCTTTGGTACCTCTTTTAACAAGCTGCATTGAAAAACACAGCACTATAAAAGCTGTTTTTGAGTCATGTCGTCTACAGCTTCTGTCATAATTTAGCTTTACCACTAAGCACATTCATAATTGCTGCTAACTTTCAGCTCAGTTGCTAGAAGCCAAAATATGAATCACACTGAGGTTGTGAGATGCATACAGAGAGTGCAGGTTCAGTCACTGA
The DNA here is from genome assembly GCA_020698575.1 of Bostrychus sinensis. NCBI lineage: Eukaryota > Metazoa > Chordata > Actinopteri > Gobiiformes > Eleotridae > Bostrychus > Bostrychus sinensis. The sequence goes on along the minus strand of CM036260.1, from coordinate 10,274,989 downwards.
ATACTGAATTCTTGTGGATTTTGGTTACAAAATAAAACTGTCACATTGAATTTTGTCCTATATAGAGGTTATTTACAGGATAAGTGTTTGAAATAAGGTTTGCGTTCAAAAACCATAAATTAGTACTCGACAGCTGCGAGTCATCGAAGCGTGACTGATACAACAGATTGGAAGCACAGTTAAACAGGCAAGAACACATTTTGTATGAGGCAGTTTTTATTTTTTTATGTCTTATGAATAGACAAAATAAGTTTCTGGGGGATTTATTGCAGCCACTTCCCAAAGTTAATATTGGCTTCCTACCTGGTTTTTGATGATGTCCTTGATGTCCTTACTGACAAAAAGTGTATTATCTAAACATCTTGTTAAGGTGAGATGGTTCTACTTAAAATAAATAATGCAACAAAGTTCTACCATGGGACATCAAATGCGCCTTAAAGATAGAAGTTACTGAGCATTTTGCTTTACTTCACAAATTTGCACATTTTGCTGCTATTGTAGTGGCTCATAACTGCTTATGGCATTGTCCAAATTAGCTAGCGTAGCCTGTGGCTTTCTAAGTGTGTTCAGAGCAAACTGCAGAAAAAAGCTAAATTTCACCAACCAGTCAAAACCTTTTGTCAAGTCCCTTCAGCTTTGCCCAGCAAATTGTCTGCCTCATAAAATGCAGTCATGTGCATTTTGATTTTTATTGATTTGCATATTTAGTTTTATTTTTTCTGGCGCAACCAGCTCCATTTATGCGGGCTTAGTTGGGTCCAATCAGGCATAGCCATTGTTTTTTTTTTAGACTGAACTCAAACGTACAATCTTCACTTGTCCACACTACTACTGTGTCTAGATGAGGTGTTTAAATGCAACTAGTAGTACTGCTACATGCTTGATTTATATAATATTGTTAGTTTGTCATTGGTGTCAGATGAAGGGATGACATTGTGAGATGTATTATAATTCAAAAAGAACACAGGAATTTGTTTAAAAAAGAAATAGATTGCCATGTCATCCCTAGTCCAGCAGTCAGCAGGCAGAGTTGTTTTGTACACAGACCAATCGGAAGCTAAATCTGACCAAGTGTGTTTTCTTGTCTGACTCACGACTAAGGCAGGATTTATCCTAGAGTTACCCCCTCCATTTAATCTGCTGGCACTAGCATCCCAGCTCAGGGGCTATTGGGCTGTTTTTAAACCCTCACGCACACACAGTCTGCCACTGTCTGACCGTTTTAATAAGATTACCGGCACCTCGGTTGCCCTGCCCCCTAACCAAGGCAAACCCAGGACTCAATGCCACTAATGCCACCCAAGTTGACCGCACGCCTCCCTAAGCCAATTACATTATGTAGCTAAGAGTCACCTTTACACCGATATAATGTCAGATGAACAGGTGTAGCAGAGCAGCGCCTTCCAGACGATAACCTCATAATCGCATTAGTGCTGATGATTAAAATGCCTTGATTCATATTACATATTAGGAGGATCACACTGAGCAGCTTTGAATGGCTTGTCACAGTAAAACACACTGTCAAAATTCATATCACACACAAGACATGCTAGTACTTGCTTTATCACTTTTTCAAATTCACAGGACGGTTTGTTGGTATTCTGTTTGAATATATTGAACAGGAGTTGTACAAACTTGCCTTAGCTACATAGCATCTACTTAGGATACTTAAAGGGGGGAAAAACACAAGAACAAGTCATATATATTTTTAATCTGCAAGCCCAAGATTAAATTCAGACCATCCGTCCAACTGAATGTGTGATGTGCTGGAAAGCCTCCTTCGTCAAATATGTCTCTGCCAGTGGGAAGTGGATGGTACAGCCAGACCATCTGTGAGGTCAGGAAAGAGGCTGGTGTGTAATCATTTCCTTAAAGCAGATTTGGTTTAAAAAAAACTGTGTGCATGTTATCACTACGGTAGGGGAGTGTTTCAACAATACAAGAATGAAAATATTGAGCAATCGTCCAGAGTCATTCAACCCAACTGTTTACACATGCTTGAGCAAGCGGCAGTATGCAGGCAAGTGGGTACGATGGTTTGTTTTATAGTAAATAGGACATTTCAGAGAAATTCACTTTTTCAGACAGCTTTTAATACAGAATAAAGTGTAGAATGCAAGAAAATAAAGTGAGCATGCACACAAAATGTGCAATATAAATTATTTACAAGAACATATTTGTAAACCATTAACTACTGTCCCCTTTACATTATGCATTGTGTTGGCTTATTTATTACTGCTTAGATGCCTTTCTTGCTTTTTGCTAATCATAATATCAGGCATACTATATTATATTTAACCTTTTTTTGTGGCCCAAGTTTTTAAAATAGACAAAAATTGTTATGTACACATTTTTACACATCCTGTTTTTTTTTTTCTTATTTTTCCTCTGCACATTTTGACAAACATATTTAAAAATAAACCACCCACACCAAAATACAGGCAAAAAGACATATCTGGTTTTATTTTAGCAGTGCACATTTCTAATATCAATATTTCCAATATTATGATTTTTTTCCCCATATATTAATAAACACTACCTAGAAAACTTAGATTTAATACAAGGTAATTTGTATCAATTGATATAGTAACTGTATCATTACATCCCTTTTATGAATACATTTCTATACAATTCTGTTGTTTTGGCTCAGCTTGACCATCATGGGCCATGTCGGTATATGGACCTAGGAAGGATGGACAGTGACCAGGGAGAAAGTGAGATCTCTCCTGACAATGGACAAGATGGCAGTGATAAGCAGCATAAACATCACAAAAGATGTTGATTGATATTATGTTGCTTGCATGGCTAACTCTAGATGTTAACATTTAAACAACTGTTTACATCTGATTTGTCATATAAAATAAAATAGACTGGGGAATTTAAGACATGGAAGTCCTTGTAAGATGGACAAGCTAGTCTTGCTGTTGCGATGCAGTTAACTTTGCTAACCACAGATGCTAACATCTGACTGGACAGTAATTTCTGAATTACTCCATGATACTTCATACTTCATTACTTCTGTGCTTTACACAAGGAAACTACTATTTCATACTCAAATAGCTAGCTTCAACAAAGTTACTTTTAAATATGTGTGTTTTTTACCAGCCAAGTAGCATGCAGCCACATGTGCACGCTTCAGGTTGGTCCATTGCAAAGGAAAACCTGATGGGGTTTGTGAGAGGGAGCTCTGACACACTCAGAAAGTGTTGTCATGCCCACACTGTCAAGTCAAGTCACGTTGATTAGGCGTTGGTCTGTTTCTCCGCTGCAGTTCCTCACGTTCTTGATGGTGGGAAGAGTTCGCATCTTTTTAGGCTCAACACTGAACACTCCAATCATACATAAGCTGCCTCCTGCTTATTTTTCCTCATCTTTTCGTCGTTCACTGTCCTGCATGACAATCATGGAAAGCTAGTGGTTTGATGCATCATCATATAGTGAATCATTTCTAATATGACAGCATTTGTGGTACATTTTCTGACATTTTCTTTTTTGGCTTGACATATCTCATTTTTTTGCTTTATCATAGCTCACCAAATCAATGTCTTGTCAGTGGAATAAAACAGAAATATACATGGTTTTATTCACACCTTACATTGTTCATAGAGTCACGAGAAAGAAACTACCCATCTAAAATCAATAAACAATTTGCAATGTGAAAAAGGGCCCAGTCCCATAATGGCTTCCTCCCTTTCTAGCGTCTCATTAATACATCATGTTAACTGTTTAACTCCTGGGTTAATGCTTCTAAATGTCTGTTCTGCAACATTCGGGATCATAAACTTTATTGACTCAACTGATTTTAATGGTTACACTGAGAAGCAGTTTAGTTATATTGATTTGCAATGTTTATTTACTACACGTAAGAGGCTGACTGTCACCCTTAAGAACTAGTACAACATAGAAGTAGGGCTCTCTTATAGTAATTTATCACATTAATTTATTATATGTCAAAATAACTAACCAATCATGACCTTAAATCAAATTGTAGTGCAACAAGATTAAAAAAAGGCAGTTTTAAAAACAGTTTAATCAATAGAGGTTAGTCCAGGGTGTTATAATTGATATTATATAATATGATATTGAATTTTTACTATGCTAAAAGGGCATTCAGATTTTGCAAGTCACATTGTTATTGCAATGTTTAAAGGTACTCTGGCCACATTTTCCAATCAGTCCACGTGCCAGTCACATCCCCAGGACCAATAATATATACAAGAAACTAAGTTTTATTATATGATTTTACTCAAATAATGCGGACATTTGCATAGTTTTGCATAACTTTTTATTTGCTAGTTATATATTACCAGGGATTACAAAATAACACCTGACTAATTGCTTAAAAGATTATGTGTGATCAATTTGCAGTTGAACCTTTGTAGAAATCACATTTGGTCCTACCAGCCTCTAAGAACAACTATTACATGTGAGTGTAGAAACTGTAGCTTGAGGCTTGTAGTGTCCATTGCCGCCTCAGCAGCCATAAAAAATTAGTCATTTGAAAAGAGCTGGTTGCCTTTATCACCATCTTCCATCTTGCTTACCCTTATAGCTTTTTCCACTCAGGAAAGCTTTGGTGGTTTAGAAATCATCTTTGAATAACATCTCAACAAGCTGTTGCAGCTGATGCTCTCTGGTGAACTGTGCTAAATGGTGTCTCCTCTTGAAACAGTCATCACGAGGAGAAGCAGCAGGAGGAAGATGAGTGTGTGCATTGTGGGAACAGCCCTGACATAACAGCCAACTCGACTTAGCACTACTAGCCCGAAGGTGAAGGCAAACTTAAGCGGCCTGTCTACACACGTGCAATAACAAAGTCACCAGTGTAATGTTTAATAACAGTGACTGTGGAGCGCCACCTGCAAAAAGGCAGAGGCAGGAAGCTCTGGGAGGAAAGCAAAGAGCAGCATTGTATATGCGTGTGATACTAAGCAAAAGGGTTCTGTGGGAAAAACAGGAAAGCTTGGAAAACAGGAAAATGTCCAATTTAATAAGCATTTTACAGGTGTACCCCAAAAAATTGCATAGACGATTCAGGCAGTGCACAGAATTGTTACTCTACAAATTATTTTTTTATTTCCGCAGACATTTTGTCTGTTGGCAAGATAACTCATAAAGTAATCATCAGATTTTGATAAAAAAAAAGAGAAAAAGTCAGTTTTGGATCTGGAACAGACATTTTTTGAAAGGACTTGCACCTTGCAAGATAGGGTCTTAAGGGCCTTGTGGTTCAACAGATAGATAGCCTATCTATTATTGTAAAACTGGGCCAATGTTTTTTGAATGCTTCTAATTGTAGTGTCTACTGATTGAAAATGTTAGCATGTGCATTTTAGCAAGCTTGCAGAATTGTATATTTGCCTGCAACAATATAAATGGAAAGAAACAATAGCTTTTGCATAGTGAGGTTGACATCAACAAGACTTTGGTGACAGTTACAGTATATGGGTATTTTGGTACTTTCTAGTCATGGAAAAGACAAATTTCAAAAATGTAATGTCCTGAAAAATATCTTTTCTATGCTATTTGAGATTTCACCCTAATTTTGGTACTTTTCTAGCTTTGTCACAATACTGTGCACCAGCTTGTCTGGCATACGTACTCACTTTAGCAATGTTATTGGATTCCATGTGGCACACATTCATGCTTTGCATATCAGATAAAGCCTTAGCTGCTTTGGATGCCTTCCTCTCTGTTGTTTTTAGTATTCTGGTGGCCAAGTTGGCTAGGCATAGGCTGTTGGTTTTGTTATCCGCATTCCAAAACTGAGATAAATTAAGATTCCTTTTTTAGTAAATTGTATTAAAATTCAGAAATTCTGCATTTAGTTATAAATCTTTCTAGGACTGCACAATACATTGCAAATTTATTGTTATTGCATTGTCAATGGTCCATATCCAAATAATACTTGAATTCCAATCATGGCCTTCCCTGTGACAGACTTTTCATGTCAGAATAATTGGCCAGTCAGGGTTTAATTAAGTTGTGTTACAAAACATTATTATTATTAGCATCAGTCAAACCAATGGCTTTTATTTCTATATTTTATTTATTTGATCAAACTTAAACTATAATAAAGTATTACAAGCCATATTGCACAATAGTTATTGTAGTTGTTAATAATAGGCAATGATAATTTTAATAATGTATATTCCTAGAACTTTTACTATTGTGCAGTTACACCTCTAATGGGTAAAGCAGCTCTTGATGAAAATAAATTAAATAACAATAGTTTTTTGTTTTTTTTTTGTTTTTTGCTAACAGGATGAGACCGGAGCCTATGTGATTGACAGAGACCCCACCTACTTTGGCCCCATCTTAAACTACCTGCGACATGGCAAACTGGTTTACAACAAGGAGCTGGCTGAAGAAGGTCTGATATGAAGTTTTGTTTGCTTTCTTCACAATAAAAAATTAAAATACTATTTTTGTGACATCTAATATTTTTGTGTTCTTTGGTTCCAAGGCGTCTTGGAAGAGGCAGAGTTTTACAACATCACGCCACTCATCAAACTCATCAAAGAGAGGATCATAGAGAGAGACTCCAAAGCCACACAGGTATAAGATGGGGGCTGATATGAGGGGTTTATGTAACACGTATACACAGATCTAGTAGAGCATAAACAGCACTGCTATTATTAATGAAACCACAATAGAATATATCCCTAAAGTGTAACTCTACAGTACTGCATGTTCAGCAATTGCAGTCTTTAAATATCCCCGCTATAAGTTGAACAAATGCCTCCTTTAATGCAGTGCCTTTGGACTTTGTTAGTGATTTCACACTTCTCTGCTTCTACTAAAAGGAGACTATTATGTACCAGGATATACTGTTGACCACTCATCATACTAGCTGTACTCTTATATAATATAATTGTGTGGGCTTTACAAACAACACCCACTTCCACTGCCTTCCACTGTATTTTACTGCACACACACTGGTGTCATTTGCCTAGAGGTAAATGTGATGTGGGGCCCTGGCATTTGCACTAAAAGGATGCTGGGTTGTAGGCAGCCAACAACTATTATGTATTTTTAGATTTACATGCGCTACCCACATTTCTGTTAATTGTGTCTATTTCTTACCGTTACACCATAGAGACCAATATATCAGGTGTTGAAACTGAAATATTTTTATTTTATGTCAAGTATTAGCTAATTTTCCATGTGAGGACAGCAACACATCTCAAAAAAGTTTGGAAAAAAGTTTACCTAATGAAAAAAAATAGCGGGAGTGAACATTTTCCAACTAATTGGGTTAGCATGCAACATTTCAGTAAGATGACGGGGTATAAAAGAAGTTAAATCTCCAATTGTGGCATAAAAACCTGCCAATTATCTGCTGTGGCAACCCCTGAAGAAAGAGAGAAGCCAAAAATGATTTTCTTTCATTAGAATGCATACTATAATGAGCATTGTACATTTCTCATCATGTTTTTGCTTGACCCTCTTTCCCTGTCCCCTCAGCAGGTCCCACCTAAGCACGTGTACCGGGTGCTGCAGTGCCAGGAGGAGGAACTGACCCAGATGGTGTCCACCATGTCGGACGGCTGGAAGTTTGAGCAGGTCAGCGTGCGCGCCTGCAGAAAGCCCCGCACCGGACTGCTCTGGACTGTGGGTTGGACTCACGCTGCTGCTGACCCTTCAATATTGACCCTTTTGGCCTGACCCCTTGGCCCTGACCTTAGCCCTGTTATCATACACAACAAAGAACAGATCACAGTAGTCAATATTTCCTTATTTATAATGCAATTGAAATGCTCTTATGCTAATGTATTTAATGCTAATTAGTCATCTATATTATTAGTTCATAACTGGTCTGATTTTAGATTGCCCCACTTAGATATTTTTCTAAATTATTTTACTACGTCTTATATGTCACTTGTATTTTAAAATCTGCAGAAATATTTTTTATAATAATAAACTATATTTAGGCTAACCTATCCATTTTGGGTCACCCGTAGATAGTGGCTGTTCTAAAAAAACCTGGTCATGGAAACTCAGAAGGATTTTTTCTGGATGTATGAAGGCTAAACTAGGGCTAAACCTTGTTTAAACTAGATTATTTTAAAGATTACAGATTAAAGCAGTGATAGTAGACTAGGCCTAAACTATGAGTTATTTATTAGGATGCATCACAGTTTTAATTGTCTATCCCCTGGAAGACTATAATATTACAGATAAAAATAATTGTTTGCAGATAACCATAATAACAATACATATGTGATACATTGTGCAGTCCAAGATCACAATAAACAAAACATTATGGTTTTAAAAATTAATATAGCATTATGACAACTTGTAAATGTTACTTCTCTGATGAAGTAGTGGTACCTTGATCTCCAACCCAGATCTACACGGTCTCAAAAAGGTCAGCTCTCTCACATAGAAACCTAGACTTTCAGACATTCAGTTCCCCTCTTCCCAAACCTTCAACTCTCCCACCCCAAAATTCATTGCATGCAAGCTTCTTTACGCTTTGCGCAGTCTCCTGTGGAAGCATATTTTGCCACTGCCCCCATGTAAATGTACCGAGCTGCTTTTTGTGGAGTCCACTTCTAAATGTGTGCAGCAGGGTGTCCTCTCTGTGGTCAATTTGCATGACGGCTTTAGTTTGGGATTTTAGCTCTTTCTGCAACTCTTTGCTTTTTTATCTTAAGGTTTTTTTATTTCTCACTGATTTTAATTTAGCTTTTTTCTTGTCTTTCTATATATTCTCTTGGTTTTACACGTCTTTTTAGATGGTTAATATCGGCTCATCGTACAGCTACGGGACAGAAGACCAAGCTGAGTTCCTATGTGTAGTTTCTAAGGAGCTTCACACACCAGGGTCTGGACTGGGCACAGAGCAGAGCCACAAAACCAAGGTGAAAATCCTTTTTTTTTTTTTTTTGTTTAAAGAAGGATGGGATTGTCATTTTATGTATTCCTGTTTTATGTGGGTATGTGTATGCACTTGTCTCAAAAGCTGCACACAGACCTGGCATTCAAATCTGAACAGAAGGTGTAAAAAGGGTAAATCCGTCTTGTAAATGTCTCGTGGTGCAGTAACTCCTTATTCTCCACATAGGGATTTTGTTTTCTCTCTTGCATACATTTCTGTAAAGTTACTCTTTACATTCATACCTGGATTGTTCATTACAGCAGAGTAAAATTGGCAGAGTTTAGTAGTCTATTAAGCTTTAGCATTTTATTCCTGTCTTTTTAATAGTCTGGATGTGAAGAAGGCATAGATTGAAGAAGTGTCCAGATTGTCAATTAAAATAAGCTAAAGGTATAATTTGAAGATTAAATGTGCTAAAACATTTAATCAAAGCATGTACTATAAGCTTTTTACTGTCTTTAAGCACCTAAATAAATACATATTTTACAGAAGTGGGTCAGTGAGGCAGCCATTTTGGCACATGATGAAGTGTTTTACAAAAATGTATAGAAAAAAGCACTGTAGTTTAGCACAAGAGAGAACAGATGTAATGTGAACTCACAAGAACAGACAGATTTGTAATGCAAGGTCTGAAGTGGGCTGTTGAAGTGCATGTGAGTGTGCTGTGAGCCTGTACTCTTCACTGAACCAAATGTCACACGCCTCCAAATGTCATTCACAAACACTTCCACTTATCATTCACACTCCTCTCATACTGCCCTCATACTCTCATCCACTCCCTACTTATGGAAATAGATTCACGTGTCTATTTTACTTCTCAACCTCTGTCCACTCACTAACACTCATCAGCATGTTCATTTTTGGTTGTTTTGTCTTGTTTTGTTCTATATTATTTTGATATATCCTCCGCCCTTCATTGCGTTTGAAGCCGGCCGAGATGCAGGAGGAGGAAGCGTCGAAGGAGGAGGTGGAGGAAGAGGGAGGGAGAGAAACCACACCAAATGAGTGGCTTAGAGAATGAGGGAGTCATGTTTCTGTGTCCAGAGTGATGCAGGACTCGGTGAGGAACTGTTAGACTGCATATGTGCTAGTAGTAGATGTAGTAAATTTAACTGTTGTGTGTTTGTCTGAGGTATCTGGGGTTTCCAGGGTACTGCATTGTTTTGCTTAAGGTATATACACCTTGTGCCTAAGTGCATTTAGTAATAATAATGTAACTGTAACTAGGGGTGTAACAATACAGTAACTATATTGACTTATCAATTTTGTGATCCCTACGATAAAACTATATTGATACGTATTACTTTGTATTGAATCGTATCGTTTTCTAGGAACTGTATATCGTTATATATGTATGGAGAAAAAATTGCGAATATGTTAAAATAAAACCAGATTCGTCTTTTGTAATTTCTGTGTTTTTAATGAAGAAAAAGTTATATTAAACTTAGTGCTGTCAATCGATTAAAAAAATTTATCAGATTAATCACACTCTTGGGCTGTGATTAATCACGATTAATCGCAATGTATAACTTGATAGATTTTCCATGTCAATATGCAACGTTTAAATAAAAAAAAGTCCAGAGAGGTTGAGTGTGTTTTTACTTGGATAAAAAAAATACATCTCAGAAATAACTTCTGAATATTGTGAGAGAGCCTTTAATAAGTCTGTGTAGTAACTGAGATAACAGTGTCTGCAGAAATGTGCTCTGCATTAAATCTACTGCAGACACCTGAGCCTGTGCTCTGCTCCTCTCAGCGCCGCGGACAGGGGCGGGGCATGATCACCTGTCCGCAGTGAGGCTGCAGCTCTGAGTCGAGAACTGATGCTTTAGGGAAAGAAAAAAAACGCAAATGAATGGTTTGTAGGAGTTCGCGGCTTGTGGCTCCATAAGTTCAGGGAGGGCCATGGATCGCTCACCGCGGGTCCAGGACTCACAAAAAGCACAGCTCCCAGGAACGCGCACGGACAGAGGTGAAAGTGAAAGGAAGCGATGTAAAAAGCACACGCAACATTTATTAGTAAAAAGTTTTACACGAGACTTGTGAGGGGAGGGAAAGGAGAGGGCTGTAGTGCAGCGGCCAAAGCAGTGGACTTGTCCTGAAGTCGAACCACAGGCAAACGTGTGTGTGGCAGCTGCTCTCTCTCCTCTGTGGACGCACGGGTCGTTCACCGTGAAAACAAGTCAATGTTGTGATATACGCACATTTCCAAGACGGTCACGCGCCCCCAACACGGCTTCATGCCCTCCAAAATGCTTTGAGAAGCGCTGCTGTTACGCAAAACAGATCGTGTGATTAATTTGCGTTAAAAAAAATTAACGCGTTAATTTTTTTTCTATTATTCGCATGCGTTAACGCGTTAACGCTGACAGCCCTAATTAAACTGTGCTTCGCTCTCTGTCTGCTGGACACAGTCAGCCCCGGCCATGATGCTAGATTTGAGAGCATACTTTTATGATTTTTGGCAAAAGTTGCTGTATTGAGTGTATCAATATGAAGGTGCTGAATTGTATCGAATCATATTCTAAATTAGTCGATATCATTCTTAAATTGGTTCAAAACATTTCTAATCAATATATATCGTCTCACTGCAAAAACATATCGTTACACCCCTAAATGTAACTCTATGTAACTGTAATGTAACTGAACTGAACAGAGCGTTCTAGAAGAACACATTGTAGATGCTATGTCTGCAAAGAACTGTGGGCATTGTTATCTTAATTGTAATTGAAAATATGCATTATTGTTAATATAAATGCTAATGTGTTTGTTGGCCAATGCAAATTAGCCTTTACACTGTAGCTAAAGCAAAAGCTAGCGAAATTACACCCACAAAACATTTCTCACATTTGAAATGTATTTAAATATTTCATATGTAGTTAATTTACATCTTTCTAATTCTGTTCAAACAGTGATGTAAATAGTCTATTATCAATTCTAGCGTAGTGTGCTCTTATTAACCAATGCAGTGATATGGAATACCCCTGACCTTGTAGTTTAGTAGTAGTCTTAGCTGTCCTCTCTGGTCTGTGTACATACATACAGCCTCAGTACTGAATCACATTACACCACTCACACAGCAGACACACTGACACAATTGTATATGTTTACAGTCATTGTGCATGTCTCATTCTGTTGCCATTACCATCTTCCTTATCATTACCACAGAAAACCCATAGCTTACAATAGAGCATCTCATATGTCTGTATAATATTTTCTTTGAATTCACATTTTGACACAGCGTTTTCTTTTTGGTTTGTCAGCTTTTCCAGATCCATGGGTCCCGGATGTAGGAACCACCAAGTTTCATTTTTATCAAGGTCTATTATTACGTGATGTATATAGTGATGTATATTATTACATGTGTTTTGCCTATCGAATGAGCAGACACAAAATAGATTTGTAGCATAGTAAATATCAAAATATAAAACCCTGACACAAAGGTTAGTCGCAGTATCCTTTTACAGATCAACAAAACTATTTAGAAGGACAATCATACTATGAATCTTAGTAAACATAACCAAAGATTTTGATTATTTCTGGTCAGTGACTGTCAATTGCAGCAGACTCTACTCAAAAGTGAAATAATAAAAGTAAGAGAAATAAGGGATGTTGGGAGTTGTTGAACAGTGTTCTTGTATTGATATATGTCCTTAAATAATTCCCTGAGAACAAAGAAGCCCAGTTTAGCACTTTGCATAATGTTTATTTTGCATCTACTGCATGTTATTAACCTGTAAAACCATCCTAATTTATTTTTTATTCTGTACAAAAGACGAATCCATCCCCTGTCAATTCAAGTTACATTTCCTGGAGATAGAACTAATAGACAAAAGCAGAATTAACTGCCTTTAGACGAACACAATTTGAAAATCAAACAACCAGAGAAACTATCTTAAAAACCCCAACCCATTTTAGACCAAAGCACTGGTCAGCCAGGATTCATTTTTGGCCGAAATAGGTCAAAGTAGAGGTGTTACAGACCCACGTCACTTCTTAAAAAATCTGATATTTTTCAGAGCAGGCATAGTGTTAGTATTATCAATAAGCTAAGTAGCTAATATGGCTATGTTTACTAACCAGCTAGTTAAAAACAGTGGACTTAGATTATTTGTACTGTTTTACTAAAAGGCTGTAAAGCTAATCTAGTTAGCATTACAACTGCTATGTTTTCCTAGTTTCTAAAACAACAGTGGTTCATTTGCATTTGGCCAGCTAGGACTGGTATGTACGTAACATGGTTCCCAAGTGTAGGGTCAAACCCGCCCTTGAACATTAAAGATGCATTTGTTTAGCTTCTCCCTGTAACTCTGACCATTGCGGTTATTTGTGCCTGTGGGACTTCCCCAGTTTGTGTCTGACCTCTAACAGAGACCGAGCATCAACAGGAAAACACTGAAATACTCCCAGGCAATAAGCCAGTAGTTATAGTGTTAGACAATCAGAACGAATAATAGTTGGTAATTTTATAACATTTTGATAATGTTTAGAACAAAACTAGCCCCTACATATTGTCATAAGTGTATTTGTGAGTGTAAAGTGTACAAACCATTTTATATATAGGGATAGAGTGAAGTTCTGAAAAAACCCTATTAGCCATTAGAGGACTGTTGTACGTTGTATAGTGATCATGCAGTTACATAAGCTTATGATAATCATTACAGACAGCTCTAAATGGAGGCAGAAGACTGACAGACAGGTTAGCTCTCGTTTTGTAACATCTTTTTTTTTCAAAATCATTCGGTGCCTTGAGTTCAAACAGCACATCAATTCTAATGTAACATACATTTTTAAATAGCTGTGTTAATCTTACAATGGCGGTAGGGCTTGTACATTACTTCAAGTGTGTTTGTGCGTCTCGGTAAACAATACAAAGGTGCATGTTGGAGGAGAAGCACATGCTGCTCCTGGGGAAGGATCCAGCTGTTTTATATCAGTCTTTTTAAAAACTATTTTTACATGTTTTGTTGTATAATTTATTGTTTTTGAATGTTACTGATAAAGGGGTGTTAATGTTATTGAGTGAATATTTTTTCTACCTAAGGTTATGACTATAGCTTTGATCACTGTCTGGTGGTTTGTAGTTCACAAAATGCAACTGTACGTCAGCTTTTATTTGCATGACAAGTTATTTTATTTTGTACATGACTTGAATATTTTTATTTCAGTACAACAGTTGTGTTTATATGATATCATTCCCTGTTGATTCAGTGCAAAAAAAGACCGTTCAGTAAATGTTCTGCTAATGCTGGACTTTCTTCTGCTGGTCATTTGTATACATACATAAAACAAAATGTGACACATGAAATGTAATGTCTCAGACAGACCTTTACTGGCTTCAGAAAACACTACATTTTGTTTCCATTCAGCTGTACTTCATCAGGACCTCAACAACCTACAACAATGTGACAGGTCATTTTTTATATGAATGAATGTCACCATTCTCAATAAAACTTGGTCCTGAGGGTTAAAAATTGTTTGTCTTTTTTTATTTATACCTTTGTTGGTATAGTATGAAAATAAAGCATAAAAACACATAATTAAATGTTGTATATTAGCATAAGATGAAAAGTGTAACAAAAGAAATCTATAATCTTCATCTATCATCGCTTATTTCTATTAGGGGTAGTAGGTGAATAATTAAAATTAGGTGCTTGTTATGGTATACTGTAAAACAATAGGTCTTAACAAAAGTCTCATTTGTAGAACAGCCCATGGTTTCCTTCAGGTTGGTGCTTGCTTTTGAACCGGCAGCATCAGCATTGGGAGTCAATGGGAGCCTTTCTTCTACAGAAAAGTACTGAGTGTGTTATCAACAGTGGCCAGGTGTAAGTATTCGGGCTGGTCACTTTCAGAGCCCACCTCCTGGTCTTCATGGGCCTCAATGGACTGACTCAAAAGTGGCTTCTTCCTCCTGATGGACCCCCTGGAGCGACGGTCCAGACACTCTACAATCATGTGGGCGAGATCCTGCTGCTGTCGCTGGAAGTTCTCTCTGGGAAAGGACAGTCAACAACAAGAATTTAAAGTATGCTGGTAAAAAATAGTTTTTTGCTTATGGCTAACAAATGCCTCGTCTTGTTAACTCTAGTGGCCACACACACAGATGCAATTTTGAGATGTAAATTGAACATGAACATGAAGGAACAGGGTGGAGCACTTCGCACCCATTTTTTTATTTTTGAAAAAAGAAAAGGAGGTCTACATAGCACTTATCTTGAGTGTTATTTTTATTACTTAAATCAAGCACTGGTGTAATCAGAAACAAGACAAAAGCTACAGCCAAAATGCCATTTAATAACCTAAAAGCTAATGTATCACTTACGCGGTGGGTGGTGTGGGAAGGTCAAAGTTCTTCCCCTCTTCCCCTGTTAACCAGTAGGTCGTCTCTGTTCCTTTACCCTTAAAAAAAAAATTAAATCAAACAACAAAGTACATATTTACAGATGGCCACTGTTACTTTGTATTTTTACAAATAAAAAGTTTGCTCACCTTCAGAAATGTCTCTCCTCTGTATTCATACTCAAACTTGCAGTCTGTCCTCTTTAGGATATCAATAGTGGGCTGACTGACATGAATCTTCAGAGCTGGAAAAAGAACATAGATGATTAAATTAAGATGATTGGTCGTCTCTGTAATTACCTAGCTGCATTGTAACACTAACGAGAACTAATTTGATTTTACAAACTAAATATGGGATGGGATAAATGTGTTAGGGTTAGGGTTAGGACATTTATTAATTTTGTGTACACTTACGATGTCCTGTTGACTCCATTCGGGACGCTGTGTTCACCGTGTCTCCAAATAAACAATATCTGGGCATCTTTACCCCAACTACACCAGCTGCACACGGGCCTACACACAGTCAGAAGTAAATGCCTGCTAATATATAGAATCAGAACATGAATTATCCTTACACAGCAAAAAATAAATTTTTTAAGAAAGTGAAAAAAGTCCTATTTCAAGTAAAAGTTATAAAAAGGAAAAATATCATGTCTAGCAAACCTGAGAAAAAAAAATCTTATTTTGAGAGAGTATTTTCTAGCCATTTCTTATGAAGATATTTTTTGCTAAAAATGAGTGATGTTGATGTAACAAGCTGTAAAAATGTTTCTGATTACCTTTCACCAACAGATTAAGAATATTTATCCCAATTTAAGATTACAACAGATTACCCAACTTTCTAAATTTAAGAGCACACACAGCATATATAATAAAGGCTTTTTAACTTTATGAGAGTGCCTTGGGTATTTTGTGGTTTTTGCACACACAGAATATGTTTAAATTTGTACTCATGAGTAGTCTTTATGAGAGTAATTGTTACTTTTTTTTGCAATATAACAGTACTTTTACTTGAGTGAAAATGTTTGTACCTTGCCAAGTCTGGTTAAAGGAGCTTCTCAGTCAGTTATCAGCATGGCACTGGTCTGTGCTCAGTAATGTTGTATTTCTTTTGATGTTGTCTTATTTTTAGATTTTTTAAACTTTTGATATATGCAAGTATAGTTGTATTTCTACTTGAAATTAGAAAACCTAGCAATATTATGAGCACAAAATTCTTAATGAACACTTGCCTGGAAATTCCAGACTCACCGCTGTATCAGTCTGGATTTTCCAGGCAAAATGAACACCCCTTTCTTAAAAGTCAAATTTAACTAAATCTATTCATCCAAAAAGAAAAATTTTGCCCAAATTTTACCATGAAGAAATTTTTCTTCAAATCTAGTCTTGTAATAAGAACAACTTGCTTAAACTTACAACTGATTTCTTGTTTAAGTTAATAGAAAAATATTCTAGTATTAAGAATTCTATCCAAGCAAAATTTGCCAACCCCATTGGCAGATTTTTTTGCTTGATATAAGAAAAGTTGTTTAGTTTTAAGACAATTTGGCTTATTTCTAGTAGGGCAGTTTTTGCAGTGTAATTAGCAGAGGTGTACCTGAATGCACCCCAATGCGTATCCACACTGGGATGCCAGGCAGGTGTCTAAGCTGGAACGTCCCCATAAAAGCCAGTATGTCCAGGGCCATGTGGCAGATGTCCAGGGCATGTCTGTTTCCATTCCTCCTTGGTAACCCAGAGGCCACCATGTAGGCGTCCCCGATGGTCTCCACCTGAGCATGGACCAGAGGTCAGAGCTGAGTCTCATGTGTTGTGTTAGTGTTATGTCGACTGAATGTGAAATATACATTTCTAAAGCTTGTCATTTAGAAGTACACTGGGTTCATCAATAAATTACTTGCTTGCTAATTTTTGTTCTCGTTTTTAAATGTATTTCTACCATCAAATTCAAAATGAGTTTTTACTATTTATGAAATGGCGCTATGTCTCAACACTTGGTATGTTGCTTATGTTCTTATGTGGATAAACATGTATTTATGAAATTTAAAAATGTTTGCATTCTTTTTCAGTTCACATTTTGCACAGTATGACAACATTTTTGAATATGCCTTTTTAAAAATTTGTGGTTACTTTCAAATTTTTAAAGTATAATTTGAGTCATTATGCCCCTCCTGATCCCACCCTTGCACTTTATCTTTGTGCTCAGAACAAGCAGCACACTGGCTTGGGACCCCTTGTGGCTAGGTTAATAATTATTTCTTGTTTTCTATGTTTGCTTATTCCCTCATAATTCTTAGTTGTACATGAAAATAGTGAGCCAATAAGTTAAAAACATTTTGCCAGCAATGTAATAAGTTGTTACACTGTTGGCCTAGCATAAAAAAAAAAAAACGGTTGAAAATGTAATAACTGCAGCCTATAATGTAACAACACTTCAATAGGACTGCATTTCTTGTAAATAAGATGTTTTTAGGTAAAGTCCTTGAGAAAGTTGTATACCAACAACTTACTGACTTTTTTCTGCGGAACAACTGCTTTGATGATTTTCAGTCAGGTTTTAGGCCCCATCACAGCACTGAGACTGCTCTTATTAAAGTGACTAATGACATCCGCCTGAACACCGATACAGGCAAAGTCTCTGTCTTAGTTCTGCTGGATCTGAGTGCTGCTTTTGATACAGTTGACCATGTGATTCTGTTACAAAGATTAGAGGACTGGGTAGGTATTTCTGGTACTGCCCTAAAATGGTGTAAGTCCTATCTTGAAGACAGGAAGTACTTTGTTGAAATCGGTAACTGTGTTTCAGACCAAATGGCCCTGACCTGTGGAGTGCCCCAGGGGTCCATCCTGGGACCTCTTTTGTTCAATCTTTACATGCTCCCTTTAGGTCAATTAATAAGCAGCAATAACATATCCTACCACAACTATGCAGATGACACTCAGCTTTACTTCTCACTGACAGCAGGTGAATATGGACCTGTGGATTCACTCTGTCACTGCATCCAACAGATCAATGAGTGGATGAGAAAAAACTTTCTCCAGCTAAACACAGACAAGACTGAAATAATCATCTTTGGCCCACAGAAACAAAGACAAGGTGTCTGTAGTCACCTAAAAACTACAAGTCAGGTTAGAAATCTCGGGGTAATCATGGACTCTGACTTGAACTTCAGCAGTCACATTAAATCTATAACATCAACAGCATTTTACCATCTCAAAAACATTGCCAGAATCAAAGGTATACTGTCTAAACCAGACCTAGAGAGACTTATTCATGCGTTCATCTCCAGCAGGTTAGACTACTGTAACGGTCTGCTCACTGGACTCACTAAGCGAGCTGTAAGACAGCTGCAGGACATCCAGAACGCTGCTGTTCGGGTCCTGACCAAAACCAGGAAGTATGACCATATTAGTCCTGTCCTCAGGTCTCTGCACTGGCTTCCTGTTGCTCAGAGAATAGACTTTAAAACAGCTCTGCTTGTGTACAAGTCTCTCCATGGCTTAGCACCAAAGTACATCTCTGACCTGTTGGTCCCATATGAACCATCTCGGACTCTGAGAACCTCAGGGACAGGTCTTCTGCTGGTCCCAAAGTCAGGACTAAACTCGGTGAAGCAGTGTTTCAGTTTTATGCAGCTAAATTCTGGAACAGTCTCCCTGACGATGTTAGACAGGCCTCTACTCTGACAATGTTCAAGTCCAGACTTAAAACTGTTCTTTTTAACTGTGCATATGCCAACTGAAAGTGTTTTATCTGCACTCTTCTCTTTTAATTTAATTTTAAATTGATTCTTAATTATACTCTTTAAATTTGATTTTATTGTTTTAATTGTGTTTTGTACTTTTAAATTTGCCTTTTATTTTCTGTAAAGCACTTTGAATTGCTCTGTGTATGAATTGTGCTATACAAATAAACTTGCCTTGCCTTTCTTGTTGTTTTTATTTACTTATTTATTATTGCAGTTTTGTGCAGTTTGCTCATCAGAAATAGCTTTAGTGGATGGAATAGTAAATTATTATTGTAAGAGCCAGTTTGTGAATTTCTTTCTTGTACAAAATGTTCTAGATTAGAATTCGAATATAATTAATTTGTTTAGGTTTGTCTGTGAAGCCTCTTAGTCTTCCAAGCTGTCTAAAACACACACACACACACAAAACAAATCTATATGTTGCTAAATTTCTATAGTTGAAATTCTGTGTTGAAAATATTTCTGAACTTACTGAGTTAGATTTCTTTGCAGACCCTAACCCAACCACAGAGGGTCACAGGTAAAAACCTATGCCAAATCAATATGCAAATTACTGCACACAATTGCAAATTATTATTATTAAGGAAAAAGCCAAAGGGTAATTTATTTAAATTTATTTACAGACCTAAATAAAACTCCTCCTAGCTTTTTATAAATAAATAAAACATCCTGTAATCATTTTTTGGATGTCAAATTACAACCCCATGTTTGGGATCCATAGCACTTAACTTTGCATGAATGCGGTGGTTATTGTGTCCTATCTCTTTTTCTTTCCGTCAGCCTTGCATTTACCTTGTAGACATCATGGTGGTCCACGATGCTGTCAAAGCTCTTGTAGATATCATTGAGCATGTCCACCACCTCCATTGGCGTGCTGTACTGGCACAGAGTGGTGAAGCCCACAATATCACTGAAATATATGGTCACTTCTTCATACAGCTCTGGCTCCACCGCACCAGTCTCCTTCAGACTCTTTACCACTGGCCTGCAACAACATGCAAATGTACTCCAGTCAAGCTGACCTTAACATTTGGATATTTCAGTGGACTCTGAGTCTGACCCCGGGAGAAGCATGAAGTTGAGGTAATCAGCTCGGTCCCTCTCTGCTTTGTAGAGCGCTGTCCTCTCCTCCACCAGATGCTCCAGGTTTCTTGAATACATCTGCAGCCGTCGGATCATGTTATCCATGTAGCTCTCATTGTCATGGTTATGGATTTTACTAGGGCAAAGGAGAAGAAAAAACAGCACTAATAAAACTGAAAGGGCGTTGTGTAAAATGATGTAGTAGGCCTATAATGTTTAGCAAAAGAAAAACAGATTTTCTTAGTAACAATCTTCACATTTGCTTATGTCTAAAGCTTTTTTTATATTACTTGTGTATTAAATATTATGTACTTCACACTCTGATGCAAGACCTGTGTTTTTTTGTACAATTTTTAAATAATTCAGTTTATACCGTGGTTAAAAATTCAATATTTATTTTAAATGGCATGTCACTTGAGATGTGTTTTTTTATTTATCTATTTATAAACAACACCATGTCCCTAGAAGGCTACCATACATGTAGGTCTCCATATGGTATGTTGTTTCCAAGTATTTATGAAAGTTTAAATGGATTTAAAAATATAAAATAATAATAAAAAAGACACCAGATATGAAAAACATTTTGATAAAAAATGTCCACATAGCTTTTTAGGAGCACTAAGAAAATCAAACCTATATAAAAATGATGCTAAACCAGGTCAGGAGATTTTGGAAAACACACAGTGGTAAAAGTACTTAGTTACTTTACTTAAATACAATTTTGAGTTTTGGTTTAAAATAAAAAAAATGCCATAATGCCTCTGTAGATATGCAGTGTACCAAAAAATAAAACATGCTGTAAAGTTGTACCCATTTGAAACATCAAAATAATAAAGAGAGAAGGCATCACCGTTGTATTCTTCTGCACTGATTTGTAATCAATATAATCTGTACAATTCTTCATCACGATCCCTCACACTTAACACATTCATTAGTTGTCAAATATGTGCAAAATAATTTTACTTTTTACTCGCAAGCACATTTCAAAGTGAGTACTTTTATCCTTTTACTTATGTAGAAAATTTCATGTGCTACTTTTACTTTTGTAAATGTTTGCTCTTTTATCTGTACTTTTACTTAGGTAAAGAAATTCAGTACTTCCTCCAGCCCTGAAAACACACCACAGCTTTAAAAGAAAAATACTGCTGACATTGTAGATTACCTTATGTTCTTTTCCAGACAGCATTCCACCTTCTTGAAGTCCGGCCTTCGGTCTGGATCTTCATCCCAGCAGCTTTTAATTAACATGTACACCTACAAGACAAAAATAAAATTACTAACAACAATAAAGATATACTTTAGTGTCTGTTCAAAGACATCAGACCTACATCATACTCTGTCTCTAAAGCTGCATCCAAGTTAAGGTCAGGTCTGAAGATGGTCACCCCTGGGTGCTGCACTCTGGACAGCTTTTCTATTGGAGGAGCACAATAAACCATAATTGATGATTGTACAATGAGCTGAATGGTGGGACACTGAACAGCTGAACGCCTCACCTGCTCTGTCTGAACAGCAGGCGGTGTAGAAGGTACATCTTCTGAGGACTATCTCCTGAGCGATGATGGCAAAGCTGTACACGTCACCTTTCTGGGACGTGCCCTGTTTCCTCAAATGCTCTGGCGCAGTCCATAAATCTGAACAAAGAGAGAACAGATAAGAATAGAGCTGAATATGTGAACATATGGCTAATTTTAGTATTTTAGTACAAGGGCTTAGCAGTGCTAGATTTGTTTGGCCAGCTCAAGTATTTTAGGTCTAAAACACCCTTCCTTTTCAAATGAGTTCTCACCAAAATTATTATTATTACCTAATCAATCATAACAATTTTCTAAAATATTGTAGGTTTTATTGCGGGCGTTTGGTTTGTCTGCTTGGCAATGTACAGTATATCTACAAAATTTGAATACAGATATACTTGCAAGATGTCCAAGTCCAACATTAACATTAAATGTATAGCTAAATGTTTAAAAGTTCTTTATTTGATGGAATGACTTACAGGGTAGCCCTAAGGTCTTAAAATTATTAAAAAGGTTTTAGATTTGATGTTGCCAAAATCAGGGCCTTAAAAGTGTTAAATTGTATGGGCAGGTATTAAATTTCATTTATCTAGGTCTTAAATTGTCAAATTGGAACATCTAAGTCATGTTTTTTCAGTGTTGTACTCAAAAATATATCTTAGACCAATACTTAATTAGTAACAACAGAGAAGTGTGTCTTTTTTTGCAAGTTGGATGTGAATTTGGCAAAAAATTCTATTGACCCACTTGACTCTGTCTTTATTTAGTACGTTTGTACTAAATAATAATGTTTAAAAGGGCCTCATAATGTTACAGGCATAGGAATAAGTGTTGCAAAAAACATCCCCACAGTACAGTAAATAATGTTACCACTGAAATTTATGATTCTGTTTTGAGATTTTTAATGCAGGACTGGAGTTATTTCACCTGTGTTAGACTTTTAAAATAAAACCAATAGGTTTCAGAAAGCAATACTGATATTGTATTAGTGTAAAATTTATACAGATTATTGTTCTTTTGCTGGCAGTCTTAGCATTATGAGTTAATCTAAGTGGTTTTAAAAAGTCCTAAAAAGGTCTTAAATTTCACGAAAAAAAAAAAAAAAACTGGAGCTACCCTATCTTAGTATTTCTTAGTTTTTTGACAAAAGAAAACAGCAAAGGTAGTATTGTTCCAACCCCTGGAAATGCAACAACATAGCTTAGCAATGACCAGACAAATTATTTGCACAGAAAAAAAAAATCAGGATGTCTTACCTCTGCCTGGGTTCAGTAGTGCGTTGCAGCCAAAGTCAGTGATCTTGACCACCATGCGGTTGTCCACTACACAGTTGGTGGATTTGAGACGGCCGTGGACCTGGATGTCACTGGCGTGGAGGTAGGACATACCCTGGAAAGATACATAAGTTGATGAAGAGAGCCCATTAAAGGAAAATACAATAAACTTAGTCTTTATTGCCCTCCTCAGGCAAACTGAAGATACTGCAGTCACTGTTCTTTTTCTGTGGTTTCTAGAGACAAAAATGATTTCACAGACAATGAAAAAAGCATAGCAATCTCAAATAACAATAATAAAGAAAATGCTTTTATCATATTTAAAAACAGAGCAAGGCAAAGGTTACAAGAATTTAAAATAACCCTAAGGCCGCTGAAATGTATTAGCATGGTAAGAAAGAAAGTTAGAAAACAATCTACACACACACAATGTAAAACTGAGGCTGTAGTTAAATCCAGAAGAAAAAATGGAAAGCCAAAAAGTAAGGCATACACAAAGCTATATAGTACATAAGGCAAAACACTGTACGTAAGGCATACGCAAAGCCATATACTGTAGTACAATGCTGACTCACCTTAGCGATGTCGTACATGACAGAGATCTTGAACTCCCAGTCCATGAAGGTCTCTGGATAGGACACCATGTCGTTTAGCACATACTACAACAAGGACAAGAAGAGGGCACTTGTTCATAGAAAATACTTATTGATGTACAGTGTACAATGGGAATTTTCATACCATATGCTATTTTTATCCAGTGAATAATAGTAAATATGCTATTTCTCTTTTGTCCATAGTTGTTTTTTGATATACACTCACCATTAGATACATCTTTTTCACAGCTTCTAAATGCAAATATTTATACAGCAAATCACATGGTGGCAATTAGGAATGCAGACATGGTAACTATGTATAATACGGAAAACAATGATTTATGTAAATTTGAATTTGATATAGTTTTTTATGCCAGAGACGCCTGATTATTTTAGAAATTGCTGATCTGGGATTTTCACACACAACCACTTTACTTAGAAAAAAATTGAAAAAAAATCTGTTTCTGATAATCTGTTTCAAGTGTAACTTTTGCTAAATTGAACCACTCTGGCCATTCTCTTTTGACTTCAGCGAGGCATTTTTACTGAAAGAAATTCTGGATATTTTCTTTTTTTTCCTCTGTAAATGATAAAGATGGTTGTGTGTGAAAATCCTGGTAGATCGATGTATTCTGAAAAACAGCCTGTCTAGACCCACAACTATGCCATTTTTAAAGTCACTGAAACCATTGTTCTTCCCCATTCTGATGCTTGGTGAGTGCTTCAATAGCTTTGTCTTTATATATCTGATATCCTAAATGCACTGAGATCCTGCCATGTGATTAGATATTATACATTTAGACTATCTAAAAAAGTAAACAGTGGGGTATATAACATGGACTTTCTAGGAACTGAACTAAATGTTGTTGAGTTGATGTGTGCATGCCATTAGTACCCTGAGTGATCCCCTCTCTCCGTACTCAAACACTCCAAACACGCCCTGGTCAAACTTCACCGTGCCATAAAACTTAGTCAGGTTGTAGTAGTCGATATGGAGCAGCTGCACAGACAGTTTGTCATCACCGTCAAATAGGGACAATAATAATGTTCAACCAGTCAGTGTTACGCAAGCCACTTGTTATACAGTGTTATACAGTATGTGTGTTACCGCATTAAGCTCTATCCTCTGGATTTCATCGAAGTTTCCATCTGTGTCTTTCAACTCCTTCAGAGTCACAATCTAAAAAAAGCATTACAGGAAACCAGTGAGACTGGTAAAGGAAAGCCTAATATTTTACGCATACAGTTTCCTCATCATTACCTTTTTATCATAAAGGGCTCTACGGATCTTAAAATTCTTGTTTTTCCTCTCTTTTTCAATCTAGAAAGAGAAGAAAGAAAATCAGATCTCAAAGTATAAAACTTTTAGACGTTAGTTGTCTAATACAAAGTATAATGTAGATATTTTCACCTTGAGGGACACGACATTAAGTTCATCTTCTTCCAACAGCGTGACAAGGTCAGAGTTGATGTGGGACCAGCGCATTCGGAGATGCCGCTCTTTCCTGTTCTGTCTGATTGAGAAAAATACAAAACAATCCTTAAAGATTCAGTGTCTTTATCTTATTTTTAAACAAGATACACTTCTAACATTGGTATATATACATATACCAATGTAACTATGAGTCGTGATTCACAGCATTGTTATCATGTGCAGAAAATTTATATCGATTTCACCAGTTCAACACAACTTGAATATTTGTATTGCAATTCTGAGAAGTTATGTTGTTTAATGTAATTCAAGTCACAATATTCTACCTTTTCCCTTTGACTTATTTCAACGCAGGAACCAAATCAGCCAACCTACAGTTAGGTATTAGCTTGTGATTGCTAATTGCTATTGTAAAAATGTATGGATATTACTTTGGCAATGGCCATCTGTTTTAATGTCTTTTATCTTGTTTGGCTTTCTTAACTGGAACGCAGATGTAAAGTTTGTCTTTTACCTGTAGAAAATGAAGGCAATGGTGGCCACTACCACCACAGTCACGGCCAGTACAGTCACTAGGATGTCCTGAAGCGATGGACCTGACATTTGTAAGTAATGCAGTATTGTAATCATCAACTTAAAAAGACATGCTGCGATATGTGTTCAGCATTGTGTCTTTACCTTTATCTGGGTGTTCGTTTGGGAGTTTCTTGCCCCAAATAAATGCAGGGTTTTTTTCCACCACTTCAGTGTGTAATGTCTCGGTGTCAAAAGTGAATAAGGTTTCGTACTGCAAATAGGAAAAAGAAACTTGCCAAAACAAACATATACTGTAAGATTTAAATGACTCTTAAATGTGTGATTAGTACTCAGATTCATACTCTGTTGCTAGTGGTGGTGTAAATGATAGAAAATGTCACATCTCTGTTCCCATGCTCATCCAGGCGGTACTCTCCAGCAATTCCTGCAGTGCCAATGTTGTCAAAAATTAGATTTAACTATAATGTACAATTAGTTCATTTTCTCAAATATTCCAAGCAAATATGAATACAACATAAAATTATTTCAGTTTACAATTAGACAGGTAGTAATAGTTTATTGGGCTATAATGCATCAACATAAAAAAATGGCTGTATATGTATTATATACATGAATTTGATCAGCAGCTTAATTTCCTATTGCATTTTAGCCTCCAAAATCAAGTAAGCACTTTCATTTTATTTTCATTATTTGGAAAATATTTGGCATATTTGGTTTGTACTATAGTTGTAGTACTCACTGTTCTAATTATTTTTAAAAATGTATTTCATGAAATATTGCGCATGTAGTGGTGTACAAGAATTCAGGCGAGGATTGCCAAAATCATATTGTAAAATTTTAAAAAATCGCAATATATTATCTTTGTTACATTATTATAATATATTGAAATACAATATATCGTATTGCGAGACTTATACTAATATGCTCTAGTAAACTGTATTGTGTACATTTCCATATATACAACATAATATAGGCTAACTGATTTTTAAATTGTCTGGATTAGGTGAAAAAGGATGTGCCCAAAGTTACTATTTAGCACAACACAGGGCTCTAATAATGAATTTACTCTTTCTTACTCTTGCTGTCATAATTAATCATCATAAATCTGTTTTTAGGGCTCAGTTTCCAACAAAATAGAACACTTAGGGCAGTTTTGTTTAACTGTATGCTGTCCTCAGATCATGACTTTAACCAGTGAAGATATTGTTACTAGCATAATCTTTTTTGTCTGTGCATGTACCATTAAAGGTGGTGTTCCTAAAAAGACTTCCAGTCAAGGGAAGGTTCTTTTTCTCTATCTGAGGCTCCTGGACCATCTTTCTCATCACTTCACCAATCAACAGCACAGAGTCATGGTAAGCAGCCATATAGTCATTCATCTGGAGATAGAACGAGAGGCGTAAAAAACATTAAAAGCCTTTGGTTTATTTATTTGTTTTTTAGTGAATGTGTCTGTATGTATCTTACCCTATTGCTGTCACTCAGGTTTGAGTTGATGGTGTATTTCCTTGAATTGGGCATCGTCAGGACAAGCACATTTCTCATAAACGGCAAAGATGTTGCGTTAATGTAGTACTCATCACTGTGGAAATATGGAACGGAACATAGTAACACTTTAATAGAAATAACATGAAAATAAGTTAAATTCTTGTGTCTATTTGGTTTCCCTGCCTCCTAGTGTGCATGGATTTGCATATTAATTTTGCAGCCCTCTCTTTATCTCTCTTTATCTAGGCTTAGGGCAGCCACAAAAAGTATGCTGGCATGTGACCGCTTGTGGCTGGATTATCAATTTTTTTATAAATAAAAAAAGTTGGAGAGGATTTAGAGCAGGTAATGGTCCTACAGTTATGAAGCATATAGCACAATAAGTAAAAAAGTATGCATTATAGATAGTATTTCATAACATGTAGCATATTCTATAGAATATGCTACCTATAGGTAGGTACACTGCCCACAGTGTCAATCTAAAGCCCAACAATGATATACATTTCCTAATATAAATACCGTATTTTCCGGACTATAAGTCGCACTTTTTTTCATAGTCTGTCTAGGGGTGCGACGTATAATCAGGTGCGACTTACATACAGTATTAAAATATTTCACGTGTTCATTAGAGGGCGCTCTAGGCTGTGTACCAGCATCTGCTGCACCTGTACCACTGACAATTTAAAATGTAAACATTACCACTAACAACTTAGGCTATAAAGACAACTGAGAAAGACTGGAATAATTGGAAATGGAACTGATGCTGAGTCTGACGACAGCCACGCAGAGGAGGAAGCAGTGCTTCGTCTACCTCCAGAGTTGTTCAGAAGCGACACTGAGGATGAAGAATTTAAAGGATTTAGCGATTAGGAGTGAGATGGTGAGTTTGATGAACTTGTTATATTATGTTCTTTATGCTATAGTTATGTGAATAACTGTTAATATATTGCGTTAACATATGAAACACCTATTCAGTTCGTTGTTTATGCTTCATGTAACTGAATAACCATTAATGTGTTACGTTAGCATACCACACACCCATTCAGCCTGTTGTTCTCTATTCTATTATTACTATAACTTGCCTTTCAAGATGAAATGTCTGTTCTTGGTGTCGGATTTTGTAAAATAAATTTCCCCCAAAAAATGCGACTTATAGTCCAGTGCAACTTATATATGTTTTTTTCTTCTTCATTATGCATTTTTTGGGTAGTGCGACTTATACTGCAGAGCAACTTATAGTCCGGAAAATATGGGAAACTACACTGGCCCCCACTTTTAGTTAGACTCTCTCAAGAATGACTGCCAATAACAAGCAGAATATTATATCCAGAAAATTCATTGAATAGAGTTAACAAATGAATCATATAAGCACATAACAGATACACCTGGGGGCCCTCTAATGTCTGTGGAGCCCTATGCAGATGCTTAGTTTGCCTATAGGAAGGGCCGGCTCTGGTAATCAGTGTTCAAAGCGATTTAAAAATAATAAACATATATACATATATGCTATAACCAAGGACTTGTTCAGCAAACAAGTCTAAAGTACTAGGTGGTAGGTGGTGCACTCACTTGTAAAGATCAATGAGAAAAAAGAGGATATCGCCATTATCTGCTCCTGGGATGCCTCTCTTGGCCTCTTCTACATCCGCCGGGGACCCACACATGATAAACACTGCAAATGGAAAGACAAGACAAATAGTCCTTAGTCAGTCTGGACAACAGTGAATCAATACTGTGCACTGGTGGCAGGGAGAGGCCAGACAGGCGCATCACAGAGACTCCAAAACAGGAAGGTACTTTTATATGTTAGGGTTATGATACTGAATGACATAAATCTGCAGTGCCTGCTCTGATTACCTCGCCCAGTGCCCACTGTAGTTTAATTTAGGCAGTACTTTTTAAAAATGTTTTATTGTTTTATTGACAGAAACCATTACAGTTATATGCCTTGACTTACAGAAGAGAATAAAGCAATGCATCACCTACCGACATATGCAGCTTTGATGTCAAGTCCAAACCTATCTACTGTATGTTTCCATATTGTTATCTCATATGGTTATAAGCAATCATAAACCATTGGCTGCTCTTTCTAAGCTACACAGATGGCTACAGAGCTTGTTTTTGGATTTCAGTGTTTTTAAAATGACTGCCAATGCATTACTGCGCCAAAAAGCCTCTCCAACCACCACCAAACACACCACAACAATCACACTAACACATTCATACAGTAGGCAAAGTGGGTGAAGTGTCTTGCCCAAGGACGCAATGGCAGTATACAGTGCTGGTAGATGGGATTGAGCTGCTAACCTTCTGGCTGGGTAGAGCAACTTGCAGTATGTAATATCTAAAATAAGCACGTGGAGGTCAAGTTTTGTTCTGTTGAACCTACTTATTCCAATTTCCATATAAATGTCTCTGCCAACCTTGAAAGTTAATAGTAAGCTCTATGTAAGCCATCATGTTTGTTGTCATGCTTGCTGCACAACTAAAAGTGGGAATTACAAAGATCATTAAATAGATAAATGTACCTGGTTACAGTCTGTCAACTTGCTGTTTAACTACTGCATACTGTACTGTCAATTATTCAGAGAGGAACATTATAATATAAAATTGGCTTACAGTTGTTTGTCCTGTTTACCAGGGCTATGTGATGTTTCAGCTCCTCTGGTTTGCGTAAGGCTGTCTTTCTAATTTTTTTTACAAATTCCGTGGTGTCTGCATCCAGGGCATTGATGTACCTGCCAAAATAAAAACAGATTGGAAAAAAATTAAGTAATGCGATGGTAATTTTACCGCTAGGTGGCAAAATTTGAGGGGTAGACTCTAGAGCAGAGCACGTAGGGATTTGGAAGTCATTAGGCCGCCATCTTGGATCCTAAACTTAACAGGTAAACAAAGCAATGTAGCAACTTTCAATAAGGTTCACGTTGGTTTTGGTAGATTATTTTCCTAGTAATGTAAGCACTAAAATTCTCTATTCTTTAAGTCTTTAAAGTCAGAAAGTTGACAAGATTTTGCAAGAACTGTAAATACTGCCGTTCTAAGTTTTAAGCTAATCTAATAAGGTCGCTAGCTAGCATTTTTAAGCTCTTTTAATGAGCAGTTTTTTTGTTTGCTTATTTGTTATAATTTGTTGTACGCATTTAACTGTGATAGTCCCAGTTTTGCGCTCGTCGTCCCATGTCCCAAGACATATTTGTAAAAACACTAATATGTCCCAGTTTTAAACAAACCATGCCCCAGTTGTGCCCATTTAAACCAATAGAAAAGAATAGGGAACTAAAAACACATTTGTCTAAAGACATTTGTCACTAAAATGATTTACAATATAATTATTTTTATGAATAAATTGCCATTAAAAATCAAAACGTAAGCCCTAGCGTCATGTACTTTAATTACATTTCAGAATATTGTATGGATTTCGGAAGCTTTTTTTGCCACTTGGTGAGTTAAAATGCACTGTATTTAGTGAAAAAATGTGTATCCCAGTTTTTGGGTGTAGAAATCTGGTCACCCTTGATAACCCGCTTGAAATCAAACCAAGCACCACAATAACTTTGACTTTGAAATGCTCAGTTAGCTACTGATGTTGAATGCTTCCGGTGATGTGTTGCCGTATATTTTGTTGGTAGAAGAAATTACTTACCAAAAGCAGTCCTCAGTGTTGAACTGTTTCTTGTACACATATGTTTCATTCCATGCAGGTTTGAGCGTGTTATTGCTAGGCCAGAACGAAATGAAGAAGTCTGAGATCTTTCGAGCTGGTGGCAGGAGGCGCTGGAGGTTTTTGGTGTGGTCACAGGACAGACCAAAGCTGCCCGCAGAGAGGAAGGGAGTCTGGATTTTCAGACCTTTTTCCAAACTAGGTAAAAGACAAAGGCATTACTGAAGGTTTGTGTGTTGGGTAATGGTGATATGGGTTTGGACTAATGGCACTTACTCCACCATTTGGAACGTAGCATAGGTACAGGTGGGTCCCAGCACAGCACAGCCAAGCATGCCGGTTTCCTGTTTGTTTTGAGTTGTGTGTTTAAGAATTGTATGTCACTGAGATTAGAGACAATATATGGAGGTGGAAAATTTCCTACCGTCAAGTTGTTGAACTCAGCCACTCCCTCACATGTGCTACTTTTGCAGCCCTTTATCTTATAAAAACCTGTGTCAAATCCAGCAAAGTTGGCCTTGAGACTGAAGTTCATGCCTATATCAGAGGGACAAAATGTTAAAATAGAAAAATTAGAAAGAAAAGACTGAACTTACCTGATGATGGTGGCAGCTGCTGCGGTGATTTAAAACCAAACTTCTCTTACTTTTTAGGAGATTAGTTAAATATTTTGGAAAATAAGAGGCCAAGAGCAACAATCTATACTGACTAGTTAAAAGCACATTTTAATGACCAACAAAACCTCCAAAACATTATAAATAATTTAAAATGTGTGGCTCCCTGTTAGTGACGTGGTTATCTTATTTATATGAACTTTTTTATTCTAAACCAAAATTTGGGCCAGTTTTTTATTCAGTAGGACATTAAAGTAGTCTGCTTCCCCCAACTGGGGGTGTGTTGGCATCTACAGATATGTATCTAAAAAAAAAGCCCATTTACAAAATACTAAACTATTGCCCTAAAGCAAAGTGATAAGTGTATTAAGTTGGTGGATTTGGTGACAATATGAAAAAAAATCTGTATCAAAAAAACTTTCAGATTTTTATAGTTATAGTATAGTAAAACATCTAAGAACACTAGCCAATATTCTTTTAGAAAAATTTTTAATGAAAATGTCACAATTTACAGCATTAGTATTTCTCAGTGGCTCAAAAAACAATATAGTAGAAACACAGTAGCTGTAGTAAGTGTGCATTTTAATTAGTAGATTAGTAACATTGTGGCATACCTATAGAAAGCAAGGTCTGTGTGTGGTACTATTTTCTGCATATTACTCCTCTAAGTATAACAATTACTGTAATCATAATGATCTTTTTTCAATATAATGTCTTTCTTTACCATTTGCAGTGTTGATGTTGGAGTCTGTCTCTATGGCTTTCAGTATTTCGCCTTGTACATACTTCAGGCTCCAGGGAAAGTCGTCATCGTTGAGAAGAATCACATTAATCATTACTCCATCTAAGCATTGTCTGATGCTGCTACACGGTGCTAGTAGAATCCACAACATGCACACGCTCAGCCAACAGCTTCCTGTACTCATTGTTGGTAAGTAACTTTGATTAAATAATTCCACAGGCAGAAGAAATCCAAAGTTACTTTCCTTCTTGTTGTAGTCCAAATGCACAGTAAAGTCACTTCTATTTTCCCATTGTAGAGATTACATGTTTTCTTGTTGGTAGTAAGAGAAAATCCACCTGCTGCCTCCTTGCTTTGTCTGGCACTGAGTGGCTGCTTAGTTGTTAATGTACAACCTTTAAAGCCTTGTTGGCAGGTCGTATAACCTTCTCACTGCTGGTATCTAAAGTCTAGAACAACAAAGCAAAAACAGGCAAAAGGCAAGCATAATAGCTAATGAGAACATATACCATACACTTAAATGAGTTGCCGCTTAAATGTTATCTGAACCTAAATGTGGGCTAGTTCTTATACCACCCTGTCATTATGGGCATTGAAATAGTTTAGTGTTTAAAATGTTCAGTGTACACTGTAAAATAACTTCCTTCCTATTGTGCTTTTTTATCAGGCTTTAAAAAGTTTTGGACACCTTTGCATTAGTATTTCATGCTTTATAACTTAAAATAATAATAATAATAATAATAATAATAATAATGTACAGAAAACAGCTTCTTTTTGGGAGCTCTTACATTCAATTTGTCAACATTAATTTGCAGAGATCATAAAATGCAGATTGAATCATAACATGGTTAAAAGCTATATAAAAATCCATTCACAATATCATTGATACTGTGTGCTTGAGACCTTTAAACTTAAGCTGGAATACAAATCTCTGTTTACAAGTCAAATTTAAAACTTAACAGAGACTTAACTAGGGCTAAAGGAATAAAAAAAAAAAAAGGTATTTTTAAAAATATTTTATTTGGTCTCAAGCACACATTATCAATGAAGGCTCTCATAGGTTGATGATTCTGACAAAGTAAATAAGTCTATTTAAATACATAACATTACTGTGATACATTTAGTTTCTTGCAATATGGATGTTGCGTTTGCTGACATTTTGGTAACAAAACAAATCCTGGTTTGGTTTGAAACAAACTTACAGTTTATGTCAATTTGTCAGTGGCTTCATAATTATCTGCAAATTAACCTAGCGCTTCCAATTACATTCATATTTTGTTTTTCATCGTACCCACGGTTGTGTAGCACTTGATTTATCAATCCAAGCCCAGTTAAGAGAAGAAACTACATAAGAAGTGGAAGATGTAAGTAATGTTGAGTATAGATTACAATCTGTGGTTCCCATGCACTGGGTTGGGACCCAAAAGTGGATTGTAGGAGGGTTTATTTGAGTAGCCAAAAAAAAACAAACATCAGAAATGCCCAAAACATATTATTGAAAAAAAATGGTGTGCATTTAGAAATCAGCTGTCGACATTGAGTAACAGTAATATAATATAATATAATTATAAAATGTCCTATGTAAAAAATGACAAAACACTGTTAAACCAGACCAGGAAGTTAGGTCACAATTTCTCATCATAATATCTGGGTCACCCTAAAATTGGGAAACACTTGTCTAAAGTATCAATTGCCCTGTTTCTGATCTTTGGTTTGGCCATAATTGTAAATTTTTGAATGGCAGATGACGAAAAGCAAGAACAGAGAAGATCAAAGGTCGCATGGGCCGTAAAAGCCATCATAGATAGATAATATTGTAAATCTCCACTTGTGTAGTTCACAGTTTGTCATGTCTCACACCTTCACACCTGCTCCAGACTCGGGCTTAGGGACAAACCCTCTGGTCAGTTATCGTCAGCCCAGAGTGTTCCCATTCTGTTAGGGCAATCTGTTCGACCAGGTTACAGCCATACACACTCAATTTAACATCTTTATCAGCTCATTAACAAGAACAATAACCCAGCGCTATCTCCAACAAGTCTGCCATACAGTGTGAGGGGAACCACATTTCCCAAAGTGCACTTCCCTAAACAAACACCATTAAGATACTTATCAGATCCTAATTGTTTAAGTAAGTCTATAATACATAATACGTTTCTATCATCTAGCCAGATTTATAAGATACATTGTGAAAATTTACTGACGTATGTGTGATGTTAATAATTGTCCAGTGAACGTGTGAATCACTTTGTAGCAGAGGTGGAAGAAGTACTCAAGTATAAGTACTAAATCATTTTACTCAAATAGAAACAAAGTACTTGAAACAGTTGTTACTTGAGTAAAAGTAAATATTAAAAGTTAGTTAAGTAAAAAGAACTTACTGCTACTACCCCTGCTGCTACTACTAACTCCACTAGGACTGCTATTGTTACCACTACTACAACTACCACTTTTCCTATTACTACTATTATTACCAACTTATCCACCAAGGAAAAAAGAAATACTGAACTTAATGAGCAAAAGTAAAAAAAAAAAAATCTCTAAAATTTCCTCTTTTCCAAAAATGTACTGAGAAACTATGTTTGCTTCCAATAATATATCAGAGTAAATAACATAGT
Organism: Bostrychus sinensis; assembly: GCA_020698575.1. Lineage (NCBI taxonomy): Eukaryota > Metazoa > Chordata > Actinopteri > Gobiiformes > Eleotridae > Bostrychus > Bostrychus sinensis. The sequence continues at coordinate 10,240,452 of CM036260.1, read as the reverse complement.
AATTTAGTAGCTAGTTATGTGTGTTTAATACTACATTCAGTAAATCAAGCAATCAAATTGTATATATCTGTCTTCATTTAAAAAAAAAGTATTGACACTATAATCACAGGGCATATGAAGATGGATCAATGTCCTCAATCTTCATCTCTTTGTATGCTTTTTATTGTTTTATCCTAATTATTGATTTGCAGTTCAATTTTGCAATAGCAACCCAGAGGTTCGTGGTGGTTATGTCTTCAGATTCATGTATTCATATAATTTGAATTCATGTGGCAATAGATACTTGCCCTCAAACCTTATTGTTGAAATAAAAAAGCTGTTTAGGTGATCATAGGCAACATTAGTCTGAAACTTTTTCAAGTATCTGGAAATTTCAGTGTTCATTAAAGGTGCTGTAGTATGCAGTATATATATTTTTTATTTAATACAAATTACCCACATGTGTTCCAAGATATGATGACATGACATGTTTAAATCAAATATTAGCTTTACTGAAAACAATGATACAGTTGATTTATTAACAATTAAAAAATATATTTTACATAATGGTCAAGTTGTTTATGTTTACATTTTTTGTTTTGATTCTAAAACCCTGCATTGCATTTCATACAATCAGAAAAGAAGAAAGACTGGCAGCCCACACACTATTGTTTTGATTTAGAGTGCAGTACCATTTTCAAACCAGTACAAGTGCATACTGCTTTCAGTACCTTTAAGGAAATATTTTATCTTTAATAAGTTAAAATTGGGAAAATATATATGTTTAGTAATGTGTCTCGTGAGTTACACTAGTGGAATTTTTGATCAGTTGGGTACAATGTATCAGTGAAAGATTCTTTTGTTCCTTTTTATAGAAAATGTCTACATTTACCATAACGTGTGTGAGAAAACCACTAAAACAACATGTAGGCTGCCTAATGATTAAGTAATAAAAGTTGTAGCGGCTTCCAAATAAATCCTTTTAAATAGCCGCTGAGAGGTTGAGTCTGGGTCCTGTACATAAATTTGCGACGCGCTATAGGAAGGCTTGTTATCAAACAGAGAGGCTGGATCCAGGATGCGTTTCCGTAGGTTTATTAAAACGACATACAGCTATCACAGCGAACAAGATAGTGCACAGCTAACATATTGGAAATATGAATACTTGACTGATGAAACCAGAGTAGAAGCGGTCAACAAAAATTACGGCTACCCAACTCTTCCTCTCTCCTCCTCCTTGTCACAGGTAAGTGCGCGTCCTTTCAAACCTCCGCCCATACACACCTATGCCCACGTGACCCCCCCGCCTCACCGGGAAAGCAGACACTCACACAAACACACACAGTGCACCTATGCACCAACCTATACATGTCTCCTACAAAAGTTATATAGTGAAGTGTGACTATAGTGACATCAAGTGGTCAAGCCTGGAACTGATGTAGTCGGGGATTCTGATTTCAGTATTACAGCATTTAAGCATCACTTTCTTTCATTTATTTTTAACAGACTCAGAATAAATGAAAATGTGTCTACCACTGATGTTGAAACCTTTTTTCATCGAGTTCCATGATATAAATATTTTATACTGTACTTACTATGTTAATACTATTTTACTTAATGTTATGTCTCTAAAAACACTTTACTTGATCCACGATCCAAATTGTTTATGCCAACTGTACTGCATTTAAATAGCCTATAAACATTGTTGAAGAAAATTCAACAAAAAACAAAAGACTTCAGCTAACAGCTTTTAGTTTTTATAGTATATATAGTTTTCTGCTATATGACCTGCCCATTTCTTCCAAGGCTGACATCTATTATATCGACCTACATTCTGCTCCACTTATACACTGCACCAGGAAGGCTCTTAAAATAACAGATGGAGTAAAGGCTTGGCTGTGTGAATAATACAGTAGTAAGTTTTATTGACATTTTAATGACATTTGACAAATTAAAGGTACTTAAGAACACCATCAGATTTGACAATTGTTCCTTTCACAATAAGGAAACCTAACAGTGACAGTGTGCTACATTAAACTCGTGGCTTCAAATAAAAAAATGCATAGAGATGATATTGCATGACAACACATCGGACAGGAAATTACAACATACAGTAATTAACATGCTTATTATAACAAATTAATAAACCTTACCTAAGCAAGACAGGAAACATGTAGAAAATAGTGCTTGTCTGTGGTTATGTGAGAGTAGCAAAGGGACTGGGTAGTATCATTAGAGTAATGTGTGCAGTGCAGTGCTTGTTTAAACAGCTTTAGATGCACAGATACTAAATATAAAGCTATGTTGGTGTCTTTTTAATAAATGCCTTTTAGACACTAAATGTTTTGCATTTACATTTTGAGAGATGATTTTTTTTGCACTGAATTCTGTAAAAAAAATAAGCAAAATACAGTATCTAAAAATGTGCTCTCAAAATTTAGTGTAAAAAAAAAAGTGTTAAAACAGTGTCACAAATCTACATCAGTACAGAATTTTGAGGCATTTAATTTTTTACACTGAATTTTGGAACAGGAACCTTTTAGATACTGAAGTATTATAGACTATTTTTGACCACTTATTTTTTACACAAAATTCTGAAAAAGCTAATTTTTGTACTCTGATTTTTTAAGATTATTATTTACCAGTAAAAGAAAAATCACTTCAAAAATTCAAATGCCAAAACACTGTTACATAAATTAAGTGTCTAAAAAAGCTTTTTATAAGAAGTCACAAGATAACCTTTATACTAGAAATGCAGCGTTAAATTACTAAACACCTGATGTTCCCAGAGTTACAAATGAAAAATAAATAAATCATAAAAAATAAATAAACTTTTCACACCAGGAAACTGCTTAAATGTTTCACAGTCTTCTGCCATGACATTGGAAAGCATTTTTCCACCACCAAAAATTCAAAACCTTAATTCCTTTTTTTATTTTTTACTTCACTTACTAATATTTAACATCAAGCTGGTTGTTGCTGACCATCACTCCATCCCTTACCCTCCCTCTTTGCCCCTTCAGTCCCTGCCTCATGCTTCTGGCCCCCCAATTCAACAAACCAGTACCTCTGAAACGTAGGACCTTCATAGGAGCTGGCTGCAATAACACTGGATTCCTACACTTGCCAAATCGACAAAATACTTAAGTGCTACAGATATAAATAAGAACTTGATTCCTTGAAGGAGCAGAAATGCATTAAGAGCCATGATAAGTGCATTTACTATAGGCAGTCATGCAGTAGTGCAGTTCCGTGGCAGAAATTGAAGACACAATGTCTTTATTTATGCTTATACATACTTAATTTAATTTAATACCTCATTTTGCCATTGTAAACATGTTATAGCTAGTGGATTCTGACATCATTGTTATTAAATTAAGTAATTTACATTGACAATTGCAAGACCACCAACTTCAAGCACTTAATTATCTTATAATATGGCTACAATGCTGTTTTTGTGACATGAGTTGGCAGTGAAAAGACTAATGATTATATAAAAGATGTTGGTAAAATTGAACTCCGTAAGTAATCTTCATTTTCCTCCCAGCAATGACAAAATGGCTAAAACTGGCTCAAAATGCATTTCTACAAATTCTCTAGGGGAAAAAATGCTAGCACCAAAGTCTGCTCTTACAACTTTCCAGACCTTTACGAATACTCGTCAGATGTCCCTCCCCTAAATATGATCGCACAAATACATTCAAAATGACTTCCTCAAGTCTCTGACTTTCCTAAACCCTCTACTCACCACCACAACTTCATTCTGGTCCCTGTTTCCGAAGCTGAAAACAAATTCAAACTAAACTAAATCCTCCTCCTCCTGGAGACGTGGAAAGCTGGTCTAGGAGCTGATGATCTGACCTGACCAGGTCTCGTGCTTGGTGCCTGGGTTCAAGTGTGTGATCACCACCTCCACAGCCTGGATCTTCTGGTTCTTAGGAGGGATTGGACACACCTTGTATGTGACCTCGTCTCCTTCCATAGGCACATACTCACCATCGATACTGCAAGACAGAGAAAAGACACACATTTAAAAGCACAGTAGTAGAGATGTTACACTTTATTATTTAGATGCACAAATTGTAATCCTGCATTAAGAGTAAATGGAGTCATCATTGTCTCTGATGAAGCTGTACATAAACGCCACAAAACTGTGGTCTGCGTGCAGCTCTTTCACACACTGGTGAGAGAAATCCCTCCAGTGTGTGCAAGAGAATAAAAGTTTCTGTCAGCGGGGTTACAGTGGGATAATATTTGAGTAAATGACTAGACCATAAATGGGTAAACCTGACAGCCAGCTCAGTAACTAAATGGAGGTTGTCCTTGTGCTAAAGCAAATACTGCACTAAACTATATTATATCATGGTAGTAACTATTCAATCCATTGACTCACTCTGAGATGTGGACGAAGATGTCCTCTCCACCATGAGAGGGCCGTATGAATCCATGACCCTGAGACCTGGAGAAGTTTTTACACACGCCTTTGTAGACTGGACCTGATCTGGCTCGCACCGTCCTGTAGAGAAAACAGAGAAACTTTAGTAAGTCTTCAGTACCATCATGAAATTAAGCTGACACAGTGAACCCTTACGCTGAGTATGTGCGGGTGCGTTTTGTGGGCAGTGGGCTGGGCAGTTCTCCGGGCTGGGGTGGTTTCCTCTCCCTCTCCCAAACCCGGCTGCCCTCTCTTAGGAAGGGAAAAGTCAGCTGCAGGGGGGTGCGGGGGGAGGCCAGGGGCTCTGCTGGTGAGGCATCTGGCTCTGACATCTTCACTGTTACAGGCAGTAGGCAGGTTCTTGTTGAAGGCAAACACAGATAACGGTGTGGAGGAGGGTTACACCTCCTGCATGGCAACAGTCAGATTGATGATTCAATGAGAGCTAAGTCTTCAGAGGCTGAGGAGAAGAAATGTGAAAAAAAAATTTTTTTTTTTTTTGTATTTTACTGTAGCAACAATTTACAGATACTATATGCTAACATTCCTCTTTAAAGGTCCTATATTGTGCTTTTTCAGGCTATTAGAAATTATTACTTAAAATTATGTATTTGTAAGTTGTATTAAGTGTCTGATGTCCCCTGTTGGCAATGGTAAGGAATGGACACATCATAAAATGGTCATGCATGGCTATTAGCAGCATTACGCTAACAGATGAGCTGTGAGCAGTAATGAGCTTCATAGTGATGGCAGTTTAAGTGCTGAAAAGATCATAACGAGTCCTGTAATGATGTATGGGCTTCAGAAATGCGCAGGCACTTTCTGGTTTCATGTGTCTACCTGGAGCACTGAGACAGAGCTTTTTCAGTGTTTCAGTACTTGAGGATTACTCAAACATTCGTGAATGAAACAAAATACTACTCCAGGAATGTTTTTGAGGAGTAAACATTATATGGTTAAAAGCTCATGAAAGTTGATTTAGCCTAATAGGGAAAGTTTAAGTACAACATTAAAGTGTATGTATAAAACAAACTGTGTTTACATACAGTAGAGGGGGTCTTTTAGTTTGACTTCAGAGACCTCAGAGAAACTAGAGCATTTGTGTAAGTGTGGTAAATAGTGTATTAAGTGTATTGGCGGACTGAAATCTCTAATCTCAAAACAATAGCAGGCTTTATGTCTTTATGTCAACAGCCTTTTAAAGGCTTGTGAAAAAAAAAACTAGCCTTAAAGTCTTTGAGGATAATCACACAGTGAGATTCCAGTGGTTTGGAAAAAAACCTCAGAGTTGATGTAAATATTGATCTTGGTCCAGAACACTTGTCTCACCATGCTCATTTTATTAAAACCCTCACACCCGCTGTGCTGACACCATTACAGAATTATTCATTACACTATCTGTGTTCAGTCAGCCTGCTCTCTGAGCTGTCATTTCAGGATAAATACAATGTCTGCGCTGTGACACCAACCCAATCATCATTTACAAACCCAGTAATGAGAAGGATTGGTGCTGGATGATCTATGAAACCACTGCACAGAGCTGTACTCTTTCAGCCTTTAACTACTCCACTGATGACACCACCTTCAGCTGGAGCTAGTGTTGTAGTGTTGTATACTTGTATACTAGGACTCAAAGTAATTTTATTTGTTGTCACGTATTGCACTCAGGCTGAGCCGTCTCAAAATTTTACACTAACCCTCAAGAGTAGAGCCGACCGCTATGGATTTTTTGAGGCTGATGTCGATATCGATATTAGTTAACAAAAAAATACCGATATCCGATACATCGACCGATACATTAGGAAAAAGTATTTTAAAGCATTTTTCTTTCTGCTCTTATTTACATGAATATAGCGTGTACACCCCAGGCCACTTTATAGACTAAACATCTTTTGAAAATGTTGTAGAAAGCTGCTTATTGTTCTTTATGCTGATTGTTATGTAGGAGTATTATTATGTATTTTATGTATTATATTTATTTTATTTAGCTTTAACTAAATTTGTTTAACTTAAATTTCATTTAAACTTGCTCTGCAAGTAGACCATGGGGAGAACTACAAATGAGGTTTTATGGCAGAGAAATTATCAAAATATTTTCATTGCCTTTTTGAGCTTGAGAAGGCGATTTGGTCTGTTTCCTATGAACTGCAGAGTAAAAGCCAAACTGTTTGGAAACACCAGCACACCCTCTGCTGCACAAATAGCAGAAGGCCATCATTTGCAAGTAAACAGGCTTTATTCCAGCACTCCAGTACACAATGAAAATAGTACTGTTTATATCGTCGGATATCGGCGAGACATCAGCCGATTACTGATCATTTCCTCATGGGCGATATTGGCCAATAATATCAGCCGGCCAATATAACGGTTGGGCTCTACTCAAGAGTAGATATAGCAAAGGTGTTCTAATATGGCGTACTAACCAAACAATTGCCAAAAACTCCATGACAAAATTGGTGTAGATTTTGACTGAATGTTTGCAGTGATGATTATGATTTACTGCCAAATGTATTGTGAAAAGGATACTGTATTTAATTTTACCCAGATAGTTTGTACATTGGGGCAAGGGAGAGAGAGAAGTTAGACGGACATGTAATTCAGGCATTGTTGGCATTGTTTGATTTTATTAGCATTTGTATCAGAAAGGTCAAGAGCTTCAGTTGACATGATAAAGACTTTACCTGTTTTTATTTTCACTCTCTGCACTTTATTGACAATTACTTAAGCTAGTTTGTGAGAGAATTTAATCTTCATATTTCAATTTTGAGGTGTTGATGTAAATGAGGCATTTGTAAGCTCATCCATCAACATTCCCACCAACTGCTGCTGTATCTTAAGTCATCAACTGCTTTTGATGTGCACAATCTCAGGCGTCAACACTAAGTGGCTGTAGCAGAGTGTGGGCAGGTGTATTGAGGTTATCAGTATTCTGCTCCTGTAAAAATGTAAGCATCGATGTAAGGTCTGCAGCAGGTTGTTTGAACAGTCTGAGTAAATCCCTTTGGCTCCAGTTAATATCACACTTTTCACCTTTCTTGTTTCTGGCTGGTGTGTGTGAGTGGGCAGCAGGTCTATAAACTGGGAGCTCTAAACCCTCCCAAGGCAAAGCTTAATCAAAATTTGTTGGTATTGTGTCACACGTGCCAAGTGGAGCTGCGGGTGGGGAAACATGTACCGTATGAGCCTTCCTGCGAGTTGCTACTTGGCATGGCCCTTCCTGATAATTTGGTGTCTGTTGTGTGATACTAAACTAAAAAAACTTGGTCCAGGAGAACAGGTGTTTTCATGTTCATGTTTCTCTGTGGCTTAGCTTTAGTACTTAAACAGTTAGTACTTATTATCATACTGTATAATGTACAGGAATGAACATCTAGGCTTTAATATGAAGTAATATAATAGGAATGTTCTGCTCGAAATGGCAAGATTTAGCCAATGACATACTCACAGATGACATTCTCTCAAACAAAGGATCCTCTCATTGGCTGTTAGTCTACAATGCTTGTCAATACTGAATAGTAAGCAAAAGTATACACAGCTTACCTTAAGAGTATATTTCTGAATTTAGCATTTAGCATAGACTGATGTGAACCTGCAATTGCGCCATGTTAAATATTGCCTTAGGGGAGCTACAGCCCCCACAAGTTGAACTCCAGGACCACTAAATGTAACCCAGTGGCTATGTGATGCCCCAGTAGAATATACATTATCAATATACTGACATAATTCATAAGGGTACATAAGGTTTAATACACTTTGCCATACTATTTTTCTCTACCTACGTTTACTTTTAAATGTTTGACTAGGGGTCTGAGAAACAAACTCACACATAGTCCTACTCAAACTATTTACAAATATAACATTATAAAAGGCTCCATAAAACATGAAATTACATCTGTACAATGTTTAATATGTGATGCAGTGCTATATGTTTCTTTTGTTTTTTTCTTCTCAGCATCCCTAAATCTCGAATGCTAAAAACACCCGTTTTCTGGGTAGTTATTATTGCAGTGTAGACAAATGTTGTTGGCCAACAGCCGATGAGAGTGTCTCTTATTTGAGCAGGCAAGTATGTTTTGTTAAAATACTAACACCATGCTATACTGAGCAGAAAATTTATTTTTTTATTTATTCTTGTTTGTGATTACCTGATACATAGTAATTTGTGTTAATACAGCTTTATGTTAAAGACAAACTTGTTGAACCTAGTTATAATTAAATCATTATCAAATAATCATTCTTCAACAGGCTAAATGGGTAATAAAAGTCTATGAGAGCACTGTCTAGCTGTCTAGCACTGAACAGTCTACTTGCTGCATGGCAGTGGTTCAGGAGGTAGATCATGTCATCCAACTACCTGAAGGTTGGTGGTTCAGTCCCTGCTTTTCTTCTTCATTCATAGTGCAAATATGTCCTTGGCCAGGATGCTTCCCCCACGTTGCCTCCAGTGTCTTTGTAGCCTACAATGATGTATGAATGTGAGTGTGGTTGTGAGTGCGAAGGCGTGAATGATTACTTGATAAAGTGCTATATAATTTTTGATTGCACAACATATTGAAAAAAACAAAGTAACAATGACTAAGTTCTTAAGACAGCTCCCCATAAATTATAATGTATAATGTTTTTTCTTCTCAAACTACTATTGACAGCAAAAAAGGCTTTTTAGCTTTTAGTGGTTACTTCTTTGAAATGGGGCCATGCCACTCATCATACTGTAATAAACAGACTATAAATAAATACCTTATATAACCCCACTTCTAAGAAACCTCTGAATCAGCAATACTTAAAGTAGGCTACTGAGTACAAATGCTTTATACTTGGAACTAGGAGATACTGTGTGACAGTAAAGTGCAAGGTAGTTGAGGTAGTCTAATTAAACAGGTCTAAATCCAAAGTTGTAGCTAACCTAGACATAGCTTGTAATAGATTGATGTTCCTCTTGATAACTTGTTAGGCCTTTTGAATAATGAATACCTAACCCTCATCCATCACCACAGTGGCACTGGCAGGAGACTGGCATCCTGACTGACTGATGACAAGGCATAAATATGCAGCCTCAATAATTCAACCAACAGACTGGTAAGCTTTTTCATTAGCCCACTTAGGCTGACAAGGGGCCAGTAATGGACTTCAGTAATGAGTCCACACTGTCAAATGATGCTGATGAAACGTTTAATCAGGGCAGAGAGTGTCACGCTGCGTTAAAAATGTTTAGAGAGCGAGCAGGAGGAGGAAAATCTTTGGAAAGATTAGACAAAAGGCCAAAAGCACCTCCCAGTGAAAGAGAGCAGGACATTGTGGCTGCATCAGCATGTACAGCACGTCAACTCACCACACAAACACGCTGTACCACCACTTTAATCTAGCCATTACTGGGTCAAATTGTGTTTTTAACCACGCAATTTAATCAGGACGAGTGAAAATTAGGTTAAGTCTTCTAAAATGAATGTCCTTGCTTCGGGAACATTCTCACAGCGGGAGCGACCTAACAAGGATGCTCTACTACCGTAACATCCAAAACCCAAACTAGGCACAAAACGCTAACATTCAACATTGACGTTTGGAGTTCAAGGCGGCTCATCTGTGCTTAAGTTGCTACATTATATGAGGAAAGCAAGGCAAAACGAATTAAAGGGATCCACGCGTAAAAGCACGCCGCAAATCACTCACAAATAGATGAATAGGCTACTTACCCGCGATGGCACCGAGCGGCTGTCAGTCACACGCGGGGCACACGACTTTTCGGCGTGATATAAGGCAATTATGTAATAAAATCCCGTGGAAGCTGCGAGGACATGTGTTGAATGAGTGAGTGGGTCTTGGTGTGGATGGATGCGGCGCACACGGGCGGCGGGATGGAGATGGAGCAGGCAGCAAATGAAAAGCGAGGCACCGGCAGTGGGGCGGGGGTTTCTGCTAAAAACAACAGGAGGCATCACCAAACGCACTACCACACTCCGGGCTTTGTTCTGCTTTGGGCCAGTGCTGGTTAAGATTCAAATCAGACCATTTTAAACTTCAGTGGATATTACATGAAAAAATATACATTTCATAGAGCTGTTAGATAAACAAAGTATCGCTACTTAAGTTAAAGTGGCAATTGTTGCAATTTCTCTTAATATATCAAGATAATTATAGGCATTGTTCAATATTCTGTTATAGTGGGAAATTTAATACCTGCTTTAGACAGTTGTCACTACCTTCCCAGTTTGGAGAAGCAGACAGGAGCAATGCTACAAAGACTAAAACGCATGTTGTAATTGAGGCCAGTGATAAACAGATTTGTAAAATTGGACATCTGAAGGACGTAATTATGTTAGCAGGCTACTTTGGTTCAGACAGCTATATAAACATTCTGGTATGAATATCAATAGACATTTATTTGACCCGTGACCCGGATGAGTGATAACCTTAAGAGACACCAATACATATTATTATCATTTGTATTAATAGTAAGTTCCTATCACATATTAAAACAAATGCATAAAATATATTAATATATGTAACACACAATGGAACCAATATTAATTGGAAAGCATATTTTTAATTACCTCAGCAGTTTATACCTTTAAATTGAGAGGAGAAAAGAATCAATAGTTTTTAAATGTAAGTAAATAGGTTTAATATCCAAAAGTATCTCATAGAACTTAGATGTCCTTTTTTTCTATTTTTATGAACATGGTGACATCACCTCAAATGAATGGTACTACAATTACAGTTTTCTTCTTAATCACATTTTTGGTTTTGTGTCTCTGTATAATATTAAACCAGGCTACAGAAAATTATAGCCTAGAGTACACAAGCAGCCATGTTTATTTTCTGAAACTTTAATTTTCTCAGGGACATCTAGAATTGCACCTTTTTGCTGGCATACTATTGTACTACTATACATCTATAACATGACAATTCTATGTTTCAATCTCAGGATTAACAGTTTTGTAAAAAAAAAATAAAGCAATCCGACTACATTGAGGTAAATAAATGAGATCTTTGATTTTTTATTGTACAACCCATAAGATCATCTGGGAGAGAACACAATTACATGTACAATTCAATGTACATGAGCCCAAACACTTGTCAGTCAGCTGAGAAACAGTAATGCTTGAATATTTATGAGGAGCCACGGCACATCTTAGTAATTATTATTTAGCACAATGTGACTTTTCCTTTATCTATTACAGTCTGAAGTTATTGAGAAGTGCAAGAATGGGCACTGGAATTATGATACAGAAAATCCACACACACAATCTGCTTGAATGAAAGTGAGCATGCAGAATCAGAAGTAAATCATAAATAAATACAAAACAGGAAAAAATCATATGGTGTGCTTGACCTTAAAAAAGGGCAGAGATAATAAGCAGGGCAGCTAATTGTGGGTTGGGAAAGGTGGGGGTATGTTTCCTCCAGAATGAAATTCAATACTGGCATGTACTACAAAACAGAAATCAGTATGGCTGATTATTGAAATGTTTGCCACAAAATCCTTGAAGAAAACTAGCAAAGCTACAACAAAGTGAATCAGGCCTCGTTGCTATGTGGACATATTTGAACAGCTGTGAAAGTCAGCGACACATCAGCTGGCAGTGTGTTCGGTCACAACATGGGTCAAGGATTTGTGAGCTCTTTGTTTCCACAACTCGGACTGATTTTAAACTGTTGTCCAGCAGCTGAGAAGTGGTTACACTCCATTCTCAACATTACCTAGGCACTTAGTCTGAAGTAATTAACCGCTAACATGTATAATTTTTTTTCTCTAAGACAGCAATACTTCAGCCTAATGTGTGTTAATGTAGATATGGAAGAAACATTTACAGCTTCTACATTCTTCCTCTTCCCACAACCTACGTCACCCTGTTACCCCTTGAGATCCTCTACACTGTTCTCAATGCTGGAGCTCCTTCATCCTGTTCAGAGCTGAGCCTGCCTTGAACCATTCAATCTGTGTCTCGTTGAAGGTGTGGTTGAGTTCCATTGTGTCCACTGAGCCGTCGCTGTGCTTCACAACTGCAGCAAGAGGCTGAGAAAAGAGAGAGAAGAAAAGTTTGCATTATAGTTGGTTCCTCCAGGTGTTTTAAGAAAGCTTCAATATAGAGTATTTATATTAGAGTGTTACTGCACCGATTGGGTAGTTCCCATCACCAAAAAAGGGCCAGAGCATCCCCATAACATGTCACACACTACTTTAATGACTTGCCAAGTGTGGTCTGCTTTTGAAAAGGAAGGGCAGTATATGTATTGGACAATAAATATGATTTGTTGTATACAGATGTGTTCGAGTGAGATTTCAATCTCCTGGAAACAACTCAGTGAAAACACAAGCCCTATTTAGGAGTTACCAGACCCAAACTCTCAGTATTTTACTGATCAGACCTATACCAAAAACAAGGCTTAAAATAGATTCTACATTCTCACTTTTCCTGGAGTGAATGTTGTAAGTCCTTTGATAGAGATTTTGTCATCAGGGCGGATCTTGTCGTAGTCTGACGGGTTGCTGAAGGTAAGTGGCAGTAGGCCCTGCTTCTTCAGGTTGGTTTCTGAAAACAAGACGCGTGTTTATGCCAATACTTTTTTAAAAAGCATGGCACAACAGCACATGTACTATGTTAATAGAATACCATGGATTCTGGCAAAGCTCTTGACAATAATCACTCTTCCTCCAAGATGCCTGGGCTCTAGTGCTGCGTGTTCTCTGCTGGATCCCTCACCATAGTTGTCATCACCAACAACAACCCATGAAACACCGTTAGCCTGCAGAGAAGAGAAATGGTGTGAGACAGAAAAAAACAGGACTCAAGTTCAATGAAAGAATGAGACAAGAATGAGACAGCTTACACTTAACAGTAACAATCTAACAATAAAGATAAAATGAATATGGCCTTCTAAAATAAACACTGCCTTAATTTGTCAAATTATAACAATCTTTAATGCAACCTTAATGTCAACCTACTTTATTTTATAACTCATGGCTAAATATGGTATTAGATCAGAGTTTTTTGCCCTCCATACCTTATAGTGGCGGGCCACATCTGGCACTCCGCCATAGTCTCCTGTCAAGTGGTTTTTTATCTTGTTGACAGCGTCATTCTCACTGTTGACTGCTCCGATCAGCATGTTGTTGGAGATGTTATCCAAATGACCACGGAATTTGAGCCATGGTCCTGCAGCACTGATGTGGTCTGTGGTACATTTGCCTTTCACCTACAGAGAGGAAAAACAAAAATCAATGGCAACATTGTCATTATAATATTCACTTAGTCACACAATGAGGATCTAAATGTAGGGGACCAACCTTGATTAGAACTTGCAATTCCTCCAGGTCCTTCCCACTCCATTTGTCAAAGGGCTCCAGCAGCTGTAGCCGGTTACTCTGTGGACTGACATCTACTTTGAGGCTGCTCCCGTCTGCCGGTGGGTGCTGATAGGTATCCTGGCCTGGGTCGAAGTCTTTGGCTGGTAACTCATCCCCAAATGGTGGATTCAGCTTGAATTTTTCACCATTGGGGGCCGTGAGGAAGTCTGTCTCTGGGTTGAAATTTAGTGTGCCAGCAATCGCAAGGGCTGTGACAATCTGTGGAAGAGGAGAGGAGTTTACACTGTGGTCTAAATGGTAGACTCACACCAACAGCAACTCATTCGACTTAAGTGACCATTCAGTTCCTATGTAAGCTGGCGCACACAGGCGACAAGCGTCTCAACCACTCTGAGTAATGCGTATCAAGCAACCTGAGAGTATGTTTGAGTTGAACTGAAGTCAACTTTATGTTTATGTGGAGCAAAATTGCTCAAGTGATGGCCAATTATGGAATAAGATTTCACGGACAGTGGAGAGGAATTGGTTCAGACACAGAAGTTGCGTATGTTTATTTAACCGTTATTTTACCAGGACGTCCCTTGAGATAAAATCTGTTTTCAAGAAAGACCTGGCCAAGAGACACACTGGTAACAGTTACAAAAACCTCCTGCCCCTCGTCAGAGACCTGAGGAGGGAGCGAACTGAGCTTAGGAAAGATGCTTTTGATGTGAGTCCATGATAAGTATTTTTTTGTGAATAGGATAAAATGTTCTACTTTACCTCAGGGGATGTGACAAAAGCATGGGTAGCTGGGTTAGCATCATTTCTGGCTGTGAAGTTTCTGTTGAATGAAGTGACAATCGTGTTCTTCTCTCCTTTCTTTACATCTCGCCTGAAAGCACATAACATTTAAACCTATGCAAACATTTCATCCACAATATTTACCATATGACGTTGCATACCGGTCCCACTGTCCAATGCAAGGTCCACATGCATTTGCCAGGACAATCCCTCCAACATCATTAAAGATCTTTGACTACAAGAAAAACAAAAATGCTAGCACTTTTATTCCTTTACATTTAACAAATATAAAACTGGATTAGCTTACATATCCATCTCTCTCAATGGTGGCACGGATCTGCTCAGAGCCAGGAGTAACTGTGAATTGAGCTTTGCACTTAAGGCCTTTATCCAAAGCCTGCTTGGCCAATGAAGCAGCACGACCCATGTCCTCATAGCTAGAGTTGGTACAGCTACCAATAAGACCTAAAATAGGCAAACAAAGTAAAAATAAATTTCAGTTATATGTAAATGACCTTAGGAAATGTAGAGAGTGGTTGATTCTTACCAACTTTAACCTCCAGTGGCCAGCCCTTTTCCTGAGCAACAGCTCCAACTGTGGCCACTGGGTGGGCATAGTCAGGGGTGAAAGGTCCATTAATGTGGGGCTTCAGCTACAAATTAGGATATAAATAAATTCAGTTAATGTTGCAAGATTTCCATTTTTTTTCCCCCCATCTAAAAAAAATGTTATAATAAGGAAACATCCAAGCACCTCATCCAGATTAAGCTCAATGATTTGGTCGTATTCACAGCCTTCATCTGGTACTAACAAGTCAGCATGTTCATGAGAAAGAGCAGCAATTTCTAAAGAACATAAATATAGAGATAATGAGGTTATCAGACATGTCTATATTTGGCAACATAGAAATAATTGTCATGCATATAAACATACGTCCACGTCCAGTCTTCTCCAGATACTTCTTCATGCGGTGGTTGTATGGAAACACTGAAGTGGTGGCTCCAATCTCTGCTCCCATGTTGCAAATTGTAGCCATTCCTGTATCAAAGTGTAAACTTGTTAAACTCAGTGGGTAAAAAAAAGCTATACATTTTTTTTTTAGATTTCTAACCTGTGCAAGAAATGGAATCAACTCCTGGTCCATAGTACTCCACAATGGCTCCAGTGCCTCCTTTTACTGTCAAGATACCTGCCACTTTTAAGATGATGTCCTTAGGAGATGTCCATCCAGAGAGGGATCCTGTCAGCTTCACTCCAATCACCTTGAAAAAAAATATACAGGTTGTTAACAGGTTCTGTGAATAAATAACATCATCTAAATGAGAATTTTTCCTACTTTTGGACACTTGAGCTCCCAGGGGATTCCTGCCATGACATCTACAGCATCAGCTCCTCCGACTCCAATGCAAATGGCACCAAGCCCACCACCATTAGGCGTGTGGGAATCTGTGCCAATGAGCATGACTCCTGGATAGGCGTAGTTCTCAAGTATGATCTTAGGGTTCAAAATGAGGATGTTAATGAAAAATTTCACATCATTTGAAAATTAATCTACATGAGAATTGAAATTACATACCTGATGGATGATTCCAGAACCTGGTTTCCAAAAGCCAACACCATATTTAGCACCAGCACTAGACAGGAAGTTGTATACCTCTTGGTTAATGTCCTGTAAGCATATAAACAACAAAAGGCAAGTTTAGCTTGAGGGTGCCACACAGATATAACCAACAAATACCGTTTACCTTTGCTCTGGCCAGATCCTTCTCGCCTCCAATCTGGGCCTCTATCAGGTGGTCACAGTGAATGGTGGAGGGCACAGCCACCTTTGGAAGGCCACTGCTGATAAATTGAAGCATAGCCATCTGAGCGGTAGCATCCTGCATGGCCACACGGTCCGGACGCAGACGGAGGTAAGTGCGTCCGCGATCAATCTCCTGGTTGTGTGGGTCATCCAGATGGCCATAAACAATTTTCTCTGACAAGGTGAGGGGTCGGTTAAGTCTGAAAAAAATAAATAAAAATTTTATATATTTATATGTATATGTGTATATATATATATATATATATATATGTATATATGTATGTATATAATTTTTTTTTAATGTTGAGGTAAAGTATAATAATGTTAAAAAAAAAAAAAAAAAAAAAAAAAAAGTGTGCCAAAGGCCAGACGATCAGTGGAGATCAAACAGCAGAGATAAGTCAGTAATCACATTGTGGGAACCACTGACCTTTTTTTCACAATGTCGATGTTGGACCGTAGTTTGTCGTAATTGACGTAAGATGTGGGTTCAAAGCGGCTCATAGACACTTGAGCCTTGGCTCGGTAAGCAGCTGACACATGCAGGCGGCGTGCGCCATGGCCCAGAGCCAACTAGAGACAACAACGTTATAAGTGAATAAATGAAAAATCACAGATGAATAAACAACTGATCAGGAGACTTTGAGTAAAATGAGCTGCTTCATTATTAGTGTTGACCTATGTGGGAATGAAAATTAAAAAGGCATAGAAATAGTCTGAAGGTTAAATGAGGTGACCATTATACCCTTTCACCCATAATTAAAACTTTGGGCTAATGGACCACAATAAACTAACACAATTTTTAAAGCTTCAGTTAAAAGTTAGAGAGTTAAAATCGAGATAAAATCTAAAAAGGAAATAGTCAGTTTATTTGTTTTTTATTTTGGTTCATGAAAACCACAAACTTTAGTCTAAATGGAAATTAAATGTCACTTAAAAGGCCCAGCATAGTTTAGCCGTGGCTTGGTTATATGGCGCATTATAGCACGAGCGTAAAGAACATGTGACATACATAATTTAATTGCAGATTGAGTTAAAATATGATTTGGAATTATTGCCAGTGGACACCTTCACCGACAGTCAGCCGCTACTCGCGCCTGCGACCACTATGAGCTCTAACCTTGTGCTTAACCTTGCAACTTAGCATCTAATGTTGTATGCGTATCCGAAGAAACTAACTATATTTAGCTGCTGAGAGCCTAGTATCTAAATACATGTAAACATGGAGAATAACGACGTTTTATTGAACGTGAGATAAACTAGTTGTAGCTCACGGGATGTGTTCGGGACACGATGACCTGAGCAGGGAGCAGCAGGCAAATTCAAACTTCAATTTATCTCACTCTAGGCCGAGTAGTAAATTCATTTCAGTAGGGTTAGATAACATTTTATTTAAGCAATCTAGTTTTTTAAATGACATCCTTGCAGAGCACAATATACGTCCAAAAAAGACTTTTTCATATCTTACCTGAAGCCGGGCGACAGTGAGACAGTAGGTTGCCATTTTGTTCACTGACAAAGATGTGACCGTCAATGGTGACGTCATCAATATATAAAGCGCGATGGCGCAGGTCCTGCAAGGACTATAAACTGTAGTTTAAATATTTGTATTTACTCTTATAATGTGTCAACTGTTTCATCGCAACAGCTTATTTTTTATTATTGATTATATTATATAATATTTAACATATATAATATATATATATTTAACAAAGAATATATGTTTTCATATTTTCATATTTAATTGTACAATAAATATTTATAAACCCGAAAGGACAATAATACACCTTAACTTGCAAAATCTGTTGTTTTCATTGCGTTGAAAGTAACAAAATCCCTGTAGTATTTTTAAAAGCAGATTAAGTCGACTTATTAATACGTAAGAAACACACGAGTGAGAGTGAAAATGTGCTAATATTTTGTTTAAAACACAGAAAATAATGTTTTGCATACGCTAGGTGGCGGTATCGCCTCTACTCGATTCCAATAATCATTTTGGGGTTAAAGGGTAAAGGTGAGCCGCTGTGTTGCGCTTGTCTTACGTTAGCTCGCAATGGCTAAACATCACCCAGATTTGATTTTTTGCAGAAAACAAGCCGGTGTTGGTAAGGCCTATCTACTGTGATAAGTTTACCGAGTAACAAGACGTAGTTAGTTGTCGTCTTTTAACAGTAATTTAGCTGTCATGCTAACAGAAGGCTAGAGCATGGACCTCATTGAAAGCTAGCAAGTTGTAGCCATTTCTTTATACAACTAAATGCACCAATATCTGTGTATTTATCTCGGTGTAATGTTGGCTTTAAACCTTTCAGTGGGTTGTAATTACATTTCATTTACGATTATCGTCTATTTTATTTTTCAGCTATTGGGCGACTTTGCGAGAAATGTGAGTATTTCGAATTATTTTTAAGTTGGAAGTTAAAACTCTTCAGTCTCTTGCCAAACTTTATTTTATAAAGTGTTTTATATTTAAGAATGTGTTGAAATACTGTAGTTTTTAGTATAATCATTTTATGCCAATATTTCCCGATCTCATCCCTTTGTTTACACAAGAACCGTTTGTAATGGCGAGTGTAGCTATTACCCCATCACAACCCGCAGGAAAAAATCAAAAGTCCAAATAAAATTGCGTTTGGCTTTTACACGAGCTCAGAAAAAACGACAGAAGAGTATCCCAGGTTTCTTTACAAACAGCTGTTAAGGAATTATGAATATTGCTAAGTGCTAATCTACAGTTTATTAAACCTTATCACACTGTATAGTGCAGTATGCATCATTTATCCCAACTTATTTTTCCACTTAATTTTTATGTTCTGATTTGAAAAGTATATACAATAATTTACTGTTATGTTTATTGTATGCTTTTTCAGGTGATGGGAAGTGTGTGATCTGTGATTCTTATGTGAGGCCATGTACACTGGTGCGGATCTGTGATGAATGCAACTATGGCTCTTATCAGGGTCGTTGTGTTATCTGTGGAGGGCCCGGTGTCTCAGATGCCTATTACTGCAAAGAGTGCACCATTCAGGAGAAAGATGTAAGTTTATGTGTAAATCCTACTGGATACACATATATTTTACTAGAAATGTCTTGATTTAACAGCTTTACTTGTATTTCTGCAGAGGGATGGCTGTCCCAAGATTGTGAATTTGGGCAGCTCTAAAACTGACCTCTTTTATGAACGAAAGAAGTACGGCTTCAAGAAGAGGTGAAGACACTAGGAACCAGGCTTTTTAGTTTTTCAGCTTTTGCAAAAACAAAAGTTTTCATTTGTTAATAAACTGTATTTTATACATTTGTCTTATTTCCTGATTAAGTTTATTTATTGATAAGATGTTACTTTAGCCTAGAATGCCATCTCTTACTGTACATAGTTCAGTTAAGAACTCAGCACTAAAACACATTGTAACAACTTTTATTTTTTTACATACCATTATACAATAGACTGAAACTTGCCACACTCAAGACAATTTGACAATGAAATACAATGACAAACAGAAGTTTAAAAACCCTTAAAGGTAACAAATTGACTTGTTGCAGATAAAGGGAACAAATTTAAAGTGAAGCATGATGTACAAAGATGTAAAACGCCTGCAGAAGCCCATCTCCGTGTCTAAAATAATGGCACCTACTAAGCTCTACCTTAAAAGAAAGAATATTTACAAACTAACTTTGACTTTCTAAGACATATTGCCCTTATCTAGGACCATAGATGGAAGCACACAACAGCTTTCTTTTTTAGACAGGCTGCATGAGCTGGGCTGAGTTTATACTTTCAAAGCAGATGGTACATTATATAAACCTACGTAAACAGTCAGGAAAGTGCATTGAAATGGCATTTTACATCGAAAATACATTTGAAAAATGTGTGAGCTGTGATGCCCCAGTACAGTTTGCAAGTACATAGATCTGTCAGAGCTAAAGTGATAGCAGATTTGAAATATTTAGATAAATATTCTTTATTATATTACCTAATGTGAAGTTTTGATAGCAAGTCATGTTTTGAACACCAACATTATAATCTATAATGAATTGTTCAAACTAGTTTTAGAGCTACGGAGCTTAAATAGACAGGCATAACTCTGACTCAAAACTAATCTTCTACATAGTAAAAACATACAGTATGTTTGGATTAGGGCTGGGAACATTATTGCGTTAACGCAGTGCGTTAATTTATTGATTTAATTGCGTTAATTTCAATTGAGCATCGATTAACTTGATCACAACAAAAATATTACGACGACACCGGCACAAGGCTCGTTCGAGTTGAGCTAGACCTGCGCAGTTTCTATCAGTGGCGGTCTGTGCGCAGTGCACGCCAGTTTTTTTTTTTTATTTTTTATTTTTTTTAATTTTATTTAACACAGGGGTTCATAAACATAGTTCATGTACATTCTAGTACAGGTTGCATAATTAAATTTAAAAAACTGGGAAACACATGTAATTATAATGAAGTAACAAATACAGAGAGAAGGAAAGAAAAATAATAATAAAAAAATGTATGTACAGTAATGCGCAACTAGAGGAGAGAAATGGCGAATCATATGTTAGGATTAGTTACTGTTTGCCGGGTATAGCTATTTGGTGAATAGATTGTATGTTCTGATTCCTTTATTGTCCTGTAGTGTTTGTAGGGTATGGATATATTGTGACAGTTCATTTTTGAAATGTTTACTATTAGGCTTCTTATTGGCCCATTTTGACTTGTGGATATGAAATTTTCCCAACAAAATTATTGCCTGAACCAGAAGCTGGAGATCGTGAGGTATGGACTGATTATAAGAATAGATAATGTCCCTTTCCTGGAGGCTGATTCTGTGACCAGTTTTATTGAATAATAGGTCTTGTATATAGATCCAGAGATTTTGGCTGTAAGAGCATTGGTAAAATAAATGAGTTATTGTTTCTAGTTCTGTTTGACAAAAATCACATTTGTAGTCTATGTTAAGTTTGAATCTTTCTAGTGTTATTTTGGCAGGATATATGTTATGATGGATTTTAAAGGCTACTTCTCTGACTTTGTTGTGAATGCACAACTTCCCACCAACCAGCCATGTTTTCCTCCAGTTTATCTCCCTGTACACTGAGTTCCAGAGAGATGTGGCTGCAGGTCTATGAGAAGGTTGGATAGAATTTCGAATAAATTTGTTTGAAAATTTTTTTTAGTAGTTATTTTTATGTCTTTAATGAAAACACTTTTTTCATATTTTTGTATTGTTTTTATTAACTGTAGAATTCTATTAGGTGGTGATGGTATAATAGGCGAATTTTATAAAAACTTTAAAGATTCACTTGCCCCATTTCTTGTTTGTGTTTTTGAAGAATCAGTTAGCAGAGGCAAACTACCACCCTCCTTACAACAAGGGCTAATAAAATTAACTCCCAAACCAAACAAAGACAAATTGAGTATAGAAAACTGGAGGCCAATAACTTTACTTAACAATGATGCTAAAATATTTGCCTCAATTTTTGCAAAAATATTAAAAGATGGTTTAGAGGAAATAGTTGATGAGGAACAATCTGGATTCATGGCTGGAAGACACATAATTAATAATGTGAGGCTAATAGTGGACTTAATTGATTACAATGAACTCATTGAAGAGGACAGACTTGTTTTGTTCGTCGACTTCTACAAAGCCTTCGATACAGTTAACCACCAATTCATAATTCAAACTCTCAACACTTGGTTTTGGCGAAAGATTTATAAATGCAATCAAAGCACTCTATAAAGGATGCAACAGCTCAGTGAAGTTATTACATGGAACAACACCTAGATTTGGTATAGGTCAACACCTAGATTTGGTATAGGTCAACACCTAGATTTGGTATAGGTCGCGGAATAAAACAAGGCTGTCCTTTGAGCCCGTATCTGTTTTTACTTGTAGCACAAATAATGGCCACACAGGTTAAAACAGCTGATTTTGATGGTGTATGTGCTTTTGAAAGACAATTTAAAATATCCCAGCTGGCAGATGACACAGCTATATTTATCAAATGTCAAACAGAAGTAATTAAAGTTATTGATTGTATTAGAAATTTTTCTAGGGTTTCAGGTTTAAGCATTAACTTAGGGAAATCTGCATTGCTGCCACTCAAAAACTGTGAACTTGGAATCACAATAGCTCACAGCCAATCCACTCGTGAGTTAAATTTCAACCCTATAGTCAAGCAAATTAAAAATAGATTTAATATGTGGTTAATGAGAGATTTATCCATCTATGGTCGAGTGTTGTTAGCCAAAGCAGAAGGAATATCAAGGTCTGTGTATATGTCTTTGTCTTTAAATTTGCCTTCTAATATTTGTAAACAACTGGATAAAATACTTTTTGATTTTATATGGATAAACAAAGTTAATTATCCAAGAAAAGATATTCTCTGTAACCAGAAAGAAGCGGGAGGTCTGGACGTTTTGAGCTTTGAAACTATCAATAATGTATTTAAAATAAACTGGTTATGTCGACTGGTGAGAGAAGAAACAAATACCGGTATGTGCAATACAATTCCTAAATATCTATTTAAAAAAATAGGAGGAATTAACTTTCTACTAAAATGTAATTATAAAGTTGACAAAATTCCAATTAAGCTATCCAATTTCCATAAACAGGCGTTGCTTTCCTGGAGGCTGATTTAAAGCGCGGCTTCTCACCAGCCAGCTGCTTCATCTGGAACAATGAAAACATCCAACATCAAAACAAAACATTATTTTATAACAATTGGTTTGATCAGGGAATTCTGTGGGTAAATCAGCTAATAAATCAACATGAACAGATTCTGTCTTACAATGAACTGCTCAGTAAATACTAAATCCAAGTCCCTCTTACAGAATACATAACAATTTATAATGCAATACCTAATGGAATTTTACAGTGCACGCCAGTTAGATTTGTGTCCGACTTGCTCTGATGCCACAAGTGCCACGGTCACCGTGAGATCCAAACGAGACCAGTGCCTGAGCCGCCGCAGTTCATCAGGAGCAACTGCGGAGGCTGCACGGCTCAGTGCATGATGGGAAAACGCACACCTGTCAGCGGTGAACGGACAGGGGATTGGAGCACGACACTTCACTGCCGTCCTCTCCTTCTTCCCCCGCCTCTTTTTTTTTTTTTTTAATACAGACTAAAGTTACAGTTTTTACCAGGATAAACTTTGTGCCCTGCTGCTCAGTGTGAAGTAGAATATTATTAAAAAGATTGTGCACAATATCTGCTGTTACAGAAGGCTGTTTAACATTTAAAATGTGTAAATTTAGACATAAAAGCTAAGAATCACTGCTGAATGTGCCTCATGTTGTGAGCTCCTGGGGAACGCCTCATTAACGCACAGACTGTGGTCAAACACGGGACAGAAAAGTTCTTGCAAATCAGTTTAATGCACAAAATTATATCCAACACACGCGAGAAGTGGATTTCAGGCGTGATGGTGAGTGATCTGAGACACAAACTGTCCGACTTCAGTACAGGCGTATTTCCCCTCCTCTCATTGCGGCCGTGCAC
Source organism: Bostrychus sinensis (assembly GCA_020698575.1). Classification (NCBI taxonomy): domain Eukaryota; kingdom Metazoa; phylum Chordata; class Actinopteri; order Gobiiformes; family Eleotridae; genus Bostrychus; species Bostrychus sinensis. Next base: position 10,216,650 of record CM036260.1, on the reverse strand, counting down.
TGTCGTTCACAATCCAGGCGAGGCGCAGTTCATCTGGAACGAGCCTAATGCAACAAGTGAACGAGCTAAAGCAACATGAGCGACCAAAAAGACACATTGCTAAATGGACAATTCTGCTTCAAATCGTCACCAGACAGCAATATAGACAAAACAAAAGTTATGTGCAGTCTATGCAAGGATGAGTTCAATTACCACTGGAGTAACACAGTTCATAGTATTTACACTGTTGTGAACCACAATTATTAATTGAAGAATTAAACTTATTTTTGTTAAAGTTCTAAAAGAGATTACACATGCTTTTTTAGGTAAGTTTTGTGTATTTGTTGGTTGTACCTTATTTAGGCAAACTTTGTCAATGAAGACAAGTTACATGTCTCAAAAAGACTTCATTTATTTTCTTTGCAAGTTTTGTTTGCATTGCACAAGTTTACAGTAAAGTATGTGAAGGATAATTTAAAACAAACTTTCTAAATTTACAGTTTTGTGGTTGTACGTGAATTCATAATGCGATTAATAACTACCAGTAATTAATCGCGATAAATTTTTTTCAGATTTGCGATTAATTAGTTCATTTTTTTAATTGATTCCCGGCCCTAGTTTGGAAGCATGAACCAGACGCTTATTTCAAGGCATTTTTATATAGATTTGTCATACAAAACATAACTATAATTTGAATGAATACAGAATAAAAACCTAGAGCATACCATTAGCCTATTTACACATAATGCTTTAGTTAACTCTGATATAAGACAAGGAACAGAACTAGCATGACAAGAGCAACACTGACACACTAAATTCACATATGTACAGCTTTATGCCATTTATCATGCACAACTTTAAAATATTTATTCTGAACATGGTACATAGTATAACTGTCACTAAATTCCCCTGAAGTTGGACTGAGAGAAGAACTGGAAATGTCACAGTCGAACATTTAATGGGCAGATGCGAGCCCTAATTTTTACATAATCTACCATATCATAATAAAGAAATCATTTAGAAAGAACTGGAAGCAACAAGAAAACATCTATTTCTACTAAGCACTGACAGACTTAACTAAAAAATAAAATAAACCTCATATTCAACCAAAAGCAAACATTATGTATGATCTCTTCCGGGCAAAGGCATACAAAACATGACAATATGAGCACACAATAGTATGTATACTGAAGAAGCACTTGAATGTCCTCTCACTCCTCTATCTTACATGAATGGATAAAATACATGAAAAAACATTCTCTTCTCCTCTTCCTCTTTTTCAAAGACCAATTTGATTTATTAGTGCAACTGAAATATAAATCAACCGCTGTGGTCTAAAAGTCATCCGTCACCGCACTTGAAAGAGAAGATAATATGGATCAGTGGCAAAGTAAGAAGCTTCAGTGTAATAGCAATTTATGTAACCACTTTATGCACATTCTTAATGTTGCTGATCACAGAAACTCCCATTTCTAGTACAAATGTGTCCCAGTCCAAAGCTGCAGTTACATACACTAAGTTTACAGTAAAGGGGTCTTGTACCTCCTTAACTGATGACCATGTGGGAGTGGCCATCTTCTGCCCAAGCCTGTTTCGACAGATCAGTCATAGCTTCTTATCTATGACCAGGTGGGCTTAATCTGTTGTTGCTACTTTGCATGTATATTTTTTAAATGGTATTTTTTGCTTATGTTGGTAAAGCGTTCTGTTTTATCATTAGTAAATGTCTAGTCAACTGCATTTAATCCATTCTGGCCCCTGGGAATCAAACTACTCTATTTTATGTATACAGTTAAAGTTGGGCCAGGCTATGTATCAGTTGCCAGGGCTAATAATTATAATTTGGGGAACTCCATAGGAACAGGTAGAAACTGTTTTTGTAGTCTGTGTTTCATGGTTTTGTAACTTAGTCCCTTAGAGTTGTCCAAATTTAGCTTCATATCGTCCTGCAATGTTCTTGAAGCGGCCACACTCCTTCCTCAGCTCAGCCACCTCTGTCCGCAGCGCTGCGTTTTCTCGTTCTAAGAAGGCCGCTCGGACCGTGATCTGGTTCTCCTTTAACCGGCGGGCGTCTCGTGAACGCTTAGCAGCTACGTTGTTCTTCTTCCTCCTTTGCCAATACTTCTCATCCTGTGGACAGATGAAACTGTTAAACCAGACATGACTACAGCTCGCAGGGCATCTGGGTAACCTTGAACTAAAATTACTACGGTGCATAGTGTCAAATTTCATCTACTTTATCTATACTCATATGAGTAGTATGTATTAGAGATATTCAACAAAACTTCATCTACTGTTATTAGGCACTTGAACATTATACTCATGAAAAATAGGTGTGCCTCCTCCTACATTAAATTCCCTCAGTTTTGCCACAGACAAGTGAACTGTGGCTCTCAGCCAAGCTCTTCCTGACGTGTAAACAAAGCTGTGTTCTCCCAAAGCGGGAAATAGGAAACAGTCACACGCGCAGCATATTGCTGAGTCACTTTGACTCTGCAGTATGGTTTCCTAGCTCGTAGCCCTTGTTTATCTGTTAGATCACATTATAGTAGGTACATTTACTTTCTGCTGCTACACAATGAAAACTGCAAATCATCTGACATTCCAGTCAATGGTGGCACAATAATTTTTAATTAAGGTACCTCATGGCCTTAGGCATTTTAAGAGTACAGAAACCACTCCTGAAGCATTCAACTACTGAACCTATCCAGTCCAACTTTATAAAGCACTTTAAATTAACACAGTTGGTTGAGGTGCTATATACAAACATGAAGAAAAAACAAAACAAATAGTAGAAAATGAGTATGGTTATTTGTACTGCACAATGTGTGACTGTTAGCATCACACACCAGTGCCTTTACTACAGCACCTTTAAAAGAGTGTTTAACCTCTGAAGAGAGACGAGATGTATTAAAAGCCATAGAATTAGCTGAGACAACCCTAAATCAAAACAGACACACACAATGTATTAATCTGTTCTCTCATTGGCAAAAATGAACTGGGTAAGTTGTTGATTTAACCCTTGAGCCCCATTTTTTTTTTTTTTTGGGGGGGGGGGGGGTAACATTGCAGTGGTTCTTACGTTTTCTATGAAATTTGGCTCAGGTGTTTATCAATAATTTTGATATTTTTAATATTTTATTTTTTGTGTTTTTTACCAAAACATTGGGATTCTATTACACATACTGGCATAACAAGGGTTAAAATTCAGAAAATAATTAAATATTTGGTATTTTTGATCAGGGCTAAGTTGATTAAAAAATGTATGCAAAAAAGTAATTAAAAATGTATATGTATGTACACATTTTTAATGATGTTTTGTGAGGGGGACACTTTTGTCATAAACAGTAACAATGTAACTTTTTTAAAATTGGGGTATAAGGGTTTTACAGCAAAGAAAATTGAAACTGCACTTGGGTTGTCAACAAAGAACAGGTTTTTAATTTGCTGTTTGTTTATGAAGCGCGTGATCAAATAAGTTCCTATGGAGGTAGCCTACCTCATTAGGTGTTTTTTTTTTCTCTTGTGATCATTTTAGTAATAATCTAGCAGCTATATTATTATGTCTTTCTTTATTTTTATTCTTTAACTTTGAAAAGGTCTCATGATAAAAGTTAGCATACCTTCTGATTTTCAGGAACAAACACCTTCTTGGCTTTCTTTATCATGGGCTGCGGCTTGAGTTCTTCCTCACTGAACTTATGCTTGCGTGGGTCAAACAGTTCTCCTCCTGGGACGCTGGACAGGACCAGGTCAGTGGGATCAGGCTCATAGTTGATTTCCACTTCGATTTCCTCTGGGTTAATTGGTTCAGGGGTTATTCTGTCCTTTTCAGTTGTCACCTCTGTGCACAGATTTTAAGTGTTGTGTACAAAAAACATTAATATGCAATAAAATAACTGAACATATAAAAAACACAGCTGTGGACTAACTTCTGCAATCAATCTTAAAGACAAAACTAGGTCTCAACAAAAACAAAATATATGGTTAGTTTTTTCATAGTAAAAGTAGTCAACAAAATGATTAGATTTTACGACTACTACTGGCTGATCTGAATTCCGGTTGTGAACTGATTGTACTACCCACTTCCAAACTAAGGCTAAAAGAAAGCTCATTTACAGATTAAAAAAATTACATGTGTAAAAGTAACGTTTTTCCTCAAATATGTATTGCCTAAATTGCAATTGCTATGGTGTAGGTTACAAGGTTACAAAGGATAATTTTGTGCACTCACCTGCAGTTATGTCAGAGGTGATATCTGAGTCTGTCTTGGTAATGATCACTACCTCTTCAGAGCACTGGTCTAGCTCCTGAATAGGCAGGAGGGATAAATGTGGTGATGTGGTGACTTCTGACTTAAGCCTCTTGTCTGCCTTTGTGGGGCAAGATTCCTGGTCGTTGTCAGAGGAGGTGGGAATACCATTCTCCATGAGGAATTCCTCCAGATCCATGTACTCCAAGTGGAAGTTCTCGCCATCGTAAGGAATGGTCTTGTCCCAAATAGCAGGAGTGAGAGACGCAGATGGCCCCAAGCCACTGACTCCACCCAGGTCCACACTGTCTCCCAAGCACAGTTTCTCCTTGTCAGTGTCTGGAAAAGATTGTTGACAATAAGAATTAAACTGACAACCTTTTTATTTTATTTTGACCACAAAAGGCATTAAAATGTAAAACAAGTCGTTAGAATCCATTGAAAAGGAATTGTATATTCTGTCACACTTTTCCCCTAACAAATGACTTTTTATTATTTTAAGATTACTTTAAGATTATTTAAAGTAGCGCTGCGGTGCACTGGTGCTGTGTTTTTCAACCTTAGAAATATCTTCAGCATACCAAAAGAATTGTGTCCCTTTTCTGCGTTTGTATTTTATATATTTTTAATGTTTTATATGTTTAATGTTGTTGTTGTTTTTTTTTTTTTTTTTTTTTTTTTTGGGGGGGGGGGGGGGCTTTTTGGCCACAGTTTCTTATTGATGTCCTCTTGATTAGAGAATGACATTCTTTTTATTGTTCAGTGCTTCTTGTACCTTTATCAATTTACAAAGGTATTTTACCTGTTTGTTTTTTACTGACTTTTATTGTGCCATGACCTACTTTTGTGTGCCTATTCAAAATCTGAAACCACAACTGTAGTGCCAATAGAAAATGAATTTGGTAACCCTATAAAAATATACACACTGAGCTAGCCAACACATTTTTCAATCAAGCATTAAAATTATTATTATTTTATTATTATTTATTCATTTGGATCCCCATTAGCTGTCACCATATTGACAGCTACTCTTCTCGGTGTCCTTGTAAGAAATAGATCCATACAGAATTTAATAATCTGTGATATAATATATAACATTTGTCAAATAACAGGTTACAAATCACAACGAGAAAAACGATACGTTGCACAATAACACTTCAAGTATTTATAAACTGATCAGTCAGTAAAATATATTCTTCTTCATCAAAATGCAATGATTTTAAGGTTATATCTGGAGAAGTCTACTTTTCTCTTACAAACCACTTGAACTTCAATACTGCAAACTGTTACCATATATGTACTAGCTTGTACCAAAACAGTCTACAATAGCTTTATTACAAATGCACCGCACTTCACATTGAATGCTTGTGACCATGAGATACAAGAATCGGACAACAACACATGGGAAAAAGAACAGCATTCTTTGCACAGGCGTCATTCAGAGTAAATTAAAGAGCATTTAAGTACTCGGGCGTGCCTAGAATTGGTCTAGAAACCTCTGGTCGAGGATAGGGTTAGGCATTAACCTACATTCCCACTCATGACAGGTGAGGGTACACTGTGTACCATACTGACAGCTGGAGGGCCATATACTGTACATGCTAAGGTCTTACCGGTGCACTGCAATCACCACATACAACATCTAATGTAATGAAAATAATAAGACAAATAGTGCGCGTGTTTTGTTACTAAACTTGCCATTAATATTCGTTTACTCTTCAAATACAGCGACTCACCATCATCACCGTCCAGTATATTTGGCGGAGGCATCTCCATTATTTTCTTCAGGACGACGGGGAAGGAACTCGGTGTCTCCACGGCCGAGTCCAGGGTAACAACAATCGGCTCGCCTGACATTTTGGCGACGTTAGCTGAGCAAGAAAACGGACGAATACAAGCTCCGAGACTGCACTCCCACCCAAATGATCCTCTAAAATACGTACAGAGGATCTTAAGTCCACAAAAAAAACCGTAAACTGCAAACAGCACCACCAACAAACGCTTGCTGCTGTCTACTTAACCCACTTCCTCGGGAAATGAGGTAGTCAGGCTCGACAAGTCCCCTTTATCAATAAACAACGAGCGCAGTACGCTATTGGCTGCTTTTGGCCTGTACTCATTAATATTCAGGAAAAAAAGCGGGGCGTCCAAAAAGCGACCAATAGAAGTCGTTTCTCCACACTAGGGCAAAATCCTATTGGTTGACCGAGTTATATATATTTTGCTGGCAACGCTAACAAAACGTGACGATTGTAGAAAGTTGGAATCATAGCATTTATGTTTGACCTTGGTAAAACAATGGACTTATGATGTTTTTTATCGCGACACATTTGACTTTGAATGCTCTAAACGCTCAAATGAATTGCCCTAAATAAACAGCGCATACCGACCAGAAATATAGCTGTAGTTTAAAAGGATTATGTAAGCCTATTTTTTTTTGATAATTTGACCAAACTGTCTGCCCCAAGTAATGCGTCTCCTCCACGCTGACGTACGTCATGCATGTTCTCGCTGCTGCAAATGTCACGTGTGACCACATGTGCCGCTGCTGTTTTAGTGCTATTTACGGGCCCCGCCAATAGAGGTGCGCTGTGCACTCTCCTCAGCGCGGAGCAGGGGCTCAAAGGTGGAAGACAGAACAGGGGTGTTTCTCAAATCTGAAATCTTTACATGTGGATTATATTAATACAATACTTAAATATACTTATCCACTCCCTACTATGGTTAAGGTTAGAGTGGGGGCGGGGGTTAGCACTCCATAGAAATTGAATGGAGGTAGCTTATTTCGACAAGGCAGCACATCTCAACAGGACACTGGATTGAAGACGCCTATGTCCTGTGATTTAACTCTCTAGGGCAAGAACAGTCATATAGACCCCTCCTTCCAGACACAGAGCATCCTCTTTCAGTTTAAGTACCAGCCTCAATGTGTTTCCACTTTTGTTGTTTATGGGTCGGTGTCACGCACATGTTGTTATAGTGTGAAAACAATAGCAGCCTTCAAGGTTATACGGCAAAGTGGAAACGTCAAAATCAAATTGACCATGCTTTTCTTGTTTTGAGTTTGTTTATTTAAAAAAAAATAGACAAAATCAAACAATTCAAAATCCATTTCTGACTTTCTTTCAGCCATCGCCACAGCGAATCTTTTGCATGGGTATGTTTTATATGTCAGATGCCCTGCAAACAGCCACTTACGGCGACCGGAAATTTTTGGCACCCCATGGGGCAATCAAGCCTCTGATCTCCCACACCAAAGATGGGGGAACTAATTTTGCTAATGGGGAGCATGACCCAAATTACTAAACTCAGAGCTTAAATAAAGCCTAAGTTGTCTGATATGATTCAAACTACAGATGCAACATTCACTTTGTACTACTTAAGGAAAGTACAATAATAATAATAATCAGCAGTTACCTAAAGTGATGTGTATGTTAGTACCCTCTGAGGTTCAGCTACACATACTTATTGTCCAATACACTGCAACAATTCCACTCACTATACACAATTACTATGTACTTTATGCATTCTATAGGAACCGACAATGGTCCTAAAACATGAGACACCTACCTTCTTTGTGTCTTTTGTCAGGCTGTATATCGTTTCAACTTATGTATTGTGACTCTTCTTTTACAAATGTTATATAGAGAATTGCACTTTAAACCATAACAGAACCTTGGAGTGGGAAATATCTGATTATTTTTTATTAAATGACTGTCCACCCTCTCACTGTCACTTATGTAAATCCTACCTGATAATCGGCTCAGTTCCTATTGGGTGTCAGGTTTTCTAGGGCACTGGCCAAGAACAACAAACAAGACAGACATTAGACTCAAACAGGTTATGAAAAACTTTAAATGGGGCATGAACAGCAGCGTTCCCTTTCCCTCATGATATTACTTTACTCTCTAATCAGATCTCAGGAGGCAAACAGAGCCATCTAGTGATGTAATCAGTAACCTACAAAGCTCAGTAACAACAGGAGCCCACTAGGTCTGGCAGATGAAAGCAGTGACAGATATGTACCATCAACGCTCGTCTTAAATCATTAACAAAGGCTGTAGTAGGAAAAACAGGAAAAGTGTAATCAAATAAAACTAGTGGTTGAATGATTTGTTGGATAGTGTTCTGTGGTATATGTTTTGTTTGTGTTTTATGTCAAGGGACTATGAATGTAAAGTAGCTGTATGCTAATTTCGGCACATTTACACATATATTATACTGGTGTTCATTAATGTGCATTGTCCCTTTCAAATAAATAACTAAATAAATAAAATACTACAAGTACTCCTGCTCTTATTACTACTACTACATTCCTACTACTGCCACTATTTTTGCTGCTACTACAAAACTACTAAAACAATGTACCAAAAAAAAATAAAAAACAACTTTAAAATGTATTTCTCATAAAAAAAAACATAAATAAAAATACCCACTCAAGTAAAAAGTATGTTTTAGAAATTACCTGAGTGAAAGTATCTAGTTACTTTTCACCTCCGCTTTGTTTCTGGACATCACACAAATCACTGCCTAGTACAGTTTTATTTACTGCATGTTACGCATCCATTAATACAACAGGCAGCAGTATCTAGGTTAATTTTAAGCAAACAGATGACACATTAATAAATATGATTAATACATATTTGCAACTGAATCCACATTGCACTCGGTTGCAAGACTGTTTAATAGAGCCTAATACTAAGTAAGAAGACCATTATACAAAGAAATGCATTTTTAAATATATTTTCCATTGACACAATTGTCTATTTTCTAAGATCACTCATTTTTAAGAATGCAATAGTTTTACAATATGGGTTTGAACAAGGTTTGATTCAAAATCTTTCGTTATTGCAAATATAAAAGTGGTTAAAAAAGTAATGATAAAAGGTTAAGATGAGCTATCTTCACCTATCTCTGGCTCAATCATTAAATCAAGTCACGTTAAAAAAATGTATCTGTGCTCATGTGTAAATTTGCATATTCATGGTTAATTAAGCCACTATTTCTCCAATTGACAAAGTAATTTCAGTAGTCTTGTGCAGCGTTAAAGCAGATGCAGTAAGAGCTATAAACAACAACAAACAGCAACAACAGCAGAATTATCCTGATACACAAGAGCAGTAAGTGTAAAGTAAGTGTAAATTGTGTCCATTCCATCGATCTCACACCGTGTTCACCCAGAGTCCAATATAAAATGTGGTTACTGGCAGAAGAACTTATTTTTCTGAGTCACCAGAAACCTGTTGATTCTGACACCTCGCCTTTGGGCTGATACTCCAGATACTTCCAGTCCAGATCAGCTGACTCTTATGCAACGCACTCGCTGTTTGTCGCACACGCCACAATTCAACAGATTTTCGCAGCAATCTGCATGAGCAGTGTTGAAGTGTGGTACATTACTGCAAGACAACACTCACATCGTCTGCTCTGGTTACTTACCGCTGGCATCGAAGTTTGGAAGTGTGAACGGGTGCTCAAGCAGAGCTCTGAATATCTCTGGGATTTCTGAAGTCATGTTTAATTCCATTTGGACAGAAACTGCGGACAAAAGCCCAGACGAGGCAGAATAATTTAGAAGCTTCAAAGAAGCAAAATCAACGTGAGCACCCCTCGCGCCTAAGCGGCCCTAACAGCTCCCACAATGTCTTAAAGACTAATAAAAATGTGACAGGTCGAACACTGTGAACTCTTCACAAGTTACTTAACGTAGATAGTCCTCCCAGGCCGTCAACCAATCAGCAGCATGTTGCCCTCGGCAATAGACGGAAAGCGATCTGATTGGTTAAGAGTTGTCCATCAGAGGGGGACAACCAATCAACACGCACCTTGGTATTACCTAAAGTTACAATAAATAAAAAAAAAAAAAAAAAAAAAAAGCAAAAAAGAAAACGAGGTGGCCCTAAATGTTGCAGGAGGTTGTGTAACGAAGAGGCTCATTAGACACGTTAGAAGCACACACATTAGTGACACACTTAAGAGACAAATGTATAGCCTAAACTTGAACATTTAAAGTTGGAAATTTGTGAGCTATAATAGTAAAAATTTAAATAAAATAAAACAAGTAGACACAACAATGACACAGACTGCTTTATGTTGATGCAATATTGAATATGTTTATTATAAGAGCTGATAAATAATTTTAGAGCTGATAAACCAATCAGGTGTGCGTTGTCTTGGGAGAGATACCTTTACCTTACTATAACCTCATGAGGGTGTGCCACACAGCAGTTTGAAATAAACCTGACATGTGTTTGATCTTTTGCACTGGGTGAGAAGATATAGCCTATTACCCAAAATAAAATCAGTACATTACTCAAGTAAAAGACTGCACTCAGGTTAGGGCCAGACTCAGTGGTAAACATTGTTTGTTGGTTCACTGAGTTTACAGCCTACACGTGAAGTAGTAGTGCCTTTGTAAGACCATTGAAGATGTGTCTTTCACAGATTGATGCAATAAGACCAAACTATTTGTTTCACCGCTGAAAAATTGTTCAGATTTGCCAAAGGCTCCATTTAAGTTAAATAAATTCTGTAACTGACTAAATTGTTGTACTGCATTTATAATGCAAATCTGTGGCAATATCGTCAACAGCAAGTACTGGATAATTATTTCATGTACACATTTGAGCGTGCAAAGTGCTTTGCTACCAGCCACACTTACAGATGTACACGGTAAGCTTAAGAAAAATCAGAGCTTTAAAACAATTGAGAAATGTAGAAGCATGAATGATATGTGGGCTCACAACTGTGTAGAAATGAAATACAAATACATTTTCTAAAACGATCCGTTTATTAAATGCTTCCAAGAGATTTGGTCCATTTGTGTGATCATGAACATCCAACCAGGGAGGAGAACAGAGAAAACAAAGACGAGAAGATAAAAGTAACACAGTACAAAAGGACGCCCTGTTTTTCCACCTCTATAACCCTGTTTTTTTTTAGTTTTTTTTTTTTTTTATCTGTTTGTTCAACAAAAGATGTAACCAAAATGGAAAACAACTGAAAACATTTTTGTGGGTGTCTTCTCTGAGGTCATGACAGAAACTGGTCAGCCAGTTGGAAACATACAAGAAAGTCTGGCAGAAAATAACTCTGAGATGAACATTAAGACAAAAATGGATGGAAAAACCAGGAAATGTTGCAGCGGCTGTTTGCGTTAACACAGAATTATTAATTAATCTATTTTTGTGAAGACAAAGAGAGGTGACACATGATGAGAAGAACATAGGACCACAAGATGTACTGTGTATGCCTTAATTAGACAAAAAGACTATGATTTTCATCATTAGGATAGCAACATCTTATTTCATTATCAGATAAAGAACCTGCCTCTTTTCTTTGTCTCTGTCATGACCCCAGCTTTTAACTGTGCACACATTCACCAGGAGTTCAGGTGGATTTTCTGCGTGTGTCCATTTCATCCAGCCTTTCTCCAACAGCAGAAAAATAGCCTTCACTTAAATGCTCCTTATGGCATTTCTGAAAAACTAAAAACTAAATCTTTGTAGTTTGAAATTTGTAAAATTAAGACTTGTCCAATTACTTTCAGAGGACATTCACAAATAAATTGAGGCTTCTTTTTTTTTTTTTAAACCAATGAAAAAAATAGTTGGGGACAAATGACTGACCACAGCAAATGTTCACAGCCACAGAAAAACTTTACCATCTCTTATCTAATTAACCTTATAAGGAAGTCTAAGTATTATAATAGTTATCAGATATCATATACTGTATATAGTAAGCAGGATTATACAATAGGGTATGTATCATCTTATAGGTGGAATATATTGAATAAGGCGCTATATGGGAGTATATAAGCCTCTATGTATGCTTTCGTCTCCAGATCTGTTATTCAGTAGCAAGAAAATGTACAGCTAAGCAGTGAGCTGTTGGATCAAGTGGAAATCAGGAAGTATTCTTAAAACATATATGTTTTTTTAATCAATATTGGCAAAACTTTGCCTTTTGCTCACTGCCTTCAAACAGAGCTGAGAAACGCTGCATACACTGATGTATATTTTAAGAGTTAATTATCATATTCATACATGGATACATATATAAAGAAAGAGTTATACATAGCAATTAACATACATATATCAATAGTATATAGAAGAGAAATAGAAATAGTCAATAGATAGCAATCATTATAGTCATTATATATTTATCATAATACTATGAGTAGTAATACGATCCCTCAAAGAAGCTAACACTAGGGTTATTCCAGACAAGGCTTTTTACACAACCTTACATAGTTGAAGCTACAGCAAGGGTCAAATCTGCTTTTTAGGGTGCACTTCATTTCGAATTTCTTAAGTTGGACATTTTAATAATAATCATTAAATTAAGGGTCCAACGTTGCACTGATACAAAAGTATTTTTAGCAACAAAACTGATTACCAAGTAAAATGGCCCCTTGGATATTTTTGAACCTCAAATTCTTTGAATACTTTAAATTCTCTCTTTACCTACAATCTCAACATAAATGTGCATGTAGTTGTTGTTTCTACATTCACAATGATTTTCAACTGAACTCAATCGAATTTGGTTGGTTGTCTGGAACAACCCACACAGACGGAAACATTACAAAATGAGAGAATAAAAAAAAAAAAAAAAAAAAACTATAGTCACCTAATTCAGCAATACATGTCATATATACCTCAATAACAAGATGTTCTATATGTAATCAATACAGCTTTTCAGGTTATATATTTATTAAGCTTAATTGCTAAGTTATCAATTATTATTAGTAATATACCATTACGTGTAAATATGTATAATATATGTGTATACATTTCAGAATATAGCTCTATGTCTCAATTCACTAAAGGCTAGAATAAGATGGCAATCAGTATTCTGCCTTTCTGTGTGTCTGTGTGTGTGTAGATGTGAGTGTGTGTGCATTCTTCTGCATGTGTGTTCGCGTCCCAGATTGAAGTAATAGGCACAAGATCTGGTGTGAATCCCTTTCTACTAACAGGTTCCCCACAATAATAGTTTACAATAAGCTACTGAGAACAAAATATAAAATAAAAAACTGTGTTCCTCAAACCCACCCCAATGTTTGAGGAACACAGTTTTTTATTTGAAGGCTATGGCAGCGAGACAGATGTTCAGTGAACTAATGAGCACACCTCAACTGAAGACATGGCCTTTAGTTTCAAATAATATTCTAATGGAAAACAATAGAAAAATATATATATATATTTATTCATTCATAATTTCCACATTGCTTATCAGTATTTAGATTTCTATTTGTGTACATTTTCCTCTTAATTATTACAAATATCTCCCAAATGAAACCTTAGGCAGTCTTTTTTTTTTTTACCATTCTTCAGTTTAAGTGAGGCCACATTTTTATCATAAGCATTAGCTGCATGAACAAGTTTTCTGTACAGTCCCTTCACACCTCTGCCAGCTATATATCTCAAGGAAGCTACAATGTTGCAAGCACTTTGGCAACAAGTACTGTCCTTAAGCCATATAAGATTACCATCAGTTTGTGTCTGAAGACTGATGTAATCAAAGCCAATCAATATAAAGTAGACATAATGAGTGCATGTTTATACACAGCTCTAGAAACAGTTACAATTACCCAACTGTTACCAAAGGGGCACATTAGGACAGTATACAAAGGGAAGGGTAAATGATGTTGCTCAAGCGCTCTTTAGGCCATGTAAGTATGCTTACATTCATTCAGCCACTGCAATGCTTTATAAGACTGACTGCCTCATTTAAAGGCCCATCGAGGCTTAACATTCAGAGTAGTCCACCAATATGGCAGAAAATATAACAAGTACAATTCCCACTAAAATATCTGCAGGAAGTTATTTTGACCCTCTCTATATTCCTGTGAAGGAATGGAGAGCACAATTATCTTGTGACGCAGTATAACGAGGATTGTCCTATCCATCAAGAATCTCTTTTCACAATGCTTCAATAGCCTCAATCTACAGCACTGAGGGCCTGGTGTTCGTCATTTTCTTCAGTTAAAATATTGACTTTAGTTAAAGAGCGCCATGTTTCTGTTATTGCCAAGGATAAACAACCACGTCCAGCGTGGTGACCTAAAAGTAGCTTCAGTGCTGCTAGCTTTTAAAAAGAGGTGCCTGGTGGACACATGTTCAGCCCATAGAGCACTGGTTAAGACTCATTCAGCTATTCAATAACTTGCCCAAGGGAAACCTAAAGTTGCTGTAACTGCAGTATGATACTCAACTGATTTTAAACTATGTCCAACATATTTACTAACAATGCTTCCCCTTTATGTAATTGGTGCCTCTGATTTATACAGTATGCCATGTTGTGTTAATGTGTAAGTGTTTCTCAACCATTCTGGTGAATGTCTCACACTGTTGATGTTAGACACTGGAGGGGATCTGACCGGAAGCCTGCAAAAAACACTGGTGTGGCAGGCCTGTGTTCTTTCTTCTGTTTATACCACAGCAGAATCTGTTGCTTTTAGTCAAAGTAACATTCAGAGGTCATCCCCATCTGACATTCTCCTGCCTCCCTGAGATAAAACAAAACAAATAAAATGACAACATTAAGTCTATCACGTCTTTGTCTTTTAATAAACTATTAGTGTTGTATTCTTACCATGCCTTCTGTGTAATCTGCTGTTATTGTGACCTGTTTGTCTTCTGGGGGCGGGGTCACGGCAGCGCTGTCTGTGCGTCTGCTCTGATTAGTTAGCTGCAGCCACAGTTCATACATCTGCTGCATGTCTCTCACTGCACAAGTGATGAGAGACAATCTGAGTGATACTCAAGAGCATTACGTAAACCTCAATCAATGCTTTTAAGAGACCTCTCAGTGTAATCAGGAAACCTTATACTTAGGAAAAAAAACAGTACAAACGCTTGAAAATACATTTACAAACATGTAATTTCCAGAAATCAGAAGATTAAACATTCAGAAGTGTGTTGTGTATCAAGGTTACAGTGGCACTTACAGCTGTTGTTCTTCATATAAGTCCAGACATCACGCTCTTCCAGACTGTGAGCAAATGAGCAGTTACCAATATAGTGGCACTTCTTCTGCTTCATCACATGAACACACATCTGGAAAAGAAACCATTTATCAATTATACACCAATTAAACATTTTTTTTTTTATATATTAGTAGTTATATTGACATTGTCTTTTTTGCAAAAATAAGAAGAAAAATGGATATGTTGCGGCGTCCAAGGCAACGACTAAGTTACAATGTCAAAAAAAAAAAAAACAAACATTGGAAGCTACAGGCAAAGAAGGGTAAGCTGCAAAACCACCTGTCCTTTGTGCAGAAACACAGTCAGCTGCTCTCAGCATATGAGGGGGGTGAAGTGTAGAGTGTAAGAACAATACAGAAAGACATGTGGAAACAAGTACTCACATCATATTGCTGTGGATATGTGCGGGAAAAGGGCAAAGGCCGAACAACCACCCACTTTTTCTTCTCAAATGACTTCACAAGCAGGACTCGACGCTCCTTGGTCCAGCTACAAAATTGTTCACACAACCCATTAATGTAAATAGTAAAAAATAATAACATTACATATATAATTATTATCACTATAAGCTTGCAAAACAACAGTGACTATGCTATTTTGGTCTACACACAGCACTCACCTATGTCTGGCTTTGGCAGTGCAGTACTTGAGGTTTTTGTCAGGCTCGTTGACCTGCCCTTCTCTCCAACACTGGCCACACACAAACTTCATTTTTAGGTTAAGGGGACGCCCTCTTGCTGCCACTGCTCCCAGGCCCCCCACCGCAGCCACTGGGCTTACACCACCACCACCCATACCATCCCCGACTCCACCTCCACTGCTGTTGCCCATTGCCCCCACTCCAGCAGGGGGCAGGCTACTGCTTGGATGAATATGGATGGGCTATCAAACAACATGAAAGTTATTTTTCTGCTTGACCAAGACAATCAAACAACTTAGTCCCTATGGTTCAGAAGATTCAGTAAAGAGTTGTAAAGACTTTCTTTAGTAACTGTTTTAGTGCCAGTTCTGCCTCACCTTCTGTTGCTTCTGTGCGTTCTGCTCCAGCCTTTGCCAATGTCGCTTAGACTCTTGGACCATCTCTTCATGAGTAATACCTAAACATTAAAAAATTCAATAATAGCTCAGTTTATTCTGGGACTGCAACCACCATACTTGGACTATATAGTTATAAACTTATAGTTTAATTCAAGCCTCTCACTTGAGTCCTGGTAACTAACAATATCATCATCATCATTTATTTTTGAATGGTAATGCCTACTTTACAAGATGAAAGCACATGAACACAAGGTTTTTTAACAAGCCACTGCGCATCTCAAAACACATGACCACATCAAAAGCTTTGGTAGTTTTCTCTTCTCTGAAGAACATGAGACAAAACCAGCTGACACAACAGAGTGAGCCAGAATGTGCGGGTAGGAGTGAGTACTACTTTAAACAGTGTTTACTTGTTTATTTGTATCACAGTCTTGCTTTTGGAGCCTCTCCGGCCTTAATGAGAGTAAACTAATACATAAATACATGCTGCAATAGTCTGACAAGGTATTCTTCCATTGTTTTACTGAAAAAAATGGTTACAACCAATCAAAAATTTAAAATACTCTACTGGCATGTAAATACACTAATAAACGCTGGGGTAATCAATTGTTTCAAAGGTTGTTTGTGTGTATTACCCACCAGTGTCTTGCTGCAGAACCCAGCACTTGAGCTCTATGACCGAGTGTGCGAATGAACAGCTGTCCTCCCTCTGGCAACCGTACCGCACCTCATGACGGCACACATCAAACTGACACAGTGGGTGCAAAGGACGCACCTTACTGTATCGCACATTGGCTGACCTCACCACATGCACCAGGCACCTGGAAAGGTACATATTTGTCAGATTAGCTCAGCTTAGCAGTAATACATGTGTTATGGTTTCTGGCTAACTCAAAGCAAGATGTTTTTAACATCACCTACTTGTTATCATCAAATGGGTGTCGAGCTGTGAGGTTTGAGCAGACAGCCAAATTTTCTTTACTGCGTTTGCTAATAATGCGGGGCTTACTATCAAAACATTCCTGTGGGAACATGACATTGATTGTATTAAAGCCAGGCAACAGCCCAATGTGGTGATCTTGATAAATCACTGTCAAGGTCGTTTTGTCTGACCTCACAGAGGAACATAAACATGCCCATGTGGAGCTGCAGCAGCCGTGTGACACTGAGTGCCCGGCGCTCTGTGCTGCCCAGTGGATCAAACAGAAGTTCTCTGCTCAGTGCCCCCTTCCTCTCCTGAGTCCAAACATCTATCTCTTCCTGGCAGTACGCAAATGTACAGTTCTCTCCATACTGGCACTCCTGGCGCTCCTGCACCTCTGCGGGGAACACAAGGGGTGAAAAGAAATTCACATAATCAGCATGTACTAACAACTACTAATAACACACAGTTTTAAAAGAAAGCTACCTTTACACAACACAAATGCACCAAGGAAATTGTTGCGTGCAGGCCGTGGTCTGATTCTCTTCCAGGTGGGGTCATCGGTGTTCCTGAGGCGACACAACAGCACATCCCTCTTACAGCGATGTGCTGCCTCTGGCTGATATTTGTAGTCCATCACTCGTGGTCCTGCATAGGAATAAAAATGATTAGTTCAGTTCAGTATTTCAATGACAAGTATCAAGCTAATGGAACATTTGAACCAACCTATTCGGCTGTAACAGGCATGACAGGCTTGTCGAAACTCATGTGTAGCTGCTAGAGGGTTTCTGGACAGCAGGGACAGGTTGGTTCCACCTGGACCGTTCTAAAGATGACAATATGAAAAGAAAGTTAGCAGAAGTTGCTGTTACAGAACAGATATTTTTTGGGGCTGCAACAACTAATTGGATTTATCGATTATAATCGATTATTGAAATAATCATCAACTAATTTAGTAATCAAATACTCGCCAACTGGGATATTTAAGAGACACTGACACATGCCATGTTCTGTGAGAGAAGGTTTTATTACCCGGATAGAGCAGTAAACAGTTAAAAACAATGTACATTTTGTGTTGTTTTGATTAAAAATATCATATATATTTTACAGATGATATTCTGTGGATATAAGCTCTATAAAAACATCTTCAAGAAGCATGCTTGTAGCTTTGAGTGATTTAATTTTGTAAAAGTTAAGTGATTTTTGGTAGCATTATCACCAATTTTTAAGAAAAACTATAAAACACCTCAAGTTTTCAACCATTTTACTCGCACTTCTCTATCCAATTATTAATCGACTAATCAAAAAAGCAATTGACAGATTAATCAAAAATCAAAATAATCGTTAGTTGCAGCCCTAGATTTTTTGGGCTTAATTGCTTTTTTGAAGAGGACAGACAAGACAAGACAGGAAATCATGGGGAGAGAGCAGGGAGAGACATTTGGTAAATTGCAGTGACAAACCCGCTGTAGATGCTCTATGTGAAGCATGCTCTACCAACTGAGCTATACAGTTTTAATCAATTTAAGGCTACAAATTTTGAGTGTTGAGGTGTTACTCACTGCATGTGCTGAGCTATGATTACGCATTCCAGGAATAAAGCTGGGACACACTCGTCCTCCTGTGGATCACACAATCAAAGAATTATGTCAGACAGAAAGTGGAAAAGCTGCTGAGTCACACTGTCGAAGGTCTTTACTAAAGCCCGTTCAAAACACTTAATGCATAATGTTCACTATGGACCATTACATTATAAAAACTGTTTGTTGTGCCCACCTGGGAGAGTGTATTCAGACAGTGAGTCCAGTCCTCCTGCCTTCGTTTCGCCATCTGTAGCACTAGTAGAAAAGGCCCCCACAGCGTCCTGCGCCTGGGTGGAGCCCTGGTCCCGCTGCCCCAAAGATGAGTACGGCTCTAATGCTGGCATGTCACTGATAGAGGAGCTGAAGAAAGCAGAGGGAAGCTGCTGCGATGGGGATGAAAGGCCAGCGGAGTAAGGAGGACGGAGACCCACTGCTGTGTTGGGAAGGTTGGTAGGAATAGCACCTTGGACGGGATTCTAAAACAGAGTCCAGAGAAGATAATAATACATTTTCTTGTCTCTACTGGTAAAAATTGTGTAATTGGTCTGTACAAACCTCACTGACTTTCTTGGGCATGCAGTCCAACAAACTGTCAAGCTTTTCCTTGATGCTGCTGCTGCACTCATCCGTGTGCTCAGACACAGGTACTGAGTACTGCATTGGAGCCAGGCCCTGACTGCTGGGGCTCTCCGAGAGGTCAGTGCAGGGGGTGACCACAGGACTGGCCGGTTCATCACTGACTGGGATAGGTGTGGCTAAAGGTGCAGGGATGCACTGTGCGTTGGACAAGTCCTGCTGAAAAGGAAAAGAATACCATCCAACACTTCTGCGTTAAGCCCAATTCACACTGAATCTGTTGCATGTCCCTTACGACTCCCATAAGAAATAGACGCAATGCAAGTCAATGCGTGAATTCACACCGGCTACGTAGCAGTACGTCTCTGTGTCCGGTGCTCCGTCAGAAATACGGATCAAGTCTATTTTTGCCGGACGCTGGATCCGTCAGGTATAAAGTTGAACAGAGCAGATCAAGCCAGACAGGAAGTCTGACCCGTGTCCAGTGAAGAGGATCCGGTAAATTTCAAAATAAAATTGCTTGTGCAGCCTCACGCTCACATCTCTGTAAACATTAGGTCTTAACTGAGGACACGGGGTCACAGACAACATCAGATAGCATTAAACGTGAGTAAAATTAAAGTATTTATATAAGTAGCGTCCTTACCCAGGGTTGAAGTAATATTTCTGTGACTTTTGGGCTTCAACTGTGATTAAATCGCCAAATAATCTCTAAATAAACAAGAGATCGTGGTCAGAGGCAAACGAGGCTTTTTACCATACTTTTTATCTGCAGTTCTCTGTATACATGGTTATTATCGCGTGAACTCATAACTTCCAGCATAAACTCGCTCCTCTCCCGTGAGCTCGTGGTCTCCCAGCTGGCTCTGGTCGGAGACGTGCCGCACACACAACGCACTCGGTGTGAATTGGAGTCTGTCAGAAAACTGCATCAGAAACGTACTGCACACGCAAGACATCCAGTGTGAATCTGGCTTTACAGTGAAGACAACATGTTTTCAGGTCCAACAGACAGTCCAGACCAAATTAATTTGAGTCCATATGAAATGAAGGCAAGTTTGAAATTGGTGTACATATGGGTGCAACACTGATGTCTTAAATGGGACTTTAAGTTAATGTGTTGCTTAAAGGTGGTTATCAACTTTCTCTCCCACCTCAGAGTTAAACCCTGAACCACTAATTCCTGTAGATGCACCTGCACAGATCAGGCAAGGCAAACAGTGTTCAGCCTAGAGGAAAAGGAGAGTCAGCTCAAAAACAGCAAGTAATAAGATCACACTCAAATGTAAAAACTTTTACAGTAGATTTTACAGAATCACACTAACTGATTTAAATACTACGTCCACATATTTTGTGCTAATTCATTGAATAAAAGTGACAGTAAATGTTTTATGATGCATCAACATTTAAAATTTTTATTTTATTTATTTAACCATTCTTTAACCAGGAAAGTCCCATTGAGATTCAAAGATCTCTTTTTCAAGGGAGTCCTGGCCAAGAGGCATCAACAACACAACCCACACTGCATACAAAATACAATAAAAGAGAAATAAGAGTTTAAAACAATTAGATAAAAAGACACATTTAAAAGCAGTGACAGGTTGTTGAAAATGTTCTTAAATGTAAAAGCTTTATAGAAATGGTTTGACACATTCTTTTGAACAAACAATAGAAGTGAAATTTGGAGCAAATAAAAATAAAATATAAAAACATTTTACAGTAAATAATGCCCACTTATTGATCTTGTGCAAAGTTCAAATAATTTAATTACAGAACTTTCACTGTAGTCAAAAAATTAATGTGAGGCCAAGACAAACGGTTGAGTTGTGAGGTGTCATTTTGTGCACAGCTGATGGTCTTTTTTGGTTTTGCAGTGCATAAACAAAAACTTAACATGCCCCAGAGCAAAATAGCTGTGTAAGTTACCATGATGACACTTCTCTAAACCAAACCTCTTTCTGGTGACAGAAAACTCTGGGTTTGAGCAAGAAGAAAGCTAAGCTCAAATCAATTGACAAGTCTCAAAACTTAGTGACTCGACTCAAGTACTCCAAACATAAACCAAGTACCAAGTATCTGTCTAAAACTTACAAATATAAAAGAAATTAAGTGTAAATGGAAGTGTTCAATCATAATTATTCACTCCTTACCTGGCCCAATGTCACCTAGAGATTCCAGCCCATTAGATGACATCTGTATATGAAAAAAAAAAATAAAAATTATTTTCATTTTAATTCAGCCACAACATAACAAGAGTCACACTAAGAGCCAAGTGATATTTTTCATAGCATGAATAGCCATCCTAATCCATGACAAATTTGGTTAAAAGGTTGCAAAACAAATCCAACAATACACATGTAACGCAATTTAGATGTTTTACCAAACAGATATATAAAGAAAAAATATCTGTGCACTTGTAGCCAGCACCTGAGCAGAACACACCTCTCCTGTGGGTTGAGACGTCTCTCCATGACTTTCTCCATCTGATGCTGTGGACTCTGTCTGGGAACTGACATATGCTTTGCGCCCCTTCAGGCCCAATTTATTAGCCAGATCCTGAGCCAAGTCACTCACCTGTCTGTCCTGTAAAAGAAAATGTGACAACCAATGAGTTTCAATGTTCTTTCTTAAGAAATGGATGCAAGTCATACATTTCTGTGTTGACATACATGCGGTGCTGTGAGAAGACATTTGGTTCCACATTCATAGGCCTCTCTAAGTTGTCCTAACTCCCGGAGACAGAGAGCTTTTCGGTACAAAGCCCTGCGACTTCCTTCAGACACACACAGAGCGCTATCGCAGTCCTGAACACCACGATCATACTCCCTCTGATACAAAGACATTAAATAATAGAATAAATAAAAAGGACCAATAACTGTGCTCTATGTTGCCTTTTCATTACACAAACATCTGTAAAAAAAAATTAACATTTTTCTTACTATCTGGTAGGAGGCAGCTGCCCTGTTCACATAGAGACTCTCCAGTAACTCATGTGGAATGACAAGGGCCTCAGTCTGGGCATAACGGGAAACACTGATCCCCTCCCCGTACTGCTGGGACGCCTGACGCCAGTCCCCATCACGAAAGCAAGCGTTGCCTTCATCCAGTAAATTGCACACCAGTTGGGTCAGAAATGCCTGAAGAAAACAAGAACACAACAATAATACAACATAATCTGTTAAAAAACAGGCAAATACGTAGTGGTAATAAGATATTTTACCTCATAACTTTCAGGCTCTGGAAAAGGTAATGAGGACCTGACAGAAAAAAATGATTTGTGGTCAGAGTGACAGTCTGCCTATGGAGGGCAATTAGAATAAACTTTGTTGTTTTGGCTTACTGTATAAAACTCATAGCTTTCTGTATTTCTTCTCTTCGTTTCTGTCGTTCAGGATCCATTGCCTGAGGACAAAGTTGACAAGTATCAAGTTCACTGAAGGTATTATCAACAACCAAAACAAACTTATACCATTGATTTCAGTTCAACATAATTGTGTACTTTGGTATTTAACGTTGTAAAATCATGCACACACCATCATGACTGTGCAATGAAAATCATTTAGTTGAATATTCCCAACTACATATAGTAATAACTCATAGAAAAGGCCTGCATATGAAAGAATACACTTTCAATACAAACAATAGCGATAACTCGGAAATTATTATTATAGAATGTTAGCTATTTGACACGCGTCGTTAATAAATAACAAACCTAAGAATGGCATATAAGAAATTAGGCTTTTGGTATAGCATTTTTAGGTGTCGTGGTTCAAATGCAACCAATGCTAATGAGGGAATGTGAGCTAAGTTAGCCCATCATAAAAATATCACAGGTGTTCAGCATACATTACCTTACAAGAACATGGCATGCTAAAGGTGGGCGGTTTTATTACCAAGTTAACATTTGTTGCATTTGCGTTACTCAATTGTAACTAGTTTGGATTAGCTAACTAAAGCTAGGTTACGTGCTCTAAGCTAAATGCTAATCGCTGTTAGCTTGACTCTAGCAGTATGAAGAAACCAAACTAACTTCAACTATCTAACACGTTGGTTATTACAAGAGCTGTGCATATTAATGCATTACAGTAATTATTGTTTGGGGTCGCTTCTACGGCAACAAAATCAGTTATTAAAGAAAGTTGTCAAAGTAGGCTCACTCACTGTTAAAGTCCCAGTTAAACCCCCAGTTAGCATCAGATAACTCACCGAGTTAGCTAACAAGCGCTTTCTACACCACAAAAAGATTCAGAAGGCTTTAACATGAGAAAAAAATAGCTAGGCCAGACATCAGTCAATATCCAAGCGCATAACTGTAGTTTTCGTGTCTCTGTCATGGGTGTGTGCACGAAGCAGGGCACTGACGTTAGCTCCGTCCCGTTAGCTGTGCTGCTCAATGCAGAATCCGCCGCTATTGCAACAAGTCTCCGTGCGCCGCGCAGCCACCAGAGAGCGCTGTGGAAGACTCGCATCACCCACATCACATCACCCTAAAAATAAAATACACAGAATCTATCAACTCTAGTGTATTTCGTTACTTTTGCCTCACAATGACAATAAAATAACTTGTTTCCTCAGATTTATTTTGCATAAATTCTCATGAGCAATGCAGTACCATGCAGACTTATTTCAATTTTCAACAAATAATTAAAACAAAGATTATACTTCCCTTTTAGTTAATAGTGAACATACCATAGCTTAAAACAAACGAAGACAAAATCATAGCAGTGAGTTTGAGGAATGGATACTGTGAATTCAGCTGTTTCAACAAGTCTAGATTCTGTAGGCACTTATCCTTTTTCTAGTGACATCATCAACTGAGGCGACGTGATCCAACAAGAAAAAGGGAAACAATGGTTAGTTAAATTTTACAATGAGTTGTAGAAGTTTAGAATTGATCACAAGCTTTTGCTTGACATTCTTTATGCTTCACATTGAGCGGTCCTTTTCCTAATGTACAATAAGGAAGACAAAGATTTGAATTATTATGTTTACCATTATTTTTTGTGTGAATTAAATAGTGTCATGAAGGATTGTGGCAAATAAGGGTCACAGAAACTCAAAAAATCATATACATCTATGTAATGTGCAAATGTGTTTGCATTGCCAATGTATTGTAAAGCTATGTAAAAGAAAGTGCATCCCTGTCTACAATATGTCTTTGTACTTCTTGACATTGTATCTGAGGACTCCTTTTTCTTTTTCTCTTATATCCTTGTGTTGACAGCTGCAACTCCGGTAAAAAAAAAAAAAGGGAGGACAAAGAGAAAAGGAGTAAGTCTGACAAGTTGAAAAAATAAAAAAATTATTAAGCAGCTGATACTCAACTTGTAGTTCATTGTGACATTTAAAAACCTTAACCACACAGATGGAAATAAAGAAATTAGAATAAACAAATATGAAGCAATTTACATTATTGAAACAAACATTTAAATAAATTTAAGATGGATGTAGCAAATATTAAAGTATGTTTAATAAAGCTAAAATTAGTCTAGGTGTTTTAGATAAATATCTACATAAAAATGTTATAAATAAAACTTGACCCTAAACCTTGATTGAAATCTCCCAGAAGGTGGCGAAAATGCATCGAAAATGTTCTACTATCAAAAAGGAGAAGAAGAGCACGCTGTGCGTCATGACGTCATACACTTCAGTGACCGGCGGCGCGCGACTACGAGGACGAACGGCGTGTTTCTCGGACTTTCTTCTCTGTGATACGGTACAACATCAGTGTACACAGTGTACTGTAATCAAGGCTTAACTCAACCACGACTGTAATCGAAAATATCGAACTATTTATTCTCTAACGCTGAAACGGTTTTAGTGGATTTAGAAATGACGTAGTTACCTGGGGCAACGTCAAGTTTCGCTAGCATCACTTAAGCTAAAGCTTGTGTCGTCATAGAAAATGAAATATGAAGTTTCATCAATTAATGAATGATATTGTCTTTTGGTTACCGTTAATGGTTAATGTAAACATAAATTAATATAAATACCTTTACTTACAGTTGCTTACAGATATATTGAAATCACTGTTTACACAGAGTCAGAATGGCCACAGATGACATAGCACAGCTGGCGGATGCTCTTTCCAAAACCCATGTTGGGGAGGGAGAGCTGAGCTACAGAGGCCTGGGACTTAAGTTGGACACTGAAGAATCAGGTGAGCCCATCAGCAGCTGATAAATCCTTTTGCCATTATCACACCATAGACTGAACACATTTAAGGAATATCCCTGCTTCACCGTTTGACCTGTGGTCACAGTGGAAGAGCTGGTTCGAGAAATTGATCAGTCCCAGGATCTAAGAGCTTTGCGCTTGGAAGGAAACACTTTGGGAGTGGAGGCAGCCCAAGCCATTGCCAGAGCTTTGGAGAAAAAAGACCAGCTTCAGGTAGCGCTATCAGACATATTTATTTGCTTTAACTGAGTCATATTAACCCGCCAAACCTATCAAACGGTTAGTGTCACATTACTGTTCACATTGACATTTTAACATTCATTCATTGCAGCCAAAGTAACCTTGTGTCTATTTTTTGTTATTTAGAGATGCTATTGGAGTGACATGTTCACAGGAAGATTGCGCTCTGAAATCCCAACAGCTTTGGTAAGAAAATGCAAAAACAATACAACTGAAAATTGTTAAGAAAATATAAAGTATTACGTTATTGTCCAATTAAATGTGTTTATAGTTTGTTTTGTAGCAGTAACGACATTCATTTAGCCAAAGTACCCTCTGGTTTTTGTGCTTTTTTTTTTAAGCGGTCTCTGGGTAGTGCATTGATGTGTGCTGGGGCTAGGCTGACTGAACTGGACCTCAGTGATAACGCCTTTGGTCCTGATGGTGTGAAGGGAATTGAGCAGCTGCTGAAGAGCCCATCCTGTCACACTTTGAGAGAACTACGGCTCAACAACTGTGGCATGGGAATAGGAGGAGGAAAGGTATGATTACATTTAGGTATAAAATTGTCATAATTAGTTTTGAACAAACAGTGACAGTTTTTGTTTTGTGTAGATCTTGGCTGATGCCCTCATGGAGTGCCATAGAGAGTCTTCAGCCCTGGGAGCTCCACTTAAACTCAAAGTGTTTATCGCAGGAAGAAACCGTTTAGAAAATGAAGGAGCCAGTGCATTAGCCAAGGCCTTTAAGGTAGATTACATCTTTATTAGTCACAAAACCAACTAATTTCTTGTGTGATGTTAAGAAATAACAATACTGTTTCTGGTTTTAGCTGTTGGGCAGCCTGGAGGAGGTCCACATGCCACAGAATGGTATTAACTACACAGGTGTAATGGCTCTGGCCTCAGCCATGAGACACAACCTGGAGCTGCGTGTCCTCAACTTCAACGACAACACCTTCACCAAGAGAGGGACTCTGGCTATGGCTCAGGTAAGCTGTCAGCACGTTTATGAATAAATGCAGGAATGGCCAATATAATTGCTCTCTGACAAGGCAGCTGTTCATTAAAACACAGTTATTTTGACTGTCTCCCTACAAATAATTTAGTAATACACCCATGAACTAGGGATGCACATTTGGTTAATTTAATTGATTAAAGGTATTGTTGGTTTGTTTGATTACTTTATTTCGAGCTATAAAAAATAAAGATATTGTACATAGAAGATATAAATATATTGTACAATATTATACATTATACCCACACTGGGTAGAAAAACAAAACAAAAAAACAAATGGAATAACAATATCTCTAAATATATTTCAGACATGTTCACAGTTTATATATCATTGTAGCTCGAAAAGGAGTGGGAAGAAGACAAACTTATTTAACCCCACCCCCATTCATCCTAATGAACGATTACTACTATAAAGAACAATATATTTATATACAATATCTGACATATGTCGTACATTATACCTTATAATTACATCTAAGTATTGTCCATTAAACACATATGCAGTGTAATGCAATTTAATTTTATGCTTATGATAAGTATTACTATTATAACTCATTTTACCATCATATATCATCATATATCAATTTAAGTATTATGAATTATATTCTTAATTCTTCCAATTATGTCTAATATACTGTAACTTGCTGTTTAAGCATGACAATTGTAATTATGTTGGCTTAGTGGTGTTGATGGTAATAATAATTAGTTAGATTGTGTGTGTTGTGCATTAAAGGAGGCAAGGTGTTCTTGTGAACCTGCTGTCAGAGAGAAGCAGCCCCCTAACAACAGGACTACCCTTTGCCTGTTTGTCTATGCTGTGCATTAAAGAGACACGATTTTGGCTAGTCAGCTGCCAGAAGGGGGCGCTCTCCGAGCAACAGAGCCACCACTTGCCTAATATTTGGACATTGCTTGAGCTGTAATCCCAATTGATTCCAAAGTTTAACTCCACATATAGACACACACAAACTTTTCCTTGTAGTTCTCACTGCCTGAACTTTAAAGTTGCCAACCCTCTCAAATTATAACTCCCTTCTCTCTGTGAAAAGAGCTTTTGAATATTCATAGGAAGTGAACTTTTACTAGCTTTGTATAACAATTGTACAGTATAAAAATCAACTAAGTCAAAGAATTTTACCAATTTAGATTGCAGAAATAAACTATTCGTGTGATCACAAAATCCTACCTTATAAATGATTCTTACTGCACGTTTTTGGAGTAAAAAGAGGGGATGTAGTAAACTTTTATAGTTATTGCCCCATACTTCTATACAATAAGTTAAGTAGAACAACACTAATGAGCAATACAACATACAATGCATTGTATTGTAAAAGGTATTTAGTTTTATTAATAATTGAGACACTTTTAGAAACTTTGCCTTGTATGTGTCTGATATGTGGTTTCCAGCTTAGTTTACTATCAATAGTCATTCCTAAGAATTTAATTTCGGAGACTGCATCTTTAACAATACCATTTATATTTATTCCTAGATCTAAATTTCCATTATAAATTCCAAAGAACATTACTTTAGATTTATCAAAATTCAGGGATAATTTGTTGATGTCCAACCATGTTTTTAGTTTCATTAGTTCATTATTTATATGATATATTAAATCATTATAATTATCATTAGAATAAAATATATTAGTATCATCCGCAAAAAGAACTAGTTTCAATAAGCAGCATGTGCTTGTACTGGTTTGAAAACGGTACTGCAGTATAAATGGGTGGGTTGCCAGTCTTTCTGCTTTTCTGATTGGACAAAAAGCAATGCAGATTTAGAACCCCCCCAAAAAATGTAAACAAAAGCAACTTTGCATTATGCAAACTATATTTTTAACTGTTAATAAGTCAACTGTACCATTGCTATCAATAAAACTAATATATGATTTAAACATGTTTACCTCGTATCTTAGAACATGTGGGTCATAAAAAATATATACTGCTCATAGCACCTTTTAATTGGTAATCCTGACAAACGTTTATCAATTATTCATCCATCCATTCATCCATCATACATCACCTCTTATTACGCTTTCTAAAATAAAAAAAAAACGCTCTTTATTAAAGTCAATGTCGTAAACTATAATAAAAAAGTGGCTTGTTTAAACTAAAGACAAGTAATAGGCTTGTATATTTAAGAAAGCAGTCACTTAATTTACGTTTAATTTGCCCTAAATCTCCCATGGTACAGTAACTTTACTGTACAGTATAATGATTAATTGTTAATGTTTTTAAATCAATTATGCCCATAATGCCGATTAATAGATTAACCACAAGCACCCCCACTATGAACAGCAAATAAAAATACCTTAAAATGCCTAATGCCTAATTTACAGGCATATGCATAGAATGTGAAGCGTCTTCGACACGGTATTCTTGCGGATTTTACACAGAGTGCGTTGTGTGTTCAGCACATATCCAACCAAAGCCAGTGGGGGAGACTACAAATTTACCTGTCTCACCTTGTTTCCAGGCCAATGTACACAGTCTCTGTCAAAAGCAAAAAAAAAAAACTTAAACTAATAGAATTGTCCAAGAAAGAGCATCCATTGGCAACGTTGCTACTAAAAAATAATAAACAAATTAAATATTGAGTTGTAAAAATTAGACTCTTTCGTAATTTTTGAAACTTTTAGTTGAATAAGTGTGGATTAATTGTCTCATTTCCAGGCTCTGAAGCACCTGAGGAATGTACAAGTCATCAACTTTGGCGACTGTTTGGTCCGTTCTGAGGGAGCTATTGCCCTCGCTGCTGTGCTAAAAGGAGGACTGCCGATCCTCAAAGTACATTGATTATAGTAATTGATCAATAGAAATAGTCAGGTTGTGGGGAGTCATCTCTCTAAACAGACGAATCTGTTCTGTTGTGTGTCTAGGAGCTCAACCTGTCATTTGGGGAGATCACTGAAGCAGCAGCTTTTGTGGTGGCTCAGGCCGTTGCAGAAAAACCTCACATGGAGAAACTGGATCTCAATGGTAAACACATTAGACTCATTAGGCTCAAAAAGAGCATGTTATGTCACTAACTGACTGGCTTTGATAGGTAACTGCTTGGGAGAGGAGGGCTGTGAAACCTTGAGAGAGGTCATGGAGAACAAGGACAAAGGCGAAATGCTGGCATCTTTGAGGTAGTGCTCCAGTATTTGTATAATTTTATTTGTAAGACATGAGCAGGTGTAAGTATTTGATTCGTCATAGTGATGATGAAGGAGAACCTGAAGATGAGGAAGATGAAGAAAATGACGAGGATGAAAATGATAGTTGTAATGAGGCCAGTGAAGAAGAGGAGGGCAGCTCTGGGAAGGAGAATGGATTCATAAATGAAGACAGTCCCACAAAACTTACATGCTCAGTAAGATAATGCTTTGTATAAGCTACATGTAACCTTTTCAATATGGTTATATTGACCATGTAAATGCTTTTGATGCCTTTTATTCACAACCAGGCAGAAGTTATGTCTTTCATCAGTAGCCCTACTGTTGAGAAACTTCTTCAGTTGGGAGAGACACGGATACATGTGCAACAACAGGTAGGAATTAATCCTTCTTGAGTACTTTGTTTCGGAAATTTTGAAGGGCATCTTGCTGAGTTGTTTTTGTCTTATCAGGTGGAGACATCAGACTCACACAAAGCTGCTGAGTTGCTTCTGAAAATTGCATCTTTGTATAGTGATGAACCAGAAACCAAGGAAGCTGTTTTGGAAACTATTGGTAATATTAACTATTATTGGTTTTGCCATGATTTGGGTTAACAAATGTAAATCTGCTCACAATCACTGAAGCATATGT
The DNA here is from genome assembly GCA_020698575.1 of Bostrychus sinensis. Classification (NCBI taxonomy): domain Eukaryota; kingdom Metazoa; phylum Chordata; class Actinopteri; order Gobiiformes; family Eleotridae; genus Bostrychus; species Bostrychus sinensis. The sequence goes on along the minus strand of CM036260.1, from coordinate 10,186,106 downwards.
TTCAAATGTTTTTAAAGTTACTTATTGTGGCCACAGTTTGTGTAAATAATCAGTGAAAACACCATGTCGGCTGTGTTTGACAGATGCAGTGATGAAGAAGTCCCTCTCTGGTTCAGACCTTCAATCGTACTGCTTCCTGTCGACACTCCTGGTCATGTTGGGACTGCTTAAGGTACAGGACAAGGATTGAGTCTGAACATAAATTACAAAAACAGCCTGGCTTGTTGGATTAGGTCACTTCATGGGATACACCAGTTTGTGCTTTTGTGCTAGTATAGTTGTTTCAGTCACCATTAAATTTCTTGTATATCCTCCAAAATATACCTTTTATAGTACAAGCCATATTATTCAAATAATGTATGGATATTTATGTAACTAATCTTCTTGCTTTCATACAATTTATTTGGCAACATTTGCAATTTCTTTATTGTTTCAGGGAGAAGGTAAAATGAAAAAGATAGAGCTGGTCCCAGGTCAGCTGCTCTGTTTGGAACACGCCGTCCAACAAAATTATTTCAAACAAGATCACACTTCACTGCTTTACACCTTCCTGACCAAGTAAGACTGTCAATTTTTGCTAAATCCATCCAATATTAAGACAAAATTATAAGATTTTTGAATCATGCTTAATTGTGTTTTTGCATGACTTTAGGAATAGCGAGGCTCTTAAGTCCTGCAGCAATGCCAGAGACAGGCTCAGATCTACACTGGAGAATTCATGCAACAATGAAGATTGACCAACACACAATCCAACAACAAAGCCTTAAACTTGAACAAGGGACAAGGACAACCACTGATCTCATCTTTTCATTTATACATTTTGGGATAAAGACTGTCCTGAAACTTTTATTTTTTTACTTACTCTTGGTAATTATATTTTTATAGAAAATATTGATGCAGAAAAGTACAATTAACTATCAGGTAAAAAAAAATTAGTCTGCACATTTGCAACATTGCTTTGCATACAGGAAATATAAAATGCTAGACTTTCTAAATTGTTGGGGTTTGTCATGAGGCCATGGACTTATGTCTAACCACTTGGACAGTCTTTTCAGTCACTGTGAAGATGCAGTATGTAGGGCTTGGGACCACAATCACTTATGTTTCTGCTTTCACACTGAATATTGGGCACTATGTCTGTAATGTAGTTTGCATTTTTAAAAAATCTATATTTCCAAATGATATTTTACACTGTTACCTCAATATAAGCTAAAGATTAAGGGAAAAATATTTAACAAAACTGTGGAACCAGGATAACAATGTCATTCTTTGCTGATGTAATAATCTGTACTAAACTTATTCTAAACAAAGTGTCATTCTTGTTTCATCATTTCTACATTAAAAAGGTATTAAATTTGATATTGCCATAATCAAGACCTTAAAAGTATTAAATTGTATTGGCAGGTATTAAATAGCAGTTTTTCAGTGATGTACTTGTCAAAAATATTTTAGATCAATACTTTGTAAGTAACTAGTAAAGAGAGGTCTGTCTTTTTTGCTAGATGAGTGTGAATCTGGCAACAACCACAACATCAGTAGTGTTTTACAAATATCTTGATGTGCCTTTATTTGGTCCATTTTTGAAAGCTGAGTCTTTTGTGTTCATGGGCTGCCTGATGTGACAGTCATTTTTGTTGCAAAAAATATACCCACGATTCACTAAATGCTGTTGCCACTGAAATGTATGATTCTGTTTTGAGATTTGAAATGCAGAACTGGAGTTATTTCACCAGTATTAGACTTAAAATAAAACCAATGAGTTTCAGAGAGTTACACTGATATTTTATTAGTGTAAAACTTCTACAGATTGTTCTTTTATAGGCAATCTTGGCATTAAATTATATTTTAAGTGGCATTCAAAATGTCTTAAATTTCACAAGACAAAGGCTGCAGCTACACTGATTAAATACCTCAATGCTCTAGTTGTAATTTGGGGTTAACTTTTCTTTTAACAGACTTGCAGGAGCAAAGTGGCGGGAGGTGGAGGTGTATGGGGGGAGTGGCAGTGAATGAGGGGATAAACGGGGTTTGTTTTGGTTGAGGAACAGCCCGGGGAAGAACGGCAAAGAGGGCACAAGTCTGAAGATTCAGCGGCTAAGGATAAGATCACGAAGACAAGGTGAGTTCCCTTTGATCGTAAAAGATCTTTGGAGTAACTATGGGTTAACTAATAACTTTTACATGAAAAGAAAACATCTAGCTTTTTTCAACTAATGCAGGTGCCTGACGTCTGCAATTTGAAAGAAATGAAAAACAGTAGTAAAAGATTATTTAATGAGACAGTATAGGATTTGAGCGGTGTTAAAACACTAGTTAGCTTTAGGATGAGTGAAGGCCAACACTAGTTGAAGATCTGTCGTTTTTACCGGCCCTAGTCCAAATGACACATTTCTGGGGAAATGCATTTTGGCACCACGGCGGCAGCAGGCAAAGACACTGTGCGTCTTTGTGCGCCGCGACGCATTTCTCCTCTGCGGTTTTACTCCCCGGAGAGACGCGCACAAACTGACAGTACGCAGGAAATTCCTCCGGCTCTAGTTTCCCCGGCCTCTCGCTTTTGACACCGTTTTAAAAATAAACCATTTTGATTTTAACACTTGTGTTCTCTGCTTGTGGTTTGTCGTGGATTAACCAACATTACAACTCAATTTTCAAATAGTATTCAAATTGAAGTCAGGCTTTATTTCAGTATTTAGTATGCATCATGGTCACATCACACACCATGGCCTACGAAGAGATTTTCTGAATCCCCGTGGACTGAAAAGTTTAGACAAGACACCGACCACTCCACCGTGCCAACATTTTGAGACTCCAAAATCAGGACTAGGGATCTGAGAAGCTTTTGTATGTCCATTCCTATGGATCAAGATTGCTGATCCGACCTGGGATTGTGGTTTTAAGGCATACCAGTGACTGCTGGAGCCCAGTCTGAACAAAATGACACTAATCCTTCAAAGTATTATTATTATTGGCTGTGGACCAGCTTAGCATTTTACTTATGTAAAATTTTACTTATGTAAAATGCTAAGTGGATAAAGTCCATAGGCATGTAGTTGCCCATGGACTATCAAGTGATCACTCAGATTTCCATTATGGACAGTTTTTTTTCTTCTTCAAATGGTAACCACAGTGCCATATCGATATTATTATTAAAACTGTTTTCAGATGTCCTCCCAGCTGAGTCGAGCATTCATCTGGGTCTCACTGTTGGGCCTCCTGCTCCTGTGTGTCCCCGGGGCCCATTCTGCCAAATGTCCCCAGCAGTGTGTGTGTGACCAGATCCAACTCACTGTGGCTTGTGTCAACAAAAATCTCACTGAAGTTCCACCTACAGTCGATGAGGTAGGAATTCATAACCACAAATAGGTATTTTTCATAATAATGTAATAATAGACACACACAACACTTTTCATGATTCAGATGTACCAAGGATATTAATAAATTGTCTGCCATCAGTAGAGCGATTACAATTTTTGATACTTCTTGATATCTTGATGATCTTCTTTTTCCTCTTTGTAGATTACAGTGAAGTTGGACCTTCGTAATAATGACATCAAGGAGCTTCCCACAGGAGCCTTCAGACACACTCCGTACCTCACTCACCTGTCACTGCAGCGCTGTAACATCCGCAGGGTCAAGGAGGGAGCTTTCAGAGGTCTGGGACGCCTGGTTTTCCTCAACCTGGCCAACAACAACATTGAAATCCTCTATCAGGTGACACAGCAGTGTAACAATCAGATGCCTATAGTGTAGCAGTGCAATAATCTTTTGTCTTGCTTGTGAGTGCAGGAGTCATTTGATGGCCTGTCCTCACTGAAGCAGCTCATCCTCGACCGTAACCGCGTAGAGGAGATCCAGCCCGGAGCGTTCTCTCAGCTGGGCTTCCTCAACCTGCTCTCCCTCACACACAACCAGCTGGTCTACATCCCCAACATGGCCTTCCAGGTTTACTACACAAGCAAACATATAATACATGAAATGAATTGGAGTACTGACATTTGATGGTGTGAATTTCCAGGGCTTGCAGAACATCAAGCTAATGCGTCTCAGTCACAACTCTCTGAACTATCTGGACACTGAGGCATTCGCAGGTCTGTTCACACTCACTCGCCTCAGTCTGGACCACAACGAGCTGCAGTTCTTCCCCAGCGAGACTATGACCAGGTCAGTCAAGACGCGGTCAATGATTTTTATCCAAGCAGAGCAAAACCATATTACATTAGGGATGATTGCTTTGCTGCAAACCTGCACATAATTGCTAGTACTGCCACACAACTGATACAAACAGGTTTACCTGAGTTTATGATTTGATTTCAGTGAGTTTGTCAACTCACAAATCTCACAGGAATCGAGCTGCTCCACAAGTTAACGCTGAGAGGGGCTTTCATTTTGCATTGCAACCTTACTCTTGTTACTGGCTGAATTTTGAACAGTCCCACCAAACCATAGAACCCTTGCTTTCAACAGCTATCAGTGTTAGTTACTTGTATGCTGAAAGCCACACAAAAATCTATTACATCAGTTGTTCTGAACCGGTTCAAATATTGTGATCCTCTTCCATTTTTTTATCTTATACTATGACCTTTATTGCACGTCTTTTAAATTTGTAATTAAAACAATATTTAGGTGTCAAATAAGCTAAACATTGAAACTATATTCAGTCTGTCTGCAACCCACTTTTGGGTCCCAACCGATGAGTTGAAGATCACAACTTTACATTCAATCATCCATCCTGTACAGACTGCCTGAGGTGACCCGTCTGGAGCTTAGCCACAACCCCATGACCTACCTGGGTGAGGAGGCCATCTCCATGTCCAAGCTGACCCACCTCTTTCTGGACCACATGTCTCTACAGGATCTGTCCAACAGCGCTGTGTCCAAATCTCCCAGCCTCATTCACCTGGACCTGAGCCACAACCAGCTGCGTGTCATCCAACCATTCTCACCTGGGACACCCAACCTGGCCCGGGTCAACCTGGCTGGGAACCCGATCTACTGCAACTGCTACCTGCGTCCACTCAGGTACACACATAACCTACCCTTCAGAAAAGAAACGTGAACAGCCACTTAAAGAAACACAGCACTGTACAAAGCCTGACTCCTTTTAGAAAAACTGTTATAATTGGTCAGTGGGATGGGAGGGGTTCCAAACCTACTTCGCCATGAAAGTAAATGGGTCAGAGTGATCAGGCTACTACAAAAACTGATACGAAACTGATCAAGAGGTTTTCTAAATTGTCTGGTACCATTTTACATGTGTTTATGATGTTTGCAATTCAGTAACCTCTTTTAACCACTGTACATAACCAGATAATCTCAGGGTAAAATGTTCTCTATACTGTACCCTGATGTGTTGCAGGGAGTGGGCCATCAGCAGTAAGGTGAAGCTGCTGGGTACATGTGGAGGCCCGGCTCATCTGTCTGGAGAAAGTCTTGAAGCGGTCTACCCTCCCGAGCTGCGCTGTCAGAGCCAGGAGGCCATGTTGAAGGCAGAGTTTGAGGAGGCGACCAGAAACACACCTCCTCCCACTGCAGAGCCCGAGAACAAGGTCAAGTGTCCGGCCGACTGTGTGTGTGAGGTGAGTCAAGTTGACCATAGAAGCAAGATTTACATTCAAAGTTAATTCAGGTAATTTCAATTTTATTTCTACTTGCTCAACATCGGCATGAAAAACCTTCCCATTCAAACTTTCAAGCACCAAAATTATGGCCTACTAAAACTGTTTGTTTAATTCTGACTGGTTGCATGTTTCTCCTATCACATCAGTCCTAAAAGAGAGGGTGCTGCCTCCTCCATTCTGATTATTATTATTCTGGTTATACATCTGTCCAGTTGTATTCAGATGTAGTTGTGTGTAATAAAGCTTTAATTGATATTGAAAGGGTGGATGGGTAGGCAGGTCAACATTCTGCACCTGAACACCAAGAACCAAAACTACAATAATTTCTACTAAGTTTAATAAAAGGCAGCATGTCCCAACAAGGCTACCATAGCTGGTAGTAAAGACTTGCCACAGTGTCAATAGATAGACAACCAGCAAAGGGCTTGATGATTAGCTTTTTATTCATAATTCATAGGAACAATTAGTACTACATAAGCTAAAGGCTACAGACATAACAGCATGTTTACCCAGGAACGAAGCACTAGTGTCTTGTGTAGAATTGCATTACTTTCACCACCCCATGTAGCCAAAGGCCAAAAACTACACATCCCATGACAATGTAGACATATGTATCTAGCTACCAAAATCTTCTTTTCTACAGTTCCACAGTATCTGTGGAGCCTGGGTAGAGAACATTAGCACGGGGCTTGATAAGATAAATGGTACAGAACCCAGACAGCATATCCTACTTTAAAAAGGTAACTTGCTTGGAATTTACCTACCAGTCTATCTAATGTCATACTTGTCCAGGCAGAGACACACCACTCTTCTTGCGAGAACCGCGGACATACCAAAGTTCCCAAAGGTTTCGCGCCCACCACACGGCTCCTGGACCTAAGAGGCAACCACTTCCACTACATCCCCAGCAACAGCTTCGTGGGTGTGGCCCAGGTTGTGTCTTTGCATTTGCAGCGCTGCAAAATAGTGGACATTGAGGAAGGAGCTTTTAACGGGATGAAGGGCCTTGTGTACTTGTACCTATCAGAGAATGACCTCAAGTCTCTCAGTCCAGATGCATTCAAAGGTTTGTAAAATTAGGTAAAAAATTTGCATGATGAAATAATTATGTTGGAAATTGTAATAAGGCTTTTGATTTTTATTCCACATTGCCAAAAGAAAAGTTGAAAAGCAGAAATACAAGAGTAGCCATATGTTTTTATGTTTAAAATGACAATTAGTTTCCATGTATCTCCATCCACACAGGCCTACCTCAGTTGACTTACCTTCATCTGGAGAAGAACCGCTTCACCATTTTCCCAAAAGGTGCCTTCAAGTTGGTGCCCAGCCTCTTGGCGCTTCACTTAGAGAACAATGGCATCACCAAACTGGAGCAGGGAATCTTAACCGGAGCAGAAAACCTCAGATCCCTCTACCTGACTGGAAACAGCATTCAACACATGGCAGCAAAAGCTCTAGAGCAAGCTGCTGATCTGGATACTCTCCATCTGGGGGGAAATAAGCTGAAAGATGTGCCCACTGACGCACTGAGCAAAGTAGCAAACCTCAGAGACCTCAGGCTCAGTGGGAATCCTATTCGGTGGATTGGACCAAACGCTTTCAGACCTGCGGCGCAGTCACTGAAGGAGCTGTACCTTAATAACATAGGACTAGAAAGGGTGAGTATTAGTATAGTTATCTTAAATGGCTCTATGACTTAACAATATTAGAAAAAAAAAAACATGAATATCTTATAACAATGTTGAATAACATGCAATACTGGTCAACCAGTGATATGTAAATACTGGAGATTTTAATATATTTACAGCAAATCTGAGGGTCTAGGCTAACTCACCAGCTACACCTGTTAAAGCTAGAATTAAATGAGTAGTAAACACATTTAAAACAAAACCTAGTCTAAGCCAGGACACATTAAGTCTCCTTTTGGACAAGATTGTTTACAAAGTCGGACTCGGACCCATTATCTTTCTTAATGGAGTGGGTCTGGAACCTCTTCAGGCTGATTCACACTATCCATTCTGGTTAAACATAACATTTCTCTAAAATGGAACAGTGATGTTTTGCTGCTTTGATGTATACAATAGAAAACATATCAGGAGGGCTGGCAATAATGATGAAATTGCATTATATTCTCAATCCCACATTACAGTGATTTGAGAGTGATGTTGTGTCTTTCAGATGTCACCTGACTCTCTGGCAGGCCTTGGTGCAGGGCTGCGGAGTCTCTTTTTGGAGGGAAACCATCTGGAGGAGGTGCCAGACTTCCACCCCTTCACCTCTCTGGAGGTCATCAACCTGGCTGAGAATCCTCTGATGTGTGACTGCCCCCTACTGCCTCTGCGCATGTAAGACAACTAAGCAATAACTGTTTAATTGCAATGCACCTAAATGATTATAAATGTTATACTTCAACCAAATTTGACAAACCTGAAACTTGTAAAAAGCTTGAGATACTATTTTAGTTACTGCTGAAAGGGTTTAAAAAGTTAGTTGTATTCACCAAAATGAGCCCCACAAGTGTTAATGGATAGTCCATCATATACAGCTCTGCTTCAAATCAGAATATCAAGTTTTTGTTATTACACTATTTTGTACTTATTATGTAGGTGGATTGAAAAGGTCAACCTCAAAGTGCGAGCCACCTGTGCCAATCCTCCGGAGGTGAAGGGTCGCAGGGTCAAAGACGTCCAAATTTTCAGAGCCTGTCCAGGAGGAGAGAGCCTTCCATCTGCCCCGACGACCACCCCAAAACTCTCCAGAGCGCCCAAAGCAACCAAACCCAAACCAATGCACCTCAACAGCAAGCGTCAAGTCAAGATGCTCAAAGCCAAACCTAAGCCAAACCCTAAGAGTTCAAACTCTAAAGCAGCAGCAAAGAAAAGTACCAAGAGACGAAGCATGGCTTGAACTGTATTAGTCTGGCCTTTTTTACTTAAGTAGTGTTTTTATATAAAAGCTTTTGTGTGTTGAACTCTTGGACTATGGACTGATTTAAAAGATGGACTTGGTAATTGTTTCAATTCTACTTTGATCATAACAAAATGGAACTATCAGTGTGGAAATTTTTTTTCGCTATTCACAGGCTTGTTCTCAAAAAAAGGGACACTCCCATTTGTAGTTGGTCTATAGGGCTTGTCATCAACATTGAAATAATGGCAGCCAAAACATGGACCAAAAGTGCAGCCAAACATGGATATCCCACAGTCACTGGTTACACAGTGAAACGGTTCAAAAAATATAAATAAAATAAATAAATAGAATAAAATAGAATAATAAATAGATAAAATATTGGCTATGCATTCCTGCAATGTTTAAGAAGCTCTAACACTAAACTAACACTAGAATTTTAAGGAAAGTACTGTGATTTAATGTAATAAATTATATTTTTTGTGGCAGCATATTGGTTGTACTTGTTTAAAATAAAATAATAGCAAGAAAGGTTGTAGGACAAGTTGTTGGATAATGTAACTTTAGACTTTATATTTAGAGTGGCATTTACATTTGAGCTATTTTCAATGGTTGGGTAATCCCGGGTTTTTAATCAATTGTTAACACTGCAATGTTTGAAACAACTAACACTGACTACTACACCATATTGCAAAGACAGTTTAATTTTGTCAGAAGTTGCATTTTTACAAAAAGAAACATGTTTGTATGTTTAGATATGAACAAAATAAAACACTATGGTATTATGTGTTTGTGTTTCGGTACAAAAGCCTCCATTTGGTAGTGTCAGAGGCTTTGTTTCCTCCAAACATCAGCTAACCAATCTTGGTGTTGTCCTAGTTCCAGTGATATTCATAATTTGTCTTTTACTGTGTCTTGACTGACGTTATTCTCCATTTCATCAAGTTCCTCTTCTTGGTTGGTCAAACTTGCCTCTTCGTCACTGTAGTCTTCACTTTGATCGTTGCTTTCATATGATTCATAACTCTCATCGTCTGTTGCATTCATTGATTCATGATGCCCCTCGACAGTTCCAGCTACAGTGGTAGTTGTGACACTTAACCCTGGGTTTTCTTCTATTTTGATTTTACTTAGAGAGACCTGAGTAGGGTCTATAGGGGTCTCCATCTCCACCTCCTCCACTTTAACATGCACCGCTCCAACTAAAGAGATAGAGAATATAACTCACCAAATGATTACATTTTCTTATAATATCTCAAGCTGAACAGTGTTTTAGCATACTTACTTTGCAGCTGGTCGTCTGGTTCAGTTTTAGGCTCAATAAGTGGCATTTTAACAGGTGAAACCAGCTCTGAGGATGCATCAGTTCCTCCAATCTCAGAGCCGTGAGCATTATCTTCACTGTGGGACTGAGAAAGTCGTCTCCTTCCATGTCGCTTTTCTAAACACAAGATGTGCAATGATCTTTTGGAAAGACACCCATTTGAATATATGATACTGTACATTACATGGCCACAACTTACTCTTTTTACCAAACACAAAAGGCTTGTACTTTTTTATCCGCGACTGAGCCTGGTTTTCTGTCTGGTCCACTGCAAAAAGTACAGTACAATTTTAAACAATATCAATTTAAAATTCAAGTGCCACTGCATCAGCATTTCACAAGAACATGACATTTTATATGCAAATTCAATTTATAAGGTACGGTGAACAGTGGCAGAGTGGTTAGTGGTGTCTGCCTGTCCTTCGTGTGTTACTCTGGGTTTTTCAATACTCTAGCTTCCTACAGTCTCACACACACACACAACTTTGTGAACAGCTCCCTTAATAGTTTACCTAATCCAGGAGGTGGCTGCAGCTGTAGACCCACAAGCTCACACCAACCGATTGGGTAAATGTCTGGAGACTGACAGTCGACCCACTGGTCATACTCGTCCTCCCAGCCGTCGAAATGGATGAGTAGAAGACGGCCAACACAACGCTTTACTGTGGCCACACAGACCAGGCTGGGCTGCATCAGGTCCACCGCCTCCAGCTTCATGTTCTGGGAGAAGCTGTGACCTGGGTACTCCTGAACAAAGACAACAGCAGTTCCAAGACACTCCTTGCTTGTGCAGTTAAGTGCAACAAATTGATACACAATTGAAGTTAACATATCACTACGCATTTCTCATCTGAGGTAATATAAAAAAAAGTCGTCAGAAAGCATTGCAAGCACTGCGGTATAGCTAGAGCATGCAGCACACACACAAAACGAGTACAGCTTGCTGTGTTGTGTGTTTAAGACCAGACTCTACTCCAGACTTACTGAATCTCTCTCCCTGATCTCTCCCCCATGATTTCCTGTCACTTCTCCACTCTTCTATCTAATAAAGCCTTAAGTGGAAATAATATATATCGTATATGCATCCCATTTTACATACATTGTTTTTATGGGTTGGATTGATTTTAGTGGTATAAAAAAGTGGACTCCAGACCCACTTCACCACCTCTGTATATTGTTATGAAATCCACCAGTCGAACTACGTTTCCAATACACATTTTGTTATTCTAGGAAGAATATGTCATTGTTTTATATTGTTGAAGTGAAATCATGTGAACAGCTTTTTTCATAAACATTGTTCCTGCATCATAGCTGTTTGCTTCCTTTGTGTTAGTAACCTGTACTTTTGACGACCAAAAAATGTACCGTATTTTCCGCACTATAAGGCGCACCTAAAAGCCTTTAATTTTCTCAAAAACCGCGCTTTATATATGGATCAGTGTTGGTTAATTATGGCTACCGTATTCAGGGGGCGTCGCCAAAGTGACAGCGGTAAAAACGATAAAGGGGAATTCCAGTCCCAGCTGTTCATGTGTGCCATAGGCGTGTTTATGGATCCTGCCGCAAAAGAACAAGGAGGCGCGGCCTTTGCTCCATCTAGTAGAAGAGTTGTGACATTGAGGGGACAGAAAACTGAGCGCTCGAACGCTATTCATGTAGCTTTGAACTGTGACAAATGGAGTTGGAAATACATTGTTTTTAACTAGGGTGGCGCAAATAAGAGCTACCGGTACGCACTGTATCGTATTGTGAATGCACTAACTTGTTTTGGGAGTGAACGGAGTTGTAAGAACACTGGTTTGTATTCTATTAATAAAGTTTGACTGACTGACTTATCTGACTGTTTTATTGACATTCCCTTTAGCGCAGCTCCATCTAGTGGATGCATAACGCAACCCCAGCCACTACAGTTTTTACAGCTTTTATTCTATGCGCCTTATAATGCGGTGCGCCCTATATATGAAAACAGTTTTAAAATAGGCCATTAGTGCGCCTTATAATCCGATGCGCCTTATAGTGCGAAAAATATGGTATCTAAAATGTTTTAAAGAAAAATGTATTCCTAAAAACTAGTAGTTTGCCTGTCAACTAGCAATTGTAATTTCTTGAATGTCACTGTGTAGGAGTAACATTTCCCTGAACAAAGAGCAACTTACATAGTTGAATAGATGCGCTGGTGCAGCTTTAGCATTCTTCTCCTTCAAATAACTGGCCCAGCGGAAGGTCTTTGACTCATAACCTGCCAGCAACCACATTCAATGGTCCCCACAATACATAAACTTTTTACATTGAAAGCAGCATCCAAAAAGGAAAATGTAGCTGGATTTACCAAAAGGCACTTTGAGGGGTATATCATTTTTTTCGCAGAAGCCGATTGGCAGGATGGCATGAGACGAGGCGTGGTAACAGAACCAGTCAGAGCCATCGTCAAGGATGCTGCCGTCGATACCGACCATCAAGTAACCATCTAACAGCACCTGAGCAGATCATGCACATTAGTTAGAAATTAAATTTAACTGATAACTACAAAGCTGGAGGTATCAGGGCTGAAGATGTTGAGCTTCTCTTTGGAAGTGAGGACAATGAATTGGTTTAGGAACAAGTACATCAGAGAGTTAGTAGTTTTGGAGATAAAGTTAGATTTTCCAGATAAAGATGATGTGGATATGTGCAGAGGAGGGAAAGTAAATATTAATGGAAAGATGCTGATGTTAGATGCGCCAGGAAAGAGGCCTGGATGAGGACCTTAGAGGAGAATTATGGATGTAGTGAAAGTGGACATGAATTTTGTTGGTGTGAGAGGAGGATGCAGAGGATCTGCTTAGATTGGGGCAGATGATTTGTTGTGGTGACCCCGGAAACTGAAAATAGAGATAAGAGAAGTAATGTAAACACAGAAAATGTTACCTTTTGAACAGTGGCCACACAAATGCTTCCCAAATTGAGAGGGTCAATGGCCTCCAGTTTCATCCCCTGTTGAAAGAAGGTTCCTTCCATATAGACATATCTGGGCTGTGGATGACATGCTGTGATTAGTCTAAAACCATTTTAAGTATCACGATATAACACAGAAGCGCTGAACTGTCACAGTTAAAGAAAAAAATATTGGAAGTGTTTCTCATTTTAATGATATTTTTCTTGTTAAAACTTTATATTACATTAAAATAAGATAATTTTCTAGTTATAACGTGGTAACTTTCTCGTTTAAACAAGATAATTTTCTCATTATAACTTTTTGTTAAAATGAGATGTTTTCCTGTGTTTGGTGGCGATACACTTCTAAAGAATGTAAGCAATGCCTCCATTCCGCTTTCCATCCTCTCCATCCTAGTCTGCGCTGCTCTGATTGACAGTGTAACATTTCATGAGGCATATGGAAAAAAATGATCTCGTTTTAACCAATGACCAATGTATATGAGGAACCGCTTAACCTATAACCTGAGTAAGTAAACTCATTTTAACAGGATAATTTTCTAATTTTAACGAGAAAGTTACCACGTTATAACGAGAAAACTCTCATTTAAATAAGTTATCACGTTATAAAATGTATCTCGTTTTAATATTAACACATTTTAACAAGAAAAAGATCTCATTATAACGTGAAATTTTCTCGTATGAATGAGAAACGCTAACAATATTTTTTTTTTCATCGTGGCAGTTCAGCGCTTCCGTAAAATAAAGACACTTACCTTTTTAAAGAGGTGTACGGTACTGTCACAGCAACCCTTTAAAGCACATCCTTCTATATTGTTTGCTAAAAATATAATGTCAAGTAAATCTTTTTGGTTGTTATTACCGCATATTGTCATTACTAAAACACAGACATACCCTATATACATACCTGGTGTTTTAGTGGGATGGCCCACATTTTTAGACCACCCAATAGGGTGAAGGAGGGAACTCGACATGTGGCACCAAAACTCAGCCATGGCGTTCTCAGTAGCGTCTCGTTGGTCAGCATACACAAGATGGAGGCGTCCACCATAAATGGTATTCACAATGGCTACACGGGTTCGGCTGATGTGTTTGGGGTCTACTACTTCTACCCGCATGCCTAGTTTGAACGGACACTTCATACACTCAGACAGCTGTGGAGAAAACAGGAGACTCAACGTACAGTATTTGGACATTCACAGAATTCGCGTACATGATGTATTTTAAAATTTCATTGTTAGTTTTTCTTTTACCTTTAAGTAAAAGTCTACTGGTATAGTGTTGGCTCCTACTAGCTTCTGCATCAGATACTCTTTCCAGTCAGTGATTGTCGTTTTGACATCTGTAAATAATACAGTCAGACATACATATTGAACTTATGGCTGCAAAACTGAACATTTCTTATGTTCATAGTAGTGCCAGGCTGCACTCTATCTGAAAAATTAAAATAAATAAATAATTTGTGATTTTAATAGACTTTTGCTATCTGCCCTAGTTTTTGATGCTGGACTTGTTTTATACAGCTCACCTTGAGGAGGTACAAGCAGCTTAGTGGTCATTGCGCACCATCCAATTGGATGCAACTCTCCTGAGACAAGGCTGCTCCAAAAATCATAGCTACTATCGTGCTCAAAGCCTTCATACCTCAAAAGGGCTTTGTATCCTGGTAAGACAGACGCAATACAGAAAAAAAAAAAAAAAAACATTGATAAGTGGTTCAGCAAAATATGTCTCGTGATGTTTAGTAGTCTGGCCAGGCATCACATTTTTTCCCAATTTGTTTTTTTGATTCCCTGTCATATGTCTTAATTATATTTAAGATTAAAACAAAATGCCCATTTAACTAATCCAAAATCATATACAACACATGTAGAAACAACACAGCACATGAAGCCAGCTCTCATTTCAGTTTGTGATTGGTATTAGTTTTACGCTTGAATGGGAAGGGTTCGAGACCTGCTTCAAAAATTTAAGAAAGTGAAAGGGTCGGGCTAGCCATGCTTGTTGTTTAATCCCATCATTTGTAAAAATACCACATTCGAATATAACAAAGCACTTAAAATGCATCTACAAATTAATATCTATTTAATACTATACATGATGAGAACTTTTATTTTTTGGCTGTAGGGTTTAATACATGAACACAATAGTCAGGCAGGTTTTGTGGAAAAAAAAATGGCCCAGGCTGCTGTGGTTTAATTGATATGTGCTTTACCAGGTGAGCCCCCCCAGGGGCCCCCAGAACTGAAAGTGTTCAAACCTGCAATCTGAATTATGGTGGCAATCCAGTAGACTTTACTGGGCAGAACCGCATTAGTATTCAGGACCTCTACTTTTGTCCCCACTGTGACATCATCCCAGTGTCCCCAGAGAGGAGCCTGTTTGGTGGAAAAGAAATACAAGAAAGTCATGAGTGGATTTATGATAATAACATATTTACATTTACATGACCCAACATTTAATAGGCAAAACAAGACTCACATGTTGGAAGCAAGTGACAGATGCACCCAAAGAAGTTTCCTCATTCAAATAAGTGCCCCAGTCAAAACCTGTAAGAAAACATACATAATGTAAAACATGAACAGTAATGATATGCTGCAAATGGAAGTGTAGATGAAAAGCTTACCGGTGGGTGGTGGTGGATGAGGTTTCTTTAATTTTTTGAGGACTACAGTTTTCTTAGAGGGAGGCCTTCCCTTTACATAAAGAATAAAAAAGTCTAGTCCATATAAACGCCATTGAAAGGTTAAAGTGAGTAACATAATGGTATAGCTGACAACAGTGAAATAATGTACATGCAAGAAAAAGATTAGGTCTATTTAGGCTCAAGCTGCAACCAAAAATATCTAGACCTACAAAAATTACCATGATGAAAGGTCTAAGAGCAGTCTGACAACATAAAGTCTTATACACGTTTCTCGTTTAAAACACTCGACTCTGGGGTACATAGGCGCCATATAGAAGCCTTCTCCTCCAGCTGCGGCCCCTGCCTTACCCTTCGCCTGACCGTACTCTCTGGCGCGGGGGGTCCGCTGGGTCTGAACCGGGACGGTACGGCATGTTGCTTGAGCAGCGCGGCTCGGTGCTGGTTCGGGAAGCGACTCTCTTGGATGTAGTCATCCGCCTCAAAATGTTCCTCGCACACAAACGTGTTGCGGAGGATGTGTTGCGGTGTGTTTATGTCCAGGTCCAATACAAAGAGCCACTGCGCGAGCATGTGAGGCATACCAAGAGGCAGCCGGTGCAGGGTGAGGTTGTCCCGTTTCAAGCTCCAACAATTTTTAACGCAACACTTAATAACCATTTTTTACTGGATACAAAATACAAGAGTGGCCTTTGAAGTGTAGCGCGCTCTTCTTTTACTCCACCTCTGGATTGACCAAAAGGCTTTTGGGGGGAAAGACTGCCACCTGTTGTTCCAGTAGCTATAAAACAACCTCACAGCGCCGATGTCAGATTTATCTTAAAGCTGAACTACCTGATTTCTTTTTCCTTGTATTTTGGTAAAGATAATTATTTAGTTATTAGTACAGCATAACAGAAGTCATAAATGAGACTTTGAGGTCACCTGTGGGCTGTGTTATAAGGGTTTTTGTTTTAGAGTGAGGGAAGGAACAGTTTAACCAATGGCACGCTTTCAAAGGACAGGAGCACTCTGATTGGTCAATACATCCTTTATCTATCCAGAACTAGAATCTATCAGGGACACATTGTCATAAGTTGCAATATGTTATGTCATGTTGCAACAACAATGATACAGCTTTGTGAAGTGTACATTTTTGCTAAAGCTTTTGCTGAGACAGTACAGTCATACACACACTATTAGGTTTATGGTTATCACAGTAGTTAGAGCTTATCCCAGCAACTAGGGGTCTTGGGTGGGGGCCACTGAGGAACAGAGAGACAACAATTCACATGTGCATGTCTTGGGCGGTGGAAGGAAACGCAAGTACCCAAAGAAAATCCCTCAGTAACACAGGGAGGAGATTGCAGACCCCATTAAGACAGATTGTAGTCAGCTGTCCTGTGGGATCAAACCCCAATCTCCTTGCTGAGGCAGGAGCACTAACCACTATGCACCCAAACTATATCTTCACAACTTTGTCATTTTAATTCCAAATAGATTTCACAACCTTCCCTGCATTTAAATACATAATAATATGATGCAATATGGCTAGTCTTTTGAGTTGAAATGTTTTTCTGTGTTTTGTATTTCAAGTAGTAACTTTTTGTCAAAAAATCATGACAGATTTTTTACCTGCAGTTTAGCCAAGACGGAAGACTTCTTTGAGTTTGAGGAATAGGAGCGTGAACAAGACGGACTGCAGAAGCGTTTGGTCTTTGAGTAAAAGGTGCTAGCATCACCAACTGTTGAACACAACTCGCACGTAACTAGGGAAAAATAAATCAATGTCATGTTCATATGATACTTAAAATATTATTAATTTCTTTTTTCAGTACATTTTTTACCTAATCTTACCTAATCGTCCTTCTGCTGTGACCTTTTCTCCAGTTGTCCTTTGCTTAACAACTGTATTACTGGCACTGTATGCTGACTGAAAAAAGGAAAAATAAGACAAGTAAATAATATAACATACATTTCTATGTCACATGTGTAAACAAACTTGTGGGTTTATCCTAAAATATCTAACTGATTCTGATGTTTTTTGGTGCTTCATCTACTCACAGGCACACTGTGCTCAACTGGCTCAATGGTACGACACTGAATAGATGGCAAACATTTACTGCAGCCAGTCCCATTGCAGGATGAACAGAGTGGTCGAGCAAACACAGTGGGTACAGCTCCAGGCTTGAGCTTCAGAGACCCAGGGATAAAGTACTCCCAAGCCAAAGTGGTCATGACATAGGTGAGAGGTGGAAGAAGCGGCCCAGTTGGTGCGGGTGCGCTGGACCTGTCTCTCCCATTTATGAAACTCTTCACGGTCCTTGGGGAACTTAAACAGAGTCACACCATCTTCTGCAGTTTTACCACAGCCAAAAGCCACACAGTGGTAGGGCATCCTGTCTTAAAACACAATGTAGACGTGGCTAAAGAAGAATATTTTGCCCTGAAATGCCTTTCTTCACTAAGCTCTGTAAAATAAATAAATAAATAAAGGTAAACCGTTTATAAATAGGCTATAAACAATTAGTCAGGCTAGCCATCTCCACTAACTTCCTAGAAAGAATTCGTCTGGTTGGCTGACCAGGCTAATAAATGTACACATAAATACAACTAGCTAAGTAATAGATCTGTAATTAACGAATAACACCACGTACATGACTGCTGGCATAAAACATATTATAAATGTAGTTTACATGTTAACACAGATTATTGTAGACCTAAAACAACATTTAGTGACATAACACATGCCAGATAAAACCAAACTAGAAAACATAAACATTACTCTTACCAGCTCAAAGTGTGTTAGAGTAAATGTTAGCTAACCATTGAAAACCACACATGTACACAATAAAAAAGAGTAAATGATACTTCAACATATATTTTGTGACAGACCTTACAAAACAAGAAGTTCATAAATAGAGTGAATCCCAAACTTTCAAATTGTGCGTATTGTCGCTCATGCTCCTGGTTGATGGGCTCACATCTATGACGTCACAACGGTGGAATTGTGGGACTTGGAGTTTTACCTTTTTTCCTTTTTTTTTTTTTACTAAAGGAGCTAAATTTGTTCAACTCGAGTGTAGTTTGTAAAGATACAATTTATTTTTATTATTATTATTATTATTTTTTTTTTTTTTACAAAATTACTATTCCTACTACGATTATTTGAAAAGCAGAGCAAGAAAGACAATATCCACAATTGCTGTGCTCTGCATGTCCCTCACTTCACTTCACAGATCTGCCACTAGAGAGAGTCGTGGGCTTAAAGTTACAGCTCAATCTATGCGTGTTATGGTTGTGATCTAATGTTTTGGGGGCTCTCTCTCTTTTATCTCTCTGTTATTGGCCATTGCATTTGCGGTTTGCTGGTGTTTTCAATATTCAAACAAAGAAATTGCTATAGACATTTTTCTTTATGCTATACCAGTTATTACTATGCCATATTTTGTTTTATTTAAGACAAATTGAGGAGAAACTCATTAAACAATTGATAAAAAAAAATAGCAGCAGTAAGCACAGGTGAGCGTTTACAGTGGCTTCCGACTTTGTCTAAATACAGTCATATGCAAAAGTTTGGGCACCCCTCTGAGTTTGCATAATAATTTACCCTGTCTTCATTAAAAAAGATCACAGAGGTATGTTATTAATTTTCAAGTGACATCTGAGTTCTAGGGTGTTTTCCTAACAACAGTTTTTAGTGTATCAATTTAGGTGTATAAAATTAAATGAAATATGAAAAAAATGTCTGTGCAAATATTTGGGAACCCTTATAAGTTTGCTGATTTGAATGCATGTAACTTCTCAAAATGAATTATTTACAACACAGAACTTGTTAGATTAGTTAGCTAATGGAATGGACACAGGCAAAGTTGATGTTAAGGCCAGGTGTGAAAGGCCAAGAAAAATACCAGAGAGACATAGGCAAGGAATGGTAAAAATGGTTAAAGACAACCCACAGATCAACTCCAAAGACCTACAAGATCATCCTGCTGCAGATGGTGTTTTGTACATGGGTCAAAAATTCAGTACGTTTGCACAGAGTACAGCTGTATGGGAGGGAGATGCCACTCCACAAACAGTCGCTTGAGGTATGTCAGTCCACACCACGCTATTCCAAAATGAATCTGGCTTGTCTAAATGAGCTTTTGCCTACCTCAAGCGACTCTGTTTGTGGCGTGGCATCTCCCTCCCATACAGCTGTTCTTTGTGCAAACTGTGCAGAATTTTGACCCATGTACAGAAACACCATCTGCAGCAGGATGATGTTGTAGGTCTTTGGAGGTGATCTGTGGGTTGTCCTTAACCATTCTCACCATTCCTTGGTGGGTGCCCAAACATTTGCAGACAATTTTTTTCTTATTTCATTTAATTTCGTACACCTAGATGCAGCTGCACTAAAAATTGTTGCTAGGAAAACACCCTAGAACTCAGATGTCACTAGAAAATGAATGACATAGGGGTGCCCAAACTTTTACATATGACTGTGAATGGACAATAAATAATGACGTCATTACATAATGTCCATGACTGAGACAGGACCTGGTAAAATAAGTCTGAGTCTGAATATACGCAGAGAGTGTAAACATACACAGCTTCGGTTCCTCTCTTGTCAGTTGTTATTCCTTTGCAGCCAGTGTTAATGTTTAGTTTTTGGAGGAGACTTCCTATGTCTACTTTTTGCTGTCTTTCTGATTATATGTCTCCAGTGTGTTTATCTTTGCTTTATTAGCCTACATACACTGCCCTCCTAAACACAACACTTTTTTTTTCTAAAATAATATATTTGTTACATATGTGTGCCACTGTTATTGGCAGCCTTTTAGTCAATACTTTGTGCTACCTCCAATTGCCGAACAGCTCAGAGTCTTCTCCTGTAATGTGATGAGGTTGAAGAATACATGGCTCTCTGCAGGTTCTTCAGATGTTCAGGTCCACCCTTGTGAACTCTCCTCTTCAGTTCAATGCTCAGTAAACCTTTTTGTGTTGGTTCTGATGTTTTAGATCATTGTCCTGCTGTAAGATCCAACCACTGCACATTTTGAACTTTCTGAAAGAGGCCATCAAGTGTTCAATTCATTTTTCTTTAATGATGCTATATTCTAACAGGATACCCAAGCTCCCTGGCAGAAAAAACTGCCACCAATTTTAAGTGTGAGCATGAGGTACGTTTTCATATGGCTTCACCCTGCGTGCATCAAATCCACCTCTGACGTTTATTGCCAAAAGGTTTCATTTAGGTTTCATCTGACCAGAGAACACAATCCCATTTGAAGTTCCTGCAGTGTCTGGATAAATAAAGATACTTGAGTTGGTTTCTGGATGAGAGAAAAACATTTTTTAATCCTGCCAAACAATTTTTGATGATGTAGGTAACTTTGTATTAAAGTTTCTAAGACTTTCTGACCCCAAGAGCTAACTAACAGTGATTTCTGGAGATTTTTGGGCCACTTGAACCAACTCTACTGTGTGTTAGAACCTGAGGTGTAGCACAAATATTTTATTAATGTGAATTCATAGGGGACTCCAATATTTGTGGCACGCATAGATTTAACAAACTATTTATTAAAAATATTATTCATATTTTGAGCAAAAAATTTTGATTTTAAAAACAATATAGCCTTCATTGCTTGTATT
This sequence comes from Bostrychus sinensis, assembly GCA_020698575.1. NCBI lineage: Eukaryota > Metazoa > Chordata > Actinopteri > Gobiiformes > Eleotridae > Bostrychus > Bostrychus sinensis. The sequence goes on along the minus strand of CM036260.1, from coordinate 10,165,060 downwards.
TGCCTAATGCCAATATTAATGGAGGGCACTGTATTGTATTGAATTGAACGAATGTTATGGATGCAAGAAGTCCGGGGGTCTTCTTTCAGTACTGATTAAGCAGATGTCACTAGTTTGTTGGTTAAATTTTAGGCCTGCAGCTGTTATCACTGATTCAGTGGCTGATAATACCCAGCACTCCAAAAGTTTCTAATGGTTCTTTATCAACAAATACATTGCATCCTGAGTCCTGATAGTATTACTATAAACTAGTTATTACACAATATTTTCCATGAAGCAATGGTCAGTATTTGAATGGTCTGGTCTGAAGCCTGCATGTTCTTCTCTAGAACTGGAATCAGTGCTTTCTTTCATTGGTGCTGGAAGTGTAATAGGAAAAATAGAGACCTTAAGATGTCGTCTTTATGTGAAGCATTTTAATGAGAATCTTAAGTGATTTTTTAATGTATTTGTATTTTGCAGTTGGTTTAGTTTGGCTTATTATTACAATCCCAATTCCATTGTGTAAAGTGTAAATGAATGTAGAATGCAATGGTTTGCAAATCTAATAAAACCTTATTTTATTTATGAAATAACTTAAAAAATCTTGGCTCATCTTAAATTTTAGGACAGCAATTCATCTCAAAGAAGCCAGAACACTGACAAGAGGAAAGAGCAGGAAAGAAAAGAAAAGAAGTTCTAAAAATGTATTTACAAAAAAAAAAAAAAAAAAAAGGGTTTAAGTGTTTTTTAGTATGTGGAATCACTGGCGTTTTAACCAATGAAAAAAGTTGAAGTTTTAATTATGACTTTTTCATGTTTGTTTTTAACGTGCTATACGGACTCTGTTTGTGTCTGCAAGAAAGTTTGATGATGATAATTATGATGGCAGCAGTAGCTCAGTTGGTAGAGACATTTGCCCACTAACCCAAAGGTTGGCGGTTCAGTCCCCACTTATGGCTTTGCATACTGTTGTTGCGTCCTTGGGCAAGACACTTCACCCACCTTGCCTATGTATAAATGAGTGTCAGAGTGTGTAATTGCTGGTGAATGGAGAGGCCGTAGGTGCAAAATGGCAGCCATGTTTCTGTTAGTCTGCCCCAGGGGCTACAGAAGCTGCTCAACACCACCAAGAGTGGGGAGTAAACAAATAATGCAATGTAAAGCAACTTTGTGTCCAAAAAAAGTGCTATTATTATTGTCATGATAAATAGGCAACAGGTCAATGACATACAGAGGTGTAAAACATTTTTTTCTTTAAAATGCAAAGATAGCCCACCATTTACAAGACACAATATCATCAAATGATTTAAAGATTCCGGAGACATCTCTGATTGACATTTAGATGCTTGCAATCTTTGGGCCCTAAAGCAGCACTGCATTAAAAACAGTTGTATGGGGTCACCTTTGAACACAGTTTGCTGTGCCATCCACAAATGCATGTAAAATTAGTATCATGCTAACAGGATCATGTGAAATGCCATAGTCTACTCTTAAAATTGATTTTGGCAAAATGAAAAACTGTTCTATGATCAGATGAAACAAAACCCATCACTTTTGCCTCACAGTAAAAAGATCCTGGGTCTGATTCCAGGACTGGACGGGCCCGTTTCTATGTGGAGCGTTACCTCCAGGTTCTCTGGTTTTACCTAACACACACACACAAAAAAAAAACAAAAACAAGTGGGCCATTTTGGCCCATAGTACTCAGTTGCAGCGGGACTAACCCTCCATCTGACCATCTAGGCAGTTTTGTTGTACACCGTGTTTGTATAATCACAAATAAGGCACTTTCTTTAAAAATCAGAAAAATAAAAACCCAATTGGTCCAGAGAAGAAGACTGCCCTTCTTATGTCTCCCACCTCTGGAATCAGTTTCTATAGGGCAGATAGAGATTCCAGTATTGGACTGGGTTTGTGTCATTGGGCTAATTTTTTGAGACTCGTGATTGGATTTTCTGTATTGAAATAGGAATAAAAATTTTTAATCCCAATCAACTTGCCAGTGTTGCACCCACATTTTATGTATTCTATTTCTTTCGACTGCTCCCTTTTGGGCAGATGCACACACATACTGTGACTGTAAGCAAGTGTCCAAGCACACAACAACAGTATGCAGTGGATCAGAGGACCAACCCTCCAGCACCACTGTCGCCCCCAGTGTTGCACATGCTCCAAAGAGGAATGGTGTGAGGTGTGGAATTGTAGCCTGACAACGCACTCACTTAGCAGAAGGTTTAGGAACTGGAACTTCTCCAGTTGAAGCCATCTGAAGAAGGTTTTATGTAGTGCAATTCTTTCTTTGGTAAATGTCTGTCCAACTGCATTCAATCTGCACTGTTTTGTTTCTTCACATGGAACTCGAAACAGGTGCCTGACTAAGTCTTTGTAAAACAAAATAGAAAAATAATCAGGAAGGCTGGTCAGTGGAAATGGAAACTGCACATTTACCGCCACAGTCCACGAGATGTCATAAATAAAAATGGAGCTGCACAGACTTCCTTTAGACTTCCTAATGGTGGGCCACATCAATTTATTGTCTTTGTTATAAAATTTGCCTTTGTAACAACTAAAATGATATATATATATATATATATATATATATATATATATATATATATATATATATATATATATATATATATATATATATATATATATATATACATATATATTACATTCCTAAGTTAAGTTACAGTATCAGACCGTTTTATGGATTAGTGTAGCCATAGAGACATAGGGGCTGTTTTATTTTTGTAATTTTGTCACTTTATCTACTTTTCAAGTGTTGATAATCATCATGGTCAAGTCAAGAATTAGATTTAGCTTGAAATAAAATGTTACTATATAACTTAAAAAGAAGCTGCATGATCTGTTGGGACGATGATCTCTCAAACAATGACAATGACACTGACAAAGTGTCTTGGACAATTCTTTTAAATCTTGTTTTGACTGTAACAACCTGAGTGACAATCATGGACATCTTGCCATATAAATACTATTGTAAATGCAAGCTGTATGCTTAAGGGGATCTAGAAAGCATGTCTCCTACATAGAGTAGACTTTAGGCTGTCCATGTCACACCAGCATGCTTATAGAATTCAGGAATTGCTTGTGAATGCAAAAATAAATGTTAATATGTAAAACTTTGCAAACTCTCTATTGATATTTATTTATACATTTCTATTATTTTAATATTTTCTTACTATTACTTACTTACTATTAGCACTAGTAGCTATGTGTATCTACGATCCTTGCAATTTGTTGTGAACATATCTCCTGCAATTTCATGATAATTATTTAAAGTGCATTGTCAACTCATAGACTGTATGGATCAGCCTAAAATATACAGAAACTTGCAAAAAAAAAAAAAAAAAAAGTGTTAAAAAGTGGTTTCAAATTATTTTACAAATGTATAAGCAAGATTTTGTGAACTTCACTTTTGTGAAATGAAAAGAAAGTTGATAGAAGTTGTCACTATAAAATTTCACGTCAGCCATGTATTTAATTAATTAGCTTTGAGCGCAAGTAATGTTTATGTTTATGTTAAAAAGAAGAAAAAAAAGAAGGAAAAAAAGAAAAAAAAAAAAAAAAGAAAAGAAAAAGAAAAAGAAAGAAAATCCAGCTGCTGCTGAAAATGAGTCGGCTTCATTTTATAGTTGCATCCCTTCATGCTCACCCGCTGCCACCAGCAGCAGCACCATCACTTCGCAGGCAAACAAGCCGCTCCTGCCCGACATTATCTACATCCACTCCGCTGGAAAGCAGGCTCTAATGACGGATGCAACCATGGACGATAGACCGAGGCGCAGTGTATTTAATCCCGAGCAGGCTGTTTAAGTTTAGGGGAAGGCTCTCCGTGTGTCTCCCTCTTTACTTTCGCCGACCCCCCTCCTCCGCTGGCAGAAATTTATAAAGAACAAAAAATCCGACGAGGGAGGGGAGGAGGGGGGCTGATATACGCCGAGGCTGAAATCGAGAGGCAAACCCAGGGAAAGAGGAGTCATTTGTACACGGGACTTTCCCCCTCTGAGTCCCCCAAAAGGAGGGGGAAAAGTCGCAATATTGGAAACGAAAAGGAATGCGCTTCTAAGGGCGTGAAAACGTCTGCAATTGTGGATACTTTATATATTTTTATTTCGAAAAAATATGGCCGAGAACGTTCTGGACTCTGGCCCGCCTTCAGCCAAGAGGCCTAAACTCTCCTCTCCGGCACTTTCCGCCTCCGCCAGCGATGGAAATGGCAAGTATTCTTTAATCATATCACTTGTTACTGTCATTTTTGTTTACTTTGATAATTATACTTGGTCCGTGTTGGTCTAAAATAAGTAAATACGCGGGATTGGTCTACTGTTTTTGTCGTAGCTAGCTAATGTTAGCGTGCTACAGGGAGTGTGTGTCGGACGTGATGAAGAGCTAGCTCCAAAGCTAACAGCCATTTTAGCCGGAGTTAGCAATTTGGCTAACGCTAAGGCTACCGAGTAGTAGCTATGCGGTCCTCATCCGACGGTCCCATGTCTAATGGCTGATAATAAGCTCGGTGCCACTGCCACCTACAATAAAGTTAATTGTTTTTTGTTGTTATGTACACCTCCTTTTCAATTGTTGCTAAAATATATGTTGTAATCTTAGTTTAAAGGCCCCCAAAATCAAAACAATCAGTTGTTTTGCCTCATCATAACTCGTTCCTCAATAGTACAAGCGAAAGCAGTGGTTGGACAGTGCTAGCCTTGTTGGAGTGCTAAATTTAGGCCTATGGGTCCCCTTGATTGTTAAGCTTAAATTGCCATTGTTGGTATGTTTTTGTGCATGTCGTGTGGCAGCAGCTGGAACAGTGGCCTGTGAACAAATGTGAGGAGAATCGATGGTCTTATCGTGCAAATATTAAAGAAGCAAGCGACCAACCACTATTTCAAAAAGAAGATTGTTAGGTAGAATTATGACTTGGTTATAAGTGAAGAAATGCATCTCAGGTCATCTGCGCAGAATAGCATGTACTGTGTTTTTACATTTGTTACCACATTTATTTTAGGCACACATCTGTATGGTTCACGTACGAGTCCAGCATGATGTGCCTCCACAGTCACTACAATGTTTTGGAATAAGGATATGTTTAAGTCCAATAGTTTATCTCCCACAAGTCTTTGTAAAGATTTCAAATGTAGTTGCATGTCTGAAGAATTGCAAATTATTTATTTATGCCTTTACTGATTCTGAACGGTAGCGGTAAACAGGTTAATATCATGTTTATTTGCATGGCTGTCTGTGTACTGATTATGATTTGATTCTATTTGTTGTCTCTTGTGTGTAGCCTCATAGTAGTGAGTGGGTGTGTACGTTTTGGTTTGGATGTCCATGTTGTCATGTATCCCTTGTGATTGCCTAATGTGTCTGTTTCTAAATCCACTACTTATTGGCTCAATTTATGCTCACATCTACTGGTTATGTTTTCGCTACAGATCTGTCTATGGAACATATGCGATTACTTACAAGCACTGTATCTGCCTGTGCTGATAGCCGTGCTTGAAGCTTCGCTCACAGATGTCTTCTAGAGCTGCACATAGTGGCATTTTCAGAACAGAGTATATTGGTCAGACACTAATCAGTTTTTTAATGTTTAGCGTCCAATTGCATTTTCAATCAGTGGTGCTACAAAATCATGGATTAAACCAGCTTAACGTGGCTGTGACCCACCCGGTTTGTCCTCTGCTTACCTTTTTTTATGTTGTCTTCATCATCTAACCCCTCTCCCTAAACTTTATTCTAGATTTTGGCTCGCTGTTTGACTTGGAGCATGACCTCCCTGATGAGCTCATCAGCTCAAATGAACCGAGCCTTGTCAACGGTGGGGATGTCAACCAATTGCACACCACTCTTGGAGGAGGTTCAGCCACCATGGGTCCTGGAGGTGCCGGGGCAGGGGGAATGGGTCTGGGCCTCAGTTCTGGGGTTCCAGGCAGTGTTAGTAGTGGTCAGGACGCTGTGGCCAAGCACAAACAACTGTCAGAGCTATTGCGATCAGGGGCCCCCTCTGCAACCCAACAGGGACATCCCGCAGCTACGAGCAGTCCCGGGGGTCCCGCTGCCATGAGCCAACACTTAGCCAACATGAAGCCATCTCCAGGCCAGGGTGCTCCGCAGATGATGGGCCAGGGGCAGCAGCAGCACCTCTCGCCTCAGCAGCAGGCTTCAATGATGCAGACTCAGAATGCCGCAGCGGCTGGCATGATAGGCAGCATGAATCGGGCCATGATGGGAGCCCAACAGAAGGCCAATAATGGACAGCAGCAGCCAGGCATGATGGGAAACCAGGTGATGAATGGCTCACCCCGAATGGGATTTGTCAATCAGGGGATGGGCGGAAACGGCAACCTGTTGGCTGAGACACTACAGGGACCTCCGGGCCAAGCTGGTATGAGAGGCCAGCAGCCAGGAGCCCTGAACAAGGTAAGACCTGCTTCAAAAATCTATCTTCTGTCTTGAAAATGCTGTCAGATATTATCAATGAAATCATTCCAATTTGTTACACAAGTTGTATAGCAAATTAGGAGTGAAATGAAACTTGTGTTTCATTACTTCTGTTTATAATGCAAGAAAAATGTTTGAACAGAAAAGATAAATAATTTATATTTGTTGAAGCTTTTTTTTTTTTTTTTTTTTTGCTTATTCTCTAGTCTATACTGTTAACCGTTTTGTATTGGGTAAAACCCTGTGAAATGCTGGACGTTTAAACAATTTTGCAACCTGTACTGATATTCACACAGATCATCACACAATTTATAGCAAATATGTAAATTAGAAAGACTTTCAATTTCTCAGTTGCCCTCTGATGACTGTGTTGACATGACCTGGCACGAACGAGGTGCGTTTCAAAAGGGCTAAAAATGTAGTATTATAGTATTTTGTCTTACAGCTGCTCATGGATTTATCTGATATGGCTCTATTTTAATGGTTGTATTACTTACATTTATAGTGTCTTTATTATCCTCATGAACATAATATGTTGGCATGAAAACAGTTGAAAGAAATGTAAGTGATGGTGTGTTGCTCCAGTCTCTGTTAGTGCGAGTTGATGCTTTTGAGGGAGCTAAGACAGTTCTAATGTCATCACCCACTCACTCTTGTAGTTGTCTCAGAAGTTGTCACTTCTATCCATGCACACAGGAGAGACAACAGTAAAACCAGCTAAAAGCAATGTGTAGCTCAACCAACCCGTTAATGTACTGACTTATTTACCAAGTGTAACATCATGAAACGTATTGTTTTTATTTATTTAGATTTTTACTGTTTTTTATATGTACTATAGATGGGGATGATGGGGACCTCTGGTGGGCCCTTTGGTGGTCCCTATGCAGGCCAGGGGAATCAAGGCATGGGAGGTGCAGGGCTGGGCCCTCAGATTCAGAACAAAGGTCCCATGGCAAACAGTCTGGCCCAGTTTGGTGTGGACAAGAAGAATCCCCAAATGCAAGGAATGGGAGCAATGGTATCTGCCTAATATTCACTACAGACCCTTTAGACGGCTTTCTTTCAATTTCTTGGTCATATTTGTCATCTTCGCTGGCTAAAATGTGGTGTATTTCTTCACTCACAGGGGTCACCACAGGCACAGGCAGGTTTGGGGGGTACCCCTGGTGCACCAGTGGGAGGAGCCACTGGGATGGTGCCTGGTGCACAAGGTGGTCTTGTGGGTCCTGGGGCCCAGGTTTCTGCAGCATCTGCTGCTGCTGGGGCTCCACCCACAGCTGATCCAGAGAAACGCAAACTCATTCAGCAACAACTGGTGCTTCTGCTTCATGCACACAAGTGCCAGCGGCGGGAACAAGCCAACGGTGAAGTCCGGCAGTGCAACTTACCCCACTGTCGCACCATGAAGAATGTCCTGAATCACATGACTCACTGCCAGGCTGGCAAATCCTGTCAAGGTGAGTGGAAGGGATGCATGATACAAGCTCAAACAATATTCAGCCAAATATTAAGAAGTTAGGAGCTTGTTTAGGGTTGCAGTGTCTGTCAAGATGCACCAGTACACAGATTATATTGCAGTGTAGCAGTTGACTATATTGTAGTTACTACTACAACTTGACCGTTTCATCTGTGAAAAAAAGCTTTGTACTACGCAAATGTCACTGTAACTGCTCATGTTTACATTACTGTCAAGCTTAACAAGTTTACCAGACAGCATATCTGTTACAAAGAGCTCTTATACACAAATGATGAATCAGTCGTACGTTTTTAAATAAGACCTCACATGTTGTACAGATTTTTTGATGTTTTTCTATACCCTTCATCACCCTTCATTTCAGTTGCTCACTGCGCATCATCAAGGCAGATCATCTCCCATTGGAAGAACTGCACACGGCATGATTGTCCCGTGTGTCTGCCGCTGAAGAATGCTGGGGACAAGAGGAACCCGCAGTGTGAGTGTCTGTATCTGACCAAACAAACTATATTTAACTCTTCATTTTTTTCCATTTGGCTTGGATTAGAAATATATATTTGTTTTATATATATTTCACATGTTTACCTATTACCTTTGTGCTCACAGCTCTTCTGGGTGCAGCTGGTGCAGGTTTGGGCAGTTCTCTTGGGGCAGTTCCTGGTGGTCAGCCCAGTGCTCCAAACCTCAATCCTCCGAGCCAGATTGACCCCAGTTCCATAGAGAGAGCCTACCAAGCTCTGGGTCTCCCCTACCAAGGCAACCAGATCCAGGCTCAAACGTCCCAACCCAACATGCCCAACCAGGGTCTGCAAAGCCAGGCTGGCATGAGGCCGCTAAACCCCATGGGTGAGTTTGGTTATGTGCTCATTTTACTTTGTGTTTTGTGTCCAATCTGGGGAATAAGGGACTTAGGTATGCTCAAGTACAAAAGTGTCGAAACTCTATTTTCCATAATTTAAGGTCCAAATCCTATGGGAGTCAATGGTGGTGTAGGAACCTCCCCTCAGAACCAGCAAGCAAGTTTGCTGCAAGACACCATGATGCATCTTAACGTGAACAACCAAGGGTAAGGGCAAATTAGTTTATTCATTATCATTTGTTCCACATTAGGCTCCAAAATCATGTAACCCGTGTTTTTATCTCTGTCAGTCTTCTAAACGATGCAAGTGGGGTTGGATCTATGCCCACAGCAGGCCCTCCCTCTGCCACTGGCATGAGGAAAAGCTGGCATGAGGATATCACACAAGACCTACGGAACCACTTGGTCCACAAACTGTGAGTATTGATATACTGTATGTAGCCTGTGCAACATTGATTTAACATTCATTTATCGAGCACTTAACGCTTATGTTTGTTATTTTTTTGTTTTTATTGACAGTGTGCAGGCAATCTTTCCAACCCCAGATCCTGCAGCATTGAAGGACCGGCGAATGGAGAACCTGGTGGCTTATGCTCGAAAAGTAGAGGGAGACATGTATGAATCAGCTAACACTAGAGTAAGTTACTTTCTCTAAGGTTACTTCATTAAAAAGTTCAGTTGGTAGAGCTTGCAGCGCATGTACAGATTTTATGTCACTTCTCTACTATCTTGAGTAAAAAAGGCCAAAAAAATCTTCAAAAATAGTAAAGTTTGTTAAAATTCCAGTTTATTTTGTTATTGTATCAGATTGTATTTCAGTTTATCCCATTTCTGTTCAGAGAAAAATGACAAATTATCCTTGAAACCTATTTCAACTAGAAATGGTTTTATTTGCATCAGGCCTTTTTAAATAAACTATTGCTGCTCTTGTATTTGCTAGGCTGAGTACTATCACCTGCTTGCTGAGAAGATCTACAAGATCCAGAAGGAGCTAGAGGAGAAGAGGAGGACCCGGCTGCAAAAGCAGGGTTTGGGTCTTGGGCCTGGTGGCATGGGCCAGCCCCCCACAGGACTACCCCCAAGTGAGTAGATGTTACAGAGGCTCATCAAATTATTTTTATAGAAACTATAGTTTTCTTTTTTCACTTTTTTTTAAAATTTAATCCTGCACTGGTTTAGATGGCCCTCTTCCTGATCCATCAATGGTGCGAGCAGCTGGACCAAATCCGTTAAATAGGATGCAAGGACCAGGTAGAGAATTTCTCAAATTTGAAACTGAAGATCAAGTCTGTGTGATGCAACAGTAGTAAATCCCCGTGTTCTGTTTGTAAGGTATGAATCAGTTTAATCAAATGGGGATGCCGGCTATGGGCCAGAGGTCCACTCCTCCTCTACCTATTGGTGCACCTGGAAACCAGGTTGGTATTTGTCATCTTACTCTATTTTACGACTCAATTTAAAACTTATAAAATGTTACTAAAATACTTATGCTCCTTGTACTTTTAGATGGGAATGGTTGGGCCCAGGATCGGGCAGCCCAATGTAAACCAGCTCCAGAACCAGTATATGTCCCAGGGACAGTTCCCTGGCTCAGGGCCAGGTGTTGGCACAGCTCAGCCTGGGATGACCCAGCCTGGTGCGCCGGCAGCCATGGGACAGGTATATAAACCCAGAACAACTTTTTGTGCCATACTGTTCCTTTCATATGATTGTGTAAGAATTGCAAAGACTTGAAGACTTTTGAGATGACATTATTAATCTTCATTTTGTTCTGTCTCTTTTTCCCTAACTTGTTCGATACTCCTAGACGCCGATGGGCACTCCTCCTTCTCTTCCAGTCGCTAGTCCTCTCGCACAGCCAGGTTCAGTCGGTGGCCCCAGTGGGGCCTCCACTGTGGGACCTCTAGGTCCCCAGAGCGTAGGCAGTGTAGGTCCAAACTCAGCTGTTGGACCCCCTGCTTCTTCAATGACTCCTAATGCAAACCAGCAACCAAACGCCATCCCTCATTTGGGAGCCATGCGAGGCAGCTCTCCCTCCCCCGCTCACAGTCGGTCCCCTACACCTCACCAGACGCCTCCAAGGATACCTGGGTCACAAACGCCACAACCACACACCCCGAATGCACCCCAACTACCCCCTCCTGCAGCTCCCCAGCCAAACCAGCTTGGCCAGGGCCCAGGGTCAAATAAGCCTCTTCAGCAGCACATGGGCCCCGCAGGTTCCACCACTCCGTCTCACCCTGGATTAGCCACCAACTCGACGGCACATGCTTCTCAGCTTCCACGCACTCCGGTCAGTAGCACAAATGCTTATAAACATAAAAGTTTGGAAACCATTTAATATACAGTATTGTATGCAGTATGTATGGATGTACAAACCGCTGATAAGTGTTGTGCTCTCTCATTAGTTGTCCCAGAAGGGCTCTTTTCCACCTGACAGCCAAGCTCATACTCCAGCCTCTGTCAGTAGTCTGGACACTTCTTCGCAGCAGCCACAGTCCGACACCTCAACCACCAACCTTGACTCAAAGATGGAGGTCAGGCAGCAGGACGAAGAGGAGGAGAGCGACACTGGCAGCTGTTCGAAAGGTGGAAAGCTCAGCAACCTTAAAATAGAGGAGAAACCTGTGAAAAGTGAGTTTAAAAAGGAAGAATGCTCTGAAGAGGGAGGTAAAGGAGTTCCTATGGACACATCCACATCGACTGCAACGTCAGGGGTGAAAACAGAGGACAGGAAGCCAGACATTAAGAAGGAGGTGAAAGATGAAGAGGAGTCAACAGAAACCGTGACACCACAAGCGCCAGTGAAGAAAAAGAGTAAGGGCATATTGTAGTTAGTACATCTGCACATTGCGGATTTGTGTTAATTATTTTGACGTTTTACTGTTTTCAGTCTTTAAGCCAGAGGAGCTGCGTCAGGCCTTGATGCCAACACTGGAGTCTCTGTACAGACAAGACCCAGAGTCTCTGCCCTTCAGGATGCCTGTTGACCCTCAGCTGCTGTGTATACCTGTATGCACCAACAAATCTTCTCTTTTTTGTGGCTGTTTTGGAATTGTCCTGTCTTGTTGCATGCAATCATTTTGATTTACTTGTGATGTTGCAGGACTACTTTGACATTGTGAAGAACCCCATGGACTTGTCTACAATAAAACGGAAACTGGACACAGGTTAGTGCTTGTTTAAACTACAGTACCTAAAAATGTCTTCCATCACGGTGAAAATTCAAAGCTTATTTTCTGATTTAATCGTATATCTTCAGGTCAGTACCAAGATCCGTGGCAATATGTGGATGATGTCTGGCTAATGTTCAACAACGCCTGGCTGTACAACCGGAAAACATCGCGAGTCTACAAGTACTGCTCCAAGCTAGCTGAGGTGTTCGAGCAGGAGATTGACCCAGTGATGCAGGTGCTTGGCTACTGCTGTGGCAGGAAGGTGAGACACTGCACAAAAACCTGTTGAGAAAGCTATGTTTGTTTTAATTACAATATAACTATGTGTAAGGGCCAGGGTGTCGTATTTTTGCTATTTTAAATGTCAATGGTAGGCAATTTTGACAGTCTTTTTCTTTCTTTGTTTCAGCTGGAGTTTTCTCCTCAGACTTTGTGCTGCTATGGGAAGCAGCTATGCACTATTCCCAGGGATGCTGCTTACTTTAGTTACCAGAACAGGTATGTAGCATCCTAACACCTACTTGAGTTTAGAATTGGAGTGTAAATTTACATACAAAAGGGTAGAATTTTTCACACATTTGTTCATCTTTTTAAATACCATTTATAAGATAGGTAATCATAATTTTAAGAGTTGGCTTTTTATTTAATGCCACATTAAAATATTTTTTTAGATAAATGACTTAAGCAGCAGTGCCTTAAAAGCTGTATTATGAAATAACCACCTGTAAAGTGAACTGTTTGAATGAACTGAGCTAAGCAGTCACCTGTGCTTATGCCTATTTGTTCATAATTGTTGAGTGTGCATATTTTGTCTTGTGCTATGGCCTCCTCCTGCTCCCTTCCACCGTATAGTTCCCATTGTTTTGGCTCTTGTCCTGTGAGCTGTGATGGTGTATGTTCTTCTTCTCATGTCCAAATTGCTAATCTGTGCTCTGCCTCGGCTCTCTACGGTGTGTTGTCTTGGGTGTTTGTCTTGTTTCTGGTTCATGTCGCTCGTCTTGTCCTTGCTTCCAATGGCTGTGATGTCAACATTGGCTTGCTTGTGCCTTGACCAACCATGCACGTACAAACCCATTCTCCATCCTACCACCCTCACCCCTCAAATCCATGCCTGGCTGTTGTGATGACGACTTCCTGCTGTTCTGCGCTCCTTCCTGCTTGCTCCGCTTCTGGCACCCTGCCTTGCCCATGTCCTGTCCTGCTTGGCGACTGCCCTCCCGTGCGCTGTCTGTGATTGACTGTGCTGCGGGGAATGGTGTAGTTCACCAAAATTTGGGCTTATTGCTAACAGGTACCACTTCTGTGAGAAGTGTTTCAACGAGATCCAGGGAGAGACTGTTTCCCTGGGGGACGATCCCACACAACCTCAAACGTGAGTATCAGGAACATGATACTGTTGATGATAATGTTGTTTTTTGCCTCTTCGCTCTGGTTTAGCTGTTTAAACAAATTTCAAGTTGCAAGAATGACCTCTATTTGTATAATTTACAATTTGTTACATAGATTTTACAGTTTTTACTTCTTTTTTTCTTCATTTTGACTTTGGTTACTCAGTGGTTTCCTTTTTTTTTTTTAAACATTAACCCTCTAGTTTTAAAAAGACATGAAATAAATGTTCAAACATGTAGAGAATTTGTTTTTTAAATTCTTCCAAATTAATTTATCCCTAATAGTTTCTTGTACATTTTTTATTTTCTGCAAATCTAAGTCTCAACAGCCACACATGAAGCCATTGCAGTTTTTAGTTTTTAGTCAAACATTGCAAATTGCTTTGGTTGTTTTACCTGTACTTAATTTTTACTTTGTTGTAGATCTATCAACAAGGATCAGTTTGAGAAGAAAAAGAATGACACACTGGATCCGGAACTGTGAGTTGCTTCCAGGTTATTTCCAACTGCTAAAATGGAAGAGAAATACCTTACTACATTATATCTTTACTCTTTAGGTTTGTTGAATGTATGGATTGTGGACGGAGGATGCACCAGATTTGTGTTTTGCACAATGAAACTATCTGGCCCTCTGGGTGAGCATTTTTCAATTTATTCTAACTGTTTTTTTTTAAAGACTGTAGATAAGGTTATTCTTTTTTTACATTCTAAAATGAACAATTGCACTAGTTTTAATTGCTGCTTTTGTTATTTGTTTTCAGTTTTGTATGTGATGGTTGCTTAAAGAAGACTAATAAGACAAGGAAAGAAAACAAATATTGTGCCAAAAGTAAGCATTAGTGGCTAAAATGGTTTGATCAATTTAATCTACTATTTAGACACTGCCATCAACTGTCATAAACTAAAAATGCGCTCTCACAACAGGGTTGCCACAGACAAAGTTGGGCTGCTTCTTGGAGACGAGGGTAAATGACTACCTGAAACGACAAAGCCACCCAGAGGCGGGAGAGGTCACCATCCGTGTTGTCCATGTATCTGATAAAGTGGTGGAAGTCAAACCAGGAATGAAGTCTAGGTAAAGAATAATATCAGTGAAGCGGAAGAATTGTAACATTTTATCATCCTATTATGATTATACTCATGTCTTTTGCTGTAGGTTTGTGGACAGTGGAGAGATGTCGGAATCATTCCCCTACAGGACAAAAGCTCTTTTTGCTTTTGAGGATATTGATGGAGCAGAAGTATGTTTCTTTGGTATGCACGTTCAGGAGTATGGATCAGACTGCCCACAGCCTAACCAGAGGTAAACATGTTAATATGACATAGGGTCACATGATTTATTTTGGAAATATGTTTACCGTTATTGTACTGAAATACAATTATTTCTTTATGATTCATGTAGGAGAGTATACATCTCCTACCTGGACAGTGTGCACTTTTTTCGGCCTCGCAGCCTAAGAACTGCAGTTTACCATGAAATCCTCATTGGCTATTTGGAATATGTCAAGAAATTAGGGTGAGTCATATTTTCTTTTAAAAGCAATAAGAAAAGTATTATAATTGTTGCTTATATGTTGTTGTGTATTTCATGTGCTTTCAGCTATACAACTGGCCACATCTGGGCATGCCCTCCAAGTGAAGGGGATGACTATATTTTCCACTGTCATCCTGCTGATCAAAAAATTCCCAAACCCAAGCGTCTTCAGGAGTGGTACAAAAAGATGCTGGATAAAGCAGTAGCAGAGCGAATAGTGCATGACTACAAGGTAGAGTCAACAATATTGTTATTGTAATATATTACAAATTGATACAAATGTACTAATGGTCATTGTTTTTCTCAAAAGGATATCTTTAAGCAAGCCACTGAAGATCGTTTGACTAGTGCTAAGGAGTTGCCCTACTTTGAGGGGGACTTCTGGCCCAATGTGTTGGAGGAAAGCATTAAGGAGCTAGAGCAGGAGGAAGAGGAGCGAAAAAGGGAGGAAAACAGCACTTCCAATGAAAGCATCGATGTAAGTGTCAAGTGATCACATGAGAAAAAACGTTGACATTACCTTTTTACTTTATGTAACATGACTCACAAATTTCTATTTGTTTTTTTTCTGTAGGATACAAAGGGTGACAGTAAAAATGCAAAGAAGAAGAACAATAAGAAGACGAGTAAGAACAAGAGCAGCCTGAGCCGAGCCAATAAGAAGAAGCCGGGGATGCCCAATGTGTCCAATGACCTGTCACAGAAACTATATGCCACTATGGAAAAACACAAAGAGGTATTCAAATTGACTATATTTCTAATAGAATTATGGTTTCCAGTGTAACTATAAAAGTGTAGTTACCAGTGGATATGCTCAAAGTATCTTTTGTCTGTTCCTAGGTGTTTTTTGTGATCCGGCTCATTGCGGGTCCTATGGCCAATGCCTTGCCCCCCATTGTAGACCCTGATCCACTAATGGCATGTGACCTGATGGATGGCCGTGATGCTTTCCTGACATTGGCTCGGGACAAACACCTTGAGTTCAGCTCCCTCAGAAGGTCCATGTGGAGCACTATGTGCATGTTGGTAGAGCTGCATAACCAAAGTCAAGATCGCTTCGTCTACACTTGCAATGAATGCAAGCATCATGTGGAGACACGGTTCCACTGCACTGTCTGCGAGGTGAGTTTTAGAATCTGTTTTGTGAAAAACCTTTTACTCGCCACATCATGACTACTCTTCTAAACTCTTGTTTGTTTCCTCTCGCAGGATTACGACCTCTGTATCACATGTTACAACACTAAGGGTCACGAGCACAAGATGGAGAAGCTGGGTCTTGGTTTGGATGATGAAAGCAGTAACCAGGCAGCTACCACCACCCAGAGCCCAGGGGACTCTCGTCGCCTCAGTATCCAGCGCTGCATCCAATCTCTGGTCCATGCCTGCCAGTGCCGAAACGCCAACTGCTCTCTGCCGTCCTGCCAGAAGATGAAACGAGTTGTACAGCACACAAAAGGCTGCAAAAGAAAAACCAACGGTGGCTGTCCCATCTGCAAACAGCTCATCGCGCTGTGCTGTTACCATGCCAAGCACTGTCAGGAGAACAAGTGCCCCGTCCCATTCTGCCTCAACATCAAGCACAAGCTGCGACAGCAGCAGCTGCAGCATCGGCTGCAGCAAGCTCAGATGCTGCGCCGTAGGATGGCCAGTATGCAGCGAGTGGGACAGCCTACCCCTGGAGGGGGCCCCGGAGGAAACAACCTGCCCTCTCCTGGACCCAACAATGGTGCCACAGGTCCTGGGACCCCTACATCAGCAGGGACTCAGCCACCAACCCCACAGACACCAACACAAGGCAACATGGGTCTGCCCCAACAACAGCCAGTGGGGTTGGGGGCAATGGGAACACAGCAGCAGCAGGTCCCACAGCCAGGTGCCCCCCATCCGCAGCACCACATGCACCAGTTTTCCATGTCTGGGCCTGGAGGTGGGGGCATGATAAACGCCCCTCAGCAGCAAATGGTCTCGCCACTCCAGCAGCAGCCCAATGTCCAGCAGCATCCAGGTGCACTGCCTCCCTACAACCCCAGACCATCAGGAGCCTCGCCAATGCACCAGTCCCTGGGGAAACCTGGACTGGGCCCTGCTACCCCCCCTCAGCAGCAGCCTGCCCAAGGGCAGGGCCCCATGCCTGTCCCGGGCCAGCAAGGCCCTCCACTAGCAGCTGTAGAGACTGCCCTCAAAATCCAGCGCCTAGCAGAATCCCAGAGACAAATGGCCCAGATCAGAGGTATGGGTCCGGGAGCCATGTTACCACCCCATGGTCACCACCAGAACCCCCAGGCTCAGATGGGCATGTCTCACATGGGGACCCAGGGCATGGCCCCCCAGGGTCAGGGAGTGGGCAGGAACATGATGGACCAGCAGCCTGGGATGATGGGAGGGCCCCAGGCTCAGCTGCCTCCCCAGGTCCAGCAGCAGCTTCAGCAGGTGCAGCAAGGAGGGGGACAGCTGCAGCCCAACCAGCAGTGGGGCCCTGCAGGAGCCCCCATGAATCCTCAGCAGCGTCCACCCATGATGGGTCACATGACAGCGCAGCAGCCTGTTGCCCAGCAACAGCAGCAGATGAACCAGCAGCAGAACCGTGGCATGATGCAGGGGGGAGCAGGGGCAGCCCTTGCTGGGGCAGGAGGGAATTTGCCACAGGCCGCACTGCAGGAGCTGCTGCGGACGCTGCGCTCCCCCAGCTCGCCCCTCCAGCAGCAGCAAGTCCTCAACATCCTACGGTCCAACCCCACCCTTATGGCTGCCTTCATCAGGCAAAGGGCAGCCCGCTATCATGGTGGAAACGGGCCCGCACAGGGAGGAGTAGGCAGGTTCCCTGGACCTGGTGTGGGCGGATCTGGGGCTAATCAGCTCCCCAACATGGACGGACAGCAGCAGATGGGTGCTCAGCCTGGGATGAACATGGGCCAAGGTGCAGCCGGGGGTAATATGGCCTCTATGGCCCAATTGCAGCAGCTCCAACAACAGCAGCAGCAGCAGCGACCCATGATTCCTACAAGCCTTCAGCAACAACAGATGGCTGCCCTGCAACAACAACAACAGCAGCAACAGCAACAACAACAGGGGCCGATGGTGGGCCAGCAGGGGCAACAGGGGAACATGGCCAACCTCAACCCACAGTTTAGAGAGCTGCTGATGCGGCGGCAAATGCAGCAGCAGCAACAGCAGCAGATGAGCCAGGGCCAGTTCCAGCAGCAGGGCCAGCAGGGCTTCATGCAGGGCCAGGCCCAGCAAGGTATTCCCCCCTCCTCCCAGGCTCAACCTGGAACCCAGCAGCAGCCAGGGGGGCCACAGGGCGTGGGCCCAGGTCAGGGCTACCAGGGAGCTTCATCCCAGGTGGCTGCAGCCCTTCAGCAGAGGCTCCAGCAGCAAATGCACCTCCAACAGCAACAGCAGAACGCCATGGGTGGGATGCCCGGCCAAGATGGAGGGCCAGGTGGGGGAGCAGGAGGACCCCAACTTCAACCTGGAGCAGGAGGACCAGGCCAACCCCAGCAACAGCCCGGGGTGGGAGGGGGTCCACTAGGGCAGAATCAGAGCATGCTGCACCAGAACATACACCAGAGGCTCCTCCAGCAGCAGCAGCAGCATCTAACAGGGGGCTCCCCGGCCCAGCACAGCAGCCCCCTGAGCCCGCAGCAGCAGCTGGCCCAGTCGCCCCACCTGCAGGGACAGGCGGGGCTGGGCCCAGCAGGGTCACTCAGCAGCCAGGTCAGGTCTCCTCAGCCGTCCCCACGGCCACAGTCCCAGCCTCCTCACTCTAGCCCCTCACCGCGCATGCAACCTCAGCCCTCTCCTCACCGCATCTCCCCTCAGACCCAGACTGGGTCGCCCCACCCTTCACACCTCAGCCAGCACCACTCCAGCATGGCCCCCCCACAGCCTCCTCAGCCCCAGCAGCAGACCCCTGGAGGCTCCATAGACCCCGGTCAGTTCACACCAGACCAGAACTCAATCATGTCCCAGCTGAGCGGGATGAGCGGGTTGCACAGCGGGCAGGGGTCACAGTCGGACATCTTGGGGGGTAATAATAGTGGGACGAGCAACACAAACCAGGACCTTGGGGCAAACATGAACCATGGTCTAGACCTGATGTAGCCTTGACTCCAGACTGTCGCCCAAATCATAAACTGCCATCGAAAGCGAGGGAGGCTCTAGTTTGGGGTTTTAGAAGTTTTAATTTTTTATTTAAATATTTTTGTGATGTACAAATGAGAACTGAAGCTTCCTTCCTATGGGAGATGCACCAGAAATCTTAGAAGTCAGTAAATGAATAAATTAAAACAATGGTAAGTTATTGCTGTTAATATATATCTATATATTTTTGCCAATTGTGTACAAAAAGGTGGAAGGGCAGTGTTTCAGGTTGAAGATATTTCTTCCTTAGTCTATGACAATATTTTTGGGGACTGAAAATTTTGCCTTTTTATGAATATTTTTAAGATTTTAAATGTGGCTAAAATTAAAGTGAGTTGACTCGATGTACCTTTTTTTATTGTTTTGTTTTCCTCTTTAAAAACCCACTTATGATTGTACGTTTTTGCAGAGAGTAACTATTTTATTTCTGAATTTATTTTTGTTTCCAAACTCATAATACAAACATCAGCATATCTTCCGTTACTTAATTCTGGACATTTTCTTTTTCCACAACAATGTATATTTTACTGTGACAATTCACTTAAGTAAAGTTTCTACTTTCAGGCAGGCTTTATAGGTTTGAATTAAACCTGAGCAGTGTTTTGGGGGTGGTTGGGTGACTGTGGGTTTGGTTTATCATGTAAAAATAATGACCAGACCTGAAAATACCCAGAAATCAGTGCTCCCTGGCCCGCCTCTCTACCCTTCATCTTCAGTTCTCCTTTGAATGTCTAAACCCTTTTTTCCCTGTGTCCCCTGGTCTCCTTAAAGTAAGGGATGAACTGTTGATGCCTGGTCCAGTTCTCAAACATAGAGCTGGCTAAAGGTTGTGCCTGTACATCAATAATACAACCTTGTTTATAAACTGTGATTTCAGAAGGGGTTGAAAAAGTTCTTTATTGTTATTCAGAGGTTTAAGAAAATCCTGCCTGTCCTTAAAACGGTTTCCCTCCCTCACGACTGCCTCTCAGCCACAGTTCAATGTTAGTACTGTACAGAGTAAGACAAAATGGTGGATACTGTTTTTGTATTGAAAGTTAAAGATGTAAAAAAAACAAAAAAACAAAACAACTGTACATACTTAAACCTTATGAGCGGAGAAATTATTTTCTGCTGGTTTCCCTCGTTTTGATTGGATATTTGCTGTATCTGTAAAAACTAAAAGTACTCCTGAGCTACTGTACAGTATTGAGATTTTTTCTAAGGTACAGTTTAGGGTGTGGTAGGTCACAAGAGCACCAATGCGCCTTTTCTGTGTATTTTTGACATGGGTTTTGGGGGGAGGGGTTATATACAACAAGTCACACACATGAGCATCTCAAAACTGTGGAAGTAGAAGATGTAAAGCAGAGTAAATCAAAGGTGTGACAGAAAATATTTAAATTTGGTCATTTAGCTTTTTACGGAGAAGACACAATATTCACTCACTATTTTTCTCTAAAGGTTGCTGGGTTTGGGGTGGGCATCAGAACCAGGTGGCAATATATCTTGAGACTTATTTTATAAGAAAAAACAAGGAAAACTGTCTTTTATATATAGATATATTATTTAATTTTATTTTTTGGAAATAAAACTTGAAGCTACAGGAATTATTAGATAAAACATGTTTTGTTTTGTATTAAAGATGTTATTGTGATGCAAAAAGACACTGCAGACAGTCATTCAGTTTGCCCTGGGGAGGCTGTGGAGTATATTATACCATTCTTTTTGTGTACATGAATATAGATGTAAACATACTGAATCACTGTACAAACTGATGGCAACTGATGAACAAATAATTTTGTTTTTATCATTACTGCTCCGAAAAAGAGACTGGAAATAAGACTATTTAAATATTTGTTTAGTATTCAGATGGAATCTTTGACCACTTTTTCGTTCCTCTTGTTAACAATTTTGGTGCTTGCTGAGAGAAAGCAAAAATAACTGTTGCTCCATTTTCATTAGTTTCTTTTTTAAGTTATTTTGGTGGTCTGATTGTTTTTTTGCCAATAAATTAATTGTACAATAAAGTATGTTTGTACCATTGGAAAAAATACTTGGTCTCTTATCTCTGTCATCAAATATGGACTTATCAAACACATTTAGAAATTACTTTCTGTATATAACCAATGCAACATTTATTTAAATATGATCATAGAAATATTGTACACATCATGACACTTCCATAGACTGAAGCAGTTAATGTGCGGGTCACATAAATCACATAAAGTGCAGTCTGCTCATTGGTGGACGGAAGCAGCACAAGCGACCAGATTAGGCCACAAATAAACAGACATTTCTTCAACAGTAAATCAGTTACATTCGAGGTCAATGTAGAAAAAAAGGTTTTCCTGCTACCTCCTCTTTGATTTCTGCTCATTCAAGTCTTCAAGCAAGATATGCAAAAACAAAGGACGGGAGATTGTTCCATAAACCTCCACAGACAAAAGGGAAAAAAAAAATCATCAGGCACTTTTCATTCCCTCCCTAAAAAGCAGGGATCATTTTAGGTCCACAAGCAGCTGACCTATCATCAACTACAGGATAAATAAATAACTTTATTTCCAATAGGTCACTTGTGTGGGAGAGTCCATCGCATGTAAACCAGCTTCTGTGTCTGCTGTGAGCAAAAGTAAGTGAAACTTAACACTGCATATATTTGGAGTATTTGCCTGTTTGTACTTTTGTAGTAATGAGAACTAGAAACAATTGGAGAGCACCAAACATTGGCCCTATCTCACAATGTTAAAGATAGTGTTCAAACCTGAACCTGAACTAAGGGTCTTCTATCACAGTGGTAACTACTATTTCCATTGAGGCTCAAAGTTATTAAAACTCGATAAGGAACAATATTTTTCCTTTGCTGACCCCTAGTGGTTGGACTTAGTATATTTGGCCCTTGACCCCTGTTTCTAGCCATTCCTGAAAATGTCATCTAAATCGAACCATTATTATTTTTTGTTATCTTGCTAACAAACTAACCAACAAACAAAATAATTTTCAGTGTTTAAAACTGAGGCTAGTCCCATTCAAACAGTAGTATACTGACAAATTCCACTCACCTTTAGTCTTTGGGATTCTGAACATGAATCAAGAGAACAAAATGATTTATACTGGTACAAGCTGTATAACCTCCTTAAACTAATAGTGTTAATACTGTTAAACAATGTCAGTCAAACGTTATAAACCTTAAAATGTGCAAAGTTGAACATTACCAAACATTACATTGAAACACCCTGAACTTTTCTTATCTAGTTGAGTATATTGTATGTTTAGTGATAACCTTTAGAAAAGACAGGAGACTGCACATTGTTGTAATAAAATTAAAATGTACTGGTGGAGAAAGACATGCAGCCGATCAAATCATCGATCAGATGTTGAAATGCACACAAGACTAAGCCACATATTGGACAGTGGAAACAGTCTACGACTTCTAACAGTTCTATGTGTTAGTATGGGACTGACTGCTACATACCTTGCTGTAGTTTGGAATATGTACAAAATGTCCAGTATTGTAACTGTAGTGTGGAAGTTAGAGTTGCAGTGAGACTGGCAGGTACACATGCACAAAGCCTTAACTGCATTACACTTGTTTTTCAATTTCCAATACAGCTTTCAAGCTGCTGACAATAGTTTGCCATCTTTAGAAGTATTATGTTGGACATAATATTATTTAATATTATTCATTTTCTTCCACTTATTCCTATTAGGGGTTGCGGGTGACTGGAGCCTATCCCAGTAACTTTGAGCCTTAGGTGGGGCACACCCTGGATAGGGGCCTGCTTGTCACAGGGCTGACACAGAGACAACCATTCACTAGAGGCAATTTAGAGTCACCAATTCACCTACACATATATGTCTTTGAACAGCAGGAGGAAGCCAGAGAACCCAGAGAGAACCCACAGTAACACAGGGAGGATATGCAGACTCCACCCAGAGAGATCATGTGATGGTGTCTTGGTCGGCCCTGGGATCGAACCCTCGATCTTGCTGTGAGGCAAGAACACCACTCTGCCACTGAGCACCCCAGTCATATTATATAAATTCTATTTTGAAGAGCTTTTAAATAAACCTGTGCTTTGTTAATGCCCAGTCACAAGATTTATTTATGGAGATGTGAAGTGGGTTTGAAACCTACGGAATCCTTAAGCAGCCATGGATTATAACGAGGTTATAACGACTTAATTCTTTCATTTTATCGAGATGATGACATCATTTTCTTGTTATAATGACAAAACAAGGGTTAGGGTTGTTTTCCAGTGATAACAACATAAACCTTGTTTTCTTGTTATAACGAGAAAATTAAGTCATCTTGGGAAAACTTATTATGAGAAAACAAAGTTTATGATGATTATGATGATAACTTATGAGATTAAGTTATCTCAGGAAAACAAACCTTGTTTTTTAATTATGTCGTTATCTCAGGAAAATGAAAGAATTAAGTCATTATAACGAGATAACAGGAGTAAAAAAAGTTATGAATCCATTGCCACTTATGGCTTCCGTAAAAACCCCACCCATACAAAGCTATTTCCACAGAAATCAATCTTACCTGAACTACAACAATACTACGTTGAAGAGGGGTTTATGTGAGCCTTAGTATCTCTGATTGGTTATAGTCTTTGAGATTGCTTTGGTTTATAGACAGGTTTGTTTTGTAGAAGTTGTTACTGCCACCTGTTTTCTGATAGGTGGCAAGTCTATATAATAATTATTCTTTATACAGTAGAAAATGAATTTTGATGGCTGGTCAGGCTAATGCTTTGAAAGTAATCCTTAACTTGTATATCTATGCATTTTAACCTCTTTATATGTAGAATTTTATCTGGAAAACAATTGGCAATACCCAGTTAGTCCAATGGCTATCATATTTTTAGTCATCAGTCTAAGTTTGGGTCTCTGTGCATGTAAACGTGCCACTAATCTGAAAACCAACAGAAAAGTAGAATAATACTGTATATCCCATGGACCCATCCCACTACATGCCTCTCTGGACTCAGGCCGCCACACCCCAGTCTCTGAAGAAGCCCTTGGCCACTCTCGACTCTGTGAAAGTCACTGTCTGGCAGTTAATTGTGATGTCTGTGACTGTCACCTCTCCACATCTCGCACCGGGCCTCCAACAGCTGCTCAGTTCCTCTGGTGCACTGGCCACCGCAGGGTCAACAGCAGGGGTCCAAGAGGTTCTGCTCTTCTGTCCTGGATGAGAAAGACAGAACCACGGTTAAACACAACTGCATGTTTGTTCGCGTACAGATGCATCTAAAATAATTGTGAAATTATTTTCATTTCTGTTCAAGCATATTTCAAGCATTTATTGATTTTAATTGTGATGATTATGATTGTTATGTAATATTATGGGATACTGAATTTGGAGTTTTCATTAACTAAGCCATATCATCACTACTCAAATAAATAAATGCTTAAAATATTTTAGTCTGTGTGTGATGAATTTATACTGTATGTGTATCACTTTGAACTGGAAAATAAATAAATAAGTAAATAAGTAATAATAAGTAAATAAGACATAGTAAAAAGATGTTTGCTACACAACAGTGAATAACACACTTGCTAACAGTTTTAGGACAATTTTAACCAATTTGCTTACTTTAAAAACTATTAATGTCATTAGGGTGACTACCTGACAGACTTAACTGTTTAAGTTTATGCTCTCCTCTGTCTCCTCTTCTGGAGCCTCTTCATCTTCTACTGTGTCGTCCTCCTCTTCCACCTGTTCCTCCCAGTCCTGTGCAGGACTAGGGGGATTAGAGCTGAAGTGTCTCATATGTGACATGTGTTTGCTCTGGTCATGTTGTTGGTCTCTCTCTGGATCGACCTCGGCCTCAGGTTCAAGCGATCGAGACAGTGAGAGGCGCAGACGAGGAGCAGGTTTCTCTGGAGACTTGTGGGCACTGCGCAGGTCCATAGTGTAAACTGTATTCTGCACCAAAACATAGAAAAGTGTGGGTGATTTTCATGTTCATCTTCTGTTGTTGTATGCTTTTTACCAATATCAACACAAACTGGACCATCAACAGTGGCTGCACTCTTTCAGGGCTTTCTACAGAAATTGCTCCTATTCTGTATTTTGGCACAGTTTTTTTATACTGGACATTCTATTTCATTCACATATGAACATAAAAACATATCATGTGCTGAAACTGAGATATTTTACCATTATACAGTATTTTGAATTTGTTGATACTCACTATTTTATTATTTATTTTTTCATAATTTTACTACAGCACTACCATCTACTGCTACTCTAGTGACCTCCGGTGTTCAGTATTAAATATGCTGTATACCCACCAAAGGACTAAATCAGACATACACTGCTGCAAACTATCAGCTGACTGTTATCTGCCCTGATTTTACAGCGTACTTTTGTCTAGATTCCCTGTTATGTATTAAGAAATCATCATCATAATGTTGCAAATAAAGTTACATAGTGTTAATCCTCAGTCTTCACCTGTAGAAGAAGTTTTTTGGACTTGGATCCTTTTCTTCTGTGACCCAAAACTCTGTCCCTCTGTTCTCTGTATTAAAAACAACAACAATTAGATGGAAAACATACCACCCAACCATGAACTGTACATACAATATGTTACTGCATGAGTCTTACTTCTCCTCATAGGCCTGCACCAGTCTCTGGTCCAGGATGTGTTCTTCTGGCTCCCATGTGCTGTATCTAAAACAAAAGAGTGAACCATTATACTTTTTGTCATGGTTCGAATGTGATTATGGTTCTAATTTTTATACTTTTATAAACTATTTCGAATATGGCTGGATCTTTAGTGTAAACATCTACAATATTACTAATAACTTACTTTGGAGGCCACCCCTTCCACTTCAACAGGTACTCCACATTCC
The DNA here is from genome assembly GCA_020698575.1 of Bostrychus sinensis. Lineage (NCBI taxonomy): Eukaryota > Metazoa > Chordata > Actinopteri > Gobiiformes > Eleotridae > Bostrychus > Bostrychus sinensis. The sequence goes on along the minus strand of CM036260.1, from coordinate 10,139,190 downwards.
CCTGTTAAAGTTTAAGAGCAGAGTTAACAAAAAGTCAATTAAATAATAGTATGACTTGACTATGCTTTTAAAATAAAACATACAGCTTAAATTTTTTCAGTGACAAATCAACAAAAATGTAACCTCAGTCTTGTGCTGTTCTTGAGTTATTGGCTAATGATAAAATATAATTGATTATTTGATCTATTCATGTGATTCTGAGATTTTAGAATATATGTGCTGTTATTTCTTGGTTGCTTCTATGACATCAGAGTACCTATAATAAATATTTACAGTAATATAAAATGTATGACACCGACAGTTATTCATCCACTCTGTAAAATCACCCAGTGATGTCTTGTCTCTCAAGGTATTTTCAGAGGGTGAAGTCACGCTGTTTCCTGATTATGTGTTAGTCACCAGCATCCTCAGTTACAGTAAAATGTATTCTTCATGTATTCTTCTTACAATTCTTTCAAATGGGCATCTTGATAAGCCTATAGAAAAATTCTGCAATTTGCTTATTGAGAAAGGGCCATTTGAACAAAAAAAATGTTTCTATTTCTAACTTAAATGACTTATGACTATTGTTTACTTCAGTGAATAGAATAATTAATCTAGCGTCTTGTTGAAAGAAGAAAATGAAGCACTTGGATGTTAATATTTCCACAATTATTTAATAGCTGTAAATTAATTTGTTTAAGCAGTGTTATTATAATAATTATTTTATTGTGTTGCTAAATGTTAATTATGCTACTTCATTTTCAATGTGACACCCAATTTTGTGGGTATAAATATTTTGTAGGCCTATTATTTCTAGAATATAGGAATATTTGGGCTATGAATATAAACTTTTAGATTAATCCCTAATTTTTAAAATGTGTTGACAGATTAGCATAAATGCAATTAGCAAAATACTATGGCACCATAAATAGTTAGTATAAAGTTGAAACTAAACGTGTCGAAGCTTGAAGAGTTCTATCTATCTGCCTTATCAATATCAATGTATAATCCTACTTTGTACTTAAAAAAAAAAATCTAGCCTAATGGTGGCTAATTTAAGCTAAAGCAATTAACTGTTAGCTGCGGCTAAAAAGAGGCGCTTGTTTACTCCCTGCTGATCAAACAGCCAATGACACCACAGTGCAATGACAACATTCACCACGTTACACTAAAGGCACGTCCTCCTTTAACCCCGCCCACTTCATCCAGCTCGTAATGAGATAACCAGCGCGCTTAGGTTCTTTAATTTCATACATTAGCAGACAAAGTAGCATAATTTCCCCCCAAGACCAAGACTAGGAAATTAAAATATTAACTTGACAGTGTCTCGCTGATCAAAGGTCTTGTTTGAAAATGAAAACCTTACCTTTCTAACTCTTTTCTTGAGAATAGACTCCACTGCGAACACCTGTTCTCCTATCGCGGACAGCTCCATCTCTGACCGTAGGCTGAACCGGTTGGAGTGGGGTATTCCCCTTTACAAACTACGCCAGCATTAACCGAGAATGGCACCGCTCTTTCTTGTTTCTTTTCTTTGTTCACGCTTCCTCGTAGCAGCCTCGTTTCTCTGGCAGCCCACTGTTTACAGACCGACTTCCTCGTGCTGGATGTTTCTGCGCTTCCAGTGACTTTACAAAATCTGCGACACATCTGCACACTGCTCTGCGCGGCCCCGCTTCTGAGAGCGCGCTCACGGTTCCATCCTCGCGCGCGGGTGCCACTAATGCCTCATCACTGACACCAGTCACAACCAGAGTATGAACAAGCTATTAACAGTATTCAGTAGCACATATTGGCACATATTTCTGCTTCCAAATATATACTACGCAGTAAATGATGACTCAAAGACGACACACACAGGGTGGAGCTTGTACATAAAGTGACATACGCTTTTTTTTATTTATTTATATGCAAAAATACAAAAGAAAATACAGCAAGATTCTTTCCCCATTTTGAGCTGAATGGATTGTCATGGCACAGCAAATGGGAGACAATATTCACGTGATTGGTGCTTGCCATACGGTCAATGCATAACAAAAATATCTTCAACATATATCTCCAATTTTGTTGTTTGGACAGTGACAACACATGCAATGCCTGTGATGTGTAAACTTTGCTTTGTACGTTATTGTAATGACATAAGGTCCTTGGCTGCATTGTTTTGGTGCTTTACAATTGAAGTCCAAAGATGGCTTTGTTTTTTTTCACTGCACAGCCCCTATTAATTACTCAGAGCATGATCTGTTATAATGTAAACAAGTTAAGGCCAATAATCAATAACATTACATGTAAAATATACATTTCTGTTGATCGATGTGTAAGCTACATCATCAGTGGAATCTCTTTATAGGCTCACTTTACAATATTCAACCATGTCACACGTCTGGCTGGACATGTGTTCAACTCACATTTTACTTCCTGCTCTACAACCACAAAACATTTTCAAGACTTATCAGTCCTTAGGCACGCTATTCTTCATATCTGCTCCATCTACTGACAACACTTAGCAAAACAACTAAAACTTCTAACACATTAGGGCCCACTGCAGATGGTAAGACTTGAAGGTACACACTTTGACATCCTTTTAGAGATTTGGCAGATATGAAACAGACAGGTGTTTATGATGTCCATTTGTCTTGTGAAGGACAGTAAATTTGGATTTGGAACAGAAGGGTTTATGAAGTTTGTGATATTGGCAATAATTAGTCTTGTAAAGATTACTAATTTGAATGTAAAAAAACCACAAAAAAAACAGACAATATGCTGCAGTATATTCCCAATAGAAAGCTGGGTTACTTCCTATAATAACTATCTGAACAAATAATATGATTAAAAAATAAATGATATAATTTCCTGGAAAGAAACTCAAAGAACTTCCACCAGAGGGAGTGCTTGGTCAAGTTGTTGCATTGCTTGTTGCAAAGGTAAAAACAGTTGTGTAGGTAGAAAGAGACTGAGTACAATAGACTTTGTCTGAGTCAGTGGGTGTCAGAAAAGGAGATGAAATGCAACACTGGTAATGAAAAAATGAGAAAACATTCACAGAAGAGTGTCACAGAGTCCTAGTGAAAGGAAGGATGCACTTTGGTGAGATGACAGTGTGATGGGGTAATAGAACTAGAGACACAGCATTGATGGCTGAAGCAGGGAGCTCCCTGGAGAAGACAGGCAGATAAACAGCATTTCTTTTTTACACTGCCTGAACCCCAATACCTTTGGAACTGGAGTAAAAAAACAAAGTGACAACAACAAGACTGACATTGCAAAATAGTCAATATATAAAAAACACAATAACTTTTTTTTTTTTTTTTTTTTTCAGTTTTCAAGTCTATGTCACAAGTAAAGGACTGTGATTCTTTTGATTCTCCCTGTCAAGTGTTTGCTTCATTCATTGCTTTGCCTCCTTTTGGAAAACAGTCCAGCAATGGTGGTGTAAACAAGACTCAAAAAGGGGAAGAAAATTACATTACAAGTGTGCATCCAAGTGATGGGCCGCTCAACTTCCTTCTGTTCAATGTGATTCAACTTTTTGACCAAGCTTCTTCTTCCCTTAGCTGTCGGTCCGCCATGTTTGGTGTGCCTCTACTTCGTCTGAGACGACCAATAGAAGTTCACAGTTTTTCCCTCGCAGCTGCTGACGGAGAAACTTCCTACAGTGTAGTAATGTGTAAAGCAAACAGAAAGGCCACTTATATAATAGTGAACCCTGAGCTTTGCTTCAATGTACTAAAATAATAAAGCCACTTGTAAACACCACTTTAAAAGGGAAAGTATGTGTTCTGCTTGTAATCAACAATGGACTTACACAGCAGTTGAACACTTCCTGCAGTTGCTTACTAGTAAAATATTTTTCAGCATTAAGTCTATGTAAGGCTTTTAAAGTAAAATGGCATCAGGAAGCAGTAATTAGATCCTGTGTTAAAAGGTACAAAACATGACTTTCATCACACATGCATTCACACTGACCTGAGCTCATCCCGACTGCCGATGCACTGTGGGCTTCGCAGCTTGGAGTCCAAGTTGTAATAGGTTCCTGCCACCTCTCTGACTCCTATCCAGTGCTGCCGTTTGAGGGGCAGACGGAAAGGACCCCAGCGCAGATTAGACGGAACGTTCAGGATGAAGCCAGTCACATTGGACAGCTCTATACTGCTGACATCCCTTTAAAAAAAATACATCTGCTATGACATTTTAACCTGATTTGTCCCTGCAACAGTTAGTCAAAAACAGGAATATGGGCTTGTCTGATAACGAGTACAGTTCCTGATATAAGTGTGTCTGTGATTGTTTTTGTCAGTCCTGTGGAGCTGATAACACAGGGCCACTGATAAAACTGTCTCATACACTGTAAGAGTCTAGTAATCGAGCTGCTGACTAATCAAAGAGATTGCTGACTGGACTGCTGAGGGGCAGGAGAGGACATAAGACTTCTCTTTTGTGACACAAACATCTAAATCTCTTCATGTTTAAAGTTTGAACAATATAACATAGCAGGTTCCCAGCATTGGAGATGTGATATTGAAAATTTAATGCTTAGAGCTTTCATTACCTTCTTTTATCCCACCACACTGCCTCAAACCCCCGGGTCTGCAGGGCAGCCATAATGACATTTACATCATAGTTCCCATTTCCCAGCATGCTTTTCTTGTGGGGCGTCACTAGAGTGCTTGGTGAAAGCCTGCAATGTAAGGACAAATAGAGAAAGTAAGCATGCTATATTACCCAGTGATATAGAGGTGTTAAGTTACCTCTGGTATATCTCCTGTAAGGTTTCTCTACTGAACGCTGCCCCATCCTGGAAGACGTTGTTGAGTGCATGCAGGGCGCACAGCTCCCTCCGCTGTTTCTCATGGTAAATGGCTGGGGGTGTGTGAGAGGACTGAGGTGGTGCTTGTGGGGACAGGGATGAGGAGGAGGTGGACACTTCTTGTTGCTGACAGTCTCTTGGATCCATGCACCTTCTCTCCTCAGCTCCCATCACTACCTCTCCCCCCACCCCAGGTGCTTTCTGCTTGCTGACCTTCCAGGGCATGCATCCCAGCTCCTGGAGGCCTCCCCTACCCTTCCCCTTCCACTCGCTGGCAGGATATGGAACACTACCCATGCCTCCTCCAGCCCTGCTGCTACCTCCACGACTACAACTACCTTCAGGACGCTACATGGGTGTCATGATGATCACTGCCATGGCAACCCCTCAACCACTTGGTCGAGAGGGTCTCCGAGTGTGGTCGAGGCTGAGGTGAGGATTTGGAGGTAATTGAAACCTCTGGTTCTTTGAAACAAACCGCACCTGCTATCCTAAACACACATGAAAAGGCAGGGCTGAAGTTGAACAATAGGATCCGTCCAAATGTTTCAAAATCACTTCTTTCAACACCACTGCAACAGTGTGGTCAGCAGCACAGAAAGGTTTCAGGTTCAAACTTCCCCGGAGTTTGGATGTACTTCTGTTTTTATCTTGTCAACAAAATCACAGATTTGTAGACATTCTCGTCACTGTATTTGACTATGACTTCTTCTGAAAAACAAAACAAAAAACAGCACAGTGAATTTATGCTGAGCACACAAGGACACCACAAATAGAAAATACCCTAAAATCTACGTTCACTACATTATATTATTTTTGTTACTGCCCCTTGCTACAACAACACTCTAGTGTCGTTTTGGTCAGCAGACTCCAAAATGAGCAGAAGGTAAACATTTCCAGCAGTGTGATGTGGACAGAGGAAGCAGGCAGCTCAGGGAGCTAGCAAAACATGACAACACCACAGCACTCTATAAAAGACATTTAGGGACACACAGAGAAGTAGCTGCTGTTGTGTGTTTTAACATAAAAGAACAGACTGTTGGTAGTAAGGGATATATAGCACCTCTGCTTCTCTACGTGCCTCCTCAGTCTACAGCAAATACAAACACAACGCCTCCTTCAACGTTTCGCCCTCTAACTTCCTTTGCTTTCAGCAAACACTTACCTGGCGCCTTCCCTGTGAAAGGCTGTCATAAACCCGAGTACAATTTAAATATGTTGGCAACTCTTTCAAAAAACGCTGTCCAGTCCTTTGTCTTTAGCACTTTTTTCCTGGTGTAGCTCTCTCCCCTCTGTCTCTCTCTCTCTCTGTCTCTCTCTAAGTGCAAACGCGCGCATGCGCACAGGTGTCCCTCTGGCTCCATGTTGCTGTCACTGCCTGCGTCAGTGATCAGTCCCTCCCTGGAGGCTGCGAAACCCACATTTTCCACATATATTTTCACCAGGGAGCGATTACGGTTAAATAACTAAAGGCCGATCAAATAATTAATGTCATATAATAATAATGTAATAATTAATGGAATGTATGTGAATGTATGACAATGTTTTTTTTAATGTTAAAAGTGTGAAATGAAAAGTAACATTAACCTAGGAAGCCTAATAAGCATACACCAAACTTGCATTGTAGCCATAGACAGAGTCTATAAAGTCTAATAAAAAATACTAATAAAATTTTATATATATATATATATATATATATATATATATACATTACAAACTACACTCAATGAGCGCCTGGCAGCTCAAATGAACCAGCTGCTAAAGGATGGGACCCACCCTGACTGGCTAACCACAGGCCGGATAATCCTGATTCAGAAGGATCCCCTAAAGGGAACAGTCCCGTCCAACTATCGGCCAATAACCTGTCTTCCCACCACATGGAAGATTAGTGGGCACATTGATCAATACATGAGCACAGCACAGAGGGGCATTGGTAAAAATACCAGAGGAGCAAAACACCAGCTGCCGACAGATAGAACAGTCACTAGGGACTGCAAAGGACTGACTACAAAAAAGCCTATGACTCAGTGACACACATATGGATCATGGAATGCTTGGAGATGTATAACATCAACAGGACCCTCAGAGCCTTCATTATAAACGTGATGTGGCAGTGGCCACCCTTGAGGCCAACAGCAAGCCAGTTGCACAAGTGTCCATCAAATGTGTCATATACCAAGGAGATGCTCTGTCCCTGCTGCTGTTCTGCATAGGTCTGAACCCCCTCGGCCAAATAATCACCAAGACTGTCTATGGGTACCGACTCAGGACCTCCATCAGTCACTTCATCTACATGGATGACATCAAGCTGTACGCCAAGAGCAAGTGAGACACTGCCATACCTACAGCAATGACATCGGAATGTCATTCGGACTTGAGAAGTGTGGGCGGATGGTGACAAAGCGAGGGAAGGTAGTCCATTCAAAAGGGGTCCCGCTCGCAGATGGCAGAATAGCAGACATTGAGTACAGCTACAAGTACCTTGGAATACAAAAAGCAAATGTCAATCTCGAACAGGCCACAAGAAAAGCAGCCACAGCCAAATACCTCCAACAAGGCAAGTCCAAAGGAGTCAGCTCAATGGCAAGAACAAGGTCCGGGCAATTAACAGCTAATATTTTGATATGGGTATCTGATGCCCATATCAAAATATTTTGAGGATCCAGTGGCTATAGTGCAAAGTATTATTAAAAAAATACAAGACGTTCTGCACTGTGACAAATCTCAGAGGACGTGTTCGGAAGCCAAAAGTGACACCTGTGCTGGCCAGGAGAATAGTGAGAGAGGTAAAAAAAAATCCAGGGATCACCACCAAGGCCATCCTGAAGAATCTGGGCTCTGCTGATGGCAACATCTCAAGGCAGACAGTCCAACGCACGCTGCACACCGCTGGGTTCCATGAACCCAGACCAAGGAGGACACCACTTCTCCAGATAAGGTACAAAAAAAGCCTGCTTGGCCTTTGCAAATGCTCATCCGGACAAATGAGAGGACTTCTTGTCATATGTTTTATGGTCAGATGAAACAAAAATTGAATTGTTTGGCCACAATGATGAATCCTTCATTTGGAGTAAAAAAGGAGAAGCTTTCAACCCTAAGAACACCATCCCCACTGCCAAACATGGTGGTGGGAACCTAATGTTTTGGGTGTGTTTTTCAGCCGGTGGACCAGGGAACCTAATCACAGTAATCGTCACCATGAAAAAGGAGCAATACAAAATCAAAATTCTCAACAATATCAGGCAGTCTGCAGAGAAACTTGGCCTTGGGCACCAGTGGACATTTCAGCATGACAACGACCCAAAACACACAGCAAAAGTGGTGAAAAACTGGCTAGCAGACAAAAACATTAACGTTTTGCCGTGGCCCAGCTAGAGTCCTGACTTGAACTCAATGGAGAATCTTTGGAGGGAGCTAAAGATCAGGGTGATAACAAAGAGACCTTCCAACCGGAAAGAGTTGGCGCTCATTGCTAAAGATGAACGGACAAAAATACCAAGGAGACAAGCAAAAAGCTGGTCAGCAATTATAGGAAGTGTTTGATTGCTGTATTAGCCAATAAAGGCTTTTCTACTGATTATTGAGAAGGATATGAATAATTTTGGACATGCCACTTTTTGTTCAAATGTAAATAAAAGCTATAGAAAAAATAAATATTTTTTTACATAATAATACATCTTGTACATCATCTTATCTTTTGGGAAAGGCCTGTGTCATTTCTGGTAAAAAAAAAACAAAAAAACTTGGTAGTTGAATAAAAGTTACTTTAAGTCAGAATTTGCCAGGGGTATGAATAATTTTGGGGTTCAGTGTATATGCAATTTCTCCATGTATCCAAAGTCCAACATTATGTTTTCTCTGAGCTATACCACTGAATAGAACATGTTACATAACACAATTGTGATAGAACTGCAAATATTTACTTGTATTCAGTTCATGCTTGAAAGTGAACCAAAGTGACAAATACTGAATAAAATCTATCTACCCAAACACAGCTATTTTTCCTATGTTACCAGATGTGATATTCAATATAATATTAAAGCTTGAGTTTGTATTTTTTGTGTGTGTGTTCCATATTAGTGGCGAGAACAGCAGACCACACTTTGATCTACTGAGTGTGCGGAGATAAAAGGTACTTACCCTTAAATACCCCTGACCAGGGCAGCGTTGGTTTCTTTAATAAGTCAATACAAGATTAAATGACCTTTTCTGCCTATTGCATAGAAATGATGAATGGTAGTCACAGTCTGACTTGACCTGTCTTTATTTCAGCATTCATCTTTAATGTTTGATAACATATAAATTATGAAAGGTGGTGCATGACTGAGCAGGAACTACAAGGCACAGAGGCCTTTTCCCAAAACAAAATATAAACCCACACAGTATGTTTACATGCAAGGAGAGAATTTCAAATGATTGGCTTAGTTTGGTTACATACATCCAAAGTAATCTATCTAAACATCTTACTCTAATTTCGACTGAAATTCTTTAAAATTCTCTAATTTGATGTAACACATATGGATAATGCAATTCGTTTTCTGACTGTTGCGGACGGTATGTATACTTTTATCATCCTGAGACTGAGTTGACCTTTAGATTTTATATATCTTTGGCATTGTATAATATACATTTTTTAAGAAAGGCTAAATGCAGTTTAATACCAAAGCCACATGAATAAAGCAAAAACCTGCATAAACTGCAGACACACACACAGCCATTCAATTTCCCAACTGTTGGACAAATAAAGTTATTCTAAAAGAGGGAGGAAGCTGCAGTACCCGTAGAGAGCCCATGATAATACGGAAAGGACATGTAGACTCCACAATCCTGAGTGATTGTGTGACGGCCCGCCCAAGGATCGATCCTTGCTGGGAGGTAAGAGCACTAACCACTCTGCCACTGTGTCCATCACATGTAAACATTCATAAGTAAAAATGCAAAACTTTGAAACTGAAAATGTTTGTCTTTGTTGTGGGTTACAGTAATACCCAATTAAAGCATCTTCGATATGCTGAAGCCAGAATGCAGCCACAAACAGTAAATTCACTTGAACAGAGGCAGACAGACCAGTGGAGTGACAAAAATACCTCAGGGTATATACAAAGCACCACCTTCTCCTTCTTCTCCTTCTTCTCCTTCTTCTCCTTCTTCTCCTTCTTCTCCTTCTTCTCCTTCTTCTCCTTCTTCTCCTCCTTCTCCTCCTTCTCCTCCTTCTCCTCCTTCGTCTCCTCCTTCGCCTTCTTCTCCTTCTCCTCCTTCGCCTTCTTCTCCTTCTCCTCCTTCGCCTTCTTCTCCTTCTTCTCCTTCTTCTTCTCCTTCTCCTTCTTCTCCTCTTTTATTCAATACATGCATTCCAGTTTTGTGGCCAGCACGGTGGCCATCTCTGTCAGCAGCTCCTCCCTGATGTGGTCCTCTCTCCTCTGCAACTCATGGACAAAATTCCCCTTTAGCTTCTTCTGTTCCACCACACGCTTCAATAACTGGATACGTGACGCGTTCAAGTCATCAACGGCACGATCTGTACTGATGTTCACCACCTCAGGTCTTTGCTGACACTGAACCACCACCTTTTTACCGGGTTGTGAATGAAGTAGGTGCTCGATCTTTCGTCTACTTAGATGTTGTCTATGGGTGACTACTGGGATAATGTATTCAGTTACTTCATTGCCAAAAAGTTCAATGACGGCTTGGGTCACTCGGTTGAGATGCTGGTAGAGCTCTGTGTTCAGAATAGGGATTTCTATGAAGAAGGCATGTGGACCAGGACTGGAGAGCTGAAGGCTTCTCAAAGCTTCTCGGGCTCTACTCTTGTTGTCCAGCATCAGTACTGGGAGAGCTGGAGAGTCAATGATAGTAATCTCACCAACATTAAGTACAATTGTCCTTTTAGTGCTTTCTAAAAGAGGTTCCGGGGGTTTATTTGTTGTTGATGGCACACTGCCCAATAAAAAGTCTGCTAGGGAGCTTTGTTGCCCATCACAGGGTCTTAGGAGGATGACCCTGAGTCCGGATAGGTTAGACAGGTTGTCATCAGATGTACCTGAGATTACACACACAGTTAAACACACTGATAAAACATGGGTGCAGCAGAGCCAACACCAAGTTAAGCAGAACACTATAACCAATTGATGAATTTGCTAACAGATTGCCTTGTGAGTGTGTGTGTGTAATGTCATTGATTAGTCAGGACATTAGCAAGTGGTTTGATAGGTCTAAGGCTATATGCATTTTTTACTGGACAAGTAGTTACTGAACAAGGATATTCAATGCGTTTGCCAATATATGATCAGAGGTTATTTGACCAAAAATCCTACTTTTGCAATTGGAACTAACTACCTGATTTTGTTAATTGAAAGATGATAATCAAGTAAGTATGATCTATGATCAGGCTTGTTAGCTAGAATATAGACTATATTGATTGTTGTCTGTCAAAATTGTAATCTGCAATGCCTCTGTACTTCCAGCATAACAGAAATTAGTGTGACAGCATGTAACCTCCATTTTATGTAGCACTAATGCTTATATAAACAAACAGCTCTACCCATGCACTGACATTCAACAGATGTAGTCGGGTGGTTGCCATTTGCTAAAACCATTCAGTTTAAGCACAATTAGTCATTTTTGTTTATTTTAAAATGCATTTCAGCCTGCTTTACGCCTATAACAAAAATGCACTAGCATCTTAACTAACAATCACTACAAAGGTGTATAGTAAACAACAAACCTATAAGGGCTTTGAGCCAGCTGAACTTGGAGCAAACCCCTATAGCAGAGGCAGATAAAGGAGACATGTTAGCAAATAAAGTACATTCACAAAAACTAAATAGCAGGCATAATATGTGTTAATTAACTGGAGAAAACTGTACATAAACAGCCTCAAAAATCTAAATAAATTTGACTTACTGACAAGAAAGTGCCATATTTGAGACAGCCATTTATATAGGCTCTTGATTACTGCAGGACACACACAGGAATATGCTTTACATACAGTACATTGTTATGACTACATATTAGCATTTCTAGATTAGTTACAGAAACAGTATATAATGTACCTCGGAGTGTTCCCACAAGGCGAGCCACCCAGCTCCAGAGAGTGGATAGACCTAAAAAAAATCATTGTTAGATATTTGTTGGTCAACTTTATCTTCACCTAAACTTTAAAAAAATGTTTCATCCTCAAATGTGTTTCTAGGGGCGTACGAAGTAGTCAACACTCCCACCTTTCTGTATGGAGGTTGTAGGTTTGATCCTTGGGCTGGCAAACATGCAACCTGTCTGAGGGGAGTTTATTTTCCCTCCCTTTGTTACTGTGGGTTCATGTGCTACACTTAGAGTACATGTGCAACCTCTAACGTGAACAAGCAAAAATGAATGAATAATCTGGTTCTAACAAACAATGTTGTAAATAAACAAGGCCATACTGCCTTGTGGATGCCCGATCCCGTCAGACCTCGGAAGCTAAGCAGGGTAGGGCCTGGTCAGTACCTGGATGGGAGACCGCTGGGGAACACCAGGAAGCCGGTGTGAATGTGAGTGAGTGAGTGAGTGGGGACTACGGATGGAAATTAGCTCTGAGCTATAATCCGGTGTATTTACGGCATTAGCTGCTGTTCATTAATACACGCTGTCCCATATAAATAAAAAAAAAAAATAAGATTACTGTTTTCAAAACAGTATACAGTGCTAGTTTTGTTGTACTACTGTGTATGCTAAATACATACTGTATAAAACTGAACTCACCAGTTATTGAACAGAATAGGCGAATGGGCCAACTGATGAGAGCTGGGAGGGCTGCAGAAAAAGGCCAGAATGAGTTTTTGTTTTGTTTGGCTTATGCTGTTTTTATGGAATATGTAAAACTAAATCCATATGTATGTATGACTGACTTTGAGAGAATCTGTAGAGAAGATATCCCACCACAGTGAAAGCACCCATCTGGATGTTGCCATTGGTCAGCCAGCCTACAAGAGGAAACAAAGCATGCACTTAGTATAGCAGCACTTTTCCCACTAATGTAGCTGCACTTTTGACAAGTTTACCACAAGTATCTCATGTATTCAAATTCTACTTAGCAAAACCAATAAGACAGCAGTGTTAGAGGTGTTGCTATACAAAGTCCCAAAGCAGGGATACTAGCCTGACCAGCCAGCCCCATTAACCTTCTTGGTTAGTGGGTGAACTTCTCTCATTTAAGACATCTTGTCTTAAACTTACAGACATATCATACCTAAATAGGATAGGGTTTATGCAGTGCTTGGTTTCTCTGATTTTTTGTATATTTTATAAAAGTCCTGTCCCCTGTTTTGTGATTATTCCTACAATGGTGCAGTAAGCGAAACAAGAAAAATAAATTCCCTAAACTGCCTGAAACATGTCAGAGTAGCTGCAATAGTTTTTTCAAAACTTTGTGTGTCTAACATTACTCTAGCCCATTCTACTCATTCTGCTACATGATTGCCCACATCAAGGCCAGGAGCTCTACAACGTCAAATCAACACATTATGTATAGAGGTCAAACCAGACAGCCTTTGGCCTTTTAATGAAAAAAAAAGTTTTTTGCTATGATTTGATATGATTTAATATACACTCACCGGCCACTTTATTAGGTACACCCTGCTAGTACCGGGTTGGAACCCCTTTTGCCTTCAGAACTGCCTTAATCCTTCATGGCATAGATTCAACAAGGTACTGGAACCATTCCACAGAGAGTTTTGTCCATATTGACATGATAGCATCATGCAGTTGCTGCACATCCATGATGCGAATCTCCCGTTCCGCCACATCCCAAAGGTGCTCTATTGGATTGAGATCTGGTGACTGTGGAGGCCATTTGAGTACAGTGAACTCATTGTCATGTTCAAGAAACCAGTCTGAGATGATTCGAGTTTAATGACATGGCGCGTTATCCTGCTGGAAGTAGCCATCAGAAGATGGGTACACTGTGGTCATAAAGGGATGGACATGGTCAGCAACAATACTCAGGTAGGCTGTGGCGTTGCAACGATGCTCAATTAGTACTAAGGGGCCCAAAGTATGCCAAGAAAACATCCCCCACACCATTACACCATTACACCACCACCACCACCAGCCTGAACCGTTGATACAAGGCAGGATGGTTCCATGCTTTCATGTTGTTGACGCCAAATTCTGACCCTACCATCCGAATGTCGCAGCAGAAATCGAGACTCATCAGACCAGGCAACTTTTTTCCAATCTTCTATCGTCCAATTTTGGTGAGCCTGTGTGAATTGTAGCCTCGGTTTCCTGTTCTTAGCTGACAGGAGTGGCACCCGGTGTGGTCTTCTGCTGCCCATCTTCCTCAAGGATTGACGTGTTATGCATTCAGAGATGCTCTTCTGCATACCTCGGTTGTAACAAGTGGTTATTTGAGTTACTGTTGCCTTTCTGTCAGCTCGAACCAGTCTGGCCATTCTCCTCTGACCTCTGGCATCAACAAGGCATTTTCGCCCACAGAACTGCCGCTCACTGGATATTTTCTCTTTTTTGGACAATTCTCTGTAAACCCTAGAGATGATTGTGCGTGAAAATTCCAGTAGATCAGCAGTTTCTGAAATACTCAGACCAGCCCGTCTGGCACCAACAACCATGCCACGTTCAAAGTCACTTAAATCACCTTTCTTCCCCATTCTGAAGCTCGGTTTGAACTGCAGCAGATCGTCTTGACCATGTCTACAGCCTAAATGCATTGAGTTGCTGCCATGTGATTGGCTGATTAGAAATTTGCGTTAACAAGCAGTTGGACAGGTGTGCCTAATAAAGTGGCCGGTGAGTGTAAATCTTGTTTTGGATGATCTAAACAACAATTCTACAAAATATAAATATCCTAAAGAAGGTAGGATAAAAAAAAAAAACAACATTCAATAGTTACGTGTGTATGTTTGTCTTACCTGTAGCAGCATCTTCAGATTCACATTTACACTCCATTGTTTTTGCTTTAATCACAGACCTTTGCCCATTTGCATTGTTAACTTGTGTAGCAACACTTGACTTTTAAAATAACAGCCCTAAAAGAAAATGTATGAGTTAAAAGCACAGTGAACTCAATAACTCAAAGTCCATTAGTGTCCATAGGAAAATACAGAGTTATGTTAAGTAGTCCATAAATAAGCGTGTAAAGCAAAGTAAAACTAAAATTGTCAATGAAAAACTAGTGGAATAAAGCAGTTGCCAGATCTGTGATAACCCAAGCACAAACAAATCAGTCAAGTTACATTACCTGTTGTTGTTGGGCTGAATCTGAATAAGCTAGTTAAAACGCAAGTCATGCAGCCAGAGTTGTATAATCCCTCCTTCCTGCTGTTGTGTGGTTGATTGTGCCTGCGCAGGCCTGCCCTCAACAGGAAGACTGCTCTAACACAGCACAGCTTAACAATTCTCCAAGAAGTATGCTAGTAACGCTTGGGCTTTACTCTGAAAAGGCACACCTCTGGTCTGGACAAGAATAACTGGTAGTACAGCTAAAGATGGATAATCCAGTTAATGCTAATAAAAGAAAAAAAGGGGCATGTGCTACAAAAACATTCTGATTTATTTTGATATTTTTACATTTTTGATCACCATGACATTTACACCATACAGTTACATCCTCACTTTAGTAAAGTAGGATGTACTAACTGCAAATAATTGGTCATTATCTGTTGGCAAAACAACGTAAAATGCATTATGCCCATGGAATACAATTCAAACCTTATTTTACAAACCTATGGAATTAAACCAGACTTGAGGCAAAGTGAGTGACCACATTTGTTTTCTATTCTTCATGGCCCCAATTTGGCCAGCAAAGCATCTATTAACTCCTGTTTTTTGGTCCCAGTAGTTCGAATCCCAAATTGCTTGCAGGCGTCCTTTAGCACAGGCACTGTCAGCTTTCCCAGCGTCCCATTCTGCACATGGGCTCTTAATTCATCTTCGGGCACCTCTACTTTGGGTTTCTTCTCAGCACCTCCATTAGCATCTCCTATAGAAAAGAATAGAAGAAAGTCAGAAAATGAGAGAGCAAAAAATGGTTGTAGTAATAACTAAAGTCTCACCTGATTTGCGTTTGGCAGCAGGTTTACTGTCTGGGTTGTAGTTAGCTGGGTACACCATATCTCTGAACTCATCAACAAGAACACCAAGTCGTTGGTCCATTTGGTCCACTTTAGGCACTGAGATGTAGACAAAATAAGGTTTTAAAGTTCTTGTTCTTGTTAAATGTCCATAAGTATATTCATTTTCTCCTTACTGATGAGGTCCTCGGTTTCTTCTGGAGCTATCATATCCAGAGCCAAAGCCTCCAGATTCCTATAATGCTGCTGAATGACTGGATTCTCAAATGCATCACTCCTGCATTGACAGACCAAATGGTTTATGTCGGGTTGGTACTGAGAAAATTAAAAATATATAATAACCATATTCAACAGTCTATTAAAGTAGCATGCTTTGTTTTTTGTACCCCATTTCTGACCCATCCTGTAACATACTCCTGCAGTGAAAATGAGGCTTGTCGACATTCACACTTCATTGTCTGTACATGCCCTAATACCTGTATTTGAAGCGCAGTTTAGTGACAATCTCCTTCATCTTGTCCACTTGTGTTTGTGAGGCACATGGGCAGTGGGGGGTATCCAGAGTCCGCATGTCATCAGCGTACGGCAGATAGATAACATTGAAACCTGAAGCAAGGACAAATTGTGTAAATTCTCAAGTGATAGGACATATCACACAAAAGTGATTCCTGTAATAACTAGTAGACTGAATTATTCTTTCAACTCAAGTTTAAAGGAAATTGGCTTTATCAAACCCTTTCACATTGGTGCATTACCTGGTGGTGTAATTTGTACATTCCCATCATCTAACTGCTCCTCTTGGGGCACCAGGGCCACAAAGCGTGGTGGATAGTTACGGCGAGAAATACAGCGACACAGAGCAAACACATTCTTCTCGCTGCACTTCTTCAACAGAGCAGAGAACAAACAAGAGCTTCCTAATGTAATGAGAAACCATAGAGGGTTAGCAGTTATGTCCTACTTTAAATTAAGTGAAAATAATATTTAGTGGACAAACCTTTGACTTCATCCTCCTCAGGGTAAAGGAAGACGGCTGGACGAATGTGGTGGTGCAATTTCAGCTTTTCCATTGGCTTAAAGCCAATAAGGTACAATTCAGGTTCACCAAACTTCTTTAAGGAGTCGACTTCATCTTTCTCCAGGACTATTTGTTTCCTACCGTACACCTTATCAACACATAAACAAGTTGAATCTATGGGCGTGAATTACTAAAGCTTTGCTTGTACCAAAAGACAAACAATGGATAGTGTGCACAAAAAAAAAAAAAAAAAAAAAAAAAAAAAAAAAAAATCAAGCAACATGATTTACTCCACCTCAGGTAAACAGAGTATGCGCAGCATAAAGCCCAAAGCTGATTATGATTTGGTGCTTAAATAATATGTTAAATGAGTTCTATTCATTTGCAAAATTCAACATGTGGAAATACTTGATTTATCTAGAATGTGAGTGGTAAAACTAATGTAGGGTACACTAGTGTAGTGTAGCCGTGTAAACTTTTTATGCATTATTTGAGCAAATATGATATTGGAAATAACATTGGTGCACTTAGTGAATCATAAAATAACATCTAATTTATTTATATTTTGTTTCAAGTGACAACAAAAAATGTATAATGAATGTTTTACCTGTGCCTTTTTGAGCTCACTAGGAAGCAGGAGGCTTCCTGTTTGAGTGTGGAAGATGCGGCTTTTGCTGCGGACTTGCTCATTGGTTTCCCTGTACAGTTTGATGGCTCCAGGTTTTCGGGCTTGTACAGCAGTGGCATAAATTCCCACCGCTACCTTTATGCCTTCACCGAGACACAGGCTTAACCTAAAGATAGAGGGGAATTATTTATTTAGTAAATACAAAAAATTACAAAAAGCACAATATTAAAAGAAATGTACCTGGCCAGGGCTCTCTTCTTCTGTTCCTTGGCTCTCACTCTTTTCTGAAGATCCTCCAGTTTTTCACAAGGGTCTAGCTGCAGCCCCAACTCACTCTCATCCTCCGGTGGGCTTATAATGTCACGGAAAAAAAGCGAGACATCAAAGCCTCCAGGTTTCATTAAATGCATTAAATCAATGACAACACCTTAGAGAAAGAAAGAGAAGAATAAAAAGTGTTACAAATTAACACCCCCTTTGAAATGTCATTTTAAAAAACATACTTAATGCTTACTACATACCAGTCTCTTTAAGGTCACCAGCTTTGGTCCGTGCCTGTCGGTTCTTCCCACTGTCTCCTCCATGAGGATCATCTCTGCATGTGAAAATCATCAGGCGCTTGTGTGAGAGGCGGAGTTTGATGTCACTGTACAGATTGGCACAGCACCACAAGGCATCACCAAGCGAGGTCTCCCCACTGCCCATGGTCTCTGCTGCCTGCTGGGCTCCTTTAGATCCTCGTAGTGCATCCACCTCCTGCACCCGCTTTGCACCTGAATTAGTCAGAAAGTACAGTCAGATGGCTATTGCTAAGTATTAATCCAACTAAAATATTAGTCTGTTTTTGCAGCTTCCTAATGGCCAACATGTATGTTCACCCACTTTTATACACTACAAGGCTAATTTGGGTACTAGCATATATTGTACTGTATGAAATATAAAATTACTGCTTCATTCATATTACCAGGCTCATCCAGGTCATGGTACACGTAGACATGCTTGAAGGAGTTCCTGGGGTTCTTGCTCTGCTCTGTTCCATAAAATACCAGAGCTATCAGGTCTCTGTGGCTGCTGATAATCTTACTGGTGTATACACTGCGCACAACCTAAATGGGGGATATATTTGCTTACCATTCACATCAATATATTTCACATGTAAACTAAATATAGTTATTATTTCTTTTTATTCTTAAAATCAACTCGTAAAATATTCATTTGCATAAAGAAAAGTTACCTGCATAGTCATGTCAAAGTTTGAAGGCTCTCCATCTTCTCCCTTAACAAACATTTCCTTAGAAGCATCAACAAGGAACACCAGACTGTCTCTTCCTGTGCTCTTGTAGTCTCCTATACCAATAAAGGGATTTTTTGTATTTATAAGTATACTGATTCCATATAAACACTATTTTTATTTCCTTCCACAGAAATAGCACTCTACACCAATATGGAACTGACAATATCACAAAAATAGATGCCCTCTGCCTGTATTTCACAATTTAGCTTTCTCGTTTGCATGTATAAAAGACACTTTAACTGTGGGGTGGTGAGCCAATCACCGCTCAAGAAAAAGAAGCAAATGCATGTTTAAAAATAACAATTTCCAAGCCCAACATTTAAACTAATCTAGTATGTCTTTATTCACTCTCACTTACAAGTTAATAGGTCTACATATGATAATAACTTACATTGGAATAGTACTGGTCAACTTTAAAGGTGCTATGAGCAGTATTTTTTTTTAATATTTCATAAAAATTACTCAAATGTGTGCCAAGATATGAGGTAAACATGTTTAAATCAAATATTAGTTTTACTGATAACAATGGTACAGTTGAGTTATAAACAATTAATTTTTTTTTTTACATAATGCCCAAGTTGTTTTTGTTTAGGATCTAAACCTGCATTGCCGTTCGTCCAATCAGGAAAAAAAGACCACTGTTTTGATTTAGACTGCAGTACCATTTTCAAACCAGTACGAGCGCATGCTGCTTACAGTACTTTTAAATAGGAAATACTGATAAAGATTGATATGAATGTGTAAGTGCATGATTCTAGTGCAGACATCTGCAACCTATGGTTTTAGAGTAACATTTGGCTCTTTGGGCATCAGACATCAGGTTATGTAAGGGAATAAGTAGATAACTATAAAACATCCAACTTCCATCTGCATTATCTTGTCAATTTAAAATAATTTTTTTTCAAGTTCCAGTATACTCTGTAAAATTAACTGTTAAACTGTTGTAATAAACAGTTTTAGCCTCAACGGCCCAATGCAGTTGCAGCATAGACTGATTAGAAGTGCCACACTCAGGCATCAAGAAATAAATACAGGATGCAACTCTATTTCTCTGAGAGATAATCAATGCAGTATTTAACACAGTCTTTTGTTAGTTTGCAACTATCAATTACCACCAATATGCTAAATTTCAGGTATAGGCTAAGCTACTTTTATGAATTAAAATTGCTTGCGGTTCTTTACAGATTCAAATTTTGGATTTTTGGGAACAATTGGCTCCTTGGGTCCAGAGAGTTGCAGAGCCCTGGGGTGTTTCTCAAAGCCCAGGTACCTTGCCTTTCCTTGCCTTGATTACATCAAAAAATTGACCCCCCACCCCAGGTGAACTCCCCCCTCTCTATTTATAAAAGGGATAAATATTTTAGTATTGTATTTATGTAAACCACATGTAAAGATTTCACAAGTATATCTGAAAAAATGACACTAAAACCAGACAGGAGGTGTGGCTGTGGTGACGCCGCTCGTTCACTCTGAAGTCTGTTCCATTAGCCCTTTATTTGGACCGAGGCAGGACACTTGCCTTGGATTAGAAGGAAGTGGCTTTGGAGGAAATCACTTTCAAGGCAAGGCAAGGCAAGGCAAGGTACCTGGGCTTTGAGAAACACCCCTGTTTTAGTGTGTAAGGTACCTCCAGTCTGTTCTCCTTCCTCCTGCTCTTCCTCCTCATCTTCGTTTCTGTAGAAAGCGGTCCAGTCTGCCATTTAAACTGTCAGAAACATTTTAAGACAGTTATCAGCTCTGTGTCTTGCTTATAATGTGCCGGAGGCTAACGTTAATGAGCTGCATCGTCTTCCAAAAGTTTACACAGTTAATATCTAATAACAATCAGCTCAAGCAAGTTAATGCTAGTTAGCTTAGCCTGCGATTAGACTACAGTTCCATTAACAGTATAGTTAAATTGAAAACGGGCGACTCAGGTTTTTGTGTTTCTATGATACACAAATAATATTAATATTACATAATAATATCGTAGTTACTTACCCTATGATAAATGCAACATGCACAAGTCTGGACTAGTTTCAATAACTGGCGCGTCCGAAGCGTGCCGTGAACGCGCACGCTGAAAACTACAACAGAACGCCATGCCCACGTTCACCTGCCAATCATAAATAGTGACCAATCCCAGAGAAAGAGAGGCGGGGCCTAACTGCAGCGGGGGCTGGAAACAGGAAAAGTAAACTCTGGCTCCATGAGGATGCAATTTTTTGACAGGCAAAACATTGTTTTCAGTGAGTGACACAGCATTTGACTGTCAC
This sequence comes from Bostrychus sinensis, assembly GCA_020698575.1. NCBI lineage: Eukaryota > Metazoa > Chordata > Actinopteri > Gobiiformes > Eleotridae > Bostrychus > Bostrychus sinensis. Next base: position 10,118,137 of record CM036260.1, on the reverse strand, counting down.
CATTTACTTTATTCGAACACAGCTGTGTTAGTCGACTGCTTTCAATATTCTATTCAAACTTCCACCTTTTCTTTTTAGATTAATCTGTTTTTAAGCTTTTAAGCTTTTTAACTTTGCGTCGAAGCTAAATTAGCTAACTGTTTGTGAGCTAGCGTTTACATTTAGCCTAATTAAAAAGTATTTTTTCTCATGGAGCAAACGGGCTCATACCCAGTAAAAGTATACATTTATGACGTGACTAAAGGAATGGCTCGACAGCTCAGTCCTGTGATGATCGGTAAGTGGATATCTATTTAATAGTTAGTTTAGTTTAGTAGTTAAGTTTTATAAGAGGTAATAAACCTTTGCTTACTCACTTGTGTTATTTTTCCATTAAAGGAAAACAGATTGAAGGTGTATGGTGAGTGTACCTTATTTACTTTCTGTACAAGAATTTGTTAAGTAACTTATTTCTTTGGTAGGAATATTCGTTGAAATATTTGTCAATTTTTAAGGCACACTGCTATTGTGGTTTACGGGAAGGAGTTTTTCTTTGGAGGAGACGGAATCAACTATTGCGCTCCTGTATGTGTCAGGTTTTGAGCCTGTTATCAGATGACAGTTTACTACAATTACTGGTTTAAATAAAGAACACATTCTATCTGTTTATTAGGGTAACACTATTTTAGGACCGCCTGAATTAACAGTGGACCTGGGCTCCACAGAGGTTCCTGAAGAGGTCTTTACAGAGTACTTGAACTCCCTGAGAGACTCCACATTCAGGTGAATGCCAATAAAATATTATCCTTCCAAGTTTTTTAAATTCTACTGAGTTTCAAAGACGAGTTTCTATAATCAGAGACAAGGGCCTGCTTGTTTTTAAATGCTACTTTGTTGTTACAGCGGTGATAAGTACCACTTGTTGGATCACAACTGCAACACATTTAGCAACGAAGTGGCTCAGTTTCTCACAGGTCGAAAGATCCCATCATACGTCACTGACCTTCCAGCTGAAGTACTGTCTACGTAAGTCAGTCTTTAATGTGTGTTCAAATGCAGTTTGTTTGTGCTTTGTAGACCTTTCCATTCATTCCATCTATTGTCTCGTGTGTCCCATTCAGACCGTTTGGCCAGGCTCTCCGTCCTTTCCTGGATTCCATGACCATAAACCCAGGAGGCAACAACATATGAAGTCAGCAATAGATGTGGACCTGTCAGGTCAAGTTTTCTCCGAACCAGCCAGCATTATTACCTCTTTATTATACTAAGACTGTACTGACTCACATAAATGAATGAATGTCAAAGTCTCTTATAAAAATTAGAATTATCAGTTACATGTTTTTTTTTTACATTTAAATTCTGTATGTTGAATATGAAATGAATACCCCAAAAGCAGCACACAAACGTCAGAGGTAATATTTGGTACATGGTACATGGTATGTTTAGGATGTTAGGAGGCTTAAACTGGGGCATGCAAATTTACACGAAAGACATTAAATAGGACAATTATATTAAAGTGCCTTATCATCTTGATTGTATATTAGATGTACTGTAGAGACCAAAAGCATAATTTACATAAATATTCGGGAAGAGTGTTTATTTGGTAAATCTACAATCATAGGACCAACTCATCAAATTTTTTAAGATCATTCTGTCACTGTTAGCTCTTGATAAGTACTGTTTATTTCATATCATTATTATCTATTGCTTTCTCTTCATGAAATAATTAATTTTGATTTATGCTTGTTTGAATTGGATGAAGGTAAACTATTTAATGTATATAAACTACTACTACTGTCTTCACTAAAGCTGTTGTAATAAAACATCCTATATACCCTTATTTCTTTTATGCCTCATTTCTGTAGTACCCCAAGCAACCAGAAGATGTCAGCGTCTGCTCAGGACTGGGTACTTGCTTGGAATCTCACATACAGTACCTCAATGGCTGAATTTACATTTCTTTATTTATAGATATGCACTTTAACAATTTAATATTAATAATAAATTGCTCATATAAATTATATAATCCACAAAGGTATTCAATAATATTAGGTAAATAGCATCTAGTATGTCACATGGCACACATGTTTTTGTGGCATGCTGCACAAATATAGATTTACTTTGATTTTTTTATTTATTTATTTTTTTTACCTCAAAGAACATTTATTGGTTGTGACATTTTCTGTTGGCCCCACTAAGCTGATCTAACAGCTGACTGCTGTCAACTTGTCACTTTGAGTTTGACTGTGGGGAGTTTAAAACCTTGAGGTTTTTGCCGACCCAATTAGTGCAGTTTGATGAGAGTTGAACTCAAACGAATCAAAGGTTCAACAGTCTTTGATACAAACAGGTCAATACAAAGCTATGAATTGATTAAGCTGGCTTCAATATTTCAACATGTGTACTAGCATCAGTCTCTACTCTTATGTGTGAGAAAAATGTTTTTATACAGTCGCTATTATAAGACTTTTTAAAGGTGCTCTGTATAAAATATTGTAGTATATACATTATTATTATTCATCAGTGTACAAACAAACACAAAACATACACATACACTGTTCACTGAAGTCTCAACTCAACTTAATTGTAATAAAGTATGTGACTTTTAACAAACAGTTCTACACTCACTCCCTTATTAGTTAAAACATTATTAAAACATTGCTAAAGTTGAACCTTTTTGTCTTCGGGGCTCTCTTTGTGGCATCGATTTTGGTCCATGTTAACATGATAGCATCTCCCATTCCACCACTTAAACACTATTAGCAACAAACCCCATCTTCTATTGTCCAACTGTAGCGTCAGTTGGCTTTGCATCTCTTACATCTGGTGTTTTATTCTCCTGCAATAGTTATAGTTTGTCATGTTGTGTGCTGTTGATCTTCTAGATACATCAATTTTAATGAGTGGATAAGGGTTAGTTGGGATTTGAGATGACCATTTGACAATTAGGGGTAAGGAGATTTGAGTAAATATTTGAGTTATCATTTCAAGCATCACCATTCGTCTGACATTGATTGACTATGTGTTTTTTTCCCACAGAACTGCATATTTTTGCCTTCTGCATATTCTCACTACATATTTTCTCTTTTTTTGGACCATTCTCTGTAAAGTAGAAATTGTTGTATTTTATAATCCTTGTAGACCAGCAGTTTTTGAAAATCTCAGACTAGCCTGTCTGGCATCAAGTTCGGTTTGTCTTAACCATGACTGTATGCCTGAGTGTACTCATTGGCTGCCATGTGATTGGCTCATTAGCTATTTGTGTTAATGTGGAGTTGAACAGGTGTATCTATTAAAGCGGAGAGTGTACTACTCTAATTATGATTTACAAAACATAGTGACTGTTATCCATACTTTGCCATATTAAGATGATTTTTTTAATGTTCATTTCTGTTGGCATAGACACTCACAAACATTTTACTGCCCTTGTTGATTTTAGAAATTTTATTCTCTTTACATCAGTCAGAACCATGTGACCACACAACTGAAACACAATGCTTGCTTTGTGCATCTCTACTGTAACTGTAAAAGCCATTGTAACACATAGAGTACAGCACTTCCTCTATTGCACTAATACACTTCTCTCCGTACATTGTGTTTCAGACTAAACCTTTACATGAAAGAAGTCCACTCCAAATATAATAGTTTTAAATGACTTTGTTCATAAAGCCCTTATTAAACAATATAGGAAAACCCATTAACATATTTACACAATGTTTGTGAATATAGCACAACTTGCACAGCATAAATCTTGTTCAAAAAGACACAATAAGCAAAAATACATAACTTTATACGAGGAATGACATCAGAAGCTCTATAAGATAACAAAGTGAAAGTAAAAAAAAGGTAATCTATTGCTCGTAAAACTGCCTCCAGACAATAACATTTGCATCCATTTATGAGACAAGAGAAGAGGTGACCATAGTGCTCTCAATGCTACTCCCTAATGTAAACTGGCACTGTATGAGCTCTTTATGCTTCGAAAAAGTCAGTCAGTTATGCAATGGTTTGTTTCTCTAACTGGTTGTGTGTTTTTGAAATAGCAACTCCTTTTTGTATAGAATGAAAAATAATTAGTTAAGTTGTCCAAATGTTACAATCAAGTTAAATTCTGTTCTTCATAAATAGCTGTTGGTCATAATTTGATTCACAAAGCCCATTGCGTAAGTGTTTCTGGATATGCGCAGTTCTTGTTTATTGTTTACTTCTGTGCAGGTCCTCAGGGCAATGCAGCCACCAACCTTCACTAGCATGTTGGAAGGACTGTTGCACATTAGCATTAGCAGCAGCTCTACAGTGTATGTCCTTTCCTGTCCAGTCTGGGGTACAGGAGTGAGGAAATGCCCCGGGCCTTCAGATACCTTGGTGAGTTTCCCCAGGAGGTCCTTGGACTACACTGGCATCACACCCATACAGTTACTACCCAGACAGGTCTTTTGCTTCCCCAGAGCAATGAAAACAAGCACCACCCCGCACGTTTTTGTTTTTCTATTTTGTCCTCTCTCATCGCTCTTTCTCCGCTTCCTTTCTAAAGAGAAGCCGCCCCTGGCCCTTACACCCTGGCTCTCCTCTAGCTCTCGTGGCCCGGGATGGAGGCTGATGGAAGCTGACATGATGGTGCCATTGTCCTCACCGCCGAGTTAATGCGACCCCCGGGAGCCTGTCCCTGTGTGCTTGGCCTGATGGCACAGAATGCAAAGCAGAGTTCGGTCAGTGGAGGAGGGGGGTGGGGGAGCGAGCCAAAAGGGCCAAAGGGTAGAGAGGACAGAACAGAGAAACAGATGTGCTGTAGATGTGGAGGTAGATGCAAATAACAAAAGAAAGGGTAGCAACAGACTGCTCTCAGATACTACAAAGTCCATTCTCTTTCTTGTCTCTTTTTGTACTTTTTGTGAATGCAATGACTTTGATGTCCAAAAAGAGGTATTCCATACATTTCTTCAAATGTTTGACGTACAAATTACATAGCCTGGGATGTCAGACCCATTCACTTTTTTTGTGAAGTGGGCTTGGATCTTCATTAAAATCAATCCTACCTGATCAATGAAGTCCTTTTTGTTCAGCTAATAATTTGCACAGTTTTGGCATAGTTTTTTCGCTGAATGCCTCCTATCTTGACTTGGGACCAGAAGAATTTGTGGCTGGAGTTATTGGCTCCACATCGAGAAATCAAACCCTTGACCTCCTGTATCAAAGGCAAAGGAACTAACCATCAATAATAAAAAAATGTATGAACAGATATTTACAGTTATCTGTTTCTCTGATTGGTTGTTTTGTTTTAAAAAAACAGAGGTAGTTTTTAGAGCCTCTAGAATTTTAATTGGTTGTATGTCTCCTATTGCATTCAGATATAGCGTCCATTTGTTCTTCCCTCTGAAAATTGGACTGGAATGGACAGAATTTACATGTCACCGGATATAGTCAAAAAATTGCAACTGTATTGTTCACATGGAAAGCTTAAAAATACTGTTAGGGGCTACTATTATTGGCACACCATCACATGAAAAACAAATGGTTTCAACATGTTTTATGCCTTTTGGAAGCTAGAAGAGCTGTCTGGGTAGAAGGAGGTCTGGACATTAGGGCGACAGGATGACATGACAGGGCTTCTTATCCCATAGATGTAAATAAAATGGATAGTACTTAAAAGAGTTCTTCCACTTTGTTACAAAACACATCATAGAAATATATTTAAAGATAGTGTGTACAATTTACAAGTTTAACAAAAATAAAAACTACTACTTGTGTTTTCATGAGCATATAACTGTGTAGCAGTTGTCGCCTTAAAGTCAGCCCTTTCTATAACAGAGTAAGCAGGACCCTATAGTCCTCTGCAGTTCCATGTTCATACGGTAGCTCAGAATGGACAAACCAAGAAACTCCTTTGAGTGCCCTTTGTGGTGCATTTTTTTCCCCATATTCCACACACATAATATTCGTGTCCCTATGGCCTCGTATAGCTCCAGTAAATTGTTACATATTGCAGCACAGGCCCACTCTTTTGTAGCCACTGTCACTCTTCTACACTAAAAATCTGACTTGTTTTGCCTTTTTATGAGGCCCATGCAAATGCTAAATCATTTTTGTTTAAACCAGTCACCAACAGAGGTATCTGTTAGAATACTTGGTGTACAAATTAGATGTACTTGCTGCTTGAGTGGCAACAAACTTTTGTGGTTGCGACTAGTAGTTCCCACAGCTCTTATTTACCAGATACACCTTAGATGTTATTGTGCATAATTTCAGTGCTCTCCTCATGTGGTACAGCTGACAGCAGAGCTAGCATGTACTTGTCTCTTTGCTTTTTGGGTCTCACTGAGTTCTCAGACAGTCACTTCGGTGGCACTGTGTGTGGAGAAGCTCTTGGGCCTCGTGTAGTGGCGGTAGGAGTGTGGAGAATGGCCCTGGGCGTGGTTCCCCTGGACGTGGTGCCCCTGTCCTGTTGCCCCGTATGCGGCACTGTAGGGCTGCCTGAAGAGGTCCGGCATGTCCTCTATACTCTGCTGCCTCCTCGTTGTGTACGTGTGTCTTCTGTTTGGGTTGTGCAGCGAGGACGTGCTGTGTCCAGGAGCAGAAGTCTGTCTCTGGACGTGGCGTGCACTGGGCTCCCAGGCTTTGAAGGCCGAGCTGGATAGCAGGGGGTGCGTGGTGGTTTTGGAGATGCGGGAGTGCTCGAGGTGGCCAGGGGGGATGGAGATGGACAGCGGGGTGTGGGGGTCGTGGTGCGATGGAAGCGGCTGGTGGAGATAGGACTTCTCTTTGGGCTGGAAGACAGGAGGCGCCACAGGCTGGTACTGGGAGAAATCCATTAGGGGGAAGCTCTTGTAGTATTTGTGAGATGCACTTTCCGCTGCAAAGAAAAACAGTAACACATCACTAAGAAGAATAAATGCTAAAACAGCAAAGGTAAAAATGAAAATCATATGGTTAATCAGAAAAAGCCAGCAAAATGACAGATGAGGAATAAGAACATTACATTCTGCTTTAGATGGAAAAGACCACTATAAGGTTTGAAGTGATGCGCCCCTGACTGTGAGCAAAGATAATGCCTTGGGTTAGGTGGACTTCTTTTAGAACAAACTTTGTCCAACTGCCAATACCTGATGAAAGGGCTAATATCTTTTCATTTATTCATTCATTCATTTTCTCCTGCTTATTCTAATTGCTATTTATTTAGTCAGTAAATTCATCAGAGCTTGCTTGACTTTTAGAAGCATAGTACCAGCTATTTACATCTAACACTTAGAAATAAAGATAACTGCACTCCACCACACTCACTGAAGGGTCTTGCAGTGGTCATTTGTCCACATCCTTGTCACTCAAACAAATCAAATGGTAACTGAGAAACCAAAGGATGTAATTAGAAACCAGGGAAACAAGTATTTTGTTCAGGCACACTATATTGTATTGTATGAACCTTTATTTATCACTTAACATGCATCAGCCATGGCAACGTCTGCTGCATCTTGTCTTGGTAAAATAAATCTCCTTGTTCTGACCCTCTTTTGTACAGAAATGTTATTTTTCTCAGTAATTTAACTATGGCCTTTACTTTAAAGCACATGTATGTAAAACAATATTTAGGAATTAGGAGAACTAAGTTGAGAACTGAAACTACTACTGCTGCACACTATATCTGCTACATTATGGTTATTTTATTATGCAATAGTAATAATTTAGTAATATTTATGATGCAGACCTGATGCATATTCTTTAGGCAGAAAAACAAAGGAAAGTAACAGAGCGCTTGAAGAAGATCAAAAGAGAAAGCTGGTGTTTAGTTTACCCACTGGTGAATGGCCTTGAGGGTGATATTTGCAGTATTCCTAGTGTGCAGGAACACCTACAGGGCTAAAGGAAGACAGTGGGTGGGCACGACAAGGGGCAAATACTCTGAGATATTGGAGGTATACGTGTCAGAGCGTAGGGTACAGAGTTAGGTTTAAAAATACCCTTGCCCAGAGTGTGTGAGCATGTCACGGACTAGCATGAATGTCACTGAGAATTATTTAAATACACTAAACACTGAGGTCACAGCCTCTAGCTTCACCGCCACATGAACCATAACCTTGTCTTAGAGAGTGGCTTTTATATTTTGGGCACTAACTTTCCTTTTCATCACTGTAGCTATTTGCACACTTGTCATAATAAGAGTGACACTGACAACCTTCATTTAAAATTGTTGGAGTACCCCGAGGCATCCTTCTTGGCCCGCTGTCATTCCATTCACAATTGTTTATTTCAAGGGAGAGTGAAGACTGAGTTGAATACAGCTAGTGGCAACTATTTCAAGATTACATGAAATTTGTTTTTATTTAGTCCTATTAACAGTTTGGGTCTAATTATGTTGTCAGCTTAATTTAAATGAAAATAAAACCTAAAGGTGCTATGAGCAGTATACATTTTTTATATTTCATAAAAATTACCCACATGTCCCCTGATATGATATAAACATGTTTATATCAAATAATAGTTTTACTGATAACAATGGTATAGCTGAGTTATTCACAAGTAAAAAAAATATATTTTATATAATTCCCAAGTTGTTTATACTTACATTTTTGTTTTGGTTCTAAAACTGCATTGCTGATCATCCAAGCGCAACCCACAGACAATTGTTTTGTTTTAGACTACAGTACCATTTTCCAACCAGTAAAAGAAAAAAAAACTGACTCAAAATTGTCCTAATGTCCTGTGTAAGGGTCACAGCATGTTAATTCACCAATCCCAAAACAGTCATTTCCTGTAGGCTGAAAAATGTAGTGTGAAACTCTGTCCTTCTCTTTGACCCTAACACAGTTCTACTGGGATGAAACACCACCTAATGTTTTGGATGAAAGACATGAATCTTGACTTTTCTTTCACACCTTTCACTACCTTGTCTTTGTGTGCCTCAAAGAAATTCAATGAAAATTATGAAACGTGAGCATGAGTAATACATTTCCACAAGGAGTTTTCCCCAAGATTTTGCCTGTAGCCAAGGAGATACAGAGCCAACCCACTGTATTTGTAAAGGTTAAAGTGTCAGTTAGAGTCAGTATCAGATTGGACTTACCCACGGCTTTCAGGGAGGTGTACTTGTTGAGTCCCACCGCACTGTGATTGCTGTATGGCAGCCCTTGTCCGAACGGCGAGTTATTCAAATGGTACTGTTCTGGTAATGTAGAAAAATCCAAAGTTAGTGCATGTAAATACACTAAATGTTTTTCCATCAGAATACCAAGTGCATTTATGTAGCCCCTAAGGAGAAATCAGCAAAAATGATTTCCCTTTATGTAATGCCAGTGTTTAGCACCGTGTCACCTTAAATACTCATCTTGTGCAGACCATGTGTGCATAATTTACTGCATTTTGCCCAGAGCTCTAAATTCAAATAGTACCCCAGTCTGTTTGGAAAATTACTTGGACAATGTTTACAGTGCCATGCTGTAAAAGGTCTTGGCAGAAGGTCAATGCAGATCTAAAATGGTTGGGAAATTTCAAAAGCAAAACAGTCAGATGGTTTGAGATTATCAAAGTATTTCCACTGTAAAGCTGCGGGGAGGTGTCTGGGAGAGGGAAGTATAGGCAACCTTGCTTAACTCTGTTTTATGTTATTATTACCTCCACCAAGAAGCAATCATCGCAATGGCCCTAAGTAGGACTTACAATCATCAGCTTACTGTGAAGTATGAATTGACCTCTTTTGCTAGTCTAGGCAGGCTGTTTTAGGCAGTTTTTATTAAAGTGGCCATATTATGCTTTTTTTTAGGCTTTCTGAAATAGTGTTGGACACTTTTGCATTAGTATTTCACATTTATAACTTAAAAGAATGTATATGTATGACTCTGTGGAGAACGCTTGAATTAGGTGTCTGTTGCCTCCTACTGGTAACTGTAGGGAATGAACAAAGCATAAAATAGCTATTTAGCATGGCTATTAGCAACATGATGCTAACAAATACATAAAGTTTACTGCTTACTGCTGGCAATTTAGGACTGAAATTATCAGATCGAGTGCGGTGACAAAATATGGAGCACTTTCACGTGTCTACATAGAGCTGTGAGACCAAGAGTTTCCAGCTCTTGAAAAGGGCAGCAGCTCAGCATGCAGGATTAATCAAACATAAACAAACAAACAAAAAAATAATATTTCAAGTATGTTTTTGAGGTGCAAACAACATTATAACATGGTTAAAAGCTCCAAAAAATATGTTTAGCACAATAGGAAATCTTTTAAATGACCATTATTATTGAGAACCAGTGCAGCCGTCACAACCTGACAGGCGACTGCCATCTTGAATTGGTGAATATAGTGACAAAAATGTCAACTGTTGATTAAATAATGCTATATATCTTTTAAGTTTGTGCGTGTTCTAAAGGTAATAAAGAATGCGTCAGTGACTTATGACATATGGGCCCTATTTAAATAAGTGCAACCACAATTTGATTTAACCTAATCATTTGCTACCAAACTCCACTGATAAAACAAACAAACAAAAAACACAAAGGTCACAAAGCTTCCTTGAAGCTGGTGACTCTGATTGAGGGTGTGTGACCCTGACAACACTAAATGAACTGAGCCTTAATGAACAATGGAGTCCACTGATGCAGCCAGAGCATTAGGAGCTAGCCCCAGGGATGAACATACTCACACATGCACACATACAGATACACTTGCAACAGGACAGGCAAAAGTATTTGGCAGACACAACTCAGCAATATGTCTCTGTTATTCGCTAATTATTATAAACATGGCAAAATAGAGACAGCTAACTTTGCTAATTTGAGCTTATACCTTCACATACACACACCATCAGTATGCTGCACTTAAGATGATTAGCTGCTGAGATTTTCGAGTGTTGTACTAAAAAGCAAATGTGTGTAAAATCATCCAGCATAATCCATAGGCACTGACCTCTCAGCAGGCTCTAGCTTAGCAAATCATGAGCAGAAATATATTTTTAAGATGTCATCAGCACTATTTCTATCATCTTTGTCATTATCATCCAACTCAGAGTAATCCCAGTAATGAAATTCTGAGAGAGTGAAAAAGAGTCTCTTCACCTGACATAAACTTTATTCATATCAGTATTTTATTTGCTTTTTTTTTTTTTTTTTTTTTTTTTACATAGTCTTGATGCCCTAAACAAGATTTTGTTTGTGGCCCACCAAATGACACATACCCATATACAGACAGATATAGTATTTCATATAATAAAGATAAGAAATGGATTAATCACAAATCTCTTAGTTTATCTCAACTGGGTCAATTGTAGCAAATGAAACAATAAATGCATATTTTGAAGAATAAATAGGAATAAATAAAGGAGTGTAAAATAATGAATAAATCACAAACAAAAACAAAAAACGTTTCCTTTATCCTGCACCCTTTTTCTCATCTCCAGTTTTCTTTTTTTTCCACCCTTCAGCACCTCTCCTAAATTTTCTTTTCGGGGCCAATCAATATGAACTTTACAAATGCCACTAGTAATTGAAAATGAAAACTGTGCGCATCTAAGGGCCTGTTTACACACAACGCTGGCCAGGAAAACGCAACAGTCATGCCGCCTGCAATTCACATTAACACAAAAACACTGAAAAACGATTTTAAGCTGTAGTACCCAGGTTTGTCCAGCAAATGGCGCTGTGGGCCTCAAAAATGCTCTACACCACACATTCTCTTTAGGTTTCTCCTAAAAGTAAGTACTTAACAGATATTACTGACAGTTACTGGACTAAATATGAACGTGTGAGGTATAAATACCTCGTATTTTGCACTTGCGGGTCACCTGACAAGTGCCCAGCAGACAGCCAGTCATAGTTCAGATTTGGACTGTTACATCATTGTTTTTAGTTAGATGGTGTTTTTACAGTATACACATGAGTACATCAGCTCAGAGTGGCTCCGTACTGTGAGACCAAAACCAGCACTTTCAAACCTTTGTGGATTCAGAAAACGGAAACCCAGTCTTCGTGTAAACAAAAGGCCAAACTGCAATCAAACCTTTATGGATTCCCCCCAGTGGTTGTAGCCCTAAACAACCGCATAGAGTGTTTATGCCAGGAGCCCGGCCTAAGATCAGGCATATCATTATGACCACCTGCCTAATATGCAGGCTCATATGCAACAAACTGCATGCACTGTGTATCCTGACAGCTTTCCACCAGTACCACTTCAACAATTTGAGCTACAGTAGCTCAATCAGACCACACGGGGCATCCATCGCCTCTCTCGTACATCACCTGCTGCTGGTTCACCACTGTTCCTTCTTTGAACCATTTCAATAGATACTGACCGCTGCAGACCGGGAAAACCACAAGAGCTGCAGTTTTGGAGGTGCTCTGACAGTTATCTAACCATCACAATTTGGCCCTTGTCAAACTTGCTAAAATCCTTACACTTGCTTGTAACACATTATCTCTGAGGACAACATGTTCACTTACTGCCTAAAAATCCCTCCCACTAACAGATGCCATGATGAAGAGATAATCTGTGTTATTCAATTAACCTATCAGTGGTCATAATGTTTTGCCTGATTGCTGTAAGGGTTAGGGTTAGGGGTTAGGGTCTTGTTTTTTCCTGATGTACAAAATGAAAATAAGTGAAACATAATGAATACATACATACAAAATCTACACTAAACATCAGATGGCCTTTAAGGTAAAAGTTCTCAATAAATGCAGAACCATATTTAACTGTCTGTACAATTCAATGCATAGTAAGTGATGGAAAAACTCTCCTGGTTTGGACTTGGGGCTCTCAAAGCCTCAGCGTGTCACACATATTAATTTCTGCATTAAGCACCACCAAGTGGGAGTGAGGCATCAGGATCCTTTAAGCTCAGAACAAAAGGGCAGGACGCTGCTTAATGACTTACATAATATCTGCTCTCTCAGAGGGACTGCAGCAGAGTGAAGAAGGTGTAAAACTGAGTCTTCCTCTGCTGTGTCATCTGTCTGAGTGATTCAGGAGGGCAGCACGGTGATGAGAGTGAGATATACAGCTCAACAGGAGTCAGTGTGTAATTAGTAAGGCTGAGCATACACAGTAGAGGCAGCACAAGTGGTGTCACTGGTGTTCTTAATTAGGTGTTACTATGTACTACAATAGAAATACAAACTAGAGTGATTGATGCTAACCTGGGATTCCACACTTTTCAGGATATCCAGTAGCACATCAACAGACTCAGTATGGGTCAGTATGAATGAATACATGTTTTATTGTATAATATATATATTTTAATCATAATTCATTTATATTATTATAATTTATTTTATATAAAAACATAAAGTATAGAATTTAAACCCTGCATTGTAACCCAGTGGTGCAGGGTGATGTAGAGTGGCTTTGGGTGGCTTTTGAGACACAGTGGCAGCCTTTATGGACTAACTACCCAGTGACCTGGCAGAGCCACATTTTGTTTTCAGTTATAAATTGTGTGATACATTTTATGCTGTGGTTGTTCTTTGTGCTTTTTATAAATCCAGGGATGGTCCCCAGAGTTCAATTCTGGCTCCCCTTAGTTTTGTATCTTTTAAAACAACATAATGGTAATCCAGCTACAAAAGATGACAATGACAAGTGTACTCCTTGTGCAGGGCCAAAGCCTGGATAAATGGAGAGGTTGCATCAGGAAGGGCATCTGGCATAAAACCTATACCAAATTAAAGAAGCAAACAGTTACAAAATGCTACTTTTAACTATTCTAACAACTGTCAAGTTAATGACTGTTTTGTATCTTCCAGGTCATTACTGTAAATGAGAGGTGGTTCTCAATTGACTTACCTGGTTAAATAAAGGTTAAATAAAATCTGGTAACTTCATGTAACATTGTGCTTTTCAACATTCCCAAAAATAATTAGTCTATTCATAAAAGATTGTCAATTATTTTTAACATTCAAAATGAAAGCAGATACAAAAACTTCTCAGAATACAAACTCTTCTAGACAGTCTCATTAGCAAAGTTTTAAGTTAATAAGACCCTTTTATTTTTCATCTGAGAGACTTTGATAAGAAGCACAGGAAGTTAGCTGCAAAGTTTTTAATATGAGCTGACTTTTATTTGATGTAATACACTGTCTGCCTGCTCATGTGGTGTTTCTATGTGAGCTGAGTTTTGGATGTCATGACCATAAAACAGAAAAAAAGCAGAGCAGAAATGGTTGATGTAAAGATCTTTGAACATATGTTTGTGTGTAAAATTGTACATGAAAGAAGCCTTAAGTGCCGTAAGGAAAAAGGATAAAAGAGAGTGGGCTGTGACACTAAGAGCATAGAATATGAACGTCTGAGCCTGTGGCAGAGAATAAATAAGTGTTTATAGTGATACACAATGGACTGTTGTGTTGCAACTACAGCTGGTGAATAGTCATTTTTGAGCATGATTCTCAGCATTAGTGTTGGCAACATCCCATATTCTAATCTGGAGCGGAGCAGCAGACATGAAAGTATCTGAGGATGTGATTGGCTTACCAGTACAGGCAAAATATTCTTATCTATTAAAATGCTTGATGTCTGAATGTCCCTTTTCAATGATTCCAAAAAAATATGCTGTTAGATGATTAAATGTTGATGTTGTGGGTGGTCTCAGCTACTATGGTCCTTAGATGGAGTACATAAAGGCCAGTTAGCTGCAGATCAAACTCTTAAAGACACACGCTGACAGACAACCATTCACCCACACATTCAGTCACCATGGGTAATTTAGATTTAGCAGTTCTGTTGGACGAAGAGAACCCATGGTAACACATGCAGACTCACAGAACCCACACCAAGCCTAAGACAGCATGATAAACTCAGTTATGTGGGTAAATAAACTGCTTCTCAGCCATGACCCCAGAGAAAAGTCAGAAGACGAAAACACTTTGGCAGCGCTGAATGCTGAAAAAGCAGCTCTTCTGACAGCTAGAGGAGAGACACAAGAGTAAAAAGTGGAATTTGTCTTCCTAACTGTGATTTCTTACTAGGTCACAAGAATTTTGCAGTCATTTTTGTCTTTTAGAAATAGGTCATTGCTTTTGCTTCCAGCTTCTTCCTTCATGAGTCATGTTTGTTGGAGACTTCTCAAACAGATATTTGCTTCCTGTCCTCGTCTGACGCCTGAGCTCTACATAAAATACTTGAACCTTTCTGACATTTCTAACCTTTAAAGTGAGACCAGGCTTTTAATGCTCGGCTCCATTCAGTTCAAATGTGCTCAATTACTGTGTGTGTAATGAGCATTACTTTTTCCAAAGGCCTCTGTCTGCCATTTTATCTGCCATGGAAAAATCAATAGTGTTCATGTGTTTCAGCCCAGACAATCTATTTAGTGTTCCAGTCCGTCCTGTGGCTCAATTAGACAGCATTTTGGATTGCATTAGAAGCTTCATCACAAATTCTACCATATGGAAATGTACACAAGGTTGAAGTACAGTATACTGATTATTATAATTATTATTATAACTGATTTAAGTGAAGATGCTTTACGTGGCTACATGGATATCAGCTGTTATACATTCTGGACAATCACAGGGCTAAATATCCAGACAGAGGAGGAATTCTTTACTAAACTTAGCTTCCTCGCTTGTGAAAGGGCTACATATTCCTTTCAAGGGTCCATAAAATCATGTGTTGTGATTGGCAGTCTTGATAGTGTCACTCCTCATTTGCATAAACTGAGCTCAACTTAAATCTACAGTCAAATCACTTGAGTTGTGTCGTCTGCTTTTTCACATAAATTGATGCTGCCTTCCTCAAGAGTGCATAAGAAATGAATTGTCATTTAGCCACTTGTGTTGCTTTCAGAGTGCCCAGACACTGGCAGACAATCCTCACACTCATTCACTTTGAGCTCATTTAGACTCACCAGTTCTATAAATGCATGTTAGATATATTTCTACAGTCTATTAGAAACTATGGGCCTTAGGTGGGGGTACACCCTGGACTATGGCCAGTTACACACAGAGCTGACACAGAGACATACTACACAGACAGACAATCTCCCACTCTCACATCCATATCCACTTGGGGCAATTTAAAATCACCACTTCTTCTAACACATGCATGCAATCCATAAATAAAAATATCAAAAGAATGTGAAAAAAAAATCTTAGGTCTGGTCACAGCTGCACCAGTTACTCCATCACAGAGCAAACCCAATCAATGCAAATATATTTTTCCAGCAAATCCCATGTTAATCCATCAAACAATCAGTGTAGCTGTGTGGATTAACATGTCCAGCACATACAGCGTATCATGTCACTAGTAATGTGTGAAACTCTCCACTGCAGTTGATGAGATAAAAGGCTCTTCTACCCCCCCCCCCCACAACCCACCCCATCCAACACACACACACACCCAAACACAAGTTCACTTCCAGCACATTCCAATGCATACAAATTATTCACATACAAACCAGAAAACTGAAAAGGAGCCAGGGCTGTATGGATATAATGTTCTGTGTATTCTGATGTATAGAAAGTGGCCCATGCTGCCTGTGGGCTGTTACCTGCATACATTATCATATTAATCACATGTGTAAACGTGTGGCGCTTTAACACGTGCTACAAGCATGTGTCCTACTTCCCCTCACAGATTCTACTATTGTTTACTTTCTCTCCGCAGTTAAGTGTCGATACTGTGAATCTGAAAATGCAGTCCAAATGATCTGTAGCATGCTGCGCCGCCCAGGCAGGCCGCGCTGAGTGAGTGCCAGCCTGGTAATTACTAATGGTACACATGCCAAACTCAACTGAACTGGGAACTGAGAGAAAGTACAGGAAATGAGCCACACTGCGCTGCTCTAATGAAGTAAGCAAGTCGGAAATGAGGAGTTAGATGATGTCACCTCTTTTAA
Source organism: Bostrychus sinensis (assembly GCA_020698575.1). Classification (NCBI taxonomy): domain Eukaryota; kingdom Metazoa; phylum Chordata; class Actinopteri; order Gobiiformes; family Eleotridae; genus Bostrychus; species Bostrychus sinensis. The sequence continues at coordinate 10,101,339 of CM036260.1, read as the reverse complement.
CATCTGACCTTTGACCCTCTGATAGAGACCTTTTTTTAATTCTAATGAAGATGCAGGAAGGTGCCATAAGCTAAGACCACATATCATTTGCTAAGATGGAATTAGCATTGGCAAAGTGAGTTCACAAAAATGCATCTTGTCCAGCACAGGCCTGTCTGTTTGCTCAGTGTCAGTTTATTATCAGGCTATATATGGTTATGACTGGCTAAAACTATGCTATGAGCAGTGTATATTTTTTATATTTCATAAAAATTTCCCATGTGTGTGCCAAGAGATGAGGTAAACATGTTCAAATCAAATATTAGTTTTACTGATAACAATGGTACAGTTGATTTATTAACAATTGCAATAGATTTTACACAATGGCCAAGTTGTTTTTGTTTACATTTTTTGTTCTGGTTCTAAAACTAAACTTACCAATTGTCCAATCAGAAAAATGGAAAGACTGGCAACCTACAGACAATTGTTTTGATTTAGAGTGCAGTACTGTTTTCAAACCACTGCTTTATCCAATCACCACCAAATATTCCAATAAATGTGCCTCCCTTTTGCAAACACTTTCAACAGGAGCCCTCCCATATGGTTCTGTGAAACATGTGCAGAGCAAGTTATCTATTGATGTTGATATTATGATACAGACCACCAATAGATTGTCAGTGTATACTCAGATTGAATCCAACCATCAATTGTTAAACTCTCTAATGTTCTCTGCTGTCACGATGCACAGGTACATAGTCTGAGTAATGCATGTGTGGCAGCACTCACCGCTCCTGCTGCGTAGTATCCGGGCAGAGGTACCGTTGGCTCTCTCAGAGCTCGGGGGACTGGCTGAGGTGTTCTCCACTGAGCTCACATCACTGCCCTGCTGCTTCAACAGCTCTGTCAGGGTCCTGTCAAAAATACACAAGAGGTTCATGTACACTTTTAGTCATTCCACCTTCTTCTCCTCCTTGGTCTTCCCTGGGCCTCCTGCCTGGTAGCTCTAACCTCAACATCCTTCTGCCAATATAATCACATTTTCTGAATCTGAGCAATCTGATCTTATCTTCAAAATATCTAACATGAACTGTCCCTCCAATGTACTCACAAAATCACTGGTCTCACCTCTGTCACCATCTTTCCCTTTATTCCTGCTGGTACTCCTTTAACACATTTTTGAATTTGAAGTAGATGGCTGGAATACTGGAGAGAAAGTATCGTAACACGAGGAGGACAAGCAGATTGAAACCACAATGTCCTTGAGGCAGGAGTGCTACCACTCACAGTGCATCCCAGTTTTAACCAGCAGTTATATTGGAATATTTTTTAAACCTCAAATCAAAGCTGTAACAATAAACCATGTGCTTAAAGCCAAGCAGTAACACTTTGTTTATAATCACTGATTATCAAAATAAGTCTTGATTTACCAAAGTGTACACAAATGAACACACTGGAGCATTTCAGGACACATGGTTCATGTGGACGTATTATCAAACATGTGGTGAGTGAAGTGTTCCTGTCTGTCCCCTGAGCCTCTGATCCTGCAGCAGCTGGACCAGTGCCTCCACTCACAGCTCTGACAGATGTGAGGACATGTGTACTGTACATAGTTTGCTCTCTAGGGAAACACTGATCACTGTACACACTGTGGCTGTGGTTATTAATTCAGATGCTCCATCATCAGAGCATCAGATGTAGAGAGAGAGAGATACTGCTTCCTGACTGGATAGATTCAGAATGTGGACGCTGACTTTCTTTTGATCATCGAGGGACAAAATTATGCTTTTATGCACATGTTCCTATGTTCTTGGTGACCTCTAGAACAGCGTTCCACATTTTACAACCTTTAAAACCATTAGAAAACCAGAAGGTTTTTAATATGTGCTCTATGGCACCATAAAGAAACAGAGAACAGCAGAGGACAGCAGAGTGCAAACTGTGTTCGTCTTTTGAACAAAATTTAAAGAATAAAGGAACTTTACATCCTTAAACTTTTTGTATGACACCATTTTACTTCAAAATGAAAAATAGCTGTGAGAAATCATCGGAGTTGGAGTTGGATACTTTTTTTTTTTTTTTTTTTTTTTTTTGGATAAATGAATGAGAGCAGGCTGGATGTAGAGGGTTTGTTGATTGGTGATTGGGGTTCATGGGAGAGGCAGAGATTTGTGCAACCAAGTGTGCTGAGGCCTCAGAATCTCACTGCCCAAGATTAGATGATTAAACAAACAGGTGTGAACGAAGCAAAACACAACTCCAGGTATGTTTTTGATGAGGGAACAACATTATAATTGTTTGCATAATATAGACCGTTTTGGATTTTGCTCTCAATTCTAATTAATTCTAGTGACCAGATATAGGAAGAAGTTATACATGTAGAAGAAAATGTTCAACCTATATATAACTATCATAATGCAAAAATATGAATATCAAATATCATATGTAATAGTGATGGCTTTTTAATATGACTTTTAATAAGGCTGGCATATAAATCACAGATTAAACTATTACAATTTCAGTGAAAGTGATACTCTATTCTTTGACTGTTAGCCATGGATTTAATATTGACAAATTTTGAAGTAGTTTAGTTAAAAGCCCTTAGGCAAGTTTTTAAAAGTATGAAGAGTGCAAATCACATGGTCAATCAAATATGGTGGACTTCCTGTTAAATGAGCAGTGTTTTAGTTTGTCTCAAAATGGCACATATGTGTGTGTTTTCAGTCATCCACTTAATGACACGTGCAGTTTAAAGGCATTCCTCAGCCAAGAGCCATTTCAGAAAGGACTAGTCTATAATGTATATACACATCTTTTGTTTATTATTCATGAGCATTAGCTATCAGCCCATATCTGGTGTCACATCCCTCTTATTCTCATCATTCTGAACAAACACATCTCCACTCCCTATGCGTTTGCTGAATGTACAGTGCTGATGATATTCTCAGCCTTGATCAATAATTCAAACGCCGGTGCTTGTGTTGTGCTAACGAAGCCCACATACTTTCACAGACCCAGACCCAGGTAAAGCACACACACACATCTGAGAAATTGAGTGACCCCACAGTGACAACCAGGGGGCACTAGTTTTCCTCCTCCTCCTGCCCAGAGCTGAGTGATTAATCTGTCAGTGATTTAGAGTGTCAGAGATCTGACCAAGTGGCTCCTGCAGCGACTGTGATGGCATTAAACTGTGAGGCTCCCAGTAATAAAACATCTGCCCAGTTTTCATATACATAGATATTTCTCACTGCTGTTTTTGATTTTGTAGTAAAACAGCATCATACAAAAAGTTTAAGGAGTTCAGGTGCTTTTTTTCTTTGATTATGTTCAAAAGACTGCAACAGAGTTGCAATGCTGTTCCAGAAGTGACCTTTAAAAAGATAATAAAAACATAACACAGCCTCTTTAATTAAAATAGTTCCAGATCCACACCATAAAGCAATTTCTAGTTCTTCCTTGGTGCATTATTGACATTTCCTGAAAAGGGTTATCTTGCTAATCAACAAACCATTGCTGCAGAAAACATAACCTCCTTTGCAGAGGTAATAAAGTCTTGAGAGCTGTCTTGCAAATTATCTTGAGTGGTCAGCATAATATTCTACAAACATTACATTGATAATTTTACAATATTTATGAAATATAAATTAAATTTAGGTTTAGGCTCACTTTTTTTTGTACATTATACATAATATAGTACTAAACAACATACATACTTTTCGCTTTTAACAGTTTTGTTAAGATTTTTTAAAACTGCAACTGACAGCACCAATATGAGGTCTTAATTTACAACAAAAATGTCTTACTATCATTTATTCAACTGTAAATCAAGCCACTGTGTTGAGTTATGTTGTGTAAACACTAGCAGAAAGCCTAAGCCTATACCCTTCTTCTTCTGCAGAGATACATTAAATCACTTCCTCTCTTTGTCTTTCCTCTCTGTTAAACTCTTCCCCCTCCCTCTTCTAAACCCAGCCCTAAATCTGTCTTCTTCTCTGCGTTAAATCTCCGTGTTTGTCTTCCTCTCCTCCTCTTTCTCCTCTTCCTCTTCACTGACTCATTGCCGCACAGAGCCGCGGGCCTCCTCCACGCATTCTTCTCTTGGCTCGTCCCTCAAACAACTTGCTGATTTGGACTTTTAATCTGCAACCAAAAAAAGTGCACCTGTCTCGGGGCTATGTGTGGAGTGTTGGCTGAGCTTCATGGGAGTTTTCTATAGAGTTTGAGAGGGAGGAAGGTGGTCCGAGAGCTAAACTTGTGAGGCCGTGCCAGACTAACACAAATGAGTTGATGCATTCCATTAAGAGTGAGGTAATTAGGAGCTACCTGAGCACTCACACATGTTGCAGTGGTACAGTCTGGCCAACAGAGAATGGGATTTTTTTTTTTTTTTTTTTTTTACAGAAATATTAGCTTGTTTTGTTGGAAAGTTAATAAGTCATACAGCTATATACTGAATAAATAAGTGGCCAAACAGACCCATTCACTTTCTTGGGGAAGTAAAGTGGGACCAGAGTCAATCCTACTTCACCCATCATAACAATTGATCTAAAGTGCATTATACAAGGTTTTGTTTCTCTGTAAAGCATGTTATTCAAAATTGCTTGTTTTTACCAGTAAATCCAACTTGTAGTAGTTTTAAGTACAGAGAAATTGCCCTATTGCACTTCCGGCTGAAAAATATCTTCACACACCAACAATTCAGATTACATTCATATTTAAATAACACTCTATTTTCACTCCACAGTATTGATATAAATCCAGCTCAGGCTACAATATATTTAGGACACTGGTGCGGTTCCCGGTTGTCGTCATGTTGTAGTGACGCACTCAAGCGCTCAGTATCGACCCTGTAAAAGCTCATGTAGATGAACGGGGCAGAGATGAAAGCAGGCCGGGCCGACCAGTGACACTTGACATGTCCCACTGAATGATAAGTGAATCTGTTGTGATATGATGTCAATGTTATGGCACCCGATACATTTGAATACATGTTATTTGACTCAACATAAAAGTGGGACTACATTATACAATACATTAGTGAACTATCTCAGGACCAATTATTTTTAGCCACTGTTTGCGTTTTTGTTTTTGTACAAACTCACAACACCAATCAGAGTGGTTGGTTTAGTGGGTGGAGCCTGAAGACACAACCAGCTAAATGTTACAAAAAACTTGTACCCCTAATGTCTTGTGCGTCTCTGAAATTTCTGCTAATCTTAACTTACACTTGAGCTCAGCCTTGTCCTATTTCCTTGGTTGGTAGCCTCTCAGTGAAAGCTCATTCACGAGCCAGTTCAAATTAAAAGGGGCAGAACCAGTGTTGTTTACAAAAGTAGCTGAAATACTCAACCAGGAAGACTCCTCCCTCTCTTCTTCCACATTTTGCATCCTATCACCTTTCTGCCTCTCTCAACCAATCACAACCTTCTGTCTTAATCTCGCAACCAATAACCGTTCACCTGTTCAAATTTAAGCGCTTTCTCTCTTTTGCCATTTAGCTGTGTTTGTTACGCACCGCAACCCTACTCTGCCCCATCACCATCTCAGCCCCCCTGCCCCATCAACACCTCAGCTCCTCCATGCCATCACTACCCCAGCTCCTCTGCCCCATGAGCACCTCACCTCCTCTTCCCCCTCACCACCTTACCTCCTCTGCCCCATCACCACTCCACTTCCTCTGCCCCATCACAACCTCAGCTCCTCCATGCCATCACCACCTTAGCTCCTCTGCCCCATCACTACCTCACCTCCTCTTTCCCATTACCACTTCACCTTTTCTGCCCCATCACCACCTCACCTCCTCAATGCCATCACTACCCCAGCTCCTCTGCCCCATGAGCACCTCACCTCCTCTTCCCCATCACCACCTCACCTCCTCTGCACCATCACCACTTCAGCTCCTCCATGCTGTCACGACCTTAGCTCCTCTGCCCCATCACCACCTCCTCTTCCCCATCTCCACATCAACTTCTTTATCCCATCACCACCCCAGCTTTTTTCTAGTAAACTAAATTCATAGCTGCTCATTGATTTATTGGTGTTTTGTTTCCCTGGTCTTCTTTGCTGCACCTATCTCTAACTTATCTCTAACATCATTATGGTAATTTCATGTTCAAAACTTTTTGAATATAGAAGTCATGGCAGATGTCATCAAGCCGAGTTAGTGTGACGACATGTTCCTGACCTTATCTCGAGGACAGAGCGCACAATGTTTTTGAATGTGAGGGTAAAAAATAATTCCACACATTTCTCTCCTATATTTACATGTGCCAGTTGCTGCGACATTGTGTGGTTGGTTGTTTTTAGCTGGTCCCATGTTGGTTTGAGGCGTCTAGCAGATGGTCCATTGGAAGTTTGGGAGCGGGATGAAATGGAGCGAGGGGCCAGCTCACTGTGAGGCTGCTGCTCCTGTGAACTTCACTTTTGACTGTTGAGAGCGTGAGTCACAAAGTTTTTCACTCTCAAAGTAATCTAGTTTTATTTATAAGGATAAAAAAGACCACATAGAGCTCCAGAGGTCATGTGACATTGTCAGAGCTCATTAAACATTTTAATTGCACAGTTATTATATCTGCCAAGAAGGTTTTGTTTTCGTCAGTTTGTTTGTTGGTCTCTTAGTCTGTTAAAATAATGGTCAGATTTTGAAGTTTTTCGTATTGGTAATGATTAGTTTATAGTGTGTATCTAGACACCATCTGGAGCCAGGAAAAAAGGGACAACTGATTAGTTTTAGTGGTTTATAACAACATTGTGACATATAAGGCCTGGTTCGTGGCTGACAATAGAAGCAGCATTTACCCCTGAACTATGATCCCTAGTGTGAGTGCAGGTCTGGGAACCAATTATGAATCCATGTGGATTTGGGTTAAAGTATTGGTGTTACCTAGAGCAACAGACATGTTCTTACATCAGAGATAGAGGAAGTACTCAAAATCTGTTATTTAATGTTGTTTAAGTAGAAGTAAAATCGATTATATTGTACTACAAATATGACAGGAATATCTACTATTGACAACTCTACTGCTACTTCTACTGCTATTATTATTACTATTTCAACATACACAACACACTACATATACTACTACTTCTGTTGTTACTACTACCTAAACCTGGATAAAATTTTCTGTTTGTGAGGTGAGTGTGCAACCTATACCATACCTATTACCTCTGAGATAAAAAAAAGAAGTTCTTATATAATACTCCCAAATGACCAGGGCTTGATTTGTAAATCAAACGATGCCGGAACAAATATTGCACTTTGACACAGGAGTCCACAAGGCCAACACTGTTCCCTGGACGTACACACAACACAATGCTTAGGCGCACACAGATGCCAAAATACCAAGCAACTGCTCATTTATACTGAGTTTTAAATTATATTTTAACATATTTGCTAACATTATTATACATTATAGTGTTTCACTTCAGTGTAATGTGTCAGTATATGTTTGTTTGATAGATCAGCTGATCGAAAAATCAGCTGCTACACATAATTGCTGCGCTTTTGTAGACTCCTCTGTCATAGACCTGCTGTGTGTGGCCACCAGTCTGAAGCAAGAACACAGACTCATGCAGCTGTGGTCTGTATAAACAAAGTCTAGACTAGGAAAGGGAGCACACGGCAGCAGTAAACTTTCAGCCTGTTTCTCCTTTTGCTTTTGCTTCTTTTTAGTGACTGCCGTGGAGCGCACAGTCTTCTCCGCGTAATGGCGTTTCACGGCTCCAGGCTCTGTGACCCTCAGTGTGTTAGCTTGAGCTTACAGATGCTTTTAAACAAACAAAAAAGAACAAACTGCTGTGGATCTGTGTCCCGTGTGCATAGGGGATATAATGGAGGAATAAAAAGCACACATCGAGGGCGCTGCGTAACTATGGCTATGTAACAGTGACACTGGCGTTTAACGGGCGCCGGGTCTCATCCTGTGATCCACGATCAACGCGTTAACTCCAGCTTCCATATGCATTTGAGTAAAAGAACAAACTGACGTGGCACTGCCATGTCCCGTGCGCTCTCGGGCGCAGTGGGGAAATAACGTGGCACATCCAAAGCGCATCACGTAGGTCCCCTCCGCGTAACCAAAGTCAGGACAAACCTCAACAGATTTACTGTCTTCTGGCTGTTAGCAAACAAATCACTTCTGACTTAAAGAGCAACAGTCAGCTGTAGCTCCACTCGCGTTTATAAAAACACAGCCTACTATGGCTCTGTGCGCTCTGTGGATGAAGCAGGGATTGGGCGGGGTCGGGGGACATCTCAAGGTACGCACAGTGCGTACTGCTGTAAACCTGCAGACACCACTGGTGTTAACAGAGGTGAATAGATCTTTCAGTTTGACGTGAAGGTCTTTTCCACCCGATTCCCTGTACACGCTATAGACAGGAATACAGCGCGGGGACAGTCTGTGTTGAAGCGTTCACGCGGAAATGAAGCGTGGCTTTTATGTTTAAAACATGTGCATTTCTGTGTAATTACACCTCTTCAACACAGGTTTAGGAGGTCAAAAGAGTCAAATGTAGTTAACACTTTGCTCTGAGTTGTGTCTGAGTTACTGGATCCAAGCCAACAGTTGCCGGGTCTGACCACGTCAAAATAAGGGAGTTTCAGGCAAGATCCAGCTCAAATTAAGCCCTGCAAATGAGTATTAAAACCTTTAGAAAAAACAATAGATTTTCCTAAAACATCAATGGACAAGTTTAATTGAGTAAACTTTCTTGCCCACCTCTGCCATATGAAAATCTTTCCTCCCAATGTTATGAACCTCCAAGCCGCCAACTTTACAGAAAGCAAATATTTTAGCTTAAACAGACCAACAACAGAGATAAACATAAGCAGCTCTTGAGTCCATGACCCATATTATAGTGAGTGGGCCACAGAGGAGTAGAGGTGAGGCAGCTTCGGGGGCAGATTTGTCACTTCCTATACAGCCAGGAAATGTCCTCTCACTTCAGACACATTTGGTGATGCGGCCTCATACGTGTGGTGTGCACACTTGAAGGCAGTGACTGGAAACATGCCTGAGCTCACGGTGCGGTGGCAGGTGAGTGGAGATCCACTGTGACAGCTCTCTCCTGGGGGACATCACAACAAACCACAGGAGCAAACCCCAGAAATAACGTGAACTTTCAGGAAATTTACTCAAAATCTGTGTTTCCTAGTGCTGGCCATTTCTTACACGGCATACTACTGTAAAATAAAAAAAAGTTCAGAAAGCTCAAAATTTTAAGGCAAATTGTAATGTTATTTTTGGGCAAGTTTTAAGTAACACCAACTAACCATCTTATGTTGTCTTATGTGTCTAAGAACTCATAAACATTATTCATCTTCCATTCATTGTTATAATTTGGACATCATCCTACCTTCTTTGGGCCTGAGGTGGGGTACACCCTTGACTATAGTCAGTAAATGACAGGACTAACTTAGAAACAGACATCATTCACAGTCATAGATTTACAGTAAACCAATTTGTTTGTGTTTTTGAAGCCTTTGGAGGAAGCTAGAACTACATTTTTTCCAACAGTATATGAATTAGTCAGCTGTATACATCCAGTTTTTCTTGGGGATGGATTTCATTTTTTAAAATTGAAAAAATATCACTGGCATCAAATAGATCACTAATATGGAAATGACCACAAGCTGAAATGGAAAAGTGAACGTTTTTACTGCATGTAACTTGGGTCCATACGTATGCCTGCTGTGTAGTATTGAGTACTGATGTATCAGCCTCAAATCAGGCCAGTGTCAGTGCCCTTCATTATATAACTGGCTTAAAGACCCCCACACTACACACACAGTGGACAGGAGGAGCCATGCATATAGATCAATGTCTATGTTGTAATGTTGCTGTATCAATCCTTGTGTCTAAACCTGCGATTCTCAATTTCAGCTTATCAGATTTATTTTCTTTCAAACATGGTTTTGAACAGTTCTGAGATAGATTAATAGATCTGTGCAAAAAAGTTAGAGGAGATACAGCAGTTGAATTTAGTGGATGTAACAGAGGGGTAGTGTTTTTTTTTTTAAAGTGAATCAGGGATCTTCTAGTTTAGGGGTAAATGCTTTATGGATTGAGCCACAAAGCCTTCATGATTGATAATGGTAATGAATCTACTAAAAACTACCTGATGGTGATCTGGATAATAACAATGCATTCACTTGTTGTTTTACTGACAACTTGTGGCTGGAGTTATTATTTTATATGATAGCCCTATCTCGCAATGATACAGAATCTTGGATCCATACAGTTTTTCGGATTTACTCCAAAAATGTCTTTCATATCCTCATTACTAACCTTTCCTGACATATTCTTCCAAGTCCAACCATACTTTTAGCTTATTTTGCTAACAGACTAACAAACAAATCAACATCTCTTCCCATTTATTTTCAGACCAATAGGACAATGGATTTGGGAGTTATGGAATTTTCATTTTTTATATATTTTTTCTCCAACAGATGGAGAGCCAGACATACACTAGCACACACACTTCACACATGAATGCCTGTACCCACACACGTGTACGCATTAGCCCAGTGAGCAGACCATGTGACCTCTGCCTCTTTGGTCCCCGTCCTGGACACACAGCTCTGAGGTTGACCACGTTAGCACCTCTGGGCTGTCCCGACCTCTCAGTCTTGTGACCCAAATGCCGCCGCTATCATTCTTGTTGCAAATTGAACTCTAAATTACAGTGTGGTGCGTATGGAGGTGCGTAAAAAACATGAAGGTCAGGGATTGTTCGGTGGCCAGTCCCGCTCAGGCTCTGTCCTTTCATCAGATGTGACATGTGTGACCTAAGGCGGGGCGCACCGTTAGCCTTTGTTGGGTAAGATTAGCGCAGCATCCTAACACACACATAACCTGGTTTGGTGGGGTATTAGAAGGTGCGTGTGTGTGAAAGGGGAGGTAATCTGAGACGGGGATCACTGTGGATTTGAACTTTCAAAGCTGATTCAGAAGAACTGCTGGGATTTAAAAGAGTTAATCAGCCTCCGCTTCCAGGATGCACTTGGAAAGTAGACCGGAGAGAGTCAGCAGTCTAGAAGAAGGCATTATCATGTCAGGGATTTTTATAAACAACATCATATATTCTGTTTAGAACTTTTAGATTGTTTCTAGTAACATCTTATTTCACGTCATGTTTCCCTTTGGACAGAGACAATCAATAGTGGACAGAGCTTTTGATATAAATATATGCAGATTCTTTGAGGACTGAGACTATGTCCATCAGTGGTCCTTTGTTGGTGAAATACTCTGGTCCTCAGCTACACTTAACAGCATTTACAAAGGAGAGATGAGAGCCATGTTTGAAAACCACACTTCGAGTTAATTCTTAAAGTAATCGTTGCCTGACTCTTTTCTACAGGGCCATAATTCTATAATTGGGCTCAGGACAAATGCACTTTGTACAATATGTTTTATATTATACTGTATATCTCTATGCAATGTACATGAATGATTTATATTATTGATTTAATATAGCACAGACACACTGGATCTGGTTCAACAAATATGAAACTGTGTAAGTCTGAGTGACAACACACAACCTTCAGCACACCTTAAGATACATTTTGAGAGCTAAGTAATAGGCCTAATAAGCAATAGGAACAAAAACACACATACAACAAGCGTATGACTACTTTTTAAAATTCTGCCTGATTATTGTTGTTATCCACAGCCGGGTTTTTTAGGAGTTTTTCCTTACTGAGAGGGAGGGTCTAAGAACAGGGGATGTCCTGGGACTGTTTAGTGCAGTGTTGTTATTGTTTATGTTTGATTGTGTGTTTATGTTTGTGTGTAAGCCCTTTGAGGTGACTGCTGTTGTGATATTGGACTATATAAATAAAACTGAATTGAATTTAATTGAATACTGTCCATTTTTTGCATTAAACAAAATAGACTTCTGTATGCTATATACATGATATTGTATATGAACGTTTACTGTATGTAGTGTTGTTTTAGAATTATTGAAAAAAGTAAAAAGATCCTATCTTGATGGGCAACCTCAGTGTGTGGAGTGTGTGCTGCTGAGTGCAGAGCCACAGGGTTGATTCTCAGGTCCATTTGCTCCATGTCCCTCTCCTCACTCCCTCTCTTCCCTCATCTCATGTCTCTCTGCAGTGTCTTTGTAAATAAAGACAAAACTACCATCTAAAATTGTTATGCGTTTCCAGATGAATATTTAGGATTTATACATCATGAGTTTTTGCAGAGGTATCTGTGCAAAGAGCAACTTGTCATGATTCAGAACTTGCAGTGGTTATTTCCATATCTACTAGTTGAGTGCAGGTCTTAGTTGCAAATAGAGTTTTGGACTGGGGGATTTATGTCAGCAGGCTAATAACTGAAGGAGCATGCAGGCAGAGCTGTGTGGGAACGGTAAAGCTGGTAAATCTGTTGAAATTTGTTTAATCTGGAGGAGGAGTGCTAATCTGTCACTGTGGTGTTTATGCGGTTTCTATTTTAGTGAGGTGCAACCCACAGGAAATATTAATCTACTGTGTGTGTGAGAGTCCAGGTTAATGGGAGACGCTGGAGACCATTTAGAGCAGGGGAGAGCGGGGATGCTCAAATTAAGATGCTGAGAGAAGCACTGGGGCGGAGAGAAACAAGGGATGGCCATGATGGATGAGAGGACGCATGGGAACAAAGAGGGTGGTAAAAAAGTCGTATATTATACAGATAAAGTATAAGAACAGAAAAAGAGAAGAAAGGTTTGGGGTTGGAAAAGTTTAAGAGAAGACAACTGGGGATAAATAGTTTGAGATAAACTTAGGAGATAGGTGAGGGCTGCTTTTTGTATTGTAATAGGAAAAGCAACGCACACACACACACACACAGCCAAAGCTGTAAAAATATACAGGTATACTTTGTAAATGTAGTTTCCATAATACAACATGGGACACATCATTCAAAAGTGTACTGAGTATTCTTCTGTTAATGAAAAACACTTGTGGTAGTTGCCTAAATACAACTAAGTTGATGGGCTGAAAAAGAAAGACAATTTGGACTGATTGCATTTTTATTGGACTAGACAGCAGAATGTCCCTGTGGGGCTACCATAGGTGCTCAGATGGTGTAGAAAAAAAGTTGTTAAATGAATACTACATGTATATAAGTGCCTTTTTTCTTGGACTGAATTACATATAGGCTACAAAAGTAACACATGCTTGCCTCTGCCACTGCCACATTGAGTAGAATACCAACTTTTCAAAAAATGATTGAACTTTGTGATCAGGTTAAATACTGATGTAACAAAATTAAAGAAAGAGTAAGTGACTCTCTTGATAAACCTCCTTAAATTGACCCAAATGGCCATGCACACTCAAGACTGAACACCTAATGCAGAAGAAATACTGCGGCCCATTCTCTTTTTTCCAAATGTTTATTTTATATATAAATCATGCTTACAAGCAAAGCAAATGGTTCACAAAGGGTAAAATACAGAAGTAAATGAATGTCATATGAAAAAACAAAAGATGGAGAAGTAGACAGAAACAGAAGAAAAATGAGAACAAAAGAAAAATGTCAAATTAGAAACAATCAAAAAACGGTATGAGCAAAATCAAAATAATGCATTCAATTGTGTTTGCATGGTTGCATGTAATGCTAATCAGTAAGATAGCATGCAGTTACATGAACTATAGATAAACACAGAAAGTCATTTGGTTTGATCAAACCAAATGATTTTAAATTAGATGTGACAGACACAAGACAAAGAGGGGAACAAAACACGACAGGTTTGTGAAGGTTAATATGGTCAGGCTGGGTTAAACAGTGCTGGGGTAATTGTATGCACGCAGACAGCCACATACACACACTTGTTAGCATACATGTTAGTACAGGTGTACATGCTCAGATATTACACTCTAGAGCTGGAATTCAAGAGTAGATTTCAATTCTACTAATTCTCATTTGTGAATTTTAGTTCTGACAAAAATTTCTGACTTCCAAACGTATATATCTCCAAAACAATATAGGACACACACATATTGTTGTGAATTTGGTTGATGGGTTTGATTTTTGTATTGACAGTGTAGGGTTAAAACAGGATTTCTCTTTTTTTCTGCTATCGGCTTTTTCCAAAAGAAGGGACTCATTTTAGTGAATACAGTGAATACAAAGCCAGGCCTTTTTTTTTCTTTTCTTTTTTTTTTTTAAGATTTGCAAAAATGATTCAGGTTCTGGTCAATTCTAGTTGGACTGAAGGGTGCTGGACAAATGTAATTATATAACCAATCAGAAAACCTGGGGCATTACCAGAATTTACAGAATAGCCTGCCTTTGGAATTATGACATTTGAGAAATATGTATCAAATCAATCATAGAAACAAAGCACCTTTTGATGCCTGCAATATTTTGATCATTTACTCCTTTTTAGTTATAGATGTGAGAACTGATGACTGAATCACTGTGTAGTGACTGTTTGAGCTATACATAGTAAAGTATTATGGGTCCCAACCCCCAGTGCCCACAGTGTACACTGTAGGGTGAGTCTAAACACATCCTGCATCCTGCTGCAACCCTAAGTCAGTGCACAGTCCTACACACAGGTCAGAGGTCATGCTGCTCACCTGGAGTTGAGATCAGCCTGTGCTGCTGCTGCTCCTCCACTCCCCCCGCGACTCTTCTCCAGCCCCAGTTTGGTGAAGATGCCCACCAGCACCATGATGGCCACTACGCCGCAGATGATGTAGACTATGAGATGGGTGCGGTCCCGGTCCTGGTCGCCCTGGCCCTCTGTGATGGTGGCCACAGGCTTCCCAGTGTTGGCCCAGATGGGTGTGTCATAGTTGGAGCAGATGCTCTGGTCCAGCCGCTGTTGTCTGAACTGGCAGCAGAAGCGGTAGAAGCAGGTGCCGCAGCAGTAGAGGAAGACACCAGCGTTGCAGTTGAACGGTGGATCCCATTGACCCATGACATCATAGTAGCCCTGACAGCGCGTCCCGCCAACAGGGGGTACGTCCTCATCGTCAGGGTCCCCTCCACTGGTGGGCGTGGACAGCCCTGTTTCTGGAGGAGTGTTCTGAGTGGTCTCTGAATACTTAGCACTTGTCTGGTTAGCCAGCCTGGTTGGGCCAATGAACACCTCTCCTTCAGTTACAGACAACTCAGTGACTGAGGGGTTCTGGGTCAGGGTGGGCTGGGTCATCAGGAGGGACAGGATGAGGTACAGGAACAGGTGACAGGAGGTAGAGCTGGTGGACACCATGCTGCCTGGAGAGCCCTTTGGTCCAAGTCCTGCAGGCTGCAAACGGGAAGCAGAGTGAGATTGGTCAGAGGCTGAGGTCACCTGGACTCACACAGTGGAGTGTCTGATGATCTGGGTGCACTTTACTAATACAACAAGGATCATCCTTCATTTTCTTATGGGATCTACTGTTTAAGAAGGAAGAGTGTATTTTATAAAGTCAATGTTGTTTTAATACTGTGTAACAGTATGACTTTTTACTTCTTGTCAGTGCATCTGGAGAAAAAAAATGGAATGAAGTTCTCCATCAAGTCATGCTCCATACATCTTAGGGAGGTACTTTTGTTATTCTATTAATACTTATGCAAAAATCTTTACAACATATTTGTTATTCAGGCTCATAATCACATTCGTCTCGTATGACATAAGGAGCAGGCATTACATTGTTATTCAAGTTTAGATTGTAAAAATAAAAACCGTAAAAGTCATAATATTATGCATCAAATAAAACGTCACAAAATCCTTCCTGTGCTCTGGGCCACATGTCTGAGCTGACGATCTCCAAAGCTCTGCGTAAATAGTCAGAAGTCATTGATTTTAAGCAGAATGATTAAACACATGATGCACCTATTGATCTTACGTTCTTATGGAATCAATGGTGAAAAGAGGCCAGGGGACGTTTTAAACAGGTCAACTGCCTCTGGAGACTAATCAGAGTTGACTAAAACTGTTTGGTTTTTTTGGCTTTTTTTTTTTTTTTTTTTTTTTTTTGTGATAAAAAAAAATTTTGTGCAAGTTATATTATATTAAGAGTGCAATTGTGATTTCAAACTCCCTAAATCAAAGCATAACAACACTAAGCCACAATAGAAACATATGAAATCCTTACATTTTTCCTGTTTTGCAGTTGTCACTCCGAACCCTTCGTCTAATTCTTCTCCAAGTTTGAAGGGTTCAGAATTCCCCTTTTTAAAATTGTCCACAAACTTTGGTCAGCAGCATCCTTTCCCCCTGGACTTCTCACTCTCTCCTTGTTCAAGTCTTCCCCATTGTCTTTCCACTTTCAATTCACTCCAACTCAGAACACAACACAATCTTTTATCCGTCTATTCCGTCTGTTTCCTTTTTTCCCCTTCTTTTTTATCTTCTCACTTATCAGCAGTTTTTCCTTGTCCGTCCGTGAGGGTCCGTGTGGCTCTCACTGTGTCCGTGAGGGAAAAGTGGAGCGATGTAGAAACTCAACAGTTCTGAAGCAAATGAGATCTCGGCGTGTGTGTTTACCTCAGTGGCACACAGGCGCGGAGAGGGAGAGGGCTGTGTGGTGTAGTGAGTAACCGGGGTTGGAGAGGGTTGGATGATGGTGAGGGGGAGTGGGGTGGGGTGGGGTGTGTGTGTGTGTGTGGGGGGGGGGGTCTATCCAGCTGCATCTCTCAACATCCCCAGAGGAAAAAGAGCTTGGAGGAGAGATTAAAACAGGATGGGGAAAACTCAAGGGAAAGAAGAAGTGTTACAGTGGGAATGGAATGGACCGAATAGGGATTTTGAAGTAGCTCAAAACTGTCTACACCAGTCTACTAATGTATTTTTCTTATGATTGCTTTATTAAACAGGAGAGTAGAGACGGGACAGGAAATCAAGGGAACAGAGAGCAGGGAGAGACATTTGGTAAAATGGCCAGAGTCTGGACTTGAGCCCACAACAACAAGGCAAGCTGTATATGCGGCATATGTGCTGTACACTCTACCAACTGAGCACACCACAGTGCAAATCTACAATATTTAAAAAACTGCATCGCCCCATCCACCGGAATGTTTTTGGTTGGTTTGTGCAAGCAAGATAACTCAGAAAATAATGGTAAGGTAACCCATTGCCAGAAAAATACTGACTCCAGCCACAAGGGACCAGTAAAGGAACAAATGATGATCATGATCATGATCTGGATCCAGCTACTTTTAGCCAATTCTTTACCACTTAGGGCTTTGCAGCTCAATGAATAGAGCATTTACCCCTTAACTGGTTCATGTCCAGGTCTCAGAACTACATCTATATCTGGATGAGCTTTATTTGGCTCAATCACACATACATGCTATTTGCTTTCAGCAGTTGTTGGTATGAGACAATTAAAGTTACAAGAAAGTTTACAAGAAAGAAATACAATAGCTTTGCCATTGTGAGATAAGGAGGTGGAGCTCTGCACACTTCAACTGCTTCTACTTTAAAAAGTACAAGGTAAGTGTGTTGTTGTTGCATTATGGAGACTTTTTAGTACTTTGTCAAAGACTGCAGAGACATTTTTACAAAAGAGGACGACACCCTATTTTTGCACATTTCTTAATAATGCATTTATTTTTAGATAGTTTGTGGTTACTAGCTGTTGCATCATCCAGTCACCTACCACTTTGCAAAAACCTTTAACAGGAGTCCTCCCAGATGGTTCTGTGAAACTGCATGGAGCAGGGCGTCCAGTTGTCCAAAAATATATGTAAGTGAATAGGTCTGGCCTGCAAGGTGACCAGGTTCTTTTAGACGTTTCAAATGATCCTAATCCATAGTACAACATTAGGTTTAGTTACCACATATTGCGTGTTCATATTTACAGAACAGACTTGTGCTGTGTCATGTATGTGTCCAGGATCCAGTGTGTCAGATGCAGCAGACTTGAAACAGTCATCATCTGCTGTGGTCACTCCTGCTCATCATCTACTCCTCATCTCCTACTTCCTACATTCTACAAACACACACAGGATCCCTCCTCCTCTGCACTGCTCCTGCCTCTTCTCCCTCTCTCCCGCCTTGGGCATACATCACACGCTAGTTTTCTGCCGTTTTCTGTGCTGCGTGCTTTAGAGCGTCTGTTTGGATCAGAGAGATTGAGGAGTCAGCGGGGTCCAATTCCTGCTCTGCTTCGTCTTTTGTTTAAATCCCAACCTGTGCTCAAGAGTGGGACATGCCAAAAGCAGGAGCTCAGGCTGGCACACACATGTATACATTATACTGACACATACAGGATGATCAGGAACTCATACTGGCAAGCGTGAAGGTATGAAGGTAATACATGAAGGGAAAATGCAAAACAGTGCAGGTATACAGCTCATATAAACACTGCTATTCCTCTCTTTATTTACATGTATTTGAGGGTATAATGAGTAAAATCAGTAAACTAGAAGCACCCTGAGAACACAGACCTCCGCCAAGGCAGTCAACCAGACCAAGACCCTAACCATAGATCTTTCAGTTTAGGTTTATACTCTCAGTGATTCTCAAAATTTTCAAACCAAGTACCACCTAAGAAAATAAGACCAAATCAGGTCTAAACCCAAACTAGCAGGTCTAAAGCAGGACTATAAATCAGAACAAACTCAAGTCTAAAACAGCACTAAGAAGTGGTATAAACTTCAAATTTAAGCCTCAACCAAAGGTCTCTAAATTAAATTAAATCAGGACTTGAACTGCAAAAGGCCACCAGTACACCAGAGTATCACCAGAGAACCCCACGTACCACCAGTGGTACCCATACCACAGTTTGAGAACCACTGCTCTATTCTTTCAGCCACAAAGGCTTACATTTATTTTGCACAGCAAATTGGATTTTTCAAGTTGGTGCAATTTGTGAGTTCACAAACTCATGAAAATCCATAATGTCAGGCTCACACTGATTTGTTTGGGTCCACACCACTGGTGGTTTGGACAAATGGTGTGGCAGTACTGCAGCGAGTGAGCAGGTTTGATGTTTGGCGACAGCAACAAGCACTTTTAGCAACATTTGTTAATACCATTGTGGCACCAAAAAAACATCGAGTATCCCCTCTACAAATGTTTTCACTATGAGACTTTCCAGATTGATGCAGAACTCTGTGTGGAGAAGTGTGCTACACATCAGTCTGGCTTTTGCCAACACACCTTCAACATGCAGAGACATGGATAAATGAATGAAGTATTATATAGCGTGGGCAGTGGGGAGATCTTTTCAAATAATTGTTCAAACAAACAAAGCGTCTTGAAAAAGTCAGGAGAAGGTCTGGAGCAGGGGTCACCAACGAGGTGCCCGCGGGCACCAGGTAGCCCTTCGGGAGCTTGTGAGGTGCCCACGAGGGATATTTATAATCATTGACTACTGCAGTGTTTTAGTCATAATAAATTTTTTAAAACTTGTTTTTATGTTTAATTACAAGATTATTTTTATAAACATTATCATTAACGCAAAGCAAACAATTATACAATTCTAGTGTCATTTGAAAGGCATGTCAAGACTTTAATATAGAGGATTATTTTGCACGAGTACCTCAAACCCAAAAAGGTTGGAGACCCCTGGTCTGGAGGATAGTGACCTGTAAAGGGCTCAGGTAAGTGCAGTGTGCTGAGCTTTCTTGGCCACTGTGGAAAGGACAAAGCTTTTTTTTCCAAACAAACTGAGCACATATTACACACATTCAAACCACATTCAAACCTGTCTGAATATTGCAGCAACAGTGAACATATTTGTATCTAGTGGAGTCTCCACAAGTGACCAACACACTTCCAACCAGAATCCCACTGCTGTGGCCAATTATCCCAGCTTCTCTCTGAGTAAACCACCACATGGACAAATCTAATGGAATTATAAGCCAGATTGACAAGGAGCTTTTTGTTTTGCTTTCCGCTAATCGCCTCTCCCTAAATCCCCTCCTTTATGTCTTGTCATTCCGGAGCGAACTCAACACTTCCTCGCTTCCCTGTGATTTTCAACCTCTTTTCTTTTTTTTTTTCTTTTTTTTTTGCGTGCAGGATTTCACACAGAGCAAAAAGTGTAATGGAGAGATTGAAAAGACGAGAGTGAATGTAGGCCAGTGGGGAGGAGGCGAAAAGAGAAAGAGGGAGAAGATGGTGAGTGGTGGTGGTGGTGGTGGTGGGGGGGGGGGGGGGGGGGGTGATTGGCTGAAGACCAGAGATGAAGGAGGGGCAGAGAGGAAGAGAGTTTAGGATGGAGTGGGAGGGAGGGAAGGAGAGTTTAGGATGAGGAAATAGGGAGCACAGAGGTGACAGGTAGGCAGGGAACAAATGAAGAAAAGTATGAGCAGTACAGGCGAGGAAATTAAAGTTGGGAGGAAGAAACTGAATACAAAGTGACAGGCAGTCAGAGATGAGGTGATCAAACTTAGGCCGTGCACATTACGACAGCAGTGAAGCATTACTGCTTTTACCTCATGTGTAAAAAGCAGCTGACAACAATAAAATAAAGTTATAAAAAACTTCTTTCTTTTTGGCTTTTTCTTTTTGGGGTCACCACAGCAAATCATCTGCATCCTAGAGTGCAGTGATATGGAATTAGCATAGGTCTATGCCAGATGCCCTTCCTGATGCAACCCTCTCGATTTATCAGGGCTTGGGACAGCTACAAATACAACCTCTTGAGACTGCTCTAATTCTTACACCCTTAAGCACCTTTAGGGTTGTGACTGAATGCTACAATTGGAAAGCTTTCATTCCCTGTATGTTTTTACATAAGCCACACTTCAGATTTGTCAGTGTTTGGTATGGCTCTGTTAAAATTGCTTTTCCACTTGCAGTAAATGGACAAAGTGCCACAGAGATGAACCTTCAGCCATTTCTCTTTCTGCCAACTTAGCTTTTACACAGAACCAGGGGCCGAGGAGGGGCCAATGTGACTAAGAGGAACGTGCTGGCAGTTTTGTGCCTCATAAATAAATACAATGCTGGTTTGGTTTGTGCATGTGTTGTACCTGCAGAATCTATTGTCCATTGTCCAGTGAATTCAAGTTAAGAATTCATTATGCATCACTCAGACTTCCTTCAAATGCAAACAGAGGAGGTGCGTAATCCTAACTGTCCCATTTCACAAATACTGTATCATAATGTAATGTTTGTTTTTTGCTTTTGTTTTTTTGTGGTGAAATGTTCCCTTGGCAGTGCACTAAAATGTATTTAAAGAAGAAAAAAGCTATTTGTCAATTGTTTTTCACTTTAAATACTAAAACCTATGATATTCCTTTTTGTTTAGGACCCATATTTTGTCATTGAAGCTTGTAGCTAGAGGGAGTCCCACAAATTAAGTTAAGTCAGTTGGTTCATTATTTCTCCATTGTACATTGCTCTGCTCTTTCTCTTGTCATGTTTTTTCTTCTTCTGTGTGATTAGCGTCAAGAAGCTGTTCTATTGATATTTATAGATTATTGTCTTACACCGCAGCCCTTAGCTTTGTCTCTGATGCAAAAATGTAACGAAAACAATGCACCAAAACATATCCGACATGATACCCACAACAGAGAGTAAGCCTGTGTTATCGGATGAGGAGGAGTTTGTCAGTAGATAAGATAAAAGATGAATATTCATAAATGCTGTGAAGTGATGCAATGAAATATTCAACATGTTTGGGGCATTCCGAGTGGCTCCTAATGAAGGGGGCAGTGTTTGTGTAGTAAATCACAGACTTGTGGCACTCTGTGAATCAGGTTTAGTCGAGATTCGGCAGCATTATTTAGGATTCATGTGTGAACAACAGACAGGAACACATCTCCACCAAATTCTCAATGAAAGAAGAAGAAGAAGAGGACTGTGTTAGCCTGTAATAAGTTCATCATTGTTCATTCATTCATCTTGCGTGGTTGGTGCCTAACCCAGCAACTATTGGGGTACACCATGAACAAACTCGCCACAATGTATGTACTACCAACAGTGAATAAATAAAACATACATTTATGAAGCATTCATGATTGTCAAGTTGAAGCCAGGGCAGTGTTGTGTTTGGTGAGGCTTTCCTGCTGCTATCTAAGTTTGGCTGCAGCCTGAGCAAAATCAAGCGCTCTTTTCACTTCTCCTTCCTCCCAATCACTGCAACTCACAAATAAGTAATCTCACCTGTGGCTCACTGCTCAGACTCCTGGGACAAAGGAGGTTCAGCTCAGCTTCAACAAAAGACTGGTAGGCCAAGATGTACATTTAAGTTTGTAACTGAGTTTATTTTTGGATTCCTTTAGTATTAAGTTAAAATAACTGGCTTAAAGTATGTTGATTCAATAATTTATTTTAAAAACATCAATTTGTTAAACTATTTGGTTAAAACCTAATTTCATTATGTAAACCAAAACATAATTTAATTTTGTAAAACACAAGTTAAAAGCATTAATTTAAATAAGTTAATGTACAATTTGTTAATTCATTGGGTATATGATTAAAGTTAAAATGTCCTTTTAATTAAGTAATTGAATGTTTGTTGTGCATTTGTGTCTTTGCAGGTTATCAACCTACTCAGCAACTCAGCTTTATTAATCTACATGGCTTCTGTCTACTCAAGTCAACCTGCTACTACAAAATTATAACAAAATAATTAACTGAAAACATCCAACAACAAAAGAAAACAATGAATAAATGCAATTAAAATGAGTGAGTTGTTCCAGCATCCTTTTGTCTGAAGCCAGCCATTTCAAGTTTGGGCAGGAGCTGAATTAACTTTTTCAAAACTTGACAATGGCTTTGTTTTGCTCTTGTTGCCCAATCACTGGACAACAAGCAACCAATTGCAACAGCACCTGACAGACAACCATTCACTTGTACATTTGATTACTAGGAGCAGTTTAGATTGACATTCACCTAATAACTGCATGTCCGGGGATCTGACCCACAACCTCCTGCTCAGAGCCAGGAGCACTAACCACCATTGCACAGAGTTAATCACCAGCTCTAATTCTAGATAAAGTTGATGTTCGTACAGTATTAGCTTTACGTGTTTAATTGTTTAAGGTGCCTCTGTGTGTGGTTCAAAGACTGAGAGGCTGCTGTTGTAGCCACAGGTCAGTATCACTGTGTGTGGTGTGTGAGAGTTCCTGACATTTTGTTCTGTCGCATGAGTGCTGATTGTGCACCACAACACCACACAGGTGACTAATACAGCCCAGGAGAAGAGCATCTGCATGAACACTGACAAAAGGGCAAAGGTCATTTGTGAACTCCACAGAGCTGTGAGAGACTACTGCTGCCTCTGTTGTGTGCGGAGAAAAACACAGAAGAAGTAGATTTGCCCAGTTGCTTTATAGTTGGATGTTAGATTGGACCTGTGACAGAATGTTAACATTAGGCCATAAACTAGGGCTTTACCTTTTATGAATAAATAAAGAGAATGAGCAATTCTATAACAATTACATTTGTGAATGGCTGACTGTCATACTTTACATATATGTACTACTGTAAAAATATGAATGTGTATTTAGTCCTCCTTGCCATTGGGCCCTTCAAAATAGGAAACCATCTTGTGAATGATTCATGTTTTCATTTTACAAGTGATTGCCTCAGAACATACACACAGTGCTTGACCCACTTTTTTGACCTCTGTGACAAAGTCTAGCAGTAGTTTTAGAAACATTTTGGAAAAGGAGTTATATAAAGACGACAGCAGAGTTCAGATAGTCTGACAGCACTAATCCAAAGCAGCAGAGGATGTTATGGACTGCCATTGAAATGTTATTCAAATGTAAAAGCTCCTTGAATACATTAAGGATTATGTTTCCTAAAAGAAAAAAAAAAAGAAAAAAAAAATCTGGATAAAATGTATCCCAGTCTAATCTTTTGTGTAAACTCAGTGTTAATTAGTGTCTCGTCCCATCAGACAGGGGTCGGGGGTCATAAGGTCAGTTCCTCTAGGACAAACAGACCGACTGCTCACTTCAAACAGGAAGCTCATTGATCGCTAACATAAAGCCATCGATTGTGTGCCTATGGAGCGTAATGTCATGCAACCACATAATGAGAGGTCAGGTTGCGTGTGGAGTGCCTAATGTAATGTATTTAAGAACACAGGGAAGTGACTCAACTGGTCAATATTTTGATACACATATGTTTTTGCAGTTATTGAATTATGGGATTGAACGCAAAGTTTATGTAAACAGTATAGGAACAGTATGGGGTTGTAATATTTTCTCATGACAAATAAGCTGTGGTTGTTTCAGATGCAGTCTCAGTCTTGTGTGTAACAAGTGAATAAAAGTCAGGTAACCTAACTGGCCAATCAGATTTCAGGATTCTGCTGAACTCATGCAATGGCCTTTTAATGAGTATAATGGAGTTGTTATATAAGATCATGGTGCAGTGACTTCATCTGAGTTCACTCTAGCATAAAGTTCATTGACCATGGTAATATATTATGAGCATATTTAGTGTTTTTATGATTAGTTCATTATGTTAGGGTCCAAATAGAGTTAGGGTCAACCTAACCCTGAATAACAAATGTACTGAATGTTTCTGACATTGAATCTGCTGCCAAAAAGACCATACATTATGAGAATAGGTTTTAGTAAGTCATACTAAGGTCCTACCACTACTACACGGTTAGTGTTCAGTGCTCACGATCTCTCTGGGTGGAGTCTGCATGTCCTCCCTGTGTTACCGTGGGTTCTCCATGGGTTCTCCAGCTTCCTCCCCTGTCCAAAGACATGAATGTGTTAAGTAAATTGGTTACTCTAAATTGCCCCTAGTGAATGAATGTGAGGGTGAATGGTTGTCTGTCTGTGTGTCTCTGTGTTTGCCCACTGACAAGTTGGCCCCTGTCCGTGGTGTACCCTGCCTAAGGCCCAAATATACTGGGATAGCCTCTGGTCACCCACGACCCCTAACAGGAATAAGCAGAAGAAGATGAAGGAATCGATTTAGCTCATTAAACCTTCATGCAAAGTTAAAAACATGAAACTATGAATGTGCTCATGTTTCCAAGACAGAAAGCATGCACAAAGTGGTAAATGTAACTATACATTTTATATGTGAGTGTGTTTGCACTAATGGGCAAGGAGAAAATTAACAACTGTGATCTTTGACCTCAATGTATTAGGAAATGTCGTTCAACTATAGCTCTCATTATTACACACTCAAGCACTCAATACTTTCATCATGTTTTTTATTTAACCTTTATGAGATTAAGAACCCTTTTTTTCAAGGTAGTGCTGAAAGCAGCAAGTACAAAATACAGTTACATAATTACATGCAAAGACAAAATAACAGCAACAGACAAAAAGATTACATGACATGACATGAATAGAATAATTCGGATTTTGTCTTGATGCTGAATGGATAGGACAGCTGTGTGCCTAGCCTCATGCTTTGTCTATCATCTCCTAAAGTCTTTTTGTGAAAACATTTGTAATCTCGCTTCAGAACGCCACCACAGCTAATGAGCCACTGTCATGTTTTGGATGCTCCAGGACTGAACCCGCTCTGTGTCATATCCAAACAGTCGCCCACAAGTGTTTGAGAGTTTGACAAACTGACACTATGTTTAGAGTCATTTAGCTCAGCATGTTTTGGCTGGAGTAAGCGTTGGTGACTTGGCAGTGCTCTTTTGGGGACAGTTTTTTCATATGTGATGTGACATAAGCAAATGTTTGGCCTGACATCGTTTAGTTTGCCCTGAGAATCATTTAATTCCCTCTCTCCTGCTGCTGTTCCCAGTGTGGTTTATGTAAGGTCAGTTTGTTTGTTTTTTTGTTCTAAAAGGCAACGTGAGGTGAACCACTGCTTTGTCATTGAGCAGTCAATCCAATATAGCAAATTTCCTATCATACTCATAGCAACACATGTTTGAGCATATGGGAAAAACCGATTAAACTCTTGTGGTGGTACAGATGGATGTGGATGCATAGGTCACATATTCCCACTGGGCAACAGAATGTATATGGCATCTGGCTCATGCAGACAGAAAACACTAAGAGAAAGAGGCTAAAGATGCTAGTTTTTTAGTGGCATAGGACCCATACTTGGATCATCTGAATGGTCTCCTTACATCTTTGTGGGTTTGTTTTTTTCCTGTCCAGACTGGCTCAATTTGAGTTTCAGTTTCAAAGAAATTAGTTCAGGGAAGTAAAAAGTCCCTGACCATTACACGGTGTTGCAGAGACGTGTCAACCGAGACAGCTCCTCAACATCCAGAGAGTTGGGGACCACAGGATTTCATCTCTGCTACCAATCTGTTGTGGTGAAGAAGGAGCTGAGACAAAAGGCCAAGCGACCGAAATTAGTTTCCTCTGCAGGGTGGTTCAGCATTCCCTTAGAGATAGGGTGACAAGATTGGTCATCCAGGAGGAGCTCAGAGTAGAGCCACTGCTCCCCCATATCAATAGGAGTTAAGGTGGCTTTGGCATCTGTTTCTGATGCCTACTGGATGCCTGCTGGAATGGAAAAGATTTATGTGATATATGAAAAGCTTAAAATCTTTTTTATAGCAACACAAACTTAACATAACAAGTCTAACTCAGCACACAGAGCTTCACACAGAATGAGTAAAAGTCTTTTATCACCAAAGACTCAAGACACAAGAGATCTTCCTTCTCGTGCATCAAAGTACCTACAGCCTTAGTAAAAATGTGTACTGCCCACGTAATGTCTATTTCATCGGGTCTTCTAAATTCCACAACAATACAGCATAAACAACATGTTAAAGTCTCTTTTCTTCACAGATTCTTTACCATATGCTATTAATTGATTTAACATTTTCCCTTTGTATACAGTATATCTGTAAGCATTATTTGTATCAACAATATTGTACACTTTAGAATGACATACTTTTTACTTTACTTATATGTCTATATTCCTCTCCTTCCCAAAAGACCAGGGCCCCATGCTCCAGAATGACCTCCTGCCTGTATTGACCCTGGCTGGGTTAGTCTGTCACTTCAGCAACTGACCAGCCATGAGTTTGGACCCAAACAGCTGCATCAATCTATAAAACTACTGTAACATCGATTCTTTAGCCTAATACTGAAATCAAGCTTGTCATCTGTAAACTGTACTACTGCTATAGTGACTGGGATGAAAATCTGATAATGTGAAGCCCGACTCCTGTGTTGAAGAACATATTAGTGTATAGGTTAATAACGACTGGAGGAACAAATTACTGTAAACTTGGTCTATACTGTATGTTTGTCTGTTTCTGACCTTGGAAGCAGCTGTAGTCTAAAGTCCACCTCAGGGCTAATCAAGGCTGTCTGACTGGAGGCTTTTGGATACATCACATGATATTCTGCCCCAATATCTCTTTGCCACTAGAAAAGAGATATTACATAATATACTCAATAGTATAAAATATTTAAAAATATGCTGAAATTATAGGTAGTTTATATTAAAATAGCAATACCACAGCATCTGACTCAATTTAACTGACTAATGTTTACACCAACTAACTTTATGTCCTCTTTCATTACATCCACAAATCTCCTCTTTGGTCGTCCAGCCTTCATGCACTTATTCCTCATCACTTCCAAAGAGAACCTCAACATCTCCAAGTCTGCTACCTCCAGCTCTGCCTCATGTCTTTTCCTCAGCGCCACACAGTAAAATAAGTTTACTCTTGTGATAGAGTTACATTTTCAGAGTTAATCCAACGCTGGCAAAAGTTAGTATTTCACACTGCACTGAGATTGACTGTGAGTAACCGGGGTTTTACACTTTGATATAACTCACTCTTAGTGTCATTTAGACAAGACTCTGGGTTCAGTGTTAATCAGAAATAACTGAAGTTACTGCTAAACCAATATATTCATGAATTACTTAAAATACACCTAAAACTAGTGCAGTGGATAAATAAAAGACAATATATCCATGTTACCATACCTCTTTATTTTAAATAAAATATTTGGTATAAAACATACACATAAAACAACATACATCCATACATTCAATATTACATTTTTCTCATTTGCTTTAGCTCATTTACTGAAACCTGGTTCAAGTCTATCTTTTTCTTGAAAACATATATTTCAGCAGGATTCTCTGTTTGCAAATCACATTTCTCATCATTTCACACAGTTTTCAAACTCTTTCTCAAAACTCTTCACACAGCTCTCACACAGAGACACAGCTTCACTGAAATCACTTTGTTTGGCCAATACAATGGCCTTGTTCACACATGAAAAGAGATTTTACCTTTACATGTGGTGCTGATTCTTTAAATATACAAACGTAAACATTGCTGCAAAAATCTATTTTTTTTTCATTGTTTTTTATTTAAAAAATCAATGAGGTTGGATCCATCACTGAAGAGGGTTTTCACAGCAGTCATCAAATGAAGAAAAAACATATACATACATACTTTTTCTTTATCAAAATAATCTTTTTTTTTTTTAATTATTGTTAGCAGTACTCCCACTGACAGTGCTAAAGATGTCAGAATAAAGAATAAAGCTAATTTTCCTTGCTTCAGTTGTTACTTTAATGGTCATTTCTGACAGACTGTACACAGACTATAAAGAATACCACACTGCATGTTTATAGCATATAACAGTAACCAAACTGTTGTGAAATATTGTACAGTACATTACAAAAATCAGCAAATTACACATTCTCCACTTACATAAATATGTTTGCATAAAAACTGTCAGGTTTAGTAAAAATATCCATAATTTCCTGTTCATTCATTTGTGTAAAGTATGAACTCAACTGCTTACTGCACTAAATCAGCTGCAGGTACTGAGAGCTGGACTCAGAGTCTGACCTGCTGAGTGAAAAGATTGAAAATGCACATGAAGTCACCTGATCAGAGTTTGATCATTTTGATGCAAAAACTGGCTAAGAATTTTAATAACACAACATTTTGCAAAGAAAAGCCTTTGTTTTGAGAACTTGAAATCCTGTTTGGATTTTCTGTGTGATCTGTTTTGCAAATTACATTTTTGAATAAAGAAATGTGTCCAAACAAATGAGAAAAACTCTGTTCATTCAAATTCGCCAAGAGAAAAGTTCACCAGTGTCTTCTTCTCAGACAAGACTCTGTTACCTACAAAATAGTACAATAAGATTTTCAAATAAGAAAAAAGTACATGTTATTTTACAAATAGGTAGGCCTCAGTGTGTTGGCTTAGCACATGAGAATTATAATGAAGATGTGGTATGCTCCTTGTTCGCCTTGTTACACACATCCATTCCCATGTAGAACAGCCAGTATCCTAATAATAAATACTGTCCTGTTGCTTATTGCATAACTCCTAGCAGCAGTTCTGAAAATGAATTATAACTTCCATGTTTCATTCCTGTAGGTGTATGGTCCTGAGGTACACGCCCACAGTCTCCTGCTCAGAGACACCCGGGGGACAGAAAGGAGCTGAACCAGCGTCTGTCTGTGAGGTGAGTTATAATGTGTGTGTGAGGTGAGATTACTGATGCTCCTGTGACTGTTTGGCTGTGCTCACTCGGCCAATTAACAGAGCAAAGACAAAGAGGGCAGCAGAGCCCAGAGGGTCTGAACGTGAGCAAAGTACCGCCCACAACCACCTCCCTACTGCTCAAACACACACACACACTGATATACTGGGGATTATGAAGTACTTTTCAAAGAGATGTGCAGAGAGAGAAAAATGTGTTGGTTATATTTAAGTACACTTTTAAAGTTGCTGGATGACAAGTATTAGTGGTAGAATTAGTAGGCTAGTAGTGGTACCAGTAGTAGCAGCAGTAGTAGTAGCAGAAGTAGAGGTAGTAGTGGTAGTAATAACATTAGCAGTAGTTGTAGCAGTAGTAATAGCAGTAGCGGTACCAGTATTAGTAATAACATTAGCAGTAGTTATAGCAGAAGTAATAGCAGTAGGGGTAACAATATTAGTAATAACATTAGCTGTAGTTGTGGCAGTAGTAGTAGCTGTAGTGGTACCAATATTAGTAATAAAATTAGCAGTACTTGTAGCAGTAGTAAGAGCAATAGCAGTAGGGGTAACAATATTAGTAATAACATTAGCAATAGTTGTGGCAGTAGTAATAGCAGTAGCAGTAGCAGTATTAGTAATAACATTGGCATCACTAATCACAGTAGCAATACGAGTATTAGTAGTAACATTAGCAGTAGTTGTAGCAGTAGTAATAGCAGTATTAGTAGTAGCAGAAGTAGAGGTAGTAGTGGTAGTAATAACATTAGCAGTAGTTGTAGCAGTAGTAATAGCAGTAGCGGTATCAGTATTAGTAATAACATTAGCAGTAGTTGTAGCAGTAGTAGTAGCTGTAGTGGTACCAATATTAGTAATAACATTAGGAGTACTTGTAGCAGTAGTAATAGCAATAGCAGTAGGGGTAACAATATTAGTAATAACATTAGCAGTAGTTGTGGCAGTAGTAATAGCAGTAGCAGTAGCAGTATTAGTAATAACATTGGCAGTAGTTGTAGCAGTAGTAATAGCAGTAGCGGTACCAGTATTAGTAATAACATTGGCAGTAGTAATAGCAGTATTAGTAATAACATTAGCAGTAGTTGTAGCAGTAGTAGTAGCAGAAGTAGAGGTAGTAGTGGTACTAATAACATTAGCAGTAGTTGTAGCAGTAGTAATAGCAGTAGGGGTAACAATATTAGTAATAACATTAGCAGTAGTTGTAGCAGTAGTAATAGCAGTAGGGGTAACAATATTAGTAATAACATTAGCAGTAGTTGTGGCAGTAGTAGTAGCAATAGTTGTAGTGTAGCAGTAGTAGCCTAGCGATATAGTAGCAGTACCAGTAGTGGTGGTATTTCTGGCAATGGTAGCCTAGTAGTAATGTAGCAATCATAGCTGCAGTAGTAGCATTAGCAGGGCTTGATTTGTAAATCAAACGATGCCGGAACAAAAAGAGATAATGTGAGAGAGAATGTGGGAAATATGGCAACTTCGAAACCCACAATCAACACTCACTGCTAAACAACTAGTAGCTCAGTGTTCCAACATCCACAAGCGGCACCTGCTTTCACAACTTGAGATTGACGAGATACAACACATATGCTACGGCAAGGGGGAGCCAGGACGCAAGGTCAGAGGGGAGTTAACACCAACTCCCCATCCAGAATTTGGGTACGAAGCCCCAATAAGCACCATCGAGCTGAGCGAGGCAGCAACTGACCTGAGAGATAAGATCATGGCTAAAATGAAGACCAGGCAACCCCGACACCAGTTACACAGGCTGAGTGAAGTACCTTCAGAAAGTCTCCTGGAAGATGTGAATGCAGCTTTGGGAACAATACCTACGATGACCATCACTGAAACCAATGAGCTGATATACACTTCAGCAGCAGTGATCCTTGAGGAGCTTGGCTATCAACCAAAGAGCAACCACAAAGATCCATATCCACCATGGAAAAGAAGGTTAGAAGCTAAAATCAAGGTAACTCGGAGAGAAGTGAGCCAACTGTCAGAGCTCCAGAAAGGTGCAATGAAACAACAAGCACCCAAGAGGTACAGCAAGATGTCCATACCTGAAGCATTGGAAACTGCCAAGCAAAGACTAAAGAGGTACACGAGAGAAATCTCAACTCAACCAGCTAAAGTGTACTGGCAGGGTAGGGCAGGGTAATAACAACAGAGCAGACCCACCAAGGCTGGAGACTGAACAATACTGGAAAGGCATATGGGAGAAGGAGGCGTCACACAACAACAGTGCACAGTGGCTGGAGGATCTAAGAGCAGATCACAGCAACCTCCCTGAACAAGAACCAGTAACCATCACAGTGGCAGACATCCAACAAAGAGTCTCAGGTATGAAAAACTGGACAGCACCAGGGCCTGACATGATCCACACCTACTGGCTGAAAAAGCTAACTTCACTCCATGAGCGCCTGGCAGCACAAATGAACCAGCTGCTAAAGGATGGGACCCACCCTGAATGGCTAACTGAAGGCCGGACAATCCTGATCCAGAATAATCCCCTGAAGGGAACGGCCCCATCCAACTATCGACCAATAACCTGTCTCCCCACCACATGGAAGCTCATGTCAGGCATCATAGCGGCTAAGATAAGTGGGCACATGGATCAATACATGAGCACAGCACAGAAGGGCATTGGTAAAAACACCAGAGGAGCTAAACACCAGCTGCTCGTAGATAGAACAGTCACTCAGGATTGCAAAGCCAGACACACTAATCTGTGCACCGCCTGGATTGATTACAAGAAAGCCTATGACTCAATGCCACACACATGGATCATGGAATGCTTGGAGATGTATAACATCAACAGGACTCTAAGAGCCTTCATTGCAAACTCGATGAGGCAGTGGAAGACCACCCTTGAGGCCAACTGCAAGCCAATTGCACAAGTGTCCATCAAATGTGGGATATACCAAGGCGATGCTCTGTCCCCGCTGCTGTTCTGCATAGGTCTGAACCCCCTCAGCCAGATAATCACCAAGACTGGCTATGGGTACCGACTCAGGAACGGGGCCACCATCAGTCACCTCCTCTACATGGATGATATCAAGCTGTACGCCAAGAGCGAGAGAGACATTGACTCACTGATCCACACAACCAGGATCTACAGCAATGACATCGGAATGTCATTCGGACTTGAGAAGTGTGGGCGGATGGTGACAAAGAGAGGGAAGGTAGTCCATACAGTAGGGGTCCCACTCCCAGACGGCAGAATAGCAGACATTGAGGACAGCTACAAGTACCTTGGAATCCAACAAGCAAATGGCAACCTGGACCAGGCCACAAGAAAAGCAGCCACAGCCAAATATCTCCAACGAGTAAGGCAAGTCCTAAGGAGTCAGCTCAATGGCAAGAACAAAGTCCGGGCAATCAACAGCTATGCCCTGCCGGTCATCAGATACCCTGCGGGAATAATAAGCTGGCCAAAGGAAGAGATTCAGACCACAGATGTGAAAACACGAAAGCTCCTAACCATGCATGGAGGGTTCCACCCCAAATCCAGCACCCTGAGACTGTACACTAAGCGCAAGGAAGGAGGCAGAGGACTAGTGAGTGTCAGAACCACTGTCCAGGATGAAACATCCAAGATCCTTGACTACATCAGGAAGATGGCCTCAACAGATGAAGTTCTCAGTGAATGTCTCAGGCAGTGGAAAACAGAGGACGAGGTGCTGGAGGAACCATCATGGGAGGAAAAGCCCCTACATGGGATGTACCATCGACAGATAACTGAAGTGGCTGACATCGAGAAATCCTACCAATGGCTAGAAAGGGCTGGACTGAAGGACAGCACAGAGGCACTGATCATGGCTGCACAGGAGCAGGCCTTGAGCACCAGAGCAATAGAGGCCAAGATCTACCATACAAGACAAGACCCCAGGTGCAGACTGTGCAAAGAGGCCCCTGAGACAATCCAACACATAACTGCAGGCTGTAAGATGCTGGCAGGGAAAGCATACATGGAGCGTCATAACCAAGTGGCTGGTATAGTGTACAGGAACATCTGTGCAGAGTACAGTCTGGAAGTCCCGAGGTCAAGATGGGAAACACCTCCAAAGGTGATAGAGAATGACCGAGCTAAGATCCTGTGGGACTTCCAGATCCAGACAGACAAAATGGTAGTGGCGAACCAACCGGACATTGTGGTGATGGACAAACAGCAGAGGAAAGCCGTTGTGGTTGACATCGCAATACCAAGCGATTGTAACATCAGGAAAAAGGAACACGAGAAACTGGAGAAGTACCAAGGCCTCAAAGAAGAACTTGAGAAGGCCTGGAAAGTGAAGCACTCGGGGCAGTAACCCCCAAACTGGAAGAGTGGCTACAGCAGATCCCAGGAAAAACATCAGACATCTCAGTCCAGAAGAGCGCAGTCCTAGGAACAGCAAAGATACTGCGCAGAACCCTCAAGCTCCCAGGCCTCTGGTAGAGGACCCGAGCTTGGATGGATGAAACCGCCCGCGGAGGGCGAGATGACAATTTTTATATATATATATATATATATATATATATATATATATATATATATATATATATATATATATATATGTGTGTGTGTATATATATATATATATATATATATATATATATATCATATATATCATTATTATACATTATAGCGTTTCACTTCAGTGTAATGTGTCAGTGTATGTTTGTGTGATTGCTCAGCTGATGGAGAAATCAGCTGCTACGCGTAATTGCTGCGCTTTTGTAGACTCACTCTGTCATAGATCTGCTGTGTGCGGCCACCAGTCTGAAGCAAGAACACATGCAGCTGTGGTCTGTATAAACAAAGTCTAGACTATGAAAAGGAGCACACGGCAGCAGTAAACTTGCCTCTCCTTTTGCTTTCGCTTCTTTTTAGTGACTGCCGCGCGCAGTCTTCTCTGAGTAATAGCGTTTCACGGCTCCAGGCTCTGTGACCCTCAGCGCGTTAGCTCGAGCTTACAGATGATTTAAACAAACAAAAGAGAAACAAACTGCTGTGGGTCTATGTCCCGTGCGCACAGGGGATATAATGGAGGAATAAAAAGCGCACATCGAGAGCGCGTGGCGTAAGGTTTCTCTGTGTAACTATGGCTATGTGACTGTGAGCTCTGTGGATGCAGCAGGGATTGGGCGGGGTCGGGGGACATCTCGAGGTACGCACAGTGCATTCTGCTGTACACCTGCAGACACCACTGGTGTTAACAGAGGTGAATGGATCTTTCAATTTGACGTGAAGGTCTTTTCCACCCGAGTCCCTGGACACTCTATAGACAGGAATACAGCGTAGGGACAGTCTGTGTTGAAGCACTCACGCGGCAATGAAGTGACACAGGTTTAGGAGGTCAAAAGAGTCAAATGTAGTCAACACTTTGTTCTGAGTTGTGTCTGAGTTACTGGATCCAAGCAAACAGTTGCTGGATCGGACCGTGTCAAGTTTCCGGATCCTGTTCCGGCAAGATCCGGCTCAAATTAAGCCTTGAGCATTAGCATTATGATATAGCAGTAAGAGTAGTAGTAATAGTAGTTCTAGAGGTAGTACATAGGGTGGGTCGAGTTTGTATTGTGTAATGCATAGTCATTTATAATAACTTAGTAGTATTTGTTTATATTATTTAATAGATAGTATATTCTCAAAAATGGAATTAATATTATCTGAAAAAGCAATGTAAACATGTTTGTAATGTATGCACAAAGCATAACAAGGTTTCCAAAAGTAATGTTTGCCCTCTACTTCTAAACCTCATGGGTGGCCAAACACAGGGCCTAATATAGTAATGGTTTGGGGGTAATAGACTTCTGACATTTCATGAATCATAAAATTAACACACACATCCACAGTTCTGTAAAATGAGTTTTTAAAAGCACAACATCTGTCATTTTTCATGTGGCACTCCCCCCAAATGTGAACCATTCAGGCATAAACAGCACTATTGTTTGTCTCCTGGCAAAATGAAGAAAGTTGTTCAGATTTTAGCAAAAAAGCCTATTTGTAGTTTTTGTCTTTCTGGGAACCGCTGGCGCAAACTCCCAACTTTTAACTAGTATGACTTATTCTGATAAGAATTATGAATGATAATTGACAATAAATTCAAATGGATAAAGAAACTGTCACATAACATAACAGTTCTATTGGTTTTAGTAAACTTTTTGACACAAGGTTGAATTAAAGAAGGCAGCCAGAAAGACAACATGGTGGTTGCGATCTGGAATGCTAGCAGAAGCTAATGGCTAAAGTAGGAATTTATGATGTAGTCAGGGGTCTTGATATCTAAACACTATAACTACAGTCATAGTAGAACAATCTTTATTAAAATCATTCCGGTTGAATAACGAACTCTGATATTACATTTTAAAGTAAGCATTCTTGTTAGAATGAGTTTGCAAGCTGTGGTTCACAGTTTGTCTTAATGAATTGTCCTGTCAGTCAAAACTTTTTGAGTTAAAATGTATTCATAAAATAAATAATACAACTACTAAATAATAATTTTAGGTGACAAAAATAACTTACTGTGTGCCTCAGGTGAGCTCACTTGGTGGATTGTGCAGTGCATGTAGGCTACAGAGCGTCTGCGGCTAGCTTTGGTGTCTTGGGTTGGAGTCCTGACAATTTCCAGAATGTCGACTATCTTATCAAATAAAGTCATGAGGGCCAAAAATAACAAAAACAACAACAAAACACTGAATCATACATTAGCAGACATTAGCTAGGTTGCACTAATAAATTAATACGTAGCTAATACATCAGGTGACCTTGCTGCTCATATGTTGTAGCCTTTTTATAAAGATCTGGTACATAGATTTGGCAGTTGATTCATTAGCCAACTTTTGAACTTATTAGACTAATAAGTTCATAAATTGGCTTATTTTTGTGGGTTTTGTGGAAATTCTAAATTGCAGTGCAGTAGGCTATATGACTTAAAATATTAGGAAACCCACAGAGACACATTAAGTTGAAAGGTTGTCACACAATAGACTTTAACATTTACAAAAGCCTTAAAGGCAGACCCAGGGGGAGGCAAACTTATAATGGATGGGCACTAAAAAGACTGTCTGACAAAGGAAAAGTAAAATAAGAAAAGAAGTTGTGTGTTTTATTGAGCTGATGCACAGAATAAGAGAAACGTTATTGTCTTCACTCTGGTTGGTGTGTGTGTGTGTGTGTGTGTGTGTGCGTGTAACCCCCCTGGACCTCCCTGTCAGCGCTGACCTTTACCAAATCAAAGGAGATGCAAATACGCTGCTTCATTTGGGCCCATTATAACTCCACACACAGCCACTGCTAAAGAGAATAGACTCGTGCACACTGCCCAGTGAGAATAGCTGTCAGTCTCCTCAGCTCGCTTTGATTAGCAATTTAAAGGCCCTTGTCCCTGGTCCTGAGTCTGCCCAACAGATCCAAATCAGCCCTGACGCTGCCTCGTCCATTTACGCCATCATTTCCACAGGGAGGAGCAATGAATCTCATTTCCACTCAGCTCAAGGCCTGACTTTGTAAGTTTGCTACGTCACCAGGTTGGACTGTTTCTGCAGTTCTGTTAATAAAACTAAAATACATACCAACACAAATCATGCATCAACTATATGTCAATATGCGTTAAAGCAACAAAACACTGCAGCGAAACATGTTAACTATTTTGAGGTGATGTATATGTGCTAAAGTCATGTGTAAAGTTGTGTGCTTACTATGTGCAACTTTAAATAGGCCTATTTATCAGCAGACTCACAAATGTAGGGGCTAAAATTTAACCCAAATTTTGGAGACCTACTATCTTAATGGTGACACAAATTTAAGTCATGTTGTGCAACAGATGGCATGAAGTTGTGGCATGTCTTGCTGCATGTGGCATACGTTGTGGTATGTTGTGGAGCAGGTGCACAAACGGCACATAATTTGTTAAATAATATTTTATATATTAAACTCATAAGCAGTTACATATTAACCTAATGTTGTTTACTCAGCTGGTGGCAATGAATACATGTAGTAAGTTGTGGGCTGTGTGGCAGGTGCCATTAAGTTGTGGCATGCTGAGAAAGACTTAGGCTGTTTAGTATTAGTAGTGTTTAGTATGACATCAAAATGCATAGGGAATTATTGGAACTTATTTATGCAGTATTTATGCTCATTCAGTGTATTGTTTGTCTTCAGCCTGTATCTGCAACAACTCCATAGTTTGTCAGAAAAGTTACTTCTTAACATAAAAACCTCTTGGATTAATTCCATTCAATTAAATTCAGTTTTATTTGTATAGCCCAGTATCACAACAAAGTCGCGTCAAAGGGCTTCACAAACAGTTGATCAAACATAAACACGCGATCAACACAAACAATAGCTACACTAAACTAAATAGACCCAGGACACTCCTGTCCTTAGACCCTCCTTCTTGGTAAGGAAAAACTCCTAAAAAAGGCTAATGCTAATTTCTAAATATAATGCTAAATAGTTTATTCACCAAATAGAATATATACTAGACTGTTAATGAACTGTGCTCAACACCTTCAAATAGATACTTTTCAAACAAATCTAGATCACCCTTATCACATCACACTAATTCCACCATATACAACCCATAGTAACACCCAATTAAATACACTATAATAAATTAAATATAGTATATCATGAAAATGGCCGATGACAGAAGAACTATTTTGCAAGAAAGCAAAGCTGATGTGAAACTATGCAAAATGTTATTTATTATAGTTCTCCAGATAAAACAAAATGCAGTAACCATTAGATCATTGTCTCAGATGGACAAAAGTGCATTACACATGGCTGAATGAAGAGTGTCAGGTCACTGACTGATAAACACATGTCAGTGGACAGACTAAAATAACTCTAGCACTATTGAGAGTTTTGAACTTTTACATTTCATTGTCACAAACATCTGCTGGTGGTTAACATGAATGTCAGGTCAAAAAATAGCTTTCTCAGATTAAGACACAAAATCCATTGATGAAGTGGGGCCATTGATTTGTTCTCAGCCGGTGACTTTTCTAACCAGTAGCTGTTAAAGGCCAAAGTGGCAGTGTTTCCTGTCAAATCAGCCAATCAGAGGGCTTTATTCAGAGAGCAAAGTCAGGTCATGTGCATGTGTGTATGTGACAGTGGATATGACAACATGTGAATGCATTTAGAAGGAACAGTGAGTGGAAAAATGCAAAACATAAAAGTGCAAAGTGCCATGTTCCTCCAAAGAAAATTTTTTAATTTTTGTTTAAAAGTGTGTTAAAATAAGTGTGTATTATAAGGCTATGTTAGCGCTCACTGACAAACATGCAAATCGCTCCAGTAGCATCCCAAATAAACCATAACCAAAGAAACCTATGTTTTTTGATTCAACAGTGGTAAAGATTTAGTGCCCAGACCTAGACTTGAATGGGGCATTGTATAGTTCAGGGGTAAATGCTTTAGCGATAGAGCCACAAAACACACTACAGTAATAATTTGTTCCTTCACTGAACCCTTGTGTCTGGAGTTAGTATCTTTGTCCCTATCTCACAATGATACACAATCTTAAAAAAAAAAAATCCAAATCTAAACCTGACCCTGAGTTAACTTGCTAACAGACAGAAGAAACTAATAAACACTTGTGAAAACGTAAACTCCTTGATAACGGTAACTGAGAGTTAACTAAAATTAAAGGTTGTTGTCTTTGATGGACAAATCAAGAGTGTACGTTGACAAAATTCTGCCATTGTTCTGTAAGTACTTGTTCACTACTACTGCATGTAATATTAGCTTATGTAGTACTAATTGCTATTATAAATAAATGGTATCTAGCACTTGCTGATGTTATCTATATGTTCTTTATTGACATTAAAAATGCGTAGTTGGTTAGTTGCCATTTGCCAAAATGTTATTCATGCACAAGTTGTAAATTTGGTGGTTAAGGCTAATTCTTAAGGCTTTTCTTTCTTGGTCTGCTTAGTTTATGGCACCTATATGTTCATCAGAGTTGTTAACAAAACCTAAATGAGTCAGTATAGCACAGTTACAATGATAAGCAGCAGGTGATTGACAAAGGCAGTAGTTGATGGTAATAGAGTGGATCTTTTGTCCAGCAGACTTCTTGTACATTGAGTTAACCACAGTGAACAACAGCAGCCCGTTCCTCTCTGGGGTCTGTGCCTTTTATTTATATCTCCATCGCTAGCTCTCATCATCTACTACACTGTGCACCGCTATCTGCTCTTCTCCAGCTAATCAGCCAGACTCTCTCAGGAACGTGCAGTTGGAGCATGTTATACTGTACTGTAGAGGCCACACAGTAACTATACTTCAATCTACATTATTACTTTTCAAAATATAAATCTCATAACAAATGATTTGCTGATACCTGCTGATAAACCCTCTATGGCAAGGGTGCAGCACGTCATGTTGTACGGCTGGAGCCACTAAGTTGTTGCATGCTGTTGTTCTACAGGTGCCACAATGTTGCAGTGTGCTGTTATGTTGTGGCATACCTTGCAGCACGTTTCACCATGTTGTGCAACAGGTGTCCAAAAATATGGCATGCTATGAGATGTTAATCATTACATTAATTAAAGATATGCATTGACACATAATGCTATAACAAGAGTCGTAAAAGTACAGGATTGTATTTCTTACCTTTGTGAACAGTGGAAGTAAATTTAAAGACAATTTAATATTTTGTCAACAAGGGGCATCTATGCAAAGGTCCATGTTTAAATGCTTATATTTTGGTGACACAACACACATAATATAACATCTTCTGACACATAACGCTTCTGTCCCTACACTCTCAATTGCACTGCTCAAATCAATGTATGCAAGTAACTCCATGACCATGTATAACTAGTCTAGTCATATCTCTACACTCATATTAAGATGGGAACTATAAATCCACTGCAGTTAAACCTAGCCGAGGGCCATTTCGGCTCAAACGTTCAATTAATTGATGCTTCCATTGTGATGAACTTACTTCCATTACTGGCCTCTCATTGTCTCCATTCTACTCCATGCACTAATATCAGATTATTGACACTGTTTGTAGGCTAGGGCTAGATACATCTCTAACTGTGTAAACAAACCAGTAACATGTGGCTGGTATGTTGCCAGTAAAATCTGCTATTGTTGAATGTCTGTGTAAAGTCCTTCACTATGACTATATATTTTTTTCCAATTCAACAAAAATCTTAAAACTAGCATAATAATAATAATAATTGCATAATTCTCTCCTTCACGTCCACTGTGCCAAGGTTAGGCTAAAAGACAGGGGTTACATAATGACTGGTCAATCACGAGTGGGTCGGACCAGTCTGAACTCATCCAGTCACCCATCCAAAAAGCAGAACTGGGATGGAGTCACCAGTCTTATCTTTATGTAATACAAGATATAGTAGCAGTTGATATTATAGCAAATCATGAACATTTGATAAAATTGTGCATCAAAACTTCAAAAGAACAGAGAAGACCTTCAGAAGATCTTTGAACGTATATCCACATTAATTGTTTGGGTCATTGAAATTCTTTGTATTTCAGTTGAAGGTCAGTGCTGCTACTTAACATCTCTTTGATGCCAAGTGGTTTGTTCCCTTTGACCACTGTACGAACCACATCTTACTCAATGACTTTGAAGTTTACTTTTAATGTTTGTAAATAACAAATGTGTATTTTAGAAGGTGGATCATTAGTGCAAAATATAATGTAGAAAATGAGGGGAGCCAATATAAAGCCCTGAGGAACACCTGTGGCTTTACATTACTCTCTATGCAGTCCTGCGCATCATTATAAAGGTACTTCAAGCGGCATGCGCTTGTACTGGTTTGAAAATGGTACTCCAGTCTAAATCAAAACAATGGTCTGTGGGTTGCCACTCTTTCTGCTTTTCTGATTGGACAATCGGCAATGCAGGGTTTAGAACCAAAACAAAAAATGTAAACATAAACAACTTGTCCATTATGTAAAATATATTTTTAATTGTGAATGAATCAGCTGTACCATTGTTATCAGTAAAACTAATATTTCATTTGAACATGTTTACATCATATATGGGGACACAGCTTATGTAATGCTTATTGCCACACTAAAGTGACACTAAACGTGTTGTAAGATGGTTACCACTTGCCAGGAAGCATCTTGCTTATGCACAAACTGCAATTTTTGGTGGCTTATTTGTGCATTAGTGGCTGTTTTCATGCTTTTCTTTATGCCACACTATTATGCCACTTTTTTGTCCCTCTTTGT
The DNA here is from genome assembly GCA_020698575.1 of Bostrychus sinensis. NCBI lineage: Eukaryota > Metazoa > Chordata > Actinopteri > Gobiiformes > Eleotridae > Bostrychus > Bostrychus sinensis. Next base: position 10,059,849 of record CM036260.1, on the reverse strand, counting down.
CTTTCAAGCTCCAACAGGTGTAGAACAAATCACTCCCTGCTATCCTCGCAGTGCCCTGGTGTCTCCCTGTTGCCCTCTCACCCCCCCACCCCCCAGACTTGCACAAATGTCAGCCTTCACATCCTCTGCTATCAAAAGATCCACCGCCGCAGCAGGATCCTCCCAAACCTGACTTCTCATCTCACATCACACAAAACCTCACATAAACACAAGACAGAGGGGTGAGCTCATGACTGAAGCAAAATGTTGGGAATGGTGTCATATAGGAATTTCACATACTCGTTTTTGGTGGCCTCAGGTGTTGAAAAGGCAGATGGCACCTCACTTCTTTTTTCTACTCCTTTCTCACAGAGGGTCCTAGACTGTCATGTACAATAGTGTGTAATAGAGCTTTCATTTTTAAAACTATACGAAACTAAAAACACAACGTAAAATGCAAAATCAACTTTTTGAGGGATTATGTTAAATACTTGCATGTCCCAAATGAAGGGAGAAGGCCTTGGAATACCCATGCATGAACTCAAGAAAGTGTCTGGGGAGAGGGAAGTCTGGGCATCTCTTATTAGACTGCTGCTGGAAGAAACAACCAGAACAATTAAAGATACTGGATTTTTTTTTTTCTCTTTTCATTACACAACAGACCTCCATATAAAGGATCTTTGGTCAGTTCTTTTGACCAATCAACATGCTTATTTTTTCCCCTAAATCTTACTTTTTTCTCATTTTGTGGATAAATCTTTGTCAGCAAGTATGATAATAATAACGTGGTTCTGGCTTTAGGGTGTCTCTCCTGTCAGTGCTGTAATCGAGAGGAGATCTGTGTCCCCTGAGCTGCTGCTGCGGCCCTTTGGAGCTGAGTGCAGTTCATTAGTGCCATGGCTCCGGGACTTTTATCTGAGAGAGAGAGAGAGAGACTGATGCTGTGACCTGTGTGCGTGGTGAATCTAGAAAAGAACTGCGCTGGTTGCATCTTTGCATGCCTTGCATTGCTTATCAGAAGTTGGACAAGTCAGGATCCAGAGGGTAGAAATGGGTATTACAGCTCAATTCAGTTCACTGGCTCAAATAAAAAGACAATGAAGAGGTCAGTTTAAACCACTGCTCAGAACAAGAGCACGCCAGTTACTCACCATACAGTAGACTTCTCTCTTCAAACTCTAGGACTCTGCCACAGCATCCAAAGGACTATGGAGGCAGAAGACAGCTGTTAATATAAAGCATTACACATGTAATACTTAAATTGCACACATGTTGTACACCTACCAGTCTAGGGCTTGGAAGCAGAGTGCCATTTTACTAACTTTATATTTTCATCAAAATTGAATCAGCAGCTGCTGCCTCAAAGCAAACCCAATAATTAATATTTTTGTGTTATAAAATTAAGAATCTCTTTGAAATTCATACTACTACGGTTTAAGTTGGAAATGTATTATTTATTATTTAAAATGGCAAAAAAGTGAGATACGCCTTTTTTACATTAACATTTTTCCAATAAACTTATGAAATAAACATAGAACTGGGGCATATTTAAGTAAACAACTGCAGACAGAATGGAGGTTTTCATCTTTGAATACACAGCAATTTTCATAAGGCTTTTTATATTCTATGGGAGAAAAGTAATGTATCAAAAAAAAAACAATGCTATTTTTTCCTTTAAAAACATCAAAAACTATTACTACGACTAGTGTTATTCATTATATTTTCAGTAAATCGGGAACATCAACCCTTAACACAATTCTCCAGTCTCCTTATCTACTAATATTTCAACAAAGCGATTAGATTCTGCTATTCTGCTTGGGAGTTTATACTTACAGTCTATTTAGTAAATACTTTTTAGTAAATACTCATGACTTAAACACAGTTTTGTTCATATCTTATATTTTGTAAATTTAGATTAGTACAGTTCTTATTTTACCCTATTTCATTCTGCATGTTTCTCATAACACATTACTGTTTTATGCATGCACCAAATGACCAAAGCTAATTCCTGGTGACGTGAACCCTTTTACCAAAAAAACAAACAAACAAACAAACAAACAAAAAAAACATTATGAGATGCTTCCATGTCTGATTTTTGTAACTGACATGATACTTTACTGCTGGCTCTTGGCCAGGACACTCTTGAAAATTATTTTTTATCCTAAACAACTTGTCTACTTAAATAAAGGTTACATATAAATAAATACATACATAATTATTTCTATAGACCATGATTTACGTGGAGTCATTTTGAGTTATGCCTCAGTGGTGTGAGAAGGTTGTACCATTGATTAGCTCAGTGTCAAAGGGCATATGTAAACTTAAGCCTTTTTGCCACTAAACAAAATACCACTTTGACCATTACGCCTTTTAGGTTTTCTTAAATCACATCTTTCGCGTCAACATTTAAGTTCTGTCCTTTTGCCATTAAAAAGGCATCGCTTTTCTGCTGTTTGGCCATAAAATTATGACCAGCTGGCTTTTATTGGTGATCATGTTATGTGTTATGACCACCTGCCTAATTTACAGATACAACAGACTGTGATACAATGTATATTCTGATACCTTTCTATCAGAACCAGCATTAACTCAGTTTGAGCTACAGTTGCCCGTCTGCTAGATCAGACCACACGGGCCAGCCTTCGCTCCCCACATGCATCACCTGTTGCTGGTTGGATCACTTTTTTTTCTCCTTTCTTTTTATTGAACATTTTCAAAATTTAAACAGTCTCGTATAGCAAAAAAAAAAAAAAAAAAAAAAAAAAAAAAAAAAGTCCACATTCAGTTTCTTATTTCAGGTCACTTTGTATTGAATTCCCAAATGTTCCATTACTTTACCAAATTTTGCTTTAAAGAGGTGATACCGTTATCACAAAACCTCAGCCTTTCCAATGTGATAGTATCTGATAAAAAGGATTTCCATAGCTGAATCAATGGTGGCTCATCTCCCACCCATTTTGTCATTATAGCCTTTCTGCCCATCATGAGAAGAAAATGTACAATGTCCTTATGTGCTGTTAATGAAGCAGGTACGAGCCACAACAAACATAACAATGGGCTGGGATTCAGTTGTTGTCCTATTACCATACTGACCTCTGAACATACTGCCTGCCTGTTGAATGTTCCCACATTCCCAGAGACAATGAAGCCTAGTTCCCAGAGTTATTTTACATTTTAAGCAGTATCAACAAGTGTTGTTAAACAGCAGTGTATGCTTACTGCCACTTCAGGTTCTAATCACATTGGTAATTAGGGAATTGTCCTTAGCCATAAGTGGTAATTCTTGTCTGCGTTTCTCCAAAATGTTCACAGGGGGAAACGATTTACAGAATGTGACTTCTATCTCATACCATGGTGGTTTTAGTTGTTCACTTGCCCCTACTGAGATAATCCTGGCTTGCATCTTTTGGGAGTTGCAAGATTTCTAATTTGATTTTGGAATGTTGTTCCTCTTCAAAATTATAAAAAGCATAGATAAAGGATATGTAATTTTGGGGAGAATTGTCATCTTAATGAGATTGATCCTACCAAGAAAGGATATGGGAAGCCTCTTCCAGCTTAGCAACTTATCTTTGACATGTTTAATGATGGGGTTAATATTTTCAACATAAAGTTGGGTAATCTTAGGTATCTTAACCCCCAAGTATGTGAATCCACCAGGAGCCCAGCAAAAGGGTTTTACAAAATCTGGCTCACATTCATTTGACATAGCCAAAGGCATAATTTCAGATTTTGTAAAATTAACTTTATATCCAGAAATGTGACTAAACTGTTTAACACAATCAATTAATGCAGGTATTGATTTTGATGGGTTTGTCTGTCAGAAGGATGTCATCCGGGTACAGTAGAATCTTATGTTGTGTTGTTCCTATCATGGTTCCTTTGAGGCATGGGGCTTGCTGTATAGCTATTGCTAACGGCTCAATATCTATAGAAAACAGTAAAGGTGATAGTGTGCTTCCTTGAGCCGTACCTCTATTCCATTTAAATGGAGTTGATATAAGGCCGTTTGTTAAGACCGAAGCATATGGCGTTTTATATAAAAGTTCTACCCATCGAATAAAATCAGATTGAAAGCCAAACCTGTGCAATACTTCTAGCATATACCTCCGCTCAATGCGGTCAAACACCTTTTCTGCATCCAGTGACACAACTGCTCCTGGAATTTGATGAGAGTCGAGATGATGAATTATATTAATTAAGCGTCTAGTGCTATTTGAAGAAGTGCAACCTTTTATAAACCCTGTCTGATCTGCATTCGGTTGGACCACTTTTAAAGACCACTACACACCCCACAAGAGCTGCAGTTTTGGAGATGTTCTGACTGCTGCTGCATTTATGTGGTCCTCAGGTGCTTGTCTTTCTGAGATGAGAAGTTGTTGTTGTTGTTGTAATGAATCAGCTTTTACGTTTCTGCTCAGTCCATGATGAGGAGTCACGTGGAGTCAAGTGGGGAAGTTGGGCAGCAGGTTGTGAGCTTTTTCAAAATTGTGCAGGCGTTCATGTGCATCTTTTAACTTGGAACTAGTCATCACAATTTGGCCCTTGTCAAACTTGTTCAAATCCTAATGCGTGCCCATGTTTTTCTGCTTTTAACACACCAACTTTGAAGACACAATGTTCACTTGCTGCCTAATATATCCACAAACAGGATCCACAATGAAGAGATAATCTGTGTTATTCACTTCAGTGGTCATAATGTTATGCCTGATTTTGATCTGCTGTATCAGTTGTGCTTTTTTGTTACTATGGAAACAGAGGCTACAACTATGCTGCGTTCCAGTTCTCCTCAGAGGCTGGAAATTGGAGTGATGTTATCTTCGAGTTACTGTGTTCCAGTTATTAAGTTGGAACTACTAATAACACCAATGACAAATACAAATGAAAACACTATGATGATTAAACAAGTCAAGCAAAATGTGACATATGAACTAGGGCTGCACAATATATCGCAAAATTATCATTATCGCAATATCAGCAAACGCAATATCCGTATCGCAAAATCTAAATATATTGCAATAACGCTGTGGTCTCCATCTGACAGAGATTTACCCTGAAGAATCATTTTCCACCAGAGCCTTAAAAGAACATGTGTTGTAACTAAATAAAAATGTTTAAAAAGTCCAGTTTTAGTGGTAATTTAATTAATTTAGTCACAGCTTAGCCTTGTTTTATTCCTGGTTTAGTCTGTGATTTTGTCGCTGTTTTGACTTGTAAATACTGGAACTTACATTTTTGTGAAATGTAGTGAATTTAACTTACTATGTTCAAAAAGTAGGCTCTATTTTCAAATATCGCAATAATATCCTTATCGCAATTTTCAATAGTTTCAATAGTTATCGAAAATCGCATGTTTTCTCCATATCGTGCAATTGCTACACTCAGGCAGTGTTGTTACATTTACTATGTGTAGAGAGTAAAGTTGCCGGTTGTTAGCGTTACCTCAATATGGACCTGTGAAGACGTTAGTAAGATTAGCAACAAGAGCATTGGAACACATTTTATAACTGCAGAGGCTCACATCCCTCAGCAGCAGGTTCACAGACAGAGCATGGACATTAGTGGACAACTCGGGAATATTAATATTACTGTAGTTATATTTTTCACTTTCTAGTAACGCAGGGCGCTGCCATGTTGGATTATCTAACTCGTGGTTGGCAATTGCTACCGACTTCCAAGGACAACTGGAATGCTGCATTAGTTAGCATTTGACCTAATTATTTAAATATAAACAAAACATACTGAAACATTTTATTGTGAGACAAGTCTTTAAGGAAAACACTCATGGATTTTGCAAAACAGCAGCTGAGCCTCTCTGAGGAGCACACCCTGCTCAGATGTAAGGATGAGATGCTCAAAGCTGAAGTGAAGCAGAAGGAAGAGGTAAAGTGAGGACTATTTACTTATTGTAATTTTTTTATTTTAATTTTTATTGTATTAAGTCCAGACTTTGGACATGACTTATCCATGCATGTGTTTTGATGCAGATTTTGAAAAGTCTGAAGAAAAAACGAGAGGAGATGATCCAGAGAATACAAGAGGCCCAAGAAGATGCATTGAGCTACGAGAAGTTCCTCCATGTGATCTCACATTATTAGATTACCTTTTTGTTTTGAATGAATAATAATGACGATTACAGCTGAAACTGAAGGGGGCATTTTGTTTTGCTGACAGTTTAAAGCTGTTGACCAGAAAGTGAAAGAGACAGAGAAGCAATGGCAAATAGTCTCCCAAAAAAAGGAACGACTGAGGAGGCTGCAGGAGGAGATCCTTGAGCTGAAAGAGAGGAGGGAGCAGAAACTCAAGATGGTGGAAAAAATGTCACCATATCATGACTTTCTGGAGGACGTAGTCAAGATGAGCAAGGTGACACGTTTGATTGGTACCTACATTTGTTTCTCAGTCAACCATACTTAATCTCTCGACTTCTCATGGTTTCTTATTGCAGTTTGAAAATGTACAGGCTCTGGTGACCCATTTGGAGAATCTTTTTTACAACCAAGACACGTTATCCCAAAGTGAAAGCATCATGTGGTTAGAAATTGATAAAAAACGGACAGAGCTAATGAATTTGGAGGACAAGCATCACATGGGTCTTGTGGATAAGAACTACCAGCTCACTCAGCTCCAGACTGAGCAAGAGAAGTACCGCTCGGAAACCTACATCTGGGTACTGTCCAGCACTAGCCTGTCCAACAATAGATTACTGTACATGTGTTATTTATTCAAGCTTGTTTACACAGGACAAAAAGTGGCAAAAGATCCAAAGGATTGCTACAAAGAAAACCCAGATGCTGGGGCAGATTAAGATGGCCACGCTGAACCTGTACGAGATGACAGGGGGCGCTGTGGGAGAAGACGGGGTGGACATCAAGGACATAGAGACACAGCTGGAGAAAGTATGTGCTATGGATAAGGTAAGATGGTAAATGCGCAGAGAAGGAAAATAACAGTGTTTTCTTACAGATTTCGTCTTTTATCCAAGACCATGACGACATCGTGAAACAATTTCAGCTTTCCCTACAGAAGGAGGAGAAGAAAAACAAGACCAAGTTAAAGCACTACGGACCAAACACATATTCAGCTAAAAAACAATAAAAGGAAAGTTGTTGTTGTTCTTCAGTTAATTCATTTCTGTGTGATTAAACCTAGAGACCACCTGTCCCACTTTTGGTTGTACTACATAGCCATTTAGGCATCTGTCCCCCATCCCACTTATTAAGACAATGTCCCAATTTTTCATTGGTGCTAGATGGATCTTTTAAAAAGTTAGATAAACGTTAAGAAGTAAGCTCATTCTTCCTTGTGTATATTGTAGAATAAATATTTGTGGGCGTCCAACTCCCTGGGTTGGAATATATGGCTGGTGTGTTGCTCCCCTGTGTTTCAGGAAAGGGCTCTCTATGGTGCCATGAGTTGACGTTGGACAGTGTTGAGAAAATTAGACTGGGAGATTTACTTTTTATAATTAGATTAGCTTTTATTTCTCAAGTCCGTTCCACCTTGTCCCACTAAATCACACAACTTGTGCCACTTTTAGCACTTTTTGAGGTGGTCACCCTAACTGAACCATCATGACCACCTGCCTAATATTGGTGGTCATAATGTTATGTGTTAATTTTAGCAACTGTGAATGACACTCAAATCATATCAATTCAGAGTAATTTTTAATAAATATATAAACAACGACCATTTGTTCCTGCTGTTTTTTTCCCTGGAAATGAATGTTAAGGTTAATCTCGGTACCAGGGTGCGTGCGCAACTTTTCTAAACACCACGTGTTACGCCAAGTAACAAGAGTAGGTTAAACAAGACGGCTTCTTTTACTGTGAAGAACTTTTGGAGGTTTACAATCATTTAGAGTGGATAAATGTCATTGTTATTTTTATAAAGGAAGAATGCAAAATTGCAAAACATTGGCATAACTACAGTATTTATAGCACTTTAGTAATATTAATATGAATTATGAGAAAGCAGTGAAACCTTTGTCCAAACCATAAAAATGCAAAAACATAAGCAAAAACCTATAAAGAAAAATACTTACGTTTTAGCACTGATGTAAATGTAATTATAACTGGTTAAATGGTGCAAATAATTCCTAATGACTGTCCAGTAAGTCGTAGCTTTCACAATTTCAAAGCTCCACAATCAGGCAAAGCTAAATAAAAGTAGCTACCACAAAAGTTAGTCACTCTCGCTTGTTGGTACAGGGAAAGCCAATTTCTTTCCAATAGCGCCCTCTTGTGGTCAATTGTATCATTCTTTATAAATGCTAGTTCCCCACAAATTTTATAACGTTCATATTCAAATAAATAGTGATAAAATAAAATATGGTGTTTGCTACATATGGTGCTGGTAAAGGAATGTTTAATGGAATTTCTTCAGAACTGCAGGTTGTCTCATATTAAAGGGTAACTTCTGTAATACTGTATGTGACACGTTGACATTCTTCCTGTCTAAATGCGGCCACATTTTGGTTTGGAGAGGCTTAAAAAACAGTTTGTAGATATAGATAATGTAAAAATATTAAACAGGAAAAATGTCAAAACAAATGCATGAAAAGAACTAAATGTATATATTTTTTTCCCCGGAAGAAAGCTTATGTCGTTAATTGTTATAAAGGCATATTTTGAATACCCCATTAGTAACTGGAGTGTGTTCACCGTTATAGACATAAAATGGAGAGGTCGAATTTTTAACCCAAATTGATTTGATGTACTGTTAATTGCAGATGAGAAATTATTAATTTTTTTAGTGAAACAAAAGCAGGAAAGGTCACAATGCTGACATTGGTTAAGGGTGCGAGTTGGAAACTTGAAAGGAGTTTTTAGGTAAAGTAGCTTTAAAGTGTGGCAAATGCTGTGCAAATAAAGACCCAAACATTTCCTGATTTTTTCAGTATATTTCTTTATTTTTTTCAACTTTTTTCTTTATAAAAAGACAAGGTCCAAGTAGCTTGGAGGCCCGGCCCTGACCTTATGTCCAAGCTGGCCCGCTTGACTCTAAGCAACCAGCAAAGAAAAATATTCATATGGACAATTGATAATATACACCCCATATACAGCAATACATAGTGGTCTACCATAATGTTACCAATAATACGCGCCTCAATGAGGCTCAATTCAAACTGTTGCCAATGATACGATTCAACAGCAACCATCAACCACTCAAGGTTGAGTTTTTTGACTAGTATGGGCGGGGTTTGTGCCGCCATGGTGAGGCCACAACAGCTGCCTTTAACACAACATCAAGGGCTCAGCTGATCAATTCAACACAAGGCGGCTCTTACGGGACCCCTCCCTCCTTAAAACCAATCAGATTTATAAGTGCAAAATTCAGGAGGCACTGACACAGACACGTGTGGTGAGCTCAGGTGAAGGGACATTCAGCGTCTGGCCCACAGCTGCCTGCTATTTCTACACAGGTCGGGACACAGAGGGGATATACTTTGGCTTGCTTGATAAACTCAGAAAACCACCAAATTCAAACCCGTCTTCTGTGAACTCTCCCTGCATTCAGTAACAGTGAAAGGCGGGGCATGCGGCGGCGTGTGAGTGTGCGTGTTTGCATATGCCAGTGGCCCCCGCAGTGGTACAGCATAGATATCTGTATGTGCATGAAGAAAAGACGCAGCCTGTACAAATGTGAGTGAGTGTCTATATATGTGGCTACAAACAGGATTCCCAGTGCAGTTGCAAGTCCGTACTGTCCAGAAAATCAGCAGAGAAGACACTGGGGGGAGTGTGGGGTGACACCAGGGGGGCTCCCGTACCCCCCTCTCGCTCCCCAACGCTGCTGCCATTCACCCCGCTCCCGCCGCCCACCATGGAGATGTCCAGCCAGTCCATACTGTCCAATGTGGGGTCTCCAAAGTCCAGGCCGGTGGAGTGGGGGGAGAAGCCCAGGTCGGAGGTGTCCATGGGGGACGGGGGGTGGTCCAGGATGCTGGGGGTGCTGAGCATTTGGCTGTGGAGGTCGTCGATGAGCGTGAGTCCTCCGTCTGGTTCCACTCCAATCAGGGGAGCTCCGGTCGTGCTCTCGAGGAAGTCCTCCAAGCGGCCGCTCCCGGTGCAGGGATCTCGGTCAGGGCGCGGGGGGCAGAGGATGGGCTCTGTGGGCGTGGGAGGAGACAGGTGGAGGGGCGAGGGGGGAGAGGTCGGGGAAGGGGGGTCAGAGTGCAGAGGGGCCAGGGAGGGGTCAGGGTTGGACTTGAAGCCTGGGATTTCTGTGAAGAGTGAATGAATGCATTAAAAACATGGAAAAGAACAGGTATGAAAGGATTTACTGTATTCTTTGTAATATCTCACCTCCACTTTTTAGCAGAATGTCAAACAGGTCATCCATTTGCTGACTGTTCATGCCATTCTCCTGAAGACAAACAAAAGTCATTTATTGCAGAATGACACCCAAGCAATTTGAAATGTTCAGTGTGATCTATAATTATGTAATCCACATGCATTTTGTTAGTTTTCTTGGACATGTTGGGAGGCTCTGAAAAAAAAAAAAAAATCAGAGACCACTGCACCACCAGTCTTAAATCAGCCACTCTCTGAGTCTGGCAATGATTCCAGGCCAGTGTCTGTAAAATTACTTTGCACACCTTCATGAGCTCACAGGCCTTCAAGCAAAGCTGAGTGGTATAAAGTTACCCAACAACAATGTGAAAAACTGACCAAGTGTTCAGTTCAACATATTGCACCTAAAATAATGAAACCTGGAAAAATTAGGTCTCTTAGAGGTCTCTTATTATTTTCCAGAGCTGTAAATATTATTTTGTTCTAAAATAAGATTAACAGTGCTTCTGTCGAAAGCAAGCACAGGAAGTATATAATATTAACACTTCAGCAGATCATAACACAGGCAACGCCCAGACATTATTTTGTGGTTTAAATTTTTGTTTTGTTTTCACTTTCTCTCAAAGAGAAACGCATGACTAAACACCAGCTAAACACCAACATGTGAAAGTAGAAATATAGTTAACATAGTCAAAGGAAGAAGGAAGGAAGGAAAGAGATGAAGTGAAGACATACTTTGGAGCGCTGAGTACAGGGGGAGGTGTTGGGTTTGGGAGAGGGAGGGGTGAAGAGCGTGTGCCGGTCGTAAGGCAGACACACCTCCTCTCTCTGCCAGGATGGAGTGATGGGACAGATGAAATGACCAGAAGAAAACCAGAGCAAGAAAAAGATGTCAGTGAAGTTTAGGCTACACAGAGGAGAAGAAATGTTGATGGTCTGAATTAAAAGACTTACCTTGAGAGATGACATGACGTTGTTTTGGCTTTCGCTGTCGGATATGTCGTCGAAGAAAGGCTGCAGAGAGGGTGGAGCAGTGACGGACAGGTTGGGCTGGGGCGCTCCGTTGACATCTAAGTGCAGACCGGTCTTCTGAGCCTTAAGAAAAAGAAGCACCAAAAATTATGTACTGGGGTACCATAATGAGAGTCACATTGATTTGGCAGTCCTAATAAGAAGGTTGCTGTTATTTGGATAGGCCTAATGCATTCAGAATGGAGTTCAGACAAAGCTGTGATGTAGAGCTAGTGACATCTTGTGGTAGAAAAAGGTTCCATCGATGATTCAATAGAAGAGAATATAGGATTTAATAGGACTTTTAAACGGTATAAAGTAAGATACAAGCATGAAGAGAAGATGTAAGATGTGTGTTTGTGTCTAACCTCAACATACATTGTGCAGTTTCTCAGCAGCTGACCAAGCACTGACTGTGAGTGTGGTGGAACTGCTTACCTACATGTCCACAAAACCACTCAAATTACTATATATCTTAATCTAAAAATACTTCATGTTGCTTCAGCTTTGATTCAATTTGACCTCTGGATGGCAGTATTGTGTACAAACAATTTCCATATCCTCTTTAAAAAGTATGCTAAGTTCTTCAACAGCATTCTTAGCTGTACCTTTTTGATTGGCTGGCTCACTGGCTCCACTGGTGGCTGCTCTTTTGATTGGCTGTCACTGCTGGTGAGCTTACTTGGTGTGGACTGCAATCTCTGTTAAAACACATTTAATTAAATATCAACTTCTGAACCGTCAGACTTAAGGTAGTGGTTATACTGTCTGTACCTGGAGTGTGATGCGTCCGTTGGTTTTGGCCAATGAAGACACTCCGTTCTGGCTGTCTCCAGAGTGACTGGTGAGGGCGATTAGGTAGTGGTTGCCGTTGCTGTCCGTGACTAGCGTTGGTGCACCGTTAGTTTTGAGGAGGTCTAAAGAAATGGCCTGAGTGTGGATCTGAGTGCCGTTCTGCTGGTTTATAACTACTGAGGTCACCTGCAAAAGAAAACAGAACAGTTTAGCCTATATTTTGGACTTTTTTAATCAATAACCTATATTATATTATTATTATTATATTATATATTATTTATAATTTTGCACTTTGTTGGCTTAATGCATATAATTTACCTGTTGTGTGGTGACTGGTGCAGTCTGCTGCTTCTGCTGCTGCTGCCTCTGCTGGACCTTCTGCTGTTTCTTCTGTTGGTTCAGTGCTGCTTTCTGATTGGCCACTGTCTGCTGGTTCTGGATCTGCACTTGGACCTGCTTCACCTGGACCTGGTTCTTCTGCTGGGCTTGGAGCGGGACCTGCTTGGCTTGGTTCTGTTGTTGGGCTAATTTACTCTGAGCTTGCAGCTGTTGAGTTTGTTGAATAATGAGTTGTTGGAGCTGCTGTTGTTGGCGGAGCAGGATTTGGGTATTATTCTTTTGTTGCAGTGGTTTTGGAGGAGCAGACTTCACCTCTGTGGTTTTCTGGACTTGAGCTGGTTGTTGCTTCTGCTGCTCGGCTTGTTGGACCTGCAGTCGGTGGATTTGCTGTAGCCTGAGCAGCGTTTCCTGGGAACACTGCATGGGTTGAGCGACTTTTTTAGTTGGGGTCTCTTCCTCCATTTTTTCCTCTGGCTCTTCCTTTTTCAGCTTCAGGACTATCCCGTTTGGAAGCGTGGGCGGCTGGATGGCGGACGCTTTTATCAGAGTTTGAGGTTTCACTTCCACACATGTTGGTTTGTTGTCTTCCTCTTCCTTCTTTACCGCCATCTTGCCTTGCTCCAGTTGGGACCGTAACGTCTCCACCAGTCTCTGTTTTTGTCGCAGCATCCGGGTCAGTTCCTCGATCTGCTTGTCCTTCTCCTGCAGCATCTGGTCTTTGTCCATGGAGGACGTATCCATGGTGACGACGGGCTGAGGCTCTGGTTTTGTTGATGCAGAAAACTTGGCGAGGCTGCAGGAAGTCTGGCCCTCTTCTTTAACCGTACAGAGGGACTGGGAGAGTGAGGTGACACTGGATGGGTGCTGGGGAGACGGGTGCAGGGTGAGCTGAGTGAGAGGGGAGCTCACCTAAAAAATATCAAAATAGAAAAATGCTTTAGGAGTTAGATTGTTGTAGATGTTTACAATGCTAAACTTTCCAATGCCAGAGACTGCTAGTAGTAATTTTACTTAATTACTGCATAAACTAAATTGGTTTTGTTTGTATAATGATATTAAACTCTGACTCCATTGCAAGCTTGTGTACTTTAACTGTACCAATAAATACAATACTAAAACAAGAAATAAAAATTATTTTAATGGAAGGAAAATGGCGTCAGATAATTTAAACATAAATACTTTAAAAGATAATATTTATAGACATCTTACCATCTCTCCAAACATGTCCCCGTTGCAGCTGGTCTCGTCCGGGCTCATCCCGGCCAGTGACCTCTCAGAGGGAGTGGGTGACACTGGGGGGCTAGAACTAGTGCTCCCAAACCTCATTATCTGGTGTGGCTGGATCTCTTGACCCGCCTTTATATGACCCAGTGAGGGCAGAGTGATCCTAATGCCCACCTCCCTTGACGGCTGTGGGTCTATGATGGCACTTGTAACAGAGGAGGATGTATTGGTGCTAGTAGCTGAGGTTGTGGCCTGCTGCTGCAAAGCAACATTTTTGGTCGTCCCGTTCTGCTCTTGGTAGTTGCGGAGCCTCTCAATAAGATCATTTTTAGTGCCTGACACGGTCAAACCACGTAATTTCAGTTCTGCTTTCAACTCTGCAACCTAGATGATGAGAAATTCGATCAGAAACAGGCAATGACTAAATACTGTATGTAAGGAAACACTTGACTATTATTTCATGAAGCAAACTGCAATTTGGGGGACCAGAACCCATTTAATTATTATGGAAAATATATGTATATAAAATTATAGTGTATTTACTTTGAACTCGTCCAGGTTTAATGGCAGAGCTCCTGGTTTGGCTCCGGTTGTTGTAGTTTGCGTTGGTCGCACTGGTGCGTTCTGATTGGTGGAGGCAGAAGTGGTCGTTGTAGAAAGGGTGCGAGAAGGAGAGGGGCCAGAGCTGGTGGTGGGAGGCTGCTCATTTGGAAGCCTGAAGGAAGACAAGAAAATATGACAGATGGCATTACTTACTTCATACTTTTAGCTAAACCCTAACATTGTTTTCTCATCGTTGCCTGTCTTTATTACATAATAAATGTGCATTATGATGAAAAAGTACTTTAAAAGGTTGTTTTTCTACAATATTCAAATATAAAGTTCCAGAGTCTAATTCAATGGAAAGAGTAATATTGCTGTGCACTGATGGAGAGGAAGTTTAGTTTTTTTTTAATGTACATTTTTGCATGGAGAAAATGAATAAATAGTTTGGGTTTGTATACTTTGAAAGTGAACTCATCAGCTGGCCATTTTTGATTTCAGTTGTTCATATGCAACATCAAGTGCCTGCAAGGATACTGCAGATGCTCACAGGCAGTAAAAAGAAGACATTTTTCCACCAGATGTAATCAAAAAGTACATACCACACCAAGGGCTAATCTACATTAAACTGTCATACCACATATACTAGTTTATCTTTTTTAGGTTTTGGCCATATTTTGGTGCTCACATAATTTGCAAATATGCTTTCAAAAAAAATAAATCACTGCTTCAGTAATAATTGATACAGCTACCATTAAAGTGATCATGATCTAAGCAACAACAATAGTAGGGCAATGTGTGACTTTCTTTATGATTCACATCCAGCGACTTTGCTGCAGGTCATTTCTATGCCAGGTTCTAACTTCTGTATCAGCGTTGACCTCCTAGCTTTACTGACTCACTCCCACACAACTAACCTGGCAAAAACAGGCCACTGAAATCAGGAAGCCCCGAACAGAAAGTAATGAAAACTTCCTGTAGCCCTGTTCTGCACAAATACCCTTTATATAAAGCAGCTTTTTACTTTTACAAGAGGAGGAAAAGGGTGGGGGATTCATGCTTCAACACCTCACATGCACACAGTTTTATGAGTTTTATGTTTTGGCAGACACTGACTTGGGCGGGGCCGGCAGGATGGTGTGGTAGTTGTAGTGCTGCTGTTGCTGGCTGAGGATCTGCAGCTGGAGGAAGAGCTGCTGTTGATGGAGGAGCTTGGCGTAGGACGAGTCCATCTGTGGGGGGCGCTCCTTGTCGGCCTTCTGGTCCGGAGGGATGTACTGGTGGTACTTCAGCTTCTTCACCTTTACACAAAATTAGTTAAGCTTTGCTTCCTTAGACATTTAAATCCACTTTGCAACAGTAAAAGTTGAACAGTATTACATCTAAAGGAATACAAGAATGTACATTCATTTGCTTTAGTCAAACTGCTTTCATAGATTTTTACTAATTAATTGTAATTTCTAGCTCTGATTGATCACTTGTTTTAACACAGAAACTGTCAAATGTCTATCATAAATAATGTCCTAATGTTACTGCAATACAAGCAGCTCTTTGCGACATGGATATTGTGGTTGCAAATACTGCAATAAGAATAAACTTGCAATATAATGGGCAACACTAGATCTAGTAAGTATTTTTGGATCATTTATTTCCCACAGTAGGTTTTGGAGAAGCAGACAGAAGCAATGCCATGTCTAAATCCTGTACTTGTGTATACTGGGCAATAAAAATATATATATGTAAAATAAACACATTCAAGTCATTTCTAAAACATCAATGCCCAATAAATTACAAATGTTTGTTCATTTAATGTATAAATTTTGGGATTTTTAGCCATATCCACCTTTTTACATCTTTGTAGTTACTAGTATTTAGTTAGTGTTACCTTGTTGATTGTTTTGTGCATGGATCAATTACGAAAAAATATTACAGTAACAAGTGTTCACACAAATTTTTTCTAGGGTGGAACAAACAATAAACAGAATAAAAATATTTTTAAAATGAATGAAAAATACTTTTTATGCATACACACAATTAGGATTTTTTTTATTTATTTTAAAAACGTTATGTGTTTTTATTTGCCCCATTAGCAGCCATACATCACAGAAAACTTCTCTAAGCTCTTGTCTGCTTCTCTAAACTAAAACAAAATAATTCGTCAGACACAGACCTACAAAATACTAGACTGTTTAATGTAACATTCTACTAAATATGACTTTCTATCTATTATAAGTATTCTGAGAAGTTGACATCACATCCTCTTGGGTCCTTGCATGACTGCTGATGTCAAAAATAAAATAAAATACAAACCAAGATCTATCTGTATATCTAGAAATATGAGTCTCTGTTTATACTTCCCTTTCTGTAATAGAGCCCAATATAATCCATTAAAAAGCCAAAATATGCTACAAACCCAATTCAAGCTGATTTATACACAGTATTGCCCATGTGTTGAACTCATTATGAGGTGAAAACCCTGTTAGACTTTCAAAACAAAAGAATGAGACTGCTGACCTTGGGTTTGTTGTCTTTGGCCTTCTTGGATCTCTGGGGAGGGCGCTCGGAACTGCTCTTGGCCTGGGACTGCTGACGGAAAAGCGTGAGAAATGGGGTCGGATGGAGGAGGAAGTGAGGAAATGGAGATGAGACGAGGGAGGATTAGACAGTTATAGCAGCTCCGCAAATAGAGCCTCAGGTCAGGTTTAAATCATATCACAGCATCTCTAAGTCTCAAATGTTAGAGAAGAGCAAATGCGCACCTTAATCTGTCCACTCGTGGGACGGGAGGTTGGGGAGGTCACTGTTGTCCCGTTGGTGACTTTTGGAAGAGGGGATTCACAACCGTTGATTGGAAGAGGAGGTGGTGGTGGAGGTGGTGGTGGAGGTGGCTGTGAAAGGAACTGAAAACAGAACATTCTAGTTAGTCACACAGCTATGATCTTTTATGTAGTGATGTAAGAACTTCTTTTACTGTAATAGTGTTAGCTGAAGTGATACCTGTGTGGGGGACAGGTCTCTGTTCTGAGTTAGTCCCTCGGAGGGGGACAGCTGAGGGAGGACACTCAGAGGAGAGTCGTGATTAGTCAGCTGGTCTGGAGACAGGGCATCGCTGCTGTCTTCATCCAGAGACGAGCTCTCTCCCCCAGCTCCCTTTGGAGAGTCTGAAAACACATGCAACCACTCTTTAAGGTCCATCAGTTTAATGCAGAAATTGACTATAGCAAGTTTTACATTCAAGTCAGAGTCAATAGTCGATGTATTTAAAGTACAACACAACTTGGCATTCTCCCTAGACACCAAAATGTTGTATAAAAGTATATATTTTATGTGATTAAAGTTGACAATGTAAATGGACTAAAATGTGACTTATCAGTGAATATACTTGAATAAAATTACTAATTAGGCTATTTACAGGACACTGCAACATTGCAATTACTACATTATTTCCAGTGCCAAATGTCAGATGTGTTTTAAATAGTAACTGAAAGTGACTAGGTGACCACTGCTGAAATCCCCTGAAATGTGCCAAGCAAGTTTTGCACCCATCACATGTCTGTACTCAAGTTAAAGTACTGCTCAGCGCAAATAGTTACTTGAATAAAGGTAAAAAGGTATTATATCTAAACTTGACTTGAAATACTCATGTAGAGTATGTGAATTATGTGATGCATTTCATAATAGCATTAGCAACAGAACGGTTGTTGGCCTGGATATTAAAAAGAAAGCCCAATAAAAAATAAAAAAAACTACACCCACATTCTTGAACCAGCACAAGGTATTGTCATTGACCAACCCAAACTGTCAAATGATAAATTGCTTAAGGTCAATGTAAAATTAGAGAAGTTATACAACACTGTAAGTCCTAGCAGGTTTCAAAACAGCATTATGTCCAAACACTGTCTATGAGGCAACCTATAGCATTAGGCCTTATGGCACATACTGTATCGCAACTAGTAGTTAAAGATGTCCTCTCCCTGAATGTATATGTCAACAATGAAATCTTAGAAACAAAACCTAAACAGGTTGAAACATGCATGAACGTTGATAGATAAATGTGATGCTTTGAATGTGAAAATGAATGTCTCGGTAGGTGGGCATTACAGTTCTTGTCGTGTTGAACAAGCCAGAAAAACATAGACAGAGAGAGCAGTAGTGACAAAGGGTATGTATGAGGGAATATTTACCCAGCAGGGTGTGCTGCACAGGACAGGCCACAGACAGGATGTTCTTGTGAACCAGTTCGATTGGACCGGGCCGGTGGGAGATCTTGTCGTTAAGGTCATCGGCCAGTCGGGCTCGCTTCAACTGCAACTGCTTGGCCTGCAGTGATGGCTCTGCAGATGTCTCTGTGGAGGACAATGAGTGCATGTCCTTTAGTACTACAAACCTAAATCTAAATCTAAATCTAGAAAAGTGATGCTACCATTTTATTTTACATATTAAGCAGACATTTAGAAGTGAAAAGATACACTGACACCTCATTTTTGGGAGCAAGTGTTGTTTCAGTTTCTAGTAGTATAAAGCAGTACTGATTGGTTAGTGGGTCTAGAACTGCTTCTATTCAATCCAAAAAAAAAAAAAAAATCAATCCTAGCTGATGAATCATAACCATCTAAAATAGGCAGGTTTTTAGCTTCCACTTTCACTCACGGAAATCTTTTATGCAAGTTGTCCCCTCTGAATATGTTTTTTAACAAAGCCATGTGACCAATTTAAATGATTTTTCCAATAATTCAGTCTACTCTTGGGGCAACAAAGATTTAGTTATCCCACCATTACAGTATTATAGATGTCACACAGAAACATAGCCTTGCATAAACAGTATATTATATGTTTGCAAAACTATTCATGTCAATCATGCGGACTGCCTTTAACTTGAACAAGGAAAGTTTGGTTATGTTAAGACTAGCCCAGTGACACATTAGTATTACATTATATTTTGCTTATCACCATCTAGTTTATTGCCTCACAAAACTGAAATGCAATATCCACCTAGAATATGACTAAAAAGAATACCACAGTCTAGTATTGCACATTACTAGCTGAATAACAGACACTTATTGTACTGAAGAATGTAATAAGTCTAAGTACTACCACTACTACCAGACTTTTTTTTTGTTTACTCAACTCTGCAGAACAGCCGTGTTGTCCTGATCCTCACCTTCCAGAATGTGCATCCTCACAAGCTCAGAGCGCTCAGGACGACTCCGGATCTTCCTCTTTAGATAGTCCTCGGTCTATGGGGCAGACATGTTGGAGACAAGTTAGAGGTGAAACTTACATTGTGAATGATGCTTGACTTAGAAATACAAGATGGCAACCTACCCTTGCTCGCTCCAAACTCCTCCGCTGTTCGTGGAAAGCTGCTGGACTCTTCAGTGCTGCAGCAAAAGAGAGATAAATGATGATAAGAGATGCAGCTCACACACACACACACGCACACACACGGTGACATTTTGACTGATGCTGCTTTCTCATAAGAAACAGAAGAGGAAGGATTCAACAGAAGTGGCTGCACAATGGAAAGGTCATAAGCTATGTATAAAATGTAATCTGATGACAAACTAAACGTTGACGTGGTGTTAACATGGGAACTGTGACAAAATTTATGATACATGTTTTTTCACACATTGAGCTTTTTGTGGTATTTACACTGAAGTAGCTGTGAAACAGGCTGAGTTGTGTATAGCAGATAGTATAGTAGTTGTGGGCTAAATTATTGATGCTACTTGACAATAACTTAGTTTTTACAATGCAAAAGCCTCTTTTTTTGTGGTTTATACCACTAGTTTCCATATGAAAAATAAATATATCTGAATATAGTTTTGCTTATTTGCAGCCTATTTATTTTTATGTGCAACTGAGCTACCATGACCAAACAATTTCCCTAGTGGAACAATAAAGTTTATGCAAGTCTAAGTCTTAGTCTTAAAAAGCACCACAATAAAAGGATCAGAAATAAACCTGGGTACCACAATCAGACCAGTTGGGATCCACTGGTCTAAATACTATACAGTTATTTATTAGATGTGCATACAGCATAATTAGTACATAGATACAGTACTTAACATGCAAGGCAAATGGCTTCAAATCAATAGCAAAATTAATTAAACATTTTACTTTGATTATAGTAAGTGCATTTTTACTGTTAAACACAATTGCATCTTGCTACACTGACTTAGTTTCAACTTAAATTTATTTGTCTTATAGTATGTCAGCATTTCTCCTAATAATTATAGTCTGATGGATGGAGTGAGACAGTCTGAGAGACATGTATTCTTGATGACTGTTTGTCTGGGAGTGTGGGCTGATGAAAAAGCATTCTCTAATGCATCTAGGAATAATGATCAGAAGTATTGTACATTTTTTTATCAAGATTTGCACATTTTATTTACCTAAATAAGTAGTGTCGCCTACATTGGCGACACTACAACGTTATGTTCACTGTTGCTAAATAAAAAACACGTAAAGAGAAGTGGGTTTGCTAAATTATGGTGATGGAATAAAATCAAGTAAAAACTAATTACAGCATAGTTTCTCACAATGAATATTTTATGTACAGAATTTTTGATATGCAGTAGCTAATATTTTTGTTTACCACCTAAGCACCCATTCTCTTCTCAAGGTGACTTCTTAAAAACAAACACAGTTAGGAGAAACCAACCCTTATCAAAATATATCCATATTTTTCCAGTTTCTTCCACAACCTGTTAAGAACAAGTTTGCAACCCACTTTCAGGTCTTGCCTTTTTAAAAGGCAGTACCTAGACTGTATTGTTGTGGCTCTTATAGCTGCACATTTTTTATTGTAAATTTATTCTTATTTTCCATTACAATTATACAATACAGTATGTATTGCGAAAGTTCTATGAAAATCTAAATAAGTGTTCATTCTGCTGCACCCAAATAAAGCACTAGCGACTATATTTCTTTATATGCTTGAATAAGAGTGATGTTTTACTATGACAACGAGAACAGGGTGAATATTGTAGGTCATATCGTTATAGCCATAATCAACATATTTATTGTATATCACATGTTTTCGTGATATTGTGCAGTCCTAAGTGCTATAGATTTGGCTAAAAAAGTGCCATGTTTCTATTCATGACATGAAAGTAAAGGTTCACTAAGGTCAAACAGTCACAAACGGAGCCATGAAGGACATTTGGGGAAGGATATTGGGAGGACAGTGACAGTTGCAGTGATGAAACGTGGCAGACATCTGATTGGTCAACAGCTGGTAAAATCCCTCTGGAGGGTGTGTTGACTCTGGACGTCCCTGTGACTGCATGTGTGCCACAAAGGGGTAAATGGGGAATGCGGGGTGGGACATTCCTGGTGTCATGGCCCTGACGTTAAAGAAGACCCACATAGCAGCGGTGATATAACAGGAAGGATGCCAGTAAACTCGTATTGTTATTTACACTGAGACTTGACAGCTGCTTTACTGGAAGCTGGTCAAGCACAAAATATTCTAGAAAAACTCAATCAGTCACTTAAAATGTGCACTGGATGTTTTTATTTGTGTTTTCTATTTTGAGTTGTTTCATAATAGTAAAAATGTGAATATTTATAAGAACTGATAAATTAAATGTACAAAAGGACTCTGTAGTTTTCAACATAAATTAACATCGTTTATAAGACACTGCACGTAAAAATTAATCACTACATAACATTAACAACTGTGGCTTAAAATATAAAAAATAAAAGTGCTTTCAGAACATCTAAAAAAACATGAAAAAACATTTAAAAATGTGTTGGATTAAACCTTTGAACCATCTAAAAACAATAATATAAGTAAATAAGTACTATTTTTACATTCCTACTTTTCCTACATTCCTACTATTTTTTACATTTTGTGTGATCTACAAATACATTTCAAAATGAAAAGAAACAAAAATTATTTCTTTCTTTCTTTACATATGATAAAAAGAAATAAAGAAAAAATCAAGTTGCGTTATTAATTTGCCTTTAAAAATACAATTTATTTTAACAGTTTTGAGAAATGTTGACCTGCTGTATCCATGTATTCTATTTTTAACCTTTAATCTCATTTATGTTGACTTCTATGGGAAAATAGCGCTAAAAGACAACATAGTAATGCTTGTCGTTCATAGACATACTTCTGCTATTGATACAGTTACCTCTCTAAGTTGCCGTTCGGTACATCAACCCAAACTGTCTCACAATGATTCACATTTTTTGTGCAAATAAGCGATTTACCAAAGACATGAGTGATTCAGGTGAGGATGTGGTTTGGAGATACACTGGTACTCCTGTACTCTGCACCATCTCCTGCACCAACCTGGCTTACTTGTTAGAGACATTGTCAAGGTTCATTGTACTCTGTTTCCACCACAATATTTTTAGATGACTCTCCTATGACCTTTAACCAAAACTGTAAGACCAAAATCCTAACTGACAACCAAAATGGAATTATTGAAACCTTAACATAAGCTTATTAGATGAAAAATAAGGACTAAACTAAGTATGGTAAAGCATGGTAAATTCAGACAACACTAAAATGCTTGCATAGGCCTGTGGGGCCAATTGGTGGCATTTGATCCTATTAAATAAAACATAAATAATCTAGAAGCAGGGGTGAATGCGTTATCTATTGAGCCACAAACCATTTACCTCACATTTGTAAAGAAGCCACTAAAACATTTTTTTCCCTCTTGACTGTCCTTTGCTAAAAATGCAATAAAAATCCTTCATTTTTTGAGTTACCTTGCCAACTGGTTAACAAATCGACCAACCAACACTGGCAAAAATACTTTATTGCCAGACGCAGTGGTTAAAACAGTTAAAATGACCTTTTCATAACCTTAACCTGTTAAATTTTCCTGGTTAGGCACGACCATAGAAACCCTGCAACGTTTTGAGCAGTAATGAATTTCCTTTTGTTATAGTATCTAATCATCAAATCATCATTATTTACCAGTACCTACCATCTGTCATGTATTAGCCTACTCCTTTGCCACATCTGATATGAACCGCACTGGCCTCACATCATTCTTCTCTCACTTGTTTTGTTTCAACTGAAAATGGACCATTTTACAAAGCTGTCAAAATATCACTTAAAAATCACACCTCTTTTTACAAATGGCAACTTTAAACTGGTCACTAAATGGTTAAATGTGTGCTTCTCTTGTCTTACTGAAAGTGAGTTTGACTGTCCACTCCAATGCTGCCTAATGCACAACCATTACTGTTATGCACCAGTCTAAGTCAGGTAAGTGGCACTGAGTGCAGCCTTAATGGACTTATAGGCCCAATAATTCACCTACAAAATTGTATTCTAGTTACTACTGTTACCATGCAGACAGCTTACAATTATGATTAGGCTTTCCACTCATCAGCATCTCAGCCTGATTCAATGGGCACATACTAAAACTGATGCCCTGTTGTAGGTCATGGAGAGACATGCAAATGTGAGGAATAAGGGACAAGTCTTAAGAAAGTTGAACACTATGTACTCTACTTGACAAATGGGATCTTCCTAATCCCAAACACAATCTTGCTTTGTCATCCAAAACGTAAGTAGGTAGAAACATATTCAGGTAATCAGACAGATTTTGCTTAAACCTGACTAGTTTATTTGTTGTTAAATAAAAGCTCATATTAAATTTTGATGGCAGCAATACATCTCAAAAAGAAATATAAAAGAGTTAAAAAGAACCTGAAAAAATCTAGTCAGTATAGGATGCTAGTAAACTGTTAGTACCAGTAGTGTTGCTGCCATAAACTAAAAGGAGATATTATTTTTGAATAAAACTCTAAAATATTTTTCAACATCTGAAATGTGCTTTATGTTCTATTGTGAAATATTTACATTTCACAATGTTCCAACTATTTTCAGAATTTGTAAAATATTGCAGACATATCGTCGCCTCATGCAATGTAAAAAACTCAATCAGGAAGTGGCGAGAAGAAGAAGAGGAAGCTGCCATATCGGATAACACAAAGTGGTGCAAAGACACCACTGAGTATGACAAGTTCTGAAGATAATAATGATAAGAGCTGTCATTTTAAGTTAAGATGAAGCCACAATATGTCAATACAATGCATGATAGAATCGACTGTTTCTTGTACTGTTAATTACAATGGTACGAGACTGGCTTACACAGATTACACAGATAGACAACAGTTTCATGCAAGCATTAAGGTGTTACAAATGAATTGCAATATTGGGCCCATTTTTTGTGTCAAAGTGTGGACTTACGTGGCATGATCCCTTGGCTGACCAGTTCTTCTCGTGTTCGTCTCTGCTGGAGTTTGAGCTGGAGGACTGCATGGAGACAGAGAATCCCAGAGTCAGTGATGCCACATGAACAAGATAAACACTCCACATAGATGTTTTAGCCTCCTTGCAGCAGCTGAACTGTCATGTGTGTCAATAAATGGCAGGCAGCTTTGTGACACATTTCAGTCTCTCATTTCCCTCTTCTGTACTTTTTTTTTTTTTTTTAAGCTACACAAGAGGCGGGTTCAAGGAGTGTGTAATACTCACTTCCTGTTTCTGAACTTTTGAATTTCCGTGTAGCAACTGTACATGTGCTTATGTCTGGTCAATGAAATATTTAAATAACAATAGACAATGCAAAAATAAATAAATAAATAAATAAATAATATATAACAACATGGGAAAACATGTTTGTGTATGTGTAATATAATGCCACACGTGGTTCGATTGCAGCCTAATTTCGAAACAGGAAGTTCTTACATAACAGAAAGGGCACAAAAAGAGTTTCAAGGAATACAGAGAGGGGCAAAAGGAATAGGAGGAGACTCAGAATATCTTGTGCATTGAGAAGAAAAATCATCTTAACATGTAAAAAAGTTAAAGTTTTGATAATGACAGCACATTATCAACAACAGCACTTAACTGTGAACTTCAGCTTCAAACTAATTACCGCAAATGAACTCAACATTCAGGATCTATATCTCTAATGTAGAAACAACAAGTTAAACAGACTGCAATATATTTTAGAAATGAACAGCCACCAAATATCACAAATTATGAATAAACAAGATGGTTTTGTCAAAATGCAAACAAACAAATGGATGTAATATCAGTGCCTGGGTAGAGAACAAGAGTATGATATTTAGTTTAGTTTTTAATCTTGTAATGCTCATATTTGAAAGTAGCTCTACACAACAATACAACCAGGCATTTTGTCTAAAATGTCTTACTTAATTTTTTACTTAAGTGAATGTTAATGAAATGAATGTCTTGTCAATGTAATGCGCTTCTTTGATTGGAAGGGTCTATAGTACCTCAACTGCTCTCCTAGCCACTTTTGTTTATTATCCATTATTCCATCCATTATTTGTTTTAATCTATAAAGTTCAATCCAATCAGAAGAAGCAAGTTAAACTAAATACCATTTCCACTCAGCTGAGGCTCGTGTTTATAGATCCCAGCTGCTTCCACTAAAGGTGTGTGGAAGTGTGTGGCCGGCATCAAGAGCCTATTAAGTTTTGCCAGAAACAAGCAACCAACTTTGCCAGTTAGTAAGGGTCCTTTGCTGTTGCATGATTTGTATTAAGCCTATTTACTGGGAAAAGCTGACTTACAGGTAGGAAGATCATACAACAGGCAGCATATGCAATGTCACTGTTTTGAAAAACCCAAGAAATGTTATCAACACTTAATCAAAACCACCAGATAGGCACTTCCTTCTGAGCATTTAAATCTCTATAATGGTCTACAGTAAAAAGCATTTGAGCTATGCAAATGCATACTTCTCTTTTCTTGCAAATGTAAGAGCACCATATGATAAATAAGCAGCCACAAGTCACAACAAATCCAATATGAAAAACATGCCACCAATTAAAGCCCACCCTGTTTTAGAAGATTATGGCAGGCACGGTTAATATCCCCAGAAATAGGTTGAATAGGAGGGTTTCCAGTCCACCTTAAGTCCCTAAGAAAGTAAATGGGTCTTTCTAGCCAAAAAGAGAAACTTGACTTAGAAATAGCATTAGAAAACAAGTAAAGAGTAGTAGAGGCGACAAATATGTGACTTTAAAAATTGTTTGAGGATAATTAAGTTGAATTAAATACAAAATTTGTAAGAGTCCAAAAACAGGCCCAGAGGCTTCCCAAATGTTTCTATCTCTTTAAGTTGTAAATCTGTAAGTTCAGCACCTGTTCCCTCACACTAAAACACTGACATCATTTGTGTTTGCGTGCTAGCTCATGGGTTAGTGGTACACTGTTTTAGCTGTTGCTGTATGTTATGACAAGAAGGTCTGGATAGCAACACTGCAGCTCCCATGAATCAAGCTAAATGTCATTGTTGGCTCCAAATCGCAGAAGGCCACCCCAGCTCGTCTGTTGTACTTCACTGTAGGTTAGCAGACTTTGGCTACTCTTTCTAGAAGCAATAACATGTCAGTTCACATTCAGGACGTAAACACTTGGATCTAAACATGGCCCAGCTACTTCATACACATGTCGCACGCTTGATAGATTCATTCTCCCTCGGTGACCAACACTTCGGTGACGTTCTTCAGCTTCACGTTTATGGGCAAGACCAGACACAACATCACCAACACACTTCTGCCTGTGCGTGGAATAAGATGCCATGCTACTTGGTGCCTCCAGGGACCGAGGTTTATTCTGGGAAGGAGAATCTTACACTTTTCTATCTCAGCCTCACATTCTGCTGCCTTCGCCTTTCACACAGACAGGCTGCCCGGTCACTTTACTTTCAAAATGTGAGTCCCTTTTTATACAATCCTGAGAATACACAAATGCAAGTCTAAACGCGGAAATAACAAGAAATGCAGAAGTATGTCCAAGAGAGCTGTCGAACTTTGAGATGGAGGTAGATCTGTGAGTGTCAAAATTGTAGGCCAGTATGCAGAAACCAAATACAATGTTCAGTATTAAAAGTGCAATGTAGTAAGGTAAGTCAAAACTAAAAAGAAATATTGTGTCAAGTATTGTACTATGCAACGTCAGTCTTAGACATTTAAAGCTATTTAGCTCCTGTTCCATAAATTTAGAAAAAAAGGGCAAGAAACATATTGACAAAATAAGGGTTAACTTTTGTTACTGTTATTCAAACAACTAGATGTACTAGTGTGAGTCACCATGCTGCTTCCAAACTAGCAAATTTATTTTCCCTATTGGTAGTTATATGCATTTTATCGTACACTGTTCATTACCGTTTTTGCCAGTGTAAAAAGCAATTGCTAACTGTTTGAATTTGCTAAAAGTTAGCCAACTAGAGTCTTTTTAAAACATTCGAAACATTAAATTAAGCATTGTCTTGTTACTTGGGATTTCTTGCTTGCTCTAGTGCACTGTTACAACAATGGATTAAAGTGGATGGATTAAAATATCTAATTAGAAAGTGGTATCCCTGTAAACCTTCATAACCCACTCACTGATGATATAACATGCACTGTGGGTTTAAATCAGGTTTGAAGGCCATTTTGGTTAATTTAAGAAAAGAGATGAAAAGCCAGGGCAGCTTTTAATGGGATACTAGGACAGTGCCAAAAGTGTCCCGCGCCGGCATTTAAGAGCGTAACTGAGTGAACATAGAGGAACAAGAAAAGAGACTGAAGTGAGAAACTATACTAAAGCCACAATTTAGAAAAGTCATTGTGAGAGCATGGGAACCACACACTCTTGCTAACCACTATGACAACAGCTTGAAGCATAAAGAAACTATAGAGTGCAAGTAAACTAAAAGTAATTAAGAGTTTAAAAATGGCAGACGAAGGGGTCACCAAGGCAGATGCCAAGGTTTTGGTGGCCAACTGGGCTAATCCTTCTGTGCTCATGTGTAACCCAATCTGATTAAACATGTCTGCCGCTGTCCCTAAAGACCCCCAGGCCTGCTCTAGCTATGCAAGCAACTTTAGACAGCAGAAAACACAACTAAATGCCCACCAATCTTTCAAACTTGGCAATGCTCTTGGAAAAAAGTTGCCTGTTTATGTCTCTGGTATGACTTCACCACTCAAGAAGTATCAGAGTTGATGGTAACGTCAGACCGCATCAAGTGTTGTGCATTAGTGAGAGCAGAAAGGGACCAGAGGGTAGGGACAATATAAGGTGAAGGCCACTCACTGTCTGCAGTGCTGTCCAAGGCACAGGGAGGTGACAAGCGGCACAAGTGCACAGCATACTAATGATGTTTAAGTTGAAGGGACAGAAGGCAGAGTCCAGAAAGTCTTGGCTCATGCACCTCTCATTATCTCCAGTGATGTGTAAGTAAAATTATAGCACAAAGCAGAACATAACATTTGCAAAGACAATGCTGTGTAATAGTTCCTTTCTGTTTCTAAAAGATAAGATACACTGTAACTAAGCATTAAGTAATCATTAATTTTGCTCAGAGGCCTCATTTCATCAAGTCTAGTCAAGATAACATTCCCATGCACATGTATGTATGTGGTATGCATATATAAATGTACAATATGAAAAAAGCAATGCTTTTGTATGAAGGATAAATATACTGTGCAAAGTCAAGGCTATGGTGATTGAAGGGTCTCTTTAATGAAATCATACGTTTACATAGTTTTCAGAAAGTCTGATTGCATATAAAGGTTTTATCATTACTTAACCCCTTTAGATATATTTGCATTAATTGAATTCTATTCAATACAAGTTAAAAGATGAGTTTGTTTGAGTTTGTTAAATTTCTATCTGCTTTTTAACATTTGAAAATCACAATTCTTTAAGAAGTATATTTTCCTTTTCGTATGAACGCAATGTGTAAGAATCACCCTTAAGAGTTCATCTAATGTCACTGATAAGGCTATAGAGTGGATGATATTGGCTGTTGTGGTGCTCTTGAATTTGAACTATTGCTATCATATGAGCATAGTATACTAATGTAATATAGAAAACAATATTGCTAATAAACAATTACTTGAACCAGAGTGCATGGTTTAAATAAGAGCAAACTGATAAAGGCTGAAAGTAGTAAACTTATAATACAGTTTTGAGTCAGATAGATGGTGGTACAAATTCCTCAGCAAATAGCTTCTTTGCATGTTTGTTATTTAAAGGGAATCTTAAATTTAAGTGTATTCCTGTTAAAATATGCTCAGGATTTCATGAGATGAGGAGGTTTGTTTGTACCAGTGAGCTTCGGCCAATGACATGCGCTCATTGTTACGTCATTGGTAGGTCTATATGGCTGGTCAAGATTGAATAAATGGCAACAGACAACAAATAGAAAGTGGCTAATTCGGTGAATGTCAGCTTACACAATGAAACAATTTGTTGTTGTTTAATTGAATTGTACAAAAAGTAACTACCATACTGCTCTTCAACTCTGATTTTGTTTACAATTAAATCCAATACAAACTACAAAAAGCAACTATAAGTAAATATTATCTTTTTTTCATACCAGACCTGTTAGCTCTATTTGTTTCTTCTTTTTTTTTCTTCACAGCTTACTTAGCTAATTTACTTATTTTTTGCATAGCCCTATAAACTATTTATACACAGTCATAAAGCAGTGATATGAAGGACATAAACACAAATCAGATCATGTATCTAGTCTCTCTGTAATGCTGACTGGCCCACCTTCTTTAAGACTGTGATAGACGTGTCTGTCCAGATCCATCTTCAAGGCTGCCTTCTCAAAGTCCTCTCCCATTGGAGAACAGTCCGGAGGGGAGGGCTCAAAGGACAGGCAGTGGTTAGTATCCAGCATTATTGGTGAAAATTAGGAACAATTATTTGGAGATCATTGAAGAAAGTGCTTGTTTTGAGTCCCAAATGTTGGTAAAGCTGAGTTGAGCTAGCAATGCAGGAATCTGCACCAGCTGTCCCCTTACTAAGCACGTCTCGAATGGAAGGACACAAATCTGATACAAGAAATTCCTTTAAACAAATTGGAATATCGCTGCCGCTGCCTCTCTCCTGTGTATCCAAGTCATCGATCCGTCCGACTCTCCTTCTTGTCTTCCTCACGTCTTCTTTTGCAGTGGCAGCTGGTGAGTCACGACAATAAAGAAAACCACAAGGTAAACGCCGTATATTAAAGATCCAGAGAGAAGGATATATGATGAAATTGCAGGGAGAACAAAGTGAAAAGAGGCCACTAACAGAGGCAGCAAGGACAACAGTGAGCTCAGCGGAGTGCCCAGAGAGACTGCTCTGGTTGCGGCTCCTCCTGAATCTCTTGCGCACACTTCACACACACACACTTAGCACACACACACAAGCTGCCGATAAAGTTCTCCTGCTCAGCTGTTGCCATTCATTCACTGCCACATGCAAACCTTCTCAACCTACAAACTAAAAACAACACTCGAGATGTGGTGTGAGAAGCCGATCAGTCAATTCACCTAAGAGGATCAAACGTGATGACTCAGTCTGCAGTTTTTTTATTGGACAAGGGGAAATGGCAGTAGCGACTCGGAGTGATGACCTCATTGAGCATAACCGACCTTTGTCAAAGAGCAGTCGGTAAATCTGATACAGGAGTGAATCATAGCTTTCAGACTGATTAGTGTTTACGTTTATTAGCAAAGTATACAATACATTTGATTCATACACTTAACTTTATAGTAGCATGCATATATAAAACTGTATAACATGTAAAACATAATGATTTTGCATGGAGGCTGGATATAATGTATAAAGTCTATGCAATGCCACTGTGAGGGTTGAATGTAATGAAAACATTTGTTAACTTACTAAAAGATGGTTTACAATTAGCTACAAGCTAATTGCTAAGTGGGGTTTTCATGTTTTTTTAGCCAACGGAACCAACTAGTAATTGCAAAACTACTAAAACGGCTTTAAACAAACTACTTCGCACTATTATAGGTAAAAAAGGAAATGGCAGTTCTTCCAAACAACATTTTGCCTTTAATATTCTATAGCTGAAAGTGGAAACGTTTCATATATTCACACACAATAACTCTGGTTCAGCAAAAAACTACTGCTTTACCTTTAGTTTAAATTTCTTTTAAAGTAACCCATTTTCTATTGAATTTATTTTAAATTCAGAGAAAATTGTGTTTACAATTAAATCTACATTTTTGTTTGTGGGACTCAAAATAGTTGATATAATGCTGAGCTGACAAAACTGAGCTCAAACAAACTAATTGATATACTTCGTACTATTCTGTACGGAACATTAATGAGCAGTTAAACAAAATGGCAGCTATTCCAAACAATAGTTTGGCCTCACCTTTCCATCACTACAAAATGTTAAATATAGAATCTATTTTAAGAGCATAATTTGCCAACATTAATCTAGCTTTAAACACTGACCTTCACTTTTTGCTCTCAAATCAGAAAAAAATACGTTAGTATCCGTTCTTGGCAGATGATCCCATCGAACAAAATCAACCTTGCCTGTATATTTGATATAGGAGTGAATCATTGCTTTCAGAGTAATTGATTTGGTACCTAATCACTACAGAGCCCTTTTTTACCCTTGGGGAAGTTAGGTTATTGAGAATGACATGGTAGCAACCAGACAATGTAAGGCCTTTAGCGAGAAGCATCCCAATACTTTATGCAGTGAGCAGAGTGGGGCTACCACAGAATGCTGATCGGCCCTGGCTGCTACCCCTTCTGCCTCCACCTCCCCCCTTCACTGACTCTGACTCTCTCTGTTTTTAAATAGAACAACCAGCTGGCCACAAGGGCGCTATATTCAGCTTGGTATCACCTGTGCGCCCGCAGGGTAAAGTTACTCGGCGGCCTGCAAACATACAGTATACACGCTAACTTTGGAGCCATTTCCTTTCAAATGAATCAATGTTTTATGAATGCTAAAGGAAGATTCGCTGCTTTCTATGCTATTAATAAATCAAAGGGCTGAGATACCAACACAAAAACTCAGCAGTATTATGGCCTTTATATACTACTTTATATAATACAACTAAGGTTTGCCAATACTCTTCCTCTTGCAAAAATCATAGACTACACCTTGAAATAATAGTGGCTGGTGTGTACAGTAGGTGTCTGTCTGGGTGACTGATTAAAGTCCACCTGCAGGTATGATTCAGAGTCTGGCCAGAAAGCTAACAGATGACAACATACACTGGAATTAGGATGTCGCTGCATGGGCTGGGACAATCTCAGTAACACACTGACTTCATAAAAATTCAGACCAAGAGTCTGGTCCAAGGCATTTTTCACAACGGTTTTCTCTTCTGTAGTATTTGGCCATTCTGTTACACTAGCATGTAAATGTGGAGGCTGTTGCTGTAATTTGACTTCAAAATAACAACACACTGGATTTGGGCTTTCAATTCTATTAGTCTAACTTAGTAAAGGGTCATTATTTTAGCCTTTAGCTAGTGTGTGGTGCTAATGGTTCCAATAAATATAACAGCTAAATATTGTTCTCTACCCAGGCACTAACATTACATGTATGTTGTCAATTGAGTGCCATTTACCAGAAATATCTGGTTCATGCACAAGTTTAAAGTTTTGTACATTTTGTATGTGAATACTGGATTCACATTGTCACTGTCTAAGATGTTGTTATACTGTTATACTATCACATTTGAATACTATTTGAATACAGCATAGCAATAGCAGCTGTGTGCCTTAGTGTAATTTGAGTTAGCAGAACAACTTTTGTCATCCTGGCCAACTAAAGTTACAAATCCCTCATATCAATTGTTGGAAATGAACAATACGCAATAGATTTTTATAGCTTTAATGCTGAAGTTTGTAAAGCGCAGTAAGTGCTTTAATAATGTTTTTCATGTGAATTACAGGACAGAACAGGCTTTCATCCAAAACAAGCACAAATCAGGCCCCTCGCACAGTAGTTATAAACATTACATTTTAGAGCTGTTGACCTTTAGGAAGAAAAATTAAGCGTCATAGTGCTGGCTTTTTAGAACATTCCAGTGAAGGGACTTGGACATTCTTATCTGGGCTTTCATTAAAAACAATAATGGAAATAAAAATACTAAAGAAATCTTGATCTTTGAAGCAGACAGGACACACAAAGCTATGTTCAAAATGGCAACCTTGAAGATTTCCTGTGCATAAATGTTTTGAAATCTACCCAGATGAAGCTATAACATAGGACCATTATTAATTCTGAGTTTGACTTCCAAATAGTGCTTCTTAACCAACAATAAATAAAAAAGTAGGTGGTTCCCAGTCAAAATATTTTGAAGTTTCGGCTGCACTTGTGTGCCAGGGTGACCTCAAGATACAAAATGTACCCTTGGGACGGAACAGGCCCAAAACAATCACCACGCCACATTCTCCAAACCTATCCCAAACAATTATTAGTTGTTACACACCACCACCTAATGACAAAGAACAGGTTCGGTTAAGGAAATAGGCAACATAAAATCCTTGGACCACTCCAAATCTTGAATATCGCTAGGTTGCCATGTGTTATTTAGTGTTAATTTCCTGTTTACCGATAAAACAAATGCACAAAAACAGGATTGAAAAACCACCAGGCCAAGTCTTCCCCAGGTCACAGCACCCATTAACATTCCAGCTTAAGAAACAGAAGGTGTTATTTTTCCTTCACTTCCTGGTACCCCCCACAACTAACACACCGTGGTTGCTTAGGAATTTACCAGCATTGTTTGCCATTGGCCGTGATTCAATGCTGACACAGGGAAAGGGATTTCTAATGCTAAGCTACTTTGATGACAAAACTTGGCCCCAAGGAGAAGATATTACAAAAAGACATACAGTAGGTGTAAAATCTCCATTTAGACTTCTTTTTTTTTTTTTTAGAATATATAGACATATATAGGTGAATTTGTGAATCTAAACAGTAATGTGATCTGTCTGTGTATCTTTTAAGGATTAATGTTGTACATAAGTTGGTTTATGATGAACGTCTTTTAGTCCAAAGAGAGAACCTAATGAAACATTTCTGATTAAATTCTGATTAATGTAATTTTGTGAAGCTGTATTTTATAATGTCAAAAATTACAGCTCAGACACATATAGAATAATGGCTTACCAATTTACTGCAAAGAATGAACAAACAAAATTCATAATTTAAAGGCAAAACATGCATGTATAAGAAATTGGTGACTCTAAAGTACTTGTAGCAAATACAAGTGTAAAGGATCTGTCAGTGTATGTCACAAATGACCCGAACTCAGACCATCACATAAATAAAAATGTGCGGCTAAACATTCATTCATCTTCTACTGCTAATCCTTTAAAAGTCATGAGGGCTAAAGACTATCCCAGTTGCACAGGGCATAAGATGGGGTATTTCAACAGTATTTCAACTATTTTGCGCACCATCCTTGAGAGAAATAAACTTTGGAAATAACATTTTCCCATTCATGAAAAATAGATGCATACTCAAACCAAGTGTTGCATTCATATATTTGTTGTGCATAGTCAGTAGTGAAAAAAGCCTTGTTATCATTAGGTAAACATGTGAAATCTAGCACCGCGGCACAATGTAAATACCGCTGTACTCAACTGTTTGTACCAGGAAAGGTAAACTCACTACTTGAAAGAGCTCTGCAGCCAAACACTCGGCAAGTTGCACAAGTTCTTCTGGAATATCAGTAATCCCCAGGTGACCTACAGCTGCACTGCAATAGTTGACTTGCTATATTAGAGAAGCCTGAGAAGATACATAAAAGATATAGTATACAGTCTGTCTTGTTGTATGCCTGTTTGCACAGACCGGCTCTAGAAGTAATTAAAACCATCTGCATGCTGTTAAATAAGTTTGCAGGCAAATAAAAAGACCACTGTGAGAAGTAATAAAAGTCTCTTATAGAAGGTCAAAGATTCATTGTTGTGCGACCACTGACCAGCCGCAACCTTCACCCTGTCACTTCTTCTCAATGAGAAGTCGTACAACTGAGCTGCTGTTGTGAAGAAAGTGGCATCTATGAAAGCACTGAATGAAAAACGCTGGCATTTTCCAGGTGGCAGCTGCTAGTATCTGGTTATAAGAACTCTGAGAACAGAAGAAGGGAAGGAGGGCGTGGCGGGAAATGAACAGGATTTTCATGAAGGCTGCTGGAAAAGGGCAGCCATAGAAGTGGGGTGTCCCGGCCCAGCGCTGATGGTTACAGATTGTTACATAACTGAACATCTGAAAATGATTGGAGCAATCCCCCTAACCTCATGCCCTAGTTATGGAGAAAACACTGCTTTATGTTCTTTCATGGATGGATTAAATTTCACTTCCTTAGTGCAACAGGCTGTGGGGCAGACTGGGCTGCATTAACAGCAATCTGGAGCAAGTAAGCTACACAGCAGCAGTAAAAAAACAAAAAACTAGGGCTGTGACTTTGACACGTTAATCACAATTAATTAATTACAGAGAAATTAACGCCTTAAAAAATTAACACAATTAATCGCACTTGCTATGACAACACGGAACATTTCTCAGTAACCTAGTTTATGGTGCACAGTAACCAGGGCTGGACATCCACAATGTCAAAATGCCAAATGTGAGCAGATTTCAACTCTGGCCAGATATATGCCTGTACAAGTGCACTAAAGGTAACTGTGGGGTCGAGGTTGGCCTGCCTCCGTGCAACCAGCGTACGGCGTCACTCCTTTTCTTTCACTTATAAAAGGTGCTGCTTCAAAGCGCCGCTCATCATATTTCCAATCCCATAGCTGACTGACACACACAGGAGACAGCAGTCCACTGGGTTCTGACATGAAGGATAGAGGAAACAGATCTACGAGGAGGTCACAGGCAGAGCGCAGAGGAGGAGAGAGAGAGACAGGAGAGAGGTGAGCTACATACTACAAAGTGCACAGGAGGCAGAGGTTGATGCACAAACGCTGAATCCTGCCCTGTTTGACTGCTATGTTAGTTTGAAATCAAGTTAAAATATGCCAGAACCTACAAATAAGCTCCTATATTTTTTCTGACATATAAATATTGCTATTTGATAAAAATGCAATTAATCGCAATTAATTAATTACAAAGCCTGTCATTAATTTGATCTTTTTTTTCAAAAATAAATGAAGTCATGAAGAGATTTTCAAAACATAATTACAGCTGCTCAAAAAAGCCATTTTACCTGAGACTACATTCTTCTTTGCTTTAGGTCTAGCATATTTCTTCTGGTTAACACCAAAATTTCTAAAGCTCACATGACTGCTTGGAGACAGATCACCTTGATGGATCACATTAGTCTACCATGCTAAACATCGTCAACATCTTCTGTACACTTGCCAAATTAGTCTGCTTATAGACAAACGTATTCATGGACAAACAAAACAGAACGCTTCCAGCTATGGTTGCCACAAAATTAGGCTATTATGGGTTTTCCCAAGTTGCCTTTTCCAGGTAGTAAACACACCTTCATTTCTTAACACTAACTACTGCTTCCTGGTAGAGTTGTGTTTGCCATGCAAGCCGTTTCCCGTCAGTACAAGAATTATCACGGTCTAGTGAGATAGTACTGAAGAATTTGATTATATTCTAGATTATAAGAAAAAAGGACTAGAGTGGCGGTGGTTCAATTACTCCTTAGGCTAACACCTGGATAATGCAATTTATCAGGCTGCTGCTGGACGTATACTGCCAAGCTAAAGTTGGACACTCTGACCATGATTCAAAAGACTGTCACAATGGGGTTTTGCCCTTTGCCAGCAACAGTGGCATACCATAACAGAAATTAACAAATGAGTCAAAACTAGAAGAACTTGCAGAGTGCAGTAAAATACAGTAACAGGCCATCTTCTAGTTGAGCCGCAAAGCCCTGTATGTCACAATGGTAAAGAATACACTGATGCGTTATTATTTTACCGGATGCTTATGATAGGTTTTAGCATCTTTTTCCCTAACTCAAAATGGTACAGAATCTCAAAACAAAACACAACTGTGTACATTCAAACTAAAAACTAATATTTTTTTCCTTAGCACGCCACTGATATTTCCTGAAAACATGTAAAACACAAATAACAGTGTAAACCTAGACAACATAGTCTGACTATCCTCAAAACAACCCCCTAAAAACTTATGTGAAGACAAAGAGGTGTAGGATGACCGTGAGTGTTGCAGTATGACAGCTGTGTTCTTGCTCTGGTGTGACAATGAGCTCATGGTGAGCATGTGCCATCAGTAAGAGTGGTAAACTTGTGCAACAGGCCTGGAATCTGTGGAGTCTGGTGACTGCCAATCCTATCTGTCCCCATCATTGTCATGGTGTGTCAGAAAACAACTTTGACTGTAGTATACACAAATACGATTTGAACTTTTCAATACATGAAATATATCCCATTCCACTGACTTTTACTAGATCTATGCGATAGCATGTGTATGAAACACATGTAGTTAACAGGTGAGTCACAGGCTAACAGCTTATCTATAATTCAGAAACGCAACAAGTGGGCAAGGATCTGTGTGTCTCTGTGTGACGGGTTTGAACTTGTGACAACAGGCAGTATTTAACAATGAGGAGGAACAGAAACACTTGAAAATATTTTAAAAATATGGGTCTTTAACTGTATAATAGCTGGTACATTTCCTTAACTTTCCTTGTTACTAAATAACTGAATAACTTGTTTTATAAGTTGTGTTTTCATTTCCAAGTATTGCAAATTTGACTTGTTGAAAGGAAAAATGCAAATTAGGTATATTCCCATTTTCAGAAGGGGATAACTCTACAGTGTATTGGAATGCAAGGCTGAAACAATAAGAAAAAAACAACCTGAAAATTTTTGTTTGTGGTAGTTGCCCAAATGGTAAAGTCCAGCAAAATAGACATTTTTTATTTCTCATGTCACTTATATTGATTACATCTGACTTGAACAACAGCTAGAAGCACTTGCAGGGCACGGACCTCCGCCAAGGCTCTGACTCTTCGCAATGACAATTATATGAATTCTCTTTTGGTCCATTACTGACCAATCCAATGAACAAACCAACCCATATCATTGAATATATTGTTGCTTGAGGCATGGTTTGCCTGTACGCCATAAAATGCAGGTTATTTGACAAGTGAGTGAGTATTTCAAGAGCTCTGGAAACATGAGTGGGCTTGTACCTGTGGGTGTGAGTGTTCCTGTTGCTACGAGAACATTGTGATTGTGCAGCTATTTTTTTTCTAGCTTTAGGGTACGTATCTGAGTGTTCTTCTTACTTCTCATTGTGTCCCAGGAAGGATTACCAATCAAAGATGTGGTGTTAGTGCTTGCACAAATACCTTGCTGTCAGGATGTGGTGTGTGGAAATGGAAGGTGACCAAAAGGTCTGTAAATGCATGTCCAAGTTCTGATGGTGACAGAAGTGTGAGGTGTGGATGTCCATGTGAAATGGTGA
Source organism: Bostrychus sinensis (assembly GCA_020698575.1). Classification (NCBI taxonomy): domain Eukaryota; kingdom Metazoa; phylum Chordata; class Actinopteri; order Gobiiformes; family Eleotridae; genus Bostrychus; species Bostrychus sinensis. The sequence continues at coordinate 10,021,421 of CM036260.1, read as the reverse complement.
GTCATGTTTGGGCTGTGGGTGTGCGTGGGGCGCTGGACACTGGGAGGATTTAAGCTGCTTACCAAGCCGGCCTCAGTTGCATAAAAAAAAGGGGGGAGCAGTACCATATAGGTTTTTACTGCAAGGTGTATAGGATCCATTACATGCCAAGTACCTATAGAAACATAACATTCAGACTTAAAATGCATGTCCTGTACAAACCATTGACTAAATAGGTTGCCAGTATGTCAGATTTTTTTGTCAGGCTAAGCAGCACTGAGCATGCTCCAGAGCCAGACAGGAACACACCTTGATGTAAACAAACAACAATATATATGAATGGTTCTCATTCATGTCTTATTGTTGGTACCAAAAGATGGAAGCATGGTTCTCCTACTTTCATCCCCTTCCCAAATAAAAATAAAAAAGATTGATGATACCTCACTTAATCCTTGTAGTGTTTATAGTGTGTCTCTAGATGATTAGATTACATTTGCTTGCAAGGATTTGTTCTTTAATGGAATGTGTTGTTACGTAAATGTTCATATATTCCATTTTGTACTTTGTAGCCCGGCAATAAATTATCCTCAGCATGACATCTTTCCTTCTGAAGAAACGTACAGCTGGACTGTGTTTGCTGCAGCTGTGTGTTTGGTTTACATTAAGACCTCCTTTTTCTTTCTACACTACGGTACTTTTAACAGTATTATCTACCACTCTTCTTCCATTTCTTCCCCTTCTCCTCTCCTCTGTCCTGCCATTTGTCATCCCTCTATCTCATTCTTCTAGCACTGATCTCCCTCCTACTCTGAGGCTAACAGAGGGCTCTGGGGCCTCTGCTGTTGGCAGCCACCCAACATGTTACATAACGGCAGCATGTAGCTCCCTGAATCACTGCTAGCTTCAGTTAGCCAAGCCGGAGCTACGTGTTTGTGCATTAATACAATCTCAGACCAATGCAATTACCTAATTAAATCTACAGCTTGTTGTTCAGATAGTGGGTTGGTGCTTTCCTACTATTGTTGCCACCATCATGACACAGATTTATTGTTGAGGATAAAGTTGACGTTTTGTTTCAGGGTAGAAATGAACAGGACCTGTATTTACAAGCTTGTATAATTTACCGAGCAAGGACTGAGCATTGGATGTTTTAACTGAAGCCACTCGCTCCTAACCCATGGTAAGATTTGTATTCGTGGCACACTCACTGCAGTTCATAAGTGGGTGAAGGTGCATTAATAAGATGAATTCAAACGTGCACACTGCCTCCAGACTCAGGCTGTCTTACAGCATTATCAATTATAAAGTCTGCAGCAGCCGAAGAAGTCTATGCGATGGTTTGGAACAATCTGTTCTGAATGAAAGGACTGGGTTACATCCTCTAAAAGATGGAGGAGGGTCTGTGACGCCTCTAACCAACTTTCTGTGAATTCAAGTTTCTGAGGCTGGGATAAGTCTTGTCTCCTGTTTGGATTCCATAGTCATGGCCCCTGGACACGCTTTCAAAAAAGCACTGATTAGAAACTTGACAACTGATTTTAGCAATGGCAGCTGGCTACCACTTTCAAAGAAAAAAACTCAATTTAAAGCTGAGCATGATGATGTGAAAAGACAATACATTTCATTTTATAGATAACAAACAAATAGTTACCATCTTACAACTTTTGTAAAAACGAAAGGTATGCATGCTTGTCCTTACAGGTCCCCTAAAAGGAATAATTAACATTTGCAAAAAATATACCTTACAGCAATTTGCCTGACATCAGCTCAAATTCAAGTTTCAATACCCTAGAAAAGTATCAAATGCATTATGTGCACAGTTGATTACTTCTTTTTTCAATTAGTATTTGCAGTCCCAACTAAATAAAACTGTTTTACAATACAACTCTTTTTTTTCCTAATGTTTTGCAACTAAAAACTTTAGCTCTAATGCGAGCTATGACTTACTAAGTCAATGTATTCCAAGTGTATTTAACAAACTGCAGCGCAAACACAAGAAACATGAAACTGCTATGCTAATACTAGTTTAATTTCATGCTTGTATCAAGTGCTCTCACCAAACCTGAAGTCAACATATCCAAGTTTATGTTCTGCTCTGAAAGTAAACATTCACAACCAAACACATGCAATGTAGAAGAGAACTATTGACTTTACCTGAGAGGATGGTCATATCCCTCTGCACCATGCTCAGCTGTCACTCTTCCCAAGACTAGTCTCTCATTGTCCCGGCACAAGCAGGAGGACAACACAGCAGTGTAAGAACACTGAGGAAACGTCCAGCTACCTCCTACAACCTTTCCTCTCACCGGCAGCAGGCACTCCACAGGTTGCACAGTACCTCGCATTCCCTACCTCTGGAGTGTCTGTCTGCAAGTGTGAGCACGCCCCGGCTCAGAGGGCGGTGCAGGTCCTGGGCTCTTAATGCTGCTGGGACAACAACAAAGTCCACCCAAAGGTCCCAATGTCTTCACAACAACACCGTGGCGTTCTTCTTTAACACATAAACTTTGCCTTTGTCTGTGTTCACTTTTTCATTCAGAAGTCAAAAGAAGGCTTGCCTCAAGTAGAACACACCCAGCTCTTCATTGCTTTTCATTTTCCCTCGCTTTCCTTCTGTTCCCTCTTTGAGAAGTTATGCAATACTGCCATTTCAGACATGACCTCCCCCTCCTCTCCTTTTCCTCCTTCTTCTTGTCGTGCAGCCCACACTCCTACACTCCAGCTTATCCACCTTCAAGTGTGCAGACGTCTCACGACATTGTGCCATGGCCACATTGTTGATAAATTGTTCAGCTTTGTGTGAAAAAAAAACCCTCAACTGACACAAACTCTATAGCGGTCCTTGACATCTGCCTCTAATCCCCATCCTGAAAAACATGTCAGCGTTCTGTATATGCAATCCCTTAACAGTTCAGGCAGTACAGAGGAAGCCACACTGTAATAAACACATTGCATAACCAGGTGACTGATGTTAAACTTTGATAAGCACCATTATGTGGGCATTCTGTCTCTGTCACAAGTGATATACACATACGCCTATGGAAATGCACAAATGGTCACATGCGGAATATCTCTGCAGTGTTCTGAGGCATCCTAATGCAGCACTGCCTGCAGCAACATGTCTTCAGCTGGGTAAAAGTTTGTAAGGAGCAGGCCTGTTGGGAGTGGTGGCCCCAGGTTGTCAGAGAATTAGTTTCTTTCCTTTTGTGTGTATGTGAAGTACGCATGTGATAAGTATCCACATGAAAATCTTTAACACTGACATGCTTATATTTATCCAAGAACATATATCAAACTCAAAAGTCCAAATCTTTGCAGACATGTAGTTTTGACATTCCAAAACCTTCTGAGGCCAACAAAGTCACTGTTTTATTCACCAGATCACCGTTTTATGTGATAATGACTGCTTTGTTTAAAATTGTGCATAGAAAGTAATTCAGGTTTGAGCACTCACTGTTTTATTCATGAACAGTTGCTTGTTTTCATGAAAAGTCAGTTTATTCATCAACTGTTTTATTCAGCAAAAGTTCGCCTGTTTTATTCAATATTGGTTACTATTATTTTAAAGCAGGGGAGTAGTGTACAGAAAGACATATGGTACTGGTATGATATTAGCTTAAAATTTTCAGCAGTTACTAATTAATAGTTAATTTAATTTAATTATAGATAGAATGGTAAAGCATTAAGAGGGTCTGCAAACATTTATAAAAAAATAAAACCATAGGGGACAAATGCAGATGTTGAGTTGTTCTCAAAGTAAAATATTTATTCTGGCTACAATTCTTCTAAATGAATACAGTCCCTTAATGGATTTTTAACACTGTTTAACTGGTTGGGTTGTTTTCACTGGTCTATTCACTCTGCCACATCAACAAGAGATTTGAGAGAAAGTTTGTTTTGAATAGATACTTTTCATTTGAGTAATACCTCTCAGGCATCACAATGCCTAATATGAAATTTGATTCAATAATTTCAACGTTTAAATAGAGAAAGACTAGCCAATCATAACAAACACTCATTCGCTGCCACTGTTTTTCTTATGAACTATAAATCATTTACCCTGCCAAACCCTACTTTACCTACCTCTCACATTAAATGAACCTGAGGTCAGCTAACCATTTCTCCAATATAAAACAGGAGGAAACACCTGTTAGGAACAATGGCCGGTCCTGATAACGCAAGGTGTGTGTGTGATGGCCCATTCACTGATAACTTAACGGTAGTAGTAGTTTAACTCCCCACTGTAAAAGACTCCACACTACTTTATTAAGTGAATGTCAATAAAATGTAAATGGTTATGATCCCCACTGTTATTAAAATGATTCTTAGTAAATGTTATTACAGCTCTTCTGGAAAATTAGGGGTTTGCTTTTTATTACAATGATGTAATAAGTTCAAACACAGGAAGCAACATCAAAACAGGCTTTATAAGCTCTAAAAGACAGATGGCGAAATCTACCTGGCACACATTGATGTTTGGAAGCAAAACAAAACACTAACAACAAACTGCATTCAACTGCACCGCAAGTAATGAGTAATAATATAATGATGCTTACAGCTCACTGACTGCTCCTTCGCCCATAATGCAAACAGAAAAAAATGATAAGTATTACAAATATGTTTTTGTGCCCTGTGGCTAATCCCCAATCGAATAAAACTATTGTAAACTTTTAAAAAAAGCTGATTGACATGTAAGAAGTTTTGAACCGCCATAAAAGATAAGCAATAATCAAACTACATTCTGACTGTTGTTTAATAGCACTAATTAAGTTCCTTTGGCAATGTAAAACTAACCAAACCGGATACATAAATGCAACAAGGTCGCTCGCTTCATCTTTATTATAAGCCGGAGGAAAGCGTGCCACATCCCCTGTGGTCTGTAAGCTGCTTCCAGACCTCCACAGTCTGTAAATCCACACAGTGAACATGTAGCCTCAATGTGTAGACAGCTCTCTGCCAGAGGCCCACACTCTAATCTACTCAAACAGCAGGTCAGCCACGACAAGCCAATTACTGGAGCCACATAGCAGCTTCTTCTGTAGTATAGTAGTATGCATGCACTGAATGTGTGCCATAGCATCTCCATCTATATCCACTAACCAAGAACATACAGACAAGACCATCAATTCACTTGTTCTCTCGCAATAAGTGTTTTTCCACTTTCGGCTTGACTTTGACTTATGTAACATGTTCTTCGCGAATACCGTCAAAGCTTGGAGACATTTATGTTGGAGATAGTCCACCTCTGAAAAGGGATAGGAAGTTCAGAGCCAAAATCTTCACGTCAGCTGGAAACAACAAAACTATGAGCTATAATTGTGCAAAGTGAAAGGGCAGCGTTTATCTGTTATATCTCTGCAATAAATGTCAGCACCATATCAACACACCACTGAAAAACTTGAACATCACTTGCACGTTTTAAGTGGGTTTTGACTGCAGTCAGATGTTGCTGTTGTTTTTTTTTAACCTAACATAAGCAGAGTTTCCTACCTATTTACATTGAGTGGATGGGGGTAAAATATTAATATAATTTCAGTTATAAATAAATACTAAGGTAGGGCTGGGCGGTATGACCTAAAATTCATATCACGATATAAATCAAATTCCTTCAAGGTAACGGTATTTATTGCGGTATGATTTTAAGGTTGAAAATTATAATAAAAAGCACAGATATAATATAATTTTTAGAGCATTTATTGCTTAGAAATTAGTACCCTTTAAATTAGTACCCTTTAAACCTGCTGCGCTCCACTGTATAGAAAGGGATCATATCTTTGCACAAATACGTTGTGATGGCTCTTGTTATGTCACTCCATCGCTTTCTCTTTCGGTCATAAGCTGTACTCTTTGAAAAAGCTTGTGCAATGGAAGTCTGCTGTCGGGTAGCGGGGGAAACTTTTTTGTTCCCCCCTTGTTGTTTGACCGAGCGGGTGTTTGAGCCGAGGGCAGCCTCTGGCTCTATGCATACTCAAGCACGTGCTTCGTCTTCAAATTTTAAAACAAATTGCTCGTATTTCCTTTGTTTGCAGTCACCGTCACTCGGCACATCTTGCAAAGTAATGTTTTTTGTTCAACATCCGATCTTTTAAACCCAAACCGATTCCAAATCACGGACGGAGCACCGTTTTTTTGACCAACTCCTCCGGCTCAGCGGTCTCTGTGCTTGTAGCCATGTTGAGGCAAGTGAGATGACGTCATCGACGATGGAGCGCAAATCTCTACCGTAGGCCAAATTTATATAATTTCTACCGTATACTGCATATACCCCGCAGCCCTATACTAAGGTCACACTCATTGCATGACATTAGTATTTATCCTAAACCTAAATCTTTAACATTAACATACTCATCAAAAGCAAGGGAGTGGTGTATACAATAGAAACTCAAATAAATAAATAAATAAAAACAGCTGCTCTGTTTTATTCACTACAATGCAACACCCTGTTTGATTCACCATTAGCTAAATTTAAAAAATCTATTTAGTCCAATATAACAACTGTTGCCCTAAAGAGCTTTATCAACTGATCAAGGCAACATCCCCTGGGCTTACATCCTTTATTAGATACGCTGTAAGGGAAAATTCAGTCGATCTGTTTTATTCATTTACAGCATTGTTTTTCCCAAATATGTTTTATGTAGCCAAAAATCACACAAATCCTTATTCGCTTTACAAACAAACTGTACAAGACAACAAGCCTTGTCCTTACTGTTAGTGTTTTTTAGAGTCATAGTTTTTTTTTTTTTTTTTTTTTTTTTAATCAGGTCAGCAAAAGACGAGGGATGTGGCAAATAAACAACCTACCGCTCTTGCGTTCCTTTAGGGGGAGTAGCTTGGAGGCGGGCTGAAGGGACAGTTCCTGCAGTTCATTGGTCACCGCCTCGCTCTGCGGACTCGGGGCCGACCCTGGAGTCCCGGTGACTTCCATGCCGCTGGAACTTGACTCCTCCTCTTTCTGTGGATGTACCGTTGCCATAGTGACAGACAGGCAGACCTGTAGTCAGAATATGTATATAAAACACATTCAGATTCGCATTGAAAGGAAGGATCCTTATAATGCGTCTAACGACGAGTGCGAGTAACTACCCAAAGCACTTAGTAAGATTTTCCTGACTGTAAAGCAGCTCCATTACTGTTTTATGCCTCCGTCAGTGTATTTCTCTCTCACTCACACAACACAAGCTGAGAATAAGGAAGAATGCAAGACTGGAGACTAAAGGATTAAATCAGCCATTAGAAAAGAATTTGCATGTTTGAACTTTTACTACTGTTGCTGTGGCCGCTGCTTTAGAAATATTGTGACTTTCACTAAAGCAGTGGTATTTCCCAACAATAGCAACTTGCTGTCAGAACAAGTTATTTAACTGAGGGGGTAGAACAAGGTGTTTATGAATGTCTGTCTGCTATATGTAAATCATGTGGCAGCAAGCCAACTGTCCTCTAGGGGAGAAAATGAGCTCAAGTTTGGGTTATTATGTCCTTAAATGTCATTACATCAAGAAAAGACAGAACTTTTACTTGCTTTGAGGAAAAAATAAAGTGGAAAATATACCTCAATTTATCAAAGTAAAAATGCCTAAAATGGCTCTGGAGTTGGTACATGTAAAAATAGTGCAAAAGGTAAATAATGGTATCATTATAGTCACTTTAGATCATGCCAAAGACTTTCAAGTACGATTAAAACCTTTCAATTGATGATGTGAAAATTCAGAGCATTTTCACACAACGGTCTCAGTGGGAATCTGGCCCATTCCTTCTGGCAGAACTTGAATAACTGGGACAGGTTTGTCAACCAACTCGCTTTTTCAGTTCAATAAACAAATGTTTGGCTTTGGGTCTAGGATTTCTGATGGCCTAACACTGACTTTGCAGGCCTTAAGCTGTGTTGTGACTGTTTTATTACATTTAGGAAACTTATTACCTCTGGTAGCATTTGTGTACCAAATACATTTTGATATACTTTTCACTTTCTCACTACACAGCTTCCCTTAATACCCAAATATTCCCGTACTGACAGAATTGACAGAAGCCCTAAGGTAAAGCAAAGTCAAACTTAGTACACTTTCTAAAATTTGTTTTAATGTATGCGGGTTGCATTTACCTAACCCTCCATAAAGCATATCTGACAGACTACAAAAAGCCTGGCGAAACATGTTTTATGAAACCTTTATGAAACATTGCAGTCAGTGCACTGTGTGGGCCTTCTAACTTGGCAGCAAATCAGTGATGGATGTTTATAAAGGCACGGGCTCTGCTGAGTGGTTTGTTCATCTCTGTTTTGCACGCTCTGCAAATATGTGTTTTCGAGCCGTGGGGTTCTGATGGGGAATCTGTCATTATGGCACAGCAGGCCAGAAAACCATGACACAGTGTTGTCTGAGATGTCATTTTTCTCCTCTCAAAATCAAATGTTGCCACAAACATGTTTGCTAACCACATAACATACTAAGTGTTGTCCCTGGCTTTATACTTTGGGAAATGCACTTTTCCAGGGCTTGTAAGTAATAATTTATTGAATGTTGTTTAAAGGAAAACAATCGTGCTCCAATATGTAGCACATATAATCATCCAAGCGATTATGTCATGAAATTGTGCTGTTGCAGGTCAGGGCATGTTTGCTGGTCTAGTCTGCTGATCTAATTGACCTACAATGACAGTTCAAGTAGAAAACTCATTCAAGCATGAACCTCGATGTTTATGATGACCTTAATAACCAGAGTGATGAATACCCTGTTACATGAAAAAAACATGTGAATGCAATATTAGAATCAACACTGTTAACTATTATATCTGATGACACGCATAGGATGTCACAATTGCAACAGCTGTGTGTGCTGTTGTTAAGCTGTACCTAATAACATCTTTAATAAATAATATTACACACATTTCCAAGAGGCTGATGTTCAGAGTCAGACATGCAATACATATTGTTTAGGCACAAACCATTAAAGCAATTCAACATTCCTCCCTACAGGCCCACACTAGCCTTCAGATATCTATAGCAATTACACAGGTGAGAAGCCTGTGCAACACCCCCAGTCCCTGACAGACAGGTCTTTTATTCAACCTCAGACACAGAAAACCTTATACCAGTAACAACACGCCTTTTCTATTATAGTTGATGGGGGTGTCCCACAAGGCTTTAAACTTGGTATATCAGATGTTGTTTTGATTTGGTAGGCTTATGGTAGGCTTACCTGTGTTCCTAAATGTTGCAGGGGCGTTTTCCCATTTCAGCAGGAAAAGAGTTCGAGTAGTTCTGGCAAAAACACACAATAAAGTTGGATGTTACAAACCCAGAACAACTTGGTACAAATCCAAGCCTTTTTTGCACGAGGTCACTGGATGGATTAAGATAAAAAGCCCAACAAAACGTGACGTGGTATGCCTCACTGAAATGATATATTTTAAAACCAGAAAACGGTTGGAGAAGCTAAAAACCAGAGCTGAGAAGTCCGTGTCACAGGAGGCCTGTCCACAGATGTCATGGGGCACCAGCTCACAGCTGTCACTGTCCAAAACAGTCTGAAATGCTAAGCTATTGTTAGCCTGTCTGGGTGGGAACTAACCCAAATACTCCAAACACCACTCAGAGTGAGAAACAATTTTGCAGCTATATACACACACAATGTCAACAAAACATGTTAGTACCCATATAATAGCACAGTTCACAGTATTACTTGCAAACGTAAACACATTTGGCATCCCTTGTGTTACTGACAGTTTGCACCACACTGTCTAAGTACGCTAGCTAGGTTCTGTTAGCATGGTTAGCTATGCATTCCCGTTAACCAAGAGCCGACTATTTACGTTAGCTTTTTGCTAATCTATCTGGGGTTATGCATTCAGTGTGCTCTCTAATGCTATGGTGGTGTCTAGTAAAAGTATGTAATAGCGCTTACGCTTCATGGTCGCCTCTTGAGTGTTGTGTATGACGGGATAAACAGCTTTGGCATCACACCGCTACTCCCGAATCACAAAGGAAACTTTAACCGGAAAACCCTCCTCTGCGTGGGAAGCACAGCCGCCAGACACCAGTTTAGAAATGATTACTCCTTTACTGACGATACTCTTCTGTTACAGCAGAGTCCTAATTGGGCTTGTAAGCTAGAATGTATTCCCCGTTGCACATTCAAACGCGTGGGACAGATTTTGTTAATTTTATGTGGAGCATACGAGAACAGCATCTTACATGTGAAACGTGTATACCACTCCGACTTTGTCTCCATCTAGTGGGCAAAAGAACAACTACACCCTTCTCTTGATATGGGTTTGGTAAGTTAATCGTATCTGCGTATCTGAGAATTTATATGGTGCAAATGCATGTTATACAATTACAGATCTCCAATGGATTGCAACTTTTAAGACATTGTTAAGACAGATTTTTGCAATGTAAATCTTTGTACTGTAACATTCCACTTAGAAATGGATGTTCTGTCCCCAACAGCCGACATCCTGGGAGATACCTTTGGAAGGCACAAAAAAACGAAACTCCACACCAAGTCATGGTGTAGTGAAGTCTCCCAGACTGTACTTACATACAGTGGTAGACAGTAACTAGATACTTTTACTCAAGTAAATTATTTAAGTTTTTTTTTTGTGAAGAAAATGCATTTTTGTCCTCTGTGGTGTAGTGGGTAGCACGTTTGACTTGCAATGAAAAGAAGAAGAAGAAGAAGAAGAAGATTTTGCAAAACCATTAAAATGTACCTCTTTACATAAGTAAATTTTATACTCAATACTTTTTTACTTTTCCTGAAGTAAAATTTATGTTGGTACTTTTATTTCTACTTGAGTAATATTATTTTTGAAGTAACAGTACTTTTACTTGAGTACAGTTTTTGAGTACTCTGTCTACCACAGCTTACATGCCAGCACGGAAAACACACTTATTGGTTAATATTTAGTCAAATACAAACCATGTTTTTTCATGGCTGTCTTGCCACTTGTTAATTTTTGATGTGAGTTTGACGTGTATATAATCTCTAAAAACTATCATGGTCTTAATATTTGGGTGCGTTTTTATAAGTTTCTATAAATGAAGGACGAATAATAGTGGCTAGAGTGTCTCCGATGTTTTTTTGTTTTCAGTTTGACAGCTAAAGCTATTGGTTAAACGCCTGTGGCTACGACGCTACGGCAAGCGAGGAGGGTCTGTCCCGTTAAAGCCTCTCGTTTCTAGTGCTAAGACTTGAACGGGCGGCTGCTGCCGAGCAACGACCATGTCTGAGCAGGAGTCCCTGAGGTGCTCCAGCGCCAGAAACCGGGGAGGCGTACAGCGGGTCGAAGGAAAGCTTCGAGCGAGCGTAGAAAAGGGGGATTATTATGAAGCACATCAGATGTACAGGACTTTATTTTTTAGGTAAGACTCCTTTTTATGTTTATGGATTTTGGTTGGCTACGAGGCCTACCTGTTCGAGATCATTCTGCTGTCAACCTTGCTTTTAAAGTAGCGGTTTATGATTGGTTGAATTGCACCAGAGTCCCGCCCACCTAACTTAGACGGGATTGTTTATTAGTTAGCCCCGATGTCTATCACAGCCACAAAACGATAACTAAAATCGACCTGCTAGTTAGCCAACTAGTATGTAGCAGTAACGCTAACAACGACAGCGCCCATTACGTATTATATTGACGATGCTTCATAAAGCCATTTCACTGTTCGCACCAAAAAATACCTGACACTGTGGTGTACGTGTTTGTTTAGCCCCATGTCTTTTTACATCGTGGCTGTTGGTGCTGTCCAGCTGTGTTAGCCTTTAGCGAGTTAGCTAGACCTACTGCACCGCGACAGACTGTCACACTGTGGGATAGACATGTCTCTACACTTTATACAGTTATATTAAATCTTACCCTTATTCCCTGCTTAATCAAGGTTTCTAAATTGCGCGATGGTTATTAAATTTAAATGCTTTAAATTTATCAATTGTGCTTGCGCTGTTTTTTTTTTTAATCTTATTTGAATGCTAGGTTGGTTTGGGAAAATTTCATTTTTAAAACGTATTTTTGACTTCTAATTGAACCTCAGACGTACGTAGCCTATATATTGCAAGTTTAATGTTTTAAAGCTACCACTCCCTGTCTTCTTACAGGTACATGTCACAGGCAAAACATGCAGAGGCCAAAGAACTGATGTACAATGGTGCTCTGCTCTTCTTCAGCTATAACCAGGTATAATGTACACTGGGCTGACTACAATTGCTGCCAAGTTTACTATGGGCATGACCACAACTTATTGCTTACTTGTATGTGCAGCAAAACAGTGCAGCTGATTTGTCTATGCTGGTTCTGGAAGTGTTGGAGAAATCAGAGACAAAAGTTGAAGATGAAATTTTAGGTAAGTTAAACCCAGAGGTGGAAAGGGTACAGACATTTTGTACTTAAGCATAAGTACTGTTATATGACACATGTAACACTCAATTACAAGCAAAAGGGCTAGTGTTAAAAATGTAAAAGTGAAAATGACTCATGACTCACTCAAAATACTTATGAGTACAAGTTACTTTTTAGCCATTGATGTTCAATGGTGTATTGAAATCTAACATGACTTCATCTCTGGGCCAGACCAAATGCCCTTTGACAATAGCCATTATATAATTCAGTCAAACATAGGACTATTTACAATATAAACAAAAGTAAGTGGTTTTATGAGGGGCTAAAACTAAGACTACACTAGAAATGATCAACAGAGAACAGGGGACTCAAGTCAGAAAACTCAGTAATTTTTTAGCAAAGCAGATTACAGATTACATGGCTTGAATAAGTAAAACTACAGCCTTTAAAACGTACTCAAAAATCACAAATTAACTTAATAAATCGATTCAGGTACAGTAATTTGAGTATTTGTAATTCATTATTTCATCTGGGTAAAACCTATGTAAGACATGCCGGTAAAATAACCCTTGTTTTAAACTTGTGTTTTTCTTGCTTTCTTATTTTTTTTCCTGGGTTGTGTTTTGCTAAACAGAACAATTGGCTAAGCTGTTCAGTCTGATGGATCAGAACTCTCCAGAGAGAGTAGCATTTGTATCCAGAGCATTGAAATGGTCCACAGGAGGGTCAAGCAAGTTGGGTCACCCCAAACTACACCAGCTCCTGGCTGTTACTTTGTGGAAAGGTAACAAAACCAGTCTCTATAGTGTTACATATGTGAAATATCAATCTTTGATTAGATGAGATGGATCGCTTCTGTGTTTTCAGAACAAAACTACAGCGAGTCTCGTTATCACTTCTTGCATTCGTCTGATGGGGAGGGGTGTGCCCTGATGCTGGTGGAGTACTCTGCTTCAAGAGGCTTCCGCAGTGAGGTGGACATGTTTGTGGCGCAGGCCGTCCTACAGTGAGTGAACCCTGTTCTTAAGAACTATGCTTGTTAGATAAATAATACTGTACAGCGGGTTGGCTAAGTGTGGATTAATTACAGACTACGGTAGAATATGCAGTTGAAGGCACTATTGATTCTGTTACCTGCAGGCCTATCTATTTTCTGTCTTTCAGCAGTTTTTTTTTTTTCTAGAGTCTTTTATGTGGCTGTGGCTGTGCTCGGTTATCTTTGCTATTTATTGTCATGTTCTGTCTTTGTTTTAAAAGTCTCAGATCTATTTCTGTTTTTTGCTTGTGAAAACTCAACCCCTGCAGGTTCCTCTGCTTAAAGAACAAAAACAGTGCTTCCGTGGTGTTCAGCACATACACAGAGAAACACCCGTCCATAGAGAAAGGTCCTCCCTTCGTCCAGCCTCTTCTAAACTTTATCTGGTTTCTGCTGCTGGCAGTGGAAGGGTAAGCAATATATAAATGCTTTGGGTGTGTCTTTATATATAATAATAATAATAATAATAATAATAATATATAATAATATATATATATTATATATATATTATATATATATATATATATATATATATATATATATATATATATATATATATATAAAAATTTTTCTGTTAACCTTTAATCCATTAGCTTATCCAGTAGCTAATAAGATCATTACAGTAGCTCCCTTTTAATACCATAGCAGTCCATTCTGTTTCAATATTAAAAGAAACCAAAGTCATATACAGTTTGCTCTAAAATCCAGTGTTGGCTGTGCATGATTCATATGAGAGTGTAGAGCCTTTGTTCACTGTTATTGCTGTGTTCTTTCTTCCAGGGGTAAATTAACAGTTTTCACAGTGTTATGTGAGCAATATCAGCCTTCCCTGAAGAGGGATCCCATGTATAATGAAGTAAGTGTTAACACACACACTTAAAATGAGAGAGAATTATTGTAACCAAAAAAGCATTATTAGAACGTGATGAGTTAATGTGCCCTACAGGCTTTATTCATTAATACGTTCTCCTATATTTTCTCAGTATCTCGACAGAATAGGACAGCTATTTTTTGGTGTTCCACCAAAACAGTCGCCATCATATGGTGGATTGCTAGGTAAGAGCAACATCATGATCACTCAAAGTATTTAAAATAATCACTGCTTACAATAGGAAAAAACATTGTCCTCTTTCAAAGAAAGTGTTAAAATGATCTGAAGTGTGCTAAAAGTTGTTTCGTGGCAGTTTTCCAAATCTGTTGACAAATTCTCCATTAAAGTCCACACACGTGGATCACACAAAGTATTTAATTTAGTATTTGGTATTTATACAAAAGTATTCACAATACTGTGCTTACAATAATCTTCATTAGTTGACAAATGAACAGTCCACATGTGTGGACAAATTGATCATAAATGTCCACACATATTGCCACTGTAAGAAGGTGCTAATGATAGAGTTGCTGTTTTCTAGGAAACCTGCTAAACAGCCTGATGGGATCTGGAGAAGAGGATGATGTGGCTGAAGAAGCACAGGAGGACAGTAGCCCAATAGAATTGGACTGAGACCACAGCCGAGAAACACAAGTACATACAAAACACAAAAAAGGAATAGGGGACTACTGCCTCTCTGTTTTACCTCTATAGCGGGTGGGCTGAGGCCATGGCTCGCAATTTCAGAGGCTGTTCCACTTCTCAACGTCCCACCATTTGCTCACCAATCAGAACAAGAATCCTGTCCAAATGCCCAACTGAGCACTGCCTGGACTACGCCAAACTGCAAACACACCCATTCTTCTCACTAATTGTATGCTTTATGAGCTGAGGTCTCCTGCTCTCTTTGGGTTTTAACCAAGAGAGATGAAACTGTTGAAGTGAGACCGTGCCGCTGGAGAGGAGTGGAAGCCGTAAGAGTGAGGCTGTTTATGGCACCATTGTGAGAGGGGCTCAGTCAGCTCACTACCATAACACTTCTATATCGTTTTGCCCACAGCCACATTGTGCAAGATTAATTACAGCCAGCAGTGAAGGTGCTGTTGGCAACTTAGTTTTCAGTTGTTTTCTTCTTTCATTAGTACTTAAATTAAATCTAACTAGGCAAAGGCACTTCTTTTATATCTCCTAAGTTATAACCAAACACCACTCTGCATTTCATTTTATCTAGTTTTCTACACATCATAATAGTGATAGTCATTTCAGCCTTGTAACCATTTGTCTGTAAATGTCTCCCCTTTCAAACTGCTGCTGAGCGTGTTTGCATTTTTCTGAGAATTCGTGTAGGTTTTTTTTTTTTTAACAGCTATAAGAAGTAACCTAATCTAGCACTTAAGTTGCTGGTTGTTGCCTGTAGATGCCTGTCTGTGTCCGGTCTATTTAAAAAGAAAGTCAGGTCTGATGTGGACACTGAGAAAAGCTGTTGATATTGGAGTGAATCTGACTTTGCATGTTATAAAAACAGTTTTCTTGCTTCGTCTTGCTTTTTTTGTTTTTTTTCTATTTTCCATCTGAATATATTTCTCTTGTAGGCGGATCAACAATTAACCTACAAAAGTCAGTGTTTGTCCGTCTTTTAACTTTCAATACGATCTCAGTAATAGGTCAGGCTCTTGTTTTAAAATTTGCAGTTGTGCAAATGTGCTCAAAATAATCATAGACTTACTTGTGCTAGAGGACTACTAAAGCAGTCTTCCAGTTTGGAGAAACTCTTACATTTTCTGTGATGCTGTTTGTGGGATTGAGGATGTATAAATGATATTAAATAAAATTAATGAAATAATGTGGAAATTATGATATACGAAAAAAAATCGTCAGAATAGCAATAGTTGAACATTTTACTCAATTGGTTTGTAAGTGAATGTATCTGTTTGACATATTGCTGTTGGGAAATGTACTAGCTCCGCCAAGGCATGAGTAAATTAAAATGAATTAGTTGTTCCTTTACAGACTTCCTGTGGCTGTAGTTGGTATATTTGCCTCTATCCCACAATGGTACACAGTCTTTTAAAAAACTCTTATATCTACACAGTGTTTTTTGGTCCAGGCTATACTAATCCTTACCTTTGAAACTTTCTGATCTTTCCTGAAAATTTCATCAAAATCCAACCTTTACAAGTTATTTTGCTATCAAACCAACAATTTCCAGAAGCTAGTTTTGAAGAATGTTATTTTAACTCTAGCAGTATTGTCACATGAAATATACAGTACTCCTATACAATATGGTCTACTATTTAAAGGGAAACTCGACATTAATGTCCGTTACATGAAGTTTTCCAAAGATTTCACAACGCACATACGCTGCTGTTTTTATTTACTTCATAAGGGCAGAAAATGGTGACAAAAATACCTTTTGCATAAAGTTTTGTTCATCCACCTTTGATTATCTGTTAAAATAGGTGTGTGACCAAAAGCCTGTTTGTCAGTGAACATCACCGCAGCTTTTTTATTATTGAAATGTTTGGTTTTTTTTTGTTTTTTTTTTTGAGAATAAAAGAGGGACTGTTTGCCTTTGCAATGATTCACTAATTCAGTAAATAAATAACCAAGAGTTTGAGAATGTCTTAAAAACAATTTTGTTCAGTTTTTTTATTTCAACATTTAGTATAGTGGCAGAGATTTTCAGATGCAAAGAGTTTGTGCAAATTCAAGATACAGAAGTTAGTCCTTTAATTTAAAGACCAGAAAGTCAGGTTTATGAGCAGCCAGGTCAGCCATACCCATTTAATGTGAAAGTTAAAATGGGTTTTCTTTTCCCTAACATTCAAGCTGCTTTCCACAGACTTTGTACAAACCAACCAATTTTAAACACTGATGTGATGACGACGTATTAGAGCAGCCAAAGCTATACATAAACATTAACTTGTGTTAGTAAAACAGCTTTCACTACCTGTTTTTCACCAATTTAGTATGCCGTCTTGTGATTGAAAGATCTGATGACATGCAATCTGTCACATGGAATGCCAAAACCATACAGCCAGTCCTATCCATAGATATTGTAGTTGTTAATGTGCCTATAATAAATAATTTATGATGGATTGTGCCTTAATTCAAATACCGTTTCACCAGTAACTTTCATTTGTTTCTCCATAACTTGCCACCAAATTACCATGACCAAAGATGATTTCATTCACTATTGAAATCATAATTTCAATAATTTTTTGGCAATTTACAAAGTAAAGTGTAGAAATTAGCAATAATAAGTTCGATGTTGTTATGTAAAAGTCAATAATCCCACATATTCAACAATTATATTGGAAACACATCTACATTTCTCTTGACTTTTGGTAAAGCGATGTTTTGGGGATAACTGCAGTGTAATGTTAATATCAGTTTCCTAAATTTTTCATGTTTTTTCCAAAGTTCATGACCTTTTGAATACCTTTTAACATTTTTTCATTAAAGAAAAAGAACAAATGGCCAGGTTGGTTTAATGTGTTAAAACTATAACTACTGTTTTAGCTGGCTGCTTACACTGTGTCAAATGAGCTTTCAACCCACATAATACATTAAGGCATTAACTCTTATATTTACATCAAGTGTTTGTACATGAGTGTTCAAGTGCGCGACTGAAGTGCAAGCCTCTGGACTGTATCAGACAGGTGGGACATGTCCGGCTGCTGGGCCTGGTGCTTGATGTACTCCAAAGTCCGAACCTGAATGGAGAAATGAAGGTTCAAAAGAGTAAAATGTAGTGAGATTGTTTGATGTGTGAGCTCACAGAAAGGCGGGTGTCGCAGAATCCGTGTTTGTGACTGAGATTCCACAGGTTCACCGCTAACTGGCTCAGCTTGTTATTCCTGAGGTCTCCATGAGCAACTAGAACACCGAACAGGGAGAAGGCCAGAGAACCCTGACGACGAGTGGTCTGCTGCAAAAGGAAGGTAAGCTGAATCAGATATTAGTTTTTAGAACGCCGCACTGTATTTGAATTATTAATTGTGGCCTAACCTCTTCTCGACCAAGAGCCTTTAGGTGGTCCAGGACTTGTCCTATCAGAGTCTCACACAGTTTATTGATCTCTGAAAGAAACTTGGGGTCTCCTCCATAGAGAGTCTCGTTGGAGTCCACTGCAGTGGCAAGATAAAGGAAGACAATACAGTGTAGATAAGTCACACCCTAAATGATTTTGACAAGAAACATGGTTGACCTAAAATAGCATTTCTTATTGTTGACATTTCTGAATTCAACGCTTTTCACAATACTGTTTCACCATCAGAAAAAAAAGTGTAGTAACTGGGTGTGCTTGAGGGTTGTAAGTCTCACAGAGGGATATTTACTTAAGAGTACATTTTCTAAACACTGCATATTGTATAGTTAACATACAAGACACATTGGCCTCAGAGCAATGCATTTTAAACAGGGCTTCATGCATATACATATTTATGGAATAATGGCTGATCCTGAGTAACTAGTCAAACATGTCATTCTATGTAGAAAATTCTCAATCATATGTTTTAGGGAAATAGGGTGGTGGTGCAATGTTAGGCTGCACATAAGGCCAGAGATATACTGCTGTGCAAGTGCATGACGTCACCGTTGCAAAAGATAACACGTGTGCGTGAGCTGCCACCTGCAGATCACCACTAAGATAGTGGTTGTGTTGACTGATTGATGACAGCAAATATCAGATCTGTCTCTCTTAGATCTCTTTCACAGAGACAAGACTGATGTACATAGCTATGCCTGATCAAGCATGTGCTTACCTTTAGGAATAGAGTAGAGGTAAGTTTCCTGGCTCATGGCAGCCAACAGTGGTAGAGCACTAATGTAGACTCGCACTTTAGCATCACTGTTGTCTTCCCAGGTGTAGTCCTGAACCATGTTGAGGAGGCCTCGCACCAAATACAGCACACCATGTTCTGGGTGGTCCTGGAGAAGATGGCACATTTTAGAACTTCAAAGTGTACATGTTTATGCATATTATTATAAACAGACAATGATGTGTTACTGGGATAACTAGCAAAGTGGCCAAGAAGTTGTTGATGAAATCTAGCAGGAAGCTCTCAGAGGAGCGGAGTTTCCCCTCGACGCTGATGGTGCGAGGGACCTCAGGAAGTATGCTCACTGCTGCCTTGAGGAACGCATCAGCTAAAAAAGCAGAATATGAAGAAAAGATGAGAAATGACTAAATGGAGAGGTATCACACGTTATATATTAAACCATGCAGATGCTCACCTTGGGACAGACACTGATTGGCTAATGCAACCTGTCCAGACAGCAAGTAGAGGCTTAGACGACTGAAAATGCTGCTCAGAGAGGGGATGGTAATGAAGCTATACGCTGCACAAGCCTGGAAAAGCAAAAACAATTGGAATTGATATACACTGTGGTCTTTGAAGGAGTCAGAGATTAAAAATGTCTACATAAAAACAGCATATTTGTGCTAACCCTGACAAAAGCTGCTGTTTTTCTGGAGTGACTGCCTTTCATCACTCTCCTGGTTTCCATGGCCAGCTGGTTCACAGACTACAAGTAATAAACAAATATTGGTTACCAAAAATAACTGTGCATGTGGACGGCATTATCAATAGTATGGTACTGACGTGAATAAGCTGCACCAGAACTGGCTCCAAGTTGCAGAACGTGGCTCTGGATTCAACACAAAAACTCAACTGTTGCTCGAAATCACGACCAAACGACACCTGTGTACCAAGTTCAACAAAAAATACACATCAAATACATCTGATGACATCTGATGACATAACTCATAACAAATATTTATAAAAATAGTGGCTGTTTAAATATAGAGAGGGTTCTCACCACACGAATGAAGCCAATGATTAGAAGAGACAAGGCTCGTTTTTCATCCTCAAGAGTTAGTGCACTGTAAAAAAAAAAAGTAATTGTGGTCAAGGTATTGTATATAGGGCAATGTCCATACTAACATGTTTTCAATATCAATCAAACACACACACACCCACACACACACCCATTGCTGCAGTATTTTAAGGAGGAGGAAGCTACTTTAGTTAAATTCCCATTTCTTTGCAATCCATTGCAAAATGTGCTGCCCAGAGGAAACAAACTAAGCACTGCTGGAGGAGAAGCACAACTGCCTAAATTTAACTAATTTTGTTTCATATTTATGTAAATTGAAATTACCTGTAGTCACCAAAAGAACCATTTAAATTGAGTTTATTAGAAAACTTTATCCCCCCAGGGCTATCATAGGTGTTTATGAGCTTAAAAAATCACGGTGTTGAATACTACTCGTATGAATGTATAAATTATAACAGTAAATGGTAATCTATAGGCCTTTGAGTAAGATTTGGTTAGCATACTTCACAGAGTCGTGCATGGTCTTGCAGATGTGCAGCATGGCATTCAGGATGACTGGATCTCTAGTGGGCTCCACCTGATGTCTGTAGAAAAAGAAAAGGAAAACACATTAAGCATCTGGTAATTTTCCAATGTATTTTTATTTATTATTATGGACTTGGACATTTACTTGATGAAGACCTCCATGATGGATCGGCAGACCTCGACCCTCACACTGTCTTTTTGAAACATGTCTAGAAATGGTAAAAAACGTTCCTGCAACAAACAAGCCAAATGTGTAAGATATGTAAAAGCTTTTACGTCTATGTTCAAAGTGTCTCGCATTCCTCACCATAGAGAAGAGAACAGAGAAGTCATGGAAGTAGGTTAGGATCTTCCGAATGACAGACTGCAGCTGGGGGTAGGCATCCTCAAATGCTCGATCTGGAGTCATGTGTTTGATTATGTCGGCCAAGACAGTGTTGACCTCCCGTTTCTAAGAAGAGACACGAAAAAATGTGAACAATCTTCAATTTATTACCCATTATGAGGAAGGCTACGAGCTCTTTTACTCACTGAAAAATGTCGGCTAGTGAATTCCACCCAGATCTCAGCACAGTTAATGTAGTCCTGCAAAAAAAAAAAAAATTTTTAAGTGCTTTCATGTGTGAGCATTATGTTAGTTTTGTCCATTCATTACCCTTGGGCTGCGGACTTTAGTGATCACTTTCCAGGCTTCGTTGAGTATGGCCAGTCTTTCAGGTTCGGGAGGGTCAGCAGAAGCCAGGCTGCGGCCCAGAGAGCCAAATAATAAATGCTGCAGAAATGATTGGTCAAAAAATAGATAAGGTAAATTTATAAGAAAAAATTGGTAGCGTTAAAATGATAAGGAAAATGTGTTCAAGTACCGACCTTTGGGAAGCCAGCCTCATCACAGTCTTTGATCATTCCGATGAAGTCTGTGGCTCTGGCTGCTACAAACTCAGGCCTAAACGCTCTCATGACAGAATTCAGCAACAGGGCACTATGGGGATTAGAAAAGAGCGTGAGACAAACATTATTGTTATGTAATTTCTATGAGAAAAATGTGTGCGTATATGTGGAGCCAAGCTGAATTAATAAACCAAGGTAGACACTGGAGAATTAGCATTTAGTCCTTAGCTTTATGAACTTACTTGTTTCCCATTGTCTTACACCTCTCCATCATCTCTGTAAGTAAAGGCTGGAACATGACAACACAAATATTAGTTAAACCTTTGAGGAATCATTAACATATCTATTTTGACATGTATTTTTCTGTTAGATTTAATATAAACTTAAAGGTATGCATTTTTGCAAAATTCTGATATATTTAACAGACTAGCTTCTTGGCTAACTTAAATCTGTAAGTTTGAAATTGTAATTAAAGTGAGATATTATGTCTAAATTGAGAAATATATCTATAGTAGGTATGTTGATTGAAAGTGTGTTTTTGAATTTCTTCCTGGATACCACTTGAGTATGACATGAGTTATGACTTATTATTTATCACTTATGTTTGTATTTGTATTAATGTGAACACTATTCTCTAAGAGTGGTAGGATGCATTGCCCTGTGTGATATATATTATGTTATGATGTTATCTTTGTACTCGTATCACAAATATTTACATGGCATAGTCAAATTCTTCAGCTAGTAATAATTGGTGTTCCCCAAGGCTCAGTATAAAGACCTATATTATTCATTCTGTGAATAAATTATACATGTAAAATGCTTCTGCATTCTTACTATATTCAAGATTTGCTTTGAATACTTAATATCTGAGTTGAAGAGAACAACTGAATTATTAATCTGGGATTAATAAAGTTAAATGGAATTGATATAGTAAATTAATGATTGGATATATAAGTACATGCCTCTGGAGCCCTATATGCGATGCACTGTAAGATCCAGTTAATAGCAGGAGAGTACAGTGTGAGATATTCAGGCATCTCTACTCTCTGAATGACAAGCTGGTTCTGAACACTCTCCCCGCTGAGCTGACGGAAAGTGCCGAGCAGGTCGAAGAAATTCCGGTTCAGGGTGTCTTTAAGTTGAGGGGCTACCTCCATCCCCACCTGGGATAAGAGCACATTATTAGAACTGAAATCTAAATACTGTTTTAAAATGGTTTAGTCAGTTTGCCCTAAGTACTGAACAGTTTCAACATTTTCTGACATATTAAAAGGTGGTCTATCTTACCCTACAGAGGTAGGCTCTTGCATACGCTGCCACTAAAGGGTCCCCAATCCCTCTGACCATAGCTGTCAGCCTTGGTAGAGTTGTATGGATACCACTGTAAAAAAAAAAAACATGATATGGATACTCTAAAATAAAAAGAGAGGTACAAGTCTAGAGTAGAAACACATAAGCTACCTTGACCATATGCAGTGTCAACTTACGTTCTGTTTAAAAAACGGTTGCATTTGAGGATAGAAGCCTCAACATATCTGTATACAAAAGTTAACGAGGCTTGTTGTACTTTAAAAACTATAAATACTAAGTTATTTTAAAACACACACAAACTTAAAATTCAAATGTGTGGTGAAGGATACAGTCTGGGCAGAAGTTCTCTGATTGAGGCAATTTTAAAGAACCAGTTAAGGCACGTTTCTTTGGCAGTGTCGTTCACATCATCACATGTAAACACATCTGAAAACGGTAGTAGGAAAGTAGTAAGTATGCAAAATAAACCAAAGCTACAAAAGTCAATAACCTGCATGCAGACCTGGTAAAGGCTGTGGGTCTGAACACATGGTCCAGATTCTGTCATACACCAGTCGACCTGAAAATATTACAACACTACACTTAGGAAAAATGTATTAACTATGCCAGAATCTAGTTGAAGCATGTTGACTCACCAAATGTGTCCATGATATCAGTGATGAGAACGAACTTGCTGGGATAGAACTGGATCACAGAGGTGTCTGACAGAAGCTTGGCACACTGAAACAATAAAGGAATAGCATTGAATTATTAGGACTGTGACTGGTTAACTGCATTAGTAATGTCAATGCTTGGGTAGAGAACATTAAAATTGGCTTGGTAATTTGCTGTTGGAGTAATAAGTTCTACATAAGCTAAAGGATAAAAGTCTTAAATAATATGCCGGACAAGTGTAAGAGTATGACAAACTACCAAACTTTGTGGTAAGTATGGTCAGTGGTCACGATTTTTCATCAAAGATTACAAATCAAGGAACTTGTTGACTTGGAAAAAACATCTTGAGGTATTTCATTACTCCTAAGATTAAAGAACTCCAGAGTAAAAATGCTGAACATGGTAAATGTTGGAAGAAATGTGGGTACACATCAGCAGACAACTTCCATATTTTCTGAGAATGTCCTAAAATCGCCCCATACTGGACAGATGTGATTAAAGGTATTAAACCGGTGATTGGATTACAACTTGAGGAGAGCTTCAGTGTATTTTACTGGAACATCATAGCAACTGGATTTAGAAAACCGGGCAGATACCTGCTACAGGTATTACAGGCAGCCAGCAAGAAGGTTTCTCATTTACACGAAATACTGTACACAAAATGTGTTATGGCGCTACAGTATGTTATAGATTAATGTTTTCCATGAGACATTCTCCAGAATAATGGAAAAACTGGAAATGTTTCCTTAATCAGAAATTACACTAGATCCTTGTTGTATTCCTTTTTACTACCCTTGGCAACATGAACAGTGTTTGCATAATTTTGAACTTTTAAACCTGTGAAATATCTTACTTCCACATAGATGGCCTTCACTACTTTTTGTTTCTTTCTTTTTTTTTTTTTTTTTGTCGGTCCTCTTTTTGTTATATGTTTAATCTGAGAAAGGTCTGTGAAAATGCAAAAACTTAGTTGGGA
This sequence comes from Bostrychus sinensis, assembly GCA_020698575.1. Taxonomy (NCBI): domain Eukaryota; kingdom Metazoa; phylum Chordata; class Actinopteri; order Gobiiformes; family Eleotridae; genus Bostrychus; species Bostrychus sinensis. The sequence continues at coordinate 9,997,010 of CM036260.1, read as the reverse complement.
AGTAGTAGTTAAAAAAAATACTAATCAAATCAATTACATTTTTGTAATGGAATCCAATAACCAGATACAGTATATGTACTATTACAATAAAATGCACTCAACATTTAGTTGTCCAATCTTGGTTTGGTCCCTTTGAACCACAACTAGCTGTATCACTATTTTGATGATATTATTTGTGGAAGGGTTTATATTACCTGGATGACTATTTTGAGTGCTTTGACTTTCTGGTCTGAGGCCCAGGCTTCCTTTAGAGACTGGTTCAGCTCTTCAATGCGGTTGGCATAATCCTGCTGGGAGAGGTTCAACATCTCTCTCTGGGAACCCTACACACAAACAGGTAAACAATGGCTTATGTGCTTAACTTTCAAATTCTGGATAGTTGAAAGATCTGGGCACACCTCCTCTAGATCATCTAGCTCCTCAAGGCGAGTGCGGACTTTTTCTGAAACAGCTGAAGATCCGGGACTGGTGGCTTTTCCTGTAAAGAAATATTGTTTCATATTACTGCCACTAAGTATTATTGCTTTATTAGCAACTGCAATATCTATAGTCCCAAAGAAATGCTTGTTTTGTTATAAAAGTTTTAAAGTTTAAAGTTAAAAGTTTTAATAAAATATTCACAATATTCAAAATAATTACAGCAATTCATATTTTTATACCATGCATTCCAAATTAACAAATAGGCTCTATAAACTAAAAACTTTTTTTTTAATTACAGCTAATAATAGCTAATAAGGTAGTTAATAATACTTTGACAAAAAAGACACATCTCACCTTTGTCTGACCCCATACAAAGATTCTGCAAAGAAAAGAAGAAAACATGAATCTTTACATATGGCTGACAGGTTTTGATGCCTATTTTGTGACATACGACTCACTATTGACAGTTTTTCAGTGGTGGTAAACCTGGCCAGGATCTCTCCTCGCTTTGCCGACCAAGGCTCAAAGTCTGCTCCAACCACCTCTTCATCTTTCTTCTTCTTCCCCACATCCTGCCAGCACAAACAAACGCATTATAACATACTATAAATGACTGTAGTTATGCTCAGTTCAGTGTGTAAACTCATGTGTTAACTGTGGTCTAGTGGACTAACCCCTGTTGAGCCACTGCGAGGTAAACCTGAGGTCTCACTGGCTGAGGCTGCAAACATAGACAGGGGGTCTGTTCCATCCAGCATTGAACTGAGGGGGTCGGGAGCAGCTGAGGAAGAGGAGGAGGATGAAGAGGAGGTGCTTCCTTTACGAACACCACGGCGGGTCTTTGTATCTGTCACCTAAAAGGAGAAAAGAATAGTGTTTTATTGTGATTAACTGAATGTATGACTGACTTAATGTATGTTGACTGACAGCAGAAGGAGAAGGGAAGGGAATGGTATTTATATAGCGCTTTAACTATGACACAAGTCACTCAAAGCGCTTTACACACAGTAGGGAAGGGGTATTTCATTCACTCCATACTCAGTGGTGGTAAGCTACGTTTTTGTAGCCACAGTTTCCCCTGGGGTAGACTGACAGAAGCGCGGCTACACACATCTACGCCAACGGACCCTCCGACCACCACCAACCACTCACTCACTCACATTCACACCAGAAGGCAGAAGGTTTTACCATTATAGGTTTGAGTGGATGGTAATCTCCGAATTCGACTAGAAGTGTCTCTGGACGACATTTCTGTAGCTCTGAGTCATAGTTGCGCCAACGGGAACGCCTGTAAACACAATATAAACAGGTTAAACAATGGCTTTCTAACGGACAAGACTGCATTCTGACATTTTATGAAAAAGGTTTGGCTGACTATCAAACAGTAAGTAGATATTGTAAGGGATGTTCATCATGGTTATTTATTTTCAGACCAGTACAGTACAGCTTCAGATAAGATCTAAAGGGTGATGTAGTGTAATCACACATATCAACATTTATTTATTATAAATTAAAGCAAAGTACAACTGCATCTAGTACAAAATAACCTAAATACTTCCAGTATTACAGATACTGGTGTAGTTACATATTATAAGTCAGTTTCAAATTTTCAGCTTTGTTTTTTGCCAATAAAAGTATAGCATCTAATTAATAGTCATAATTTTCTCAAAACTCCATAAATGTCACTTTTTTACACGAGAAGCCCTGCAAATGGAGTTAATAGCATAGTTACGCTGTTGCTGTTGTTAAACGTGACATGACACACATTATCACAGTGTACAGCACATATAAAATAATGCCTAAAATGCAAGCATAACCATTAGCAAGCAAACGTTTCTTAAAATGATTTATTTTTATAGAAAATAGCATCTTACCACTGCACCGCGGCCATTTTTCTTCAGTCATATGACACACTACTTCCTGGATGTGTCTCACTTTGGTAAAGCCTTGTTTTCTGTTTTTTAAAAAATAAAGTATTTCTTTTCATATACCTGCTGTCGTAAGAACTATCATTGTGTGTATTTTGCTTTATGTTTTTTTAAACAGTATCACCAAAAACTGTGAAAAACAGGAAGAAACTGGGTAACGTATAAAGAGGGCAAAACTTCACTTCCCAGGTTTCTTTGCGCGCTTTTTCCTAACATATCAAAAAGGGCTTATACAGGAGGTCGCACTTTGGACTGTTAACTACTCCTTTTCCTTTTGGTTTTTCTTTTCTTAAGAAATATGAAGATGTAACAGACAAAGTCTTATTATCGATATAGCTGTGTATTATTGCTAAAAACGTGCAGTTAATGTAATTCTCCACGCTTCCTTTCTGCTCTGATTTCACTCGAAGGCAAAGTTCCTGTTTAATAGAGGATCTTTGAAAGCGGCTGTGTTTTGTATGACTGCAGCAGTAGCGTCTGCTCACACTGCTAATAGTCTTAGTCTGACTATGACCTAAACTGACTGTCGTGCTGCTGCTGATCCGCCCTTTTCACCTGACCAGGTACAGTAAATCTGAAGCTGACGTTGTCCTGTAATTTGTAAAAAAAAAAAAAAAAAAAAGGCAACGTGAGTGACACGGGCCTGGTTAAAAACACTTTCCAGCTAGCTAAACCTCCATGGCTAATTGATCGGGTACAGATGCTGTAAGAGTATGAATGAATTTCTTTGTATCATGTAAAATATTTTTCATGTCCACGACAGCTTCAGTAGTGTTACTTACACTAAAGTCAGTTTTAAGGCTAATCTAACAAACTTACAAGGCTAATTTGCTAGTGGGATTGCTTACAGGAATATTGCCATTGTTCCATTGATGATACATTTCCTAAAAATATTGATCCTCAAATTAGGACTACCAATGTAACACAAACCCTTGGATGAGTAAGAAAGCTGGTGTGGAATATTTTAAAGTAAAATGTACTCGTACAATTAAACACATAATTAAATGAATAGTATGAAAAGGACTTGTTGGGTAGATATGTAGCTATATTAAGAACTAAGAGAAGTGTATACTGGTCACACCTGTAGAGATCTGTTTGTGGTTTGAGGACTACACAGAGCTCATCACAGTGACAATGACAGCGCACTGACTTACTTGTCTGACCAGATTTAGGCTGACAGCAGGTTGCCATGGTCACCACAGTGTCCTGCTGTGTGCCAGTCTCACAGTTCTTGTCCATCTGAGCTAAGTACACAATTTTTTTCAAGGAGGACATTGTGTTTTAATATGATTATGTTCTTATCCTGGCATGTTCCTCTGTGACTTACAGTGTGGTCTTTTAGGCTTACAAAAAGTCAAAAGCCAAGAACAAAAGAAAATTGTGTTTTTCTGGCTTTAAAGATTGGAATATTCATTGTATTGCTAGAGGTGTAGTCTAGTGAAGTATTGAGTTAATTTTGCTGCAAAACTAAACTTAATTTAATATATTGTTGCCTTGAAAAACATAGCCTTTCATTTACGTTTGCTGTTCCACTTTAATAATTCAGTTTAATTACTCTTACTCACACACGATTCCATTCTTCCAATACATTACTACATAAGATATTATATATCAATATTTGCATGTTCCTGTTAACATCACTCACTGTTACCATCATAGTAGGACTGAAACATATTGTATTTGAATTAACATGATAAAAAAACATGCAATATTATTATAGCAAATGTAGCAAGAATCATGGCATTTACTGTAGTGAAAGTGATGTCAGTGCCTCTACACTTGCACAACAGCTTCAACACATCTTCACAGAACAGTGTTACAGAATGTTTCAGCACAGCATGTATGCATGACTGCATGTTGTACTGCAAACAGTTCAGACTACCATGGAATGAATAAGGATATGAGTAGGTAGTAGCAGAGCAGAAACAAAGTTGGAATTAGGAGTCAAATACAAGACTTTAGATTGGGTGGATCAGGCACTTTTGCTGTATTTAAAATTGCGTATGGTCACCTGTGTTCATATGTGTTTTAATTAATATATTGAGGTAAATAGTGGTCTCAGGGTAGCTTTTTGAGGTACACCAAAGTAGTTCCACTGCATTTTTAAATGTTTGTTTTTTTTAGGAATTTGCCTGTAGAGCCTTTTATAATTAGTGTTATTAAAAGGTGCACACCCAATAATGCAACAAAAACTGGAACGACATTCATTTATATTAGCATGCAAGGTACCAACATTAGGTCTACACTTAAATGCAGCATTTAAGGTGCATTGCGGGAGTCAGTTCCCTTCCAGGGTCAGTTTGCTCCAAGTCATACCCCTCTCTCTTTGACTAATTTCCTGTCTGTCTTTCAAATAAAATTAAAAGAGGCAGAATGTGAATAGTCTGAATCAATTTGTGTAAAATATACAAAACACCAGACCAAAAAAATGTTACTGCCCGTTTTTTTTTTTTTTTCCTTCATTGTCAGAGACATTTCCCCAGAGTCCTCGGTGTAAACCACACCCGCATTTCCTTGTCATCTGTCTGTTGGCTAATAGCTCCTTATTTGCATTTCTCATTAATTCATTTCTTAGAAGGGCACTGATCCTTATCTGTGTAACCAATAGTCACTTTCATGAAAACCTAGCCGCTGCTTAGTTACCTCCTTAATTTCCTTCTTTCTCCTCTTATAGAGTTACCACACGGGAGTGCTTTTTTGGCCCTTGGACCTTCTTTAGCCTTTAATTATTAAGAAGAGGAGTATATTTGTAGGTCTTGGCATCACTTGATTGCTTGTGCTGTTGTTTACCTTGACTGACGTGTCTACCAGTGCTTTCCAGGAAAAGTAAGGAGTTGTCTAAGTCCTCAGCGTTAGTTACCTCATCCGTGCTGAAGATGGAGTCCATGATCTGGTTGAAGAATGAAGAAGTGCTGTTTTTTGCGGCTTGCGTTTGTAACTCTTGGTCCATTTGTCTTTGCGTTTGTGTATGTTTGCAAGGTAGAGTGTCCAGGAGAGGACGAGGTGGAAGAGCTGGTGGTGGGATGCGGATGGGCAGCAGCTGGAGGTGGCAGTTGTCCCGGACCATGAGGCTCGTCTTGCGCTGGTGCCGACTCCACAGAGCAGCAAACAGAGGAGGGACTGGAAGAGTGTCCGAACTGTGGAGCTACACTAAACTGATGCTCAAGTCACTGTACTACAACAGTCTGAGTGACTCGGATACACTGTTTGACTGTGTGTTTGAGGTTGTGTACTGGATAGTGGACAATGTCACCCGTTGGTTTGGAGTGGTACGTACTAATCTTTCCTGCTGTCTATCATAAAAGTAATAAAAGTTTGTTGGAACAGAACAAAGCTGCTTTTGGATTTGGGGTCTGCTTTTGCCATTGTAGACAAAAAGATCTCAAAAACTTAATATTTTCCAAAAAACAAGCTCTTTGTTCCTCCTATTTTAAAATCTACAAAAGATCTACAAAACATTTATTTTCAGCATCATTTTGGATTTAATATTGTTCATTTTCTCAGCTCAGGATGATTTCAAATGTGTTGCTCTAGTTCAGGGCTATTCAACAGGCAGCCCAGGGGTCAGAACCAGCCCTTTAACCAATTTGGACCGGCCCTTGGTCCATCAACAAATAAATAATAAACTAGAAATTTGCAATAGCAGAAGCCATTGCGAGTGTTTGTGTAAGCTGAAACTGCAAAAACTTTAAAAGGCAGAATTATTGGTTAAATGTATCAGAGACAGAATAAGCAGAAGGAGCTTAAAAATGCTGATAAAGCAGAAGGAAAGGTAGAATGGCATAATGTGGTAGGTGGCACAATAGAATTGAATAGAGGGATGAACATGGGGCTGAAATGGCACAAATCACAAAAACGACAAAAGGCTGGTTGAACAAAAAAATGCGGAAAAAGAAGTATAAGGATAGATAAATGTATAAACTATAACAATTCATTTCTACTGGGCAAAAGTCCCATTAGAAATGAATGGGGCAGAAAGATGGCCTAAAATAGCACAAACACTTTAAAGGACCGAATTGCTGGTTAAAAGTAGCGGAGGCAAAGGCACAATAAGCACAATAAGCATAAAAGCCATAAGTGGCAGAAAAATAGGCAAAAAACATGAACTTGCGGAAGCCCCTTTATAAGACAGTGGGAAAATGATTGCCTAAAATGGCACAAAGCACAAAAAACATAAGTGGCAGAATTACCAAAAGTAATAGCAATAATGTCCCAATGACCAGAAACGTTTTAAGGTATAAATGGCAAAAAAAACGATAAAGGTGCTTAAGATAAGATAAGCCTTTATTGTCTCCCAAGGGAGAAATTTGTCTTGGACATCGAAAGAGCATAAAAACATAGAACAGACATCAGCCAAACATTACCTATAATTTCATATGCAGCAGACAAACACCATAAAAGTACATATAACAGTTCATTCATCAAAAACACCTGATGATCCGAGAGCTATTGCACATATTCCAAAGAAACAATACTGCACTTAGTCCATACTCTGTTATAACAATGTAAAAACATCAAAATATTTGCAAGAATAAATAGATAAATAAATACAATCTAAAATGTTGCACAGCTCCCTAGATGGCCTTAAGGTGCAAGACAAAAAAGAATTTAAAGCACTTTGTTTCGATTCATCAATGAAATAGACTGAGGAATAAATGAGTGCTTATACCGATTCAGTTTACAATGTGGTACCCTGTACCTTTTACCGGAAGGCATCAGGTCAAATTGATCGTTTAGAATGTGACTAACATCATTTGCTATTCTCTGGCCCTGTTTAATCGCTGTCTCCTCGAAAATATGTTGGAGAGAAAGTGGGGGAGACATGCCAATGATTTTTCCAGCTCTCCTTATCAGATTAACAATGTTTGACTTAAGTTTAACTGACAAATTCCCAAACCATGTGGTAATTCCATATCTTATCATGGATTCAATGCATGTCCTATAAAAGAGGAGCATTATTCGGTCCTTTAAAGTGTTTGTGCTATTTTAGGCCATCTTTCTGCCCCATTCATTTCTAATGGGACTTTTGCCCAGTAGAAAGAGTTGAAATGCGCCAAAAATTTGGAAAAAAAGATAATAATAAAGAACTTGCAAATCCATTAGTGCCCATTATAGCCAATATTGTGATGTCAATAAACCAGAAGCTGGTTATGTTTTATTACTTTGTGTATGTACTGTGTTAAATTGAAGATATTAAATTTGGTGGCATGTTTTGTCAATTGTAGATCCAAAATGAGTGTAATAGTACAGGGAAATGTCTGAACCACAGGCCATAGGATATAGCCTAATTACCCTGTTCTAGTTAATATTTTATGTCTTTAATTTTGTTTAGCATTTAGGGCAACAAGAATGTGTGTCTGTGAAAAAAATATTCTCATGTATCTGCTCTCAGGTGTTCGTGTCATTGGTGGTCATACTCACAGCCTCAGTGGTGATCATCGTCTATGTGTTTGTGATACCCACAATCCTCAGGATCTACCCCATCTACTGGAGCTGCTGGCACTTGCTCTGTGGACACTGGCTTCTGGTCATGTTATCCTTTCACTATTACAAGGCCACTACCACCGCAGCAGGACACCCACCCAAGGTAATGACCAACACAGATGCCAAAGGAGATCATAGCTCATTAGCTACTGTACTAACCCTAATTTTTTTTTTGTATGTTTTGACTAAACTTATTTAAAAAAAAAAAAAAAAACACGGTCCGATCTGAATGTACTTAAATTCACGCAGCATACTAAATACTAAATTTGGAACCATTGCCTGCTGTTGAAAATCCTACCATCTATAAATACAAGTTTGAGTCAGCATATTTTGCTAATTTTCATAGATAGATAAGTTTATTTGTCATATGCACAAAAAAGTACAGTGAAATTGCGTTTGGAGCAAGCCTCTGGGCTGCAGCTACTATGAGCGCCGCCACACGCTCTTCAGAAAGTTAAATGCAGTTTTGCAAAGCATACATTAATACAAACAAAACATAACAAGACACAGTACACATGGTCACGTGATGGAATTTTTGTTTGGACTTGGGTAAGGGAGAGAAAAGGAGGAGGCAGACGGATAGAGGGGGGTTGGGATGGGGGGGTTTGATGCAAGTAAGAGTCTGAGCTTGTGATTGAGAATGTTGGAGCCACGACTTAGATGTGTACAAGTTCAGTTCTGATGCTTGTCCTTGAAGGGAGATATGGCAGTGCACAGGGAGAGATAAGAAGACCCAGTTGTCGAGCTGACCTCCAAAACTGAGGGAGGAGGTATAGGGAGAAGGTGAAGGGGGTAAACAATTTTTTAATCCATTTAAGCTGATCTTCAGTTAATTTTGTCCGGATCATAATCAATCAATCAGTTTCTGGACCTCAGCGTCACTGGCATACATCCGGTTGATGGAGTGACTTTGCTTCATGGTCAGTCCAGTAACTATAACGGTTCACCAGTCTGACCCCCGATGGTGGCCAGTCTCCTCCACAGTCTGGGCTGAGATGTCCCGGCCTCTGTCTGTGCCACTCTCTGATGTAATACTTTCAGGCGGTCACTCACACCCCCGAAGCACCCTTTAAATTCCACAGACAGCAGCTGGGTGAATTTGCTGGCAGCTGTCTTACAAATCTTCCGATAGGTCAGGGCAGTCCCAGGGCCAAAATAGGAACCCTGCTATCAAAAATTCCAAATATGAATAAATCCACATCCTCCACGGACCGGACTTCCAGGCACACGACTTGCCAGCTGGTCCAGGCGTCACGGGCAGCGAAACTCTCGTCCGGGCAGGCAGGTTCCCCCGGTGCACCTTTCTTGGGGAGAAAATCTTGTCAATAGTGCTGAGTGACCAGTTGAACAATTCCATTTTGAGTATTTTCAGGAGCACAGCAAAGTAGGGGGTCAAAAAGAAAAGTCTGACAGACAAAAAAAAAAGGAGCAAGCACTAGACAGAGCGGGAGCAGTGAGAAGACACGTCTGCACTGTACAGAAGCAGGAAGTAGAAGCATCATCATCAGTCATCAGTGTTATTTTAAAAAAGTAACAGATTTATTATTATGATGTGCAGTTTTTTTTCTTTTGTTTTTTCAGAATAAGGTCCAAATTCCCGCAGTGACCATGTGTAAGAAATGTATCACTCCAAAGCCTGCCAGGACGCACCACTGTAGCATCTGCAGCACGTAAGAAAACTATATTTCTATTTCATCCCTCCTGACCGCCAGAGGGCGGTGCTGAAAGGACTGAATGTACCCTTCGCGCATGCGCAGTTTAAGTAATTATACCAACCGAGTCACCTGTGATACCCCAGATGACCCACCAGAGGTAATATATTCCGGGGTCATCTGAGGCTCTGCTCCTTTTTCTCTTCTCGCGTGCAGTTCAACAACACGTGCGTGTGTTTGCTTTACAAACGTTTTACTTTCTGGTCGCTGGAAGCCCTGTGACCGTGTCGGTCGGAGCAGCGGAGTTTTGCCCTCCAGGGGCTGCGACAGCTCATACTTCGTTGGAGGACTGGCCTTGTCGTGGCGGGGGATACTTCCATGCGCATGGCTTTGGATCGCCTGCGGGTAGAGGTCCCCCAGCAGGATGAGTCTGCCCCTGGAAGTGCCTTCTTCAGGCGTGGACGGGCTCCTCCAGTCTTCACTGTTCCCCCTTCTGAGGAGTACCTGAGGGAATTACACGCCTGTTGGAGAGATCCCAGTGCCTTTTCACGTCTTTCAGCTGATGGTCGGGTGTTGGCGGCAATGCACAATCCCGCCAGAGCTGGCTTGGATCGCATGCCTGCTGTTGAACCGGCCATTGCTTCCCTCATTGTTTCACTTGAGGAGGCCCTGCGTCTGACTGTGAGGTGCCCGCGACGTCATGTCACAGATGACTTCATTGCAGGACGACAGCGCTGCAGCTACCTCTGTTGGGTTTAGTGACGCAGCACTGCAGGCTTTTGCCCTGATGACAAGGGAACTTGGGCGGGTAATGTCCTTCCTTGTTCTGGCTAGCGCAGTCTGCGCTGACTGAGCCATGTTGTAGGACCCTCTGCAGTGTGCCTGTGGAACCGCCCCTCCCCCCAGGGCCGTCAGATATTTTTCCCAGCAGCAGCTCAGTTACTGGACTGCTCATGCATCAGACCCTTGGGTGGTTGCCACCTGGACCCATGGGTACAGACGCCGGGCCCCTATTTCAGGTCGGGTCAAAATGACCATCATTGGCGACCCGGCAAAAGCTCTAGCACTGGATCAGGAGTTATCCGTCCCTCCTAGCCAAAGGCGCATCGAGGCTGTAGATCCTCTGCTGCAACCCAGGGGCAACCTGGACGCAGGACGGCACAGGCGTCGGCTGCTAAGGGTGACGTGATGGTGTCTCCGTGCTCTGGAGCCATGGAGGGACAGGGCTTATATGTCCTGGGGTGTCCTCATGGGTTCTGTTGCATGCCGAAGGGAGGTTGTCACCACAGATGCCTGTCCCACTGGGTGGGGCGCTGTGTGGCAGCACAAGGCCATTCAGGGACACTGGTCTGCAAAGGACTGCTCCGAACATATCAATGTGTTGGAGCTACAGGCCGTGCATCTAGCTCTCAGGCATTTTCTGCCATACCTGAGAGGAAGGCACGTGCTTGTACAGGTCAGACAACACCTCGGCTGTCTACCACATCAACCATCAAGGGGGCATCAGGTCAGCATGTCTCCTGGAAGTGTCTCAGGACCTTCTGACCTTCAGCCCCCCATCTGTCCAGCCTGAGGGCGATGTATTTACCGGGGGAGAGCAACCAGCTAGCGGACGCTCTCTCTCCCCGGGTTCCCTTACAGGGAGAGTGGTGCCTTCACCCAGAGGTGGTGCACACAATTTGGAGCCTCTTTGGCTGAGCAGAGGTAGATCTGCTTCAGAAGAGTCGACTCATTGTCCCCTATGGTTCTCCCTCACAGGGACGGCAGGCTCCCTAGGTCAGGATGCACTGGCACATCCATGGCCTCAGGGGCCTCTTGTACGCTTTCCCCCCGCTCCCTCTGATTTTGCCAACTCTTCAGAGGGTCCTTCAGGAGGGTCACCGGTTGCTGCTGGTGGCACCCCTCTAACCCTAACCCAGCGCGGCCTTGGTACCCGTTGCTGCACAGTCTCTGTCATGGCATGCCATGGCGCCTTCCAGACAGACAGGATCTGCTGTCCCAGTTGGGAGAAAGAGTCTGGCATCCCAATCCTCAACGCCTCCAGCTGTGGGTCTGGCGACTGGAGGGCCCGAGCTGCAGCTGATTGGCTTCACGGACCCTGTCAGACGAACTATTTTAAATGCCAGAGCGTCTTCCACTCGTCGGCAATATGAAAACAGGTGGAAGCTGTTTTCGCAGTGGTGTGTTGGCTGCAGTGAGGACCCTGTGTCCTGCTCGGTGTTCGTTATCTTGGAGTTCCTCCAGTCTCTCTTTGATGAGGATCGGTCTCCCTCCACGCTGAGGGTGTATGTTGCGGATACGACAATATCTTGTCGTCATGCTAGGGTTGACAATGGCACAGTGGGGGGCCACAACCTGGTAGCCCTTTTTCTGAGGGGAGCTCGTAGGCTGTGCCCACCAGCAGTCCCACGAGCCCCTGTGTGGGACCTGCCCCTGGTGCGGGATGCTCTGTGCCATCCCCCATTCGAGCCTTTGGCGCAGTCTCCGCTCAAATGGCTGTCTTGTAAAACTGCGTTGTTGCTAGCCATTGTTTCTGCAAAGTGGGTTAGTGAGTTGCATGCTTTTTCTGTCAGCTCCTCATGTCTCAGATGGAGCCTGGATGGGTCTGGCATCACACTGTGGCTGAATCCAGCTTTCGTTCCGAAAGTGTTGTCCCATTCACACTGTAACCAGCAGCCTCGGACACTGGCGCAGTTTGTGCCTCCACCTGGAGAGGGTGCGGACAGGCTGGAGTTGTTGTGTCCGTTGAGGTCACTGAGGGTATATATTGCGGCTACAGCAGATATAAGAAAATTGGACCAGCTGTTTTTATGTTATGGGGGTCCTAAAATGGGCTGCCCTCTTTTCAACAACCCAATGGGAAAGGCGCTGCCTGGAGTCATTCGCCATGCCTATGGGGCAGGACACTACTCCCTGTCATCTGGTGTATGGTGCCATTCCGCCAGGAGTGTCTCTACGTCATGGGTCATTATGAGAGGGGTTCCATTGGAAGCCATATGTGCTGCCGCTTCATGGAAATCACTGAGCACGTTTATCCGATTCTACAACGTGAACGTCGCCACCCCTCATCCACTTGGTGTGGTTCTCCTGCCGGAGTCCTCTGGGTCTACTCAGTGAGGTAGGAACTCAGGATTCCTTGTGACTTTGCTGGTATTAGTCATTCAGTGCTTTCAACACCACCCTCTGGCAGTCAGGAGGGATGAAATGGAACGAAAGTTATGTATGTAACTACGGTTCTATGAATCCCGGATGACCGTCAGAGATTCTCTGTCACTCAGAATCCTTTCCTTTCTGCGAGAAGACTCTGCAGGAGCAGAGCCTCAGATGACCCCGGAATATATTACCTCTGGTGGGTCATCTGAGGTGTCACAGGTGACTCTGTTGGTATAATTACTCGAACTGCGCATGTGCGAAGGGTACATTCAGTGCTTTCAGCACCGCCCTCTGGCGGTCATCCGGGATTCATAGAATCATAGTTACATACGTAACTTTCGTTTTCAATGATGTCTCTATATATTTATTGTTCTGTTTTTCATATTTTACAGATGTATTTTGAAGATGGACCACCACTGTCGTATCTTTCAGACCACCAATTTGAAAACATTTCTCTATTTATCTATTTTTTGGTTATGTTTTTTCATTGACCTTAACGCTAATTCCACCAGCCTGGTTGAACAACTGCGTAGGGCACTTCAACCACCGCTACTTCTTCTCCTTCTGCTTCTACATGACCCTGGGCTGTGTCTACTGCAGCATCAGCAGCTGGAACCTATTCATAGAGGCTTACAATGCCGTTGAGGTACTGATCTGTGACTTCGGGTGGGTGGGGCACACCAGATGGTAGTAAGACAGGAAGGGCAGTTCAGATGGCAAACATGGAGAGCAACCAGAGACATGAAAAGCATCTGTTTTCTCTGACGGCACGATTACTGGTGAACTTTGACACTAGGATCAGAGCTATGTAGTAAACAAAGAGCTCAGGAACGAGTTAGTCAGACTTAATTCAGCCACTGTCCTTATAAGTTACAATGACCTTTGTTTAAAAAAAAAAAAAAAAAAAAGAGTTAGCCTGATGTGCTTTTTTGTCTTTGCCAGAGCTACTACCAGACCCCTCCACCAGAATTCACTTTCATGGAGAACACTGCTCACAAATGTATCATCTTCCTTTGGGTTTTGACCAGGTTGGTAGCAAAAAAAAACCTAATATTCTTAAATACTATGCCATTTGGGCGCTAGTAGGAAGGGTGGCTTACTTAGTCACAGTAGTAGTAGAAATGGTCAATAAAAAGTTGGCAAAGTTATCTGCTGTAGATGTCTGTACATAATTTGTTTGGCTTTAAAAAGGAAGGGGTGTTGTTTTTGGTCCCATTTTGTGTCAGAATTGTAGATAACAGTGTTATACATCAATCCAGTCACAGAGGGCCACAAGTGAGCATACTCTGTGCCGGTCCCAAGCCCGAATAAAAGGAAAGGGAAGGTCATCCAGCATAAAACTTATGCCAAGTCGATATGCAAATCACTGCACACTGGTATGATTTGCTGTGTCAAGCACAGAAGGGAAAAGCCATAAGGAAGCAAATTCTTTGTTCCTGTTTACAGCAGAAATAAGTGAAATGTGTTCCTATTTGGGTGGGGGGGTATGGTGGCAGAGTGGTTAGTGTTTTCGCCTCCAGCAAGGAGATCGAGGGTTTGATCCTCAGGCTGGCCAACACATGATCTCTCTGGAGACTGCATGTCCTCCCTGTGTTACCGCGGGTTCTGTCTAGGTACTCCAGCTTCCTCCCACCGTCCAAAGACATGCATGTGTTAGGTGAATTGGTGACTCTAAATTGCTTCTAGTGAATGCATATAAGCGTGAATGCTTGTCTGTCTGTGTGTCTCTGTGTCAGCCCTAAAAAAAAAGTGTTTTTTTTTTATATTTTTTGGCCATTTTTAAAGGCTTTATTAATAGGACAGATTACAGAAGAAAATCAGAGAGACATTTGGCAAACTGAGTCCAGACCCGAACCCATGACACCAAAGCAGGCTGTAGCTGCCCTGCACATGCACTTTAGCTCCACCACTGAGCCATCTGGCGGCGCAAAAAAAAAAAAAAAAAAAATTCCCAACTTTTCTTAAACCACTATGCATGAATGGTATGATAGATGATCTGAAATCTGAAATAGAAGACCTTTGAGAGTGATTCTTAAAATGCCCAGGACACCTTTTTCCCCAATATATAGCAAGCTTCATTTAAAATCATAAGTTGTTCATAGTTGTTTTTTGCGTGTGTGTGTCTCTGTGTCTCTCTGTGTCTCTCTGTGTCTCTCTGTGTCTCTGTGTGTCTCTGTGTGTCTCTCTGTCTCTGTCTGTCTCTGTCTGTCTCTGTCTCTGTCTGTGTGTCTGTCTGTCTCTGTCTGTCTGTCTGTGTGTGTGTGTGTGCGCGCGCGCTTGGTCCCGTTCTTTTTTCCTCTAAAATTAGGGTAATTGGCTCTCACATCCAAAACTTGCAGCAAATTAGTACCGTGTTCAGCATTTTCTGGGTTTGTCATATCAGCTCATAGTGCAGGAATGGCACTACTGGTGACTCTAGTAATGGTGTCATCCCTACTTTATTATTATTCTTGCTCCTAGCTTATATAAACATGAACTGAAACCAAATAACCTGACTTATCATATGTCATGCTGCAGCTCGGTGGCCGTGGCTCTGGGAGGACTCACTCTGTGGCACACCATGCTCATCACCAGAGGAGAGACCAGCGTGGAGCGCCACATAAACCGAAAAGAGACCAGAAGACTTAAAGAGAGGGGCAAAGTACGGCTACATATTGTGGAAAAGTGGCTGAAGTTTCTCCAAATCCATTATAACATGTTTTTGAATTATTATCTTTTGTGTAGGTGTTTAGAAATCCATATCATCATGGGAGAGTGAATAACTGGAAGTTGATGTTAGGTGTGGAAAAAAGAAGGTAAGCTGAGTTTTCTTCAAACTAATGAACTTGTGTATTTGTGAGTGCATTGTTTTACAAAGGGATCTATTTACTGTTCTGACATGCACTTGGGTTCTTTTTCTGCAGTCATTGGTTGACTCGGGTGCTGCTGCCGTCCAGTCACCCTCCCAAAGGAGACGGCATTGTGTGGGACTGCATCTTCAACAGGAGAGACCCCATGGCCATCTGACCTTCAACATATCAAGAGACTGCTCCACTATTTCTACAATGAGGCTCGTGTCATACTGTTTACTGAACTGTTTATTGGTGTACAAGCTAGAAGCTACAGCTATTTTATATATTGTAATCATAATCTTCTCTATAGTGTAATACACAACTATCCACTTGTGATTTTTACAGAACAGCCCTTTATCCTTTAGTGCCACATTCTCCAATACAAAAGACTAAATTAAGTGCTGAATTTTCTACAAGATGCTGCTGGGTTGCATCATATCAGACCAGTGCTACTGTTTCTAGAATATGTATATTTCTCTAAAGTCATGAATATCATTTCATTTGCCATTGAAAGCAAAGAAATTGCACCTTCTCCAGCTAAAACCATCTTAATACATGCTCGGATACTTGTGTGCCTTTACACAAAAAACTTAGTGGCTTTGTGAATATAAGGCACTGTGATCATCCTATGTATTTCAACACAATCTTGAGGACTAAAGTAAATCTGTAGTTGCCAACACAAGTGTTAAATCAGTTATATTTAACAGGGGAGCTGTGCTCCTGTGTGACTTTTTAAATAAATTCATTGTTACCTCCGTCAAAGAGGTAATATTTTCGAGGGTGTTGGTCGGTCTGTTTGTTTGTCTGTTACCTGGATCCAGGAATTTCTTAAAGGATTCTTTACTATTGGTAGATGGGGCTAATTTTGCCACTAGAGCCTTTCACCCAACAAATAATGCCCAGAATCACTGGCAAAAAATTATTGAAATTGAATATTGCACAGCCACAACTGTAGCTACACACTTGCAAATAACGCCAAATGAAAGGTGAGGTTTTTCTCTTTCAGAGGTATGTTCAGATTTAATGCATCTTTAATACTTAATGAGCTAGATCTGGGCCTTTAGGGTTTTTTTCTCAGGTGAGTGATCCTATGGCTTTGCGAAGCTCTGCGCTCTCTGAGTGCTTCTAGTTTGATATGTCTTTTTTTCTTTTCATGTTTAACGCGCTATACATGGCCCTGTGTTCACTTGACTCTTGGTGCCAATCCCAAAACCCCAGCCATGTGCTGTCCAAAGCTTAAATATATAAACGTGGTTGTATCAGGAAGGGCACCTGGCATACTAAATATGTGAAAACAAAAATACAAAGTTATGAAAAATAAGCAAAGGACATTAAATGGTCCCAACTAGCATATTAAGGTTTTCATCGTAGCATGTCAACTACAGGTAGACAGAAGCTTAAGGTAAAGTTTTAATGACATCATCAGTTTGACATTTAAATATTGTCTTCATTCCTTGGCATACGTTTGAGGCTTAAAGTCAACCTCAATACAGTGACAACAGTAAATATACTATGGCAACATTAACATTTAATCAAATAGGTAAAAACAAGGCAGATGTTTACATAAATCACATTCATAATGCCATCAACATATTTAATGTGTGTTGACTTAAAACATGTTAAAAAGTACACTCATGTCAATGGCAGTTACAGACAGCGGATGGAGGACAAGTGCATTTTGATTTATTTCATGAAAAGTCTATCAAACTTTGAGAAGAACCAAAATGTCTGCTGGCATTTATTTTGTCAGTTATGAAACTTAAAAAGGTCCAGTAGTTCTTGAACTGCTTTTGTTTGCTCCTAGTAAACAATAGATAACTCCAGGTGGCAACATTATTTCAAAAATGGTTACATATTTGTTACATTTGTGTTTTTTTTTTTTTTGTTTTTTTATGCATGTGCCAATGTTTGAATTATTCTTTTTTTCTTATCAACAGAGTGCTCCACTGTCAGTATATATACTATTATTTGTGCATTCATAAAAAAAAAAAAAAAATACAACATTCAAGAGGCCAAAAGAATGTATACAAATTAAAACAGTGTCAAAATTGACAGCTGAACAGCACAGTACTTGAGTTCTCAAGTAAAAAAAAAATCTTTTTTTGAGGAGGAAGATGCTGGTATGATGACAAAAATCACCTCCCTCCAGGACTTCCTAAAAGAAACCTGTAAACAAAAAGAATATATTTTAACAAATGACATAAGGTGATTTTAACTGTACACATAATAGGTGTGGTGATTACCATTCTCCTCTGGCCCGAACCGCTTCACTCCTCACCATCCTCTTTTTGTCGTCCAGAGGTTTGGCCAAAGCACGCAGCACTCGACCCCGAAATGGTAATACCTAAAATGTACACCAAAAAGTGTTGAATATGATATTTGACTAGTTTTACACATTGCCAAGACTGTGCTATATTTTGATCAATATCTGTATATGTTCTAAGCTTTTAGGACAAGGGATATAAAGACTAGTCATTTTAGCTCTAAATATTCTAAAATATGTTAAATGTAATATTAGTAATTAGAAATAATGGTAGTGTGTGCCGAAAAGGCTATATGTACAGTATTAATGACAATTACAACAGGAACAGAAGATTGTACCAGACAGCATCTTACTTTTGTGCCAGTAGGGGGAGTAATAGAACAACTGAAATCTCTACCACAGTCATTCCCAAAGTCAAGACTGTCTTGTCCCCCTTAAATTCCAAAAATCCCACACGACCCCAACTATAGAACTTTCCTCTATTCAAAAGACAGTCATGTTTTTCTCCTTATACTTTTATAAAAACATTACAAAAAACACTGTTGGCTAAAATTAGTTTAAGTAATTTTAAAACAAGTATAACTGTAATTAATTTCAAATCAGATTTTTTTCCATGTACTTAATGTTTTTAGGTACTTAATATTTTCATTGACTAATTGTCTTTTTATATTGTTTTTATGGACCAAAACTATGTATCTGAAATAAAGAATGAATTGAAATAGACAGCCTCTGGTGGCCCCCCTACAGTACCTTCACGGATCCCACTTTGGGAACCACTGCTCTACCACAAACTATCAAATCTGATTAATAGTTTTACTAAGAATTTGAGGTAACTGAGCTATGTAAATGTAACAACTAGTCTTTAAGTTTTGCTCTCACATTTTATGCTACAATTAGTAAATTCTGAGAAAAAATAAATGGGATCCCTTTAATTAGTTTTAGCTTTAATACACTTTATTTAACTATATCATGTGGCACAAACAATTTTTCCTGTTCCTCTAGCTCTTCTTTGAATATACTAACTATACACTGCTAAACAAGACATTTTTCTTGAGTTTCTTATATAAAGTTTTAGGAGTTTTATTTCTAGCAGACAATGTTTTACCTCATGAACAGGGAAGTGTGATAGTGCATGGATGCACCTCAAAGAAGCTATCCTTACATTCTGCCAAAGAAAAGAATATGATCACATTGGTAAGGTACATTTTTGAGCTTTTTATAAATAACTGGCCTTAGGTTGGAATGAGTGTACTAGCACTGACCATGGCTGGATTGGAAATGAGGGCCAGTAGCCTGCTGACCAAAGCCTCTAGCTGCTGAATGAGTGCTGGAGGGGGGTCGATGAGGACAGGCTCCAGGCAGGATAGAGTGGACAACTGGACCCCCTGATCTGGACAGGACAGTGCCTCCAGTAAGAGGGTAAGAAGCTGTAGCAAGACAAAAACATTAATTTTTTCGTAAATCCAGGTCTCTGCACCGAAACTTAATGGTAAAAACACTACTCACTGCTGGTAGTTCAGTCACTTGTACTTGCTTTGGCAGTTTGTTGACAATATTGGACAAAGCCTTTAAGTAGTTGGGCTTTCTCTCTGAAACAAAAAAATAACATATAAAACCTATAGGATTAATTGAAATATTAGTGCAGTTGATGTATGTAGCTTCTTTACATACCTTGGGCTGTATGGAAGCCTTGGACCAGTTTGCTTGAATTTTCACTAAAAAAGCGTTGCCGATACATTATGCGTACATCTGCATGGCAAACTCTATTGAGAACATCACTGGAGTCACTCATTAGCAGGGAGAAGCCGTCTGCTGCCATCGAACCCAAGTCAGCGTCATCGAGCAGAGAGAAGAGCTACAGGAAGACACAAGAAAAGTATTGCATTATAAAGAACAGCATAACATTCAGCAAAAAGATATTAAATAAAAATTAAATGCATAACGCTGGGTTTACCTTGTCAGTCAGTGCTGTAGACAGGGGATGGTATCTAAGGAGGAGCGCCTTAGCAACCTAGGGAAAAATAAAACTGGCTTATTATACTTGGAACTGACCAATGACAATGAAAAAGTAAATTCTTACCCAAATCATAAGGGTGAAGGCCTGAGTGCGCACTGTGGAGTTTGGGGAGTCCAGCTCACTGCAGACTCTCTTCACTGTTCTCTGTATGAGGCTGTCCAGAGCTTCACCTGAGGACAAGCCAAAACTACTTTTAAATCAGGAGTAACAAAGACCAGTGGACTGTAATGCTACTGGCTGACTGTGTCAGGTTGACATTGAGTAGTGCACTGGCTCTTCCTGGGGTTGAGTCAGAAACCTTCATTCTGTGCTTTTAAATCAATGTGCTCAGCCTGTCCCAGTTAGTTTAAGCAGTGCTCAGCATGATCCTCTGTCTGAAGAACTTTGGGCTGCAGGCTCGACGCCTTTTAATTTGGTTGGCTGCCAGCTAATGTGCTAAATGCTTCATCATTGCTACACTTTACTACAAAGATTAATTTATAACATAAAGCTTATCATGCACAGTCACAAAATTACAAACACACGGTGAATTACTTAAAAGATGTACAACTAGTGAAAATCACTAGTTGACTACAAAAATTGCATTGGTTCAACCTGTTTTAGATCAGGGTAGCTCCAGGTTTTGTCTTGTGAAATTTAAGACTTTTTAAAGCCACTTTGAATGAAATTTAATGTCCATGATGGCTGGCAAAAGAAAAATAATCTGTATGAATTTTACACTAATTAAATATTCATACTACTCTGACATTCAAGTGTTTTATTTTAAAGCCTAAAACAGAGGAAGTAACAGTTCTGCATTAAAATATCTTAAAACTGAATCATACATTTCACTGATAAAGGCTCTTCAGTAAGTGTATTGTGATGTGTATTGTAACAAAAGCTTTTGCAAACTTACAAACTAAAGGCACATTCGAGGGGGTAACTTAAAACATTTTTAAATTACAATAGAATTTAATGCCTAAATCCAATTCGCAGCTGAACAGCTTTGAGTTGGGGCTGAACATAAATGTTACTTCTTACTGCACAATGATATGTGTGATTTTTTTGATAAATGTCTAAGTTTGCAAGTATATACTCACTGATCTACATATTACCAACCACACGGAAAAGACCTTTTTTAAATTTAAAACCAAGATGAACAGAATTTAATACCTGCCCATAAGATTTAATACTTAAGGCCTTAATTTTGACCACATCAAAAGTAATACCTTTTTATTAATACTTTTAAGACTTTGGGGCTTTCCTGTAGATGAAATCTTTCACTTCTGTTCATGTGTATGAACCCAAACTAACCCTGTGGCCTCTTGTTGACCAGGCCTGCAAAGCACTTAGCCGCTGATGTGTAGGACAGAGTGTGAGAGGAGGTACAGCTCAGCTCCTCGAGCGCTGACAGCAGTTCATCTAAATATGGGACTTCAACCTGCACAGTACACAACACAGGATTTTTATTTCATTATCTCATATAATTGTTTGTTTCTATTTAAGTTAATGCTTAGCCATGTACTTACGCTGCGTGGTAAAGAGCACACACAGCCCATAAGCAGACAGACCAACTGGGACTGCTTCCACAAGTCACCCTAGAAACGACATAACATGCTAAATAAAGAGGCAGCGGCTTTAACATGTCTTTCAAAGTGATGTAGGTCGTGGGATCTTATACAAACCCTGAGGAGGTGAATGTGTGATGGAAAAGAATTGTCTGGCAAAAATGACACATTGCCATTTAAAAAGAGAGACACAGCTTTGGATGCAGTTTCTTCTGCCAACCTGATTTTGAAAAATGACAGAAAATATAATATAATATAATATAATGTACTTTTTCATTTTTAGGTTGATTAAAGGTTTTTTACTGACTTGGGCTGTAGTCTGGAACATGAAATTCTGATGACAGGAACCATAGCAGACAAGACACTCTCCTCCACCAAAGGACTGGACCCAGACACATCGTCACCTAGTTTTTTAATTAAATTAGAACAAATTAAATTTATTTTGGAAGGTTTCTGGTTTTTGTCCATTCTAATAATACAACTCTAACACCGCTCAGCTTGTCCACTCATATGGTCTTAGGACAGTAATGTTTCATCTCAGAATCAACTGTCATAATAGTTAGACCCACCCTGCAGAGCGGCCTGCAGTGCCAGAGACAGCAGATGTGGGATGATGGTATCATGGAAGCACTGTCCCGTCTCCTCTGTGTCCTGGACCTGCTCTGCTATCCTCTGTAGACTGTGGCACGCCAACACCACATCCTCCAATGTGAAATTAACACTGCCTGAAGATAAACAATATTTTAGTATTTATATGCTAAACTAAAGTGAATTACTTTCTCTTTATTTACCAGTGTGTGCAGCAGTTATGAGCTCCAGGAGGACCGGTGTGCTCTCCTGGACCACACTGGGCTGAGTGGAGACTGCAGCCAGAGCTGACAAACACCGCTGACGCACTGCATGATGGGAAGGCTTTTTAGTGGCTTCTATGCTGTCTTCATCCATGGGCACTAAAAAATAAACATTTTACTTAATAATTACAGCTACGACCCCACCAAGTAGCAATAGCATACCCTTTACATATATTATTAACATGTGTCCTTTAACATTGCATGAATTACCAATGATCTGCATTTCACTTTGTGCTGTTTTGCTCTGTAAGCAGACAAATGTAGTGCTGGAACAGACACTTTTTCTGTATTACTGGAAGCTTATCATTTAGTCCTTTATTTGAGTATACAAGTATGCCATTAGCCCAATCTTTTGGTTTGAGCTTCTCAACTTCTTAAATCCTTAATTCTTGATGAGTCTTGCTCACGTGCCAAGGGTTTGCTTTTTTGACAGGTAACTGTATTACAATATGCTAGTAAGTGATTACACAATTTTCCTCAAATGAGAGCAAACAAAACTTGCATGATATTGTTGTTTTTTTTTTACTAGGCTCTCCAGCATGCATGCCTTACCTGCAAATAACTCAATCTTTAGTCTTGGAATCATTTTAGTGACGAACTGTTCAGGATGTAATGCTGCTAAAGCCCCAGAGGACTCCACTACAGCAAGGCTAGACAGAAAAAGGAAATCAAACTAATTATTATCATTACTGAAAGAAATTTTTAAAAATAGGTAATTATGAGAATGCATTAATACCACACTCTTTCGTCCTCCTCTGTTAGTAGAAGTCTGGTGAGGTGATCTACTGCCAGTTCAATATCAGAGTCCTTCAACAGACCTGGGAGAGGAGAAGTTTAATAAAAGAGTAGAATAAAATATGCCAATACATGACAAGGTCGGAGTATCTAACCTTTTTGTTGAGCCAATGAAGTGAGCACAGAGGCGGCAGTAATCTGCAGACTGTCGTTGGTCTCACACAGAGCTGAAAACACCATGCTGCACAGCGAAGAACGATACGCTAAAAGAGCACTGTCTTCTGATAGGAGAAAGAAACACAAAGGTATTAGGTTTGATCTTTTATAAACTTATTTTTTGGATGTTCACTTACCATTTTCTGAAATGTGGCTTGCTTTCACTGACTGGATAAATTTCTGCACCACCTCTAGTAATGTCCGCCGGTGTGAACACTGGAAAAAAAAAGAAGACACATTTGATTTTTACCAATACCTAGGTTTACTCTTCAGAAATAGAGTACTCGCAGTCTAGAATACCAGTTTATAGCCATCACCTGGGATTATTTTTGATTACTGCGCTATTGATTTGTGCATCACTTTAAATACCAGTCCAGAAACTAAAGTAGCCAAAGAAGGTAAAACGATAACTCTAAATGCTCAGAGGCAAACCTTACTGTGGAAGAATCAGTTGGATCAGCCTAGAACAGAAAAAACTCAAACTACCAAACCTTAAGAGAATCCAAAACATAAACTACAGCCACTTCATAAGGTCAAAAACTCACAGCTGCTTAAAGGGTCAAAAGTCAAACTACAGGAATCGCAGCGGGTCAAAGCCCAAACAACAGCAGCTTTAGAGGATCAAAATTTTAAAAATCTTTACATACTTTAAGAAACTACTAACTACTCAACTTACTAATCTCCACACAAAATACTGCAGTGAACAAAAATGCAGTTACCTTTATCTCAAGTTTTTGATTAAATGCACACTTCTTTATAAAGAAATCTTGAAATACATTTTTGGATATGTGGACATTTGATGACGTGGAGAAAAAGACTCTCAGGTTTTCAAAGACACATTGCAACCCTTTTTTTTGGGGGGGATCTGAAATACATTTAGTCACCTGTGTCCTACTGTTGTACTGCTCGATGAGGCTGGGCATAATTGCATCTGTAACTATGTGACTGGCCCTGATGGAGGCGCTACAGGCCGCCTGCAGAAGCTTGGCACTGGGCCACACCAGTTTCAGGTCTGGTTCACTCAGATGGGGCTTACAATCTGAAACAGCACCAAATATGCAGGAAGTCAGTAAAGAACAATGGACTTATTTATCATGCAATAAAAACTCTTTAATATGGGTTTCATTGCTATTATTTTACTACTCTTTTAAATTTCATGAAAGGCACTGCATGTCACCTTTGATAACCAGATCCAGGAAGGTGCTGAGGGAGTCTTCAGAGTCAGAATTGAGGACAGACCGAGAGACACAGGAAGTGAGTGCGGTGAGGGTAGTGAGGCCTGCAGACTCAATCTTCTCACTGGAGGTCTGAAACACCTGCAATCAGTAACACACAGCACAGAAGCCTGTTAAAGCAGGCCATACTGCATTTTCAAACAAGAAGCCCATTTTACATGTTTTTTTTATAAGCAATTAGCACTTGTGAGCCATGTGCTTTTATTTTAAAGCCCATTTATACAACCATATTTACAACAGTTATTTTTGGCAACTAAGAACATTCTATTTACTGGTATAAGCCATAAGTCATTAAAATGAAAGGAAAATTGTTATTGCTGCAATATCAAAATAATTATATTGCAAAGCTCGGCTTGAATTTTTAGTGGTAGAAGTGAAACAAGCTAAACTTAACCCAGATTTTTGTATTTGACTGAACGTTTACTGTAGGGAAAAAAAACATTAAAGGTTGTAGAAAAAGTCAGTATTATAAATCAAACTGACCTCTCTGCGAATAGATGTCCACAGACCTTCCAGAAATTCTGCTAAGTCTTTGTGGTCATATTGAGATACACAAGCACCCTAAAATACACAAAGGAGAAACATTAATGCCAACAACATGTTAAGTTTTCTATTTCTATGCTGTGGCTTGCTTTTAAAAGAGCAATCTGGTGGCACTCCCAGAATGCCCTAGTTATGAACAAGCCTTTGCTATTGCACTGCAGCTTGGCCCGAGAGGTCACAGAGAAACACCAAAAAGGTTCAAAGGCAGTGCAGAAAATGTCCACTTTTTAAATAACATTACTCACCAGAGTTTGCAAGGAGTCCAACTTTGCACTTAATACATCTGAGTCAACCTTCTCAATGATGAGGGGTAACAGGAACTGCAACAAAAACCCACAAATTAACATTAAAAAAACATACAACAAATGCCAGAAAATGTAGTCTAGAATAATTCTCAGCTAAAAAAAAAGTAAGTTATTTTTCCTAATTTATTTTACTGATATTTATGGTACAAATATTTTTAAACCTGTTTCACCATTTCATTTGATTAAAACATAATACGGTTTTAAAGAAAGCTAAACATTCTTTAAGCAAGCAATATTACTCCTTTCGGTGATACGCTTTTGGGTTCTGAGCCATCAGTTCAGAACCATTTTATCTAGAGAATAAATAAATAAAATTACCTCAGCAAATTTTGGCGTCCCACTCAGGATTGCCCTCAAAGCCAGGATGAGTTCTTCTTTGGTGATGCCATGGGGGTCATTGGGCGGCTGACATAAAACACAAGACATAGTATACAGTATATGACATAATGTGGCTGTCAAATTCTTTTAAATCGCAAGATCCCTAAAAATGCTTTTACACTGCATACTTTGTTTAAGAGCTAACTCATTATTAAAGCATGAGGGAACAGCTCATATTACGTTTATTATGGCTAACACTAGCGACTAAAACAATCACACAACCTTTACCCTCTGTGATGCTGAACCGGGAAATGAGCGTAGCAGACAAAAACAGTTTCCCAGTTATTGTTTCCTACACAGGTCGTCTGAGGTCACAGGAAGTCACTGATGACATTTCTGTCTGCTAAGCCCTGTGTTTTCATCAACCCTAGGCCCAAAGCAGCTGAGTAAACATGCACTTACAGGGGTGAAGTCAATGGGGAAATAACAGGATGTCACTTCGAAAAGTTCCTCCGTGAATTTACCTGAGGAAAAGTGAAAAATGTGAGTGCTTGTCTGGATTTAACAAAACAACAAAGATACCAAAATGTAACAATACCTAAATCATAACCTCTGTGGACAATGTTCTTTGCAATTTGAAAAGCTAGCAGCAGGTTGCGAGGATCCCTTTCTCCATCCATGGACTGGACAAAACCAAAGACAAAGTCGGCTCCTAAACTCTTCAATTCTGTAGATTAGTCAAGCAGAAAGATAGAAAAGTTTAAAGAAATCCTAAAGACCTTAAAAACCTTAAAGTTAGCTAAATAAATACTAATGAATTCATATTCATATATATATATATATATATATATATATATATATATATATATATATATATATATATATATATATATATATATGTGTGTATATTTATATATTTGGGCCAGGAATTGATTAAAACAATTTACTAATTAATCGCAAATCTGAAAAAAATCAAATGTGATTAATAACTGGTTAATCGTATTATGAATTCACGTACAAACACAAAATTGTATATTTAGAACATTTATTTTGAATTATCCTTCACATACTTTACTGTAAACTTGTGCAATGCAAACAAAACTTGCAAAGAAAATAAATGAATAGTCTTTTTGAGACCTGTAACTCAGACAAAGTTTGCCTAAATAAGGTACAACCAACAAATACACAAAACTTACCTAAAAAAGCATGTGTAATCTCTTTTAGAACTTTAACAAAAATAAGTTTAATTCTTCAATTAATAACAATTGCTGTGGTTCACAACAGTGTAAATACTATGAACTGTGTTACTCCAGTGGTAATTGAACTCATCCTTGCATAGACTGCACATAACCTTTGTTTTGTCTATATTGCTGTCTGGTGACGATTTGAAGCAGAATTGTCCATTTAGCAATGTGTCTTTTTGGTCACTCATGTTGCTTTAGCTTGTTCACTTGTTGCATTAGGCTCGTTCCAGATGAACTGCGCCTCACCTGGATTGTGAACGACCGCAATGAGAGGAGGGGAAATACGCCTGTACTGAAGTTGGACAGTTTGTGGCTCAGATCACGCACCATCACGCCCGAAATCCACTTCTCGTGTGTGTTGGTTTACTGTAGCTTTAGTCTGTATTAAAAAAAAAAAAAAAAAAAAGAGGCTGGGGAAGAAGGAGAGGAGGGCAGTGAAGTGTCGTGCGTTACGTTTCTGATCAGCACTAAACTCAGATCCAATCACCTGTCTGTTCACCGCTGACAGGTGAGCGTTTTCCCATCATGCACTGAGCCAAGCAGCCTCCGCAGTTGCTCCTGATGAACTGCGGCAGCTCAGGCGCTGGTCTCGTTTGGATCTCACGGTGACCGTCGCACTTGTGGCATCAGAGCAAGTCGGGAACAAGTCGGACACAAATCTAACCTGAGCACTGCGCACAGACCGACACTGATCGAAACTGTGCAAGTCTGGCTCATCTCGAACGCGCCTGATGGATGGAAACAGAAATGTGTCGTCTTCTACGCTCGCACAGTGCATTTCTGCCCCGCTGGAAGACCCATGGCGTGTTGCTGCCTCTGTCAGTGTTGCCGTAATATTTTTGTTGTAATCAAATTAATCGATGCGACTTACCGGCCACTTTATTAGGTACACCCTGCTAGTACCGGGTTGGACCCCCTTTTGCCTTCAGAACTGCCTTCATCCTTCGTGGCATAAGATTCAACAAGGTACTGGA
Organism: Bostrychus sinensis; assembly: GCA_020698575.1. NCBI lineage: Eukaryota > Metazoa > Chordata > Actinopteri > Gobiiformes > Eleotridae > Bostrychus > Bostrychus sinensis. The sequence goes on along the minus strand of CM036260.1, from coordinate 9,969,294 downwards.
ACCATTCCTCAGAGAGTTTTGTCCATATTGACATGATAGCATCATGCAGTTGCTGCACATCCATGATGCGAATCTCCCGTTCCACCACATCCCAAAGGTGCTCTATTGGAATGAGATCTGGTGACTGTGGAGGCCATTTGAGTACAGTGAACTCATTGTCATGTTCAAGAAACCAGTCTGAGATGATTCGAGCTTTATGACATGGCGCGTTATCCTGCTGGAAGTAGCCATCAGGAGATGGGTACACTGTGGTCATAAAGGGATGGACATGGTCAGCAACAATACTCAGGTAGGCTGTGGCGTTGCAATGATGCTCAATTGGTACTAAGGGGCCCAAAGTATGCCAAGAAAATATCCCCCACCACCAGCCTGAACTGTTGATACAAGGCAGGATGGTTCCATGTTTTCATGTTGTTGACGCCAAATTCTGACCCTACCATCCTAATGTCGCAGCAGAAATCGAGACTCATCAGACCAGGCAACTTTTTTCCAATCTTCTATCGTCCAAATTTGGTGAGCCTGTGCGAATTGTAACCTCAGTTTCCTGTTCTTAGCTGACAGGAGTGGCACCCGGTGTGGTCTTCTGCTGCTGTAGCCCATCTTCCTCAAGGTTCGACGTGTTGTGCGTTCAGAGATGCTCTTCTGCAGACCTCGGTTGTAACAAGTGGTTATTTGAGTTACTGTTGCCTTTCTGTCAGCTCGAACCAGTCTGGCCATTCTCCTCTGACCTCTGGCATCAACAAGGCATTTTCGCCCACAGAACTGCCGCTCACTGGATATTTTCTCTTTTTCGGACCATTCTCTGTAAACCCTAGAGATGGTTGTGCGTGAGATCAGCAGTTTCTGAAATACTCAGCCCAGCCCGTCTGGCACCAGCAACCATGCCACATTCAAAGTCACTTAAATCACCTTTCTTCCCCATTCTGATGCTCAGTTTGAACTGCAGCAGATTGTCTTGACCATGTCTACAGCCTAAATGCATTGAGTTGCTGCCATGTGATTGGCTGATTAGAAATTTGAATTAACAAGCAGTTGCACAGGTGTGCCTAATAAAGTGGCCGGTGAGTGTATAAATACACACACACACACACACACATAACATTAAAAAAGTGTTTTTAAATGTATATCCTGAGAGGGACACTAATGAGGATGAACGGGAGACTTACCAGCCTCCCTGGTCTCCATCAGGTTGATAAGCATGTTGTACATACATGCTCTCTCTGCCAGCATCAGAGACTGCAGTAATACAAAAACATAAAGTTACCTAAAAGTTAAACTTAATCTTTTAAACAATTTACATTACATTTTAAAGTTTTACCTGAACATGAACATCTTGGAACAGAGATCTCAGCATGGACACAGCTGAGCCTGGGGGCAACACTGTACATTTTGTCTGGCAAGAATAAGAAACATTGTACAAATCAATCCAGTTATGCTGGCAAAATAAATCTTTTGCAGTTTTCACTTTGGGAGGAAATATGTTTCGGTTGTTACACGCAAGCCTAGCTAAAGCTAAGCCACCTGAAGAGTGTGACTGAGGAGTGCATGAATAATGCAGCTAACTGTAAAGCGTGTCTAGAAAAGTGCAATATAAGACTGATGTCCCCTATTTTTTCAGATGTTTATAGTGAAGAGGTTGATTGTCAATTTAAAACTATATTTAAACTTAAACCATTAACCTCTTTAAAATACTTCCTTCAGTCTCAAAACATTTCAATTGCATGTATTTGGAGATGTCCTCTAACTCTGACTAGTTTGTTTTTGGGAGCACAGTATTTCAAAAAGTCTGTGTAGGCCATGACACCAGAAGTAGGCTACTGTAATATATATATATATTTAAAAAAAAAATCATACTTTTGCATTCGGTAAAGCTTAATTCAGTTGCCATTCATCTTGACCCTATTACTGGATCTAATATCATTTTACGTTTCCCATAATACAGAAGATGCTTCAGATTCCGTTTAAGACACTCACTAGCGCTTTGAGCCCCTGCAAAACAGGAGGAGTGACAACATAATGGTCCTTTAGTCGGTTTTCATAGAAGGCAATGAGAACTTCCACTGTAAAAAGAAAAAGGCACTCAGTAAAACGATTACAGTATGGAGACAGGCAAACCAAAGACAGGTCTGAAATCAGTTGTACCTTCTCTCTCTGTAAGACTACCATAACACTCATTTAGAACTTCAGAAAGCAGCAGCACTCCTCTGGCTCGAGTGTGTGGCTGGGAGCTTGTCAAACTTAGCCTATAACACAGCATTTTTACTTTATTAATGCAATATACAGTATATCACAGATTAGAGAATGACTAAGAATATATACATGTATAATTTTGTTTGTACATTAAGCAATATCAATATCTAAAAACACTGCAATGAAAAAAAAAACTTACCCCAGGGCTTCCACTAGCTGCAGTACTGTGAACTGCCCATCTTTGACAGCTATAACAGACAACAACTGCAATTAACTGTACTGTTAGAGTGTAGGATATAGTCAGTGGTGGACAAAGTACTCAACTTCATTACTTGGATAAAAGTAAAGATCCTCTGGGTCAAATATTACTTAACAGAAGTAAAAGTTGCTAAGTCAAAATTTTACTTGAGTTAACGTACTGAAGAATGGGCTTTCAAAATTACTTAAGTACTAAAAAAACAAACAAACATTCAAGTCACAAATTTGCAGCTCCAATAATACAAATAAATACGTTTTACATCATATCGGTGAGAAAATGTGGGATCAACTTATAAAACCATAACAGATAAGATTGTTCTACAGCAAAAATGAGCCATATCTATTATAAATAAGGCAGTGTATTATGATCATACTAATCAATTATTTTTAAATTGGTTTATCATAGGATCTTGCAAATAATGTTCAAAGCAAAAGCTAAATCACTTCCAGATTGTGTCCAGAGGTTCTTTTTAGTTTCTGAGAGCAAATATGAGTAGTATTTTGTAGTAAATGATTATCCTTAGGGAGTAAGTTGGTTGTCTTTCAGTTTTAAGACAATTTTTCTGCACGTTACTTTTGATTGTTTAGAAATGTAATGGAGTAAAAAGTATTCTATTTATCTTTCAAAAGTAGTAAGTTAGCCCTAAACATACTATTCCAGTAAAGTAAAGATTGTCAAAAACTATACTTGCAGTACTCAAATAAATTTACTTTGTTACTGTCCACCGCTGGATAAAATCAAAGGAAATGTAAATGACAGACTAAAACCAGGCTATTATTCCAAGTTAACAACACATCAGTATACATCAGCAAGGGTCAAAGGTACACAGGTCACTGACAGGATGCTTACAAAATACTAGCAAGACGCACACATGCAGCTCAACCACTCCACAGAACACTAAACAAACACTTTCACTGAAAACAATATAAAACGCTAGGTATATGTCTTCAGCCCTCTCATACGATGTAAAAAAAAAAGCTTTAGACAAGTGTAAAACGCTCATACAGATATATCATGCGGTCACACGCCACACAGGATGTTGTGGCGCTAAGTTAGCTTGTCGCTGTGTTGCGCATCCTTCAAGAGCAGCTACAGCTTCACTTGCGTCTTTTTACAACAAACCGTGCTAAAGGAATGTTACGGAGTGGGCGGTAGTGAGTGTGCTACCTGCTGCCGCTTCTTTCGCCTTGCTGTCCACCAGTCCAGACACAAACTCTTCAACCAGGGACAGCTGCAGGGTACTGTCCGCAGCCATCGTGCCTCTGGAACTTGAGCCCAAATACGCATGCGCGAAAAGTTAAAAAAGATCGATAAAGACAGAAGTTAGCTAGCTGATAATGCCGAACAGACAGCGCGGTTTGTTAGAGAAAACAAATAAAACAGTGGTGCTTTGCGTTTATACACTCAGCAAATGTCATTATTGTAGTAATACTGAAATAAATGTTTTGTAATTTACTTATGGTACCTTCACTGTTTGTCGGAATTCCAGCACAATACAAGCTTATGCTGCATTCAAGTGCATGTCGGACAATTCGAATGGTAGTTTTCTCCGAGGGCGGAACTCGTGTACACCTAACTTCGTACAGTAGACGACAACTTTATACCTGATCTTAGTTTTTTTAAAAATGCGTTCTGAACCAACTTACCAAGCATAATTATTTTTTAATCACTGGCTATAAGACAATAAAATTAGTAGAATAATATATTTCTGGGGAAAGAGACCCAAATGTTTGTTTTTTTCCCCCCAACTGACTATTTTCTTATTTTAACAAATGAAATTGCAGAAAAAGTTTCTAATGCACCACACTGGACATTCTGAATAATATTTATAAGTCATTTAAGTCATTCGGGTCTTGGAAAAGTCATGGACAATTCTTCAAAGCGTAGCTGAAGCTTTTAATCAGCTAAATATGAAGTTTGGTGAAGCACAAAACAGAAATTTCCATAACATTGTCAGGCTTCAAAAATAAAATTCCATGTTTTACTTTGGTTCGTGAGAGTCTCCCAAAAAAATATCTTAAACATTTTACCATTCACAACACGCTGTTAATTTACATCAATGACAAGTCACTACGTCAGAACTCGGACAGTTCGTGTTGCTTCTACAATTCCGATTTACCAGACTTGATCAAACGACTTTGTGAAGTGTTCATGTGCTGTTTCATCTCGGAATTCTTACAGATACGATAAACCCGACATGACTTGAAAGCATCATCACACCAATGACTGTATAAAGACCTTATGTTATTTTGTGCGATATGAGATATTATACTGTACATATGTGCGTTAATTCAGCCGTGTTGTTAAATAAATGCTTTTTAATTTTTTTTTTTTTTGTGCACACCTGCTGCTTCTGCGCATGCGTTAACAAAAAGTTCGGCGTCGTTAGCTCATGCAGCTAGTCACCTTTTACCAACATCAGAGAGGGAAGTAGTTTGGGAGATTTTTAAGCACAAACTTCTCTGAACACACGTCAAGAAATGTGAATGACACGCCGAGGACCGCGGGGAGATGCCACTGCAAGCTCCGAAGACTAAAGTCAAACGTGGCAGCGCTAAGAAATACCTTGGAGCGCAAGGAGGAAGTTTGTGTTTACTGATGTTGTAGTAGTGGCTGGCTAAAGCTCACTGTTAGCCCGTTAGCAGCAGCGGTAGCCCCGACCTCTTCACCACCGAATCCACAGTCCTCCTCCGCGATGGGCGCACCGTTGAGCTAGTAACCTGCCTGGGAAACGAACCCTCTACCCCCCCAGCCCGCTGACCATGGGAGGCTGTGTGGGGAGATACTTGGACGGCTGGGACGACGCGCCGAGCCGAGGCTCTTCCAGGAACGGACGCGGAGGTAGGGAGCACGGAACAGCCATAGCATGTAAATTCAAGGCAAGATACAGGAGAGGCTTCACACTGGCATATCGTAATTACAGTGGGCCCTGGTGCAAACTATAAAGTACACGAGCCCACATTATAGCTTAATGAAAGATAGTGTTACTGTGGAGGTCACTCAAAGCCATCTCAAGTTACTACTAGCGATTGATTTTCTTCTGTTGGTATTTGCTTTTCTACGCGGAAGCTGTTATAAATATACCTGTATTTGCTTAAAACCACAGCGTAGGGAAGAATGCACCCTTATCTACCAGGTTTACGTGAGCTTGACTTGTTTTGAAGGGGAAATAGGAATGACACAACCTTGATAGTGTTCCAGCATTGTGCAATTCTACAAGCACAGTATAACGCGTCTATACTGTTCTATTACAAAACATTCAAGTTTAAAGTTTTGATTATTATGCAATAAATTATAAATGATGGGGAAAACATGCCAAAAATTCAGTATACGCATAGTAGCCTACCTTTTTCATTAGCATTTTAATTGATCTATATTTTTTCAACTTATTTCAATTTATTTTTCTTTAGTATATTGTCATGCTTATGTTACCTACGATGTCAAAATGGCACCTATATATTTTTGTCCAATCCAGCAGTGACTAGTATTTTTAATGGTTTTAACACTCCTTAGAAGTTCTTCCAGGTTCTCTACACACAGCACAAGGAATCTTCTGAAAAATTGTCTTTCTCGCGTGCTATTTAGGCTAAGCACCTATTCCAGCTCGACCATCCCACACTGACTCAGCCACTAATTGCAGCCAAATTCTCTACCTGACGTTGCACAGACTCTGCTACAACAATAGCCGACAATTTGAAGCCACCCTCTTAATCCCGCAAAGGCAATCATGTCTGGCAGAGCGCTGTCTCAAATGTGGGAACACGGTCGGTTTGGCGGTGGCCTATTTCTGATGTGGCTTTAGAGACTGTTGCGGTTACTCTAACTGGCACCAATGCAGTGGTGGTTATGCTGATTCCCATAGCTTCTGCTGGCTTGTTATTCTCAGTATAGACTTTACTTTGCCTATTTTTGAGATTGAGGTCGTAAACATGGAAAACAACAGATTCAATTTGTTGCTATTTGGATACCATTGTCAATTCAATAAAATATCCCTCCATTTTTTTCCACCTTAGCCAATAAAAGTAAATGTATTCTATGTATAAGTCTGCTTCGTCAATTCTCCCCAGCTAATATTGCTACAAAACTGAAAGACTTTTTTTTTTTTTATCTTGCAGGCATGTTGTAATGCTCTGACACTTGCATGATTGATTATCTACTGATTATTGGTAAATATTACATTTCACGTTGTAATTTTGAAATCAAAATTGTGTCACTTACTCAGTCTTGTCTCAGTCTCGGATGTGGCGGTCTTGTATATTTTATTTTCCAAATATGAGAAAATGCTATTTTTCAGAATTTGGGTTTAATTACTTTTGCCCATTAGGAGAACCAGGAAATGAGCTTTCTCTGTTTGTTTATGGAGTCTGTTGCATTAAATTGTTAAAATAATCATTAATGTATTTGAACCACTTTTTAAAAATTTTTTTTTATTTTTTTTACTTTTTCCCCTTTATTTAGTGTTAGTTCCCAGGGTTTGGTCTCGGCCTGGTCTCAGTTTGCTTTGGTCTTGGTCTTGACTCAGTCTCAGTCCTTAAAAGTCTTTGTCTCAACTCAGTCTCAAACCCTAAAAGTCTCAGCCTGGTCTTGGTCACGGTTCATTCTGGTCTCAGACAGGTCTTGGTCTTGAGAATTGTACAGTCTTGACTGCAACACTACAATCTACTATAGGGATTAAATGAGGTTTCAGAGAGAGGACCAAATTGTGTGTGTGTTCTAGCTAGCTTTTTGCCCATCTAATGACCATAGTTCAAAAATATAATGTAAAACACTGATGAACAACAAAACTTGTGTCCATTCCAACACCACTACAAATCACTTTATAGAATACTATTTCAGACATTAAACTAAATGGGTCTTGCCAGGCATTCTGAATATGAACCATTTTATGTCAGTACGCAGGGAGACTGACAGTTAAACAGAGTGTCACATTGAAATAGTTACTTTTTTCTTGAAATACAGAAGTTTATTGTTGATGTTGTGAGGTCAGTTTTGGGAAATGAGCTTCAGACAATTGAGGGGCAGTAAACAGCAAAGGATAATGGAGTTTCCTTTGTATTGTTTGGGAAACAAGTGTCTGCATTTGATTTGGACACAGATTATGTTCCCGTTTGATTTCTCCGAATTCACTGATGGAAAATTTGTCAATCTTCTTCCAGCAGTTTCCATTTTACAAGAGTACAAAGAATGACTTCTACTTAGAGCCTTGGTTTCAAAGATTCGCTGGCTTTATCTAAAAAGTAACAGCTTTCTTTTTTGATTATCTAACAAGGTTTCTGGGTTATTCTCGACAATTTCCCACCCAGATTGCTATCAACAGACACTCCCGTCCAAGGCTGATGGAAAAAGAACAAGTCCCGTCATGTCCCGCTGCCTCATTGAGTGGCTTCTTCAATGGGGTTCGCTCTGTTTAATTCGCACCCACTGCTGTGTGTAAGATGCACAACACTCGTGAAATGTTAATTAACCAGTCTTGTGGGCAAGGGGGCAAATAGATGACATAGTGAAGATGTTTTAAGATGGCACTCTTAAGTATGCCTTGTGAATGCATGTTTTATATCAGACACATTCCAACAAAGAAGCAATGATAGAATGATTCATAAAATAATTGTACCTACCAGCTACGACAAGTGCTGAATGTTGAATAAAAGTATAACATTTTGGATTTGTAAAAGTAAAAATTAGAAAAACACAAATTTAATGTTCTTTGCTATCAGTTCACTTGAGGTAAACAAATATCCCATATGGGAAATCTAACAGCAATGAAGTCTGACGTCCAGTGCATCAGGTGGGACATTCTTAAGCCCTGTCTCAGCAGCTGGACACTGCACTCGCTGTACTCTGTGTTGCTACTCCCTGTAATAATGCACAATAAACAGGCCTCTGTGTCAGCCCAGGACATAAGCCTCCTAGGCTAGCCGTGATAGCTTACCCCCATAAGACCATAGTGATTTTTTTTTTTAAACGTGCAGCTGGACTACATTCTCTAACCTGCAAATTCTAGCTCTGTAAGATATTATAAAGCTCTATAAGGCTTTTTGGGCACATTTTTTTGTTTACAAGTCAACTAGACCAAATGCCAATCAAAGCAACCCTTATTCTATGGAAGAAGACCCAAATGCGAGTATGTGATTTGACAAAAACCTAGTATTCACAGTAAGCCCATGGTCCAGACCAGTAGCTCTTTGTTTTGAATGTAATGGTTGTGCATTTGTTATACAGCAGAAAACAGCCAGCATAGAACTATCGGAAAATTAAATAGCAAAAAGTCCAAAAACATGTTGTTACAGCAGCTCAAGGCCCCATGTCATCAAATTGGCTAGTGGGTAATGTTGAACTTTTGTTTTTGTGATAAAGCTTCTAAAAAAATGAGCAATGGAATATAATAACATTTACATAGTCACATTTTTCTATTTTTATCTTAAAATGACTATTGAGAACATGTTTAGTAGACTTCTTATCTTTTCCAGCAGAATGCTGAGCTCTGCACTGGTGATAAGATGAGCCTACATGTAGCAAAACCAATGTTATGATGATATGGATAGTAACATTGCACAATGTATCCTTTCTTATCCACTTTCTACTCACTTTGTCAAGCAGGGTAGTAAAAGTAAAAAAGGTACTTGTTAGAAAACACACTTTGATTGCCTCATGTCCTGGCAATGAGATTAGCTATTAAAGGCTTTACAGCTCCAAAGCAACATTATGTGTTCCTGGATAGGCTAATGAACTGCTGCTGACTTGACGCCCCAGCTGTGTTTTGGGCTGTTTTGTTTTCTTTTCACTTGTGAACACTCAAAAAGCCGGCCTCATCATCACATGGCAGCACTGTTTATGGGCCCAGTGTGATGGAACGCCCTGATCTTGCTTCATGAGTCTGAAATGCATTGCTTCATGTCTGGACTCCAAATGTCTCCCTTTGTAGCCACCACATTTTTATCCCACAATCAACTAAACCATTTGGTAAAGCCTGATAAAGGTTTAGCTTTGATAGTTTACTTGACATTTTTCCACAGACCAGCCACACAAAAGGCCCCTTTAACAATACCAGGAAATGACAAATAACTATTAAAGCGTGTTAGCTTTGCATCAAAGTGTAAATTTGGACGGATTGTATTTCCATGTGTGGTTTTATTTGCAAAGCGCTCGGGAATATTCAAAATTATATGTGTCTGATGGTGGTATGTCCCATTCATTCTGACTTTAATATGTTTATATTCAGGTAGAGAAATTCAAATTGCCTCAAACACACTGGATGCATCGGAGAGACGCAAGGCTGTTCACACCAGCTGCGTGAGCAGCACGCTTCTGGCAGCTCTTTCTCTACAGTAAAGCCATTCAACAGTCAATATAGGAGTACAGCCACATATAGTAGACCTATGGTGACTATATCTGACTGAATAGATAAATAAAAATAAATAAAGACTGATTGATTGATTGATGTGTTTTCCATCTCTGTGGGCTAGACACTGCAAACGTGAGCCTTTTTACAGGTAAAAGTTAAAGTCCTAGTTCACGGTCCATCAGAGCCAGAGGTCCTTCAAACATTAAACAAATCCTTCAGATATGTGTAGTACTCATGGTAGGTGCCAAAATATGTATTTTGTCTGAAAAACAGTGTGAAAAATAGGCGAGGCTTCTTTTTTTGAGGATGCCTGCCGCATGTCTCATGCAGCCAGTGTGGCTGTCCCAATCTCCCTGATGCAGCCGCCACACTCAGGTTACGCATCCAGTGTGTTTAAGGGGTGCAGTTAGATGGATGGGAGGTGGGGGGGGGCAGTAATTTGCATTTCTCTTAATCAGAGAAACATACACTATATTGCCAAAAGTATTCACTCATTCACCCAAATATTTAGGACGGACAGTCTTTGGTCGCTTAGTTGATTAATTTGTTGGGGAGTTCTTAGTCGACTAAAATTTCATTGGTTGATTAGTTGTATCTACTCTTTGAATGGAAAAAGCAAGTCTAATTTACTACTTCATAACTTTAATTTATTTTTCATTATTATTATTATTATTATTTATTTTTGAGTGAGTTTGGAGTGGAAGTTGACTGACCTGCACAGAGTCCTGACCTCAACCTGACAGAACACTTTTGGGATGAATTGGAGTGAAGACTGCGAGCCAGGCCTCCTCATCCAACATCATCATCATTGAAGCTGTTATAGATGCAAAAGGTGGACCAACGTCATATTAAACCTTAGGGAAGAATTAAGTTAATAGGCATGTGAGCAAATACTTTAGGCAATATAGTGTACCTGGATAACTTGGTTAACTCTGTTGTTTGTTTTCTCATGTAATAAAATTAATACATTTTCACTTTTAGGAACTCTCCACTTTGAGACTACATTTTTTAGACTCTGAATAAAACTTAACATAGTGTACCTATGAAGACAAGCAGATGATGATGATAATAAGGATTCACATCACTAAGCAAAGTAAAGTGGGCCTAGGACCCTCTCCTATTTAGAAGTCCACCAATGCTTCCTGACCAACAGCAATTGTTTAAGGGCAAGCATTATATAATGCTTTGCCAGATTAGAATACATAGGCCCTGTCCCAATACTCGCACTTGCATAGTGTCCCAATTCTATGCAGCATTCAGAACCACACTTCACTACACACTTCCAGTAAGTGTGGATCAATGCAGACTTCGCTGAAGTCATCCACAATGCATTACTTTGTAATGTTTTCAAACTATGTTGCATCTGTTTCTTAGCAACTTAGCAGTGAGTGCTAACTGGCAAAAATGATAAATAATGCTTTAACAGCTAAACTGATGGAAATTTTATTGGAATATGCCTTTTGTCCAGGAAACAACACTGTTAAAATATTAGACACGTCTGATCTTTCTGTGGCAGAATGATCCACTTATCAACTGTTATTAACTTTCAGAAAAATTCAGCAGCAGTTTAGCAAACACATCGCTAAAAGACAGCACTGTTTACTCTATTTAATGTTTTTACTGTTCATAATGCAAGTGTCGGCCATATCGCCCTGACAAAGCCTGTTCTCGTCTGATCTCAGAAGCTCAGCAGGGTCGGGCTTGGTTAGTACTTGGATGGGAGACCGCCTGGCAATACCAGGTGCTGTAAGCTACTCCCCCTTGAACTGCCACCTTATCGTGGTGGGGTAGTTTGAGTGCCCAAATGATCCTAGGAGCTATGTTGCCTGGGGCATTATGCCCCTGGTAGGGTCTCCCATGGCAAACAGGTCCTAGGTGACAGGCCAGACCAAGAGCAGTTCACAACACCCCTATGAATAGATGCATATCAAGCACCGTGACGTCACCCAGTATGGTGCAGCCAGGGCCCCACCCTGGAGCTCTGGTTGGGGCTCGAATGCGAGTGCCTGGTGGCCGGACCTCCTGTGGGCTCGCCACCCGCAGAGGTAACCATAGGGTACCGGTGCAGTGTGGATCGGGCAGCAGTCGAGTCGAACCTATCAAGCCTGGTTGGCTTGTGGGACTCCTGAGGCAGCTGACAGGTACCGGAAGGCCAAGCATGCTGCAGCCCGGGCGGTTGTGGAGGCAAAAACTTGGGTCTGGGAGGAGTTCGGGGAGGCCATGGAGGAGGACTATGGGTTGGCCTCAAGGAAATTCTGGCAAACCTTCCACCGCCTCAGGAGGGGGAAGCAGTGCTTCACCAACACTGTTTACAGTGGAGGTGGGGGGCTGTTGACCTCGACTGGGGATCTTGTCGGGCGGTGGAAGGAATACTTTGAGGATCTCCTCAATCCCACCGACACGCCTTCCATTGAGGAAGCAGAGGCTGGGGACTCAGAGGTGGACTCGTCCATCACTCAAGCTGAAGTCACTAAGGTGGTTGGAAAGCTCCTCAGTGGCAAGGCACCGGGGGTGGATGAGATCCGCCCTGAGTACCTCAAGTCTCTGGATGTTGTGGGGCTGTCGTGGCTGACACGTCTTTGCAACATCGCGTGGCAGTCGGGGACAGTACCTCTGGACTGGCAGACCGGGGTGGTGGTTCCTCTTTTTAAGAAGGGGGACCGGAGGGTGTGTTCCAACTACAGGGGGATCACACTCCTCAGCCTCCCTGGGAAAGTCTATTCCAGGGTACCGGAGAGGAGAATTCAGCCGATAGTCGAACCTCGGATTCAGGAGGAACAATGCGGTTTACGTCCTGGCTGTGGAACAATGGACCAGCTCTACATCCTCTATCGAGTGCTCGAGGGTTCATGGGAGTTCGCCCGTCCAGTCCACGTGTTTTGTGGATTTGGAGAAAGCGTTCGAGCGTGTCCCTCGTAGTGTCCAGTGGGGGGTGCTCTGGGAGTATGGGGTCCAGGGTCCTTTGCTAAGGGCTATCCGGTCCCTGTATGACCGGAGCAGGAGCTTGGTCCGCATTGGCGGTTTTAAGTCAGACCTGTTCCTAGTGCATGTTGGACTCTGGCAGGGCTGCCCTTTGTCACCGGTTCTGTTCATTATTTTTATGGACAGAATTTCTAGGTGCAGCCAAGGGCTGGAGGGAGTCTGGATTGGGAACCACAGGATTTCATCTCTGCTTTTTGCAGATGATGTTGTCCTGTTGGCTTCCTCAGGCCAGGACCTTCAGTGTGCACTGGGACGGTTTGCAGCCGAGTGTGAAACGGCCGGGATGAGAATCAGCACTTCCAAGTCCAAGGCCATGGTTCTCGACCGGAAAAGGGTGGCTTGCCCAGTCCAGGTCGGAGGAGAGTTCCTGCCTCAAGTGGAGGAGTGTAAGTATCTCGGGGGCTTGTTCACGAGTGAGGGATGGATGGAACGTGAGATTGACAGCCGGATCGGTGCAGCGTCTGCAGTCATGCGGTCATTGTATTGGTCTGTCGTGGTGAAGAAGGAGCTGAGCCAAAAGGCAAAGCTCTCAATTTACCTTTCAATCTACGTTCCTACTCTCACCTATGGTCATGAGCTTTGGGTCATGACCGAAAGGACAAGATCCTGGATACAAGCGGCCAAAATGAGTTTCCCCCGCAGGGTGGCTGGGCGCTCCCTTAGAGATAGGGTGAGGAGCTCTGTCACCCAGGAGGAGCTCGGAGTAGAGCCGTTGCTCCGCCACATCGAGAGGAGTCAGTTGACCCTTTTTACCACCCCTGCAACCTTGTGCACTTACACACTTCATGCACTTTCAGAAAAGGCACACTTGAACAAAGTGTGTAGTGAGTAGTGCAGGCATTGGGACAGGACCTTAGATATTGATCCCAACGGAAACAAAAAAAATGTTCTGGTTTTGGATTGGTTTTGTATTTTTCATATTACATCCGTGCAGAAGCAGTTTATTATGATCTTGGCACTAGCCCCGAAATTCTGATTGGCTGTAGGTTGTAGGAACCATGTCTTTTATAGAACATGAAAAATATACTGTAGCGAGACAGTAGATAGACAATCAGAGAGTTTTGGAAGATGATGTTTCTTTTTACTTTGCAGTCTATGGAAAGAAAATCTCTTCTCTCTCTTTTTTTTCTGTATCAACCACTAATGGCAACAAACATCTACATCCATGTTCATTGGGATTACATTAAATGCCATCATAACTTAAGAACATTTAGTTACTTAGTCACTCGCTTCTCCTTTAAATTGCAAACTAATATTTTCTTTCATCTGGTCATCACTCTGATCTTTGGAAAACCTAAGTGTAGTAATAAACACTACATAAATTTGATTCCAGCGACGTTTTACGCAACAACATAAAACTAAAGACAGACAGGAAGCCCTAGTCCACTTCCCACTCATCACCATTTGTTGACGCAAGGAATAATAGTCACTGCGTTTCAAGTCAGAGGTACTTAATAAAACATTATCGTCACAGTTGGATATGTCTGCATATGTGAGTGCTTTGAAATTGTTGGAACAAGGAAGATTTTACTCAGGATCCAATCTGCTCCAAGTGCTAACCCTACACCACCTTTAGCCATCTGAGTGCCTATAAATAATTACTCGAAGAAAGGCAAACCTCTTTAGTGTCTCCTTCATGCTCCTCTTCAGTTTCCATTCTTTTTTTCCGGCTTTGTTTGTGAGCAAAATGTGTAAAAGCCAACATCTAAGCCTCTTATGTTTTGTATACATTTAAATACACTTTTCATGTGTGGTCAAAGCACATAGTGTGAATTCAGTATGCTGGGAAACACAGGTAGGGTTACATATGCTTCATACATATTGCACATTCTTGATCAGGGCCTAATTTTAGCCTCAGATGACATGAGCCGGCTAGGACGAGCTGTTCTCTGGTGACAGCTAACATTTCCCTTTGCGATTGCTCTGTTTATAGATATCAAAACATCAAAGTGGATAGAGATATGATTATAAGGCACTCCAAACATTCTCTTCATTCTGTGTGGCTTATTTAGACATAATAATGATATTACCATTTTGTTGTTGATGTTTTCATTAGTGTATATGGTCCCACAGCTAGCTTCTTATACTATATGCAGTTATGCAAAGCAGCCTACGAACAGGAAGTGTGGGCTTGTGTAGGGCATTGTGGCTTGGGATTCGTTTGCTCTAGCCTAAACAAGTGGGCTATGTGATGTTTAAAGGTTTCCTTGTGGGAATTGTTTGGTCTTGGAAGCAAAGCTCATTTATAGTCCATAACACATTAGTTTTGCTTTATATAATAGCACATTTAGTGTTAGAAAATGTATCCAGATGAACTATTAATGATGACTGCAGTGCACTTGGGTGTCATCTAATCATTACAGTTAAGCTGCCAAACAAAAGCAGAGTTCACTAACCACACAGGTACTAAATAACTTAAGAATTTGTAATAATGAATTAGAAATATTCTGACTTCCAAGTAACATTGTCTACTCTACTAGTTTATACTAGTAACTTATGTTGTTTCAGCTGATTTGTTGCCAGCGATACACATTCTTTTTGCGAAAATTCTTTAAGTAGAATGGGTCTGAAATCCATTCCCTTCACTTTAGTTTCTGTCCAATAGAAACTTTTCAAAGTTTTGGATAGGATGGACCATCCAGACCAATTTTTATTCCTAAATGGGTCCCTTATGACCAATCAAAACTGAAGTAAGGTGGCAGAACTTTTCGCAATAAATGGTTTCTTTCATTGGTTGTTAGTATTTCAGTGTGTTGGTTCAGAGAAAGTTTTTTTTAGCCTTTTTTGGGACTACCCCCTGGATTATGATTGTATGTCCATTTATTTGCATTCAGTGGTAGTTTACTCAAGTTTGAATTTGTTCCACCGCTTGGAAATCCAACTCAGGTTGTCAAAAAAAAAAAAAAAAAGATTATTCTTTGTATAGAATTGGAACAAAATGGGATAATGCAGTTGACTGTGATAAACCTAATAAAAAGTTAAATTTAGAGATAATCTACAATATATTTTTATAATGTTGTAATTCTTCAGTATTGGTTTTGGAAAGTCAGTAAATAAGCTATCTATTATAAAATCTATTATAAATTAACAAAACATTGTAAAACTATTATTTATTCACTGGATGCAATTTTATTTTTTGATCTCTCAAAAGGCCGTAATGAGCCACTGAGGAAAGACCGTCCCAAGTGGAAGAGTGACTATCCAATGACCGAGGGCCAGCTGCGGAGTAAGCGGGATGAGTTCTGGGATACTGCTCCAGCCTTTGAGGGTCGTAAAGAGATCTGGGATGCCCTGAAAGCTGCTGCTGTGGCTCTAGAGTGTAATGACCATGAGCTGGCCCAGGCTATTGTGGATGGAGCCAGCATCACACTGCCCCATGGTGAGTACTGCCAACACATTTAGAACACATGAGACAAGACGTGATCTGACAGTTATGTTTTTATCTGAAGGTACTTTGACAGAGTGTTATGATGAACTTGGGAACCGCTACCAGCTGCCTGTGTACTGCCTGGCCCCGCCTGTCAATCTGATTTCAGAACGCAGTGATGAGGAGCCCAGCGACAGCCCTGAGCCCCCCATCGCACCCAAGAAGGAATTCCAGCTCAAGGTACAATGCCTTTTGAACATTTTTCGAACATTTTGTTTGTCCAATATATAACTCTGTTAGAAAATAAACAAGTAACCCCTGTGGTAACCTTTACTGCTGTATTTTATTTTAGTTCCATTTCCAGCAAGCAGAAGGGTGTAGAGATCTGTTGTTGTATTAACACATGACAGTGTTAAGCTACTCCATTTTGACAGTTGCCCACAACAAAACAAAAGAATAAAAAAATCTTGTTTGGGCCTACTACTACAGCCTACACACCAATCAGGCAAAACGTTATGACTAGTGACAGGTGAAGTGCTTAACACAGATTTTCTTCTTTTTCATGGCACTTGTTTGGTGTAATATACTGGACACTAAGTTAAGATTTTATCCTCAAAGTTGATGTGTTAGAAGCAGAAAAAATGGGCAAACAATGACTGGGTCTGAGCAAAACTGGAGCTCTTGTGGGGTCTTCAGCAGTCAGTATCTATGAAAAGTGGTCAACAAGCGACAGATGATGCCCATGGGGCGATATAACAGACAAGCTACTGTAGCTGAGATTGCTAAAAGTAGGTTCTAATAGAAAGGGGTTCATATACACAAGGTATTTAACTGTGATGTTATGGTGCTGCATATTAGGAAGGTTTTCATAACACGTAACATTAATGATACAGACACCTGAATGGTGCACACAGTCACTGCGTAGAAGATAAAATGCTGCTGTGAATTGTCAAGGAAAAAAACAGGGAAATGTTATGAAAATGGTAAAAGGCTTGTGAATACTCTGTTACAACCTCACTCATCACTGCTCTGTTGTGCCTCTTGCAGGTCCGATTGTCCACAGGGAAGGACCTGCGTCTCAGTGCCAGCATGGCCGACACCATTGGTCAGCTGAAGAAGCAGCTTCAGGCGGAGGAGGACATCGACATCACCCACCAGCGCTGGTTCTTCTCCGGCAAACTGCTCACGGATAAGACGCGGCTACAAGACACTAAGATCCAGAAGGACTTTGTCATCCAGGTCATTGTAAACCCACAGGCCCTCAAAGCTCCCAAACTCTCAATTACTACTACTGTTTCAGAATAACGGATGAATCAGGTGGTACATGCTGGAAAACTAGATGAGGGAGAAACTCAAGTGCTGCTTTGATTCAGAAACCACATATATTTTTCTAAGATCTGCTGCACACTAAGAGACTAGCAGAACTTAAGAGTCCGCTGGTGACTCTTTCTAGCCTTTTGTCCGAACTTGCATTTACAAAGTGCCAACAGAAGAATCTTATCTGTGTTTCACTTTGAACACTTACAAACTCTATGTTTCAATCTAAGGACATAGCAGGCCTCTTCAATGACACTTTCTTTTTTGAGAGGAAACAAGCTTTTTTTGCACATTTGATGATACTTTTGTGTAGTTTGTGTGCCTTCTATAAACAAAAAAGGGTCCTGAAAATGTTAGTTGCTAATTCTTGTGTAGATTTTTTAGTCTTGTAGTCCAATCTAAAATCTTTACCTTTTTTTTAATGAGTTTGAGAAATATTCTGACTTATGCGTCTTTGGGAGAAAGGAATTCACATCCATTTTAAGTAGCTGACACAGATAAGACTGTTTGCCATTTTCTCCTCTAATTGTTACTAACCCCCATTCCTTTATGCACAGTAGTATATTGCACTGTGTATAGTATATGAATGTAAATCCCATATAATTCCCTCACCAGCATTTGTATACGAGCTACAAAATGGCCACCCACAGGATTTTTTGGTGCAAAACTGAAATTCCTTTACAATACAGGGACAGGATTAATTCATTAAAATGTTATGTAAAGGGATACATTTGCTAGCTCAGTATTAAATGCTTAAATATTTTGTACTATTCATTTTCTTCTTTTCTGAGCCTCATCTTATCACAACAAAGTGTTTTATTTTTCTGTCAGGACTCATGCTTTCCATGCAAGTTCGAGGGATGTCTATTTGAATCATATGCAAACTTGAAAAAGCCTTGTTTTCTATGTGCAATACAATCGACCTCATCTTGTGTTGTCCCGGACAGGTAAATCAACTTTTAATGTTGCTGGAGTTTGGTGAAAACACAGGTACAGATGTCAGATAATCACTTCTTGTTGGTTGACCTTAAAAATTCAGTTTTGTTGGTGTTTTATAGATATTATCACATTACAATGCATATTCAAACTTTCAGTTTTTCTTAGTGTATGTTTAGGGATCTGAACAACATGTTTGGGTGTCTATGGCTGACATTAACTTTGACAGAAAAACAGAAATAGCATTTGGTAACAAACCAAATTTCTTTTTTGACTGAACTGTAAACATCCCCAAGGTATTTCCTAAATTCTACAAACTTGTTGGTTGTAGACTTGTATAACCGTTAAACTATAAGCTCAGTTGTCACATTGAATATAGGGCTGCACAATATCACTAAACAGGTAGTATTCAATAACAAATTTGAATATTGCAATAACAGTATAACTTGGGATATTTGAATGCCTCTTTTGATATAGATCCCAACCTTGAATTTCACAAACTTCCACATTCATCCAAGCTAGGGCCACTATTAAAGTCTGATCCAGGACTAATGGTTGTCTAAATGGAGTCTGACATGACTATTCTTTTTAGATCCACAGTTATTGAAATACAACAAGTTCTTTGCGATACAGATATTGTCATTATGTATATTTGGATAACACTATTTTGCAGCCCTACATACCAGTTGATTCATTTACACCACTGTTTGACATTTTCTGTATGTTTCCTTTCGTTCAGATCTACTCCAGTGTGTTGGAACATCATAAGTTTGACATATTTTAAAGGACTCACATATGTACATATGTATAGTCCAGGTTGTCCAGTGCTGTAACAAGGTCCAATCAGGCAGTGAAATGAAAATATGTGACTACTGGACCTTCAGTTATTTCTCTATTGAATTCTTATGCAGTCTATACCTTTAATGCAGGACAGAGATTTTATTTTACTACTTACAATGTTTACACTAATTGTAAACACCAAAAGGGAAGTGAAGTTTTTCATCTTGCAAAAATATATTACAGATACTATACAGTTACTATAGGTAATTCATGTCACACCTTTATTATTGTGTCTTTCAAATCAACAAGAAAGCAACTATGTATTAGTTCAAAACACAAGTTTAATTGTTGTCCCATGAGGTGTTGTTTTCAATTCTTATTTTGAAAGCCATAGCAAATCACAAAACATTTTTTTCAGGAATGTATTGCATCTAGATAAACATCTGACATCAGATATTTTTGGACAAAATGAGACTATAATAAATAATCCACTTATTTGAGAGATGTTAAATCACACTTATTTTTACAATCGGTAGTTGTACTGATTTTATTTTCAACTATGTTTAAGCTGTGGAATAAAATTGTTTTATTAAAAAACACATCTTGTGTATTTTTTGAGCCCTCCAACGTAACTATACTTTGTATTCTCTAAATATCGACGGGTATTTCATAAGTTGTTTGTATATTAGATGTTACTGTGAAGGTCACACTGTGTACTCTGGCTTCCTCACACCTTACAAAGATATGCATGTATTACGTCAATTGGTGAGAGTGAATAGTTGGCTGTGTTTGTCTTTTGGTGTCAGCACTGTGACTAACTGGCCACTGTCTAGGGTGACCCCACCTAAGACTCATAGTTGGTGGGATAAGCTTCAACCACCTACTAAGTGGAATAAAATTAACTTAGGTATATAGTAGAAAGGTTTGATACTGTCAAAATGGTGCGACAATTCATGGGTATTCGCTTTACAGACTTTAAGGTACCACTAGATGGTGCTGGTGCTCTTGGAATGAATTGAGGCTGATCAAGACTGCCAGGGTGCTGCCAGAGGTGATGTTCTAATATTTTTTGATCTACTTCATCTAAATATGTATATAATCTAAAAGGTCTGTGTTGCTACAATGACTCTAAATACATCCTCACCTCATGTTGCCACAAGATGGTGCTCTACACATGACACAAGTTTAAGTTGATTAAGGCTGCCAGGGTATAAAGATGGAAAACATTTTGATTGTGTACCTCAAATATGTAATGACAAAAAAAAAAGAACTGCGTATTTTATTGAACATTCTTTAACGCAGTTTTTAATAAGAAAGATATGAAAAAATCTTCCTACTCAGTAACTATAACTATTATTTGAATGTCCCACTCTGTCATAAGTAATTTAATAGTTCCTAATGCTTGGAAGGGGATTTTTTTTCAGCCGCTGGTGCCAAGTGTATGTCTCATTCTGCAAATTCAGTCATCTTCAGTTCTCCAGAGAAATGTGGTGCACTGGATTGGGAAAAAAAAAAACTATTGATGCTGGGGTTTTCACCCGTAGAGCTGCATTTATGGTCACAAACTTAATTCTCCTGACTGAGGTGACCCAAAAGCACCGGACACAGAGGGTTTAGGGTCATAACATGTCCCCAAATTGAGTTATAATATGAGTTTAATGTTTTATAAAATGCATAATAAACTGCATCATTGTCCCACTTTCCCATCTGTCGCTTGACTCTGAAAGCACTGTAGTGGAAACTTTATGGTAATCCTTCAATGAACTGCAAATCCTGATAGCAGTAGTCTACTAGGTTATGGTACTTTTAATTTACTGCTGACCTGTATTAACTAGCAAAGTGACAGAAAACATTGTTTGACTGTACCTTTTTCACAATGCATTTTGCCCCTAAATAGTCATTCTAAATTAAAACTGGTTTCAGAGGCCAGGTTAAAAATGTTCTCATGAAGTTATGAAATAATAATGACTTATACTCTAGAAATGACTGCCATGAATTGTTATAACTTCCCCGTTTAATAACTGCAATAGTGATTCATATTTAGCCTACTTAAAATAGCTAACAGTTATATCATGCAATGGAAAGATTAGTCGAAAGGAATTCATCTTAGTTTGGTTTTGATGAATAGAGAAATAATAATAAAGAAGAAAAAAAAAAACACTGGTCGATAACATTTAGGTGTAGCTTTAACTAGCAACAAAGCTAACTGTTAGGGGCTAAATACATAAATAAATGGCTAATAAGTCAAATCACTCATGTTAACAATTAATAGCGAGCCAATTTATATTTAGGCAAGATATCTATGAGCAAATTACTAAAACTACTTTGGGCTATGTTCAAGCACATTCTGTACACACTGGACATTTGAAAATTTCCGGTGGGCTACAGACTACTCAAAGACCAGTAACACAATGGGTTAATAGCCTAATAATGTTAGCATTTAATGTTAACCTACCTTCCAATTACAGAAAAGCTGTAACAAATTGTCAGCTAAATAAAAGCTAGCAAATTATTACATTTCTCATTTTATCACATTTTAAAATATTTGTGTTAGGCCCACTGATTATTGTTAGTAGGCCTAAGCCTAATTTAGTTTGTTAGCAACCGTTCACTAGTCAGAATTTATTTAAGTCAGTTAAAACCCAAATGCTAATAAATTCTCAAGTGTAGCTTTGGCTGTGTGCTAATGATACAGAAACTAGTAGCATTTATACCTTCTCCAGGTCATTGAGCCATAGGCCTAACTCCTATTAGAAACAATGTTTGGTTGAGGGTTGATGTGCTATGTGTAAGTAAAATGAACAGTTAGCATCATTACATGACTGACACATTATTCAGTGTTTTTCTGTTATTGTTCTTTGAGTAACCCACTCTTTAGTTGCTTTCTAGCAGGTTGCTGCTATTTTTGACACTTCCTTCTTTTAGTTTAATAAAAATACATGTCAGCCATAAAGTACTGCAGTGGCTTACAGGAACTCTGTGAGTCATGAGGATGTTTATGAGACACGAGTGTACTCTTTGCCAGATAATTAGGCCTACACCAGATTGTTAAGCAAAGCGGACTTTTGTCCAAAATAACTGTCTCTTTAACTAGAATAGATAAAAATCCCCTTGGGTCAGCGCCCCGTGGCTGGTCTGTGGGTTGTGAGCATATACAGTATAAGGCTAGTTATAGTAGCTTTAGTGCTAATCTTTACGGGCAGTCTTATCCACTTACCTAACGCTCACCTAAACCATGTCTTATACACAGGTGAGTGTTTGAGTCACCTAACACCTTTGATGGTAAACTACAACCATGAACTGGCTCACCTCATGGCCTGACAGGTGGCGTCACTGTCCAGCTGGAGTCCAGCCAATGGAGGAGCTGTGAGGCCAGGCACGTCTCTGGGGCTTAGCTTGGCGGGAAGGTGCTTTGACCAGGTCTGTGGGGTTATTACCGGACGACAACTGCCACTTAAAATATCTCACTTTTTGCGTTTTTTGCTTGGAATGCATTCTGAAAGAGACCATAGGTTTATATTGCTAGCTTGGTATAATACAAATATAACATTGTATAAGCAGTATTAGTCCTTATATTGAGAATGCCCCTAGCCTAGGCATACAACATAAGGGCCAGACCTACACCAAGGTATTTGAATCTCACAATAGGGTTGCCCAGACTTGGATTTGCCTCTGGTTGAGTGTATGGGGGCCCACTGGAGCCCCCTGCCCAGGGCCCTTGGAGTCCTTAGAAATGCGTCTGAATGCCTAAGACAGATTTGTTAAGATTTGCCACAGTTTGTCAGACCTTGAGTCAAATCCACACAGCTTTTTTGATTAACCACAATGGATCAAAACCTCACTCTGCAAAAGATCTCAAGTCTACAAGATGGAATGATAAAATTATGAGGGGAGACATGTACCCCATCGGCTCACTGCCAAACATTAATGTCATGGTTTTACATTTGTATTCATAAATAAACTGCTTTTGATGGAAGATAGTGGTTTAGTATTGCCCAAGGTTGAAACCATTACATTCGGAGAGAGCCAAGTGTCCATTAAGACTGGAGAGTGGGTTAAGACCACAATTAATAGTCACTGTCAGCTAGTAGTCAGTCAGACTAATCACCGACACCAACTGTCAAACCAGTAGAGGATCATAATTTGTGGTTCACTGTGACAAGGGGAGAACTGTTGACCTTGGCTGATTCTGTGCTTCTACTTTCCAAAGAATTGAGAAAAGAATTTGTTAAGCTGATCAGTCCAGGCAGTTGAGAAATGAGCAGGCATAATCCTCATCCTGATCTGGAAGGAGACATTTAGCCATAAAACCAGTTGATTTAGTTTTGTATAAAGCCATTGACCCAAGATTTATCCCAGTTTATCTTTTCAGGTATGCAAGGATGTTGCAACAGTTTACAGTGTCTATTGTTCTGATATTTAACAGATTTTATGTTGGAGCCTCATTTACAGTTACATTATTGCAGCGTTCATTGTCGTTCCAATACCCAAAGATTAAATAAGTCAAAAGGTTAACCCTGTTATAAAATACAGCCCGCAAACGATTAGTATGCATGTATAAATAATTTGATAAAGCTTTGCATGTTTTAGGAACTGCCATGAATTACCACTTGCTTTCTTTTATGTTTGGTACTTGTGTTAAATGTCGTCACCTATATATACTGAGTTGTCCCGTTCCTGCTTCCCTTTACATTTGTTTCACTGGGAAGAGTTTGGGCTGGTAGTACATGCTACATGCTAAGTGTAATTTGTTTCACGTTTGTCAGGTGCTATGAACAGAGCGCACCTCCAAACGTAATCCTGGTGCCTCGTGGGTTCTTCAGTCATTACATACAAGTCAAACACAAAGTCCAGCGATCACACTTGTCATGGCAGCAACCTTCAAACTCTTGTGGTGGCCACCAAAAGTAGGGGATGCAAACTCTGTAGTGCCTCAGTAGAGACAGCAGGGCTTTGTCTGCAGAAAACAGTGGAGCCGTTATTGAACAGTTGATAGAAGAGTTTGAGGAACCTTTCAATGCAACCAACACAGCCTCTGCCGAGAGACTGAGGTTTCGGAGGCTGACTTCTTCATCCAAGCTATGGCCAGAAGGCTACCAAGTATCTAAAATATATGGATTGTCTTATGTTGATGTCTTGGCTGACAGGTCATCAGAGTTTGATGTTTGACTTTTTTTTACTTGTATCGACCAGCCTAACTAATCCCACTCAAGATGTCAGTGTTGCACCCTGATAAGTATACTAATTTGGGTGTCTTGACTTTCCCAGGTGACTCAGACTTGAATCGGAGTCACATACTCATGATGAGTTGACTCAGATTCGATTTGAAATTTTTTGAGGGTGTCTTTAAGTTGTACTCCCACTTCAAGTGCTGCTGACTCGACCCAGACTCAGCCCAATTTTTGCTATGTAGGACTTTGACTCAAACACAGACACTGAGGACTCGAGAGTGATTCAAAAACAGGTGTTTTGAGTGAAACAGTGGCTTGTCCTAATTTTTACCTCTCAGTATGGTACACAGAATCCACTAATGGTACATCTCACACTCTGTTGAATGATTTAGGCATAAAGAAGAACTAAAAACTCTGTCTAAAGGTTCACACACAGGTCATTGAAATTTGAATACTGTTGTACAAGCTTATTTTGATTAATACAAGAGTCTAAGACCTGAAGCCATACAGAAGTAAGCCTGCTTGTGTGCCCTCCAGGTGACCGCCTCCTTCTTTTCCCTCCACTGTGGGAAAATCTGCCTCATAACAGCGGCTAATACCCAGCAGGCCTCTGGGTGATTCCCCTAAGCTACTAGTCTGGTACAGTCAGAGCTCTGGGCCACTCTGCTGATTACAACAGAGTTGCCAAGGAGCTTCCTGATTGGCCGGTGGACAGGGATTGGACATGAGGAGATGAGTGCCACACACCTGTATGTAGAGGGGGTAAGCTGTTTTGGCTGGCACACTTGGGCAGGACAGGGAGTTGGATATGGGACACAGCCAGCACATAGGTGTCAGGCCACTGTGCTGATCCAGGGCAGAGTTAAGTGGGTGACCAGCTTACTGATACTGACCGTGTGGAGCAGATTGTTCTTAGTCCTCAAAAGAACCAGCTGTGTTTGTCTGCGAGATGGACATCCCATTCTAGTGCTATCTGCTCAAGGAAGATGTCTTTGGTCAGTACAATAAAAAAAATAAAAATAAAAATTCCTTCCTTTCTTCCTTCCTTCCTTCCTTCCTTCATTCATTCATTCATTTTCTACCACCTTACCTAATGTCTATTAGGACTGACACCTATCCCGACTACTTTGATGTGGGATACACCTTGGTCAGCAGAGTTGACACTTGAACACAAATACTGACAGACAACCATTCACTCTCACATTCATTCATTGTCGGCAATTTAGATTCACCAGTTAACCTATAAGTGCATATGTTAGGATACTTAATTGTTAAATTGACCTTATACAAGTCTCAGACATAATTCACACTGATAAGTAGAACATTGGACTAGGGGTTTCTAGTGTATTTGAGGCTGAAGACTCCTTAGTCACCCAAAAATTAGACATTAAGACTTCACCTGGGCTTGATTAGTATATACATAAATACACACAAATGGTCAGTGGATATCAAAAACTTAAAGCATTCTGGCATATAAGGGGGTTGTGAGTTACAGATGTTCCCATTGGCTGGAAAGTTTATAGTGCTTGTCAACATAAAATCAACACCTCAATCCTCCAGCTAAGTACTCCTGACCAGGATTCAGACTCAAGACCTAGTGAAAGGTTACCTTGCACAGCAAGCTGGTTTGTCATAAAATTTGTGAGTTCACAAACTCACAAAATCTATCTTTCTTTCATGTATTCTACTGAAAGTCCCGCCCCTTTACAGACATTTTCAATAGGAACCCTTTCAGATTAATATAAGCCAGATTTCGATAACAGGCAGGATTTAATTGGATGCTAAACCCAGAATTAGGAAGCTTTGGTCACCTTCAGTGACTTCAGATTGATGTAACGTCTTAGTATCTTACAATTTATTATTATTATTTATTGTTTATTTTTGTAACTTATATGTGTTCAAATTATCAATGGCCATTGGGTGCCCTAGCCGTGCCCACACCCATGTGACTCTAAATGCTGACTCTGCTAATCCACCCAATGTTCCACGTTTTTGAGTTAATTTACCAGAAATGCCATGTGCCTTACATTAGGTGTACCAGTTACATTTACATATTTTACTGCTGTCATTTCCAGGAAGTCACTTCATTTCACTGTGGTCAGACAAGAGAAGCAGAAAAGCAATCCATCAGTCTGAGAACGATTCCTGGTTAAGGTCGCATTATGATTAAGTGGTAATTCATTCTGACTTCATTCGGGACGTCTACATGGGATAATGGAGTAATCCCAACTCCCCTCTCTAATTTTGATTTATCTGTTTATACTTCTTGTTCTTTTCATGCCACGCTGTCCTCCCTGTGTCTCATTAGCGCCATCTGGCTCTCGTTTGTAAGTGCCCTATAAATACAGCTTATTCTTGTGGTGTCATAAAAAGCTCCAGCGTGAAGAAGACAGTGATGAGTGCATTCGTTGTCCTCCACGCTCACTATGTAAATGTTTGGATCTTGTTGAGGATGTGCACTTACAGTTTGAAATCATTACATTACACACGGGTATGATTAGCAGTGACCTACATAGTCAAACCACATAAGGGGGCAGAATAGTGGGGAATCAAAATGTATGTCACTATGTTCTTTCTATTGGATGGCAGTGATAGTTTGTGCATTTTGTGTGCATTCCAAGTCTTGCAGTACTTATTGGACTGAAATTGACTGGGAATTGTATTTTGCGTGTCTTTACTTCCCATGTAGTGCAACAACCATCACTATGAAAAAGACCCACCACCGCCTGTACTTCCTGTGGAGGCTGAAGTGGGCTGAACTTAGCTCTTTAATTCTAACAGAATTTTATTGATGTGTGGTGGAGACTCTACACAGTCACAGTCCATCACTGTGTGGTATCTGCTGCTAAGGAAGGCTCTTCAAAGAGTGGTTAAATCTCATTTCCTGGAGGACATTGATTGATTTCTTTATTTCAGACACATGGGTTTGGTTCATAACATTAAATAAAACATCCAAAAAGATAAAAAGACAATTAGTCCATTAAGTGTGAGTAAAGTCTCTTAATCCAGTGCTTTCTCAGGGTAGATTATCTAAAACAGCTTTGTGCAGGGTTAGACAAAGTCTCTATTATTGAGTTTTCAGACTCCTCCAGTTGTTGCCTAAATGTATACATTAATTCTCTCAGCAGTGCCTCACATGTGGGGATGAGAGAGTCCACAAATAAATGAGTAGCACTGTGCCACCTGGGAACCTTCAGTAAGAGTCTAAAAGCATCATTGCAGGCCACAGTGAGTCTACGGAGACTACTTCTTTTATGATTCCACCAGAAATAAGCTGTATACAGAAGTGTACAAAAAGCTTGGAACAAGGAACACTTCGCAGGAATCGAGCACATACAAAATTCCCAGTCATAACGCTAGTCATAAGTTACAAAATTTCCAAGGTATTTGACCTCTCTGCAGGCTGTAAGAGGCCTTTCACATAAATACAGTTATGATGTTACTCTTGGAGGGGTTGTATTTAATGTTAAACTCGCTGCCATACTCTGAAGAGACTTTCACACTAGGGAGTGCAGAAACAGAGCAGGAAGGACCCATCCCACTCAGCACACAGCCAAACTGCAGAACTGCAAGAACCTTTCCCAATTACTCTTCACAACTCAGAAGCTTAAGATGTAAAAAAAAAAAAAAGGCTTCCTATTTCACATTTACACAGGGTGCCCAGTGGCAAAGTGTTTTGCACTCCTGTCTCCTGCAATGCAACAAGATATGCATTTATTGGTGAATGGATGAATCTAAATTGCCAACAGTGAGTATACGTGAGAGTATGGCTGCACGATATGGAGAAAACATGCAATATTTGATAACTATGTTGAAAATTGCAATAACAATAATATTGCAATATTTGAAAATAGAGCCTTCTTTTTGGACATACTAAGTTAAATTTACTACATTTCACAAAAAATGTAAGTTCCTGTATTTCCATGTCAAAACAGCGACAAAATCAAAACTTAACACAGACTAAACCAGGAATAAAACAAGGCTAAGCTGTGACTAAATTGATAAATTACCACTAAAACTGGACTGTTTAAACATTTTTATTTAGTCACAACACATGTTCTTTTAAGGCTCTGGTAGAAAATGATTCTTCAGTGTAAATCTCTGTCAAATGAAATACCTTAGCGTTATTGTGATATATTTAGATTCTTACGATATAAATATTGCGTTTGCTGATATTGCGATAATGATAATTTTGTGATATATTGTGCAGCCCTTTGTGAGAGTGAATGGTTGTGACTCCAGGTCTGGGTCTGTGTAGCATTATTCTTCACTACATTACACAACACTACCATGTTAAAACATTGTTCCCTCATCAAAAACATACCTGGAGTTGTGTTATGCTTCATTCACGCATGTTTAAGAAATCCTCTATTCTCTGGCCCGAACCACCGCCTCTCCCACAAAACCCCGCCCACTCCAGGAAGCACTGACCAATCAACAAGCCCTCTACATCCAGTCTGCCCTCAAAAAAAAAAAAAAAAAAAAAGTGCACAGCTCTGTTTCCACTGATTGCTCACAGCTATTTTTCATTATATAGTAAAATGCCATCATACTAAAAGTTTAGTGAAGTTCTGTTTATTCTCTAAATTATGTTCAAAAAACACAATAGTCTACACTCTTCTGCACTCTGCTGCCCTCTGCTGTTCTGGCTGTTTTGGCATCAGTAGAGTACATATTAAAAACATTCTTTTCTTAAAGGCTGTAAAATGTCAAAAGCTGTTCTAGATGTGACTAAGATTGCTTTAAAAATATGAATAAAAGCATAATCTAGCCCCTTTAAAATTGTGTGCTGACAACAATCTACTGCTTAAAATGAATTAGCTATCATCAACTATGTTTACAAAATACAGAACTACATATCTCTTTATCTATATAATGTTAGATAATTACCATCAGATGAGGCTGGACTTGCTAGAAAACAATGCAACATAAATGTACTTTTCTCTTGACAAATATGTGGTGACCTTTTACTTGTAAATTTGTGGCCATTTTGAAAGACCTCAATATTTTGGTTTGAAAGTACTGTGCTGACCCACTGTTGAAATGTGAAATGATGTGCCTTGATGTGTGGCCATTCTCTTTTTGTGTAACACATTCACGCCATATACATTTATCTTACTGTCTCTATCATTATGTTTTGGTAGCACACAAGCCAAAAAAAAACCAAAACAAAACAAAACACCATTGTTTAAATGCAGCCCCAAACTGTTTGAGAACCACGTTGTTAAATGCCAGATGAAATTGCATGAGGCGCTGCATTAACTTTCTGAGGGAGAAATAAAAAAGCATAATACCAAAATTGGAGGGAGGGATTTGTGTAGGCTTCTTTATCCCTAAGAAAAACCTGCACAATCAGGTTAAGCACTAAACACACTGGGTGTCCTGGCCTTCTCTATACCTCTATGAAAAATGGAGAATTATCTGTAATCCATGACGAAAAATGTAGTCACGGTTAATCAGTTACATTTTTTTTATTATGTTTTTGTGTCATGATTGCACCTATGTTGAAAAATCCCCTTCTCCGTCATGCTTGTTGATCTAGTCCCTGGACAACCAGCTCCATATGTGTCCAAGACAGAACAAGCTGCGATCTGTGTTTATCTTTGGTGTTCTTCCCGCTTTCCTGGTTGGAGGTGTCATAAAACTCACAGACTACCTTGACGATGACTGGCAACTTTAGGTCAAATAAGAAGGAGGGATAAGGGAGTGAGGGAAATGGGGGGGGGGGGTTGTTTGAGTGCCACACAAGTTGCCCCTGGGGTCTGGGATGGATGGTGGTGTTGGCTTTGGCAGGGAAAGAGGGAGCAAAAGGGGGGAGAGGGAGGAGGAGGTGGTGGGTGTGTAGGAGGTGGAGGAGGAAGGGGTGGGGGGCTGGGGCAGTTTGCGGTGCCACGTTTGCATCACAGAACTGTAATTCCATTCAGGGCTCAGAGAAGCAGAGCTGGCATCAGGGCAATATATGGCTTATTTTCCATTCCACAATAGGAAGTTGTCACAAGTTTGGTATCTGCATAAGGTACATGATTTTGGATTTGGTATAGGGTCATTCTAGTGTTTAGTATTCAGAGCATGATGTGATGATCCAATAGAGCAAAATTTGAGAAATTAGGATATACATTTATTTTCAAATCATTCTTTCCAGAGTGTTGTGTCAGAAACATATGTCCCATCTCTGCTTTGCACATTAGCTTTATGATATATACATCCATTGGCCCAGCAATCATGATTGGAGGTTGACCTCACATTATATTTTTTCATAATGTGTCAAACATCGGTGGTGAAAGTCCAGTGAAGGCCAGCAGCTTCTTTTAATTTACAAAATCTGCAATATATAGATGGATATCATCAGTGATAAACTTGGCGATAAATAGGTTGCTACTATCTACTGCATAATGTATTAACAAACACAATGACCAAATGTCTCACTTACTAGTTAGACTGACGTCTGTGTAGGTTCTCAGCCATCTAGGAAAAATCTGTTAAAAAAGGTTGAACAAGAAGGTCATCTGGACAAGGTTTGTTTTAAGCCCCTGTCTCACTGCGCCTTTAAATGATTTTGTCTGAAAAACGAAGGCATGTGTTTTTTGACATTTTCACCGTTACTCGGGCGGAATCTTACCCGTTTTTTTTAGACTTTTATAGCTTTTATAGTTAGGCAGTATTTTTCCAGTGGAAATATTAATACATTACATTACTACATTAAAGACCATGTGATCGGTATCGGCCATGATTGGTATCAGCCGATCACAGTTAAGGCTGATCGGTGATTGGCCTCAAAAATCCTGATGGGAGCACCCTTAATAGAAATGGATGACTACGGATAGAGAAACCTTTAATAACGTCTAATCATGTCTGAATAATGGTCAAAACACAAGTAAACATTAGAGATAAGCGCAAGAAATGCTTTGGTAACAGCCAGACTGGCAGAAACGGACATATCCAGCTGGTCAGCAGCTCAGACATATTGCTCATGCTGTTCTATTTACCGTTCATGGCCACAAAATTTGTATTTGATGCCGTATGACACCATCTGAAGTAAATATTTAGATGGGGATTTAGGAATAATATTAAACTCTTCAGAGTGAGGATGAAACCACTTACTCTCCACTCTAACAGCAGTTTTCCTCAGAAATGATTAAACTCTTCCTTAAACAAACCTTGTCCAGATGACCTTCTTGTTTAACCTTCTTTACTAGTTGGGTTGAGTTTTTGCTGTGATAACTAGTTCATAACAATGCTAGATAGCTGCATGTTAATATTAGCTTAGAGTTAGAGATTAGAGTTAATTTGAAAGATTTCAACTTTAAGACTAACCCCAAAGACCTGTTAGAACATTATGTAAGGGCTGCTTTTTAGACCGGAAAATTATTACTAACCTGTCTCATCAGATGGTCTGTTATGACCCACAGAAAGTCTTTGCAAAGGGCTGATACTACTAATATGAGGTATATGGTTAGATGAACCACAGGTCTATTAAGATCTACTTATATCCAATCAAAGTAAGGGGAATTTTATACATAATTAGCAGTGCTTTAGTTTGTCGTTGGTACTCCACACCATTTGTCCAAAACCACCAAGGTGCCTGCTGAGCTATTTAGTTGTTTTAATTTGTTTTTTAGACTTTTTGCTTAACTACATATTAAAACAACATGACATGAGACATTTGAAATAATTACTACATAAACAATGTCTTGCTTGAGTGTATGATCATATTGGTATTGCAGGGTCATCAGTCGTAGTAAACAAAAGACCAGTTTAGATCCACAGCATGAGCAGTGGCACAGCTGGCACACACTTTACTCCAAACCAGTCCACTATCTGTGCCCTGGAATAAGGCTGTTTGTGCATTCCAACAATCATGAGACCAGGAAATAGCACAGAACCAGGACTAATTGGACCCATGCAGAGACATCAAACAACATGTCTGCCGTTGTCACGACTGTTATTACGGACAGGAAAGAGGTTTTTTTTTGCTTTTGTTTGTGGTTGGCATAGTTGTCAGTTGCAGCTGAATCTTCACATGCAAACAATATGTGATGTAATTAGCAGCACAACACATGTTTGTGAATGAAACAGTCCTTGTTGTCTTTTCATGTCCATAGAGACTCTGAAAATGAAATGAACTCTGTGACCCTGGTTACACAGTGTGACTCAGCAGTCATCTTCTGTGTACTGTAGACTATTTGAACTCTAGAGGCTAGCACTTGGGATTTTCCACAGTTTTTGTATACAACTGTGAGTGGTTTGGTATATTTCACTTCATTAAAAGGTACTTTCTATTATTTCTAATGTAGTGTATAATGCTAATTATTGTACTGTCAACGTCTTAGTGAATGGGGATCCCTCAGTTTGACACTTGAAGTCCATAAATTAGCTTAATAGAAAATTTCTCTCTTTCACTGACAGACAGCAATCTTGAGTTCAGTTTAACATATAACAATGAACACAGTAAACAGCAACAAAACAGCAAACATACATTTGAGACTGAAAAGGCTCAGACAGAAGCCTGCCAGCCTAGTTAGAACTGATCAAACTACACTTGAAAATATATAATAATAATAATAATAATAATAATAATAATAATAATAGGATTTTTTTTTTTTTTTTTAACCAAAAAAGTACCATATTTTCCGGACTATACGTTGCTCCGGAGTATAAGTCACACTAGCCAAAAAATGCATAATGAAGAAGAAGAAGAAGAAGAAAAAAAAAACAAACATATATAAGTCTCACTGGACTATAAGTCGCATTTTTTGGGGGAAAATTTATTTTACAAAATCCGACACCAAGAACAGACATTTCATCTTGAAAGGCAAGTTATAGTAATAATAGAATAGAGAACAACAGGCTGAATGGGTGTGTGGTATGCTAACGTAACACATTGATGGTTATTCAGTTACATGAAGCATAAACAACGAACTGAATAGGTGTCTCGCATGTTAACATAATATATTAACAGTTATTCACATAACTATAGCATAAAGAACATAATATAACAAGTTCATCAAACTCACAATCTCACTCCTAATCATTAAATCCTTTAAATTCTTCATCCTCAGTGTTGCTTCTGAACAACTCCGGAGGTAGACGAAGCGCCGCTTCCTCCTCTGCGTGGCTGTCGTCAGACTCAGCATCAGTTCCATTTCCAATTATTCCGCTCTTTCTCAGTTGTCTTTATAGCCTAAGTTGTTAGTGGTAATGTTTACATTTTAAATTGTCAGTGGTACAGGTGCAGCACATGCTGGTACACAAGCCTAGAGCGCCCTCTAACCAACACCTGAAATATTTTAATATATAAGTTGCACCTGAGTATATGTCGCACCCCTAGCCAGACTATGAAAAAAGTGCGACTTATAATCTGGAAAATATGGTAGTTTGTTGCCAAATTAAAAACATTTTACTGTCCAGTGTACACACAGTTTGAAACAACTGCTATTTCATTAGCACAATTGTATTTTGTAAAAGTTGCAAATCCATTTTTGGCCAATAAACAGGAGGTCTAATAACTTGCAATTTACCAGTCCACCAGCAGGGATTACAAATCTTAGAAATTTTACCTTTAATAACAATTTTCAAATTTCAACCCTGTACTGTCTTATTTGTTGAAATAGACAGTAGATCAGCGGTGTCCAAACTGTGGCCCGGGGCCCAAATGTAGCCCACAGACTATTTTATATTGGCCCCCAAGCTTCGTTGTCATTGGGCCCAAATTGCCACAGCTATTATGTTTTACTTCGTAGTTAAATGGCTCAGGTATAAAAGCTTAATATTTGTTTGACATTCTGGCATTAAAGAAGAAAAAAAAAAATGAATTTGTGGTTGGGGCCCCCCAAAAAATCAGCCATACTATGACCTGGTCCCAAGCCTAGATAAATGTTGGTAGATACCTGAAGCTAAAAGGGCATTTGAATTGTTTTGTTTTGTTCACTGGGGGAAGAAATACCTCACCTCTAATGAGTAGCCCTCTTAACATATATTTTTCAGTATGTGGCCCTCACTGAAAGAAGTTCAACCCTGCAGTAAACTCTGTAGATTACTCTTTTAATTTTATCATGTTGATTTTAATAGCTTATATGTATTTCTTTCATATATGGACTTGTTTATGATTTTGTGCAGAAATGTCAACAAAAAATAGCCCACCACTGCAATGCAAATGCAAAATGTCACTATGTAATGCCAGCCACTGAAGGACAACAGTGAATATGTTCAAGTAAAGTCAACTTTTCTTTGCAAAAGAAACCACAACTGTGCCTACTGGACAGCTTTCCATCTTTCCATCCTGCTGTTTGCGCTGAACCAGTTACTATGGAAACCAGGGCATCAAAATAAAGGCACAATGACAAATTCTAGCATCTGTGTGTGTGTGTTGGGTCAGTGAGGTTCAGACTTTGTGGTAACGTGAGACCAAGACGAAAGAGTCTGTCTTCAGCACATTCCTCTGGGCCTCAGGCTGGGTGCGAGAGCGAGGGAAGGGAACGAAAAAAAAAGACAACTATAGAGAAACTCAGCAGCGGTAAACATGTCAGCTGCTGCAAGTGACGCATCTGTATTTAACACCGTTCATCATTAACAAGTAAATGGCAAAATAATCATAATTCTTTGTCGTTTCATTAGAGCACAGTGCATATAAGTTGTATTTTTTGCCTTCATAATGATATAGTTGCTGGAGGTTTTGCTAAAAGCTGGTCTGCTTCATGATAGTGGTTGACAAAGGAATTTACTCCCCACAAGTATTGTCTGCGTATCCGTGAACCAGACTTGGAACACAGAACTGAAAAGGCCTGTTGTGATGTGGCTCAGCACCAGTTTAATGAGTGCAAATATAATCCTCTGTAGCCAGACTATTGTTGTGAGAATGAATTAGCATTAAAGCAGGCTGCAATCCTCAAGGTCACTATGTTTTTATATAGGAAACTGGACTTTTTGAATTAATTTCAACATTTTAACCAGAGAGTGAATCTACTTTTTTCCAGTGAGCATTAGCTATTTAGCTCATTGAGGCTAGTCGTACTCCAAGTTGGTTGCTAGCAAATGAGAAGTGTTGGCTCCTAGAAGGACTTTTTTTTTTACATTTTACACAGTGTAGTCTCTCTTTTTATTAAATTTCTTGTCTTTATGTGTAGTTTAAAGTCAATGTGCATGAAACATTTGAACCTAAAACTTCAAATTTATTCTGACCTCAGGTTTAAGTTCATATTAGCTAGCTAGGTCATTTTTAGAACTTCATGAAATCAAATATGGTTAAGAATATTTATGAAATGGTGCATTCATGTGATCCTCAGAAACTCGGGAAAAAGTTTGTCATATTTAAAAGATGGACATGAACACTTGCATAAGGGGAGACACTAAAAACCGGGCATTTTGCCCGAGTGTGGGATGCGGCTCATGTAACATTTATGCTAATTTTGACGATAAATAATGATTTTATTTGTCAAACTGGTTATCAAGGTTAGGGTTAGGGAATAGGTTAGGGTTAAGGTTAGGTTCAGGGAAAGGTTATGGTTAGGATTAGGAATAGGGTTAGGATTAGTTTATTTTATTTTATTAGTACAAGTATGTGGCAGTAAAATATTATTTGTCACATTTTTTCCTCTTATTCTGTGCTGACAACACAGGAATAAACCAACCTTAGTCTTATCTCTTAATCTATCACCAAACAAACCCTTTATTTATTGTTTATTACTTGTTTATTCAAGATAAGTTGACTTCAACAGTCACCAACTGAGTGTGCGACGTAAGATCTTAAATGGGTGAAATGTCTGGTTTTTAGTTAGTCCCCTTGCATAATTTGTATATGAACTCGGAACTCTTTTCAAAACCTGCTTCCAAACTTCCCCACTTGATGTCATCTGATCACACACACAGCTGAAAATGATATTATTATTATTATTATTAATCATTTGCGTTTTATACATGAGCTCTTAGACTAAAAATTGCTAATAATATGAATTTACTGTAAGCTGTAGCTCACATAGAACAACAGAATTGCGTAAGAAATGCTAATCATTGCCATTACTCCTAACTTCCAAGCTATTTGGCTAAAGCTATATTTGAAAATATATTAAACAAAATATATAAATGTTCAGTTCAGCTTTTTAGTTGTGAGAAGGCTAACAATAAATATTACTAGTTAGCTGTGTTAAATGCTAATTAATAACTTAAGGCTAATGACCAATAATCCTGTTGGTCTACATATGGCGACGCCAATAACCTGACTTTCTGAGATAAAAGCACATAAACAAACCTCTCATCTGAGAAAGATGAATGCAAGCCTTCATTTGCCCACCTTTTTCACCTTAGCATAAGAAAACAACAAAGCTTTTACTGGTAATTGTTAATCTAAATGCATGCACTTGGGAATGTAGTCCTCAGCTCCTTTGGTTGGGAGCTTCTTTCTACTGCATACACCTCCAGATTCCACACATTTGAATGATTGCGTGCAAGTTTGAAAAACCTTTACTGAACCTAATGACCACCAAACCCAAGAACCAGCTTTCAAAAACCCCCTTTTTGATGTCTGTGGCTTCATGGAGGTGATAGACCTGCAAGAGAAAACCCCAGCTGCTGTTATTCTTGTATCTGCCTCTTTTAAAAGACAGCTTTGCCCGACTGTCTCATTT
Source organism: Bostrychus sinensis (assembly GCA_020698575.1). NCBI lineage: Eukaryota > Metazoa > Chordata > Actinopteri > Gobiiformes > Eleotridae > Bostrychus > Bostrychus sinensis. The sequence goes on along the minus strand of CM036260.1, from coordinate 9,932,330 downwards.
TCTCCATTCTTTGCTCCATATTTTTGATTCAGCCCACCCTTTTTTACCATCCCACATCCTCTTCTCCTTTGCATGTGCAGGGGAAAAACAGCGACTTTGCAGTAATTACCCAGCTGGATCTGTTCATGGTGGCTGTTGTTAATGCATTCACTTCATCGACCAATAAAACTGATTTGAAATGCCCTGTGGTTTTATACACCTGGGTGGAGAGATACAGGGCTCCACACACGCTCCGACACGCTTGAGTTAAAGTCTAGGGGTTACATGTCACTCTGCGTTGGCGATATCCAAAGGTTAGTCTGAAACTTTTGACCGGAAGGAATTGGCCGAACTTATTTGACACTGGAAAGAAGTATTTGTGGAAAGCATTTATTCCTTCATTAGGAAAGAGAATAGGGTGTGCCTGCCTTTAGAGTTCATTCTTCCAAAACACACTTATTTTGGGGTTAGTCAATGGAACGCATTACAAGGAAAGTATCATTTTTTACAGAAAAAAAGATATGTATGTTGTGAGATAAAACAGGAATATAATACACAATAAATTTATCTCTAAAAATAATACTTTAATTACAACAATCTAGAGATAAAGGTCAAACTTTCTGTCATCTGTGGTTAGCAATGTTAGCTATTTCTCAGCCTCCAAGGTTAGCCATCACAGCTATATGCTAACTGCGTCTCTAATTTTATTTAGATACTTGCTGCAAATGAAAGAATGTTACATCTCTCTAGGCCTACGGTAGACTGTGTCTCTCCCTGGCTTTCTGGGAATGCAGAGTAATGCTGATGCTGAAGGTCAACATTTGTAGGAGTTCACAGCTGACCATGGCCCAAACCAGTGTGGTGCTAACTTTATCACAATCAGATAGTTTAGACAATGGTACACTGGTGATTATTTGGTCTTCATAATGCAAATGTATCCCAGAACAACAATCACAAAAGACTAACAGTTACAGAGTATTACAGAGTAATAAGGGATAGGGAATGGTATTTATATAGCGCTTTACCTATGACACAAGTCACCCAAAGCACTTTACACAGAAGGGAAGGGGTATTTCATTCACTCCATACTCAGTGGTGGTAAGTTACGTTTTGTAGCCACAGTTTCCCCTGGGGTAGACTGACAGAAGCGTGGCTGCACACATCTGCGCCAACGGACCCTCCGACCACCACCAACCACTCACTCACACCGGCTTCCTGATGGTTGCCAGCAGTCTCCATCCAGGTATTGACCAGGCCCTACCCTGCTTAACTTCCAAGGTCGGGACGGGATTGGCCAGCCACAAGGTGGTAATAATTACAGCGTTACAGAGTAACAATATCACATAAAAATGTAGCAGCCCAGACACCAGTCACTACTATGCTATTCTGTTTATTAAAAAAAATGGATACCATTTTATTGAAATTAAAAGGATGGCCAAAGCTATGAAAATCATCTTCCAACACTTTGGTTTTTAGCTTTGTCTCCAATGCCATATCGATTTTACCAAGTTAAATATAATACAGGTACTGTATATGGATGAGATAAGAAGAGTAGTAGGCGTAAGTTAAGTATAAGCCAATTATCTCTCCATGTCTCTCCATTTTTAGCTTTGGACCACCTAAGTACTCAGAACAGACTGGGATTAGCATCTGGGATTACAACAAGAGTTGACAAAGAGAGTCTCAAAGAAGCTTGGAAGGCAACGTTTATTAATAATGTAAAAAAGTCATATCAATCATCAAGAAGTAATCATACATGTCTTTCATATTTGCTTCAGTACTGTTGTTTATACATGTAGAAACTTGGATTAACATAAGTCATCTGACCACTAGAGTCACTTGATAATGTTGGTCTAACAGAATTAGCAGAGTTAGTATGCTAGCTAGCATACTGCATTTATTTACGTGAACATAAAAAAAAAAAATTAAAAAAAGTGTATGTATGTCAATCAAAACAATGATCAAATGTTTAAAAATAATGTGTTTTCAATGTAAAGACAGTTTATGTCTGTGGTTGTACCGGGAGCTGAGAGGTGGCACAGCTTCAAAGATGTGGGACAGTACAAATGCATGTATCACAACTGTACACGACATAATGAATGACGTACATAAAAAACATGAACTTTTCAGAAGGCACTACTGGCTAGCTGTTGAGTTTCGCAATTCTGTGCACAGTGTCCGCCGGTGGTTGGACACCTTGTCAATATTCAAGTACTCTCCTCTATATTCTGGGAGTAGAATAAATTATATGCTCTTTGAACTGCCCTGCAGTTGCAATGTGACTGATGATGATAAAGTGAATATAAAAAGCACACAGTGAAAAGTACAGTATGAGGGTTGGGAAAATGTGAGGAGAGACATTACCTGACGTCTTCTGTTGTTGAGTCCAATGTAGGGCTGCAACTAACAATTATTTTGATAATCATCTGTGGGTTTTTTATTTATTTATTTATTTTAATTTTTTTTTTTACAATTTATCTATTAATAATCAGATAGTTAAACACAAATAAATGCATGATGACCTGGTAGCCTAGCTTGATTTTTACAAAATTCTAACAATACAAAGCTACAAGTATGTGACTTAAGGAGGTTTTATCATCATAAAAAAAACTGATTGACAAACTGACATTCTGTCTTACTGTTTTTGTGGCTTTACTGCTCTGTCTTGGTAATAAAACCTCATCTCACCTCATCTCACATGGCATGTTTGAAAGACTATGGATACTCCAGATAACAATGAATTATTGACTTAAGTGACGATTATTTTAATAACCGATTATAATTGATTAATTGGATTAGTTGTGTCAGCCCTAGTCCAATGTTTATCTGCAAAATAAAACCAGCAGTGTTTGTGCGCAGAGACACCTCCCATAAAAAAAGACATAAGTAAGACTGTTCTCTACATGTAACTACATGAAAATGTGGTGAAGGTCAAAACCCAAAGCCTCAAAAACGACCAACATAGCATTCACAAATGCATTTCATAATATTCAAATATTGCAACACAGTTCCTTTCATAAAATATCTGTACACTTCCCTGTCACTGATTGGTAGATGAATCATCTATCACTATAAATGTGCTCCGTTTACCAAGGGCTTTGCTGGTTTTAGAAGTTGCTGGATGATTGTCATTTTGAGCTCAATTAGGAAAATACTAATCTTTTGGCCAAATGCAAATTAACCTACTTTGCTTAAAATCTAATCATGCTCTGATTTTATGCACAACTACATTTAAACTCAATTGCACATCAGTAGTTGATATTAACAACAATGGAATCTTCCATTACATATTTCTTTGAGGACAAAATGCCTGTACAAACTTTGCTGTCCAGCAACAATTGTGATCTCACAAATGCAAACTCTGCAAAAAAATCCCTCAATTACACCAGTGCGGAACATGTCAAGTCACACATTTTGCCTAAAGGCCCAATACACAACTACGCAAAAAGAAATATATTTTTTTTGTTTAGTTTTGAGAGTAGTTCATCCTAATTACTGGCTTGAATTCAGACATTTTGAAATTGAGCTGTAATCCAAACCTATAACTTGGCTTTCACAAGCAGTATCATTTTTTTTGTAATTTCTAACCAGAAATCTGTAGAAATTGCTCAATTAATTACTTTTAAATTGTCATTATTGTGACTTGACACTCCATCACAAGTTAATCAGACTTTAGCATAAGCCTAGGATTGAAAATACAGCTGATCTTTGGCCTGTAGCAGGAGAGTCTTTGGCAGCGAGGACCACAGCTTTACCTCCTAAAGTCTGTGATACTGAAGCGGGTGCGGTGTGCACATTGTGCATTTTGACTCATGGCAGGGTTGGTGGGGGTCGAGAAGGCGGGGCGCAGGGCAGACCAGGAGGAGTGCGGGCCGGGGGTGGTCCTGGAGGCAGCTGGCCACAGGGGGGTGCTCTGGGGGGAGGGCTGGCACTGTGGGGGACAGGTTGGTAGTCTGGTGGTGGTGGAGAAGGGGCTTGGTTTGGTGTGCGAGGCGGAGCCTTGGCTACTCCTGCTGACTCATCTTTTACTCTGGTGAAGTTGATGCATCGACCCTAGGAAAAGAAATATACATTAATATACTATTAAGATACAATAATATGTTACAAAAGCTAAAAGTACGCATGTAAAGTAAAGCAAACTCAAAATTTAATGCATGTATAAATATGTACTAAAATTAGCATCTGGTACTACAACTAGAACACAACAATAAGCATTGTCAGGTCAGGTCAATCTTGCACAAGATTGACAGAGTAAGAACAAAAATGAATGATTACACAACATTTTGGGAAAGTACATTTTTCTTTCATAATGTATTCAATGATGACAGCGATTAATACAGTAGAGCTGGGGTACAAAATGCTGAATTCTACACAGACAGTAGTACAAGCACACACAGGTGTCTAATCTAAAGAACATTTGGGTAAGTAGACGGTGACATCAGTTGTGTGCAGGTCATGGGACAGTCACTACTCTGTGATTCTATGTGGGACTGTGTGGGCAGCTGGTGTTCCAGATTACATTTAAATCCTCACTTTGATGCCCCCACTTCAAATGATCCCAGTTACTCTAATGTACTGTCCCAGAGACTAAAACATCACCTCTAGGTTAGTATCTACTGTGAACAGCAAGGCTACAGGGCTGGTATGTTCTGTTGTGAAAAGAGGTGAATTTGCTCAGGAAGAATCATATTTCAGTCCATAGTTACTTGTAAAACATGACTCTAACCACAAACCTGCACCGAGTTCAGGGAGGCTGAAGTTACCTCAAACACCTCCACTATTCATTTGGAAGTCAAAATGTAGTAAGGTGGTGTTAATGGGTTAATTACAAGGAAGCCATTAGCTATTGAAAACACAAATAGCTTCCTGGGATAATGTGTTTGTTAAATTAATAGAATGTAAATAAATGTCATTTGTGGAGATCATTGGGAATTCTAGTCCTAAAAATAATACAAGCCGTGACCACACCATTATTATTCAAACCAAAACAAAAAGAAAAAAGTAGAGACACTGAGTAGGAAAAACAATTCCTAGGAAAATAACACTAACAGTAACAGTAACATTACCACCATGCTAAACTTTTAACCTTTTTTTTTTTTTTTTTTTTAACCGCAGACTCTTCTTCAATGTAAACTAAATGACTTGTGATCTGTGAAATATAAACCTCACAGCAGAGGAGATTTTGAGATCAAGTCCAAACAAGAAATTGCCTGTAGCCTATAGAAAATGTGCTGAGCTGTGCAGTAATGCAGAAACTATACAGATCCACAAAGAGGCAATGCTGGACATGTTCCATTCAGATAGTACAGCTATCTAGCAGCTGAAAACACACACACACAAAAACACTACTTTTTTGCAATGTAATTTCTCTTGTTATGGTACTATAAGTGTGTATTGTGTTGGATGTTGGAAGTTTTGCAGTTAGACTAGCCCAAGTCCTTTGTATTATTTGACAAGGCTATTCAGTGAGATGAGAACAATCTCTTTTACAAGGGTAGGCTAACTTCCAAAGGCATTTCAGCCAAAGGCAAAATTTGTGTAAGATTTAGTTTGCGTCTGGGCATTTACACTAGATTCTATAAGTTTATGCTATGGAAATATTATATAAACTAAAGGTGGAGCCATGCCCCCCAATATGTCGCCAATTCCACCAGTGGACACTTATAGTATTACTTTAAAAAATCCCTTCAACCCACAGACAAGCTGCTGTACACAGAAAAGACATCTACACCATCCCTTGCAGTGCAGTATTTTATCTTTTTTTAAATTGACTAAACCTCACAAAAACAATAACTATCATCCACCATCAGATACAAAGGCTCTGCACAGAGTAGTTAAATTTGCTCAAAAGTATATCTAATAGCAGCCTCCCTTCTCTGGAGGATATTGTGCATTCAAGTGGTCCCCAAAAACTCGGGAAAACATTTTTCCGAGTTAAAAGATGCACATGAACACCTGCACAAGTCGGAAAAAGAACTCGGGAACTCGGATCAAAACCTGCTGCCCGACTTCCCCACTTGACGTCATCTGCTTCATGGACATAGCAGAAAAGTAGCTGATTTATTAGGTTGTGTTTTACACATGAGGTCTTTGACTAAATGTTACTAATTGTATGAGTTTACTAAAAGCTGTCACATGCATAGAAGTAAAAGAATTGTGTTAGAAATTCTAATCATTGCCATTAATCTATTTTACCCCTTACGTCCAAGCTTTTGGCTAAAGTTAAATTTGTTAAATGTATTAATTCTCAACTTTTTAGTGAGAAGGCTAACGTTGAATCTGACTAGTTAGTGGTTTTAAATGCTGATTAACAACATTTCTGACCAATAACTCTGTTGGTCTACATATAGTGATGTTAATATCTCGACCCCTTGAGATAAAAGCACATGAGCATAAACAAGTCAGGAAAAGGACTTGTCATCTCGGAAATATGAGCACCTGAGGACCACATAAATGCAACAATATTTACGTCACCTGGTTTAGGAACAGAGCAACCTTGATCATGGAGGACCCAGCACACCAAGCACACAAACTGTTCACACCCCTCCCTTCAGGCAGTGGGAGTAACACATTTTGTGCTCTTAACATTTTTGCATGTCAGTGTCTATGTTGCCAAAACAAAATCATCTGAATCAATATTATGAGGATTATATGCAAAAATATGAATAACATTTTCATATTTTTATTACATAATATCAATGCAAATTTTCTGTTCAGATACTAAAGGCCAGACTAAAGTAAATGTAGGTGTTTTATTCTTTTCCTACAACACCTTGCAGCCTGCATGACTCTGTTAGCACCGAGCTGTTTTGATTTTAAACATTTTCCTGGATTTCAGAAAACCACACTTGTCAGTCTGACCGACCAGCTCCACTCCTCCAGGTCTCGAGCTCCGCCAAGGTCATAAAAGAGTCTGGACCAGGGCAAAAGTGTGTGTTAGACAGAGAGTGGAGACAGCAATGGCAGCAGTCTGTCTTAGGTATTACCTCATGTCCTTTAGCCTATAACTGCCTCCCAGGAGAGAATCGAGTTCATGTGAACGGGACGTATTTGAGTCTATGCAGAACTACTTTGACATATACAGCACGCCCTGACATCAGCATAATGGATGTGGTTAAGTGACTGCAATTTTCTGTATCAGATGTATTATCATTTCAGTATTAAAATAATACCTAATGTACCAGACATCATATAGTGCAGAACCTTCTCTATGCAAATACACACATTTTTGAGTACATTCAAAAGGAGTGGTAGTATTAATAGTAGTAATAGTGGTTGCAGTACTAGTAATGGGAGCAGTAATATTAGCCGTACTATATACATATTTTTTTAATGGGACTTGTTAATAGTTGCTGTAGAAGTAGAAGTAGTAGTAGCAGTTGTAGTTATAGTAGTGGCAGTAGGTAGTAGCAGTATGCACTTTCTACCTCCTCAATACTTTTTTACATTTACACAAGTAACACTTTCTTCCAGTATATTTACTTCTATTTGAGTATTGTTATTTTGAAGCAACAGCACAGATTTGGAGCACTTCTTCCACCTCTGTTGAGAGTAATGCAAGGAAATGAGTGTGGGAATACGTGTGTTCAGACTTGGGAAACAAATTTCACTTTTATGTTGGAGATTTACTGCATTCTTTCTAAACCAGAGCTATAAGGGACAGCATTTGTTCCTATACAGTTTAACATTGCATACACCACAAACAAAATGAAGTGTAATAAAAAAAAAAGTGTGGTGTAGCTCGGTATGTAAAACACATCACATCCTAAGGCGAGAGGCTGTTGTTGATTTAAGTTGATTTTGTAGCTATAGTCTTGTTTATAGTGAACATAGTGTAGAATCACACTTTGGGATTTGTATTGATGAAGAATAATGGCCCTGACACGAGCAGAATGGTTACAATTTCAGCAGAAGAAAACTAGGCCAACTTTGATTGATGTGTAACGTCTGTCTTGGCTCTTTTCAGGAGGAGATCATGGCGCTGAAAACTTCTGGCAGGAACTGTAACCCCACATAGTTTTTCAGGTAAAACGCAGGGGGAAAGGTGATTGTTTTTAGTGTTGCCTCTTTGAAACGAAACATTACACCACCTGGAAATGAGTCGGCCTGCGGGACGGGGAGATGTTTCTGCTGCTTGGTAACAAAACCGCAAATGACTTGATGGGGCGACATCACTGGAGTGGAAAAAAAGGCTTAATTTCTCCATGAAAATGAGCACTTAGTCATGCAAAGTCTCTAGTTTGCAGCCAGGGCTTAAAGCTGCGAAATCCATCTTACAGGGAAGGTAATCCACACCCAGCTAGATTAGTTTAATGAAGACATCATTGTAAAATTGTACTTTATTATTCTCAAATGCCTCATTCACTCCTAATTTCGCTATTAAGATTCAGTGCTTAAAGGTCCCCTATTATGCAAAATTGACTTTTTTGAGCTTTTAACCATGTTATAATGTTGTTTCCACCTCAAAAACATACCTGGACTAGTATTTTGCAGTTTGCATATCCTCTTTGCTGAGCCAATCCTCTTCTTACATACTGGAAAAGCTCTGTCTATGTAGACGCATGAAACCAGGAAGTGCTCCTATGCGTTTCTAAAGCCCATATATCGTCAGCGAACTGTCAGAGCTTAAATTGCTATTACTATGAAGCACTGAGCTCATTTATCTATCTGTTAGCAATGTGTTGCTAATAGTTGTGCTAAAAAGCCTTTTTATGCTTTATCCATTTCCATATTCTTGGAAGTTTCTTTATTACACAGCCCCCCTCTCTACAGACTGTGAGCACCTACTGCAGCTATGAAGGGACATGCTGTTGCCTATTAAAAAAAACTAGAGGAATAAAGTCATTTTATTATTATGTATTCACTAAATGCCATAACCTTTCCTGCAGGTTGTTTGAAAAGGTTGTGCTCCTCTTTCAAAGTTCTCTACTCAATGACATTTTCATACACAAACCATGAAATACAAAATACATACACAAACGACACTTCTATTTGACTACTCAGATAAATCAAGCCAAAGCCATATTGTCATTGCATCAGTCAACAATGGCATTACGTATTACATGTGCTGTTTTTACTTATAACTATTAAACCTAACTTTGCTGAACATGTTTTGGGAATTAAAAACAACCTCCCTAATAAAACGGTTGGAGGCCTTAAACCTGAAACATGTGTGTGAGCAGAACTCTTCACAGCTTGCATTCAGGAACACACTAAAACATTCATATCGAGCTGCGAGGATGTGTCTTACTCCGTTCTGCTTTCTCCTCACTTCATGACGTCTAATGTAAAGCAGGTGTCAGCGTTTGGCTAAATGCGATGGAGAGTGGCCAAGCGAGGTGATAGCCAACTCATAACACCACGACTTCTCGAGACACATGCAGGAAGAGGCGATGGCATGTGTGATCTGTAACCAGGACTGGAGAGACTTACAAATCTGGACACAATAATGGATTTATGAGACAATTTCTTCCCCAGAGGCATATTTTCTCACTCACGCCCAAAACCCAATACATTATAACCACATTTCCTACGCAATAAACCTACAATTTATTTCTGTCTGTTCAAGCAGAATGACGTCACTTTGCAGGGCATAAGAAAACCCTCTAACTCTTACATTCTATAACTCAGGGAAACTAAAAGCACTCAGAGAGAGCAGAACTCAGCGAAGGCATTGACCCTTGCTCACAAAAACAATCTCCCAAAAACTAAAGTGCCCTGACCTGCACTCATACTGGGGATAATGTAGTTCAGAGGTAAAATGCTTTATCCATTGATACACAAAGCTCTTTTAACTCACAATGGTAAAGAATCCTCTAAAACTAGACAATCTCTGCCCAATAAGTTTTCTTTACATTGGCAATCAACATCTACTCCAGCTCCCCAGCCACCTCCTCCTCCATCAGTAGCATCTGAAGTAATGCTTTAGTTATTATATTGAATGGCACAGTGATACTTACATGATCTCCAGGTTGAGGTCTCATTAGAGAGACTTGGTCATAGCCGCGGCGGAACAGAGCCCAGATAGCATCCAGTTTACCCTGAACAAGAGGAATGTAAAAGAACATTTAATAAAAATCACATAATATGCATTTATTGTATATGAAATATCCCATCTGTGTTTGATAAAGACTAAAGTACAACGGCACTTTGTAGTAATTAGAGCTTTCCTTTCTATGCAGTCATTGTTGTTGCTGACTAGGTTGGTCCCTGCACAGTTTCACCTATTAAATCTTTAATAGGACTTTGCTTCATATTGCTTCCAGTTTTTCTAAAGGAGAAGTAAATGACTAAGTGTGCCTAACTGCCCGTTCATTGCGATTTGGTCATTGACCTTGTAGGGCAAACAAGTGTGTCCAATAACGGCACCGGTGCCAATTTTTCTAGTTGGCTTCAAACTCTTGTGTACTTCGCAAATAAGTGCAAAGCAAGTGTTGGGACAGAGCAATATTTTTAAATATATATCTCTTGTAACTGTTTTGAATATAGAGCAGTTTGTCTTTTTTGTATAATTGTATAAGCTGCTGTTTATCTGCATTTCACTTAGCTTCTGTATTTCTGTTTTCCTTTTTTCACTATTTCCATGTATAAGCATATGAATTAGGCGCCAGAATAGACACTTTATCTTACTTTCCCTTTCAGCCATTAATTAAACCACCAACTAGAGTATCCTTTACTGTGTGAGTGTGCCAGCAAATTAAAATCCTTGATTGTAAAGTCTGTAAAACATCTTAAAGACTTTTCCTCCTTTATCCTCCTAAATTATGTAAAACCGACTGAATATATTAGTTCAGCAGTGCATACTATGACACAGACTTTTCCACATTGACATATCCAGTGACCTTCATCCTGCAGTGACTCTGATGTATAAATAGTGTAGAGTTTCATCATGAATCACTGCACTGCTCACTGCACCACACTGTCTTAACCCTACTTACAGCTCATGGTGTTTCCAGGCAGAACTGAGTAGTCATTCTGTAGACTTTTGTATAAAGGCCTGTGTTGTTACAAAGAGCTTCATTGTAGTGTGCGATAAAACAACAAACAGGACTGACGCCAAATCTAATACCATTAATGATGTCTGCAGAATATATTGTAAGGCTGTGTTGAATTTTGTGCTTATGCAACTAATTACACATAAATATGTCCACAACAGGCTTTAGTCTTCCCTGCTGGCTTGTGAAAACATTGCTTCATCTTTAGTTCCTTTTTAACTGGATTTTTCAGGCTCCTCTGTGGGTTCTGACACCTCAAGCATTTACAACTATCAGGGCAACAATGCAAACGTGTGGCTGTAAACGTCTCCATATAAAGTAGATTGTGTAGCAGAGAAGTCACAAAGCTGACGCTAACACTCAGAACAATAAGTTTCACTTTGAGTTTACATGAATGAGAGAAAGGCAAACTACTGTCTTTTCAGCATGATTAGTGCGTTCTTATCATGTGAACTGGGTATTTACCAGTTGCTCTACACTTTAAACTGAACTTCATGTTTTACTTGTTCACCAAGTGCTGCTGAACACCTCTCAGAGCTTATTGGCAGTAAGCTGTTTGCATGCAGCAATAGTCAAATAATTAATTGCAATCAAGATATTTATATTCTATGGCAATAAATGTTCTGACAGTGTGTGAATGAATGCTAACAAAAGCTCCATGACACAAAACAGTACAGTGTTTACCCGGATAGGCGTGTACCACTTCCGGTTCTGAGGCTGCTTCTTGTGCTGAGGTTTCTTGGGTTTGGGCTCATACGGTTCGTATTCCTGTTCGGGCATTTTCACCACAGCATTCTTTGGTTTCTCCAGCTTGGCCCCTTCCTCTGTGGAGCCCTTCCCTCCCCAGCGCACCTACAGACAGCAGACACCACAAGATTATACAGTCGCATATGATTATTATCTGTGGATGTAATATGAAGTGACAGGAGTTTTAGGTCTCACCTCCATTCGCTTGATTCCTCCGATTCCTCTGCCTCCGTAATATGAGGCATCAACAGTTGGCCACTTTTTTTTGGGAAGGCCATCGTCATCATCTGATTCCTACAATGTAATCAAATGCACAGAAATTAGTTGTTTAAATAGTGCAATGCTATATGTCCCTCTACTATTATGATCTTCATGAAGTTAATTTAATTTCTTCTTTCTTTCTTCTTTCTTATTCTTTTCTCTTTATTTAAGAATTGGGTAAAAAATTATGCCTCTATAAAGAGATAATAGAAGACCAATATCTGCAAATTGGGCTTAGTGGGAGTGGCTTAATGACATGCAATAAATCATTCATTTATACATTGGATGGTTGTGTATATAAACTTACAGGCTCAGGTGGAGGTGGAGGAGGTGGCTCTTTGATCACCTGTAAAAAATCCACACACATGACAACTGTTATGATTGGTGCAAACCATTGTGTAGCATCCTAGTACATCGCATGATAATTGTCAGTAACATTAGTTAGTATGGCTTGGCATGGTGTTGTTTTATGTACCTTTCCACAAGATTGGCAGGGATAGACCTTTTTCACACTTTGCATTTTCAACTGGAAGTCGTGTTGGAATACTTAGCAGTTGAAAATGGCATGAAATAGCTGAGCCCAAAAATGAATTTGACAACTACCGGCCCCTTGGCTACATTTCATGTTATACAGATGCAGAGACAAAAGATACAGTTTATTACAAATAAGCATGTTTCATTAACAAAACATCAGCATCTATCTCACTGTCAAAATCGGTAAATAGATAAACTGCAGATCTGTGCTGTATTATAATTACTTTTAGACATTTTCAGTCTAGACTTGAATACTACACTGTTTATCTGCTGTCACTGGTAGTTAGCTAATGCTAATTGTTAATAGCATTTAAGCTTTCTTCTTTACTTTCCTGGATAACAGCCTTTGTCCGGCTGTTGGTGGTTGTCTTTGCCTCTGTAACTATGTCACTATGTCACTATGCCCGCAAATGTGAAATTTGGTTTAAAACACTTGCTCCATTTTGCCTTAGACAAGCACTAACTGGAAATGGGAAAATGCATTGCGAAACTACTTCTGCTTTTTGTGAAAAAGGCCTATTTCACCAGCAGAATAGGGTATCCCACCTTAGCAGACTTATGTCCCATTTATGCGCACTGAGCGACAGGACATTTCTTTACGTCGGCAGTGTTTATAGCAACTGTTAACTATAGTCGAGGCTATTCGAATACTTTTTTATTTACAGCTAATCTAGTTTTTGCCCAAGGTCTATAACTTTGACACTTTTCACATTAGCTGCATGTTTGTTTAGTGTTTTTATTTCCTCAGAGCTTTAAGGCTCATTTATACTCCCATTTCATATGTAAATAGATCAGTCCATTCCACGTGTTGGCGTCACAGCATTTATACTTCCAACCAATTTCTGTCAACGTGTGTTATATTATATAACCAGTAGGTGCGATTTGCAACAGTCAAAGATGTTACCAAGACAGAAGAAAAAGAGCAACAGTAAACAAACATGGCGGCACTGGCGAAAGTTTTAACACCACATTTAATGAAAAAGAGCCGAGAAAATGAGGTGAAAATAGCGGTAGTCTGTTTACTCTTTGAATAAACCGCGGCTAACTCAACCTAGTCATTCCTAAAAGGTTCAGCCATTTCTTCTGCTGTGACTGCTGAAGTGTGTTCTCTAGCGCACCCCCAACAGTCAACACATGTACTGCTCTGTTTGACCATGTCTGCAAGGTCTGGGGAAACGGACCAATATTTGAACAGAATGAACACAGAAGACAAACAGAGCTCTCCATCTGTATTCGAATGCATATCTAATGCCTTTAGTCCACTGCCTTTAGTTTAGTAAACAGAAAGTACATGTTTGTGAATATATTGCTAGTATATTGCTTATACAGTTACTCGCACTCAGAAACAAATACTTGAACTTGGTGTTTTTTTTTTACTATTTTGAAAATGCAAAACCAGTTTAGCTTAGTAGTAATATTTTTAAGTCCTTAAGTACTTATTGGCACTCCCTGAAGGTTGAGTAATGGTAATACGAGTGCTTTTGTTAAGAGTCCCTTACCACAGTGCAGCAGAGAGGCCAGAACCACCACATGAAGAGCAGAGCCAGCAACAGGAACAGCACCAGCAGAGTAATCAGCAGGATGGTCCCATCGAACTAAAGACACATGGGATAAACATTAGACTGCAGACACTCACTTCACTAAAATACATGGGATCCTGAAATGACAAAAAAGCGAGACACATCCAGCAACACATCGATGAGTGTCACTTCTATTAGCACCCACGACTTTGTTTTTCTCTGTGACATTGGTTGATATAAAGTTGTGTGATCCCCGAAGACGTCCGCCAGCCAAACATGGTTCCTATTACTCACTGCAGATGGGGTTCACATGTGGTTTTCTCAATATATATTGTGGCTTATTTATCTGAACTTAGCAGTGGGGTCGTAAAATTCACTGGAACTTGATAATTACTCCGCCGAAATGGCCTAATCAATGTGCTAGTCATTTACTTCTGGCTCACAACTTCAGTATGAATTTGGCAGAGTTGAGTGAGATTTGTTGAGGTTGTGAAGTTTGTTTTGAACATTAATACACCCATTTGCATTCTTTAGAAATGATTTATTCTCATTTTCTAGACTTGTGCTGAAAAAGCCAATTCTCTGTTAGCAATGTTGATAAGTAATGCCGGCCAATCAAAAGAAGTTTCATAATAAAACCTGATTTTTCAAATATAATTACCATCAATATATACACTAACTTTTTCTGTAAAGAATACATTTGCACATGTTCACTTTAAGCTTGTAGTGACTTGTGCCTATATGGTTTAGCTTAGCGGTAAGGAGCAGCTAATTTGCAATGGTATATCTAATTGAGCTCTGTATATCTCAGACCACACCACAGCTGTTTGGATTTACAGTTTTGCCACGCCGATGATGTCACACAGATTGAGGAAAAGCAGCTTCAAAGTGCATATTTCTTTTGGGAGGCTGCAAATGTGCCATGGCTCCTGGCCATATGCTCCAACATGCGTGTTTTATTCAACAAAATTGCTTTAAATGGTCTTAAATTGCAATCTGTTTAATCTTGGATTTGAGGGAATGAAGCTCCGGGCCGGTTTCATCATGTGGTTGAGATATTGATTTACAGCATATACCTGTACTTGTGCTAATGCTACCCCAATGCTTTATGCTCGTGAACTTGCTCCTTTGACCTTTTGTCTCATGTAAGGGGGGGGGTCTAGGCTTCTAGGAAGAGCGGTAATTATGAAACTAAAGGTGAAGAAGAAAACAATTGATTAAAACCATTTGGATCTCGTTGCACTTAAATGGTGCAAAATATAGTGGCACTTTTTTAATTTGTAAAAAAAGTCATACTGCTTTTTGGCTCCAACTTTTCAGGCCATTTCTAAATAGAATTCTATAGCAGTTATTTGCACTTTACTTATGCCATTTCTTAATCTAATTTCTAATTCTAAGAGATGTACTGGAAGCAAGGTTTGCACAAATGCAAGTTAAACTAGAAGATCCATAGGTGAACATGATCCCAAAACAGTGCCTGTTGAATTTCAACTCACATTAAATTCAAAGTAGGGCACCTCTACATCAACAAAAAGATGAAAAATGGCGTCTGTGTTTAAGTACTTTGATGGAGATAGTTTTGAAGCTTTAAGAGGTTCGGTGTGACTTGAAAGATGCCTTAATGACAGCAACAGAGTTTGAAGAAAAGGCTGTTTGACAGAATACATTTGGTAGACATTTTGGTGTGATGCTAATTATCTATCGGGGTGTCATCTCACGCCCAGAGTCTTAGGTCTGGCAGCCTCATGCACTTTCCTCCTGTCAGACATCTGTGTTATACAGCATTTATGACAAACTAATAATGTTTATAATGCCTGTGTAGTCCAGTTGTATCTGTAGCATACCAATTCATGTTTATAAAAGAATTTGGGAACTTATGAAGCGAACTTTGAGAGATAGGTTTGCCATATTTGGGTTCATAAACGGCCAAATAAATAGAGTTGCATTAGTCACAGCGGAATAAAAAAGTAAACAAACAAGCCTTGTTTTAACTGCTCTGTCACTCTTAATATTTATCACACACTAAACTATCAGAATACCTTTGTGAGAATGCTAACTCGAGTAATTTACATCCTAAACTGTTCCATTGTTTTACTATTGGAGTGCTCCTTCCAATATCAATAACATGTAACTTCAACCATGTGGCAACTATCTCCCAATGTCGGCTCTCACTACACCACCAGCACTTACTACTGTTGCCAGAATAACAGGAATAATATGTTTAATTTGTTGCCTACTATCCAGTCAAATCCTACTGAAAATAGCCTACGTTTGTGTTCTTGACAGCTTGTGTGACCACATGTCCCTGAATGCTTTGCAGTGTGACAACACGTTCCCGATCTCTATAGTGTGCTGATTATGAAGTGCTGAAATAAAAACACTGGAACTGCTTTGTAAAATTTATTGCTGATATAACTGATGAATGAATGAATGAATAACTGAATATAACTGAGCTGAAATGAGGACTACACCGTACATATTATGAATGAAGAGACCCTCCCCATGAAGACACATGTTGTCTCATGACTTGATTATATGACATGATTGTATTGAGTCTGTTCCACAGTCTCCTGTAGACCTCCTGTGTCCTGCAACAATAATATGGCATGAGAATTTTACGCTTTTATCAAAAGCAGTCTTATCAAAGCTATAGCTCGAAAAACATACATATACTTTACTGACAGCTTGTGCTGGTTCTAACAAAAACATTTTAATATACATTTTTTGTTCTGCTGCAGTGTAATTTTAAATACATTTAATGTGGCAATGCGTTTTATGCTTATTAATTACTGTGCTGCACAGTTTGGATCTGACTCATAAACTGGAGTTTAAGTACACCACCAACTGACCTGGCGTAGGACTTGAGTGTACCATACACGCATGTCCATATTCATCAATCCCGAAACTTGCATGGCTTTGGACGAACACCCATTTTTTGGCATATGCAAGTTTGATAAATAAGGGCCCAAACTGCTTCAGTGTTTGCCAGGACAACTATTTCAGATTAGAGAATGTAAAAGTGCGCTGCTAATGCTAGTGTGCTAACGCTGCTTCAGATAGCCTTTACTTAAGCATTACAATACTAGAAATTAAAATTAAAAAAGAAATTAAAGCCTACAGCACATAGAGCTCTGTGGTGACAAGTGCTTGTCCAGTGTGAATAAGAGATCTCATACATAAATTGTGTGACATTACAAATCTGTGAATGCAGGAAAGACAAGAGTTTTTAAGTGATTATTTTCAGAAGATGTTTGGTCTATGTATCCTTCCGTCAAAAAAGTAGCACATGCATCATTTGCATTGATTTGTCATTTTGAACTCCGAGTTTCAAAAGGACCATTAATTAAAGGACCATAAATTACAATTTTGTATTATTAATCAAATTTATAAATTCAACTTCAAATTGATTTCTATTTTAAAAGCATTTGCAAATACCAAAAATCAAAATCAATACCAGTTCAAAAATAGTATTTATGACTGTATTCGTTGTATATACAAATCTATACAAATAATGTGATTTTTCACCTATCGATTTAAACAGGATGTAATGTCTTCTAGCCATTGTGAAATCCAAGTAGAGGAGAGAAGAATATACAGTGGGGCAAAAAAGTATTTAGTCAGCCACCAATTGTGCAAGTTCTCCCACTTAAAAATATGAGAGAGGCCTGTAATTTTCATCATAGGTATACCTCAACTATGAGAGACAAAATGAGAAAAAAAAAATCCAGAAAATCATATTGTCTGATTTTTAAAGAATTTATTTGCAAATTATGGTGGAAAATAAGTATTTGGTCAATAACAAAAGTTCATCTCAATATTTTGTTATATACCCTTTGTTGGCAATGACAGAGGTCAAACATTTTCTGTAAGTCTTCACAAGATTTTCACAAACCTGTATTTTGCCACTCCTTCGTTACCTGGGCAGTGTGTTTGGGATCATTGTCATGCTGAAAGACCCAGCTCTCTGCAGGTCATTCACTAGGTCCCCCGTGTGGTTCTGGGATTTTTGCTCACCGTTCTTGTGATCATTTTGACCCCACAGGGTGAGATCTTGCGGGGAGCCCCAGATCGAGGGAGATTATCAGTGGTCTTGTATGTCTTCCATTTCCTAATAATTGCTCCCACAGTTGATTTCTTCACACCAAGCTGCTTACCTATTGCAGATTCAGTCTTCCCAGCCTGGTGCAGGTCTACAATTTTGTTTCTGGTGTCCTTTGACAGCTCTTTGGTCTTGGCCATAGTGGAGTTTGGAGTGGGACTGTTTGAGGTTGTGAACAGGTGTCTTTTATATAGATAACCAGTTCAAACAGGTGCCATTAATACAGGTAACGAGTGGAGGACAGAGGAGCCTCTTACAGAAGAAGTTACAGCTCTGTGAGAGACACAAATCTTGCTTGTTTGTAGGTGACCAAATACTTATTTTCCACCATAATTTGCAAATAAATTCTTAAAAAATCAGACAATGTGATTTTCTGTATTTTTTTTTCTCATTTTGTCTCTCATAGTTGAGGTATACCTATGATGAAAATTACAGGCCTCTCTCATCTTTTTAAGTGGGAGAACGTGCACAATTGGTTGCTGACTAAATACTTTTTTGCCCCACTGTAGGCTGATGTGTTTTAGCCTGATTAACACCAGATTAAATGTTATAAGACTTTACAAAGCAATTAAGAAGTCTGGTATTGCAAACAGTTGTACTTATTGAAGCATATACTTACACACTCTGTGGTGTTGATGTGCACGTTGCTGCTAATGAAGGACAGACCATCGTTCATGCTCACTTGCAGATATATCACCCTGCAAACACAGAAATCAAACAACTTAATTGCATAGTGGCAGTTAGTAAGTCTGAAGCATTTCCTCCTCAGACACTGAAGAATGAAGTCATGTAAATACTAACTAATTTTGCAGAAAAGCTTGGGTCAGAACAAGGAAGCCATGACGTGGTTCATTAGGAGTGAAATGTAATGTGAACCAACAGGAACCAACCGCAAAACACAAGGGATTAGGCCTTTAAAGCCAGGCGATGTTGAAATGAGGCTGTTTCTTCAGAAATTACACAAAGTGATGGTAAATTACTTGTGACGGTTAGCAGCTGCAAACATCAAAACACAACTTGAAAATATAAAAAAACTAAATATCTTATGCGTTGTGTTTTAATTTAACTGTTTAATTTTAGTTCTTTTAAATGTTGTCCTGTTGGATATTTGTGGTAGTGAAGCAATTGTCCAAGGCCAAAAACAAGTAATATTTTCCCAACAGTACAATGCCAGGGATAAAAAGACCTCTGTTGACTCCAGCTTTTAATACAGTATAATATAAGCTCCTATCTGCAGTTATTGTATGCTAAATATGTTTATAACATGTTTGTTATCATCTAGACCAGTTTCTCTCTCAGTTTTTGCATGCCATTTGTTTGGATAATTTTGAAATATTTGGCATTAAAAATATGTGCCCAGAAAAGAAATTAACAGAACATAAATTCTATGTTCTTTGACATCTTCTGAACAAAAGAATTCAGATGACCTTCTGTGACCTCAGTGAGTCCAGTTGAAACCATTTGGATGAAAGCATTTTCAAAACGCCCCCTTCAGGTCGTATCTGGTAAAAGACCAGGTGGATCTGAGAGAATGTGGTCTGGCAGATGGAAAACAGGCGTCTGACCGATAAACCTGTGTCTGCTTTGACTGACAGAGCAGAGAAGGAGGGAGGAAGAACAAAGCTGGGTTAGTGGGTGAAGTTCATGTCTGAAAACAAACAGATGGAGGTCAGGGGTCGAAAGGCTTTAAGAAAAGGTAAATAGTGAGGCCTCTTACTGTGTCAATGTTGCCATATATTTTTATAACAAGTTTTAATTTACACAGTGTGGGATATGGATTAGACTCTTGTCTGCTGTAGCTTAAGTAGAAAGGTAAATTTATTTTCTTGTATGTACTGCCTGTATTTTTTTTTTTTTTTTTTTGGAGTACTGATAAACAACATGATGCGACAACACAATAACTACAAACCAATATAGGCCAACTCTATTTAAAGTAACTGACATTTACATGACAATTACTGTTACTGGTGGACAACCATACTCTTTATTGTCTACTACTTCATAGTCTAGAATGTTTTCTTTCCCATATCTTTATTGTTTGCATCGTACAACTTTGAGTGTTTTGGTTTTGCCATAACACATTAGCATTATCTCCTCCTACAATATTTTGGTGTGTACAATGTTTTTGTAGCACACATACTACACACCATAAATATTTTGTTCATATTCATTTGAGCAATCTAGATTTAACACTGTATAAGTAATTAAAGTATATAGGCTTACTGATGAGCTTCAGTTACCGTAAATAAAAGTGTTAATTAATCGTCGCTAAACTTGTCTTCATACACCAATTTAAATTCCCTAAACAATTTGAGGTTAACTCCTGAATTTCCATGATGTCTTTGCAGTTTTGTACACGTCCAAAATATATATTGATGTGAGGCTAGCAATCTTTAGCTATTGTAGCTAAATTACTACTATACGTTTATGGAGCAGCAATATTGAGTCACTTGCTAATGTTCTCTACCTTCTCACAGGCAGCACATGCATGTAATCTTTAATTTTTTTATTGCAAAATCCAAAACGTATCGTGGTCTACTTAACTCACAACAGTGCAAATTTACAATAAAGGGTTTAAAAGGTATAACAAAGCTTCAAGGTAAAGATTTGAGAAAAGCTATAGCTTCATGATTTAAAAAGCTACAACTGAGTCAGAATACCTCTTTATTAGCCTTGATTTTAGAAGGTAACTATTTTAAGTTCTTTCCACCCTGCAGAGAACAGAGCTGAGCACTCACATATGGCCACACAGTTGAAAGCCCCGACTTACTGCTAGAAGTCTTTGATCATTCAAACTGGACAAGCACAGAGTCTAACACTGACAGCGGGATGAAAGAGTGGGCGAGCGTGCCACACAGGCAAATAAAAGGCAGATACGATGAGGAAGGAGGAGGTGGGAGGCTTGGAAAACAAGCAGAAGCTTAACAGAGCCACGGTGGCACCACAAATAAGGCAAAGGTGGAGGAAGGGCAAGAGATAACTTTAGAGAGTTGGAGGATTTAGTGCTGGTTCATACATGGAAAATGTTCAAGCGTGCAAGTTGAGCAAAAGAAAGTTGAGATAGCAAGACATAGCAGATCTGATTTAATTAGGAGTTAAAGGAAAGGAGCATGATGTACCCTAAATTTGAGGACCATTCTCTCAGGTAATCAAGTGTTACAGTTTGAATCATTAGACTGAAGAGAAAATATTCCCTCTGAAAGCAGAATTAAAAATCACAGCCAGTGAAAATATCATCCAGCTTCATGGCTGAGATGGATGACTTAACTCAAAGAATTTTTATCATGGACACTGTCACCAAAACAAACAGCATCAAAGATGAGAAATGTGCAGTGTGTGAGAATCTAATAGTCATTGGCAGGTCTTCTCCAAAGTTTTTTTCTCTATCTTTTTCATCAGACATCTGAGCCACTTACTTTTATGAGTGATTTATTTTAGATAAACTGATCTTTACAAACTTAAAAAAAAAAAAGTTTTTAGGTGTATTTAGCTAGTATTCACAACTGATCTGGTCAACATTTTTAACATTAAAAACTGCAATTTTTACAATAAAATACAATAAAAAACCATGATGAATAGCAAAAACAATTTGTTATAGTAATAAATACTGTATAATTTACTGTAAATCAAATTACATTGTGTAATTTATTAACTACATTACAATTAGTTTCAATGAATTTGAGTGAATCTTTAAAGAGTATGTTGTTATGTCACCACTGATTTAATATTTTAGATTTTTTTAGATGCCAAATTACCTTGTAGCATAGAATGGGTTCAATATTACATCTGTATATAAATATGTATACCGTATATATTTTACTGCATTACAAATACCTGCACAAGTTACAGCATCAAAATCAAAAAATCATGGAACAGCTATTTGTGGACTCTTAACACTGGCTCAGCTGCTGGGTAATGTACATACCACAGTGGACATAGGCCTTAACGGAGCGGCCTGAATTCAATTCCTGGTTTGGGCCATTAGCTCTCACATTCTGTCTATTGACTGTTTCTGTCCATTAAAGACAGAAGCCACCCAAATAACTGCAAGAACGTCAAGCAAGAACTGGGCATACCATATTTGTGTAAATCTTCCTATACTTATAGAAGACTTTCAACTGCTACTATTGCTACTAACTGCTACTATTAATAAGTTCCAAAACCTGGCTCGGCTCAAACCAAAGACTTGAAATTTTTTTTTTGTAAAACTGCAGCTGCTTGGAAAGTGATCTGAGATGAAATGACCTCACATTTTAGACATGCCAGTATGTTCATATTCAGTCTACCAATAGTATGATACTGGTATACAGCATTATAAAAACTAAATTGGGTATGTAAAGTCTTATCCCAGCCTATTCTATAGCTGTTTTTACCAGTCTTTTCTCATTCAGGATAGAAGCAGGACAAATCGGGCAGGGCTTTACCACTGCGTGTACTGGCACTGCTACAGAGCCCCTTATATTCTGCTAAGCTTCAGTGGGATATAGAAAAGAGGAATGTGGCCTCCGATAGGGATCATAAAAGGAGCTAATGTATGGCAGGCTTCTTATATGTGCAAAGACCCACATGTGAGCATACGGTACATGTCGTTCTCTGAGCAATACGTGAGCAGTACTGCATGTGGATGCTTAGAGTGAGATATAAGCGGTTTTCTTACAAAAAAGGAGTGGAAAGAGGATCACCAGGATAAAGCGCACTAAGGAAAAAAATACTTACTTTCCAACTTCAGCGATGACAGGAGCCGGGCACAGTAAGAAAGTGTCCTCTACGCTGGCTGGTTTTTCATCTATGTAGACAAACAATAAGTGGTATTCTTAGAAAGCATAATCCTATGTGGGATAAACATAGCAGAAATCATATTTTACAGTAATTCCTAAACTTCCAAGATTTGGGAACCTCACCACCTAAAATGACATAGCAACATTTTCTGCTTTTTCCTTTCAACTGCTCTTTAAGGGTTGCCACGGCAAATCATCTGATTTGCATGGAACATTTTGCATCATTTTTTATGCTAGATGCCATTCCTGACATTACTCTCTCAATTTGTCAGGACTTTGTCAGGCACCAGAGTATTCTTTGGACTGGAGTTTCTTGGGAAATGTTATTATATAGCTATTTTGTTTGTATAAGCAGACATAACTTGTGCTGGAATAGCTGATTTCTTTGTATTATCAGTAGCTATTGATTCATTGTTAAGCCACCGAGACCCCAAGTATGTAATTAAAGACTTGTTTTCACTAACAGTTGCTCTTAAAATAATATGACATTAGGTGAATAAACATTTTTTCTTAAACAAATTGCATCTTTTCAGTTTAATCTGCAAATATTACCAACATGACTACATAATGATTTCCCTTCATCCAAACACAAACGGAGAAGATTTAACATTTGATAGAGAAATTCTAACCATGCAAGTGTAGGATTACTCACTGATTGTAACTGTGTCGTTAACTTTGAAGCTGCATAGCACCTGGTTGATGTTCCTGGCATGAAGAAAACCATTCCCTCTCACCACCACTTGGAAAGACTCTAAATATAAAACAGAAAACAAACACTCAGAAAGCTTTAAACTATAGCTTTTGGGAACATTTAATGTGGGTGGATGGGATTTAGAATGATGCAGACTGTGTACAAAGTTAAAATTGCACAAAAACATAAAATTAGAGTACAAGTCATGGGATTTGGTTCCATTTACATTTTTTTAAACATTCAAGTCCTCTGCAAAAATTGAGCCAACGTACACAAGGGTTTGGTAGTAGCAAGAGCTATTTTGCATAGTAATATTAAACATCACTTTTTGACACTTCCAGAAGTCAAAAAGCAAGGTCAAAATATAAAATAGATGCAGGAAATAATGAAAACTGTTCTATGATCAGATTAATCAAAACTTGACAAATACAAACCCATTTGGCCCAGAAGATAGTGTTGTTTCTGAATTGTGTTCACATGTGGCTTTTTTATTGCAGGATACAGGTTTAATAAACATAACATTAAGCCGCACTGGTTACTTAAAGTAAATTGAATACAAATGAGTTCCCAATAACAGGCCAGTGCAGATGTGCAAAACAGCTTTCTTGTTTTGCCAAAACTATTCAATCAACTTCTTCTCTAATACTGACACATGTGTTGCTTTAACTATCATAATCTTTCTTTTGGCAATCCACTAGAGTCACATTTCATCTGCAGCCAATCCCACCGCTCTCCTTCTTTTTCGGTCAGCCAATTTAACTGTGGCCTTTAATATTATTCCCACCGTGGTTTCTGTCCCTATAGATTTCCCATGAGTGACCTGCAAGCCTATATAAGGACGTCTTTCCAAGCTGGGATTGTCATTACGGCTAGTGAAGAGTGAGAGATGGGGGTCCAGTAATGAAATTAACACAGTTTAAAGCTTATGGGAGGATGCCATTTCTTTGAATGACTCAGGAGGGACCCACTGTGGTGTGTTTTGAGTTCCCTACCTCCTGCGCACACGCTGGATGGCTCAGCTGCCAAAATCTCTATGCAAGATTTCTTAATGATCTGAAAACAGATGAAAAATACACAAATGTTTGTCCTGTTATATCTGCCCATCTGATACACTCACAAGACACAGAGCAATACATTTTAAAACTTCTCAATGCTCGTATTAAGAACTCATATAACAGCAAGCACTTTAGTAAATGATGACTTTCAAACTGAGCATCAGCATGAAGAAGCAGATGAATATAGTGACTCTGAACATAATATTATGGTATGGTTGTTGGTTTCAGATGGACCTCTTTAACCACTGTGTATTTCTATATTTCACTCACAACTACCTCTAGCGTTTAAAATGTTACTGTAAAAAGACAACAGTGACAAATTGAACTCTGACAATTACTTTTTAAAGTCTTGCTAACAAACTAATAACACCAACAAACTCTGGCAAACTGCACAAGCTCCTCGGCAAAGATAATAGCCACACACAACTAAGACCTGCAAAAGACTATTGCTCAATGCACAATCAACTTTGA
Organism: Bostrychus sinensis; assembly: GCA_020698575.1. NCBI lineage: Eukaryota > Metazoa > Chordata > Actinopteri > Gobiiformes > Eleotridae > Bostrychus > Bostrychus sinensis. Next base: position 9,907,201 of record CM036260.1, on the reverse strand, counting down.
GGCAGACAGAGCCTCACCAGTAGACAACCAAACCAGGTTCCACTTGTGTTAGCTATGAACAGAAAACTGGGACTACAGTTTGTACAGGCTCACCAAAATTGGACAATAGAAGAATGCCTTGTCTAATGAGTTTTGATTTCTGATGCAACATTTGGATAGTAGGGCCAGATTCATTCTCCTCTGAACTCTGGCATCAACAAAGAAGGCTGGTTGCTCTACCCCAGCCAATCAGATGTTTCTCAGATCTCTCTCAGATCTTGCAGCCATCACGTCACGTCAAATCACCTTTCTTTGCCATTCTGATGCTCGGTTTTGACCTACAGCAAGTTGTCTTGAACATATCTGCATCCCTAAATGTATTGCTGCCATGTGATCTGTTATCCTAGTGCTAAAAGAGGTAAACATTGAACAACATTACCTTCTTTCACCTTTGTTGGAAGGAAACCTAACTGGGCTGTCTGTACTGTACTCCCTGAATATGTTAGTGTTTAAGGCTTCCAGTTTATACAAAGAGTTACAGTGCTGGCTGCTGAGACTAACACACAGTGCGCCTGGTTAAACTTTTAGCTCCAAAACACACCCGGCGCGTTACAGGTTTGTGTTTTTAGCTCTAATATCGCCAAACCGATAATTTACTCTGATGAAGATGTGAGTGACTTCTCTGTTTTGCTGTGAGAAAAGTCTATGTACCGAATCAATGACTCCTCGGAGAGCGTGGAAACCGCCCAGGACAGGAAACACGTGCTCGATGGTGTCTGCAATGGTGGCCAACTATAGAGAAGAGGAAAACATAGTCAAAACTAATATTACATACATTCCTCTCTATTATTTACATTGAAAAACAGCACAGTCTTGCCTCATACAAATGAGGATTCTTCAAACAGGAAATGAAAACACGAGTCATGACATTCATAACCATTACCCTCAATCTAGTAATAGCTGCATTTACAATCAATCCAAATAGGGCAGGGAGTAAAAGTAAGAAAGATGTATTTGTTTGCTGCTGCTGATGAGCTCTCGAGAGTCCCATCTCTCAAATATCATAACATACAGGAATCATCAGGTCAGCTAATTATTTATTATTATTTGAGTTGCAGATGTTGCCCTGGCAGATATGGAGGCTGCTATACATTACAAAAGAATAGGATTGGTTTTCTGGTGCCTAAAAGCTTAGTGAATAAATGCCATTCAACAGTGAAAATGGAGTCTATTGTGCATGTGGGGCATTGTGAAGTTACTCTCCTGAGGCAAATGTTGTTGTGATCTGCAATTGTTAACATGTTATTATTCTTCTGGATTAAAATATAGCCCTGAAAAATACTATTAATTAGACGTTACATATGGAAGGTCTTCTACAAATATTTGCATGTGATCCAACTTTTTACATTTACAATGATTAAACAGTGCAATATATTGAAATTTGCCTAATGTTAATTGGTCAAAGTGAAATTCCTTCCACCTACTGTACAAAGTAAATACATCTAATTTATCTTAAGTGATCTTTATAGACTGCCCAGAGGAAATTTAAGCTGTTTATTTGTTCCAATTCTTTATAAACTCAAATTCTCAAATATGTTGTCTATTTTGTGTTGAGTCAATAGGATAAAAAAAAGGACTGCATTACCTGTGTCTCATTGAAGTCTTTTACTCCAACACAGTACACAATCGCTCCAAGAGACCTGGCTCTCTCGGCCTGTTGGAAGACAAGGGAAGTAATAAATCAAGCACATCCACCAAAGTGGAAGCAAAGCAGTCGGTTTGTTGTTTCCAGGGAGGCTGGTTTAGGATATCAATTTTTAGTGTGGAGTTTCTACCTCTTGCTGTGCCGTGATAAGCTGATGCTCCTGCAATTCTCCATCTGTCAGCGCAATGATCACACTAGCTGTGCCTAGAAAAAAATGCACAGCCAGACTGTAAGCTAATAAATTATCCAAGTAGCAAAATTGATTTATTTAATGCTTACCAAAGTTTTCCCTGTAAATCTGTTCATTTGCCTATCAACACAGAATGAACATTTTTGTTAAGATGATCAAGACATCCCATCCAATATTTCTATTTTTAAAGTTAAACCAGTCTTACTCTTTGAAGTCCGAGATGCATGAATGTGTCACCACCTGGAATCTCTCGTTTCAAAGCATTAAGCCCCTTCTGGATGTCCACTCTAAATATTAAATAGAACACATTTGCAGTTATATTTTGTTTTCACTTACTTCCATACAGAATACATATTACAACATAGAGCTAAAATTACATGATGATCAAGATACAATTGGCTATATCCTGCAGCAGTGATCAGACATGGACTCAAACCAGGCTTCAAAGCCTTTATATGGTTCAATGGTAAAGAATTTACTAAAACTAATTGTGTTCCTTTACTAACTCACAGTGGCTGGAGTTCAAAGATTCACACCATAGATAATCATTTCTTTCTTAGCCCATTCCTAACAGTTCAGATAGTTTTCTGAAAGATTATTAAATGTTGTTATATCTTGTAACAAGACTAACAAGCCAGCAAAGCAACCAACAAACCACTACTCCGCCAAATGAATTGGCATGCATTATTGGTATATTTGTAACAAATTGCACAGCCCATCCTGCTGCCTAATTTCTTTGTGAAATAAAAGTGCTTACTTAATTAATTTACTACTTTATTAATTTACTATCTAGAGCTGAAATTCTATGATGTCATGGTTTATTTACCTGTTCTCTGTCAGTTTCATGATGGTAGATGCTTTTGAAGAGAATGTTATGAAGGACATTCTCAGCATGGGACTGAAAAAGAGGAAAAACAAGTCGTCACTCACACTTAATAGTGGTTTCTAGCACACAAAATGACAATATTATGCCAGAAGCAAAATGTAACTGCCAAAGATTACATTCAGCCCTATTTTGTTTTTCATTATTAAATATTTCATCATAAGAGAGCACAAAACCACTAATGACCGATTAAACAAATTAATCATTTTGATGAGGTAGTTACAGATACATGATTTCTTAGAACACATCAACAATTTTGAAGTCATACGTTTGGAGTATTTGGTTTTAAAAGACACATTTTTTCATGTGGGACAAAGTACTTCATCTCCTTCGAGCTTTCTCTAGCAAACACCATTTATCTGTATGGGATTTGGGTCCATTAAGCATTTTGGCTCTCTGTGCGTGACAATGACTTACATATTTCTTTTCAAAACATGTCACTGTATCCTCAGTTGTGGCAACGTCTTGACTCAGTTGGTAAAATAGCATTTGAAATGAATTGGAAACAGCTAAATATACACAACACATGTATTTGAATTGTTTGGAAGACATGCTAAGCTAATGCAGATTTGTGCTGCTGAAAACTTGTTAAAAGCTGAAAGTTAGTGAGTTATTTTGCACTGGTTTAACAAATTACATCCAGGTGTTGTTTTGTGTTGTTAAAATGCTGCATTTTCACTCACCGACTTCAATCTTGTGCTTCTATGTTACTGCTGGTGGTGAGTTGAGTTAAACATCAACATTTTAGCTGACTGACTTAGCATATGGCCATGTGTAGCCATAGGGACACATTTTATTTTACTTTACCGGAGTGACTGCTGTGTAAAATATGGGTTTCTCTTCAGAGACCAACATTTTGGTGCAACAGGAAGCACAGAGCTGTTTAGAGCCTCGAGACATAGCGTCTACTGAAAAATTTCCAAACCTGTAGCATACAGTAGCAGCTGCAATGCTAGAAATGCTACATTTAGCTACATTTTGAATTTACTCGAGCCTTACCTTTTGAATTTTACAGCCAGATTCTCCACAAAGTAATAAATTTCATTCCAGTGGTTCTTCACACTGCCAGACCTAAAACAAACACAATAAAGCTGTTAATTAAGAAAATTAATTTGGTCAGTGGTATCAAAAAAGTATGTACATTATCTATAGACAAGAAATGGCGCCAACATCCCATGTTAGCATTAAAGAAACCACAATTATCCTAGCAAGGGTTAGGGTTAGTGAAAGTGTGTTCTAGATTAATGTACCTTGTTTAAACTTCTGCAAATGCCTCATTTAATTATCTGAATAAAAATTACAAGAAAAATAAATAAAAATTCAGCTATTCTACAAGCATGTAGCTAAAGCTAAAAGGAAATTGTCAATTATTAATGCTAATGGATAAAAATAAAATCACATTACAATAAAGTTGACTGTATTGCTAAAAGGAGGAATAATGTTATTTAGCATCCTCCAGTATGTCCTGAGCCAGCCCCTGAAGGCTCAGGAAATTGGCTCTAGTCTCCCCAGGGAACCCTCCATAAAACTGACATTTATTGTAAAAAAGAAAAAAAAAAAAAAAAAAAAACCTGACCTGCTTTCATTTCCTTTGGGCAGTTGCTGTATATGTATGTGCAACTGTGACTATTTTATTAAGTGTTAGCTTTAATGTAGAGGGGCTTGTGGCATGTGCCCAGTCAGCAGGTCATCTCTTCAGCTAACAGGAGCTATGACACATGGGGAATGAGCTAACTGACTGTGGTAAAACTGGAGGCCAGGTTATAGGATGAACATGACTTCAAAATAAGGTGCGAGGGTGACTGAATGTTATTCTAGGTCCTGACAAACTGATGTAATAGCATTAGACAGACTGGAATTAGCCAGTGCGGATGTGCTGGAGAACCGGAAATTATTAGAACACCCACTTAATCTTTTAAGTTAAAAAAATAGTTAAAAAAATAAAATAAAATAAAAAATTAAGACAAAACACAAAAATGGCTTGGTCTAGCCAGTGGCCAAACACTGTTAAGTGGAGCAATTTTCATGAGTTTCTTGATGTATGTAGTATGGGTATAATATAATTTACCTTTCACAAATCACAATAAAGTTAGTTGTATCTTTACTAGACATAATAAATTGAGCATGCTGTGTTGAAGGTCTTTTCATTCATAAATCAGTCAAATAAGACTAAATAAAAAATGCCCCACCTGTAGTGTAGTCACTGAAAAGGTACATTACATGAATTTAAAATAATAGAACCAAAAGCAATGAACAAAGTTATTAAGTAAAAGTAAGAACGTGGAAGAACAAAATATAATAATAATGGACTGAATTTATACTGCGCTTTACAAACTTCTCTCAAATCACTTTTTACATGAGTCCATTATTTATTCACTCCTCAGTGACACACTGTGGTGATGAGCTACTTCTCTAGCCACAGCTGTCCTGGGGCAGACTGATAGAAGCGTGGCTGCCCCTTCGATCAGTACCAAACACAGTCACACTGACACATTCCTTCATAGACAAGGCGAGTGGAGTCTTGCCCAAAGATACCACAGTATCAACAGTATCCAATACTGGTAGCAGGGATCAAACCGCCAACCTTCGGATTAGTGGACAAATATCTTTACTAACTGAGTGACTATTACTAGCCTACTAACTACTCATATTGTTATTGTAATATCAGCAATCACATACAGTATACAGTAGATGCAGCAAAAAAATAATCTATTACAATAATATAAATGATAAATACCCTTTACATTTCAAAATACAGTACTTCTCAGTGCCAAAAATGTTAGTCATGGTAGTTCAATTTAAACTTGTACCGTATTAGATGGGGCGTAACCAGACATTATAGTTGATTGCAATAGTAAACATATATATATATTGCACATTTTCCCAATTTAGTTCTTATGACTATTGTTAGCTCTGTAGCAGAACCTGAACTGGAACTTGGGACTTTCTGGTTGTGAGACAAAAGTACTATCCATGGTGCTACAGATACTGTATCTAAAATACCTATTTACCAATTAACAGGTGAAATGTTACTCTTTTGTTCTAAAATGTGCTTGCATGAAAATAACATGTTTGTCTAATTTCCATATTGCTTCCAAATGTACGTATATTTTGTGCCAGTCCCACACCTGGATAAATGAAGAAAGTTATCAAGAAAGTCATCACAAAACCAAGCATGAAACTAAGTGAATTATGCAAATCACTGCACGCTGGAGGCAGATTATTTGTTATGGCAACCACAAGAGGAAAGAGCCGTAAAGAAAGAAGTTATTTCCTACCTCTGCACACCAGTTATTGATTTGATTTGATTGTGTTTGAACTCCTCACAATTCCTACTATTACAACAGCAAAATAATGGTGACTAATGTTATTTGAGTACTTCAGAGGTTATACCTCCATGGCGTTTTGTGTCATAGCTTAGCAGCATAGGGTATGTTTTTGGCCAGGCATGGTGGTCAGTGATCCAAGGCATACCAGGGACTTTCCCAATATCCTTTCTTTTTCAAAACTCCCCTTTTCTGCCAAACCACTGTGGAGTTCTTACATAAAAACACAACTTTAAACATGAACTTAAAAAACAGCTGACACTGGTGATTTTACTTGATTTATTCATTGTTTTTTTCTATAAAGATTCAACAAACCTACCCCATAGTTGTTGTATACCATTTACAAGAGGCTAATGCAGTTGTCCATCTGTGATTACTTTCACAGATGCTGAGGTTTTCCAAGTTTCTAAACACGTAACAAACAAAAACAGTCCAGCAATTTGCACAGTCAGCACAGAAATGTTACAAATACGGCCAGCTTTTTAACATCTTCAGAAGATTAATGACTTGGAAGATGACTTGTTTTACGTTGCCAGGGTCCTTTAAAAGCCCTCTAAACAACAACAACTTCTTGGCTACACGTCAAGCAAGAAGTGTTTCCCCAGTCTAGTGTCCTTACTTGTTCTGAACCATCCAGACTTTAAACATTCTTCTATGGCTGATCAAGCAGAGAAAGAGGACAAGACCTTACAAGCTAAACAGAATTTTGAAAAAAAAAATTTGAGGTGAAGGAGGAGGAGAGGTGTCTAAGTTGAATGTGCAGCGCTAACAGAATTAGCCGCATGAGAATTGCAGATGAACGGCCTTAACCCTTGACCGAACGAGCGCAGCCAAGTTCTTGAGCGGATTGTTCCATTACAGCAACAGAGGGGTGAATAAACATAAGTCAAACTTGTAGGCATGATGAGGTGTAACTTGGGCATATTTATTTAACATTGGGGTGAATCTGAGGACTCTTGCCTTTTGGTTTTTCGCTAGCTTATCTTCATTTCGGCGATTGTTTGCATTGGAACCGTCCGATTGTCTGTGGCGGCTGCAAGCGTGGGACCGAGGCCTAGCTTGCACTTCTGCTCACCTGTCCAAACAGCGCTTGCGAAAGGAAGTGGGGCATTTTATTCAGTCATGAAAAAAAAAGTTATGTGGTGCGTTTTCTTCCCATTGGTGCTTTGATCTAATTTTAAAAGTCTGAGTTTAGGCCTGAATTGAAGTTCAGTGGTTTGGGGTTTAAAGCCAGAGAATGAGGGAGGTGATGGGGTGTAGATGTGCCAACAAACTGTTTGAAGACCGGGAGTGTTATGTCATCGCAGAATGGTCAAACTTGAGTGAGTGTTTTCTCGATTGGACAGATTATCTCAGGGCACAAATGAAGAACACATGGCTGGCGATGTGCCATTTGAAGGGTGAAGTCAAATGTAACCAAACAAAGACTGGGAAGCGAGCTTATCGTGGAGACTGTCTTGCTTTGGGCTGGAAGTGAGATAATGTGTTGGCTTTAGAGTAAATTAGCCCTGCCAGAAGAAACACAGCGATGATTCGATGACAACGGCAAGGTCAATCCGGTCAAGTCACAACATCTTTAAGCGTCACAAGATCAGCCAGAGCCAAAGTTCACATCAGTCTGTGTGCGGTTAAACTGTGAATACTACAAGGAAAAAGGCACATAGCCACACTTAAGATGCTTGTTCTTGGGTCTGATATGGAATAAGCTAATTAAATAAGTCACTGACCCTTATTTAAAGAGGGATTTTTTGTAGATTTAAAAAAAAAAAAAAAGATTTAAACAACAAAAGGAAACTAGAGGAAAACCATAACTTCAAAAATTTAAAAAGTATACTAACATACACAAATAGATATATGATAATATTATATGTGATGCTACACATTAATTACGTGGATGAACACTTTTTGGTCTTACTACAAAAGTGGGCAGTAATACATATATTTATTAACACACTTAAATACAAAATTAATAAATAGCGCTTATTTAAGAGAAACTTCCTGAAAGACATTTTTTATTTACTTTAGGTCTTTTTGCTAAACGAGCAATTGCTTTTTTATCTGTTGTATTTGTTTGTATTTGGCTTGGTCTTATGCCAGACAAACTGAGCACTACTGAAAGAGAAACAAAATTGTTTTTCGTTTTAAACTCACATTGATGTGTAAAAGTTTGGCACATTTCTTAACAACATTTTCTGTGTGTTCTTGCAGGACTTCCACAGATGTGTTCACATGAGCTAAAAACATGTGGAATAAAAATCAGCAATTTTACCAGAAGATGTTCCTAAAACGTCTACCATCTTTAATCTTTTGGTATTTTGCTCTATATTTATGTAATAAATTAACTCAACTAATTACTTGCATTTTTGCATTCAAGTCATGTTTGTACAGTGTTTCCTTATTTGAAGTAACAGCCCTTAACCTTGTATCCTATTTGCGCTCTGACACCAACCTTTGTTTAGCACCACATTCTTCCAAGAAAACATTCAAAAATTGCTGATTACCAGGGCCAGGTAATGTCTAAACATACATTCATGTATGTATCTACTGATAAAAACAGGATGTTTATTATTTCACATCTGAAAGTGAAATTTCAACTAATATAAAGGTTTTGCACAGATCATGTGTACTTCTGCAGCATATGCTGGGGTAGGTTTCAACCCTGCGCTCCACTGTCCAAGAAGCTGTCAACAATGGGAAGGGATATGGATCATTAGGAATGCGCTGTTCAGTGATGCTAAACAGACCATGGCAGGAGGAGACAGGAATTTCTTAGATGTCCCCCTGGGTCTGGGAGGACCTAAAGAATCAAAACATCTTTATTCATTTTAAATAATATCTTTTCTGCTGAATGTGACAGAAATGAATGGATCTGCTAAAAGGTAATGAGTCAGATGGATGAGTGTGTGAGAGGAAATTGATTTAAAATTATGACAAACTGTCTGAGCAAAATTTAGATGTTTGAGAGTTGCAACATTCATGAGTGTTTTGTTGGTTTCCGTCTATGGTTCCTCAGTTTCTGTCTACACAAGCATGTTGACAAAAATGTCCAAAAATGGTATTCTGGCCAGCTAGGACCCATTCACTTTGATTTTGGTGTGGCTCTAGATCACCTGGCTCATATAGATATTTTTAGTGGATTCTTTGTAATTAATATAATTGTAAGATATGATGGCTTTGTGTCTTGGAGCATTTAACTCGGAACCAGATTTCTGTTTTGAGTCCAGAACCAAGTGACCAGGCTACACAAATGGACTAAGAAGCAGTACAAAAACATAGCAGCTAATGTTGCAAATGAGGTGTACTGGGAAATCAAAGGGTCAATTTCTTTTTTGACCTTTCTGACTCTACTGTACTACTGTAAATACGCCCAGGGCAATCTGCAAAACATATCAACCAACACTAGCATCAATTACCCAACATGCTCTTCTCCCGCAGAGGACAATGCTATGACGCCATGTGGGAAAAAGCTGCGTTGGTCTGTATGGATTAGCAGGCCTCAGCGCTGGTTCTCACGGTTTAAAGCGTTGAAAAGGGAAAAAATAAAGAAAAAATTCCCAACAGCACCTCAGAGGCTGTCTGCCACTCCAGCTGGGCCTACCCACACCACCCCAACCTGACAGCCAATGGTGGCGCTCCAATTTAACTGACTGGGCACAAGGCTTTGTTTGTTTAAAACCACTAACCTACTTTTACAGGCATCGCAGAAGTCAGAGTCTTTACTGCATGATTGCTGAGCTAATGCTACACGTCTATTCCAAAAACCGAGGAATTGTTTGACAAAAAGCCGGATAACTAACTGGTGGAGAGGAATGTGCGCCGTGTTACGAATCATACTGAATTTTCCACTCATTTCACCATCTGTAAATAAACTTTTTCCAAAGCAGTCATGGATTTGATGCGGCCAAGAGGTTTGCATTAGTCCTCAAGTGGCACTGCTACACTTTACAACCTGTTGTTTTTGTCTCTCAGGCAAATAAAAAAGCAACAAGCTGCAGACAAATGGCAGACATAGCAATGGTGTCATTCCATAGCTACAACGTATTCCACATTGGGACCCTGAAAACATTTATGAACTGCAGCTGCAGTTTGGTTTCAGTAAAATTCAAGAATGATCAACTTGTAATTATAGCTTCAACAACAAAACACTACAAATTGTTTTTTTAATGACATGTAAAATATACAAGCCTTAATGCAACTTGGCATTTATGTTCAAGAAATCTACCACTCATACATACAAATCAGTAAGTATAGCTCACATTTTAATGCACAGGACTCATGAACAGAGAGACCCCAGTTCCAGTGCCAGCCCAGACAGAGTTAAGGTTTGTCTCACTCCCTGAATTTCCCACTGGATCAGTAGACACTTCCATGATGTAATCAGGGGAACTGCACATATTTTGGATACACTACTGCTATTGTGGTCTGCCATACTGTACTGTAATAGCTTGTCCACAATTCACAATTAGTATGTGGCTTAGAGTTTATAATAGATAATGGTTTATATAATTAATACAGCCACTTGGTAATGTTCTCACCTTTCTCACAAGCATTGACATAATCGGCTCATGTTGATTACATACATTAAAGGGGTGGATCATGTGTAAAGTGTATCTCAATTTTATTTCTTCTAAATAATTCTAAAATTCTGTTTTATTAGACACGCAATTTACATTGACATATTTAAAAATGTATGGCTGTGCAGGGGAGATTAAATTTCCTAACAGCATGGACTACACAAGTCAAATACTGTATGTAATGAAACAGTATTTTGTTCCCATCTCCAACCAAAGTGATAGAAAGATATATAATCTTGTAAATGGAGTTAGCTAAATGCCTTTATTTGAGCAAAGGATTAAAAATATCCCAGGACAGAATCACCAAGTTGGTTGATAACGGAAGACTGCATATTGTCTGGCCAGCCCGCTTGATTGCCCTTGTCTCTGTGAAATAGGCCTGCACTCCCTTCTCTTCACAGCCATATATGCAATCCATTTTAAATCTACAGAGGCCAGACTTTGTATAAATAATATAAAGAATTCCCTACACTCTGACAGCATTGTTATTGCAAAGTCTAAATTACCATGTCACCTGTTTGTCTTCACGTATGTATGACACCCTCTCTGCATATGGTCCATATGAACACGGCTTTAGGCCTAGCATTTTCTTCCAAATAAAACAGCATGCAGTGACACGCCTGTCCTGAGTCAGCAAATCTACATCCTACTATGTCCATATGGAGCTGTATGGAGCTTAAAGGCATACATTTAAGGGAACCACAGCTTATGCTTTGAGAAATGAGAGTGTAACCGAAAAAGACAAGATGGAATAAGTACAAGGTGGGAAGCTACAACTTGTGATAGCATGCTTGCAAAATTTGGCACTGTATTAAAATAGAACCTTCAAAAGTAGAGACTGTATGTACTGTTTGGTATTGGCATCTCCATACATATTTTATAAGCAAAAGCTATTACACATTCAATCCCTCAATACTGCAATGCCTGAAAGTAAATATGTTAGCTAGCAAACATTTTCTTTACAGATGACAACAATGACTTCTAACATAATTATTTTCATAAATGTACAGGTACCTATGTTACCCAGTACCTATGTTCCCCAGTCCATAGAAACTGGGGAAAATACAGTAGGTAGCCTACCAGGGAACATAAGCAAGCACCCCACACAGAACTACTAGTCAGCCTCATTTGCACATTTGCTGAATGAATACTAACCATAGATTAAAAAACTTTGGTCCACCATGGTTCTGGCATACAACAGGTAAACAAGCTATCTGGCTAACATATTTATATTTTTTTATAAATGGCAAAAATTAATTGTTATTATGGATTTGTTTGTATGAATCAACATTTCACCTAATATCACTGATTTCCATTAGTTAAAGTGTAGCCATGCCAATAATCCCTTCAAGGACAACCAAGTTATCCTTTTCCTACATGTTTGACCTGTGACGTAACATTATGGGCCCTTGACTTCTAAAAATGTCTTTGGAGTTCACTTTATGAGCAAACCCATCTATCTTCTTTGTAAAGGCTAAGCTAGGCTAAACATTTTTCCCATTCACTGAACAATCCCATCAACAGTCTATGTCTGCAAACTAAATAGACTTTACATAACATTGAACTAAACGAGATGACTCTTTTGCCATTTTCATCATAGATTCCATCATTTTAAAGCCACAAAGAAGGTTGCAAAGAGCAGCATCATCCAGAATGAATGTGAAGTGTTGACTAGACAGAATACGCAGCAGATTACATCACCAGCATTGGTACATTTGTTTGAACCAAAGGGAAGAAACTAATAACTGACTTAATGTGTTGTAGGATTGGCAATCTTTTAAGGGAACAGTTACAAACCAAATGTCAGTAAATGTTTCAACCTGATTAACATGTATTGCTCGAATAATCAATACTGTGGCTGCTAATAAATGAAAGCCTGTAAAAATTGTGCTTTAGCTGAGTTGTCTGCTCTCAACGTGCTAGCACTCTTCTTAAACACAGCTTTACACTTTCCATATGCTAAGTCCAGAGCAGAGTTTGGCTTGTTTCCCATGAAAAAAAACATTCAAGGCCTAAGGGACAGAGTTGTTGGGGTGACTGTAGGTGGGCTAAAAGAGATCTCTAATGAGCTTCCTCCTGTATGAAGTCCAGACCTGATGTCTAAACCTTGTTAGTCACCCCCTGAGTGGGCACCAGCAACGCACACAGACAAGTTAACAAAAGCAGTTAATGTTTAAAGAAGTTGATGTTTCCTTATTTGAAGCATGTGTCAGTGTTTACAGCGCAGTGTAGGCCAAATTCAGCTCAACATCTGGCGAACAGTCATGTGTCTTGTCCAGTTTGAAAGCCCAAAAACATGTTTGAGGCTTTGTCAAGATCTATGAGTAGGATAAGACATTTACACTGTTAAGTTTTACCGGGGCCATCACTGTGAAATATCCACACACCATTTGGCACAATTTGGTTCTCTGTCTTTGATCAGAGTAAAGCAAAAGCCCAGTCTTTAAAAATCACTGCACACCATTTTCCATAAAATCAGCTACTTCCTGTCTAAGCATGTCCCTCCTCCCCATTTACTAAAAGATTCAATTCAGCAAATACTTGGCTGTAAATACAGTTCGCAAACCAGGTTGCAATTAACTTGTGTTTTGCTCACAGTAAAGGCTCTTATTATGCTGTAAACGGATTGTCCACCAAATGTACCTCAGCAGCATTGGCAGCCATCAAATACTTTAAAAGTATAGACCTAAAGTGAACACAACAGTAATTTTGTAGCAGGAGCGAAGCAAACCATCTTGTCCTACTTTTCTCTGGCTTTTTATTTTCTCCAGCTTCTGTAGGTCAGGGTAAAAAATGCTAAGACCACAACATTTTTCCTATGTGGGTGTACAAAGTAAGAATGAAGGAGTGTACACGTCACTAGAGACAGCTAAAATGTCCCTATAACTAAGTAAAAGCTAAGTAGCTAAGTACAAAAATAAATAAATAAATAAATAAATAATGAAGCTCATAATAATACCAATGGTTTTTAAATAATTATCGCAATATAAAATTTGATTTGTCTTTTTTAGCTTATTCAGCAAACTGTACACTGACTAGCCAACGTCATGACGCACAAACGAACACACGCAAAGGTATGCCCGCACGCGGCCACCGGCGGCAAACCTTAAACTCTTTGAAGTGAAAATAGACGCCATTAAACACATTGAGTAAATTACGCAGTTCTTCAGATATTTAAAACACGAGGACAACAGAAGAAACTGTAAGAAAAATACGTTAAAACCATAGCCAGTACCACAGTAAAACTGACTATTTTATGTTTTGTCAATGCATAACGTGTTTAGGTTATATTATTGGTGTGACGACTTTGTAAGCTAGGTAAAAGTAGTGCCAAGCTAATACCACTTACTTATCCAGCACAAAGTACAGGTCAAACGCTCCCTGACATGAACTTTCTTCCTCCTCCTCCTCGTCCTGCAGCTCCGGCTCGGCACTTGCGGATGAAGAAGAGAGAAAAAATAATCCGAACGCCAAAAGTAAAGGTACACTCAACACAAATCTTGCCATGATCGTCTTTAGGGAAAAAGCAGTAGTCCTCTTAGAATGAACAACAAAATAATTAGCCCCCTAAGTGGCTTCTTAGCGGATGTGATGCGGATGTAGACAAAGGATGCAGGCGATGCTTCCAAGTCTTTTGGCCGGTGTTTGGCAAGACAATGTATCAGCCAAAGTGTTAAGGCTGGTTTAAGTCCGAGAAAGTCAAATGAAGCAGTGTAAAGCAGAACAGCATTGGCGCTAGAGGAACTGGGAGCCCGGGGGACAGACTTGGCTGAAATGGACCAGGTGTCATATTTCAGCATGAGGAGGAGAGAAGGACGAAAAATGGGTCAAGATCCCATTTTGCACCTCCCTCCTCCTTAAGACTGGCTGTTGTTTTGTAGGGATGATAGCTATGTGAACTGCTGATGATAAATGTCAAAGTAAGTCTGTGACAGGAGTATAAACATAGCTGTATATTATAATCACCTTATTTTAAATGTGGGAAATGAAAAATGGAAAGCCTCATTGTTTAATTTAGAAGTCACTGGCCTCCATTATTACTAAAATCATTTTTTTTTTGGCTCTTCCTCCAGATTGAAAGGATCATTTTTGTTTTTTCCCCTTCAACACTAAATTAAAAAGATACAGCTTTCAACAGTAAGTAGCAGCCTGAGATATTGTTGTCAGAAATTATCTTTACTAAAACAGACATTCAGTCACTCCCACTACATGCAATCCTTTATTTAAATAATTAAATGTTGAATTACTCAAGGTTTATAAATTTAATTAAAGAACATATGTCATTCAACAACACACACACTGTTATTTTGCACTAAAATAAGACACATGTTGTTCAATCTTTCTTTTTTTTTTTATTGTTTTTTTCCCCCTGGAACTGATACAATTTGTGTAGATCCACACAGACATTCAGTGCATTTTGAACATGCAATACACAATACAGACAGTGTCCGTTTTCATATTTTAAATTAAGTGCCTTTTTACAGGGACAGTAACAAAGTGTGCAATAACAAGAGTTTAGTTAAATGTGTTTTGTTTTGTCACACATTTTTTTAAAGGGACTTTAATTATAATTATTGACAGTTTGAAATCAATTAAAGTAAAAACTCAGCTGTCTATTTTAGGACCCTCCTGTTTTCATTACAGACTAGTCTTAAATATTGTGCACTTAACAATGGTCGCTGTGCAACTAATTTTCACTTTGTTATATGACTATGTCTAATTCCTGAAACAATGTGGCTGCCAGTGCAAAAATGACCCCTTGGTCTGCTTTATTTCTGGCCTGCAAAGTGCTTGTTAAGAATCCCCTTTGCTGCCTCAAGGGCACCATCGGCTGGGACAGGTATGTGCGGTGCAATGCCAGCTCCCTCCCAGGCTGGACCAGCAGCTGTGTCTGAATGGACAGTGGGGATGCTGAGGAAGATGTCGGTCTCACCGACCTGGAAGGTCTTGGGTGGGTGGGAGGATCCAGAGGTGGTCTCCCCAACAATCATGGCACGACCAAGCTTCTTCATGATGTAAACAAACTCCTCTGCAGCTCCTGCTGTTGCTCCACTCGTCAAAATTATTAGGCTCTTTTTGGAGCCATACCTCACACCTGGAAAGGAGTTATGATATATGAGGAGATATGAGGAAGATAAGGTAACATATTGAACAGTGGAAAAGCTTAAGACTTAAAATAGATCAACAATGAAATGAAGAACAAGATTAATAACATTTAAAAAACTGTAAAATTACCGGTAAGTTCAGGCAGAGTGACAAGATCTGTGGTGGTACCAGATGGTCTGTCATAGAGCTCGTCCAGCACAATCTGCTTGTCACCATCGAAGAAGTAAGAGCAAAAGCCTGCGATAGCTGTTGTTGGGCCACCAATGTTGTTCCTACAAATAAAGTTTTTTTCATAAAAAATTTGGACAAGCATTGCAAATAGCTGACAAATTTAGAATGAACAAATAAAGGGTAAAGTCACATTTGCTCCCTTGTCTATATTTACACTTAAACTTTCACAGCTTTAGTGATTTGTTTTCAAAAATGGACACAGCATCTGAAACTGTTGCAAGATTGGATTACAAACCTAAGATCAACGATCATAGCGTCAGTGTTGACAACTTTGTTCCATACATGTTCAACTATAATCTGGGCAATGGCCTTAACCTCTTCAAAGTCACCAAACATGTCAAAACGAAGGTAGGCGATGTTGTTTTCAAAGATATCAGTTTGGAAGGAGACTTTAACCAGGTCAATGTACATTTCTGGTGAGTAATTCTAGAGACAAAAACAAGAACATAACAAATCAATGTTTCATACACAATGCACACTTTGATTTTATTTTTGACAAAAAAAAAATTATTACCATAGGTGGTAGTGCTGGAGTGTTACTGGACGTTTTTAGGCTCTTGTCACCAGAGAGGCTCTGCAAATCAGCAGATAGCTTTGTCTCTAAGTTGGTCTTGGAAACAACCATGCTATAGGCACCGCTTCCCAGTAGCCCTTTCAACTTTGTTGCAACATCAGTGCCAATATCTTCAAAGGCATAGTTGTCAGCAATGAGGGCTGCTGCTCCTTCTATAATAGCAGGAACTTGGGCACGGAGGTTCACAATCTTAATGGCTGTAGCCAGGGCATCCTCAGCATTAACTTCAACATCAGGCCTGACACCAACAACTTCCCAAGTGGAGCCAGTGATGGGGTTAATGGATTTGGCTGTTGGCACTGTAACATAGAAGTCTGACTCACCAACTTTGATCTTATCAAGCTTCACCGAACCCCCAGCAGTCTTCTCACCCACAATTGTGGCTCTCTTGAGGTTCTTGAGACAATATGCAACATCTTCAGCGATGCCTTTTGTGTTTTTACTGGTAAGGATAATAAGAGGCTTGGTTACACCATATCTGTCCCCCAGCAGCGCAGGCAGGGACATCAGCTTAGTGGTGGTGTTTGTGGGCCGGTCATAAACACTGTCAATGTGAATTGCAGGCTCGGCTTCTGTGAAGTATGACACGATGTAAGGAAGCCCCGAGATGTCTCCACTGCCAGTGTAACGCAAATCAAAGATCAGAGCTGATGTAGGCAATATTTTATTCCAGACTAACTCAAGGAGAAGAGGGCCAATCTTCTCAGCCACTTCTTCACCT
Organism: Bostrychus sinensis; assembly: GCA_020698575.1. Taxonomy (NCBI): domain Eukaryota; kingdom Metazoa; phylum Chordata; class Actinopteri; order Gobiiformes; family Eleotridae; genus Bostrychus; species Bostrychus sinensis. The sequence goes on along the minus strand of CM036260.1, from coordinate 9,889,912 downwards.
AGGATGTGATCGATCCTCAGGTAGCCAATGTTGCCTTCCAGGATGTCAAGCTTGATTGAGGTCTGGAGGACTGCCACAAGCTGCTCAGGTGGCAATGGAGGCATCTTTGGTGGAACTACAGGAACATATGTTGGCTCATAGGTAACCTGTAGGCGTGGGTCGCTCACTGTGCCTTGGACACCAGCGCTGAGTACACGAGCCAAAAATTCTGCATCTGGGATGTTCAGGATTTCTGTGTTACTGCTAGCTGCTCCAATTGCTTCCTTCATCCCAAGCAACCTCTCTGGGGAACAATAATTGTCCATGACAATTTTTGCCATATCCACCATGAGGTTGGAAGAAAATGCGGCTTGAGTAAAGGAAACATTTCCCAAAACTATCAGAGATGCTATGAAGAAGAAAACCTTTGTCATTTTGACAGTTTTGTCTGAAAGAGGGAAGAAGGTGGTAAAGTGGTAGCTGAACCTCCTTCTGCGAAGAGGTCCTTTGTCAAATGGGACTATGTTGGCTGCTTGGTTTCTGTTAACACACACATAAGAGGATTTACTTCATCATAAACCTCTAATTGTATTATCCCAAGTGCTTCTGGGGAGCTAACCAAGCCAAATAGGTGTAGTAACAAAAGTAGATCAAAATAACCTCAGTCTTTTTTTAACAGACATTTCAGCCAAGGTTTGTTTTGTGAAAAACAAATGTATGGAGAAACTATGACTTGTAAAAGTGCCTTTTCCACTAATATTAAGATCAACATTAACTGTTGCTCTTCTGTAGGTCACATATGTTTATTGGAACATTCCAGTGTTAAAAATACTTTAAAGAAACACAAAGGCAATAATTTGTTCTTAGTTTATCAGATTAGATTATGTAGTCTGGATTTAAAACAAGTGCATCTCTTACATCCTTTCTGTTTCTGAATTGACACAATTTTAAATTCACTGGCGTCTAATAAAATTGTATTAGTTACTAGCTCCCTCTGCTGGAATCTTTAGGAAATAAAACAGAAAAAAATCATTAAACTTTAATACATTCATTTAGGACATTTTAATTAAACATAACATGTAACACAAATATGTAGGTAGGGAAATATTTGCTTTCTGAAGATGATTTTGATGATGAGTATATTATTTAAATGTCAAGAAGCCTTAACAAAGAAGACTAAAACAACCAAGCTATAAATAGAATATGCGGTACTTTACTGCAAGACTTCCTGGATAAATGTCACTGAACAGAAGAATTAAGTCTGATGATAAAAGCAAGCAGTGTTGTTTTTTAGAATTATAAAACAATGCAATGGCTTTCTTTACACCCAATGACAGGATTCACCATAGGACCATAAGACTCCTTAAAAAAAATAAAATAACGCTAACTATTGGGGAGGACATACAGTATATCATGACCAGTGTTATGGGTTATTTGCTTCCATAATGTTTTTGCCTTGATGCTATAATTTTATGTGCTAAAGAAAGAGCATCATTTGCCTGAACAGTAACATCAGGCTCAACTCATGAAACACCCCACAACTTTCCAGTGACCGCACAAACAGCCTGATTTGGTATGGACACATATAAGGTACTGTTGACAATCTGATGCATTGCAATTGACAAAGATCCTCCAACTGTTGGCTCAACAAATACAGTGGCCCTGTGCAGCACAAGTGAACACCTCTGCTGCAGACCCGGTCATGTGACTAGTAAGGATGTAAATATCCTTAGAAGACCCATAGTGTTGACCCATAATTTGAGGTAAAGTCATTACCTCTGTCATAGCAGCAGAAGTGCGGTCAAAAGCAGTGTAAAGATGGCGTAAAGGTTTATCGTCAAATAAGTAAGTACACAGGAGAGGGATGGCTGTAGTATACCCTCTCAGTGTTGTAAAATTAATAACAGGAAAAGTGACCCCAAAATTAGTCCCCTCTATCAGAAATGTTTTTGAGAGCATTAATCTGCTAGATGTGATTTCCCCTATGACTGTCCCACACTGTAAAGTCTGTATAAGGTAGGAAAACACCGGCTGTGCTGTAACTGGTCAAAACATAAACCCCTCGTTTATATCCATAAGATGGCCCTGTGGTATGGGGAAGAGAGTCAAATATAATTGTTCTGTTATGAATTCTGTAAAGTAATGTTTCTGGGAGATGTCATGCAGATATGACAATATAAGGCTAAAGAGGAAGAGTTTCCCTCGTGTTGTACCCTAGGTCAATAATTAGGATTATAGTTTCTGTTAGAAGCTCCCACACCTTTTTTGACATGGTTTTGTCCAGTTTAGTCACATATGATAAATATGTCAAAGCGCAGATAGCCAATATTACCTGGAAGAACTTCCACTTTAAAAAGTCAATCAACAATGGCTTGTGATTATTCCGGATCATCTGGAATAAGAGAAAGTTCAGACTGCTCCTCAATATCAGCATTTTCATTGATGTTTTTGATGATTAGTTAAGTGTCTTCAGACACACCCTGAATGTTTTGGTTCAGTGTGCGGACCAAGTCCTCCTCAGAAACAACATAATGCACATCTGTTAATTGCACCTGCTGAAGAATAGCAGAAACTCTACCCGTGAATGCATAAAACCTGGTGATTATATCAGAGACACTCCTAGGGAATAGCTCGCCTTTCTGCCAGAACAGTCTTGGCTTTCCACAGTGCTTCTTTGGCCATGACATAAATTGCTGGAGAAACTCCACTCTCTTCCCAACTCTGGCCTGTGATTGGACTGAGATGTAGAAGTCTGATGAAGCCATTCGAAAAGTCTGCACATTGCTCGAGCCACCAGAAGTCCTCTCCCCAACTATGATTCCCCTCTTTAAATGTTTTAGTGTATACACTACTGCCTCAGCAGCTCCATTAGTACGCTTACTTGTCAAAACAATTAAGTCCTTATTTTTTCCATACCTTTCTCCTATTTTTGATACTATTGTTCATATTTCCTTAGTTGTGTTGGGAGGCCTAATGTAGACAGTGTCAATATGAATGAGCTCTGGATCTGAGAAATAAGAGATTATAAAAGGAAATCCTGATAGTTCTCCAGCTGTGCTGTACCTCAGGTCTAAAATCATAGCTGATGTTTGAGCAACTTTATCCCAAATGTTGTCTCTGAGAGCAAGGCTGATCCTTACCGCTGTGTGTTCATCAATGATCCAATCCGATCGCAGATAGCCTGTGTTATTCTCCAGAATATCCATCTTGACTGATTTCCTTATCAGCCTCATCAGTTGTTCTGCAGGGAGAGATCTCAGTGAAGGGGGCTTTGCCATAACAAAGTTTGGCTCATATGAAACAGTCAGTCTTGGATCATTCAGTGCTCCTTGCGCTTCGACACTGAGCACAGTGGTCAGAGTCTTCCTGTCTGAAATCTGCAGGATTTCCCACTCCTAATGGCCTGTTGGATAGCTTCTTGCATCCCTATTAGGTTCTCAGGAAGGCAGTAGTTTTCCAGCAGGATTTTTGCCATTTCCAGCACCAAACCTGGCTGAAATGATGAGCTGGCAAAAAAGATGCAGAACACAAATGTTAGTTGCAGTTCTGAAGTGTGCTGCACCATTGCTCATCTCTTTATTGTCTGTCCTGGGTTATGTCCAGCTGTGTTAGAAAAGACAGTGGTGAGATGCCCTTCCTGGGAGATAATGCTTTTTGGAAGAGGAACATTGTAATTGTAATGATTTTTTTTGACAATTGGAATAGCAACATTAGAGGCTTTAGTCCCAAATAAACATTCAATCGCATTATCTCCAGCGTTTTAGCCTGACAACACTGGACTCTAACAGTTTATAAAATGTGTTTTAATGTTTTATTTATTCATACAAAGTGTATACATTTCAAACCAGGAAATGGATTGAATAAATGTCTAATATATAAATAACGGTCCCCTATTTACTAAATTGAGCTTTTAACTATGTTGTAATGTTGTTTTCACCTCAGAAACATACCAGGAGCAGGATTTTGTTTCATTTACAAATTTTTGAGTAATTCTGTATGCTGAGACCCTCTGTTTCTCAAGTACTTTAAACACTCAGCCTCACAGCACTACGTACTGCCTATTTCTGAAGCCGATACATTGTCCCCGGACTCATTCTGATAATTTCACTGCTCAAATCGCTGTCACTATGAAGCAGTAAGCTCATTCATCTATATGTTAGCATCATGTTGCTAATAGCTGTTCTAAATAGCCATTTTATGCTCTGTCCATTCCCCACTCCCCACTTTCCCATTGCCAGCAGGGTGCGTCAAACACCTAATCCAAGCGGTCTCTGCAAAGTCAAAGTAACTCCCCAAAAGAAGACATTTTCCTTATACATTATTTAATGTTATAAAATGTGAAAATACTAATGCAAAGATAGCCAAAATAATTTTTAAAAGCCTGAAAAAATTATACTATGTCCCCTTTAAATGCATCAGCTCTGCCTTACTTTTAAATAGCCGTGTCTTTGTGTCTTGCCCTTTACTTATTTGACATGTATCTGAACTCTGTACAAGGCTATGTCCCTTAATGTCCAGTGTTAACTAAACAACACATTAACGGAACCACTTACTTTTAATAGCTTGTAAATAAAGTTAATTAGGGCCATCTCATCTGCTATTTTGAGACAAGGGCACTTGTGGGTTATCACTATTTTTCACTTTCCCCATTTTTTATATTTGACATTCATTTTTGGTCAGTGTCACTGACCTAAAATGTTTGCAAATACATTATTAACAATTGCAAGCCTGAAACCTGTAAGTACTTTTGGCTGATATGAAGCTAAATGGAAGTGAGAGGAAACATAAGTTTAACCCATCATGGGAAATAAAAATGGCTTGTGTGTTTTTGTTGTTTTCATACCTAGACATTAGTGTAATCCTGACACATCTGACACTTTTTACAAAAGTAACCTCCTAACATTAGGTTAGTGTGGATGTGGGAGCTGTGGTCTGTCTCTACTGAAATTCCAGCGTGCAAAGTTTTACTTGGCTCACAGTGCACTGTCTCCCTCTGGCGGTGTGTTAAAGCCAGTACTAGTCATTTAACCTGACATTAAATAAATATTCAAAAGCTTCAAAAAATAAAATACACTATTTAGCAAAAATAGCATTTATTTTAGCATGATTTGTTGCATGTTGATAATAACAACAACAACAACAACAACAACAACAACAACAACAACAACAATAACAATAATAATAATAATAATAATAATAATAATAATAATGTGGATGCGTGGCTGCCAGTGTGTCACACTGACACATTCATACAGGCAACACAGAAACATTTTACTGCTCATACAAAAAGAAATGACTTGAATTGGCAATTTACTGTACATAAAACTACATGGCTAAATTTATTTATTCCTTTTCACATATGGTTGTGTGGACAATGGAAATATAATGTACTATGGCCTTACTGTACATATAACTCAGCTTCTACATACATTAATAACATTAATAATATACATGATATACAGTACAATAGACTTAGGATTGACAGCTGTGATCACCTACTAAAAGTCTCTCTTTGAAACTACCTGCAGCCACACTCTGCCACTTTCATCTCTTCATACAAATACCTTATGGTGAGGCGCCCATTCTCCATATACATAACTGTTATTGGGTCCAGTTTGATAGGAACACAACAGGCCATATTGGCCTTTTTGGGGTTCCTAATGTTCATTAGCGTTTGGATGAGTGCATGCTTGGACGGGGTTGACTCATCTGTCAGTGGATGGTAACACAGACCCCGACATTCAAAAGCATCATATTCTGGAGGTGCTACGATCCAACTGTCCCATCCAATTTCTTTAAAGTTGACTTTGAGTGAGGTCCGACGGCAGTATTCCCTCTCAGCCTTTCTCTTTTTTCTTCTTGAATGCTGAGTCTCAATAGTTTCATTTGGGAGTTCATTCTTCTCCCAGACAGTATCTGAGTGAAGAATGCTTTCCTCCTCATGGAGAATCATCTCTTTCAGCTCTTTCTTTGCCTCTCTCCTTCTGCTCTCAAGATCATCTGAAAAGACTATCAAAGCTGCTGAAGTGTTGTCACCAACAGACACACTCATATTGAAACAGCTGTATGTGTGTTTTTCACTGTCAGAAGCCTGACAGTCCTTTGTATCAACCACTACATCAAACCCAGAGACCTCATAGCCAGACTTGATCCAGCTCTGTATAGGTGTAGTCACATCAAATGTCTCCCACATGCGCTGAAAACTTGTCACCTTTTTATCAACCAGAAGTTGTGTTGTGTCCACTTCATAGACTTTAACAGTTCCCTGGAAATGGTGGAAGGGGTTTTTTGAACTTGTGTTTGGTAGGAAAAACAGCTGTAGCTCAGCAGCAGTAATCTTCTCATAGCTGGGGATGGTGATGTTAAAAATCAGCCTGTGTTTTGACTTGGTGCCATTGATCACACTCATTGTTATATCTGCAGGATAGACAAGTTAACATAAATATATTGATGTTAAAAATATACATTTTTAAAGAATGATTATAGTATAGTAATGATTATAGTATTTTTTTCTTTTCATAATCTCTGATATTGTCTAACAGTGGGCCTTATTCAGCACTTTAACAACCATATAAAAATGAATGACTCTTTGCTAAATGTGAACATCATTGGTCACATTGGTGACAATATAACTGTAAGTTTGTACCTTGCACTGTGAAACTCCTTATCACATCAGACTGAGGAATTGTTGAGCTGTCTAAGGCATATTTGTTGTAGAGCTCCACCATAAACTGTGGAGGAGTGATCTTGTTTTTCTGTTGAGGAACGTCCGACATGTTGAGTTTTCTCAAAAAGTCCTCTTTCATGGTTCCCAGAAGGTTTGCCATCCTGGTTTCTGTGTCCTCCTCTTCCGTGAGCTGAGAGTAGAATCCCTCACTGTCTTCTGTTTGGATGTATAGAGGCTTACAGGAGCCGCTCGAAACCATAAGGCTCAAACACAACTGGAGCAGGAATGTTCTGATGCTCTGCATTTTCAGAGAAAACTTTCTGCACTCTCTCATATTTAGCAGTTGTTACCTTCTTCCAAATGCATTAATAGTGACTTTGCAGTGGCGAAGTTTGAAAATGAAGATGATCACTGCAAGGACCACAGTCCTCATGTCCGCTCCCATGCTCCCAGTGTAAACATGGGGACTCATGTCAACCAAAATAGTAGCTCAGCCATGCTTATCACTGCTAAAGATGCCTTCTTAAAGCGCTTTATCATTAGAGGGCTAGCTGCTAATGAAGTCTTCGTAAACACTTGACAGTGATAATGAGGGAGGCACTACAAACTGCGGGGTTACTATGAAGCAGACATCTTCATAATATCTTTTTCCCAGCATCAGGATGAAACTGCCAGGGCAGTGGAAGCAAAAATGAAACAATGATTATTTGATTATTGATAGAACTTAAAATTTAAAAAGAGCGTATTGCTCTTAGAGGACTTGATGTCCAGTATTTTCTAAGAAGAAAATGCAAGAAAAAAAGAGTTGATATAAAGTCTCAACTCTTAAAGCCACTAAATGCTCTTAAGAAAAAACAACCAACAAAGGAGAAACACAGACCTCACTACATCTACTTCACCTAAAAAAATGTATAAATCAGTTATTAGTAAAGACATTGCATCTTCATACAGACAATAGTTATCTATGTCTAAGATGGATAAATACATAGGTGAGTGTCTGGTTCATGTTACTCTGGGATTTGTAGTCCAAACCCCAGAAGCCAATGTGTCTAGGGACATTGGCCTGAATCTTGGCTATCTTAGAATATAATTTGGCACCCATTTGCTTTTGGTCTTTCTTAGAAAATGTTTGTTCCCTTGAATTATTGAGTAATGAAAAGGACTAATAAGTATGAGAACTATGTTTTCTGCAGAGATCAGAAATCAGCAGACAAGACTAACAAATGTAAAATCTTGATTTATATTTGACTTGTTTTAGTTTTAGTTATAATTTCTCACATAATAATGATCATACATTCACAGTATAACGTTGCTCAGATTACTTGTTTTAAAAAACCTAACAAAGCATCTTTGACTGTACAACTATATTTATTTTCATACCAAGCAAACATATGCTAATGTTGCATACAAAAGTATTTAAACATGTGAATACATTTGCTATGGGAAGTCAAGGCTGTACACAATAAAAACTATACATGGGATAATTTGATACACCCTATTAAAAGGACTAATGCCACATTTCACTCAACCCTTCAGCACCCGGAAAACACAGCAGGTGGCAGCACTGCACTGTTTTCCTAAAATGTGCTCAACATTTCAAACACACATTTGTCTAAAATAAAGTGACCCAACAAAATATTTTCTCATGCACAAATATATTCTCCAGCTAAATGTGTGATATGTTAGATGTGATAACATCACATTTGCATGAGAAATCAAAACGGTACTGTTAAGAACCACTTTCTATAGTATGCACAAGAAAATATCACAGGTTGTAAGTGTAACCATATAAAGCAACAAGCAGCAACATTACAATAGGGTCATTGTGATTCTCAAATGAGTTTCCAATATCATGGTACAGTTAAGTCAAAGTCCAAACTAACAATAAAGTCACACTAACGCAAGGAAAATACTTTTACAAATAAGTCCCAGTGTAAAAAAGGCAGAAAAGTATGTTAAGAAGCTTGTTTAAGTGTTAACCACCTAATCTGTTCCAAAACTTCCAGATCATTTCACACTCGGTATACTGTAAGTGCACTTCTGATGTGACATTAAAGAATTGCTTAATAAAAACAAAAGTGCTGGCACAGACATAGATGTCAACACTTTGCACAGAGTGTCCAAGAAATAAATTCAGTTCACAAGTTCATTTTCATCCCTACTTAGGAGTTACTACTTGTCCCCTTTACTCCATACATTTTGCTGTTTAGTTCATACCCTCATCCTTGACAGTTCTAGTAGTTCTGGTGAGTCTGGCTCTACCGACAAGCGCAGGTATCCACTGACATACCAGGGTAAACTTTGAGCACCATATTCCGGTTTGGGTCGAGGAAAAGCACACTGAGAGGGCTCATTTTCTCTGGAACACAACATGGTTCTGGAACACCAGGGATGATCCCCACCGCTCTCACAATGCTCTGGATGGTGGCATGATTGGATGGCCGCACCACCTGCAAAACAAACAAGTAGCATTAACTACTGAAAGGTAAGAAGACATTACTCTCAAAATAATTAAAAAGATTATTGTGGTTAAAACGTTTAAACTTTTAATGAAGAATTGTTTTTATTTTTACCTAAATGCTGAGAAAAGGTGCGTACAGTATATGTTAATATACAAGTAATAGTATAAGCTATACAGTTTTTAGTAAGTTTAACAAAATTTCAGGAAGACAAAATTCTATTTTTTTATATAAATAAACCAATGTAGTCAACTGAAATGTTTAAACTAATTCATACATTAATTTTCTGTCACTAGGTTAGAAGGGGTTGCAGGCTATCCCAAATGCTCAGGGGGTAAGTTTGAGAAAACCGAGCACTATCACCAATCAATTATTCAATCACTTAAATAAATATGCTGGCAGACAACTGTTCATTCCCCCATTCATTATGGACAATTTAGATTTCACTTATGTATGTTTTAGGATGTTTGGAGTAGCTAGAGTTCCTCACCTTGGGAATGGGGAATCCACAGGTGCCAGCACAGTAATATGCATCAAATGACTTTGGAGCCAGAACCCACTCACTCCAACCGATATCTGCAAAGTCCACCCGCAGATACCTTCTAGAGCAAACCCTGGGTTCACTCCACTGTCTCCTCCTGGCCTTCTTCATTGTCCTTTCATCAAAGCTCAGCACCTGGGGCTTACTCAGACCCTCACTGTTCTCTTGGCCTTGTTTTTTACTAGGCTTGACCTCGCCTTTGGCCTTAGCAGAAAAATATGTGTTATGCCATAGTTCATGGTTCTTAAAAGTGTTGAACTGAACCTCTGGGATGTCATTATTTTGGATTTGGAGATTAAGGTCTCTTCTGATCCTGGATGCTGATGCTGAAAGGGCTGAGTCTTCACCTACAGAAGATGGACCATAGCGCTGAAGTGACAAAGCAACACTGTTTGGCTCATCAATGGCCTGGTCATCAGCATATACCAGAATATAGGGGAGATTGGTTGAAGACAGTCGCTCTTGGTTGTAAGGGCTTCTGGGTTGCATTTGAGCAGGTCCATGTCCCATATCCAACTCCACCAAGATCACAAGCTTCCTAATATCCCTAGCATGTTTCAACACTGCTGTGATATCTTTAGTTTGCCAAGATCCTTTCTTAAACGAGCTAAGACTTATGTTTCCCAGTGGCGTTGCAAAATCCGAGTTTAAGGACGATCCATGGAAGTGGAGTCTTGGAGAAGGATAGAGTGGATGGGTTTCAGATGTGTGGCGGGGCCTTCGGAAACGCCACATCCGCTGCTGGTGTCGGGGTCGCTTATGAAGGAAGTGAAAAGAGGCGAAGAGGATGAGCTCTGAGTCTGGGATGGAGGACAGGTTGAACTGGAAAATGTCTTTTCCTTGAGAGACACCTGGACAGAAAGACAAGAGTTAACAGTTTAGGGGATCTTGGATCTACAATATATTGATTTACAATGCTGAAGCATATATTTTATTAAATTTCAACGTATGTCTCAAATGTCTCAAAATGTATTGCCATTTATTAGATTTTAATATAACGAATAGCCAACTCTTGCCTGTTCTTCAGTTATATTCAAATACATGTCTTATCAAATTAACAGAGAGGTGCGCTGATGATGTAATATTTAAAACAAAATATCAAGCTATAGGCTGCTACAACTGCTGTATGTACTACTAGATATTAAAGCCATAAAAGATTTATGAATGAAAATCATGATAGGGTGCAGCATATGCACTGGAATACACTAAGCTTCAAAACATTGAAAATGTTTTGAAGAATTATCCTATAATTGCACCAAGAATATGAGAATCAAAGGACTAAGATATTTGGAATTTGACTTAGCTGCACTGATGCGTTTTGTGGTTTGGCCACACAGATGTTTTGTTTAACAGATGATCTAAAGCCCTCAAGGTGGATTTCTCTCTGAAATGAACAATGAAGAACTTGCCCCTTTCCTTCCCTCTTTCTTTCACCATCAAACTGACTGACATGAATCACAGAGTTCAATAAATCTTGCTCCACACATGTGACTGACATAAGCAACAGCATGGAAAACATTAAACGCAGCACGGTTAAGTGCTTGCCTCACGCATGACCAAAACCTCATCCTATATTGCTGTAATCTTCAAGTTCAACCTCGTCTCCCACACTTCCACCGCAGCCTGAAAGACAAACAGTGGATCGGTCCAGTAGGTCTGCAGCATATGGAAGTGCTTAATGCAGAAAGAGCTCCTCTGAGGCTTTTCTCTGCACAGCCGGTGTCTGGGTGTGATAATAGTCTCTTGTCTAACACCTAGACTGGTTCTGCTACTGGTGAACTAACACACTTCAGGACTTCTGTCTCCCTCTTCGGTATATCACACAGTGACAAGGCACAGAGGTGAAGATGTTCACTCTAAAGGCTACTTAGAGCTGCTGGGAGATTGACTAAACAGCTGCAGTGAGGACACTGATTATCAAATGAAATTTTATGACAGGGTCAGGTAAGTGATTTGGAAAAAGGATTTGACATCCAAAATGAAATACTGAATGCATATTGAAAGTATGTTTTTTTCTTTCTTTTTTTTCTATTGAAGTATAAACATAGGCTAATTGAAAAATGGAAGCTTGCTTGTAGGCTATACAACCACACAACCACTTTGGAGGAGACAGGAGTAATGTCACCGGCCAGAACTAAATTTATACTGATAAAAAGTGTAAACCAACAGCAAGTGACCAAGAAAGAAGTGTGTCTACAATCACCAAATAAATGTAACTCTGCAATACTTGCTCTACTACTGCATGCCTTGCTGACCCCCACAAATAAATTGACTCTATAAAGTACCACACAGAACTGGGGCTTTCAAGCACAATGGGACCCCAAGTGTCATAAATTTGTTTTAGTACTATAATAAGTTGACGTTTCCATATTGTTTGAAGAAAATGAAGGTTTTTGAAAATTAAATTACATTCTTTGCCATAGTTATTCTTTATTCTGGGCTAACATACTTTAGACAAATGCAACACAAAACCTACCTGGGGCAGCTTTAAAACTTCTCACAGTATTTCCATCCCTCTGGCTGTGGCTTTGTGGGTCCTTACTGTACCTCTCGTACACTTTGAACATATTGACCGAAACCATGTCTCGTTTTGCGCTTTCTCCAAGCGGTGAATCATTCCCGCCCGGATGCACTACTTCACCGACATCGTCAAGCGATGCCACTTTACCCCAGCTGCACTCCAAAAGCACTAAGAAGTGCACAATGTGAAAAAGCCGGTGCGCCATGGCAGACGTTCAGACAAATATTTCCATTCAAAGTCAGCTGCAGAAACTTTAACGTGGCTTTGGAAATTAAAAGAAACGCATCCAGCTTATTTCTCGTCGGCGGTATCCAGGTAATCCTCGTCTGAGCCGCGCTGCACGCTTCACGGTCTACAGTTGTCCCACTATGAGAGGGGAGCGAGCTACACGCGCGCACGGGCTGATCCTCTTTATGTCAGATGGTGACGCCGCAGACGCACAGCCAACGAGGTGAGCTGTTTACTACTACTAGCCAATCACCCAGCCAATAACTTTCTAACTCGTTAGAACATAGCAGATTTGGGGGCCACAATAAAATTAATCAGTATAAATGCTTGTTGCATGTTGTACACCAGTACAAACTTATTTGTACAGTGCATACTGACTGATCTATTTAAGTCTCTTAGAGTGTCTTTTTGTTGATTATGCGGCACTATGCAATTTCAGATATTTTTGGTGTAATCACTTTCTGTTCTGTTACAGCATTGCTATTATTGGTCACATTACTCTAATTGGTGAATGTGTTTTTAGAGGGAACATAGCATCACACAACATTCTGTATTCTCTAGGAAAGAATACAGAAAATGAGTCACAAACTTTACAGAATTTGGTGAAATCAATGTAAAATAATAATTCACATTAATATTGAGAAAATAACGCCAATATCAATGTGAATGTCAATATGAAGATAAAACCCAATCTGCAAAAGTATGCAAAATGTCTCCATGCTACTTTGTAGAAATCTCTGCATAACCTCAATTCAAACTCTAATGATGAATGATGATGAATGATTCTGTTTGTGGAGAACCGACTGCCTATTAAGATGACTGACACTTGTCAGACTACTCTTTAATTTTTGGGAGAGAGAGATAACATGTAAGGATTTGACTGCCATAATGTGAAAAGTTGACATATAACACTTCTAAAAAAATAAAACAAGCATTTTCTTACAATAACGGGGGTGTTTCTTTTTGCTCTGTTTTCTATTGCTACACAATGGTCGTATTCTCTCAGAGATCGCAGCAGGTTAGAGCCACAGGGGGTCAGGCTGCCATTAAAATACCTCCTACTGGGGTTGAAGGGGATCACAAGGGTCTCTTTGACACCAGTGGGACATACAGAGGACATAACAGCACTGGTAGTACTGGGATCTCTTTCAGTAAAACAGTGGTGTGTGTTTAAAAGTCGTCTTATTTCAGCCGCAGAGATAGTATCTCTCTCCGCCAAGGGAGTCCTCAGATGGTCTTATCACTCAGTGTGGCCTTCTCTAATTGGTCCTAATAGGGTTAGAAAAACACATCTCCAAGGGTTTCTTCAGATTCAGACTCATGATGATTGTGTGTAGTTTTGAAACAAGTATGAAACTGACAAAGATGAAACAAACATTGATCTTTAACAGTGTTTGCCTGGCTTATTTAGAGACTAAAGCACTGCAAAGTAAAAAAAAATAAAGCAATGAGTAGAAGCTCAGAAAGCTGAATGAACTGTTTTTACCAGGAAGGCAGATGTACAGAAAAACTTTCCAAGAAGAAAACACATTTTATGCTCATTCAGGTTATGCATAGACACTACAGGCTTAAAAATAACATCAACAACAAACAACAAAAGGTTAATAATGGAATTTTAAGGGAAGGTCACTAATGAGCCAAGCAACAAATAGTTTTTGAGGTACAGTTACAAATCTCATGGTAAATGATGATTAGGATAAGGAGACCATATTGAGATGGTTTGGGCAAGTACAGTTTTAAGGAGGAATAGTCAACATTGATATAAGGATGCTGAGCATAGACAAAGACAAAAAAGGAGATTTATGTTGTTATGAATGAGGACATAAAGTTGTTGGTGTGAAAGAAGAATTTGCAGAGTATGTGGTTAGATGGAGGTAGATGATTCAAGAGAAGTAAAAGGAGAAGAAGAGACTGAATTTATTGGATTTACTTGGTTCTGAATTATTCACTCTGGCACTCTTGAATTTTAACACCAAGACCTTACACAAAACATTAAACAAAAAAATCTCGCTTTATTGTCGGCATTAGTTTGGTCCTGCTGAATTCAGACTAAAATAATCCTTGCCTATGTGCTCTCAGCTCTCTGTGCCACCCTGCCTCATGGAAAACTCACTCACTCACAGTGCATCTTCTGGTTAACCAGCCGTAGCCACTGAGCCAAGTCTACTCCAGAGCAGTGATTAGGTGCTGCTTCAAAAGTAATTGAAAGCCTTGTAAGTATTTATCTCACCCACAGCAAACTACATAGGAACGCTCACTTTACAGCCCCCCTGCCATATGAGAAGAAGGGTAAATGTCAGTGCAGCTTTTAAAAGATAATTGGTCAAATTGAACACTGTTTTGTCCAATGAGTATAAATTCTATACAATCATAAAGCAACTCCATTATAGTGTTTTTGCTGCCAAGGATTAAAGAGCCATGTTGAGGTTTTGTGTCCCAGTTCCACACGCCAGTAAATAATGTGGAATTATGTAGAAAATGTATGTTATGATGTGTTTAAAGAGAAATAGTAAAACAGTGGTGAAATATAGTTCTAAAGCTGAAACTGGTCTTTAAAATATAAAATAATGCTTATAAATAATTTTCTGTAAAAGTTTTATTTTTCTCTGGTTGGTGTACAGTAAATTTCTCAGCTTATCAAAAACCTGCTTCAGGAGACCTAAATGTCCTAGATTAATAAAAGTATTAGAGTTTAAAAGTTATTTTGGAGTGCTTTGCTTTTAGCAAAAGGGCAACAACATCACTCACACAGAGCCTAAAATATGCTGCTTCAAATCATTTATAAACCCACATAATTGCTTGAGATTGAATTGGGCCCACTATTTTAAGATCCTGTTGTTTGTCTGTTCACATGTATTTAAAAAGCTGTACAATCTGTTGAGCGAGGTTGCTTGACTCAGAGTTAAATGAAAATATTTTGACAGCAGAATTATATTTTCTAACTGCAATGCATTATATTATGATTACATTCATAGCTTGCTCGGACTATACTCATAACTCAATTAAGCTCTGTCATCTGGATTT
This sequence comes from Bostrychus sinensis, assembly GCA_020698575.1. Taxonomy (NCBI): domain Eukaryota; kingdom Metazoa; phylum Chordata; class Actinopteri; order Gobiiformes; family Eleotridae; genus Bostrychus; species Bostrychus sinensis. Next base: position 9,874,493 of record CM036260.1, on the reverse strand, counting down.
CTGACTTTCTCACCAGTGGCTGTCTACTGGCAGTGGACAGAGTGGTGTTGTATGTATCTATTGCAATCCATTTGGTGTTTAACCAACATGTAAATTATTTTTAGTGTTGTATTAAATTGCTGGAACTTGTTTGTATATGGGTGTATCTTCTCCTTGCATTTCCCATTGCTTGTTACATTACTTATCACTCAGAGCTGCCATAGCGTAGGTGGTGTCATGATCTGGAAATGGTCCGGAATACTCCCCATTGGAACCTTATAAAGCAATGTGTGTGTTGAATACAGAATAAATTAATCTTCAAATGTCATGTTTTCTTTTCCATAGCAAACATGGACTGAGAGTATACAAAGAGGAATCCAAGAAAACTCAACAGGAATATAACTGAAATACGACATCCCAGGCTAGATTGACAAACCAATTTGCATTGAGACTCATTTAAAATTCTTTATTATGCATGACATCAGAATAAGACAGCTCTGGTCCAGCTCCTCCTCCTCCTCTTTCTCAAGTGAAATGGAAGTATACCCCCTCAAAAACATGCTCTCATTCACAGAATATTTGCCTGGGGTGCTCATCAGGACAGAGAAGCAGACGGAGGAGCCCACCATGTTTCTTTTGGCCATGGACCCCGTTCTTCATCCGCCCCCTTTTTTCCTCCTCTTCCTCCCTTTGACTTGTTTTCATACTGCTGGCTGAAGCTGAATGACCATTCATGCTCTGCTGCTGCTGGTTATGGATGTTTGTGAGAGAAAGTCTTAGAGCCGTGACATCCCCTCATCCCATGTCTGCCAAGCCATCCACTCACACAGCCCCCCCAGTCCTGTGCCATACCTCCCTCGTAGCCACACCGCAGTCATGCCACTTCAGCTTAAATCAACATCGGTCAACTAAAATGACAGGTCTTCACATGAACAAATTTTTACCTCTTTTGAAGTCTCCAGGAGCGATCCAGTTGTCTCATGGAGCAGTGTCACTGCAGTCTGGTTGAGTCAGGGGAGAACTGGTCCATGGCAAATTTACTGACTGCAAATGGCTCTAATTTGCCAAACTTTATTGGAGAAAAACACATGTGAAATATGAGGAGCATACGACAACAGCAGCACCTGGAAAACTTGCTGACAGGTCAGTTGTCACCATAATGTATGTGACCACACTGAGTAAGCGTGTCTGGTCAAGTTCAACAGTAGAATAATCTAACCCTGAACTCGGCTGTATCCACATAAACCTGAAATGGACCTGAAGGGATTCAAAGTTCTGAAGGTAATTGTAACCTGTTGCTAGCTATTGATGTCACTGGTATGGCTAAACTATTGATGAAATACCTTGTAAAGACCTGACCAAAAGAGTGAGAGAAAGAGTCTCAGTAATTTTGGATACTTAATCTGCTCAGTTATTGGAAAGGTAATAGCATATGGAAAGCAATGTCTTGACTAATGTATTATTTTTTCCATGAAGACCACAATGTATAATTGATTTCTAGAAAATTCAAGACAATCAAGACAGAGTAGTCTTTAATAGATTTAAGTTGCATGTCAGATATTGCTTTAGAATTTAATTGAATTAATGAATGAACATAGTTGCTACTCTGAGTGTGGCATTTGGTTTAATGAGCTGAAATACTTTGAAATGTAGCCTACTATTTGTCATACTTTAGTTTTATTTACATACAACATATGTTCTGTTATTTATATGCTCATGTTAGGAAAATCTTCTGTTTCTACCTTGACCTTGTCATTTGTTGCTTGTATGTCATACCTAACAGTAAAGCAATCAAAGTCACTTCATGTAACCAAAGTAACAGAGAAAAAGACATACTCAGCTGTGAGCTGTCCCCACAGGCAAATATATTAACCTCTCTAATAGTTTCTCCCATAGAGGACCCTCAGTTCAACCACTCTAGGGTGTGTTCAAGTTCCCACACAGCTCGCCTGTACAGAAAGTGTGCTTCTCTTTCCTGGCCCTTGCGATGTATGAGCCCCTCGATGGATGTCAGCTTGACCCTGTGCCACAGGACCGTCACAACCATACATGAAGACCCGCTCATTTATCATTCAAATGCAGACAGTGGGGCTGATGACTGACCGAGGTAATGAGCTGCTCTTTGCTATGTGCGGGCTTTCCTCCTGAGATCCAGCTAGCATGTGCTGAATCCAAAACCACAAGAACCCCAATAAGCCCCCCTCACGGCAGCACTACCCCCATGTGGCTCCAACGAGACAAGGCCAGCAATCAGCATGATGGATTTCAGCTCTGACACTCTTTTTCTCAAGTGGCCCAATTAGGAAAATAGTTTTACGTGTTGTTTTTACTTTAACAAAGTGAAGTTCTCATTGTCTCTTACCATCTGATGGTGCAGTACTGTATAGGCAGGATGATGGATTGATTTTAAGGAGGAAATTTAGATTCATTATGGCTTGGAATATGGACTTGGGGAAATCCCTATGCACAAAAGGAAAGTGAGAAACCAGATCTTAAGGTTTAAGCTGTAGGTGGTGAACTTAAAAAACAAAGACAGACGGGAGCAAAGCGGCTTGAAAACCTGCAGACAGACCATGGCGTACTTTTGAAAAATGATCTCGCAATGCCATCCAACAGTTGATTTCTACCAAAAAGTTTGATGGATGCTGCTTAGATCTTGAACTCACCAATCATGTCACGGTGAGCCTTTACAGCTGTGGCCTAAACCTTACAAACTCACACTAAGTCAAACGTCAATGTGTGACACTTTAACGGATGAGCCTGAATGTCTCCCATGAGGAGAGCTTTCAGTACTAAATGGCTATACTTTTCTCGAGTGTTTTTAAGATTGTAATTTTCTCCCTGCTTCACCGAGGGAGCTGTGTTGGCAGTGTACCCTTAGAGGCCCCTGTCTGAGAACAATTTTCTACGATGTGTTTGTCAGTTATTTGAAAAATTGACAACAATCTTAAATTGCACCTATTATTCACATCTTAGGCTTCTGCAACATCTGTATTTTAAAACCTAGCCATGATCACATATTTTACCAACAAGAGAGGTACTTTAATTTATACAAGGAATAGATTTTGGAACAAAGAAATGTCAGCAACAGTACTAGTAGTGGAAGTATCATTATTATGCATAATAGTTATAACAGTAGTAGTACTAATAGTAAAAGCATTATCAGTAGCAGCAACAGTGCTAGTTGTAGAAGTTGTGGTTTGCTTCTTCTGTACTCTTATGTGAGTGATTTGTTTCCTTTATTAGTGTCCAACAGGTGGATGTTAGTTTCATTATTCTACTTTTCATGTCATCCAATCATAGGAAGGAAGATGTCAATCTCTAAGAGCACACCCTGTGGTCAGATTATCCAATTAATACAATTTACAATAGACAAAGGTACCTGACTTTTGATTTTCTTTAAAAAATTCACTCATGGCTAAAATATAGATGTTCTTTTCTGTATATCTATTTGTGGTAAATATTGAAGTTCAGTGCCAACAGCAAAAAGTTGAGGTTACTATACCAGTTTACAGCAGTAGCACATGCAGTTTAGTTTACAGCAATGGCCCCCCACTGTTTATGCTTGTGACGAGTTGATCTCACTACTATCCATCACTTCAAGGGCTGTGCTACAGGAAGGCTCCATTTTCCCATCGTCCCTCAGTCAGTGAAGCAGTCACTCTCCACATTAATGGACCAAATGGATGGACGACTGGCACCAACCACTCTCCATCTTGTCCATTCACTTTATTACTGCGTCTTTGTTTACTTTTTTCCTCTCCAAGCCCACTTCCCTTTCACATTTTCTTTCATTTGTGTTTTTTAAAGTTTTGTCCCGGCTGTCTATAAATCACTTGTCATTTCGCTGTGACGTGCTGCAGTCCTACTGAGGCAGCCTGTGGTGTGACTTAGCCTCAAGCTGGTTTTCGTGCAGCGTGATACTTTGTATGTCAGTGCTTCTGTCAATCGCACACAATTCGGACACAGTGAGTTTTCCAGCCAGTCCCAAACTTTTATTCTCTTTTCATGCAAGAGAATGGAATTAAGTCGGTGCATTACGGACTTCAGTTTTTCTGGCCAGGCACATTGTTTGACTTGGCTGCTGCACTTAAACTCTGTTGAAACAGGCCCTTTTTTCACGTCTATAAATGGGGTCTTTTCATAAATCCACGAGGGAACGCTTGCTTTTTGAATGGATTTGAGAGGATACTGCACTGTACTCAGACAGGGCCCCTAGATTTGAGTTCTGCATTCACACACTCCATCATTTTGAGGTTAATATGGTATGGCGTGTGTGCTGTATAGGAATTGTCATGGTATTTATCAAAATGGCTTTCCAAAGTGCTGTAGACATGTACAACTGGAGTTGCGATGAGTGGCGTTACTGAATTGCTTCCTGTCTCAGAAAGTTGATGAGAGAAAAAGACGAGCCATTGTACACCGATAACTGAAATAGTAGAGTGATTGGGGAAATCGTAATGTAAATATTGGATGTAATTCCTCTATACAGTAAATTTAACTGCTCTCCCAACAATACTTTTGTTATTACTGGTTGGGAAATGTGCATATTAATTTGTATATGTCCACAATCTATTGGTGTTGCATTTACCTGGTTAGCCAGTGACTTGTTTAAAATTTAGATTTCAGGCGTGCTTTGTGGTACTAACAGAGTACCTGTAGGCTGGACAAAACACCAATAAAATGACCAATTCCCCAATATTTTTTGTTTATAATTCAGTTTTAGAATTAGATTTTTGTCAATGGATTATGGGAATGTCCATTTGCATTTTACTTTTTTATTTTCAAAACCTTAAACAATAGTAGATTTTTATGTGAGAATTATATCCTCAGGTTATAAATCTAGCCCTGGCATGTACCATGCAGCAGGCTACTAAGCTACTTTTCTTGACAAGCTAAACTTATTTATTAGTGATTACTATTGATTCATTTGCTGTACTGATGACACCACCACTGACAACCCACGTTTGGTGTTACATTTTGCCTAATTTGTTGTGATGTGATAACTAATGGATTATTCACTGTTTGTCAAATCCCAGCAAACTGACCCGTAGCCTGTTTCCTCTCTTTATCAAATAACACAGAGGAAGTCCAGCTCACAGTGCTCTCTTGTCTTTCTTCCTGTCAGAGGGACTTTTTTCCGTGTGTCAGGTGCATGTGTTTGGAGTGAAGTCAGCCAGCCACTTTCTGCCAAACAGCTTCAGTAAGATACCTGATACAGCTACTACACAATCCTGTAGGGACTTGGCTGAATGTGTCATTTCACAACCAATTAGTCTTTATCCTCACAAACCCAGAGCCAAGTCCACATGTCAGGGAAATTACCACAGTAAATGTGACACATATCACCTCTGTACGAATGTGTTGTCTACTAACTGGCTTAGTTCAGACCCTGTAATACTTGGCCATCGCTTGAGAGAATGTCCTCTCTGTGTTGAATTGTTTTGATTTCTTTTGATTATTCCAGTCAAATTTTTGTGCTGTTACAATGGAAAACATAATTTAACATATAAATCAAAATAAATACAAAACACAGGTACTTGCTGTCCTGATAAAGCATATGACAGAGACACACTAAGATAGACTAAGAAATTCAAATTATAGCATTTGTCTGATTACAACTTCCTGTTTATTTTTTTTAGTTGCACTAACTTATCCGCATACACACATAAATCAATAGCGATAAAGACAATGGCTAGTGCTGTGTGATTTTTGTCTGCTCCTCCTGTATGGTACAGTTTAAAGCTCTATTTATGTACTTACAGCTTGTAATAGAAATATTAACATTGCAAGTCAAAGACTGCAATGCTACACAACAATATAGATTTCATGTTAAATCTCTGAAAGATGAATTCTAAAAAAAATACCAAGATCACATAAATACTACAATAGGCCAGTAGTTCAATTTGTCCACATGCATTATTTACATGCTGCTAAGTAGAGATGTAATGATAGTTACTATATACATTTTTTTATTCCTACAATACAACTATATTGATATGCATACACACCTTGTATCAAATCGTATCATTTTCTAGGTAGTGTGCTTTTGGATGTAATTTTTGTGTTAATTGTGTCAGTTAAATAGATTGTTATATTTAACTGTGCTGTGCTCTCTGTCTGCTTGACATAATCAACCCTGGCCCTGCTAAATTTATAGTATAATTCTATGATTTTTGGCAAAAAGTTGCTGTATTGACTGTATCAATAGGAAGGTGTTGTATCAAATCGTATCATTCTAAATGAACAAATATTGTTCTTGAATCATATCAAAATAATCCTAATTGATACATATCGAATTGCTGCCAAAACTTATTTTTACACCCCTACTGCTAAGCCAAGTGACACTTAGTACAACAGCAATAAATGGTGTACACTTCTACTTCTGTTTAAAGCCTTGTCTCATCCCTATTTATGAGTACAGGTAAAGGGAGCTTAGGAAAACATTACAGATATGTCAGAATGTGAATATCAGATAGTGATGCTAAAGGGGCGCTGTGCGGGCAAAACCAACATCCGCGTGGAAACAGCCCAGACACCCTGAATAAATCCTGGCAGCTGACATCCGATAGAGTCTGTTAGAGGGAGGAAGATAAGAGAGTGACACAGATAAGAGCCAAGTTTGGGAGCCATATTTACTTTAGGCTTACCTGACAATAAAATGCTTTGGGTAATGAATGTTTAGAGATGTTAACAAAAAAGAGATTATGAGTGATAGGACTCAACAACCGTTTTTGTTGTCTCCACTGTAGCATAGTGAAGTGCTAACAATGGCCAAACATTTATTTATTTATTTATTTTGTAGTTTAGTCATTTCCGAATACAATGTACTGTTCTCCCTTTGGGTCATTGCTGACCTTTACTGAAAATTTCATAAAACTTTGACCATTACTTTTGGAGTGAACAAACAAACTAACATATACAAAGACGTTCTAAGCAATGTGTCCATCTAGCCAAGATATTGTATGCAACACAGAGCCAAGAACCTTACTAGTTAAAAAAGAAGACAAAGAAAAAACTTTCCCATGTCTGCTGAGACAAAAGGCTTCAGTTGTTTCTAAAGAAACATTAATTTGTGACTTGGACAACCCCGGCCCTGAAGGAAGCTTGTAGTAAAAACAAGTCCAGTTATTTTGTTCACATTCGCCATTTGAGGTCTATAGTTATTTTTTTTTTACCCAAACCTTGTGGTGTAGCCTTTGAGTTTGGATTTAACCTCTGCTCCCACTAACACTCACAATGAGCCTGCCCAAAATTACTTTAAGGGCATAAGGAACTGAACGCCAAAATGACCACAAATCAGAAGAATCGGTTTCATCCAGAAAAATATTCTTCCTCATAGCATTCTTTTATGTCTCTGTCCTGCATTTGCCCTCTGTCATTTGTTCATTGCGTAGAATAAAGACATTGGATTGTCACTTAAGGGTGATGTGTATCTAACTAATCATGAGTTCAACTCCTGATTGCAGTGTTACAAAGAGCCTAAGTGCAAATATACACTGAAAGGGTTTCAGTGTGATGTGTAGATAAACTTTATGGATCACTTCAGGTTACAATGAAGCAAAAATAATAAAATAACTTAACTTAACTTGTAGAATACCCCACAGTTACATTTACAAATGGTATCCATCCAAGACATTTGCAAAGTACATAACCAATTCTATAGCACATAAAATGTGGATACAAAATCATTTCAGGCAAATTATAAATTATCTCAGTGTAATAAAATAGGTTAGAAATGTGACTGTAACATATAACATAATCTAGCCTATTTATAAAAGTTGTCATGTGTTATGTGGTCTTTTTCATTTCCTCCACCAAGGTGTGGGAGTGTTAGAATTTTGATTTTGTCAAAACACTTTGATGATCAAAGATGATTGTCTAAATTGTTCACTGCCACACAGCTAATAGACTATTACTTTAGAAAGCTACAATGCCTTAAACGTTGATCCCCTGCATTATAAATCTTTATATATATCATAATTGTTTTTGTACCTATTCAATATAAAATTAAGTCAAATTTATATATATATATATATATATATATATATATATATATATATATATATATATATATATATATATATATATGCCAAATGCTTTTTTCAGGAATTTACAGCATTCTTGACAAGAAAAGAATACAGAATATAGAATAATAAGTATAGATCTATCAAAGTGCAAGAAATATTCAGACAAAAATTACCCCCATGTAGTTTGCATTTAGCTGGATAAAAAGCATTCCTGCATATTCTCCCAGCTCTGGGACTTGAAATGAGAAAATTCCACCCATTGTAGCAGCTGAAGACAATGTTATTGTAGAACACAAAGCTTTGGGTTACATGATATTTGTCTCTCTGGACTGGAGCCTGTTGGAGAGGTGGTAGAGTGGGTCGGGGACTTAAGATCAGAAACAGGTGAAGGCTGTTTCTCGGTCATACCCGGTCAAGGTCTTTGTACCTTACAGACGGAGGAAAGAGGAGCCAACTGCAATTTTCCTTTATAGTGTTGATAGCTAGTGTTCAAGACCCAATTCTCCTGCCAGAAAATGTAAGTGCTCCATGTGCTTTATGGGTTGAAACACCTCTTAAACAGCATTCACATCAATGACGGACGTCCAAAGTTTACTGTAAGCACCTCATAGGCAGTGACAGAGAGCGGCCATAGGCTTCACCTGAACACCATCGATCTCCATTTACAGGAAGTGTGCATACACAAAACCAGGTCTGGACTTGATTGTGAGGCGAGCCCATGGCAGACAATTTGTCATCATTTGGGTGACTCGTTGTCTGACTGACATGCTCCCTTTGTGACCTCTCTTTGTTCACAGAACTGATAACATTCGGGACAGAAGGACAGAAACAGGAGGCATTGAGGAGAAAAGCAGGCATTCTGAGGTAAATAGTATAATACCAGACCGCCATGCCTTGATTTTATTTGAATTTTGATATTCACTGGGATTAGTGTGTATACTCAGACTTCCAGCGGCATGAGCACAGCCGAGTTCAAGTGTAAGTGTATGTGGAAGTTCATCTTTCTTTTACTTGTGTGATGACATTTGAAGTCTGGACAGTGCAGCCAGACAGGAAGTGCTGGACAAAGAGGCAGAGAGTGAAAGATGGACCAAATGGGCCCAAGGGAGGATTCAAACCTGGGCCACTCCATAGATGTGGTATGGCACTGAGGCACTGCACTATTTGAGACACTACTCTGGAAAAGTTTTATGCAGTCTTTAGTGCAGCTGGGTTTGTCTTTCTTCTAGCATAAGTGAATAAGCTTTCTGAACCTTTAGCAAAAATTGTGCTTTGACATGGTGAGATTTCGGAGTGCAATTTCACTCCTCACATGGCATTTTTCTATAGTCTGTAGTCTATAGTTGTCTTACAGTTGGGAGTTGTTTATGAACACACATATTTGAAACAGATCTGATGAATTCACATTAGTTTATGAATGTATGAAGAGCATTTGGGGTCTCGTCAGGGGTCGCCGCAGCAAATTATCAGCTTTGTAGTCTGAGATGATTTGCACATTCATTTTATAATGGATGCCCTTCCTGACGCAACTGACTTAATTTATCTGGGCTTGGGACTGGCACAAACAGTACACTGGCTTGTGACCCTCTGGCTGGATTTAAATGTCAAAATCTAATAAAGCTGAAATATAATTTTGTTAGCAATTGTAACAACAGTAAAATGGTAGACGCACATTGCTGGAGCACATAGTTTTTCTGAATAGTTTGAATGGTTTGTTTTTCTCCACTGCAGACAGTTTGCATCTTGTCATTTAAACAGCTCACTCTAAACACCATTACACCATATTAACACTACTTCTTAATTTATTATTATATACAGATCTCAAATGATAAAATAGCAAAAAGGCAGATGTACTGCCTTTATGTTCATATATGAAATCATATATGATCATATATTAAATATATTAAAATTTACTGATATATATATTCACTGCAAGTATAAATCAGAGGTAATTGAATCACTTTTTTGTAGCAAAATATAACCTACCAACCAGCCCCATATAAAATGTGATAACATAATGAGCTGCATTGTTTCAGGAGCCATTTGAATTTTCATTTTACAAGCAATTAATAGCTGAGCAAATTACCTTACAGTGTGAGCCTGCCAAAAGAACAATACTACAGGCATTGTGAAAGCCTAATTATTGCACCATGTTAAATGTTTTTTTGGCTTTGTGTATGGAAGGAAATATTAGCTCCCTGGGGAGAGGATCCTAAAATCTAACCTAAGTAACCCTGTTGGCTGGGTGTAGCTGCTGATTATGTATAAGATGTGAGAGAAGTCCTCTTCTGCAGGTTATTACCTTTTATTTGAGTAAATACATTAAACAGCAGATAATGACGCCAACAGTTATATGAGTTTCTCACCACTTTAAGTTGATTCTCAGATCTTTTTGGTGGTTCCTACATGCCAGAATTTACTCTGTGGCCAGAAAGTTTATTGTTTTCCATAAACACACATGTAAGGCTTCGGAGAAGTTTACATGTACTGTATATTGTATAAAAATCTGTAAAATATATATTGCAGTTGCATAAATTGGATTTTCAGTCTGTTATCAGTTGTGCACCCTTTGTGCCAGTCCCAAGAATGTATAAATGGAGAGGATTGCTTCAGGAGGGCCACCCAGCTTTAAAGTTATGCCAAACCAACATGCAAATCCCTGCTTGCTAGGAGGCAGATGATTTGGAAAATTCAGTAGACGTACAGTATATGTAAACAAGACAAAATCATTAATAACTACAGTATATAGCTCATTGGCAAAATTACAACTAACCTTTTTTTAAATTAAATTCAATTAAATTATATTTTATAGCCCATTATCACAACAAAGGGCTTCACAAACAGTTAATCAAACATAGACACACAACCAGACATAACACACAATAAACACAAACAATAACTAAACTAAACAGACCCAGGACATCCCTGTTCTTAGACCCTCCTTCTCGGTAAGGAAACACTCCTAAAAAAAAAAGAAAGAAAAGAAAAAAGAAGAAATTTTATTGAGACCATAGTGAAGGAGAGATCCTATCCCAGGATGGATAGGCAATATGTGTCTAGGAGTGTTAGTCCATTAGCTCATCTATACAATCATAGTTCAGGTCTGTAAGGATGCAGCATGGGCCTCATCCTGACAGGGAAGAGAGGATGAGGTAGGGGTCCGGGAAGTCCATAGGAGGTGAGGTTAAGGGCCCACAAGTCGGGACAGGAGCACAGACGGGACTGGGAAAGAGACTTTTTTACAGAATTTTTACTCGCTCCATAAATTATCCACATGGTAGCCAAAAGAAAGAGCAATATTAAATTGTACTAATATTGCCAGCATTGGTCATTACCCTTATTTAGTTTATATAGAGATGCTGGCTTAACCTGAAGTGTCAAGAGATAATTAATTATAGTGGAACAGAAAATGCCTTATTTTACAAATCTGTTTGGCATCAATGTGTGCATTTATCAAAAATAAGCAGTTTGAAAACTGAGAACTAACTCAGATGTTTACAGTCAAATATGAGCCAGAGTGCTGTGTGTACTTTTCGGCACTGCTCACTGGCCAGACTGCGTAGGTAATATTAAATAAACATTAGCATTTGTGGTCATTACAAACAATAGATTGATGAAGTCATTCACAGATGCTGTTAGATGCAAGGGTTTGGTATGTGAACAGTGGTTCTTTGTTGAGTTATAAAAAGTGCTCTCCCTTTGTGAAAATGGTAGAATGCATGTTCAGTAAGGTGAATGTTCATCAGAGTAGTCGCCCTCCAAAGGACTTTTAATAAGCAAGCAGAGGGGCCAGTGAAAATGCCCTCACACACAAACTTAATGAGGGGTGTCTCACACATAAGGCTGTAATGCCAGGAATGGTGTGTGTGCTTTAGGGTACAGTATAGGGAAGGAATGGAGGTGTGGGTAAAACACTTCACTCAGACATTCCTATAGTGCACACATAAACACATAACAGTATATAATACACGCTTATGATGCAAGAGTTTCACACAATATAAGAAGCTCTCAGAGACCTTCATGCCGCAATGGTAAAGATTTAATGCTCAAACCTGGACTCAAACTGGGGATGAAGTCCAATTGTATGTTTGGCCTTATATTACAGAATGCATCCATCCTGCTACTTATGCTATAAAATGAAACAACATTCAGTGTGTTTACACAGCGCATCATAATTTGATAAAGGTCCATCATCTGACGAAGTTAACAACTCTACACCGAATAAGGTGTTTACATGTGGGGCAGCGAGTGGAATATACCCTATGTGGGGCAGCGAGTGGAATATACCTTTACATGTTAAAAGCCTATTCTGATTAAGGTAGGCACTTAAACATGGTACAGTGGTTTTGATATTTTGATATCATAAATGGTTTAAGCTGGTCCCAGTTTTGTGCTCAGTGACATCATATGGTTTTATGTCAATCCATGTGGATGTGGATTGGGCATTTTTTTGTATGTTGTTTGTTGCAATATTTTAACATCCTGTCTGCTTGTGTTGATTAGTGTTTGACTATTCCATATACATTGTGATAACATCCAAAGTTTAGAGTGAACATAAATACAAAATTCAAACATTCATTTGAGCACATTGTAATTTTATTGAGACCCTGTGAAGTCCCTGCTGCGTAATTTCCTTTGTGGCTAGATTTGAATGAAAATGTATGACAGATGTTTGGTGCCGCAAGTGGCTTGCTCTGACTTTACTTGTTGAGGTAATTTTACTGAAGATATTCATATCATAACTTGATCTCGATTTTTACTCTTCAAATGTTTAAAATTATAAGTGCCAAGTGCTACCTGCTAATTTGTTCTTGGTGTCAAATTGCAAATTGTGTAATTTCAATCTCCAGAGTACATACTGTGGCCTTAGTGTGCCTGTTCAATCCCTTGGTGCATGTCAGGTTTGCTCTTTGATGGCTATCACCTTCCAAACAGTAGCAGCCCCGCAGAGCTTTGTGGTTAGCTCTAAACAGTAGATTGCTGTGCAGCCTAGTGGTTTCATGTGTACTGAGGAGCTTGATGACTTGTCGTCTGGTGTCACAGTGAGATGCCTTCCCTGAGGCCTGAGCTGTCTCGGCGGCACTCAGGATGTGTTTGTTGTTTTTTGAGCTCGCACAGCCAATTAAGGTTAATATGATAGACAAGACTTAAGCACATGAAAGCGTCTGAGGGTTCCCTGCTGAAAGACTTCATTGGAGAGCTGCTTGAGTGACGTGATGGTTCATATAAGGCCTGAAGCTAGCCCTGAAGTAGAAAATTGTCAACAATGAGTGGAGCAAAGCATCTCTTTGAAATTTAGACGGAAGACATTATATTTCTGGAATGCAATGCACTGCCAGCTCTCTTTTTTGTGTAGGACATTTAGCTACATTAGCAAAGTATTTTGTTGTTTTTGCAGCATTACTTCCTACATGTACCTGTTGATATACATATTTTGCATTAAGCCATTCTTGTGTCAATATTTGGTCAATTCCTGTGGTAAGGAGTTGTGATGGCTAATGGTGTACTAAGAGATGTAGCATCAGAGAGAGATTCTGTACTACTGTACATCTAATGCATACAAAGACCATCAACCAGTAAAGAAATTGATTGAAGCGCAACAATACAATGCGACTCTTTGCAGCACTGGGGGTGTGCTTGTGTCTTCTTAAAGAACAAATAAATGAAAGGCTCTGTGCAGGGATGCGGACACGTGGCTTAAGAGAATGTACTGTATCTACACTGAATACACAAGGCTACTGTCTAACTTTTGCTTAAGGAAAATTCCAGAGTGTGTCCTATGTTCTTCTTTACAGTCTTTATCTCACTACATTTAGTCATTTTTCCACTGTGTTGAGCCTCTAATCAAGGTGCCATTCTTTCATTACATGACAGTCTGTGCAACATCTTGGTCACCATCCTTATTTTGTGTTCTCAGTATGATCTCATCTTCACTGTAATCTCAAAGTGCATTCACAGACCCACCGCACATGTAGGCCAATGGTGGTCCGCTGCCTGATGTTCTGCAGCAGCTCTGTGGGAAAGTGATTCCTATGGTGTGTGGAGGAGATTCAGGACTAATCCAAGTTCTCACCTATTAAAACAAAACAGATCACCACCTCAAAGTAAAGGCAAAATCCCCACTAATAGTGCTAAAGGCCTGTGGCAGATCCTCACACGTATGCGCACACACTCAGAGAAGATAGACAGTGATGAATTGTAGTGGGAAAATCCCTGCGCTACACATCCTTCAAAGGCAAAAAACCTGCAAAGCTCTTCAAGGCAGATCCTCGGAGCATTTAGAGAGAGCTCGCATTCCCCCATAAAGAGAATGAGGCCAAATGAGAGCATTGGAAAGTCATTCAGACACTTTATTAAGATCTCAAGTCATAAAGCCACTGGAAAGCCATTGGATCCATGGCCATTTGGGCGCCGCGTCCTATAGACACCAATTAAATGGCCTGATGCACAGCACACATCTGAGTTAATACTCAACTCTCTTCTGCTATAGTGAAACACATTGGTATCTAGCGTGTTCTTCAGGCCAAATATGCTCAATCCAATAACTACCAATTGAAATCTACTAATCTACTCAACTATAAGAAACACTGGAAATGTTACATTAAAGTTACGAGACACATCAGGCGGCAACTGGCTGTTCGTAAAAAAATGTTGCCAAGAAGTCATAAAGCCTCAATGTACTGTGTCATTTGCTGATTCAGGGACAATAGTGCAGCCAACCACAATGGATGGGCCTGGGGATTTTTACTATGTCCGCTTAAGGGTTCAAGGGGACAAGCGAAGTGGGACAGGAGCAATTGTAGGTCAATGGTTAGTGTTAAACTGAACCCATTCATGCATTGAAACTGCATGACTGTGAGGTCAAAAACAATATATTTTCATAGTGTACAAATATCTATGCAATCTCATAAAGCCACCAATATGAGCTCAATATAAAACATGTTTTTCATTTGCATTGTCACTGACAATAATAAACCAGAATAGACAAGCTGCTGACACACAGCTATAAGTATACATAATAGATGTTTTATTGATTAATATTTTGTCTGGAATATTTCATAAGTCTCTGTTGTTGTTGTTGTTGTAGGTATATGTCATTTTTTGAGTGAGGCTCTGTGAAAATGTGATTCTTCTAATGCCTAAACCAAAGGTTAGGTCTAACCACATCTAACCTTTGGTTTAGGCATTAGAAGAATCACATTTTCTACCACTTTCCAGAGTAATAATTGCTGAAGCTCATATTCCTCACAGAATCTGAATCACACTGCAGACTCTTTGATAATCTATACTGGTTAATATAATTTAGTTTAGTAGAGTTAGTAGATTTTAGTTGTTTTGTAATTGTAGTTTTATATCTACCTTTAAATTTGTACGCAGACTTTGGTTTGTTTTGGTGCAAACTTAGATTACATTGAAAGGTTTTTTAACTCCCTTAAATATCTTTCCTCATTTTTTCACTCTGAAAGAAAATCTATCTTTGTAGATCATTCCTATTAACAAAAACGAACAAGAGTAATTTGCCAAAAATAGAAAGCCAATTGTCTTTGTTCCACAGGTAAAATACTAATAAATTCTGGTTAATGTACAGCCTTTACCCAGTCGTTTAAATCACTCTACTTGGGCTACACAGCAGCTTGCACTATCCCAAACATGACAAAAACAGGATATAAACAACATGTTATTGTAAGACTGTCTGTCATAAGAGGGGTGTTCTCTTTGTATCTTTAAGAACATCAAATAAACCAAACATACTAGCAGAAAGGGGTATGAATATTTTAGTAAGATTATAAACTCCAAGTAAACACAGAAGGTATAATGAGAAGCCATTATTTTTAAGAGCCGTAAAGCAATTCAAACAGTTGCATTACTAAAAAATATAATTATAGTGATTGAAGTACTTTGGTTTTTACTAGTTTCTCGTCTTCTATAATAAACAGTTTAATGGTTTAATTTCTTGTGCTGAGTCAATAGGAGTTCTGTATATGTGCGGTTCTTTTATCATTGCACCGGCACATTCTGAGGTTTTGTCCTCATGCAGTCAGGCAGCATCTCACGCTGGCTTTACCAGCTCCACACACACGCAGACAGACACACAAAAGTTTTACAGCTTTTTAACTCTGCATTCCCAAAGCAGCAGTGATATTTTTACAAGCTGCTCAGGGAGGGAGAAATGTTCGCTCCGGATAATTTACTTGCATTGAGCAACTATGATAAACATCCAAGAAATAGAAGGCGGTGGAAAGAAAATTTGATGGAGGGAGTGCTGACTGATTGTGAATGGTTTGGAATTGCGGCAGGTAGTTTCACCATTTTCATATTGAAATGATGTGGAGTTCTTTTGGCCGGACATTTCTTTTGGTAGTCCACACAATTCAGTGGCCATTCAGCACAATGCAATACAAAAGTGGGATGACGGCCCATGTCAGTAGCATCCTTTAGCACTTCCTCCTGCTCTCTTGGGTTACACAGCTGTCCCATAAAGCCATTCTCTTCCTATCTGTGGATAATGTGTCTTTCTCACTGTGTTACTGTGTGTGTGAGAGAGAGTGTGTGTGTGAGTCCTGGGATTGTAAAGATTTATTTTTACCAGATGCTCCCTGCCTTGTTAACTTTAAACCATTTGTCCCATTGTAGCGCTGCTCGTTTAATAAGATTTGCATGGCTGAACCTGAAGTCAACAATTCAAGAGGATAGCCACAGCTATGTGTGGTAACTGCTATTCACGAGAGAATTTTGAACACCCAGCTTCTTTTTCTATGGCATGTCTATTAAGATGGGCTCTAATGACTTTTTGGTAGTTCTTATGCCCTAATTATGTTTTGGCATTGTGAACATAATAAATATAACATGCAAAATGCATCCAAGCAAGATAACATTTATCTTGTATGCAAGGACAAGAAATGTATGTGGAAGCTAGTTTAAATTAGCTGTGATGATGAGCTTTGGCTTTCCATAATAATACTTCATGTTACAGGGTTTAGACTTTTAAACATGCTCATGCAAATCATGAAAGAGAGCAGCCGAAACAGACATCCTTTATGCTAACTTTATGGTAAAGTTAGATGGCAAAATTGATGATGCATATAGGTAGTTGTATCAACAAGAACAACAAATGATTAAACTTTCACAAAGTTTTGTTAAGATGTGTTATACATCCAAGTCTTTTCTACATCAATACCTGTATAGATAGATAAACTTAATCCTGAGCACTACAGTCACACAGAATGCATACAAAACTAAATCAAAACTAATCATAAATAGTAATGAAAACAAAAAATACTATGAAGATTTAGTTCCCCAACCCCACCCCCACCTCCCGATGGTGGCCTTTGAATATGTTGTGACCATTGCACTTTATAAAAAGTTCAGCCATTGTCTCATCACTTAAACAGTGCTAACCAGCGACATCCTTAGCCAGTGCATGTATTCATAGTTTTCACATTGATGTCACACCTGGAGGGTATTGGCTGCTGTTACTCCACTGACTGTCAGCTGAAACCACTGTTTCTTCAAGTTAGCATCTGTGTTTCTGCAGAGTTTCATCAGAGAAAACTGACTCAGAGATAAGATGAAAGTAGATTTGTGTCGTTAAACAAGTCCCTAAACAAGGGTGAACAGTTAGCCATTTAAATATATGTATTTGGCATTGTCTTATACTGGCCTTAGCTAATGGCAGTTTGTGTCTGTCTCTGAGTCATACTCACCTTTTATGAAAAACAAATGCCCTTCCAGGATGCCGAGTTGATGACCCTCCCCCAGTGAAAATAATAACTTTATATGTTTGCTTTGAGTCACAGTGGCAGAGTGGGTTTCTGAAGTCCAGCTCTGGCAGCGGCCCGACTGTTGTCAGCACCGCGGCTCAAACAGGGCAGCGGTGCCTCACAAGCGTCACAGGTCCCCAATATTTGTAGTTTTAGTCTATATCGTATTTTGTCAGGCCATCCAAATGCTTATTTGGCTGCATCTCCTCATGCCTGCAGCTTGCATAATCATGTTTGTTTTGCCCTCCAATGGAACACAAAGTCACGTGGCTGAAAACTGAATTGCTCTATTGGTCTGCACCCACAAGCATTGGAAAGACAAATTAATGCATGAACAGAATGAACATTCACCAAATGGTCTGTCTGTATCTGAATATATAGAGTATAAATTAATCTTTAAACCTGTGAACAACTACGGTTCCCATAGGGACATGCTGTGGTTTTTGACAATTTCATTGGAAATAGATCAGATACTGAGTTTGGAACAGTTGATTTAGTGTTTTCATAAAGAAACACGCTATCACTTTAGCAGTGTAGTAGTGGTAGTTTGTCCACTCTGGGCATCTGAAACAAGAACTGGAAGTGACAGACTTCTACTTCTATGGAGGTTCTCTAGAGCAGAGAGTGTTATTTTGATGTGATTACACACACTACTTAAACATTGTTTTGACTGTTGTGCCCCCTACTACAACACTTGACACAATGCACCTTCAGTAGTATTGTCACTATCAGTGGATCTCTGCTCATCCTTATCTTTGTGTAATAGACTAAAGCAGACAGTAGGCCGACAGTCACAGGGCTGTGTTCTTTGATTTCCTCTCATCTCAGACATTGTCGAGACGGAGCCATAACACTAAAGACATCCTGTCTGCACATCAGCCCAATGAATGGAGAAGCTGAGGGTACAAGACATTCACTCTGTCGGCAAGCCTTTGATAATGTCTGCATGGTCTTTGTCAGTAAGTTAGATGCTTGAAGTGCATATCCAGTTATTACCGATTGCTTTATTGCATGTTTTGTCTGACTCTGTGCCAAACAGACAGAGATGGATCGAAGATTAATAAGGTAAAAGAGTATGATGCTGACGTCCTGAACATATGTGCAGTACTATCACATAACATTTAATGTTATTGCAATCTCCACTGTGATCTTAAATGACTTTTCCTTCATTCTTCTCCACTTGTGTTTAGTCTTTGAAGAAGAGTCATGTGCATGCAGAAGTTTTATTACATGTTGGCCTCGGTAATCAATTTTATTTTGACATGAACACTGTGAAATTTCACCGTGATTTTTCAAGACAAACTGTTGTAATAACTATAATTGTGTGCAGATGAATGGTGAGGTGAATTACATTTCATAAAGGTAATATTATATAATTAAAATTTACATTTAGACTAGCTTCGAATTGGCCTCATACATTTCTTGGTTACACTTATGAAAGAGATTTACTACAGCAAGACTTTTTGGTATAAGTTACCTCAATTAGTTTGGATGCTGCAGACTGTGTTTGTGTTGTCCAATGAGTGAGTAGAAAAAACTTATCAAGTGATTCTGCTTATATGTGGACATAGCCAGATTAATAAGAATACGGTAAAATCCTGAACATTATGTGAAGTGATGCATAACATCCATTTTGACACGAACACTGCAAATTTTTTACTGTGATTTTCCAAGACAACCTGCTTCAGTTCCTTTAATTATGAGTAGATGAATGTTTTGGAATTTGGCTTTTGTTAAGATAAGATTCTTTTGGTGCAAGTTACTTTAAATATTTTGGCTCTTACTGGCTATGTGTCTGCTGTACATTAGCATGTACCTAAAAGTAAGCTTATCTATTTAAGTTTTTCATTTTCATTTTTAAATTAAAACTGCACAATGTAACTTTTGCTATCCTTCATTGGTTTATAACTCAAAGAAGTTACAACTGTATCAACAGAAAAAGTCTGAATACTACATAATGTTGCTTTAACACAACATTATTTCTCTGCAGTTTTCAAAGACAAGCTCTTTCAATGTGTGTACAGTGAGCATGTAGAGAATTTTATTGGCTCAAAATTTTGATGTTTTGTTTATGGGTTATTTGTGGGCTTATGCATATCTGGTCAAGTCTTTCCAGTGTCATTAAATTTGCTTTGAAAAATACAACAAATTAAAAATAATATCTAGACTTTTCAAAGCTTTGAATGATTTGTCCTAGAGAATCTTTTAGTCACTGTTTCATGAGACAATGTTCAAAGTCTTGTAGTTCAAGTTACCTTAAATATTTTGGCTGCTACTGAGTGACTACATGTTTGCTGTCAGTGACTGGGTAGAGAACATTAGCGGGTGGCTCAAAATTGTGTGTCTCTGTTTTCATGTAATCTGTGGGCTTATGCCGTAAAGGCACATGCAGATGTCTTGTTGTGGTCTGTTTCATTTTGACAAGTCGTTTTGATGTCTATAATTGTGTGTAGATGAATGGTGAGGTGAATCTGCTTTGATAAAGATAATTGTATGTCAGAAAAAATTAAATCAAGTCATAATCAGTGAACGCTTGGAATGCTGTGGCCTACTCAGTATTTAAATTTTATGAAAGTGATTTACAATAGTACAGTTTCCTTTACCTCAAATATTTTGGCTGCAACCTGACTTTACATTCTGTCCAAATTACCATAGCAACTTTTCCACAAAAATGTTTATGTATTCCACTAAAACAACACTTTTCATCAATACATTTTTGGGATTGGAGCCACTTGGCTGCTGCTGGTTGTTGCTTATGTCTTCCTGACTCCTGGGGGCCATTTTGGCATTCAGAGCTGTGCTAACAGAAGGAGGGGTGCTGCACTTCTCGTTAGCATCAAGCCCATTTAAATCTGATTATATGGAGCTGGCTGTGCTATAATGCTTTCTTTCATGAATGCACGTCCCAAGCACTGTCAATATGATGGCTGTTGCCCAGGACAGCTAAACGCAAGACGCTGGAATGCAAGTGTTAATCAGAAAAGAAACGCCATATTTTGAGCAGTTTGTTTTTACAGCCCAGCAGGGGTCTTTGTGTGTCCAAGTGAATGAGCATTTGTCCCTGAGACTTTGAACAGAAGTTTTATAAACAGGCATGTAGCATATTATACTCTTGTTTATGTGCATTTACACGAAGAGCTACACGCATGGACATTTTGTTTTTTATTGCGGTGTGTATGATGGGCTGTATGTATATCCTCTACCAAGAAACAAACAAAAGGTTCCTGGAAAACCTGACAATCAGCCCAGGTTTATAAACTTAGAAAGTTAAATAAAGTTCAGGAAATGTTGTAATAAATGAATAAAGCTGCAAAGGTTATGTTGATGTGATCGCATTACAAGAGCATTTTGTTTAGCCTAGCTTGTGACAACACTAGGACAACAATAAATTTATTCACATGCACTATAAACAGCTGGATACATTACTGCTTAGGTAGCTGAAGGGGTTACATTATCTAACAAACTTTAAACATTTTATTATAAAACACTATCAGATTCTTGTAGTTTTTTCACTTGATCCAATTGGTTGAGTATGTTTCAGTTATTTACCAAAATCTGTGAAAAAATAAGTAACTCAAGTAAAAGTATTGTTATTCTTAAATGTTACAAAGTATTGAGGGTAAAATTTACCTAAGTATAAAGTACATTTGAACTAGGAGGCAGACCATTTGCTGTGATGACCCCAAATTTGGTTCAGACTTTAAATATATTTCATAGGCCATTACTGAAAAAGTTGAATCATACAATTACAATACTTTGCCATATGCTGCACAGCTTTTAAACCAAGTTCTTATAAAGAGTAAATCATACTGGTAATGGCCTGGAAAAGTCCTGGAAAATGGTTTCTATAAAATATGATGAACACCGCAATCCTATTCATTAAAGCCATACCATTTACTAACTGTTTGGTTTATATGTTTATAAGTGTGTTGTGTGCCAGAGTCCCAGTGGTGGCCACCCATGATGACTGAGGGGCCTCAAAGTAAAACAGCTTGAGTCCACTGCAAGACAAAACGCATTTGGGCCCTGCTGAGATCCGCAGTTAGGAGCCCATTAACAGCCCCAATCTGAAAATACAAACAGCATATATACACACACAGTAGCAGCTATTGTATGATCCAGCCTTCACGCTTTTATCGCAGTTTGACATTTCTGTACAACATATAAATAATGGCTTTTTATGGAGCAAAGCCTCACTGTAAATGGTCTTTGTACAAAACTGGACTTGGTGGGACGATTGCTTCAATGTTATTTTCTCTCTAGTAAACAAAGTAATAAATTACATTATAGAGATGTCAAAATAATTAACCATGAATGCATTTACTTTCTACATTTAGATATCAGATAAGTTGACCATTTATCAGTTTTGTAAACTGGAACACATATTAGCTAAGTACCTCAGCACATTAAGAGTTGTTATTCATGTAATATAAAGTACCAAAAGTGCATTCTAGTGTGAATTAATATTTTCAGAATATGCAAAATGCAGCAAAAGGATTAGCCTATACATACTTGAAGTTGTGTAGTTCCCAGAGCTCTTTAGTAAATGTAAAAACTTTGGTTTTAATGGCATTATTGTTGGTTTGTTATTTTGGTGATACATTAGCTATTCTCTCAAATCTCATTTAAACAGTCTGAGGAAGCACAAGTCTTAAGTTCAGGTGTTGCTGTGGTGCTATTTGGTGTTTAATAAATGTCCAGTATTTGTTACATATACAGTAGTTCAAAGCATTCAAAAAAACATAACTCTTAGGTCAGTGATCTTCAACTGTTCAACAAAGAGGGAGAATGAAAAAAGTTTCAATGTTTAGACCAAAGTTTAAAACAATTGAGAACCACTTTTAGATACTGTAGCCTAAATTCGGTTCATAAGAGCTATGGCCATATTAGCTAGCTAGTTTGGTTTCTGTTGATGGCATATGTATGCAGAATCAACTGTGTCTGTATTTAGATAAATACAACCCATTAAAGAAATAATATAATAATATTAGTTAAATGATCAGTTGAGTGGAAATGGCTGTGAAATTAAGTGATTCAGAAATTTGACTTTGAATGATGGATAGGTATGTCTTACTGAATACCGAGTTGGAAATGTCAATTGGAACACCCCCTGAGGTCACAATTCCCCCTTACAAAGTCAGAGCAACCCCAGCAACCAGGACAACACAATTCAAGATGGCTGCCACTTGTATTAATATAAAATGAACTCTTATTTTTGTTCACATTCAAACACAGTAGTTCACTGAATGTTTCTAAAATGTTTGTGGTTGATTACAATTATTATTCATATTAACAACAGAAAATGATGTACAAAAGTTGTTTTTTTTATGTAGTGTGCTACATATTGTAGTAGTTATATATGTAATACATTTTTTTAGCTTTCTTATTAGCATTGGTGAGTAGGCAGCATTGCCTTGCGGGGGTAAGCTGGAGGCAAATGTAAGAAATAGGCTTGAATGATTGGCAGATCCTTTATAATAAATGTATGATGTAATATTGTTTTATCCAGAAGTTTGAGAAAATGGACCAGTCAACGTATATATTTAGTTTAGAGTTGTTTAATTTGTTCGGGATATAAGATTAACTTTTACAAGGAACATTTGTCTACCCAAATGTAAAGGTCATTTAGGCTCACGTTTTTTACTGCAAGTATAATAAATAGGGAGATTTGCAGTGGATTAAAATCATAGAGGAGCAGATCCATTACAACATAGGAATGGGGCTTTTTGGCGGGGGGTGGGGGTCAACTTGGACTGTATTTTTATTCCTGAGCTTATGGTTGATGCAGAATAAATAAATATATGAAGGCTTTCTTGGCACTTATTCCTAAAACACATTTAAGACTTTAGGTCTGCTGCTGCCAGGTATACTCTACCGGCTCCTGCAGATTACCAAGCCTTGTTATGCCTTCTATATTTTTATATTCTGCAGCATAGCTCGAATTTACCACTGTAAATTGATTGCAGTTTAGTTTGATTTGAGTCCGTCTTATGATGGCGACCTATGGAAATAAATAAACTTGAATTCTGATGTACTTGGATTACAACAAGAGCTGCTACTATTGCATCTTGAGACTAAGAGAAAATACGCATTGAATCAGTCTCATGGTGAACACATAAACAATATTTAGTATGATTAGATACACCAGCTCAGGAGGGGTTATGGAGAAGGCTTGGCTGTGTCCTCCAGGGTTGCTCCACACTGTCCAAACAACTGGTGTTTTCCTATCCTGATAAGACATGATTTTTGTTGAGAGAACAATTTCACAGGACAATCTCTGGTCAGTTAGTGTTTCCCCGAGGACAATGGGCTGGGTCCAAGTGCACTTCCTAGCACCTCAGTCACAATATAGTGCTATACTGTACACTGTAGTGCAGTAAAATTAACAAATGAACAGTTTCAGATACTAGCTCACTATTTTTCTCTGTGACATTATGTGACAATGGAATATATGTCAAGTTTGCCCAAACTTTGCTCATAATGCATTCTTCCGTAAAAAGAAATAAAAAAGGGGCAAGACTTTGTAAACCATAATCATGACAGTTAAAAGAAACAAATGGTTGAAACATTTCACTCGTATGTGTATTGAATCTATATGAGTTTCACTTTTAATTTAACTACTGAAACAAATGGACTTTTCCATATTATTCTCATTTTTAGGGTGACTCTAATTAATTAGCGTACATAATATATACATATTGCATTAATGAATACAAATGACTGGATTATAAATTGCAGCTCTTTTTGCCTTAAGATAAGATTGTTATTTATCTATCATATTTATCTGTACAAGCTAAGGTAAGCTAATGTTTTATTAATAATAACAATAATGACCTATTTAATAACAAATAATGACCTATTTAATAACAATTTACCAATAGCTGCCATGTGACAGAAAGTCAAATTTACCTCTGTGTAACTTGTTTCCCTTCAATGTCACAACTGCATTGTTCTCCTCAGACAACTTGCACTGTTGTCTGTTTTAATTGTCTAGAGACCAGTGCTGCCCACTACTTTTAATAATGCACTGTGGGAGATTTAGAGTGCACTACATTCCATCACTAGACATAAAATGGCATATTTACTATATAATGCACTATATAGTGAATAGGGAGTGCATTTGGATGCAGCCAATAGGCCTTTTCCCTATTACAGGAAGACTTCATGACTCTCCTCACTTGCTCACCATTTAACTTTAATGGTTTTATAAGCACAAGATAATGATAATGAATGTGCTGGTGTGTTGTCCAAAACCACAGATTGAGGTTGAGATTCAAAAATATGAAAAGTATGAATGAAAAACCAAAGGAGTTCAGCCAGATACAGTCTACTGCAGTCTGACCATAAATATTGACAGGATGCACTCCAAAACACTTAAATTAGCCCATGATGATTTTATACAGACCACACTGTTGTGTCATAAATGTGTTTTTTGAACAGAGGAATGATTCCAGAGGAAATCACCCAAAATTCACAAGAAGAGGTCATGCTGGAGTAGAACACAATGATAATGTGGTTTATTGTCTGACTAACAAAAGCATATACGTATACAGCTTACTCGGAGCTCATGGCATAGAAAGTCTATTAGGACTATGTTGTGTTCACATGTTTTCAACTGAACTAGGAGTACCTATTGATATTCATAAAGGATTCAGTGATTATGACAATTCATCATGAGTTTGCTTGTATGCAAATGCACAAAGAGAGGAATTGAAACATGCGTATCAAAACACAGTTATGAAGCTGAGGCAGGTGAGTTGTATGAGCTGGTAATACTTTCCCTTGATTTTCATATAGAGAGAGGACTAAATTTCAGTGAGCCTCAGTGACACTGATATCCTTCATTACAGCACAAAATGAATCAACATTTCTTTTCCTCCTCATCCTGTATTTGGTGCACAGGAAAACCACAAACACGCTCTCAATGATCTCGCCCATATCTTAAGACAATACAGACAAGCCTTCCGACCCAAGTGCCAATAGAGTTTCTGAATGGCGCTCCACAGAGATCATGTTTTGTATCCCGTTTAGCGGTTTGGAAGAGGAAGTACTGGCGGAAATGAAACAAAGATCGTCTTTCTCTAGTTTTTTTTCTCTTTTGAAGGAGTATGGAATGTCTAAGGCTTATGATTAATGAAATTATAATGAGAGTATCTGTCAGAGAGCATGCACAGATGTACAATAAACCTCTAAATGTCCAGATAATTTAACTTTACTCCCTTGTTGTAATGATATGAATAATATTATAGTATAGTTAATATTTTTAGATGTATTTTGATACCAAGTTGTTGTCAGTAATACCAAAACCCAAAAGTCAAAGTATGTGTCATTAGCAGGTGGAAGTACTCAATCTGTACTCAAGTACAAGTTTTGTTGCTTTAAAATAATAATATTCAAGTAGAAGTATAAGCAGTATTATTACTCAATACAAGTTATAAAACAAGTATTAAATTTACTGCTACTCCTATAAATACTGCTAATACAAATACTACAAATACTACCACTACGCGTCCTTATAAGGTGACAGTACTAAAATAACCATAGCAGTGAGAAAAGATGACACATTTTATTCAGTCTGATGCTAATTCAGACTGGCCAGTACAGCTGTGTGTCTGGGGCATTTGTCACTGGAGCTGGAGAAGCTTCAGCTGTCAACAAAGTGAGGATGGAATCTCACTTAGCAAGAATAATGTTGTTTTTATTACAGTGAGGTAATGGCATCCCAGCCCCGGTCTCATGTACATGTCATCCATACACCTGTCAGTACCTATGGAATACAAATGTGTTTTCCTATTGGAGCTCACAGGTTATTGGAAGTCAGGAGAAAGTGCTACTGAGTGTGCTCACAACTCAGGGCTTCGGGAAACTGCTGCGCTCCCAGCAGGAAGCACCAGTGAGTGTAAATGTGACTGACACAGAGCTTCTTTCACCACTTTGTCATTAGCCCAGATCTTATTTGTGTTGAAAGTTAAATGAAATGTAGAGCCACAAATCTCACTGGGCAAACTGCGGTACTCAGAAAGCAGAAGTAGTGGGAAAGAGTGGACCATGGCATAGTAGCTAATAAAGAATCAAATGTGGAAATGAGAAACGGCGCCATAAAGTGTGACTTATTTTGACTCCTGTACAGAACATGTAATCAAATGTCATGAAATACTAAATCTATATTTTTTCTGTTGCACAGCCAAGTTACACAGGGGGCTTTGAAAAAATTCTTAAAAGCATAAGAGGTACAATAGCTTACTTTGACTGTTAAGGTCTTTCAGGAACTGTTTATAACAGACATGTCCAAGGTCTGGCCCTGGGCCTCGTCACATAGATTTCAAATGGCACATAACTTCCATGATAAAATATATTTTTCATGGTCTTTTAGCATCATCAAGTAGAATTTTGGTAGCTTTGTTTGAACATTTGCACATTTCACATTGCACCTACTGCTCTCAAGCCAGACCTGGCATTCTCATGAAATACACTGAATGTAAAGTATGACTATATTACTGTATAAACTCTATTTATTGTCACAATTTAAAGGAAAATACTTGCACTGTGGTATAGGTCAGTTGTTAGAGGATATGGCACAAATTTAAAGCAGCCTCAACATTGTGGGTTTGAGTTTGGACTTTTAACATTTACTGAATGTCTTTCCGTGTTCTTCACTATGATTTTCTGTCACATCTCCACTGTCCTTTCTAGTTAAGTCTAAAGGCCAAAAAATACAGTTTTATTATCTTTTTTGTAAAATAAATAAATAAAAGAAAAAAAAAAGAAAAAAGAAATACTTGTCATTGGACTTCCATTGCCATTAAAACAAATTAACTCATTATAGGAAATAAATTGGGGAGGGTTATGGACAGTTCATGCGCTGGGCAGGATGGGTCTTTTAAACATTTAATAAAAACATCTTTGTAGGGAATCAATATCTATAGCTACTGATCTTTTTGAAAGTTTATATAGATGTTTTAGCCTTTTTGTCTAATATCGACCTTTATTTTTAACCAAAGCCATAGACTTCACATGCAATTGGGCTGGTTGGGTAAAAGCTAACTTATATGCAGACTTAGTATTTTTAAAACATGCCTAGGTATTCATCAGTGAACCGCTTTAGCTTGTGGGCATACGGTATATTCCTGAGTTAATGGCAAACATCCCTCACTGGCCCATGTTCACAAACTGATCTGATGGTCTGTCTGCTCTGCTAATAATGGAGCAAACACAGACATAGTTCGACTGGTTCAATGGTGGACGCACACAGATGCAGGACAGTTACTTACAGACAACATTAGCTACTGATGAACTGAACCAGTGACAATTATTCTCCACATTACAGGTACAAACCCCCATCTGTTGTGCAGTTTCGTCTGTTATGTTATAAAAACCTTTCAGAAAGTACTGTGTCTCATGACTTGAAGTTAGAGTTCACTGTATAAATGAGAAGATGAATGAATGACTGGCTGTAATAATGTCAGAGTCAGCGTAGCTCTGCACTGCCATCTTCTGGCTTTTGACATTTGCAATTTATGATCATATTGGTTAATATTATTATGTCTATACCAGACAAGGTTACTTTGCACTGTTGATTTTTACATTATGGCCACACTTTTTACTATATACTGGATTAGGCTAATAGTATAAAGTTTTGAATATGTTTTATATATCATTTCTGAGACCAAAGTGGAGTAAAAAGGTAACAATAATGGTATAAATCTCCCAATTTGATTCAGTGACAGTGGCTCAGGTGGTAGAGCGGCTGTCCTATTACTGGAAAGTTGGATGTTAAAATCACACTCTCCACAGTTCAACCTATTGTTGTGTCCTTGGGCTAGGCACTGCATCTACCTTGCCTGAATGTGTTTGGTGATGGTCGGAGAGGCTATATAGGCTCCCAGTGTCATTATAATGATGAAACCTGCACATATAGTTTATCTCTAAAATTCATTTGACGTTTCAGACATCGCTCAAACTTTATTCCCATCTCATCAGTTAAACTGAAGTATTCTTGAAGAATATTTGATTTGATTAAACACCTGCCAATAATACAGAGAAAGTGTCCACTGACACTTACCGTGTCTCCTTAGAAAGAAAAACAGATGAAAATTTCAATTCATCAAATAAAAAGGCAAAAGTATGTGTAAATGTTGTAAATGTATTTACAAGAGTTTCATGAAGTAGAGATAACTGCAAAGTCTGGTGTAATGTCTTGAATTTTGCGGTGGCAAAAGAAAATGTTTTGTTGAAGTGTGTGCATTTGCAAGTAATTTTGTCACATTAAAAGTAGGCATATGAAAATTTGGCTATACTTACCATATACCAAAAGGAAGCATATATAAACATGTATGCAGAGCCTGTTCTACAGGTGGAGACAATCTGACTTTTATGGCAGGTCTTATTGCACTATGCACACAGATGCTTGCATGCATGCATCCATCGCTGATTCCAACTTCATCCAACTTCATCCACCTTGTAGCAATCACGCCGTGCACCACATCATCCATGTCCAACCCAGATTGAAACAAGATGGCCGCTGCTCCGAGAGGATGATTTATACAGTACATTGCAACAAATTATTTACAAGGATCTTCACCACCCAAATAACATTTGCGGGAGAGAAGATTGAATTTTTACTAGGACAAATAAGACTTTTATGAGAATTGATGGACAGATCCTGAGCGGAGATTTACAGCTGGCTTGGGGCGCTTGTCCTTGGGGATACATTAAAGAATAGATGGGAGGAATGATAGGAAATGTGGAAAGGGAGTGTAAAAAGAAAAAATAAACCAGAGTTATCAAAAGGTCGACAATAGAGAAGAAGGCTGTGGTGGGGATATGTGAATTCCTTTCATTCACGGCCATTATCTAGATGTCAAATAAAAAGCAGTGAGGAGTGGTCATTGCATTCCTGTAGACTGGATTTAGTGTCTGAAATGGAAGAAAAACAGCCTTGTGTTGGCCTTGAACGTTTGACATCAAAATTTGTAAGAAACCAATCTTACATTACACTGCATACAGGTCAATGAAGGGGCAATTTGTTTTGATGCTCCCTCACGCATCGAGACATGGCTATATATAATTTGATGTATAATAGCAGGGAATGTTGAAAAATGTCTTGAACTTGCATATTGTATTGTATCTCCACTAATGCAACTTAAGATTTATACCCAGTCTGCAACTGCACTGCTGCCTTGTCTATAAGGACTGTTATGTCTCAGTGTATTATATCTAATGTGTACATACTTGTTTTGATATTGCAAGATAGGTATTCTCATGAAATGCCAACTTTACACATCACTTAGAGTAAACTTATGGAGTACCTGGCGAGCCAGGTGCACTGTAAGAAAATCATCAATAACAAGGTGTGCTTATTCACAAGTCAAATAGCCAGAAAAGTAGAAAGTCAGGTTAGAAGTGTGAAATCTGTATCTTAGTGACAGACATTTCTTACTTTTGTACTATATTTTTTGTATTATACATTTTTTAGCTTGGCATATCAAGCCAATCAAAAATAGAAAAATGGATTTGTTTTCCTTTGGTTGTATGAGTGGTTGTATGTCCAGAGGCATTTCAGGGTAGATGTTGGTTGTTGCCCCATTTTTAATGGCTGTACTGTCTGTCTGTCTGATTGCATTCTTCCCCCTGGAAATTCAACTCATATTGACAGAAGATGTGACATTGCGATCAACTATTTAACTTGTATGATGAAAACATCAAGACATTTGAACAGATTTGTATGCACATTGATCATAACAGTGCTGTGTATCAGCTATATATAGCTATCTTATATAGCTATAAACTATATGAGCTTTATATACATATATAGGCTTATTTCCAGGCAGTAATGGTTCCATTACGTTCATTACTGCCTGGAGTGGACAAACCGAGCACTGCTGGAGGAGAAGCACATCCGTGTTTTGAACACAAGTTTTACATGACTACTTATCCATAGGTGTTGTTCACAGACAACAGCATGTCCATGCAGAACAACAACTGTAGGGCTACCATAGATGCTTAGTTTTTAGAAAGGAGGCATGTAAATTTGATAAGATACTATAGCTATACTATACTAACTATACTTACCTATTGACCAACATTTTATTTCAGTATAAACTGCATTAATTAACCTTTTTCTAAGTAGTAAAAGCTTAAAACAGTGTTCGCTAACCTAAAGGAAACCAGAACATATGCTTTCATTCCCTAGTGCTGACCAAAAGTAAGTTTTCAACAAAGCAAAGCACTTCAAATTCCACTCCATTTCTATGAATGAAAAACAGTACAGTCATTAAGGTATCGGTTTTCCACTCTCAGAGAAGTACTGCATTGTATTGGTATGCTCTGTTTAATATTGAGGCTTGTACGTTGATATCTCTGCCTTTCCTTGGATTACCAATCTTTCATACACAGCATTAATGCCACTACTGTGTGGTACCGCATATATTTACATTGCAAAGTCTTCTGTGATTGGCTGCAACCTGACGAAGCCTAGATCAAACACTCACAACACTTCTCAAATAACCCAAATGTTTTAAGAGCTATTAATCTCACATAAATACTCAATTTTATGATGTGGTCAACGCTACACTAAGTTTGTTTTTTGTTGTTTGGATTTCATGTTTGTGAACTCTAAAGTTTTTGCTTATTTGGTCTCGGGTCTATGAAAAGATTTGTTGAGAAGACTTCCTTTACATAAAAACTTAACCTGCTGGTGGTTACAGGGCCAAAGAGATCGAGCTGTGAGGGGGAACAGGGTCTATCTGGGAATGGTGAGGCTTGTAAAAGTTGTCTAGGGTTGGTGTGCAGTCTAGCAGTGTTTCACGGAGACTGACGTTAACTGCTGCAGCGAGGTGGAGGGTCCAAGTCTAAAGTGTTTATCCTGGAGAGTAAGATAGCGCAGTGTAAAAGGGGTTTGGACCATCTAGGTTCTCTCTGCAGATGGGTGGGCTTTACAGTGCACATGAGACTTGTGGACATTCGTGCCAGCCAAATGCCAGAATAATCTTACCTTAACCTCAATTTGTCCAGACTATAGGTACCTTTTTTTTTTAAAAATTATTTTTATTGTATATTTTAGTGTATTTTTATAAAGTTTGCCTTCTTCTTTTCTTTCGGCTTTTCCCTTCTGGTGTTGCCACAGCAAAACCTCGGCCTCCTGCATACAGTTATTCACATAATTTGGCAAAGATTTTATGCCAGATGCCTTTTCTGACACAACCCTCTCCTTTTATCCAGGCTTGGGACAGAAACAAAGAGTACAATGGCTTGTAGCTGGATTTCCAGACAGTGCCAAGTTTGGACAATTTGAAGTTAGAAAAAAATAAAACAATTAGAATTTATAATTTCCTGCTTAAGAGTTTTTGTTGTTGTTGTTGTTGTTGTTGTTGTTGTTTTGTTTTTGTCGGCATTGGACTTTGTCTTTTGCAACAAGTTGGATATTTATGACATATTCTGGAAAAGTCAGTTATAGGCCAAGAAACTAATTGTGTTTGGTGTGGATCTGGTCCACCGTCTGGATGCCAGAGTCTTTACCAAGTGCATTTTTATGAAATTTTCAGGAAAGATATTAAATGGGAAACAAATGGTAAGTTTTGGGTGTTTGGCTGTAGATTTGGGTCAATTTTTGGATCCTGGAGCTTTATGGGGAAAAAAATTGGAAAAATTCTTCTTAGCAATAGCCTTGTGCTCAGGTTATGGCTGATATTAGATTATGCAGACAATGCTGGTTTAGAAACAGTGGCACTAAGGAAAAGACAGAGGCAGAGCTGGAGGTAGCAGAGTTTATGATGTTGACGAGGATGGATTGAATTATGAATGAGCAAATCAGAGGTGTTTTGGACATAGAGTCAGAGAGGCCAGACTGAGATGTTCAGAGGTAGAAAGTGAGTATAGTGGGAGAAAGATGCTAGGAATAGAGCTGCCAGGTAGAAGACCTAAAGGAAGACCAAAGATTTATATGCATTGAATTGTGAATTAATTTGAAATCTGTTCTAAAAACCTCCTACTGTAACAGCTATCATGTTGATTTATCTTCCATACTGCTTTCTTAGTGGTGCTGCTCTACAACATGGTCCACATCATATACTTCCAATGGAGCATCACATTCAACAGTACTGCACATTTGGTCTGTTAACACACCAGAACAGTGTCCCAGTGCTCTTGCTCAGGTTCCTGATTTCCAGCAGAGAATCAACTCTCTAAAGTCACACTCGGCTGAAACCCTTAAATGATGACTGTGTTAGCTATTACAGGCTTAGTGTGAGGCTGTTTTTTTAAGGTATTGTCTTAAAAGTATAAATGCAGGTTTGCAGCGAAACTAGTAAAGCACAAATTTATAGCAGTTCCTTTAGTATAGCATAGCACTTTGGTAATCCTTCTGTGAAATGGTTACAACAAGGTAGCCTAGCCCATTAAGTTTCTTTGGTATATGAATGCCAGAAAATGTTTGGGAACTGCTCTGAAGCTGAAAGCAAGGCTTGTGACTATCTGCTAAAAAAATAACCAACAGCAACCTCCAGCGACCCATTCCACCCAGCACACAAACTGTTTACACTTTTTTCCTCAGGTAGCACTAAAATGGAGCCTTTCCCAGAGACTGTAAAAGCTCATTTATACCTATGTTGAATACAGGTTATGTCAATTTTCTGCTTTCACTGTGTCTGTACGTTGGTCCATTTTCAAAGAGCTTCCCAGTTTAACAGCTGAAGCAGAAAACAATCATGGCTGAACTTTTTAGGGAGTGACTATAGTAAGTTGTTTTTTATGTATTCAAAGGCCACATAGACCAGAGAAATGTTTGTCTTATTTTCTTACCTAATTTTCATTAAGTATAAAACCCTCCTCAAGCACCGCCATATTTGTCATATCTTGGTTGAATTGCCATTCGCCTCCTCCAGGTTATTTAACATAACACCAACACTGATGTAGAAAACACTTGGAAAGGTTTAGCATGAAGGCAGTGACAATAATAACATTTGTAGTGGATGGATTTATTTGCATACGTAATTGGAGTATAAATAAGCTTTAAGACTGAAGAATTCTATTCCTTTGCTAATGCTGGACCGCCATAACATATTTTATTCACTCCTGGCCTTATTGGAAACAACAAAAAATTGCTACCACTTTATAGTTTTTGACAATATGTCCTTTTTTTTAGCACTGGCAAGGAGTTTTTACAACATTCCTTGTATTTAGAAACACTCTTTTGTTCCAGTCTAGCAAAAACAGTGCCTACACTGAGGCTGGTTTTGTGGTTTTGTAGTGAGCTAATCTAGTTAGCATTTTTGCGAGTGTCCATGTGATCTTCAAAGTGACTTTCTTCTATTTCTATGGCTTTGTCTATAACTAGCACTATTAGTCTCCACTTGGAGGTACTAGATTCTTGGCCCAAAACACGTCCTACATCAGGCCACAATGTAACCTCTACTTCACGGAGACGTTTCCTTTTTAACCGTTTGATCCTTTGCACAGATGGTTTTCTTCAGGATAAGGTGCTGAGTGAGAGCCTCAAAATCCAGGTTTACCGTATCAAAAGAACTCAAGAAATACTGAGTGCCCCCGCTGTGCTGCCAAGAGCCACTCAAGCTAACAGGAAAATGGGCAAACCACAAGGCTCTGACTGAAGATAAGCATAATGGCTGCATTTATAGATACCTGAGCCATCCGTTCAAAAATGATACCGCTATTTGGAAAAACAGTGGGGATGTATTGTAAAAGTGCACTAAATCACAGTAACAAAGTATGTGCTGTGTTGCCTGTTATTCATGACATCTATTGAACAGAGGTTTTTAAAGCTATTTTGTGCTTTAAGAGTGAGAGTAAGAGTAAATATTGTACTGGTGCTCTCCAGTTTTTCTGATGCATGTTGGTAAAACAAATCTATAATGTTGTGATTCATTTTTCCATGAAGTGTGTATGGGCAGCATTTGCAATTTTTATAATCTAATCTTGTCAGACAGGTCCTTGAATCATCTTTGTTTAATTATTTGTGGTATTATTTGTGATTCTATTTCTAGTACAACACAGACCTAAGCATCCAGTAACATGTAGTTTGTTTTCTTTATTTGATGTAGCTTAAATAGCTGTACTTATGGAGCAGCTAAATATTGTGCTTTTTAATCAGTTGAAAAAACAGGCTGGCCAAAATCACTATCATTTTGGTGGGTAATGCTTGTTTGTCTAGTGATACTGTGTTGCAGCTTATCTTAACTTCTCTGCTTATGTGGATTTTGTTATTTACACCATGTGCAATGCTCTTTATTTAGTTATAATCATGATCATCTGTAAAAAAAAAAAAAAAAGGCATGCAATTTAAAATCTGACTACTATTTGCAAAAATATTTTTTAAAAGTATTCATCAGAACCACTTAAGCTCTGAGTAAGTACTCAACAGTTTTCATGAGTACAACATTTATAGCATGTGGCTCCCAGATGTGATGTAAAAGTGAGGAATTGATGACAAAGCATATGTACATATTGCAATCATTTTTTGCAATTGTGGCAGATAGGTTAGCGCTCTTGTCTCCTAGCAAAGGAGCCAACGCACAATCTCTCTGTGGAGTCTGCATGTCCTCCCCATCTTACTATGGGTTCTCTCTTTCTATCGTCCCAAGACATGTATGTATGAGAGTTGGTGAATCAGAATTGTCTATATGCAGGTATGTATGCATGTAACCCGGCGACTAACTGACCACTGTCCAGGGTGTACCTAAGGCCCATTGCTGGCATAGGTTCCAGTCAGCCTCATCCCCTAATGGGAATAAACAGATGATGAATGAATAAATGGCATGGCTAAAGCAGTGCACAAACTTTGAGACAAACTTTTTTTAAAGCATTTAAATTGCTTGTTTAAATTTTGAGTTTGGGTATGCTAACTCAGCAATCACTTTTGTAAAATGACAAATTGTTCATGGAGAACTAAACCTGGGCTGCGAGTCCACACTCTTCTGGTCAAGTTGTTTTGTTTTCCTGGAGCAGTGGAGACGTATGATGAGAATTTCCGCTGAAAGAGCAGTTGAATTTCTCCCTTGTGTTAGGCAACCTTCCCCTGAGGCGACCTCCCACCCTGAACAATGTTGACACATTATGAACAAGCTGTTCAACTGTTCAGCTGTTCTGGTTCTTTTGATTTTCTTCAGTCACGTGAATGTGTGTGCGCTCACATCTCCCTTCACCCTCCATTCATCTGTCGAACATTGGCCTCTTCACACTGTTTTTCTATTGATGTTCTCGGATCTCCCAATTACCTTTTCAATCTTCCTTGGCTTTTCAGCTCTTTCAGAAAAGTGGAATTCCTTACTGGGCTCCTCAGTTGAAGCACTATTGTTTTCATTTTTAAATATTGACTCATTTTGGTCAGGATATACAGTAATTATAATTAGGATATCCTCTTCCACTTGCCAGCAATAAGTCACATTTGATCATTTCCCCTTCACATTTCATACAGCGCTGCAGGCCTTTTTCCAATGCTGGGATTGTGTCATTGGATGCTTGACGCTGATGATGGATTTGAGGACCTCCCTTAGAACAACACTTCTTACCTTTAATGGCACCAGTCCACTTTACACATTAGCACAATCAGTTTAATTGGGGCAATAGCTGGGAGTGGAGTGACATCAAAGACAGGTGAACTTCTGATTCATGCATTCATGTGGCGTCCATAACTGCTTCTCGACAGAAATGTGTGTCTTGGTGGTTACAGTGGAAAAAGTGAATTGTTCACAAAGCTTCATCATCTAGCGAGGTCCTTGAGGCCTGCCAAACATCTTCAGTGTGCCCATGTGCGTAGGGGGTGTTTTGTTTTCCACTGGGGGTCATAGAGCTATACAGGACTCCACACCAGTAATGGAGATGTGTATTCATATCTACTGTAATTCTTTTGACTTCAAAGTAGGCAGTGATCAAAATAGTGCCATTTAGTAACACTACATAACCTTCTATGATTTGCAAACAAAGGGACTCTGAGGACAGCGGCACTCATTGAAATGCTCATCTGACTTATGATCTCAATCTTCTGTGCTTTCTGCTTTTTCCTTCTAGGGCGCCACAGCAAATCATCTGCCTTTTAGTGTGCAGTTAATCACATATAGATTTAAGCATAGGATTTAAGCCTAATGGGACCCTCTCCAATTATTCTGGCTTGGGACTGGCACAAAGAGTACAGAGAAGAGTAACTGCTGAGAAGGTAATGCTTGCTTGGACAGTTTATTGTTTACGTTTGTCAGAGAATCACAAACAGTACTTTATGGCTACAGTACTTTGAAGTTACACAGTATTACTTTAAATTATTTGTTCATTCACCTAAACAGTAGGCTATGTTATTAAGTTTGGATATTTCTTAGAATGGCACATTGCTAGCTGTCCTTCTTGACAAAATAAATAAATAAATAAATAAATAAAATCTAGCTGGCAAAATATCAGAAAACAAACGCTTACAAAACAAACAAATCAATCATTCAACAAAAAAAAAAAAAAAAAAAAAATTCAACAGTAAGATCTTGTAGTTGAACAGTATGTAGTTGTGTTATCTGCGAACTGGTTTTGATGTAAAATTTATACCACAAATCTAAAGCATATGTCTCACTAGCATGCAAGTTCATTAAGTGCCTGGCTATAATTTTAGTTTTTAGCATGCTGTTCTGGTTTCTATCAACACGGTGCTAATGAGAAGTCATTGTTTGCCCTATTATTGGCATAGTAGCCCACTAAAATTTGTTACAATACAAAATAAACCTGAAACAGGAAAAAAAAAAAAACAACAACAACACAAAAGACTGATAGACAGAAAACTTTATTACTTTTATTGGATCTATTAAATTTGACCAGAAAAGTGTAATAAAATATTTTTAGAAACCAAAGCCATGTGACTTTCTGGTAAAGTCTGGCCTCAAACACATGTGATCCAGTAAGTTTTCTTTTTTAATTTATTTGTGGTTTTTGGTATTTTATTCAGAAAATAGACACTTATAACTGCACTTTAATTTGGGTTAAAGGAAAAAATCAATATACTATTTCATCATACTATGAATTTGTGCGAATTCAGTAAGCACATTTGAACCATTTATTTCATAGCTTATAGTGTTACAGTTGAACCTATTGCTTGAACTATCAATGACTCACCTAGCATTTCAACTGCCATTTTTCCACCATTTCTTGCTGCAGAGCTTGCAAATCGTTTGAACAGCATAAAGCCAGCGATGTCAGCAGAGGTAAGCCTGATAGAGAAAATGCATTGTGGCCAAATCGTTCCCTCATCAGTCATCACCATGCGCAGTGACCTAAGAAGAGGCCGCAGAGGTCAAGACCGCGCTGTCCATCTCTGTTACTGCCTTCATGAATAAACACAGGCCAGTGTACGGGTGTGCGTGTCCGTCACTGCCTTTACACACATACACATACAAACGCAGCCTCGTGCCGACTCCACTGGCATAATTAGAAACATTTGGGATCATTTGCAAAAGGGAACACAGGCTCTGATGGGATCCAGATGCACTACTGGGTTTCACCGAAATACAGGAACCCTTATTTACGAGGGGCCATTACTGGCTCCTCACCCAGGGAGGCGCATGTTTGTGTGTGGATTTCCACTTTTTCAGATAGAAAATGACTTCTGTGAGGTGGGTCATCCATATTCAAGTCAGCTGAATGGATCCTTTGGGAGAGACACTGAGAAACTGTATTTATGGTAGCTTGTAATTGAGACCAGAGGATTTTAACAACATAATGCAATGTGCTTCAGAAATTCTACTTGAAGATGCATGAACCTTGGATGAATCTTGCTCTGTAGTTTTTATCCTCTTATAATGTCATCTGTAAAGAGAAAAACACCACTGTGAGAATTGAGAATTAGTGCTGGTAGTGACTTTGTAGCCTACTGGTTTGTGGAAAGTGGTGCTATTCCGCCATCTTGTGGATAATACAAGAATAGCTAAAACATTTAATAATGTAACTTAAAAAATGTTAGCAATACTAATTACCACTTAAGATATACAAATATGGCATTAAATAATTGTCTCCTGAAAGGGTCCTTGTTTGGTTTGTCAAGGATTTGGAGTTGTTTCAAGCATTTGCTTCAGCTTTAAATAAACATTTTACATAACTTTACACTTTACATATAAACTACAGTGACTCAGAGTCCAACGCAACCTACAAATGTGACTGCAATTTAACAAAGCACAAAGCATGACATTGTAATGTTTTTGTCAAGTCTTGTTAAATTTTTACAAAACAAACATGATGGGATAAAATAGTTATTTTTTATATGAATAGAAAAATACTGTCTAAATTTCAAGGCTTTCAAACACAAAGAAACTTGTGTCTGCTGTACAATATACTGTTTTACAATGCTTGTTTCGTCACAATTTTGAGGACCTTTATGTGAGCTAAACATAATTTAATTAAATTTATTTATATGAAATGAGTAAATTCACCTATGTAGCTAATAGTACAGTACAGACATATTTAAATGCCCTTTGCCTTACCTTTTCCTGACAAATCCAGAAAGCCCCCTGATTATCCTGTTAGTTCTTCGAACGTGACACCATCTATTATCTACGGATGACCCATAAATATAAAGTTAAACGGGACAGTTAGTGTCATATTCTGTAGTATTTGTTTTTCAGTCACTGACCCATGTTCTCTGGAGTTGACACATATCTTGTATCTCAGTGTGACATTCATGTCGCTGATCAGAACACTGCTGTGGGCCACTTCTCCCCCAGTGTTCATGCTCACTTGATTTAATTCTATGCTCACTGTCAACACTTTACACGGTGACATTGCTCAAGTGTCAGTGAACTGATCAATAGATGGAAGAACCCCTGTACAAAACAGACAGCTGATGTTGGTATTGAAGAGCTGAACATGCAGATAAGATATGAATACTAAATGGATGGAGAGGATGTGTGTTAGTGCACATACCAGGGTTAGGTCGACACAGAGTCAGCTGGACCTCAGGCGGTGAACTCTTGAAGAGTTTTAGTACCTTCTGCAAAAGAAAAACAATTGTTTTGTTCACACATTGAAATGTAAACAAAACACATGCAAAGTTATGTTTTGTTTAAGTAAAATAAGGGAAGAACATTTCATAATAACCGTGATCTCCTGTACATCCATCATGAGATATCTTAATTATTAACAAACAAAAAATATATATTATGTAAACATAAAATTTGCTTTGAGAGCTGCTATACAACTTATTTTTATTCTGTCACTCTAAAGTCCCAACAACAGTATTCTGATACAGCTAATAATCTTTGTGTAAGCAGAAGCCAGTTTTATCTTTGTACAAACCGGATAGGATAGTTCCTTTAGTGACTGGCCATTGATGGCTAGCAGGACGTCCCCCTCCTGGATCTGGCCACTCTGCTGGGCGGGCTGTCCTGGGAAAAGCTCTTTTATCCGGATGAGGCTGCTGAAATCCCGCATGGGTGGATCCAGCTCACACATGAGGAAACTGAAGCCCAGACCTTTGGCACTTTTTGTCAGGTTCACTTCTTGGGTGTTTTCTGATGGTGTAGTGGAAAAGTTGGATTTTGGAGAAAAAAGGAGCATAGAATATTTACATTTTTTTTGTCCCTTAAAAATAATAATAATTAAAAAAAAATGAACAGATGAATCAGATTAGTAAGTTTTAAAATTATTCATGAAAACTAAGTACTTTCACAGGTTTAAATTCACAAAGACACAACACAATACAATTAAAGTCAATACAAGTACACAAACATTACAGTCACAGTAAAGTATATTAATAATAATATTAATATTGTTTAAATGGGTGTGATAACTAATTTATTTCACTGTTAAAATAAATAAGAGTTTACTTGCATTTCTTCTTCAATCTTCCGTGAACATTAGGAAAGACAGTAATTTTTACAATTATTTAAAAATAGTAATATAAAAGTTTTACAACTAGTACACAAGAATATGTAATTAAAAAGTCGCTGTTCGCTTATTTATTTATATATAGATTTGTAATGTACCCCCTCATGCTTAAATCAAAATGAATAATACTTCTAAATTTGCCGACAGCTTTTACAGTAGCAAGCATGCTAGGTGATCTACAGCTAAAGTTCATCGCTAAGCTATTAATTATGCTGAATCCTAGCAAGCTTTTCATAAACTATAAAGCTGACCATGTCTTAGCATTTTACT
Organism: Bostrychus sinensis; assembly: GCA_020698575.1. NCBI lineage: Eukaryota > Metazoa > Chordata > Actinopteri > Gobiiformes > Eleotridae > Bostrychus > Bostrychus sinensis. The sequence goes on along the minus strand of CM036260.1, from coordinate 9,833,587 downwards.
GTTTGTGGATTAATATATATACTGAGAAAGATAGACCTTGAGATAATTGGCCGTTAGCCTCTCTGGCTTCCCCACCTTGCTTGTCACTGTCCATTTAATTCATTTAGATTGATAGCATCATATTGGCTGCTAGTGACTTCAAAAACATGGAGACACCCAAGAAGACAATGAAATGCTGTGGCTGCTGGTGTCATATCCCAAGACAAGTGTGCTGCTTTGTGAGTGTTTTGAGCCTCTAAGGCTGCTATAGTTTGTGAACTGCAGTTTCCAAATCCACTTCCTAGCCTAGCAAGTAGACTGGTGAGTGAACTGAGTAAGTGAATATGGTCACTAGCCCACTGTTTCTCTTGTGTTTCGAGGTGCTCACATATCTGTAAAAAAGTTTGTCAAACTTTGCTAATAATGGACTTTTGTCAATAAACTCAGCAATATTTCAGTGATGTGCAAGTATTTATAGAGAAATAATAAGCATACAAGTTATTTTAAACATGCCTTATCACATGAATAAAACTGGATGTTTTTTAATATAAAGATTTATTTAATAACAATTTAAGAAAGATTACAAGCCTACCAAGTGAAAACTGTATCTCTAAGAGCTTTTATGCAAACATGCGTGTAAATGTACAGTTTAAAAACCTCATTTACACTGGTCTCCTTCAACAACTACTCTGATGATCGATTGACCTGTTCACTGCTTTTTATGATACATTTTGTAGTGCACTACTATTCAGTCACTAGACATTTGTATACCACCACAAAATGGCATAATCACTTTAAAAATTATAATGAAATAGTCTTACATATTGTTTTTCTAGATACTCAAAGTTGTTTTACAATTTGGTGCATTATTTATTCACTTCTCAGTTAGTGGAGTGAATAACGTCTCTACTGACTGAGACCCTTTATAGTGCAGTTAGTAATTATTAGGAAGTTGTTTTGGATACAGCTGTAGAATTAAAACAAGAAAAAACAACAGAACTCCAGGTGACCTCTACACAGAAGCCCTGCATAATAAAAAAAAAGCTAAAAAAAAAAGTTGGCTGTTGTATATTTTATGACCATTAATACAAACATCCTGAACTGATAGTTACTGTCCTGGAACATGATTTCCTACAAGGAGTTGGAACCCTGGAAGGTGTATTCTTTTTAGTGATTGGCTGCTAAGAGCAGAGAAAGCTTGCAGCTGACAGATGCACAAGTGTTGGCTGACGGATGAAGAGTGGCCAGAGGGATAAGGGGAAGGTCAGGGTCAGAAGATCAGGACTGAGAGGAAGTGTGTAAAAGTTCACCTTCGAGCAATCTGACAGCTGAGCTCCTCACTCAGATGTGTGAGTGTGCTGTGGTATCACATACCCTCAGTGACAAAGCTGTACTCTTTGGGTGGATCTGAGGTGCTTTTAGTGGATCTGGTGGGAGAGCAGCTGTTGGCCTTGGTTTGAATAGAGGGACTGTTACTGGAGCCACTGCTGCAGCTTTCCACACTGAGAGAAACCCTGGGCAGGTTTATGGACTTCCTCTCCACAGCCATGACCACAACCTTGAAAAGGCATAGGAGGTAATGAGGAGAAAAAGCAAAAGAGGAGGTACATGAAAAAAACAAAAACAACAAAACTAAATCAGACTAGACAACTTGGAAACTCAGTGGTTCAGAGCTGGTACAGTGATTACCTCCCCAGTTTGACTCAGATTCTCCACAGCCTGGCGGTAAGTAAAGGCCTGAAAGCAAACTCCATCCACCTCCACCAGTCTATCACCTAAGTGAGACAATTGTACATTGTACAAAATTTTACTGTAACTGCAGTGAGGTTAATTATTATATTGGTGTAGATGCTGTGATATTTTTTAAAACGTACAATAAATACAAGCACAAAATAAAGCTGCAGTAGAGAGAAATGTTATATTACCTATATGTAGGCGGCCATCTCTCTCTGCAGCTCCTCCTGGTACAAGACTTTTGATGTAAATTCCTCCATTTGGTACATTGGCATTAGCACCACTCTGAGCACACAACAGAAAAGACACACTAAGACTGACACAAGGAATAATATGCAATATTTTTTTTATTAAAATTAGATAATGCATATACATTTCAAATCTATGTATACCTAAGGCCTTTTGTTCTGATAAACCTTCAACCTACAATTCTACATATTATCTATTTAATAAACACATTAATGCCTAGAATGTGTTCTCATAAGTCAGAGTTCAAGTTATTGACCATTATAAGTATGCTTGCAGTTCTACTGCTAATGGTAGGAAAGCCAGATAATGGCCTGTCACCCAAAGCTAGAGCATCATCCAATCATATCATAAGCCCAATATTTTACTGCTAGTGGATGTACCTGTGTACCAAGGCTAATGATTGAGGCTGGAAAATTAGCCATTAGCTTCTGTGGGTTTCCTACCATAAGCAAGGGGCCCCTAGCATAGTGGCAAGAGTACACTAACTTAAATCTGCTGTTTATGCTTCCAAATAGCAAAGAAAAATGAATAAGGACTTTGACCCACTGTGGCTGCTAGGCAGTAAATAACTGTCCCTAGACATTACAAGAAACAGTATGTATACTACTTCTAATTAGCTAATTAACATTAGTATCCACCCAAATTTTTAGGGCAGTTATTAATTTTTAATGGGTATAAAACATGGCATTTTTTAAATCCACTATAATGAAAATTACTATTTACTTGCCTACTGTGCAGTTGTTAAAATGTAGCATTGCTTGAACCAACAACTTGTCTTTACAGTATTTCCATTGCACTGAGTAAACTTTTTGACATGCTGTTAGCAATGAGTGCTCCCCTTAACCCAGTGTTTAAGCATAATTTACATAGAATGTAATGTTCCACTCACAGAAATGCTGATGCCTAGACTTCCTGAAATCTTCCTTAGCTCAACAGTGATCACTTCTGGCCTTGTGCAGTTGCCATCCTGGAACCATTGAATGGAAAAAAACAACAAAAGAAAATGTATCTCACAGTGTCTATGCGGGCATAGTCTTTTATGTCTATTATTTGTTGAAGACGTACCTGTACACCCACGATGCGCACTTCTCGCGGGACATTAAGACGATTGCTTGTTTTCGGTGTTGTCATAACCGAGACTATGTCATCTATGCTCTCATCTCCTGATCTGCTGTCTGTTAGCAATGTTTGCGATCCATAATTCCTCAGGATGGGAGAGCGCATACTAATGGGGCTGAGAGGAACTGCAAAAAACAAAACAAAAAACTCAACAAAAATCACATTTATGAATTAAAATATGGTAGAAAAGTTTGAATAGTTTAGAAAGGGAGTGTATCAATATAATAAACAAGAATGTTAAGCAATTATTTTAATTGCAATGATTAGGATGATAATTTGATATAAATCCAGCCACAAAGGGTCACAACAATGCAGTGTGATCTTTTTGCTGATCCCAAGTGCGGATGAATGGAGAACGCTTTGTTAGGAAGGGCACAACTATACTGAAACTATACTTGAAAGTTAAAATCAGGGGGTATTTGACATCAAAGGGGTTCGGCAAGGTCACATCCTTTGACCTTTGAACAGGTGGCCCATTGAAAAAGGCTGGCTAAAATCCTCCTATTGCAAAGAAGGCTAATATAGTGTTGCTCCACACAAAATAAATTGCACACACACAAAGCACCTTTTGGCTGGGAGATAATGAGCTGCACCTCCTCGGGGCTGCTCTGCATGACCTCTGCCGCCTCGCTGAAGGTGACGCCCTCCAGGCTGATGTTGTTCAGAGAGATCAGGCGACCACCTAAAGGAAAAGGTCATGGTGAAAAGCTACTGCAGTCCAGTCACAGAGAAGCCGCCAACATTTATGTGACCTGCACGCCCATGTGAAATCCCACCACCGCCTACTAAAGCTTGCCTATACAGAGTTGGCTGTATGCTTTGTACAAACAATACTGTATAAAACTTTAGATGGATCTAATCTTTTGGCATATTAACAAGAGCCAAACATACTGCCTTTTTAACTAATTAATTATAAAGACAGAAAATATAGTGTAAAAGTGTGGATACTAATTTGTTACTTTATTTTTAAAAGACGTTTTGTCCTTTGTCCCAAGTACTTAATAATTTCTAGTGATGAAGAGAGGCTTCCTTACTAAATTAAACATAACCACCATAGGCAATTAAATAAAAATTAAGTTAGCTAAGTACAACTAGTTTTAAATGTTGTTTCAGATTAGCTAATACTACATTGTACACCAAGTAACTTGAACTGTTGCTAATTGAACTATTCAAAAGCTGTATAGTTTCAATACATTTCAACTAGATTCATGTTTATCTAAAAGAGCTAGCTGTAACTGTAGCACATACGACTGGTTTCAACATATAGCAAATGGTAATGTGACACTAAAGCTGTTTTCAGTTTCTATACCTGTTCTGATGCGTCCATCCTTGTCAGCAGGTCCTCCAGGAACAATGGAAGCCACAAAGATGCCAAGGTCATACCGGCCAACTGTGTCCTCTCCCACAATCACAATGCCTGCATGAAAGTGCACAACCTATTGATGCTAAAATGCCTACACCATCTTTAGCTGACAACCACTACGATATACTTTAGTAAAATGTAATGCTGTAATGTGACATTGTGGTGAACTTACCCAGACCAAGCTTGGGGTCTTTCTTTAAAGTAACACAGATGACCTCTCTTTCTGAAGATGACCCTAGTTTGGGTGGGGTTTCTGTTGGAAACATTAGTACATGTACTTAATATTCACCAGAGCTAACAAAGGTATGTTAGTATAGATCTAAATAGAGATGCTAACTGAGCTAGACCACAGTATATTAATTTATACCTCTAGCTGCAGGGGAGCCAGAGGGCGCTTCAGATCCACTCCTCTGAGAACAGGCAGGAGAACGCATACCTGTGCTGCTGCGCTGACTACTGGAGCACGTACTGCTCAGGAAACATAAAAGCATAGATATGAAATTTACTCATTTTTAACTTTATAATAACGGATCTTTATCAGACTGATGACTGATATTTAACCATCAGAAAACAGTACGGACAGTACTGTACGAGGTCAGGACAGTACGAACATAAGCACTGTTTTAGATTATGGGTTACAATTGGTCAGTGGGATCTCTCTCATGAAACAGGCTTAAATTGGGGGGGGGGCTAACAGTTGGTACGTATGCATACAAAAGTCAACACAAATAATTGCTCAGTGCAATTCAGTTCAGTTTTTCATGGCATGACTCTAATATCTGTATGCATTTTTTAACTGGAAAATTGGTCAACTGGTTTTCAATATGCATGGTAACCCCCTGACATTTATCATAAATTCTAATTACAGTGGTCTAGTAAGAGATTTATTAAGCTGTGGTAGTGTTACCTCTGCTCATTGAGGCTTGTTCGCTTCATTTTGATGCGAGCCTCGATCCTGGCTGTAACATCATCACACAGTTTGGTCATGGACTCATCCTGTGGTGTTGTCAGTCCACTCTCATCCTGAGGCGTCTCAGAACAGGAATAAGACTTCAGTCGGCTGCTCTGGGATTGACAGACTGAGGCGTACTGCACCATGTTCTCATCTGGAGATAAAAGCAGAAAAATAGTAGCTTTTTGTCTGTCGGAGTAGTATTAATAATGTGTGTGTGTGTGTGCGCATGTGTGTGTGCAATAACTGACCTGAGACCAGGTTGTGGCTGAGTTTACGAGAGCTCATCTCGTTATTGAACTTGTGTTGTGCTGAACACAGGTTACACAGGTATTTGGCAATCTTAGATCTCTCTGTAACAAAGTTGTACTTCTTCTTACTCCCGCGGCTTTCAATCACAAACTTGCATCTCTGTAGGAACATTAGAAGTTTATTTTTGTTAGACAACTTGTCAGGATTATTGTTAGGGTTGTTATGTTTTCTTTTGACATATGCACTATCTGACTCACAGTGGAGGAGATGGTTGCAGTTTCCCTCCAGTAAAAGCTTTGACTGGTCACTCGGCAGCCATCTTTGACTTCATAAACAATGACTCCTTTGGCACAGACCCCAAGGATGATCTCTCCTTCTAAAGGCTTCTTTTCTCGCATCACACGGTGTAAAAAGACACCATATTCGGGCAACTGCTGGCACACCTGAAAAACACAAGGAAACAGCATTAAGTCCAGTACAGTACATCCTCCACTATTTTCATCCTTTACTGGTTAAATAAAATCCAATAAAAAAACTATATATTTTTTTTTTTTACCTTGAGAAACTCCAACTCTGATTCGTCAGTGAGCATTTGTGCATTATTGGTGTGAAGTCTCAGCAGTTCTTCCTGAATGTAAGGCAAGGCACGTTTCTCCATAACACTCTTGGATACGTACTGGTCAGGCCGGTAGTAGTTCCTGCCGTACATCTAACACATAACAACAAAGTATGATAGATCACCAGTTTTGTTTTATTGTAATAAACTGCTGATTTATTTACGCTTGTCTAGTGTCATTTTTCTTTCTCTGTTCATCTCTGAGTAAAAGAGATTTGTCTGAACTGATTGTTCTACCTTTGTCAACAAAGGCACAAAGGGAATTTGTAACAGATGTAAAGGCCATAATATAACTTTTTGCAGAGTAGAGAAAGGGTTTACCAACCTTTTGAATTAAGTTAAATTCTTAAAACTATAAAAAAACAGTTTTACCATGCAGTTTAGCTGAGGTCATAGACTGCATTATGGCAGTGTGCATGAAGTAGCTCTTGTGGCACTGGCAGCTAGCAATTGCTCCATCATGTAGTGGATGATCCACCCTAATCAAAATGTGCCAAACTTTTTCTTATTGCTTAGCTGGCCTTTTTGACATTTCTGTTGTGACCTATTCTCCCCTATTTAAATGCAATATCAGCAGAGAGATGGCATATTTGTGGACTAAATGAACAAACGTGTTTACTTAGCTTTACTAACCTCAGTGCAGTCTCCGTACTCAGCCTGAAGAGCCAGAGCTCCCAGGTACAGAGCTGTCTCCTCATGGCAGGCCAATCTGTCCTCCAGCAGGTCCCTCCTCAGCTGGAGGTAGTACTGGTGACGTGTCTGCTTGTGCCTATTACAAAAACATATTTATGAATTGAGGAAACAACAATAAAGTAATTAAATATAAAAAGTACTCACAAAAGTAGAGACATCTCGTTAACAAAAAATTTAACTCTGAAGAAAAGGACAAATGTGGTGGTAGGCACTTTCTTCCAGCTATCTGGGGCAACTTTAGAAATCTTTGTGTCGTTGTCCACAAAGAAAAACTCATTATCTTCAAAAAAGTTAGAGTTAGTATACCAATACAATTTAATATGTTAATATTATGTTGTGTCATCTGCTTCTTTACCATCAATATAAGCAAGGCCAAAGTAGAAATGCTCCATTAGATTGGAGTGGGCCACGATCATGTCAAAGACGTCTCCACCTCTGGACTTCACCTCACACTTGACCAGGATGCTCTGACCGCTCGGCATTACCACACTCAGCTCCCTCTGAGTAGTCAGAGATTTCCCCTTCCTAGACTGCATTGGAGAAAACACAATCATTTTGTCTCTTTTTTTATATATACTGTGTATTTACAAAACAACTCACCACAATGGATCCAGGCAGTTCCAGTATGACTGGCGGGTCATCTAACACACGCACAAACTCAGGGCCTAAGTCCTGCAAAACAAAAAAGGACTGCATTGTTGCTTTGCTCCAGAAGAATGTAACAATTATATGACCTTGAGACCTGACCTTGAGTTTTTTGTCATTGAGGCTTATAGAGGAATTGAACTGAGAAATGGATCTTGAGTTAGAATGGCGACCTCCATCTAGATAAGGACTGCGGGGCAACTGCTGCCAACTGCAATAGCTCTCCCTGTGCCGCACCCCCACAGAATTCCTGCACACAGGACGGTTTCACACACAGCTTTATTTCAATGTATAATAATACTATATGGTGTACTGCTCAGGTCATACCCAGTAGGTTCAGATGGTGAGAAGGTTGCAGCAATCTTTTGCTTCAGGGCCCATGCTGAGTTGTTAAAAGAAGATCCTAAAAACAGATCTTTGCTTTTAATTGCATTTGGAATATTTTAATTAGTACAAACCTGAATCATTACTTACTGTGTAATCTGTTTCTGACCACCTGACTGCGGTCCGTCAGCTGGGATCCACTTTCAGGCACAGACACATTATCAACCTGCAATAAATACAAATCAATTAATACATGTATAATAGTCAATAATTATTAAAGAAACAGTATGTAGAAATTCCTTTACAGCATTGGTAAACAAACGTAGCCCCACCTCTGTTAAGGGTCCAGTTTGAGCTAGTATCATCAACTTCTAAGCTTATACTCTCTATGTTCTTTATTTGTTTGATAGCAAGTGGATCACATAACCTCTGTTACAGATTTAAGTAAGTACAGACCTAGTAGTATCTGTGCACATGTAAACAAGGTGAAAACTGGCAGATGGTGTTTTTTTTTTACTTTGTGTAATAAAACAAAAGCATGAATAATGGCTATGATCATGTTGGGAGCTGAGGGTTGGGACTGTAAAAGAAAACTGTTTTAGAGTAATGCAGCTCTAATAATAACTATTAATAACTAATAAGTTTCTTTTAGTGAAAATATTAATATTTTCTTGTTTTGGCCAGCATTCTTGGACTCAAATGACCAATTTGTCAAAAGTATTGTAATATAAAACCTATACCTATCTTCTTTCCTTTCACCTTTTCCCTTCCTGGGTTGCCAAAGAAAATCATCAGCCTCTAAGTGTGCAGTGATTTTCATATTAATTTGGAATACAGTAGGTTTTATGCAGGATGTGCTACCTGACACTCTCCATCTATCCAGGTTTGGGACCAGCACAAAGAGTACACTGACTTGTGACAGTCTGTGGCTGAAGTAATTAGACAAAGCCAATAGTGATGTCCTTATCACAATACATGTTGTGTATTTTGTAGAAGAAGAAGAGAAAATACTCATGAACAGTGAACATTATTCACTGCATCGTAAAGCTGGCAGCTTTCCCTCCACTGCTATTATAAAAAATGGGATAGAAATAAATTTTAGTTTCAGTTGGTCAATGGTAAATAGTGACTCACAGAGCTCCTGCAGACGTCCTCCACCAGCTGCCTGACACAGCGGTCGGCCGCGGGCAACATGGCGGCTTTCTGGTGGAGCTCGCAGGTCTCTAGCACTGTCAGCAGGTCGGGCCTCCGCACACACATCTCCTCACACATGCTGAGCAGCAGCCCCTCCAGCTCTGCACTCAACTGGACCGGCTATAAATGAAGGGCACACGTGAGGATAGGTGCTTGGGACACTGAGATTTTTTTCATTTCATGTTTTTGCTATACTGAGGATGAAGTACCTGGTTTTGAGGTAGCTGATAATCAACACACCAGTACAGAGTCATCCCCACTGAGTACACCACCATCTGAAAGCAAACAATATCAGTGGAATTTCAAACAAAAGGTAAAATACAGCCTAAATCTGAGCAAAAGTAACCATTGTTCAAAAAAACAAAACAAAACAAAAAAAAAACATATATTTTAGCCAAAATTAGTAGCTTAAACTTCACATTGCAGAGAGCACTTCTAATGGTGTAAGAAAATACTGATTCTGGAAAATATTGTAATATTTTATTAGGCTACACTGTATTGGCTGTATTAATTTGTCTTCCCATTGAGAGAGGAAGATTTTAGCCTTGTTTTTGTATTTTTATTTAGGAAAATATTTTGTAATAGAAACCAGCATCAAACAATATACAGTAGCACATTTTGTTTCTTATTTGGAAAAAGGCAACTTGTTTGTGAAATACAGTTGCAGTACTCACTGTTTTGATTATTAAATAAAATTTATTTCATGAAAGATAAGGAATTTATTTTAGTTTATTTGAGACATTGTGTTTACAGTTTGGTAATGCATTTTCTCAGCAGCAGACAAAGTGCTGTCTTAGTGACGGAGGTACTGACCCTGATCCTAATGACTTGGAGGCCATACGTTTTTAAGTACATTTTTTTGTAATGTTGTTTTAAAAAGACATCACATTTTGAAGTGCATTTCTGAAGAGACATGACTTCTGCCTTCATGACATTACAGAAGGGATTGTGGCTGCCATTTTCTATTCCTTTTAATAATATCTGCTCATGCTGGACCTTTAATAACTCAGACCTTTTCGGCAGCAGTCCTGCTGGAGGCAGCATGGCCCTGTTGCACCTCAGGAGCAGTGAAGGAGGCTGCGTCTTCATATCGGACGCAGCTCTTAAAGGCGATGCTCCCATTGGCAGAGAGCAGCACTGAGCCTGGACTTAGCACGCTGCACATATTACCTGAACCTGAAGTCAGAGTGCAACAGAAACAAAGGATTTAGTCATTAAGAAGTGTTTAAGCAAAATCAGCTGAGTGGGACTAAGAAGAATGACTTCAACCAGGGAGGTTTTTACAAAAGTTAAGCAGAGTCAAGCTGCTATGACCTAATGAGGGAGCAACTTACCCTTTTTGGAGATATCCAGTAAGGCCTCTATGGTGGCCAGGAGGAGACACCAGACCTCATCCTCCTCAAGCGGTGAGCCCCGGACCTCCAGCACCTCTGCCAGGGTCACAAAAGTACCCATCCTACTAAAAACGTACAAGAAATACAACATAGTAAAATGGAATACATTGGTCAAGAGAAAATGCAGATAGATCAATGAAAAAAAACAACAACTTTTGCTTGCTGAGTATAGTTTTATTGTAAAGTTGTATATTAGATTAGCTTCCATTCTTTATGAAAAAGCCCCAACCAGAAACAGTTGCATTCTAGTAAAGTACTAGTGGGACAGAGTGACTATTTAAAGGTTAAAGGTTAAATTTGCAGACAGACAAGCTTATGGATTTAGTGGAATAAGACCTAATAGGGTACAATTCCAACACTTCACATTGTAAATATGAACTGTCACAGTTCCCCTGTTGTTATGTTCATAATGACAATAGAAGCTGATTGGTTATATACCTGATGTGAATGACTATTAAGGCACTTTTGCTACAAAGCAGAATTTCTGAGTCATCGAATCACCTTGAGAAGCTTCTGATAATTGAACATAAGCACAAAGTCGGTGTGTTGCCAATGTAATGCCATGCCATGAATCAGCAGTATATTTTACTGTGGGCTACATTCAAGCTGCTTCTGTTGCATTTGATAGTAGTTTATGCATGCAGACAGCCAGCTTACTTAAGTAGCAATAAAGCAGTCATGTCAAGACAAAGGCTGTAGAAAATATACAGTATGAAAACAGTACCTGGGCATGACCTCTCATGCAGTGATGAAAGTTTACAAATGAAAATGCCTTTTTTGAGTTTTAGACTGGAGACCAATCTGCATTTTAAAGCCAAGACAGCTTTGGATAAGGTAAGTGTGCATGGAAATAGTAATGCGCATTTAGAGAATGGTCCTATAAAATGTACTTGTGGGGGCATGACATCCTGCCAAGTCACTCTGCTCTCTTAATCAGGTTAAGTGTACCAATCTATTTGATACATCACACTAGGAGCTACAGCAATTAGCATTAGCCTGTTGAAGCAGTTGTACCCACATAGGATTACATTGCTTAATTGCTGATAAACTAGCCAGATTTTCTTTCTTTGATAAACTAGCAGGATTTTCCATCTCTTTAAGTAGGCCAACAGAATACACAGCTATGTTGAAAGTACTGCTTCAGTCGCATGTTACATTATTTATATTAAGTTCAAATTCTATGGCTGCTAGAGCATAACAGAAGCTATATTACTCCTTTATACTGTATCGTAAAATGTCACATATAAAGCATGTTTACATTGATCTAAATGTCAAGTTTATTTGAATATAATCTCTCTTTTATGGACAGGCGTTGAGGGAGGAAGGTCAAAAGGCACGCAGCTCTAAGTATATGAGATGGCTGTTTACAATAGAGCCTACGGCTAGTTTTATTACTAGTATTTGACATAGAAGAATTGCCAAGTGCTATATGGCCTACCTTATATCATCCGGTGTTGCAGAAGATTGCTCTTAAATTCCTTCAGACATCCGCCACTCGGAATCTAATCCTTGCTCTCCTTGCCCCCATCGCCCCGCTCCTTGTGTCTGTCATGGCAGCAAGACCCAGGCCATTACAGTTGCTCATGACAGAACAATCATCCCTACAATAAACACCTGTTAGCTCTATAACATAATTTCCTCTGTGCTCACCAGTAATGACGCGTCGCCTAGCTGTTTTCCGTCATTTTCAACTATTTTTAGCTCGGGCCCATAAGAACATAATTGGATTTGCAGGGCAAGCTAACGGCAGATGGAGCAAAGCAGAGGAGCAATCCATTGTAGGCGGCATTGTGTTAATCTGATGTTTTAACGGCAAGTGGCTCATTAATTGTCCCACTTTCGACTACACCCCAGCACAGATTAGCACCCAGTAGGGGGCACATAGCAGTTTTTAGTAGACCCATGAAGTCTAGACTACTCTCCAAGTCTGCTTATGTAAAAATAGATATGTGGTGAATATATTTAAGTTTAGTACACTTACTTATAGCTCATAGTAGTCTGTCTGTAAGGTCAACAAGGTTCTTATGTTGCTTATGTGATATAGACAAAGAATAGTTCGATGGTACTGATGGAAAGAAAGTACCTTTTAGCTGTGCCCTTTAATTCATCAAATTACTGAGTCACTTTGGCAGAATCCAGCCACAAGAGGTCAGTGTACTTCTTGTGCCAGTACCAAGCCGGGATAAACTTAGAGGGTTGTCAGGGGCATCTGCTGTAAAACATACAGTATGTCAAATCAATATGAAAATCATCAATCAATCAAGCACTGTGGGGCAGTGGGTGGTTCGCTGTGGTGACCTCAGAAGAGAAAACCTGAAAGGAAAGAAGAAGACTGAACATTTTGGCAGGTTTTTATGCCTGTGATACTCTTCCTTACCTCCACTCCATTTATCTTGGCTTGGGACAGGCACATATTGTAGTTGGAAGGTGTAAGGCATGAAAATGTTCTGTACTTATCTTACTTACAAACTTATCAGCCTTATCACACAATACCATAAAGAAAGATGTAATTAACTTAATAGACTAAAAACTTAATAGACTTAACAGATTAAAGTGTAATTATTATTATTATTATTATTATTATTATTATTATTATTATTATTATTATTACTTAAACAGCCTTTTTTACTGTTTGTACTTGTCAATTTCAAGTTTTTACCACTTATTATTACAACAATATGAGCTCATGATGGAATTGAACAGGCATTAAAAAAAAAAAAAAAAAAAAAAAAAAAAGATAATATATTTATGAACTACGGAAGCGCATAGTAGTCACCAAAAAAAAAAAAAAACTATCTCGTAATTACGAGAAAATAAGTCGTAATTACGAGATAGTTTTCTCGTAATTACGAGATAGTTTTCTCGTAATTACGAGATAAAGATCAACGTACCCTTTAGGACATTGAATGGCGCCCGTCACAGTAACCAGTATGAGACAAAGGTTTTTTAACAATAGGACAGTAAATACATGGAATGCCCTGCCAGCCTCTGTTGTAACTGCTCTAAGTCTGAACAGCTTCAAATCACGACTTGATAAACACTGGAAACACCACCCATGCTACTTTAACTGGGAAGATAACTCCTTTAGTTACCCCGAACCCAGTATGTCGCAAATCACAAACATTATGAAGTATGAAGTTCAGCTCAAGATCTGGTCATAGAGGCCACAGGGCATGCGACCAGAAAGCACCTAAGTAACCTAAGTAAGTAAGTCATCACAGCTTAAGTGGCCAGAGAGTTTTGCCCGAACCTCCAGGGGCCTCAGTAGGCTAATTGCGGTAATTATTCCTGTCAATTAATCAATTATTTTGATATTTTTTTATTTGGGCTTTATAACAATGAAGCTTGGACATTAAATGGCTATCCACTTATCATCCACTATCCACTTAGCATGCGGGAAACTACCAGCTAGCTTACTATAGAAGCTCATAGTAGTCACCCAAAAAAACCAACTATCTCGTAATTACGAGAAAAACTATCTCGTAATTACGAGATAGTTTCTCGTAATTACGAGATAGTTTTTTTTTTTTTTTTTGGTGACTACTATGCGCTTCCGTAATGAACCATGAATATTGTATACTTTTTTAATACCTAAAAACATTTTTTTTTCTTTTTAATAGGCAAAATAAATATTGTTATTGCATTACTGTTAATATTCATGTATAACTACTTACTTACTAACCTACATTTCTGATTTGTTGTGGCATGTTTGGCAGCTACAAAAAATGGTTGGTATCTAGTCAGGAAGTACAGCAACTTTTCCTGAAAAACAAGTGAAGAAATGCATAGCTTTAGTATAGCAGCTTTCCTGCTTCCTTTGCTGATCATGTTGAGCAAACAAAGTCAGCAGGCAAACATTTTTTCATATTTGTGTGTGTAGTGAGTAAAACATATACCAAATACAAATTTACCCTCCATTTCAATTTTTCTTTATTTCGACATTTCTTTCTAAAATGCATTTACTTGAAAGTTATTAATATGGACCGACTACATTGTATTTATGTATTTGCACTTTACTATAAAGTATAACAAAATAAAACAAAGTACTGAAACAACTTGTTTATTTTTATTTAGATACAATAATAACACTTTTCAACCTTTAACAAACAAGACGTCAACCTTAGTTAGGCTAGTAGAGTTTTTAGCTAGCTCATACATTCTGACGTCCTTAATTTAATTCATTTTTATTTGGCTAATGTTACCGAAATGTAACTCTGGCTCTGGCTGAATATCTATGTACAGTTGTGTGTACTTCTACCTAAAGTTATAATAAATAATTGAGCAATAATTCTCTTAAAAGGTGCTTTAAAAGTTCATAACACAGCTAACACAACATGCAGCGCCATCAAAAAACGTTGCAAAATCTTGGCTTCCGTTTTCCCGAAGGCTTCCGGGAACACGCAGGCGCTCTCGAACACTCCCCTGGTCCTCATTGTGCAGCCGAGGAAACATCGCAAGGTTTCGACGACGTCGGTATGAAATGGCAGAAAGTGGTTGTGTCACGGAAGCTCAAAGATTAGGTTACCTCCAGACTACACATGTATTTTGCGGGGACCCCGGTGTGCTAGCGTGAGGGGAAGCGGGACTGTATCCGGAGGAAACGGGGATTAAAGCGCTTTTTTTTCCTCCTAAACGTCCAGTTGGCTTCTCAAGCACACGGAACGGCGACTGCGGGTCGACTCTGTTGGAATTAACCAGAGAGAGGGGTGAGCTCCACTTCTGGATGTTTTCCTCCGTGTGAAGCATGTTCGGGCTTGTTATTGGCAGGTCCTGGGGTTGGTGAGTGCACCGCTGGGGTCATACATGGGACCATAAAGGCGTGTGCATGTATGTGGAGCAGCACAGCGGGTAGGACAGCCCTGGCCTAACGGGTACAGACAGGCAGACAGAGTGGCTGCGCTGGGAGGCACACACTGTAACCTATCCGTGTCAGAGCGCACACCAGCACTACTTACCCCGTGCACTGGTGAGCGGTTGGTGTTGCCACTCATAGGGACGGGGAAAAGTGCAGCTAAAACAGCGTGACCTCCTGTCTATGGCCGCATAAAGACGTGTTATTTTCTAAGGCACATGCTAGGACATAACACACCCATGTTTGGACACGCGTTTAAATGACAATCTGTATATCTCAGCAGGCTTTATTGTCACTGTCTGTACCAACATACACATTAACAGGTGGGATATCACCTGCTGCTTTACTCTGTGTGGATCTGCTGTTGCCAAATCCCTTTTTCTTCCTAAAATGTTGCATAATGTTGCAGTTTGGCTGTTGAGTCAATCAGATTCCAAGACAATTTCCCAATGCATGGTTGCTTATTAGACCAGAGGATGCCATTTGATATTATGTGTTGAAATGCATGTGTGTTGTTTTTTTTTTTTTTTTATGTTATTGACTTACAGTGGGAGTGACGTGCATTGCAACACTCCTTTGTGAGCATGCATCTCCTGGACATGTTTCCTATATACGGCCACATTAGACTGATATTGCTTCCAGACTGCATTGCACGTTGCTAGCAAGTTTGTTCAATTTAGCTCTGCCAAGAGAAAGGCAGTGCTCAGCCAAAAGCACCAAGAAATCTGATTCCTGCACCAAAAAGTGAAAGGTAGACTGCAGAGAGGGGATTAGGAGGTGTGAGTTTTACATAAGAATTGTACTTGTATATGTGCTGCATGGTGACAGTCTGTGAATCAAGAATCATCGATCACGTTTTTAAACTGTCAGAATCAGCAGCATTGTCGAGTGCAAACTAAAATCTTCTCTCTCATTCACTTGTGCATGCAAGGTTGTTATTATTACAAAATGTAGCTTGGTGTCAGCCCTGCCAGTCATGTCCATTATTAATGAAACAGGGCTGCAAGCCCTTCCATTCATAGTGATTACCTTTTGGTAGAAAACCTGTCCGACCAATTGTCATAGTTTAATCTAAAATAAGTGTGGTGTTTATATGATGCTTGGTTTCTTTGTATTTGTATTCAACTGATTGCAGAGGCAGTTTATGACACTTCCATGGTACTGTTCCCTGGAAATCCAGAATTCTTTGCACTGAGTTGGAAAAATAATTAGGCTGACCAGGCTACTTTGTACTTATTTGACTATTTTAGACAGTGGTTGCTAGATAAAAGGATTGGTCAACAGTGATCTAAATAATGCAAGATGTTTGATCTGAATTAAAAATGTCAACTGAAAAACACATATGCTTTGGGCTTCTGAATGTCAACTGAATGGCTGCAAGTTCAGTCCTCTCCTCTTTATAGAAGTGTAGCCCCTATGCTAGGTTTACAAGTACTGTTGACTAAAAAGTGTTTGTGCAAGACTGTGTTTTCAAATTTTTGTAAATGCATTTCCCAAACAGTTTTTCCATACCATATATCTAAAAAGATACTAACTCCAGTCCCAAGGGGTCAGTAAAGGAACAAGTCCTTAAGTTCTTTACCATTGTGAGATAAGGGCTCCGTGGCTCAATATATACAGCAATTAAGATGCTCCAGTGCTATGGTACATTTATTCTACAGTGCAACTTTAAACTTAAACATATACATTTTTTAGAACTATGATGATTTTTGTGTTCAGGACTAGCCACTCTCCAGTGAGTGACAGCTCCTCATATGGACAGAGTGCCTCTCTGGGCAGTTGTACAGGGAGTATCAAAACTAATGGGTTATTTTATTGAAGATTCTAGAGATAGACATGTTCTTTAAGGTTCCATGAGAGACCAGATAAGACAGTTGTTTTGGTGTATAATTTGCCTGTGCACACTCATGTGGTTTTGTTAGGGGATCTACTCATTCTCCTGTTCTGTATCAGTGCCCTCTTGGCTCAACTTCTATTGCTGCACCATGGATTTGAGTATTTAACAGCAAGTACATTTCTGGCTGAATTTTTGAATACCATTGGCATTGTTTGATGCACAAACATAGTAGTATGTAAGGACATGGAATAATATCTGATTTTGGCAGAGGAATAAGATTTTGCATGAGTGAAAAGTTTTATCAATGTGACCTTTTTCTTTATTAGATTTACGGTCCTTAAAGTCCAGAGTCTACCGTCCATCTAAAATGAAATCTGTGCCAAGTGTAATGTGCACCTTTTTCCTCTTTTAATGGAGCGACCCTAAATGTTCCGGTTCTTGGCCTGTTTCCTGCTACTCCACAAAATGTTATGCAAATTGTTGCAGAGGTTTTTGTGTTAAGGTGTTGACAGGCATCTATAATTGCATAATAAGCTGTTGGCTGGCAGTGGCAATGGCTCATCCAGACACAGGTGAAGAGCCCTCTTGTCATCCCACGCACTGGAGTGGCTTCATGCATGCTATTAATGCTGGTGTTAAACTGTGTGTAAAATGTTTTATGAAATTAGATGTATTTAGCATAGTTTCTGTTTATGTTTTCATGCCGTTGTTTGTGTAATAGTGGGGACTGCAATTCCACACCTGTGAAAACCTATGTTCCTTCATTTCCGCTGGGTGTTATAATATGTTTCGGGTCAGTATGGCACATTGTTATGGGTTCCAGTGTTTGGAACAGTGTTTACCTCCACATTTTTGAAAACAGAATAGTCACTTAGGACACCAAGCCAATTTTTCCCCAGAATGGTACAATATTTCTTTTGAGCAGAATTGAGTGTTATGGCCTTGTTATGTTTTGCACTTGTTGGTTTGTTGGTTTGGTTTGTTCATTAACAAAAAAAGTTCCGGATTGATTTTTTTTTTTAGGATATTTTCAGGAGGTAATGGGCCAAGGAAGAAATTTGATGAGGAGCCAGAACACCGTTTGCATCCCGAATTCTTTTAAAGAATTCTATACTATTGCAAGATATTCCAGAACATCCACAAGGGGTCAGTAATTAATGTATAGTTTATATAGTCTTGCAGATTCTTTACCATTGCTTTGTGATTTAATGAATAGAGCATTTACTTACTAGTAGATATCCTGGTTTAAGCCTAGGTCAAGGCACTATATCTTTGCAACATAGCACCAATGCCTTGGAGTAAGTTGTTAGGTTTTACACTTTGTACAGTCTTACCCTAATGCAACTTGAAACTTGGATTTAGTACATCTTACAGACCTATTGTGGACTGACTGTCTTTGTGTCCAGGACTAGAAATGTAGGCTCCAATGAATGACGGCTCAGCTCCTTGTGTGGACAGAGTGACGGACAGTTGAGAGTTGGAGGCCAGTGTAAATCAAGCCCTCCTCTGTCCACTGCTTCCTCACCTGGACTAAAGAAAAATGGACATTTCACCCACAAAGTATTCAGTCCTGTCACTCTGGCTGTCACAGATGCTTCACCCAGTCCATTTTTCCAACATTCAGTCACTTATATGTTTGTATGCGACTCCAGCTGCAGACTGTGGTACAATACAGGCCCGCACATGCATAATATCCTCTCTTCCAAACAGGAATTGGGCTGACAGGCTGACACACACGCTGTCATATGGCTCAGGCCCGTTTTCACACGCCGTCACAGATCCAGCAGCCTCACACTAACCTCAAACTGTGCTGCTCTGCCTTGGACCGCAAAAGAAAACCATGTCACTATGCACTCTGGGAAAAAACATTGCTGTAGATATGTTCAGCCAAGCACTGTAATAGCAACCACAGTCCCATGTGAGGCTTCTCGAAGACCAGTCAAAATGTTGTTAGAGTGTTGTCATTTAATGTTGGAGCAATAAAAACTTTCAAAATATTTAAAGGCATGTGAAATTGTCTCCTCACAAAATGGAAATATTTGAAAAAACGGTTTCCAAAATACCCTTCTTGACACACACCCCTTGTTATTTATCTGGGATTGGTACTGGCACAACAAGGACACTGCCTTGTGATCCCTTGTGGCTGGATTGGTTAGCTTAAGCTGGGGACACTACACGATTTTCTGTCGTTACAGATTCTGAAAAGACTAGGAGCACACTCTAACCGACTGGTTTCAGCAGATTTAGTTCTGACGACTGAAAGACTGGGGCTCACACACTACAAGATCTGTAACTGCAACGCTAACCAAACGCAGCAAACTCTGGCAGGGAACTCGCGAGAACGTAGCTATCTGTTTGGAAAAAGGGAAAGAGAAAAAACGACTATCCAGTTTTGCTTGGGTAGCGCTCAACTTTCTTCGGTGTTTGCCATAATTGTTTGTTTTCTTCTTCTTCAAATTTCCGCTTATATTTTCTCATTGCTTCCTGTTGCTTCGTCTGTGTCCTGATGCTATTTCCTGTGTCCGATCAACTGTTTTTCATTGGCCGCTGGACACCATGAATTCCCAGTTGGATATGTAAACAGCCCACACTACAGGAGTGTGCATCCAGAGTCGGCTTTAAAATTCAAACATGTTTGATTGCGTGCGACTGACGTCAGGCCGGGTTTTTGCGGCGCACACACTTACCGATTCGAGTCTTTGAACATCACACACTAATGGATTTCATGGCCGACTGGAGATTACAATTCCCTGCAACTAGTGTTGACTGGTAAATACTCGCCGCAACTGTGAATCATTATAAAATCGGGCAAAAAATTGTGTAGTGTGTCCCCAGCTTTACTGGTATTTGTGTTAGCTTAATATCATTAGCAGGCCATCAAATGTTTTGCCAGTGAAACCAATGTTGGCCTTATCACTGAAGAAAATGTGTAGCAATACTTAAGCAATGTATAAACTTTTGTCTATTCATTATTGCTTCATTTGTGGGTAACCCTTCAGATCCTTGATGTCCACAGTGAAGCATGACCCAGACCGGTGCACTGTTCATTTTCAGATGTGATTTTAGAACCAAGAGCCAAAAAACATAAATATAAAAAAACAGCGTCTAATTGGTTCTTCAAAGTGCAGAAATGTCTTTGAAAACCAGAAGTACAAAAATGCATAAAATTAGCCATGGCAGCTTGAAGTGTGTTATCAGGGGAGCTTTCCTTCTATTCATAATTTAACAGTAATAGAGCAATACATTTAATATTCAGAGCTGATAACAGTGTTTTTGTTGTAACTTATTTTCTGCAAGAAAACAAAGAGCTCTTTTTATTAAAATATCCCAACAGTCCCCCTGTGCCCAGAATAATATTTGAACAGACCTACATTTTCAATAACAGTAATGTTATTTGTTTTTTAACCCATGCAGTGCTAGAAGAATGCAGTTTTTTCTAGGTAGAAGCAGGATTTACTGTAGCGGTTAGGACAATGGCCAAACCATATTTTGAATTTTTTATTCTTTGCAATAACATCACTTCTTCTTTCCTTTGGCTTCTCCTTGGTTGGGTCATAGCAAATAATTTGCCTCCTAGTGCCGCGCAGTGAGTCACATTTTTATTTTGGCGCAACCCTTAAAGTGGCTTTATGCAAAACTGACTTTTTTGAGCTTTCAAGCCATGTTATAATGTTATAATAATTCCCTCATCAAAAACATATCTGGAGTTGTGTTTTACTTCATTCATGCATGTTTGAATAATTCTATATTCTCTGGCACAGCCTTTTTCAAGGCCTCAGAACGCTCGGGTCTACAAACTTCTGCCCACACCAAGAAGCACTGACCAATCCATCAAGCCCTCTACAGCCAGTCTGCTCTTATTTCATTTCATTTATGTACCACTCTTACACTGATTCTTCACAACTATTTTTAATTTTGTAGTAGTCATACAAAAAGTTTAAGGAATTATAAAGCTCTCTTCCTGCGGTTCTATTAAAAATTGTGCAACAGCTCTGCACTCTGCTGCCCTCTGCTAGTCTCTTCTTTCTTTAGTGCAGTAGTAAACTTAAAGTACTTACACCCTTTTAGTCACATAATGTTTTTAAAGGGTGTAAATCATGCCGTGCTGTTCTAGAGATGACCAAGATTGGTTAAATATGAATAAAAGCATGATATAACCGCTTTGTCTGGGCTTGACACTAAAATAAATTGTATTGGTTGCACAGTCGTGGTATTTATCTTATATTTTTTAGTGATATGCAAAATAAGCTCTAATAGATATAGATACAAGAAAACCTAAATGTCACATTTCTACAGTACACTTCTCGCTTCTAAAATGGCTTTATATTTGGTAAAGCTGGCTCTATTGTAAGGCTGGGGACTCCTAATACTGTTGCATGTTTATTTGAGTTTGCCACTTGCTGCTGCTG
Organism: Bostrychus sinensis; assembly: GCA_020698575.1. Lineage (NCBI taxonomy): Eukaryota > Metazoa > Chordata > Actinopteri > Gobiiformes > Eleotridae > Bostrychus > Bostrychus sinensis. The sequence goes on along the minus strand of CM036260.1, from coordinate 9,811,975 downwards.
CGAGATAAAATATCTTATTTCAGAGTCTTTTGCGTGCGTTTTTTTTTTTTTTTTAAATCCCTGTACCTCTGTACTTTGTAGCTCGGCTGTCGACAGTTGACAAGATTCTTTGGTGGGGAAGGAGAAGATGGTGTTATGATCAAAAAAGCAGAGGCAGGAGAGAGATGAAGAGGAGCAGAAAAGATGAAGCACAAGTGTAGGAGCCAAGGACACTCTGAGGGGAATACATTTAAGGGACAGGCTTAAGATCCTATTTGACATTTTTTACACGTCTTCATTTTGAGCTACTCTGGCCAGCCAATCCTATTTCTTTTGCTGTTCTGTACAAAAGATTAGTTTTGTTTATATCAATTCAAGTTTGATTTCGGGGAGTGGAAAAATGAGATTGGATAGACATTTAATGAGAAAAGATGGGGCAGCACCATGAAAAATCAGACAACCAATTGGAGAAATAAAGCAACAAAGTTGGACCCATTTTAAATAAACATTGACTGATCAGAAAACTGCTTTGATGAGAGAGGTTGCAGACCCACTTCATTGGCCTTAGGAAAATGAATGGGTATGGCTGGCCACTTTAGATTTGAGTGGGTATTTGGTAACATTAGAACTAAAAGTGACCCAGTTGCTATCTACTTTTACATTAAATGCAGCTGGGGCACTATTTATTTAGAGATATTTTTTGGCTTTTTTTGGACAAGACAGTGGTGACAAGATCTGGAAGAGAGAGCAGCTGGGTGTAGTCGCAGTGTACATGCTCTGTACCAACTAAGCTTGGGCTGAAAGTTGCCCAGTTGCAATCTGCTCTACTGAGAGTTTTGAGTAAGCCAAACCACAATGAATCTGTCTCAGCAGGATCAGAATCCACTATCTAATCTAAGACAGATTAATTTTGTAACTGTGTGTGAACAGGGATGGGCTCATGTTTTTCTGTGCCATTATGCTTTGCTTTAACATACTATGGTTTGCTGTGCTAATAAACAGACATGGATATTGCGGTCAGTAGTAGTCCTTGAATCTGGTAGGACGATTTACAGAACTATTGTTAACTGCCATGCTTGTGTCCAGCAGAGACTTTTAGCATGTAGCTAAACTTTACTGAGCTTTACCAACCAGGTATGCAGTGATCTTTACAGATTGGCAGATTGTCCTTACTATAGATCAGTGGATCTCCAAACAATGGTATACTTACTTATTCTGGTGATACTCGGGAGTTTTTTGACGTTCAAGTCCTTATTTAATTTAATTTAGAGCCAGTTGTATTCTTGTTTTACTCTGGGTTTAGTCCTGGTATAGTCCAATAAAGATGGCCCTTGGAAAGCCACATATTTTCTGAGGTGGTGTAAAAAGTTTGAGAATCATTAACATTAACCATGTTAATGTATAGTACGTTGATTGCCATTTGCCAAAACCCTCTTGTTTTTGCAGTTAGGTGTTTTTATTTTTTTTATAATGCTAAATCATCTTTTGAAAATGCATTCCATCTGCTATTTTTTCATGCTGAAAGGGGCTTGATAACATGGCTATAAGAGCTTGATGTTATGTATGACTCAGTGAAACAATATTTACAGCTTTAAGAACTGTCTTCAGTTTAATATCACTTTATTTAAATGTTATGTAGTTGTTTTGTACTTTTGATGTTGAGCTTGATTTAGTACAAGTGTGAGACTTTCCTTAGTAGTGTGAATGCAGCCTTAGTTTTAGTAAATAGCAAGCGAAAGTGTGACCAGGAGCTCCATCCAGCAATAGAAACCCAAGTGCAGTCGAGTAGAGGAAAGAGTTGGAGGCAAAATTATTCTAAAGGATGTGGATCATGGACTGTGAAATGTACAGCCATCATCTCCAAGCCAACCTTTTCAGCTCGGCGCTCCAAATTCCACTAATGATACTTGTTCCCAGCATGAAAACCCCGCGTCCTGATTCCTCAGTGTCTCTCTGCATCTCACTGCTCAAAACCACACTGTTGTGCGTGTTAGAATATTCTCTGTTCCCCAGTCTGGTGCTAAGTTTAAGCATTCATTAAAAGTAATGCTGGAATTTGTGGTTCTAACTTAATATTGAAGAGCTTAACAAGGGTTTGTCTAACTAGAGATTCTATTTGTTGTGGTTCTTATGATGATGTTTTTTGTGTTAGCTAACAGTGACTTTGCAATTTTGATTCATTGCTGTCTGTAAACACATCAGCTTAGCTGTATGTAAGGAATTGAATAACCTATATATTTATTTCTGGGCAAGCAAATCAGATAAAAACAGCTAAGTGAATGAACAAAACGAGAATAGTCTAGTCAGAAGTTAGTAGTTGTATTTTGCAATATATCAAAAACAAACCACACTTCTATGTCATCTATTGATCGTCACATTAGCTGATGGAAGTGACTACCGGATCTGTTTTGATTTGTACAATCATACTTACCACGGCCAGACATTTCTGTCACCTCAAAATATTGCAGCTATCTTGGCTCCATTGTCAACATTAAATGTATTTAAAACTAATCACATTTTTAAGTACATAATTCATTTTTAATGGGGCACAGTGGGTTAAGCATTTACCCACCAACCAGGGGAGCAGCAGTTTGAACCTCGCTCAAAGCGCGTACTGTCGTTGTGTCTCTGGGCGAAACACTTTACCCACATTGCTTACTGCAGTCACACTATGTGGCTGGCTGTGTCAGGGAGGGCATCCGGCATAAAATCTTGCCAAATCACTGCCAACCCCTAACAATAAAGGGACCAACTGATGTTTTATGGATTTGTTTGTCAATCTTATATGTCCAGTTGTTGTGTAGTGAAAGCAGATTCTGAATTAATCATGACCTCCATATCTACTTTTTTCAGTATGGCCTGTTAGTTTTTTTTATAGCTTTGAGGTGCTTTGCTAATGACTATCAGCTAATGTATTGTGTCTACAGTGGACCATAGACAGACCGAAAAACTGGAAAAAAAAACAAGCCTAACAGCCAAAATATTGAAAACAATGTTTATGAAGCCAAACAAGGTTGTTTAAGGAATGCAGTAAATACTGGACTAATACCAAAAGTGAAAGAAAAGATGTTTCTATATGTTTCTATTCTCTGTGTGCAGGTCTTGTGAGGAGCGCTCCACTTGGATGCCCTGTCTCGGTGTAGATCCAAGGTGCCACCATGAACCGGAACAAGCGCGAGAAGGAGTACTACAGTATAGACGTGGGAGATTCCACATTTACAGTTTTAAAACGCTACCAAAGCCTCCGACCTATTGGATCGGGAGCACAGGGAATAGTCTGGTAAGGACAAGCAGCAAGTCAACATACTACATCTTCTATTTTTTATATTGCTATTATATTCTTGGTCAGCTTTTCTGAAAGCTGATGAGAAATAATGGAGTACAACAGTAATGCAATGCATAATGTAGCATTTGTTGACAGTGCAGAGTGCGATTGTGTTTCCTGTGAATTTGTTTGGCTTTGAGAGAGAGGTACAGCCTGCCTGGATCAGTTTCAGGACTAGTCGGTGTAAATAATGACATCCTATCTATATGCTAACACTTGTAGCACCTTGCTTTGTTCTGACATTCTAGTACTTTAGGGATTTACTCATTTGTAGAAGCAGTCATGAGTGATTAATTCCTTTTGATGAACTGAGGTTTTTCTGGACAAGTAATCTGGGCTCAAATCAATGGGAGATTTGCAATTAAAGCAAAAAACATTGCTTATCCACATTGTCTGCAATTTCTATGTGCAGTCACAGCATGTTTAAGGATATGCCTTTTTATGATCAAATACAATTATAGGTACATGCAGTGACTTTATTGAACCACTCAGGTATTATGCTACTGCTATATTATATTAAAAATGTATAGAAAATCACACACAAATTCATTTCAACTTAACCTCAAGGGAATATTCTCTCTTTCTCTCTTTAAGTCACTTCAAATTAAATTAACTTCTTTAGTTTAAAGGGGCTATATTTTGCGGTATCAACTTGTTGCCCCTTCATCAAAAACATACCTGGAGTTGTGTTTTCTTTCATTCACGCCTGTTTGGGCGATCCTGTAGTCTCTGGCGATGCCATTCTGAGGCCTTAAAACACTCAACCCCAGCCCTTTCCAGGAAGCACTGACCAATCAGCAAGACATCTACATCCAGTCTGCTCTCATTCATTTATTCAACAAACGGTGTACAGCCCTACTGATTCTTTACAGCTGTTTTTCATTTTGTAGTTAGGTAAGTTTAAGGAACTTTAAGGAGCTTTTTTCCTTTGATTCTGTTGAAAAGAGCACATCACAGCTGAACTCTGCTGCCCTCTGCTGGTCTCTTCACCTGTTTCTATATGACACCAGTAGAGAACTTATTGGAAACATTCTCTTTTAGTCACATAATTTTTTAAAAGTTGTAAAATGTGCAATGCTGTTGTAGAGGTAACCAAGACTGGTTTAAAAAAATGAATAAAAGCCAAGTCCCTTTAAGTTACCAATAGAATTGTTATTTAAAACAACAAGTGGTTAGCACTCCTGACTCATAGCAAGATGATCAAACTTTGACATGATAGACATGCATACATTTCTTAATTGGTAATTCTACTTTGCACAAAGTGTAAAAATGTGAGTGAATGGTTGTCTGTCAGTACATGTCAGTGTCATGTCAAGCCTTTGACTAACTGGCCATTGTCCATGGTGTGCTTTAGGCCCAAACAAGCCGGGATACATGCCAGCCCTGTTAACCACAACAGAAGATGAATGAATATTACCTTAAATGATAACATAAAATAATTTGTGTAATTGTCATGGGTGAGATAATGTTGGTCATGAATGTCAAGTTTTATAAGGATTATATAATATAGTTCAATAACCTCAATAACAAAATATTTGCTAATAATATGCTTTTCCAAAAGACAGACATTCACTTGCATGACCAATAATTGGGTCCATAGTTTGGTATTTCTTATTACTATTGACAGTTATGCTATAATGGCAATTTTCCATTCAGATGTCACATATCACATGTTTTTTTCTGATATTGTGCAGTTTTAATTTTGATTTCAATCACCAATATATTCCCTGGCAAAGGCGTACGTTTGTGTGTGTCTGTGTGGCAATACTCTTAATTTGGCTATTAGGCTAATGTCTGCAATTTAGCCGTGTTTGTGAAAGGAAGAGGCTTTAAGTAGCAGTTAAGATAATGAGTGCTGACTGTGTCTTTCTGCTCTCCCTGCAGTTCAGCCTATGACCACAACCTGGAGAGGAATGTGGCCATCAAAAAGCTGAGCCGGCCCTTTCAGAATCAGACTCATGCCAAACGAGCCTACAGAGAACTGGTGCTTATGAAATGTGTCAACCACAAGAACGTAAGTGCCCTGTCCATCACTCCTTTTTTTCTTCCTGTTTCCTGAATATATGTTTGAACAGGGAAAATTTCTAGAGAATCAGTGTGAATCTCTGAATAAGTGCTGTGTTTACATTGTAAGTCATATCCCAAAATATCCTACGCCTTGTGCCTATGTGGGGTTTGCGCTGCTTTGCAAACCATTAAATATTGATATGCTGTTGTATCTTCCCCAAAGTAATCTGCAGTAATAATCTGTGGCATTTTCAATTTCTTGCTGCTGAGTCAACAGTGAGTCAGCCTCCACATGCATAATGAATCCACGAACACACAAAAACACAAACATGCCTGTTAGCAGCTACTGTGCAATCACAGAGGGGAAACTGCCAAGCAAAATGTAACAAAAGGAAATTTGATAAAGATGTAATTAGTTGTGCCTAGTGTTAATTATTTATTAATACACGTTTACATCAAGCCACTCACCTACCATAAGGGGCTCTGCAATATGGTAAAAAATCTCTCTTTGCTATAAAAATCTGGTAGCTTGTGGTGCATGAACATTAGCTTCTACAGAAACTATTACTTGAATAATTTATTTCCTTTTATGCTCAGTGCCAACACAAAACAGCCATAGCTAAGGAGCAAGCAACGCAGCACTCGATAGTTAAAGCGGCCACTGTGGTAACAAGCAAACTACCACCTTAACTGCCATTCTGTATAAGCTACTGTATATATAAAGTGATAGATGACCTGTCCAAACATGATTAATTAACCTCTCTGTTAACCTTTTGAGACATTTAATTGTCGTAAATGTGATATATAAATGACAATAATGTGTAGGGTGATACAGTGAATTGCTTATCACCTTAAATCTTCCGGGGGCAGAAATGTGCACTAACCTGATATTGAAAATAAAGCTGTTTAGGTTGAATCCTTTCTAGTGTTAGGCCTTTGTCTCAATAGGTAGTCTAGTATAATTTTGGCATTGATAAAAAACACAAATTTGACATTGTTAAATTGAAGCACATGGCTAATTTGCATAAAGACAGATGCTACACATTCATGTAGGGCTGTGCCAAAAAGCAAAATTAAAGTTGAATCGCAATTAAGTATAGGGTTGAGCTCGATGATAAGGCAAGAGCCCTTTTATTCGATATGGACTAGTCTCTTTTTAGCCAGTACAGACGCACAAAATGGAGCGGCTGAGGAGCGCACTTATGTTTACGGGTACCGCCCCCGTTACAGCCTGAGCCAGTGAGAACAAGAGGAGTTTAGAGGAATAACCACCTAAAAGGTACTACGCATTTAAATACAAAAAAGCATTAAAAATAAGCAACAACTGTATTTGCAGCTTCAGCGCTAGAGGAGCTGAGCTAACGTTAGAATTTGCTGTGTTGTACAAAAACAGCAGTCCATCATTTGCAATTAATTCAAAATCCAAATGGGCATAACTGTTCATTTATATTTCAACCATCTTAACACTGGAAATATCGCCAGGGCTCAGAAAACAGGACGCGCGTGCTGTGGTTTGCAGCAAAGCTGAATGAGCACACAGTTGCCATGTGTCACATGACACGTGTCAATGCCGCAGTGCTTTGTCTCTTGAAAAAGCTTTGTGAGCTGCATGGAGTTTAAAATACGTATTTTTAATGTCAATAGCCTGACAAAATGAGAGAACCAGGTCCAGGTTGTGTGTGGACAGACAGGAAACTTCTGAAGAGAGTTTTTCCTGCTCTCATTGAAGCTGCAGTTCAGATAATGCTCTCTCACAGACCAAAGAGCTGGATGCTTTCAGTTGTTTTAAAAACAACATATTAGCCTCTTTTTTTTGTTTGAATTATTACAGTTATTGTAGAAAAACTTAAACTTGCAATGATTGATTTGACATTATTCTCCCACTTTTCTATTATCATATTAAAAAAAAGATGAATCATATTAAAACCATGTTTATTTGTTTTTTATTATAAACATAAAATGGAATTGAAAAAAAGGAGATCGACCAATATAGGAAAAAAAATTGTGATAACATTTTTTGCCATATCGTCCAGCCCTACACTCATGTCACTTTCCAGCCACTTTGCAGCATTGTAGAGGTAATATGGGGACCATTCTCTAGGGATTATTAGTCATCCTTTGTATCTGCTGATTCGCTATTGACATAATTCAAACTGCACTGGGGGCTAGCAGCAGTGTTAGTGTTCGTACAGTAACATTTACAGCAGTTCAGAGAAATCCATTTTTGTCAAAGCTACACTACCTGACGCTTCTTTCTCAGATACATGTTGCTTGCTGATGCAGAGGTAGCAAGCGCTACAATATCCACTTTGAGTAGAATTTATATAGAACTTTCAGTCTACCATTGATTCATTGCAGTGCAGAGCTATTAGTCAATAGGAGTGTTCCCTATTATACAGCAGCATGCGATTGGTCAAAGCTTGCCAGTGCCCTAATCCTTACATCCTATACAGTATATTCAAATCCTTGACAATAAATGCTAAATGATGTCTTAAGGTCTTATCTGTTTTATAAATGATTAATATTACAATATTATTTTTGAAGTGATTAAACAGTTTACTTCAAATACAAAAAACTGCATAATTTCAAAAAAAAAAAAAAAAAAAAGAAACCACTCAGCACAAATTGTATACAAAGCCAGTAAGTGATCAAAAAATGTCTCCACCTTGTCCCTCCCAGAGAAACTACAGCATAACAACTGCTTTCTTGTTTTTGCAGATAATCGGCCTATTAAATGTATTCACACCGCAGAAGACACTGGAAGAATTCCAAGATGTGTGAGTATTACCCAGAACAGCTGCTTGCTTCGTGCTCAGAGAATCAATAGAGGAGGATATGACATGCTGGGGGCTTGGATGATATTTTCTGACTTTTAAAGCGCTTCAAACCTTAGCGGGGGCCTGTTATTGCTGAGTTAAAACAAATACTTGAAGGGTAAGTGTTTTTAAGCCTACCCCTGGTTATAGAATAATAAAGAGCAAGTGAGGATTCCTCAAACTGTTAGAATGTTTTTTAATAGCTTTGTAAAGAGGTCTATTTTTAAACAAACCCAACTCTAAAGAATGGGATTCCAATGAAAGAGACATTTTACATTTTCATAAAAAAATAGGAAGTCTGCAAAATCAAGTGGTACTGATACAAACATTTTGCAACAAATGTTTTAAAATGACTGTGTATAAAAAGATCATTTCAGCTATCTTAGAAGTAGACGTAAGCAGAGAGGTTCACAAATCTGCCAAAAATGTGTATGGAAATTGTGAAAGTTTTTAAGAAAAAAAGGCCGTCAAGTGACACTGCTGGAATTCACTTCATGGATCAGGAACACTTCCAGTATTCATTGTTTCTAAACTGTTTGTCATGTTATCCATAAGTTGACTCTATCATGCAAAGCAGTCATATGTGAACATTATCCATAAACACTGCTGTCTTCTCTGGGCAAAATGAGTTTGTCTTTTTCAGATTCTGATTTATCTGGCCACAGAACACTTTAACATTTTGCCTCAGTCCATTTAGACACGCTTTGCCCTTGCTTTCCTTTCTTATTTACATTTTACACACTGTCCCAGCTTCAGAATTGGATTTGTACATCAAAGTCAATTGAGATATAAGTAGAAGAGTGGAGAATAGGGCGTGTTGTGGTTGTGTGTATGTTGCAGCATATGACGGGAATAAACATGATTAATGCCATCCCCGGGACGCTGGGTCTGTGAGCGCGTTCGCATTTCTGTTTTCGCCTGATTGGAGCTAAAAAGAAAAGCGGACAAATCATTGCCAGGGGCTTTGGAGAGAGCAGAGATAGAAGATGGAGAAGCATTTACCAAGTCTGCACAAATGCTTATTGTATTCCAGTGACATTTGAGGAAATTCCAGAAGCAGGTTTTGCAGTGAATTTGCCCATGATTGAATATATAGACAGGTCTTAAACATTGCCTTCAAAGGACTAAGTTTAGCTAGAAATCTGTCCGAGGCTTCTTCTCACTTGAAGGGAAGGAGTGGTGATGTAACAGCTGCCAGAAAAAATATCATCCTCACAGCTTTAGACGAGAAACGTCATCGCCTAAATGCCATCGAGCTCTGGACAGATGAGGAGACTAAACAATGGCTGTACATAGAAAATGAAAAGGACATTGGCTAAATGCAAACTGCTTGTATCACAATTCTTTTTACAGTCTTTTGTTCAGATCTTATTTAGTTTTGTTTTGGTCTCAGTTTTGACCAATTAAAGGATTGCACCACATCTAATATTTCGTAATAAATGTGTAAATTTATTTGTAAATAAATTAATACATTTTCATTATTGCAAAAGTGGCATACAAATATCACCGGTCATATTATCCCATCGTTATTGGAACATTTAATGCCGTTTTATTTCCAATTTTATGTTTTTTTGTTTTCCACGGCACGGGTTATATTTCTCAAACTTGGAAAAAAGGCAAATGTGCGAAAAATATTTCAGTTATTTTTTTTAAGTTTCAGGTATTTCATGTTATTTTTAAAATTTATTTTTTGATCAAAACAATTTTTTAAGGTCATAATTACTTATTTATCTCCGTCAAGTGTTTAAACTCCATCAATTGGAAATGTACTTCTGGAAACTCAGTTGGGCCGTCACTCACTGTTGAGCCCCATTAACATAAATTTTAAGGCTATAGTCTATGTATCTTATAGAGAATCTGTTTTTCTCTTTCTTTCTTTTTTTTTTTTAATACAAACACTGTAAATGATTGACAGAAAGCCATAAACCAACAGAATTCATAAATCTGACTTTTTGTGTAGGTACGACAATGCATAATTCTCATAGAAAGAAGAAAGGTTTACATTTATATGACCTAGTTACATGGGCCAGGTTGTCCTACAGCTTTAGAATTTAGATTTGTGAATGCCCTGTTTTAAGCCAGTTCTTTGGAGCTCTCTCCCCAAGGATCTCAGCATAAGCCCTGGAACATAAGGCATTTCTGCAGTGATATAGTGTGTACTGTAGTGAGGCTAAAGCCACAGTAATGTATTCATAACCAGCTCAGTTTATGTGTGCGTTGTATGTTGCAGGTATCTAGTGATGGAGCTGATGGATGCTAACCTGTGTCAGGTGATTCAGATGGAGCTGGACCACGAGAGGCTGTCCTACCTGCTGTACCAGATGCTGTGTGGCATCAAGCACCTGCACGCTGCTGGCATCATCCACAGGGTAATACACACATACTAGACTGTTTAGTACATAACATCGCTTCTAACTGAAATTTTAGTAGCTGAATCTGATATGCACATTTATAAATTGGTTTCTTTTTATTTGTTGTTGCTTGTTTGCTTTTTGGTGTCATTCTCAAACCATTTTGGCACATTTTATATTAAGTTAAAAAGTAACATTATGATATATGGGACAGTAGTGAAAACCAACCAATCCACATCAAAAACATAACTTCCTCTGCAGATGTAAGTGTGTAGTATAACATAATAAAGGCATAATAGTGTCATATCAGCCAGCTCTAAATGCAGGCATTAAAAGGTTGTAGTCTTGTTACCCAGGTTGCTATTGTACAGGCTACAATACAGTGTCTCTTGCAGTTAATGTTTTGCTCTGACTCTACTTACTGCAGATAAATGGAGCTCCTCCTGCTCTGTCAGCCAGAACAAATTGAGCCACAGGCAGAGCTCAGCCATCTCTACTCTATTGACGCAAGTCTGCACGCAAACTTTTCATTTTCTAGAAGGTGAAAAGATGCGCTGAGTCATCTATCACCACATATCCAGCTCATATTGTTGTGTATGCTATTGAACCGGGGTGATGTCTGTAACCATTTTTAACATGGGCCCAACTGCAAAGCCTTTCATAACAATTTCTCTGCTGTTCAGTTTGATTGTCTAGACAGTTTTAAGTGTGTAGAACAGAAGTGAGTGTTTATGGATTCTTTCACCTTTTGTTGCTTTGAGAACAGAGGTCTCCTAAGGTCAAAATGTGGAGTTATTTAGTATTCTTAAAGGCTGGGACACACCTTTTGATGCAGTCGGTGATGTGAGTTTGGTGTTTTCTACGCTGCATCAGCATTGAAGGAGCACTCTCATTGGCCATGTGCTCCTTTCACAATGTGTCATACAGCTCACATTTAACATTAAAGTAACATATGGTTATTATTTATTGATAAATAATGAATAAATAGTTTTTGCTTTTTTAAGACCTTTTTTTGTAGATAATTTATATTGCATTTATATTGCAATTTTTGTTTTTGATGCATGCTTACTTTATTTTCTTGCTTTCTGCACTTTATTCTGTATTAAGAGCTGCCTGAGCAAGTGACTTTCTCCACTGTGAGGTGAATAAAATGCAGTCTAATCTAATCTAGTTATTACGAGAAATGCACAGATACTACACACTGCTCGGTAGTGGGCCTGAGTTGCTTCAATGTGCCTGTAGCCTCTTTTTGTGCTGACCAGGCACATATAAGCACCTAGTAACTTACATTTTGTACTAACTGTGTAGTTAAGTTGGCTTGTGTTTTTGTCTGCAGGATCTGAAGCCTAGTAACATAGTCGTGAAATCTGACTGCACACTGAAGATCCTGGACTTTGGCCTGGCCCGGACAGCAGCCACCGGTCTTCTCATGACCCCGTATGTAGTGACCCGCTACTATCGCGCCCCGGAGGTCATCCTGGGCATGGGTTACCAGGCCAATGGTGAGTGTGAGGATCTGATTGGCCACGCTGCTGCATGGCCCGCCTCTTTCCACAGCACATCCCCAACACACACACTGTTCCTCTAAAGGTCACTGTCAGGAGGGAAGCTGGCATGTGGGGCACCAGTGCTTTGTGGGGGACTTCCTGTCTGGGAAATGTAGTACCCAGCAGTGCTTTAGCATGTGTTTGATGTTTTATTAAGAGGGTGGCTGTCCAAGCTAAAAACGCCAGAGAAAACAGGCACTTTTGCATGCTTCAGCAGATTAACTGGGCGCTCCTGCTTAGAAAACACTTCTTCCAAATACTCGTAAGTCAAAGCTTGTATCAAACCTAATTACCTACTGTCTGATCTGATATAATATTGATTCAAAATTTTCAAGTACAGCCACTACAAGGTGCGCACAAACTCTGGAACCCGTAGTGCTCTTGACCGAAAACATTGACCCTAATTTTTCCAGCTGACTACTTGCTGCTTTTCTTTGCTTACTCTCTTCTCCTTCCTTTCCTGCTGCGTGTATGTAGTGGATATTTGGGCTGTGGGCTGCATTATGGCAGAAATGGTTCGCCACAAAATCCTTTTTCCAGGAAGGGATTGTATCCTTGAGCTGCTTGCAGCAGTGACTGGCATTAAAACAAACAGCACTAAAAATTCTCTTCATGTCTTGAGCTCAATTCATAAAATTGCATGTTACTCATATCAGAGTGGCTTTAGATATTCTATTTCTTGCATATGATCACCAATAATCCATCTTTCCATAAGTATGAAGGTCCTAACTCTAAGAGTCAGATGATAAACTGAAATAGAATTTCAGAAAGTCATCATTTTGTAAATGTGGTTCTGTTTGATATTTTGAACAGCTAATTTATTTCCATAATAGATAGTTAATAGAACAGTTTGGAGGAGCAGACAGGAGCAACACTACAGAGACTAATAGGTAATTAACAACATATTTTGCCCAGGAATGCAGGGCTGCTGTTTGTTGAAAAACACAAACCTTTAAAACATCTTCAAGGAGGTGTTTTGTTTGGTTGGACTCCCTGCTTTTCAGGTTCACTGAATAGTGTGATTAGTAAAACACTAAGGCCAGAATGAGTCCAGACAGCTATTGGCTGTGTTTTTTTATATTGCTGTAAATAAAGGGGTTAATACAAACGTACAAGACTTTGAACACTCAACATTTAAAACTATTTGTCTACATTAAAAAGGATCAGCTGAAAGCGACTTTCAGTATCCATACATAATAGAAAGCTTGTCTCATTGCTCCTGTCTACTTCTACAGACTGAGGTTGTGTAGACAATTACCTACTGAAGTGCATATCTCAATATCTCATAGGCTCCCTTTTACAAAATACAGTATTATGATGCATATGCCCGTAATTATCCTCAAACTGCCTTAAACTGTTTTACATATTTAAATATTTGAGTTCATGCAGTGAGGATAATGAGCACATTTTTGCTTCCAAAGAAAGTCTGAAGTATAAGTATTCAGTGTCTTGGCTTTGGATAAAAAGTCTTTTAACCCCCATGGGACACAGGCCCAGGTTTAAAAGAGCACTCATCTGCATGCAGTCCATCTTTCTGTTCTGTCTCTCACACATCACTGTGCACACTCCACACATTATTGTTTCACGTCTTGACTTTTTCTTTTGTGTTTTTGTTTTTCTCCTGCATGCTAATGGGGTGGTTGTCATTTCATTTTTCAGTTGATGTCTGGTCTGTGGGCTGCATCATGGCTGAAATGGTCCGAGGTAGTGTGTTGTTTCCAGGCACTGACCGTATCCTTAAGCTGGACCTCCACTGAGATGATGACATGTCTCTATGTATAGTGTCTGTTCATGTGTTGGGACACAATACCAACAACTACACTTTGTTTGTTATTTATAATTATAATAAGATTTATATTATTAGATTTTTGGGGCCTGTCACAACCAAATAATACAATTTTAAATACATCTGAAGGAACCTTTCTTCAAGAATAATTAGCTTATTCCACAAAAAGTAGTAGACTATTGCTACTAACAGTGTACAGTGGCAAGCAAAAGTATGTACCCCCTTAGCATTTTTCCTTTATTGTTGCCTTACAACCTGGAATTTAAATAGATCACTGAGAGGTTCATGTCAGTCACTTAACATCACATGACAGCAACTTTGAAAATGCAAAAAAAAAAAATATATATATTGTGAAGCAAATTAGAAATCTGAAAAAAACAGAAAGCTTGCGCATACAGAAGTATGAACTCCCTCAAGTTAGTCTTCTGTAGAACCATTTTCTGAAGGACTTTCAGCTCCAACTTTTCTAGGATAAGTGTTTATGAGCTTGGTTCATAAAATCACTGGGATTTGGGCTCATTCTTCATCTAAAAACAGCTCAAGCTTCTTCAGGTTGGATGCATGGTACAGCACAGTTTGAGTCGTTTTCTTCAAAAATTGTCCTGTGTTTAGCTCCATCCTTCATTCATTCAGTTCTGAGCAGTTTCCCAGTGCTACCAATGACAAATATCCCCACAGCAGGACACTGACACCACCGGGCTTCACTTTAGAGAGGGGGCACAGTCAGGTTCTAGGTTTGTGCTACACATAGCATCTTTTATTGATGGCTCAATTTAATTGTATCTGGACAGAGGATCTTCTCGTGTTTGGGGAGTCTCCCATGTGCCTTTTGGCAAACACAAAACATGTTTTGTTATTATTTTCTTCAAGCAATGGCCACTCTTCCACACAGCCCAGCTCTGTGGAGTGTATGGTTCAGAGTGGTGCTGTGGACAGATACAGCAGTCTCTACTGTGGAGCTCTGCAGCTCTTTCAGGGTCACCTTTGGTCTTATTGTTGCCTCTCTGATGAATGCACTCCTTGCCCGGTTTGTGAGTTTTAGATGGTCCTCTTTAGGCAGGTTTGGTGTGGTTCCTTATTTTTTACATATTGTAATGATGAATTAAATTGTGTTTTTTGGCGTAATGAGAGTTGAATTGCAGTCAGGCCAACATCTATCTAACTATCTAACTATTTCTGTGACTTCTGAGGGTGAGTAACACCGGGTCTCATTTAGGGGCCTCTTTAAAAAGGGGGTAAATACTTTTGCACACTCAAGTTTTCTGTTTTTCTATCATGTCTAATTTGCTTCACAATAAAAAATATTTTGCATTTTCATAGTTGTTGCCATGTGATGTAAAGTGACTGACATGAACCTCTCAGTGATCCATTTAAATTCCAGATAGTAAGGCAACAGTAAAGGAAAAATGCTAAGGGGGTACATACTTTTGCTTGCCATTGTATGCTATTAGTTGTATTTTATTGGTGAGATTATAATGTGTGTTTTGCCTTTTCTTATATTACTGTATTTATTTGACACAAGGAAGAAACAAGATATTTTCTCTCTTAGCAAAAGCTGCAGAAGCTAGCTTATAATAGATTTTTTCCCCAGAAGCTGTAAGAGGCTATGGATTCATAACTTTTTTCCTCCAATTATCTTGTTATAACTTAATTCTTTACTTTTCCTGAGATAACGGCATAATTTTTTTGTTGTAATAAGAAACTTAAGTTATCTTAGGAAAAGGAAAGAATTAAGTTGTGACGAGATAACAGGAGGAAAATAAAGTTATGAATTGATGGCTGATTACAACTTCTGTATTTTTTAGCCTTTCTTCACAGTGAAATTTGCTTTTGAGACATTTTACCTGTTGTAGCAGGTCTTTTATGTTTCATCTGTTTGATCCAATATAAATAGCTGTGTGTAATTTTCCATTGTAACTGTCACTCATGATGGTTGTATAGAAACATCTAGATATTGTTTTCATGTTCTGTATTTTTTTATATTCTGCTCTTGTCAAAAAATATTATGTTAATGTCTTTGCTACTGGAGAAAATTATGGCTACCCTTTTACATCAGTGACCTTTTAAGCATTTCTTTCCTCAACAGGTAACGGTTAGCTTTGCTCTCTGTATAACCTCTGGCCAACAAATGCCTATGACATTTTCTCTTTGACCATAGCAGCAGCAGAATTGTTTTTATGTCTTATTCCCTAAAACAACCTCACCTGCTTCTTGTGTTCCCTAATCTTTTTTTTTACCAAACATGCCCAGTTCTTTCCTTGACTGCTTAACTCTAAGACATCGACCAGTGGAACAAGGTGATCGAGCAGCTGGGCACACCATCTCAGGAGTTCCTCATGAAGCTCAACCAGTCTGTGAGGACGTACGTGGAGAACCGGCCTCGATATGCTGGATACAGCTTTGAAAAGCTCTTCCCCGATGTCCTGTTCCCCGCAGACTCTGAACACAACAAACTCAAAGGTAATCCTGGTGTACAGAGATGATATATGCTTTCCACATGAAGTGTTAGATGAAAAATGAGGTGTGAAGACTGTTCTGGTCGAGTGAACTGACTGAAAACTTTAACTGTTATTTCTCACATAAAAGAAGGTGAACAATCAAACCACTGTTTATTTTAAGCTTAATTATGCTAAGGCTTTGCCGCCAAAATAAAATTAAAGCCTATACATTTTTATTGAAACCATATAAAGACAGACCAGAGGCATTTTAAAGCAACTTTGTAAATAATTATACAAAAAATAATTTCATTTGTTAGCACTAGCTGAAGATGCTATAAATTTTTCTGCAAATGACTTAATCAAAGAAACTGTGGTAGCATTTTAATGTCAGTGAGTGGTGAGTGAGAGGGTTCAAACTAAAAGCAGATCACAAATGACCTTTAAAATGTAACTAAAGTTATTTGAGTAGGATTTGATGGATAAACCCTGGGTATAGATTTACAGTGTTGCCTTTAGCTTATGTAGTGCTAACTTTGCCTAAAAATAAAACCAACCACTCACTAACGTCTCTACAGAGGCACTGCCTATGTAGTTGGTTGGTTGACATTTGTCCAAACCAGCTAGTTTTTTGCACATTTTGTACAGAGTTCCTGTGGGGCATTAAAAGGTCATTCAATTGATTTAGCTAAAATTAAGGCCTTAAATGGCATTAAAAAGCATTAAATTTGATTCCAACAGGCATTCAAATTTCATTTCAAATAAAAAATATAAAAATAAAATAAAAATATATTTATAAATAATCCAAGTTTGGTTCCAGTGGGACCAAACTACCCAAACATCGGATGTTTGACTTTTAACATTGTTGATTTAAATTTTGACCCTTTAAGCTGCTGCAGTTATAGGACTAAAACCAGTCCAGGACTAAATCCAGGACTAAATCCAGCACAAAACCCAGGGTATATCAGTTCTAAACTGGGACTAAACCAGGTCTAAACTAGGTCTAAACCAGGACTAAAACAGGACTGTTCCATGTCTAAACCAGGACTAAAACAGGACTGCTCCAGGTCTAAACCAGGTCTAAGAAGTTGCCGGTCTTCTTGGAGCAGGCGAACAGTCAGAGGGGCGGGTGGGTGTCCATCTTGTCCTTGAGTCAGGTGGAAGTGCAGTATTCTGATTGCATGTTTGTGGCCTTAAAAATGTTAACAATTGCATTAAAAATGGCATTAAAAAGCATTAAATTAGGTTTGCTGATTACTGCAGGAACCCTGTTGTAATTTTAGTGGCTACATTTTCAATTGGAAATGTATCATGTTGCCAAAATGCATAAACAGCCTATTTTAATAAAAACTCTAAGGGTCTATTCTGTTAATTTAATACACAACAAAAGTAACAGTAGAAGATATGAATTACATTAGGTGAAGCATGAAATGCAAATTTAGCTTATTCATGGGGGCTTCAGGGGAACCGTTTGGAAATTTGTAATTGCTACTTATCACATAAAAGAAAGTGTCAGGAATAATAAAAAAATTGTATTTCACATTTGGGCCCTTATTATACTGCGCTGTTAATGCTATAAAAGTGAAGAAAAGAAGATTTGCAAGGTACATTTTGCTCCAAATGTAAGAATGATCTCAGTTAGCTTTTAAATGGATGTCACAAGGGAATTATAATAACCCACAGGACAACCTCCGTCATAGCACATTTTGTATTTTGTGTGTGTAATGTCTCAGACATCCACCTAGAGCAACATCACGGTGACAAATCCATCTGCAACGCTTGCTTTAGCTTAGCTTCTAACAGACAGTTCAAAACCAAGTTGTTAGTGCAGAAGAATTCACCTCCAGCGTGTTTTCATGTGCAAATGAAGGGAAGATGACAGGAAAATTCACAGCAAGTGGCACTGAGCTGAAGAAAAAAAAAAAAAAAGTATTCTCTCCTTATTAATTTCTAGAGGCAGGAATATGTGACAGCATTGTATTGTTCTGAAGAGTCTGTAAATTTCTTCATAAGTTCTATATTTGAGTTGATCATATTTAATAGGCTGTGAAAATATAACATGTCAAATGCATTGTATAGGACATATAAGAGCAGCTCATAGGCATAGACGTAATATGTGCTTAGTCTTCAAATCTATATCCTAATTGTGAAAAAGTTAATTACACTGAACTATAAATTAAAATGATTGCAGTGATTTGCAAATCTCATTAGAATATGAACAACATAAAAGATGTTGAAAATAATAGCTCCTTTTGAATTTGATTACTGCAACACATCTCAAATAAGTTGGGACATGGGTAACAAAATGCTGGAATATTAAGCAGTACTGATAAAAAACAATGCTGGAGAAGCATTTTGCAACTAAAGAATTGAATAATTGTCAACAGGTCAATAATATGACATTTTAGAAAAGCTAGTCTCTCAAAAGTGCAGTTTCTCAATATACAATAGCAAAGACTGAATATCTGAATCTCACCATCTATAGGACATAATATATAAAGAGATTGTCAGAATCTGGAGAAACCCTCCTGAAGTCTGCCTGTGCACACAGTTTGCTGTATCATTCAAAGAAGAAGTCATATATCAGCATGATACAGACATGTTTTCTCTGCCAAATTTCAATTGAACTGAACTTAGAAGTTTTTAATTTTGCCTCAGCCAATTTTCAATGAACTTTGACGGGCCATAGCATTTCTTGATCATTTATGCCCCAACTTCTTCAGTATTGGGTTTGTAAATCCAATCAGTACTCAGGCTAATTTTCTATTCACTCACTTGGTTAATGATCCCTCCCTGTATTGTTTCCTGCCCCAACATCCTGCTCCAAAAGGAAGTGCTTATTAAGGAAGTAAGACGGTCTTATATGGAAGGAATGTAAAGGCATATAGGAGTTTGACGTCATGCAGCAGGGTCCAAATCCACCCATTTGTTGTCAACCAGTGTATTATATGTGCCATTTAGTAGAAGAGTCTGAATGTCTACTAGAGCACTCAAAGTTTCCCACATCACATTATGAAAAAGAGTGCGCCTCTAGACATGCAGGCTAGACCTAAAGCTTATGCTATACTGCCGTCATGCTTTAGACCAGTGGTTTTTAACTGTCTGACTGGTTCTGTACAAAGTGGCTCACATTAAAATGATCAGAATATAAAGTTTCACAAAGTAATTTTTCTAAATTATTTTGCTATAATTGTTATGTCACATCTGTTTCAGCATTTCATTTACAGGGGTTCTGCAGGGTCTTAAAAAGTCTTAAATTAAACTTATTGAAGCCTGCAGAAACCCTGATTTAATTAAAATAATATTTTGCCCCTCTGGCTGCACCCAGCTTATCTGTTCTGTTCCAACCACTGGGAATCATAGTGTTGGAATAGATACAGGGCACTCTTAAAATAATCAGCTCTGGGCATTAGAATTTACAATTTTATACAGAAAAAAATAAATTAGTTCTTGAGAAGGACTGTTACACCTGTTTTGAATTTCTCTCTATATATTTTTTTATAGTACATTTTATGAGAAGTATATTTTCCTCTATATTGGGGCTAGTTTTTGGCAAATATACTGAAAGTTTTACATTTGCAGGTTTGGTGGTCACTACTGGACTAGGCAGCTGGTTTTGCCTGTTGCCATGGTTTTTCTAAAGCTGAACATAGACCACTTTCTGATGTGTGTTCTTTGTACATCCAGCGAGCCAAGCCCGAGACCTCTTATCCAAAATGCTGGTAATAGATGCATCTAAGCGGATCTCAGTGGACGAAGCTCTGCAGCACCCCTACATCAATGTGTGGTACGACCCAAGTGAAGTAGAAGCTGTAAGTACCACTACAAATCTTGCTCAAAATGTGGCTTTTCCAAAATATATATACTCACATTATTTTTATGTAACACCTAAATCCAGCACTGTCTTCAGAAATGACAGCAAATGTAAATGGTTTAGGGCTAATGGGAAATAAACTGACAAAATGCCATCTTTCACATTCTCATCTAGCCTCAAAGGACTTCTCAGACATAATAGTTGAAAAGGGACAAGTGCACATTTAGCTCTGACAAGGCACTATTTTATCAAACTTAGGAAGCTGAGATAACTCGGAGGCAGTTTTAATGCTGCTTGTGCAGTAAATGTTGACTTAATTTGAGGTATTTTCTTGGAAAGGCGTGTGCTACCAAAGCAGAAAGCAACCTATCTTGTAAAATTTAATACCACAGCATATTTGGCAATTTACTTATTTTTAAATGTAGTTTTATTTTTGGAAAGGCAATATGTTTAAACACAGGGCTACATCAGTGCTCCTTTTAATGTGTGGTTTATAATGGTCATTTGTACAGAGTGGCCATATCGCAGTGTTTAAATTCATTTTAAGTTCTGTAGTTGTATTATTGAAGAGCAGAATACAAATTTGTCACAAGTCAAAGTAACTACCATTTATATTAAATGATTATTAGACTTTTTCTTTAAATTGTACTTTGTAAAAATAGAACCTAATGGACCAATCATATAACTAAAATAATTCAAATGGTAAAATGTTTGTTCTGTGTTTGATACAATACAATGCCTTCAACCAAAAACCCTTCTTTTAATATTATCTATACATTTTGTAATATGAAAAATGTGTCCTTTTTCAGCCTCCACCAGTGATCACAGACAAGCAGCTGGATGAGAGAGAGCACACAGTAGAGGAGTGGAAAGGTAGGAAACAGCTCTTCTCCCATAAAACGCTGATCATAATGTACTGTACTGTTGCATGCATAAACAGAAATTGGAAAAGTAAACGGACAACTGTAAAAAAAAATAAATAAATAAATAATGCAGTGTTTCCTAAAGCTATTCTAAAAAATTGTATCTACTATTAAATCAAGAACATCAGTCTAGCAGTCTTTTGTTAGTAAATGCCACTTACTGTGTTTTACAGACTATAAATCGCATCGGTCAAAAAATGCATCATAAAGGGAAAAAACAAGTCGCATTGAACTATAAGTTGCATTTACTGTATTTAAAACTTTATTCCACAAAATCCAAGACCAAGAAAAGACCTGATCTGACCTTGATCTGGAAAGGCAAGTTATTCAACTACGCAATATCACACAGAACAACAGGCTGAATAGGTGTCTGTGGTATGTTAACGTAACACATTAACTATTATTCAGCTACACAATAGCATAAAGAACATACCTGGGAGGCTGAAGAGGCTAAATTAACAAAACAAGCCAGCGAATCCAACAAGAAGGTTACTGGTAAGCAAGTTCACCAAGTTCCCGATCTCATTCCACATCATTGAATACAACTGACAGTAGTTGTCACAAGCCTAGAGCGCCCTCTCGCAGCTGCAGACGGTAATGTTTACTCCTCGTTGATGTTAAATTATATTTATTTCAATGCATAAGTGCCCCCTGACTATAAGTGGCAGGACCAGTGAAACTATGAAACAAAGTGCGACTTATAGTCTGGAAAATACGGTAAATGTAAATTAAAAGTGGACCTATGATTGAGTCCTGTGGAACACCAGAGGAATATTAGCCTTGCATCTAAAATTCTAAACGTCTTTTACCTTTCTCACTGACTGTGCTATAATTGAGTTTCACGTCTGAGGTGTGATGTTAGCCTGACGTCAGCTTCTCACCTGATGACTGAAATATTGCTGCCCAGGAGTCTGTTCTAGCAGCTGAAGTTGAAATTCTGTTCTTTTCTTAGATCTAATGGTGTGATGAACTGTTTGTATGTTGTAGAGTTGATATATAAAGAAGTGTTGGACTGGGAAGAAAGGACAAAGAATGGTGTCATCAGGGGACAACCTGCTTCCATAGGTATACTGACTTTCATGTTTATGTTTGTATTACTGTCTTATTGGCAATTACATTGTGTGTATTTATATCCTTTGAATATTAAATTTGTTTTAGTACAAGCAGTAGGGATGGGCTTAAAATCTATCACGATATATTTGGTTATTTATCATGATAATGATGACGATATAATACAGGGCTTGACATAAAATTAATTGAATAACCTGTTAATATATAGATATTTAATTAACTCTTGTTATTTCTTAATCTGATATCAATGTAAATACAAAATACAATTTTCTTCAGGAAATTTTGCCGTAGTTTCGCGTATCAACTCTCAAACTGTCTGTGTCAGAGATAATAGATTTACATATTCATATGAATGGCTGTTTTAGTCTTTGACTTAATAGTTGTTCTTTTTTTTTTCCACTGTGAATCTGACTGACCCAGTCTCTCCAAATTAGGACATTCTCACCAGCTAGAAATTAACAATAAAAACATTTTTAAGTAGAAAATTAAATTATATGGAATGATTGTCATTGTCAAACTAAATATCAACAATATTAAACATATTTAACAATAGAGTCAAAGTAAATAAGGTGTAACTGTACTGGTCCCTTTCTAAACATCTGTAGGAACAATATAAACATTTATCTATGACAGATTCTGAATCTGTGATATCACAGTCACAGATGAGAAATAAACACTTCTTTCATAAGTTTGTTTTAGCTGTCTGCCAGTAATTGCATGCGCAGATTAAAATTCAAAGAACAATGAAACTCTTTTTATGTTTCCTAAAGTAACACCTTATTGAACTGAAGTATAAATCTACACAAGCAACTGAGAAGATAGGATACATTTGTTGTATTTAGTTTAAGATTTATTGCTTTTATTTATAACTCATAAATATTACCGTCCTCCAAAAACAGTTAAGGTATAATAGCAGTGCACCTAACAGAAGCAGCTTTAAATAAAATACAGTAATATTGGTGAGAAAAGACATTGTTTGTCTGGAGGGAGACGCTCAGAGGGAGGGGCTTGTAAAATTCCCATAGACAGTGCTCTTGCTAATTTAGCTGACTGCTAAAAACAAGCTACTTTCTGATTCTGAACACTGAATAACATAACAACAGGGTTAGGTCTGAATGAAAGTTATTTGACAACAAAAACTTATTAAATTGACATATAGGTGCATCACGCAATCTCACAAAAAATGCATCATCAACTTATTGTTCATACCGGGCAAAGACATTTTCTTGTCGTGGAGGATTTTTTTACTGGTATATTGCAAACGATAAAATATCGCCCATCCCTAACAAGTTGTTGATTTAGTTAAGGGTTAATAACAAGGTAATGGATTATTTACAAAGCATTGCATCAACAGTATAAACACCAGTGAGTTATAAACATTGTTATTAATGTTTATTTTTTGCATAATAAGCTTATGCAAATCAATCAAAATTAAAAACATTAGGGGTAATTCAGTATCTATAAGTTATTTATTAATTAAGATAGTGTTAATCACATATGTATTACTGTTTTTTACTATTTAATTTAATAATGAGGTATAATATATTTGATTATTGTGAAAAATGTAGTCCTTGCACAGTGAAGTGTACAGTATGCAACGTGTCTTTACCTATTGGTCAGTGGTGTTGGTTTCTACTGTCATTTTGTATTATACTTGATGTATTTCACCTTTTGCCTGACTTACCTTGGTCTTAATGTTGTTACAGCACAAGTGCAGCAGTGAGCAGCAGCCTCCCGCAGCGCCACCAGCATCTCCCTGTACATTGTCTTCTTCCTCCCTGAACCCCAGCCTCTCCCTGATCGGCAGGACAGCCCCCCCCTTACACACACACACACCACACACACACACACACACACACACACACACACACACACACACACACCCGCCCCGCCGCTGCTACAGCCAGAGGCCCCCGGGCTGCTGCACACTGACTATCACGGACAGCTCTCCTAGTTTTGTGGCTGGACCTGGCTCTCTTGTCCAAGACTTCAGGCCCTGTACTGGCTTCTAGCCCCACCCCTCGCATATCCCTTCTCCCTCCTCCCTCCTCCTGTGCTTGTCTTCAGTAGTGTAGCGTTAGACAGATAGCTGTTTGAGAAATCTTTCTACTTTAAAATTACTTTTTTTTTTCCATTTTCATTTTTGAAATTTCAATTTTTTAAAACCTTTTCTTTGAGTCCTAGCTGTAACTTATTGTGGCATTTTTTAATTTGGAAACACATTATAATCACTACACACTATTAAGCATTAAGCAAGATTAGAAAGTTTCTAATTTAAGAGCATTACTCCCACAATACATTATAAACATTGTTTTAATTTTCAATAATAAGCTCTTGTAGTTTTTATGTATAAAACATATTTTAGCATTGTTTATTTAGTACATATTTATTTATGCTTTGCTACTGTTTAATAATGTGTAGTCATTATAAAGCGTTACCCATAATTTTTTTGGAAACCTAAGATAATGAGAATTTTTATGATTTCACTATGTTTCGGTTTATATTAACCGACAACAAGAATTTAAGGAAATATTTGTAAACGTTTTAACGTAATCTATTTTTCTGTTCAGAGTTTTTTGTTTTTGGTAAGCTACTGCTTTTACAACTTGCCATACAATTGTAGATTAAGGTTGTACAGATTTTACGGTAGAAGTAGATTTGTCTTTGAGTGCGGTGAGCCATTGAAAGCTAAATTAACTGACGGATGGACATATTACTCCTTTGGTGATACCACACTAAGTTTGGTGATTCATGCATACGGTGTCCATTTTAGAACATTTTTAGGTTTCAGGAAAATGAATGTCAAAAGTCAAAAAATGTGGTTGAAAGTATGAGGCCTCAAACTGAGTTGGCATACGTGATTTAATATATCATGGACACAGTTCTTAAAAGCTAAAACTGTCTTGTGGTAAAAGACATAGACATAAATGGCTAAAATGTATCCAACAGACTCCAAACGGTTCATGTGTAAGGCCTTTTAGCACTACTTAGTTGTGGTACAAATCAATAACACTGTATTAGCAGTTCCCCCTGTGAATGTAAAATTTCTATTAATGACTTTTACTAGTGCTCATCTTTAACTACCAAATTGTGATTAGCTTACAATAGACTAGATTTCAGGTTTCTTAAAATTTTTAGCACCAATATTTCTTATTACAAAAACAAGGTAAGATTAAAAGCAGATGTTCAAAAATGACCAATACAATATTGTGTAACAAATTTAGCATGAGCTATATTTAGCATTAGCGTACAAATTACCCAAGAGCTTTACTTGAAATTTGAAATTAAACCCAATGTGTAAACATGTTTTGACATCTGTTTCGGTGTCTCAATCATAAAGCTTGACTGATTATTTTCTGACAGACATTTTTGTGAAACATAAAAATGTCCCAAAGTGGACTCCGTACATGTGACATACTGTATCTATAAGTCACCTTCCACATTGTAAAAGTTCAATCTATCAAACGAAAGTTACAAGTACTGCATATATGGAAAAAATGGACTAGATAATGACACTGAGATAACAGTTTGCTGATGACTGTCTTGTGTATTTTAAAGTGCTTTAAAGTACCTTTTCTTGTTTGACTGGCTGAGTGATGTGATGGAAACTGCCTGATAGAATTGGTGCCAGGAGAGCAGACATTAGAGCGGCGTTTGTTCTCTTGGCTTGACAGCGAGGTATTGTTAAAAAAAATGAGGACTTTAGAATGTGTTTTTGCTTTGAAAAGTTTTATAAGATGTGGATTTGTGTAAGGTGATAAAGTGTGGTGGTGTCACGTAGAATGTGCTTCGGTCAAGTAGGATTTTATTGAGAACGCATGATGTGAAGGTGTTGACGTTTGAAGAGAAATGGCGATCCTGCAGTGTGGCAATTAGCTGCCTCCTAATACCAGATCCTTTATTAGTAATTTTAAATTTCAAATCGTTTTATCAGACTTGCCTGCAAAAGAATCTAGCATGTTCAGTCGCAGCACAAGCGCCCCGTAAGTAACTAATGAATTTTACTGTATGCAATAACTGTGCCCTTTCTTCTCGCTTTGGTTTTGCTCAGAAAGGAAAAGTGCCTGTTAAATTCATTCCTAAGTTTGTGGAAGTTCTCATTTCGGGTGGTGTCAAAGTTGTATTGTATATTTTTCTACTTGTTTTGATTTGGGCCCTTGATAGGAGGGGATTGTCTCGCAGGGTATTAAAGAAAGAGGTAGTGGAGGATGTTGGAGCATGTATTATGAATAGTTTTAATAGCAAAGGCAGTTCATCAAAGTGTAAAAGAGCAATTGTTGGCAGCATATAAATATGAGTTGTAGCTTTTCTTTGACAAATTCATGTGACTGAGAGGAATGAACTTTGATGCGGAGGTCAAAATGGTGAAGTTGAAATTTTTCAGTATTTTTGATGAATTTTGGAAAAAGGTTGGTTGAGGTAATCACAGAAAATGTATAATACTAACAAAATAATATTGCCATTTATATTTAATGGGGTCTCTTCTAAGCCAATAATATATGATATCTTCATCAATATGGAGGCTAAGTGCTTAACTGTAGAAAGGTAAATGGTGGCATATGCTGTAGTATTGTGCTGTGCTGAGAGAATTGGTATTATTTGTGAATTATGTAAAATTACAGAGATCATTAGGACAAACTGGGGGACTGCAGCAACTGTTATAATGATTTTCAATAGGTTGCACCAGGATTTTCATTTTTTTATTTTTATATTTTTTTTTATAAATGTTATATATCAGTAAGTAATCCTTAAATGCTCATTCGTTTTTGACCATGAAAGCATTGAATATTTTATATCATAGTTGCTAAATACAGTGGCAAATATAGCCTTAGCTAAATATAATGCAATATACTATCTAATATACAGTGTATTTAACAGGGTGTATAAATTACTTAATACTGAGTATAACATTTATTTTTGATAAATATTTTAAGTTCATTGTTTTAATAATACTATACACTAAAGCACAAATCTATGATCAAGCATAAACCTAAGCAGCCATTTATCAATTGCTCCATATGATATCATCTGTCTGTTCATGTTCTATATATTTTTTCCCACTGATTATGTTATTTAACTGTCAGGTCATCTATGCCAAGCTAAAGGCATGATCTCTATATTTAACACTATAAACGGGTAATTTCTATGTGAGCTAACACTTGCTTTGTCAGTTGGCACAGGTAGCTAAAGCTACCATCAAACCTGACAGTTACTAGCTGTAAATATTATGCATTAAACTGATTTGTGCTATTTTCTTTTCTTTTTAAGGTGCAACCTTTGTTATTTTCTAATTGAATATCTATTTTAAAGAAGTCTATTTTTAGTTGTAAAATTTTAAGTTATCCAGCCAACAGCTTCAGCATTCATGTGGTCCTTGGCTTACCAACTTTCTGAATTATTGTTTTATGCATTTATGGTAGTCTATGAGTAGTAATGTTAAAATTTCAAACCCAAGGACTGTATGAAACCCACCTAATCCTCCAGAGTTTAAAGATTGGTTTAGGAATGGATAAAGTTGTGGCATAGTAACTGCAGTTTAAAAGAGTCAGACAGTACAAACAAAATGCAGGCCATTGAGCTAAACGGTATCATACTGTATATTTAGCTTTATTAGCTAAACTAAAGTCAGTCATATAATCCACTTTGTCGTCTAAAGTGCTCTTAAGTTGTTACCATTGTAATTGGAGTATCCCGTTGTCATCCTCAAGCTTTGTTTTCTAATGACCACATCTCTCCAAACCATGTCACAGTGAGTTAAGTCGGCTTTGATGAACTACCTCACGCTGAACTTCTGCCAGTTCTTGCATCTACGTTAGTCGCCTGCAGAATTAGCTGTCAAAAGATGTGTGAATAACAGATTCCATTATTTATTTATTTGAAAGTGTACTATTTGTTGGTTTCAACAGACTTCTAGTTTTGTACATTATGTATGCTTCACCCAGAAGTAAGAGAATTGTTCTATGTATTTTTTGTTGGTTTTTACTTTTTTTTTTTTTAACTAAATGTGCAATACCTTCAGCAAACTGTGCTAGTTGTGTGATGGGCCTAGCCTCTGTTAGGTGTCTCCTGAAGGTAAAATGTTTGGTACTGTCAATCCACGTTTCCTTTTTTATGAATAAGATTGATTTTTATTTCTAAGACTTGTTAATAATTATAATGTAATCTGTCTTACCAGCTAAGAAAATCTATTGGCCAGATTGACACAAAACAGGAAGTCTCGAGTAACAACTTGGCCAATAGATTAATTGGTTGACCCTAGAATGTATGGCTCGGACGGACACCGTGCTGTGGGGTTTCAGCGCTGTATTATAAACCTATAGTAAATGTCTAAATTAAGTGTATGGAAGTAAAAAGAAGTCAAAATTACTGTGAATAATATGAAAAGAAGTTGACCCCAACAAGAAACTAATTACAGTGATAAATAAGTAAAACCCGCCCACCTCTTTGAAATCACCAATCACAGTTGAGCAGGCCGTCCGTCCAACCCATATTTTCCAGGGTCAACCTTTATGTTTTGGTAAGCTACAATAATGTTAATAAAGAAGAAAAGATACGTAAATACAAGAAATCATTATACTGTATGTACGGTGCTGGTTTGTAACGTTTGCTAGTGAATCCAGCCATGCAAGTAGTTTTAAGAATTCCTGGATCTGCGTGTTCCTGAAAACCGCAACCAACAAAGAAGTGCACTACTAGAATACATGCACTGGGATCTAATGATGCCACCTCTTGGAAAAAAAAAAAAAGTATATGTAAAACTGCAAATAAATGGAATACACTTTGATTTAATGGCTGTTGTGCTGTTTCTTTCACATCACAAAGTCCAGTTTAGTCATCTTCACCTTTATTCCCATACATGTCCATTCAGTACAACAGTGTAATAAATAATAAATAAGCACCACAGATCAGCAATGCAGTAAGACACATTGAGATTTTGTCATGACACCAACAGTGAATAAGTGGCAGCAGAATAATTAGGTATAGATGTCTTGAAATGTTTCATAATAAGCACTTTTCTTTCTTCTAAAACAGATTTACATGTTAAATTCCTAAGAAAACAAATTTACATAGAAAGTATCCACCAGTTTCTGTGTAAAAATGTTAGGCCTATGTATACATTTACTTTTATGATGGTCGACTAAGAGCCTCTTGCACTTTCTGTATTACTAAGTACACTCTATATAAGCAAAATAGGGGCTAGAGTAATTAGTGACATCACAAAATCTTTAAAAGTCAAGGTAGAACGTCATTTTTGGACTCATTTTAGACCTTTTCAAAGACCAAAACTGTACCTAAAAAGTTATCTTAAAAAAACAATGGCACAATACAGTGTTTCTGAAATTGGTAGTTGCATTTCTCCGCACTTCTCTGATTGGTGATAAAATAATAAGATGATGCAATGCAAAATCTGAATCATGAAAACTTGAATAATTTGAATTTTTGGTGCATGTACAGCTTGTAACCTCTATCACAAATCCAAAAATCAATCAGAACTGCTCAAGCCAATCTAAGCAATGCAGTATAAAAAATAATACCACTATGGTGATAATAACATTTCCTTGTTTTTTGTTTTTGTTTTTTTGTTTCTTTTCCATTGGGCTGGTTTCATCAACAACACATTACATTCACTACAAGGATACATTCCATTTTTAAAACTTCCATTCAGTTCTGCAAACCGCTTTCACAAATATTGGCACCATCTCTCGGGGGGGAGCTGAGCAGTCTGTTGCCATATTAAAAAGTGAAAACAATGCAGCCACTGTGTGAATTATGGGGCAGATATGTACCCTCCGCTTGGCCGGGGCGAGCCACAAGCAACACTACTTTTTTCCTTTTTAAAACACTTCCCACAAGGCACAACCAGGAAACTCCATTGTTTCTTTTAGGGCAGTGTCCAGCTTGATGTGCCAAAGTCAACATGGCTTCCAGGTTAGTGAGAGAACAGCTGAGGCGGTCCTGCTTTGGTATGAACTGTACTGTAAAGTCCACTGAGAAGTTAACCTGCTTTGTACATGGAAAAGTTATTGACATCTCTGGAAGGTCAGTGTCGTGGGAAGGATGTGGAAACCATGGACGGTGGTGAAAGAGGCACTGGTAGAGCCTGAGGAGAGAGCAGACAGAGGCAGCCAGTGCACACGTGTTGGATTTAATAAATGCTTAAGGTGAAATAAGGACCACCTTTTCTTAAGCTGTACAAAGGAATATCCAGACAAAATACATGTAAGCTAATGCTAACAATTGATTTGCTGCTAAATCTACCACTGTAAAATGAAAAAGAAAATCTTAAAGGGGCTATATTATGCTTTTATTTAGGCGTGAAAGAAACAAAACACAACTCCAGGCATGGTTTTGATGAGCGAAGATTATAACATGGTAGAAAACTCTATAAGATTGATTTTGCATAATACAGCCCCTTTAAACTGAAGAAACTACTGGTCTTGAAATAAGGTTAGCAGATTAGCACAACTTGTACACTTGCTAACAAGCTACCAAGAGGCCTAGCTATGCTCAGCTTAAATTAAAGAAGGAACCTGTTTGCGATTTCCAAATGCACAAATTTTCTGTTAGTGTCATGGTAAATATAGTAAAAGCTCAATTCAAACTGTAAGATTTTAGTTAGTTAAACATACTATGGTACAGCTTAGTAGGTCTTTCTGGTTTAGTAAGTGACAATGGTACCATTTTTTATTTTAGTAAAGGTATGTTTAGAAGTCTGTAGGAACAGTACCCAAACTTTTTCTTCGGGCTTCAGAAGTATGTTGTATGTGGTATGTGGATATAGTAAATAAAGCACATTTTAAACAAAACAAAAAAAAGTCTTTCCTGAACATTGAATGCTAATTCTCATTCCCTGTTACCATAGTTCTCTGAGAGTCTGTAACTCGCTCTGCATCCCTAAATCAATACAACAGAAAAAAATTGTCCAGTTAGACAGGAATTTAAGACAAAGTAATGTACATGTGTATGTAGAATGTTATTGTACAGAAAGACTTTTCTTTTTGTTTAACAAGGACTTTTCCCTGACACCATACATTGCTCATATCCAACTGAACAGTGCCTACTACTAACTTCACGTACCACATTTAACCCTACTTAAACCTTGTATTTTAACTCATTGATGATGATAAATATCTCTTAGCTGCATTCAACAATACACACCTACTATTAACACAATCTGTTCACTAATTTTAAGATAGTGGTTGAAAAAAATTCAGTGCTTACAATGCACACTTCTTATACAGCCTTCATAAGAAAGAAAGACAAGCCTTGGACTTGTAAGTGACTCCAATGTCTGTTTACAATTATTAAGACATGTCTCTATTTCGTGCTCTTGTACTGAAGCACTGCACCTTGGGAAATAGCTTAACAAGATCACTTCCTTCATCCTTCAGCTTGTCCATCGTGTTCACAGTCTTCATGGAGGAATGTCCCTGATTCTCAGACGAGCCTATAGAAGACCCTTCAGAGGGAATATAAACCCTGATAAAAACACATGAGGGCCAATACTTTGTTAAATGTCACTAGTCCTTGCGCCCAGGGCCAGGTCTCCCAGAGTGGCAAAGAAATCCTCCATCTCTTTTTCCAGAAGCCGGTTGCGGTTCTCGGCGTCCTCCCGTGCGCGCTCAGAGTTTCGTAGTTTGATCTCCAGCATGCGTTGCTTCTTGCGTTCTTGTTCCATCTCTTGTTCCAGCCGCTCCATTTGGGCACAAAAAGCAGCACTGGACTCCTCCAATCTCACATGAGGTACAAGAGAGAGAAGCATGAAAATGTCATAGTGCTATATTTTTGCTATAGTTAATACTCATTTGTCTAGAGCTAAATTTTGAATTGAAGTAATTTGAAATGAATATAGGATGGAAAAAATATTACTTTTTTAGATTTGAGAAGAAATGCTAACTCTGTGCTAATGCTATGCTGATGTGCCTTTCCCAAGTGTCTCAATTTAAACATGCATATCTTGCATATCTTTTTTGTGTGTTTACTGATGTTAATAATAATGCAATTGTCAGCAAATTATTTTTTGCTGATTTTTTAATCTGGTAAAGGAATGTGTCAGTTTTCAGAGAAATAAATGTCCCCATTTTGAGTATTAGAAATATAGTCACCCTACTTAGATGGCCCCTAGACTAGAGCTGAAGAGAGTTGGGAAAAGTAGTCAAAATCTACTTCAGTAAGAGTACATAGACTTTAAATAGTATTAAAGTACTAGTAAAAGTATTGAACAAAATTATTTATAATGTAAGCATCCAAGTATTTATTGAAAACACAACTCAAATACAAGCAACTCTTGTCTAAGTTAGTTCATATCTACATACCACTAGTTCTACTACTGCTGCTTCTGCTACTAGTACTACTGCTACTAATACTACAAATAAAAGTGTTTACTACTACCATTATAAAGTACTACTGCTACAAGAAAACAAATCACAACTGACAACAACAACAACAACAACAAGTCTACAAATTATAAGACTTACTTTTTGATGCGTGCCTCATAGTTTTCCCTCTGTTTCCTCAGCTCCTCCTTCAGTCCTTCCACCAAACTGCCCAGCGTCCCGTTCAACTCGTCCCCTTCCTCGGACATAATAATAGATGGTACTGGAGCTGCTGCCATGTTGCCATTCTCGCTACAAGCCGCACTGCTACTACACAACTCCATGGCTTCACAACTGTCCGGCTCCGAGCTCGGATTGTCCATCTCCCTCTGGCTATCCATCCATTCCCCCTTTTCCCCATTCCCGCTCACAATTCCGACACTTTGCCCACCTGAAGGATCGCTGCTTCCGGAATCTGGAACGGAAATCTCACAGGAAGAGGTAGACCACGGCGTGCTGGCAACACTGGGAACGCTGCCCATGCTTGAAGAAGATGTGACATTGTCGTAAGTGGAAAGTCTCTGGGAGGATCCGGTGGAGTCTCGATCTCGGGTTGAACGTTCGCCTGAAGAAGTTCGCCGATGACCCCTCAAAGATGACAGACCATTCATGAGCCAGTTCCCGCCACTTCCTCCTCCACCACCTGAAGACACGCTGGTCGTATCCGCCACAGATGCACTTTTAGCTTGAGGTTGCGATCGAGGTGCTGAGGAACTTTTAAACGAGTACTTCCAAGACGGTATGGTCTTGGCTTGTTTGCTCGGACTGACCACCGTTTCTCCCTTCCCGAGTTTAGGACCAGGATTTGGATTAGGAGTCTGTACTGGAGTGACGGCCGCGCACAGTTTGGCGTCTAAAGATGAAGTGTCGCTCTGAAGGTCCTGGTCGGGGTTGGACATGGGGCAGTTCTGGAGGTCCTCCTCGGAGATCCAGGCCCCTAAGCTGCGATGGTGAAGTTGATGGTGAGGGATGTCCGTCTGGGGAATGGTGAGAGCCTCCTGTTCTCTTCCTGAGTACAAGCGTTTGTGTTCCCTGATCAGGATGGTCATCAGATGTTGGACCAGAGAGGTACCTGGAGAATAAACAACCACTGTCAGTGTTGTAGTCGAGTCGCCAGTGTTTTAGTCCTCAGTGTTTGAAAGCAAGTCACCAAAAAATAGTGCAAGTAGTTGAGTAAGAGCGAATGCTACGAATGCTAGAAAAATGTTTAGGGTTAAAGTGACTAAAGAATGAAATAAGTTGAGTCCAGATCAATTTGAATCGAGTCCAAGCTGAAACTAAATCACTATAAATAGCTATACTTCATACGTCCAAGTAGTATAAAACAGCATATGAATATTCTGCTTGCACATAAGCCTGACACCTGTTAAGTCTGATATTAGAATGATAGTATCAGTGGGAACTGTAATTTCTCCCATTAATCAAATTCTTGACCTAAGTTTATAGGTTTGACTTCATTTATATTTATGTTTTAGATCACAGGGTTCCTTAATTCAATGTAAAGAATAACATTTCTAATAACTGAGGCCTGTCACACTTATTTGGCATTTGTATGTATTTGTCATTTGCTATGTGTGGGGGAAAAGCCCAAACGAGGACATATGAGAAAAATTACTATAGATAAAATGAGCATGTAAAACAATAAAAGAAATGTTTGATTAGAGGGAGTTTTTTTGTCATTTTTGATTAAAGGCTATGGCATAATCTAATTTCAGAAAAAAGTATATAGGCACCTATATTTTTCTCCTCACTAGGCATTTCCTGAATTCAGGAATATTCTGGGGTTGGGATGGAAAACTCTGATGGGCCAAATCTGTCTCCTGGGCCGCCACATTCACTGCTCTAGAACAACATTGTATGCTTTGCAACCTTTAAAAACATGTAACAAAAAGTGGTTTTATAATGACTTAACTTATCCCATAAGGACACAGATGAAGAGACCAGCAGAGGGCAGCAGAGTACAGAGCTGTTATGCTCTTTTGAACAGGAGCATAGAAGAAAAGCTTTTCACTTCACTAAACTTTTTGTACGATACAATTTACTACAAAATTAAACACAGCTGTGACGAATCAGTGGAAACAGAGCTGTACACCATTATTTGGATTAAGGAATGAGCAGACTGTATGTAGAAGGTTTGTTGATTGGTCAGTGCTTCCTGGAGTGGGGGGGGGTGGGGGGGTTTGTGGGAGAGGTGCAGGGTTGTGGACCTCAGAAACTCACCGCCAGAGACTACAGCTTATTATATGGCAGAAAGTGGACTTTTTTTTTTTTTGCATAATATAGCCCCTTTAAATTAAAGCTCAACATTTCAGGCTGCTCCAAAGAAAGCAGTGTTTAAACATTTAATATAAACCCTTATATAGCCTTTCTCTAGTTAAAAAAAAAAAAAAAGATAATTAGGCCACTCATTAACATAATTAAGCTTTTATGCTGTCACTTAAGGTCAGCACAAGATTAGCCTCCTGCCACAGATGTGTGATTACAAAGAATATGTTTGTTGTCTGTAGTTTCTGTTATTGTATTCATTAAATATTTTACTCATGTCTACCTTCCATGATAGTGACAGGGTCCTCCATCTTGGGTCGGAGGATGTTTGGTCCAAATACTGTAGCAAGGTTCTGGACGCTCATCTTGTTCTCATTACAGTGGGACTGCACCTCATCAAGGAATCTAGGAAACATTTGAATTAACAGTTAAATAAAAAAATTCCATCACTAAAAATATGTTTGCTGAATATTGCTGAACTCACTTGCATATGTACTTGAGAAGATTGTAGTTGGGTAGAGGTAGATTGCTGACTTGTCTCCCAAGCTCCTGGACACCCTGGATATGAGAGAGGATATTTAACATTATTATATACTCAATGCATTGTACAGCTAAATGTGTTGACAATGTCTTCCTCATACCTCCTCCTCATCTTTGGCCAAAAGCTGTGCACACGTTAGAAAGTCTTCATATTTGGAGAAAGGAATGACAGGTTCAGGCAGCTCTCTCAGATACAGCTTTAGCAATGATGCCACCGTGTGGACATCTGTGTTACTGCAAGAAATACAGTATTAAAAATGGTTCAGTATTGAATGTGGATATGTGGTTCTAATACACTTGATATGTTCTTTCATGTTGGTGATAATTGTTATGTGGAAAATGCTTTTTAAACATGTTCTAGTGCAACCCTCTGGTAAAGAGCAGCCTACATTACCAGTCAAACAGAGGCTTGTCTCCACAGTCAAAGGCCTCCTGCAGCTCTTTGACCAGGTTGGCCTGTCCGGGCATCCTGAAGAGGCCCTCCTCATTCAGTCCTCTCTCCCTGATAAAGTCCACACACTGCTCCACCAGCAGAGGGGCCAGCCGGGGCCCAAACTTCTTCTCATACTGTACCGTGTCCTCCAGACGCTGGCCGAATATCCCTGTGGACACACACAAGAGTGAGAGAATGTAAAGAGATGCACGCCTATTAAAACATTTCTTTGTAGTGCAGTAGCTCGCAGTTGAGTTGTTTTATTTTCATTTTTTAAGGCATAAAAATTACTTTTGTCCAGTGACGAGCTGCAGAGGCTGCACAGAATGTTAGTTCAGAGGCAGAGCAAAATATAAAAGCTTGATTGTCACAAGGTCCCACCACCAAAATCATGACGTGTATCATGTTTACTAGAATACTCCACAGACAATAACATTGTCACAATTCAGTAACCAAAAATCATTTTCAGACATTTTTTTTTCATTTTCTAAGGTTAGAGTTTATTTCCGTAGGTCTTAAAAGAAGGGAGTGGACCTTAATACTAGGCTATACCTCTTTAAGGTCACATATTGTCTTTGGTCCAGTGGTGGAAACTGAAACAAGGTTCTGTTCTGTGCAGTTTTTTTATTGCTATGATTTAGATTGCTGCAGTAGAACTACCACCTGTGCACAGATAAAACGACATTCAGAACAGACAATCAAATCCACTGAAGAGGCACTTCCTTCATATCCTTTAGCATCGCTGTTCTGTCCCACACTGTCATGCAACATCATGAGAAAGGGAGCATCACTTATGGTCCCATAGTCAGTATTGTCTGTAACTTTTGTTTCTCAGAAGGGCACTTTAGCAAGTAGAAAGGCAGTCTCCCAGGCCCTTAGTCCTCTCTGAGTCCACTAGTGACACTAGAGAGTGATAATGTTATATGCTAAATCGTCTAATCCACAAACGTCTAATTTAATCAGGGTTCATATTGACCTACTCCAAAAGAAAAGTGGGCTACAAGCATAATCATTTCAAAGTCACCCAGCCTGCAGACAGCCACTTAGCAGCCTCATTGATTTGTCCATTAAGAGCATGAACAGCAGTATTTACCTGTGACATGGCTGCAGCACTCGCACCTGGCGGGCAGCTCGCAGTAATCATAATAATTCACGGAACAAGTGCTACACAGCAGCAGAGCGCTTTTGTCGTACATCCTAAAGCCACATTTCACCAGGCTAATCCATTCCGGCTCAGGCATTGGACTGGGTGAAGTTCTTTCTGATTAATAAGGTGAAGTAACCAGTGCGGGTGTCGTGGGAACGCGGTGCGGAGGAAAGTGGCGGTCGAGGGAAAGTCCGTCTCGGGGCGAAGAGCAGCTGACAGCGGGGTCAGGGCGCTGTGACCGCGCTGCTGCTGTCAACCACGGTCTATAAGTTGGCGACAGATCTATTCCGGACCGAGAACAGACCTGACCACCCCCAGCCGTGAGAATATATGTGAGCACATGAAATATGACCAAGCAGCTCAGGGGTAAACAAGCAGAGAACAAGTTACCACCTGAAATGATGCTAACGCTAATTGTGACGCTTATTCTTGCCTTTTCTATAACTGGGCTTAGCTACTTTATCAGGTAGGCTAGGCTAAATTATTTTGAATTAGCTAAAACGTAATTGCTAAACATAGCTTAAACTTACTATAGATAGCTACCAAAGAGAGTACTTATTGCAAATTATTATAAACACTAACTATTACCATATTACTAAGATATATAGCAGTGGTTCAAAACAAAGGTCTAATAATAGTGTATTTTTAAAATGTCACCTCCTATAGGCTATGTCTAAGCTAACAAGTGGTAAAAGGTGCTTTTTAAAGTAAGATTTTTAGACCCCAAAACTGGGACACATATTTTTTTTACTTACCACGGTGCATTTGAACTGACCAAATTAATAAAAAGCTTCTGAAATCCAAACAATTTTCTGTCATGTAATTAAAGGACATGATGTATGGACTAAGTTTTAAATTTTAATAGCAATTTATTTATCAAAATGATGACATATATAGTAAATAATTTAGGCAAATGTTTTTCAGTTTCCTCTACTTTTCTATTCTTTAAAATGGGGACAACTGGGACATGGTTTGTTGAAAACCTGGGACATATTAGTGTTTTTACAGATATATCTTGGGACATGGGACAAGGAGCCTAAAACTGGGACTGTCACGGTTAAATAGGGACGTCTGGTCACCCTACTTTAAAGTCATCATATCTAATAGCTGACAGGTTCATTAGCTGGGGTTACATAGCATAAGTAAATGCGTGGTAAAAGCATGTTAGCTAAACTTATTTTCAGTTATAGACACTACATGATAGTAGGCTACACAATAGTAGGCTAGGCTACACAGTATATCTTTAAGGCTGCATTTGGAACTTAAAATATTACATTTATACAAATATAGTGTTATTTTTTTAGCAGTTGAATGTGCTACAATTCAGTCAAGTGCCATTAAATTAGTAGTTATCGAGATGTAGTCTACAATGACTCGTGATGAGATAGGCCTATAGCTATTTTATTTTGGTATGCTCTTCCTATTTTTTTCTTTATATTAATATTCCATCCATATGTCAGTGTTGTAATCTGACACTTATTCCTTCAGCTGCTGCTAATGTTCCAGTTCACACTCAGGCATGCGCTGGTTATATTTCTGGACTCTTGTCAAGTATGCTAGTTAGACACCGCGACCAGAGCAGACAGGCTGCAAATTAACCACTGTAACTGACAGACAGACAGCAGGAGATGCCAGAAACCCCCCGATACTATAAAAAAGGATCTACAGAAATCCAGTGGAACAAATGACATTAGATGTGTAGGCAAGTCACATTCCAGTGAGAGACAGATCAAAGTAGTCAGAATTAGTTTTACTTAATTTGAGCTTTGGAGCAATTTATTAGAGAATGATAGAAATCCAACAGAGCCACAGTCTATTTCTGAATTCTAAATGGTCATATCAATAGAGCAGGAATTTGTGATCATATTTTTCAAGTCAGGACAGAAAGACAGACTAATAATAGAGGGTGAGAATTAACTACAGGCAGAAGAAATGACACTTGGTTTGAGTAGGCAATATCAGTGTTCAAGTTATATTATACTGTACTGTATAGTATAATGTATGCGCCTCCCTGCCAGACTGTGGACTTTTCTTATTTCACCATTATGTATCTTATTTCAGGTATGTTAGAGAGTCCGGATTCATGAGCTGGGAAGAAATGAAGACCAAAACCTAACTAAGGAATTCTGAAGATTACATTAAAACATGGATGTAGATGTGGTAAGCTTACCAAATGCATAATTTAACCAAGGCGCACAGGCAAAATTTAGCACACCAACACACTAATTATTGAGCCTTACAAAAGAAGCTGTCTGTCTAGTTAATTTTGATGAGGGAGAATAGTAAGAAAAATCTTAATTTTTTTTTTTATGACAAACATGGCCAGTTGGATATACTGCGATATTTTTTGATGCAATACCAATATTGATACTGTGATATTGATATTGATACTTTGTGATATCATGCATAATAATGGTGCTATAGTGCTGTACTGCTTTCACAGTCCAATGTGGGCCAAAAGTGGTCAATAATTCTTCCAGGGCTGTAGAGGGCAGCATAGCACTTCTAATCACTTCTGCCAATAGTGTGACACAAATGAAAATATTTCCAAATACTTTATAAATAAATATTAAACTGACTGACAGTTGATTTATTATATTTGGAAACAGGACTTGGATTTTTTTTGTTTAACTAAGTCTATAAATTAGTCTATAAATTAGTGATATGTGAATTGATACCAAAGATACTTTCAATACCAATGCATTTAATTCTTTCATGATACCAATATGAAAGTGTTCTGCTGCTTCATAGCATAAATAAGCCATAATATGTAGCACACCTAGCCCTTTATAATTCACAAAAAAACTCAATTAATACAGATAAGATGTTTTTCTTGAAAAATACAGTGATATATTGTATCTTGTGCAATATATTGATAATCGCAATATTGCCATATTGTGATATCTGCATTGTGAGCCATGTATCTCCGATCGTATCATGAGGCACCCTGTGATTTCCAGCCCGAGCTTTCAATTTCTACTTTACAACTAATTGCACTGTACATCATTGAAGCAGATGGTTGGTTAAACTTTGTGTGTAAGTTGTGGTTTGCTGTGCTTCGTGAGTGCAGCTTAACATAAAAATTCAGGGGTAACTGCTTTATCAAATAAAACGGCAAAACATCAAATCACTTGCTAATGTTCTTAGGCAGTGATATATTGTTTATGCTTGACAGGCGGATCGGTGCAGCGTCTGCAGTAATGCGGTTGATGTACCAGTCTGTTGTGGTGAAGAAGGAGCTGAGCCAAAAGGCAAAGCTCTTGATTTACTGGTTGATGTTCCTACTCTCAGCTATGGTCATGAGCTCTGGGTCATGACCGAAAGGACAAGATCTCAGATACAAGCAACCAAAATGAGTTTCCTCTGCAGGGCGGCTGGGCATTCCCTTAGAGGTAGGGTGAGAAGCTCTGTCACCCGGGAGGAGCTCGGAGTAGAGCCGCTGCTCCTCCACATCGAGAGGAGCCAGCTGCGGTGGCTCGGGCATCTGTTCCGGATGGCCCCTGGATGCCTCCCTGGAGAAGTGTTCTGGGTGTGTCCCACTGGGAGGACGCCCTGGGGAAGAGCTAGAACATGCTGGAGGGACTATGTCTCTAGGCTGGCCTGGGATTGCCTTGGGGTTCCTCTAGGGGAGCTGTAGGAAATGTCCAGGGAGAGGGAGGTCTGGACATCCCTGCCTAAACTGCTGCCCCTGCAACCCAGCCCCAGATAAGCAGAAGATGGATGGAGGGATGGATGGATGATTTGTTCAATTGACAACTGTGCTTAACTTTGTCTGTGGTGGTTAAAGATTTTGTGGTTGGGCTTACCTCCTCCAAAAGGAGCCCATATGACCCTCCGTATGGCCTTGACCCAGTCGTCCATGTCACTCTGAGAGTTGGCCATGAGCAGGAAGGATTCATGACTGATGGGTGCCC
The DNA here is from genome assembly GCA_020698575.1 of Bostrychus sinensis. Classification (NCBI taxonomy): domain Eukaryota; kingdom Metazoa; phylum Chordata; class Actinopteri; order Gobiiformes; family Eleotridae; genus Bostrychus; species Bostrychus sinensis. The sequence continues at coordinate 9,771,246 of CM036260.1, read as the reverse complement.
GGTCCTTTTCTCCACTTCCACCTGAACACACACAAGGTACAATTGTTTATTTGTTTATTTGTTTATTTAAAATGGATCCCCATTAGTTACTACCAAAGTAGCAACTAATCTTCCTGGGGTCCATGACATAAAGAAACACCATACAAAATTCAACAATACATACGAAAATTGTCTTAAGCATTTTCACACATTTTAGTTCAGTTAGTTATGTCTTCAGTATGTAAAGTTAGGGCAATTTACATGTTTTTACCACTGATGTAAAATGTAACCACAGTAATAACATAATATAATTTGGTGGTTATTACTTTTTTCTTGACAAAGTCAAAAAGTACTAAAAAAAGTACTAAATGTTTTAAAATCAATCTATTAGGACACAATTTTGCAGTATGGATATTTGCCACTAGATGGCTCTATAGCTTAAGACATATTAAAATCTTTCCTCCTATTTTAAATGCAACTTAAACTGAGCCTAACTTTCATATAAATACTTACATTAAATTCTAGTATAAAAATTTTCTTATTCTGCTTACTGGTGTTAAATGCAGCAATAACAATACAGGACTGAACACAAATATTTTAAGCAGAAAAGTTATTGGTGGAGGTCATTAAAAGAGCTCAATAGGAAACAGTTTCTCCTGTCACACATTTACACCAGTGTAGTGTTGTGTTGCTGCCACAGTCACAGTCAGTGTTGTCACAGTCATTAAGCCCTGAGGAGGAATCCAAATATAAACAGTGGTGCCATAAAGCTAAGTGCCATTGTCACCCGCCTCACAAACTCACACTGACCTGATGAACAACACTGTCAGGCTGCCTTCAGATGTGCTCCACAGTCTGGAAGCCATTAATTAGAGATCAATAAAAGCAATTTGCATCAATCATAGATCTTAGATAGATAGACCATTTTTATAAAAGTTAATAAAGTGGAACAGAAATTTATTTTCGAACCCATTTTTCTTACAACACATCAAACAAAATTTAAAAATTCAGCTAATAAATAAAAACATCTTAATATCCAATAAAAGTTCAAAACCAGTATTTATATTCTCTGTAAGTAGAATACACAACTTTCAACTAGCAAATGCAATTTGAAAGACACATCTCATGAGAACACATAAGTATTCACAAAATTCAGACGCGACCTCTCCTAGACTTGACTTTAAAAAAAAAAAGATAATAATGATTCATGAGATTGCCATATTAATCCTTCAGTGGGATTGCTGTAAACGTAGGTCTGAAAACTTAATACCAGTACCTTAATAGAATCTCTACAATGCAAAAACCTCAAAAATCCTTCCTGTCCAATCATAATTTCTGTATGTTTTTCCAAGATGTTATGGTCAGTTTTGAAACAGAAGACCACAGAGTTTAGTGCATGTGTATGAAACTATATGTACTCATTTATATTTTCTCTCTATTTTACTTCAGTTTAAGAAGCCAATTAAAATGAAAAATGTAGAGACTGTGACATAAAGGAGCTTGGAGCACCCTTATTACCTTTTACTTACACAATACAGATCCATTAGGAGTGAATGGTTAGACCAAAAGCAGTGAGTGGAACCTCCCCAGCCCTGATTAGGCAGATAAATGACCAGTACAAAGATCTCCTTTTGGAGCCAATTAAGATAGCACTTTACACACACACTATTCCACTTGAGTTTTCCTCTCAGCACAAAGTCTCAGTGATGGATTGATTTCTGTTGCTTCAGTCTAGATTGTGACATTTAAGCCCCTCTATAGTGTAAGCTGCTTCCGTTGGGAGTTTGTGGTTATTGAAGATACAGTATACAGTATCTGCAGTCATTATTAAGTAGTAGGGTTCAGGAAATGTCAGACTGGTGTCGCTTTAGAGATTAGGAGGAGAGGCCAGACGATGGGGTTTTCTCAATTACTTGCTTTTGTATGATATTGGAGCCTTTACTTGCTATGTTTGTTGTAACCAATGCAACCCTCCAGAAACAACTGCAGACAGCTAATTATTTCTTGTCAAAATTTTATTAGTGGCCCATGGACAGTTTGTGTTTCTGTTGTCGTCTAATTTTTATTGATGTCTTTTAAAGTTTGATGTCTTGTCAGCAGTTCTATTAAGCCTTTTTCACACATTTCCTGTAATTTTAATCTCATCTGTGCTAATTACTCTGACTTTATTTACATGTGTGAATATGCAAGTAGGGATATGGATAGGAGGTATGCCTCCTTACACCCTTCAGAGAAAATGTGGGAAAAGGATTACATTTTTCTTTACATATTTCAATACTTTAACAATTACAAATTGTTAGTTGTAGTACCACAAGTGGCCACTGATGCAATTATCAAAAACGGTATTTTACCCTTTTTACTCAGGACATTTATTCTCATAATACTGGAAGTACTGTATGTAGATATAGGAATATAACTTGTGTAAAATGTATGTAGTTTTTTCAAATGTATAAGCTCTTTCTGTCCAATGTTGTGTAGAGTTGTCATCAGGCGGATGATGAGCTGATGATAGTACTGTGTGAATTAGTATTGGATTAACTTGTTGTGATCTCTGAGGCCTTTAGTTAGTTAGTTATTAGAGACAGGAAATGGGAGTCAGGAAGTGAGGTTCTGTTATGTTATAAGGTAAACCAATATGTCAGCAGATATTAAAGTTGGATATTAGCAGTTATTAAAATCTACTCATTATCCATCAGTAGTATATATAGAACCTTTCAAATATTACAAAATTACATACAGTTATCTTATTAGTTCCCCATTCAGAATGGTGTGAGTGTTATAATAAATGTCCCAGGAGCAGTTCGAGGAATAAGACATGATAAATGACACATATGTGATCTATAAACATAACACAGCCTGACAAACACTATGTGCGACCTTGTACCAGCCTTGAGAATGCACTGCTATAGGCACAACATGGTCCCAACAAAGTATTTCCAGTGGAAGCGTAAGCCATATCACTGACATTTGGTAATTGATCTGTCAGGCATAGAACAAGCTAAGGAGATTAGAATCTGCAGCATACATACATCCTGGAAGAAACCAAATGGCATTAAATTACTTTTGTTGTTTCATAGCGTTGGATGGACTAAGTAGAGTGAAACTGGCCTGTGATTGCTGGGTTTTAGTTTTCACATAGAAAAAATGCTGAGTGTTGAGTTGTTAACTATAGTTTGTGACTAATGACTAGAAGCACAGATATTGTGCCGAGACCTGGGCTCAAACGGGGTGTTCTAATCTCGTACATACTCTATTAATCAACAACAAAGCCCTTGTTCTAAATCCAACGTTATATCACACAAAGGTAAAGATTCCTCCAAAACGAATCATTTGTTTCATTTCATTTACTGACCCCATGTGGTTAGAGTTAATTGACCCTAGTGGCAATCAAACATAATTGGCGCATTGCTGACCTTTCCTTTAATTGCCATCAATATCAAAAGATTTTGAGCTTATAGACTAACCACTAACCACTAAACCAAACAACAAATAAACAAATCAACCTACCAACAGTAGTTGTTTAATTCAAACAAATTATCTTCTGGTTTGGTCAACCATTCTTATTCCTATTTCAAACGGAAATCCAATATTCCTCAGACATTCAAACTATGTTCTATTAGTGTTATTTTATAAAAGTAGTAAAATGTTACAAATACAGACACTGTTAACTTCATACAATACATAAAAGTTATCAGACTACAAATGCAGGTCAAATGTCTGTCTAGACACAGATTTTTAAACAGCGGCCCCATGGTATCATCCACAAAGAAGTTTCGGTAAGTAGTAAAACCAAAATAAAGTAGGTAAATTATGCAAAAAGTCAAAGTCTAGCCATTATTGTGCGCCCCATCCGTCTGAAAGCTACCCAGACTCTCCTCTTGAGACTGTCCCCATTGAAGCCCTGCTCTTGTAAAAACTCTCCAGCATCTGCTTCCCGTTACCTTGGAGATGCTGTTTCTTCAGCCTGTGGGGCTTGCAGCAGACCGGCCCCATGACTGAGCGGCCGGCCGGGGCAGCGTCTGGGCCTCGTCCCGTGCCACTAAGTCTTTCCACGAACAGCAGGTAGCACCGACGGGCAGCACCGGCCCATGAGGCATACTCGGTGCCAACAAAAGCCGTCAAACTAGTTCCACTTCTTGGCCTTCACTCTTTTACTGTGGCCATTCATTCAGCCTTTTCTTCCCCGTCTTTATTGAGCAGTGCGGGCAGCAGGTCTGTTCCCTCAGCCCCCCGGGGAGAAGCAAATCCCTGAGGAGGACTGGGACAAGACTCTCCCTCTCTGTCCCAGTCTGTCACTGTGTGTGCGCTCAATGGGAATGGGCTGGCTTTCAGTCTTTGCCAAACAAACTTGTACACTCAGGACAGAGCAGACAATGCTAATCGATCCCTGAGATACAGGCAACACACTTCAGACCTTTTCTTACCTCATTTAGCCTCATTATGGCACTCACAGTGGGACAATGTAACTTTTAAGAATCAGCTAAATAGTTTACTTTTATAAGAAATTACTGGTTAGGATCAAACACTACACTACCTCAGGCATTAATTTGTTTTCCCCTAAAGATCACTCAGTCTCAATCTCAAGCAAACAATCAATGTCATGTACAGTTAAAGGAGCAATGCAAATGGATGCACAATAGTGTTGGATTTGTAACGTTTTTTCATTCTACTGGGCCATAGCAACAGAAACATGGAGGTATATGTACACATATTTGGCTGTATTGACTATACAGTCTGTTGCCCCACTAACCCATATTTTGACCACCATACTGTAACCTTTAGTGTCTGGAGTTTATTTTGTGTTGTCTAGTTTATTAACCCTGTAAATGTTCAGCTCTACATGGATCTCCGCATTGCTTTTTTTAAATATACATTTTCAAAATCTAGCTTGACACAATGTCACAATGACATCTAAAATGACTTGACCAACCAAAATGTGGTTCCTCATCTGCCAAATAATGTTCTGAATAAGGAAAAGAAAGTTGAATAAATTTAGTTAAAAATAAATACAATATATAAAAATCAATGGATCAGCACTGATCATGCCTGTTCTGTGCAGTAAATAGTGCATAAATGTGGGCATGTTGCTGCTTCACTGTAGCTGGCTCTAACTATTTGTTCAAACAATGGAATAGCTCAAGCCGTCACGTTTGCACAGGCTCGAGTGAGTGCTGTGTGCTGTTTTTCAGACGGCTTAAGCTGCTATAGCCTTAAGTCAGTCCTTAATTACAAAGCTTATTTTCAGTTGACCAAACACTTGCCCATTTTCACAATGCTCACTTTGAGACACAAGCACATGACAGTACTTTGTTTGGGGCCACTGCCTAAACTGTCAGGAGGTAAGTTTTTAATTACCTTTACTTTAACAAAAGTAAATTTAAAGCTATAACACCCCTGTAGTAAAAAACATAAAAAACATAAAATGCAAACAGAGATGATTTATGTCTCTGACCTTGAGTTGGGTTTTAATTCAATTCTTCAAGGGCGACTTGTTTATTTTTTCAGAAAACAGCCAACATGAATGCCACAATTTGAACCGTAACCTAAGTAAATGATGACAAAGGACATTTTGCATCAACTAACTTCTCTCACCAACTGCTGACTATGGACAGTTTGGACACAGTGCCTGGATAAGGAACAATATAGTCTGTTTACCTTTTTTGATTATATTTAATTCTGTAAATGTGTAATTTTTTTGAAGGCACATCACCTGGGCTTACCCTCTTCACTTTAGACAACCTTAGCTATAGACTACTGTGCCATGCTGGAATAATCTTTGCCTTATTAAACACTGTGTTAATGCTTTGACTTTGATTATTTACCCCAGACACACAGTAGATACATCTCTTATATTGTACTATGGCGTCTTAGAATCGTACAGAAGGTTTTTAGCTTCCTATAGCTGCTATCTATCTTGTATCTTTCTTTTGCAGAAGTGCTGTCTCCTCTATAAACATGGTTAGTGGATTTATCTCCTGTGGCTAAACACACACATACAGTAATGCTGCAGGAGCACACATCGTCAGTCACTGACAGCACCCAGATGAACAGTCTAGCTACTGGGCTCTTTTGGGGACAAGCCTCCTATTACAGTAGACAGTGGAACATTGAAATAGATAGAGAAAGCCCTCAGCTAATGTATCAGCTCTGATTTAAGAAAGCCTGTCCTTCATCTTGGGTCCCTACACCTTATAGTAAAGGTTTTTCTGTCTGGAGTTACAGTGTCTGGAAGCAATCACTGTTGCATTCATTTAACACCTGTCACAGACAGGAAAGAAGGCATATGCTAGTGTCTGGTCCAGAGTGAAAAACAATATTCTACATAACATGGTGTGTAGGACTGTTGAACTACAAGGAATATGTTATCTAAAATGCTTAAATGCTAAAATGCTTAATGCTAAAAATCTGTATTGGATATTAGAAACAAAGATAACATTTCAGACTAAATCTAATATTGCAGTGGATTATGGTTAAATAATGAGTCTTTCTACCAGGAACAGTCATTCTGCACAGACACAACTGAAAACTAGAGCTTGGCTGGGTCCATGGCTCTGGCATTTAGCCTCTTCTCTGAGTGAGTCATGTTAGAAGCTCATTGCATTCACACCCCTCTGCAATGTTGACTGGCCATAAACAAAACACACAGAGGCTCACAAGCCCACTGGCCATTCTAAACACAGAGAGACCTCAGAGCAAATACTGACACAGTGAACTACACTGAGCAGAAAACCATTACTAGCCCTAGATGGCTGTATTTTATCCATCTTTTACTCTAGACTCACAAAGTTTCTGTATATTTGACACAGTGACAAATACATAAAGCTAAACAAAAGTCACAACTGTATTATTGATTGCAGAGAAACTGCTATAGAATATGGGACAAACCAACCAGTGTTTTGCCCCAAACTGAGACTTGGTGAAGTAACACATGAAGCATGACATCCCCTTAAGTGTCCAGAGATATACAGCCCACAGCTGCTGCGAATGATGGAAAGCCCATTTGGATTCTATTTATTTTATTTTCCCTTGTGTGGAAATTGCTTTTTCACACTCCACAAGTCAGAAACGCTGGGGTGAGCATGTTGCACAAGACCAGTTATCTTCACTACATTCAAAGAGAACAGTAGAACCTACTTAAAATATTTATCATTGTAGCAAGCAATTTCATTATGTTTATCAAAGTTAAGTAGCATTAATCTGCTGTGAGCCAGTGAAGTTTGTGATTTTAGGTTGCACAAACCCATAAAATTACTTTATTTATATTATTTGCAGTGATTACAAGGCATTTAATTACTGTATATTTATCAGTATTTAGATATCAACTTACTACCTTTAGCTTGTGATTTAAAGTTTTCTAATCCCAAAAAATTACTTTACACAAATACAAAATACATTATTTATTAAAATGATTTGTGCTGTTAACAAGCAACTTGATTATGTTTGTCAACATTTAGAAAAATTGTATTAGACTGCTTGTATTAAGCCTTTGAAGTAAGTGTTTTTTTTTTAAGCCCTAACCCTTAAAATTACTTTACTGTTTTAAATGACTTACTATTTATTTATGTTAGTTACAAGCATATGTTCATCATTATAACAATAACAATATGTGACTTCCTTTTGCTTTGAAGAATGTAATATGAAGTTGGTTAAACCGGCATTCACAGGTAAACTTGGTTAACAGTGCTCTCTGCTGCACGAACACAGAATAGCACTTAAGGGATATGTGATTTAAGGTAAGATTTAATGCACTGGGACAGCACATTTCTAATCAGCATTGACTACATCTCATAAGACCAGTGGGAATTCTCTGTGACAGTTATTCATGTGCAAACATGAATATCCCCTCCATATTCACAAGAAAGTCGGTTAAGTATGTCCTTGGATTTGTGTCGAAATCCATTGTGTTTCAAATGCATAAAATAAATAAAATTTGCCTGCAGCCAGAATTTGAATTTGAAAGACAAGAAGTACTTTGTTTTCTGGAATATGGGAAAATCATTGCGTTTTAATGATAAAAATTTTAATTTTCTCACAGTTAGTGGCTCTATTTGAGTTGCATAGAATACACATCAAACAGCATTAATAACCTTGCTTTGTGACATATTAAAGCACAGAGGACTGTACTATATCACTATTGTGATCATTGGACAGTGTAAATCATTTATTTAAAATAAAGAGATACTAATACAGTACATTAATACAATTTTATCTTACTAATCAGTCATACCTGTAAAAAACAGAATAAGCATGATTTCAGAATAGAAATCCTTTGGAAGGCTTTTGTTTAATCTGAAGATATCCCAGTGCCTATTACACTTAATAATTAAATTAATACCAATTAGCCTTGTAAACACTCAATGATACAGCCCCCAGAGTAAAAGAAATAATTACTGCTGAAGTATTTTTATTACAAAATTGTTTGCTGTCTAGCTCTACTTCCCCTCATTCAGCACCAGTAGTCTACATTATGTATTTTTTTATGTAAATTCGTAAGTATATTATTATATTATTTTATATTTATGTTTATCTAACTAGGACTGCATGGTGAGGATATTTAATAACAGTAACACTTGTCATAGAAAAAAGGTTTTATTGAACTGGGGTTTTATAAATCAATAAAAAGAACTACATCAGCTTCCACTTGTAATTTTGAAATTCGTTTTTACCTATTTACTCATGCCACAATGAGATTAATAGCTTGGTCAACTGCCATATAAAACAAAGTTCTTTGCAATGTGGATGGTTTGTGATATATTGTGTAGGCTTATAGTTTGAGAAAAGCTTTATTTCTGATCAGTCTAAGCTGCAAATGCTATGTTATCCACAATGACACACTGCATGTGTCAGAATTGTGCTTTTGTCACCTCTGAAACAACTCAGTGCCATAAGTGTTGACAGATGAGCTTTGAACCATGCTAATCTCATACACTCCATGTCACTATCACACAGTATGTCAGTCGGACATTACACCCATCATCACAACAGGCCTCTTCTGCTATGACATCTATTTATACCTTGTACATGAAACAGGTGTGATAAAGATGTTTGATCTACAGTTAGGTTCATAAGTATTTGGACACTGACACAAGTTATTTTAGCTGTTAACTAAAACATATTCAAAATACAGTTATATAATTAATATGTGCTTAAAATGTAGACTCTATAATCTGAGAGTATTCACATCCAAACAGGAGAAAGGGTTTAGGAATTACAGCTCTTTAATGTGTAGCCGCCTCTTTTTCAGGGGCTCAAAGGTAATTGGACAAATGAACATAACCATAAATAAATGTTCATTTTTAATACTTTGTTAAATACCCTATGCTGGCGATGTCTGCCTGAAGTCTGGAGCTCAAGGACATCACCAAACACTGGCTTTGCTCCTTTGTGATGCTCTACCAGGCCTTTACTGCAGCTGTCTTCAGTCGTTGCTTGCTTGTGGGACTTAAGTTTTGTCTTAAACAAGTGAAATGCAGCTTGATCAGGCTGAGATCTGATGATAGACTTGGCCATTACAAAGTATTCCACTTCTTTGCCTTGAAAAACTCCTGTGTTGCTTTTGCAGTATGTTTTGGGTCACTGTCCATCTGTGCCGTGAAGCAACGTTTATCAACTTTGTGGCTTTTGTCTGAATCTGAGCAGAAAGTATATCCCTATACACTTCAGAATTCATCCAGCTGTTCCTGTCTTCTGTCTCATCATCAGTAAACACCAGTGACCCTGTGCCATTGGAATTTATGGACGCTCATGCATCACCTGCTCCACCATGTTTAACAGAAGATGAAGTGTGCTTTGGATCATGAGCTGTTCCAAGCCTTCTCCAGACTTTTCTCTGCCCTTCATTCTGGTACAGCTTGGTCTGAGTCTCATCTGTTCAAAGAATGCTGATTCATACCTGGTCTGGCTTCTTTAGGTGTTTTTGGCCAAGTCTAATGTGGTCTTTCTGTTGTTGAGGCTGATGAATGGTCTGCTCCTTGTGGTTAACCATCTGTATTTTCTCTCATGAAGTCTTCTCATTATAGTGGACCTAGACACTTATAGACCTACTTCCTGGAGAGTGTTCTACTCTAAGGTGGATGTTGTGAAGGTTTTCCACCATTTTTTTTAATCCAGCCTAAGAATAGACTGGTTCAATTCCAACTGAGATACTGTATGTTGTGATTTCACAGAAACAGCTTTCAAATACAAATGTAACACCTGGAATCAAGTCCAGACCTTTTACCTGCTCAGTTTATGATGGATTAATGAAGGAAATAGCCCATGCAGCTCAAGAAATAGCTTTTTAAGCATCTGTCCAAATACTTTTGAGCTGCTGAAAAAGAGGCTGCTACACATTAAAGAGCTGTAATGCCTAAACCTTTTGTCCAATTTGGATGTGAAGAAGATAAGGGGAAACATTTGAAAACTCACCTGGTACAATCTCAAAAAGGTGTCTTCCTGGTTCATCTGGATTGGCTGTCATTTCATTCACCTGGCAGCCTTGGAGTGGTATACATCCCTAAATTAAAAATAAAACCATTAGGAAATATCTTCCATTTTTGTCCAAAGTAGGTTCTTATCTAAATATAACCTTACTTTTATTTTTTTGCTGCATAACTTCCCTGACAAGGATTCATTAGTTGTAGCATCTCTCTGGATTCATGAAGCTATAGCTCCAAAATTACATTTTTATTAAACTTTTTATTCAGCTATAAAGTAGTTATTTTAAAGATGGAGAAATTCACTGCCCTTGTGTTTTGGCCATTAACTTTGGTTAATGATATCATTGACTCAGATTATGTTAAACAAGGTCTGAGCTAGCATGCTAATCAGGATTTTAGAAGATATGTGAAGTGAATGCACAGTTGTCAAATTGGCTAATATTGTATCACACAATAGTAGATTTTTTTTCCTGGGCCCACACCTTACCTGGAAATTTAATCAATACCCAACCATTATTTGCTGACTTTTCTTTGTAACAGACTAACAAACCAACCAATGCCAGCAAACACAGAAAATGTACTTATTTTCCTGTACACTATTATTCCAGTTTGCTGCAATTTATCATACATTTCTTTCCTTTCCTTCTTTGTTTTCTCTCAATGTGTTACCTCACTCTTACCCTCTTGAACATTTTAAGCATCACCTCTTGACATACAAAACAGACTGTCACAGATTATCCAAATACATTATCCAGATCAATACCCATTTGGTCCTGAGAACTGAGGCCAGGCCGGCTCTGAAGCCATGCCAGCATTGGTGGTTCAGCTCTTGTTAAATGGCACTCTGGCACCCTCCATCAAACAGAGATGAGCCTGCCAAATCGCCCTGACCTGAGGGCCCAGCCGTCGCCAGCATTAGTCACCATGGAAACAAATGGAGGGGAGCTGCGGAGAGCACAAGGGCAGGGCAGGAACCATTGGGGGGAGAACTCCCAGGGGTGCTGTGTGCTTGGAATAACAGGAGTAGCTGGTTGGAGTTGAATGAATGGGGAAAGGCAACATGTAAAGCGAGAAAGATATCAAACAGAGGCTAAAAGTACAAAACATATGTTTTAAAAAATAATGTAAGTGTGCCCACATGTTTGAAGTTAAATGTAATTAAACCTTGGATTTTGTTGCTAAGAATTAATCTTGCTCATGGCTAGCGATGCATGTGTTTCACCAGACGTGGACACACCCAGTTTAACCTGATTTACCAATCAACTTCATCAGTGCCATAAATAACCTGCTCCAGAACACTGACTTTAGCAACATGTTTTGTCATTCTCCTCTGTTGATTAGGATTGTTTATGTTGCAGCAAAATAACATTTAAAAATATAGAGTTTTGTATATTATAGAGAGTATATATAGAGTTTTTGTATATTTCTGCTTCAACAGCTGTCTTCTCTGTACTGTCTGGGTGAACTAGCACCTGTTACCCACAAGACAATCAGACACAATCCTTTTCCCTTTCAGTTATTATTTTCCAGTTTTACAGAAATGTATAAAAGTACTGTGTAATCCATATGATACAAAGTGTCATGGATATAGCACCTGTCAACTGAACAGATGGAGCAGCAGTAGCTCAGTTGTATAATAGTAGCTATATAAATCCAGTTTATTATTATGATACAGTAGTTAAATGTTGAATAGCAAGCACAGTTATTTGATAACATTGTACAGTATTATTCACAATGTGTACTGTTTGCTTTCTAACTAAATGCACTGCACAGTGTTACGCAGCAGTTGACATATTGACAGTGGTATTTAGTTTGACCAGCAACCAATTCATTCTCTTTTAGTTAAATAAAAAATGTCTGACAAGATTTTGACACATTTCACAGAGATAATTTTATGTCTGTCCAGGCTCTTTAATATAATTTGTGTATGTACATTGTAAGTCGAGACTTCCTACATCTTTAGCTATGTAGCAAATACAAAAAGGTCTGCTTGCCCTTTGTTTTGCATAACCTATTAATTACCTGCATTAGAAGCCAGCCTTTAAGTGACGTGGATGATACTGCAAACAATTTAATTCACAAAGTTTACTGTCATATGGTTTCAACATTTTCTTAAATTTTTTGGAGACATTAGGTTGTGAAGATAAAAAATTACAGTTTTCTTGTTAAACATCTGCACAAATCCAATGTACTGTAGGAGTTGCCTCAAGGGACAAGTGCTTGAGTAGCGCCTATCGTCTGTAGTGTACACTAAGTCATCTACTTTTCAATTCTGTATAGATCCTGCAGCGGTATTACCTTTCCTTCCACCAATTATCACATCCCTCATCATGGTCAGGGAGGTGGTCTTTCTCCCTGAAAACCCCCCATCGCTCCTTTGCTCTTATTTCCTATCGATTAGAAGATGAGAGGCAAAAAAAGGGCCAGAATGACACTTTCTTGCGCACACTCCAAGGGGGAGGATGTGTGTATGTGGTGGTGAATTTTCAGCCATGTGTGTAATTTGAATGCACTGGGGGATGCAAATCTATAGAGGCTGGATATGTATTGGCAAGCAGTGATTGAAGGCAGTCTGTCAAAGCTCTGACTCATTTGGACGGCAGTGATGGGGGACGTCTGCTGTGTATGTTAAACCAAGTGAAGAGTGAGCGAATCAATACAAGTGTTAGGCCAAGAATTTAAAGAGATGATTATTATGGTGCACCAAAGGCCATGTCTTGTTTGGGGTGGGGAAGGGTGGTAAGGGGGGACGTGAGCCCACCCCTGCTTTCTTTTGTTGTTGGATTACATCATGGCATCATGTTACAGCTATGTAAGCCTGTCAGCCACGCTCATCCTAATACATTTATATGACATTGCTCGGAGGAAGCAATGGCATTGATTCCGGCTAATGTAATTGTGATAAGTTACTAATGGAGTGTGTCATATACCATTATTTGTACTAATGCTCCAAAATGAGATGGGATTTTTCCTCCCATTGTGCTGAGTCATCATCACTAAAGGGTACTGACGGCAATAAAGAATGACACATGGTCTAAAAGTAGGCTCAGAGAGATAGTCATTATGGTGGTGTTGGCATAATTAAAAATAAAAGTCACCAACCAAACTGTAAATAAAATTACTTGAGGCCATTTTCCTGTTAGAATAATGACTATGTTGCTTTGGTAATGTTTTTTTTTTAAAAGTGAAATCATATTCTACATTTTGTAATACACTGCTGACTGGTTACTATTTTACCGTTGCTTATGTCACCATACTGTACAGTGGCATGATAAAAGAGGTTGCATCCGTAGCTCTCTTCTATCAAACTTAGCTGTATTAGCTGTATTACAAACTCCAAAGGTTTATAGCCTGTGAGCTGTAAAAAATAGTGGACCACAATAAATGTATGCAGGAGTGTGGATTACTTCCATAAAACATGGCTTCCACTGACTTCATTCATTAAGGATGTGGTACTTTAATGCAAAAATCCATTATTCCTTTACATTGTGATAAATAGTAAGCTAATAGGCTGTTAGCTAACTCCTGCTAGCTGTAATGACAATGATTCATTTAATCATCTTCTGCAGCTTATTTGAGGTTGCTAGGTTGTGCTCTCGTCCTATTACACATATCTGTTATTTGACAGAATAATTGAAAGTTTGTTATAATGCTGTCCTTCGCTTTTTTTTTTTTTTACTTTTTCCCCATTCTTTTTCAATTTACACTTTAGTACATCATTCATTTTATAGGCTACAGAGCACCAAAAAAGGCCTTCCATAGATTTCACTCTAGGCTATGTTCACTGGGCTACATATCAAGATACACCTATACAGAAGTATAGGTCACCTTCTTAAAACCTGGCTTCCATTGATTAGCATGCCTAATGCTACTTTTAAGCTCAGTGACTTTATAATAATTAATGTCCAGAAAGCTGTTTTTTTTTTGTTTTTTTGTATGGAAAGAGAATTGCGACTTCTCTGGTTAAGGTCTTTCCAATGAGAGACCTTCTACCTACAATGCTAACAATATTACCTGTTGTGTTATAATAGACTGACTCATTTTTTGTACCCATTTTGGCTTTTACTTCCCCATTTACTACACCTTTGATTCATTTCAATGTCTAGTTAGTAAATCAAAGCAGCTTACATGCTAAAAATGTGACCTTGACTTGATTGTACAAGTAACAAATAAGACACAAGACATAAATTTCTTACTTGTGGTTTGGTCTCCTCCTCGTCCTTGTAGAAATACAGCTGGTCGGATCGCAGCACGAACCACCTCAGTTGCCAGTTCTTCATGATGCTGCGCTGCTTCTTGAGCCAGCCGGCCTTGAGCGCCCCCTCCTGGAGGCCTGGAGAGCCCGGGCGACATGGGCCTCGTGACACCTCGCCCATCACCATGCTCTTGGACCTGGCTGTAAGAAACACATACACATACATTCTTCATTATAACATATATTATGAGACAGAGCTGGCACTGAAACAGAAACTTTTATATTACTGTAGTGTCAGCAACCATTGATTTAGGGTTGACAAGTGGTGTAGACCAAACAGCCAGTGGATGCCTTCCTAACCTAACCACCTATACTATACCTGCTATCCAGGCATGTAATTGGCCACAGCTTTTGGTATTTGGTATATCTATTATAACATATTTGCAACAAAAAGTTTAAAAAGCAGTCATCTGGACTTTGTTTTTAAGTTGTTGTTAGAAGAAGGAGTAAGAGAAATGAGAGAGTTCTGCAGTATGCCTCCACCTGAAGGCCACAAAACTCATTTGAGGACAATGAGGTTCAAATGTTAACCAGAGAGAAAGGATGGTTTGAGCAAGGAGACAAAGAAGCAATCTTTCAAAAAAAATAACAAGCTGACAAGGCCCAGGAGGGTTAACCACTGTCCCCCTCACTCCAGCTGAGGACAAAGTACACCTAACGACCCAAAACCACTCGGGCTCTTTCACTGTCTATTTAGTCTCCTGAACCAATAGAATTTAGTTTCAGGTCTAAAACTCCTCCTTCCTAAGAGCATATAAACTCTCTTACCAGATCAATTTCAGAATTGAGAAATCTTCTTGGATAAGAGGCGAAACATATTCAACTATAAAAACAAAGTCCAGATGACTGCTTTTTCAACCTTTTGTTGCTGTTGCCGTTGCTGCAATCACTTGTAATGTTTATTTCATTTATTTATTTATCCCATGTTTTTGTATTTAGTGTGTAATGGCTCTAAGCTTTTGGGTGTAATTGAAAGCTTTTTCTTCAGTCTGTCTGCAAACAGATGCTAAGCTCTTCAATTCAGTATGCCTGCCTTTTGATAAAGAGGCACCGGGAGCAGCACAGCCATCAGGCACGAATTATAACAAGTAGAATAAAGACTAGAGAAAACACACACACGTCTACACATAGCCTTAGGTGACAGGGAAACCCCCGCTTCCATTTTGGAGGTCCTTGGGAGAGCCCCATTGTGTGTTGCTGGAAGCCAACAGAATAGCAGAGGCTTTTGAGCTGCCATAATAGGACCACATGGGACTGACTAACTCCACTGTGTGTGTGTAACCTGAGCTCAGTCAAGGACACTTTTAACAGAAGCAGCTAAATAGTCTCAGTGTGAGCGGTTCAGCCTGTCCTTGTGTGACAGCGGCCTCGAGAAATACATGGAGAAGTGTTAAAAATGGGCTTCAGGGGCAATAGGGGCTGGGGTGTACCCTTTTAGCTGTGTCTGTGCTTTGTGTCTCCACAGTTTGTCTTCCACATCTAAGCCCTGTATTTAATACTCACCCAGGAAGCGGTAGTGTATTAGCTTGGATAATTAAACCATATGAATAATTAATTTATTTCAAGTTAAAGTGTAACTACTTAACAGTCGCCCTCAGGAGCACTATAATTACAGTGGGGTGTCATACTACCCCTCTCTGGGCACTGGGCACACCCGCAAGGAATGGCACAGATTATCCTTTCACTTAGGAGTAATAATGAACAGCTTTACAGGCTTTATATGTGGCAATATAAAGATCTATATGACGGCCCGCAACATTTGAACCTTGGCCGTCATGGAAAGAAGTCTCCCTTAAGTTGCGCACTGTGCCAGAATTGAATTAGTTCAAATGTTTATTTTATTATTTTATCATATTTTATAGCATATGATAAGCTTAATGAAATGTAGAGCTTGGTTTTATGTGTAGACAGGAATTTATCAAATATGTGGAAAAAAGGTTTCCCTAGGCAGAATAAATTTGAACTTTTTGCACGTGGTCATCTTAATACATGCAAAAAGATTGATGTTGCTTTTTTCTCAGATCATGATGAATTACTCTGTACTATTCAAACATAGCAAAAAGAATTAAGAAACCTCTAACGTTAAGATATATGCAGAAAATCCTACCGGCCAAACTGGCTAATGAGACTAAAAGTGCTACTAACTAAAATGGAACTCTACCAGCATTTGACCGGTTGGCTAGTGCTAATGTCAAGCCCTGATTAACACAATACTTTGTTACCTGTATTTGAGGAATCTAAAGAAGTCAAGGAAACACTGTTAAAAAAAGACAACCACATACCATTTTTTTCACATTATAAGGCACAACGGATTATAAGGCGCACCTTCAGTGAATGGCCTGTTTTCATATATAGGGTGCACCGCATTATAAGGCGCATAGAATAGAAGCTACTGTAGTGGCTGGGGTTGCGTTATGCATCCACTAGATGGAGCTGCGCTAAAGGGAATGTCAATAAAACAGTCAGATAAGTCAGTCAGTCAAACTTTATTAATAGAATACAAACCAGCGTCCTTACAACTCCATTCACAAAACAAGTTAGTGCATTCACAATACGGTACCGTACATACCAGTAGCTCTTATTTGCACCGCCCTCGTTGAAAACAATGTATTTCCAACTCCATTTGTCACAGTTCAAAGCTACATGAACAGCGTTCGAGCGCTCAGTTTTTTGTCCCCTCAGTGTCGCAACTCTTCTACTAGATGGAGCAAAGGCCGCGCCTCCTTGTTCTTTTGCAGCAGGATCCATAAACATGCCTATGGCACACATGAACAGCTGGGACTGGAATTCCCCTTTACCGTTTTTACCGCTGTCACTTCGGCGACGCCCCATGAATACGGTAGCCATAATTAACCAACACTGATCCATATATGAGGCGCATCGGATTATAAGGCGCACTGCCGGTTTTTGAGAAAATTAAAGGCTTTTAGGTGCGCCTTATAGTGCGGAAAATACCATAGTAGTATATCTTAATGGCATGTAGACTCCACATGTCAGAGCTTAAGGCCAGTGTCTTTTGTTGTCATCAGAGCCCACATGCTGGGACTGCTCTGTTATAGCACAATGGCTCAAGGTCTCCAGCATAAATGTCAGATATGATTTTAGCACCGATAAAATGGGCCTGGTGGTATTCTGGCAATGGTATTTCATGATCATGTATAATTTATAGAAATCAACAGAGTAGACAGCCCCCTGCTGTTGTGTGTTATGCACCTCACTAACAGAAATGATCAATGCTCAGATGTGTTTGGGGATGGGGGGTGGATGAATGGGGAGGAGGAAGAAAATCAATTTTTATTGTGTTTTATGGTCTTATATCTCTGTTGTTTGCATTTCACATCAAGGACAGAGCGAGTGCGGTTTGATTTAGTGTTTTCTTGTCATGTTTGAAAGCTTGTCAAGACAGAAAGTGGCAAATATATCACCTTTTTTCCTTTTGAAAAAATGTTTAGTGGTTGTATGGATACATTAGAAAATAGTTTAATGCTTCACTCTGGTGGTGAAAGACCATAAACAAAACTATAAACTAAAATAGATTAGAATTTAGTTTCTGAGTTTCCAGCTTGATAACATAAGTAGTTGCTGTCCACAGTTGGTTGGTAACATTAGTAGTACCATATTTCATGCTTAATAACAACATTTGCAAAATATAAATTGAGTGTTGAGTCATGATTTAGCTGAAGTGATACAGTTACATGGTTAGAAGTACCCTGTAAAATGGTACAGAATTATGCACAAAAAATTCTCACAAAAAAAATCCTTTCCTGGAAGTCTTTTGAAAATCCGCTACTAACATTTTGAGATGTTGCTAGCAGACAAAGACGGCCCTATCTCGCAATAGTAAAGAATCCTGTAAAAAATGTTTTGATTCAGACAGTGATTCAGATGTGCACGAAAAACATATATTACGTACGTATAATTTTTGTCCCAGTACTAGCCTTTTCTGACAAAATCTAACCGCAACCTTTTCAGTTACGTTGCTAACAGATAAACAAATAACAAATTTGCCCAAACCAATGTGGGCAAAAACATAAAACATAACCCTTGAGAACAAAAATACATAATAATTGTGCAGTATTACTCCACTATTTTAACAAACAAAAATGTCTTACTTCTATTATTGCATGCGGCATGCCCTATTATACTGTATTGCACAGTCCATAACAAAGTAACAAGTATTTACTGGAAAATTGTATGCTGCTTTCTTATCAAAACTACACAGTATAGTATTTGTGGTATAATATAAACCTGTGTTACACATCACTCTTGTCTTGGCTGTTGATCTTTTATTGACAGCTATTCTGACACTCAACTTTTTTTTTTTTCAGTAGCCTGATTAGTTATTGTTTAAAGCCGACAATGAAACCCAAACAGCCCACACCTTCTCCTGTTTTGCTAATTCTTTCTCAGATTCGCTCTGCTCAATATATTCAGCCAGCTCATTATTGAGACCACATGGCCACACACAAGCTCAGTCAAAAGCCATTCCCAGTGAATACCTTCCACTTCATTTTGTTCATTAAATTAGGTCTGGGATTGAGCACACATTTACATTGACAATGTAATTTCATTGGCAATATCCCATTATAAATATTTAAATAAGCATTAGGGTGGACTTTCTTATGGACTACCTTTTTTACAGTCATTTATTCAAAACAAATTGATATTTTGCACATTATAGAATAGTAGTATAGTAATTATATAAAGAATTATATACATTAGCTCTTCTTTGTTTTCTGATTTTTAGCAAATCATCTGCATCTTAATGTGCAATCATTTGCATATTGATTTGGCATGGGTTTTACACCATATGCTCTTTTTGACTTAAATCTCTGCATTTATCTAGGGTTGGAACTGGCACAAAGAGTACACTGGCTTGTGACTCATTGTGGCTGGCTAGATTATATAGCGTAGCTGTCAGAAAGCAATTTGGGGCAACAAACAAAATGTATTTTGTATTATTGTACAAAGCCATTATGGACTGGAGCATGTTGCCAGACCTTTTAGATTGTTTTGGTTTTCAGAGGTTGAAAGTAAGCCAACAGGAAAAACAGCAGTAATTAATGGATATAGCCTCAGGTGTCTGACAGATAATAAACCATGACCTTGAATAGACTGAGCAAAACAACAATGGTCGCCACAGGTAGCCATTATCAGACAAACAAGATCATTAATGCAACTATATTTATCTCTTATTTGCTTTCTCTCCTTCACATGACAAATTCTAACCCCCATAAGACAATGTTTTCTTGTCTGTCATAAACATAATTCTGTAGATTTCAGCAACAAAAATAGCAGTAACTAATGGCCAACCTTAACATCTGCACTATACTCCAATTCCTACTGGTGTTAAATTTCAAAGCAGATTTGTGCTGTTTGGCTATAAATTATTGTGATGATTTTGGGATATTGTTTTCATGTAGCATCCATTATACATTTTTTGCTATTCTGTCTAAAGACTTTGGCTAGTCGCTGTTAGAGTGGGAATTGCATACAGTAGCTCTGAAAACAACCAACCAAAAGTACCAACATTTTTGGAATAAACTGAAAAAACACAGCATGAAAAACTCAAAACACATCCTTGCATGAAGCCCATCCCATTTTAATTAAACAATCTTCCGAGCCAGCATAAGCATATCAAGCTGCTGACTCCTTCTACATGACATATAGATTATAAACTTGTGACCAGGTGCCTATACCATGAATCTTTATATTGCATCTTGGTGACCTCTCATTTCTGAGTGATGCCAAAGATGATTACAGACTGTGAACACAGCGAGTCCATCTCTCATCTGACTGTCAGAGTTATGAATGAACCCATAAAGCCCTAACAGGAGTAGTTCTATCACAGCTGACCTTCCCTCTCCTCTTGTCTCAGGTCCCTTGTGTTTCCTTTGCCTGCAGAAGCCAGTGTCACATCAGTCTGGCTCACTCTCTAATGGAACATGTTCTCTAGGATGATTCATGCTTGAGTCATAACTGATTGTGTTGAGTTTTTGTGTGTTTATGCCCCAAACACTGCTGCACACTGAACTGTGCCAATTTGGATTCTGTGCACAGTGATTCAGTCCTTCCCTGGGCTGGGTGGAGCTGCAGTGTGGCCACTGGCACTAGTTAACTAGATACTTTTGTCAACTAATTTACTTATTTACATTTTTTAAGAGTACATTTTCTCACACTTACTTTATGCGTATATTTTTAAATTCTGCAAATGAGTAAAAAGCATGTTATGTTACTAACCTTAGAACGACAAGAGGATTTGATTGACTACAGCAAATAGTAGTAGTAGCAGAAGCAGTAGTAGCAGCTGTAGTAGTAGTAGTTGTAATGTAATGATTTTGGTGAATACTTTTACTTGAGTAATATTGGTTTGAATTAACAGTACTTTTACTTGAGTATTGATTTGGGGTGTAATGATATATTTTGCAATGATACAACACGTATCATTTGGCATTGTGTTAATACGGTTTAAGAACAATATTTGCTGATTTAGAACTGTTACAATTTGGTACGATTCAACATCTTAATACTGATACAGTCAATACAGTAACTTTTTGCCAAAATGATAAAAGTAAACTCTCAAATATAGCACAGCAGATCTGGTTAGTATTATCCTGCAGCCAGAATGCAAAACCAAGATGAAAATAACCTTTTCTTTCTCAAAAGTTCAAAAACTAGATGCATCTGGTTTGAAATGTAACACACAAATCACTAATGTCATTTTTTCTGTGTATGTTAGAGATGAGAAAAATATATATTTTTTTGTTTCTTTAAAAAGATTCTGAATCGATTCAGAAAAGCTAATTGGAATTTTTTAACTACAAATTATTAAAGTAGGCTATGTCCAATACAAATCCTATGCTACTGGTTTGCCAAGAGTCAGCCCTGGCAAATGCTAACAGAACAACACTGCAACATGTCAGTTAACAGTTCTCTAGTTTTGTTTTTTGGAGTAGAAGGTGTTTAAAATCATATTTCAGATTAAATTGCATTATTGTTGAAGAATTAATGCTATCATGAATCAGAAAGGTGTCTGATGCATTGATGAATCGAAATCAAATCAAATCATGAGATGCCTTAAGATTCCCTCCCTTAGTGTATGTCGGTATTGTATCGATATAAACTTCCTGTAATCTGATAGAATTCAATGTAGTGGAATCATAGGGGGAAGAAATTGATCCATCAATATGACTGTATCATTACACACCTAGATAATGAATACTTTGCTTTTTAGACAACTTGACTCCAAAACAGAAGGAAGCTGCTGTACTGTAATAGTCTACTCTTTGCATAATTACTGCTGTTCACTGAAATGGAGAGGATAATTGTGGCTCATACATTTACAGTAGACAGAAGCCACTGTACTGTATGCAGTGGTGTACATGTTTTCACAGTGACATACCCCTCTGATAATTTATGTAGATTGGCCCATGTGTCACGTTATTCATGGTCAGAGATGAATAATTCTGAATATCCAAGAATAACAGATGGGCTGGTGCCTCATCATAGCACAGTGTTCTTTGTGAGTCTGGGCGTGTTTGTGGAAGGGCTCAGGAGAGAAGGCTAATGACGGGTAACAAAGGTACACCGGCAAAATTGATTACATGTCAAACATTGGGAAAATTTTTGTTAGCATAGTAGCTAGACAATTCTATTAACATTACAGCTGTTTTGGTTTAGATCTTATATGGACACATCTTTAACTAGAAGAAGAATTTGACATCCACAAAGGCATCATTATCATTAGTAAAGTGACCCCTTGTGACTGTGGTTAGTATCTTAGAATATAAAGGACAAATTTGGTCCTATCTTGCAAGGGTCCATAACCCTTAACAACATTCCTGGATCCAGGCAGTGTTTCAGATCCATCAGAACTAATCATTTGTTGTAATCTTACCATTACTTGTTGAGTTATGAAGCTATTGCATAAATTCAATGAGGAAGTCTGGTCTCTCTTCCCACTCTATGTCCTCTCAGCTGACTCCCTTTCTCAATTAATAATAATTATCTACAAATCCCATCATTTCTGCGAAGGATTTCTCTATCATGAAGAATCTGCCTGCATGGTACCAGATGTTGGATTTATTTGAGGAGTGGGCTAAATTACGCAGTACTTCTCAGTGCAGCTGAAAGGACTTACAATCAGTCTGAATTCCAATATGGTACTATATGCTTCAGGACTAATGCTATTTAAAAAAACAACATACAGCCAGTCAGTGACACATAGCAATGCCTAATCAACCACATTTTAAATAAGCAATCATAATGAATGTTTATAGTTGATTTAGGTGGAAATAGGGTTGGAATGGGAGGGGTTCTGGACCCATTTCACTTTGTTAAGAAATAGCGTTCGTACAGTCATGGAAAACCTACAAAAGTCATGGAATTTTAAAATGCAATTTTCAGGCCCTGGAAAAGTTTTGGAATTGTATATTTTGGTGTAAAGTTTTGGAAATGTTTTGTAAATGTAAACAGTCTGAGTAACATTGGGCCACTCTGAGTTAAACCTGCACCAGCGTGAATACAGTAACTGTTCTCACTGCCGGAAAAAGTGACCAATACCTATTTTTTTGTCAGAATATTTGAACTAAATAATTTGTTTCACTGGTCTTTGGCTCTTTTGATTTTGGTAGTGCGTTAAAACAGCATAGATGATTAGTTTATATCAAATATAGCATAATTATCTTTTATTCACTGGTGTATAAGTTATAAATCAGTAAAATTAGTGCAATAATATATTTCTGGGGGAAGAGCCCCAAAGGATTTTTTTTTTTCTTCAACTACTTCAACAACTGGTTAAATTCCAAATTTAACAAATGAAATTAGGGCTCCACAATATATCACTTTATTATAAATTATCGTTATCGCAATATGAGCAAACGCAATATCTGTATCGCAAGAATCTAAATATATCACAATAACCCTATGGTCTTCCATCTGACAGAGATTTACACTGAAGAATCATTTTTTACCAGAGCCTTAAAAGAACATGTGTTGTGACTAAGTAAAAATGTTTAAACAGTCCAGTTTTAGTGCTAATTTAATTAATTTAGTCACAGCTTAGCCTTGTTTTATTCCTGGTTTAGTCTGTGTTAAGTTTTGATTTTGTCGGTGTTTTGACATGGAAATACAGGAACTTACAGTTTTGTGAAATGTAGTGAATTTAACTTACTATGTTCAAAAAGTAGGCTCTAATTTAAAATATCGCAATAATATTGTTATCACAATTTTCAACATAGTTATTGTATATCATGTTTTCTCCATATCGTGCAACCCTAAATGAAATTGCAGCAAAATTATGTTTCTAATGCACCACATTGCCACATTGGACATTTTGAATACTATTTAAACACGTGTAAGTCATTTTTCAGGTCTTGGAAATTTAGTTTTGGAAAAGTCATGGAAAAGTCATGGAAAATTCTTAGCAAAAAAGTGTATGAACCCTGAAGAAAGTTTGGTGTATGCAACATAGTCTATGCTTTGGATAAATAAATAAATGTCCAATCTGAGTTATCTAAGTTAGAACCAGCAAAAGATTCCGACTCAGCCGAGTGTCTAAAGATAGAACCAGTTTTAATTTGAACAAATGACTGTCTGCAGTCTAAAGTCATAACACAAGTGGTACGAGACATGAATGCACATTTGGTGCTACACACACCCCGTCCTGTATATATGTTCCTATGACGTGGCCTAATCCAATCTGGAGCCATAGATTTATCATAAGCAGGAAATGCTTGTCTGCTTCTTACTCTGGTCTTTGTGGAGCCCATCCATTAGCATCCACAAAGCTAGCATAGCCACTCTGACGGTTAAATCACACACCCGTAGACACTTAAAGATGCACACCAGCATGTCGTGGGAATTCAATTTCATTAATCTGGTTGGTGCGTAGTGATTTATAGCTCCTGGGAAATAGCAGAGAGAGTTACAGGTGCATCAGTGCGTAACTTCCCGATAGCCCATCACTGTTGATTAATGTGTTAACCATTACATGTGAGTGCCAGGGCCGACATTTACTACCAAGCTGAGGGGTGCGGCCAGTTATACGGCCCATATGTGAATGCTGCAGTAGAGTGGAATTGATGCGAGCCTAATGCAGTAGTATGCGTGTAATCTCCACATTTGCATTTAGTGTCAGTTTGTTATCCATACTGCATGCTCTCACTCGTCATTCATACAGTGTCAGATGGCATGGTAACGTGCACGATGCTCGCAGTACACAACTTGATCCTAAAACCATGGTAACGCACATCAAAAAGACCCAGCACGAGAGGGGAGCAGCTGATATGTGGGCAATTAAAGCTGCTAGTGTTTCTATAGCCAGCTTGAAGAAAGACACTCAGAATATTACAGTGTTAATGTGCGGATAGTAGAAGCAATTAATCAAGCAAGTGAGGGCTGCTTTCTGGGAGATACTGCATTCTTCAACCTAGGTATACTTTCGAGATCTGTCTATACATTTGTACAAACATCTGGTAAAGCGGAATTTTGTAGTAAACAATGACGACGTTTGCCAGATACCTGGGATACATGCAAAACTGAAATCATATAGACGCCTAACCTAAGGGACAATTTTCTAAACATAACCAGATCTGTACTCTGAACGTAACCAAAAATATTAAAAATTTTAGAACTTTTTAGTCAGATGCAACTCCAGCTTTCAGAAATGAATACAGATTTTGTATTTGGACACCTGCTTTTTAAATACCATTATGCAAAATTTGTCTGCAGATGCTATTTAAGCTTGGCTGCTTTATGTTTCCACACAAAATCTGTTATTGTTCATAGTCGTAAGCCGTTGCCTATGGGTATAACAGCTACTCTAAGTAAAAGTGGAAATAGCCATTCTGTTTATATCTCTGCTCTGTGGAGCCCATGCTAATTGGCTATTTACTGCTTGCATCCTGCACCATACCACCCACTGGCATTGCAACAGGTTTTGAGTATGAGTAAATTAGGTTTAGAGAGCATGTTCTAATTAAAATGGCCTTAGACATACAGTACAACCAATCAGAAAACAGTACCAACAGAACTGCATCAGGGCTGACACAGATTTGATTGGTCAGGTACAACTGGGTTTGGGGGTTAGAATGGGAGGAGGTTCCAGTCCCCTTCATATACTGAATGATCCCTAAAACACCACCAATCACGCTTAAGTGTCCTTCCTGTGACCCCCGCTGACCCCCAGCTCACTACATGGCCACATCTGTCACATAGCCATTTATTCACAGGCTTCATGCAACAAATGTGATGCCGTCAGCAAGAAGCGCCAATTTATGGCTGCTATGTGGGGAATGCCTCTCATGTACCATCACAGAGCGCCGTAATCTCTTCAATTTGCACTGTCTTAGCTTACGAGGCTCGCTGACACTAACACACAACAAGGTCTATTTAGAGCTAGATTTTCACACTTAAAGGCAATTGTAGAATGTGGCTGAATATATACGCTTTAAACTGTTATTTTTATATTTGTTTTCTTATAAGTATCTAGATAAAGAGAATGTAGAAGCACCCAGAAGATCCAGCTCTACACCAAAAATGAATAATTAGTTCCTTTACTGGCACTGTGTGGCTGGACTTACTGTCTTTGCAGCAGATAGTATATCCCTATCTTGCAATGGTTGAGAATCTTGGGTTCTGGAGTCTCACCAAAAAATAATAATTTCTTACCTGGATATTTTGCTAACAGACTAACTAAGAACTCAACAAATTAAAACTTGCAAAAGAATAACGTCCTTGACAGTTATGATAAAAGATCCACTCCTGAAGCCTGGTTAATAGTATACATTATTAGTTATTTTTTTGAAAATACACTTTATACTCATTACATCTTTTAATAAATACACATATTAATCCACTGCCACCAATTTCATGCACCCCAGGCAGAGCATTTCCACTCCACGCCTCCATTCTTAAGCCCTATTCATTTCAGCCTAATCAGATCCTGCTGTATAATTGCAGTTACAGAGATTAGTGCCAGTGGAAAGCACAGACAGTGGCGCACACGGACATATTAATCCATCCTTCCACACCTCCACACAACAGCTGATAGAAACTAGAGTTGCTCTTAATTTGAATCCACAGCAACTCCGTCAGCCAGCTGTTATAGAATGCTAATGTGTTTGTATTGAGAGTAGGAAGGTTTCCTGCGTGGGCTGGACTGATGCTTCATTCAGAAATACATGACTGCAGTATAAAGTAGGGCTGGGAATCACATAGCAAATTACTATACAGTAAGACTCGAGGTAGGTTGCTCATGGGCTTAGAGCTCTATACTGAATTACATAAAGCCTCTAAAATGCATTGTAGAGTGTAACAATATTGGATTGGACAGAAAATAAAATAATAAATACATACAGTATAGTCTTAACCTAAAAGCTACAGATGTGTCAAATGCAAAGTACCTGGGGTAAAGTCAGGACTACAGTACAATACAATATTTTTTTGGCCAGTGATTCATTATTACTATTTTGTCTATTGCTTGATAGTATACTTTAAAGAGAGTGAGCTGTAGCTTTCAACAGATGTTACACACCTTAGGACCTGGTGCAAAACCAGAACGTTAATTATCTAATTTTAAAATTTGTATAAATAAAAAAAATAAAGAATAACATTGTAGACAACAAGTGGCATAAAAAGTTAAATTTCTGCCAACTTTTAATAGGATTATTTCTAAATTTGCATTACCATTAGCAAAAAATAAATAAATAAAATTACAACATTTTATTTTATTTTCAAGTTGTATAACATATAGGTATCATTACATTTGGCTGTTGTTATGATTCACATATATCAATTTTGCAGTGTTGTGTTACAAATGAGTTTGAGGACACTAACTTATATTACACATAGAAATGACTCTTGACATAATTCCGGTTGTTATATTATGTCTATGGTGGAAACTACAGACTAGAATGTATATATAAACATATTATCCCACTTCACAAAAATTAAATGCAAAGTTCTTTGAGATGAGAAAAAGTAATATTGTGGTATAATAAGAGTTATTGTAGAGTTACAATACAAATCCAACAATATGCCCCCTTTCATTGCAGCTATAAGTGATGTCAAATACAGCCGGTCTCCTACCTCTCCGGGTCTGTCTGATCTTTGGACTCAGCATGGCTGTCATAGCTCGTCCTCAGCCTCTCCTCTCAACATGATATCCATCCACGCACCCCACCCTCGTTCTTTCCACGACTGCTTCTTCTTCTTCTGCCTCTGACCTTCTGCAGTGCGGCCGGCAGCGAGGGGGTTGGGGAGCGGAGTGAGCCAGCGAGTGAGTAGGGGGTGGTGTAGTAAGAGGAGGGAGGTGGGACCCACACCCAGCGGCCCTCCCTGCTGCATTATTCATGCCGCTACATCCGCCAGTGCGTTTGGAGCATGAGGTGGAGGAGGTGTTTCGAGGTGGGCTTGGCCAGAACATACCAAACCAGATTTTTTCACAATTTGGCTTATTGGGAAAACTGTAAAACAAGGAGAGAGGGGGTGATCATGTAGCAGGTGTCCTCTCCCTCTCACACTAATTAAGCTGTAGAGGTCCTCATTGTGTCTCCTCCCATTTCCCTAATCCACTTCCCCCAATACCACCAGCCAGCCATACTAGCTTTCCTGGCTTCCTTTCTATTCTCTTCCAATGTTTGATCCATTTTTAAGTACTCCTCCCTTTTCCTAACCTTAATCATGGCCACTCAGAGCTGGCTATAAATGATGCAGCCTTTGATTCAGAATCAGCTGTGGGAAATCCCCTTTTGGTACAGTAAGTAGTAATTACATGGACCAGGCATTCCAGTGGCAGCACCAGCCAGAAAACCAGACAGAAACGGACATTAGAATAGATCATGTCAAAATACAGTGGCATGCCAACAATGGGAAGCTTTTTTTTAATGTACTTTTAATCAGTTGTTTTGGATGGATGCTTGAGTGGTTTGACTCTAGCAGCAGTTTTTTTTTCAGATACACTTTTTGCTTTTAGAAAAACATTATTACATGTCACATTGGATGACATGAAACGGCTGCAGACTGTGTCTTGGTGCCTGTCATAGTGTCATAGGGAATCCCGATGGCATCTTAGTCTACAGTTTAAGTATTGTGAAAAATGGGAAGTGTTGGCAAATGTTGAATTGAGTAGCATCAGCTGGGTTTCAGGGTTTAAAAAACAAAAATGGACTTATATTTATTTGCTTACATAGCCATCTAGCTCACTGATATACTATACTACATCACACTTGCCCAAAATTGATGACACTGTTAAATATTTGTTGAAGACAATCTTAGTTATACTTCTGTGAGATTACTTGTATTTGAGCCTGTCACAGTGTGTGACTTATGACCAACAATGTAAAACCATATCATACTTTATTGTGATTTGTATTAAACGCTCATGAGTGATGTTAGCTTTCATTTATTGTTAAAAATCTGATTTCTAAGGTACACTGTTTGCTCAACAAAGAGAAAGTGTATATATACATAGGTGCACACTATAGCACTAGAAAAATACATTCCTAATATATTGCAACAATATCACATTAAATGTGTTTATATATAGATATACAGCAGCCATTCCCAGAGTCAAGACTGTCGTGGCTCCCTTAAATTTCCAAAAATCACACACAGACCTCCAACTATAGAACGTCCCTCCATCCAAAAGACTATGTCATGTATATAACTAATTAATTTCAAATTAGATTTTTTTTTATGCACTTAATGTTTTTTGGTACTTAATATTTTCATTGACTAATTGTCTTTATATTTTTGTATGTTTTTTGTTGTTTTGGACCAAACCATGTGTCTGAAATAAAGAATGAATTTAAACTAAAACCACACCAGCATGATCAACTCCTCCACCTTAGCTCCCAGGTAATATCAGCTTTTTCTGAGGCAGCACTAAGGGCTATATTGTGTTATGTCCACTTCTACAATGAGGATATGTAATTTCATTTTATAACGCTTGTAAACTTAACCCAAAAAGCATAAGCTAAAGCTTTTTGCTCTGGTGACACATTTTAAAACCTGAGGTTGCGCATGCACCACATAAACTGGAGTGACCTGGGATCGATTCCTGGCAGATTTGCTTCATTTCATTCCCTAGTTCTCTCTTTGATTCCCTGTCTGCTATTTTCATTCAAATTATTTGTCAAGAGCCCACTAAAACACTAACCTTTAAATGCAAACATAACACAGTAGATACAATATGTTTCAAAAGCAGTTCATTTTACTAAGCTTTTTAACCATTTAGTCCAAAATATTGTCAGATTTTTCCTCTTGAATCCAACATTCCCCAATCTGAGGGCTCTGAAGGCGACCTGTCGTTGGTGGAACAGCTGTGTGTCCGGCCCTCCTCCTCCAGTGTACCCAGGATAATAGCCCTGAGTCCTGCACTGCAATTGAATCAGAGCGGCCTCATGTCAACCGCAGCTGCTCCTATTACACTGAGAAAAGGCTGGAGGAGACTCAGAGGGGGTGGACGGGTGTGTGTCCCTGAACATACATACACCAAGTCCACCAGGCACCTCCAATTGTACCAGCACATGCACACACAGATCTTAGAGGATTTGGAGACAAAATGATAGTGACAGAAGTAGAGATAGGGGTCACACTGCAGGGAGTGAATGAGAAAATGTTGCACACAGACCATCAAGAAAACCTAACCCAACCTCCTCAGTTTAATCTCTATCTATGAAAGATTGTATGTTCCAGAGAGGAAAATTACATATTGTATTGATATTATAGCAATATATCCAAACTTAGTATTTTTGTTTTATGAAGAAGAAGAAAAAATAAAATTAAAGTTGTACATCAGTGACTTAAACAAGGTAGGAAAGAATTAATTCAGCCATAATGAGTCGCAACGCAGTGTACTATGTGTGCCAGTATTTTCCTTTTGACCAAGTGTTTTTATTTTATTTTATCATAGTTTCTCTGTGCAAACGGATGTATCTTGTGCTAAAATAGAGACTTTGTTTAACTTTCCCCAACACATAAAGTCTATTTTTTCACAGCTGATTTCTATTACAATAAACTATGTACTTGTTATATCAGTCATTACTGATTATTGGCCAGGTCTCTGTTCTTATTCATAATACCGCCTGCTTTGGATCATGTTTACCTTTCAGACATATGTTTTTATAGTTCTTTTGTGTACTGTTGTGTATCGACCTTGATAGGAAATAAACTAGCTTTAAGCATCCTGGGGAATATTGGATTTAAATGAAGAAAATAGTACCAAAAATGCCACAGACTGCATTGAGAAACCAAGGGTAGAGTACAGGCGTTCAAACAAACCAATCCAAGGCTGTAATAAAGTGAATTGGATGCCAGTGTTTGGTTTAGGACTTTGCCTGCTCTGAGTCATGTGACCACCTCAGGCCGGGTGTGGTTCAGTGCTCTGCCGCCTCTCATTTTAGAACCAAACGTCTCTGTTTTGTCTTGTAACACTATCTGGTACAACATCAAAGAAAAAGAGACAATATGGTGGCAATAGGAGACAACACAGACTAGTATTAAGGCTTTTGCACCATCACAAGCCACTAGACCAATGGCCAACCATAATTTTCTTAGATTTGTTTAGTTATAACCATGAGCAGCATTTTTGTTTTCAAGATTGTTCCATTTAAATGACTATGAAGCAATTTGAATTTCCATATAATTAAGGGCTATTTAGAAAATTTCCAAAGTTACCATTTTCAGCTATAGCACATGCATTTCTATGGACTCATGACAGACATATATTTGTATCGTGTCAATCTTTGTTTGAAATTCCACAGAACCAACTGGGCTGATTTAATGAACCATTCTAAATGCGCCATATCATGAAAATTCCCAGAGGGACTTCCCATTTGACACAAACATGTATTGGACGGCCACATCCACACTAATGTATTTTCAATTTGGAGAATGAAAACAACATCCATCCACACTTGCGCTGGGATGATGTCAAAACACTGACATTCAAATCTTTAAATTATTTTCTATAAGTAAACAAAAGCAGCAACGTGAAGTAAAATCTTGTTAGACATGTTTTTTGTCAGTCGTAATATTTTTTTCTTTAAGAAAATGTCAAATGTCACAAGTATGTGTTTTCAAATGTCCTTTATACAAATGCACCTATCATGACAGGGATTTTACATGGCACGGACATGTATTGAAAATATGAATTGATTTGAGTTCTGTGGTAAAAGGTCAAGGTTGCACCATTAATCAAGAATTTGTATGCTAATATATCACACATAACTTCACACCAGTGAAGGTTAAAATGATATGCTGGCAACTTATGTGAAGGCCATAGGTCATTATATATCAAAATGTGTTTGTTTTCATTTTTCAAGCCATACATACAAAAAAAAAACATAAGGCACATGACTCATGTACAGGTTGCTCAAATCATTTATAAATGTAAACATTTAACATCAAACTAAAAATATAGTTTAAATTGTTTTAAATTATGTAATGTTTAAAACAGTAACACACATAAAATTGTTTTGGTTGGTTGGTTAGAGAACACAAAAAGTAATGGTCAGATTTTGATGACATTTTCTTGAAGTGTCAGCAATAAGCCAAGATGAGTTTTTGTTTTTAGGTTTTGGTGTGGATGTGGAACATTGTCATGATCTAGAATTTGGTAAAGGATTATGTTGGGGGAAATGTACAAAGATATTAATCTCAGCCACAAATGTTTAAAAGAGGGACAGACAATATATTTAGTGGATCATTTTTACCATTGTGACATATAATAGCTCAACTAATAGCATTTACTCCTGAACTAGGAGACCCCCATTGCATGTCTAGGCACTATATTTTTACTATTTAAAGATAGAGCCATTGTCTTGGTGGAGGTCTGCACCCTCCTCAATCTTCTAGTTTGACTGCACAGTTTTATTTAATATCATCAAATAGCATAGCATGCTGTATAGTGTTTTGGTTGCTAATAATTATATTTACCCTATGACCTGGAGGTCAGATTGTGACACAGACAGTGAAATATGGTTGAGATGATCTGGAGTCCTCTGTGTTTGGAAAACCTTCTAAAATATTGATATGAAGCTGATGAATCTTTCATATGAGAGGGGTAGACTGTGCTAAAACACACCCGCGGGTGGCTGCTGAGGTGCCACTGTTGACTTAGCATTATTTATTGATTAGCTGTAAGTCTCTTCCTTGGGATGCACAGGCAAGGATCATGATGGGTGGGCAGGAGTATTCAAACCAGACTGAATTTATAGATCCAACAGTAGGGTCTGTTTATAAAATCAAAACCAATTAAAGCAAAGAGTAGTAGATTCTGTTAGCTATGGCTTGAGGTACACATGGTGGTCTGGACAAAACAGCAGAATGCAGTAATGTATATTATTTTAATGGAGATCAATTTTGTTCACAGTTTTGCATTTGACTATACATTTCACAATTTTGCACAATGTCACAAGGTTAAGTGACTGACAGCTTGCTGCTTACAGTCAGCATTGCAGCTAGTCTAAAATCTTATTTTTTTGCCCTCCTTCATCTCCTTCTCCTTCATCAACAGAAGTGCTTTCCCCAGGGACTTTTTTGAGTTTTTGTCTCAGTACAACTCTTCAGACCTTCTTTGAATATTTGACTATAGTATATATATTTTATTTTGACAGTATATTTTATATTGTATTAGGATTGCTTGTTTGCTAATACTACGTGAATTCACTTCAGGATCAGAAATTACTGACAGCATGTGACTCTGCCCCATTGTCCACAGACGTTGTCTTCTGTTTGTCCATCTGAACTTCTTCAGTGATGCTGTTCTTCAGAGGCTTAACAAATTTACTTTTAGTATTTCTGTGCCCAAATGGTCACATTCTGTTCCTAAGGTCGACTCTTCTCCAAAAGTGAAACAATAGCAGCTTATGCATTAATAAAGAAAATAAAAGCATGGCTTGTGAGTGTAGTACTGTGTAGTGTGAGTAGAGAGCGAGACTGCAGACAGTTTTTTTTCCATGAGCCCTTCTCTGTCTGTCTGTGTTCCTCTACTCTATGTGTCTGGAAACATTAGCCTCTGTTTCTACCCTGTCACTGACAATTAGCATCGGCCCATGACTTCATCCTCTAATGGATATGAAGAACGCTGACAGGCACCGACTTTGCTCTTTTCTACTGTTAACCACATACAAAACCAAGCCCAATTACTTAAAATGCATAAATATATTAGTATAATGTAGTTTTGACGCTGCCACTATCATTTTAAACATTATCAAATTTTTTATTTTGCTCTTTAACAGACAGTCACATTACTGCTCAGATTTCCATAAAAACACAGAACATTCAATTGCTACATCTAGTGGTTATATATAAAACTGCATGTCATATTATCAGATA
This sequence comes from Bostrychus sinensis, assembly GCA_020698575.1. Lineage (NCBI taxonomy): Eukaryota > Metazoa > Chordata > Actinopteri > Gobiiformes > Eleotridae > Bostrychus > Bostrychus sinensis. The sequence continues at coordinate 9,737,253 of CM036260.1, read as the reverse complement.
AAAAAAGCCTTTACCACAATACAGTCATAAGCTTAGACAAATTATTGGAGAGGTCAGAAGGCTAGGTTCATCTTAGGTATCAGTGTCAGTGGAAGTTTTCATTTGTAGTTTTGACCAGTATAGTTGAACAATCAACACAATATAATACTATGCTTTTACTTCGATCGATTTATTAGTAGAAACAGTCTTACAGACACTGACATGAATTTGATCACTGAAAGCCATGTGATCACTTATAGTTGTATAAACTGATTGTGTCTGTTGTCTGATGTGTTGTTTCAGCAGTTGTAGAGCAGGTTGATCTTCTCCCAGTTGGCCAGACCCTGTCTCTGTCTGATCTCGACTGTGGAGTCAGGGATGGGGGGTGATGGTGTCCCGGCTGTTGATGGAGAAGGCTGTTCTTCCATAGTGCATGATGGAGGATTAGTCGTAGGGATTGTTCAGGTTATTGGTGGTCTGTCTGTCTGTAGAAGTTGTAGGCCATCTGCTGGTCCATGTTGGCCCAGTTGATCTGGACGTAGGACTGTGTGGAGAGCAGTGTCTTTATACTCTCCTCTACAGGTGTGTCCTCTGAGGATTATGGGCAGGTCTTCACAATACTAGGCCTAAACTACAAATATGGAGGAACAACCCTCTGGAAACAAATAAAGTAAAAACAACGTCTTGTCTAATGTGTGTGTAATTTTCTGTCTCATCTTCTTTCGTTAAATAAGGATGGAAAAGATGAACTTTAGCAACTGACTTGTTCAAATGCAAAATTCTGACATATAAATATTGCTTCTTTATTCTGATAATTGGCATAGTGTCCGATGACCGGTGACCTTATGCTGCAAAAGATATTTTCAACCCACTTTCTAAAATTACAGTAACTACAGCATTGCAAAGGAGGTGAACAAAATGACTTATTTTTAGCAACTCACAGGCTTGCTTGCGGTTTCATTAATTTTTTGCAGCTCTGTCTCTAAAATAACAAGTTCTGTTTTAGAGAGCTTTTTATGTTAAAACTATAGGGTTAGCTTGCGCAGGTAACTTTTGTCTTTCAACAAAAAATACTTCACAGCACTGAAAGCACAGAGCCTGAAGTTACAATTTAGAAAACCATCATTAATAAACGTTGATCAGAAACCGGTATATTGTTGGTAATGTTAGGTTTGTTTAATCATTAGAGCAGGCTGTGCTAGCGTTATACACTGCTCAAAAAAATAAAGGGAACACTTAAACAACACAATGTAACTCCAAGTCAATCACACTTCTGTGAAATCAAACTGTCCACTTAGGAAGCAACACTGATTGACATCAGTTTCACTGCTGTTGTGCAAATGGAACAGACAACAGGTGGAAATTATAGGTAATTAGCAAGACTCCCCCAATAAAGGAGTGGTTCTGCAGGAGGTGACCACAGATCACTTCTCAGTTCCTATGCTTTCTGGCTGATGTTTTGGTCACTTTTGAATGCTGGCGGTGCTTTCACTTTAGTGGTAGCATGAGATGGAGTCTACAACCCACACAAGTGGCTCAGGTAGTGCAGCTCATCCAGGATGGCACATCAATGCAAGCTGTGGCAAGAAAGATTGCTGTGTCTGTCAGCATAGTGTCCAGAGCATGGAGGCGCTACCAGGAGACAGGCCAGTACATCAAGAGACGTGGAGGAGGCCGTAGGAGGGCAACAACCCAGCAGCAGGACCACTACCTCCTCCTTTGTACAAGGAGGAACAGGAGGAGCACTGCCAAAGCCCTGCAAAATGACCTCCAGCAGGCCACAAATGTGCATTTGTCTGCTCAAACGGTCAGAAACAGACTCCATGAGGGTGGTATGAGGGCCCGACGTCCACAGGTGGGGGTTGTGCTTACAGCCCAACACCTTGCAGGACGTTTGGCATTTGCCAGAGAACACCAAGATTGGCAAATTTGCCACTGGCGCCCTGTACTCTTCACAGATGAAAGCAGGTTCACACTGAGCATGTGACAGCCATGACAGCCGTGGAGAACGTTCTGCTGCCTGCAACATCCTCCAGCATGACCGGTTTGGCAGTGGGTCAGTAATGGTGTGGGGTGGCATTTCTTTGGGGGCTGCACAGCCCACCATGTGCTTGCCAGAGGTAGCCTGACTGCCATTAGGTACCGAGATGAGATCCTCAGACCCTTGTGAGACCTTATACTGGTGCGGTTGGCCCTGGGTTCCTCCTAATGCAAGACAATGCTAGACCTCATGTGGCTGGAGTGTGTCAGCAGTTCCTGCAAGACGAAGGCATTGATGCTATGGACTGGCCTGCCTGTTGCCCAGACCTGAATCCAATTGAGCACATCTGGGACATCATGTCTCGCTCCATCCACCAACGCCACGTTGCACCACAGACTGTCCAGGAGTGGGCGGATGCTTTAGTCCAGATCTGGGAGGAGATCCCTCAGGAGACCACCTCATCAGGAGCATGCCCAGGCGTTGTAGGGACTACTACTGAGCCTCATTTTGACTTGTTTTAAGAACATTACATCAAAGTTGGTTCAGCCTGTAGTGTGTTTTTCCACTTTAATTTTGAGTGTGACTCCAAATCCAGACCTCCATGGGTTAATAAATTTGATTTCCATTGATAATTTTTGTGTGATTTTGTTGTCAGCAAATTCAACTATGTAAAGAACAAAGTATTTAATAAGAATATTTCATTCATTCAGACCTAGGATGTGTTATTTTAGTTTCCCTCTATTTTTTGAGCAGTGTATATCAGTCTGAATTTTGCCTGGTTCAGACCAGTCAGGAGGTTAGGTTTTCTCTTAGGTATCAGTCTTATGCTGGACATACATGGGACACATGGGACACAGAATATTGCTTAATGTATGATTTATTTTCTTGGATTTATTTTCCATCAAGAGACTAATGACTATAATTAGCCCCACTATTAGAGGTCTTGAGTCATGTAAATGCACATAGTGTAAAAATGTTGAATATGGTGAAAATAATTTAAATTCATGAGTAAAACCTGTGTTTTTAATACTGCTTAATATCAGTCCTTCATTTTAGCTATCTTTGAGAAGTCCAATTTTAAACCAAACCTCTAGAACTGGGAGCTATTAGTTGCATCTTCATCTGTTTTTGTACAACTGTACAAAGCAGACAAACTGAGCTCTGCTGGAGAAGCACATTCATGTTCGTTTTTTATAATTGAAAAACATGACTGAACTGAATTAACTTCTTCAGTGTTGGGAAGTTTTTATTGTGACCTCTTTCCACTAGCCTTGTTCATGGATATCAGTATGTTGCTACATGTCTCCCTGTAGGTGTTCAGGCTGTGGAGTGGTCAGTTTGTAGTTGTGGTCATGAAGTTTAAAAACTGTATGACCACCAGACATAATCCCAAAATACACACTGTACATGTAGTCTAAATCTAATAAAAATTGTCATTTTATTTTAGCTTTTTTATGGAAGCTGTTATTTATTGTTTTGTTGTAGTGAAAGCCATCTTACAGACACAATGATATGAATATGATCACTTATGATCACTTATAATGTAAAATTGATTGTGTTTGTAGTCTGATGTGTTGTTTCAGCAGTTGTAGAGCAGGTTGATCCTCTTGATGTCCCAGTTGGACAGACCCTGTCTCTGTCCGATCTTGACTGTGGAGTCAGGGATGGGGGTGATGGTGTCCCGGCCGTTGATGGAGAAGGCTGTTCTTCCGTAGTGCATGATGGAAGAGTAGTCGTAGGGAGTGTTCAGGTTGTTGGTGGTCTGTCTGTAGAAGTTGTAGGCCATCTGCTGGTCCATGTTGGCCCAGTTGATCTGGACGTAGGAGTCGCGGTCGCTCCTGGTCTGTTCGTGCTGGAAGCCCAGAGCGTGGTTGATCTCATGCTGGATGATGCCGTAGTAGATGCAGCCCCGTCTGTTCAGAGACAGCACCTGTTTGCCTCCCTGTTTGCCCAGAGCAGAGAAACAGCCGGACTGGTTCTCGATGCTGATGTAGTCATACTCATTCTGACGTGGGACGAAGCGGACACAGGTGGTGCTGTGGAAGCCCTTCAGGGCGGTGCTGATCAGCTGCCTTTTGTAGTTACTGAACTCACTGCTGACTGTGTAGGGAATGGTGACCAGGCCATCTGACCCTTTGCTCCACAGGCAGCTCTGGGACCAGCACATTATGGCGTTCCTAGTTTTGGGAGGAAGCAGGTCACCTTCTAGGAGGAACACATCAGAGGCATTGTTGGAGGCCAGGATCCTGGTGCTGATGTCTTCAGTGTGGTGTTCCTGTGGGAGCTCTTCTTCTTCACTTTGTAATACAGACGCAGCCTGGGCCTGAGATGCAGCTAGCAGGAGCAGTAACACAGAGACGGAGGGACTCATCTTCAGCCTCAGTCTGTGAACAATTGTGGTGCTGTGAGAGACTCAAGCTCCAACTGTGTGGAAAGCAGTGTCTTTATACTGTCCTCTACAGGTGTGTCCTCTGAGGATTATGGGCAGGTTTCCACAACACTAGGCCTAAACTACACATATGGAGGAACAACCCTCTGGAAACAAATAATGTTAAAACCACATGTTTTTTTATTGCTGTTTGTCCAATTTCCTCACCCTAATCATCTTTCATTTCTTTACTAACTGATCCACTAAAATTGACATTTCTTTCATCAAATACTTGCCTCTTCACTCTGATTATCATAGTGGAAATATACATTATACCAAAACCTGTCCCTCCCACTCCACAAAAGCACAATGGCTTCAGCATCGCTGAAGAAGGTCACAAATTAACCACCATTTTGTGTAGCACTGGAAAGCAACTGGATATCAGGAGTGCTAAACTTCTCTATGCATGATGATGTTTAAGAATTTAAAAAAAAATAAATAATTGTAAAATCATTTTGGCTGCTGGACAATACTTTGTTGCCATACCAACAGTATTTGAGATGCCTTTCACTGAAACCTATTTTCAGCTTTTAATTTTCTCTCCTTGTTGCTAACTCATTTTCTGCCCCGTCAATCAGAGCCAATATGGCTGCCGTGGTCATGCAGTCTCAGTGAATTAGATTCTATCTGGGGCCACGCTTCTACTCTTCTGGAGGCCTTGTGTTCATTCATTCTGCTGCCGGTGTGAGTTTGTGTGATTGACGTACAGCGAGCGTAGGGGTAGGGGGAGAAACAGAAAGACGCGTCTGTATGTGTGAAGATTGATTTCCAATACCTCCGGCAGGTCCCTTGTATCCGGGAGCTTTGCGTACAGAGCATTTGACTACTCAGCTGTAGCAAAACACCAGCTAACTGCAACCACTACACACATTGATTCTGAATATAAATAATACGTGTGCATAACAATAACAGTATAGACAATTCAAACATCAAAATATATCTTAAATGTGTGGATATAGTGTGTACACTGTGTCTGTAGAAAAGAATACATTTGTCTTTAAATCTATGTTATTGGTGTGAGATCGAGATTATGTTACAATAAGAAATATCATGGTCTGGTCTGTGTGACTCAGTCAATAACGTGATTGAATGAGTCCACTCAGCACTCTTCAGATTATCCATGAACATGATTTTACAAATGCTTTCTCCTTTAACCTGGTCTCAAACTATTGCATGGACAGATGAGTTACTTACCATACAAAATATTCAAACGTAGCGCATTTTATTTTATCACTTTCACTATAAAAAGGGCCTTCCTATCAGTGAATACCTTTAGAACGAGGGTCTGAGATCTACTTGAAACGTCCACAAGGGGGCCACAGTTTAACTTGATATTCTATTAGGTTAAGTTGTTGTATTAACTTTTTGCTAAAGGAGAAAACAAACAATTTATTTCCACATTCAATGTTATTTTGTCAAAGCAAGACATATAGTATGTACAAGTCATAGCATGTTAAAGTTATAAAATCAACATTATCTGAAAAAAAAACGTATTAACTTTCAATATGAAAATAAAAAAAAAAGCATGCTTTACAGAACAAATATTGTACAAATAAAATTGTACATACATACACATTCATACAGTTATCCAACTATACTGCTGAACAAAGTGAAAGTTCCTTACCAAATTTAAAATAAGGTAAAAAAAATACACCATGTACATGTATCTAGTGGGTCTAATGCTTATTCATTTTAACAAATTATAATCAATAGGATACATGCATTAGTATATGTCCATATAAAATAGTTTTTCTAAACAGCTTTGGGTACTTTATTACTTTATTCCACACAGAGACAACAGAGGTTTACAGGGGAGAGGCAAACTGACCCAACCCGGGATACAAACCCAGGTCCCATATAATCCATATACTATGTACTGTAAATTATGAATCACAGTGGACTAAAGGCAGCCAGAGCAATTCACTTTTTTGAGTTTAGCGGTTCTGGAACTGCTCCTATTTAGACCTCTTTTCTGATCAACCACAACAAAACCTGATCAGAGAATATGCAGTTGGGTGGTGCTATAATTACACAGCACATCATCAGCAATATATTAAACATGTCTCTGAAGCATTTATCTGACTGCATGTTGTTGTTCTGTGTCCAGCTCTTGGTCGGGAGACTCTGCTGAGTGTTGCGCTTCAGCTTCCTGCAGCTTGCTCCTCTCACTCTGACACCTCTTCAGACAGTTATTACACAGCTGGTTCTCTGTGACCATGTAGTGCTTGGATGTGACCGGGATGATCTCCTGCGGGGGGCGCTCCTGTGCTTGCATCAGGGTCAGGGGGTTCCGATCCAGGTTGACCCTCTCCAGCTTCTCGAGGCGGGCCAGGCAGCGTGGGGCCTGGGTGAAGCGGTTGTCAGACAGGCCGAGGTGGCGCAGCTCCTTTAGGTTTCCGATGGAGGGGGGCAGGGAGTTCAGATGGTTTAGGCCCAGGTTCAGAGTCCGGAGCGTCTTCAGGAGGCCCACCTCCTCGGGCAGAGAGGACAGGCGGTTGTTGCACAGGTTTAGAGTGACAAGGTTCTGGAGCCGCCCAATGGTGACAGGGATCTCCTCCAGCTGCAAATAGATAATATAATGAGGGGCGAGAAGTGACATTTTGAGTGAAATTGAGATACAGTATGCATCAAAGGAAAGCTTATGATAAACTCTCTACTGCTAAAATATTTCAATAATATGGCCAAACTCCTATCTCTTAACATAGTATTTAGTCAGTGCCAATAGGGCATATGCATACAACTGCTATACAATTCTATTAAGTAATGTATGAAACATTTTTTCAAAATTGAAAAAATAAAGTTCTTGTTTTTGAATTTTCCCAAGTTTACAAGCCCAAGCAATCTCAAACAAAACAACAACAACAACAACAACAACAACAACACAATCTTACAGGTTTCTTCAACTGCATTCTTGAGAAACCTCACAGTGAATCATCTAGTGGTTTGCATAATTAGTCTGCCATAGTTTCTGTACTCTGGATATCTGATACAACCATCTCCATTTATCTGAATTTGGGACCAGGCCAGCACAATGGTGACCTTCTGGTTGGACTTTCGCCCCTTGGAGAATCAAACCACTTCCCTACTGCAGAGACCAAAATCTTTTTTTCTTTATCTTTATTTTACTATTGCTAAGATTGAAAAAATCATACTTTTGGTTATGATTTGCAGTCTGAAGTTACTGGAGGAATAATATATTTTTTATTTGAATATTATAAAAACTGAGTATTTTAAGATATTTTAGGTAAGCACTAATTAAAAATCTCCAACATTTGTAGTTGAGAGAAGTATTTAATGTCCTAAATTACCTGCAAAAACATAAAGTTTTGTAAGACCAAACCACGTCTACAGGTTAGGGTTTTGTTGCAAATAGCTATGTTGACTGTCATTATATCCTCAATAATGACCTCTTCAAAAGAACTTGACACTTGACAACAATATGCAACTTGATCTTATTTTGACAGGCAATTTTCATAGAATTAGGATGCACTTCTTATAATGAGTAAACCTAATCCATCTCTGCCTGTTCAGATTCATGTCTAGTAGAATGTGATATCTGACCAGGGTTGCTGTACTACTGTTTTTCTGAGGATTTTTAGTTGAACAGAGTACTACAGTGACCATCTTATATTCAAAATTGCAAATATTTAAGACAAAAATAAGATATTGTCTTTCATTTTTGCAATGCAAAAATTTACAAAAACATTTTCTCTTTCAGTTTAAATAAGATATACAACCATATTTCTTTCTTCCAATATTCACTGTATTATTAAAAACTCACAGTTGTAAAAACTCACATAGTTGCTGTGCAGGTCCAGGACAGTGATGGTGATGAAGCATTCGATGAAGTCTGGCATCTTGCGGATGAGGTTGCGGCTCAGGTCCAGCTGGTCCATCTCGCTCAGTTTCTGGATGCACTTGGGAACAGAGGTGATTTCTTTAAAACTGAGGTCCAGGCGGCGTTTTCCATCCAGAGTCAGCTCCACACAGTTCTGGGCCATCTTCAGCGTGATGGGCTTGCCTTTGGGCTTCTTAGACTTGGACTCAGTTGACCATGGTGCTGTGAAGACAGGACGGAGTGAGGTCGGTACTTAACAAGACGCTGATGGAGGAACCGCTTACAGATTGTGTTACACACTATATCTGGACAGTGTAACTAAAGACAAAGGTTTGTGTTTCTGCTCGGATAAGATGATCAGTGCCTGAATGCTCCTGTCACAGCTGGCTATGGAAGAGAGAATTTTGATTGTAATCATTGACAGTTATAATTTGAGACTCTTACGTTAGCTGTTACCTAACGTCTAGGAAACTGGATAGTTGTGTTTATGGGCGTCTTGTTATGGTAATAGTGTCTGCTTTAAATGTTGCCCTTGTGCCTCAGCTTTGTCATCTCAGGTTTAATGTACTTTGTGTGTACCCATACCCAGTCAATTTGTGAAATGTACAAACTATTCCCTACCAGAACTTATTTTTTTTTGGTCTTGAACACTTATCAAGAAATATGTAAAAATGTTTCAGCTTTCCTTGTACAAGGCTGCTGGAGAAAGAGGAGGTGGTTTGGCACAATAACAGTAAATAACAATACACCACAAATGATACAAATCTCGCTACATACATATCCTCTTACGTAAACATTTCACAATCCAAGATGTCAATAAAATATAAAACTTGCCAATACAAAACCACTATGGCACAATAAAGTAACATTACTGCAAAAGAATTCTTACCAGCTTTAGGGATCAGGAAAGGACCCCAGTCCAGAAAACAGTGAGGTGATTTGGGAAGACCTGCATTTCACATGAAGCTGGCTACTTAAACTTAGCCTGCTACAAGCCTGTGGTTGTACATGTAGGACAAGGACAGTAATAACATGTAAAGGCTCTGACTGCTCCACTGTGGACTCACTTAGATTTGTTTGGTGTGGTTCCCAGGCAACTGAGCTCACGCTATAACCTAATGTTACCCCTTTATGCTAATGTTACACCTGGCTGCAATGATATTTGTGTGTGCATTTTAAAAAATGACGCTTTCTAGAATATTGTGTTTTAAATATGAGTAAGATACCATATTGGATTCTGCTCATAACAAATATAAAATTATTTATTATGGAGGAAACCTTTATAGTCTAATATTAGCTATTGTTCATAATCTACTTGCAATAGGTGTGTCATAGTTAACACAGAAATGTATAAATATACTGTATATAGATATTTAACATTTAACTAACAGTAACCACTAGCTGCCAGCAGGTGGTGCTGCCATTTTATAAATCAGTCTGCAGAACCATGAGGAGGGTTTGCAGTTTATTCTTTTTTATAAAAAAAAAAACTATGTGAAAATCATAGAAATATGGTGTTAATTGTGCTATGAATACAGATTTGTAATATGAGAAGATCACATGTTAAACCCTAAATCTGCAAACCTATTTGTTAAAGTGGGTTTCTTTTCATCTCTTTATTTATTTACAAGAACTAGCTGGCGTTGGTGTAATATGCTATATTAGCCCAGTAACTTCCTGGTGTAGTGTGAAAAGCAGGTCACAATTGAGGAAATGGTGTTGACAGTGAACTAATCACAACACAATGGTTCAGATTGCTTTTGCTGATTAGAAACATGAGCACAGTGTGTCGATGTAGCTATGCATGAGTGAGTGCCAGCACTGCTTTTGAACAAGTAATGGGCTCACTACATGAAAATTTGAGAAGATCTTGTCAGTCATACTAATAGTCAGTGGACAACCTACAAGACCCCCTGTTCTTTGATACTTACAATAACTATCTGTCATTATCTAAGACAGAAAGATGTATATACAGTATGTTTCAAAGAGGGATCAGGATACCACAAGTTTTCTGCACACTACCCATAATTTAAAGCCATTTCTAAGGACTAAATAAAATGTAAAATTTGACTGTCACACCTATATCTCTACAGTCAGACCTAAAATAGAAGCAGGTCAAAGATAGAGCCTTGTGGTGCACCTCATCGTGTTTAATTTTTTTGTAGTGGATAAACATTATAGTCTGGATTCAGGAATATAAGAGGTTTGTGGCTGAGTAGATAGTTGAATATCTCCAGTTCAAATTCAGGTCTGAGCACTATATCTTTACCATTGTACAATAGGACAGTGCCTTGGCTGAGGTTTGCACTCTCTAAATGCTTCTAATTCTTTGTGTAGAATAGAAAAACAATTAGAGTGGTTGACCACGCTACTTAATATCAGTATGCATGGATGGATGTTGTCAAATTGATCTTTTGTCTGCATCAATGTATGAATTAAATCAAAGTTGTGTGTTTAATGTCTCCTGACCTTGCCACAGCTTTTATAACAAACTACTTCATATTTTTGTCTTTTTAGTAACATAAGTAAATCTCTACAGAATGACTGATGTGTTGTTGGATGTGTTTAGGAAAGCTGGCACCACAGGGGCAGAGGCGGACCGTGTTTATCTGAACTCTGAATGCATGCGGCTTTGTCTTCCTCTAACTATGTCCTTGTTTTTTTGTATTCCCATTGGGGTTCTGCTTCAAAGAACTATTTTCCTTTTAGTAAATGTTTGTCCGTCTTTCATTTGTGAAAGCCCAACTCAAAATAACTTGACTTTGAGACAGTGTTTTGGGAGGGTAAGTCACTAAGTCATATGTTAGTTGTTAGATGGTAATGTAATGTCTAGGCTAGAATCAGTGTTCTTGGAGCTGTCTGCACTAAAATATCAACAGTTTCTAAATTCAATACAGAAAGTGTTGGCATTGCTGCTTTGTTCAATGTTCTGCTGAAGAGATATCAAATATACCAATGGTAGAGTGGTTAGCTCTCCTGCCTCCAAGCTAGGAGGTTTAAGATGCAATCCTTGGGCTTTGCTAAGCTGAGAGAACCCCTTGTGTTACTCTGGGTTCTCTATGTGTACTCCAGCCTCCTACCACCATCCAAAGCCATGCATGTGTTAGGGTAATTGGTGACTCTAGACTGCCCCTAGTGAATGAATGTGAGAATGAATGGTTGTCTCTTCGTGTATGTCTCTGTGTCAGCCCTGCGACTAACTGGCCAACTGACCACTGTCCAGGGCATACTCTGCCTCAGGCCCATAGTCTCTGGGATAGATCCCAGTCACCTGCAACCTAACAAGAATATGTATGAGAAAAAAATAATATATCAATACATATATAAGAAACAGTTAGCCTATGACAAAGCCCCACCTCTTTTGTATAATCGGACAAACATTTAGTTTGGTAATATAAAAAAAATTGCAGGTACATTTACATGCGCACTAAAAATAGAGGACAAAATTAATTCAACTGGCAATGGTCCATTGCCCCTCTGAAGTTTGAGGGTTCAAAAAGAGACATGTTTCACCTGCAGAAGTGCTCAGTTTGTCTGCTTTGTCACTTACATTCAACTGTACTTAAACATTTTAGACAATGCAACGAGTTAAATTAAGAGACTGACACTCATGAATAGATTAAGACACATGTCATCAACAACACTGCACTCAGTTAATGTTGCTATTTTTATAAAATCATTCTGTAAATGATACAGTAGTATAAGGCAGATCCAGCTTATAAGATACAAATTCTACCTTTATGGAAGACCATAAAGACATAGTGGACTGTTCTGAACTATCAACTTTTCAACAAGCCGGCCTGATGACACCTTTGTTTGTGTGAACTACAATTCTAGACTGTACCATCCCATCTCTGGTATGCCTTGTGTAACAGACAAAATACTGCTTTTGGTACTATGGCATTTCTATGTTGATGACTGATCCCAATGTAAGAAAAAAACACTTCTATTCTTCCCAAAGGCTTTAGATGAACAACTATATCCACACTTAACACAACAGAGGTTTTATGTCTGTGTATGGGAGGCCTAATTTTGGGCTCCACTCCATCATTACTCCCCTGACTGGTTGTTAAAGTACAGTATGATGTCATGTTGAGGGACCCCCAGGGGTGGACTTGCATGCAGACAGACTGTTTCTCATTAGCTCTGCTCTGGCTCCATACAACAGCAGGGTGAACCATTAATCTCAGTGTGTAGTAGTAGTAGTAGGTAGAAAATTAGAATTATTGCATTAGTCCAATTATAAGAAACATTTTATTCTTAGTCTTATTCTGATTGGGGGTAAGGTATGGCACTGCATCACTCACAAAACACATCAAGTAAAATTACAGAAACAATGATAAAGTGTTGTAGTGTATGTGGTATTCCCATTAGGTAGCCAGCTTGAGGATGGAATCAAAGAGTACTTATGCTTATTTAGTCAAGACTAATGACAAGGCTGATTCTTTTGCTGTTGCTAGAGCCCTCTTACAAGTCATGTGATCAAATAAAATTGGTGCATTCTGATATTAAAAGCAGCAGTCTTTCCTATTCTTTTAAAGAGAATATTTTAAGATGGCAGTAACTACTGGTTGTTGTGGCTGCGGTTCTACGATTGTATGGACATGATTGTTGTCAGTTCCATAAGGCAAAGTCAACTCATTATAGTCAGATTTGCAGTTTTTGACAGATAGGTTTACCTTGACAGACAGTCTACTCACATGGTATTCAGTGACTTTTAGCGTTAGCCCTTAGCTTATGTAGAGAGATCCAGGCACTATCTTTGCATCATTGAGAGATAGAAAACAATAGGGGGGTACCTGTCCATGAACATGACATCCCTGTAAATATGTGTTGCAAACTGTACCTCCAGTTTAAACCTGTATCTAGTTGCTACTACTCGGGATTTCCACATCACATCGCAGTCTGTCATTACGCCCCTGTTGAGCCCAGAGGTCAGTGAAGTACACAGTACACAGCCACACAGGAAACGCTGGTTGTGAGCTCTGTGTTTATTGTGCATTGTGTTTGTATGGAGTCAGATAATTGCATGCATTGGGGCAGAGCGAGTGCAGAGACACGCAGTGGTTTTATGCATCTGCAGCTTCAACAATAGGTCTGTTTGGCCTATTTTACTGGTGACATCAGTGGCTGGGTTTATATAGGCTGTCTTTAAAGTCTGGAGTTTCAGGCTTTGACAGATAACTACTCACTTGACCCAGATATTATTCCTCTTGATTACTGCATGTTTCAGTTGCCTTACGTTTTAATGTCTGTCTGTTTCATTTGTCTTATATCAATAATATAACTAGTTTGCCTGAGTTAGTTTTTTTCTCTTGTCCAGACTGCCCTGTTTTACACCATTTTAAAAATAGAAAGTTACCCATACCCAACCCATAACTAGGGCTGAAACTAATGATATTTTGATCATCAATTAAACTGTTGATTATTGTTCCGATTAATTGGATAGTGAAGCGTGTGTAGTTAAAGTTGTTAAAAACTTGAGGTGTTTTATAGTTTCTGTTAAAAATTTTGAAAATTTTCCCAAAAATCTTGATTTTTACAAAATTTGAACCAGAAGAGGCTACAACTATGTCACTTGAGGACATTTGGAGAGAGTATATGTACACACAAAGATATTCTTAATCAAAAACACAAAATGTACATTGTTTTTAACCGTTTTTGTTGCTTGGTAATAAACCCTCCTCTCTCAGCACATGGCATTTTTCAGAGTCTATGAATACCGATTAAACAATTACTAAATTAATGATTATTTCAATAACTGATTAATCCGATTGGTTGTTGCAGCCCTACCCATAACACAACTATATAGACTGACGAAGATTTGTATATGCTTTGGTGTTAAAATCATCCTTTTTTGTCTTATTTCTGACATGATTGGGGTATATAGCTAGTACAGATATGGTTATTACTACTGAATGCACGGACATGACTTCTTTGTGTTTATATGGGAGGCATCAAAATCCCACTGGTCTTTTACTGTTTCTATTGTCAGTTCTCTAACCAACAGTGACATATTGTTTTCCTTAGGATGAGACATATTTCACAACCCTTGAGGTCCCTATTGTTTTTACTTCCTCTTCTGTTTCCTTCTGAAAATATGATGCAAGTAAGCTAAATTACATGTTTAAGCTTTATGACTGTTCTCTTGGTCTGATGCAGAACAAACGTCTCAGGCAGCACACTCCAAACCACTTTCATATTTATTTCAAATACATATGCACACATTGGGAATCAAATGTACAATATATACATAGAAGGTCTGGAATGTTGATGAGTGCGGAGGTCAGTGGTGGGCAGGAGAGGGAGCGGAGAGTGGAGTAGTACAATTCACACATGGTTCTGGTTAGTGGACGCCCATTAAGGACAGTGCGGTCTGGAAAAAAAACTAAATTTCACAGTTTAAAGGCAGTTCGAAGATTTCTGCCCACCAGCAAAAGGTCACTCTGAGACACTGATCGAGAAAAGAAAAGGACGCTTGGGGTAAATGGGTTCAGACCAGAGGGCTTTACATGAAGACACGCAGGGAAGTCAAAACACCACAGTACATGTTCAGTTGGCATACAAACAAATTTGGCATTTAGCACTGAAAGCTAACTTTTTGTACTTTTTGCTAGAATTTTTGTACCCACTGTAACAAGCTGGCTAATGTCACTTAAGCTTATCTGAATACACAGGTCTTTGCTACATTTACTTGAGTGACTTAGTGAATAACATTTACTTTGTACTTATACAAAAGGATATTTTAAAAGACAACAGCTATATTTGAATACATGTGGTAGTTCATTAAGGCTTCGTTGTTTGTGTGCATGATGCCAGCTTTAAAAATAGGTTGTACTATGCTACTTCTGGCTTGTCTAAGTGCAAATAAAATGCTTGGTGCTGAGTGGTGCTATAAAATGTGGTTATTTTGCTCAACCTTTTAATGCAAGAAATAAAAAGTCAGACACTACAGTGGGGTAGGCAAAATAACCAGTTGCTTTGGCCCAAAGGGAAGTGGGCCTCTAAATAATATCTGACCCCCAATTTAACCCAACTCAATATTGACAGCGTAATTTTAGCAGTGCAATTTTACCAGCGCATAAACTGCTTTTTATTTTACCCAGTCTGATAATTTACTCCAGCGTCGACTCTTTTTTTTTTTTTTTTGAGCAGCTTAGCAACAATCTATGGAGCCACAGCAAGGGAATCATTGGAACTAGGCACCAGGTGTCAAAATAAACTTCCGCTGCACTATCAAAATAAAGACTTGTTTGGGACTTGCTATTGTGTCACAAAAAGGAGTAAAGATACTGAAAAATAGTTTAAAAAGTTTTTGTCAGCCTCAGCCTAAATAATGCTTTGGGAATGGCTGCAATAAAATGTGACTAATTTGTGAAATAGACTACTGTATACTTTTGTACTTCGGTCTATGTAAGCTGAGCTGAAAGTCTCTCAGATAAGTACATGTAGTGATAGTGGAAGTGTTGGGGGAGGGGCAGGATCCGGAGCCTTTGTGTCTGGGTTTCAAGTTCACTGTTTAAAAACCTCTCGGTAACTTTTCCATCCTGCACTCCAAAAAGATCATTAGATGGAAAAAGAGATGCAAGCACTTTCACGCTGCAATTGATGGAAAGTGAGAATGCACGGGTATGAAGGCATGTAGGTTAGTGCTGATAATGCCAGAGGTAAACAAAATACTTCACTACCCATTATAATGAGCTACATTAAAAATACAAACTTCAAATTTCTTCAGCAGTTCGTGCCTCTGTGATGTAGTGATATTTATTTACGTGCTGTGTATGTGTGTGTTTAACAGCCTGTAAAGTACATGTTGGCACTAGATCAAAGTCTCCTATACTGCAGTCCTAGAGGGAGGTTGGTGCTAATCGCTGCTCTAATATCAACTCTTTGGAGCTGAGGTCATTGTAAACTGCACTCTGACACAGACTGAACACAGATGCTGTGGAGCAGATAGTGTTACAAAAACATGAGAAGGGAAATAACAGTTTAAAGTTGCCTGCAAATGTGTTTCTTAAAGAGGTTAAGCCTTTAAAATATCAGATCCTCTCAGGTTCCCATGGCAGAGCTCTACATTCAGATATAATATGATTTTGCATTCTATTTACTATACAGAATTTTGGATTTTGACTTTTTGCACAGTTAGCAATGATCACATAGCAATTTTAAATTGCCTAACTCTCCAGCCAGACCAACTGTATTTAGTGAATTCTGAAACCTTTATCATTCATCAAGAATTCAAGATTCTTTAAACTTGTCAGTCATAACTGTATCTAAAATAGGGTGGGATTTATGCAGTCTTTTCTTTCTGTGATTGGTTGTATATTTTTTATTATATATTATGTCTATTCTCTCTGTTCACATAATAATAATAATAATTTGTATCAACTGCTCTGAACCATTGACCATGTTTAAACATTTTGTTAAGTTAAGCAGAATGCATTAGATCAAAAAAACATAATCATAAAAACAGAAGTGCTTTTGCGAACAAAAATAACCATAAAAAAACGTAAAATAACCATATTTCAGGTTTTAGAATCTGTGCCTCCTCATATCAATGACATCTGTGAATCTGCCTCAAGTATTGCTAACTGGGCAAAGGCTGTATAGTTTTAATGTTTTTACTCAGTACAATTTGAGTCTGCCAGAGTTTTACCGTTAAGTGTCTTTACTTTCCCCCAAATTCCTTTAAGAAGGTTCACAAGCTATACTGAAACCAGCCACCAGGGGGGCACAAGATGGCATTAGACTTAATCAGCAGAATTATTTTGTGTATCTAAGTTTAAACTATACAGGACAAAAAGTACAATGTACAAAAAGTACAATGAAATGTATTATACACAAACATTCAAAACTATATTGTATTTTCTTTCCATAGGAGAAAATATAAAAAAACATGTACACTTTTGCAATTGTCTAAAATATTTTGATATTCACATAAAATCTGAATACAAAATAACAGTTTTATAAATATGGACTAGTTTGTACATAAGGCACAGTGATAGTAGTGTGTCTCATAGCTGCTGCTCCTCAAACATGATCTGAGCATACACTGTCCCGTTTCGAGATGACTTGGAGTCTGGTAAAGGCTTAACCAAGTCCAGCTCTGCGTATGTCAGATTCTCCTCCACGATCTTCGGCTGCAAGAGACAAATATGTTTATAAATACATTTAAATGATTGCCTCAGTCCTTAGTACAGTAATAACAGTCATTTTGACTTACTCTAGCACCTGAACACACCTCTATAATGGGATTCATTGTTCTATTGTGGCATATGCTGTATAGACTAGACAGCCTAGTGAAAGGAACTGTAAAAGGCAGCAATTCAGGGAAATATGAGTGAAAATCAAGGAAAAAGTGTTGAAGGTAAAGACTGTTTGTTTCCTCCGACTTCAAATCAACACATTATTGTATCTTATTTTCTTATTTTCAACGCCACACCTGTGCACTAAAAGCTGCTCTTTTTCCTCTGTAAAACTTTTGCACCTGCTTCTCTCATGTGCTAAATTTACACACACTTTTACAATGCAAATTATGGAAATGTTGGGACGTTTTTTAAATTTGAATAAGATGAAAATTAAAAGTGTTTTAAATTATGTGAGCTATAATAATATAGGACCTGTAGCAGAATTTGAAACGAGCTCATTTTGTGCATAACAGAGTAAAAAATCTCAGTGTAAACATTTGTTATGTTATCTATGTTCTATTGTGAATAAACTATTGGTTGGGTGATTTGAAAGTTTGTTAGTTTTCATTTTATACAAATTTAAAAAATGTCCCAACATTTCTGGAATTCGAGTAGGAGCTCCCATAGTTGTGATAAATCAAGCAGCAACCGTTAAACAATTTCATTTGCATTTTCTCTGCCTTGAAATTTGTGCATTCTGGTGAGAACGTCTCAGTTTACAAATGATTGAGTCACCGGAACAAAATCTGCACTGTGCTCATTTACTGTCGCTCCTGTGAGAGTGCTTCTGGGTTTGCTCTACTTTTAGCACGTCTTTTTCATCTAGTGTGTATGCAAAGCTTTGATGAATCTGTCCCATAGTGCCTAGACCTGCACTAGAAATGTCAGTTATCTACAGTAGTTCAGGGGTAAATGCCAACAACAAAAGTGAACAAGTTGAAAAGGCAACAAATTTTAACACTGATCCTTAGCATCTAGCACAAGCCATTTTTTTTTCTCCTGGAGTCCTATATAGTGTTATTTACACTACCTCATGATTACAGCATGTGTCTGAGTGTAGTGCTGGGGTCACAGTAGTTTGATTGTCCCTTAGACATGTAAACTTGCACAAAGACAGGAATCTAGCAGAGGGCTTAATAAAGTAGTGAATTTAGTATGACAAATGCTGAGTGGTAAAGGACAGGGGACACACAGGAGGTGGCACCAGTGGTGAGAAAAGAAGGCGGAATGTATGGGAACTATTTTCCTGTGCAATACTATTAGAGCTAATTAGAGGGCTGACGATGCTGTAGCCTGTTAGCCGTAGCTTAAATTAAAATGTGTGGATCATGAAAAGTGTCAAGTAATGAGACAATTAAATTCAAATGGTTTCCAACACAGTGGACAATCGCTGCATCCGGAGACAGTTGGGCTCCGGTTTGGTTTGTGCTCATGGTTTGGTTAATGTGACTGGGGTCTGGTCACATGCCATCCTCCAGAATTTTTGGTTTGTCTTCACCAAAACCTAATTATCCTTTCCATGTGGTGTTGGGCCACCAAGAGCAAAGTGACCTCACATGCACTTTTTCAACAACTGGGACCAAGTTCTGGGTTGCAAAACAGATTTCTTGTCATTGTGTTAAGAGGTGCTGTTAAATGGCCAGTGTTAGCTTTATTGACAACTAGAAAAGATAAAAGATGATCTCAGTTAAAGAAAGTGGTGGTAAGAATATAACAGAAGCAATATCTTTATTCCTTTTTTTTCTGGGGTCGCCACACCAAATCATCTTCCTCCAAGCAAGCATACAGTGATTTGCATTTTAATTTATGGGGGCTTGGGACTGACACACACTATATAATGTAACCAAATTTATTATAAACCCAATGGAGAGTAAACTGCTGGACAAGGACACTAGTTCAATGAAAAACAATACATTTAAGACCAACTTCGTGGCCCCATTACTGGACCCACAAATCTTTTATGTTTTCTTGTCCCATCCTCTGTGGAGTTTAGACAAGGCAAATATTGCCCCCTGCTCCATAGCTTTTGAGTCAGGGCAATCTTGTAAGTTATTGCTTTCAAGGCGTCAGAGTAACACTAGTTCAAGGCCACGAGACAGATAACTCATGTGAACCGTCTGCAGACAACATTCTTTAGACAGCTGTGTTATCACTGTAATTTCATCTTCAACTAATAACTATTGCCAGTATGTTTTATTTTCTCATGTATACATAACTAAATGGAACGTGGTCAGGATTCTTGGCAATGGGACAAGAAGGGAATGTAAAAATGATACTCACCAACAAAACCTTTCTTGGTTGCGGTTTTAAAAGTTTGGGTTTTCTTGTTTTGTCTCCGATTGGAACTGCAAAGCCAAAACAGACATTAAGTGCTTTTGCTAATAGCTGTGAAGCAAATGTAAGCTGGATGTTTATGTGAACAGTGAGAACAAGACCTCAACCATGTAAACAAGAACTTAAAATCGGTCATCCCTAAGGACTTCCCTGCAACATCAGCAATAAATTAAAGGAAATTTCGGGGGCCTCTAAGCCAACATCTGAAGTCTGACATGAACTAAAATATATGTATTTGCTTTTGGAGTTTAAAAAAAAAAAAAAAGACGTATTGCTTTCCACTTTCTAATTATAGGGTCAAACTGGTGTGGCAGTGGGTTGTTATGGGCAAGAATGTTTTTACAGTCAATGAGAGGAAACATCTCTGGAAGTCAAGAGTTTACATATGCGAGGGTGGATGTGGAGCTCCAGTGCCAACATGGAAAACAAACTGGACCTAAACCAGCCCAAACCACTAAAAACTACAATTGGAAAGATGTATACACTACAGACAGTTTTTTAGCTGTAGACAGATGTATAACCTTTAGCTGGTATTTCTGGCGGAGTCTCCTCTTGGTAGTTTCTGCTTCTCTTCTTCCGGTACCTTCTCTGCTTTTTAGGCAAAGCTGGAGATATGCTGATTACACTGGTAACTGTCTCCCCAGAGCTGGAAAAGTACAGATATACACTTATATTCAGCAATATTTCAGATCACTTTGAATGCCTATGCACATTTTGGTAATAACTGATTTTTGATTTTCTGTGTAGAGCTCAATTTGCAATAAAATACACAAAATACTTTCCACTTTAGCCCTGATGAGTAGTTCTCTAACAGTGGGTCACAGGGAGGTTGAATATAGTTTCAATGTTCAGCTTATTTGAAGTCTAAATCTTGTTAGAATTCTTAAAATAGTGAAGTAGTTTTAAAAATATTTGCACCCTAAAGGTTAGGGATCAGAGATTTAAACAGAATCAAAAATCAGACCAATCAAATGAAGTTGTTGTGGCTATACTGCTATATAGACAGCTAGAATTTCCCATAAAGCTAAGCTGTCCTATATATGATCTCAAAGTGTCTAAGGATGGGACTCCCCAAACCTTGTTGAGATCAAGTGGAAACTTTGTATATGTGTAGCAGAAATACTAATGCACAGATACAAAAAAACAAAAAAACAAAAAAAACATGTCTAGCAACTGTTATCTTTTAGGAAATATCACAAAAGCTGAGCATAAAAGGGGCACTTGATTGAGCATTAGTTAGCTTAGAGCAGATAATAAATCCCACCTCCGCCCTAGCTCCTCCTTACTGTAACTACAACTGATTGGAAGGTCTGCTCTCCCTGCCATTAGAATTTAAAAAAATATAATAAAACTACTATTAAAGCTGAGATTGTTGACTAAAATGGGACAAAACTTTGGTATGGTAGGATGTGTTACCTGTTCTGAGGGCTTTTGACCAAGTGGTAATCATCTGCAATGAGAAAACATGGTGTGAGATGCTGCACAAACCGTTTGTTGTCTTTTAATAGAGAGTGTCTGACAGGAAGTGGATGTATTTGTTGAGAACAAACAGAGGAAAACTCCTCAAGGGAAGCAGAACAGACAGTAACTGTGGAGAGGACAGTGTTACTGAAGGCTGATGTTGGGGCTGACCTTTTAACCTCTGCTTCCTCTGGAGGTACTGGCAGGTGACGGTCACCGTGAACATGCACATACAGAGCAGACCCACGGAGCAGATCAGCACAGCACACAGGTACACGTCTGAAACACAAGTAAACTGGTATGGAAAAAAGTGTTCCATTCCTTCTTAGCTATGGACTCAAGACCCTGAAGTAGACAACATCACATCTGCCCTGTTTAACAGAACTGGTTCACCTGAAAACTGAGGTCTCTGTTTAATCACAAGTGATCCCTGCAGCAGGTTGGATGATTTGAGAATGCAAAGCAGAGCGAGTTGCACGAAAATGTGGGGAAAAATAAGGCTCATTTATTAATAAAATATCTTTGAGAGCATAATCAAAACAGTGATGAAATTTGAAACAAACACAAATCACAATTACAGGTTTTTGTAAATGTGTGGAGTATCATACAAAATTATTGATGTAGTACTTGCAGTAATTAGTGTAGTACAAAATTAAGCAGCTTGTATTTTATTTTTATAGACCTGGCTTAAAATATTTGGCAAATACTTAAAAATAATAACTTTTTTTTTGTTTTTACTTGTTAAAGGTGCTATGAGCAGTATATATTTTTTATATTTTATAAATAAACATGTTCATAAATGACCCACGTGTGTCCCAAGATATGAGGTAAACATGTTTAAATATTAGTTTTACTGATAACAACGGTACAGTTGAGTTATTAACACTTAAAAATATGTTTTACATAATGGCCAAGTTGTTTTTGTTTACATTGCATTGCTGATCATCCAATCAGAAAAGAGACCATTGTTTTGATTTAGACTCTAGTACCGTTTTCAAACCAGTACAAGCGCATACTGCTTCCAGTACCTTCCAGACCATAATCTAGCTTACATTTGTCTCTTAAGATTACATAGACACATTTATATCACATGAATTTAGAATTTTATGCATCATTTTGGGGAATTTTGTTCTTGTAAAATGTATTTAAATGTAATTTCAGTGTAACCACAGACCATTACAGATTACAGCCGCTTTGTTCTGGTTATAACTTTCTTCATATTTGAGTTATTATAACCCTGTTCACATGTCAAGTGGTGTAACCAGTAAAAACATTCAGTTTTGGTAAAAGTGTGATTTAATCTAAATTTTTTAAATGTGATAGTCACCCCTTACATATTTTCAAACAATAAAACCTTTAAACCTCCAGTTTAAGGTGTACTGTCTAAGTGAAGTGTTGACTCCAAACTATCCAGAGTGAATAAATGTTATAATGAATGGTAGTGTTGTGTTAACCCTGGCCAATGTCCAAGGTGTACCAACCTCAGCTTTAGAAAATGAATGTATGTTTTAAATAAAAACACTAGACTAAATTCACCACAGCTGTGAAAAGTACTTGACTTTGACATGGGACTAGTCTACAAACCATGGCTGTTCTATTGTACACAGAGAAAAAAACTCTATGTTTCACAGAGTTATTTAAGGTAGTCTTGTACATCCTTTGGCCTGTGCTATTTCTGCCCACCAAGGACAAACCATTACCGTCCACCACACACTTCTAAATTCACCCAGCTGAGTACAATGTGATGACTTACCTTCAAACAGGCTCCACAGGCTTTCTTTGGCTTTGGTGGCGGGCAGCACGTGAACTGGAGGGAGAGAGGAGACAGAGGGGAAATATGTGAAGTCCAGAATCATCACTGTGGCTGCTGTAAGGCCTGATTACACACTGACTTGGGTTAAATAAAGCTCAGAGGAAGACAACAGGCTGAGAATGGCCTACTCCCAATACTGCTGTCTCTAGGTCACTACTGTTAGGATCTACCAAAGCTTTTTACCAGAGGTTGCATACTTGTCTGGCTACTATGAATGTAACTTGTTTAAGGCTATTAAGCACATTTGAAGCATTAAATCATTCCAAATGTCTATAACACAGATATCAAAATGTACTTTTAATAACAAATTATTTAGGATTGTATGATCATGTTAGCCATTTACAATTTACAGAAATGTTAATAATGGATGTCAAAAGTTTAAAGGTCCAATTCAGTGTGAGGTATTTTTGCCATCACAGTTTTAAAGATAAGGCATTGCTCTTTTGTATTTAAGGAAACAAATGAAGACGACTAATAGCAGAAGTACAATGAAACTTGATTGTGAAACTACAAGTCACATTAAAAGAAAGTTTTACAGGCCTCCGCCAGTTACACTCTGTGAAAGTGGTAAAGATTCTCATAAATTCCTGGATCCAAAAGTGTTCCAGACCTGCACCAAAATAATAATCTGCTCCTTGGCCCTTTGTTGACCGTTTCTGAAAATGTCATCACAGACAAATGAAGCGATGCTGGCAAAAACATAACCTCCGTATTAAAAGTAATAAAGAGGAAAAGCCTTTTTCTCTATTGACTCATTAGCTCTCAAACCCTTTGCATGGCACTGTATAATAAACAGTTTTAACATGAACTGACTGCTACATAATTTCAAAAATCCATTGTTGAGATACACCCCCATAATGATATTGGCCAAAAACATAAAACAGCATGCAATGATGATCACTGACCCTGTACTCTCTAATATAAATTCCAGCTTTATTGCCTGAGTCCAGAATGATTGCGAAAATATGTTTCCCATACTGAACTGGGGATCCTGCTCCACACGCAGCAGCCCATGTGACCACAGCAGACTTAACACCAGTGAATGTCTCTGAGCTGATGGGAGTAACTCTGGATGTAACAACACCCACCAGCAGATCACCAAAACCACCAGCAGCTGATGATGGGACAACTCGCCGGGACGGCTGGAGCCTGCCCACACACACCAAAAACATACTAGAGATGTATGAAGCCCGTTCAACAAAATACCTCATCAGGGTTCACTGCTGCCAAACATTTCCATTTTGTTGATGAATCAGCAAAATTCAAACCAAGCGACAGTAAAAGATCAAGGCATACATGAGCAGACACCACATAACCAATAATCACACACTGTATAAGAGAGACTGTCTATTAAGGACTACACGACTATGCTACTTTTCTTTTTCAAAAGCCTTGCTATGTGCTCAAATTAAACAACTGATTCTTGTGGATTTGAATGTGACACCAATCACATGTATTGTACTGAAAAAGTGTAGCCAAAATATGCATTGCAAAAGGGAACTCAAAATTGCTAACAGGGCATTTGCAACTTCGAAAAACCAAATGTCTGATTTCTGTATACCCATTACCCATTCACATTTTGACTGAATTTGTAAATTTAATCTGATAATTTGGTCAGTCTAGCAAAATATGTTTTGGTACACATTTTACTCTGTTCCCGAAGCTAGATACTCTGTTGCGGTTTACTCACGACTCTGTGACTGTGACTCTATTTGAGGGATTATACTGCATGACCTTTGACTTGCAGAACAGTATTAGCTTTTATGGAAACAGCTAGCTTTGTTGTTTACATTCTTCACTTTTGTCCCTTGTGACAAAAGGGACTGTTTATCTGGAACCTTTCCCACCCATGCAATCTTCAAACAATCCTACTGATATAAAATAGTTTGAGCTTAATGTGCCTCAGACACTGGGGCAAGGTTGGTTAAGTGTCTTGCTCAAGGACACAACTGCAGAATGCAATAGATGAGAGTAGCCGTCACTTCCTTGTCGCCAGAACGTTAACGCCCCCTTTTGGGTGAAAACAAACCAGCTGCGAGTGGGAGAGAAGCTGGTGCTAAGAGGCCAAGCGCTGCTACGATCGATTTTGCACTTTCAATGATAAAAGAGATTTTACTTGCTTGCTCACAGACTAAAAGAAAGCAAAGGAAGAGATTTGTGGGCTCACACGAGACACAGAGAGAATGGGAAGGATAGACTGACCGCCTAGACAGATCTGTTCAATGTATGTTGATGTTGTACTAAAATATGTCCACTACATGGGGTCGTTCACCCAGGACAGAGGCAGCTAAGTTAGCAATCAGCTCCTTTTTCACAAAGTTTCTTCAAATAACGACACTGATCTTTCTTCATCAGTGAGGGAATATAACTGTTAGCTTAACTGGTGATTTTTCTCGTGCTTCTGGGAGCTAGTGTTTAGTATTTTAAGTCTTGAATGACAAAAGATTTGATAATTTGTATTTGCCGCCACTGAGTGAATAGAGATGTTTTCACCCAAAAGGGGGCAGAGACTTGGCACAATGGTAAAGTACCCAGATGGTCGCTGTCATCTATACCGGTAGCTGGGCCTGGGATCAGTCCAATCAAACCTTCCGGTTTGTTGGCGACTGGCTCTACCTACTGAGCTATTGCTACCCATATTATACTGTAGCATATACACTTTCTAAAAAGAAAACAAGATCAAACGTTTTTGTCACTTCTTAGGTATGACGATGTAATTAAAACATGCATTAAATCATCCCCAGTGTAAATCCTGCTAATGCCAGATGATACAGTCATATTCTTGTTCCAGGCTCAGTGAATGGCCGCAGCTGCATGTTGGAATAATTAGCGCACACATGGGTCTTCTCCACTGTTTCCCATGAAAATGCCTATATCCAAAGTTCTTTATTCTGAATCTTTTCAATAGCAGCATCAGATAACAGTGGGAACATCCAACAAAATGGGTTTTGTTCATCTGAGCCACAGTGCTGCTTTCATATGCTTTCAGTTCCATTTGTGGGCCAAGACTCAAAACGGAATGAGCCTCTGTGCCCTAAACATGCACCAGCCCAGTTACTGCTTTAGTTCACTGTATAATAAATGAGTGAACATGAATGCAAGAACACAGACGCATTATGTGGTTGCACAAAAGCTTGACCAAATCCACTAATGCATTTCCTGTTGACTCACTATATCTCTTTATGTGAAATAAAATAATGGAATTGACAGTGCCTATGATTTCCATTTATTTGGGGGTAAACAGGAAGAAGCTCGGTTTTGTGGTGGGTCTTGGGTTTAGAGCAAAAATTGTAGAAAATACCACAGAAGCAGGGCTTAGAGATTGACAGTTTGCTTATCAAGTAAGTGGAGAATATCATCATAGCCCAACTTGGAATGCATCTTAGTCAGACTGAAATGACAGGGAATTACATTTCTATACCAGAATCATGCAACTCCTAGTCGGGCTGGTGCTACATGTTAGTCAAACTAAGATTGGAATTGCCTCTCTGAACATGCTCCAGAGCTGGCAAACAGCAGAGTTGGCCAGCACAGTGTAACACAAGTAAACAAACGGAAAGCTAGCCTACTGCAGCCTATAGTAGTAGTTCAAGAAAGACATATTTTCCTTTTTTTTTTAAAGTTTATTTCATATTGCAAAGTCACAATTGATAACATTGTAATTCAGAATAAATCAGTTTATTTTTCTCTTCTTACAAATGCTGCATGCTGCTAAACACCAACACCACATATGTGCAGCTTTAGCCAGAGTAGAGTGAAGTGAATATTTCATTTCTCTCCTACATGGAAACACAGTCAAAGACAAAAGTCCAGTTAGATGGCTCATTGAGCTACGAGCACAGTCCGACAAACCATGGCATGCGAATGTAAAGACTACAAAAATTGTGACTTCTTGCGGTTGAGACATACTGTAGCCAACTCTACTAACCAGATTCTTAAGTTTTGATGCAACCTTTTTATTTTTGTATTGCTAAGCACTTCCAGTTTTAAATTGCTTTTATAGCAAATAAAGTATCTCTTAATATTTTTTTTTCTTTTTTATTCAGTGTTACCTCTGGTGGTCCTACAATCATCATCTTTTCCTGTTATGATCAACAGCTGGCCTGATGACCCACAAAAACTCTTTATTTTTGTTGTATTTTTGTTCTTCCTCTCCTTCTTTATATAGAACTTTCCAAAAGGAGCTTCCCTCTTGTAAACCATCACCTCACAGTCGCCCACTCATCACATGGACCTACACTGGGTTTTCCAATATAAGTCTTTGCTGGTGTTGGTGTGTTTTCACCCAAACCCTCTGACCTCTGCACACGTTTATTAAAGCAACACCAGCATTAATGTCAGTTTTGTGTGAGCGATGGGATCATGGAAACACCTGGCCGCTTAATGTCAACTGACCACAGGAATTCCTTCAGTTGTATGTCACAAACAGAGAGAAACACTTGCACATATGTTCACACCAGACCCAAGCCTGGACTGTGGGACCATGAGCTGGTCCCAGTGGGGTTTTTCCTCTTAGATGTAAAGCCTTGATGTTTATCATGGCTGTCAACTGTAGGTGTGGAACAGTGGAGGAAATACCAGCCTGCTGGTCCACTGCTCTCCCAATAAAACCTGCTGGGTTGTTTGAGTTTTCTCCTGGTCATTACTGCTGACCAACCAGGAGCTATGCAGTGTTTGTCTAAGAGCCTAGGTATTACTGGTCTAAAATTGTGTTTTAAACAATAAAGTAGCATTTAATTTTTATTAGTAATATTGGCCAAATGGGGACATCAAGGTATTTGGGAGTTCCATTGATATTTTCATATTCAAATAAACAAAAAGGAATTATATAGTATTTTAATGTGGACCTGGGTGTGAGTTCTAACAGCTATGGTTCAGCTTCAGTAAATGCACTTTCTTGAGAACTTATTGTACTTTTCAGACACTCCATACTACTTTTATATGCAAACAAACAAAACCTGGCCAGGATTCTCTTAAGCACATCTGATGCTCAATTTGTATATAAGCGTGCACAATTGAAACATCACAGGTAGCCTTAATTTTTCTACTAATCTCAGTTTTTGTTTGAATAAGTTAAATTCTCTGTGTCACACTCACTATCAAGGGTTCCTCTCTGATGTGACTTCCATTGCATCTTGAGTGAGTCAACCGTGACACCTTCAGAATGCATGGACCAGAATTGGACACACCACAGTACAAAATATATTATAATATTGACTCTGCCAAATCTAGCTACGTTTTCTTAAAATATGCAGGCAAAAAGTTAAGTTGACCCTCTGACAGACTTGATATTCACTTATATATACTTGAAATACGTTATATATATA
Source organism: Bostrychus sinensis (assembly GCA_020698575.1). Taxonomy (NCBI): domain Eukaryota; kingdom Metazoa; phylum Chordata; class Actinopteri; order Gobiiformes; family Eleotridae; genus Bostrychus; species Bostrychus sinensis. The sequence continues at coordinate 9,708,904 of CM036260.1, read as the reverse complement.
TATAATATATATATAGTTTCCAAAAATTCAAACATATTCCAATTTGATGTAAGAGGCCATACAACTGACTGTGATTATGGAGAACAAGTGTAACCTTTGATATCTCAACAAATGCTTGAGACATTACGCTAAATAAATAGAAATGTTCTTTTTGGCTCACGCTAACCATAGACCTTAACCTGGCCTTAATTAAAGTGTTTATGCAATCAAACTAGAATTTAATTAAGGAAATTCCAGGCTCACTTCAATTTTGTTTAAACATCAATTTTTCCAATGGACTAGCAGTGAGGTCACCAACTTGTCTTGCTTACTCAATATAATAAGCCTATATTAAAATAATTCATTCATTCAATCATTCATTCATTCATAATTCATTCAACACAGCAATAAGAATGAAGTCTAGACAATCTTGTGTTCAAATGCTATATGTATTTTTATGTTAGCATGTATGTAATGTTCTAGCTGTCCATTTCCTCATGTTGTAATTGCAGCATTTGTTTTAGTATGCGTTTTACTTGAACCATAATTTGTCAGAGCTTCCATTGATGAAAATAGCCGTCCACATCCTCGACCACAACAGTTTAAGGGTCAGACACGAGCCAGCTGCCCTACTCCACTGTCACCGACTTTGGATATAAACATCCTCTACCTTCCTCAGCTCAACTATCTCTTGTTCCGTTTCTGCTGACTTTCTTTCTCCGCTCTCGGTTCTACTTTTGGGAGGGAAACTCCACACCAGCGCCAATGTCAACAGCCTTGGGTAGTGACTGCGTGTCTGAGTAAGCCCGGACTTGGCTTTGGACACCCTGAAAGTCACTGCCTGAAGGAACGCTCCCATGGAAAAAGTGGTGAGCAATGTCTAGTGTTCGAATAGAGAGAAGTCGATGATAATACAACAGTTAGAAAACAAAAATATAGCAAAAGAACATTCATAAAACAGCCTTATATGTTTTTCTTTAGGCTGGAATTGGCAAGAGACCCTTATACGAGCAACATCAACAAGATATGTGCCTAACGTGGCAGCAAACATCTTAGCTGCAACTCAAGTTTGTTTGGCTGAAGAAGTGATTAATTCTTCCAAGGTATTGGCCATATTTCACAATATTGTGCCCAAACATGGATTAAAACTAGGGGTCTTTCAGTTCAGGCAGAAATGCTCTAATCTTATAGCCATACAATCCTTATATCTCACAATGGTAACCACTGACTAACCATTTCTCCTCTACTGACCCCTAGTGGCTGGAGTTTGTATCTTTGGCTCTTCTCATGATGGCACAGAATAAAAAATAAATAAATTAGATATTCTTCTGGATCAACAAACTAACCAATGCCAGCAAAAGCTTAATGTCTTTCATGTGCATTTCTTGTTCCTCCATATTACATTGCATTGCACTGCATATAGTGTAGCCTGAATGGTAGTATAAAAGAGCAGCAAAATATCACTCACTTGTGTTTTATACCCACTCACTTACAACACACACGTGGTTAGTTAGATCAACAAAGATTCACTGCAAATCAGACCTTCAAACTTCTCTAACAGTTCAGTCATTATATTGTAAATTTGTTTCAACGGTTTTTCTAGTATTATAAAAGGAGGAAGATATGATTATCATGTTTACAAAGATATATCAGAGTTATTTCTAAAATAAGTCCCAGTCCATTTACATCAAAATGTCTCATGTACCCCTAGCAAAAAGGCTGGCCCCAGTGTGGCCCCCCAGTTAAAAGTGGTCTAGAACAACCCCTGCTAAAATGCACAAATAATGTAGCCTTCTATAGTGCAGATATTGAAGCCAAACTGAAAGCTCACACTCTCTGCTGTCAGTGTCTGGATTTGTCAAAGTTACGACAGTCTGTGATGGAGATTCCTTTTATCTCGCGACTTGTTTGTACCCAGTCATATTTCCCCTTTCCTAATCAAAAGCAGAATTTTGCTCAGTGAAGCCAAATGACATCATGAAGTTGTGGTTAGACAAGCTGCTGCTACTGAGGAAGCGTAGAAGCACTCTCTAGAGATTTCTAACACATCTGATAAAGTGTCACATCCATGCATCTTCACATGTGCAGCCCAGATTTCAGTTTTATGTCTTTGTAATATCATTCTACTGTTGTAGTGAGAAAATATCTAGGTGTAGGTCCTCACTATCATCACAACTGCGTTTGCATCGCTTCTGTTGTGGTTGCAGAAGTAGCTGTTAAGTCTCCACCCTGCCCCATCAAAAGCAATGAGGTCATGCTGCAAGATGGGCAAGGAGACTTTGGAATAAGTTCATTGTATTGTAGTTTGGTCTATCATAACTCAGCATCAGTTTGACCTGGAGAAACCTATAAAAAATCTGTTGAAGAATAGGAGCTTCATGAGGATAGCATTAAGGCTACATTTGCATCTTGCATAGTATTAGTTTTACTTTTATTCTGAGCAATCTCTATTAATCTGTACTATAAAGGCTAGATCGGGGTCCCAAAACTTTTTCACTCAGTGGGCCAAAACGGAAATGTATTAGCAGGCCAAGGGCCAAACGCAATAATCTTTTCCATGTAATGAGCTCATATGCAAAAAGATCTATGATTAAACGTCCTTTAAATTTCAGGTAGACATTCTTGTTAGACTCCCTACCAACCATTGACAGTGTAGTCAGTGCACAATATAATGAATGTAGATAGCCTTTACAAATCACAACACCCCCTCATGGGCTCAATCACACCCCTTGAAGGGCCAAGTTTGGCCCGCGGGCATCACTTTGGGCACCCTTGGCCCAGAGGATCCTAAGGTCTTTCTTGTTTAACAGATGATTCCTATTGCAATATGCTGCTAGATGATTTAACATGTTCCTTAAATATAAAAAAGTCTTGAAGTTTGAACATACAGTACTTACCTCTGAGTTCAGTGGCAGCAGTGCAGTTGGACGAGGCCTTCCATCTTTCCTGGTGCTTCTTAAACTCCTGCACTCTGCACATATACAGCCCCCGGTCACCTTCTGCTACATTCAAGATCAGCAAGTCAAATATCTTCCCTTGCTTTACTATGGTTAACTTCATCTTTGGCCAGGAGAAACTTTTGGTGTAGTTGCCATAGAAACGGGCCTTCCTCATGTTGATCCGGGCAATGAGGAGTTCATCCTCCGGCCGCTCCGCACCAGCAGGTAGGAAGGTCCATTTAACAACAGGTAGAGCGGCATTTCTGCGACGCTGGGACACAATGCAGGACAGGGTGATATTCTGACCCTCCTGGGCCACCGTAAATGGAGATGGGATGATGGTTACGTTGATGGCCAAACATAAATCTGAAAGAGGAAATGTAGGCAAAGATAATTTTGTGATTCTAGCTTAATACTGCTGCAACTATTAATTTATGTTTAGAGCTGCAGCTGCACAAGACATGGTGGCTGTCCAAAGACATGCATGTATTGGTCAATCTAAATTGCTGATAATTAATAAATGCAAGTAAATGCATAAATAGTTATAAGCTTCAGCCTTCCACACCTCTTAATGGGAATAAGCAGTAGGAGATTAATGAATGAATAAATAAGAACTGCTGTAAAGTAGTAGTAGTGTCAGCACTAGATGCATCCCACATACACCAGCTGTAAATGAAGTGCTTCACAGTCATTTATACTAAATGTGACCAACTCCACTCACTTCAACACAGAGAAGTAGGAGACTTGATGTGGTTTTGGTCCCCCAAGAGCCCTAATCACAACATCATTAATATGTTTAGAAGAGCCTATATCTACAGAAGATCTGTGTCTAAATGTTTTAAACAATCTACCTCTGCTGTTCAAGAACTGTTATTGTTCTAAAGGCAAGTGGTCCATTTGAATTACAATACATTACACATTATATTTTTCTTTTTTGCATTTTGTAAAGAATAAAACAATTGCCTTGACTGTTAGATACAGCAACTTTTTAAACCTACCTTAAGCTTTTACACAGTCCTGTACAGATACCAACCAACATTATTTGCTGTTGGATCAAAATTAGCATAACAAACATGATTTATAACCTACAAAGATTGAATATGGTTTTGTTGTTGCCAAACAGCCCCACTACATGTTCTCTGGCTCTATCACATGTTGGTTTTGGCAGGTGACACCAGAATTGCAATGCCCATAGAGCAACAAACTTTACTGCTGCATGTGTTGTACGACAATATAACTCACATCTGTTTTTGCCTTTACTGGGTAATTTCATAATCCTCACTTTCCATGACACCCGAGCACTTCACTGTCACACAACCTTAGACTTTCAACGCAGCGTGTAATTAAAACCAGCACCTCTCTTGTGCCTCTTATTTAGGTCCAATTGAGAGACTAAAACTTCAGCTGAGATTAAAGAGTATTGTCTCTCATGCGCCAAGATAAGCTTTTATCTGCAACCATTCAGAGATCATAAATATAATAATAAGCTACAAGTATCACTCTACTCAAGACCATTGTCAGCCATTAAATCTACTAAACATCCTCTACACTTTTATAAGGTTTCTTTCAACATCTTGTTAGAACATTTTGTCTCCACCACATCCACTTTATCATGAATCAAAATAAGTGTATCCTACCTCCAAAGAGCGCTTGAGTGAGGAGAGCGAAGACAACAGAGCAGATCTTCATTTTACACAACTGCAGCCTCCATAAACTCAGAGTTAAATGACTGCAGATCAGAGAAGCCCCCGGTTTCCTCCTCCCACCAGTGTAATATGAAACATGGGACGTTCTGGCTCTACTCCTCCTCTCTTAGCCCCTCCCCGACACTTTTGTCAAATAATGAAAACAGTTGAGTTTGGGGTTGCAGACAAAAGTGTCAGGTAGGCATTGTGGGGTGCACACACAGTAAATCTCTGTTCTAAAGAGAGAGAGAGGGAAAGCAGTACTTTTTGATTTGGAAAAGAAAAAAGAACTTGTGTGTGTTGGTGTTTAGAGGTTTCTCCTGCTCAGTTTATAGAACTTCAAAGGCATTTCAAGGTTAAATGTTATGCTTGTGTAGCACTTTACAGCTAAAAGTCTAAAAACATATGCTAAAATAAAAGTATCTTAATTTTTAATTATTGACAAATGGACACACAAAACTGGTTTCCATAACCCTAGGAGAAGAGACAATTTGTATATTTTAAAAGAAGCTTAATGAAAACTGTTATAGCTATTATGGAATTTTGTGTGGGTAGGTATTAGGATTTCAATTGTTCTGTTTTCATGGTATCCTAGGTAGAAGGAAAGACTATGAATTTTAATTAAGACAAAGGATCATACCATGACAAGTAGCTTTAACACTAAATCTAATATTTATTTAGCTGTTTTTCCATTACATGTGACCAATGACCAATGTGTCATATTCAGTAAAAAATAGAAAATGTAAAAAATATCATTTTTTCCAAAGATGTATTTTTAAGTGGCAGAAAGCAGAAACAAAATATATGATTCATTGCTTCATTGTTACATCACTATGTTGGCAAAGCTATTTCCATTACAAACTGTGTGTTGACTCTTCAAATAAAAAACTATATGTGCTGTGCCACAGGCTAATGCTCTCTAACCAAGCATTTGTTACACACAGTTAGTTGACTATTTGCCAAAATTAGTGACCAATGTTCAGTCAAAATATATTCTGATTAGTTTAATTTACAACACAACAAGAGTGGTGGAAAAAGGGATTTCTAACTTTAAAACAAAAACTGTAAATACTTATGCATGTCTCAGATGTGGCACCAATATTTGATTTTTTTTTTTTTTTTTTACATATTTATTCTATTGGTCCCCCTCGGGTTTATCATCTCTATAATCACTCACCAATGGAAAGTATTCAAACATGCCTGTAAACTTTCATAACACAGGTTTTAATTATTTTAATGCTGCATATTTAAATTCTAGAAATACAAATTTTGAGATACTATGCTTGCGCCCAACAGCAGCAACATGTAGTCCATAAGGAATATGTTGAAAAGTGGCTTCCTGTGTGGGATGTTGGGAGGAATGATGGTTTTTGAGATAGACGCTGGGCAAATCACACTTCCAGCTGTGGCCAGCAGGCTTTTATTTTGGAACGCACAGACATACATGCAGAGGCGAGGCTTGTGTGTGGCCGACTACTCTGCCAATGAAATGACACTGAATCATCATGTAGATTTATTCCACAATTAAAGTTATATTAGATTCTACTGTCAGTGTCTAGAGTGTGTATTAGTTCAGCTGCTCCGTGTCTCATTGGCCTCAGCTGTGGAGCAGATAAAGACTGGGTGTCTACATGCATCTCTCATCTGGTGTAACAGTATCCCACAGTAAGTCTTTGTACTGCAGCCTGTGCAGTCTGGGGCTTTTGGGACACTCGGCTGACTTTTGTCAAACCTCCAGGAGTGGCTCTGTGAAGATGTGGGATACTTGATTTACTGATACAGCTTTAAGGGTTTTTAAAGTGCTAGTCTGGTAATAGTCTGACAAACAAGTTCCTGTGACCAAATGTCCCTATTTATTTGAAAAAAGTGGAACGCTACGCTTCCATGAATAAATGGATTGCTTTAGAAACTATATAATATAACTTTTTTTCTTTATGTTTTGCAATGGGGGTGATTTTAGGTTTTGGAGAATGAAATCTGAAAACTGAAAACACAATAAAGACAAGAACACAACTTTGCTGATTCTAAACAATCCTGCATAGTAGTGCATCTAACACTGAGGCACTATAGCCCTGTCCCAATACCTGCACTACGCACTACACACTGCATTCAAGTGCACATTTTCTAAAAGTGCTTGAAGTGCGAGAGTACACAATGGTCCAGGGTTGTTAAAAAGAGAATTGGGACATTCCACACTTCTTGGACAGAACATTTGATAATGTTAACAGTGCTGTCTTTGAGCAGTCTTTGCTAAACTGCTGCTGGAAGTTGACAACAAAGTTGCTCATTTTGCCACAGAAAGATGTGTCTGACATTTTTTTCTTACAGTGTTGTTACCTGGGCAGTAGGGCTTATTAAATTAAATTGTATATTAGTTTAGCTTTTAATGCATTCCTTTCCATTTTTGACAGATATCACTTGCTGCTAAGTTGCTTAGATACAAACGTAGCGTTGTTTGAAAACGTCACAGTGAAATGCATAGTGGGTAATATACTTCAGTGAAGTCTGAATCGATCCACAATTACTGGAAGTGCACAGTGGAGTGCAAGTACTGGGACAGGGTCTTAAGTTCATATAGAATGGAATTTCAATCTAGGATGGAAGATGAACTAAAAAATATGGACACATGTTTTGGCTTTGACAGGACCATTTTATGCTTACTTTGGACAACTATACTATACTGCACTAGAAGATTATTTTGTCAGATGTGAAAGAATATGCGGGCTGATGCTACATCCATATATGTACAACAGTGTTTCTGATTATGCAGCATAAATAGATCCTAGAATGGTTTCTATAAACCTCTGTAACTTGCAATGCTCCAAGTCAAAAATGATCTGATTTTTATGACATTTTCAGGAAAGATCAGTAATAAGTCATGGAAGAAATGATCAGTTTTTGGTGTTGATCCAGAACACTGTCTAGATGCATGAGGTTTTGATAGAATTCTGGACCACCGCAAGATAAGGCCAGCCACACGGAATCAGAACAAAAACAATTGATTAGTGGTTTATTTAATATTGTAAAATACCACATAAGGTCTTTGTGGCTCACCAGATAAAGCATACACCCCCAAACTAGAAGAGCCTTGGTTCAAGTCCAGGTCTGGGCACAATACAGTATCTTCATCACTGCAAGCCAATTCCTTGCCAGATGTCTGTCCTTCTAGTTTACCTTTGTTTCTAAGTTAACCAAAACATTTATCAATTTTCAGCATTTCCCTGAAGTTCTACTGTAGAAGCTTACAATCTTTACAGGGCTGTATACACTACATACTGTACCTTTGAAGAAAGACATATTGCATTGGTTTTGTATAAAGGGGTTGGCTGCACATCTGTTTTACCACGGGCTTTGCATCATAAAGTAAACAGGTAAACTTAAGAAATAAGTTGCATAAATTTTGTCAATATCTCCATTGTTAAAGAGAAAACAGATGTTTCTTAGGTTTCATGTGGAAGTGGAGTAAAAAGGGTTAGGGGTAGTTCAGTGACTGTGCTGTAAACATAAGGACTTTCTACAATGGTCCCATCTGTTAGTTATTATTCTGTGTTTGCGTATAGGGTTACCAGGATATTACACACAGTTTTATTGGCTCCTCTTTATCCATCTCCACTGGAGTTAGTTAGTAGTTACTCTTGCTCTTGCTAAAGAGGATTTAGACCTTTCACATATAGTTTGTCCACAAATGTTTAGAGTGTTGTAGCCTCCTTATATCTCATATCCCCAAGCAGTAGAAGGTCACTTTGTGCACTACTAGATGTGTAAGGAAAGGCTGCTGGGGTCTCCATTGGAATTTTAAACACTGAAGATAGTCAAATTTTTATAGTCAAATTTAAATATCTGCTGTTTTGTCCTGCCATTGGTGTTGATTATAAGTTAATTTGCAAAATAGCTGAAAAGTAGAAAATTTTTAATTGAATTTTTAAGAAAGGTCACAAACATCTGGAAGTTCTTTACCATTGCAAGGCCAAAAAATTTAACTCCAATCATAATTATGATAAACCAAATGTAATAACTACTTAAGAATAATACGTACACCTTAGCAGACGTGGGTAAAATGAGTTACATTTACTTTTTTAAATTAGTTGTACTTCTAAGAGTAGTTTTATCGCAGTATACTTTTTACTTCTACTTATTTTCAATACTCTTATTTAAGTACAATTTATGGCTACTCTACCTACCTCTGGTTCTTGGACTAATAATGTATATGTTCCCCTCAGATCTAATAAAATGTCTACAGTATGTGTCAAATCTGTAGTAAGTGACACTATGAAGATACAGACCACACCGGATGATTGTGAGCTTGGAGAATGGTGTTTTGAAGATTAAATGGCGCCCTCTAGTGAACAAATAAGAAAGTGTTGGTGTATTTTGCTGAGTGGTGAAAAAGTATCTTGCTGTACAGTATATGTGTCAGTGGAGCAGTTGGGTTTTCCATTAAATGACAGACACAGATATTTGTGACTCTTACATAATGTGTCTCACATCACATGAACTCATTTTATTTATTATACATTTGATAACATTTGTACACAACTTGTAATAATAATAAGCTACAACTACTGCAGCAGATTTTTTTATCAAACCATAAAAAGTGAAATATTGACAAAAAAAAAAAAGGATAAAAGTTTGGTTCTTAGTTACTTGCCACACACTTGAGGACACAGTTGGCAACAGAGAAGCCATATCCTTTCTTGCAGGGTTCAGGCCATTCCACAAATCACTGTTTGACCTTTGACCTTTGACATTGTGTGTCACTGGACACTGACACCAGAGGGACTTCTCACTGGACAAGAACACTCAACGTCTCGCCTGTGGTCTGTAGTGGGGTTAAGAATGAAAGTATACATGTTCGATCAACTTATTTATGATATCTTATTTTTTAATCTTCATAACTCACCTGCACTGACGTTCTCTTCATGCTTAGACAGAATACAGCAGTTCATAACAATGAACATAACTGAAAAAAAGAGGCCAATCATAGCTCCAATCACAGCATACTTATAATCTAAGAGAGACAAATATCAAATTTCATCACTGTGTCCATAAACAGATTGCAACACAACACTAGTAAAAAACAAACAAAAACATTAGTGTAGGGTGGATCTGCTCCTGAATGTCACTCCAGGGCACATGACCATGAAACGGCATTGATGAAATGTTTGATTTCACAACTTGTTTACTCCACATCAGATATAATCATAAATCATACATCATGCCAGAAGTCAGACTGCAGGACTAGAGTTTGCAATATGAATCTTAATCTTATATTGCTGCTACTGGTCACTACTAGTGCACACTGATGTTTTTACATTATTATCACCTAGATATTAGTCTGGAGAGTCATTCATTCATTACATATTTATGCTGTCTATTAACTTTCATTTATATTGTAGTAGTTTGTCAATTTATACCACATTTTAAATTACAAATGTCCACGTTGTGTAATGAGAAATGCAGTGTTTCCCACAGCTGGGTGGGACTGTGACATTCACGTGCACTGTCCCTGGAACTGATGGAAGCTAGCTAGACATACACAGCAACAGAGCTTCAAAGCACAAACTGTTAACAGTGTTTGAAGATTATTTGTGGTTCATATGAGTCTGTAGCAGTTTCAATTAGTTTATGTAGTGCAGCATGCTCTCTTCAGTGTATGGAAAACTCTGGGAATGATTAGACACCTATAAGAACTTGTCCTTTAAAGAACAAAACTCTTTTTTCTCACAAATTTTGAACAATATAAACACTCTAAAACTCAATATTGGAACAGCCTTATCACCAAACACAACTCTTACCAGTTCTCCTGACACTAAACTACCTTTACTTTTACAAAGACCTTGTTTTTTATTGTTGTTTATTGGCTACAACCAACTCTGACTTATTTAGACTCTGTGACCCACCTGGCTTCTCTTTAGTTCCCTCTGCTCTTACACTTGTCAGCAGAAACTCTGAAACACATAAATATTTAGGTCGCAAGAGAATCAAACAGGAAGTACATTTTTTAAAAATCAGATAACAGTCAATAATCTGCAGGAAGCAGATTACATGATAAAGAAATTAGTTTCACTTCTTGTTACTTGAGACTGTTAATTTATATGTTACATTTATATACATTTTGTAGACTTTCTACACTTAGATTCTTAAATTTTTGTTTAGTTTTTTTGTTTTGTTATTTTTTTGTTCATATTTTAGATTTCATATCAAATAAACATTCCACACATCTTGTCGTAGATGTCCCTCTAAAGACCCCATAGTGCTGAAAAACTGTGGTTGCAATGTACCACACCTGTAGCATATATTAACTGCTGGTTCTGACTGAAGACTTTTCCTGACCTTGTCTTATGTGTTACACAGTATGAGTAAAGGACACAGCACAGAAGCCAACAGGCCGTCGGGTTTATAGTTGTATATTTGCTGTCTGTAACTGAGAGAGGAATGGAGTGTTGCTGAAAAAGACCATACACGCTCAGCAAGTAGTGGATAAAATTTAAAACTTGTCTGGCAGCTTAGACTGATTAAACTTCTACTGTGAAATCCTACTCTACTTTCAGAAACATTTCTAACACAAAATATCTTGAATGATGTTATAAGACAGTTACAAGCAATGCATAGTGCAACGTGTATACAGTATAGCTACCAAAAGTAGGTATGCACAAAAAAACAGAGCAGAGGTAGTGTAATCAGTGTTGCTTTGGAGGCTGCGGGTGTTAAACCTGTGACTGCAGTGCGGTGAGTGTTATGTGTGGTAAATTTGTCTTAACTGGCCCTTAGAGCAGGCAGTGTGAGTCAGATAACGTCTCCAGTGACCAGACCCTCACTGACCTGTTACATAACATGTCATGCCCAGTCCAGCCAAGGCCCAGAGCATTCATTCATAGCAAAAGTCAAAAACTAGCGGCTTTATGAATAAAAGTGTATTATAAATTGTATACTTACCAGTAATGAGAACAGCTCTGAGGACAATAGAGCAGCACCTGCAGATTAAACATTCTCTCATCTTTGTACTGGAGAGTTGAAAAGGTTTCTGTTCTCTAAGTGACAACTATTTCCTGAGTCTGTGGGTTTTTCGTCTTTGCTGATCAGAGCACTATGGCTCTCTCTCAGCAGCCTCATATTATTGGATGCTAAGGTGAGTCTATAAGGCTCATGCTGGGAGAGTACCTTAGTTGCTAATTGACAGAAATTGTTAAGACTCTATAGCATAACATAAAGGTGTGCTAGTGTGGCTGTATAGTGTGGCTGTAGAGTTATAGGAGAAAAAAGCAAAACAAAAATGGCAAAACTCCACTGACAGGAACTTTATTTTATTATTTATATTGTAGTGGTTAGCTGTTTAGCTACGTCATATATGGAATTTGTTATGAATGGTTTACCACCTGATAATCTTCTGATAGTGCCTCCCCTCCCCTCTCTCAACAGGAAACAGTTCTGATTGATATAACATTAGCATATTGTGCTGAGCAGAGTGCTATACATATGATCTGACTTGTGCCAGGTTAGTATATTTTAATTTAGATCTCTCAATTTACCTTGCCCGACAGCTGAATACCTCAGAATTTTGCATTATGAAACTGTTATATACTGTATCAACTTTGTCTAATCCCACTGGTGCAGGAGTACTGGCTATCTGCATGTACTCTTAATCACCTAGCACATTTTTGTGTTTTATTTCATTTTTGAGGATATATGCTACATTTTTCTTGCAAATGTGTGTTCTAAAGTGTTCTAAAACAATTTCATACATTTTTAATTTTATCCTTTTGTAAACAGTGTGAATAAAAATACTCATGTTAACCCTCTGGGCACCCTAAAAATTTACATACACTCGTTACCTTAGGGACCCATTTGGGACCTCTCATAAAATAGCCATAAAAATGTCCAATTTTTTTTTTTTTTTTTTACTTTTTTCGCATGAAATCCTTTCTACTACTTCAGCCCTAACCATAGATATGAAGTTTATTTTCATTTATTAATAATTTATATGTTTTTATGTCCTTTTTCTCATCAAAAACCCAACTTTTATAAATGACAATAACACAAAATTTGCCATATTATACAAAAATGAGTTGCAGAGTGGATCACTTGGGTGAAGTTATTAGACCCTTGACTAAGTCAATAATTAATAACAACATTGGTTTTGATGCATTTTCATTTTTGGAGCAAGGACAGATTATTGAAAAAACTTACACTTGTTAACTTAGGGACCTGTTTGGGACCTCTCATAAAATAGCTATAAAAATGTCAAATATTATTTTTTTTTTTTTACGTTTTTCACATGAAATCCTTTCTACTACTTTAGCTCTAATCATAGATATGAAGTGTATTAACATTTATTTATATTTTCTGTTTTTGTGGCCTTTTTGTCATCAAAACCCCATTTTTTTAGATAGCAAAATCACAAAATGTGCCCTATTATCCAAAAATGAGTTGCAGAGTGGATCACTTGGGGTAAAGTTATTAGAGCTTTGACTAAGTCAATAATTAATAACAACACTGGTTTGGTGCACTTTTATTTTTGGAGCAAAGACAGGTTTTTGTAAAAACTTACACTCGTTACCTTAAGTACGCATTTGGGCCCATTGACTTCCATTATAATGACTGATTTTTAACATACTGTAATCCTGACACTTTATAATACTTTTTTCATGAAAACCTAATAAATCTAAGCCTTTACCTTCAAAATAAAGGGAAATTAGGTTTTTGGTCAGATTGACCCCCTAAACCACCAGGGGCAGCAGAGGTTTATTTTATACATTTTCAATGGAATTCTCTTGTTCTACCTTGCAAAATACATGGGAATAAAAACACTGAACACCAATAAATTGATTTTGGTGTGTTAGGATCGATGTAACAGAGCGGTGGGAGTGTGGCTGAGAATATATTTTGTTCATGAGGTCATGAGGGAGTGTGTGAAACTCAAGTATTCAAAGCCAAATGAGCTCTGTTGATAAACAAGAATACTCTTCTGTGTCTGTGTGTGGGTCTGTGAGATTCCAGTGATCAGAGTCAAACAGGCTGTTGACATTTTTGTTCTTGACGCAGAGAGAGCCTCCTCTCTCCCATTGGACCTTGGTACAGCAGGTTTCTGCTGAAGTCTGTCAGTCAGAATCATTTCTTTTCAGACAGAGGCAGGAGTAATGTTTCCTTTGTCATTTATTCCCTTGTCATGTTTGCAAATATCAGAATTTCACCCTGTTTCACCTATATACTCTTTTTTGCATCGTTTCCATGGTATTTTTTGGATCAAGGAGGCAGCTGAAATCAGGAAGCAGGGATTAGACACCATCGACCAGGTTGAGGGAGCGCTGATGCTCTCTCAGACCTGGGACACTTTTCTACAGAGACCAAACAGCATCAGGGGGCGTGGTCAGGCTGATAGACCAGCAGGGGGCGTGGTCAGGTCCTTCAGGCTGACCACCCACAGCTGATAAAGCCATGTCACAGCAGTCAGGTGACGCTTCTGAGGAAGACTGTTGGTGTCAGTCGAAAAATGACAAGGTAAAGGAAACATCACTCCTGCCTCTGTCTGAAAAGATATGATTCCATCTGACTGACAGACTTCAGCAGAAACCTGCTGTACCAAGGTCCAATGGGAGAGAGGAGGCTCTCTCTGGGTTAAGAACAAAAATGTCAACAGCCTGTTTGACTCTGATCACTTGAATCTCACACAGACCCACACCCACACACAGAAGAGTATTTTCAGGTTCACTGACTCCACTTGTTTATAAACAGAGCTCATTTGGCCTTTTTATACTTGAGTTTCATAGACTCCCTCATGACCACACAAACAAAATATATTCTCAGCCACACTCCCACCGCTCTTACATCTATCCTAACACACCAAAACCAATTTTTTGGTGTTCAGTGTTTTTATTCCCATGCATTTTGCAAGGTAGAAGAAAAACTGCCCTCCATTGAAACTGTCTGTTATAAAGCTCTGCTGTCCCTGGTGGTTTAGGGGGTTAATCTGACCAAAAACCTAATTTCCCTTTATTTTGAAGGTAAAGGCTTAGATTTATTAGGTTTTCATGAAAAAAATATTAAAATATGTCAGGATTGCAGGATGTCAAAAATTGGTGGTTATAATGGAAGTCAATGGGCCCAAACGCGTATTTAAGGTTACGAGTGTAAGTAAAGTGCATATCTCCTGTTCTATACACCTTAGAACAGAGGGGGTCATGGCATTTTAAACACCAACTAAAAAAAAAATTCTGGCCAAGTTTCACACCAACAGCTTTTAAACTGACTGATTTATTGAGGATCAAAAAAGTAAAAACAGCAAAAAGTACGCGTTTGGACCCTAGGGTACCCAGAGGGTTAAGGGAGCTAAGCACAAAAATGTACGCATTGAAACATTCAAATCACAATTTTTGACCCTGCTCTAACAAAAAGTATAAAACATGCATCATCTAATTTTTCCACTTCATCTGAGCTCTTTGGCTTTAAATGTGTACTCTGAAATATTTTCTTCCTGGCATCATCATTTTTTACCTTATATGGCAAATGGAGCAAATACCAGCTTTTTCCATTAGGGGGCACTTGCACAATATCCTCCCCTCTGTGCTTTGAGGCATCCAGTTTTTGTGAGTGTGTGGGTCCCTGTGGAGCTATGGAAGTGTCTAGGGGAGGTGGACGTGTTTGAGTTTTTGATTAGGTATTTGTAAGAACAAGGGAGGTATGTTATAATGACAACTACAGAGGTATTTATGATGAAACATATACAGTGAAAATATGGAAAAGACCACATTATTCCATCATAACAAAAACTTGGCAATTTAAGGGTTAAAAGATTTAAATTTTTTCAATATTTTATGTGTATGATAAAGACAGATGCTGGTTAAAATATTTTTTTCAAGTAAAAAAAAAAGTACAATTATATAGTTTTTATATCTTGTTTTTGTATGAGCACATTTATGAGCATAGGTGTGTTAACATATTTCATTTAATAAAAAAAATTAAAATGGATATGAATAAATTTTGTTCCTCTGGTTTCACATACACCAGGTTGCAATAATCAAACTATAAATAATCAAGTTTGCAGATAGTATACTGAAAATAATATTTTTGTGTGTGTGTATTTTAGAGCAAAAAACGGGGTACCACCGTATCAAAAACATGGCAATTTATGGGTTAAAAATAAAAATAAAAAAACATACATTTTTGATATGTCTGATAAGGACAGATGCTGGCTTAAAGAAATAGAAAATAAAATGTAAAAAAAATATTAATCATCTTTTTTTTATAGCTAGATCTTAGGACCCTTAACATGAGTATTTTATGTAATACAAAAAAATAATAAAAATAATAGAAATGCATATATACATTTTGCTGGTGATCCTTCACATACACCAGTTTGCAATAACCAGACAATAAATAATTCAGTTTGGAATTAGTATATTGAAAATGATTCTTTTTAGTATAAAATTGGGTACAAACATGTCAAAACTTGGCAATTTAAGGGTTAAAAATAAACAAAATCAAAAGTAAAAAAAAAAAAGAATAATCATCTTTTTTATAGCTTGATCTTTTTGTATGAGCACATATGTGCGAAGGGCTCTTAATGTAACTATTTTAAAGGTGCATCTAAGGCTTAAGTTTGATGACAACTCAACAACAGCATCTTGTTGATTGTAAACTTTGTTGATTGTAAATATTAATATTGAGCGGATAAACACAGAAACAGATTTTTGTGTCTTTTTTGTTAAGCCAGTAATATTCATAATAAATTCTGCTGAACCTTAATATGATCTGACAGCTGCTACAGTTCATACCTGGGTTTATTAGCCTGTCAGTTCTGTAGGCCTCCACACGCATGCTCTACTTCTGAGCAGGCATTAAACAGCATGAGCCTGGTCCAAGACACATGTTTGTGTCACTCATAAAGACACAAACAAAAGCTGAACGTTGATTGTTGCTAGTGGGTCAACCATAACTTTGTTATGTGCCCCTGTGTTTTAACCCCATCAGATGACTTAGTCAAATACAGTATGTACTAGGTACATCATACATTTTTGAACATTTATTCATTTAGAATACAAAACCTATTTACATGACCTCATTTGTTTCTGACTTCCTCGGACTCACTTAGGGCAACAAGTCAACAAATGCTCCATACATTTCAGCATAATCTCACAGCAACAACAGCTGCATTGGTCCTAAAACTAGCCTGCCCTGTCACGCACCGTCTTGTAAATAAAACTTGAACAACAAGACTAGGCCAGAGATATTTCACCAGTTTGACTCCTGTTGTAAGATACTAGTCTCCACGTCTGGGGTTTGGCATGCTCACAGTTGTGTAATGCAAAGGCATTAGTATAAAGCTTGTTTTCATTTGTTTACATAGGCAAGAGGAATGGAAAGACCAAGCAAGCACACATGTACCTATCAACTGACTAAAACTCTAATAACAACGACTGACTTAGATTAACGGTTCCTGTCATCTTTTGAAAGATGCCGAACAGTGAAGAAAGGCTCCATGTGGAAGCCCAGCAGCCCTCAGTACTAAAATAACCAATGACAGTGTCCATTTCATCCTGTTGGCCTGTCTTGCCCTGCCACTCGACACCCACTGGTTATTCCAATGTGAGCGAGCTAGCTGCACCCTGTGCTTCTGCTCAGTTTGGCCACACTGACTTGTGTGTCTATTTTGGTATCTCTGAGCATAGAGAGACTGTGGTCACAAGTGCATTTGAAGATGGATCTGAGGGCTTGACTCACTAAGGTGAGTTTTCTTTTGTTTGTTTTACACCTAAAAGAATTAAAAAGGTCTATCAGAACTGTCCATTAACTTGGATTTACTTTCAGCTGATGAACTCGGATGGGATTGTTGGATTATACAGGACCCGTGTGTGGCACCACAGTATACATTGGATCTTTACGTGAAGAATGAAAGATCCATAATCAAGGTGAGGGTCATGCCAGCAATGGTGCTGATTATGACAGAAAAAAATATAACCTATATTATGTTAACTATATTACTATTGTGACTGCAACTTGAAAGGCAAGACAGATCCTTATACCTTTAGTCATGTACCTTTTTATTTAGCTTTTGTTTAATAAGTTAAGATAAAGTACTGGTATAATAGCTGTATGCATGTATATTTATCTCAGTTTAGATAACTGGACAACCTCATTGCTGTAGATATAAATATGTAGGCCCATCCTGGGAAAGTACCGTGGTTGCTAACTGATCTCTGGTTATGGGAGCAGACAGATCATTCAGCCAAAGAGTCCTGGAGAGCCAGAGAAGTCAGGCTCAACATACAGTAAAGTCACTCAGTTCTTAAATGTATTCAGCTAAGGCTAACCAGAGCTAGATAGTTTCTGTTTTAATTGTGTCTTGAAACCATCCTAAGGACCTTTATGACTTACTTTATACTTACAGTGCTATACTTACTACTTAATCTAAACAAATGTTGTTACTTTCAATGTATACCTCACTACCAGAGTATGTTTGTCTCAATCTATGTCATGTACTAATAAGGAGTGTTATATTTGTCTGCATGTTTAAGACTTAAGTGATTTACCAGCGACTGTGTTCGCAGGTCACAGCATATAAATGGGTTAATGAGCTATTCTAAGACTTCACCCAGATAGCTACAGTAGAACAGCTGCTGCTGAAACGCAGTAAATGGTGTGTTGATTTACTTGTGTTACCTACAATGTAATGTAACCTATGTATGAATCTGGCAAGTTTCAAGTTTAATATAGGAATTGTGTGGTCTGTTACATTTTATATTTAATAGTTTGACAAAATTTATATTCAGTAGATTTCAAGTTTGGCCTTCCCTTGTAGTCTTTAAAATGAAAAGAGTTTCTATTAAAAATAAAACTTTTACCAAATTTATGGTCAGAGCAGTCACGGCTTTAGGCACCAAACAGTGCTAAAAATAGTAACGCACATGGTATAAAGTGTTTGTCTGCTGCCTGCATAGTGACAGCATATCCGAACCTGGCACATGCCATGTACATAAAGGTCATCAGTGCAGCAACTCAGCTGAAAACCATTTATAGTAAAAATGTACCAAAGTACCTGTAGAACGTGCACAGTTCATAATTTAGAATATAAGTTTTGAAGTTATCTGACATTACTTTGTTTTGTTATTTTTTTAGGATGTCTCGGAACAAAATCCCTGCTGTCAGCATGTGCTGGAAGAAACATTAAGGATATACTGATGAATGGAACAGAAAAACATCACTGACATCATGACCTGCGTGGAAAAGAGACACATGAGCCATCGGGTGGGGAGCATGCTTCATCATCGCTTTCCCAATGGCTTCACAGATTTGTTCATGGATGAAACGGACCGGGAGGTCAGCACTCTCACTGACCGTGCTTTCAGAAGCCTCTGTATAGGAGATGATGCCGTCTACAATGATGAGTTCTCATATGGATACTCACCTTTTAGCTGTCATAAGCCCCTCGCAGGTGAACCCCTTAAAAAGACTCTTAAGGAAGCTAAGAAACATGGACAGAGCCGGAATGACAAACATGAAACCCAGCCATGGAAACAGCAACAGCAAAAGACAATGTCACAAATGTCTTCTTTCCTCAAGGCATTGAGTGCCACTGAGGAAAGCTATGGGGGAATGTTCAAGAAAAATGGTGTGGCAGATTCAAACGGGGAATCATGGGACAAATCAGCGCTTCGCAGCATCCGAAGGGAGCTGTCAGAATTCTCTACAGATTATCACACCAACCTCACAGATGGACATTATAAAAACCATCAACGTCGTCGGTCTGGAGATGTTTCAACAAATAAAATGGGCAAAGACAATTCCTTATCCTCAGGGAAATCTTCAAAAAGTAAAAATGGCAAAACTAATGTCAAACTAAAAAAGCTTAACATTACAAACTTCTTCCTCCACAGTGAGTTTAGCCCTTTTCAAGCGTGGCAAGACTTGAACCGCTTCCCTTTTGCCCAAGAGAGCATAGTTAGCTCTATTCTTCCTGAAGATCCTGTTCCTAAATGGTACGATTTACGTTTTTACAAGGAGCTGACAGAGGCATCAAAGAAAGAGACTCTGCAGGTAGAGGAGCCTGAGCCATGCCAGAAAGCAGCCATTGAGCCACCCCCTCCTCCACCCACTGACCCCAAACCCATTCCTCCTCCTGTACCACCGAAAGTTTTGCCAAAGCCCTTGGTAACTCCTGCAGAGATGAGGTGCCCTTCAGAGGGAGGAGATGGGACTGCTGCCCCCTGGAGGCGTAACAGGTCAAGAGCAACAAGTGCTGTCCCAGTCAATCACCCAGGAATATCCACTCAGGACAGTAGTACAAAGCCAGTGGATGAAAATCTTTTGTTGCTTAAAAAGGTGGATGAAAATCTTACATTGCTTAAAAAGGAAGCTCGATCTGTGGAAGTGAAGACTGTTGAAGAAGTAAATTCTTTAGCTTCTACACCGTTTAGTATCTGCCAGTTAATGACCCCCATCATTCCCTCAAGACAACCAACAGACACATCAGAGATCCTCACAGTCCTTTCTCCATCTGCCTTTGACCTTCCTCTCCGGCCACAGTCAGAGGCTAAAGTGACACCTGAACCTCCGCTCAAACGGGACAGTTACAAATCACTTGCCTCCAGTATTCTCTTCAACCTTAAGGACAACAGAAAACGTGTTAAAAGCAGGTATAGTCCACGGAAATTTAAAACGCTGGAAGAGACAGAAAGTGGATCCCCACTATCAGATCAGGTGAAGCAAGCTTGTTCAGAAGGTCTTACATCTGGCATGAGCACTCCTGCCATTGTAAAAGATGCAGAGACAGTCTGCAGTCCCCTTTCTGAGACGACTGTCCAAAGTGTTGATCTTGCAAAGCATGATGCTGAAAGGCCTCTCTCAAATGACTACTTATTATCAAATTTGCTGCAAAGTAAACCAGAGGCTGAGATCAGTCCAATGTCACCTCTACTACATGTAAAAAAGAACAAAAGTCCCTTGGTGAAGAAGCAAAACTACCCATCTTTAAATCTGTATAAAAAGGCCAGTCCTGTTGACAGTGATATGAAATATCTTCAAGTCCCACTGAGCCCTGGTGCTTCTGTGCAGACACAAAGTGTGAAAAATTACCTTTCACCACCCCCACTTAAAGAAATTTCTCCATTGCCATTGCCAAAGACCAGTGGGCTTTCACCAAATACTCTAAATGTCAGCAAAGATCTTTCTCCAGTAATTTCTTCTCCTGCAGTTGAGAAAGAGGGCCTATCATTACCGGAAAAAGTACTCAAAACGCAACCAGGTGTCAAACAAAAGGCCAGTAAGGAGCCTATTAGTTTGAAGGAAAATAATGTGGTAAACCAACCAATAAATGCAGCGAATGTGATTAAAGCAGCAAGAGAAGCAATTAATGCGGCTAAAACCAAAGCTTTATCTGCAACAGACACCACCAACAAACCAACTGAAGAAATAAAAGAAATTAGAAACAAAGAAGATGAAAAGGGAGAAACAGGTAAAGATATTTTTGGTTGCATGGCAGAAAGTGCTATTCCTGAAAGTAACCCCATTGTAACAAGTAACAATGAAGAAAACAGTATAGACAGTAAAAACTGTAACAAGAAAAAAGAACCCCCACCTGTTCCTAAGAAGAACTTCACTAAATCAGATATTCAGCTCTCTCTCGACAATCCTGAGAGAGTCACTAATGGTGATTTAGACAACTCAAAAGTAGATGTAAAATCAAACAATAAAGAAACGTCCCAGAAACAAGGAAAGCTCAAGCATGTATTTTCAGCCAGACAAAACAACTACATCAAAAATCAAAGGTATGCTATAACGGATGATGAACAAGAAATTGAGTGTGAGGAAAGTGACAGGAATGTAGGTGCAAGAGCAGAAAATTATAATGAGTTAGCGGTGACAAGGGAAATAAAAGATAGTGAAAATATTATCAGTGATTTGAATGCTTTGAAAGAATTGGAAAGAGCAAGGCTAGCAGAACGCATTTACGACAGTGCAAAGAACAAATTTGGGGTTGTTGACATAGTGGAGCAGACGAAGGCTAGGAATGATTTAATCTCAAGGGAGCTTCGAAATATCAAGAAGGGCATGCTGTCTATGAGGGGGAACACAATGGCTAAAAGAGAAGTATTTGCAAAGAAAGAAAAGGAACAGAGCAAAGGGGAAGTTTTTACAAAGTTAGACAACAATGTTATAGTAAACAAAGCCCGTATAAATGACAATTATGATAAAGCCAAAATGGCACTGGAGGAGATCATTTCTGAAAGGGAAAGGAGAAAAAATCAGACAGAACAAGAGGAGTCTGACCAAGCTGCTAATGTTGAAAGTCATGAGATTAAGTTTCAGAAACTTAAAGGTACAATTGATACCGAAGCCAAGGTGAAAGCAAATGGCCCTAGTGCTTCAGACTTAAAGGAGAGGTTAGGTGATCTGAGAGATCATAACTACATGAGGCAGATTCTGTCCCAAACTGAACCTCGACTGGGAGAGACACACAGAGCAGGGGGCAGGATAGCTTTACCGGGCATGGACAGCGTTAGCGATGAACTAAATGTATTAGTGAAAGCAAAAAGTGACAAAATTGAGAAACTTATTAGTAATTATCTTACCGGTGACTCAAAGGTTGATTCAAGTCAGGTCTCTGAAGAAACTATAGAAAATAATGTTGACGAAAATAAAGACAAAAAACAAGATGCCCCTCCTGTTCCTCCAAGAAGCAGAAAAGGAAGTATTAGAAGAGAGAGTGTTAGTAAAGAGACAGAGTTAGACATGAAAGATGTAAAAGAATTAGACTTTAATAAGAATGTGAGCGCTGAAAAGGGAGAGTTGTGCTTGACATCAAAAATAAAAGATGTATGTTCTGAAAATCAACAAACAAAAGGGTCAAATGAGACTGTACCGTGTGAACCTAAAACAAACTTGGATAAAGCAAAACATATAGATTCAAAATCCACAACTTCATGCACTTCAATATCAAGTGAAACCCTTTTAACTAAAGCCTCTCAGCCTGAGAATACATTATTTTTATCACCAGAGGTTACAACTATTGAAAATCAGAAAAATACTCTGAGCCCTACAACTGAAGTAACCCCTGAAAGACAAAATCAGCCTACAGCAACAGGAAAAGTAAAGCGCAGGGCGCCCTTAAGGCCTGATCATCTGAACACTCCTGTGGGCAAAGATTCTAATAATTCTGTGTTAGATCAATCTGAAAAGACAATTAAAACAAATGAAGATCCAAAACCAGACCTAGATAATCTTGTTGAATCCCCCAGGAATATAATTTCACCCTTACTTCTTGTCAATGGGGTTAGTGTCAATCAGAGCCCTCCTGATCAAGCTAGCCTGTCATCAAAATCTTCCTATTTCTCAGCTGAAAGTGTCCTCCACAGGAATACTGAGACAGAGTCTAATGTTTACCACTCTCTGGAAAACCTCATTGGAGAGGTGGAAGAAGATGATGAGGTTGAAATAAATCCTTCAGAAAACAAAACGAGGCATGATTCAGACAGAACAGAAGCTGAATATTATTCTTTTAGTGATCATGAAAGTGAGCCAGAACCAGTGAAAAAACAGATAAAATCTCCTCAAGAAGAACCACAGGTATTGTGCAAAGAGGCCGGAGAGACAGACAAATCCATCAAAGAAAATACCGTAAAAGAGGATGATACCAATTCAGCTGCATCTTCAAACCCTGTTTCACCAACATTTGCCATTCCTGCATTATTTAAGGTCAAGGACAATACTTTCAGTAATAAGATAAAGAAGACAATTCAGCCCTGGTCACCAAGAGGAAGTTTAGCTGGTATAGAAACTTTAGTGTTAGACCATAAGAGCACGGAACCACCAGTAACTCATGGAAATCCTTCAGCTGACAATACCACAATTCCATCAGAAAGCACTGAAGTTGAAGAGGTTTTACCAAAGCCATCACCTCCTCTGTTAATCCTGCCTGCAAGTCCCCCATGTGAAATACTCAAGGTTCAACAAGATGAAGGGTTCCTGAGAGTCCCAGAGCAGGAGGACAGCCACTCTGGGGTGAGTCCATTGTCTGAGGGTGTAGAGAGCACAGCAACCAGCACCGCAGATGAGACTGGGATGACCAGTGGTATTGAATGTGAGGTGTCAAAGGTTCCCAGTGAACGATCTGGGTCTACATGCAGTGGTAATGACAGTCAAACAGGTCTGCCAAAACCTCCTGCTGTCCTGCCTAAATCAGAGAAGGCAGTTCTCAAAGCCATGAAGCTAACCAACAGAAGAATTAAGAAGGAGGAGGCCCATAAATCCTCCCATACCAATGGTAAACATAAGTCAGAGAGACACAAGAGCGACAAATCTGAACATAAAAGTAGCAGCAGCAGTAGAAATTTGAAGAGCGGTGACAGAAAACACAGAGAAAAGACACATACAAGTCATCATAATGTTGAGGAAAGAACAACTAACTCCAGTCAAAACTCTTATGGCAAAGCAGACGTAAATAAAACAACTCAAAGACAAATTGTGGAGTCAGTACAAAGCACTAACCACAGCAATGGAGCTCCTCATGTAGGTGAGCGGCAAGGCCGCAGCAGTGACAGACAAGTCCGAGATAAGCCAGAGCAAAGGCACTACAGCAGTGACCGGGTCATAAGTAATGTTCCTGTGTATAAAGCTCATGTTGGAGACAGACCTAGGTCAGGCAGGCCATTCCACCGATCCCTGAGCACCGACAGGTACATGGAGAATAAAGTGGAGCGCAGGCTTAGTGCTGACATGTCAGCCCATGACAGGCCTGAACCAAGAAGCCAAAGAATTGAGAAGTCAATTATGGATGAGCTTCAGCAGAGAGGCAGACAAAAAGATAAGCCAAGTAAAGAAAACCCTCTTAGAAGGAGCCACAGCATTGATTCACAGAGTGCAAATGTATTTCGCCCTGCAAACCTGTCCCGTCAGTCAAGCCTCACCAGTCAGCTTTCACGACAGTCTAGCATTGAGCATGCCATTGTCGCGCAGTCCTTCCCAATTACTCAGAGGAAGCTCCTCCAAGATCCTGACTCAGGGCAGTACTTCGTTGTGGACATGCCAGTACAAGTAAAAACCAAAACCTTCTTTGATCCTGAGACAGGCAGCTATGTGCAGCTCCCAGTCCAGCCTCCAGAGGGTGCTGTTCCACAGCCCTCACCAATGGAGGTTTTGAGCCCACCTCTGGTTGTCTACCATGGTTTTGTTCCAGTGTCTCTTTCCCCCATGGCTCAGACAGCACCTGTCCCAGCTCCTCATATGGAGCATGAGGAGTTTGACCAGCGACACCTTGAGAAGGTGTTGACAAGGCACACTGATGGACACTCATATTTGGAGCCTGTTTTTGGTCAACATGAGCATATGTTAGGAGAATTCTTGGGGACTGAAGAATTGGACTGCCCAAGCTAAAAAAAGGGTAAAAGAAAAACAATTAATTTTGTCATTTGTTATTTTGTATGATAATGCAAAATATAATTTGTTGACATTTGTTATAATTTGTTTTATAATTTGTTGACATTTTTTTCTTTGTGCACTCACTGAAACCCGCCTTACCTGTTTTGTACTTTATCTCACTGCTGCCACAGTGTGAAAATGACTTTGTTGATGGATTTAACTTTCGTATTACAGATAAGTAAGATTGCTTCGCTTGCCCTAAACTTTACAATGGCACACAGGTTTTATGAGTTGACTTTTTTACAATTCATTTGACTATTTAGTGCCCAGTGAGAAAAGACTTTGAGAATGAATGCAATTTTTTTTTTTTTAATCATGAATGCTGGTGGACACATTTGTGTAAGATAATGTAAGAACGGGGCATGGGTAATCCATGTACATATGTAAACAGAGAGAATTAGCTTTAATGTAAATGTGGAATATTTATTTATGCTGAAATGTTATATGAAATTACAATGGTTGTTTTGGTGAACTTCACCTCTTTTCAGGTATTACCACTTTTTTCTTATCTGCAAGGTTTGTTGCCTTGATTTTTTTTTCACAAGACAGACTGTCGTGGTATATGTATTGGATATACTTGACAAAATATGACGTTATTTAACAATATAATTCACCTTTGGAAGAGGACAAGTCATTTTTAAAGGTTTTGCATGTTTGAGATAAACAGCTAAATCTGAAATTTTTAATTTCAATTTATACTGTGTAAAAGCTTGAAATGGGATTTTTGCAATACTTGTTTTAAAGCATATACAAAGGAGAATATGTTTTGCAGGTTTTTTGCATTGGCATTTTTTTAAGTAGAATAAAGCAGGGCTGTTTTGTGTCTGTGATCCATTCCAATAAAAACAACTGTTCTTACAGAATATTGTTGTCTTTGTGATTTTATTTTCATCAAATTTTTAATAAAAGTCATGATATAATTCAAAACAATATATGGGAAACTTTTTCACAAAGAGCTATCTTTTTTCCATGTTTTTTTTTTTTTTTTTACTGAATTTGAATAACATTCAACATAATTGAATTGTCCAAAGGAAAAAAAAAAGAAAACTTATAACTATAACGTTTGTATTAATAAGATTGGCCAAAAATCAATAAATTGTTGTTGGAATAGTGTTTTTTATTTTTCAAAATATACATTATTTACATTTCTCATCCGCCCAACCAATCTTCATCTCCTTAGCCTTAAATGTCCAAGTGTCAAAGTGCAGGAGGTGACAATAATCTATAACCAGTCAGTGACAGCCACAGCTCAAAGCCACCATGTTGTCATACTGCTTTAGTACCACATTCTCCTCATCATCAAAGTACAACAAACTTATGGACTGTAGTTTATCCGGTACGCAGCACGGAGCCCCCACTTCATCATTGGAAAGCTTCAGAGCGTGCATAATGGATCTCACTGTAGCATGGTTTGTGGCTCTAAGGCTGCCCCCTAGTGGGAAAGGACAGGAACCTCTGCAGTGGTAGGCGTTGTATCCTCGTGGTGAGATGATCCACCCGGACCAGCCGATCTCCTCAAAGTCAACGAAAAGAGGGACACGCTGGCAAGTGTGAAGAGGACTGTGAGGGACTTCGGCTGGAGCGGCACGCTGCTGCCTGCTGCGGTGGTTATGGTGTTCTGAAGGTTGACTTTGAGCTTTAATTTGGTCTGTAAAGAAGAAGAATATCCATGATGAGTAAAAAACATAATACATTTAGTGTTTGAATGTAAAATGGTTGATAGACCTAGCTCCTCTAACCAAAGTATGACTTGTTAGCTGCTTTGCCGGTGCTCTCATCAGAGAATATGACCAGATATGCATTAGTTTCAGGAATGTCAGCAGTGTGTTTTGGGGAGGGAACCACAGCTGAATCCATCCAGTTTCCAGAGGGGAATGTGGTCACCATAAGGATGCCATTGTTCTCTTCACTGTTGCTGATCCATTTTGACACCTGTGATTTAGAGTAAAGTACGTAAAGTTAGAAAAATGACAATACTCAATACATGTAGATTATTATTGAGCATTATAGAAAAGGAAAAGGTATGAAGAGCAGTGACTTACCATTTGAGTGACGTTGAAAACTTCCCACCCCTGAGTGTAGAGGGGCACCAGTCTGGAGGTGATAAGGTTTCCTCTCCATGGTTTCACTCTGCTATCCAGCACCTCATACAGATCAACCTGAGCAGGAAAACCAGTGAATGTTAATGACAATGTGTCATTATAGAAATAATAATGAATATACTTAGGTCTATAGGTCGCTAAATTTGAGAAACTTAGTTCTTGTATACCTTATAAAAATGAGGCCCATATTTTCCCATGAAAAACTTCTGCTTCTTTCTAAACCAACGGAATTCAGCTTTAATCATCATCTCCTCTTTGCCAAAAGAGGACAAGTTGAAAAAGTGAAATCTCTCTCCAACTTGACCTGTGAAGAAAGAGCAAATACTATTTTAGTTATAATATTAATATATGATCATACTGAATCATTATTACATATGACTTAAAGTAATTTTAAATATTTATAAAGCATCGCATTTTATCAATTTTAGGCCAGTTTAGGTCATAAAATAAGATAATTAACGCTCTTTTACTCGTGCGTAATTGGTGCGTAATAACGCACTCCAAGTTATGCTCTTCAATATCGTTACACTGACAAAAGTTTTGTTCTAAAATACAAATATAGTAAATTTCACATTACTTACCTTTATCCTCAAAACTCCGCACGATATTTCCGTCCAGAATTTCCTTCTGGCTCCGCGGGATGCCGTCGTCCTGGGACACAGTGTTAAACAGATCCAACATAAACTGCGGAGCTTTCTTGTGCGGTGCCACGGCGGGACCGCGGGGTAAATCCTTCAGGTACAGCAGTGCATCCAGCGCCTCTCTCGCCCTGTGCCTCGTACCCTCCGCGGCTTGTGTCCCTAGCTCCTGCCTGCCCTGTGGGATGGCCAGCGGCACTGCGCTTCTGAGCTGAAGGGTGAGCACAAGGCAGAGGCACAGAGCTCCTCCTGTCATTTTGGTGAGAGTGGAATGAGTTGCCACCTGCGGGACGGCCGGTGATAAGGCGGACGGTCGCCTTTGATGACAAGCCGCCCCTGTATTCAGCTAACACGCGAGATGATTGCCCCGTGATTGATGATGGCCTAATGCCAACACAATAGGAGGCGAAAACGAGCCGAGACTCACTTTAACATACAAGCAAATAAACGACTCATTTCCCTTTATTTGTCCACAATATCCATGTTACCACACACTTATGGTGATTTTTACTTATTTATAACGAAATATTCCATATTGAAACTCAAACTCTATAGAAATTTGAGAAAGCCAACAGGTGCTTCACTTACCTCTGTCTAGAGTTTATCCTTTTAATATGGGTTATACAAATATAAAACATGGCATTAACATTGCATTTTTATAATTTATAAATACATTTCATTCTTTTCGTTCCTGATTTTCCTACTCTAGAAGTGTCCTGCTTTAAGCACTTACTTTGCTAATTCAGTGGCATAACTTTAATATCGATAGGCTACACAGGAACCTTTTTTGAACTTAGTTTGTGATTAGCATACTTATCCAGAAACCTACTGTTTATCTTTGTGACGCACTTTGGAAAACTGCAGCAGCCTGCATGGCCTATTCTTCAAAAACTGGCGATATTAAATTCATCTTTTAATATTTTATTTCATTATTTTCCCATCAATGTTTTAATCGTTTGTGTATTTTATTTCCATGCATTAGCAGCCAAACTCGTGTGTCATTATGATGTTTAGTCGGTGGGTCCACATCTCTGTTATCAGCCCGAGCCCAGTCGCTGAGAGCAAACGAAAAGCCCGGGGCCGTGACGCAAATGAAGCGGCTTGTCAAAAGACGCTTGTTAATGCGCACATTTCACGGTCACGGAGTTCCCCCCTGCTGTTCCTCCCATCCCTCAGACCCCCCCTCCCTCCTCCGCGGCCGGTAATGTTTGCATAGTGACTCAGAGTTAACACCAAAATCTATCTGCACGTTTATTCGCGCGTTAACACAATCCCAGATGATCCCTAATTAATCACAGGGATCAGATTCTCCAGATCGTTACGCTGATCAATAGCTCACTCTCCGCCATATTGTTAATCAAATTTACGGCGATTACAAGAATGATGATCCCCTCATTTAGACCCCAATACTCATGTTTAGGGCCAAGACTGTGAGTGGGCACAGGGGATCATTGTTAGGGCAGCACACAGACAGAAGCACTGCAGTTTATGGCCACAAACATACTCACAACAAGACATTAGCAGATGAAATACTGATTGGATTTGATGAAAGATGAACCCCGATGATAAAATGGCAAGAGCATTAATGTTTCTAACAGGGTCAAAGTTATGTGATTAAGGCTGAAAAGAAAATGGATAAAGACATTGTAAAAGCCAGGGAAGAAGTTTTAGTTGAATGCCCCCCCACACAATATTCTCCTGTGACGTATGTACTTGTACACCACAGTTATTGTGTTCATGGCTGACACAGGTGCGGGATGTCCTCAAATGTTTACACTGAGCATGTGCCGAGGACAGATAGAGTTTAAGGGAAGCCCTCTGACGTACAGTGGCACCTCACAGGACAATAACAGAGGCCTGGGCTGTATGGCATAGGCCTTAGTATCAGGCAGTACTGCCAGTGCAACTGCACTGGGGCCCAGGAGGTTTAGGGTGGATGTTAATAATAAACAAGAGCAGCACTGGACTCAGTTACATAAGGGTTTTAAGTCAATAATACATTTAATACCTGTGAATTTGTTTGAATGTGTCTGGAAAAAAAATCTCAAGATTATTAAGTGCACTAACTAAAAAATAAATCAGAATCAGAATGTTATTTGAATGAAACTATCCCAAGAGTAAATCAGCTAAAAGCTACATTTCATAAATTAGAAGCCTAATACATGAACCTAAATGTGCTTCATAATTTTTGGGCTCATTCTGAAAACCTGCACTGGTGCCCCTCACTACCAAGTTACACCACTGACTGTATGGCATAGGCCTGCAGTGAGCACATAACTCGAGAACAAAAACTAGAATAATGCATCATCAGAAATGATGATATCTAATATAGGGGGTTCCCATATAATCCAGTTAAATTGAGAAATTAAGCTGATCTTAGGAGTTGGCAAAATAATATGTATCAATAATTATGTGCACTTTTATGTATTATATAGGGGGCCCCACAAATAAAGGAATAAAAAAAAAATATTTGTCACAGTATTTCACCTGCTTTACCTGGGCAAGCCTCCCAAAAGATTATTCTGTAATATGATGACAAAAGGCTGTGAGTTTATTTTGATTTAAATGTATTTATTTATTTTTTACATAAAATAGTGGAAGAGATTTGAAAATACATATGCCATAAATGTTATAGTAAAAGTGAAAGTAGGAAAATATAACTTTGGTTCTGAAAAAGTTATTCACAATAAAATAAGAGCAGGGGTAAAAATGTGCCTGAGCGTGCCAATAAACTAGAAGTTTCTCAGAACCACTAATGGAGATTAGCTGTATTAGCTAAATATGTATTAGTCCTTGTACTGTATTTGTGAATTCAATGGATAACAACTTTCACATTGGATCATGACCAATTAGCAGGATTAGCATGAGCACAAACTCACATTCTCAGTTATTAATTAACTTCTACAGCAGCAGCAGTCATGTGAACATTTTGAAGCATTTAGCTTGAAACACTGGTATCAGTGAACCAACAGTACAGTATTTCAAATCTAGGATAAAACATTGAAGACACAGCATAATCCACATAGCTATGGCTCTGCATGAAACCCAAATGCATGTATACTGACATAAATGATTAGAGACCATATTCATTGTAATCAGTACCTGTTCATTTTAGAATGTATTTTTATTTATTATTTTATTTATTATTATTTTATTGCAAAGACTGTTCTGACATATCTTCATCATCAAGCAAGAATCCCTCCTCCAATAATAAACCTCATCTCAGTTGGACAGACCACTTTACCATAATCTACATATTCAATATGAACTTAAACCTTCCTGTTTGGTAAAGGTTGGTCTGGCCACTTTCTTGCTACCTGTGCAGAGCTTGGGGATGTCCAGTGACCTGGCCTCTGTCTCTTCTGTATTCATAATAATGTTCCAGCTTCTTAACCTGCAGAGGTATGCATTTTTTAAATTATTTTAAACAAAATGTTTAAAATAATTTATTAAAATATAATTTATAGGTTGAAAAATAGCATCAGCCAGTCCAAAAAGAACATACAGAGAGAAAAGGGAAGAAGTGTGATAGTATTGGCATTTGAGTAATGTTGAACACAGTAAAAGAGAGGAAAAAAGCAATAGTCTTGAGCTAAATGAAGGTGTCTGTATGTATTATTTAGTGATGGCAAATTGGTCCAATTTTGCAATCTAAATAAAAACATAAAAAGTTATTCTGGTGCTGAGGTTGGGTGCAATATGACACATTGTTACTGTTAGTATTTACACTATTACTCTACAAATATGTTGGCCCAGGCCCATACTGAGGAGTCTGCAGGTTCCTGCTCTTTAAAGGGAAACTTTCTCTGCCATTGTCGGCGAGTGTTTGCAGGGATTTGTTGTTTCTCTCCAGAAAACTCATTGTTTTGGTTCTAAGGTGAACTCAGTGCTGACCGATTGCAGTACTCTTTGTTGACCAGCAGATGGGGGTATTGGATCAGTAATGATATTAATATAGTCAGCAGATTTATTTTGTATTGTTGACTTACAGACTAAATAGTTCTTTTTAAAGAAGGGTTACCTTTGTTATGCCAAATGAAATGTTTGCTATATGTTTGCAAGGACTCACTTATGATTTCTCACTCATTTATGTTATCTTAGTATGGTTTAAAAGCTGTAGAATTACAAGCTAGCCAAAAAGTGGTTTGGATGTTTAGCAAGTTCTTTATTTCTGTCGGTGGTAATTCATTCATACCCCCTTTGGGATTTCAACCAGGGTCTCTCTGGTTTATGTGATACACACTGTAGATCAGCCACTGAGGCACTGAAACTAAAAAATACAATATTTATCCTTCTTACCACAGTTTTATCATAATATCAGTTTCCTTTTTAAAAAGAGGTTATGTCTGTGAGATTAGCATACCTAGAACACTGAACAGACATTCTCAACTCATGGGTCAGGACCCAAAAAGTGGGTCACAGGCAGATTCTTGGAGGGTCATGGAGAGTGTTAAATAAACTGAACACAGGTTAAGTGTCTACATAATGTTTTGCTCCAAAGCTGAGAGCAGCTGAGAACCCCTGTGTTACTCTTTTTATCTTATCTTCATTTGTGCTCAGTTTAGATGAAACTCTCCTGTACAGGATACTTGTGACTGAGTTTACCAGGTACCATGCTTTCACTGGGACTGTGGGCTAGGCTGTGCTGGCTCCACATCTGATAAGTGCGTCCATGTGTTAATGACTTCACCTAGTGTTAAATACCTCTACTGGGCCAATTAGAGACACATGGAAGGCATTTAACACAAGTGCTGGCCACTGCTTTGGGCCTGATTGAATGAATAATGAAGATGAATACAATCACAGCTAAAGTGGAAACATATGACAGTGGGCTCTGCGGCGGCCATAATGCAGCAGGCCTCTGATGGTATCAGCTCTGATCAGAGAAGAATGGGCTAAGTGCTATAAATGAGACTGAGAAACTGTACTTCACAATTATAACTGTGTCCAAATACATGTGATGTGTTGCTAACTTAACGGTTACTCACTCATTACTGCGGGGGCTGGAAAAGTGCTTTTGTTTGCTGCCTTGAAATATGTAAAGCTCGAAATATGAAGACAGATTTGGCACAGTGGTTAGCTCTCTTGTTTGATATGAATAATATAGGATCGACTCCTGTGTGGGCTGGCCCTTGCTACAGTTAGCTTCCACCAAGCATCCACAGACCTGTTTTAAATGCTCAAAGTAAATGAATGAATGAGGAGTGCATGAATGTGTCAGTATATGTCACAAAGGAACTTTTTTCAGATATTTTTTTTACCAACTGAGCTATTCTATGGCTCCCAACTGCATTTTTATGTCATGCATGTTTATGTCTGATAGTATTATAGATGTGGGATCAGTCTCTGTGTGGACTGGAAACAGGTTCTATCAAAGAAGATTACTCTGCTTGGTCATCTTATAGGTGTTGTTCCACCTAGAACCCAGGATCCAGGTTCAAATCTCAGACTGTGTGGAGCCTTTCTGTGTGGCGTTTGCATGTTCTTCCTGTGTCAGGCTTGGTTTTCTCTGGATTCTCTGGTTTCCCCCATCAACCTAAAACATGTGCAGTAGGCTAATCCTCTAGCTAGGTCCTGTCCAAAATCCTGGCTCAAGATCTGGAGATAGGTTCCCGGGTGCTGCACTGTGGTCACCCACTGCTCCTGTCAGGCAGGTCGTCCCAGCGGCATTGATTGAAGGATGGGTCAAATGCAGAAAACAAATTTCCCTTCAATAAAGTATACCTTACCTTAATTCAGTACTCCAGCCTTTTCCACCATCCTAACACAGTGTATTTCCCACGAAGTACTAACTTAATACACATACATTTATTTACGATTGTCAAGGATGTACACTGCCCGATACCCAAAACAGTTAGGATAGGCTCTGGCCCTTACAACTGGCTGAGGGTAAGTAGTAAATAATGTATTAATACCCTCTACACCCCACTCTACAAATACTTCATTTAGCTTTACTTCACCACATAAAAGATATCAAAACATAGCTAAGGTACTCATTGTGGCTTACTGTTTGGCAAGGAGAGCAAATAATAAGATTGATTTACAGACAGACATAGCAAAAAAAGAATACTAAGAGTAATGACAGACATGGATGCACTATGACAGAAGAGATAGACTGATATGGAGAGAAGACAGAGCAGAGTTAAAACACTGAAGGTTTGAACGAGCCTCCGTCACCGTTCATGAGACAGGAGCATTAGTGTAATACTCTGTGGAGCCATTAGCATGACTGCAGGATATCCTGTGAGCTCTGATACGGCTGATGAGAGGAGGACTGCTCAGGTACAGGCCCACAGCACTTCCTGCGTTCTGTCAAATATATATATATATCTATATATGAGAATTTGGCAATAATCTTGTGTATTATTTTAGGAATGGAAGAGTGCCAGAAGTCTTAACTGTGTCTGTGTTAAATGAGAAATGTCAAGGTGAATTTAAGGCTAAAAATCACAAAAATAAATGACGGCATTACTGGTTGGAAGCTAATAAATTGTAGTTGACAACTGCAATTAACAGGACGTACAATAAGATATTAAAATGCTGTGACCACAAAAGTTAAGCTAGTGCAAAACTAAGACCAAGATAGTGATGTACTGAGTCACTTATTTATTTGCCATGTTAGCCATAATAACTGATGTCAGTGCTACTCAGCGCTGCCCAATTACTCTTTTCATGCTACTCTCCATCAGTAAAGCTTGGGCTATTTAGATCTGACGCAACATCCAGGAATGATTATAAGAGACAGGCCTGTTATAGTCTAAAACATGATCAAGACAGTGTTTAGAGACAGAGATGTGGCTAACTTGGTAACCACTAAGACTCTCCGGCTTGTGTTTTGTGTAGAGTCTTCCTCGTCCAAAAGATTTTTTCCATGCCTATAGAGTGCCTCTGGACTTATTACTTACATGCACTACTAACACAAAGGGGCAGAATGCTTTCTTCTTAGCCTTTTATTTACTATTTGGGTAACTAGCATACTAGCTAACAAGTGAATGTTGACAGAGTTGAAAGTTTGGATAGCTTCTGCGTAAAAAGAATGATATGAAAGAACTGACTGTTAAATTAATAGGTTTTCAGTCATTTTTTCCAAAGGGGTTCATTTGGTCTTCCACAACAATCTTTTTATCAGAATGTTTCTGTACCTTGACATGTTTCGACTACTTCCTGTACCCTTCCTCAGACGAGTCAGGTTTTGGCGCTGTTCTCCGAGCTGGACAGGCCCTTTACAGTCCTGTGGGCTTGTTTTCTGCCACCTATTTTGTGACCTAAAACTGACAAGGGTCTGCATAGCTTATTGGCAATAACTTTCGCATATAGGAAATTTTAGGTTAGCTAAATTACAGGAAAAACCACCATACTAACGTCACTGAAGGGTTGAATTTCTATGCTTCAACTGGTTGGTTTTTCAAATGAAATAAAATACAAGCAATTCATGAGCTTAGTATTTAGAAACACTTCCTGCTGCCAAAAGGACTTTAATGTTTCCACTGGTAAGCTGTTTGTAACTCTAATTCACCTTTAATGGATAATCTTTCAAATTCAAATTAACATTGTAATCAAGCTAGAATTGAACGACTGGCAAAACACAATACTTATCAGACCAAAATCAAGAAAGTTAACTAGAAGTGCAAACTGAATTATTCAATAAGCGTTGGCCAAAAAGAAAAAAGTAAAGTAAAAGTAAGTAAATGTAAAGGTGCTACAGTAAATTCAGTTTGCTTGTATCTGAATCTAATCTTTCATCCAACTCAAACGCAGCTTTAATTTCACGTAAAGATTGTTTAGTCTTGGCTTTAGCTCCAGATAAAATGGTTTTGTACGTGGCACGGGACCAGCTCCTGCTCTGTGTGGCGACCTCACCTTTCTGTCATTACTCCAGCCAGACGCTACTTCATCTCCAAAATGGCCCAGATTTAGAAGATATCCTCGCTCACTGAAATATGATTGTTTCCCATGTTGCTTAGCTCTTATTTGTCTAATATTTGTAATAGAAAGTGCTTTACAACATTCACCTGTTTCCGATTATGATGTTTGTGATCTTAGTCAGCCACCTGCACATTTGAAATTCTGCATATAATATTATTTTCATTTGCATTTACTTAGGAAAATGCAATATCAAGCTACTGCAGCACTTCTTGTAACCAGTCTGCTGTGATTAACTGAAGGCTGAGGACCAATAGGGAGTTAAAGGGGACAGAATAATGCCAAAAAATATGGTGGCATAATCTGTGGCCAGGCAACGGTATATTTTTGATAGATTTAACAACAAATTCCAGCACTTCCCATTGTAGGTGAATTGAAAACATCATGGATGTTGTACTAATCTGATTGTTGATGTGCTTAAAAAAGTTATAATAGAGTTAATGTATGGAATTACTGCATAGATTTAGTTTAATTTATTTTTTGCTGCTAGTAATTTGGGTCACAAATAATTGATTATTGAGTTAGTCACAGTGACAAGCACTTAGTAGGCTACAACAGAGAACCACTCACTCCCACATTTAAAGATTTCTGTCACATAACTTGTCTTTAGATTGTGTGAGGAAGTTCTCGCCGCTTGGCTTTGGGATTGAACCTATGACCTTTTTGCTGTGAGGCAGCAGAGTTGCCATATGTAACTTGATGCACCAGTTAATATAAGGAGGGTAGAAACAAATGTCTAAAAAGCAAACACACACAGAAGAAATTTGGTGAAACCAGAAATGTACAAAATTGACATTACAGAGTTAGCTACATTTTACTTCCTTTTGACATATAGCATTTACCTGCTCTGATAGATTGGCCAAATTTTGGCAAGAACAGTTGCAATCATAGAGATTATATACGTAGATGCCTCGTAGGCTGCTGGAGCTAACGTCACGTCTGTGTCAAGCTAGTCCAGGAACTTTTCAGAATTTTCCAACTCCTTTACTGTATTTCTTCCTATAGCCATTAGCATTAGCCATCAAATATCGCAAATTATAAATAACCAAGACTGTTTTGGCAGCTGTCAACCACTCAACCACATGTGTGATGTCAGAGGCTGGTTAGAAAGCATTACTGAGTGTATCCACTTTTAGAATTTTTATTTAATATAGCAGTTAGCATATATATTAGCATGTGAGTTAAAGGCTAAATGGTTTCTGAACCTGTGTTCTGATACAGAGATGTTACAGAGATGTGGCCGACCACAGCAGTTATAGCCGTTGGCAGCGGATTTGCCGAATCGTAGCAATAGACCAAAGCCACCAACGAGGCGTCTATGTATATAATGTCTATGGTTGCAATGAGGAAGAGTATAGTTACACTATTTCCAAACGTATTAGCAAACTAGCTTTATGTTTAGCTTAGCATAGATCAGAAAGCTTTCTGCTACTATAAGATGGGCTGGTTGGTTGTTCCATCTGTCAGCCATGACTAATACATGTAGCATTCTAATTTGAAGATTATGTTTTTCAGCTTGATCAGCAGCATACTACAGGGACACCACCTGTCCCACTTTTGTTTGTACTGCACAGCTATTTAGGTATCTGCCCCCCATCCCACTTATTAAGATAATGTCCTTCTTTTAATTAGTGCTCAGTGGAACTTATAAAAAGTGAGATTCAACAACAAGGTAAGATCAGTATACCTTGTGTAAAATGTAGAATAAATATTATCCTTCCAGATTGGTGCTGTGAGCTGGTGGTAGCATGCTGGATTCTGTTAAGAAAATGCAGACTGAGAAAATTATTATTTTTTTTATTATTATTATTTTTCAGTTCCACCTTTTCTGATTCCAATGAATACAGTTCAGTGAAGACATATTTGCAAAATGTGTGAGTTTTGGAGATGAAAACAGCACACAGGCCCTAAACTGTAGCAATTTGTAACTTACATAAGTAAAATAATTTCAAGCTGTTCTTTTTTGAGTCTGTCCCACTTTGGCCCACCAAATCTCACTGTCCCACTTTTGTACTTTTTGAGGTGGTCACCCTAATAACTACATTTATTTATCTTAAGAGAGTCAAAAACAGAGGCATTTGGGCTTATTAATAAATCTAGGTATCAGGCTGTTAGTTTGTATCGGCCAAACCAAAACTCAGTATTATCAAATTGTTGCTTCCATTCAATGCAGCAAGAAGCTATTTACAAATGTTAGCTAAAATATGAAGAATAATAGTTTATATAGCCTTGCAGTATTGGAGACTATAAGTAATCACATTATTTTATTTAGCTCTAAATGTTAAAAGTAGCTTGTGTGTTGATTGGATGGTTGGCAGAATGGAAATGGGTGCACCTCTCTCAGCGTTCCTCTCTGTGTGCCAACGCGCCCTGGCCCCCGCTGCTCCTCTGATGTGGATTAATCTGGACTGGCCCAACAGACTGAAGTAGAACAGTTGTTGTAGTTTGGCTCCAAAGGCTCATGGGAACACGCTAATGTTTGTTTGTTAGTGCCACATGTGCTGCTCATAGTGAAACCCAGTCTATTGAAAACATTGTTGCTACTTTATATTTTCAGCACACATACTGTAAGGTAGTGTCTACAGCCTGAATTAACAGAGAAATGTGTGCTTTTAATAATATGTGATGTTTAAGGGGTTACATTGAATGGTAGTTTAAAATGATTACAAATAAGAAAGTCCTAACACTTGAAAAAGCAATGCTAAAATCGACAGAAATGTGTGTTGTAGCTGACTACTTTATTCATATCAAATATGTGCCTGTGCTAAAGCTATTGACAGACATGTGCCTCATTAAGTACAGGTAAAAGCTGTTTGAAAATTGAAGTGTGCTGTTTTGGTGACATCTACTGGCGAAATTGCAGATGTACACCTCACTCCCTCCTTTCTAGAGCTAGTAAGCACCTAAGGTAGCTCTGTAGGGACATGCTACTTCTCAAATTGTTTACAAAACTAAATAACTTTTATTCAAGTTATAATTGTGTTGAGTGCTTAAACTTGTACTTGGTCCAGTTTCTGACAGGTCAGGCTCAGGGGCGTCAGGCTGGGGGAGTAAAGGCTACAGTTTTCCCAGGGCCCACTGCAGGGAGGGGCCCTTAAAAAGCCTAGGATATGTGTGAGAGATATTGCTAAAGTGAGCAAGGGGGCCCACCAAGATGGTTTATATGAAGGGCCCAGAAATTTGTGCGACTGAATATGAAGGAATGAAACTTTACAAGAACAGACAAATAA
This sequence comes from Bostrychus sinensis, assembly GCA_020698575.1. Taxonomy (NCBI): domain Eukaryota; kingdom Metazoa; phylum Chordata; class Actinopteri; order Gobiiformes; family Eleotridae; genus Bostrychus; species Bostrychus sinensis. The sequence goes on along the minus strand of CM036260.1, from coordinate 9,669,999 downwards.
AAAAATAAAATAAAAAAGACATTTTTTGATGTGATTAAATGCTACAGAAAAAAACAGCTTTGAGTGATGTGTTTATTATATTCAACACTTTCCTACAAAAGTGGCAGCACTAATGACGTTGAAAAAAGCCGTTTCGAAATTCCCAGTTGCATGTGCCCACGCAAGCGCTGAGCTCTTTGTTAGCAACCTTGAAGTTCACCACAATAAATCTCACCCAAACCAAATATTTTGTTGTGGTTTGGCCACATGTTTACATAAGAACACTTTGAATCCAGCTGAGAAAAGGGTTTTGTTGTGACAATTCACTGTAAACTGTGAAGACAGTGTCGTCAGTGAGCGCGACCTTGCAACAGCTGTGTCCCAGAAAGCCACGACCTGCTACAAAAAGAAAGAGCAACAATTGTGAAATACTCTATACTATATTTGTGCTTCAAAAACTGTGATATTTTCCCAAGGCTTCAAATCCAGCCACAATGATCATGAGCTTGTGTACTCTTTGTGCCAGTCCTAAGCCTGCATAAATGGGGAGGATGTGTTAGGGTGGGCATCTGGCGTAAAACCCATGCCAAATCAATATGAAAATCACTGCACACTAGTTAACATTACTCCATAATTAATAACTGTTAGAAGTTAATATATTATGTTGAGGAGTCCAGCCATTACAATGTCATGTTGCTTCACTTTAATAATAACAGCATATATGCAATTAAAGTGTTAATAATGTTCATTTGTAGATACAGGAATATGTACTAATGATAGATAAAGTCTGGAAATCTATGCATTATTTTTAAGCAAATTTTGGTCCAAAACATTTTGTCTGTAAAAATTGTATCATATGGAGTGATGTTAGTATTAGAATGGGTTATAATTTGACTATTAATGTGACAAAGACATTTGAATCAGTCAGAAAAATGCAGAAATGTCTTTAGAATAATCTATGATATCAATTGGCCAGTTTATTTTGTTTTATATTTGACAAAAAAATGCAGTGACGTGGAAATCACAATATGGTCAGCCAGTCTTGTCTTTTGGTGTCACAAACTTTTACTGAAAATTTAAAAAAATGTATAATATATCTTTAAAAACTTCAGACTCAGTAGAACACAAATTTACTGTTTTTATTACTGAATTTTTAAGTTGACCCCCAATTTTTTTTGCAGCTTAAACATCATCTACCCAAGTACAAATGGCAATGCTATCCTATGGTGGTGGTGGACAGAGTACTCAAAAGCTGTACTCGAGTAAAAGTATTGTTTCTTCAAAAATAATATTACTCAAGTGGACGTAAAAGTACCCAACAATTCTTCTTCTTCTTCTTTTCTTCAAAAAAATGACCTTAAGTAATTTCCTTGAGTAAAAGTATGTAGTTACTGTGCCTGTAGGCCACTTCACACATCTCTGTGGAACTCGGAAGGAACCTGAACAAACTCTGTAAAATATGTTGGAGGATGATTCCACTTTTGCATGTCTGTAAACAACCACTAGTTTTGTCTTTTAAATTTTAATATAAAACATGCAATCATTTTAGAAAATGGAATTAGGCTCCAGTGACTTATGGGAACCAGGCATGCAGCAAAGTCTAATGTTTGTTTGTTAATGCCATATGTGCTGTTCCTTCCACTCTGTGCATGTGTGTGTCAGGTTTCCAGACGGAGCCAGGGTTTATGTTATTTCAATTGGCCCATACATCATGCTACCAGCCCATTATTACCACGGCCTGCTATCTCAACCACACATCTCCTGCTCCCTTTTGTGTTCTTTATTTGCATAAACTGGTCACCGCTTTGAAAAAAAATGTTGATCTCAAATGGTGCGAGGAAAAACTGGAGCTTGGCCTATCTGCTTCCAGTTGTTCTTTCCATTCTCTTCACCGCAGCGCTGCAGTATCAGAGAGCACGGTCCAAGTTCTGTCTTTCAGCAGGCTCAGGGCTACTTGACCAACACTACTCCGCTCTAAAGCCTCAAAATAGGATACACTACACTATGGATTTCAACAACAACACCGCTCTGACAGTTGGTGTAATGCGGTTATGGCTGTCCACTCGCAAGTATAAAGGAAACATGTTTGTACCACCTTTATGGGATCTGACATGAGTAATAATAATGTGGGATATATTATACTTCAATTTTAGCAAGGGATATGATGAAATGGCTTCCCTTTCTTGCTGAGTATATGCATTTTACATTATATGTCATGAAATGTTGAGAGTTTATCCATGGTTTAAGACATGAAATGATGGAATTAGTGAGTATAAAACTTGCAAAGCTAACACAAATGCTAAGACATGACATGCTAGCTAACTAGGCCATTTTACTGTTGCTGTGTGCGCGTTATATTGAAAAGAAAAGTTGTTAAAAATTCAAATTCTGCATAAACAACATTCTTATTGGGTTATTGTGTCAGTGAGTGGGTAGAGAACATTAGCGAGTGGCTAGATATTTAGCTGCTGATTCTAGACAGATCACCTAGACTACACTGGAAAATGGCTAAAAGCTACTAAGTATCCAAGCTAAGTATCTAAATGCTATACTAAAACTAAGACCAGCTAGATTGTGGAGTATGTTAAGCACACCTTGCATTCAGCTGTACATAAATCTGCTTGAATTTGTTTTATATTTCATTCATAAAAACATCTTTAGTTGTGGCATATCTGAAGGCAGGTGTCACAAAGTTGTAATAAAGAGCTCAGAGTTACATGGTTTGGGGACCACAGGATTTCATCTCTGCTTTTTACAGATGATGTTGTCCTGTTGGCTTCATGGAACCAGGACCTTTTGTGTGCACTGGGACGGTTTGCATCCGAGTGTGAAGCGGCTGGGATGAGAATCAGCTCCTCCAAATCCGAGGCCATGGTTCTCGACCGGAAAAGGGTGGTTTGCCCTCTCCAAGTCGGAGGGGAGCTCCTGCCTCAAGTGGAGGAGTTTAAGTATCTTAGGGTCTTGTTCACGAGTGAGGGAAAGATGGAGCATGAGATTGACACAGTGATACGGTCAATGTATCGGTCTGTTGTGGTGAAGAAGGAGCTGAGCCGAAAGGCAAAGCTCTCGATTTACCGGTCGATCTACGTTCCTACTCTCACCTATGGACATGAGCTTTGGGTCATGACCGAAAGGACAAGATCCCAGATACAAGCGGCCGAAATGAGTTTCCTCTGCAGGGTGGCTGGGCACTCCCTTAGAGATAGGGGGAGGAGCTCTGTCACCTGGGAGGGGCTCGGAGTAGAGCTGCTGCTCCTCCACATCAAGAGGAGCCAGCTGAGGTGGCTCGGGCATCTGTTCCAGATGCCTCCAGGACGCCTCCCTGGGGAGGGACTATGTCTCTAGGCTGGCCTGGAAAGACCATGGGGTTTCCCTGGGCAAGCTGCAGGAAGTGTCCAGGGAGAGGGAAGTTAGATTGCTGACCCCACGACACAGCCCCAGATAAAGTTGAAGTAGATGGATGGGTTACATGCTTGTTTGGTGGGCCACAATAATCACAATCTAACAAAGTCAAATTCTTAAAAGTGGTATTTGAGTACAAACCATGGATGTATATGATTCTACTTAGACCTACATTCAACCACTGGTCTCTATTGTTGCCTCTCAGGTGACTAAAGTGAAGAAAAATATATAAAGTACAAATCTGAACTCAAAATACCTTAAAGATTGTATGCATGTATATAAATACTTTAATTTTCTTTTAGATCCTACTTTAATATTATATTATACATAATAGTAAATTAATTGGCACATAGTGTAACAATGCTTAAATATATATATATTATGCAAACTGGACTTTTCTGATCTTTCTACCGTGTTATATTATTGTTCCTTCATCAAAAACATACCTGGAGTTGTGTTTTGCTTCATTCATGCATGTTTAAGTAATTCTCTGTTCCCTGGCACAGCCATTCTGAGGCCTCAAAACACTCAGCTGCACAAACCTCCACCACTTCTATGAACCCCCCTCCCCTCCAGTGCTGGTCTCTTTGCCTGTTTTTTTTTTTTTTTTTTTTTTTTTTTTAATGGCAGTAGAATACTAAAAACCTTTTTTTTAGTCAGATAATGATTGAAAGGTTGTAAAACATGCAATGCTGTCCTAGAGTTGACCAGATTGATTTAAAAATATGAATAAAAGCATAATATATCCCCATATAACCACACCCAGTGAATCCCTTTGTGTTTACGTTGAGTGCATAAAGTAATTTTTCCTGACATGTCGCTGGTGAATGTTATCCAGTGGAACATCCTTTGGACTGCAAACAAGATTATAAATATTGAATAAGAATGGAGAACCACTTCAAGATGTGTCTGCAGTAATGTCATTTTAGATGAAATGAAATCCAAAGAGTGAAAATGGAGAAGTGAGAGTGATCTAGCATATTGTATACAAACTGCTTTTCCATATGCGGATAACAGAGCTAAAATAAGTGTGTCATTTCATTCAAATATCTTGGACGTGATCTGTATATGTTCACTAAGCTTCAAATTGTTCACCAAATCTGCACAGTTCGCACATCTTTTCAGATTTCATGCAAATTCAATGTAAAATCTGATCTATACAAATGTGAATCCGGGGTTAGAGAAAGCATACATGCTGATTTGTGGTCAGTTTTCTCATGTGTTACTGACGGTCTAAGATCAGGCTTTAGAATAAAGAAACTCGATACAGGCCTGTTTCTGCAGATGGAGTGGAGAGCGGCATATGGAATTCATCCAAGCACATAAATCCATTTTTCATCATCACTGTATTTGCCCTCTGTATTGTAGTACTGGCTCTGGAGCAGTGGGATGTAGTTACAGTAGATGCTCTGCTCTTGCTCAGCCTCATCACTCTGGTATTGGCGGCTCTAAAGTGTTGTAAACCCCAGAGAACAAAGCACAGCAGGGGAGTCTGGCTTTGACTGGGTGTCCTGTAGTATTTAAACTAACACACAGGTATAGCATTTCAATGGAAGAGGATCAAAAAAGCTGTAGACAATATATCAGTGTTGACCAACAGCTAATGAAATTATCTACTGGATTAATTAAGTATGGACCAGAGAAGGATGTGGAGTTAAAAAGGGCTTGTGCACATCACTTAAAGACTTAAAGGGTAAAAGATTTATAGAACTCACACTGCACAATGTTGTAAACTACAGCTTGTTCATACTGTGCGAGGGTTCAAACAGAAATCTACAACAGAAATCAGTCAGAGCAAGTTTCAGCTGTGTTTACATTGTCGTAGCATTGGTGATCTGGAAGCTAGTGCCACTTCCTATACACCCTTCCAGGAATGATGTGTTAAAAAAGTTGCACACGCAGCCTGGTACCGAGAATAACGTTCTATCTCATTCATTTCTGCGAGGGAGCAAAGTAAAAATATTATATATTTTTGGGCAGCAGGAACAAATGTTGCCTGTTGTTATAGTTTTTTTTTTTAATAACTCTGAATCAATATAATCCACATCTGAGTCACTACCAGTTGCTAAAGTGAACTTATAAAAGTAGTATTTGTGGTGATTTATGAATTAATTCTGAGCATACAATGTCAAACTATTGACATTGACTGACACTGCCTGATATGACGTCTTTGGTCCTAAGACGGCTCTATCTGTGATCTTTGTCCCTGTCTCACTTTAAAACGTACGACCACTGTTTTTGAGCTATATGATGATTAAGAATCTTTCTTCTGAGACGTCTGTAATTGTGCAGTGTAGTGAAGGTGCATTACTATTGGGTAAAGTTCCACGTTTGCCTGGCTGCATCAACTGTTAGATTTGACTGAGGTTTGGATACGGCTGTTTTAAATAACCAGATCATTTACATGTGTAATCATAGAGAAATATGATACATTGCTAACTCAACTGCAGCGAGTGTATAAAAAGTCCTGTTTATGTATAACTTATGAAAGCATAAGGCTGAAAAATGAAAATATGATAAATCATGGCTGATGCTTTTTTCGCTTTAGGCAGATTGTGGTTTGGTTGCAAAGCTTCACTGAGCACAGACCACATTTATAACTACTTGTATGCACATATACAAATCTCAAATTTCAGCCTGTAAGTGCATGGAGTAGCTGATAACAGTTTGGTTACATTGCAATTGTTGTTAATTAATGAGCAAAAGCCTGTGGTCAATGCCAACCCTAACTTTTCAACAAACTATTTGGATGAAGAGAATTTTGGCCTTGGAAAACTGATGCTTTACTTCTCATTTGCACTATAATAACACTGCTGATACATTTATCATTGACTGGACTCTCGAGTGGGAAGTCAGAAAATGTGTCAAAATTTTAAAATCTTCATAAAATGTTTATCCACGGTTTTCTTTTCTTACAAACACTGGTTGAATTATTCATTGTCGTTGTGGTTTTTCTGTGAAACACATTATATTTGAGTGATGTGTGCAGAAGACCAAATGGAGAGTGATGGCATTGCATTGTTCAGCAATTTAAGCTGAATCTTAACATGAAGTTCAAAACATTCTGGAGTTATAGCAACCACTGCAGCAGATAAATCCTGTTTGTGTTAATGAATGAACCACAGTGGGCTGGGCTAATACAGAGTCAATTTAATAACTTCTCTCACCTGATTAAAGGCATTTAGTGCTTTCCTTCATCACCTGTTGATTCTGCTGAAGTCCACATTGTTGTTCAGTCCCCTGTGGAATTTTTTTCTTTGTCTTGTTGCCATTAGTCCAGTTGATATCCAATGTAACACAAGTCCACAAGTCTTTGAACAAATGGCTTCTGCTGCTGTCCCCGATCAGAAATAAGTACAGAGCTGCTCATAATACGTCATTTTTTGGCGTTTTATGGCAAAACCGGCAACAGTTTTCCAAGTTTGTTTTGGTTACATGTCAGTGGCACGCTGCTTAAGTCCCTTCGTTTCTCTGATTGGTTACTCTAAGTTAGTACAGTATGGGCACAGATAGTTCAGGTAACCTCTAAAGAAGAACAAAAGTACAACAAATATAATGTTTCTATATAAAATATCAATTGTAGCATATGAAGGGAAGTTTCAAAAATAGATCCACTGCAATAATGAGGCATTTACTGTCTCACTGTTTGAGTATGAACAATTTAAATTTAATTATTAAGCTATATTTAAACATTAAAATGGCCCATTTTCATAGGAGGAACAACTGTTGAGGTGTTGCTTGTAATCATCTGAAATAACATCAAATAGACTAACAACAAAAAGGCCTGGACCTTTTGAGGAGGCTGAAGCAGGCTGGAGTTAGCTCTCTGCCAGTGCACCAGCGGCAATGCAACCCGCACCCTTTGGCTAAACAATTTTTGGAGATTTTTTTTTGCGCTGGTGTTGTTTTTCCCCATTATTCCCATGAACCAATTTGTTACAGCTAATGCTAAAGCTGTTAATTTGTAACTTGAACATTACGGTCAAGTGTTTTGTCTTATCAGATCAACAAAAATGGACCACTGTTTTTTGGCCCAAATTGGCCTCCATACTGGCAGCACACCAAGAGTATTCTGAATTATGGTCCACTGCTTTGGAATGAGATATTATTTTCAAGATAATGTATGTAAAAGTAAGTTTTCACAGTGCTATGCCACAAGGTCAAACTATAATCTTAGTCTATGTGCAATTTCATGCAACACATACTGTACAGGCTAAATATAATGGTTATTGGGTGGCTTACAATATTCAGCTAAATCCCAGACGATATAGAATGATAAATTGAAAACTGAAATACTTTAAAATTGGCAAAAGCTTCCAGAAGTAAAGGATTTATGATATCAATTCTTCTTTTTGATTACCCTGAGAAAATGGCAGGTTCTTGGAGTGATAAAGAACCAGAGGGAATCCTATTAGTGGCAGGGGACAGTATGGAGGCAGCAGAACTAAATGGAGACAAAGGATTATTCGGGCGGAGGAGGAAAGCTCATGACAAACTACATTTCTCTCTCTGACAGAGTTTGGAGAATCTGTGCCAAAAGTAAAGGGTCGCTGACTACTGACTCACAATTTTGTCTTATTGATTTAACAGAGAACACTTATTAGATATGAGCATGAAGGTAGCATCTCAAATGTCGTGTGTAAATCAGGCTCATCCCAGACAAAAACAGTAAAGTGGTTGGGTTTATTTTGATATAAAGAAATAAAGTGATGTATAAAAAGAGAAAAAAAGAGAAATTTGCAAACAGGCCTCTTTAAAAACTGTACAATTCAGATAGTTGAGAAGTAAATTGAGAAAAGCAGACCTACACAGTCACAGACAAAAGAATGAGGTGCAATGAATGATTTAAGGCATTACTAAAGTCAAGACTGTTGTGGCCCCCTTAAATTTTCGAAAATCCCACATGGACCCCTAACTATCAGGGTTTGTACAGTCATGGAAGACCTGGAAAAGTCATGGAATTTTAAAATGCAATTTCCAGGCAATTGGAATTTTATATTTTGATGTAAAGTTTTGGAAAAGATTTGGAAATGTACTTACTTTTTAAAAATGAGTTCTGAACCAACTTACCAAGCATAATTATCTTTTTATCACTGGTGTGTAGGCTATAAATCAGTAAAATTTGTGGAATAATATATTTCTTCTGTTGTTGTTTTTTTTGTTTGTTTTTTATCTGTTTAAATGATAATTATAAAAATAAATAAATAAAAATATAAAGACAGAGATCTACCAAAATGTTTTAAACTGGATGAACCCTTTAACATACAATATATCTGGGCTCGGGACCAACACAAAAGGCACATTTCCATTGGGGGCCATGGTATGGGTCGTGTCAGTACTGGGTGGTTTGGTACAGGTAACGCCCAAAACACCAGGCTTACATTTCTGTACAGTACAAAAGAGTTTCCCAACCAGGGGTACCTGGAATTATTTCACCATTAATTAAGAAGGTAAGAAAATAATAAATTGAGATCTTTTCTTATTGAACTGTAGAAACCTGTAATAGACAAGCTGGAGCCTTTCAATGATTTAAGAATATTATTTTAATATTATATTTTTTCTACATATTTTTTAATTTAATAGAGGAGGGGGAGTTATTTTTTTGTGGTATATTTATTATGTTTAAGATTAATATCTATTTTTATTATATTATTACGGTGGCCCTGAAGGGCAAGTCACACCAACAAAATCAAAAACACGCAAACAAAAACTAAAACATACACACGCGTTCAGAAACACACATATACAAAAACACATACACAATCTCTGAAACACTACAGCAAAAACACTGTATGTTTCTAAAATTGTGTGCATGTTTTTGTATTTGTGTACGTGTTTTTGTATTTGTTGGTGTGACTTGCCCTTCAGGGCCACCATATGTATATACTGTATTTCATATAATAGTTTAACTTGAACATAAAATATCTTGTAAAATAAGAAATACATGTAATATGAGTTATATTATGTTTATTTTATATTTTATTTTAAAGGCAGGCTTTTTTTTATCTTGAATTAAAGGCTCAAAAGAAAAAAAAAATGCAGGAGTATTTGTATTTACAATAAAGTAAATATAAAACGTTTTTGTAACAAAGATGTTTTACATGATCTTTTTTTAATAAATCATCAACACATAGTAGGAGTGAGGGGGTATAATATGACAAAAAAGGCTGGGAACCTCTGCAGGATGGTGAGCTTTTGGTAAAGTTTCAGATGTCTGTCACTGGATTGAGATCTTAAACCACAATACTTCTCACAAATAACACAGACCTTCATTATATCTTGTGTTCTGTCGTGTGCAGGAGCAGAAGTATACAAATGTTAGCAATGAACCGTCACAATTATTCTTTTCGCTTCTGAAAAAGTGTGCCTTTGACTTTGTACAGTCACTATTCCCCTCTCTTCCTCAACATCAGCCTGTTTTTTTTGCAGTTTAACATCTACTATGACCAAATAGAAATGCTTTGTTCCGTTCTGCTCTCTGTAAACTCTAGATAAGTGCCTGTGTTTTCTCTCCTGCTACTTGGACCGAAGCAGGAACAGCTCTTAAATGTGGAGCCAGATGAAAGTGTGGAGAGAAGCTGGAGCAGATGTCTGAGTGCTCGGGGATCTACAGGGACTTGCACTGTTGGAGGAGCAGAGCTGTCAGAATGTCGTGCAAGAGCAGAGCGCAGAAGAATAGGGACGTGCCATATTCTCTGAGCAGTATTTATGTCATTAGAAGAGCTGAAACTGTCTGTGTGGATGCTAGAGTTCCACACAGGTCCAGACAGTAGCTCATGTGGAGGCGCACAGTGGAGCCAGTGCAGTTAAATCAGTCCACTGTTTTATTTCAGCAAAGTATGCAGAAATCAAAATGACAATGCTAATGCAAGTGAAAAGATTGGCGATATGACATAACCTTCACAGCTGAGGTAACATACACGATATGTTCAAAAGTATTAGCTCACCTGCCTTTACACACATGTGAACTTAAGGGACATCCCATTTTTAATCCATAGGGTTTAATATCCAAATCCAGTAAAAACAAATAAAATAAAAACAAAACAATAAAAGACAACAGAAGACAACACAATTCACGTCCAGTTAAAAGCCAGAGAATAAAAGTGGGTCTTAAGACGAGACTTAAAACATTCCACTGTGGGGGCCGCTCTGATATGTGGGGGCAGAGTGTTCCATAGTTTGGGGCCAGCCACAGAGAAGGCCCGGTCCCCCCTGGTTTTAAGTCTCGTCTTAGGGACCAGGAGCTGGAGCTGGCTGTATGGTAACATGACGTGGGCCCAGCGTGTGCCTCTCTCTACATCAGACTTCTATGATGATCTGATGTTCTCATCCAACGTCAGACACTGATGTTGGGAAGGCCTGGCTCACAGTCTTTGCTCTAATTCATCCCAAAGGTGTTCTGTCAGGTTGAGGTCAGGACTCTGTGCAGGACAGTCAACGTCTTCCACACCAAACACTCATCCATGTCTAATTCAGTTATTATGTGTTAAGTCTGATTGTGTGTTTATGTTTGATCAACTCTTTGTGGAGCCCTTTGAGGCGACTTTTGTTGTGATACTGGGCTATACAAATAAATCTGAATTGAACTGAATTATGGTGGATAATAGAATACTTTTGGAAATAAAGTGTATGTGATCCTATGTAGGTCTGGTTTGTTATTGTAGTAACACATTTTCCATACATATCCCTTACAAAAAATATTCTAAAACATTATTGACATCTTATTTCCCAAGATGCCCCTAAACCAGGTGCATACAGCCATCTGCTCAAGAGGAACAGTAGCAGGGTCAAAGGGTCAAAACTCAGTAGTATCAAGACAAGGACCAGAGAGTTTCTGTAGATCCAATTATACACTGTATGCTATGCTAGGTTACAATCACTCTTTCTGCTTTTTCATTGACTTGACAGCAACATCATTTGAAATTTTTACATTGAGTAGATGAACTCTGCAGAGAATTTCACAATCCATCTGTTGCTAAGACCATTTGAATCCTATTTATTGCATAACTGTCACAATATGAGATTAAGTTTGACTAAAAGCAGTGCTCACAAACTCCAAACGCTTCCTCGTTTTTTAAAAAATAGATTCCATAGATGTGTAGCTGTGTTTATATTGTTCTTGGCGCTCGCTGCATTAGAACAGAACCAGGAGTCCGCAGTGGGAAGGCTCTCTGTTCTCTCAGCCAACATTCAAACTCAGAGCCAGCAGAGTAAGAGGATATGGTTGGGGCAAATCCTGCTATTGTGCACCACAGGACACAAAACAAGAGTTTGTGAGAGGAATGGACCCTTCCTAAAGACTGTTGTCTCTGAGCACGCAGGGTGGAGGGAGATCAAACTGGGTAAAAATGTTACACTTCATCTGTGTTCAAATTCAACCTGAAACACTGCTCACTGGATATTTTCTCCTTTTCTGACCATTTCCTGTAAAGAAAGGGGCTTGTGTGAAAATCCCAGCAGATCAACAGATTCTGAGTGACCCACTAACAACCATGCACAAGTCAAAGTCACAAAGTACATTTTAGGGATTCCATCAAATATTTGCACACACACAAAAAAAAAAAAGATCACATTGACAGAGCTGATGCTAACATAATGCTCATCAGGCAGATTTTTTTGTATTTACATGCATACATTAAAAGTGGCCTATATCTTGATCTCTATCACACTCAATGATTACTATTTTTTTTTGCAGCCTCCTTGCTTCAAGTGCATTCTCTAAAGGTCTCAGAACATGTGCAAAATCAAACATTCCGTGCAAAACTTTACATACTCTTGTAAAAAATGACACTGTCTCGGCTAAAAATATGAATGAAAACCGCCACACTGTACAAAATGTGTCAACCAGTGACAAGACACTGTACTTAAAAATCTAAAACTCATTTACTCTATCACTCACTGTTTCCACATTTATTTTGTATTTTATATTTTATACATTTATGTTATTATTTCTTTTTTTTTTTTTTTTTTTTGACCCTCAGGATAAGCACCTGGTTTAGACTTGGACCTCAGTGTTTCTTCTTCGACTTCTAATTTCTTTGTGTTGATTTTTTGTCACATGTATCTCAGGTCTATGCACTTTGGGAACAGAGTGTAGTATTTTGGTGGACAGTGTGCTGGAAAGCAGGTCTGTCAGTTTGGCCTGGTGTTTCTAAAGCATTATGTTTTAGATTTTGCAAACCCCTGTGTGTAATGTTGAGCTAAAAGTGCAATAGTGAGAATGTGTGTAGAGTTGTGTTGATTTGAGCTGACGTTTTGCTCCTCATGTGTCAAATTTGTGCATTCATTTCAACCTTAGGGGCTAAGAAATGACAAAAAACTGTAGAAAGACCAAATGCATGATAGAGTATGATCACGCTGTCTGTTTAGATGCTGTGCTCAGGGCTTGCTTGAGAAGTTTAATAAGATTAGATTATATAAACGAAAAAAGAATCAATCTAATCAGCGTTAATATAATCTCTGGACAGTCTGTCTATGAAGATCCAGCAACTGTCAAACCAAAAGCCACTGCCGGCTGTTCGTAAACTGATGTACAAATACTTTTAATAGAATGTGGTTTGGAGAGTGGAGAAGATGAAAACATTCTTATTTCAAGGCAATAAAACATACAGTTAGAAAATACGCAACAACAATTCAATGATATAACAAACAAGTGTATTTAACTTGACAAACCAGAGTGACTGTTGTTGGATCGCTCCCTTTGAGATCTGGCGGGGCGCTCCATAAGCAACGCACTGACTTCAGGCTGAATTTCACCAACAAACAACAGAAGCTGCAACTAATGTATCACTGGATCATACTGAGAATACCAAGAGAAGCCATAAACTCTATTGAATTAAATCTTTAATACAAGAGGGCTCTGCTTAGCTATGGGGCAGATGGCTGTAATGTAATTTATCTCTCTTGGTTAGGAGACAAGTGAGCACCAGGATGACTTCATGGGTCGGGGGGGTCCTGCTGGATTTGACATTGGTGTCAAAAGTGCACAGAGCGGACCAGTGCTCAATATAACACGGGAGATGACGGTTTCAATTTATTTGCAACTTTTTTTCTTTCTTTTTTTAAATAATTCTGTCCTTCTGTACTCAACATATTTGTAAATGTTGTTTGTGCCGTATGTTTCTGCTATAGTTAAGAATAAGAATAAAAATGTGTTTTAATTGGCCCTGAGGCGTAACACAAAGTCATTTGTTTGAGGTTTGAACTTTTTCTAAAACATGTTTTTACTATTGCTTGAGTCGTTTTGTTGTGTACATTTTTTGCAATAGTAGTAGCAGTAGTAGAGGATTTTGCATTCAGTACTTTATTTACGTATACTCAGTATTAGCATATTTTTTTATTTTTACTTCTACTTGGATAGTATACTCTTACATTTCCTTGAGTACAGATTTTGAGTACTTTTCCTCTGGAGTTGAGACTATAACATTCATCCTGTAATATACAGCAGTATCATTCACCACGGACCATTTACTCCTCACCATTTCACCAAGCTGCAGATCAACAAGGAACTGCTGAGATTCATGCCATTACTTTTTCAGTGTGAGTTTACTTCTGCAGTTCTATCTTTACAACAGTGTGTTCTTTCAGCAAATCATCTGCCACCTATAGTGAGCAGATCCGTACAGTCATGGAAAACCTGGAAAAGTCATGGAACTTTAAAATGCACTTTCCAGGCCCTGAAAAAGATTTGGAATTTTATATTATGATGTAAAGTTTTGGAAATGTAAACAGTCTGAGTAACATTGGGCCACTCTGAGTTAAACCTGCACCAGCGTGAATACAGTAACTGTTCTCACTGCTGGAAAAGTCACCTATATCTAGTTTTTGTCAGAATATTTGAACTAAATAATGTTTTTGTGTCTTTGGCTCTTTTGATTTTGGTAATGCTTCAAAACAGCATAGATGATTAGTTTATATCTAAAATAGCACAATTATCTTTTAATCACCAGTGAAATCAGTAAAATTAGTGGAATAATAGATTTCTGGGGGAAAAGCCCCAACTGTTCAGTCTTTTCTTGACTAATTTTCAAATTTAACAAATGAAATTTGCAGCAAAAGTATGCACCACATTGGACATTTTGAATATTATTTAAACACATGTAAGTCATTTTTCAGGGATTGGAAGTTTTGGAAAAGCCATAGAAAATTCTTGGTAAAAAAGTGTATGAACCCTGCCCTGTGTATGAGTGAATAAACAAAGTATTTCATGTCCAGTGAAAGTGATTTGTATGAAAGTTGGTCTTCAGTTCATATTTTGATTGCACAAGACAATTTCTTTATATTATTTAAACAAATATCACCTGTTTTCTTGATGAATTAAAGCTTTTGGAGGATTTAGGCATGACATTTTCTGCTACTTTAGAATTATATTATTGAGGTAAGTACACAATTACTACTTACATATATTTTTTTAAATGTACAAACCCACAGCCGTTAAATTGCATTAATGCACTGTACAAAGTATTGTATTAAGAACACATTATCAAATGTAAATGCAGTTCCTGGAGTGGCCTGTGGGTGTCAGTACAGCACCATGTAAAAGCTGATTGGCCAGCTGCAGACGCGCACAGGAGCACGTCTGTTCCAGGAAAGACATAATTAGAGACAGTAAGGTGGCTTGGAGTGACAGGCAGGAGCAGTGTTGTGTAGGTAAACTCTGTCCAAACAAGTTCCACCCAACCTGAAGTCTACTAATCCATATGTGTGCATGTGTGTGAAGTATCCCACATACAAACACATGCTGTATCTGAGTGGGAACAGCATATGTTCAGATATAGATGCTCCAAATACAAAGACGTCTTATAAACAAGTTTGCAGCTACTTGTACAAAGTCTGCAGTAGCGCACTTTAGTTCCACATTTGAGTTTGTGTGTGTTGTGTCATGGCTGTACCAGTTGAGCACCTCTTCATGTCGTTACGCAATCTCTATGGGTATTGAAGTCTTTTCATTGCCAAATTCTGTATAATGCAACAAGAATCTTTCAAATGTGATATCCATATAAGATACTGGTTACTACGACACTGTAAAACCCTGCAGTAGATCTTACTAGTTAGGTAGTTTACGTAACTGATTTCAAAACTAACTCCAATTTCGGTCGCCTCTCGCATTGCATGTTTAACAACTTTTAAAAAACTGCAACATAAGGTTTAAAAACAGACATCTGGATTTGGTTTTTAAAGTTGATGTCTTACCTCTTATCCAAGAAGCTTTCTCAATTCTGAAATTAAACCATTTGTTTACAACCAAACAAAACAAACCAGTTTCATTCAGGTCATTAACATCTGAAGGAGCTGACCAGGCCTTGGAGGGTTAACCACAGTCCCCCTCACTCCAGCTGAGGACAAAGTACGCCTAACGATGCAAAACCACTCAGGCTCTTTCACTGTCTATTTAGTCTCCTGAACCAATAGAATTTAGTTTCAGGTCTAAAACTCCTCCTTCCTAGGAGCGTATAAACTCTCTTACCAGTTCTATTTCAGAATTGAGAAAGCTTCTTGGATAAAAACAAAGTCCAGATGACTCATTTTAAAGGTTTTGTTGCAATTCAATTAGCCTGGATGAATGAGAATTTTCACAGACAACCTTTAAAAACATTATTTGACTAAAAGAAAGCGTGTCTATACTTAACTGCCATAAAGAAATGAACAATAGCTGTGTGGAATCAGAGCTGTATACTGTTTTTTTAAATAAATGACTGAGAGCAGACTGGTTGTAGAGCGCTTACTGATTGGTCAGTGCTTCCTGAAGTGGGCTTGGGTTTGTGGGAGAGGCGGGGATTCGTGGGACCGAGCCTTTTGAGAGCTCAGAAAGTCAGTGCCAGAGACTACAGCACTACTACAGGTGTGAAACAACTCCAGGAATGTTTTTGATAACATGCTAGAAAGCTAAAAAAAAAAAAAAAAAAAAAATGAACTCACTTGTAAGTTTACATGAACTGAGTGAGCTGCCATTACAAAACTGTTTACTATACAACCATTAGATGACTGTACTATTACTGCTATTGCCATTCCCTTTCTCCTCTCCTGTCTCTCACGCCCACCTCCACACACGTGTCCTCCACCACTTACCGCACATGATGTCACATTATCGTGCTCCCGGCGCATGCTAGTGATGTCATCAGTGCGTCCCGGTGGATGCTGAGGTCAGCGCTGGAGTGATAACAGGCCTGGAGAGTGTGTGGTTGGCAGCTGGAGGGAGATTGCAGAGTTTGTGGAGGAAGTGCTGGAGCAGACTTGGCGCTGGTGTGTGTGTGTGGGAATGGGCACAGTGTGGGATGGCAGGGATCAGACTAAATACTGCAACACAATACTGTCTGAGCAGAACAGACGTGGAGGAACTAGACAGTGCCAGTGTAAACCCTCATTATTTTATATAAAACTATAGTGTTACTTTATTATGGCTATGTTGAAAGTTAACTACTTAGCACGTTTTTGGTTGCATTTATGTATAAAAATAAACCAAATATGGCAACGATGTAAATATCACAGAATCTAATAGTTTTGCTGTCAGTGCATTAGTTTAAAGTATGGGCAATTTTACAATAAATGAAACATGAAAATATGTGTGATTCCTATTTACTGATTTTTTGTTTTAAACAGGACTGTACTGTTGTTACAATGGCAACAAGATCAAGAAAAAAAATCCCACAGAGGATTGAACTACAGCACAGAGAGAATCAACAGGTGATGAAGGAAAGCTGATGGGAATTTCAGCTCACAGTGAGCTGGATCATTTGGCTGGGCTCACTAAAAACATACGGCTCTTTTGGCTCCCAAATGACTCTTCATTTTATCGCTTAGTTTTATATTTTAGCCAAATTTAGCTCAGTTGTGACTAATGAGTTGTATTGGATACTTGTAAATAACTTAAATACATGGATTGTGATGAAGAATTTAAAAGTTCTGATGCTTTGGAACTACCCAATGACTTACTTGCAGAACAATGCTACTACACATAGCACATAAACTTTTTTTTTATCTATATACAGAAACTAACTAACAAAAAGCAGGGTAATAAAAAGTAACAAGAACAACAGATGACCTCAAAACCTAAAAAAATCCTTATAAATATACACTCTAATGAAAATAAATAACAGAAATATGTTGCAATGTGCATTGCGCAAAACAGCAGCACCAAACAGCTTCAGAAGTCTCTCTCTGAACTAACCACCATCAGATATCTGACTGTAACTCTGAACTTTTATTTTTCAGGGCAGATTAAGGAAAACCAAGTTCCTCAGCTCAGAGAGGCTGATTCTTCTCTCTGTTATTATTATTATTATTATTATCTGCCCTGTTTTAGAAAAGATCCTTTCTGAAAAAAATGGGCGACAGCTCTCACCATTCACTTTAAAGACTTTGTCCCGGCTCATCTGTGATTGACACATCACTTAAAAAACTCTGAATAAGCCTGCGCCATCTTGGTTATTTGTAATAAGTCAGGTCCAAATGGACTGAGTGGAAAGGGCTCTCTGTGGTGGAGAAAACAGCAGACAGTGACAGTAGTGATGTTGGTAAATATCCACTGCAGAGTCCTGACCCTCTCTGAGCTCAGCTGCAGTGTTGTGTTATATCCAGGCAGTAATAATGTAGTGTGGGGAAGCCCCTGCTGGAGCTAATGACTGCTTCTCTCAGCTGTTAGTCTGAGTCAGCATGTACTCCCCCCTTCACTGAGGAGGGACACCTGACCCCTCCCCCCCCATCCAGTCCAGGTGTGTCGTCCTATATATCTATGTGTGTATACAGAGATGACCCAGGCAGCTGCAGCGTGACTGACTTCAGCACACACCTCTCTAATTAGGCCTGTTCACCCTGTCATCACCTGCTCACCCCTGAACCCCCCCACCCACCCACACACGTCCCACACAGGTGTCCCACACAGGTGTCCCATACAGAAGTCATAGCAACCCTCAAGGAAATACTGCAAGACCAGGCAGAGGTGGTAGAGCCCTGACGTCCCAGCACAGTCAGGGAAACTAACAAACATTTTCTTTTAATATTAGACAACAGGACTAAATGCAGACTAGGCTAAAACTCTACATCACCTGACTATGTGAATATTATATAAAAAAAAAAAGCCTTACATTGCTTGTTTTGGTTCGTCCTCAGTTAGTTTAGCCTGTGTGCTCTGTTAAATACTCCGAAGACCAACAATTGGGTTTTGGAGAACTCAGCAGGGCTCTGGACTCAGATGTGTTCCCTCGCAGACCCCTTACAGTCTAATATCACACACACATGTTGTCAAAAGCTCCATTATGGACCCAGCCAGGCTTTCTAGTGTTACTGTATTAATATTTGACAAGTTGTGGTCAGGCTGGCCCCAGTCTTTACAAGGCCCTAAGCACTTTCTGATTTGAGTTTTTATAAAACCATTGTCAGAGTGGTTTGTTCTGCCCAAATGTGGCTTTTAATTCCATAAAGCAGAAACATTTGTGAAGAGTGGCATAGTGTTAAGTTGATATTCAAAACAAGATACTTTAATTTGATTTTGATGTAGAATAGAGCGACAAATGAAAGTTGTATTTTTTTTAGTATATCGCAACATTGCTTTGCGTCTGCTTGCATAAGGTTTTGACTAAGTGGTAAGGCGTTAGGGTCTGTTTAGTTTAGTGTAGTTATTGTTTGTGTTGATTGTGTGTTACATCTGATTGTGTGTCTATGTTTGATTAACTGTTTATCAGGCTTTTTGAGGTGACTGTTGTTGTGATACTGAGCTAAATAAATAAAATGGAATTGAATTGAAAACTGAATTGAACCCTTGGGTTTGGAGTTAGTTCTTGTTAGTATTTTGCAATGGTACAAAATTATTTAAAATATTCCTGGATCCACACAGTCTTCCAGATCCACACCCAAAACTATAATCTCTTTCTTGGCCCATTGATTTTTCTAAATATTTTCCTCCAAGTCTGACCATAACTTTTTAAGCTATTTGATTAAGAAACAAAGAAACCAACCAACAAACCGACATCAGCAGATAAACATAACCTTCTTTGAGCTAATCAACAACAAAAAGAAAACTGTTTAGTTATGCAAAAATGAAATGTATGCTTGCCATTCAGAAATGCTCATTTTGACTCAAAGAAACAAATGGCTCCTTACTATTGAAAACATAGTTGAAATCATTGTGTTCCATTATGTTTAACTATATGAAGTAATGTTCATACAGAGCCACCTAAACTAATAAACTGGTGACTTTTTTTTTCACAGCTGGAGAGAGTTCTGCAAGAAATAATTATTTTCTGGAAAAATTGCATAAACCAAATGTGCAGGGATAAAAATAAAATATATCTGGGTGAACCGCAAACTATTGTTCTGTCGTAATGTTGCTTGTTCTTGGGGTAAAAGGGCTGTTGGGGGTAAAGTCGTGTAATGGATCTGGTGCTGGTTTAGTCACAGACACCATGTTTTTAACTTTTTGACACAGTGTTGAAGCATTGTTGTATCATATTGATGTTTTTTTCATGCTTACACTGCTTCAGAACAAAACATTAAAGGTGCAGTGTGTAGTAATGGTGGTTGCATCTAAGGTAGCCCTGCAGGGACATGCAGTTGTTTATGAACAAAAACACTGGAAAGAGGTCAGATCATGACTTCACTCAAAAAATCTAGAAAGCATCACTTTAGAAATCTAGCCTTTACGCGAGACATGTTCTTCGGCAGTGTACAGTTTGTCCTCTCTGGGCTGTTGTAGGAACAGGAAGTAATGGCTGCTTCCACTGGGTTTTACACAGCTTCAAATTTCATTTTTTCAAGAGGCAATTCAAATCACAGCATTTATACTAAAACAATATGGACAAGAAAGTGGTAGAGAAAACATTTCCTGCATTCCAGAATTGAAGGTCAGGCTGAATAAGAGCGGACCAAGGATTGAACCCTGTGGGACACCCTGGCCAGTCATCGGTATTACTCCCAATTTCCACTGCATGCGACTCCGCTCTGCTGCACTGCGCCATGCTCTCCACAGTAAATACGCAGCTGTTCTAGTGAATGAGAGCGTTTCCACAGCCTCTGCAGCTCTGCGTCGCCGGTCCGGCCGTGCTCCGCCCTGCGCCGGAGATATGCAGCCTGTCTGTTTTGTTCGACGCTGTTCATTGGCGGACTCTGTTCAGATCAACCTCCGCAACTCAGATTGCACCAAACAGGAAACTGGATGTGCACAACATCCGGATTTAAAAGTAATGTAACTCCGTACAAATGTTTTTGATTATTTCTCATATCATCTTTTGGATAGTCAGTCTTAGGAGGCTGTTTACTTACTACAGAAACAATGTCACACACAATTTAATATTAATTGCACTCGTTTGGATTTTTTGTGCCCAGCTACTTCCCCGTTAGAGAGGAAACCCCTGTGTAATGAAAGTGGAGTGAACTCCAAAGCGATCTCATATTAAACCGTTGTTGTCTGTCCTTTTGCTTCTAAATAAATGCTGTTTTGGACTTTATTAATGGCTTTTAAGGCACAAACTCATACTTCTCGCACATGCTCAGGGCTCCACAGCCCGGCACAGCAGAGTGGAGACGTATCCAGTAGGTGAGGGTCTGCGCCATTGTTTGGCGGCGGCCCCCAGTGCAGCAGATACGCATGTAGTGGAAATCCAACATTAGACATAAATCCTATTATATGGCCTCGCTTTTTCTGTAGGGGTTACCAAGCAAATCATCTGCCTACATCCCTCTCTACTATGGGGGTCACGTTGATGACTTGTGTATTCATTTGGCTCCAGATGCCCTTTCTTAAGCAACTCTGCATTTATCCAGGCTTGGATTTTTCAAAATAACAAACCAGTCATGAAAAACTGCTAACAACTATAGTTAAAACTGGTACAGAAATATAATACACAACATTATACATGATCAGAAAGATGAGATACATGAGTGGGTTGGCATTAGCTGTTGCATAAGGGTGAGTTGCTCACTGTGGGCTTATATTGGTCATCTACTGTAACTTTGCTAGTAAGACACTCATGTTTACTACCAAAAGACAATTTTAACTTGATCCACATTTTTTAAAGACAATAGCACTTTTCTAAAACTGACTAACGTGGTCCATATTTATATGTATTACCCTATTTTTGTCTTGAGATAATATCAATTGAATTCTCTCCTATCAGAGTGGATCAAAACTGGCCCTAGCTGTTTGCCCTGGAGTTCAGGATATGGGCCAGCAGCTTACACATGACTCAGCTAACAGCACTGAGGCAGCTGGGAGTGATTCAGCAAAACACTGCATTTAAAAAGAGTTTGAGCTCAAACCCAGTGTGTTTTAAGTCAGTTCTGGGCGTGGTGTATCGTATTTAAAGACAGAAGGTGGAGTGGACATTTCTCTCTGTTGTAGTGGTTAATATTGTTGATAGTCCCTTTCTGTCCAAAGCATTTGTAAATGTAGCAGAGCTGGGTTGTGGTGTTACAGTAGGATATGAAATCAACAACACTTGGAGGTTAACTTGCTTTTAAAAACATCAGCAGATAGATGCCAAAGTTGAGTGTCTAATAATCTAACCTGGATGACGTGAATGTATGTCTAACCTTTTTCTAAATCAGCAGAGGTAAAAAAAAAAAGTCTGATTTTGGATTTTATAAGGAGCTGGAAAATGACTGAATTAACTTGAAAGAAGAAGGTCATAGCAGTGTAAAAAAATGAAAGGAATTGTTGTGGGCTTCCGTTTTATTCTAGAAGCATATAAAGGCTGAATAAGAGTGGACCAAGGATCGAACCCTGTGGGACACCGCATGAAATCTCCGCTGATATGAAGAGTGATTTCCCAGTGATTTCCCAATACAAAAATGGTGAAGTGACTAAATATTCTTATACAGTAAACAAAAAGTTATAAAAGAAAAACAAATCTAGCATGGGCAAGGCATCATGTTTAAAACAAGGATTTTTAAATTTTTGGGTAGTTCATGGCAGTTTTCTTGTTCATGTTCATGTTAGAGACATGTTTAAGTGACTTAAAATATTCAGCAAAGTGGTTAAAAAAACAGTAAACAATGGAGTAGTACTTTTCAATTTACATGTATGATAAGAAGATACTGAGTTGGAAATGAATTACATATACTTGTTTTAAAATATTTCTTTATAACCATTTTTAGCCAACAGTCAGTGTTTTTCTGGAAGTTTTTTTTTTAGAAATATATGGAGAAAAACCTGACATGTTTTTTTAATAGAGGGAAGTTGTATACCTGGAGGTCCGTGTGGGATTTTCTGAAATTTAAGTGGGCTGTGACACACTTGACTTTGGGGATAGCTGCTTTATTGGAAAGGTAGGAGACAAACCACTCATAGGCAAAACCAATAATTCCAACACAGTTTTTTAGGCAGTTCAGAAGAATATTATGGCATCAGCTGTTTCATGTACTTTTAATTTAATTTGAGGCACTGGGACTAAATACCGCAGACTTGAACAATGAATGCAAGCAGGACTCCAACCAGATTCAACCACAAGTTAAACTAATACCAAAACTGCTCTTGCCCCAACACAGACGGCACTTGGGTAATTCAAATACAGCCATATTACAATTACATAAATGTGAGAGGTTATTATAAAACACATCCAACACTGTTTCCAACCTGCTCTCCTTAACCCAGTCACTGATGTGTAGTGTTAGAATGAACCTGCCCCTGTCACCGTCTTAGCCCAAATCACTGCCTACTGCTAATTTCCCTGTAATTACACCCTCAGCTCTTGGGCTCTACCATTCACCATGTGCACCGAGCAACACTAACCAGAGCCGTCTGAGTGTCAGGAGGGAATTTCCCCAAAGCGGGTCCAACCAGGTTTAAACTCAGGTGAAAGAGGCACACTCAAAGTTTGGCTTATAGAAATTCTAGGATGTAAAGTGGAATAGAAATGAAGAAAGGTTTATGGAGTGAAAAGCATTTGCCAGTTTTTTTCACCTAATTTAACATTCATTTGTTAAATTTTAGGTTTAACTCACTGTCATTATTTAACAGCCAACTCACTATCAATTGTTCAGAAAAAGTATTATTCTTATAGTTATTCTTAGTATATTTAGTTTTTATTATTATCAATAATTTTCTGAACAATGGCTAGTCAGTTGGCTGTAAGATGAGTCAAACAAATAATGATAGAGAGTAAAACTTAAAATTAAAAGTTTTCAAATTAGGTGAACAAAAAAGTATTATTTGTTGAAAACTTGAGATTTTGAGTTGGGCCCCAAAACTCAAAATTCTTGAGGGCTCCTGTTGCCTTGAGTTTTTGAGTTTTACAACTTTTTTTTTTTTTTTTTTTTTTTTTTTTTTTTACCAAGTATGACGTGTTACTGTGGGTTCTCTCCAGGTACTTTTGCTTACTCCCACCATCCAGAGACATTCATGTACTGTATCAGAGAGTTGGCTGTTAGTTTGTGTCTGTCAGGATAAAAAAAATAAAAATATTTCTACACTCACTCTTTCTACAGCCTGATGGCACCTATGGAAGCCTCAGGAGGACATTCTTTTGTAAATAAATAGTAATCATGAAAATGAGTAGTGACTGATAACAGAGCTGGTGCTGATCTTTGACTTCCTCCATCTGGAGCTGTTTGGCCTGACCCTCTTCACCTGTGACCTGTGTGAGCCTGCAGGACACAGAGAAACTGCTGCTCACTGTCCATGTTCATACAACAATCCTGCCATACCATAATGTATATGTATTTATAGGGTCAAAGGTCACTGTTGCTGTGCTGTGGCTATGTATTGTAATGTAAGTTAACTAAGACACAAATCCAGACTGATCACACAAGAGGAAGATTTATCTGACATCATTTAAAACTTAAACTGAACAGAAACCGTTCCTTTATACTGTAGCTCTACAAGGTGGTTCAATGGAAATTTGGACAAACTACCTCTTTGTGTAAAAAAAAAAAAAAGAAGAAATTTGCGTCATCGTGAATTTTAGGAAAAAATAGGAAAGGTCAAGAAATAATAAAAGTTTCAATTTTGATTAAAGTCAGCATTCTGAGGAAAAGGGTGAGAATAATGAAAGAAGTCAAAATCTACCATCAAAGCCACATTTCTGTTCTGGGAAAGAAACGTAAACTTGAGCAAAAAAAAAGTCCAAGATTTCCAAGGTCCAATTTCCAGAAAGTCAGAAATTTGAGATAGAATAAAAAGTCTGAAAAGATTTCTGTTCAACATATGTTTTCCACCATTGTTTGAGCTCCATATGAAGTTGTTTTCTATAAACCACTTTTGACTTTTCCCAGATGTTTTGGTTTGCTCCAAGTCTTGATAGATATATAGATATAGATAGACAGCCTATTAATCCATAACAATCATTTTGTCTGAATTTAGTGGAACATTTCCAAGCTACAGTGAGGACCTATACATTTATACTGTAGTATGGAGTGAAGTTTTCACTAATTGCAGTTTAGTTTAATGCTCCACAGTCGGTGCATGTGTAGTGCCACTGTGACGTATCCTGCTCTTGTAAATCTCTAAACTGGATCTAAATCCAAAAAGTCGTTTAAAATGCAATCTCCACCTCTTCTGTTTCTCACTTGACCGTTTTAAGAAAAATTAGGCTAATTGTGCATAAATAGAAAATAGCTTTGGTGAATTTAGCTCATTTTGTTTGTGTAAATGAGCCTTACGTAAGACTCACAGACCAGAGACTGACTCGAAACTGCAATGATCTTATCTCACACATGTGCTGGCCAGGCTTCACTCTGCCTGAGTGGAAGAGAAAAACTAAAGAGAAAAATTGTTTTTAGTATGTATAAGGTAAGGTAAGTCCATTTTTGTTGACGCCAGTGCGTACATGAGTCCAAACCTTCCACATGTCTCTATATCATGCATTTTAGTGGTAACTGAACTACTGTAATGTCTGACTAGTGGGCTCAAATGTATTTCTATATGTTAAAATTAGGAAAAACTAATGAAAGAAACAAACAAACAAACAAAAATAATAATAAGTTGTAGGAAAAAGTCTGCATTTTGAAATTAAAACTTTACATTTGAGAAAAAAGTCAGATTCTATGCTAAGATGTATCCAAAAACAGTGTACAGCTCTGTTTTGTAGTAAAATGGCATAATACCAAAGGTTTAAGAAAATAAATAGCTTTTTCTGCTTGTTTCTGTTCAAAAGACAACATAGAAAACAGAAAACACACAAAAAACACAACATTTTTTAGTAATTTTGGTGGTTTCTAAACTATACTGCATGTATCCGTCTAGTGGACTCAAATCTCTTTCTTTGGACCAGAACTTGAAAAAAATAAAATATAAAAATAAAAAGTAAATTTTCTGCAAAGAACAAACAAGCAAACAAACAAACAAACAAAAAAATACAGTTTTTTGGGAAAAGTCAGAATTTTTAAATTAAATCCTTACATTTATTTTGATCAAAGCCAAAAAAAAAAAAAAAAAAAAAAAAAATCATGCTTCTTAGAAGAAAGTCATTTCTTAATCTAAAGTCTGGATTCTGGAAAAAAGTACAGTGTGAAAAATGTTTTGTTTTATTTTCTTTTAATTCATTCATGTTTTAAGTATGAATTTTAGGAATTAATTTGAAGTTCATTATTTGACGTAAATTAAGTCTTGACAGAAAAAAGTATGAATTTTTAAATTAAAGTCAGCATTCTGGAAAAAAAGTTACATTTAAAAACTAAGAATCTAATTTCAATATTTTTTCCCTTCTCATGTTTTTGCAGTTAAAATTAGAAAGCCAAGACAACCACACTGTCCAATCAGATTGCTTGGCTCTAACTACACCAGTGCTCGTGTTGTTAGCAGTCGCTGTGGTCAGTTTTGGTCTAACCAGCTCTGAGCAGGGCCACCTCCTCGCTCCGGCCCAGATACAAGGATATGACTTTCCTCCAGCCCTCGCTCTCCAGCCACTATAAATAAAATTATGTCACGCTTCGCTGCGGCTATCTGATTCTGAGTAATGGTAAAGTCCCCGCCCACGTGATGCTAATAGTGTTTTTGCAGCCCCTGTTGGGACACACAGGAAAGACAAGCCAAGAAGTTCAGAGCTTGAGAAGAGAGAGTAGGCGAGGTCGGCGCTTGATGTGAGTCCAGTAAAATATTGGTGCTTCAAATGCGCAAAGAAAACATATTTGAATGTTTTTACTTTTCTATTTGCTTTTTGACCTCAAATGTAAAGGGAATAATGTGTGATTTTTGGAGCATGTGTCCAACACCAAATAATTTGACAAAATCCACCTAATTCATTGTAGCACGTTGGAACTTATTAATACTTATACGTATACGTACGTATACTTATTAAGGATTATCAGAAGAACTTTCAGGGAGAGGTCTGGTTAGATGGAAATGTCTAATAACTACTCACATGGTTCACTGTAACGTGTGTTCAAGGACATATAAAGACATTTTATTTTGTTGTATTTGAGGAACGATCATTTAATCACCAAATATAGTGAAAGAAGTCATCGCTGGGATAAAAAAAAAAAAAAAAAAAAAGTTATTGAAGCTTCTGTTGGTTGGTCATGATTGTTAACACTGAATTAAAGGAGACGTATTCTGCTAAATCGACTTTTCTAAACTTATAACCATGTGTTTCCACCACAAAAACATACCTGTAGTAGTTTGTTTCATTCATGAATGTTTGAGTAATACTGTACACTGAGGCATGGCCCTTCTCAAGTGCAGAAAACACTTGGTCTTCACAGCTCTACATAGACATGCGAAACTCTTTCTCTCGTTTTTAAAGCACATAATGCACTTCATGTTGCTAATAGCCGTATTAATTTGCCATTATATAATGCTCTGTCTCTCCTTACAGTTTAGTTTAAAGACTGTGACATTCTCCTCTCTGTCTGAACTCACATCCTCCAAACTTTATTCTCGTGTGAACTCAGGACAGGCTCAGGAGGCAGCAGTGTCTGCAAAAGGCTTTAGTTTGATAAAAGCCTCAGCCCTGTCCTCAGCAGACAGCAGTACAGGACTGTACAGTGTTTGCCTTGGGCTCAAAGCAGATGGAGATATGTGGGCGGGGCCAGCAGGGTCTTAAAGCAACAGGCTCCTAATCCAAGTGTGTTGTGCAAAGTGAAAGTAACAGCTCCCTAAAAGAAGTTTTTTAAATAAATATAAAGTGCCTGATGTTATAAAACTTGAATTACTAATGCAAAGGTGATAACATTTATTTCATAAAGTTATAAAAAAAGTAATATTTCCCTTCTAAAGTCTAATATTCATACAGTGGTGATGCTGGCTAGTGAAATAAGTGCATGGGTAATATTTTGGCATGTTTTTACCCCAGATAACACTCCTGATGCAACCCTTTCCATTTACTTAAGCCTGGGGCTGGTACTATTCAGCAGAGTTTTTTGGTTGAAACCCCTGATCTCCTGCAAGGATGGTGGAGGAACTTATCACAGCACCAACTGGAAGTTGTGTGTCTAGTGAAAAAAGCAACAAACTTATCTGTAATATCTATAAATAAATGTGTATTGTGCTGTTAAAAACTGGAACAAAAGAAGCAGGAGTGGCCCACCTCCTCCTCAGCTCCACTTTTTTGTCAGTTTTGTACTAAACTTTCTTTGCTGTAACTGTGATATTCCCAGATAATCATTTAACAATAGTGGATGCATGCTTTTTTTGTTGTAGCAAAGTTGAGAACATATTCATCAAAGTGGACAATAAAGTTATATAAAGTTAAAAGTTAAAATTATACAAATGTAAAAAAGCTGTCCTAATGTGACCTCAGCCTTAAACCTGTTCAGTGGTGCCTCTTGTAGCATTTAGGTCATCTGGGTGTTTCTGTGTAAACGTTGTGACTAAAGAACAAAGAATGATTTATTAACTGTTCAAAAGACATATTGGTAACTGCATACAGTGTGTAATAGGCCACAGAATCTATGACAAAAAGCACTCCTTACCCCTCTTTATGACAAATACCTGTGGCTCACAGTTGTAGCGTCTGAGATGTAGGACTTTGGCTGGAGCTAAAGAGACAAATGTAGACAAATGTAGCATGTTAACGTCTGGGAGGCACTGTTAAAGCCAATGACAGGGTAAGTTGTGTAATGCTATGGTGTCGGTAAGCAAAGGGAAAACAAAAAACAAAAAACATGGAGGAATCAGAAACTCAGACCTCCATCAAGGCACCTTGCAACTTTCCTGTGACCTGACTCCAAATGTGTTGTGTGGTCAGTTCCAGTGGCTTTTATAACAGCCTCTCCCTAAAACCTGGGTATACACAGAACACAAATACTTCAGATTCAGATAATAAGTTTTCTTTTATGTTTTTGGAAAAGACAAAAATGGTTGAAAAGCAGTGAAACAAACATGTTCCTTCTGGGAAATGTAAATGTACAGCGGGGTGTGTGTGATTTAATGAGAGCCACACAGCTGTGGGACCTCAGGGAGGAGCTGCCCATCTCTGCTCACTTTGAACTCTCATTTACACCACAGCAAGGCCTCATGGGATATGTATGCGTGTGGAGTGTGTTGATCTCAGGAGATGTATGTTTCTGAGTCAGAGGGCAGATAAACACTGAGAGATGAGCCTAGTTTAAAAGTTCTATAGTGTGGCTGCTCTACTTTCTTTACTTCCTGCTGTGCTGTGTTAAACAAACTTTGTAAGTAACGAGTAAAGTTCTAGTGCATGTGTTTATAGATTATGGTGGCCTTTGGGGGCAAACTTAAAGATTCTTGTTGACCAGTGCTTCTGAAACTGTGGTGTGGGTACGTCTGGTGCTACATCAGAGTCTAGGATTATTTTTAGGAGAGAAATCAAATAAATGTTTTCATCTCAATAAACATTGAATAAATAATCACAAAATGTAGGCCTGACTGTTCTACTTAACCTGCTGTTAACTAAGAGAAGTATTTGATTAAGAAAGTCACTTAATGTTGTATAATCACATGTAATGCACTAGTATCACTGTATTTATATAATACATCTTTATATGGTGATATATACACAGTGAAGCCCGAAATTATTCATACCCCTGGCAAATTCTGACTTAAAGTTATTTTTATTCAAGCAGCAAGTTTTTTTTTTTTTTGACCGAAAAAAAAAGCTGAAAAAAAAAAAAAGCTGAGAAATATTTTTTTCCACAATGATACCTCTTCTACATCATCTTATTATCTTTTGGGAGAAGTCTGTGTCATTTATGGTCAAATAAATTCCGGTTGAATGAAAGTAACATTAGGTCAGAATTTGCCAGGGGTATGAATAATTTCGGGCTTCACTGTATATTAGTCCATTAAATGACTTTCTTCTGCTGAGTAAAAACACAACTACATTTTTGTTTTGAACTGCTATAAAGATGGTGCTTCGAAAAAACAAATGCTACCTGCGAGCTGCTGTTGTAGATCATGTATCTATTAACACAATAATACATCTTGTTCAGTAAAGAGACACAAATGCATGTCACTTCCATTAGTGAAGATTGTCCATTCTGGGCAACTGTAGACATACAAACAGGAAGTAACAAAACTTATGAAACATTAAGCCCTCTCTAGACAATAAACAGTAAAGTTTGGTATTTATAGGTTATTATGCAGTACACCAGTTGTGAGAACTAAATGTGTTCCATTTTCTTGGAATCGTTAAAAGCAGCTGAACAGTAGCCTGATGTCTTTCAGTCAAAATAATTCAAAATTATTAAAGGAAATGCCTAACCCATAATTATTTTGAATGGTCACAGCTCTTTTCTTCGTTTTGTTGTCAGCTCTGCCCAAATGCACTTTTTTCCTGTGAACTTTTGCAGACGTTAATTTCTTCTCTTTTGCAACCACTGTCTACAATGAACTCCACCAATCAGAAATAATGAGAAGTCAATACCCAGGCTGTGGCTGGGAGTGACCCAGTGTCACAAACCTCAGTCCCAGACCAGCCGACCAATCCAACATGGCTGACTGCCAACAAACCTTGTTCACTTCATCTAAAAGCATTAATTACAGTAGAATACACTCCGTCCTACATCTCTAACTCTCTAACTATGACAACGTTGGATGATCATTATTATTTTAACAATAATTGACCAATGACTAATGAGGCCTAGTGTAAAACATGCTCGACGGTCCAAGAAACATGAGCATTGGGAAAAATCAGAGTAGTTTATCTGAAGTCAACACGTGGGATCTCCTCAGATGAAAAATGAGCCTCGTGTGAGCTTGTATTAATGGCACTGTTCCACTAATGATTCACTTCTTCAGTAAAAGTCAGCTCTAATCACCCACACGCCAACTGTAAAACATAAAGCAGGCGTCCACTCTTCTTGTTTCTGGCCTGACTTCTGTGTGAACACCAGAATTATGTACATAGACCCTGTTGTAGTGTGTAATTATTCTTACAGGAAAGTACAAGTGTGGAAATGTAAAGACAGTGACACTTTCTGACACCAGTTATTAACCTGTATCACTCTCCAAGAAATGCTCACTAGACAAATTAAATAATTTTAGTCTGAAAATTACTTTAGCATTTAACTATAAAGGTCCTGTTTTTTCATTTATATTAAATACAGTTAATGTCTACAAATTCCAATGGGCCAAAGCCGCAGCCTGGTGGAACACCCTTCTGCTAAAGAGTGTAATTCACTACTTAGGGTGAGAGTTTGAGATATTTTTATTGTGTAGGAAGTTGGTTTAATCATCAGTTAGGATATTGTGAGCTAAAACAACTAGTACATCTTTATACAGTTAATTAATAGCTCCTTGTAATAAAGAGAAAGTGGTTGTTTCAGCGTGATGTTTTGCAGGATGGCATGGTCCACAAGTCTATTTTTGACTAATTTTGTAGCCGTCATGCATAAAGTTGAACAGACCAGATCAAGCCAGACAGGAAGTCAGGACAGGAAGGACCAGTGAAGAGAATCCGGTATATTTCAAAATAAAAACGCATGTGCAGACTTTCAATCACATCGCTGGGTAAACATTATGTCTTAACTGAGGTTACAGGGGCACAAACAAGGTTGGATCCCATTAAAAGTCATGGGAAAAATATCCAAATGAACACGAGTATTCATGGTTAGACAACGCAAACATGGCTTTTGTTTATATGTAGCTCTCTGTATACAGGGTTGTTATTGTGTAAACTGGACTGAACTGCAGTGGGCTGATCACAACAATGGAGGGGGGCCCACTGACCAATCAGAGCACAATGTATTTGAAAAAAAAAAAACATCTGAAAGAGAGCACAGTAGAAAACCTTTATACTCTCTTTGTACTTTCATGGAAAAGTCATGGAATTTTAAAACGCAATTTCCAGCCCGTTGAAAAGTTTTGAAATTGTATATTCTGGTGTAAAGGTTTGGAAAAGTTTGGGAAATGTAAACAGTCTGAGAAACATTGGGCCACTCCTAGTTAAACCTGCACCAGCTAGAACACCCAACATTTTTTTTCTTCAACTAACTAATTTCCAAATTTAACAAATGAAATTGCAGCAAAATTATGTTTCTAATGCACCACATTGGACATTATGAATACTATTTAAACATGCCAGGTCTTTTGTCAAAAGTTTTGGAAAAGTCATAGAAAATTCTTTGCGAAAAAGTGTATGATTGATTTTCTCTATGCAACTGCTACTGCCAGACTTAACTTATTCCCATTTTGTTTGTATTGAATGAAACACTACAAATGTTACGCCCTCACTCATCCAACCCTGTAATTACTGCCACAGAAAGCAGTAGTAATCACAAACTGTGTCAGACGCCCTGCTGACTGTCGACATCTGAAGGCCTTGCGGTGCTGTTAGATTGGAAGTGAATGATCTCCACTTTCATTTCTCCGGGACACGTCTCTTTTATACGAACATGTTAAAGCGCTTTGGTCTGGTTTAGCATGAGCTCATCCTGACATCTGAGCGACTGGGACGAGACGGCTTGGTCTCACTATAAATGTGGTTAAACTGGGCACAGAGATGCTATGAATCCCTGTGTGTGGCCCTGACATTGGAAGATAATATCTCACATGAAGGCAAAATGTCTGGGAAAACAAATTTAGGGGATTATACTTTTGATCACATGATGTATTCGCAGAGATTTTCTTTGATCAGTGATAGAACGGGAAGTGGCCATAGTTGGTGCAAAGCTACTGTTGGTGATGGACAATGTTATGAAATGTAAATGGCCACCAACTATTATTTCTAACATCTGCTGCCAATGCTAATAAGTTTCTCGAAGGTTGGAAATCACACTTTGGAAACACATCATCTTCAAGTTATCACATTCCAGCTGTTACGCTAGAAACAAACATGGATGCTGAATATTGTAGTCCAAATAAAAATAGTTTACATTGCAGTCTGCACAAACCTAGAAACATGTATTCTGGTAAAATTCTAATGTAATTGTGTAATACTACTTTGTTTGAATGTCTAAAAATGAAATAAGATAAAAAATTGTTGTAAACGTGAACAAAATGAATGTTTGCTGTTAATGCGAGCGGCAGCCATCTTGAATTGTTATGCTTGGGTAGCTGGAGTTGTTCCAACTTTCCAGGTGGCGCCCAAATTGACATGCTAATGCTAATGGTTCCTTCTTCTACTACCGCCAGTACTGATTAATACTGTAATCAGTAGCCTACCTATTTATGGCAATAGTCTTTAGCAGGGCTTGACATGAACTTTTTTGCTCACTGGCCACAAGTCCTTTTCATAAGTTACTAGACAAGTTCTAATGTTTATTTTATTATTTTATTGTATTTTATAACATATGATAAATTTAATGAAATGTAGAGCTTGGTTTTATGTATAGACAAAGATTAAGCAAATGTGTGGAAAACAGGTTTACCTACACAGAATAAATTAGAACTTATTGCATGTAATCAATGTTTTTTTTGTTTTTTTTCGTAGATCATGATGAATTACTCTGTACTATATTAGGTGGTATGCGAGAGTGCGCAGCGCTTCATTGGAGATGCGCCACAATTCTATTTTTCTGCGACAGTGCTCCCAGTTTTCGTCAATCTACACAGATCAGATCACTCCAAACCCGAAACTGAACGAGTGCGACATCCGGATAGTTAAAGTAGAAACTGAAACTGTACACAGAGTATCACATTTTTATAATAGTAGGCTATATTTTCACATACAACTTTGTTTATGTATGTATATTTCTCATTAAAATGTTTTATATACACATGCAGTTCAACTCTGCAAAAACAAAACTTTTTCAAGTCCACTGAACTCACCCTTTGTAGAGGAAACGTCCGTGAAGTGATGCCAATGACAACAACAACAACGCGATCTCAAGGTAAACTCTTGTTTTCTGACTTTCTTCTTCTGATTAAAGATTGCTTTGGTCATTCACGTCATTATCGATGGCTATCACCCCCCACCCCCAGTAGCCAAAATGGAAGCCTACCAGCATTTGGGCAGTTGGCTAGTGCTAATGTCAAGTCCTGGCCTTAGCTAAATGCTAAATGCTAGTAGCTACTTACGCTAATGGTCAAAAGCTATTATTCCTAGTAGTCATTTTTAATAGCTTCTAACTCCATACCTCCCTAACTCACCCTGTGCATACTGAGACTTTACAGTCACATAAAGAGGAGGCCTCCATGTCTGGTCCCAGTGCAGTGTGCCATTTGGGAATTTCACAGAGAGCTGCTGGGACATGGAATAACAAACCTGGGGAAAAGAGAGTAGGAATCATGGAAGCAGGATCAGAGAGGAAGCTGGCAGTGTCACGCCTGGGTGCACTTTACAGGAAGTACAGAGAGTCACAGAAGACTGCACCCAGCGTGTGCTGTCAGTGTCCCGGTCCAGGATGAAACACTACAGGACACAGGCAGATTAATGAGGCTGGGTGTCCTTCAGAGTTGATTTGAGAGGGCAGTTTTGTACACATACCATTCTATTTAATGCACCAGTGATCTACTAAAATACACAAGAATACTACAACTACTGCGGATAATAATTATTGAGGTAAACAAAATGAAAGTACATTATGTTTTCATTTTTGCATTTTTGTATTGCATGATGCAGTCAAAAATATACAATATTGTAGCATTTTAACCTCAGATAGAATCATTAAGGGGAGACACTACAGGCATTTGTTTTTTACACATTAAGGTGGCTATTTTAATACATTTAATCAACTTGTGTTCATTTTAATTAAAAATATTAATTTCAAAGTCTGTTTTCACAAAAGACTTAACTATATTCTGAAGACCTTTACAGAGATTTGTTGATATAGTAGGCTGATGGATTTATTGGGAATTTTTCTCCTAAAAACAAGGTAAAATTTATTTTTTTTAAAGGCTATTGTCTATTTTTGTGAAATCCATAATCCTCTCTGTAAAAGGCTTTTTGGTCTATTTTTAAACCTGGCTCCATCCAATATTTAGATTTTGTTTTTACGTGTGCAAATTTGAGTGTATTTACGTATATTATTTTCATATGAAAACATTAAATGATTCAAAACCTACAATACATTTTTCTCATCTTTATGTCAGTAATCTACAGGAAAAGTGTCCCATTGATATCTTTTAGCTATGAAAAATTCCCCATTCGCCTGCAGTGCCTTACTTCCAAGATAGTTTTAAAGCTTTAGCTTCTTTTGATTCACTCTAGTTTTTCTCCAAAAATCAAAAGAAAGCTAGTGATAAAACAAAGAAAAATTCATTTGCAGTAGCTGTTCTGAGACTCTGGAACACTTTACTGCTTGAGTTACAGACCATCACTGAAAACCTACCTGTTTAGACTTGCTTTTAAAACTTAACAGCACTGTGACACTTGTGTTATTCTATTTTGAACACACCTTTTTACTTTTGTTTTAAAATGTTACAGTTAACTTTTTTAGTTTTTTTTATGCCTTTTTTAATCACAATTATGAAAAGCACATGGGTTCAGATGTTGCTGTTGTATTTACTGTTGAGGATAAAAACAACCACAGTCTATTGGTCTTCTGTATTTTCTAAGTAAATGTTCTATAATGACCGCCAGTGTATGACCACACACCCAAGCCCATAAAGCGAACCATTTCTTCTACGCAATGTTAACACAGTTTATCAACAAAGGTCATCACATGGAAAAAAAAAGTACATGGTGATTTTACCCCAGGGCTTTTAAAATTGCCCAGATAAAACCACACATAAACACACTTACCACACAGCGACTCTAAGCTCTGACAGATTAGCCTGTTTAAGCCCAGCGACAGTCACCCAGCAGCAGGCCTATTTGTCACTGAGATCAGTCCCCGAAGACCTCCACATTGTTCTGGACGTGTCGGGCCACGTAAAGTTTGAATTAGACCAGGCGCCCGGCTAAAACCACTGGGGTAAAATTAGGTGAGAGGGCCAGCTTTCTCTCACACTCTCTTTTAGGGGATTAGATGACATTTTAACTTATAGGAAGGCTAATATTCATGATTCAAATGGTTGATTGCTGCAGAAGGAGGTGTGTTTTAGAGTTCTGGGGGAAGGGGCTGGTCCACTGTGAGATTGTAACGCCTTATTAAAACTGGATCTGTGGAAAGTGGCTAGTGAAGTGTGTGGGTGGGATGTTTAGGAGCTTTTTCAGAATCAGAATCAGAATCAGAATCAGAAGATTTTTATTGCCATTGTCAGTGAACAACACAATTCACAGACTAGGAACTTGTTTCGGTGCTAATGTGCAACATATACACTACTACTAATAATAAAAAATATCACTATGATAAAAAAGAAACTTTAAAAATATAAAATACAAAGTATAAGGGCATGCAAAGGAATAAGTTTACTAAGTTAAATAGCCAGATAAATTAGGCGATAACAACAGAACAATAATGCAATCTGTCAGTGCAGATAGATAAGATAATATTAACATGATTAACATGTTAATAAAGTGACAAGTGTAAAGTGACCATGTGATGAGCGAGTGCAATGTTTATAAAGTGTTCATAAGTCCAACGGCAGAGGGAAAGAAACTGTTCTTATGGCGTGAGGTTCTGGTCCGGATGGACCGTAGCCTCCTGCCCAAGGGAAGTGGCTCAAAAAGTCCATGTCCAGGATGAGAAGGGTCAGCTGCTCTCCGACCTGCACGCCCCCGAGTCCTGGAGACGTACAGGTCCTGGAGAGATGGAAGGCTGCAGCCAATCACCTTCTCAGCGGAGCGTACAATACACTGCAGTCTGTGTTTGTCCCTGGCTGTGGCTCCAGCGTACCACACGGTGATGGAGGAGGTGAGGATGGACTCAGTGATGGCCGTGTAGAACTGCACCATCATCTGGGCCGGCAGCTTGGCTTTCTTCAACTGCCTGCAGAAAGTACATCCTCTGCTGGGCCTTTTTGATCAGTTTAATCAATCACTTAAGGTCCTGTGTGATGGTGGTGCCGAGGAAGCGGAAGGAGTCCACAGTGGTGATGGGGGAATCCGTCAGGGCGAGGGGGGGAGAGGGGGCTGTGACTTTCCTGAAGTCCACGATCATCTCCACTGTCTTCTGAGCGTTGAGCTCCAGATTGTTGCTGCTGCACCAAGACACCAGCCGGTCTACTTCCCTCCTGTAGGCAGACTCATCACCATCAGAGATGAGTCCGATGAGGGTGGTGTCATCCGCAAACTTAATCATTTTTGTGCTGCTGCTTTAAGTAAAAGTTAGTTACAGATCTTTCAAAGTGAGGCTTGGGAATAGAAGTTGTTCCCTGGAAAAGCTTGTAGATTTTTAGCTTCTGTAAAATCTAACATTTAGCAAAAAGCCAAAGTCATGTCTTTAAGTTAAGTAATCTTTTAGCTTACAGGCTAAAGCCATGTGTTAGCAGCTCAACATTATTGTCAGGAGGTCAGCTGAGGCTGGTTGTCTTACTGAGCCAGGGGTTGGTCGTCACATGAGTCATAAATGGCAAGGCTACAACAATATTGTATTAATTTCTTGTTATGCTCATGTTAAATAAAACAGTAGCTTTGGTAAAGGCTGTATTTCTCAGCTATTTCTCATCAGTATCTTTGATGGTTAATAACTTTTTATTACAATAAGTTGTAAAAAAGAAAGGCACATTCATTTCAAGCCAAGACCTTAAGCTTTCATTTAACGTATGAATGACTATTGAAAGAATTTTTGATGATAAGTCATTTACACTAAAGTAAAAAGTGTGACAACCATCCCCGGTCTCCCCTAGATGGCGCATGGGCTAGGCCAAAAAGTGACAAGTTAAAATCGAAACACAGATTACCCCATACAGTAAGCCCATAAACACTAGACAATCTACTTCTATTTATGGCTTTGGTAAATTGAAATGGGCTAAAGTGTGTGGACTGTCAGTGAGTAGATAGAAAGACCTGGGTTTGAAACTCCAGCTAAGGTGAGCCTTGATCCAATCCCAAGCCCAGAAACCCAGATACATGGAGTTGGTTGCAACTGGAAGGGCATCTGGTGTACAATACAAAAGTACCCATGCAAATAAAATGATTCGCTGTGATGACCCTGAAAGGGACTTTTTGTGATGTTCTGTTGGACTGGGACAGGCGGTGGCTTCTGGTGATGTCTTTGCTGTTAGTGCCAAGTTAGCTAATAGCCGTACTGATTAGCCATTTTAAGCTCTGTCCATTGTCCACCGTTTGCAGCAGGGGGTAGGTGGGGCCTTTCTGTGTGGAGTCTTCATGTTCTCCTGGTGTCTGTGTAAGTTTCCCCTTCCACCACAGACCTGTACAATAGGTCCCCAGTGGGGCCAGGACTCCCTTGCAAAAGACATTCTGAATCACAGTGGGACTTTCCTGGTTAAATAACAGGGATCCCGCAGGGCATTAAATTAAGGCCTTACAACGAATTAAATATGATCCCAACAGACATTAAAATTTGTAGAATAGTTTTAAGGTAAAATAAGCAACTCTGTATTTCTACTCGTAAAAGTTAACAGATTTGTCAGCACTGATGATGTTCACCTCAGCACTGCCTGACCTGACAGTAAACCTGCTCCTGCTCCAGTGCAGTGAACACTTGCTGCGTGGTTCCTGCCGCTCTCCTTTCACTGTACTCAGTCTCAGCAGCCAGTGCGGCTGACAAAGCACACTCGGACCAGGGTCAGACTCACCCCCGCCCTGTTAGAGAGACCAGCATGAGATAGAGCAGACAGGTGCACGGTGAGGTGAGCTGGAAGTATTAGCACTGTGTATTCAAACTTGTTCGC
This sequence comes from Bostrychus sinensis, assembly GCA_020698575.1. Lineage (NCBI taxonomy): Eukaryota > Metazoa > Chordata > Actinopteri > Gobiiformes > Eleotridae > Bostrychus > Bostrychus sinensis. Next base: position 9,631,610 of record CM036260.1, on the reverse strand, counting down.
TTGGTTTACTGCTGGTCACAAAGTAGTTTGTTATTAGCAGCACACGAATGCTAAACTTTGTTATATGATGTCACCATGGAGCTGCAAAGCCTTTCCTCTGGTTTAGACCTGGGTTAGACCTAGTTTAGTCCTGGTTCAGACCTGGTTTACATACAACATCATTCCAGACGTCCTGACAGAAGTGTTTGTAGCCTGTAGTATTTGTGGAGCCTCTGTCCTCAGATCAGTGAGTCTGACTGTGAGGCTGTAAGCTGGAGCTGGGGCAGAGCAGAACACCATCCACCAAATTTTGACGATTTAATTTGCCTTGATTATATGTTTTTAGCATTAATTTCTTTTAAAATGGCATTAAAAGGCATTAAATTTGACTTACTGATACCTGCAGGAACCCTGAATAAAAAATAAAATAAGTCATTCACAACACATGCACTAGCCACCTCAGTAGCAGAGTTAATTGAACATAACTGTTTCCCAACCAGGGGTACAGCGACCCCTGGGGGAATGCCAGCACTTTGCAGGGGGTACCTGGAATTATTTCATCATCTGATAAGAGAATATTTGTGATCTTCCATATTAAACTATTAAAAATAAGCAGGCTCAAGTGTCTCTGAGGGAAAGGAGGTGAAAATATTATTTCAATAGGCGTATAATATTTTATTACATCCACAATAGCTTGTTTCAAAGGGGAGTTATTCAAATGATGGTGATGTTTAATTCTCCTGATTCATTTATTTTGATGGTAAAATTGAAAGTGAAATTTATATTACACAAAATATGAAAATAAAATTTATTTTATTACAGTATTTTTTACAAATTTTTTTTATATGTATTGGTATTTTAAAGGGAGTTTTTTATCTTGAATTTGATTTTCAAATCAAAAACATGCCCTAACATTTACAATAAAATACTCACAAACAAAGATGTTTTCTATGACCACTTTAAAAAAAAAAAAAAATGAACCCGTATACAAATGATTGGGTACTCATGATATAACAAAAAGCCCAGGGGGAACACAAAAAGAAAAAGGTTGGGAATGTATGTTTTCATAGTAAGTACACAAATAAACTAAATGTATATTCACTAAACAGATTGGAAGAAGTACTTAAAAACCAAGACTTCACCTCCAGTATCCTTCCCCATTAGGTGTCTGTTATTTTATATGGCTTCTGGTTCATTGACTCACCATTATAAACCATCAACCATAGTATTGTGTACCCAGACTAACAGAACCACAACAGAGAAGTGACTTGTTGGTGGCCCTTATAAAAGTTGGGTCAGGAAAACACTTCTGTTGACTAATTGGACCAGTAGCCGTGGCAACATCACGTCACCATTAACAGGTGCCTCATCCGGTGACTGCTCATGGGAAAATCTGACCGAAAACTTCCCGGTCACTCGTCCACACCAGCGCTGGCCAGTAATTAGCCGCTGGTTATTGGCTGTTGTCAATGTTTATGATGTGTCAGGGCGAAGGGAGGCAGGCCTTACCCTGCTCCACCGGGTCAACAGCAGAGGTCAGCCACAGAGAGAGAGAGAGAGAGAGAGGCACCACTAAACTACAGGAAATGATGCTAACTAGGCTAATTGCTGTTTACCTGTTTGTTACATTGGCCAAGGGGGCTATGGTTTAAATCAGGCATAAGGAGCATAAGGCCAGGAGACAAGGAGGAACCTATTATTAGCACTGCTTGGCTCATAAAGTGTTTTCCTGCCGCCAGTTGTTCCATAAGTTACCGTTTGCATTCACCACTACACTGGGTTTAAAGAAGTTTGACCACTTTTTTCCACCACTGCACCTTAAAGGAGCCATATTATGCTTTTGCAGGCTTTTTGAAAGAGTTCTGGGCACATTTGCATTAATAGTTCATGTTATATAACTTAAAACAATGTATATGTATGGAAAATTTCTTGTTTTGGGGAACTGTTACAAGAACACTTTGATTAGGCGCCTGATGCCTTGTGCTGGTAATGGTGGTGAACAGACAGGGCATAAAATGGCTAACCAGCACAGCTATTAGCAACATACCGCTAACAGATAGATAAATGAGCTGACTGCTTTGTGGAAACAGAAATTTAAGTGTCGAAATGATCAGAATGAGTCCAGTGGCGATGTATGGGCTTTAGAAATGTGCAAGAGCACTTCCTGGTTACACATGTGTCTATGTAGAGCTGTGAGACCCAGTGTTTTCAGCTCTTGAGAAGGGCAGCAGCTCAGCATACAGGATTACTCAAACATGCGTGAATGAAACAAAAAACTACTCCATGTATGTTTCTGAGGTGCTAACAACATTATAACATAGTTAAAAGCCAAGAGAGTCAATAAAGCATAATAGAGGACCTTTAACATGAAATGGTTGAATATATTCTAAAATGCATGCCACAAAAGTAAAATAATTTGAAAAAATAACACTGGTTATGTGAAAAGTAGTACACAATATAATGATCAGGGATAAAATTAGCTCCCACACATATAACATTTGGCTTTATGTAACTGTAACACTGTAAACTGTAACATTTTATCAGCTTGCCTGAAAATGTTTCTCATCATTGATGTAATAATAAAAGATTTGTCCTTAAGTAGAAGCCAGGGGGAATTTTATTTACAGTGTTTGTTTCAGCAGAACTGATTGTGAAGTTCCAATAGACCTTTAAGTGTTTGTAAACAAATTGTCTGCATTCCACAGAATGGTACCTGGAACTTAAAAAGATAATAATATACTGTTAATGTAGGAATTAGTGTTACCCGCCAGTGATTGACAATTATTAAGATTATTAAGGATAAGAGGTGAAACGTCTTCTACTTGAAAAATCTAATCCAGATGACTGCTTTTTAAACTTTTGTTGCGATGCATTTACCCTGGACGAGTGAGAGTCTTCACAGACATGACAATTATTAATGAAAAAGATGATTCTGGAAACTGACAATCAAATGACACATCAGTATCAGTGTTTAACTGTTTTATACAACACAGCAATTAGCGTCTATAATTAGCATGTAAGCTAAAGGCAACATAGTTTAAATTTCTTAATTTCAATGGTACACAGGACAAGTGTTTTTAACAAATGTTGTGGACCACAATATACAGGCTTAATCCATCAATCACCACTAATCCTACTTTAATAAGTTAACTGTAGCTACTATAGATGACAATCAGATCTGGGACATATTAATTGAATTAAGTTAAATTAAGTTAATAAAAAAAAAAAAAACATTCCTGCTGTCTAAAATCAATATCTAAATACATATTTTTATTTTGCCCCCTAATAAAAATGAATGGGACAGAACGCTAATCTCGATACTTACTTTAATTCGTCACGCATGGTAGGGTATATAATAAAATGAATGTGAAAGTGAATGGTCTGTCAGTGTCAGTACTGTCTCAGTACTGCTATTAACTGGCTATTGTCCAGGATATACACAGGCCCAAAGTTGCTGGACTAGACTCAAGTCCTCCATCTTAAATTAAAAAAAAGTGGTCAGAGCTGTAGTAGTCAGTTCACGTTACAACTTTCTGTACTGTGCATTGTGAATATCCTAATAGTCATCATCTTTTGGTGTTGAGAGATAAGAAATATTAACGTTTATGGTGTGTACATTACAAAGTATATTTATGAAACTCTTACACAGTTTTGGATTCAGTATTCGACGCGTTCACCTCAGGCCATGCTGCAAAATGAGTGAATGTGAATATGTTGAAAGCTTCTGCCACCAGCGCTGTTTAAACCATCTGCAGCAAGTGGAGCATCCTCTGGGGTCGATTTGTTCCACGTCTGGCCACAGCCCGGGCCGAGGCTGAAGCCATATATTCTGTGTAATCTCTGCCCTGGGTCTGTCTTTCTTTCAGGCTGCATCTCAGTTTACCTCCGCACTGCAGTCTAGACGAGAGGAGAACTGCTGCCAAGTCATGTGCAGTCGACTAAAAGGTGACAAAAACACACGCGGGGAGAGCTCTGCTGGACCTATTGACAATAAAACAGATTGGACTAATAATAAGTGATGTCATCCGTTACATTAAGCAGAAAGCCTCTGAAGATTTCAAAGAATTTCCAAGTGTATGGAGCCAAAAGGTCAGCGTTTGGAAGCATCAAGTTAGCTCTAGCCACAGCAGTACTTTTTATAGTGCCACTTTTTTTTTTTTTTTTGTCCTGGTTCCAGTGCTACATGCCTCCCCCTGCAACAAGATAGCACCCTCGCCTTTCCTTTGCCAACATAAAACCCAGCCAACAATGCAAAATATGAAGACAGTCATAAAAATGAGCCAGTGTCTATGATTTTTAGCAGGCAATGATGCAGTGTTGAGTTGTGCTGCAGAGTGCAGACCAAGAGACAATGGGACACATCCCAAACTGGAGCCCCCCATCTTCTGAGCATGTGATTGGAGAAAGTTTCTGGTATGCACTGAAGATTCTGATTTAACAAAGTTTTTAATAATAAAGCTTAGAAGGCATCAAAAGGTCATCAGATATTTGGTGATTAAACAGCCTTTGTACTCATCTGTAACCTGTATAAGTTTGAGATTGAGAAGACATAACGCTTGTAAACAGAAGGGGCAGTGGTGGATTGTAACAATTAGTGATGAGCCTCATGTTCCTAGAGTGCTGTGTATAATTGACATTTTGATAAAAAATAAAACACACCAACAGCTAATAATCCATCATTTTTCAAACATGTGGGAACCATTTCTCCACCTACTCTCTGCTCTCTCTATGACAACACTGACAACACAGCACATATCTGATGCAGCTTATGAGTCTCTTTAGTGCAGCAAAATATCTGCCAACAACTAAGAATACATGGGATCTTCCAGTGCATTATTAATGATTCCATTAGAAACATTTAGCTATGACTAACCTGAAGGAAAGAAAAAGCTTTAATTTTGAAGTCCACAGCTCATTTGCAAGATTAATAACTCACATTTTTGGACATGTGTACTGCAATCTCCTCTGCCCCATCACCACCTTAGCAGCAAACCCATCTCATTCTCCTCCACACCCATCATCACCTCAGCAGCAGTAGCATTTCACTATCCTCTGTCCCATCACCACCTGATCAACAGAACCTTTTCACTCTCCTTCACCCCATCACCACCTTAGTCTACCATCTCATTCTCCTCTGCCCCATCACCACCTCTGCATCAGAGTCATCTTACTCTCCTCCATCACCACCTCAGCAACAGAAACTTCTCACTCTCCTTTACCACATCACCACCTCAGGAGCATAACAATTTCACTCTCCTGTGCCTTATCACCACCTCAGCAACAGAACTAACTCAAACTCCTCCCCTATCACCACCTTAGTTTACCACCTCATTCTCCTCTGCCCCATCACCACCTCTGCAACTTAGAAATTAAACAACTAAACGGAATTTGCTTTATCTATCAATTTAACTGTTAATAAATGTTCTATTATTATTATTATATTATTATTAATACATAAATCTATGAATCTAACCTCTAGTTTGTGGTGTTGCCTCCAGTTGCTACCAAAAACTACACACAGCATATTCAATATAATTGTTAAGATTAATAAAAAGAAATACAATAAGTTAAAAATACAGAATGAAATATGCTATAAAACTGAATATACTAAAAAATGGTTAAATGTGATGTCCAAGACAAATTTTGCTATGTCAAAACCCAGTGAACTAAATGGGACACAGATAAAACAAAACCCAGATTTTCAAAGATGAGTCCGACTGGTTTCCCTGTCTCCTGTCTCCTGTCTGCTTTTGTCATCACATTACTTCATCATTCTATTTGAACAAACTGTTGACTTTATGCATATTTGCGCTTCAGCAAGTGAAATTCATAAAGTCAGGGCTCCAGGAGACGTTATTCCATGTCTTCTGAGATTCACAAAATGAGTGGTGATGTCAAACCTCAGAAACAGTTTAAGATCATTGTGGACAGAGATTTATGAGGTGAGTCAGATAGATGAAATCACAACGGTAGCTAGTGCTTAAGCATAGGAGAAAGAAGTTGGGACACATTTTATTGAAATTATTCCAAAGTTTTAGATGCAGCTAGGTTACTGTCCTGTTTCAGTATAGACACATTAGAAATAATATGCTCCTCCTGCTGTTATTTCTTGTTTAAAGGGACATATTGTGCTTTTATTTATATTTTAAACCAACTTTGGTCACCCCACCTCAGCACTGCATGTTTTACGACCTTAAAAACATTATCTGACTAAAAGAAAACATTTCCAGTAATTACACAGGTGAAGAGACCAGCAAAGGGCTCTTTTGAACAGAACCTTAGAAAAAGAGCTTTTTATTTCCTTAAACTTTTTGTATGATGCCATGTTACTGCAAACATGAAAAATAGCTGTGAGAAAATAGAGCTGTACACAGTTTTTTGATAAATGAAAGGGAGCAGACTGGATGTAGAGGGCTTGTTAATTGGTCAGTGCTTCCTGGAGTGGGCGGGGTTTGTGGCAGAGGCGGAGGTTCGTGGAATCAAGTGTTCTGAGGCCTCAAAAACTCAGCGCCAGAAACTAGAGGATTACAAAAATAACAGAGCACAATAAAAGAGTTCATTTTGCTTCTCTCTTTTTCTCAAATTTGGTTGTCTCTGTCCCTTCTTTTGAGATGTGTTTCTGCAATCAAATTCAAAATAAGTAAAATAGTAAAATACCTCATAAAGTGTTGGTTGGTTTGTTAGCAAGGTCAATCAGAAGGTAATGGTAATATTTTGATAAAATCTTAGCTCTAACTGCAAGGGTCATTAAAGAAACAAATGGTTAGTCTTAGTGGATTCTTTACTTGCTTAATGAATAGAACATTTACCTCTGAACTAGAAGATTCCTGGTGTGAATCCAGCTTCGGGTTTAATAGCTTTATCTTTTTTTTTGCAGACTTGTTAACATTCTGGACATATGCGTTTTAGTGAGTAATGCATTCTAAATGCATTCCATTGAGACCCTTAAATTGGGTTAGTGGCACTTTGCTTTCTCTGGGTTAGAAGAGGATAGAGGTTGTTTGGGGTGACTTACCCACCAGCTGGCCACAACCAAAACTCTACAAACACATGCCCGTGCATATGAATACTCTGTTCTATTTATTCCTGCAGCAGAACTGGGTCTGTCTGCACAGGCAAAGGTTAGCTGACCCTCTATTTCTTTAACAACATGCCTTCTACCAACCAACATATTCATAACTTTTTCATAACATTTTGTGCTGTGACTTGAGACCGCAAACAGGCTTTATCTGCAACAAATCAATGCGCCCACATGAGGGGTGTATAAATATTCATCTGTTGCCATGAGTCCTGAAGGTTTTTGAATTATGGATTATGGTATTAGTAAGCTGGAGTGGTGTGAAGTCAAGTGACATGTGCCCTGACAAATAACTGGTCATGAATCCTAGGAAAGCTTGTGTTGCTGTTTGAAATGAGTTTGTAGTTTTGTATTTGGCTATGTTAGCCGCAGAGTTAGCATTCTACCCAGTGATATGTTGATTCACTTAAACAACCATATTAAAAAAAAAAAAGAAAAAAAGTGACAGACACACCCATCTCCACCATAGGCTCCATCATCCAGGTGAACTGTTGACTTACTAGGATAGGCTCTAGTACCCTGAACGTTTTTATATATAGTGCCTGCTTTGGTGACCCTGTCTGAAGTTGTTCCCCCTTTGTTCCACATAGTCTACAATTCTGCAAGCAATGTTGAGATTTCCTTTTGCTGTCTATAAGCTAAAGATGTTTGACCTTTTTCCATATGTTTGACCTTTGGATAGTTCCAAAGGTCAAACATATGGAACTATCCACTGTGCACAGTAGATTTGTCTACCAGAGATATAACACCGCTAAATCACCACATAGTTTAAAAATGACAAAGACCTTATAAATGTTACAGGAAATTGAGACAGTAGTGAACAATCTATTTTACTGATACAAATGATAGTAATACATCTAAGTCAGAGAGCATTGTGTCCTGAGCAATGTTAAAATCAGGGCTCACGCATTAACAATAGTTGACAATGGAAAAAAAAACAAAAAAAAAACAATACAATGACCATCATTTGTCTTTTGGACTATTCCATGGTCAACAAGTAGACACATTGTTTTCTAGATACTACTGCCATGTTAAAACGTTAGAAGCTCCTCATTCTGAGCCATTAATAAAATTAAAACTTTCGATTTTTCGATATAGGGAGACAGGGAATGAGTTGAACATGGGTCCCTTGATTTGAGGATGTTTTGCAGCTATGATGCACATTGAGCAAACCATGAAAGCCAATCCAAGTCTTTTAAAGGAAAATGTAAAGGACATTTACCCACATCAACCTGGGTTATGCAGTAAATCAATTAGCTTAACCTCACTATACCCACAATTCTGGAGAAGAAGGATGTTAAAAGGAAAAAAAAAAAACTTTTTTTCCTCAGTGGGCCTTTTAAATGCTGCCTGGATGTTTTTTTGTTTTTTGTTTTTTTACAAGTAAATGTGTGATATATATTTATTTTTTAACTCAAGGGTGTAGCAGTAGTAATAATTGCACTAATAGTTATAGCAGCAGTAGTAGCAGTAGTAGTTGTTGTTGTAGTATTTAGTACTAGATTTACTAGAAAGAGTAGCAGACATAATAGTGAAAGTAGTAGCACTGGTTGTGGTAGTAGCAGTAAGTCCTTTTTTACTTAATTAAACATATTTGTACTCAGTAAACATTTTCTTGAGTACTGAATTTCTTAAGCATTCTTTTATGTTGAAGTAACAGTGCTTCTACTTGTGTACAGATGTTTAATACTTCTTCCACCTACTGTAGTCCTCTAAGTTAGATACCATGCTTTAAAACTGTTAAATTATTAACTGTATTTATTTTGCAATATAAAAAGGTGAGAAACACCCACTATGTTCATATAATTGTTACATTAAAAACAATATTTTGACCAACCAAACTTTGAACCAGTGAGTGTTTATCCAAATATGTGTTCCCTAGTGGATTGTGGGTAAATCCAGTCCTTTGTGATAAGTTAAGCCCAGCAGTGGCTCTCAGATATAGAAACCATGTGTGATAAAAGTCCAGAACATGACCTCACCAGACTGTGCAGCTCTTACCCACCGCTCTCCTCTTTCTCCATACACCTACTGCTTTTTCACTTTTATTTCCTGAACACACATCGTTCTCACCATCTTCTTGCATCACGAGTTACGCAGTTCCACACCTGGGAACGGTCCAGGTCAACAGCACTCTTTTTAACTGTTTAGTACATGTAAAGAAACACTTACTGGTTAATTAGCTCAATGTTGAAACAATAGCTCTCTCCCACTTATGTGAAGTTAGTGTTTTCCTCACACAAACACTAAATCATGTCCAGGAACTTTCCTTTGTCCACAGCTGTTACAGGAAACACCAGAAACTTACGGTAACAGTTTGGCTCCAGTCCACAGTGACCAAAAAGAAACCAATTTATACAGTCTATTGTGGCATGTTTGGAAAATATGAATCTTAAATTGTAATGTGGTAGTGGTAATTATGGACTACGTTGACATAAAATGACAGTGAGATTGAATGGTGAGTATCAAGATTTGGTCACCCTACCATCATAGTCTGACAGCATATTATTTTTTATTTTCCAGTAGCCTACCTTCAAACTATCACCCTATTTAGGTGGCAAAGTGGTTAGCACTCTCTCCTTACAGTAAGAGGGTCCTGGGTTAGAATCCTGGACTGTGTAGGGCCTTTCTGTGTGGAGTTTGCATGTTCTGCCTGTGTCTGGGTTGGTTTCCTCCATGTGCTCTGGTGTCTCCCATCAACCATGAAACATGAAACATGAAACTACCTGCCAATCTCCCAGCTAGCTACTCCTGATCAAGATCCTGGCTGAAGATCTGGAGAAGGATCCCCAGGGGCCCTACAGGAACAATAAAGTATATCATACCTTATCTGTTTGAGTCACTGTGATGGCTAAATAAGTTGCTGCAGGATGAACAACGCACCCCACACCTCTCTCTGGCGTATCTTGGTTAAAAAAACAGTCTTGCAAGAATGGGAGCGCCAACCCAGTATTCCTGAAGTCTTGGGTCTTGGGCAAAAAAGCAACACGCCCCTGTTAGCCATAACAACAAGCTAGCGATTGCTTTATTTCTTTGAATTTTGTCATTGCAGAGCAAGCAGCTAAAAGGCAAAGAAAACCTATGTAGAGAAAAATATACGAGGAGGAGAAAACAAGCGGGGTCACACAGGGGTCATCAGAGTATTTATGATAGTGCTTTACTCCAGAATATAGGGGTAGCTCCTTAGAAAAAAATGCGACTACAGCAGCGAAGAAACAGGCAATGTTACATGGTTCCACTTTAAAATGTGTTATGCTTTAGAATTGTAAAATGCATCAATATTATTCACAGATTACTTCATTATTTTACAGATCTGTAGCGGCTTTGGTCAGAGACCGACTCTTGATAAGAGTTCTTTAGCATTTTTTAACCTGTTAGCATTGTTAGCACTGGAATATTAGTGAAAGATTACTATTCCTTTGACCAGTAACAGCTATGGTAATGCTAACAGATGAGTATAAGTGTTTATAGAAGCACTCCTAAATTTCCTTGGAGAGCTATAAAATATCTAATTTAAAGTAATGAAAAAGCACAATTTCTGCTAAAACCCTGCCCCTGTTTTGCAATGGTAAAGATATAATGCCAACTTGTACTGAGCATCTTCACATTCAGGGCTACATGTTTTATTTATTGAGCCACAACGCTCTTAGTATGTCAGAATGATAAAAGAAATCTGCTCAAATTAATGATTAAGTTCCTTTGCTGACCTCTTGTGGCTGGAGTAACTTTGACCCTATCTCACAATGGTACAGAATCCTTTAAAAAATCCTGGATCCAGATGGAGTTTCAGATCTACACCAAATGTGGAAATTTGTTAGAATCCCCCTTCATTACTATAGCAACAAAATAAGTAACCACTAGTATAACAAACGATGAATGACTGCTACTAGTTCCACTTTGAGGAATTATATCCAGTCTCACTGAGCTTGTGTCTTATTTTCTAAGTCCAATTTCCATCAGCATTATTAAGCATTAATATCTGGCATATTATAAGGAATGTGTACTTCCATAATGTGATGCACGATAGGGCTAAGTTTAGCCTCCAGTCAGCAGGCCTGCAGTCCACAGTAGTGCTATCTCCCCACATGGCGCTGACTCGAGGCCTGGCTGGCTGCTGTTCAAGGCCAAGGGTTGAGCCAGAAGCCAAACAGATGTTCTCATAAAGCAAACACGACGCAGAGATGTCCAGCTCCATCGAAGGAGAGGTGGAGATAGATTGATGGATTGTGGAAGGAAAAGGAAAATTGTAGCAGGAGAAAAGGAGGGGGCGTTCTGCAGAGCGCTGGAGAAGAGGATCGATGGAGCGGTGCATGATGGGAACGGACGATTTGGACAAACGTCAGCCTGTGGTTTATCACATACGTACAATAACAGTCACTGAAGACACTGTCCAACTCCAGCTCTTTTCTCTGTGCCCTTATGGAGAGCTAGCTGTTACTGAGAGTGGACTGAATTCCCACAGCCTTATCCTTACTGGGGATTATTGTCAAACCATGAGCAAAAAAATTCTAAATGAAGTCCATTTAAAAACTTTTTTCATCCAATCATAAATCCAATCAAAAGGTCACCGCTAGATGCCACCAAAAATACACACCCCATTTTTAAAAAACTAAAGCAGTCCAGCTCCTAGGGGTCACAAGCCAGAGTCCTTGTCCTGTTCCTAAATAAATCTGATGCTTTGTGGTTTGAGATTTGTGTCAGAAAGGGCATCTGGCGTAAAACCCATGCACTGTCAATGTGGGAATCACAACACTAGGAAGGAGAGAACTACAGTGAAGCAAACTGCTGGCAAAATTATATTCCAAGTTAAAGACAGTTCCTTTTGTCTACTCCCCTTTTTTAAATCGAGGTTGCCATAGCAACACGCACTGACTGTACTTGCTGTACTTCAGGATGCACACCTGGACCTAAGCTGACCCCATCTGTGCTCCTGTCTCAACCTATGGGCCCTCAGCCTCCTTCCTATGGACTTCCCAGACTCCTAGCTCACCCCCTCTCCCCTGTCTGGATGAAGCCCCTGCTGCATCCTCACAGACCTGAACTATGATCCTATCAATGAGCTAATGGACTAACAGTCCTAGACACATTTATACCCTGTCTGTCCTGGAAGAGGATCTCTCCTTCAATATGAGCTCACAGCTGGGTGTTTTAGGAGTTTTTCCTTACCAAGAAGCAAGGTTAAAGAACAGGAGATGTCCTGGAACTGTTTAGTTTAGTTATTGTTTATTGTCTGATTGTGTGTATATTTATGATTGTATGTTTGATTGTGTGACTAATTGCTTGTAAAGCCATTTGAGGCGACTGCTTTTGTCATATTGGGCTATATAAATAGGGCTGATTCATTTATGCTGGCTTGGGACTGGCAAAAGGGTGACCTTTCCTGTTTTTCCCCATCTAGGAATCAAATACAAAAGTACAAAAGTAAGACGCCATTTAATCTGTATCCCTTTTGTAACAAGTTGAATGGTTTTGTGTCCTGACATTTAGAATCAATATGTAATCTCATCAAACCATAAGTGTGCCACTCATTAAAGATAATTGTGAACTGCTTTATGCTTGACAAATGAGTAACATGGGGGAAACTTACTCCAAATGAGCTTCAAACTCATATCCCTCTGGGTTGTAGTGTGTACTTTACCTGAGGCAGCCCATACGAATCATTTTTCCATGTTATTGGCTCCATCTGTCCAGCTGCAGCACATGTTGTATTCTTCCATAATTTATTTTAACCTGTAAAACATGCACAGGAAAACACAAGATCACAATGTAACGCTCCAAATGACATCACATCTGAAAAACAATGTGGAAAGTGCCAAGTGAACTATAGCAGCCAGCATTTCTCATCATTAATGTTTTCTAATTTTATACCTAGCTTTATTACTTGTAGTCCTTTCTCTCGTGCACACTATTACAGAACACATTGACTGTTGAACTTTCTCCCTGGGGTCAAACGTTGAAGCAGGACAAAGTGGTGTCTATGCCCCTCAGGTTCATATTTGTGTTGGAGGCGCCGCGGTGCCGGAGCTCGGCGTTAGCCCCAGGTAATTACACCTATACACCACCAATATCCCTCCCATTACCGCACGCTAATGGGCCTTACCTCTCCGCGCACACACCAACACAAACACAATCAGCTCACACACCACACTTTGTCCGCGCCGGAGAGGCCAGTGACAACACCGGTTAGCTTACATTAGCTTACATCTGTCACGTTAGCGTAGCGTGTTGTTTTTCTGTGGTCAGCTTCAAATCCCTCAATCCAAAAAGTGTGTATGAGTGGAGAAGAAGGGATTCTGCTTGTCATAGAAGGTAGTAAAGTTCATTATTAGGGTTTGACAGTTTTAAATGATGTTTTTAGGAAAGCAAACAAGGAAAAAGCCCATAAAACCACATCTTATGTATTCTACAGATTAGCAATAAAAATAAAAGGGAAATATATATGTTTGGATAAGAATGTATTGCTTCAGAATGGGATAGACTTCAGGATTATGCGTTGAAGCCTAATATAAATTTGATAAAAGCCTTCATAGTCAGATCATGCTCATTATTTCAATATTAGCAATATGTTTCAAACTGTTTTTTTTTATAACATTTTACACAAAATGTCTTCATGCGAGTACAACATAGTTAAATGATATTACAATTTGTTACAGCATGTGTTACATAGCAGTTACATTATAGATTACACTGTATCAAGTATAGTGTAAAATAAAGTGTCATGTACAATAAAACGTTCCCAAATTTTGTTATTATATTATTTGATGTATAGGTTTCTGACAGCTGCATGTCTGGATAAAAGGAAAAGAGGTGTGGCGTGTCTAACTGCTATCAAAAAGCCAACACTAAATAGAAAAATACACAGCATTTCACACAGCAAGTTCAGCCACAAAGGGTCAAAGAGCCAATGTACTCCTTGTGCTGTTCCCAAGCCCGGATAAATTGAGAGGTTTGTGTCAGGAATGGTATCCAGTGTACAATCTATGCCAGATCAATCTGCGAATCACAGGACACTCTGAGGGAGATGCTAACTGCTGGCAAAATTATATTTAATCCATCTAAAAACCTTATTTGATGACTTTATGATACTTCACTGTGTTTTATGAGCTGAAAAAGCTTGATTAGGCAGTAAATAAGTGATGAATCATACTGGAGTGTCCCACCTCTGCACCCCTGGGTCTCTCCTACACCCAGAAATCAGCCTTCTGTCCAGAATCACTCCTTTTCTGATATCTTTCTTGTCTGGCTCTGTCCCAGATTACTCACACAAAAGTGATACTCCCACTCATACTGTCTGTGAAACTGCTCACTGCATGCAATATATATTTTGATTGTGCCTATATATTGTGCATATTCTAACATGCTACCATAAACCAGGGAACCAAATGTCATAATGTGGCCAGCCTGCAGCCCTGCTCCCTAAATACACGAGTGTGGTGGTCCAGTACTGACAGATCAGAGCCAGTCGTACTCAGACCTGTTTCAGTTTGCATGCACAGGTCCACAAACAGTGGGATCTAAATGGAACTGTGATATAAATAATGTGACTCAGAGGGAACAAGGCAGTGAGGTTTTGTTCTGCAAAATTTAAACCTGAGCTTTAAATGTGAGTCCTGGTTAAAGTCAGTGAGAATAATTCTAGAACAAACAACAGTAGCATGTGAGAACAAAAGGTGGATGGTTTATACACAAATTCTAATGTCTGCAATACAATGCAAAAAGGCCACTTTGGTTAAACTAAAGATGTGCTGTCAGTCCTTTAAAAGTAGAATAATATATATTTCACTCAAGGAAAAAATATTATTATTATTATGCATGATAACATAAGCAAAACATTGTGCGATTTACTTTAATTAAAATGTACATGCTGAATAACTCTTTTATAGAAGTGCAAGATTCCCACTCAAACCATTTAACATATATTTAATTTGCAGGACATTTTAATTTGAACTCTAGTTTTTGAGGCCCTTGTCTATTGTGCAGGAGGTCTGGGGTTTGATTTCCCCATGTCAAAAACTTCAGCCACACTTTGTGCCAGTCCAAAGCCTGAATAAATGAAGAGGGTTGCACAAAGAAAGGCATACAAAGGATTGTTTAGAGGCCTTTTTTTCATTTCTTACATATGGATATTCTATACTGTATTGCTGGAGTTTTTCCTCTAACTTCTTCAGCTCCACTCTACCAACAAACTATAGCAATTTTACAGAGTCAAAACTCTAAATATTCTATGGGTGGGTTGTAGTTGGACAGACTATTTAGTTATGCATCTCATAAGCATGCACAACACATTTTTACAAAGCAGTAATGTAAGATGTGAAGGCTGATGATACATAGAAGGTTATCTTTTAGACAAGAAGAAATAATTGGACTGTTTTACAAAAGAATATACTGAAAACACAAACAAACAAAAACAATAGACCACTGCAGTGTATTCTTCAATAATCCTCTGTCTGAGTCTGACAACCATTCCAGGCCAGCGTTTGTTAAATGCCTTCACACACCTCACTCAGCTTTATGAGCTCACAGACCATCAAGCAAAGCTGAGAGAGTGGTATAAAGTTACCCAACAGCAATGTAAAAAACTGGTGGAGAGCAAGATGTGGGAAAGCTGTGATTACAAATCAGGATAATTCCACCAAATACCGACTTCTGAATTAAAACATTTTTACCATTTTGTTTACAGTAAATCTTTGAATTATTCAAGTTCAACACCGCAGCACTTCTTTTATTTTGATGTATTGTAATTTTCTGTAAAGTTACAATCTAAAGAACAGCAGTTTTATTTAGAAATGAGGGGAAATATCAGCAGGTCACAAAAATAAGTGTTTCACCATATTGGACCTAAAGAAAAAAGATAAAGAAATGATCATTGTGCAATCATCTCTTAATTTTTTTTATATAGGTTATGGAAGAGGTGTAAAAACAAAAGCATGTTCTCCACCATGACTTGGTCCAACCACAGTCTCCAGTTTTAATCCGGGCCTTACTCTGAACTTATTCTGGTCTTATCGTCACTGCTGGAGTAGAGTTTCATCCCACTGCAGGCTGTGTTTCATTATGAGGCAGGCGTCAAGATTTCCCTGTGATTTCTCTCTGATAACTGCCTCAGTGTGGATGAAGCCAGGGATAACGTGTGCATGTGTGTTCCAGTCTCAGGTCGGTTACCAGGGGGGCGCACGCACATGGGGAACATAATCTGTCAGGATATCTCCGTATTAAAGAGGATCCCGCCACTTGACCACCCGCTATGTGCAGAGAAGTGAGACTGTACCAGCTCTGAGGTGAAATATAGTTGAAAGTAACAGTGGCTCCATAGAAGAGTGTACAATTTACAATCACATTATCACAGCTTTTAGGAAGTTATCTGGTTCATATTTATTTTTTGCTATGTGTGTAATACTTAAAATAATTTTGAATCTTCTGTAAGATTTGTAAGTTATATACAGCATACAGGTAGGTATAATTATAGACACTGTTTCAGAAAAAAAAAGTTTGTAGCCAATGCAACAATTCTATGTCTAATTCCTTCCTTTTCCCCAGACACCTCTTCCAGCTCATCTGGGATACACCAATGTAAGACTACATTTGGTCAGAGCTCACTGACATTAAAAGGGCCACAGATCTGGAATTCCATATGTGCCAATTTAAAAGCCCTCCCAGATCTGAAACAGTTTACTTACAAAATAAAACAATGGCTTAAATCCAATCAAATCTGTGAACATTACAGCAATATTTATACTACTGTTTTATTGTAAATAGTCTAAACTGTATGCACCGTATGTTTAAATGCTTGGTGTCTGCAAACTAGTTGTTAGCGAGATGGCCTATGGACATGGTATATTATATATTATCAAGGCTGGACAAACAAGACACGAACAGGATGGATGCCAATTAAATAAAATATTTATTAAAGTAACGTGATCAAATTATATTAAACAAGGTAAAAGTGTGGCCTATATGGGTAATCTGTACCATCAGTAGCCTGTGTAAGTGATGGATGTGTGAAAGTGTTGTATGTGAAAACTAAAGTGGAACAAACTAAATGAGTGCACAAATAAAGGAAACAGTGGCTGCAGGTGAGCAGGCTAAAGCAGGCAGAGAGCACGTGGGCACAGAAGGCCTGCTTTTTAAGCTGCCACGCCCCTGCCAGGTAGCTTAGGTAATCTAGAGCAGCATGCTGGCCACCTGAGAGGAGGAGAGAAAGAGGAGGAGGCAGAGCAGGAGAGAGCTGGAGGCAAAAGTTACAGCCCCACAGAAGCAGACCAGGCAGAGCCTGCTCTGGGGTTGTCACAATATACATCCAAATAAAAGCAATGCATTTCCAGGCCAGCCAAGATATAATTGTACTTATATGTCATATTGATGTCTTATAGAGTTAAATGTTGGTGAACAGTTTTTTGACTGTATCCTCCTGAAGTACAGTGTTTTTGTTTTTTTACCTTGGTCCACAAGGCAGTAAATAATGTAGTGTTAATTAGCATGTTTAAGATTTTCTGTAAGTAGCTTCAAGTTAAAGATGGTGCAAATATTGTAGAGCTCAAAAAGCTGGATATTGAGAGATGAGGCTAGCCAATAGTTTAGTTTGCAACATGTGACTAAAGAAGGCCTATGAACCTAGTGCATGAAGCATGCACATCCCTTCTCAGTAAAGATTTCTTGCCTGGTTTCCCTGATAGATACATGCAGGAAAGTAAATATTAACCTATGCTTTTTTTTTTTTAACAGTAGCTTACCTCCATAAGTCAAGCAAAAGCTTTTACTCTCTCTTACTTTAATGAAATCCTCATATGTGTGTTTTAACCTTCGGCACCACTTTCCTCTGTAAGGCTGCAGCCCACCATAGTCGTCAATAACACCTCTTTGGGCAGACTAGTGCATGATTGACAAGGAAGATCGCTTTGTATTTGCAGAGGATTTCTTAAAACCCTCGTCACAAGTTGAGATTTATTTAGACAAGACTCAAATAAATCTGCAAAACTCAAAAGATGTCTGACGGAGACTGCACAGAGATAAATCAAAAAGTGAATGTCATACCTAGGCAAAGCAGAGATGGCTAAAGGAGATTTCTGGTTGTGATGATATGGTATTTGTGCACACTTTGGACACGGATGAAAAGTCAACTAAAATGTAATAAAGTAGCTGCGAGTGCGTCTTAAAGTCTTTGGTGGTGAGCCGGGGTCCTGTTTCAAAGTGCAGAATCTAATGTAAGCCATGCAGACACAGACTAAACACTGCACCGGGCCTATTGTTGTTCTGCACTGTTCAGGCCCTCCCTGGAGATTTAGCAGGAGCCATAACCCCGTGCTGCTATGACCAACAGCCAATAGGAACGCAGCTTACTAATGACCCACCCAGCGAGGTCACACCACAGCTAGTTCATAAAAGTTTAGGTTGGAAAGTGCTAGGATTTGGTTCATGTAACTACATACTTTTACCTAAATACATTTTAGAAAAAAACAGTGCTTTCTGAGTACATTGTCCACAGTTTTTACTTGTGCAGTACTAGTAGAATGCAGCAGTAGTAGTAGAAGCTGCAGTAGCTGTAGTAGCAGTAGTAAGTTACAAGTAGTAGTAGTAGTTGTCATAATGACCCAACTATCAGGGTCCTACCACAGCTACTACACAATGCAACTTAAAACTTAAAATAAGTAGACAGAACTATGGAAATAAGGCTTCTATATACTAGATATAGGTAATAAATGACCTAAGTAATTTACTTAAGTACATTTTGAAACAAATGTACTTTCTGAGTACATTGTCTAATGTATTTACTTAAGTAAATGGTAGAAGAATTTTTATTTTACTCAAGAAAATGTTTAAAGTCTCCAAATGAGTTATGGGGTTGGTGTTAGTAGTAGTTGCACAAGCACCGAGTGCAGCAGCAGTGGTAGTAGCTGTAGCAGTAATTATAGCAGTAGTTGTAGTAGCAATAGGTGCAGTTGTAGTGGAAGTAGTAAGTGCTGTTGTAATAGTGGTAAGTTGCAGTAGAAGTTCTAACAGTACTAGCCATAGCTGAAGTACTTAAGTAACTCAACGCAAGTAAGAATTTTACTCAAGTAAATATTTAGTCTTAAAAAAAATATTTCTTGAACTCAGTGGAAACATGAAAGCACTCTCATCTCACACCCAGAAGGTTCTAGATTAGCAGTAGTAGTAGTTGCAGAAGTAGTAAGTGCAGTAGTAGTGTAGTAGTAGTAGTTGCAGTAGTTGTAGCAGTAGTAGCTATAGCAATGGAGGTAGTTGTAATAACAGTAGAAGTAGTAAGTGCTGTTGTAGACACTTTGCAGTAGTTGTTACAGTAGCAGTAGTAGCAGTGGTTAGCTGTAGCAGAAGCACTCAAGAAACTATTTTGAATCATGTTAACAACTTTTTCTTCTACTAAAGTAATATCATTTTGAAGTTGGATTACTTTTACTTGAGTACAGATTATGAGTATTTCCTCTCCCCTCTGCTTCCCTATGCCATTGTTGCTAATCAGTTCAACATGTTCACCATTTTTTACCATTGTGCAAGTCTCATTTTTTTCCAGTTAATACATGACTAGTCACTCCATCTTCAAATTTTCTCAGGCGTCAGTTTCCGACACGTGCCATTCTGTGGTTTTGAAGACTTGCGTATACACAAAGTCGCCATTACGGGAAGGAAAAGGGAGAGTTTACTGGAAAAGGAGGCCCTTACTAAAACAGCAAACTCGATCAGTGGAAGGGGTTAAAGGTCAGACAAACTTTACACACTTGTTCCGTCCATTATGCACAAGATGGCTGCATATGTATTTGTATATATTTGGTCATCTCCACCTGGTTCTGGGTTTTGTCGCCGCCATTCCACTGGCGCCGCTGAATCATCCCATGTTAACTGGCTGATTACCTATCATTACCCAGGTCTGATTTCAGTGACACCATTCCATACACTGTCCACAATGGTTCTTAACATTTCAGCGCCCGCTTGATTTTTTCCAATTCTGGGGTGAAAATAAACATCTAGCATTGGGTTGACTCTAGCAGAGCAGATAGTGGACTGGATTGGGGCTGTAACATGAGAGGCACAGGGCAAGACGGGTAGCAACGAGTTAGTGTTGGGTCTGTGTTGACTGGTTACAATGAGATAATGTTCTGTTTCATAAAAAAAGGGAAGTAAAACAAGACCCTGCAGCTCATGACCATTGGTGAAGGTAGGTAAGTAGATCCATCCTTCCCTCTGTTGTGAACAAGCCCCGTTAATACTTTTACACTTGGGACAGGAACTCTCCTCTAACCTGGAGAGGATAAGCCACCATTTGCTGACTGAAAACAATGGCCTTGAACTTAGAGGTGGTCTTATCTTGGGCCACGTTTAGCTTTTTTGCCCTTTTTCTACAGAGCCATTTCCAAACACCATATGGGCCCAAGCGAGAGGGCCAACTGAGGGTCCATTTTTTTGTAAATCCCACTTCAAATTAAAAACATAACAAAAGACATTTGACATAAAATATCTAATGATTATTATAAGATCTCTTTTGCATATCCTGAATTGTAGCCATGCATATAACAGACAGGTAAATGAGGGACAAAAAAAGGCAGCGGGGTCCAGGGTTCTTCCCTCAGCAAAATTTTAATTAAACATGTGATTCTTTCTTGTTTTTTTGGTGCATTTTAGATGATTAAAAGTTTAAGCTGGCTACAATTTATGGTTTGATCTTTCTCAAGACAGGACCCTTTTAGGAGAAATGCAAGGCCGCATCCCTCCAGTGTTTTTTTGTTTTTGTTTTTTGTCGCTGAACCAGCTTGTACACTATTGTACAGGTAAATGACTGTCCTTGGGACACACATTCAGCTCTGGGCCCTAGGCAACTGCCGACCTTGCCTACCCTATCGTGACGGCTGTGCTTATCCAGTATGTAATATGCCTCCACCAGATGAGCCACAGAGGCTATAGCAGATTCTTCAGTCTTGTTTTATTTTTTTTTTTATTGCCACAGCAAACCAATTGCCTCCTAATGTGCAGAGATTTGCATATTGATATGGTATGTTTTACACCAGATGCCCTTCCTGAAAAAAACATCTTCATTTATTGGGGCTTTTCAAGATCTATTTGTAGTAATTAAATCAGACAGGAAGTTAGGGAGAGAGAGAAAAATGTCATGGAGTATAATCCAACTGAATTATACCAGAACTGGGCCTGGACCCAACCAGGTACCCAATTAATCAATTTTTTATCTGAAATGTCTGATGAATCAACTAATTCATAGAAATCAGCTACATTAAATGTAGTTGATTTCTATGAATTTATATTTAAAGCTCTGCCTTATGATGTTTAGACTCTTAGGGAAAATTCTAAAAGTCCCACAGACTTTTACCTGCAACCTACATAATGGTGTGAAATCACTACCAGATCCTCAGCCATGCACTATACATGATGTAATGGTTTGGCAGGACCCCAGCTGTTATTGGAGGTATTTAGTGAAATATCCAATTGTCTGATAAAGTGGTGACAGTGGCACCATGAAGGTAGGCCCTGGAGTGATTTAATTGTGTTTTACAGACACCTATTATACACTCGGAGAAGAGAACCAGGTCCAAGTTTAGCCCAGCCCTGATTTAGTGTCATTCTAAATCACAGTACGGAGTCTGGCTCTAAACCAGGCCCAGACTGAGGTGAGAGAGAGGAGAGGCTGGAGAAATCTTAAGAATAAAACTGCATTTAAATATGAGTGAAAAGAAGCAAGATGAATACTGAACTATTAAACTAATAGTGATTGTAGTGATAGTAATTATTGTAAAAGTGAGGTAGAGATAAACAAAAGTCAATTTGAGACCCCCACCAAGACAATGACACTATCTTGTGTGTCAAAGATATAGAACCTAGACCTACATAGACTGAAAGTGGGGAATTTTTAGTTAAGGGGTAAATACTAGATCCAATGAAGCACAAAACGCTTATACTTTTCTGTGACTGCAGTAAGTATCTTTTGTGAAATCGTCATATATAAACAAGCCTTATAATGAAGCTCTTGCTAATGTTCTCTACCTCTCACTTACAGCACTCATGTATATCATGTGTACTACAAACATTAAATGGATATAGAAACATGTATAAATGTTGCATTTAAAGCTAAAACAAAAAGAACTTTAATGGAGCCAAAACAGACTCTTGTGGAACTCCCATACTGGCAATTACAGTGTAAAACATACCAAGGTTCATGTTGTGGTTTTAGTATTTGTGTTGTGGCTTTTGCATTACATTGAGCCTTCTGGGCCACCATAGCTCTGGCAGGTTGTTCTAAACTGATTTCCTACAGCAGATAATTGTATTGTCAGTGAATACCAGCTAAACCAAAACACACTGTCTGTGATATGTCCAAAGCGTCAACACATTTACAACAGGGTAAACCTGTCTTTTTTTTTTTTGACACAAATCGATTTTGACTTTCTGAATTTAATTAGCTGCTGCCAGTATGGTGCAACAGTAGCGGGGAGTGCGCAGACTGTTTGTCTCTACACATGTTCCTACTTTATAGTGAACTTTGCTGACCGCACTTTGAAAATGGCACAGCGGTTGGCTTGAGACCAGGACGCCAATAAAGCTATGGGCCAGGTAGGGCGACGGAGAGGCAGACACAAACACAGGAGCAGACTGCGAGTGATTGTTACATATCATAATGCAAGGGGACATATTACAGTTTGGCTTGTATTCCTCCATGTGTTGAAGGAAATCTATATTAAATGTGTGAAAGTAACCAAATGTGGACATCTGGTAAAGTAATCCACGTGAGCTCCGACCTGCGCTCAACGCTTCATTAAGTCTCATTAGCTCTGCAGTGTCTGCTCTTGTGTTCCACCAAATGTTCAGGGGAAACTTGTACAGATTGATTTAACATGCTCGATTTTTAACCAGTATTGAGAAAAGCAAATTGTAGAACTTTTTAAGGAACCTGCAGGGTACGCTACTCTTTAAAAAAATAATAGTCGACATAATGACATAGTTAGTTAAATGCACATGAATTACAGTTTGGATGTAAAATTAAATAAGCTATGGTCATATACAAGCCTTGTCAGCTTTCTTATTCTATTACAATTGTATAGAAAGAATTAGTCTGGTCTAGACTGTGAGTTCTAATTGAGTTAGAATATCAGGAGTTGGGACAAATGTATGCACATGAACCTACTTCTACTGAAATTGAAATTGCCCCTGGATAAATGCAATTTGACAAGTATACAACCAATCAGATAAATAATTAATTTCCATTTACTTCAAACATGTGATGGTTCTGGTTAGTCTTACATCAAGAAAGAAAAGAAGAAAAAAAGAAAAAAAGAAAAAAAAAAAAAAAAAAGAAAAAATTGTTCTCCATAATGCAGTATTGCTTTATAAAGGATAGTTACATGGAGAATTAAGACATTAAATGTTACTATAAGCTACTTTAATGTTTATTAATAGTGCTTTAAACTGTGTTTTCAATGTTACCATATGAAACAATATTGCATTTAGGTCCGAAATGTATATATTTTCAGTGACCATTAATACAACTGCAGTATGTTTGTAAGCAGACATACTGGGCAACACACATGAGAACAGATATGGTCTTAAATTATTATTATTATTATTATTATTATTATTATCATTATTATTATTAATATTAATATTATTATTATTATTTTCTAAATTGTATTGATTGTCTGACTTATTTTCTTTGGGTTTGCCCATAGTCAGCAGCATGTCCTCGGGGGCTATGGTAAATGTCCACTGGCTGTGGAGGTAAATGTCCACTGGCTGTCAAAATGTCAAATAGGTTGACAGCAACATGACCAGTTTTAAAAGAAAGTCAATGACAAAATAAATTTCTATACAAGCTTTGTTGCCTCAACCTATTTATAAGAATCCTACGTCCATAAAATGACTCAAGATTCTGGAACATTTATTCCTTGTCCAAAACTGAGCAGGTCTAAAAATAGAAAATGTAAAAGTCATGGCGGGCAAGAGGTGTGAATGAGAGAATAACAGGAGGAGAGTGAAAGAGAAAGTGTTAGACAGGTAGGGGAGGGGGCTGAGGGCTGTAAGTAGGAAACCTCCAGTAAATGTCAGGAGAGCTGCTTTAACGTCACTTTGGACCAATGAAAGTTTCCACTGGGGTCAGACGGGACCTGGCCAGTGTCTGTTGTGCGGGGTGGGGGCAGTGGGTGGTGCAGGGGTGTGAGAGGGTGAGGTAGGGAGGATTGTGTGTTTATGAAGCAGTGGCACATAAATAGTAGAGGGGCGTTGATGTCGTGGTTTGTTTGTGTGGGTGTGTGAGTCAATGTGGATTTGCAGTGTCATTTTGCCTTGTTTCTTATTTCTGTAAGAGCCATAACCCAGACTCACCCAATAATTTTAATATTATAAAGACATAACAGGTAATAAAAATATGATGTGTAATATTACATGTGTAAATTATTCCTACCAGGTTCTTAATCATCAAAAGACTATTACATTTTGGTGTGATTATAGGAATGTCCGACTGCCAATTGCCTTATGACTTTTAGCTTGCTAATGATCACTGTGACAGCAATAATTTCAAAGTATATTTTAAAGTCTAACAAAGTGAACCTGAGTGGAGCAAAAACAGACCCTTGTGGAACCCCCTTACTTTATATGAATACAATTGTAATGTTTTAGAATACTGTAAAGCATTAACACTATTAAGCACTAGTAAGACAGGTAAACAGTAAATTGATTATTTCCAAAGCATTACTTCAACATTACTAAACAGCAGCGTTGTAAACATTATTATTAACTTTTAGTTCTTGAGTAGTAAGGCCAGGTAAATCAATACAAAATTATGTCTGTTAAGTTGGTATCTATAAATGGTTTATTAATTAGGTTAATTACATATTTACTAATGCTTTATTACTGCTTAATAGTGTTGAGCTATTTTTAAGTGTTACCATTGTAGTTAATTATTGTGATTTTTTACTCCTTTGTACATATTGGCAATAACAAAGCATTTTTTGTTGTTGTTGCAGACATCGTTTGTTTCTTTGCCATTGAAAGTTGTTAGTCTTAGGTATAGGTTTTTACACCAGATGCCCCTTTTGTTCCCCCCTAATACTTACTTCTACTGACATTGTATACTAGCATATTTGGTAGCAGGGCAACAATATTTTACTGTAAATGAAGAGGATAGGGCAGAAGTTGCTAACTCCACCACGAGCAGTTATTATCAAAAACACATTAGTTTTAGTGCAGTATATACCAGATAGAGGGCTCTGTTGCTCAGTGCATAAAGCACTAAAAGACCTAAAAGATTCCTGCTTTGTGTCTTTGTCTGCGCATGGTATTTTGACGATTAAGAGAGACTGAGGTCTGTACTGAAATCTAGTTTATTTATCTTTAGTTGATCCTAAAGTTTCTGTAGCTCTCAAACTTACCCCAAACCATCACAAATCCACACACACTTTATGTCAGCCATTTTTTACAGTTTCCCTGCTGTGTTGAACGTCATTTAAAACAACTAATATATCCTATAAACCCAGCAGCAGAAGCTTGGACAGGTTTACACAATAATTAGCTGCAGGCAGTCACTATTATTCCCACAAAGATATATGACCTGCCACAGTGCACCAGACCAGCTAAAGGGAATGACCTAAATTCTCTGCAGTAAACAAACAAACATTGAGTTTTGGCTTTTCATAGTAAAAGCATCATTATATGCAATATATCTCTCTGTTCCTCCTCTTTCTCTAATGGAGTTGTTTAATTCTTTGACCGCAAAACATGTAACTATTTTTACAGAACAAAACCAGTGGTGATGTGTGGCTTTTTAACAGGACTTGTGCCTCCAGGATCTGTGGTCCATCTGACAGTTTTACAGCAGCTGACTGGAGGTGCCATGCCAGCACAACAAGGGAAGCCCACAACCGCACAGGCAACATGCAGCAGCACACATTCACTATAGTACAGGTTTGGACCAGAGCACTGGCAGAGTACGCAGCTAAGGCTAATGGCTCTAATGCTGAGATATGAAGTGATAATTGTGTGAGGGATGAATAATGGACTAAGTTTAAGGTGTTTAATATGGTTACAGATCATGCAAGAATGTTATGTTATGTCTGGAAAATAGTCACTGCAGATGTTCCTTAAATTTGCTATCAGCCATTAAATGTACAATACAACTGACCAAATATATACAGTATATTATTAGTTAATATATTAATATAGGTGTGGCATTTTTAATGAAAATGATATCAGGATAATGTGGTATACTTTTGCACCACAACAGTTCCTTTTAGCAGATTTGCACAGATTTGAATACCACAGCAAATTTGACATTTCTTAAAACAAAGAACTAAAACATATTTACTTATACATGAGTACATTTTAGAGGGAATATTGTACTTTAATATAACATTACTTTTAATGAAGAAACATTTTATTTTTATTTAATACTAAAGTAACATTTCATAATGTAGAGGAGATTTTTAGGAAGCACAATTGGTTCATAAAAATCAAATTTAACTCCATATTTAGCATACCTTGTTACTCTTTCAAAGTGCTCATCATGTATGTGTCTTCCACCACTTTTTTGTTTGCTTGTGTCTGGGATCTTGCTTTTTTGTTAATGACCATATACAGTATGAGAGCAGGAAAATAGATACACTGGTAAATTGTGAGCTGAGCAGTAAAAACACTCATACCACTCTATTATTTATTTTTTCTTTAGTTTAGTTCTTTTACTATTATATTATTATATTATATATTATGGAACTAACAGTACCCTAGGGTAACACATTACACATTTTGACAACTCGGCCCACTGGATATGTTACATTACTATAATAAATACATATACATTGTGGTAGCTCCTGTACAGTTAAAGATGATTGGCCTCATCTGTATGCATGTGGATTATGAAGGTTCCATTCTGTAAAATGTTATGTATATGGCCACAGTGAACATAGGTGACAACGGAGTTTTTCTTCCAATGTACATCATTTACTTTAATGTTATCCCATCAATCATTTTGTCAGCTGCCTTTTCCACATGTTGAATATCTCTATTTGGATGGAACACACTGCTAAAAATGTGTACACATGTAAAATCACATTAGAGGGGCCCAGGGGACGTGCGGGACTTTTTGATTTTCACATTGTGGTTTTGGTGCAGAACAGAGGTGAAGTCAGACGGACAGAGTACAGAACAGTGTGGGATGCCACCAGAGAGCAGCATGCCAGCCAGACACGACCTGGGACTCAAATCCTGGCACCAACCCATAAAAGGACTGGAGAACAGACCAGGACAGGACGCGTTCATAGTGATGTTATGGGCTCAGCTCCTACTCCATAGTCCAACATTAGCGGTCATTAGCCCTGCACCAGACCCCACTGTCTGTCTGTGTGGGTGTGAGGATCTCTCTATCATCCTTCCTCATTTCACTCCAACTTGGGCCATTGCATAAACTTCTGAACACTTTGTCACATCGTTCAATTCCCATTTAGTCCAAATATTCTGCCAAGTCAAATGTACCAGCAGGCTCTACACACTGTAAACAGCAGCTTTAATGCACTGAAACCCTGCCAAACGCTCACTCTGATAGGAATATGGATGTGTATTTACTGTACAGAAAGCACACGTTTATTTTCTGAAATTTGAAAACATACACTGAAACACTGCCCTAAATTAAACACACAGTTTATTTACCAGAGTGCACTTTACATCTGTATAAATAATTCAGCTGACTATATTTTAAGAGTGAGGATTTGTACAAGTTAGTATTTCACCACAGTCAATTGAGTAATATTACAGGTATCAGCTGTGCTAACATTTAGCAAAACACATCAACACATTTTTAAAAGGCTTTTTTTACAACACAGTTAGCACTTACTTTTTTTATTGATTTTAAGATTAAGACACATATTTATTCACTTATAGCTCAGCTCGAAAGATGCTGCCTAAATATTGGACTAACTATTTTATCAAACAGCCACACATTTTACACTGTATGGGTTTAAAACTGTGCAAATTGTGTAGGCTTGTACCATCCTGATGACATATCTAGACCCAGGCAAAGAAAGTTGTTGAAGCCTCCTACGAATGCCGTATTGAGAACTACACCAGCTCTATCCCAGAGAATCCAAAACTCAAGACCTGTCCATGTGAGGTCAAGGCTTACTGGGAGATGCTGGATTCAGATACTCAATACATAAAGACTTTAGACCAGCTTTTACAGGCTTGAAGTAAATATTACTTCTCCACAGTGTTTGCTTGCTATGGGATGTCATCAGGTGTAGTCGCCTGTGGACATCCCACTGTGGAAGCTGCTGGCGAATCCACAGTCACAGCAGCAGCTTGACCACGCTAGGAAGGTCAAGAGGACTTGCTAAAAGTTTATAATAACAGCAATAATACTGCTACTAATAATAATATTAAAGCATTAGTCTTATATTGTGCTTTTCTAGACTGAAAGTCGCTTTACAATTTGGTGCATTATTCATTCACTCCTCAGTCACAAGCTGTGGTGGCAGCGTGGCTGCCAGTCTGCACCTACGTCCCCTCGAAACACCACAAACACAATTACACTGACACATTCATACAGGCAAGGTGGGTGAAGTGTATTGCCCAAGGACACAACAGCAGTATGAAACGCCGGCAGTGGGGCTTGAACCGCCGACCTTTGTATACTGATATCATAGGCATAAATACTTACCAAATAAAGACAGAGATTAAAAACATAGCATGTCTTTATATACTTTTAAGCATTACATTATTCATTATTGGTTCAGGTTATGCACAGTTGTCCTGGCTAAACATGGTTGGCCATTTGCCAATTAGATAATGAGTTGTTTTGTTAGGACATATTCATCAGTAGTAGTTATTAAATACTGTACTGGCTGATCTTTGCCACACTTTCCTCCTGTGTCTGTCTCTCTATGACGCAGGAGAATTTACATTTCTGTGCTGGCTCCTAACAGTTGTTGTGGTGGCCATACTAATCCAGTGGGGAAAAAAAAGTCTTATGATAAATATAACTTGAGTGGTTACAGAACCTTGTAACCTTGCAGGCTGAAATAGAGTAAGGTGGACCAACACTTTATTGTGATAATGTCAGTTTTGCAGGAGCTACACTGATTCATACAGTAACTCATAACATCATATATAAACTTACTTCACGTGCTACACTCCTCTCAAACAGTATAGGCAGTATAAAGTGATTTGTATGAGTAAATACTCCAAAATGACAGATGATGAAAAACGCTGGCTTGCACTCTGATGAGAAATTGCCCACACAGAAAATGAAGCCCATATGCATTTGTTTACTGTCTTGGCTCATTACTTAATAATGTTTGTATAACAGTGGTGGGTAATTATTGCTTGCACAAACCTCTTAAAACATGACCTGCTTGTTGCATTGGCATAAACTCTGTATAGGAGAACGTACTATTGAGATACACATAAACTACAGGCAATATACATGATTTCAATGACTCACAAGAAGTGAGCCAACAGACAGAGAGGTGAAGATAGATGGACGGAGGAATTGGCAGTCAGTACAGCCAGCACTGCAGGGGAGAAAACCTATTAGCGCTGAAATATGCTACTAAGCATACAGTGAATCTAGCCTGAGTATTGGAGAGGAGGTGAGTGTCCAACAGTCACATAAGGCCATAGGCCAAAAGGTTGGCATATGTGCAAGAAACAACAATGATAAAGACACAAAAGAAGACTCTAAATGACTTGTAGTGTTAAGTGACTGCTCGTGTGGGAGGAATTGTGTAAAAAGTAAAGTGGAGAGGAGCAATAGTGGTGCCTTGTGGAACGCCAGAGTTTACATTTCATTCTTAAAGATGCTACCTGACATATACAGTATAGGTATCAGGTTAGAATAATTTGATAATGTACACAAATTCCATTTATGTAGATGCTAATTTTAGCACCATATCCCATGAATGTTTTGTCTTGATTGATTTGTATGTACAGTATGTCCTCCTGTGTTACTGTCTCTCGTCTTCCTCCCACTGTCCAAAGACATGCTTGTGCTAAGGAGAAACATAAAGCAACTCCTCACACATTTTATACAATTATTGTATATGACAATGTATATATAAATAGCTCTACTTCTCATGCATTTTTTTCTGAAAGTATCAGCAATGGAAAGTGAATTAGTCATAAAAACAAACTATGAGATTAAGATAAAAAAATATAAGTAAAAAAAAATCTCAGTTTTGAATCCATTTTTGTGTGGACAACTGGCCTACCATTATTAAATGATCCTTAGCGCTGTATATACAGTATTATGCATTTTCAAACTGATTTATAAAAAGTACTAAACACAGTAAGGGTCTAAAGTCAGACTTTTACTGGTAAACCCAGCAGGCATCAGCTCTGGAGTCGACAGTCAAAACGTTTGGAGCGTTACATAATTGTGAAAGAGCAGCCCTAAACACAGTAGGTGCAGTAAAAGTCTGAATCAAAGTGTCAAACATGGTCATCGTCAGTCTTTCATAAATAAACAAACAGCGGTAACTGGTGCCGTGATCTATTTCAGTAATAACCCTCAACTTTCACAAAGATGATTGTCTGGGGCAGAGATTTACAGTGACCCCAATGTCCACATGAGCTAACTGTGCCGGAGCGTCCCGAAGAGGCGGAGCTGCTGTTAGGACCTGCTCTGAATCCCGTTCATTATTCCGAGCCGCTGCGGCCTTAATGTGGCTTTATGGGAGTGCGCCGAGTCCCACAGGACAAATTAGGCCACAGATCGCTACATTTGGGGAATAAAAGTGGCCATTGAAAAGGCAGATTGTTCCAATTTTGTCATTAGTTTTACTGCCAGCCCCAGAGTGAAAGGATGTCTGCCTGGCCCTGTCAGAAACAGTTTAGAGGAGCTGAGGTCTATACAGTCATAGTACATATATATTTATCATATAAGCATTTAAAAAGACTAAATTATAAGCAAAATGCATGAAGATATGCAAGGTAATTTAATAAAAGAGATAAAAA
Organism: Bostrychus sinensis; assembly: GCA_020698575.1. NCBI lineage: Eukaryota > Metazoa > Chordata > Actinopteri > Gobiiformes > Eleotridae > Bostrychus > Bostrychus sinensis. The sequence goes on along the minus strand of CM036260.1, from coordinate 9,600,604 downwards.
ACAAAAAAGTTTAATAGACATTTTAGGGTTTTGTGCTAGGGGCTCTGTCGCAAAGCAAACTTTAAAAAGTATTCATCCATTATTCACTGGCATTTAAAATGTCCTGTAATAGTGTCTTTCTGAGGGCTTTTGACAACTTCAGTCCATAGTGAAACATACATTTTTACATAAGATAGTGAAAAGAAAGCACAATATTCAGCATTTGTGTTATGTTTCAGTTTTACAAGCCATCTGAACACAATCTGAGGACTACTGTGAACTCTTGTAAAAATACACAGAAAAGTGGTGCAGGCCTTCCCCACTGAACATACTTGTGTGTGTGTGGTTGTTCTTATAAAGAGGCAGTTCTCCTCTTCATGTTGTGGCTCCAGTGAGAATGTTCTGGTAGTGGCTCTGGATCAGGTGTCAGCAGCTGTGGGTCATCCCAAGTGACCACTCCAAAGGTGGAAGAGTCTGTTCTCATGTAAAAGTACTGTTACTTCAGAATAATATGACTCAAGTAGATGTTCAAGTACTCAACACAATAACTACGTAAGTAAAAGTAAAAAACTAGTGACTGTTAAGTTGAAAGTACTTATTGTTACTACCACCTCTACTGATTCTACAATTACTACCACTATAACAACCATAAGTACCACTATTAATATTACGGCTGCTGCTGCTTTTTCTATTATTGCTACTAGTGCTACTACTATTACTACAGTACTACTTTCATTACTGTATTATTATTACCACCACTACTATCAGTAGCATATCTATGGTCCCATATTTCTAAGTAATCTAACTGTATCATAGAGAAAAGTATATATCTGTGTGTGTGTGTGTGTGTGTATGTGTGTAGTGTGTGTAACCCTAACCCTTACCCTTACCCTTAATACTAAAAAAAATAATAATAATAAAAAAGCTCCTCCGCTGAGCCATACTGCGGTGCTAGTAACAGTATTTTTCAGTATTTTTCCCCCTAAAATGTAAGTGTAACCAAAACGTACATTTTAATACAACTACACTTCAGTAAATATTATTTCCAAAGAATTTTATATACCATCTTCTTTTCATTGTAGAAATTGTAGTGTTAAAAGCCTAAATGCTGTACAGTTGAGACAATAGTTAACTGTTATATTCTTCTGAGTCTTTCATTTGTCCCACACTCACTCACACATAGTGTCCCTGTCCCAGTGGTGAGGCCACACGGTGGAGATGTGCGGTCACAAATCCACTCTCTCCTCTCCCCTCCCTCGCTCTCTCTGTGACTGTTTAAACCCAGGAGGAAAAGCCTGTACGAGGTAGCAGACTATCAGACTCCACAGTCCCGGGACCCCCAGCCCCAGCCACGAGACCCAGCACCCCTGCCCCATTCATACCCCGCCCCACTGCACTCCACATGAGTCAAAGAGCCCTTCTTCTCCCAGCCAGCTGACTGCAGGGGGACAGACAGGAGAGTGGCCCGGGACAGCCAGCAGAGGGGAGGTAGAGCTTATTAGCATCATTGCATCAGGTTTATTTACTGTTTGTTAACTCTTAAAAGCCTAGTTTTACACTGCTTTCCATATTACTCAGTGTAATTTACCTTTGCTTGGAAAGGTGCTTGATTAAAAAATCTTGCCCAAATCCAAAGTAGAAGTTATTTTTTACCATTGTTAGAGATCTGTGACAAGCATTGGAATTACTCTTTGTAATGTCATTGTTTTGTTAAGGCAAATTTGAGGCTATCTCTAGCAGGTAGATCTTGGTTCGTTTTGGGTTATGCAATAGAACAATGACTTAGAGCACTATTAGACTATGCTTTTTGTTTTTGTATGACCTTTTTATTTATTTATTTATTTTTTGCATTTAATATTAGCACCTATAATTTCAGAGGGTCAGCGGTTCAAATCTTGCTAAAAGCGCGTTGTATCCCTGGGCAAGACACTTCAACCAAATTGCCTGCTCCAGTCACAGTATGTGGTTTGTTGCGACAGGAAGGGCATCCAACAAGAAACTTGCCAAATTACAGTGCAAGTGGTTGGAAGCCAGAAAAAAAACAAAAAACAAACAAACAAACAAACAAAAACAAAAAAAAAACACCTATAATTTGCACAAACATAAGTATATATTAGCCATATTGCATTTACGAGATAGCAAGTGTGGCCTGGGGACCAATCAGGTTAGAGGTTAGATTTCATACGCCCCACATTTTGGCTTTTAAAATATATAATTTGTCAAGTCAACAGAAGTCAAGCATGATCTATAGCAGTGAACTGGTTTTCCCTTATTTTGTTAGGACCAACATTTTACATATTTACATTACAATCCTATCTACAACTCAACCTCATCTATCCATCCATCTTTGTCCAGGGAGCATCCAAAACAGATCCGGCTTGCTCCTCTTTACATAGAGGAGCAGCGGCTCTAATCCAAGCTCCAAAATATCTCCTTGCTCTACCACCTGCTAAGGACATGTCCAAACCACAAGTTGAGAATACAAGACCTAGACAAATAGCAAGCCAGGTTTTCTAAAATACATATTACACCGAATAATTCCACTTCTCCTGCCGGATAAGTCTCAGTCAAAACACACATCTGATAATTTACCCTTCAATTTAACATCCTCACAACGCTAATATGAAAACCCTTGGTCCTCACAATGACACAAATGCAAGCACACACTCACTCTGCTGTGTCAGTGGTCCACCTCTCTGCGTCCCGTCACCTCACACCTCTCACCTCTCACACAAACAAACATGTCTGCCGACGTGTTAAAGACGAGACCCATGTGCTAATGGCTCCACACTCTGGCTACTGTAACACACATACATATAATTAATGAACGAACCACCACGGGGCTTCCACTCGCCAAGCAAAGGCCGGACCTGCTGGCCTCTCCTCCCCACGGGCTCCGACGTGCTCCCAGGCACACTGCAGCCTCACACAACCTGCACTACCTCTAATACGCCAGAAAAATAAATATGGAAAGTCAAATTATCCTCTGAGTCATATTGCATTGCGTGGTAAAGGGACACACAATAACAAGTCTTTCACGTGGACCGGTGATTAATGAACCAGGAAGAACATTCGCTGTTAATTCAACCGCTCGGATCAGTTTTCACATCGCCACAGAAATGAATGAAAAGAGCAAAGAAAAACAAGGATTCTCTGTTAGGGAAGTGTGTTTTTGAGAGAAGTGGATGTTGGACGATGGACGAGTGTAACTCCAGAACAGGACGCATCAGGGATGTGTCAAAACTTTATAGGTGAGGTGGTAGGGGTAAAGCATGTCGTAGCACAGGGACTAACAAATACACCTGAATGAATGGACTCTCTAAAGCAAAAGTTGTTTAATTTGCACAAATTCAAGATTTGCTGGAAGCCTGGGTTCAGTAACATTGATATACTAACTAGACCAAAGTAATATAGAGTATTTATAATAATCCAGCTACAGGGGGTCACAAGCCAGTGTTCTCTTTGTGCCGGTTTCAAGCTCTGACAAATAAAGAGAGGGTTGTGTCAGGAAGGGTAGGCATTAAACCTATACCAAATCAAAATCTTAATCACTGCACACACTCCAGAAGGGAAAGGTCAATCAGTATGTTTATGATAAATATGTAAGTAGCTCTTTTTAAAAAGATATATTATGCAAAATTGACTTTTTGGAGCCTTCTACCATGTTATACTGTTGTTCCTTCATGAAAAACATACCTGGAGGTGTGTTTTGCTTCATTCATGCATGTTTAAGTAATCCTTTATTTCCTAGCACGGCTGTTCTGAGGCCTCAAAACATTTGCTTGCATGAACCTTCACCTCTCCCACTCCAGAAAGCACTGACCAATCAGCAAGCCCTCTATAACCAGCCTGCTCTCATTAATTTATAAAAAAATCAAACAAACAAACCAAAAAAAAAAACAGTGTACAGCAAACTTACATTTCAATAAATATGAGTCAAGGGTTGTCTCTAACTGTTGGCCCCGCAATTAATTGTCCCAAAGTAGCTGGACTTGGCTCCATTTCCCTGCCAGAGAACGAAAAAGAATGAGCTATTTATCCCTCAAAAATCTTGCATACTGTTGTTATTAGTTGTAAGTGATTGCCCTGTGTGTATTGTATGTTAAAGTGTTTTATGAAGAAGTTTTATCTCCAGAGCTGGATGCACTGGGGACGAGTCATGGCCTGATGGAAGAGGAGCTGGTACTCTTTACCCACATCCTCTAGCAGCACAGGGACTCCCACATGCCCCCGAACGGAGCTAGACGGGCAGGCGTCCATCAGCGCTCCTCCTCTGCCTCTCCGCTCCTGGCAAATTAGCAGGAATTTGTTGGGGCGGGCCGATTGTTTTCTCTTTAAACCCGCCATGTTTTCGCTGGGGAAGTCACCTCCTCCACGCGCCTCGATATTGTGTAAATGGAAGTGAATGGAGGCCTTTATAAGCCACGCTGCCAGCCACGCGTCCTCAGCCACCGCTCTCAGGATGATTGGCTCGGCTCGGTTTCGACTCTTCAGGGCCTCCCCTATGAAGATGAATGGAGGTATTCAAATCCAGTGTTTCTCATCAAGCAGGGAAATGAATCAAATATTGAATTTACTCATTTAAATTCAAGGCTAATCTGATTTTCATGCATCAAAATTACAAAATAGATTTATTTCGTTAAGATCAAAATCATACTTCATGGCATTAAACTAGGCATATCTGCTTTCCTACTATAAGGACATCTCTAAACAGTGTTATATTGATTCTCCAGTTTTAATATTGGCGTATGTTTGTGCTGTCATTTCTTGAATCCTGCTTTTTGTCTGCAGAGATCTATAACTGGTTGAATGACTAATAACACACTAGTTTGCCATTGTTTGTTTGAATACTGTATAGTGACTATGTTAAAACCCAGATCCTGACTCAAAAGGGTTTGACTAGAGTGTATTAATAGAAGTGGATGCTAAACACTTAGTCATAGTCCATGATGAACAAAGAACAGAGAGGTTTCTTTCATGTTCAGTTAGAAGGAGCTAAACTTTCTATTAAAGGTCATAATACAAATGTCTGTATATTCTTAAGATGATAATATGTACTTAAACTATTCAAGTAATTTAAGGTTGTCATTTAAAGTGTCATTTGATAATGGGAAATATGGAAGAGTATAAGTCAGAATTCTGACTTTAACCTCCACTAGCCTAATCAGTCTAGATGGCACTTGCGGCTGCAGAGATATATTTGAGTGTGACTCCTATCAATTAATGTACAATATTAGGTATTATGTTTACAGTATGTCATGATTAATAACAGATATTAATGATGCCCCACTAGTCTGTGCAGTCATTTTACTTTATGTTTAGAATTCTGACTTTATTTTTAGAATTCTGACTTTATTCTAAGAATTCTGACTTTTGTACCAAAACTTTTTTTTTTTTTTTACAGTGGCCCTAATACTCTCCCTCTTACATAGGGAAATGCACGTTGTAACAAGAATGCTGAGCAAATTATTTTAACCAACCGGGCAACCCAACCTATTATTTTTTGGTACTATGGCAGTCTATTCTACAGAGTGGTTAGTTCCCCCGCCTGTGGTGTGGTACATGAAGGGTTTGATTTCCGCATGTGGAGCCAAAAACTATGGACAAGATACATGTCAGTCCCAAACTCAGTTAAATAGAGAGAAAAGAGCATTCGACATAAAACCCTAAAGAAAAGGAGCAGCTGATATTGACTTTCTATTTTGATGGGTGAAACCAAGTATTTATTTCAATAACCCCACATTACAACTTTAAACTACACAAATAATACACATGATCATCCATATTTCCTTGAAAATCCCCAGACATATTATGTGAAATCTCAGGGTCCAATCCACAGTCTGTTTCCCTGAGCTTCTGTCACCAGGACAAGTGGACCCCCCATTCTCCTTTCACTCTTCTTTCACTGTGCTTTCATTCTGCTTTCAAACACAATACGCTTCATTAAACTTCTCTTCTCACTCCGGAGCAGCACACGTTCACACCTGGGTCTGCCCACTGACCGCAGTCTTCTCCTGTTGGACTCTCTCACTAATATTAGTCCCTGGTTTCAGAGCATGCCTCTCTGCAGCCAGCTGTTCTTGGCTCGTCATTCTCCACCGTCCTGCTCTGACTTTTATATTAATGACATTCACATCCACGCTAAATAGACTGCGCTAAATGCTTTAAATTTCCAGGAAGACTTGTACTTCCAATACCATGTTCTAGTAGAAGAATAGTGGGGCCATGAAAGATACAAATTTGGTCGCCTTGAATAGAGTCTGTCAAACTACTGGGAACTTCAGAAATGGTAAACAGGACTCAAGGATGCCAGCACTGTTGATGGTGGAGATAGGACGTTATACCATTTCAGAATCTCATCAATCCTGCAACATGCCTTCCATTGTCCATCTGTTGTTATAGAACATATCCTAAAGGCCAGACCTCTGTAGAGATGGCAAAACAGTTTTTGAAGTAAGAAAGGTAACGTTACATCATGAAAAAGTCAGAGGTGAGTATTTGTCCAAGGTAGCTGTTTATTCTGACCCATCTGAAGCATGTAGCGAACAGCCCAGTGTATGTGTTGGACAGCAGCTGGAGTGAATCCTTAGTGTCATCTCCACACAACATGGTCAGTCATTCAAAACCACAGCTGGCCTGGTGTCCATAAAAAAAAAAATCACTCCATCACTTACAGGAATGGTCCAATTGGGAGGGGTCAAAATGGTGGTTCTTTGCTGTTCGAAAGTGTATTGGGATGTTTCTAGGGCGGCATTGTTATTCATTCGTCTTCTTCCGGAGTAGTGACGGGAATTTCAACTCACAGTGAGCTGGATCATTTGGCTCGGCTCACCAAAAAGAGCCGCCTCTTTTGGCTCCCAAATGACTTCATTTTACCACTTGTACCTTTTATATTTAAGACAAATTTAGCTCAGTTGTGACAAATGAGTTGTATTGGGTACTTGTATATAACTTAAATACATGGATTGTGATGAAGAATTCAAAAGTTCTGATGCTTTGGAACTACCCAATGAACTGATTTACTTACACAATCACTCTATACACATAGCACATAAACACACCTGTAATTAAGACAAAAATAAATAAATAAATACATAAATAAATAAAAAAAAAACAGATGTTGACTTTTTTATTAAAACCCACACACACCTAACAAAAAGCAAGGCTTTATTTAGTATTTAAAACTAAAAACTACAACAGCTGATCTCAAAACTCAAAAACACTTAACATAAATATACACTCTAATAAAAAATAAATAACAGAAATATGTTGCAATGTGCATTGTGCAAAACACCAGCACCAAACAGCTTCAGGTGTCTCTCTCTGAACTAACCACCATTAGCTATCTGACTGTACATTTTTACTTTTTTTTTTCCAGAGCAGATTGGCATTGAGGAAGACAAAGTGCCTCAGCTCAGAGAAGCTGATGCAGTCTCTTTGCTCTGTTATGATCTGCACTGTTTGTGAAAAGTTCCATTCAGGAAAAAACAAAACTATACTATAAAGAACCTTTGTACTGGCTTGTTCACGACCGACCCATCACTATTCCAGAGTCACAGATGACTGGAGCTTGTCCCAGCAACTGACACAGAGACATTCACAGACATGCAACCATTCACTCTCACATACCGAATACTAAAATATGTGATATAGAGTAGAGATGAACATGTAGCACCTGAGTCTTGGGAAATCTGATCTGGCAATATTCCGTATGTCACTGTATGTCTGACAGTCTTTACCAGACTCTAACAGTGATTTGCAGGTGTTCCTCTGTGACCTGTCTGTCCTCACTGACGGCTGCTGTAGCCTAGACACTGCACCTACCAGCTCTGTGTGTGTGTGTGTGGGTGTGTGTGTGTTCAGCAGCTGAGACTGAGAGAGCTTTTCCACTGCACTCAGCACATAGACCAGCTTAGCGTAGGCCACACAACACCATACTGCCGATAACTTCTGCCACACCTTACTGTGATTTGAAAACATCTTCTGTCTGTTTATAGTGTTTGTCAGTAGTATAGATGCTGTTATACATTTACAACAACTGCAAAATGTACACATGTTTAATATAGATTACAAAAAATACTGTAGTGGTTAGATGTTCAGCTATATTAAATGAGTAGTTGCTATGATTGACTAAAACAAAAATCCACAATCTGTCAGATAACAGAAAAAATATATATTTCCCTCGTCTGTTTTATTCTCAGGCCATTTATATACAACACATTAAACAAAATGTAAAACGCTGGACAAGACTGCACTAGCCCTCTGCATACTGATACCACAAATGCTTATTTTGTGTAAACCTAATATAAGATTTGAGATCAAAAGGCAGGGTTAAGTCTATTGATTTTAACTCTGACGCTTTGCTCTCTGTGACGGTCTCTAACAGTGGTGGAAGAAGTACTCAAAATCTGCATATAAATACTGTTAGTGCAAAACAACTTTACTCAAGTACTTAACAGTCATTTTTCTTGAGTAAAAAGTATTCAGTAAAAATTTACTTAAATAGAAAGTACATTTGAAAGTTTTTCTCGAGCTAGTATTGATCCCAGAACCTTCTGACTGCAAGTTAAGCATCCTACCAATTACACTACAGAGAACAAAATATACTTTCACACCTTTAGACAACTTAGCTACTTAAGTAAAAGTATCTAGTTACTTTCCACCACTGGTCTTCATATATTTAAGAATATAATCTCATTTGTTCCCACTTGCAGTCTGATTGTTCCTCTTCTCTCCTGCCGAGCCTGAATCAGGATTTAGTCCGACCACTAACCTCAGATACACAGCAGCGCATTGAACCTTGTCTCCCTCCTCCTTCTCTCTTCCACTCCTTACACAAACAGAACTTAACCTGCTCTCCGTGTCCCATCTTGCCAGTAGCCATCACTTCGACTAGAGCCAGCTCTGGTCTAACTGCTCCTGTATTGAGTTCCACTGATGGGGACAGGTTACCGCCAACCGTTGCCAACAATGTCCGGAGAGTGCAAATGTTTATTTAAAAAGTTATGTTCAAGTATTGATTTTATTTCATTTTCCCTCGTCCTAAGCCGCCTTTACTTGGCTCCAGCAGAGTGGTTGTCCATCACAAGCTTTTCCCAGCTCATAAATGCTGCTACTATGGTATAATGTAGCCGTGTGCCCCAAAATGTCCGCCTTCCATTTATTTTCTATTGGAGTATATAGTTTATGGGTCCCATCCAAGAATAATATGTCAAAAGCCATGCACTTATAAACGTCTGGACATGGAAAATCTCACCTTCTCCAATAATGTTAATATCTGATATGCCCTTATACCATGACCTGTATTTGTATTCAATTAGTTTAAGTGTCTTTAAGTTGAATATTTAGACTCACGCTAAGATTACGTCGCCCCAGAATACATGCATTTAAAATATTATCTTTCTACTCACTCTATAAAGTTAAACAAAGGACATAAAAATGTAAAGATGAAAAGAACCAGACGAGACTATCGTCAGACACAGAAGCAAATGTATTGATGGATGGGATTTCAGCATCTGGGGTGTTAAAATGAAGTGTTATGATAGGGGAGAGAACTTGTAAAGCTTTTTAGGGATAAAGGTGCAGCTGAGAAGTCATGTGTTAATGGTGTCAAGGGAGCAATATCTTATAAATGGATGGGGTCTTTAGAATCTCATATCCAAAGTGAGAAAAGGATTGAGTATAGATTCTAGCCTCTATATAAGGATAGACAAAGCTCCCTTTAAGAAGTAAAATGAGGCCACTGTTCTCTTGCTTATTAGTAGTTGTAAATATTGTGTTTTATTTTTTATTTTTATTTTTTGCATTTCTGTTGACATTTTCCAAGGTGGTTTGGTGTTGGTTTGTTTATCCGTTTAGCTGAACAATACTCCAAAAAGTTAAAAAGAATCAGATTTTAATGAAAATTTTCAGAAAAGAAACAAGGAATAAATATAAAAATTGTGGGATAGGGATTTCTCAAGTCTGTCCTGTCACATTGAATATTCATTTCCTTAATGCATGCTCTTCTGAAACATCACTCTGCTCCCAGTCCAGCTCAGAACTCAGATTTTAAAGCAGAACTCAGTATGTCATGTGGTCTCATGTGGTGGTTAAATTAGTTGTTGTGGGGTGAATAAAGCTAACTGCATCTCCCCAAAGACAACACTTGAAGACTGAGCAAGAATTAGCGCCACCGACCCGGTGTCAAGCAAGTCTTGCAAGTGTTGCAAGGAAGCAGCACATTGTGGTTAGCCAAACAACAAGCTAACAATGGCTTTTTTCCCCTCAATCTTTGTCATGACCAAATGGCAGAAAAAACTTTGTACTGATACACAAAGGGGAAAACAAAAGTATAAGCCGAGCAAGGGATCATATCAGAGTCAGTTGGATTTCTGTGTATTTACGCCAGTAGAGGAAAATGAGGCAAAAACACCAAAGACAGGAGAAAAGTTACTGCGTTCTGCTTTAAAATCAAAATCTTAAATCCTTAATATTTGTCCTAGATGTGTTCAGAAAAAAGATAAGGGTGCTTCTCATTCAGCAGTGCTCGGATTGTCTGGTGTGGGCATTCCTAAGTTGTAAAACGTGCTTACTAGCTACTTATGAAAGCTGTCAATAACTGGAAAACGCACCATGTTTTTATCTAGTTTTGTAACAAACACAGTCATAAACTCTGAGTTACATAGAGAATTTGCCACAATCCTAACTCTATACTTGGAAGCATACACTTGTAAAAACCTCATGCTTGAATACACAGAATGTAAAATGAAGATGAATTATTACCTAAAATTGTTCATTAAAATGACTGGATGTTTTTGCCTAACCTTTTCTTGTTGACCTTCCATCCCCTCTTCATTCAACATCCTTTATGAACTCTCAGCGTCCAACATCAACTCCACACTCTCACATCAGTGCCTCTGTGAGCCCGTAAAGGTGATGCTGCTGACATCTTTTATTGTGCCAGCGACGTGAATACATTTGGTTGGCGCTTCAGACAGTAATCCTAGAACTCTGTACCAGGAACTTCCTCTGAGCTCCTCTGCTTTATGGTCTGAGTTCACACAAGTTCAACTCCAGCGGTGGACTATATATGAAAAGGCATACATGCATTCAAACATGACCACAGTACATGCACACAAACACAGCTAAGTGATTACAATTAGGCCTAATGCTTTGATAGACTGTGTTCTTTTCTTTGGAAGGAGACTTTGGTTGTGAAAAAGTGAACTGACATTTTTTAACCACAAAATATCTCTGAATCTCGTTTTAAGAAAATCAGCTCAAATATAACCTCTACATTAGCAGACTTAGTGCAGTTCAGATCTGATTATTGTAATTATTTTGGCATAAATATGAAGCACAACTTTCATATCTTTCTGTTGGCTCATAGATTGAGCAATTTGTGTATGGCGGCAAAAATGATTGTTTGGTCTTTCACTGGAGCCTAAAAACCTATCAGACGGATTATTAAATAATGCAAGCAGCTATGATTTTGCCTTTTAGTGTCTCATTTTCCCCTACATTTGCAGCGAAAGCTGTGTGAGAAACAGAGCTGAACAGCAAAATTCATAGACAGAGTCATTTATATGGTGTATGTTACGCCCAGTCATAGCTGTATTATTATGTTAACTTTGACACACTTTCACTGTCTCTTGTTAATGGTTCAGTATCAGTTGTTTTGCAGCAGTACCCACTGGCTGTGCTCAAAACCACTCTCTGGTGCATGACCTCCCTAAAACTACAGTTTTGATGAGTGTGCATCTGTTACCATTAAATGTGTAACACTGGCAAATACAGTATGTTAACAAACCCTGAGTCCATGTGAAGTCATTTGAGATGGGCACATACAGATAATTAAAGATGGAAACCATCTCTACAGCTGTTTGTAATGAAAAGAGGACGGGGGTATATGGCTATTCTTTCTAAAGCCCACTACTATTTATTTAGTCTGTTTCAAATTGATGATTGTGTGCCACCTCCAGCCAGTACACCGAGTTGGTATTTTAGAAAAGCAACTCAACCATGGCCATGTCTTCTGCAGACTTCACATCTGTTTGCTTGTTTATTTGCTAGAACAGGGGGCTGAGTGATTCTTACAGATGTCAACACCATGGACTTAGTGTATATTAAATGTAAAATCTGATATTTGCTATGTTATACCATAACTGTCATTTTTTTTATGGGTTTAGACAGTAACCTGTACTATACTACCTACATTTGTTACATACATTATTTTGTCAATGTAAAACAGTGTTTTGTTGAAAGGAATATGGCTCATTACCAGTTCATCAGATATACTGTAGTACACAGTTAGTGGCAGTGATTATGTGGTAAACAGCTGAAAGGCCTCACAGTGGCAGCTCTGAGATGGACACTACTGCATTATAATAGCCAGATCTGATCAGAAATGGAACTTAACCTTACTCATGCATGTGAAGTGAAAACTGTAAATATAGAACATGGCAAATGCTGGGATATGCCTATAAAACATGTATGTAGGGACATTTTGTATGTACTCTGCCCTCTATGATTCTTACAGGTTATGAAATGTTGGATCTATGTGACACTCCTGTTTGTGCTGTCAAAATGAAGACCTGCAGAAGAAACCTCCTTGCAAGTCACACTTGCAAAATTTTATATAAAGCCTGATTTTACAATGTTGTGTTTTGTGGCTGTTGCCTTTTGATTACATTTGGATTAAAAAGATATTAGGTATATATATATATATATATATATATATATATATATATATATATATATATATATATATATATATATATATATATATATATATATAAGGTATTAAATATATCAAAAAGCAGACTGCCAGTTTGTTTGTTAGTCAAGTATCCCTTCCATTCAATATCTAACAAAATCTATTATTCTAGACAAGTCATAAACAATTACCAATGGGGGCTTGCATCCAGAGACAATTTGACTCATCCAGCCATTTGTATTCAGAGGTAGTTTAATCTGTGTCCTTTTATTCCGCCCCCAAGAAATCCAACTTAAATAAGGAGAACTACACATATTCCATGCCTAATATAGAAAAGGGATTAGTGTGACTAGTCAGGCTACACAATCTGTGGCATAAATAGTTTGTCACTAGAAATAATCTTATTTTACCATAATTTACATTTATACAGTACCTCTAGGCTCACATTATACACACCATGAACTCAAGTCACAGAGCAGAGCAGCTGTGATAACATTTTCTTCTTCAAGACGGTTTGTTGGGTGGTTGGTTTGTCAGTCTGTTAGCTTAAAGTTAATCCAAAATTAGTTGTTAAAATAGAATATAGTATAATCAGGAAAGGTCAATGATGAGCCAAGGAAGAATTTTTTTGTTTTTTGGTGTAGATCTAGAACACCATCCCAGCTACCATGAAGAAGCATTCTTAATATAAGGGATTTTGTGACAGATAGAACATTTATTCCTGAGCTAACAAGATCCGGGGCATTAAGTCCATGCATCTGTGTCTGCACTGTCAGAGTGCTTCTAGTTGCTCCTTGTTTTTAAATCAGAAGCTGGAACCTCTGTGTGATAAATGCCCTGCAGCAGTTATTAACCCAATGACAACATGTGATGATGAAAGCAGCCCTCCACCAGAGTTCATCAACAGACAGTTGATGACAGCTTATAACTCCGACCGCTGAAAACTGAGCTGACTGGGAGGATATCAGTGTGTCCTCAACCCAACGTCCATCATAAATAACCAACATTTCCTGCTCAACTGAAATAAACAGCACTTCCTTCAAATAAACTTAATGCAAGCTGAGAAAACTTCAGTCCTGTCCACGGTCGCGCAGCTATTAGGGTTGACAAACGGCATTAAAATTCAACACTCTGAATAACAAATCTTTCAGCACAAGCACACATTGGTGTAGACCGTAGAGACCTCCACATATAACAGAATGGTCTGGTAAAAACGGGGATACGAGGATGGAGGGAGCCCGTGGGGAGGCCAGGGCAAGACTTGGGTTTCTCTCCGGGGAGCGACTCTGGCTAGCGAACATGCTAATAACGCAGATGCCTCACTTTCAGTCTCCATAAAATGCAGAGCTTTGTACTGACCCCTGAGTTGGCTTTTCAGCACCTATTAGTGTTCGAACTCACAGCCACAAAAGAAAAGTTGTGACAAAACGCCAAAACACATCGTCAGCAGGCGATAGCTTCAAAAAGTCTCGGTCACTTCCTCCAAGAATAGGAGTGCTGATTAGGAGTCGCTGGAGAAAAGCAGTGTCAAAACTGGTTTGTGAAGGATTTTGTCGTCAAATTAGCAAGATTATAGATGACAGTTTCACTGAAAAGAATCTTCTATGGTTCTATACAAGATGGCTGGACAACTAAAAGACAAATACTTCTCCACATTCACTTTTAGTTGTGAATGAACCTTTCACAGAACCTATTTACACAAATGTCTGGTGACGTGCTAAAAGTGATATATTATGCAGTAGATTAATAATAACAATGATGCACTATCTATACAGCATCTTTCTGGACACTCAAAGCACTTTCCACTGCATTATTCATTCACTCCTCTGTCACACTTGGAGGTGAGCTACTTATGTAGCCACAGTAGCCCCGGGACAGGCTGACAGAGATGTGGCTGCATTCTGCGCCCACAGTCACACTAACACATTTATACAAGGTGGGTGAAACGTCTTGCCCAAGGAAACAACAACAGATGAAACTAGTGGCACTCAGAGAGCACCAGCTTCAATGTTGAGGCATTGGCCCTATCTTGCAATAGTAAAGCTGCAGTAACCAGTTCTGGAAAAGTAGTGGGCTTGGAACTCTTCAGGAATAAATCATCTTTTCACTGACCTGCTAAGTTTGCATATCTCACAGTAGTAAAGAATCAACTAGGATTTTTGATTTTTTTTAAGAGCCATACACAGATTTTTGAGCAAAGAAGTTTTCTCACATATTTTATCAGTGACTTGTTTTGAAGCAAACAGTTTTATGCCCCTTGAGAAAATCAATTCATTGTCTTCCACTTATTTCTTTTAGGCTTGCATGGAGCCTATCTCAGCAACCATTCACGCTCACATTTACTAGGAGCAATTTAGAGTCACCATTTCACCTACGTCTTTTTGGACGTGGGCGGAAGCCGAGGACCCAGAGAAAACCCACAGTAAAAAACTCATAGGAATCTGTCTGTCCTCGTCAACACTGTGTTTCCATACCCCACAGTACTGGCTCTGATGGGCAACAAAGTTATTGTTGCTGTTTCTATGTACCTTGTGATCATTGGTTACTTGCCAAACAGTATTATACTGGGCTGTGCACACTATATAAGATCAATCAGATCAACACAGGCTGTCAGCTACTGCTACTGCTAAAAAGGAGTCACTTGAGAAATGCAATGTCAAGGCCACTTAGCAAAAGATTCAGTCAGTCATATCACTTGACAGTTCATGAGTGGGTTAACAGAGAGAGGAGACGATTTTGCGTAAGCCTACTTAATCCTCTGCGGCTAAACACAAGCTATCCACACAAGCCATCCGTGCAGCTGAAAAAGCCAACCACAGTCTTTTAGTGCCAGCCTGCTCCGAACCAGGCGGAAATTTGGCACTTCACGAAGGTGCAATGTTTCAAGGTACAACTCCAAACTCCAACAGGCGCTTAGCTCTGCAGGAACTGTGTCATCAGCGTACACTCAGCAGAATCATGCCGGCCATTACTGGGTCTAAAGCTAACAAATTATGTCAATTCGGTTCAAAAAGAACAAATCAGCCCTGGTGCAAATCAGGCCATGTTTTAATAACTTTTATTTCCATGTATGGACAGACACATCTTGCACGAGCAGCAATTATACTTAGAATAAACAGAGTGTTGTTGTAGCAGCTGCAGAGAATATGAATATGAAGAGAGCAGACATGTTTCATAATTTGGGTGCAGACAGCCGCTTCAAATAACACCCGCACACATTAGAGTGAATCAAGACACACCAAAATAGCAAAATAAATGTGGGCAAACTGTGAGTCTTGGATAATCTTATCAATGCTGACAGACTGATTTAAATATGATTGCTAAAACGTGTATTCACGATTTATATCATCACAAAACTGTTTGGCTTTCAACAAGATTATTATCTCTACAGCTGTAAAAAGCTGTCTTTTTCTAACTTGGGGTAGTATTATCCCATGCGGTAGTATTAGGCTTTAAGGATCTGGCCCCATGCACAAAACTTAATTTTTTCAAACCTAAGCTGAAAAAAGTTTTGATACAGTTACTACTGGGCTAACACTTAGAAACATATAAGACAGACAACCATTCATGCTCACATTCATTCACTAGGGACTATTTTGTTCACCACTTCACATCTTTGGATGGAGGGAGAAAACCAGAGTTATTCACATTGGTTTGTTATAAGTTTGTTTGTTGTTTGGTTTGATTGTTTTTTGATGTTGATGTTTTTTTCTGTTAGTAAGATAACTTAAAATGCAATGGGCTTGATGATGTGATTTTTCGGAAAGGTCAGTCGAGGATTAAGTCTTTGTGTGGTTCTGGATCTTTGTCAAGATCCATAACTATTTCAGAACCAGAATCAGAATTGCTTTTGTGTAAGTGAAAAGTTTCACATTAATAGGGATTTGCTTTGGTAATTGGTGCATACATAAAACAAATAACGTATATTAAAACCTGTAGGACCCTAGAGACACTAGACCCTTTTCTTAGGCCCCTGCTTGAAGACAACATGCCCAAAAATAAAATGAGTATATCTCTGTAACTACTTGGTCTATATGAATGATCTTGATATCTATAAAAAGGTAACACTTGTGAGATTTCTACTGATGTGTAATCACCAACATAGATACCATTAGAGCAAAGTAAATAAACATAGAACACAGACAGAAATAAAAAAAAAACATTTCTGTCTAATAAAATGTTAGTATTGTAGAGTGTATATCCCCCTCTTAATGATGCAGGTGAAGCCTAAAACCTCTAGAACCCCACAGCAAAGAAGAAAATAGACTATAAAGATATGAATAAAACAATGTGTTTATTGATGTGATATTTGATATAATGGCATTTTGGCTCCATGGATAGAGCATTTACCCCTGAACTAGAAAAACCCTGGGTTGAGTGCAGGTCTAGGCACTACATCTTTAATGTTGTTGATATGACAAATGCCTTCACATGCTTTATCTAATATTTTTTAAATTAATAATATTTTTCACATCACTCAATCTTTTCAGAATAGCTAATCTAAGCTATAAATGTCGCAAAAGGTTGAAAATGTCAAAAGGTAAGAAAACAAAATTTGATACATATTCAAAAACCTGCTAAAATCCATTAATATTGTCATTTCAACATGCCACTATAACAGCTCATGCGTTATACCTTATATTTAAAAAAAAAACAAACTACAATACATTCCTACTACTCACATCCTGGAGACGGACTGACTGCTGACACACCGCCCAGGGAACATGCTGCTTTTGTCAGACTTCCACATGTGTTTCCAATGGGGGATATTAGATTCTGCTCTACAGCCGTGTTCTCATAGACATAAAGTATGTGTGCACACTTCTATATGGTACTGCTGCTGCTGGTGGCAGTGGGTCAGCTCCACTCCAGTGTGCAGGACAGGGCTCAGGTTTCCCCATGGCTTCTGAATGTCTGACAAGGAGGATGTCGAGAAGTGGCCATGACAGCAATGAGATTCAGAGAAATGAAACCTTAGCACAAAAGATTAGGTCCACGGTATAAAGTTAAGTGTGTAGGTTATGGGTTGGTCCCCTTTAAGGTCCATGGTGAACTGCAGTGATTACTTACTATGACAAACTGCATTAGGTAATCAGTGTGAAAGGAAGAAAAGTTAAAAAGATTGTGTGGAACAAAACTGTAATCAGGAGCTCAATGGGTTAAGTTTGATCTGATGATAAGAGCAAAGATGGTGGCAGTGTGAATTTTATATTTTTGTTGGAAAGGGCTGAAAAGTATTGTAAAGAGTCATTGTGTGATGTTCAGTAAAGGGGTAAAAGAAAGTTGTATATCATGGCATTAATAATGATAATACATTGCCCACAAGAAAAAAAAATATTATAAAAGAGGAAATCTGCCCTATTCATTTTTGCCAATTTTATAGTGTTAAATTGTTGCTTCAAGGCAATCAAACAACAATTAGTAATAAGTCTCATATGTGTTGAGGCTTTCAAGTCTCAAATGCCAAATAACACCAAATATCCCTCCTTTTTATTGTACCAATAAAGACTCACATATGATGCGGCACAGTGTGCAGTTCATAGGTATGGCATTCTTCTTTTACCATCTCAGTTAAAGTAATGTTCAGGACCACCACAATCCTCTCATAGTCACAGCACATGGGCTACAGCTCCTTTCACATAGGACGCAGCAGGCGCTCTACTCACCGCTGGAGTAGACGGAGTGGGAGCGGAGCGCACAGTTCGTGGGCATGGCAACCACACAGACACAAGGAAGTGGTGTTAGCATGTAGCAGTCAAGGCAACTTTTTAGAAACTCAATTTAGCCTCGTATTCTTTCTCAGTGAAAGTAATGTTCAGGACCACCATAATCCTCTCATAAGCACAGCACAAGGGCTACACCTCTGTATGCTAGGCTAACTTTCTAATATGACAATAGTAAACATCCTGTTTCTATTGCTTTGTCTGAACGCACTAATTCAGGTTCTGTGGTTGGATGTGCTGCTCAGCTCAGCGGCAGTGGCTGCGCTCTAGCACTGTGCTTTTACATATAAATCAATGGAATTTGCCACCGTGCTTGCCACCCGCTGCGTTCTATGTGAAAGGCCCTTACACCTCTGTAAGGCAAGGCAAGGCAAGTTTATTTGTATAGCACAATTCATACACAGAGCAATTCAAAGGGGGGTTAGGGTTACTACTGCTAGGCTAACTTTCTAATATGACAATAGTAAACATTCTGCTTCTCCGTATTGTCTAAAATGACCTTTCAGGCTCTGAGATTGGACGCCCTGAGCTGACATCACAGTGCGCTGTGCCCAAGTTAAACTGATGTTACCTTCAGAGCGCCGCTCAGCAAATCAATGGAAATTGCTGCCGCACTCGATACATGCCACGTCCTATGTGAAAGGGCCTTAAGATTTGGGTTGCATTAAAGCAGACATCTGCAACCCATGATTTTAGAGCCGTATACAGCTCATTATCCCTGCTGACACAACCTGCAACTGCATCATCATGTCAATTTAAAATCAAACTTTCTCCCGCTTTCTGGTATGCTACAGATTGTTAAACTGTTATAATAAACTGTTTAGCCTCAGTTGTCCACACAGTTACACGCACAGACAGATTAGGATGGAAGGTTGTAGTTGGCTATTTTAAGAGACTGGTGTGCCTTCCTACCCTAAATGGTTATTAGTATGAGATTTGCTTGTTGTTTTCTTTGTAGAATTGCTTTGTTGTGACATTTTCACCTGATAATGGGAGACAATTTAAGTTTTGTTTTCTGTAATGAAAGAGCTTGTTATTGTTTTACTTTCTGCCTGTGATAACAAATAGTCAAGACAATGGCAAATAGATTAAGACAAACTATATGCCTGGTATGCCTGTGCTAAACAATGGAAAATATTACATGTTATACTTAGAAGAGGTTATTTCCAGTAATGATACCCTTATGTCCATGTAATGATTGATCGCTCTTTAAATGCTTCATGTAACACATTTACAAACAATAGCCTGGGTATAAGGTTCTAACAGGTCTCAGGACATGGATGAAAACCTACCCTCCATCTCCAACCCTCCCTGTGGAAAAAAGCTTACATTCTAAAAACACACAGCTAAGTAAAAGTTTATGTTTTCAGCGGCCAACCAAATAAATGAAACGGCACAAAAGTGAACATGGGGCAATAGGGTTTGGGCTGTTTTTTGGAGGAAGTAGAGAGATCATTGGGCTGCTGCAGCACCTGTGTATTTATACAGGCTTGGTGAGGTCATCCCTCCGCAGTAAACATTTATCTGTGTTTTATGATGCCAATCCAGATCATTAGCTGAGTCAATGAGTAAGACCACCATCTAAGGTCTGGAGGTTACACTGTCTGGAACCACAGCTGCTCTGTAAAAACCATTTAAGCATTTGTACAAATTAAAAATGTCTAATGAGGTGATTAAAGTATTCTTTTTGAAGTTAGGGCCTGGGAAAGTGTGCATCTAAAGTGAATGTACAGGAAATTATCTTTTGTTCATATTGATTTTGTCACCATTGCTATTCTCTATCTCATAATGTAATAAATAGAAAAGGAATTCCACAAGGGTCCAGACTCACTCCGATGATGTTTATAAATATTACTCAGTTTTGCTATAATAGCTTACATTAAAGATGAACCGAACAGGGGAATATATGTATTTGACCTCTTCTGTTCTATTTTTAAATTAACCTGAAAAATGACTGGACATAAAATAACAGTATCTGTGTGTACTTGACAATAAGAGTAATATGATCAACATCAAAATATCCCAATAAACATTTAGATTGCTGTGAAGTTTAGTATTTTAATCTGCATGAAAAAATCTTTAAAATTGCAATCAAACATGTAATTTTGTGTGTGAAGGATCGATAAAGGAAACCTGTAACAATGACATGTCATTTTAAATTTATTATTAAACTAGGGGCTAGAATTTTCTCTTGAGCACTATTTTAATTACCCTCCTTCTTCACGCTGCAATTAGTAATCTTAGTAATAGTAACTACAATCATTTTCATACTGTTAGCCATCTAGCTAACCACAATGAACAGATTGTTTCAGATCATTTTAAAGAGGTCAGGTATACATGGAAAGATGTATGGTTATGGTTATAAGTGGAAAAATAAGTGGAAAAAAATAAGAATGAAGAATGAAGAATTCATGTTTTGTGCAGTGTTTGATTGTTGCAGTATTAATGATAATGGTACTTAACTGCTACTTAACTGTTGATTATGGTGACCCCAAGAATGCTCAATTGGAATATTTTTTGTGCTAAAATGCATTGTTACATCTATTTTCACTTCCACAGTATCCAAATTCAGACTATTTATTTACTCAAGATTAAATGGGGCGCATTAGTCAGTACAGTCATAACTGGAACTTTTGCTTAGCCGTACATTTAGAAGGACATGACAATACCAAAGCCTACCCAGAATGCCTAGTCAGTGTTTACATTTTCTGTAAGTGATCGGGCTGGTTGCTTAGTCTCAAAACCCTCTCTAGTCTTGTAAATGATACAGATTTATTGTACACCAGACCTCCGTTGGCTTGTTAAAAATAGGGGTTAAACGCTATGCAATGTAGAAATGAAGGAAGTCTAAACATCTAAATGGGGGGATTTTTGAAACCAAAGGAAATTCCAGTAAATATATTTATCAAAATAGTAAGGTTTGAGTTCTCAGACACATGGAATTCTGGTCGGTAAGTCACCCAGATAATGGCGCGGAACCTGTCCATCCAATAGAAGGTCATGTTCTGCTGACAGTCGGTCCAGGACCAGTCTCAGCGGGGATCTGGCCCACACACAGCCCTGGGACAGTCCGAGCGTGGAGAAGGTAAACAGTGATGAACCTCTGACACCCCACACACACACACACACACACACATACCCCACGGCATGAACCCCCTCCACAGACAGAAAGAACAACAGAGAAGCTGCAGAGATGAGCCATGGAGGGCTTTGGACGTGACAAGTTATTTAGTGGTCAAAGCAGGTAGCCAGTAAAGAGTCATAGAAGATTGCATGTACTGTATGTACTGTGCTTCGAAGAGCAATAAAGTTCCTTTTATGAAGCTGAGCAATCATGTATAAGATTGTGCTAAAGCTAGAATTACAGGTTTTAAGGGTGAATGGTAATAAGATAAAGTATATGTAGCAGAATAGTTGTTAGATAACGCAACATGGAATATCTTCTACAACTATTTATTTGTTTTGTCACTTTTGTGTATTATTGTGTGCTATATAATCTTAATTTTGTTTCAGTTCACTGTTCTTTTGGCTCTGTCTAGATCAGACCCAAATGTGGCCCACAGACTGTTTTCTATTGGCTCCTGGGCTTCATTCTCATTTGGTCCAAATGGTCTCTGTTATCATATACTGTATTCACACAGCACTATGGTATTTTTTTTTTTTTTTTAGAAATTCATACCAACAAGCACTTCTGTGTCAGACCTACCATCAAAAAAGAAACAAATAGGGGTCGGTGATGACAAATTTTTTTAAGCCATACTATGTGCCAGCACCAAGCCTGTATAAATGTAGGCTTGCAGATGGGCATCCAGAGTAAAACCTATGCCAAAGAACTAAATGATTCACTGTGGAGACCCCTTTCTTTTATGGTATGTCCTATGTGATACAATGCTACTCTCCTGTGATTGGCCCTCCTCCTCATATATTTTTCAGTATGTGGTCTAGATTGAATTTCTTCACTTTTAGATTCTGATGTTTTCATATACATGTCAATTATCAGCTTCAGTAGTAGGGTCAGAAAGCTGGTTTGCTTTTTATCAAAATATAACTCCATGGAAATCTTTGCTGAATGATGAACTCCGGTGTGGAAGAAGTTCTTGGTCTGTACTTGATCCATATGTGACATCTATTCAATCTACATGGCTGTTCATTTAGCCTGCGTTTGTGTATTGGGGGTTCATCTTTATCAAATGGAGATGGAGCTGATTTAACACAATACGATACAACTCAAAGTCAATAAATTGGTAACCTTTTGTACTACTGTTTAACCAAAGTAAATCGGAGAACCATATCCATAGATACAGTAGATTTATCAAACTTCTTAGGGTCCAGGCGTTCACATAGTTCTGTCTTTTTTTAGACACCCTCTAACCCCAAACATGTGATGTCATCAAGCCCCTATTCCCAAAACTCCCAACATAGACCCACTGTAAGTCTATGAAAAACACAGTGATGAGTTTTAGACCAAAAGAAAACTAATAAAAGTGTTTCCATGTATAAGTGTGTGTCAGATAGTCTGAGGTGGCTGTGAGAATAACTTTAGAACAAAGACCTGGCAAACATCTTGTTCCAGACATCTTGTTGCTGGACGTTCCACTCTGGTGCCATGCTTCTGGGAGACTGGACTGGTAATGGCCTGTGTCAGTGGTCAGTGCTCCGGTGGGACGGTCGGTGATCTGATTACCAAAACTCTTGGTGACCCGTGTCCAGCAGGGTTACTGAGGCTGCAATAACAAAACACAGGAAATTTCAAACTAAATAGGTACTCCTCCATGTGTTTTAGTTGAAGTAGATACATAGAATCTAGAATAAATGTTTATGGTCAGTACATTGGTATAAGTATTTGCTTGATTTTTTTTGTATAGTCATACAAATCCTCTGTGAGAAAGCAAGACTTTATTTTGTTATCCATGCATTATTGTCAAATTCTATTCATATAAACTTATCAGCAAAGATTTAAGTCAGTGGCTACTTCAGCACAGTCTATGCCTAGCTGCGCAGAAAAACAGCATACAGCAAATATAAAGAAAGGAAAAGCAAAGAGAAACATTAATAAATATTGTCAAAACATTCATGTTTAATGAGTCAATTGTGGAACAGCTAATGCTTCATTCAATTTGTAAGATTTAGGTAACCATATAATTTTTAAATTTATGGTTACCTGATAAATAATATATTTTGCTGTGTTGTTTTTGTATTGTATTGAATTTGTCATACTTTATCCTTTTTCATTTCAATATAACAACAGCAGGAAAAATAAAGATGTTAAGTGAATAGTGAATTTAGATTTTTTCTAATGGTGGGAGGTAATTAAAAATAATCTAATTAATTGGAAGCTTTGTAATTAGTTAAGATTAACTGTTAGTTCTTACATATTTCAATTTAGTTTAGTTTAATTTTAAACTAACACTGCAGTCAAACAACATATTCTGCCTTAAAAGTGCAATATAATGTGTTAAATATTTTTTTTCTGTAATTAATTAATTGTAATTAATGCACTGAAGTCCCAGTCCTATTTTTTTCATATTTAAACAAAACCAAATATAACAATTTAAATCAAATTTGTAGCATTAGTTATATATGCAAAAAGTAGTTTCTAAATCCAGAAGCCTTCTTTTAATCTTGCTTAATATTTTGGTTCCAAAACTCAAGATATGCTTAAGATTCTTTTAATACACATTTTCCAAACTTGTGGAAGTCATTTGCAGAGTTCATTGCCATTGTGTCACATCTTTTCCTATAATTAAGACAAACAGTCCAAGCAACAAGGTCAGAGGGCAGCAAACAGGAAGTCACCTGACGCAGTGTGTCATTCATTAAAGCTGCAGGACTGGTTCTGTTCCTTTGACACCTGAGTAATTACTGCTCATAAATTACACCGCTGAGGCCACTGGTCAGCACTGAGCTAAGAATGAGAGCTTGGGGACTTGGGAGAACATAATCTAACAGACCACAAAGAGCACAGTAAAATATAGAGAGGAAGGAAAATATATGTTACTACTGCATCTTAAAGTGACACTATGTAACTTTTTTTTACCATCAAACAAACATTATAATGTGATAGTTCCCTGGCTTGAACTGTAAAGGGTAGATTAAGCTCTTCCACAGACACGGCACACACTGACCAGTTATGCTTCACGAGGGCAATTAATAAACAACAGAGCTACTGGGGCGGCAGTAGCTCTGTAGATAGAGATGTTTATCCACTAACCCGAAGATTGGCAGTTTGATCCCCTCTCTGGCTTTGCATACTGTTGTTGTGTCCTTGGGCAAGATCCATCTTAACCCATCTTGCCATCTTGTCAGTGTGACTGTGTTTGATGGTGTCTGGAGGGGCTGTAGGCACAGTTTGGCAGTTTAACGGGTGACTGAATAATGCACCAAATTGTAAAGGCGACTGAGGCTCTAGAAAAAAAGTGCAATATAAGACTATTATTATTATCATTATTATTAAACTACAACATAAATGCTTCAGTAAACACACAATGAAGCGACATTGTGGGCTCCTATTCAGTGGCCATTAGGATTTTAGCAAAAAAAGCCACATCACAACAACCACTTACAACTCTGCCATCTTGCCTGCTTTCAGTGGGTAGTCAAAAATTACAAATATTACATCAACAGTCCACAAAGTCAAAAAAGCACAAAGAATATGAATAATATAATAAAACTGAAAGCACACAGAGCACAGGGAAACATGTTGTTGGCTAAAGATGGTAGTATGATTTAATTTGTAGTTTTGTAGACCTGGATCTCACATTGACTCATCTGATCCATCAAAAACAAACAAAGTGAAGACGGCGCTCCGGGATTTGTAGGAAGTATGTGTACAAGCCCCATGTTTGTCAGCGTTGTCTTGGTGGGAATAATTTGTAGCCGGTTTGTTTGGTGGAATGAGTGGGAGCTAAGGATGTAATGCGTGTGAATTTTGTACACATCGTAGCGGGCGTGTGTGAAAGGTTTCGGTTCAGATGAGAAGCAATCAGGCAGGGTTTGTGTACCTAGGCAAGGCATGAACATTCTGGGGAAGGCCCGACTTTCCTTCCCACAATCCCTATCTGCTCGATGCTTTCTGTTGATCTTGCTCGCACACGTAGAGCCCCCGCGGACTTAAGAGCTATTCCTATGATCTATGTTCAAGGCTAAAGACCTAAATCTTGGCCTTGACCCCGGGATTCCTCAGTTGTCCGCTTAATCCCGTCCCATCCCACCGACAATCTCGTTTCCTCCCTTCTGCCTGTCCCAGCATTGATCCGAGGCTCAGACGGAAAAACATACATCACTTTTACCAATGAACACACACGTTTAACGCCTCCATGCCACAATCTCTTCCATCTTTCTGAGCTGACCCACGTCACATCAGTGGACTGATCCCTCAACTTCTCACATCTCACTTCAACTAAACTACTCCCAACCTGCTGTTTGACCTCTGACCTTATGCTGTGTTCCACTATTTAGCAACGCTCTCCCTTTTTCAATACCCTATAAAGTTGGCCAAACAGCTAACCACTGTTGGTTAATTAGCCAGATTAAGCACACAAATATTAAAATAAGAGGCTAATGTTACACATGAGAACATAAAAATGGCAGACAGTATTTGTTAAAGTGGAACAATGTAGGTTTGCTGATTCTTTGCTGTTTTGGTCTCATTTTTCTCTACAGATTTCCCCCCACATGTCGGTGTAAACCACTGTTGTAAAACCTCATGAGTCTGGTTGGCTCCTGTGTGCCCTCCTGCTTAGCTTGACTCTCATGTTTGTCTATTTTTATCCATACAAAGCTTTCCTCTGCCTTTTGCATGCTCTAGCTTTGATATCGCTAGCTTGTTGTTTGGCTAACCGGGACATGCCATTTTCTCGCAAGACTTCAGGGACAACGGGTTGGATCTCCCATTCTTGCAAGGTTGGTTTTTTGTTGTTTTTTTTTCAAAATATGCCGGGGGAGGTGAAGGAAGCTTCATTTACCCTGGAACAACTCGTTTATTGGACTCCAAAATGGTTTATTTAAGGCAGTTACTTTAAAACTATTCTTAGCCTGTGTTTTCTATAAGGTTTTTATAGAAATATATGGAGAAAAATAAGACATAGTCTTTTGAATAGAGGGAAGTTGTATTGTTGGGGGTCCACATGGGATTTTCAGAAATTTAAAGGAACCGCGGCAGTCTTGACTTTAGGAATGGCTGATTTAAAGTACAAAAGGAACATTGTTTCCTTTTAAGATACCATATGTCTGTACCATGTCAGGTTAGCAACAATAGCTTACTGCTTAACGCCAACGCCATTTTTCCATTTCTCAATCATGGAAAGATCCCACATTCACCTCAGTCATAGCCTTCCATTGCTAAAGACTAAAAGCCAATTCCTGGTGTCCATAGTGTGCCATGGTCCAGACCCTAAGAGTCTAAAGTGAACAGTTCCAACAGTTCCACAGGGTTTTGCATTTATTATAAACATATGCAAACCTATATTAGTGTAACTATGGATGTCTATTGTGTAAGATGGTTGAAATGCATCTAAATGTCCTTCCAACTGGACTCTAATTTAAAATGTATTCTGTTTGAGAACGCAACATACAAATTGTGGCTCAGAATAAACCTACTGTTACATGTGTTGAGCTTTGTCGATCTGAAGTTGTACTATAAGCAAGAGTTTGCTAGCTAACTTGATGAGAGTTCTTTAGATTTCATATAACTTTTTTTTTTTTTTTTATGGCTCACATGGTAGCATGCATATCACATAACAGAGGAACCCGGGTTTGATTCCCTGCTCGAGCCAGTTTGGTGTTCCCTGTCTCTTCCTGATTTCCTGTCTGCCTGGCTGTCTCTATCTAATATTGTTAAAAAGCCCAATAAATAATTTTAAGAAAAAGCTATGTATCTTAATGGCACAGTGTAGAAGACCTAAGATTTCAATATCATTTTTTGGATAACCTTTGAAAAGAGACTTAACTGTACATAAAAAAGTGAAAAGTAATACCACAAAAAAGAACAAGGCTTGGTCAGCTGTTTGGCCATCAGGTCTGTCAGATATAACACACATTTGAGGAAATAGTTGAGTTCCACTGCAGATGACCCAACCTGGCCCACTGACACTCCGCCGCAGACCTCCCTCACTTCTGCAGCTCATCTGGTTTAGATGGCTTTGTTTGAGAAAGTCCAGCTGACCCCCTTTGAGAATCCAGGGGTCTGTAAACACTTAGGTTGGATTAGTTCAGAGATGGAGGCATCTGGGGGAGGGGGAGGAGCAGGAGGGAGGTGGAAAAGGTGGAGATGGTCATGATAGGGCAGAATAAGAAAGAAAGGCGCTGTGGGGGGATGGAGATAAGACTGTGGATAATAATATGTTTAAAATAACTCTGGGGAAAGGAGTTTTGATTTTGGAAGACTTGACCTTTGGAGTAAAAGTTGTTTTCGTGCAGACATAAGAAGGTAATGTTTTAAAGACATATTATGTAAAACTTTGAACACAGAAATACAAACCCATTTCTATATTTTAGAACACAAACTTAGATATTTCATAAAAATAGTCACTAATTTTATAATTCACAAATCACAAATTAGAAAAGTTAGGACAAAGGCAACAAAACGTGATAAAAGCAGATGATGTATATTTTGTATCAAATAATGTTAATTGGCAACATTTCAGTAAGAAAACGACGTATTAAAAGGAGCATTTTAGAAAGGCAGAGTCTGTATTGTTAGTTAGGGATGCTTTTGATCTACAGGTCTTCATGCAACACTACATTAAAAACACTATTATTATTCTGTGCTGATAATCATGTTATCAAATACATATTCCAAGGGGTCATGCAGGCTGGAGCCTATCCCAGCAAAGTTTAGGCCAGAAGTGGGAACATGCTGCACAACTGCCAGGAAGCACTAATATAGAGACATATTGTACAGTAACAAATTAGTTTGACCAATTCACGGAAAGGAGCTAGATTACACGGAAACACAGGGACTCTACATCAGTGTTAAATTTTAAAAAATGCTTGCATGATTATCATTTTCATGAGAGTATTGACTAACCTGCTAATATGCAATGCAACTGAAGATAACTACAGAGCCACGGCCCTGTACTACAAAGTTAGTTGAACTTATCACAGATTTTTCTCTCGTACTCGGAATAGGCAGACTCTGTGCTAAACAACCAGTCACATTGGTGTGACAAGCACAGTTAATATAAATACCAACTAAAAGCTACACTAAACTCTAATGTAAAGTATCACAGCATTTTTGCAAATGTGATGTGATGCAAATAGCAGCAATGGGCAGGGCTGTCCCACTTAGAAGCTGTACTGACCAGTTCATTCTAGACCTATACAGGACATATTTTGTCTCTTAACAGTGGTATCTGTGATCTGTGGTTTTACCTTCGTGTTCTGGACTGGTTTAAACATAAACCAGAGCTGCGTGTTACAACCTCGAAGGGACTGAAACACAAGCAAAGCCTGGCACAATAAGAATAAACATCGACTGGAACCAACCTATTTTTGATTTCCAAATACTTTAATTGGTTCAGCGAGTTACAAAGCAAACGCTAATGCTCCGTCTTTACAAGCCTGGTGTTCCTTTAACCAGCAGGTAGCTTTCCGCCCTCGTTCATCATCTCCTACCTTTCCAAAAGCTGATGTTGAAGCAGTGCATATAAAAGTCTGGTTTCCACAGGCCTGCCAGAGTAAACTGGGTGGTATACGACTTCGAAACATTTCCTTCTTTAAGAATGAGGGTCCCTGGTCCTGTTTGCGATGGAACAGTCCAGCCTCTGCCAGGAGCTGCCCAGTTCTTAGGGCTCTTTGTGGCTCCGAGAAACACTTAAGAAACCGCAAGTTATCATTGGAGAGAGCCGGCCATCAGCATCAGCCCGCACCCCATTATACTCGCCTTACGGACCCGCCAGTCCAGCAGCACAGGCAAACTAGTCTGCAAAGTTCCAGCACAGCCTAAAATGTGAAATAATAATAAAATAAAAACCATTAAATGACATTTCCAGTGCAAAATTGCATAGTAAATGGTCTGCATTTATGAAGCACTTTCTAGCCACGGGCACTGAAGGCACTTAACATAAAATGTCCCATTCACCCATTTGTACATACACACTCATATTCATACACATTAGGCTCAGTGTCATTGGAGCAAAGGTGAAACATACCAAGGCAACACTGGAGCTCATTTTGGCCATTTTAATTTCATTTGCACCAACAATCTTGTTTGTGAATAGATCTATTAAGGAAAACAATAATAATTTATAGTGTTATGATCTTTGCCTTGATGATGTTTTAATTACAAACTTAATCTTAGTTTTCAGCTGATGCCTCTCAGAAAGGAGTTTGAGGTTTGGATCTCCAGTCTGACCATCATCGATCTTTCTGTGTGTCAACCCTGCACAACGTTAATGAACAGCCATTAGGAGCAACCTTTGAGGCGACAAGGGATAAATTGCTTAAAAAGTACATTTTATTGTATTTTATTGTGATATGCCTTTAAGTCTAGAAATAAGAAAATTGAGGAAAGGACTATAAACCACTCTATTGATGTTTTACTTATTTATATTTCATAGTAATTATAGTGATATAAGGCTGTTACAATGTCTTCACTGACCCCCGCTCCAGCCCAAAGCCCACCCTGTTCTTTCCATGTCCCCTCCTGGTCCACTGTACACCTCTCCCTCCACCCCTCTTTGGCAGTGCCAGCCCTGCACACCTTCCTTTGGCTTTCCTTCCTCTGGACCCGGCCCATCCATCCACACTGTCAGCACTCCATCAGTCTTGTCCGGCTGAGTGGTGGGGATGAATGGCAGCGCTGGACGCCAGCTCCATGCTGTTCTATAAACACAGCAATAGCTCAGCTCTGGTGTGTGGCCTTCACCTACACTGTAACACTGCATACAGCATAATGTCTTTTATTGCTACACTGAGCAATATAACTGCAGTGTAACAGTGCAGTGTAGTGATCTTCAGTGACAGTCATGATCAAGTGATGTTGCTATTTTTGTTAACAATCATGTTAATAAGGCTCAAATATGACATTTGTATTTAACATAAAAATGATGTATATCTCTTTCTATATCAAAACTGGAAGCACTCAGAAAGTGCAGACCTCTCCCAAGGCATTGAGCCTCTCACAGAATGTTAAAGATAGAGTGTCCAGTCCTTCTTGTTGTTATGGAAGTATAGCTAGGGTTTTTTTTTTTTTAAGTAAAGCTACAAGTAAAGTAACAAATACGTTTTAATTGGGTCTTTACCATTTGTGGCCCTATTAATAGATCATTTACCCCTGAACTGGAAGATCCCCATTTCTTGTCCAACTGCTGAAACTAAATCTTGACTGTTTATTATACCTGATTGCTACACATTTCTTTCTTTTTTCTTTTTTTCTTCTTTTTTCAGTTACTAGAAGTCTATTGCAATTTTTAGGGCAGGTGCAGATAATGCAAGAATATTTCCTTGACTGAAAATGTCCTCTCAGATATTAATTATATAAAACATTACACTTCAAGTTAAGAATATTCTTCCAACAATATCTCCAATGGTGTACCACAGGTAATGTCTTCACCTGTGTTGAATGCTGCCCTAACCAAACAGACCTCCTGTCATGTCACTTCTCATAACACAGTATGTTGAGGAGAAATGGAGTAGGTTCTACTTATAAAAATCCACTTTGTCTATTTTACTGGTGTCAGGCGCTGGTGCTTCCATGCAAAGCCCTGAGCAAATATTATGAGTGGTTTTGCAGTTATTTTTAGTTGCCCCGTGCCGGTTTGTTTTCTGTATGGTGCACTTGTTCCGCAGAATAACTCTCAAGTTCTTTTCTGTAAATAATGTAAAAGTGACACGCTTTATCCGCTGTGGCTCGCTCCTCTCATGAATGTGGCCGTCTCTATTTAGAATGGAACATGAGAGCTATCAGGATAATGTGCAGGTCTGGAAAGTAAACCTGCATATTCTGGGAGCTTTCAAAAACCACAATCATGAAGACATTATGTAAAAGTGAACGGACTTTGTTTTAAAGTTATATGGACTTTTGTAAGGAAATCAGGTGTATGGTTTATTATTCATACATTAACATAATCCTAAAAATATAGGTTGGGTTTTTTGTGTATTGCTTTTCACTCTAATCCAGTAATTATATATTTATACAAACTTGAAACTGTGGTGCTCTATTTCCCAGCTAGGCAAACTCATGTGCAATCAAGACCAAAGTAGCTAAGCATCACTTAAAAGCCTGTTTTTCTATTTAGAACGAATGACCTAACACTTGTTTACACTTGCAGTCCATACTCACTAATAAAGTTATTATTTAGTAGTCATAATATTCTAGACATTAAATGTTTTTTGCAAGTGTATTAGCTAGTATAGTAATGTTTGTGTCAACCAGACCTGTGATGCAGACCTAACATAGAAGAGATTTTGAGCAATATCATTCTAAAAAATGAAAAAAATTAGTTTCTTGGTTGGTTTGCTAGTTTGCTAGCAAAATAACTTAAAATGTAATGGTAGTTTTAGATAGCATTTTCAGAAAATGTCAGTAAACAGCTAAAGGAATTAAGGAAAATAATTGTTGGTGTAAATCCAAAACATGGTCTGGATTCCCAAATGTGAGGAAGCCAAAGATTCTCCTACCCTAAGGGTTAGTAAAGGAACAAATGATTAGTTTTAGTTGGCTCTTAATCATTGTCACTGTTCAAGTAACTCAGGAAGTATGGAAATTTGTGATTGGTTGATTATTTATTTCTTGTAATGAAACCTCTTGGCGATGAATCTTACACGGTTGGAAAGCCAGGGATAAGTATGTGGGTTGCACCAGTGAAAGGTTTGCCATATCTTCTCTGCCAGTGCCAAACTTCCTTATTTTTGTACTTAGTTTATTTAATGTTTTGTTCAAACGTACTTAAGCCCTTTTTTATGGAGCATCTCGGGGCTGTTCTTCAAGGAAACTGCTGTACTTGGCTGTGTTATAGGGTATGTTGGCCTCTGCTGGGTTACCTGCCTGGTGACCTTATGTAAGAGAGTGCCAAGCTTAGCTCTAATTTAATTTTAAGTTCTGTATAATGTCTGGCAACTGTGCTGTTTTTTGCTTTGTTTTTTAATATTTTTTCAGGGGTTTTGTTGTTTGTATTTTTAAATAAAAAATATTTTTTCAACATATACTTGAGTGTGGCAACAGCTGAGGCACTGGCCAAACTCCACAAACATTTTGTTTGCTTGTTACCAAATTTGATTTCAGTTTAGTTGACGGGAACTGCCTTGGCAACTCACCTGAACTTCACAACACTGATTTATTAATATTTTTTTTATTAATCTCTGAAATACATCAGCAGTAATTGAGCTGTTTGTCCTAAGTCACTAATGGCTGGGTGCTGGCTCATCCTGAGTCATGAGGGAGTTCCTCTGCAGCAGCACTTCGGCCTCAAAAACATCCCGTTCCCTACAGCTGGCACATGAAATATTAGCTATCCTCCAGAATGTTCTGATTAGACAGAGCTTGCTTTCACAGTGGCTCCCATGGGTGCTACTGCGGAGAGAGTAAATACATAAGTGCGATGTGCTACGCTCCCAGAATTTTACTGACAACTTCATTCGGTTGGCCGGGACGAGCAGTGATTTATGCCGCTGCAACACTTTCTGACTAAATCAGGAAAAAACAAACATGAGAAAATATAAATGAGCACTTAGTTTATGGCTTGAATTGGAATTCCAGTTAAAAAAGGTGTTGTTTAACATAGTAATAGCACACAGAGCTGTTATGTGGTCATGTCAGCGCCACTGCACTGACCATAATGACAGAGGAGAGCTTCCACAACACCATTACAGCATTATGAGATGATACCAATGCACTACTGCCAAAGTCCAAAGTGCCGGCTCACTTCACTAGGATCTTTCCCAATTTGTCTTCTACCATTTTTCATATTTGACCCAAAACAGTCAAATTAAGCCTATGATAATAATAATAATTGTAAACTAATTGTATGCTTTGAGTTATGTAGGTGAAAGTATCAATTTGAGTGGCAGACTAAATCCCATTTTGAGAAACAGAATTTAAAAGTAGCACAGTTTGTGTAAGAAGTGGTTTGGCTCACAAATATCTTGATTAGGTTTAAAATAATGGTTTGGGATAAAAATAAGGACTGTGTTGGTGCTATGAGGCTCAGTGTGGGGACATTGTTTTTCCAGTCATATTTACTGAAATGACTAGTTGAAATGTTCAAAAATAAATAGAGCAGAATGCAAACGTTGGTCTCCACTGTCCAAACATATAGTTAAAAAAAAAGCTTATGAAAAAGTATTTAAATCAGTAAAGAATAAAACTGACTTGACTTTGAAAGAGGAGCTGGTGGAGTCTGAGGACGGTGAGACATTTGCATTTCTGTTTAAGCTCTTCTCCTGCAGCTCAGTCCCAGATTAAAAGTATGAATAGCTTGAATTGGTCACTGGTAGAACCAAATGTAGTACTGAACTGTATCTTTTTTCCCATCTTCACATCTCAAATGACTTGCCAACAGTCAGCATTTTGGAAAAGGCCAACCAACATCTATACTTCATAAAGAGGCTGAAATGGGCAGGGGTCAACAAGGACATCAAGAAGGACCAATCCCATAGCAGACAAACTGTTCACACCCCTCCCCACCGGCCGAAAGTGATAGCAGCCAGAAGCTAAAATGCAGCTTCCTTCCTGAGGCTGTAAGACATAAAAACTCTCCAGTTGCCTCCAGCACACTTTTATGTGTGGAGCTTTTACTGTAAAGGGAAATGGTATTACTTGTGAGGATAGCTTTATACTTAGTGTAACAGAGACAGATGTTTCATGTAAACACTCAGTGGGCTCTTGATCTCAGTCACAAAAGTCTTCATCTTTACTTTGTCTTTGTTATAACCTGTTAATGTGGACTTAATTACATCAGTGGTAACATCCAACTCATTTAATTCAAAGATCCAAATTACCTCAAATGCCATCCTTTAAGTTTTTTTGAAGCCTTGCTCTGGTGAGATCATTGCATGGTTTTATCCAACCCACTGCTAATTCCAGTCTTGTGCACTATTCTCCTTTCGCTCCATTAAACAGATTTGCTGGTGTGCTCCAGAATAAATGTTGAGAGGGAAGTCACGGCTGGTCATTGTGACTTAGACCAACACTAACAGAGGAAGGAGAGTATCAGCACACGGTGTAGGGGTTCATAATGTAGTTGTTCTTTTACCTCCTATCACATCTAAAATGGATGGTCAATATTTGCTCTTGCGATAATAGTTTTTGCTGGCTGAAAAAGATATCTTGAGAATTTGGAATTTTTTTTTTATCAGTTTCCATTATTGCTAATCCTATTAGCTCCTTTTCCCAAACACTTCCATTTTCCTTTCAGATTTGCGCTGAAGTTTTAGCAAAGGATTATTTGAGCATTGAGAACTCATACAAATTGTACATTTGCACACTTTAAAAACTCTCATACCCTCAGCTATTGCCACACTAAACCAACAGTAAATAAGGTTGTTCACTTTTCTCCTGTTGCTACAGTGTAAAATGTGTGTATAATGCAATGTAATGCAATGTTTATAATATGTGTTTGGAACAGTTATGTCTTGTCTGCTGAATGCAGTATTAATATGGGACATTCTCTTTTTAACTGTACAGAACTATGAAAATGATTATATATATATATATATATAAACAATAAACAAATAATAAATAATAAACACATAAACAGTACAACAACAACTTTTGTCTTACAGATACACAGACATCCTTTAAGCTGCAAACTGCCCCAACAGGTTTGTTAGTCTGTTAGCAAAATAATTCAAAATGTAATGATTGTACCATTGAGAGAGAAATAAAGATCCTATGTCCAGCCAAAGGAGGTCAGTAAAAAGGAAGTTAAAATGTAGTTTCAGTGGATTCTTAGATATCCATTGGAAGAAGCATTTACTCCTAAACTACAACATGCCCAGTTTGAGTTGCAGGATAAGCTGAAGGTATCTTAAAGGGATTTGAATTTGCTCATTACTCTGATATACTGTATATGGCAATATACATCTTCATTCATTCTATATACATGCTATATCTTCATATAGGTTGACACCATCGTGATTACCATCAAAACTTTAGAAGTTGCTGGAGTTTTATCCTGAGTATAGTATTCTGCCTGAAGACAATACATTCATTGGCTGCTATTAGATACACCAGTTCTAACCCTAACCCTAAATGTAGCGAATCAATGCATTTAGCCTGTTTTTTGTTAAACTATTGAAGTTCAAACTGAGTATTCAGAATGGGAAAAAGGTGATGGTGGCCAAACACTGATGATTTATCGGAAAATCTCGCACACAAATAAATGGCAGATCTGTATGTGAAACTGTATTGTTATTGCCAACAAGGCAGAGTAGAAAGGCCAAAATGGTTCAAAATGATTGAAATGCACAGTAACTTCATGGATGATCAAATGGCTCATACCATTCTGTTATGGTACTGAGACCTTGAAGCAGGCCCTCAGACAGGTCTAGTAGTAAGGCTTTAGAAGAAGTTATCAGATATGTGTATGGTTAAAAAGAAGGAAATGTAAACATGTAACAACAACAGCAAACAGACAACACAAATATAATTTATCTCAAAAGAAATATTGAGGTAAATGTATTGTTTGATCATAAAGAAAGTGAACAATGACCATTTGTGAAGTCTGTTTCCCAGCAGAATACTGGATCATCACTGAAGAACAGCCAGTTAGCATCATTTCTTTACAGTGCAATGGTCCTAAAATAACTTATTAAGCTCCATTCCTTAGCTCAGTTATTTTAATGATTTGGTTCTGTCAAAACCATGGTAACCCAGGTTTTCTCCAGTAGTAAAGTGAATGTCACAGAATGTCTTGTGTGAATGAATGTCAAAGTTATAAAGGAACCATGTGGTGAGTGGGAGGATGAACAGCTGAAAACTCTTAAAACAGAGGCAGGTCAGAGCGTGGGACTGATCTGGAACTAATGGAGATCTATACGCAACAACTGCTCCATGTGAAAATGTTAAGAGAACAATAAGAGCAAAAACATTCTATATGTCTCCAAAATCCTTTCTATGTAAGTAATTCCCCAGACCTTAAACAGACAATTTTATTCTTTTATTTGAGGAAAGTCTATCATCTTATTGTATACTGTCATAGGAATGGCATTTTGGGTGTATATTGTTCTGGAATAAATTAAAGGCATTAAGGTCACTTTGCACTTGTTGTGCATAGTGGGGTTAATCTGAATTCCCAATAGTGAATGAATGTGAATGAAAGTCAAAGGTTTTCTGTCTTCATGTTAGGCCTGACAACTCCACAACTCCAAAAATTATGAACACCAAATTTTCTTCTTCAAGAACTTGTCTAAAATATTGCATGATTGACTTATTACCTGCATACACATATGTTCACAGCAGTATTTTTACATTTACTACTTTAACTTTCAGTAATGGTAGTGCATTATCATTTGATATTAAATGCCTATACTATTTAACTTAAAGACCCAGAAACCATACAAATGCACTAATTCATGATGACTGCACACATTGTTAGTTCATAGTAATATTTATCTTCATATGTAACCTGTCATGGTGCTCATGGACACAATCGGTGCTTGTGACGTGCTGTATATTTTCATGTCAGTTTTAGATTCATTTGAGATTATGTGGGGTATATTTCAGTACAGTATATGTGTAGTAGGTGCGTGGGTCTCTCCCCTAGTGTCCCATCTTCACAGCGGGATGATCTGCTGGCTCTAATCCCTTTCATTAATCATGGCTCTAATTTGTTTTCACAGAGCGGCGATGACAGCTGAGTTTCTGTTACTGTGGCAGGCTCATGGTATGGAGTATGTGTGTACCTATGCATGTGTGGGACAGGTAGATATGGATATTAGTTCTGAATATTTGTACATGAAGTAGAATTTTGGTATGATTTCTCCATTACAGTGTCAGCCATGACTGCAGTGGAAGAAGCTAATTTAGTTCCTTTATTCCTGCTCCTGCTGCTATGCATAGAGTGGTAAAACTGAACCCTGATGGAAAAGAAGCACATACTTTTTCACATTTGACTTTTTTGCATTATAAAAACTGTACGTACGAATTATTTTCCAAAACCTGAAAGGCCACTTTTGCATTGGCTCCAAGACTGCATAAATGTAGACCAGGTAGGGCATCTGATCTAAAAATCTAAGCCAGACTAAAAATCTGAACCAGGGCCACCTATCAAAATATTTGCAGAGGGCCACTCACTAGAGATGACCAATTCTGCCTCACCATAAAAAAAAGTCCCATTCAGCTGCTTACTTTCTTTCAGACTTCTCCACACAAAATCATTGTCATTGGTCCATTATCATAGTTTTACTCTGGATGCCCTTCCGCAATCACATGGCACATAACATGGCTGAAATGTTTTCGTCCATTAATTTCAATGTTTTTCTCCTTAATGCCAGGTCCATCTTAAACAAAAATGTTTGTTATGGAGCAATTAATGTCTAGAAAATAACTCAATACAGAACAGCAGTGTGAAAATATACTGTAATAATTAAGACCTGGCTACAACCCCCACCGCTGCAGTATTGCTACGGGACAGCAGCTACAGAGATCACTCTGGTAGGAGAAGAGGTGAGAGACATGATGGCTTCTTAAAAAAGTTGGCTTATAGAGAGTCACTTTTCACCGCATGCCCTGTGGTAATTTGGGCAAATTGAGAAGAAAGCCAAGGGCCAATAAAAAAAAGTTAGACAGCTCTGCACTAGATGATTTTCTGTGGTGATCCCTGAAGGTAGCAGCCAAAAAAAAAAAAAAAAAAAAAATGCAAGCATCCATTATTTTCTGTTTTCTTATGGTGAAAAAAAAAAGCGTCAGCAGGCACAATGGCATTCATACACCAATGTGAAAACAAATGTTTCTACTTTTTATTAAGCTGTCCTACATTCAAATGTC
Organism: Bostrychus sinensis; assembly: GCA_020698575.1. Lineage (NCBI taxonomy): Eukaryota > Metazoa > Chordata > Actinopteri > Gobiiformes > Eleotridae > Bostrychus > Bostrychus sinensis. The sequence continues at coordinate 9,562,278 of CM036260.1, read as the reverse complement.
ACACTTATTCCCGTTTTTGAAAAATAAAAATAGTATTAGAAAACTTAACTTCTCTTAACTTTGATCAAAAAAAAATGTCATTGCATCAGTTAGATGTCCTTGCAGGTTCTCAGTCACCCAGGAAAGATCAGTAAAAAAAGTCAACTGATTCTGTTATTACTTGGTACATATTATTTTTACTGGTGGAAAAAAACTTCCATATCTTAGAAACCCCATGATAAATTCTTCAAAGAGCCATATCCCTCGCAGTGTAATTCTAACACTAAGAACAACACAGCACACAGTAATGATTTGATCCCCTCCAAAACAAAACAGAATGACTACTGCATGAAGTAACTGTGAAGAAAGTCTGATAAATCTAAAAAGACAGATCACATGACATTCCTCATAACTCCACAAAATCACTGTGCTCCGCGCAGTTCACATAATATTTACTGTTAAAGAGCACAATGACCACCCAGACAGACTGAGGAACTGGCCGACTGCACTACAACTACTTTTTTAAAACCACAATCAGTACTCATCCTTCCAACTAAAAGATGAATACTAGACCAACGTAAGTATTAAGTATGATAATTTACTGTTTGCTTTGACAGTGACATAGAGCTTACTGGCTTGTGATTTGCACATCATCACAGAGTTTTCCCACTTATTTGCCTTTTGCCATGTGATGAACTTCACCTCTGCATGCCAAACATCAGTGATGCTAGAGCAGAATGTCCCGGCAGGACTGTCCCGTAGAGCCAAATGGTTTTGTTGGTTAAGTAAAGTAAGTAGAGTTTATTGCACATTATGTTGGTTGTTTTTAGATTCTAGAATGTGTTGATGTCACACTCTATTTTCCTGTTATAAGCTATTTTCATAAGAAATATCCAAAAGGAAAAATCATAAATGTTTAACCTGATCATGTATAATAGTGACAAGGTCTGTAATCTCGCTCTGTACCACATCAAAAAATCTGCACATTAACACTCATTTTAACTGCCCCCATCTCAATTAAATACTAGGCCTATAGAATGTTATGACGTCATCTAAAACCCAGCAATTAGAAAACATGGTGAGGCTTTGCTCGACACCTGGCATTATTTATATTACTGTTTAACAAGAGAATTTAAGCCCATTTAGTATTGGTTAAAGGAGCATACTTTATTGTAGTGTATCATAGGTTCAGAACTTTCATGTATGTAGTAATAGTTTATTTAAGAGTTTATTTCGAGCATACAATAAATAAAATTATATGTACACATACACAATGTACACATGTATAAAAGAAAACATTTTCACATGTATGCCCGAAAAGAAGTGGGAAGAAGTATGTACAGTGGTATGAGTACTACTGGTGGTTTATTCTGCAGCTTCTTTGATTGATTTTCAAACTATTAGCTTATACTAAAATGTACTTACTGTAATTGTACTGCATTTGACAATACCACATAATTACTAACAATAGCTACATTTTTAAAACATTTTTAATCCACAAAATTGGGGATGACAGTGGCTCAGGAGCGGTCGTCCTGTAATCAGAGGGTTGGCGGTTCGAATTGCAGTCTCCCCAGTTTGTACTGCCATTATGTCCTTGGGCAAGACACTAAACCCATCTTGCCTCTAGGAATGTGTTGTGTGATTATTATTATTATTATTATTATTAATATTATAATTATTATTGCTATTATTATTGTTATCCTTACAATTATTATTAAAGGTGGGTTACGCTTTTTGCAAATTGCAATTCAATAGTTACAATAAGACTAGCACGCTTCTTCCCAAGCAGTCCACAGTTTGTCTGCTCTAGACAGAAAGGCAATAAATGTCGACTTTCTTCTTAAGTGTGAATAAAGTCTCTTAACCCAGTGCTTCCTCAGAGCAGATGTGTATCTATAACAGCTCAGTGCAGGGTTAGTTAGAGTCTCTATGACTGTTGTAATGAGCTAAAAGTCTATTTCGCCAGGACATGCAAATGCAAAAAGTATATTGTTAAAGTGAATATGCATCACTGAAACTATAAGCAATATGTCTTTTTGGTTTGTTTATATCAATATCAAACAACCCATGGCCTGCCACTGTAAAGTCACCAGACTACAGCTCATATGATGTGAGCCTGTTATTTTGAAGCGTCTACATGAGTATGCAAAAGATCATAACACAATGTCGTCTCCTGGGCTGGACTTATTTTACTATGTTTTCACTGAGAACTCTGCGCTCTACCAGTGCGTTTGATTATGTCTTCATCCATCATCGGGGAGCTCTTAAGTGCAGGGGCCGACCCTCCGTCCCACGGCGACACACTGTTAGGACTGCACTCTGCAGGTAATGTATGAGGCTGGGGAGCGTTTAAATAAGCCAGACTGTGATGGGAACAGAACCAAAGAAAACACTATCTCCCTAAAAGCTGCGGCCATAAATTAGTTAATATGGTGGTGGAGAAAGAGAGAATGGGACTGCGAACAAGGTCCTAATTTGTTAACATCAAAAAGCAAGAGGTCAAGGTCCAACAGGTAACATAAGATAATAATTAGCTTTTCATACGTGTGCTTAAAGTCACGTATGTTACACACACAGTAATTCATAAACATAATAAATAAGCCCCCAGCTCAATTATAAGCCTTACAAGTGCTGATTAGTGTAAAACCAGCTGAATCAAAAACTGCACTCAAACTGCACCAAATTGTTTGTTATTTTTCTCTGTGACGCCATTAGCAATTAATTCCAATCAATAGTAGCGTTTTGTTGATGTTCTTTCGTCTCTCTGTAGACCGGACAGAGGCCTGTCCAAAGTACACAAGGCTGAACCTGCGTCCTCGGGCACTTTTAATATCCTGCAGTGAAAGACCGTGAACCCATCGCCATGGATACGCATGTAACATACAAACAATGTATATTTACAGTACGTATCAGTTGCAATCTATAGCATGTCTTGGCATTACCTCTCAACCTACCGTCCTTCTACAGTTCTGAAGTGCATTGGCAATGGTCACATGGGCAGAGGTTCAACTTCAGTTTAATTGTAATTTTGTGAAATCCTTCTCTGTGAAGTCTCAACTTTGTTGTTCATGGGGTGCCTCCTTCTCTATCCAATACAGGCTTTGGATGTATTTTTTATGGATGTCCCAAAAAGCAAAACAAAACAAAAACAGCTGTTGGTCTGGACAATGGGTTAGGAAACAGCAAGAGGATAGAGCAGGAATTAGCTGTTAGGATGCTGCAAACAAGTAAAACAACTGGTGACTTTTATGAGCTGCAGAGAAGTTCCTGAACAGATCCTACAGGTCAGTTAACAATTAAAAGGTCTTCAACATGAGAGGATCGTTCATCTGGTAGGAGCTCGGAGTAGAGCCACTGCTCTTTTACATCGAGAGGAGCCAGCTCAGGTGACTCAGGCATCTGTTTCGGACCCCTCCTGGGGAGTTGTTCCTGGCATTGGTGATTTTATACATTCCTGAGCGCCAGAAGAGCTGGTGGAATTGTGAACATCTTTATATGATTGTTATTTTGAAAAATTGTAAAAATATGTAAAATTACATACCGTATTTTCCGGACTATAAGCCGCTACTTTTTTCCCACGCTTTGAACCATGCGGCTTATACAAAGATGCGGCTTTTCTATGGATTTTTCTTCAGCCGCCAGGGTAGCGCTAGCAGGACGGAGTACGGAATTACATTACTTTTAAATCCGGATGCTGTGCACGTCCAGTTTCCTGTTTGGTGCAATCTGAGTTGCGGAGGTTGATCTGAACGGAGTCTGCTGTTGAACAGCGTCGAACAAAATAGACAGGCTGCGTATCTGAGGCGCAGGGCAGAGCACGGCCTCCGCAGAGCTGTGGAGGCTGTGGAAACGCTCTCATTCACTAGAACGGCTGCGTATTTACTGCAGAGTGCATGGCGCAGTGCAGCAGACCGGAGTTGCATGCAGTGTGTATCCGGTAAATATCTAATTTCTCAACCTGGATATTGGCGGCTTATAGTCTGGTGCGGCTTATATATGTAAATTTATTTATTTTTTTAATCTTAGTGGGTGCGGCTTGTATTCAGGTGCGCTCTATAGTCCGGAAAATATGGTACATGTAATAGTAGCATTCTAAGACAGCATACTTCAATTAAGTCTGCAACATGGCAAACCATTTAAGAAGAGTCTTACACACTTACACAAGCAATATGTACTTGCACAGGTCATTTTATCTGAAAAATTATTATCAATGTTGTATTGTATTTATGCACTGCTAGAACAGTAACATTTTAGATTTAATTATAGCTTTACTACTACAATAATTTTCAAAACAGATGTTATTTAAATAAACTGACAGCTTATATTTCTGAATACTATAAAAGTCTTCGACAGACCATTTATTAGGCTGCACACTAAGAATAAAAATGTACACTGGTTGTTTTTCACTAGTTTCCTGTTTTAAGTATGTATATGTTTTATTATGGTCAAAATATTTGAGTAATGTAAAAATGTGGTCTCATTATTTTGTCTATTAAAAGATGGACAAACACAAGCTGAAAACTACCCTCTGACACTAACCACACAGGAAAATGGCTCCACATAGGCACACGTATGTATTCACAGGATTCTAAACTTATACATTTTATACGCCTGGGTATTTATTGCTGTACTCTTGAAGTGTGGCCACAGTGGAAAGACAAACAGAGGTGAAAGAGCTGCTTGTTTACTCGCCACTGTTTGAAACCCAGATAAGAAATAGGCATGGTCATGGAAAAATGTGTTAAGAGTCCAACTTCATCACACCACTAATTTCAAACTCAGTAGAGCCAGTATCTACTAATATAATAATCGTATTGACACAATCTTTTCACAGTTATGGGATATCAATAGTGACAGCACTTAGGAATTGCAGTTGGTTATTTTATACAATTTGTAAATAATTCAAGGCCAGATCTTGACATTATGACTTCTGTGTTTTCAGACTGTTTTGCTAATATCGTGATCAATAATATCAATGGCTTGCACATACACATTCATTCAAAACACTTTTTGACATATTTCTTTTTGCAGTGTTTCTTTTTTATTGCACTATTATATGCAACAACACTTTCTCTGACATTTGGGGGCATGTCCAGGATGAAACGCATTTTGTTTTATGCATAAAAAATCTTATTTCACTTGTATATTTGAAGTTTTATCTGTGCCAGTAAGCTTATGTTTGGTTTGTTTGACAGGACAGTTCAGTAATGATAGAAAATCATAGCAAGCATAGGGAGCAGGGAGAGACATGCAGCAAATAGTCAGAGTTTGAGCTCGAACCTACAATGCCAAGGCAGGCTATAGTTGCCTAGTATGTGCACCACAGCTCTACCAACTAAGCTATACTGCAGGACTGTTTGTTAGACTCTAAGCAAGTTAGTCACAGCTACAACTCTCTCCAGAACAATATGGCAGATGGCCCATACAAACTAATTACTTCTAACTGAATAATATTATTGTTAAGTACTTTTAGTTCAGTTCAGATTTTATGTGCTTCTTTCACCTCAAGAGTGTTATTTGACATTTGGCCAGAAATAAAGTATGTGCAAGAAATTAAAAGTTTGCAATCATGGTGTTCTTGCACCAATAATCAGGTAATTTAAAAAGGTCCTAACTGAACAACATCCAAATGCACTCCAGGTTTTTGTGCAGAAGGTGCATGAAAGAACTCCTAATCCTATATCGACTGGAGACACCGGCTTATAAAGTAGGCTTGAGCAGAGAAGAAAACGTTTGGCTGTTAGATTTATGGACAGAAAACCAGTCCGCTGTGACATGAACTTGAAGCTAAGAGTAAGCAAATTCACAATCTCTAATTACCAAATAGGGAGCCATAAACTTGCTGGGTTTTTAATAGGCTGTCGGCACTGCAGTTCACCATTGCTCTACAAGGATATAATGCTCACAGAAACCAACTTTTTGTGTCAGATTGCTTGTCTTCTACTAATTCTATTTTATGCATGTTAGCTTTATATTCATCTTCATATATTTTGATACACTGACCGGGTACTAGTGTCTACATGTATTCGTTCATGCGTGTGTGGCCTTGCAGTCAATGGCCCATTGCATTTTCCCTCGATAGCCGTCAAAGCGGGAAATGACCTTTAATATGCCCAAGCCGTGTCCCACAGTCCATATTAATGTTAATCTATCAGACTTGGAGGCTCCCCGGCCGTACAAAGCAGCCAATGTTCCCAGGGCCTTAGGGTGCAATCAGCAGTGTACGACCAACTAAGTCTTAATGCAAGGGTGGGAATTTAAGAAAGCACACACTCGGCGTGACGTCCTGTAGATTATTTTTTCGTTTTGTAATCACCAAAGCTTCATGACATGAGAAGAGATGATGGAGGACAGCAGATATTGGTGATAAAGGAGCGAAATGAAATGACTAGAAAAGACAGGTTGTAGATGTCTGATAATCCCATGACTTGTTAGGATGCACAAGTTAATAAGGCAAGACTGAGTGAAGACCAATACAATATGCAAGCCAGTCGTAAAATTCAGTGCAGGGCCAAACTCATCATTATCTCTGTTCAACCACTCTATGTAGACACATGAGAACCTCTGTCACTACAAAGGAGTCGCCTCATTTAATCTGTTTGCTTTATGTTGCTAATAACTGCACTAATTAGCCGCTCTGCCGCTCTACATTGCCCTGTTACTACTATGTAACAGGCGTCTAGGGGACACCTTACCTCCAATGCCTGTATGCATGTGTCAGTGTGATTGTGTGTTTGGTGGTGGTTGGTTATTATTAGGAATACTATCCTGAAAATCATTTGAAGGTTTGTTGTCTGCCATCTAAGTTGGACCTTAGTTTCCAAATTCTGCAAATACATGGAGTCCTTTTGTAACAAATTAATTCACTGTTAAGTAACTGTCATCAGTTTATTGGTAACTAAGCTAGAGCTAATGGAAATCTATACTTTTTTTGCCATCAGCAACATATTTTCTTTGCAACACTTGAAAGTTGCCCTTGTATTCCAAACTTACACCAAGTATTTCTGCGGCAAGGTAAATTAGGTTTTAGCCAAATTAAGCTGTACATTATGAGATGTAATTTAGTTGTTAAGAAATGCAAGCATGGTGCAGCATGAATGGAAGTCTCAAACTCCACCAGGGTTCAATTAAAAAAAATATTGATTAATATCAAAATGACTATGATTAATTTTAGGCCTTAATAGTTTCCCCTACTAACATACCTAAATGGAATTTAGGATTAAAGGTAAAGTAAGCATAATGAAAAATAATCTATAGCATGTCTGAACCCTTCTGAGTCTAACTAGCACAGACTATTTCCATTTCAAAAGTGTGTTCTGTGGTCTCCAGTGACCATTTGATTTGATTTAAGTAATCAATTTAGAAATGTGTATAATCTGACTTGTCCATCTCTAACTTGGCCCTGTTCTCAACGGTCCCCTGTCCTTTACTATTTAAATCTAGGAGTATTATAGAGTTTAGACAAAGTTTGTGGTCTGGGCTTTAGGCTTTGTGTTTGCTATTCTGATCCAGTGTCAAGGACCAATAGTAGACAATCTTGGCCAAAGACGTTGTGTAGTATGTTTACTACTAGTGGAAAAAGGTCATCAGAACCTTTGACAAGCCAGCTAAATTATTAAAGAATGACAATTTGGGCAGATGATATGATAAAGTGACAAAGACGTCACTTGGGTGGTCATTTGGTGGAATTAGTCCGTCCAAGAGTCCAAAGCTGAATTGGCAAACCATTGGGACCAAAATGGAGCAAAAGTCTTGGGCCATTTGGTTAATCTGCCTTTAGATCTGGCCGCTCAGTTGGAAAGTCAAGGCTAAGTGCAGGCAGGGAGCAGCAGTTTGTAGGAGTTTGTGGAACCAAACTGCTAATGTGTTTTTTATTTGTGGCAGCGAGATGTTATCAGAATGCATGAAATAAACAGTTTGGACTGTTAAGAAATCTGTGTTTGTCTCTACATGCGTTAAGACCACATGCAATGCTCCACTGCTCCATTTTTTCTGCTCTTAGTGGCCCACAAGTAAAGCCATTTGTTTGTTTGGTTTTTTAAATGGCAAGCTGCCTAAGTCAAGACATGATCCCCATCTATAGGGTTGTAATTGGTTGTTGATGAACTACATTTACATTATGGGCTAACTGATACTGAGGATAACAAGCGTCCACTACATAGGACATAGAGGTTAGCTTGCAGTAGTAGCAGTAGTAGTAGCATGAACTATCTTTTATCAGAACCAAATTATGGGCCCTTAGTCCAGTCTCTTGTCACCCTTATCTTTGTCTCATTTGTTTGTTTTGTTTTTTTGTTTTTTTTTGTTTTTGTTCTCTTCCAACAATGTGCAGGGAACTGCAGAGCACGCACAAAGCTCTTGGCCCAGCTCCAGTCCAACTTAGCCATATAAATGTAGGAGTTGTTAGACTAAAAACCACAACATCTGAAGTCTTAGCATGATTGAGAGAATTGTCATCATCTATTAATGTCTTTTGGACAAATAATGAAATGTTACTAACTTAATACTTACTACCCACTTGACAATAAATTTAATACTCCTGGTTTCTTATAACTTTTAAGAGACCTAAGCTTATAGCAAAAAAAAAAAAAAAAAAAAAAACTTACATCATTTACATATGAGAATAAACCATTGTGAGTCCTTAATATGGGAATCACCCTCTGGACACAGTTGGCATGTGTCAAATACCTTAGGATCCAATTGTGCATGGACAATAAAAAGCTATCAGTGTTTACAGGTTTCCATCTCTGTAACCAAGTGACTCAGCGATGATGTGACCCTAATGCAAAACAATATCATGCAAATCATGAAACAAATACTCTATAACTGCGGTGTTCTTATTTGTATTCCTGGGCATGGCCTGTAAGAAAAGCCCCTAAGTTTTCAGTTCAGAATGTACCTCCATAAATAAAACATGAAGATTTCTGGGTCTTTCCATTGAGCTCTGTGTCAGGGGATGGTGAAACAGGCAGTTTAAGGATGGAGTCATTCTACACCCTTGTTCTGAGATCTGGATGTACACATGTTATTTTAGCTGACTCACCAAAGCCATCCTGACACAAAGGATTTGGGCCAGTTCCAATCATACTGTTTTTGTTTGGCAGCCTTAACAACTACTCAAACAAAAAGCTTAAAAAAACAAACAAACAAACAAACAAAACAACTGCCTATTATACATTACTGAATTTAATAGTACACAAAACTAAAACATGTATCAGATTACTGTATGTATTACTCTACTAATTACATTTCCATTTTATTTTTCTGCTCACGCAATATTTGGTAAGATGGTGACATCTCATGGTGTCCTTGTCAGCCAGACCCATTAACCTTCTTGAGAAAGTGAAGTGGACCTAAATCCCCTCTGATTACAACCTTGTGCCACAGAGACCAGTTAACTCTAATAGAATAGTCTTTATGAATGTTTATTTTCTTCTGTTTTGTTATGGGTTATGTAAAAATTTGTTTGTTCAATTAAGTTTATTGTGGTGCTTCTTTTGCCTTTGTCGTCCCTAAAAATCCAAGTCTAATTAACTTCCAAAAACAATTATAATGGCTGGTTCTTGGCAGACTTATCTCTAGGCTCACGGTGAAGATGTTGAAAGTGTGTCAGTAGCAGTGAGCACTGTCGTTTCCATGACAAATTAAAATCTTCCACTAAGCACTGGAGGCCCTGCTTCTTTCCAATACTGACTCTTCTCCCTCCCTTCTAAATTACTACTTTTGAGTTAAACATATAGTTTATATACAAAGCTAGAAGTTTAATTGTATGTCCACCCTTTACTATTTTAAAACAACACTCTTTGATTCAAATTAAACAAGAGTAAAATAATACATGTATTGATCAACCCTGTATATTTACTGTCACCATATTATGAGCTGTTCACATACGACACAGTGATGGAGGAGGACTGATAAAAGGCTATTAGCTTCTGTGAAATAACTCCAGCCTGCGTCAGCATCCTCAAAAAGGGCAGGTTTGGGTGGGCCTTTTTAATAAAGCTGGATGTGATACCAGTCATTTGGAATGTGCACAGCAGTGTATTTAACAGTGGACATCATCTCCACAGCTGTTCCCCTAATGAGGTTTGCTCACATTGGTTTGTTGGTTAGTTGGCTGTTTGCTGGAAAAAAATAAGAAAGAAGTCTGGAAGGACTTTCAACTAGAAGATTTTGAGTCCTGATCTGGATGCTATATATTTACCATTTGGTGGTCCATACAATGCTTCTACTTTTCAAAAATAGTGGTAACAAGGTTGTGCTTTTTTTGCCACCCTGTCTTAGTCAGTTGTGCCTTCCTGTCAACCCAAGTAGCTTTTTTGGGGAACACTTTTCAAGCTAAATATTTTTTTTTCTAGGATATTTCCTCCTAAAGATTTCTCCAAATGTATTCTATTTTCATTCTTTTCAGAATGTAACTGAGTAAGGTACCACTGGTCATTCTTATCAACACAACACTTGGAGTGGCAGGGGCTCCTAGTCAAGACCAGTCTAAATACAGTAGAAGCCACAGATATCTTTTTCCATTTAAAATCCACCATAAACTTTAACAAGATGTAGTAGGTGAGTGAGGGGCCACACATATGTGCGTGTTAGTGATCTCGAGTGTATGTGGACCGAACAGCACCCTGGCGTTCTGGGGCGGGGGTCCAGTAACGGGTCAGTAGCCTATACAGACACCGCAGGGGCTATGTAACACACACCCTGCACAAAATAAGTCCACTGCTCGACTAACTAAGCCACTCTTTACCGCTAACCCCAACATGACCGCGACTGTTGCACCAAACCCATCAATGCAAGGTGATTGATAGCAACTGTATATTTAGTCCAGAATTTAATGATAAATAATGTTATAATCACACTATTCTGAGCGAATAGGACTGTTAAAGTTGTGGGTTAAGGCCACTACTGGACCGGCTCAAGTTTCCATCAGCTCACTGCTCCAAGGTTGAAACCCAAACACACGATTTGAGAAAAGGCACAAAAGCATGAAACACAATTACACAAGCACGAGCTACTATTTTATTACATTGCCAAAAACTAAAATCAAATTTAAAAATTGAGTTAGGGCTCTTCTATCAGTCCTGACAGTGATTGGTTTCATGTCAGAAGGGAGACTGAGGATGTGGTGGGCCGTATTTGACAGGTGTGAGATGATGGAAACTTTTGACAAATAGGAAAGTTTATATGGTGTTTTGCTACAATAGAGTGATTCCATATGGAGCCTATATCTGAGCAAGATATGGTTTACAGCACCAAGGTGGATTTAGGCTCAGACCCACCTCAGATCATATCAGAAGATCTCAGACTGCATTCATGACAGCACTGAGGCAAAGTTTTACAATCAGATGTAGGCTTATATCATTATAAACTAAGTTATTTACAGTTTGACATACATTAATTTAAACACATTGGCCTATTAGCTTCAGTTCCCCTTAATACAATTATCCCAACTTTTTATCCTGGCTTTTTTGGATCAGTGCTGACAATCAATGAGGATTAATACATGTGTGTATTACCAACAAGAAACAGTATTATTTGAAGCAGAAAAACAAACCAAAAAAAGTAACTTTTTGGTATGTGTTTGAAATCTCTGAGAAAAGACAAGGTGATTAATAACATTGTGTATTACCGTTTGTAGCCTGGAGAATCAACACCTTGCATTTATGGTTTACCTAAAGTGTATAAAAATGACATCCCCCTTTGGCCACTGTCTTAAAACCACTTGCTGGGAACACAGAACACCATTAAGAACTTTGTGGAGAAAATAAGAGATTTTAGAACCTAAAAAAAAAATGTCAACAAAAACATCTTGGCAATTATGTAAAATATATTTTTAGTTGTTGTGGGTCATTTTTATGAATTACAAAAAATATATACTGCTCATAGCACCTTTAATTTTAAGTTTACCAGTCTAAAGCTGTTGTCACAAAACAACAAACACACTTGTACATCCACACTCCTCTCACCCATCACCTACACCCGGCAGTGCTCCCTCCTCTCTGTTGTTCCCCTTGGCTCCGCTCCCTCTGGACTGTGATTGGATGCTCACTCGCGTGTTGGTGGTGCGTGTGTCGGCGTTGGAGCATGTGGCGGTGCGTGAGTTGTCATGACGTGGTTTGCACAGCTCAGTGCTCACATACTAAACTGTAGCTGCCACGTTATAAATCTGCAGCCAGTGCAGCGGGAAAGGTAAATAAGGAAGGTGGAGCATGGCTGACTGCAAATGGACTGAGGGGCTGTGTAAATGATGTTGTGTCTGGTGAAAAAGTGTAGCATTCTGTTGAAGTATTGTGCAGGTGAAAACTGGTTGAAGTAAACAGTTTTTATGAACACAACTCCAGAGTGATTCTTTATTTGCATTTTGTTTGTTTGCAAGTAAGCTTTTTTTGTATTTGAGGGAAATGGTTTATGCATCTAATAGCATTTAGTAACAAGAATCAGGAAAAAAAACAAACTCAACATGTCACAGAGGCTTTATTATTTTGGCAAGTCTAAAAACAGATGCTCCCATTACTGTTGGTAACACTGAATGGCTAAAATGGTTAAATAGTGGAGAGGTTGATACTTTTACTCATGTAATTTACTTGGATGTGTTATAGATATATTTTTGAAGATAATCGACTTTCTGAGTCTATTTTCTAAAACATATGATTATTTGAGTACATTTTAGGGATTTTTTTTTTTTTTACCAAAGTAACTTTTGTCATTTTTGTTAAAGTCAGTGGCAAGGTAGGTAGTTTGCTTTACAAAATATTGCATACAGTAATAGTAGTAGTAGTAGTTGTAGTAGTAGTTTCCATCTGTTAAAGTTGCTGTCTTTAAATTTTTGTATTTTAGTAACATTATTTTTAAAGTAACAGTAATTTTACCCAAGGACAGATTTGAGTACTTCTTCCACGTCTGCCCTGGATTCCTCTTTACTCAGTGATTCAATGCAAACAAACAAACAAACAAACAAAAGAAAAAATAAAACAAAACAAAAAAACTTTGTTTGATGTCAAGTCTTGTGAGAGCAAATTGGTGTAGTTTTTTTTTTTTTTTTAAATGAGGTGGCTTTGCTTTGGAAATTTTCCTGTGTTGTTCTGGAAAGAATTCCACTCTTACCTGCCTTGGCTTTTTTAAATGAGCTGAAATTATTGTTGACTGACGCAGAATAATTGAGCACATTATTGGCATGACGCCTAGAAGACGTTCAACATTCGCTAGCTCTTGCACTTACCACTGCGTCTGTGTTTACACTCAAAATATTACAAAATGAGGTTTGCCAATTAATAGCCATTTACATATTCCTGGCTGCCTCCCGATAAAGGTGGGGTCAAAGGGAGGAGAGGTTGGGCAGGAAATTAGTCGCCACACCACTTATTTGTGTAGCTTAAAAAAAAAACTAAAAAAAAAAAAACTCACAAGGTGCACTAATTAATTTTGAAATTAGCCAAAGGAGGCGCTGAAAGGAGTGAGGCGTAGTGTGCATAAGGTGGAGGAGGACCCAAATATGGCAGCTACTGTGTTGTCATAGTAAGGCTTACTGGTAAATGAGCTGTTTGGGTTTTGTGTTTGTTTACCTGAGGCTAGAGTAGTTACTGGAATAGTAGTGTGTCACCAGCTCCAGAGAACCAGATGATGTAAATTTGTTGTTTTAGAAAGAAATGGTAGAAGAAACACAGTAATTACCAAACTATATCAAATTCTGTGTTAATTTTTTAGTTTAGAAGAAATCAGTTATTTGAAATAAACATACACATGGCCCATATTTTGCTTGCTGTAAAAAACATAACCATTGGACAGTCAAGCTCTACAGTACCATATATGCCACTATATACCAAACTGCCAATTGGGAACATCAAGTGTTTAATTGTAATGCATTTGTCTCTGGATATGTAATCTAGATTAAGCAATTCACTGATACACCAATGTCTTGCTGGTAGAAAGCCATCATACCCAACAAGAACTCACAATAGCATAGGAAGGGGATCTTGCTATGAGGCAGGTGCTACACTGCCACTGTGTACCCTTCAATTTACTTCATCAATGCCCTAAACCAAACATCTGCAACCTATGGTTTTTGAGCCACATGTGGCTCTTTAGTCCTGCTCTTGCAGATCTTTGGGTCTCTGACATCTGGTTATATAGTCAATAAAGGAATGCGTAGATGACTTTGAAACAACCTGCATCAATTTAAAATAACACTTTCTCTGTTTTTGAGAATATGCTTTGAACTTATACTATAGCTGTTGGTAACCTAATGGCTGCACAGTGCACAAGCTGATTTACTGGATGTAACTCCAGTTCTCAGAATGTGCTTGGGTCCGGTGTTACACTGGGGTTTAGTGGCCGAAAAGAAGATCACAAGGCCGGCTCTAGGCTTTTGGTGGCCCTAAACAAGATTTTGTTTTGATTTTGTGGCTCACCAAATGACACATTCACATATATAGACAGTATATAATATAATAAAGATAAGAAATTAATTAATCACTAAATCTCTGACTTCAATAACTATTGGTCTGTTGTAGGAAATGATCCAATAAATAAATCATTTTGAAGAATAAATAGGAGTAAATAAAGGTATGCAAATGAATGAATAAATCACAAACAAAAACAAAAATGTCACCTTTATCATGCGCTTTTTTTCCCCCATCTCCAATTTTCTTTTTGTCCACTCTTCAGGACTGTTGAGGCACAATGAAGACAAAAGAACGAATAGTTTCTTCCATGCATGGCTGGAGTAAAACTTTTCCACAACTGACAAAGTGATTTTAAAACAACTATCAATTTCTGAGATCATAGTTTGGGTCAGAGTGTTCCATTTTGTTAACTCCATATTGTAAAATTTGATACAATTTACCATTAAGTTGTTTTAAGTGGTGGGAGAAACTTTCTGTCCTTAATTTACAAGTTCATGGGTTATCCCCAGAGAATGAGCATGCATGCAAACTAGTTCATACAACTCATGTGAACCCACAATGTTGTCATACACTCTATAGTCAATGTGAACCAAATGAAGAGAGGGGGGAGAACATGAAGTCATTGCCCAGTCCAGGTCTGAGTCCCATGGGAGGACGAGACAGCGACTGTGCGGCTCCACGGCTGACGAGCGCACGGTGACGGTGATGTTCCACAGTGGCAGTGGTCACCGGCCGCCACCAACTTCCACAAAGACAAACTGAGCACCGTGCACTGCCAAGAGAAGCAGCTCTGAAGGTGCTGACAACCGAAATGATAGTTTCCATTTGGGCTGGACTATTGTGAGGTGAGAATGCACTTTATTGGCAGAGGTACTGTTTAGGAATAGGCTAGAGTAAGTATTTCCAGTGTCAGAAGTAACAGAGAAGCTTTGAGAAGTTCTATGTGACAGGGGTTTGTCCCAAGGAGACCAATATTAAGGTCAATTATGTAACTACCTTATAGGAAATAGGACAGTTGGAGAATGTAAAGAGCTGTCATAAAATAACACACATAAAATAAAATAATCTAATTAAAGAGGCATATGTAGGGTTGTATAAGGTTTAGGTTGGCTGCCGTTTGAATATCAGTATGGGAAAACACATTTACACTACATTTGGATAAAGTAATATGTGGTTTTGTTTCACCTGCCATTTAGTGCACAAAAATGTAATAGAAATACAGAATGTTGTAAGTGTATTGGTAGCTACCCTTGAGAAGGATCTTGTAATCTTATCTTGTAATAAAGGATCTTGTAATAATAGCCAGGCCTTTCCACTTCCACAATAGCACTTTCAAATTAAGTGCCTCCTCAAGTGCAAGTTCCAACTGGATCCAGGTTTAAGTGTGTTTAGAGGAAAATTAATGTAGTCATTGCACCAAAACACTCACGTATGGAGTCATCTGCTCTCCTGAGGGGCCAGACCATCGCTCTGGGTCGACCACCTGGGAGACTGGCTGGTGAGTTCGAGCTCCTAGACCCCAACAACATGAGTCCATTCCCCCCTCTCCTCTGCCCAGACATGAGAGCATGAGAACAGGCCCCTAAAACCGGTCCATTTAGGTGACTGATAGCTGCGCGGATTTTCTTAAAACAGCCACCAATTATCAGCAATTAAGGCCCCTTGGACAATTACAACACCCTGGCCAAAGTGTGCGGGTGACGGAGTGTGTTCCCCAGGCAAATGACTACAACAACCAGAGAATGATGAAAAATAAATGTGGTCCTGAATGTTGACCATGGCAGGATGAAGTAATATGGGCTGGGCACTAATTTAGGATTAAGGTTTGAAACGGTTCATTGAGTCTGACTTTAATATTTATCATATATATAAACATTTGGTATAAAAACATGGACTGGAGTTAAGGTAGAAGTTGCTCAACATGTTCAAAGCTGTAACAAGCTTATGATGCTAATCATTCTCTGAAGGTGAGGTTTGACATGATAAAATGAGCTAGCTCTTTTTGTTACCTCACACAGCACAGCAAGAGTGGTGGGTTCACAAACTCACTGCAATATCTCTGCAACCAAACTGCTGCTGGTTCAACCAATGCTGTGGCAGTTCTCACAGTTATAGGCATGTTTTAGGTTTGACAACAGTTGTTTACTATTACACATATAATAAACAGCATGGCTTTACTCTGATTGGACAAAATACGTGGTTACTTACACTCATCCAATGAAGTATGTTCTTTGCAAACCCTCTCTATGGAACCAAAAGGCAGAGATCAATAACTGCTTTCATTTAAAGTGATATGCCTCATTTAGGATATGTTGTTAGTCTAACAACTAACCATACACCTTAACCCTAATATTGTATCTCAAATCCCTTCCATTCACAGCAATTTTTACACACAAGAAATCCATTTGGACCAATCAGAAATGTTTTTCAACAATGGGGCAAGGTTTTATGTCAATTGAGTGTTCAAATTGAGCTGATAGCGAGTACCAATACAAATACTTATAAAGAGATTACTTTTTACTGTTACACTACTATAGCTCATTCATCCCATACCATGTCATCTTTTTGTCGTTTATGCTATTCCGCGTTGTGAAGTTATTTTTACAACAGCGGTTTGAACACAACAAACCATGGCTAAACTTTGCTCAATATGGACATGCTGTACCTCATTTGAAAGCTTAGATTCTCCTCATTCGCTAAAATAATTTTAAAGACAGATTGAGCATCTAAACATAACCAGCGGAGATTCGCCAGGACCAACGGCAGCTAACACAATTAGCAACGGTATTTCTTACATTTTATCAGACTCAAACTGTTTAAGACTCTGTGCTGGTATAATTTTCGGGACAATTAGGACAACAGAAGGACAACAAAAGCACAATTGCTTAGGACTCACCTATGATTTGGGATGTCTGGTTGAGCAGAATGTAGAGTCAGCTTTGCTTTTATCTCTATACAGTTCTCTTCCACACGTTTCTCACTGCTCAGCTGAGAGGTGAATGTCACGTGACAGCGCTGTAAAGTAGTATAGGTCACTGGTATCAGCCCACTTTTATGAACATGAGCACGAGGACTTGCACATGGTATCCATACCGATACCTGATACTGATATTGGTGCATCCCTATTAAATAGCAAAACTATTTTGCGTCGATAAGCTCAATCAATGATTCTCTTGTTCTTTATCTATCTTGTCAAAGGGAATTAACCATGTGGTCAAAATCTTCAGTACTATTTGTGCTGGTCCCCAGCTTAGATAAATGGAGAGGCTGATGATTATCCTGTGTTGGCCTTTTAAAAGAAACGCAAAAGAAGGTAGGTACGTCATACAAATTGAAAAATCCTTAGATAAGTGACAGAGTAAACAGACTATTGACAAATCGTGATCTCAAAAAGCAAATAAATACAGTTATGTAATTATTCCTGAGTAAGGCTGGCATAACCTTTTCCTCTTCCTTCTAATCTCTTCCTCATCACTGTGCAGTGCCATGGGACGGGCTCGGTCCAGGACTCTGTGAGCTGGCACCGCTGGGTCCTGTTTGGATAAGAACCGCAGGTAAACACAGAGATGGAGCCCTCTCAGTATAAACTTTGATTAAACATTTATTTTAGTACACTTTGCTGCAGAAGGAAAGTCAAAGAGGAGTGGAGCTCGCTGGTGAGTAAGTCGTGATGGCAGTTATGGAGTTATGGAATGGTGAAGTGTAAATCCATATGGCCCTGGGGCACTGGCTGTTTTTGGATACTGTTTCGACTCTAATGCCACTTTGGGCAAAAACTACATTAGATCCAAATCAGTATATGAACCAGCGTGAAGTATGAAAACAGCTATTCATCATCATTTGCTCTATGTTGTCATTTAAGAGTGAGTAGTATACTAGTTTATAAAACTAAGCTTCCTTAAAAGCCTACAAAAATGTTCCAGTCAGAGAAAGAGGAAAATAAAAAGAGTGTGTTGTTTAATAACTTCGTGAGTTATTGAACTTGATAAACCTAACATTAACTATTGTAGATAAAATCAGTAAGAATTCATCTAATTTTCTAAAATTGAATATAGTACGATAAAATACTCAGGAACAAATCAAAAAGATAAATTATATGCAGCAATATTATAATATATAATTGTGTTAAATAGTGCATGTCACTGAATTACTAGATTACTTCTCTTCTTTTTTTTTTTTTTTGTAAGGTAAGCTATAACCTAAGCTAATAAAAGGAGACTGGCACTAATGTATTTCATATTGTTTCTTCTTTGTTCCTTGCAGCTTTTCCCTTCTGGTATTGCCACTGCAAATTGTCTGCATCCAAGTGTGCAGTGATTTGGCATAGGTTTTTACACCAGAGGCCCTTCCTGACCAACATAGTCACATCCATATGTGATAAAATAATATAATTACAATACACCTCAGAAACACATATAAATGCTTCATGAAATATTGCTGTTTTTTTGTGACATTTATACAGGTTTCTGATATGCACTGCTGTGTTATTTATATGCATATGAGTGAGACTGGGTTGTGACCCAACTCTCTCCATTTATCCGAGCTTGAAACTGGGACAAAGAGTACACCGGATTATGACCTCATATGGGTTGAATGTATATTGTTTATACTGTTTTTTTTTCTTTGTTTGTTTGTTTTTGGGAGTGTTTACAGATGTGTTTTGTTAACAGATACTAATCACCAACTTGTAGGTAAAAGGGCAGAGAAGAGTTTTCAGCAGTATTACTCTGTCCTCTTGAAATCAACTAACTTATATATAAAAAAATTAATTCATGAGACTCATGCTGCTAACTGCATATCATTTAAATTGGCGTTGGCAGCCCCTGTCATCATTCATAAAGTCTGTGTAAAATCCTGGAAACTGATCTGTGGATTAGATATGTGTGACGTATGCCGCCATTTTATCTGCTCCTTATCTGTATAACTGTGCTCCACTGAAGATTTCCAGTGTGGAGAACTCTCTCTTGGACTCTCTCCAGGTTTGTGGATGGCACATTTAAGCCAAGCTCCACCAGAGGGGGCACCACCTCCACTGGGACTCCCATACACAGCTCATTCCTGTTCTTCATCATTCAGTCCAGTACATAAGGGTCCCATGCTCATGACGCTATTATACTTTATACTTGGACATATTTATTCAATAATTTCTCCGTCTTTTTGTTCCTTTCATGCACCCGGGCCCCTCCCCAGCCCCCTTCCCGCTGCAGACCCTCATCCTGCAGCGGACCCCCAGCTTCAGACCTCTCTGTGGTGTGTGTTTCATCTAATTCTCTTTAATGAGGCCTATTTCACTGTCAGGAGTGTAATGATGCTAATTAATTCATCTGCCCACCTGGAGAAGACAAGTCTGTGGGCCAGAACCTACTTTCACCTATACAGTATCTGATAGAGGAGAGAAAATAAATAGCTTTTTAAAAGGGGCTATTATCATATTTGTCCAGAATGGAGAGTACATTGTGAGTGGAGAGAGATCAATAAATATCTGGAGGCAGTGCGGAGATCTGGTCCAGCTTCTGTTTGTGTTAAAAGGCTGATTGTACAAAGCTCACACATGGTAAGTTAAATAAATCATATGGGCCATGCATTTGTAATAATAGGAAATTGCTATACAGTGAAATGTGTGGGGGGTATGGCCTGTGATCATGTGAATATTTGGTATGTGTGCACAGTCTAGAATAGTTATTAAGTATTAATATTTAGAATCACAGAACCAACCCTAATATAATCATATTTGGTTAAGGTAAATCAACAAAGGGGTCCCTCGGTGGTACCATATAAACCTGAGCGCCCCAGGTTCGTTTTCCGGCTTGGTCCACTTTGCTCCCTGTCCTTCCCCTGTGTCTGCCCCTGATTTTTTTGTGAAATGCAAAAAAACAAACAAAAACAAAAAAACAAAAAACAAAGGTAAGAGCAGAATTCGCATGGATATACAAAGAGGCTATGTATGTACTTGCAACAGAATTGTATATGTTGTATTTTGTGTCAGATTCTGTGGTCATAAATAGGACCTCAAAATGTACTTTACCTCAACAGACTGGAGCAACTCCCAAAATCGTTAAGTGTACCAAAAAAGGTTACGGTTTGTAGTTCACTTAAGTAAGCCAAAGTATGAGAAGTCAACTGTAGCTCTTGACATCATGCATCATGAAATTCTCAACACAACAGGAAAAATTTATCTGTGTAAGTATGCAAGATTCATCACCCCCAGAGTCTGTCTCTCAAGGCCAAATTTATCTGGCTCACTAGATGGTTGACTTTAACCATTAATGAGTTGCCTCATCGTGTTGTGCAACAGTATGTTTTTGATTTAGAGTGTGTTTTTGTACATAAAATGGCAACATACTGTATATTAGTTTAAAAACATTGTTGAGTTTAGTTTTAATACATTTAAGAAATTCTACCTACTTTTAAACAGGTACTATACTGGCTAAACATAATAAAAGGTTGTTTGTTTTTTTGGCAACATTTTTTGAATGTGTTACTTTCATGCTTTTCTTTAATTCTTTCATACTGTACA
Source organism: Bostrychus sinensis (assembly GCA_020698575.1). Classification (NCBI taxonomy): domain Eukaryota; kingdom Metazoa; phylum Chordata; class Actinopteri; order Gobiiformes; family Eleotridae; genus Bostrychus; species Bostrychus sinensis. The sequence continues at coordinate 9,541,374 of CM036260.1, read as the reverse complement.
GACTAATCTCAGGCAATAATAATTAATTATTATTATTGTTATACTAAAACATAACTATTTTCTTAGCATTACATAACTTTTGGACAATAGACCTATGCCTTAAAATCAATAATATTTACACTAAAATAGCAAAACAAAATATCTTATAAATACACCGAACAACAGTTACTAATGTTGGTATGTAGAAAATCTAAATAGTTTTTACAGAGAAGTTTAGTTTTTTTCTTATTATATGTTTGCAAGCAACAAATAAATGCAATAGTAAAAAGGCTTTATTATGCAAAATCAACATTTTTGAGGTTACTACCACGTTATGTTGTTCCCTTGTAATTTTGCTTCATTCACGCATGTTGAAGTAATCCACTATTCTCTGGCATGGCCGTTCCGAAGCCTCAAAACGCTTGGTTGCAAAAACCTCCGCCTCTCCCATGAACCCCACCCACTCCAGGAAGCACTGACCAATCAAAAAGCCCTCTCATCCAGTCTGCTCTCATTAATTTATCCTAAAACTGTTATTCCTCACAGCTATTTTTCTTTTTGTAGTAAAATGGCATCATACAAACGGTTTCAGAAGTGAAGTGATCTTTATCTTTGATTATATGTCCAACACTCAGCACTCTCCTGCACTCTACTGCCCTCTGCTGGTCTCTTCATCTTCTTCTTTAAGGCACTAATAGGGTACTTATTAAAATGTTCTTTTTTAGTTCGATAATGTTTTTAAAGGTTGTAAAATGTAAAATGCTGTTCTAGAGGTGGCCAAGTTTGGTTCAAAAATATGAATAAAAGCATCATATAGCCCTTTCATTTATAATTGAACTGTGTTTGTTTTTTATAAAGTGGTGCAGATTTAAACACAGTAGTTAAAACATAGATAGCTACAAAGCATTTAACAATGGCATTTTTGTGCACTGTAATTCTATTTTGGGCTAAACAGAAATGACAAACATGGCTTTAAATGCTGAATGAAGCAGAGGAAAAATCCCTGTCACTCCTATTTTTTTCCCTGAACCTGAACACATCAAACAGCCGTCAATATGATGCAATGATGAATGAGTCAGACGTTGTTTATTTTTGGTAATCAGGCTGCAGCAGCTCTGAACATGACACTTCTAAATAAAAGTTTGATGAAATGCTTTCCTCCGTGACTGGATTTACAAGATTTATAAATGTCACACAAGAATGACATTATGGCATATGTAATACTCAATGCTTGTACATGATGGACTTTTTTTTTCTTTTTTAAGAATAAATAAAGGTAACTCAAGCAGAATGAAAGGGGAGGGGCTAAGAGTGGTCAGACCAATCACACGACACATTGTTCTTGTTTGCACAGACCGTAGCAATTTGTTTGAGTCTTGTGCTATTGAGGCGAGACATGCTGCAATCTCTGCATCTGTGGGTCCGGCCCATAAGAGGACTAGTGGTCTAAGTTTGTTGACTGTGTGTGTTTGGGTGGAGAGCCTTCATGTCAGACGTCTCCTACTGTAAACGCCGGGACAATTTTATGTGGTTCGATTCAAGGGAAGCGGAGAGACTAGGCAACCCCAGTCCAATATTATTTCTCCGATCTGATTTCCGCAGCCATCAGGCCTTATTTAGAACAAGTCCGGTTTCTTTTTATTGCCCCTTATTTGTTCTTGGGTAGTAGAAGGAGGGGACACAGTGGACTAAAAACTCCAAACCACTTGTCCGAGAGTTGATTTATCAACAAGAACAGCAATGAAAATTAGTTTTTGGAGTTCCTTTTCAGACTTTGCCTGTGTATAGTTGGGGCAGCTTTTCATACTGCAGTTATTTTTCTATTCTGTACAAAAAACTATTCTCTTGCCTTTTTGGATTGAGTTGTATTTCCAGTGGGCAGCATGCAAAAATACAGAATAAACAACAGGTGAATGAAATTAGGTATATATTCAATCAGTCTGAATTCAGGGGGGTGTACTAACAGCCACAAAACAAGCAAATCCTCTTTAAAAACATGCAACCAAAAAATCATGAAGCATGTCTCATTTCAGATCTACTGGTTTCTAGACACAATACCAAGGACCCATGCAAAGAAAGTGAATGGGTGTTAAAGCCCGGGGTAATTAAAGTAGAATAGATTTCCTGGATCACAGGAAAAGTTATAAAGTAATATATTGTTTGCTTAAAGTATGTCAGCAGCCATTGCTCAGAATTTTAAAGCTCTTCTGTGGTAAAACTGGCACTTACAACAAACATTATAATACTTACATGGAGCTTATCTATCGGTGGCAATATACCAAAAATAAACAGGGGGATGGAAGAGAGAAAAATGTTTGCTTGGACCCATACTTCTCTGGTGTCTACTTTGTTCTGTGATTGTTTGTCAGTGAATAAAAGCAATGTCAAATTTAAAGCTGGAGACAGAGAAGGTGGACAACATGGGGCAAAACTATGTGACATAATTGAACCCTATTTTTTCTTTACTATGTGGTACAAGGTCTACCCGCTGAGCCACAAAGGCACTCTAGCTAATGCATTATTCTAACCAAAAAAATTACAAAAGAAGAGGTCCTTTGTCCGAGCGTTAAGGCTTCATAGCTTAGCATATTCTCCACTAAACACTGATAAAAAGCTATTAGGATCTGAACATTTTCTCCAGCCTATTTAGTTTAGTTTAGTCTTTATTTTGAAGGGACAGTGAAGTGAGAAAATAAGCTCAAAGAGACAGAAATGCAGTGCACCAGATTATAGCTAAATAGCTAGCTTCCATCCATAGTCCCTCGGTACACAAGGAATAAGTTACCATGGTATTAATAAGTGCAAATATAAAGTACACATTCTCAGCAGTCCTGTATGTATCCTTCACATCAGTCCAAAACACAAATCCAATTACCTACAGTGCCTTATAACATTGCACATTCTTGACTGTCCTGAATGCATCCTAGATGATCCTGTTGACCATGCACACAAAATATTTAATGTCACAGTGCATCATTATTACACAAGTCAAAATGACAAAAAAAAAGGAGAGCAGTGCTTCATTGCATAGAAAACACAGTTCCAAGTCAAAAAAGAAACAGTACAGCATCTCATTGTCAGAGCTGACCAAGCCTCATTAAAAAGTACAGGTGTTAATGGGCTTTTTTTGATTATGCTGGATGTGTTGGCAGTCTATGTGAAGACCATTGGGATGTGCAAATGCAAATTTATAGGTAAATGTGGACACGTTTTCTATTTTTGTAGAAAAAAATACTCATTTGACAACAGTACCTAGTTCTACTCAGTTCAGTCACTGTAAAATGTTGCCTGTTGAAAGGCCAGGGTGGCACGGACTCTGTGGTTTTAGTGGCACACCGACTGCCCTTGATTGGCGCCTGGCTCATGGAACCATCCCGACGCCACAGTACACGCCTCGAGCATCGCCATAGCAACCGGCCTAAATGGATGAGAGACAATTTTTCCGACATTATGATTGGACCCGAAGGTTGACGGCTTGGGAAACACTGTTGACTTGAGAAAGAAAAACACTGTGATTGTCTGAAATGTTCACCTGAAGGGTATGTCGTGAGAAAAACGGTGGATGGAAAATGCTTAATGTATGGGTTTTGTGCAGCCACATAATGTCCACTATGTACTTATGACAACATCTTGGCCAATAGCCTTTAAGCTAACCAAGCTGCTTACATCATGCAACTGTCCATCACTCCCAAATGACTCTATTAGCAGTGGCCGGCGCTGAAAGACTGGTGACACTGACATCACTTCAATGGGATCCATGGAAGAAAACCTCAACTCCAGCGCTTGGGCCAGACATGTTTGTTGCTGCTTAAAGAGGACAGTGAGGAACAGAAGTGGAGCACGTCGACCTGTTTTTCCCCTGTGCGTCAGTCGCCGTGCAGCATCAGCAAAAAATACAAACATGACGGAATGCAGCATGTTGTGTAAAAGAGCAGAATTTCCATCCCAGTACAAACACAGACAGGTTGGAGACTAATGAGTCAATTACATGCACACACAAACAGTTGACACACAAAAAGCAACCGAATAAATCACTCACAAGTGCTTTTCAGAACACTGTTTAACTACTGTATTCAAGTTTGACAGGTTTCATGAGTTTTGTTCTCCAATAAGGTATGTATGTACAGTCTAAGGCCTTTAGAATCACCAAAAATGCATGCATTTATTACAGGGAATGGAGTGTTAGAGTACACATCTGTAACAATTGAAATGCCACCCAGTTAAAGGCACATTACCCAGTTCTACACATGCATTAGACAGTAATCTGTTATTTGCCTTTTCCAACCATTGTGTAGCTACCCTTAATGGTTTGGGACAGTAGTAGCTCTGTCAGTAGTGATGTTTGCCCACTAACCAACAAGTTGGCAGTTTGATCCCCATACTGTCGTTGTCTCCTTGCCTGCATGACACAGTGTGATTGTGTGCTTGGTGGTGGTCAAAGGAGCTGTAGGTGCAGATTGGCTTCTGTCTGTCTGTCCCAGCACAACTGTGGCTACAGAAGTAGCTTACCAAAACTGAGTGTGACTGAGAAGTGAATAAATATGCATCAAACTGTAAAGCAACTTTGATTGCCTAGAAAAGTGCTAACACTAATGCATTATTATTAGTATTAAAAATGTAAGACTAGATCAATTACACAACACAATACCAATAATACAAATAATTTGGCAAAAAACTGAACTTTGGAACTATACTCCAGAGAGCTGGTTTAATCTTAAGCTGCTGACTGATGCAAAATAACAATTATTTTCATCCTTGTAAAAAGACATTTTGCATCCTTGCAGTGTTTTCTCTTACTTTGTTAGGAGAAGTTATAGTATCTTTATTGTCCCACAAGGGGAAATCTGTTTTGGAGCCATATACTCCACATAAATCACATAAAACATGCAAATAACACTCAACACTTACCAGCAGAGATGGAAGTCACAACAACAAAGCCAAAGCGATGTGCAACTAAAAAAATACAGGACCTGATCCAGTGCAAATATGACAATTGTGCAAATGATTACAAGATGCTATGTGCAGTCAGGTGCTTCACAGCTGATGAAATAAAATACATTTGCATCCTCTTTGTCCTGCAACAGAAAGCTCTATGGCAAAGGGACACTTCCATTGGTTGAACAATCTGAGAAAAAAGAAAAACTGGAAAGTTAGTTATGCTGATGTTGGGGGTCTTGAACAACATAGCTTTAAGTATAATTTTTTATTATGACATAAAAGTTGTTTCATCAGTCATGCCACTCCTCAGTTGTGTAAAGTCATCTTCAATTCTATGCCTTCAATTCTATCTATAGCCAAGGTTCAGAAAATATGCTGCTCAATACAGCTGCAGCATCACAGTACACTTGCTATATCTTGAACCAATTGTCGGCATGTCAGAGTAGCTGCCACCAAACTCATTGTTTCAGATGGAGAAACTCCAACATAAACAGTTGCATTAGTGGTCTCTAGCATTTCCAAGATCCACCACAAAGTATGCCGCATGTCTGGGTTTGCCCCATATTTTGGCACCAAATGTAGAAAATCAAAGAAAAAAAAAGGTTAATTTAGCCCATTGTGTATCCCTGTATCATGGCGGCCTTCACTTCTGACTGTTGCCTGACAAAAATCTGGCCACTAGTCAGCAGCTTCCTGTAAGTGCTTTTGTTTGACCACCTCTGTAACCAGCATGTAAACTCTCCCAATACCCTCTATTAATGTCTCTATTATGGGTTCTGTCCATCTCACTTTTTCCCCTTTTTACTGGAAGTTTTATGGCAGCACTTAATCATTGCAGGATTGGACAACCTGTATTTTTGTGATCGCTCATAAATCTTCAGCTGACAATGGGAAGGGTGTGGTTAGAATTAATTTGACAACACTGACTTTTCTTGGATGTTAACATACAGATTTTTTTTTATTTCATGATTGGCCAAATGAGCCAGTGCTGGAAAATCATAATAATAATTAAAAACTTGGCGACTGTGATGTCATCAAAGTACAGAGATGTCAAAAATGAGCTTGTCTATGACAGAGTGCACATGTGTGGGTGTGTGAAGTAGCTCACCTCTGGACTCTCTGATCTACAAATGGAAGCGTTTACATTTTATCGCCTGCTTACTTTGACGACATGGTAATTTCGGTGGCCTAAGAAAATAACTGACCAATTGCTGATAATTGTTAAGATCGCAGCCAAGTTGGGTTAGGGGTCATAGGTCACACTGACAGGCTGCTAACCAGCTGTGGATGGGTCAAGAAGAATTAGACTGGAAGGATGGTCAACAATGCCAATAGTGGTGGAATATGTAATGCTGAAAAAACAAAATATTTCTACCCTATCCCATATAGCAACAATAGCAAAGCGGTAGCAGGCATTGAGCATCATGGTAAAAATGATTAGGTATGCTGGCTTTGAAGCCAATTCCCACTAAGTTAAGTAAATAATATAATAGAATTAAATTATTTGCAAATAAAACAATACATTTTCACAATAGAACATAAAGATAATATTGGGATTTCCTTTGTCATTGCACGATAGGGCAACATAACTTCCAATGTTAAACTGGTAAAGTGGCCGGTGTAAATCAGTCAGTAGAATATTTGCACATCGTGCAAAATTTACAGGCTTTAATAATAATAATAATAATAATAATAACTGTTTAATATTAGTCCAGGGGTCAGAAAAGGAAAAGTTATTTAGTTAGTTACTTCTTACCCTCACATTGCAATTATGGTCCAATTTTTGTTATATGAGTAAATTAATGCAAGCGAGTTACTTATGTGGGTACTACATGCTTTAGTAGCCCTTTGTGAGGTTATAACATAACCTATTTGGAAAGAAAGACATTAGCACAAGGTTATAAAATATAGAGAAAAACAATGGAGAAGAAAAAAAAAATATGTCCGACATTTTGACTAACTTGTGGTGTTGATGACATAATTATAATCAATGTACAGTAAGCCCAGTGAAAGTGCAAAGCACACTGACAATAATCTTGTCTTAGTATAGTAAGAACTATATAAACAATGGGAGCTTACCACACTTATAGTATCAAACTTTTGAGGTTTTCCACACTGAAAACGAATCTCTTATTATCAATTTGGGAGAGCTGTGGACTATAGAAACTGTGCATTTTCTCCATAGCTATTTGACTGTCACTCAACTCTGACCACCGTAGGCCCATAGTGAGCCGTGGAGTGCAATCAGTGCTTTGATTTTCCTCTGGTGGTGTGGTATAATCATACAACGCGGTCGCCTCCTCATCTCAGGCAGACGGCCTTTGACAGCTAAATACCCAGTTCTGTGTATTCCCATTAGCCTCTCTGTGATTGGCTCTTGCAGTGCGGTTAAACTGCTTAATGCCACATCATGTCTGCCTGCTGGGCTGGATGTCGCTGGCCTCTGTAGTGTGGTTGGCAGAGGCAGAAGCAACAAACAAACACGCCAAAAGTGTACCGGCTGCCATGCGACAATTTCTCAGCTTTCACAATTACCCATTTCCCTGTACAAGGGCCTACAACAAAAAATCCCTTGTAAGCTTAAAAGACAAAATAGATTCAATTACATTTCTACCATTAATCAGTCAATCTCAAAAATGTCTACAATCCACAACAAACCCTGCCATATTTGTGGGTGTGCCACTGTTTTTGGCACAGCTGTTCTCTCTATTCTGGCGTACATGGTGGGGGATTTAATTACACCAAATGCAGAAAAATCTAAGAAAATGGCTCAATTAGTCCATCTTGAATCCCTGTATTATTGTGGCTTCACTTCTTACTCTTGTCTGACAAGAATTTGGACAAGAGTCAGCAGCTTCCTGTAAGTGCTTTTGCTTGACCACTACTGTAACTAGCATGTCAACTCTCCCAATACCCTCTATTAATGTCTCTGTTATGGGTTTTGTCCATCTCACTTTTTTCCCTCCTTAACTTGGTGCCATGCAAAAATTTCTGAGAGAAAAATGTGACTTTTACTCAAGGAAATCTTCTAAAATAGTTGGTATTTTATTAGTTCTGTGAAAAAGTGTTGTCTTAGAATCAGAAGGTCCTAGATTCGAGGCAGTAGTATTAGTAGTAGTATACATATTTGTTTTACTAAAAAACCTTGAAATATTTTACATAATGAAGTCTGATGTGTGCTGAAATGTATAGAAATGTTAATAGTCTGTGTTTGTGTAATACCTTCAAAAAACTGCAATTGATTTACAAAAAAGTTGTGTGTCCAAGAAAATCATGAGCATAAGAGAAATTCCTGCATGAAAACAAACAGCTGCGGTTTTTCCACATTTCTGCACAAGGTTCAGTAGGACCTACTTACTGTGCATTGACAAACACAAATAAACTATTTAAGTAGAAATTAAGAATGCATCATATCTGCCTACACGAGCTCTGCTAAATCTCCATGCCTCGCCCCTCCACCCATGGTCGTGGTTGCCAGTCCAAGCCTCGGGGAGACAAACCAACACAGACAGGCCGCCTTTTGGCATTTACCATGAAGTCTGGGTTCCTTAAGGACTGGGTCGATCCCAGACGGTCGGCCCCAGTGGCTCCAGGGCTTCCAGGTTCATGTCAGGACCTCACCCAGATTCAACCATATTGGGACAACAGTCAAATAACTATAGTATACCACTCATGATGCCCGTCTACCCATGTGCCACAGATGTAGACGCCCGATAGAAGTTTAGTCTCGCTGGTTAGTCACGGCCTGACTCACCTTTCTGACAGGGAAACCATGAAGCGCCTTGACCACTGCTGCTGGCAAACATTCCCCTCATGAGGGATGCAAAGTCACGGCTTCTTACATGCAACCCTAACTACGTCTGGGAAAGCTTTAATTCAATGTATATCTTGTGTTTCGCCAAGAAAATCCATTAGCTGTTAGCATGGTGAATGAGTCACATCTCCAGTTGAGTGGCCAAAGCTGTGACAGTATCCATGGTTTGCTTATGAAACAGTATGTTACAAGAGCTAATGTTCACTGGAGTTAGCTGGACGTGTTGTAATATTTGGAGAGCTAGCAAGGAACAATAATGTGTGAGGTAGCAGCCGTTGACATGTTGTAGTTAACAATGCCAGCAGGGCTTAATGGGAGTGGATGGCAAAAGATGTGGAGGAACAATATTTAACGTATCCACTTCCCCACCTCTATTACTCACCACTCTTCAAAACCAGCCCCACCTGAAGGAAAGTTGGATGCGTCCAATAAACAGTCAGTTATAGTGATCTCTGTGGATAAAGTTAAAGGTCTCATTCATTCTGTTAGCACATTTCACTTCATTTCAGTCTATGAACACATCACACTGTAACACTTTGTTGTTATCCTATCCAGATGATAACAAAATAATAGTTACATTACACTAGAACATATTAGAAAATAGAAAATATTGATGTTGCAATTTCTTCCATGAGCAAGGGTGGAGTGGCTAATTGGGAGAGTTGGGAGAATTCCCAGTGGGCTGGTGGCCGATGTTCACTGAAGGTGGCTGCTCACTGGCTGCACAGGTTGTATTGTATAGTTGTGGTGTTCCGCTGCTTCTCTGTGATCTGTGAGCCATCTACCCCGTGCCCCTCAGAGCAGTGAGGCTGTCTGTCAGGGACACACTCATCTACTTCTGATTGGATGCTCTGCCACTTATCCCACCTTACTAGCTGTGTCATTGCTTACTTTTATGTAGTTCCTGTCTGTGAGAAGTAGGTGGGAGCAAAGTGCCCTGAGCGCTACATTTGGGTGAAGTGAACTGTAAACAGAGCACAACATGACAGACATCTATATAAAATACGAAACAGTATCACTTTAAACCAGGTGCTGGACACAAACGTGAAGCGGACTACAGATGGAATGGGACCTTGTAAGCTGCATTAGGGTGTCTAGCAGCAAAATGCATGTAAGTCTCTTTGCTAAGTGTGGCAACAATGTGGATAACAAGAAATCAGTAACATTCAAACAACAAATAATAAACATAATATTCTTCATAAAAGCGCTGCTTTCTGTCAGGTTAACAGTTTGATCAGTGGTTTAGAGGAGAGGCTTCATCTGTAAAAGCTGTAAACAGCAGCCAAGGGCCCTGGAGAGGACACAGGGCTGGTTACAGTCACAGACTTTGCAAGCTAAATGTGTCCTAAAGGTAAGACTGGCTATATCTTATTGTTGCTTCTCTCTGTGAGGATTTAAATTTTAAAAACACACACGATTCAGTATTTTAATAATCAGTAACACTGGCTTAGTGACTGTATTCTGTTTTTTACCTTAAATATTGTAGGCCTCTAATAATTATTGTGCAGTGTGATTTCCCATTTCTTGCTGCAGCCCTTTTCAGGAACAGAAGCACAGATGCATCACTTTAACTAAAGAAGTAACTGACTTTGTGTTTTTAAGTATAATCTGTCCATGTTACAATGCTTTCTGCTGCAGAGTGGGACAGGTCACTATTGTCATGCATCATACAGAAATGGCATTTAACCCCAAATATGTATCACACATTTTTACAGTAGGCAACTATAGTAAGGGCATACATTTTGCACCTTACTGGTCAGACATACTGTAGGATGTAGTGGAGTGAAGGCTAACAGTCCTTATGTGAACTCCACTAGCTTTACTAAAATGTTAAAACTGCTTCCATAAACGCTGGGGGAGATCGCTTGAGCCCACATCAATTTATAAGAATGATATTTTCATGCTTTGACTTTTTCCTCTGGAGGTAAGACTTACTGGTAGTGATGTTTTTGCAGCTTTGTTTGCTTAAGTTTAATGTTTCCCTTATTATCCCTGCCGCTTTCACATGCATTGTTCTTCTCACACAGGAACTCCATACTTGCTCATTTGTGGCTTTTTGACTTTTAATGTCAATATATCTTTTTGTCATCCAGTATGGAAAATCCTAGTACAATCTATCTTCTGCTAATATTAACTTAACATGAAGTGTATACATTATAAAAGGTTCCTCTGTAAGGTAGAAGACTGTTTAACTTGGTCACTCAGCAAATCCAATTTTAATCCATAATATTCTTAATGCTGAACATAAAAATGCCTGACACAGTGAATCATATGATGTATTATATAACCAAGTTGTTGCCACAGATTCTTACTCATTTCAGGGTCTGGAGATGATCCAAACTGACTCATGGCAATAGGTGGGTACAGTCTGAGAGCCAGTTAATTGTAGTGTTAACACTTGTAGAATGGACTGCACAGTGAGTTGAACCGAAGAACAACTATGATTCATTATCATAATTTCTCCTTACATAGACCAAATTCAGATAACCAATTTAGGTCAGTTGTCCTTCATTTATTGGTAATAAAATCCTTCATTTTGGTGTGGCATTGGTTCTTTGTTGGTCCAAAGGAGTTATGCATTATGTATATTATGGGCCGAAACTCAAATTCTCAAGGATAAGCCCTTCAGGTTTGACAATGTGTTTTGCTTTGGGATAATACTCATTAATCCATTTCCTGGAGCTAAATTATTATGGGTGAGGATGTAAGCACTTCCTCCAGCTCCGTCAGTTCAATACGAAGGTGTTCCTTGGCAAGTCCAGAGTCCGTCCAGTGTGACCAGTTCCCAGCGCACTGGGTAAGCCCATGCTGGAACCTCCTTCCGGTGGGACATGTCTGAAACATGCATCCATATCCATAATAGTGCATGAATGTAAACCTTGGCCTGTAGATGCCTGAATACATATTACACAAACGGTATATTTAAGTGTTCTAAGTGTAGTTGACTCCCAGAAGTGCATAGAAGTCATAATGATAATCCTGTGCACATTTAGTCAAAATGAAAACATCCCTGGCTCCTCTTTATGTGATAAGTACTCCTCCGTTAACACTCCTTTAATAAGCCTCTGGGTCAACATTAGCAGAAACCTTAGATGACAAAGTGAGTGCCTGGGACTGATGGAGGGAAAGCAGAAGAGAAGTGAAAAAACACTCGGGTTTGGTGTAAAAATCACTCGTCGATGTGACCCCAGAGGAGCAATGTGTGCATGATGGACTGCCACATGGCTTTGATATGAGTTAAAGCACAGCCGAACAGGACAGAAACAGAGAGGCAGACCCCACATTTGGAACCTCAGGTAAATAGCTTTTCCAGACCTGAACTATGCAGAGCCTTGGCTACAACAGCTGCTGGACGCATCAGGTCCGAGGATGCGTTTGATTCTGTTCTGTGAGGAGGTCCCTGAGGTGCACTCAAGAACACCCCCTGGTGTGCTAAGTTTCATCCAATCTTATATCATTCAATATGTCGCAGCAGTACCTTATCATTATGTCATTGTTTTCTTTTATTATTTTTATGACCTTTTCAAACATTTAAGTAAATTGGCTTTGTCTTCATTTAGCTTCTCTACAGACCTGCCAGTATAGCGCTGACATTATAGCATCTGTAGGGGAGTTCATACTGTATTTCATTTTGTTACAAAATAAACTATTAATTATATTTAAATTATAAATTATAAATGCACTCTGTATTATGACAGTATAGAATATAAAATGGTATGGTGCTATGTTAAATGTTTGGATTTAACTTATTTTCACATTATTTTTAAACACTATTTTTAAAACTAAATTTAAATTTACACATTTAAGTAAAGAGATGTTTTTTACTGACTAATGAATTTGTTAAGTTACTAATTCAAAGTGTTTAGTTATGAGTTAGTATATCCCAATGAAAAAAAAAGATGTTCTTTGATTCTTGAATTTTAGATTTTTTTTATAATAACAAAAATTGTCTTTGATACAAATCCTATTGTTGATGTCATTTACTTCAGTCTAACAGGGTTAGTGAATATGAAGACACATTTGATGAAAGTTGTGTTGTGGGTAGAGGTGAGGTGTGAGAGATTGATGTTTGGAGAAGCTGTTAGTAATACTCAGCTGACGGGTTGTATTTAAAGTAGACACCTTTTTCATGTTGGTTGATGATGATGATAGATATCTTGCCTGCATTAAGTCAGAGGTCAAATATATGATGAAAGCTTGTGTCCAGTGTGATAACTGTAAACGTTTATGGCCCTAACCAACCTCATGCGCTCTTTTTACTGTTAACATTTCTTGCCAGCTGAATTTTCATTTGACTTTACAACATAATATATGATGGTTTGAGATATTCCCAAAGCTCCTGTGGGACTGTGAAAAATGGCTTTGCTGAACTTTTGGCCCCATGAGCTCATTCCCTAAACATCTGTGACCATCGCAAATTTGCTTCAATTGAAATCGTCAAGTGTCATAGCATCTTCAAGAGCAATATTTATATTTTCCCCTCACTGCTGAAGAGATACTTTGAATTCTGCTGTCATGGCCCATTGATGAGAGCTTTCAGTCCATGTCAGTTGGTTGCTGGCACCGATCTGTGGGATTCTCTTCTGCAGATGAAATTGACCTCAGACAGGCAAACACAAAATACTTGGTGCTTGGTTTTAAATTCACACATTTTTTAATGTCATATTCACTCAGGCATTAATAATAGTAATTGTGGTTTCACGGTTTATGTTTTTTAAAAAGCCAACATTTTTTAAAATCTTTCTCTTTCAATGTCTGACTGTGGACTGGCTATTACTGATAGGCAGAGCATCAGGTCTTAGATGTGAACATCACATCAGCCTTGCCTCTATATTTTATGACCATTTAATTAATTCATTCATTCATTTTTTACTATTTTCCATGCAACATTTATGGCACATGTATTTTTAATCTAACCACAGAGGGTAGCAAGCCAGTTCACATCACTATCATCACCTAATGTTTTTTTGTCAATAAAATTCATGTTTCATGAGATTTGCAGACTACTACATTCTGTTCTTTCTTACAATGTACACAGTGTCCCAACTTTCTTTGGATAAGGTTTGTAATAAAAGTTAAAAATCCAGCCTTCCAAAAGTGTACTAAAGTTTTGTCATACATACTCATATTGGATTTGTAATTAAATTATTACAAGCTTCACATCCTGTTATGAAGTTGAAAGACAATGTTTTTCCTGCATGGTAAAACGTTGTCTATAAAAACACTGATTGAATTTGATGCAGGAGACAAGCAGTACTAAATTTCCAGGAAGAAACTATGTGTACTTTGACTGGCAAAATGGGGCTTTCACAATTTAAAATCTGCACTCTTTTCTTTCAAAATATCAAACATTTATCCAAAAAGAATATCCTGTAATGCTGCCTATTCTCATAATGTAATCATCATTTAGCTTCAGTATACTGCCAGTAAATCACATGTCCCTTTATTTGATATGAATCTGAATGTTGACGTCATGTAAAAACAAGTGAATTTTCTGGCCTCAGTCTCGGTGCTGAGGGCATGGCTTTAGGACGAGCATGTTTTATTGTTTGCTTTATGTGAATGAATCATGCAGAGCCCTGACAGCAGTTGCATCATTTCCCTCAGACATTCTGCATATTGAGTTACCTCTCACCTAATAAACCTGCCAGTTTGTTGCCACCAGACGACTATGGGCGGACAAGCTTAGCCCAATAATATGTGGTCCATTTGCCAAGCGGCGCTCTGGAATTGTGCATTTCAGATATCAAATGATCAGGTTGCACCATTGTCGGGAAACGGCAGTGAGATGTTGTGCCGTTTAAACAAACTTCATTTATAGATTTTGTTTAACGATATTGGCTTATTTTGACATTATAACTCAAAGTTCTTGGAGGAAATCTGATCTGAACCATGTTAATCCAATAGGTCTTTGGGCCAAGCCAATGAAGATGTCATGGCAGGTACAACTGACAAATAAAACTGTCACATGGCCTCAGTTTGACCATGCGTTTGGTTTTAAGAGGGTGACATCACACTGGTCAGGTGAAGGCTCAGGGCTACTGGGAGAGGGAAGGCCTGGCAAGTCATCCCAGAGCTCTCTCAAAGAATTAGGCTGGGGTCTGTGGATCACATTCAGATTTCCAATGGGCAGACCAGAACACAAGCCCTTTATGAATATGACAACAACAATGATAAATGCACCGTCCGGTTGAGTGCAGCCTACAGCCAGCCCAGTTTGGATGGGTCTTCCCCCATAAGGCCCTGCCAGGTCAAAGGTGTGACATGTTTAGATGCCTGGACGCCTCCCTGGGGATGTTTTCGGGCATGTTCCACCAGAGGGAACCACCAGGATTGACCTAGGAAACACTGGCGAACAATATCTCTTAGCTGGCTCCATGTTGTTCCTTTGAGCTTTTAGGGCCTGTTTGCACTACAAGGCCAGGAAAACACAACAGTCCTGCCGCCTCTGATTAGCATTTACGCAAAATGCTGAGGTGTGAAGAAACACAATATTTGTGAATAAGTTGTACATTTGTCTCTCCACTGTGAGACCACCTCTTCCAGTATTTTCAAAAGGGTGGAAACCCCGTCGGCTTGTAAACGCAAGGACAAAATGCATCAAATTTTTGCGGATTCAGCAAAACGCGTTGTTGTCTAAACGGCCCTTTATTCCCAGAAGGGGCCAGTTTAAATGAAATGTCAACTACAGCAATCAACTTTTTTATTACAACTGAAAGGCTCTAATCCATGCCATAAACAACACACATAACTCTCAATGATCATTGAAGTTCTACACTTAACAGTGTGTATTTTCCAACTCTGACTTCAGGTCCTGATAAGTACACTTGAAGTGAGTTGATGCTGTATAGAGAATACCATTTCCAACATGTCAACTAAAATGGGTGAAGTGTTGGTACGCCTTTTAGCCCCATTGACATTACTGACAAAGTATTGAATTGAGGGATCTGATCATCGTTCATAGTTGGTGACAATTGGCTTGTCTTCACTTTTTGCTGACTCACAAAACACCATGCCAACTTCTCTCAGCTATGGTGAATATACACATCATAATTAGAGCTGCATAGACCTGTAAGACAAAGTGCCAAATCAGCATACTCAAGACAACATGGGTACATTTTTATTGGCATATGAATGACCAGAATGTGATAGTGTGACTGGCTCCATAAGTCTGCCCGTGCAGACGACAAACTGTGCAAACACTGTTGCGTGCCAGCACCCTGGTATAGCAGCAAAGGCATCTGTAGACTTTGGACAGTCTTTGATAACAATCTGAAATATATGCCGTCTTCCATGTGCAAAATAAGGTACCCGCAGCGGACTCAGCTTACTGGCGAGTTTTACGAGCGATGGTGAGCTTAGTTTTTTTTCTCAAGTTGCGTGAAATGAAATCTATGGGAATACAAGCACATCTGTCTTTGAATTATTAGGCAAATATTATGAAATAAAACAGTTTTTGCACTGTCAAACATGGTATGTCAAGGAGGCTCTGGTTGAGATGGGTGTCGGTGTGTAAAACTCAATGTAGACTTGACGGTGCTGACTACAAATGTACAGTTCTTGATTAGAAGTTGCTTAGATTGGCGAGCACTGGCGTTCTCTGATCACAGTAAGAAGTGTTATGCCAACGTTTTGATTATGCCATATCTCAACAATGAATAACTCTGTACTATTCTCTCGACTAGAATCTAAAGTTGATCACTGCAAAGGGATAGCGATACCTGTTTCTGAAAGGCGACTGAAAATGTTTTAGTCTGCGTCTCCTTGTGTTTACAGAAAATGTAAATCTATATTCCCGAGGAGAAAAGACAGGAGGCAAGGGGGTCACATGTAAATCAATATTTCCAGTAAAATCACACTCAGCTTTTTTACAACCACAAACTTTGCTGCTACTGAGAACAGGACATTGGCTCAGTAGATGACTACAGTCATAAAGCAATGCTATAGTGACAACATTTTAATTGAATTAATCAGATAGGCTAGTTTGACATATGGTTTAAAAGCATTGGGTTTTTGATTTGTATATACAGTATCTAAAGTTTGAAAAAGTACATAAAACTTATATATTGCCTGTTTAAGATTTTATCAAGCAACTGGCTATACTAGGTCATACCAGGGTAGTAAATTTATTGCCTCATTTTTGAAATCTTCCTCTGTTATTATGCTTTGGGTTTTCACTATTATTGAACTTTGCCGTCTCCTTGAACTATGTGGTTTAATTGTCTAAAGCATGAAGCATCCAAATAATTCTGAACATCCATCTATTAAGGGTTAAGGTTGTATGGTGGCAGAGTGGTTAGTGAATCTAAATTGCCCCTACTGAATGAATGTAAAAAAGAATGGTTGTCAGTAAGTGTGTTAGTCATTGCCCCATGGTCATTGCCCATTGTTCAGAGTGTATCCTGTCTTAGGTCAATAGTTGCTGGGATAGTGTCCAGCCACGTCTTATTGGAATAAGCAAAAAATAAATGAATTGATTAATAAATTGGGTTTTCAGGAGGTAGTTAAGGTCAAATCTGAAATATTCATCATCAAAAAGGTTTAAAATTGCAGTTAAAAATCTTCTAAAGCAAACAAAAATCAAACAAATTGTAGTAATTAAATGTAATAGATCTGTAGACCTAAAGTCATCTCTATGGACTCCTTTGCAAACAACAAACAACGACTTTACATTTAGAAAAGAGGCAGCTCTCCATCATTCCAATCTTAATTCCAACCTTCTCTACTTTCGTTCAGCTTTCCGACCTGTGTTTGTAAAAGATATGTTACAAACAAACAGACGGGACCACAAGTTCTCAAGGAGGTCAAATTGGCCATGCAACCAACGCATTAAAGTAGTTCCACGGACGCCCAGGCACACGTCGACTAGAAATGGGAGTAAACACTTTCCACCACAGATGTTTATGAAGAGTGGAGATTCTCTGAAGGACACCTACACAAGCCCACTGTTCAGGCCGGCCATTAAACACCAGGGAAATGTTGGCTTGCACTCACCAAATATTTGTGCAATGGGCTTTACCTACCACTAAGCTCTTAAAATATGTAGTAATTGATACTTACGCACTGGAGGCCGAGAAATGTCTTTGATATAAAAGAAGCTCATTAAACAACAATTAGGATTTCTGGTCAGTGAGTAAATATGGTTGTAGACAGCTAATACATCCTGGTCACTTTAATAGGAAAAGTATTAAAGTTTATCAGAACTTGGTTAGTTTAAATATATACAGCAAACATGAGGTTTCGATAACTCTTTAATCCAACCTCCACGAACTGGTGTTAATGGGGTTCTGGTAATGCTACTGACGTAAAAGCCAGGGTTTCTAATAATTCTTGTGCATAAATTCTAAATTCATACAAATTCATGAAATTGATTTAGTTTTTACTACATACATAACTACAGTACAAATTTACCACCTTAGTACTTTGCTGGAGGGAGACAGTTCAGGATGATAATTTCAAAAACTAAGAAAATGTTTTATAATGTTTAGTTTTACTATGTATTTATAGGCATTATTAAAAGCACACTAGAAGATAACAAAACAATGAAGCAAACTACCAAAAAAGATATCAAATGTAACTGTGTAAACATTCCAGTATTGGAGTAACAGACAGGGGCAAGCTTCATGGCAGAGCAGTTTGGGGTCCTGCCTTCAGTCCATGGCTGGCCACTAACAATCTCCCCAAGTGGAGTCTGTATGTCCTCTGTGTGTCTCCCATCATCAAAAACAGTGAATTAATGCAAGTGAAAGTTAATGGTTGTCTGTCGGTGCATGTCTTCAAATGTCAGTCCAGCGACTGACTGTCCAAAGTGTATCCTGCTCCAGCCACTTGCAACCCTAAAATACATAAAATTATATATTTCCCATGTAAAAAAAAAAAAAAGTTGTACCGTGCATTTGTGTTTTTGTCTAATGAAGATGTCACATGTTAGAAATGTATACTTTTCACATAAAAAAGAAAATTGTGTGTCGTAGAAGCTTATGAACAAAATACTGAACATATTTCAGTCAAAAGCGGTGTGTATTTAGGGCATTAAATACACACAGCTTTTAACTATGACAAGAAAATATCTAATTAATAAAGCATTCAACAAGAGTGCAGACTGGCACTTTTTTTTTAGGTATGTTGCAAATAGACTAATAAACAAACCAACAAGAAACCAATGCTGGGAACAAAAATTATCCCCTTGGTGAATGTAATAAATGCATTGATCATGTGTATCCTTTTCTTTGGCTAATCACAGGTTTTATAATGAACAAATTGGAAACAAAATGTCAGTATCTAATAAACTGCTAATTAAAATGCAATAATCTCCCTCATTAGAAAATCCTGTTTGTGAAACCAAGCAGATGTTGGAGTCAGTGACTAATATGAGACTAAAGGCTTAAGATATTGGGAAAGGATGATTGTGGACATTAAGATTCCCAGGAGCATTGAAAGGAAATATTCCAGCTTTTCTTTTTTTGTGACGTGGATAGTGCAGTCATCTAGAACCATGACGCAAACACACAAAAACCTCAAATCGGGTCCATTGAGGAGCATTTTCAGGAATTTTAGTTGTGAAAATATGATGGAATTATTTGTAGTGCTGATGAGTTTACATGCAAGCCCTTGTGTTTACTTCGACATGATTTCCCTTGTGCTCTTGGCCAACCACTGGGACAAATTACATCTGACGGATCGAGGAACACTGCTTTCCTATGTTTCTGAGCTGTCTCCACAAAACAGAGGTACTCAAAATCTGTACTCAAGCAGAATATTGTAACATAATTCTTCAAAAAATATTACTCAGGTAGATGTAAAAAGTAGTCAACAAAATCATTACTTGTAGTATTATGTGTAAAGTTTACTTAAGCTGAAAGTAAAAATATGCTATGACACAAAAACAAAAGTGGAGGAAGTACTCTGTATATATAAACTAGCGCTTTTATCATTAATCATCATTAATCATGATTAATCACAATGTATAACTTATAGATTTTCCATGACAATATACAGCGTTTGAATAAAAAAAAAGTCCAGAGAGGTTGAGGAGTGTGTTTTTACTTAGATAAAAAAAATCTCAGAAATAACTTCTGAATATTGTGAGAGAGCCTTTAAAAAGTCTGTGTATTAACTGGCCAACCGTTTTGAGGCAACGGTGTCTGCTGAACTGTGCTCTGCATTAAATCTACTGCAGACTCATACGCCTCTCCTCAGCACCTCTCAGCGCCCCGGACAGGGGCGGGGCACGGTCACCTGTCCGCAGTGAGGTTGCCATGCTGAGTCGAGAACTGACGCTTTGTGGGGAAAAAAAAAACACCGCAAATGAACGGTTTGTAGGAGTTCGCGGCTTGTGGCTCCATAAGTTCAGGGATGGCCATGGATTGCCCCCCGCTCTCACCGCGGGTCCAGGACGCACAGAAAGCACAGCTCCCAGGAACGCGCACGGACAGAGGCAGTGAAAGGAAGCAATGTAAAAAGCACACGCAACATTTATTAGTAAAAAGTTTTACACGAGACTTGTGAGGGGAGGGAGAGTAGAGGGCTGTAGTGCACCGTCCAAAGCAATGGACTTGTCCTGAAGTCGAACCACAAGCAAACGTATGTGAGACAGGTGCTCTCTCTTCTCTTGACGCGCGGGTCGTTCACCGTGAAAGCAAGTCAATGCTGTGATATACGCACATTTCCGAGATGGTCATGCGCCCCCGACACGGCTTCATGCATTCCAAAGTGCTTTGAGAAGCGCTGGTGTACAGCAAAACAGATCATGTGATTAATTTGCATTAATAAATTTTAACGTGGAAATTTTTTTCTTATTAATCGCATGCGTTAACGCGTTAACGTTGACAGCCCTAATATAAATGTATGTGTTTACTTTAAAATGGTATTACTCAAGTAGAAGTACTCAAAATCATTTCCTGAGTTACAGTATAAAGTATACAGTATACAGTACAATTAAAGTATTCAGAAGAACTTCAGAAAAAGTAAACTGCTATTAGTACTTATAGTGCTATTACTTCTACTGCTACCGTTATTACAATTACTATTATTATACTACTATTACTTGTACTACTGCAACACATTTTGCCCAAAAGGTAAAAAATACTTACTAATTTAGAGATTACACAATTTTTTTAAGTATACATTTTTTTCCTATAAAATTTACTTAAAAGTATGTTTTAATATATGTACATATGTATATATGTAAAGATTGTCTTTCATACTCTGAACTTAGGTACATTTCTTGCGTTATAGTATCTAGATACTTTCCACTTCTGAGAGAGTAAGACGGCATAAAAAACAAGATTACTGGCTCCAAACCAGGGTTGTCCAACAGGCCTGTCCTACACATTGAAGTGGTCAGCAGTGACAGCTGTACCATCCTGGATTTTCCAATCTATTTGAGTTAAAGAGGGCTCACAGGGGGTGTAAGTCTGTTCCAGGAGCTAAAAGAGCCAAAGAGCAGAGTTATCAGCACTGAAAGACTCATCCATCTTCTGGCCACTCTGGTGACGAAAAGCAAACAAGCAGAACAAGACGCCCATACAGCATCCAGCGTTCACACTCCTGACCAAACACACGTTAAGGAGATAACAAGACACTTAAGAGGCCGAGGAGGGCTGGGACCGACCCAACGGGCTCCAAACATAAACACAACTTGCAGGGGAGTCAAAACAACCATCACACTAGTTTACTGACCAGCTTTGGTAATAGAAGATGTCATATTTTGATTTTGGCAAAGATAAGCACTTTATTACCAGAGAGTTTGGTTGTAAAAAAGAGTGGGTAGGAAAACTTGTTTAGTAAAGGGGAATAATACTATATGGACATATGTTGTGCCAATATTTAGTACCACATGTTATGTAGAATCTTGATAACCTGTCATAATAACACATGAAAAAACAAAACAATTCTTGGTAATTATTATAAATATTTATACCAGTGAAACACCTTACAAGAAATCAGACACAATCATCTAAGAAAACCTATAGGTTGCTTTGTACTGTGATTAACAGTCTATTATCCACGCCACAATTTACTCCATCTCAGGCCCATAGTAGACGAGATAAGCTCCTGCCAATAAGCAGAAAAAAAAACAATCATCAAATGCATGGCCAATGAAAGTAAATGAGTGTGAGTGGCCAGGTGAAGTTGCCTGGAAAATCCAGACTGATATGTCTCTGTATTATTCTACAGAGAAATATCAGTCTGGTCACCACGCCGTCCGCAGTGGTTGGATTCAAATCCCAACCGTACCGTGCATTTTGATTCGCTTATTTAAGTCACATGTTCTTCGCGAGCAGCTTCCGCAACAACAACAATCAAGATGGCGCACTGAGGGGCCGAGTTTGTTTCATTCAGCGGTAAATTCCATTTTAAATGACCAAAAACATATCGAGTCATTAAAATCACAGCAGCTTGCAGCACTAGAAGCCTTTATATATATATAAAAAAAAGGTTGCTTTGTTGCTATCTTGTCGCTTTTTTATTGGCTAACTCTGCTGTCCGCTTACTGGGGTTTCTAGGGCTCCACGCTAGAAATCGAATTGATTCTATGGCGACCAGACTCATCCGCTGGTACAGAGGTGAGTCTGGAATTTCCAGGCAACAGGTGAAGCTCAGATGTTAATACACAATGAATTAATTGATAACCTAATTGGAAGTGCCATTGCACTGCATGAAACTGAAATTCTTAAATTCAAGTGAAGTTGTGTCAAGTTTACATAAATGTTCCTTTTCACAAATCAATTAAGTTTTTAGCATAATATTTATTTTCAGGATTTTTACTACATTCTCTCACCTCTTTCAGCTCACTGACCACTGGGGGGGCACACTGACTTTTACAGGCCATGCAAGTGTGTAAGCAGCAGGAATAAGAGCTGTTACAATAATATATATTGCAAGCATTGGGTTATTTTTATGATTTATTAAAATATATAATTTGTATATTAAAATCTGTTTCTTTATCTGAAACTTCACTAGCTTAGTCATCCTATTTCATTACCAATACCATTTACCAATTAGTCTGTAACCTGAAGATTTGAGTTTGATTTGAGGGTAATGAAACAAAAGCTTGTGAATTAAACTGGACAGACATTGAACAATCAGAAAACCACAGGAACAATACATGCAAAACAGGAAGAACTAAAACATAACAAAGAAATAAACAATTACATAAAGCAAGGCTATTTTACCTAAATATGATTGGGTGGTAGAAAATATACTGCATAGACATTTGTAATTGATAAATGGTTTAAATTTTGTGAAATGAACAGCTGCAGACCTATCAATTAATAGGATATTTAAAAGACTTAATGAAAAATCTTCTATTTTAAATAATGTTTGGATGATGGCCACTTGCCAGTCCATTTTTTTGGCATTTATGAGTATTTTGTGTGGTTGAATGGTGTTTTGTTTTAATGATTTAGGTAACTACAATACATTATACAACCAATGAAAATACATTATACAATGCTGCATGAAATTACAATTACCTTCATAATATATGTTACATCAAACTTGCAGACTGCCTTGGGGGAATATTTTATTATAGGGCGTCAACTATACTGTTTAAGGAAATAAAGAACAGTTTTCCTATTTTTAAGCCTGAAAGAAACACCTTAGCAAATAATATCTTTGTGTGCATTTGTAAAATAATAAATACAGAGTCTGGAAACAGCACTTGTTACATTACACCTCAGTGTCGTCAATGGAAAGTGGAATTTCTTCGAACTGAATTCATAGGCTGTAAGTCAATATGATCTGAGGTCGGGTTTTTTTAAACAGGCATTTCCCGCTGCCATTGTTGTTGTTACTAAATTTAGTGCCACAGGTAGAGGACACATGTGCCACTCACACAGGGGCATAGGGACCTTCTGTTTGAGCCCTCAGTCACAACAGGCCAGTGTAGTGAGCTGCACAGAGGGCCCCTGTGTCCCACTGACACCCTGACCGTTTAACAGCAACACATACAGAAGCACACAGGAGCAGGGTCATCCCCATGGCCCGGGACACCACAGCGGAACAGAGAGGAACCCCCCGCGAGACGCTGCCAGGACGCAAAAAAGGTGAAGGTTGCTTTTGGCTGCATTGTGCTTGTCTTAAAGATGGTGAAACATATATGTTTTGACTATACCTGAAAGGAGGTCAACTGTGTCTGAATGGTGACAGCCAACGATAGAAGCTGTAGTATAGCTCAGTCGGTACAGAATGCAGCACATAAAAAGTAGAAGTTTCATCCAGGTAAAAGGACTTGAACACAGACCTCAGACCAGGCATTGGCCCTGTCTTACAATGGAAAAGATGTAGTACCCAGACCTGGACCCCAATCAGAGATCTTGGGTAAGTAAAGTGGTTCTCATATTGTTTTACTACAGTGCAGAAATTACAACATTAAATTACACAGATTTGATCATATTGCGATATGACAATATTACAATCAGGGTTAAAGCACATTTTTGCTAGCTAGTGTTAACAGTACACGTAGTTTGTCATTATAAGCCCCATTCACACAGGACGTGGTGGACGTGATGTCAGCTCGGCACGTCCAATCACACAGGTCCATTTAGACAAAGTGGTATAAACTTTATGTTTTCTATTCATTTGATACTTACTAACGGCACTTCCTGGTCTGTTTGGTTGCCATGCCTACAAACTGTGCATCTCCGCTCCCATTGAACTCACCCTCCCTCAATCTGCGTTCAATTCAGAGGTGAGCATAGAGCAAACTGCATTTTGTCTGAAAAGTGCTTTAGACCACATCTATGCAGCAGAGTGATGCAATGTCATGTGGCTGTTCGGCTCTATGCCATGTATCAACATCATCTCCAATCAAACTGCTGGTTTTCTTTATAATATACAGTTTGTCAGACGACCCCCAAACAATGAGCTCCAGCCCCAGCACACTGTGAAGACAGTAAAAGCATGGTGGAGTAAGCATCATGAAATGGGGATGTTCCTCATTCTAAGGTGTCAGGCCTACTTAATGCATCAGAGGGATCATAGATCAGTTTAAATATATCCAAATACTTCAAGAGGTCATGTTGCCTTATGCTGAAGAGGAAATGCCACTGAAATGTTTCAACAAGAGAATCACGCAAAACACTCCAGTAAAAGAGCAGCATCTTGGTTCAGGACCAACAAGATGAACGTTATGGAGTGGCCAGCACAATCCTTAGATCCTAACCCTATAGAAAACTTGTGGGGTGACAATAAAAATGTGGTTTCTGAGGCCAAAACAAGAAATGCAGAGGAACTAGTGGACTCCATGCGTCACAGGTGAAGAGCAGTTCTCAAAAACTGTGGTTATACAACTAAATATTAACTCAGCTTTTTAAATTTATACAGTCAATATTTGAGTTTGTTAAGAAAAGTGCAGACAAAGCTTTTTTTTTAACAACCTAATAATCCTTTTTTCTTCACTATCTGTAAAGCAATAACAAATTTGATACATGTTTTGATTTGGAATAGAATGAGCAGTGTTCTCAATGTATTTGCATGTGTTGAAATAAAAGCTAGAATAAGGATTTTGAGATTTACTAATACACATACAGCTATTATTTTTAAGACAACTGTACAATTATTCGTTCTTAAGTGATACAACCAGTTCCTGAAACACTTTTACACTTAAGTGGGGTCTAAAAAAAAAAAGTCAAGTCCAATCTTTAAATAAGCTTCGATTTATATAAAGAATTAATAGCTCCTGGCTGGATAGGTGCAATCTAATAGGCACATGATTAATATGGTATATTTTCTGTTCAGGGAGGTGTTTCCGGTAAAAAGCTGTGAGGCCCTAAAAAGTTATAACCCAGATTTTAGTGCGTTACACCAATTTTCCAGCCAGGTCTGCACTCTAAAAACGGTACTTCGACTCGCACATGCACCTCTTAAATGGTGGTAATGCCGTAAAAATGTCCTCTTATCTTTCCTGAGCATATAAATCCTGCTCGGACTCGTCCAAGCTCTAAAGCCCAAATAGAGATTTGCTGTGAGGAGACAGGATGGACATGCGAGGGCGAATGGCCATAGAAAAACAAGAGGGAGGTAAAATCCCACCATATAAAAGAACTGTAAAATAATATTCCACTCGTATTTTTAATAGAGTGTGTCTGATGTATGGAAAGTCAAATTGTTAGAGTATAAAATAGCAGATAATAAAATATGACTGAAATCACTGCATAACGCCTGAGGTTGCAATTTCTGGGAATACAGTCAAGTCAAGTTCAAAATATGATGATTACAAAATTAATTATAGCTAGCTAATAGCTACACAATAAAAATCACAATATGTGCATGAGTTTTAGAAAATAACAAGATGCGTGTTAAGTAATTTCCTGTTTAGAACATTAGTGACTGGTTGGATGTTTTCAAATATCGAACTATAGCACTAATCACTACATAAGCCCCATGTTAAATGCTAAAAGTCACACATTTTTTTACCATGACTGGAGAGGTAGTTACAGAACCATGGCAGAAGATGCTTCAAAGGTTTATTCTGACAAATGGAGTTGCCTTTCAGTGATGAATATACAATTTGAAAAACATCTCTTTTTTTTGCTTTTAAAAACAAAAATGTTTAGTTTTTTGGATTTTGTCACTTGTGGAAGGGTAGGGTATAGCTTACAATTTTTGGCATAATTGAGTCATTGAGCACATGGTGATACATGTAAAGTGAAGTTGCCATATTTAGATGAGTTCAGTGTAAATAGAGCATTAGTGGAACATGTCATTGACTCCCAACTGGTGGGTCAGAACCCAAAAGTGCATCCTGAGGTGACTTTTTTGTAAAAAGTCAGGAAGAAAATTGGTTCCCACAGTCAGATCAGTTGAAAACTACTGCTGAAATCACTTTCTATCCCTGAGCAGCACAACTGAAATACTTATCTTCATGCAAATTGTAATGTATATTATGTATATATATATATATGCACATCTTAACATATATTTCCTATACAACCTCTCATGAGACAAATTCAAAAAGGTGTTTAAGTGATAGATGTTGACGTTGATCCAAACGTTCATACAAGTCCCAGAAAACATTGAAATCCCAAACAGTTTCTAGCCACAAGCAGATGGCTGACAGACAAATACAGTGGACTTTACCTTTGAAAGAAGTTGATGTTAGCGTTCATGACGACATCATAGTGTTAGCGATGCCTGGCTCCCATGGGTGTCCTTTAGGTGCCATGGCAGGAAAAAGAAGGCTGACTTTTCACCGACTCGTGCACCCACACCTATGACATCAGGGGTGAGAACATTAGTTAGTACTCATCACCTTCTGTGACCTCTGACTGATCCTGTCCACACTGTGTTTTATCAATGGTACATGCAGATGTACATTTAGCATTATGTAGTACTAGTCATTTTTTTAGGAGTTTTTTTAATTCTACTTTTTCTCCAAATTTTAAATGAGAAAAATAATTTTTTGACCTTGGAGGCAAAGTGGGTAGCACACTAACATTAAAAGGTCCTGGTGTGAACTAAGTTGTAAACATCCTGCTATAGCCTGACAACAAACTGCCTTATTCATGTCTGCTACTTCAATTAACAGTGGCTTAGTGGTTAGCACTTTTGTTTCACAGCAAGAAGGTCCCAGGCTTGAGTCCCAGCCATTTCCATGTTCTCCCCATGCCTGGGGGTTGCACACATGCACAATAGGCTAATCCTCCAGCTAGGTACTCCTGACCAGGATCCTGGCTGCCCCAGTGGCACTGAAGGATGGGTCAAATGCAGAGAACAAATTTCCCTACAGGGATCAATAAAAGTATATCTTACCTTAAGATGTGTAGTGTAAATAGCTGGTTAGCTTTATTGGAGTTGTTTGTTTGTTTGTTTTTTGCTGTTGTATCAGAATTTATAGTACCTATAATAGTTCACCAATAAGAGGGTTTGACCAATAAATTATACACATATTCAATTATGGCCCTCTACATTGTACTATTAATGGAAGGTTGGGTCTATTATATACAAACAGACATTTTCCCTGCCATTTAAAAGTCATAGTCTGACTGTACACACATGGTCTCGTCATACTGGGGGCAAAACGCACAGCCTTTTGTGTGACTGACTGGGAGCTGCTCTGATGACAGGGCACTGTGCCTGACCCATAAGGTGTAAGGGCCCATAACTGAAGTCCTTTGCTAGTTACTGCTGGTTATAAATCCTGACCATATCATTAGGCCATATGGGAAGGGAGGTTGGATAAATGAGCGGGGGCCATTTTGCTGCATATCAATCATCAATAAAGCCACTTTGAAGGCTTTTTAATTAAGGCATTTTACTTCCAAAGCCACTAATGTATCAGCACTACCAATGACATTAATGGACATGGCCTCTCTTTGGTAACACCAGCACCATTCTCAATCTCAACAGTACTAAAAGTACAAATGAGGCTGCTTCAAAGACATTTGCAACACTTATAATTTTCCCTGTGGCAATAGTATAAATAGTAATAGTTTTGCTTTTATTATCAACACATTTTACTGTGATTTAAAACTGTAATATCTTTGTGCTCTGCCTCAGGTATGCACTTAGTTTTAGTTACCTCTTTTACTGGTATTTATTTATATAGTGTTTTTTTTTTAGCATTTCAGTGTTTTCAGGATGTGTTTATGTGTTGTTTTTTAGGTTTGTGTTTTTATGTTTTGTCTGCTTAAATGTTGACAGTGCACTTTGAGCTCCTTGCAACTGTTTTCCAGTATGTTTTTTATACTGCAAATAGCAAATAAACTGAACTGAACTGTGCTCTAAGACAGTGCTTCTTAAACTTTTTTTCATGGAACTGTGGCTTACATCCTGACCTGGCTATATTTTGTAACATATTTAGTGTTTTAGTATGTTTTATTAACATCTTTTTTTTTGCTTAAGTTCCCATTTATGTTAACTAACTGTTCCCTATTAATGTTCCATTGATGACGTTTATGAACTGCCACACACAAACTTTTTGCAGTGGAATAACATGATGCTGGCATAGTCCTTTGAAAATTGTGTTTTGTGGCTGTTGTAGAAAGCCCAGGCCACAAAACATCCATTTCAGAAGCCCCCACTAGAATGTATTCTCACACAGTATTTTTTGTAAATAGTTACTGAGGTTGGAAATGTTAATAAGGTACAATTAAGTCTATAGAAATTATGTTTTGAGTCAATATATGCTGCATCAGAAAAACCCTCTTTGAGCGGTTGATGTAGTGGGCTAAGTGCTGATGGCTGAAAATGGCTGCAAAGCTAATTTTCCTAGTTTTTCTTTGCAATAACATGGGGGCATTTCAACAAATATTAAGTTGTAAGAGAAAAACTGTACTCATGCAGGGATTGTTATGAGTTTAATTAAATTTTTCACAAGCTCTAGATCATTTGACAGGTGGCGTGACAGCTGACGGGAACAGTCAACCTGACCTCTTGTTGTGCTTGACTACTTGAAATTTAAACCAATAACACATACAGGCATAATGTCCAAAAGCCACTTAAACTCTCTGCTACAATGTTTGCGTGCTAACCAGGCGCGACAAGCAAAACATCATTTTCATCAGCTCTGTATTTTCTCTTTGAGTCATCAGGTTCTGGCATTATTCTTGGAGAAGTGCTATGATGCAAGTGTGGCGTTAGCTCCAGATAAAATAAAACCTGTTCCTGCCATGTTCCTCTAAAATGGGACTCCCTCCATGTTGATGGTATCAGGTCGTGAATGTCTTCTACCTTCACTTCTCTTGGCGTACGGTTCGCTGCATGAGGTCTTGGCCTGTGAAGCATCAGGTTGTCGCAGTGACACTGTTTTTACTGAGCTGCCCTCTCAGTGCTGGATTAGGTTTCATAGCATGGTCCATTAGACTGGTGACTCATCGAAGTTACCCTGGCTCTTTAGTTTTTTCTGCTGCTCATAGCAGCAACATGTGGGGAACAAGTAGTCAAATGTAGACCTCATTACAAAAAATTGGTTAAATACTCCTGCCCCAGCCAAAAACTGGCCACTATTCTTACCATAAAAAAAAAAAAAAAAAAAAAAAAAAAAAAAAATAGGTACAAAAATTCTGACATGGCAATATTGCTATTTAAAATATGCTTAAGTCAACTGGGATGCTTGCATGCTATTTCAAGAGAGATATCTATACAGTGAATTGCTTCAAATGTTGTATGTGAGTCTTTTTGTCCACAAACCTTGCTATATCAAAACTTTAAGGAGGGGAAGATGGAAAGATAAGGGACAGGTACTGAACATGATAAAACAAAAAAGCAGCACACAAAAAACACAGGGCAGGATCACATTTAACTTGTTAGTTTCTTGGTTTGATTCAAAGACCACAAACCATGCAAAACATCACCATATTGACCCTTAGCTGCAGGCTGTCCTGTAATGTTGTACTTAAGCGCCATAGCATGCTCTCACACGTTTGGCCCATCCCTGGCACTCAGTAAAACCACCCAGATTATTAATGCACAGGTCAGCAAAAGTATGTGGGCAATTCTCTAGTTCAGCCATTCCCAAAGTTAAGAGCACCACGGCCTTCTTAAAAATCAGAAAATCCCACGTGGACCCCTAACAATAGAACTTCACTCTATTCGTTTTTCTGCATAGATTTCTATTAAAAACATTACAAAAACACTGACTGTTGGCTAAAATTGCTTCAAAGTAATATATTTTTAAAACTCAATATATCTGTACTTAATTTTAATTACTTTACAAACTAAATTTCTTTTTATCTATTTAATGTAGACAACCACTCGGGGGCCTTCTGTGGCACCTTCGCAGCCCACCAGGGGCCCCCGGACCCCACTTTCACTGCTCAATCACTGCTCAATTTCCTCCAGAGGACAGGTGTGAAAAGGATGTATGTCATATATTGTAAAAATAGTTGATATCACTGCTGTGATATCATCCAAGTATTCATAATGTTATGTTTGGTGATGACAACTGTTTTCAGCATAATTACTAATGTGCAACACAAGATGGGTATCAAATAATCAAATTTCTGTACTCTCAGTGAATTGCTTGGATACACATTGCGTCTCTTTTAATGATAATGCACAGCTTTTAATGTTTCACCAATATGATATGTCAAGTTGGCATCAATTTTAGAAGAGTAATATCTTCACATTAGCTCATCCTTCGAGGTCCTGCTCCAAGGTTGAAAGCAGACAGAGATAAATCCTGATCAAAGACAGCAGAGAGCAGAGGAAGAATAACTCATTCTCCGTGGGCTCACACATGTGCTGTTCTTCTATAACTCACACAGCACTGCTCCTGTCTGCAGCCAGTATCTGTCACAGTGGCTTAAGCTTTTGGCTAAGCAGGTCGACCAGCAGCTATAGGCAGGAACATCCCGGAGAGAACAAAGACATTCAACTGGAGCGGTGGCCCAACAGTCTCTGAGTTAAGTGAGTTGCTAGTTTGAGTCCATGCTGGGAAAATCTTTGTGGGGAACTTGACAGGCTCTGACCCTAGGCATCTCAAACCTGGATAAATGACGTTTGACAAAACGAGTAAACAGAAGCAACATCTGTCATCAATTACTGCTGACACTCCTCAAGAAAAGTCAAATTTAAGGATCATGTCTTTCTGTCAAATATGTATTTAAAAATGTATTTGCAGTTTTGCACACTCCAAGCAAAGACAACATTCAAACTCAGTATTAATACAGTACACTTATTTTTTAAACAATTTTTGAAGCAACAGAAACAACAGTATGTAATATCTGAACCTCAAAATAATGTTAGTTGAAAGTTATTTTAGTAGTGGATCAGTTCTTAGCAACACTTCTTAGTATTGTTCTCTTTATAACTCCAATGAACAGGCAGGTCACTCTCTAGCTGCTGGTGAATCACAAGCAAAATGCTAATGCTAAGTGCAGCTAAAATGCTGTCATTGTTTTTGTCATTCCTTTATTTCATTTCTGCGAGCTAAAACTACAAACTATGACACATTATCTTTTCTCCTGATATGGTTGCTAAAAAGAACTTTACATTATGCAGCTTTACAATGTTGCCCATTGATAATATCATTAACAAATGCAAATCTGTGTAATCTTGTATTACCCATGGATTTAAAAAAAAAAAAAATCTATCAAATGAATATATGTAGCAAGCATTCCTCAAGATGGAAGTTGGAATATCTGAAATGTCAATAGTTTATTTAATGACCCAGTGTCGCTTTTGGTGGCATCTGGTGACATTCCAGATTGCAAACACCTCCTTTATCCTGGACGCATCTACGGTAGCCCTACAGGGACATGTTGTTTGCTATAAACAAATGCGGCTAGAAAATTTGTTTATAAATATAGAGGTCCAATCATTTCATAACACGTCCAAAGCCTACATTCAACTAAGAAATGTTGGTTTTCTTGGGGCAAAGTTTGTCAACTTAGTGCATTTGTAGAAACAGGAAGTAATGATAGCCTCCAGAGCTCTCAGTACTATTTTTTTTTTTTTTTATTCTATGTTTGAAATTGCATTAATCTCTTATTTAAAAACAGTGATGAATGAACCTCAAAAGCTTGATTTTGACTTCGGAAAATATGACCCATGTGCATTTGATTTCTTGCATATAGTTTGTCCTTAGAAAGAGGGATTAAAATTTGCCCTACTTACTGCCTTTGCTTTAAACCTGCATTATCAAACCTCCTGACTGTCTCTTGAAGCTTGGCCAAAGTACAGCGGTGGTTCAGTAAGCATGTAGTAAAATTAATGTTTAGAGATACAGTGTTAGTCTCTTAAGGCCTACTGTGCACCTATCCAAACAGTAAGAATGGATCCTGTTCAAGTTCACAGAATGCTCCCGTTAGTTCTTCCAAATTCAACTGAGTGATAGCAGAGCCAGGAGTGAATCAAAGAGGATGTCTGAACGTCATGGTGGTGAGAGCAGCAGGGGAGGAAAGTTAAGCCAAATGTTTAGAAGATCACACCATGTAACCAAGGATAACCACAACCCAGGTCTGGAGCCAGCCAGGTATTTTCATGTAATACAGAGTGTGTCCACAAGGGGATGGTTTCAAACATTTACATGTGGTACATATTACTGTATAGCAGAAAGTTATATTTACAGTTGCCCCAAAGCGTATGTGAACCCTTTGGAATTACTTAGATTTCTGCATGATTTGGTCATAAAATGTAATCTGATTTTCATATAAGTTACAAAAATAGACACAGTCTGCTTAAACTAATACTGTAAAAAATAAATAAATAAATAAATAAATAAATAAACAAATAAAAAAAATCTCTGTATTAATTGAATATTTATTTAAACATTAAAGTGTCCCTGCCCAATAAAAAACATAAAACAGTTTTGAATTTGCTATTCTGAAGAAGCATTACTTGATGTGAACTATCTACTACTAAGAATCCTAGAGTGTCAGCTAAAGACTTACAGAAATCTCTGGCACAAGCTAAAATCTTTGCTGACAAATCTACAATGGGTGTAAAACATTAAGCAAGAATGGACTTCATAAGGGGACACCACAAAGGAAGCCACAGCTGTCAAAAAAAAAAAAAAAACACAAAAAAAAAAAAAACATTGCTGAACGTTCAAAGTTTCCAAAAGAGCTCCTAGATGTTCCACAGCACTACTGGCAAAATATTCTGTGGACAGATGAAATCAAAGTTAAATTGTTTGGAAGAAACACACAACACTATGTGTGGAGAAAAAAAGGCACAGCACACCAACATCAAAACCCCATCCCCACTGTGAAGTATGGTGGAGGGGGCACCATGGTTTTTGACTGCTTGGCTGCCTCAGGGCCTGGACAAATTTCTATCATCAACAGCAAGATTAATTCCAAAGTTCATTCAAACATTTTGCAGGAAAACGTAAGACCACCTGTCATCCAACTGAAGCTCAACAGAGGATGGGTGATGCAACAGAACAATGACCCAAAACATAGAAGCAAATCAACAACAGAATGGCTTCAAAAGAAGAAAATGCGCCTTCTGGCGTGGCCCAGTCAGAGTCCTGACCTCAATCCAACTGAGATGCTGTGGCATGACCTCAGAAGACCAAGTCACACCAGACATCCCAAGAATATTACTGAACTTAACAGTTTTGGAAAGAGGAATGGTCCAAAATTCCTCCTGAGCGTTGTGCAGGTCTGATCTTCACTACAGAAAACATTTGGTTGAGGTTATTGCTGCCAAAGGAGGATCAATCAGTTATTAAATCCAAAGGTTCACATACTTTTTCCATCCTGCATTGTGAATGTTTAAATAAATATTAAATAAACACATGAAAACATTTTTTTTTTTGCAGCATTAGTTTAAGCTGACTCTGTCTATTGTTGTGACTTAGATGAAGATCAGACACATATTATAACCAAATCGTGCAAAAATCCAAATAATTCCAAAGGGTTCACATACTTTTTGTGGCAACTGTATATTAGCACTGGTACTAAGGGACAGGTTTTCAACTGGTTTCAGATATTTAAATGCAGAAAATAATCTTCAATTCAATTCATTTGTCGGAAAATAGTCTTAGCACAATTTTGAATGTAAATTCAATGGTACGGTTGGCTAGAGCTGTGGAAAGACAGATCAGCAGCTGGAGGACACATTATTAATTACGCCTCCTCATTTATGGAAAGACAAACTCACAGACAAATGAAGATGAGTTATTGATGAGATGATCAACTTACCACTCCCATTTAGGTTGTGTTTCCAGTGCCAAAAAAGAGATTAAAAGCATATAACAGATATGGTAGAGTACTTGTCATTCAAGCATGGTTAATGGACAATATCAATCAACCAAAATGTTCTCAGATTTTTTGTCTATCAAACCTATCTGTAGCTTCCAATCCTATAACCCTTATACAGTGGAGGAGCTGTATTTGGGTTTCTGCTGTAGAGACAAGTGATAACATCTCAGTCACCTTATTTTAGACTTATGTTTCTGTTCATTTCAAAAAAGCTTATAGTGGTTTGTAGCAGAGGGCATGGACCAAATATTGGTAATCGTGGCTATCTTTTGGACAGTTTGGGTCTAGTTGTTGGCAAAACAGCAATGTTGAAACAATGAGATGTTGGCACTCTATGGTTTAAAGCAGTCTGCAGAACATGAGGAAGAACATTATGAGTGTGTAATAAAACTAAGTGGGGGAGCTGCCAGATGCCCCAGAGAGGTGTTATGGTGAAAAACGATTCTCAGCATTTCTGCCCATCAGGATCAAGTTCACTTTTGTGTTTATTAGCACTGCCATTGTTGCTGTTACATACAGGTTTATGGTATTCGTTCAAGGTCATTTGACTAACAACAATATAAGATACAGTGCTCTGCATTTACATGACCTTACACAACATCTGCTGGCACCAGTGGAATTTTTAGCTTTTTCAGTTTTATGATGTTTTGAATGTGGTAAATGGACCTACGGGATCACTGACGGAGGGCAGTGAGTGGGGAGTGTGGGCAAGAGAGCTGACGGAGACAAGCTATTGACAGTTAACATGGTAACCTCGAAACAGGCCAGGCAAACTAAGAACTTAGTCTCCATTATCTAAGACTGAACACATGTGTCCACCTGGAAGTACTTTTAAGCTCACCAGAGTCCAAGCCGTTTTTCAAATCCTTCCACTTCAACAAATAACTTTGTAAAATGGCAGTGTATACTAACTGCAAACTGACCAGGTTGTACTGTCGTGTTACTTACAGTTGCCATGGCAAAGGTTGGTGCTGCCACAAGTAGACCTAAGACTTTTTAAAATGCATAAGGGGTTACACAAACCTGCCCATGGCACAGTTTTAATTTGAACATGGGTTTAAATCTATCAAATGTGGCCTTAAAAGAAGCTATATACAAATCTTCTCTACTCTCCAATGACTCTAACTCACAATCTTTTTAAGCAAGCCATTCAATGAAAATGGTAAGAAAGTGTTTGCTAATTAACACAATATAAAGTATTTAAAAAATCTGCCAGTACTCAAAATCTTTACTTCAGGTAAAGATTGGTTACTTCAAAAAAATATATAACTCAAGAAGTAGGTAGTCAACAAAATTATTACAAAAGTGGTACTAAAAATAAAAAGTATTGTAGTGTGTAGTAGTAGTGGGTTAAACATCCGCCCACCAGCTGGAGGGTGCTTAAACATTGCTTGAAGCACATACTGTCATTGTATCCCTGAGCAAACACTTTATCCACATTGCCTACCTGCCAAATCACAGTGTGACTGGTTTACTATGGCAACCCAGAATGAATAAAGGGAGCAGCAAAGAGAGAGAGAAAAAAAAATTATACAGTTGTACCAAAACGTGGAATCAGGTGGTCAAAATGACTTTTATGGTAAAAAAATTTCACTTCAGTAAATTTAACATACAATGCTTAAAAAGCTTAAATATTCTAAAATTAAAAGTATGTTTTAGCAAGTGTACTGACAAAGTGTGATTCACAGACCGTGGTTACTTCTACAACTACTACTACTGACCTCTGGTTATATAATTTTCTGGAGCATATAAAACAATATAAGCCTATATGCTAAATATTGTAAGTCATAAAGAATGATTATAGCATAACTAGTTGCACATTGTTTTTAACCACAGACAGTTTTTTAAAATAGTATTAGCACCATTTTTACTGTGACCACTGCCCCTTAAAGTGTCTTCACAAAACCTCACAGAATGGAACAGTATGCCAGACGCACTGAGAAAATAAATAAAAAGTGGCCAATAAAACTAAATTCAGTCTTTAAAACATCTGTGTGGGCTGACGGCAGTGGGACACACAAACTGGAAAGCTAACACATGTCTGCATCTCCACGTGCATCTGTTGTTTAGACTCCCGCCCACACTGCTTGCCTCCTGTTTTCACCAGTCCTCACCTGCCCCACACGGAAAGAACATCTCCCAAAATATCAGGTCTTTGTCGAAAAAAAAAATGAACATGTTTATATGTGCTAAAAGAAGTGTTGCGACTCAGAGATACTAATAGTCTAGGTGCTGAGAACAAATGTGTTTTTAAGACTACAGCCGTAATAAGTGGCTTTTAAAAATGTATTCATTATGTGGGAGTAGACACATGGTGAACAGGTGTAATTCTCACCTGTGCACACCTTACAGCAAGAAGCAATGGGTAAACTTTTTTAGGCTAATGGAGTAAAGTTTAAAACTAAATGTCTAGTTTAGACAGGAAAGAACCACCCAAAGTAGTGTTAACTGAGTTTGTTGAATTAGATTATTTTTTTCACTTTGTATTCTTGTAAAAAATATATCTTTAAAATTTCTTTCCACCAATTGTAACCATTCATCTAAAGTGGTGTGGGGTTTTTTATCCCTGGATTCTTTTTGTGATTATTTGTATTCCTTTGCGTTCAGAGGTAAAATCTGCATGAATCCACTGAAACTATTTATTATTCATTCATTCATTTATTTTCTTCCGCTTATTCCCATTAGGGGTTGTGGGTTGGAGCCTATCTCAGTAACTTTGGGTCTTACACTCTGGACAGGGGCCAGCTAGTCACAGGGCTGACACCGAGACATACATAGACAACCATTCACTCGTATTCCTTCACTAGGGGCAATTTAGAGTCAACACCTTACCTAACACATGTATGTTTTTGGACATAGAAGCTGGAGAACCCACAGTAACACGGTGAGGACATGCAGACTCCACCTAAGGAGATTGTGTGTTGGCCAGCTGAGGGTCAAACGCTTGAGCACTAACCTGCTCTGCAACTGTGCCCCCCTACTTACCTACCACATATTATTATTATTATTATTATTATTATTATTATTATTATTATTATTATTATTATTATTATTATTATGTAATATACAACAAATGACAGTGCAGTGCAGTCATAACCTAAATGTAACCCCAAAAACTACTGTTGCAGTAAAAAACATAGTTTGTTTATCACTTTGCAAAGCATATAAAAAATAATCAGAAAGGCAAAACCAGAACATTTCTTAGGAAAACCTATTACTTTAGTGAACTTGATGTGGAAGCTGAAATACAGTGAATTGTGTACTGATCTGACTGAAGAAATAAGTGGCCCATAGGTGGAAGCAGTGATTATACCCTTTATGAGAATGTGGTAATGTATGCAATCTTGCATCTCTTCAAACTGTGCCAAACCTCAGGAAGATTAAAATGGTTTAGAATGTGTCAAAATTAACTGTAGGGTGCAAAATATATTTGGACCAGTGAGATGTGCATTTGCATATACAAACCCATTTAATCATTATTAACTTTACAGGTACTTACAGCAGTGTAAGTTCAGCATATGAACCAGAAAATGCAGAAGCCCTACCACTTTTGCAAACACTTGTGTGAATTCCTCTTTCGGTTAAACACTTAAAAACTGGCCCAACAATTCGTCTGGGTATGCGTTTGGAACTTGTATTTCCACCACAGCATGGTATTCTTTGGCAATCCAATTATACCATGTAGCGACAAGTGAGTGTAATATGAGGTTTGTCTGCTCGCTGTTATTCTACAAGAGCTGCACAGTGAGATGTGGATCAGAGTGAGCCACGAGAGCGAGGCCTGCTCTGGCCTTCATCAATCACACCGCGACAGTGAATGGCAGAATAATATTGTTACTAGTGGTTGATTGGGAAGTCTCCCCTGTGACTTTAAGAGATCAGTGTGAATGTCATAAGATAATAATGTGCCTATGTGGAAGTGGTTATATTTTTAGGTGATGGTTTAGTATTTGGGTGAATGCGACACACACAGTAGGTGTACTTTAACTCCTTGGCGCCTGGGTCTTCCTGTAGCGCTGTACTGGGGCTGTGCGCTGCTGGACCAGCTCTTCCCGTTAAGGGTCTTGCGGTTACACTGGGACCATGTGCCCATTCACAAGTGTTTGTTTTCTATGTCATTATAAGTCCAGCACTCCTTCACTGACCGGCCCCATCGAAATAGTCTCCTTTGTTAGGCACGCTCTCTCCCCCGTCATGGAACCATATAAAAACATTTGGCTAGATACACTTAGGTGTGCTTAGAGGTGTGCGTCCAAATCGAACACATACACACATACACACTAATTCGTGCACACATTCACACTACCTTCTTTTCATAATGTTTCTTTACTTAACATTTACAGGTCCTGAAATAGGAATGTTCCTGAATCAAAACAACTTCACCCAGGGAGAGCTCGCTGAAATGAAGATACCGTTTTTGCGCATGTTTTATTTGGGTCGAAACGATCTGTCTAATCTGGCCGGCAACTTATTCGAAAAATCATTTGATTTGATTATGTTGCGGGAGCACGCAGGACAAGCAGCACAGGAGATATTTTGTCTATTTTGCAACCTGGCAGCATCTTCTCTTCACCACTTCTTTTCCCCACAGTGAAACCAGAGTGTTGTTTTTGAATTTCAAAGTGCATTGGTAAAAGTGGGCCACGAAAAATGTTATGCTCAGGATATGCTCAGATGCAGAGCGAAGAGCAGACACTGGTAATTACACAGATCCTGACAAACAGCAGGTAGGTGCAGGAATACTTGAGTTTGCAGGTGGAAATGGGCTCTAAATGGAAAAAGCATATTATTGCGCTAACCTCTTAACTGCGGTCCAGACAAACCAACTGGAGCATGCTTTAAGTGATGGGGGGACTAAATAAAAGTCGACAAAGAGCAGAGTTTAGAACAGAAAATTATTTAAAGAATATGGGGGAGTCCAACCGGTTATTTGTGTTTACTCCCATAAGGTTTGTACTTTAAAATTATAGCACTAGTAAAAGCACTTGCTGAGTGCAGATGTCTACCAAGGCTATGGCCCGTATGTGCATACGCCACTCACATTAAAAGATACATTAAATAGGGGGTTGTAAAGGGCTTTAGAGATAAATGTTTATAGTATTAGTAGTTGTACATTTTTGTTCAGGAAGATAGGCCAATAGTACATTTAAATGGCTCTACTGCAAGCACAATGGCAATGAATGGAAGTAGGACAACTTCCTCTTATTCAATACAATATTTCAAATGCAAAGGAATG
This sequence comes from Bostrychus sinensis, assembly GCA_020698575.1. NCBI lineage: Eukaryota > Metazoa > Chordata > Actinopteri > Gobiiformes > Eleotridae > Bostrychus > Bostrychus sinensis. The sequence goes on along the minus strand of CM036260.1, from coordinate 9,501,752 downwards.
AGTTTGTTCATTGCATTTATTCATCATCTAATGCAAAAACCCAACCTACCTCATAGAAGTACTTCCAAACTGCAACTTCTACTATGGCTGCCTGGAAAGTTCAAGATACATCACTAACGTGGCCAATGGTGACATGAAATGTAATGTCAAAAATAAACATTTAGTTATTTCGGTTTTTCATTTTTAGCTATTTCTCTCTGTTTCCTCATGTCATGTAAACCATTTTTTAAAATGTGGGAACAAATTAATCATTGTGGGTACAGGCTACAGTCTATGTTGCCACAAACTAATCAGAACCTCGCTTTATTATATTGTTTTTCCTTTTCCAGTTCAGAATGCTCTACTGTTTGACAAAATTAAAATCAATATGAGAAGACGTGAGTCCAACAGTATGAGGGAGTGGCCGTCTCTAGCCGGACCGCAGGCGCCCTGACCTGTCTGTCCCGTCACCGTTTGATGATGTCATCCGGAAGGTTCCACTTCAGTAGCAGTCACACAACAGCAGCAGCACTGGGCCCGGGACAGGTGCTCCACATCAGCAGCAGTCAGTCCATAAACACAAACTCACATGCGCACACGTACAACAGCAAACATCAACAAGCAGAGCGACAGTAGGGCATGGGCAAGCTTTGGTTAGCACGAACACTGTGGACATACACCACACAGAGACATTACAATATTTACTCTCACTAGCTTTAGCTACATTCCATTTTAACCACAATAACCACAAAAAGTACTCAATTTAAAGATCTTCTATTATGTTGTTGTTGTTTTTTTTTCTTGAATACATAAGATTCTGTTTTGGTCATAAACACGTGATATTAAGCATGATATTCTAAATCCAAACCCCTGTCACAGTCTCTGCACCACCCCCTACAAACTACAGCCTCTGCTTATTATTTAAAAGCATAAAACTGAACCAATTCACCTTTAGTAAAAGTCCAGTGCCCCTCAAACGCAGATAAGTTGGGAGAGGTTGCTGAAAGGATTGTTGTTAAAAGATGAATGAATGAACAAATTCCAAAATACTAATACATTACTTAAAATATCTTAAATGTCCCCTGTTATGCTAAACTGACTTGACTTTTAACCATGTTATAATGTTTTTTCCACCTCAGAAACACAAACCTGGTGTAGTATTTTGTTTTGTTTCATTTGCTCTTGCTTGTGTAATCCTGTTTGCGTTTTCCCAAGACTGAAACATGCTCAGTCTCACCACTCTACGTAGACAGATGAAACCAGAAAGTGCTCCTGCATGTTTCTAAAGCCCATACAGTGGACTCATTCTGAAAATATCAGTGCTTAAATTGCCATCACTAGTAAGCAGTTGGCTTATTTCTCCGTCCGTTAGCATCGTGTTGCTAATAGCTGTGCTAACTAGTTATTTTATGCTCTGTCCAGTTTCCACTATTGCCAGCAGGGGGCGACATACAATCCAAGCGTTCTCTGCAAATTGAAATTAACAGCTCACCAAAAGAAGACGTCATTTTAAGTTATAAAATGTGAAATGCTAATGCAAAGATGTCAAAACTCTTTCAGAAAGCTTGAAAAAAGCATAATATAAGACCTTTAACAAAACTGCATGTCACAATGCATCAATTTTCTCCATTTTTTAAAATTTTTTTTGTATTATTGTTAGCCACTGATTTTATGTTGAGAATATAGCGACAGCCAAACTCACTGATAAGAAAGCCTAAATAGTATATTTTTACCCTTGATGATTCCCATTACAATGCACTAAGCTTACCACATATGCAAGAAAAAATGCAAATTTGTGAATAAGTACTTATTTTGTACTTTGTATAAGTACTTGGCACTTATTTTGTCCACCATTCTCAAGACTGTATCCTTCCAATCAAACTGCAAAGAACACTGCACTTGCACCAATGACTAAACATCTTCAGTAACTTGTTCCCCACATCACATTATATAGAAGCCATGACCATGCTATCAAGACATTAAGCTCTCAACACATGACCTATACAACCTGTAGTAAACATTTAGGTAAGGGTATCTTGTTCCAAAGTCCATAATGGTAAGTGGTCCTACTGCATGGTGGAATCTGGGCTATAGTGCACGTAACATACACATAGCGCTCAAACCACAAGTCTTCCCATGTATCGAACCACACCCCGCCTCAGCCTCATTGTCCCTGGCAACATCCACTCTTCTAAAGTAATGTTTTCCCCCCAAATAACATCAACTTGATATCCACCAATTACATAAGCCACATAATTGTAATAATCACAGAGTGTGGGGATAAATCAAGAGATCTGCAAATTAAAAACCCTAAGGCCTCCATCCCTGTGACAAGAGGAACCACATGTCTATGAAAAATCAATTAAAAGTCAATCAGGAGCAGAGGAGCAGCGAGGATCCACCGGCACTCCAACGTCACAAGCACAGCCATAAACTCACCACAGCCTCGGGGACTCCAGCTTGTGGTTCCCATAGTGTATATTGGTCGACCCGACTGTGTGTCACTAGTGTCACTTTAAGTTGCTGCCCTCCAATAATCTCTTCATGTTTTCCATAAAGATCAGCAAATCAACTTGACAAGTAAACACACAGGACAGCGGGAAAGAGAAAATACATTTCTTAAAGACTAAACATGTAGCTGCTGCAAGAGTCCAGTGTAAATACAGAAAGGAAAATTCTATGTTTGTTTGTCAGAACAGGTAGAAGATATAAGGTTTCGGCAGCAGGATGTGGTGATGGACGTAGTGACAGCACTGTAAATGAAGTCAAAACATCTCATTGGCCTCCTGCTAGCTGGCTGCAGAATAAAACCACTTCAGTGTTGGTCAATATAGAAGGGCCACTCTCATATACAGTATATAAAATGAATGTATAAAAGGGTATTTATGCAATGAAAGTTGGAAAATCCATGTGTGTAAATGTATTTAACATAACTAGTAAAGTTTGAAGGCCAACTGAGAGACATCTGGCATTTCCTGTGTTGGTTCTGGGGCCTCCCTGCAGTGGGAAATGCCCTCGAACACCTCCTGAGATAAGCATCTAGGGGTCATCCCAATCAGCGGCTCCTTTAGATATAGAAGAGTCTCTAATCTGAGCCCTTCTAAGTTGTCTGCCAAGCCATCCAACAAATGGTTAATTCAGGCGCTTTAATCACAAAGTTCTTCTGTTTATGACCAACTGCTCACATGATCAATTAGTGTGTGAACTGACATGTCAAAACGGCAGTCACCGTCTGTGTTGCCAACTTATGGAGGTGTACCCTTCATTTCAATGGTTCACTTATAAACCAACAATGCGCAGTATTTAAAACAGCACTGTAAGAAGTACACAGATGATCCAGTTATCACGCAATTGGGGTATTGCTAATATGTTATTCAGTCTTATTAAATGGTAATTCTAACATAAAAATAACTACAGGGTTCAAATAAGCGACAAGAATATTGAATTAAGGAGAATTGAAGTTCAGGGCTGTGAAAGACACACAGCAAACAATGCAGCCGCATTGATGTAAACGTTATGTCATCTTCCTTAAGTGATGTGGGCATTTGTGACAAACCACTTAGCTCTGCTGTAGCAACAATATCAGCATGGCACTGGCACAGCTGCTCTGCACACTCCTCTGGATGCAATTAGACATGTTTAGGAAGAAAATATAGAGAATAGAAAACAAATCATGAACACTCGATTGTGGCTAATTTCTTCAACAGAGAAATGTTTACTTTCAAAATCCTGCCGGCCTTTTTATGTTTGGTTTGCTGCACTTGTATTTGCTCAAAAGAGATTGGTAATAATTTGAATGGTACGCAAAATATAATTACTGTCATATTGTATTTCCATATTCTGTGACAGTCAAGTAAGAAGTATAGCTAGAGCTGTTTTATTTAGTGCTAGATTTAAGACATATTAAACATTTACTCTTTTCCTAAAGCCATACTGAGCATGAGCATAATATTAATTTATGCCAGCTTTGTGTAATTAGGGTCAAAGATTTTAATAGCCCTGCCAGCCAATATGTCAAATCTTTACAGCTTAATATCTCAGCACTGCGCCGCTGGCTCACAATTTATGGCTCCCATAACAAGCTGTAATTGGGCTGCTTTGAATGTTGCTTGTGCACGTGGTCAATCATTGAAGAAATGTAGACAAAAAGATTAAAATGCTTAACTTATGTGGACCTTGTCATGTCCAAATTACTCCCTCACATAGTTTTATAGTTTGGTAAAGAAAGTCATAATGGTTAGCTATGCCATCCACATGTTCTGAATCTGAATGTTAAGTGCGTCTATAGGTCTCTATAGGTGTGGTGTCATGCTTGATAGCTAACATTGCTAATGCCAAATGCTAAGCTGACTGTACAGTTTTATTTATTTTTATGTTATGCCATCGTCTTAGCTTTGCAAATGCAGATTAAATAGTAAGTTTTAAAAAAAGTAGTGGTGGGAAGAGATAAAAAAAAAAAAAATCTAATTACAGGCTTTGTAATAAATAAATCATAATTAATTGCATTTCTATTAATTATAAATAGGTATATGCCATAAATACAATATTGGAGCTTAATTGCATGTTCTGGCTTATTTCAACTTAATTCCAAACTGCCAAACAGGCCAATATTCAGCGTTTGTGCATCAAACTCAGCCTCTGCGTGCACACTGTAGCACAGGCGCGTGATTCTCTTGTCTCTTTCTGCCTCCTCTCGATGTGCTCCATGTGTGACCTCTGTGTGGACCTGTCTCCTCTCTCCTGCACATCTGAACCCAACACTGCTTCTGTCTCCTCCTTCTGCATGTGTCATTTGTGGGAACAATCAGAGACACAAAGAGCGGCACCTTAAAAAATCATGTTTAAATGATGTAAAGTTAAAGAAAAGGAGTGAAGCCATGAGCTGAATGTGCGGGGATGAGTAGGCATCAAAGAAAACGCTGCATTTACCTGTGGTGCACTCATACAGTACAGGCACATTATCCAGCTGGCCACAGCTAAAATACACTCATATTTGGCATTTTGGCCAGTGTGGATGTCCAGCCCTGGTTACCATGCCAGAAATTAGTTTGCTAAGAAAAGTTCTGTGTTGCAGTAGAGAAGTGCAATTAAATACATAACTTTTTTAATGCTTTAATTTAATCGTAATGTCCCAGCCCTAAAAAAAAAAGACCTCAACAAATTGTATTCTGTAGAACTACGAAATCAAAATTCATCTATCACAGTATCAGCCCTAAAATTAATTTGAATTTGTTCTGAGCTGTGGTTATAGAGTTGGGATCAAAGTTGGTTGCCAAATAGTTACAGTCTAAGTTTAAAAATAAAAAACAAGATTTATAGTGGCCATAGATCATAAAAACAACAATAAAAGAGAACAAAACACAGAACAAAATAGGAAAGTTATCAAAATAGGGAAGTCTAAATTGAAGTTGCAATTATGCTTAGGAAAGAGACAATAAAAATATTACAAAAATTACCAAAGGCTGCTAAACCAGACTAGGAAGCTGTCAAATAATTATTTTCGCCATCAAAATCTAGGTTTTTAAAACCTATAACTTTCCTGACACAACCTTTTCAATTTATCTGGGCTTGGGACCAGTACAAAAAGTACACACATAAATTATGCTCAGTCAGAAATAGATTTGTAGATTCTATCTGGTAATTCTAAGTGGTAATTTACAGTAACATTTATCACATTTAGTGTGGGTCCAATGCTTATAATCTCTGCAGCTATATTTCACTTTAACTCAATCTCAACAGAAGGTGTAAGTGAGCTTCTCAACACTTTTGAAATTAATCCATCCAGCAACCCCAAAGAGCACACCACAGTCTGCACTAATCACTCCAACTCTTCCATCTTATTAAGTAAGACAATACATTAATTGCGGTGGTATACCCTGGCCTCTTGCTATGGAACGTTAGATCTCTGGGGTCAGCCACTGAAACCTCCCGACAAGGGCAGTTCTTCCAGGCTGTGTGCTATGGAAGTCCTCAGCTGCCATGGGAGCAGATTAGAGACATCCGCTGTGCATTCCTCACCTAATGATTAAATATTGGCCAGTTTATTGTGAATGCCACCAACTAAGGCTGGCCAGTGTGGCTTTTGGCACAATGTGAAACCGGCAGACTTATAGCTACATTGAAGATCCTTTCTCTGTGGTAGCAATGGAAGGCAAGGCAGACACGTTTTAGATCCAGGTGCAAAGATTAAGATTTATGTCCCAACATCTCTTAGACATGCATATCATTATATTATTTGCATTTTAACTGTCTTCTTATACCAGTCTTATACCAGTCTTTGCAAATGTGTCGACACTTTATTCTGACACTTTATTCTTTGCATTTTTGGAAATATATTCATTCATTATCTTACTCTTCATGTTAGTGAGTGGGTCAAGCCACAACTATGGGCATTAGGCGAGTTACATCTAAATGGTTGGTCGCAGGGCCAACATTTACAGACATCCACTGACAAACAAACAGTTATAATTCATTAATTAGATTTATAAATAACAGTTCACCTACACATGCATGGCTTTGGACAGTGGAAGGAAGCTTGGATTTTGAAGCATATTAATACACAATATATTGTAGAGTTGGGCGATATCCATTTTTTCATACCGTCTTACCATCCCCAAATTATACCGGGCTATATGGTATAATCGTCTATCCACTTTTATGGCACACTTATTTATTCAGCTTTAAGGCCTATGATTTAGTCAACAAAGCAGAGGATCAAAGATCAGAGGATGTTTTTTTGAGGACAGACTCAGATAGGTTGGCTGCTCTAACAAGACACTTCCTGCGTAGGGTCGCCATATGTCCCTATTTAACCAGGACAGTCCCAGTTTTAGGCTCCTTGTCCCATTTCCCAACACATATCTGTAAAAACACTAATATGTCCCAGTTTTCAACAAACCATGTCCCAGTTGTCCCTATTTTAACCAACAGAAATGCATAGGAAACTAAAAACACACGTGTCTAAATATGTCACTAAAATGTCATTATTGTTTATAAATAAATGGCCATTAAAATTCAAAATGTACGCCCTAGCATCAACTACATTAATTACATGACAGAAAATTGTATGTATTTTAGAAGCTTTTTTGTCACTCGTGAGTTCAAATGCACTGTGATCAGTGAAAAAAGTCCCAGTTTTTGGGTCTAGAAACCTGGTCACCCTATGCCTGCGCATGGTGCGTCAGGCCTGTAACATGATGTTGATCCAGAAAGCAAATTAATTAAAATATAATATACTGTTGCTGTTAATTTTAAAAGATATGCTTAATATTACACAAAAAGATTTACACTTAACCCCATTATAATGGCCTGAACGTTGAAACACTTTATTAAGTATTAAGTATTTAATAAAAACTATTCCACAATTCCCCACTGGATTTAAACCACAGTACTGAAAGTGATACCGTCGGGAATTTTACATACCTCGGTATACAGTAATATAGTTATATCACCCAACTCTAGTACATTGCACATTTTTCAACATTCAATAGACAGTAGTAACATGGTCATCTGCTCTGTTTCACTTATAGTTGGAATCAAGCAGGAAAGTCCAGATGCTGTTTTGTGCCAAATCAAATTTTACTGCCTCATGTTCTATAATTAGAGATCCTGAAATGTTTAGCAAGCATTTTTATAATACCTAGTAAATAATATGTGTCAGACTCTTAAATCTGATAAAATTTAGCTGCTATGTTTTCCCTTTTATCAGCCCAGTGCATATTAAGCATCTCAAATCCTTGATTCCTACCTCCCACAGTTTTTAACTCTTTCCACTTGACTGACAGAGGCTACAGTATCCCTTAAAACAAATTTCTGTGAAATATATATTTACTCTAAACTCCTTTTTTACAGCTTGTTTCTGTATTGGCGGCAGTGCCAGACATATTTTGATTAAATGGTCCCCTCTGGCTCGTAGCTTAGCCAGAAGTATTAGGTTTCAGCTAAAATTAGCCATCAGACTCAATTTATTACCTCAATTGAGAGGCTCGAAAAGTGCCCGTAACAGCGCCCCGGCAAACAGCGACTAACCTTGGCCAAGCCATATAATGTTGCATTTTAATTCTGCTGCAGGAACAGCTAGTGAGGCCAAGCCCATTATAAGTTACACCTTTTTTTTCTCTAACCCACAGTCGAGGAGTGAGTTTGACTCCTCAACGGGAACAAGAGTGTTGAACAAACACTAAAATCCAAGATAATTTTATTGAGGTAAGAAAAGGGCTTTCCCTTGTCACATGCATGATTCTCAAAACACTTTATGGGGGAGGTGTTAGGAAAGGGAAGACACAGCACACACACTTACATTCTGCTACAAGTACTACATCTCCACAAATTCATTATGATTTTAGACATAATAATAATAATACAGTAAAATAGAATCTGATGAACTCGTGTTCAGCTGCTGAGTCAGTTGCAATAGCTCAAAAGATAAACAAATACACAACTTAAAAAAATCATTTCATTTGTGTATTCTCTTTTGCTGCTGTGGGTCACTGGAAATTGGAGCTTATCTCATCTACTGTGTGCATGAGGTCGGTGACTGTTAGAGACACACAGCGACTGTAAACCATTCTCAAATGCATTCACTAGGGGCAAATTACATTTACCAGTTCTCTTAACACATGCATGATGCCAAATTACCAAGAATAAAAACAAACCTAAAAAAATTGTATTTTTGTTGTGAGGCAGCAGGCTAACCATTCTGCCATCATGTGAAAAACCACCATTTGCCAGATATGATGTCATAGAGAGCCAGTGGAACCAAGTGAATGAAGTTAACTATGAATAAAACTGATTGGAGAGTTTTAGCTTCAGGTAATCTTGGAAGTAACAAGGCTTTCTACTACAGCTGTACAGTTAGAGGCAACCAGAAAGAAACACCCTAATTTGCATGTTCTATCATTGTACTAGTTACCAAGAACAATTATCAACTGTACCTTTCACTGTCTTTTTCTGCATAGCCCTCAATAACCTGCAGTGTATATTCCTTCACTTGTAAAGGCCTATTTTCAGAACTAATCATTTTCTAGTACCCAGTCCTGGCACTTGGAAATCCATTTTACCTGTGTCTAAAACCACAATGCCGCCTCAGGACCACTCCTTGCATTTTATAACCCAAGTCTGCATGCCAACTAAGCTATATTTTGTCTGTCGTCTGGTGCCTGTAAAACGATGCCATACCCACCTAACTTTTTTAGTCTGACTTATTTTTTAACTTGGTTTCTGGGCACCTGCGAGATGGTTCCGGATTGATGGATGGCAGCACATTTTGTTGATGACCTTCATTGTATTTTCCTCATTCATTTAAACACATTGGTGATGGACCATTACACTCTGGGATTAGGAAAATGTACCACGGTCAAAATATATTGTTATGCTTACAAAGGTAATGGGGCAGCTGTGGCTTGTGTTTACAGAAGGTGTTGATTTTATAACCCTCTCACGTAGCTTTCTCTCCTTTTCCATATTTGCAGGGTTCCCAAGTGTTGATTTGGCAGTATGGTGCACGTTGAGGTAGTACGACATGCTTTTAAAAGTATTTTTATTGTCAAAGCACTACAGGGAACCTAAAATAACTGAACAACTTTGGAACTCCACAGCTTTGCACTGTGTGGTACAGAGATTCCTTAAAAGGTGAAAAAAAAAACTAAACAGTTATGAACTGTCATATTGCGAGACAAAAGATTCTTAAATGTTGAACTCAGCTTAGAGCAACACTAGTATTTAGACTTCAAAATATTGTTACAAAATTATTTTAGTAGTTGATCACCGCTTAATGGAAGAAAATGCCCCACCCCCTGGGCGTTTCTCATCCTTTTTCAGCTGGCAGCTAACTACTTGCTGGCAACTAACTATACAATAAAACTTTCTAACATTGCATTTCAGGACCAACTCTACTAGAATACCAGCAGGAAAAGTGAAGAGGGTTTTGTCAAAGAAAGTGAAGGAAAGAAAGAGACAAACATATAAGAACTGAAAATGTACATGTATGTGTCTAATAGCAAATACAGTGGTTCTGGCTTTTCCTTTGTAAAACATTCTGTTGCTCTCTACACAGAGTGTGTGTGTGTGTGTGTGTAATTTTATATATATATGTGAAAAATACATTTATAACTTGTAACATGTTTCAAATGTAGTTCATAGCAATGCTTTCTCTTTATCTAAGCTTGGTTCTCGCACAAAGGTGACCTTACAGCTGGAGTTTTGGCCCTCAGGAGGGGAGACTTCAAACAACAGGATATACAGTAATACACATTAGGATGTTAAAGGTCATTTCATAGTAGTTTACCATGAATACTGTATTTCAAACATTTCATTTTTTTAATTTCTCTAATGCAATGTTGCTCTCTTTACATTCTCTTGATTTTTTTCTAGCAATCTACATTTTGTGTGCTACAAACATTATACTATACTGTATATCTTAAAGCAACACAACTTGCATTGACTTGTGTTATGTCATTGTTTACGTAGTTGATGCTCTTGTTCTGCACACAGCCTGGTGGAATTCCAAGGCTCTTTTGTGATTACACCTACCAGTCTCTGCAGTGCTAATCCATAGTGTACCTCTAAGAAAACATGGCTTATTAATGTCCTGGAAAATTATCTCTAAAAGAGTAGCAACCCCCTGCATTTCTGCCTACTCACTTTATTCCCATCTCTATCTGCTGTAGAGCCATCCAGACACATTGCTCCCCCAAACTATTCTTAGCTCATGCTGTGGCAGCAACAGTAATATTTTTAAAGATTATTATAGTATTCGCTAACCCTTTTTCCCCTTAGGCACTCTTCCAGAGTTTCTTTAGCTCCCTCCTTCCCTCCTAACTTCAGCCTCTCTCCTTCTTCTTCTACCTTTCTCTTGACAGCGATCTTTGGTTGTAAAATAATAGAGCATCAGCCAGCAATAATTTGCAGTCCAAACAGAGTCGATGCTGGCTGACGTTTATTGAAACCCCATCCCTTTTTGAGCCGCTTTCCCTTCCCCTCCCGACTTGGCCGCTGTGTGTTTGCACAGACAGACCTGAGTCCTGACCATAGCTTTTAATAATGAGACGGCCGGCCGGCCTTGGCTTTGGTGGGTCAGGGGGAGACCAGAAGGGAGAGGGGTGAGCTGCTTTCATTGGCTCTTATTAACCCTGAATAGCAGTCTGCAGCAGAAACACCATATATGATATGCAAGGATGCACCTTCAAGAAGCAGGAACTGGGATGGGGCTGGACACAAGACTAACTGCGTACAAATACTTCTAGAAACTAAAACTTTGGCAATTAATCCCAGAGTCACTGGGATTAGGGACCATTGAGGGAGCAGTGAGGGTATAATCTTAAAAAGAACCAGAAAGAACAAGACCACTGCATAACAAAAAGAAGAGATACCCAAGAACAGTTCTTTTATCCATTACACCACATTTTAGGGCTGGGCGATAAATCGATTTTTTCGATTAATTAGAATTTGTAGTGTAGGTCGATTTGTTTTAATAAAAACTGATAAAAAAAAAAAACAAAAAAAAAAACGTCCACCACCAGTGCTCTGGGCTCCCATAGTTCATAGTGGGCTAGGCCCGTCCACCCTCCCTCCGCGCGCTAGAGGTACACAAACAACATGTCAGCGAGCAGGGAAGAACTCGTTCCTAAGAAAGGCACAGTGTCGTCAGTTGTGTGGAATTGGTTCAGGTTTGCGGCGTCAGACGGAGGACAAACAGCGCCCCGCTGCAAAGTCAGTCCCTGTTTCGAGCAGAGCAGCTTCTCTCTGTCTCAGCAGCAGGGCTCCGGTAATGCACGCCGGAGGTTGGGCTGAGCCACAGACAAAGCAGCATGGAGGTGTGATGCAGAGATGCTGCGCACTGAAGACAGAGCGACACGGAGTTGTGACACGGAGGCGCAGGGGGTTGTTTTTAAATCATGAGGCCATATCGCCCAGCTCTACCACTTTTGTTAGGATTCACAAGTGCTGAGTCAAGGAACGCAATGTGTGATCACCACTCAATCACAGAGACAGTAAAGGCTTGCACACACCAACCCAATGCCTGACCACCATCAGAAGACACATTTGCATCACACCGGTAGGAAACATGCTGAGTAGTTTTTCAGACGCGTCCGTTATAATTTAATGAAATATGGAGCTGTACAACAGTGTGTAAATGGCACACACAGCCAATCAGAGAGCTTGTTTGAGGCTGATTCTCTCACACTATATCAGGTAGTGCAGAACACACCAAACAGAGTCACATTGCAGACTGTGCCAGACAACTGTTTGTAGACCCAGTGCGTCGCAGCCTTAAGAGACATAAGCTCAAACTTACATTAATTCACTATGAGCAATTCAGATGACTAATTCATTTACAGTATACACTGTATTCAGGTCTTAAAGGGGCTATATTATGCTTTTATTCATATTTTCAAACCAATCTTGGTCACCTCTAAAACAGCATTACAGATTTACAACCTTTAAGTTATTATCTGACTAAAAGATAATGTTTTTAATAGGTTAACAGGTGAAGAAACCAGACCAGCAGAGGGCAGCAGAGTGCAGGAGAGTGAAGATTGCTGGTGTCTTTTGAACATAATTTAAAGATTAAAAGAAACTTCGCTTCCTTTAACTTTTGGTATGATGCCATTTTACAACAAAATTAAAAAATAGCTGTGATGAATCAATGGAAACAGAGGTGTACATTGTTTTTTGGATAAATGAATGAGAACAGACAGCCGTGGCAAAGAATAGCGGATTACTTAAACATGCGTGAATAGATCAAAACACATCTCTCTAGGGTTTTAGATGAGGAAACAACATTATGACATGGTAGAATGCATAATATAGCCCCTTTGTATTTGAGATTATTGTAACTGCTGTCGGTAAAGTTGGGGTAGACCATGGGGTACACTAGATTGCCAGGTAATCACAGGGCTAATACAATAATAGTCATAGACACTGAAAGACAACCACTAATTCAGTTCAGTAACACATGCATGTTTGGAAGTTTGTAGATTGACATTGTCGAATGTTTACAACATTTAGTTGTATGTGCTGACATAAGTTTTCAGACAATGTGATCTGCAGCAACTTTAACTTTAACTCTAACTGCAACTGGCGCAGTTTCTGCTAAGTCTCCACACTGACCCTGAAATTAAGTACATAAATTAGTGAATATTTATTAAGACACACAAATTAAGAAAGAGTTTTTCTCAGTTTACGTCAAAAGTAAGCAAACCTTCAATATATCGCTTAGGTCAACAAGTTTGGTGATGAGCTTACTCTGAGTAAAAATACACTTTTCCAGTAGGACAACATCTGGAGGTGGTCCCGTTTGTATTGTTACTGGATCTGAGCCAGGTGTTAATTTGGCAACTGTGTGTCAAACTCTATGTATGAGCTGAGAGGTCACTCACCAGCGGCTCTTCTTTATAAACCTGCTCCCACCATCTGTGCTGAAGTAAATTAAGACCACGGCCTCTTTTGCTTATTTAAGAATCCATTCCTTGGATCGGTCGAAACTGGTGCAAAAGCCTTCCATTGATGACTCAGGTGATTAGATTACATTAGATTAGATTGAACTTTGAAGTTTATGGTGATCATAAAATGTCTGAACACATGAGTAAGCATTTTGACGCAGCCTGCAAATTGAAAAGCCTACACTCCCAGCTGTGGGTTAAATGTTTATGGTGATGGTGGCGCATACAATATATGATAACTTTGTTGAATATTGCGACAATTATTTTCAATATTTCAATCAACTTACCATAACAAAAGTGTAATCGGATATGTATATCTGATTGTATGCCAATCAATATCAGTAGTTCAGATTTGATCTTGAGTAAAAACAAGCATTGTAAAAGTAAAAATGTAATTAACACATGATGTCTCTAATAGATTAAATTTAAAATACAATTCTTTTTTAAGCTTACTTGAACTACTCTTGACCAAACTTGATTATAGCTGGTATTCTAAAGTGAACTCTAGCCCTACCCTAAACCCTTTAACCTGAATCCTAACCATAACCCTAATTTTAACCCTAATCACAACCCTAAACCCTAACAATTGAGATTTAAAAAAAGTTTTTTTCCAATGTAAATAATGTAAAGATGGTTATAAAAAACTTTGTATTGTATTTGTAATGTATTGTTTTTATTTTTAAATTAGGTAAAACTTTAATTCTTCACCACAAAAAATGTAAACAAATATAAAAACAGCACACAATTTTGTGACATTACTCAAAGCCTGTGTTCCAAAAGACCCTTCAAACATATTAAGATGCAGATTCCAGGTTTGTATTTTGTTACGAGCAAGAAAAACATAAAGCAGCCTGATATATCTGTGACCATGACACAGGTATAAGGCGTCAGTTTCAGTGGGGATACAGGTGGTTCTTACTGAAATTAAATACTAATATAGTCTTCGGTGTCTCGAGCCCCACTTACTGGAACTCCTGTGGATTCCTCTGGTCAGCGGTCAACTTAGACAAACTAATCATCACTTTCTATGGACTGAGGTCTGACCACACCGCTGTCCAGGACAAGGCATAGCAGACTGGAAAACACCAAGCTTCAGCTCATTTTCCACCGTCGTCACCATCGCTAACACTAGCCCAGCCAAAAACCCTTAAAACATTAAATACACCAGCAATAATAAAACTTTAGCAATTAGCTAGATTTTCTCATTATGAACTAGGGGCTGGCAATTTGTTTGAGTTATTATATTATATAAGGTGTAGTTGTAATTAAATAATTTTTGGCATGTGATGTGACTTGTACCGCAGACAGGGGAAAAAGAATCCATACATTTAAGCAGACACAAAGTAGTATAGAGGTGGGCTTGTGTTTCCTCCGACAGGGCTTCGGTGGCCAAAAACAATCTCAAGGAGCACCACTGAATGTTTTCATTGTGTTTCTTCTGCTGAGTTGGGCACAGGAGTGGGTTTCTCCTGCTCAGAGTGGGCCAAGGTTTGTTCTGTTACTAACACCCCCACAGTTGATACAGAAATGTTGAATGTAGTTATCTAACTGTATCTCCTGGGTCTTAATAGCAGGTAAGAGTCTGGAGGTAAAGCAAAATTCATCAGTTTCACTGGAAGCTTAAGAATAAATTTTTTTTTTAAATTTTAGGCACTATAACAGACTCTTTAATAAAAATAAGTAATATTTTGTTTCTAAACCATTTTAGATAATGGTGGCATGTGTTCAACCTTGTACATTCTAATACTAAAGAAGGAAAAAAAGTTATTTTTGGGTTGCACCCTTTTCTTCGGGGGTTGCCCCAGCGAATCTTGTCATTAATTAGCTAAGGTTTATATGCCGGGCTTGGAACCTGTACACTGGCTTGTGACTGCTTGTGGCTTGAGATGGACCAGCCAGAATTAAACTCCAACCTTCTTCATGAAGTGCAGATGCACTACCAACTGGGGATTTTTTTTTCCAAGTATTATTATCTTTGTAACACACTGGCCGAACTGATACAAAAAGAGCTCAAGTTTTGGAGGCTATTAAGCAACCTACGGATGACAAAACTCAGTCTGGATTCTATTTATTCCCTATTGGTCATTGTTTTCTGGGTCTTTCGTTGAGTAGAGAGGCTTTACTCCAAACTCCCTCAGGCAGGAATTCTCCTCCAACCTGAGGAAACCATTACATAGGACCATTTTTGTTACTTAAAGCTGTTTCTTAAGTATGTTTAATGGACTATATACAGTATGTAAGACCATAGTCTTCTATCTTAATTCTTGTGCATACACACACAGTATGAACCTAAAGGCACAATCTCATTAAAATAGTCTAAGTTTTTACATAAAGCTGGAATAGCTTTTGTATCCTTCCTCTACCTCCTGACTGTCAACATCAGGGAAATGAGATAAGACACTTCAATAATGCACAGAGATTAGAAATCACAGTCAACCCCACACGTAATTGCAAACATCCATAAATCTACTTCAGGAGAATTTTGCAAAATATTTGTTTCAGGAAGTGTCAGCAATCTGGTGCATTGTGGGACCACAAGCCTCTTGTCATCATACAGTATGTTCCCGAAGGAAAACCAGGACAGAGAACAGAGAATATATTTATATTAGTGTAGGCTCTTGTGGCCTTTGTCATCCAAAGGTCTTGTGAGCCAAAATGTCTGACCAACTTACAATGAAAAATATAGTTTGTAATTGCAATGTTGTATAAAAAGCATTTTATATCGCTTTTTGGTAATACAGTGTTTGTATTTATGGTATTTAAAGTTACACCTGAAATGTTTTTATGAGTACATAGATTGTTAGCATTGCATCAATTTTTTACTTTTTTTTTTTTTTTTTCATAGTTTGTGTAAAGAGACAGCAGTGCTGAAAAGGCCACTTTCTCTTTATTATCGCAAGTGTGTAGACCAATGGGAGAGGTTAATAATAAATATGAGAAAATGTATCAGATTATTGCCATGGCGTTAACCATTAATCATAACAGTGCTTGAACTCCATGTTATAGATAATTTTTAAATTATGCTTATGCACAATAATGCAGAGACATGAAAAGTGAGCAGTGGAAGTAGTGGGTGTAGAAAGCCACTCAAACCGAACAGAACTGAGGGTAAAACAGCCCAACTGAGGGGTAAAACCAGTTGTGGGAGGGGGCTACACAGGAGAGAGATGGATGAACCCAATTATCCCCTTATTTTCCTTCACAGCACTAAACCACAGTCAAAGCAGAGCCTAGAAAAAGAGAAAGAAAATAATAGAAATGTGTGGAATGATGGAAGGAGATAATTAAAAGGGCCTGCATTTCTGCACCCTGTCGATGGGGCTGTAATTAACCCATTACACTTTTTTCCATGTAATGATTACAATAAGTGTGAGGCTGACGGCTTTGGCAGTGCACCGTTTACATGCACACTCCATTTGGTTCACTCAGACATGTCACAGCCGTCATTAATCATGCTGTGTTTTTTAACTGGCCAGCGAATCACTGTGCAGCCGAGCGCTAGGGCTTGTTAGCACAGTGTCATAAAAAATGAGCTGGGATTTTAAATATAGTGTGACCAGCAGTAGTATTTACAGTAAGTAGAAAGTGTATGGGATTTTCTGGCGTTGGCATGTTTTAGAGATAAACCAGTAACTGTGGATGAGAATCAGATTGTTAAAAAATCTAACTGCTGATTTAGTCTTCTTTAAAAAAAAGTAAAGTAAGCAAAATGTGTCACTAAAAATGTCTAAATAATAAGCACCAGAATTAATGATAAAAATAGATACAAAGTGAAGAGCAATAACCATGTCAACAAAAGGCATTATGAAATTTTGTAAAAAAAATACTGATATGTTATTTGTTATAAAACTATTTTTGGCTACTACTGGCTAGAGTGTGAGGCCCTATCTCGCAACTGTAAAGAATCTCAGACTCTTTATTTGTACTCTAAATGATCAAATCTAAAAAATGAGGGTGGGAAAATGCTTACTATCTCAATTGTATGAGGTCGATATCTTATTAGCAACAAAACTCTGGATCCAGCAATTATTAAAGGATTCAGTACTATTGTGAGATCGGGCAAAAGATACTAACAAATATTAGTTTAATTGCATTCTTTATCATTGTGAGTTAGATATAAAGGCCTGGTGGCTCAATGGACAGAACGTTTACTCCTGAACTAGAAGATCTTTACTCATCTTTACTATTGTGACATATAAGACAGAGTAGTTGTTATTGTATTGCATCATATAATACTACTCTTCTGTAAAATGTTCAAAGCTTTAGATAAATGTGTTCTGAATGGTGACTCAAATTACACCCAACCACAATAGCTAAATGTTGATTTTCCTTTACAATCAGGTTTGAGTTAAAGTCAAATAGTAGTTGCAATTAGGCAGTAAAAATCGAAGCAGAGCTATGGCCTTATATGAAATACAATAAGTAAATGAAACACATGGAAGCAGGACAGCATTCTTCCATGGCTATAGCTTTCATGTTCTTGCCAGCTCTCTTTACGCTGTGAAAATTCGTCATTGCCATTTGTCAGTGCACGCTACTGTACAGACTCTGTATTTAAATATGATAACATGACTTTTCTTCAGTAAAGGACCTACAACATTGTGCTTGAAACTCAATACCATATACATTTCCTTCAGTTACTGGCAAAAGTTGGCACAATTTGGACATTAGTCAAACACTACATAAAGAAACCTCAAGGACAACTGAGAAATGGCCACAGGATTTTTGGCAGTTGCATTGTTACAAAAATTGGGATTGTAGGGAACAGTGACTTTTTGTGGCGGTGCCATTGACAATGCAAGACTGGACTCAAAATTTTGGATAATTTTAAAAGACATCATTTTGGTTCATTTCTGACAGGAAATGGGGGAGAGAGATGAGGAACTGACATGGAATATACTGTCTCAATCTAGGAATAGAATCGAAGCCGCTATAGTATATTCTACCAAGTGAACCACTGAGGTACCCCAGTGGTATTTTTTAATACTAATATTGTTATGAAAATAGCAAATTATTCCTTGACTGACTGATTATGTGATTACAAATGGCACCAAGCATCCGTAAGAAACACATTTCACTTTTATTTTTAAGAACAGTGGTACTGGTTTTATACATTTTATTTTTAACTTTGCATCTTTTATACATATCTCATTTATTGACTAACTGCAAAAAGGCAGTCTGCAAAGGTTGCAGGTGGGAGGCTGAGATGGACTAGTGCAAGTGAAATGTTAGCACTTTACAAACTGTACCACGAAACCTCATGTAATAACCCATTTGTTACCAGAACATCCACTACAGTCCTCAGTCCCAGTGTCAGAGAGTGCTGCTCTGTGACAGGCCATCCTACAGCCCATTTAGAGCTAGTTATTGAGGGAGACAACTTCCCCGGGACAAGAGTCACATGTGATTGGGCTGATCAAACCAGGCCTCGAGGCCTGTCGCCATTAACTGGACAGCCGTGATTAATGCCTGTGAACTTGCGACCTCAACCCCGAGCT
Source organism: Bostrychus sinensis (assembly GCA_020698575.1). NCBI lineage: Eukaryota > Metazoa > Chordata > Actinopteri > Gobiiformes > Eleotridae > Bostrychus > Bostrychus sinensis. Next base: position 9,482,833 of record CM036260.1, on the reverse strand, counting down.
GCTCCTTCTTGACCTGTTCCCAGCCTTTACAACTTAAACAGGTCTTATGACAATTGTTGAATCTGCGGTATTGTCCCATTACATCAAAAGCCAGTAGCAAATTACAGTGATGCAACAAGATAAATATACTGTAGAGTTGGCCCCAACTCAATATTTTTGTTGACAACGCTCAATTTTAATTAGTAACTGATAGCTGTTCATTAGTTAATGTTACCATGGCTGTGTACTGAACTATGTGGCTTGTTAGAAGCTGTAATGAATGAGTGTGGTTATGTTTTTTGAGCTAAAATAAAAAAATAACTAACTTTAATTTATTGCTCTATAACAATTTCCAGTTTTATTTTGGTGTGTGTCAACTTAGTAAAAGGTATAGGACTAGCAACCTAATCTTTCAAAAACTTTATATATTTATATTTAACCTGTCTAGCCAAGCCTACACGTGCTGTCAATGTCATTTATCATTTATTCATATGGAATATAACAGTTGATACAATATTCTTATTAGTAATTACTAAATGATTTTAAGTGCTTCCTCTCCTAGTGTTCTGCCTCCTTCTTTCACAAGCCTGTTCCTTGACTGAGGTTTGATTCTTTCAATGGTTTGTGTACCCCTAAACTCTGTGTTTATGTTGCCCCGCGTCCTCCCGCTTGGGAAAATATTTTTCCCCCAGTCTTCAAAATGGTATCTACGCAGCCACGGCTGGTAGGCAGGGCCTTGCAGAGTAAATATCAACAGTCCAGTCCCCGGGCAGCAGCTCAGTGGAGTACGAGGGAAACCTGCAGGAGCTGTGTGGAGTGATGGGCCAGCAGCAGGTAAACACTGACCCTTCCTCACAGCAGACCCCAGGGACTCAGTCAAGTGTTCGTTAGGCTAAGTGAAGGTGAAGCGCGTCATCGTCAGTTCCGCTCAAACACCACCTTGTTTTGTAAAAGGCCCTGGTTCACAAGTTCATTCACTACTTATACTGTTAGGCTACAGTTTGGGCTCCAAGAATATCATTTATTTTTTACAATATGAAAGCTTGTATTGTTTTATTGTTTTTAAATCTTTATTTAATTAGCAACGTTTAATCCTACTGGACACAAATGCAACTATGCACAACAATTTGTAGGAGAGAAGGGCGCAGCCCACAGATTCGCAGACACCACCTAACTTAGGATCAATCAATCATTGAGTAAAATTCATTAATAAAATATCTCCTTTTTAGGGCTCTAAAATTAATTAAATAAATGGCTTTATGATCACCAATGTCTGATATAAACTGTCACAAGAGCAGACGTGTTTATTTATGACATTCACCTGGAAGGAATCTCAGCCTTCTCCAAGCTCAGAAATAATAAATAATGAATTAAGTATTTAAGGTTCCCAGTAACCATAGACATAGTTACTCTCCAGTCTGGTATATGCCACAAAGTTGTGATCTATATTGTGCCATTGCTATATGTACCAATATGTTTTATAGAAGTGTCTTGGCATCTCTAGAAATTAGATCTTTTGGTTAAATAAAAATGTTTGACAGACCAGATAAATGTGTAACAGACCAAACTAAACTGTACAGCACCACTTAGTTGAAACATGGCTAATGTAACATGGCTAGTGTACACTGCACTTAGCGTGTGTAGCTAATCAAATCAAAATCACACCAGTCTGAGGAAAAGGGAAGGACAGCCAAAGAGAAATAATCAAGACTAAATAAAAGCAGTGCTGTTTCATTAATGGAGTGGCCCCGGGTCTCTTCTGTGGCCCCAGTGCTCCACTACCCAGGGACATGTACACACACAGACACACGCAAATGCACAATATGGCATCCCAAGGGCAGAGCCGGCATGGCACGCTGCCTAGTCCGGCCCTGAACAGTCCCTTTATACAACTGTTTGGCATCTGACACCAACATCAACAGTCCTGCTTTTCACCATGTACCACACAACATACTACACACACACGTACACAACATACTACACACTAACTCACAACACGGTGTAACTCAGGAGCCAGTCAGGAGCCACACGCTCAATGGTCTGCTTCTCAGAGGGAAAGGCAATATTAAAATGCTTGCGTGCAATAAAAGTTTTTCTAGTTTGTTTAATTTCCAGGTATATTGTTGTTTTTGTGTGGATGTTGATGCTATCCACCTCCAGGCACTGTGGGACTAGAATAACACTTACTGTTTAATGGCTACCTGGACTGGACCACGCTGTGTTTAAAAAGTGTTTCATTCAGCATTAAATCAAGGCTTTCTTGTAGCTACTTCAATGTCAAAACATCATAAACTAACTACTAAGTGAATTCATGAAACATTTATTTAAGACCCAACAGAAGCAGAAAGCCATGTAATTTTATGGTAAACTACGAACGCTTTTGATTAAAGTGACACATGGAACCCAATGGTGATAAAATAATATATAATAATTAGCTCACAAATTTGATAATGATAAGATAATGTAATAATTAGCGATTATTTTTAAAGAAGCAATTAGCACCACTTTTCTTACTTCTACAGTCAGTACTGCCTTTAAAACTGTTTAACTCATTTACAGTTTAAAATAATACATTTTAAATAAAGTTTATAGCTATTTTAATGCATGCAATTAAAAAATATTGGTCCAAATGAGATACATTTGATTGTATTTACCAAAAAGGCAAGCCACTGGCTGCTATTATAGTGCATCCCACATTCTTAAAGCTAACAAATTATGCAGGAAAAAGTAGATGGCAAATTAACAATAAATCCTAAAAATTAATTATATGTTTCATAATAAATATGTTTAGAATTATATTAGTGATAAAAATGTCACATTCCAGATTTCAATAATACATATGACCCAACTAGATAGAAGAATACAAATTAAATATGACATCTATGTAGGTTCTCAGTCATCCAAAAGATATCAGGAAAAAAGGTTAAACAAGAAGATCATCTGGACAAGGTTTGTTTTATAGAAGACATTTCACCCTTTATCCCAAGGGCATAGTAATTTCTAGAAATGACTAATGCCTTGGGATCATTAGTTTTTTAGAAGACATTTCACCCTTTATCCCAAGGGTTTAGTCATTTCAATAAAAATTACAAGGCTTGTTTTTTTAGAAAACATTTCACCCTGATAAAGAGTAAAATGTCTTCTAAAAAACAAACCTTGTCTAGATGGCCCTCTTGTTTAACTTTTTATTAATTTTTTTTACATGTAACGAGATCATATTTGCAAATGATCACCATGATAAAAGACCTCTATACAACTGCTATGCTCACAGTCATGATTGCAGAATAAGAGCCCAGTGGGTTTATTTCTTAGAAGCTTTGCCAACATCAACCCTCCCATCTCTCCTTCAGAACCACCAGAGTTCATAAAGAAGGCAAGGGGAGCTCTGCACACCGCCAATGATATGCTAGCTTTAAACAACAGATAACTACTGCACTCATAAAGTCTATTAATGTCTGTCTATGTTCAGGCACTATTTGTTTTGGGAACAAATCTAAATCTTTAAAGTATGTATGTATTTAACACTTTTATTTCTGATTTGTTGCAAGTAGAACAATATTGTTTTATGGCCGCGGTATTTTTTCCTCTGTCATCGTGTGATAGAGACGAGCCTTAATCCTCTTGACGTTTTGGAAAGCACCATGAGAAATCCGGTATGATATCATAGAGCTGGAGCCTGTTTGGCTGCAGTGTGCCGTGGCCCTGTTTGGTCTGTTGTCATGGCAATGAGGAGACAGGAAGTTAGGGAAGTAGGAGCCAGGCTGAGGTGAGCTATAGCAGGTGATCTGCCTGTCTCTCCCCATATCCCTGCACTGATGTGGCTGTGATGGATGTGGGCTACCGTGAATGGACTTTGGCACGCAGTAGGCTTGTGTGCGGGTGTGTAATGTTTAAATTCATTTAAAAAAAGGAAATCAGATAAAATTTGTAAAAATATACTGTCCATGAATGGTTATAAAGGCATTGCATACATTGTAATTTATAGCTTAATACAGACTACTAGTTATTAAGCTAAAGTTTTACTTGGCATGTTCATAAAAGGTAGTTGAAAAAGGGAATTATTGGCAATATGTTAAGGCTTAAAAATATTACTAAAAAGCTGCAGTATTTTATTATGACACCTAAATGTTGTATTGACATTACGACTAGTAATCACTTGCATTTTCAAATTGGTGAAGGATTCCCTGGCAAAATGTGAAAACTTAGGGATGCCTGTCATACATTTTAGCTTGTACCCTGTAGCCTAAATGTTTGTATTGGCAGCTGACTATAGGAGCACTCACAAATATTATCTACCCCCTCACTGACAGCACATACATTGCAATTTGTGGGGGTCAATTTTTCTGTTTTGTTTTATGGCTTGTTTTATTTATTTTACTGAAATGCAGCTAGTTGTTGATAAATGGTCAAAGTTTTATTTTACAAAATCATACGGAATGCACCTGTATGCATTAACAGCATTAGTTTGAATATTGTACTGAAACTGTATATTTATTATTCAAATTACATAATAAAGAACTATATATGCTATATCTTACACAGGAAGTGGTGGATCTTGTTTTGGGACATCCCCTAACTGTGAGACTTCACACTTACAGTTAACTCCTGGTTTAAATAGTGGTTATTTTCCCAGACTCACGAAAGGGTAATGCTTGTGTTCATTTTACAGGTCATTCAGAAGGAGCTGTGGAGTAAAACAAGACGCACTCCGACAAATCATTCTCACCTGCTCCTCACAATATACTGTCATCCCCAAATTGGCCTGGCTTGTCTCAAATTCCCCTTTCCAGCGATCCGTCCAATTACAGTGTATGAGCATGCGGGGCAGCGACCGCACCGTACCTCTCAGAGCTCTAACTATGTTTGTACAGGGCCCGGCAGCAGACGTTGAGGTATTTGGGTTATTCTTTCGTTCAGCAACTGAAAATCCCACCAAATCGAAGGCTAATCGAGCGTCGGATTGAGACACAAGGAAGTGCATGTGGTGGTCTAGACCAAAGTGCGTGACCCTTCTCTCTCATCCTAAATGTAGCATGAAGTCATACTTTACACACTTAAAAACATATGAGGAAAAACATTTCCACTTTTCTGCTGGGTCAGGTGAAAATACAACTGTACAAATTCATTTTTTTTTTTTTTTGTGCAGAGTCATCTACTGTAGTTCTGTGCAGACGTGACATCTCTTTTGAGTGCCATGGATCTCTCCTGGTTCTGTATATCATGGTAAGCTCTATAATTATCTGGTCTCTATGATGCTGAGTTGGTTTTCAAGAGGGCACAAAAATGGACACAATCAACTATATTTAAGTGTTGTTGGCTAGACAGACAACCAATTACAGTATATTACACAAGTCAGTAACAATATACGCACAATATACTGCCACTGGATATATGGTTAAAACCACATTGCAGAAAGCACACAAACTGTCAGTGTTGCAACAGTAACTCGACCAAGAGAACTTGTTGTCTATTAAACAGGTTTGGGAAGTACAAGAGGTCTAGTCTACTTGTGTAGAGATCTGTGTAGAGTTTAAACAGAGATGACCACATTGCTGTTTAAAATGACTACTGGTGATTCTGTACCTGGCTTGCAGGTTCAATGCCCAGGATGGCCGACACAAGTATGAAGTCTGCATGTCCTCCTTGCCCATGGATTCTCTCCATATGAACTACCAGCTTCTTCCAATTGTTCAAAAAAATCCTTTATGAATGAAAGTAAGAATGCATAGTTATTGGTGTATGTTATGGTTGACTCACACCAACAGAGACTCGAGCACCTGAAGCGACCAGCGACCATTCATTTCCTATGCAAGCTGGCGCGCAGAGGTGGCAAGCGTCTCAAACATGCAGAGCGACGCGAATCAAGAGATCTGAGCGTAGTATTGAGCTGAACTGAAGTCAACTTTATGCAAATGTGGAGTGGCATTGCCGAAGTAACCGCCAATCACGGAACAAGATTTGACAGACACTTGAGAAGAATTGGTCCAGGCACAAAAAACGCGTTTGAAACCTCCCGCCCCTCGTCAGAGACCTGAGGGGGTTGGCGACACGAGAAGAGCAAACTGAGCTTAGGAAAGAGAATTTGTTGCTTTTGATGTGAGTCCACCATAACTACGTGTCCAGCCACTATCTGGCAAATGCCCAGGGTGTACCCTGCTTTGGGAGCAAAATAGGTAGAACTTGCAACCTTTAACAGAAAGAAGTCAATCAAAAATAAAATTAATTGTGTTCATTTTAATACAAAAATGCAAAGCAATAAATTTGAAATATTTTGTTTTGATATGGTTGTAGAAATGGTGCTAGTAAGCATCAGTTTCTAAGGTGATCCAGAAGCCTCTCTGTAGACAAATTTAGTTCTCCATAATAATTCTAAAACTAGGCCGCAGAAACAAGAAGGGGTTTTAAATTCTGTTACAAGTTGAATTTAAATGTTCAAGCTCCCAGCTGACTATAAGTAAACCATACACTTCCCAATGCACTCCCATTACTGGAACCATATTTAGTGCATTTTCTAAAGCCGCAATCTCATTTTCCCTGCTTCTCCCAAGGTGTTTATGGAAAGCCTTTAGCCATTTTGACATGAAGAACATAAGGAATGGAGAAAACAGGAGAAAAAGTCCAAATGCAGAGTTTATTCTAATCAGTTGCGAGCAGCCAGAACGCTTAGACAGAGCTGTTTTTCTTAGTGGTTTTGAGGGCAGTGGGCTTGTCGTTTTTGCTGTGTTTATATTTCAGATTTTAAGCAATACATATATAACAAATTATGCACATCACCTTCTCATATTAGACAGAGTCTGGACCCTGGCATGTAGCAGTAGTGGGTAAAGGTCTGCCAAGGCCAAAAACCACTGGAAAAACTGTGTGGGCTGAGCAGTGGATTCAGTTAAGTCTTTGTAACATGGACAGGATTTTTTTCAAGAACATGCCCCAAAGAATGTGGCTGCATTAAGTAGATTTACCAAAGGAGTAGCCTCCACCTGCCCAGGGAGAATTAATACAACTCCAAATGAAATAGAATCAACAATAATAAGTCATCACATTAACTGTTGCTGTTCAAATACTCAAGTGTGACTTCTTCACAAACTTGCCAAGAACTAAAAGATGCTCTGCCCAAATTTTGCACAGCCAAGCAAAGAACTAGGTCCTCTATGCATAATGAATAAGAGCAGATTTATCCATATATGATATCAACATTCTTCAGAAGATAATCAGATAAAATCTGACTTAATTTTTCTGTGGTTTCTACTTGTTGGCTGGGTTTGCCACCATAGTCCTATGCGTGACAGCTTACGCAAAACTGTATTGGATGCAAAAGTGGACATTTGACTGGGCCATTAAACTTAAATCCCACCAGTTGGTTATATCATCAGTAAGTCTGATTAATATTTAGCAGGCAATGGTGACTTAAATACGAAGCATTAAAACAAAAATCTGTAATAAGCTGTAGGTATGGCAAGTTTTGGGCCAGCTTATGCTATTCTGATGCACTGCATTTGTGGTAAATGGGATGCAAGCACTCAAGTTACCAGCATGATAGTAAACCCCATATTTGCGAACCACTGTTTTTGGCTCAAATGCAGTGGTCAGAATACTGTGGGCTGAATATTAACATTTTGTGAAGGCTTTGCCTTTAAACTGTGCTGCAACGCGATAGTCCATAGAGGACTATAATGATACTACTGATATTGATACTCTGAAGAAACTATTGCTGGTCTACACTGGTGTGCCATGCATTTGCTTGTTTTTTACCTTTAATAGATAGGACAGACAAGGGGAAAAGAGAATGAACCCAGGTTGTATGTGCAATGCGCACTACCAGGTGAGCTATCAAGGTGCCCCAACTGTATGTTTGTTTGTTTTTTATGTCATTCCAGACGTCATCAATTTTATCACATTGAATAGTATGCACTTTAGTGATTACATAAATTAAATTTTAATAAAGCTGCTGTCATTACAGTCTCCAACCTTTTGAAAAACATTGTCTGAGTACCTAGTTCAGCAATGAGTGTACAGCGTAAGGATGTACTTGCAGAGATGAGTGAAACGCCTGGAGAAGATCCTCATGTGTTTCCCATTCCGGCTCAAGTGCAATGGACCATTTCTCCACATCTCACCACAGTTTACCAAACTGTGGTCGGAATCTGAGTGATTATCTAAATAAGTATAAACGAACTCTGCTGTCACTGGTGAAGGAAGACACTGTCAGCCAGACTCAAAGTGGGATTAGCATGAGAAACGTCTGCTTGTCTATGTGCCCTGTCACTCATAAACAGTACTTAGCTCCGAGTGGATATCATGGACATGGAAACATGGAAAAATCGACTTTCTCACAGTGGTCATAAAAACCTAAGCTCCACAGACCAAGGTGCTTCTATGTTTAGTGAGACTGGTAAAATGTTTATTTTATTCTTATTGTCATCTTACTGAAATTCTGACAATTAACATAATTACAAGCCCTGTGACAAGCTGGCCCCTGTCCAGGGTGTTCCCCGCCTACGGCCCAAAGTTACTGGGATAGGCTCCAGTCACCCGTGACCCCTAACGGGAATAAGCGGTAGAAAATGAATGAATGAATGAATGAATGTACACATTTAAACTATTTTAGAGTTGGATTTGTAAATTAGCAAATCCAGTTACAGTTGAGGTAATTAAAAATCAAAGTTATTTACTCAATTTAATTTGATATACAGTCATATAAAAAACATACTATGATAATGCAGGAGCAGTCAAAGATGATCAACCTTTACTGGCATTGGCCATATCTTAATAAAGATTTTACCATTACTTATTTTGCAGACTAATCAACAAACCAACCAAAATAGCAAAAACAACCCAAATATTTTAACAAATATTTTCAGTATTTAACTTTGACAATATTTAATGTATTTAAAATACCAAAAACCTTTTAGGATAATCACTGTTGAAATAATCAGTCTATACAGCAATTAATCCTCCTTCATGTAAATAGCCGTTAGCAGAGAAAATGTAACGTGGACTGTTGGTTATGACCCACATGACTCAAAGAAGTACATTTGAAGTTAAACACATCACATAACTCATGTTTATTTTGTTGTGTAAATTATGCATGATAATTACAGCTTAGGATGTGCTAGTGAGTCAACAAAGTCATTAGTTTATTTGCCTTGGTTTACAATATTTGTGTGACATATACTCGAAATTAGCCGACTTTAAAGATTGCTTATTTCACTTCCAGTCCATTTACATTCCATTCTGCTGAAAGCAGATCTGTCTGTTAGGGGAAGATGGAAGGTTTTGCAGAGCGGCAATGGTTTAATGGCATTTCCTGACATTTTTACACCTCAGTGTCAATGTGTAAAAAATGTGGAAAATTTGACAACACATTATGGGGAGTAATTTCTTGGGGATCCTGGTAATTGTGTGTAATAGAGCCAGTCTGTCGCAGTGTCGGTGTCACTCTCAGGTTGGTTGTCTGTGGCCTCTTGGCTGACTGCTGCTTCCACAAAACTGATTTAGACCGCATTTAATAAGTAATAATAGCCTGAGAACAAGACACTGGACACAGGCGGGAGAACAAGTCATGTCTATTTTCTTTTAAAAATAGCATAAAACAATTATTATGTGTGAATAGTCAATGATTCCTTTAGATGTGAATGAGTTTTTGCTGGAAAGATGTCATTCTTTATGCTGTTTTACTGAACTACTGCAATGACAAAATTACTTATTGTACAGTGGCAGTTAGTATCCATGAGCTGACAATGACTGAGTATCCCGTATAAGCCTTATCCTGGTTATGGCATTTACATGTGCTCAGAGAAATACAGTTACTCATATCCCTTTATACCTATAGGAGTGTGGTGTGGGTGCTTGTAACACATACAGCAGCGAGCTAAGGGAGGTGGCAAAGTTGCTAACAGACATGTTTTTAACACTGATAAACTTTTGTTGAATGCTGCTAGATTAGGAATTTTGAAAGCACAGGTACAAGTTACAATTAATGTGAGAAAGTTGCTGCTTGTGTCAGGTTTGTATTGCTGCATTATCTCTCAAGTTTACATGTGTTTAGTTTACCTGCAGCAGCCAGAGTCCAGGATACTGCTTATATATGCCACAGTATCCATCCAGTTAGAGTAACCAGATTTTTCAAACTCTGCTCAGGTTTCTGAGATTAAGATATAATGTTGACGTGTACAAAGACAAACAGAGGGATGCTCTATCATACCCGACATACTTAAGTGCAAGTAAATGAACTTGTTAAAGCCATAGTTCAGACATGTTTGAGGCAACTGTTGTTGTGATATTGGGCAATAAAAATGACTTATAATGTCATGTTTGTGGTCTCACATGGATACAAATGGATCATGGTACAATGTACCTGATGAGATGAACATGTGTAGCAGTTAGGGGTGTAACGATACAGTAACTGTATCAATGTATCGATTTTTTCCCCTGATACAACTACATTGATACACATGACCTTGTATTGAATCGTATTGTTTTCTAGGAAATGAATATCAATATACATGAAGTATCAATCGATAATATCAGAAATATCAAAATTAGAAATTTGTATGTTAAAATAAAACCAGATATGGCTTTTTGGAGATAAAATTTGTGTTTTTAATAAATAAATATGTTATATTCAACTTTTCTTCACTCTCTGTCTGCTGGACATAATCAACCCTGGCCACGGTGCTACATTTGAGAGTAAACTTTTATGATTTTTGGCAAAAAGTTGCTGTATAAATTATCGACACAAAGGTGTTGAATCGTACCAAATCGTATCGTTCCAAATTAGCCAATATCATTCTTGAATCGTATCGAAACACTTCTAAACAATACATATCGTATTATTGCGAAAACGTATCATTACACCCCTAGTAGCAATATTTCACCTTACCTTAGTAGAGCTCTGGAAGCTGCTTTAAGTGGTGACCTTTTGTTCTCCAGCAGTCACAACCTAGTCCCACTTTTACTGCATGGCTGGTAGTCTCATTGTCATCAAAAAGCCTTCTCTACAAAGGTCTTAACATGGTCTTCTCACCTTCATAACCCTTTGCCTGGTATCTGCAGTACAGATTTCCTGTAGACTATATTTTATTTAAAATCCCAGTGCTGACAGGTGAGGCTTTAGCATGTGAGAAAGCACTGTAGCTGTGGAAGATGTGACAGATTGCCTATGTTGACCATTTTAAGCCTCAATACATGTGATTAGTTGAACTGCCAGCTTTTCCTTGAAGTTTCCCACCCACGGTCACGAAAGGTGTCACAGTAGGTTTGGGTCGACGACGTGAACATACAGGCTGATGGCAAAAGTGCTTTCATTTATGTATTTTGGTCTTATTATGCTAGGCTGTTCAACAAGGGTGGGAAAGCTGGAAAAAGCTACTCAATCATTTGTGGACATCCAGGCAAAGTAATAATAAAAAACGCTTGTGACCAGAAACAACTAAATGCAAGGGAAACCACAACTAGTCCCTGGTTTATATGGGCTATTTGTGGGTCATTTTCATAAATTGAGTTGTGTTTCTCCAACCCAGTCCGTCTGCTGGTGGAAATGTTAAACAAGCAGCATTCGCGTCAATGGAGAGTAAAGATATAAATATTATGCTAACTGCTTGATTGGAATGTATGTATAGCCAATACGAGGGCTTACATTTGAGTCTCCTGGACAAGCAACTGTATGCATTTACACTACTAAAGACTATTGGACGTCATTGGAACAGGTCTTTGTACTACATTCCCCAATATAATTCATTTATTCCACTGTTTGGTATTGATCTGTATATGGGCAACATTGGATGCCTGGCAACAGTTGTGTACAATGTGTACACGGGAGGGCAAACAAACTAGACCGCAAACATGATGCCTCTTAATGAGGCCTGACTTGTGCTCAGACTAAACAGACTGTCCCAACATTAATAAAACTCTGTCAAATAACATAAGCATTGAAAATGAGCTGAATCAAATTAAAAGTGAAAAAATTGGTTTATGGGACACAAGCGCTTTCGATGTCACAATTTCTCTTTGGGGACATGTTTTAATGTCAAATATCTACTTTTTCTTTCAAGGGTTTACATTTCTTTCATTACAGTTTTTCACACATTGATCGGTTTCACGCCAGATGCTCTCACACCAACACACTCATGTTGTCTTTCAATAATAAATTTCCTCTTTGGTTTTCCATCATTTCTCCTACCTACCTTCAAACATGCACACAACACTTGCTGATGCAGTAATTTCTAATCAGCCTAAGAGAACAGCCTAAACATCTTCTATGCACCCTCTGTCTTTCCCTAAAGGCCAACATATAAACATCACTGGTCTCACCATGGGACAATTGCTGTCTTTACAGTAGATGTCACCAAAAGCAACAAACTACTACTACTACTACTACATATATATATATATATATATATATATATATATATATATATATATATATATATATATATATATATAGTAGTAGTAGTAGTAGTAGTAGTAGTAGTAGTAGTAGTAGTAGTAGTATATATATATATATATCAATTGCAATTCAGTGATTTTCCCAGAATTGTTCATTTGTTCATTTTATTACATTACACAACTAAAACACTAATGAGAAGTGTCACTTAGTTTCATTAAGCTCTTACAATCACTTACCACATATGACTGTTTAATATACTATTGGTAGTCTCCAGTTCAGTTCTAATGTTGCTTAACTTTTCCATCCAGCCACTGTCCATATCTCCATTTCAAGTGGCTGTTACTGTGCAAATAGGCATCAGTAATTCTCCAGTGCCAACAGTTTCCCCCCACTCTTCAGCCAGGACAAACCTGAGTGTGAAAGCTCTCATTTATCACTGGGCACCGCAGGGCAATGGGCCGAGCTTCAGTTTGGGTGGGTCAGGGATACGAGGTGGAAACGGGTGGAGCAGAGTACCAGGCAGGGCATGGGGCCAAATGAGGTGGATGAGACGGGACGAGACGGGACGAGACGGGACGAGGCGATGAGAAGCCAAGATTTAGATAAAGGGATTATCAGCAAGAGATCAGCAAGAGTTAAATTGAAAAAGTGGAGCTATATGCTTGTTCAAAAATGGTTTAGATTAACAAAGTGCCATGATGTGCCATCATATTGTGTGATGAAGACCCCAGACCAGTTGCCATGTTTACAGAATTGTTTGTACAGCTGAACTGCTAGATCTCCTGAATACAAGCCCACACAATAGATAGTAAAGCATTGAGAAAGACAGACTTTTTCTTCATAATGATTTACTATGAAATCAAATTTAAGGCAAATCTGTTATTGATTCAAAATAAAGAGTGGACAAAATGAGTGTTAATCAAATCACAGTACAAACTGTGTGTGAACTGTGGATAGTGTGAATATAATGTGATATTTTTCTAAGCAGTGAGTGCTGGTCTATTTATTAACCATAAGAATATGTAGTCTGTGTATTTTTACAAAAGAGCAGATAAAGTAGGAGTAGACTCTGGGAAGTGGAATTAAAGGAGAAAAAAAAGAAGAAAAGCAGACAGAGGAACAGAAAGAACAGGAACTGGCCCATTGAGTTTTATGTCATCTGGCTGTGTGTCTGGTCCATTTGTGGTTCTGTTCAGCATTCCTCCGCAGACCACTACAGGCCACATAAAGCACAGCAGCACAGTCGCACAGAGAAGCAGGTGTGTGCAGGACGTTAGAGCCTCTTCAGCAGGTCTCCACACCTTATCTGCTCCAACTAATCATCCATACTGTGTAGGTGAGATTTATGTATTATCTACTTGTTCAACTTCTTCAGTTAAACACCCGTCTTTCGTTCCAACAATCATATACTGCATAGTATATTTACTGTACTTTTTGTAGAATAGAACAGTTGTATTTTGAGTACAAATGTATAAACATAATTCATATGATATTGCACATGCCTACATACATTTGTCAGAGGAAGACGAATGAATAAAATGTTGTTGTATTTTTATTATTCTAGTAATATAATGAAAGAAGCAAAAGAAGAAAAAAAGAAACAAAATGTTCCCCAAAAATATACACATCTACTGTCTGCTTACTGGCCACTGTCAAAAGATCCTAGCTCTTTGTGCAAGCTTTGGATATTGTTTGAAATCATGAATGCAAAGACAACCCATAGGTGAAGTTTTCCCTTCTTTGGATACACCGAGATGTGGTACATCTTGCAAAATAACTGGGTTCTATGTGCTCTTTGCGTCCTTCTTTTGCGACAATCCATTGCACTACTGCAGCTTCATTGCACATCCAGCGGGTGGTCACTGCGGTCACAAAGCGAGGGAGAGGAAACCAGAAAGAAAAGTGTCATGTAGAAAATCCCACAGCCAGGAAACATGGCATAATAAAACTTCCATAGTGTGTGTTTGCGCACACGTGTTCTCAGCCTGTTATTCTTGCCTTCGAGTCTAATTGACGTGATCTTCCAGCAGCCCAGTGCACGTTGGCTGTTGGTGCCACCAGAAGAAGTGGTGGCGCTGCCCTTTTAGCTGTCGCCACCGTTCGACTGCCCTACCCACCAATAAGACTGGGAAAACACCTAACACAAACACTGAGGGTGTAATCAGGCCCGCAGACTTGTACTGTAGTAAATATGGACCATACTATAATGAGCATATGATGGTGCATGTGTTTGCCAACCAAGTCATATGGAACTAAATGGGCATACATCTGGTTGTGATGGGAAACGATGGCTTTAGTGGCTTGGCAACTACATTTCTGGAACTGGAAGGAAAATGGTAGAGTGGGAAATGTAGCATGGAATGGAAACATGTATGTTCCATAATTCATGACGATGCAAGGCGAGTGGCAGAGAAGCTCCATAAATCACTTTTAACTTACAGTTTTGGGTTTTTTTTACAATCAGTTTGAAGCATATATAAAAAAGCATATAAAAGCATATATAAAGCCACTCCTTCAATCGTGTGTGGTTGTTTTACACATTTATGACAAAATTACAAGTATAGATTTAGATGTCATGTCTCTAAGATAATGAAAGACAATAGGACAGCCATAATGCATCACATGTTGATTTAACTTTTTTTCCTTAGGCCATAGCTATGCATTTTCACATTTAGCTACATTGCATTCAAAAAGATTTCTTAAAGATTCATAAAAATTTAATAAAAATACAGTTTTGGTATTTTCCTGCATTGGTTTAGTTTCTTGGCCATAGGAAGTGGATCATAGCCATTCAGAGATCTCTTTAGAAATAATGTAAAAGTTGTGACCTCAGTAGCTCACAACAGCAATGGAACATAAAGAAATTAAATATTACTAAAATGCATTCAAAGTTATGTCAAAATACTACAATTATTGTGGGTACAATTATGCTACTACTGATCCTCTCAGTTGCCCAACCACCACTCACTGTGTCTTGGTTACTTCAGTGATTTATCCCAGCAGCACGCTGCAGGTGTTTGGAGCATGAGTTATTGTGTCTTTTTTATTACTATAAGTTGAAGTTCACGCATTGAGCTGAAACTCCTTCCTTTTTACTCTTTATTCATTCCTAATGCCTTCTTGTCCTGGCTCTGACATTTCCTGTTCCTTCTTAAGGCCATCCCACACATCCGACCTTTGGACTCCACACATATTTGACTTGTAGGCCTATCATCGCCCAGTGACTTTAGGACAGCTCAATAAACCATGAGGATGAAAGAGGCCTTGTTCTGGGTGAAGATTAATTGGAGGGGACAAAGGGACAGGATCTCCCTTCCTTTTGGTCCATTCATGAGCAGAGTCACAGGTCGCTCTCAGATGTGTTGCTCTAGAGTTAAATGACTTCTGCTTGGGCTGCACTCAAGTAACATGTGTGGGTCGGAATTTCTCATAAATCTGTATGTTGGGGTGATTCATCCATTCAGATGGAAATTAACCATTATTTCGAATGGGAATGTCAATGTGTTAAACTGCTACACTTGTTTCTTAAAGCCTCTGAAATGTATTTATAGTGCAAGCATTGTTTTCCTTAAATGGAACATTTTTATTGATTAAATGTTATGGTGAGATGATTGTTTTTACTATTTAACCATGTCCTTAATTATTGGGTAATTCACAAGATAAAAATAGAATGAAGAAATCCCTTCAGATTGTTTCTGTAAAATGTAACTTTAGTAACAGAATGTAATCCTTCTTACCAATCTCCTTGCTCATTGAAGAAGTACAAAATCTATAATATGAATGTTGTAGGGTTTTTTTTGTTTGTGTGTTTATATTCATATTTGATTTAAGCAATTGTTTTCGCAATCAAATTGTATACCACCAAGAGAGGTCTTATTGTTAATAGCATGAATTGCAATTTGCTAATGCTTGCTTACTAACAGACAGCAGTTGGCTTTTGGAAAATGTTATGTCTCCTGGGATAAATAATACATTTTTATATTGTACAACCACATAACATTATTGAATTAATAACCAAAGACTGTGTCCACAACTGCACTGCTGCAAAAGCAATGTCACTTTTCATATAGACATCTCATAGATATTGTTTAGATATAATTTTGATTGGCTACTCGTGACTGTGGAGAAAATACATTTCTGCCATTACTGTTCTATTTTCATCTAATTAGCCAGATTGTGCAGGACTGAAGCCCGCTGTAAACACTATGGCATCTGACTCTCATTACAAGGCAGGGAGCAGCAGTAGCAGGCACCCCGGCTGCACAGGTTCCTACATGTCTATGATGAACCACTATACATCATGGAGTGCTTTGCAGCTGCTAATTAACAACCAGGCGCTTTGGTTTCTGCTTTAGAAAATATACAAATTAGAAAAACATTTCCACTTGTGCAGAGGCTAGGCTGGCCTGATGAGAACAGGCTTGCAAATTAGTCATTGAGATAGCAAGATAGTATTTTTAGACATTCAAGTATTATAGTCACATTTTGAAATATGTTCTAAAGATAAGATATTGAGCACTGCCATGCGTAAAACTTTGCAAATGCCCCAACAGTCTTCACAGCTCCAGTTGCCATCACATCATTCATCCTCTTTCAGGCAGACCACTAAGCAGCTGTTATGAGTAACGCTACATAACATTGGGCTCCCGGCTGCAAAAGAACCCTGACCGCTGATTGGCTATGAGAGGGGATGACTAATTAAAAACACAGTTAGCTTGTATAATTAATGAGTCCATTAGGTCGAGGTAATCTCCAAGATCCAGAATTAACAAACTGTGAAAAGTCTGAGATGGAGGTGATTAAGAGTGTGGCCATGTTGGCTCTAATTAACTACACAACCACAGTCACAACCCGATTTGGTGGGCATAAGTCAGTGTTTTAACAGTGTCTGAGTTCAAAATAGGAGCTTATGTGTGAATAGACCAATACATGGGAAAAGCTGCAATGAAAGTGCAATATGATGATTCATTTGATTTCAAGGCCAGTGGACAATAGAGAAATACTATTATCATTGCTTGTCCAAAAACCTAAGTCTTATTATGTTAGACCAGACGTACAAGAAGTAATGAAAATCTATACTCAAATATTATAAATAAGTCATTACTAAAGAGTGAGCACAGTGATTACAGCCCACCTCGGTATTGCGGGTTAGAGTATGGACTCCAATGGTGAGACTTGATGTCAGACTGTACTGACCAATGAAGCAAAAAGAATAAATAAATAAATAAAAATTTAACAAAATTAGTCAATGACTTCATACTCTTAATACTCTATTGGGAATATACACACAACACAAAATGAAAATAATGAAGAAAGGCACGACCTCTAAGAGTGAAACCTTTTCTTTATACATTTGTTGGCAAATCCATATCAAACAGAGCTTATTGGAATATGAATTCTGTTAGAAAAAAACATACAAAAATTTACATGAATACTAAATCACCACAGTATTTTTCCTGAGCTCCAAAGATCCGAGCCTATGTAGTCACTCCTGCCTTCCCAGCAGAGATACTTTTGTCTTATCACAACCATCTGGCAGGTCTGCTCTTGTTTTGTCCGAGGAGATTGGGAGGAAGGTAGTGCGGTCCAAACACACTTCACAGTATACGACCTCCTGCTGTCTGAAGAGCTGCTTTCATCTCTGCACCTCATTATGCCACTCGTCCCTGGCCCAGGACCCAGGTATGATGCACCAGCAGTGGGGAGTCGACTTAATAATTCTCTTTTGTTCAGCCTACGTCAGAGTATGTGACCGCACATACATTTCCCTGTATTGACGCATGCACACTGCAGACACTGCTACTGTCTTAGCTCAAGGTAAACAGATTCTCAGTAGTTTTCTTTTCTTTTTGTTTTTTCTTTTCTTTTTTTTATGCAATGTAATGTCTCAAAGTTAGATTCTAACTAGTTGTTTATTTACTTGTAGTGTCTCTGGTTATATCTTGCAACTGTACAGACAGTTTTTTGTTTTCAATATAGCGATAAAAATAATCCCCACGATAAGAAGCTGTCTTTGCCTGGTAAGGAGAGCATTGCCCTCCAGGTGTGACGTCACTGTGAAAACTATGAATTATCATTTGGGTTAAGTTTTGACCCTCTTAGGCCTATACTGGGCACAGTTCTAAATGATCGTCATTTATCGTTATAGTGATAAATACCAAAATATTTTGTAATAGAATTTTAAGTCCATATCCCCAATTCCTATTGGAAATGTATTAAAAATACCACTAACTGAGTACCACTCATTTTTAGGCTTTATTATTAAGACAGAGCTGTAGGAAATCATGGAAAGACATTAGGCAAACTGTCAGAGTCCGGACTCAAACCCACAACACCAAGTCAGCCTGTAGTTACCTTTTCACAGCTCTACCAACTGAGCTATACAATAGTGCCCCACACACTACATTTGAGATAACTAACAGACTAACAAACCAACCCAAAAAATACATGCAAAAATAAGAAAACAAACAGCTGTAAAAAAAAAAAAAAAAAAAAAAAAAAAACTTTGGCAGCAGTAATAAGTTACAGCATATGACCTATTAATGCTGTCAAACTTATACTTATTCCTTCCCTATTTCTTAAAATGTTTTTGTCAAGCGGTTCGATCAACTGCATTGGCATAGTTGCTGTATGAAGAAGCCTGTGTGGCTGACTTAATACACACATGTAAGCACATAGCCTGTTGTCCTGCAATGTCTCCCCAGGGAAGACCTTGGAGTGTCAGTCTACGAGGCTGTCAGTGCCTGCTCACAGACAGCCTATAAGTCCCCCAGTTCCCTGCTGGAATAACAAGCACCCCCTTATGGAATAACCTTCACTTCACCTTACCCCTCATTGTGCCCCTCGTCTCCGTCCAAAAAATCGGAGCCTCAATATGAGCCTGCTTAGCCCAGTTATTGATAAATCCACGTTTCTTACTCCTGCCGCTACAAATTACCATATTATAGAGCTTACAGGTATTAGTTTGGGGAGGCCCTGACCCAAATCCAATGTGGGATAGGGATTTCTTTTGTCTGTCAGAGTGAAGGGGACACCAGCCAGGCTAATTGACCATGATAAGTCCACAGACAGACAGAATGAAGTAGGAGGTAACTATAGTCACTTTGGATTAATGTCAGAATTGCATAGCTCTTATGAGTAATTTGCCTATTTTAGGTACTCTAACAAAACCAAAGAAGTCTGCGGCATAAGGTAAAATATGAAACTTACCACGGACACTGATAAATTTCATTGCTTACTTTTTAATCGTTTCCAGCACTTTAAACAAAGTAGTTTTGCTTCATATTCAACATCTACATCATTTTTGTCTAACTGTTGTTCTTCAAAATTGTTGTCGCTTTGTCAGAGAAATACAGTAGATGTTGGTCATGTTAGGCAAACTAACATTAGAACTAACTAATCGTAAGTGTAATCAGATTACTTATTTGGAGTAATAAGTAACACTTGATATCAGGTAAAAATCAGATCAAAAAATAACAACAACCAAACAAATAAATTAATAAACAAAAGAGGAAAAAAATAATAGTATATGTAGCCCACTACACTGGGAGCCAGCTTACACTCTGGCAATGTGGCAATGCTCCATAGAGCTTCCACATATCGTGCAGAAGATGCTCGTGACTCTGGTTACTTGGTCTGGGACTTATTCTTAGGTAATGTTATTGCCTTTCCAAAAGACATTATTATTTTTAGTGACATTTGATGATTTTAAGTGTCATTCCTTTTTCTTGCATTGAAATAAACTACCTACCTAAATAGCACAACAACCAACTAAAGAAAAGGTCTTGCAAAGGCCCAGCTCATTTTAGAGAAACTGACTGATTGGTTGGTTAGACCATTTTTTGGTTTGAACATGATTTTCAAACACACTTTACTTCATTAACAACCCCCCCAAGAAATTCTTGCCAATCAATTTGACTATCTCACTATATGAGAATCTCCTTTGCTGTAGGAACTGACTCTTTAAACAGTATGCTAAGGGTCAAAGGGCAGCAGGTAGGAATGCAGCACCATGGGAGCAAACATAATGAAGTCATCAGTGAGTACCCTCAGGCCAGGAGTTATGAGACCTGTGCAGCTCAGTGGCAGGTGGCTACAATAATGGGGTCATCCCTGCAGTCACCAGGATTATTAGGACGCCATTCACTGTCAACATTGATAACATCCAGTCTTTCTTTATATGAATTGGTTCCTCAAGAGTTTGGGATGTTATCTTTTTGGACTCGGTACAAATCACATCATTCACAAAGAAATGTGTGTAATCACCTCACCATTGTTCTTGGAAAAAGCTTAAGAAGGAGTCATTAAGTTTCATTACCCTTTCCCTACCGAAACACTGAAAGTGAACTCATCACCTTACCCACTTCCACTGGGTTTGGTCATAGACAACAACACGTCCTGCAGTTCTACTTAGTAATGCTATTGCTATGTTGCTACTATACTACACCTTTTAACATAACGTAAAGGTTTCTATCTCACAGTGGTAAAGATATGTTGCTCAGACATGCATTTGAACATGGGATTTTCCAGTTCAGGTGTAAATGCTCTATTAGCCACAAAATCCTTAGCTCACAATGGTTCACAAAACAATCATGTGTTTCTTCAATGACCGTTTGTAGCTGAAGTTAATATATTTGACTATATAATGGTACAGAATTCTTTAAGAAATTCCAAATGGTGTTCTGGATCCACACCAAATAGCTAATTCATTCTTCCTTGGTCCATTACTACCAGAAAAAAATCTGACCAATACTTTTTGAGTTATCTTTCTATCAGAATAACAAACCAAACAACAAAGAACTAAGAACAAAGCAAAACTCAAGGGAGGACTCATATGACAAATGCCTATAAGAAAAAAAAAACAAACCTACAATATATTCCAATTTCCTCTCTGCTGATATGTAATTTTGACGACTGTAAAAATACCAATAATTAGTTCATGTTCCCACGCATCCTGGAAACCCTGACAGTAGCTTGGTGGTCATGCAGGAGGCCACTGTCAACTCTCCGTTGACAGTTTATGGAGCAGCCGTTTCCTCAGGACTGACGTGGCTCTGAGTCAGGCCTCTGATGACTCAGCATCAAGGTGACGCTCTCATTAATTTAGGCCACTTAACACAATTTTCCAGTTCGACTTGTTTTCTAATGAGGCAGGGCAGGAGCAATTAGGTGATTAGGGTTATGGCAGTGGCATGCTTTTTTAGGCGGACACAATCTAACTCAATGTCTGAACCATTATTAGACAAATAGATGACAACAAATGTTCAGCCGCTTCAATGGATGGATAATGTGTTAGAATTTAGGTTTCAGAAATGTGTGGCATCAACCATCATTTTAAAGACATTAAAAGTAAAATGTCTATGCATTTGAATTTATTTCTTGTTATTATAAATCTAGAGCTAATTTTAGGACAATAGAGAGGTACTGACCTTTATGCTCTTTAGCAATGCAATAGCAAAAGCAGCATGATGAAATTTAAACATAAGTGGTTCCCAAATGATGGACCAGAACCCAAAAGTGGATTGCAGGGAGGTTAAAGAGTTTTGATATTCAGCTGATTTGAAACCAAAATATTGATATAAATGGCTTATTTACATAGACCACCTGGTTAGTAAAATCCAAGAGAATTTGCACTATATAGCATTTTTGATATCAAAAACATCATGGTTGCATGTATCTCCATTTATCTGTTGCATATGTAAAATAATCATTATAAGGAACTTTAGCAGGTCATAAAAGTTTCTGATAATTGTTAGAAATTTCTAGATTTTGCAACAAATGTGTTTTAAAACATCACAGCACCACAAAGGAGGTTAAAGTAAATTTTCAAATTCAGAACAGATTTTCAAACAGAGATGATCAATAATTAATAATTGAAAACAATTATTTACAGAAAAAATACATTAAAATGTTTTTCAGGCCTCAAACATATGCTATTTAACTCAGCAAAGCCGCCATTTCAAATATGATGGAAAGCCCAAAATGGGCTAAACAGCAGTAGTATAATACAACTGTTCTGGTTGTCCTAGCGACCTGTATTTGTTGCAGTCTTTGTGCCCACATTTCAGCGGTCGATATGACCAATCTCCTCGCACTTCCTTCTCACTTTTCAGCACCTTGCACGCATGTCTAGACCCGAAAGGTGTTAGCGAAAGGTCCAGTCACTGAGTGTGTGTCTGTAGCCTATGATTCATCTTGCCATTCTTGTAGCACATGGAAACACACTGCTCAAAGGCATTGAGTAGGTTCTGGCTGACAGTTTGGCCTAGGAGTGGTGCCTAGACTGACCGGGCTGCCATTTGTGGACGCCTCTGGGGATTAGCAACCTGAAGTGCAAGCTTTGTAGTTTTTGGAATCAATATCTATGGATTTGTTTTTAGAACAATTGTAAAGATGAATATTGATTTGCAAAATTATATATTAGGAAAATTATGTTGTAAGCATGAATCAATTTTGCTTTATATACTCTATTTGATATAAAGCAAAACACACACCTGTTAAAGTGCTTTGACACAAGACAAGTCTTTAGGATGTTTGATGTGGGAAACATTAGGATCAGTAGAAACCCCCCCAAAAATAATATTATAGTACTGTAGTAAACAGTAGCTAATGAAAACAGAAATAACTTACAGCACTCTTCTTGACATCTGTTGGATTTGAGAAAACCATGTGGAAAACTTGCTTGATGTAAATCTGGTGAAACACAAAACAAAAATCTTTATTATTGTTATTGAAAGTCAATAGATAACTTAAATGCAGAAAAAGAACTTGTATAATAAAATATGATAAAGTTTATCCATAAAACTTAGCACAAAATCAAAAGCTTGTTTTAACATGTTGCTGATAAAATGATAAATGCAAACAAAATATTAGCTAAATGTGCCGAGCCTAAATAAATGTCCTGCTCAAGAGTTATCTATGGATTGCAACTTAACAAGCTCATATCATGTATCCTGCCAGCTAAGTGCCTCCTCAAACCCAGTTACACAAGTGGCTCTTAAACTTATACATAATATAAGATCAATATTTTTGCAGTTTTTGTTCAGGTACAGGTGACTGGTAAAGGCTGCTGCTGTCAAACCCAATGACACACTCATCTCCTGACAGCTATTGAAGTTTTTTTTGTGTCACCGTACCATCACAGAAAATTCAGGTAAGCGATTTACTAAACAAAATACTGACTAAAAATGAGACGCAGGGAAAGAAAAAGAGAGTGAGAGAAGCATTACGGGACCTCTCCCTGTGTTTACCTTTGCAATTTTGGCCAATTTGTCTAAATTGCTTAGCTGACCTCTTCGAAAAAAAAAAGCATATGCTTAATGTCAAAAAGGAGCAAAATATGACTGATCACCTTCATTTTGTCCATTTGGCTTCTTGGCGCAGGGCTTGAAATTGTGTATTCTTTCCATGGCGCCAAACCACCCGCCCTGCATTTAATTAATTTCCTCCTATTTATATGGCTAAAACTTTACAGCAGTTTTCTTTCTCTCTAGAACCAGACTAGCGGAGCTTGGCTTAATCACCATTTACCATTTCTTTAATGATCTTACTATGTCCATTTTTGTGACTGTTTTTGTGCAGCAGAAATTAATTTGTCTGAATCAGATTGTAAGAATATTAAATTGCTGCCATCACGGCCAATCTGAGAGTAATGTGGTCAAGCATCTTTTATGACAGGTAATGGCTTTTATACTACATTTAGGAGGGCAAAGATCTGGCCCAATTTCCCAGTAGATTTGGCCCTCTATGGATCACTGTTTACAAAGTCTACTGGAGCAAAATGAAAGCAAGACTGATAAAAAAACACACACACACATGATACACATTTGTATAAAGTATCCTAAATGTTCAGTACAAGACTAGTACTGTATATGTTGCAGTGCTTGTTTAGTAGGGATGTAACAATGCAATGAAGTCATGATTCGATTCGATTCACAATTTTATGTTCACGATTACGATTTTTTTATTTATTTTATTTGCAGGCTTAGTTGCAGTATAAATGACCAAAAGAATTTTGTGTCTAATAATTTGTTAGTGACTTTTATTAACACCTTTCTTCTATCCTCCAAAAACAGATATTTTATATTAGCAAGCAATGCGTAGAGAAGCAGCTTATCATAAATTTACGCTTTAGTAATGGGCCTAATATAAGTCAAGTTTTATAAAAATATCAGGGAGGAACAACACATCTTCAGTAAAGACTCCATGGAAACGCTCTGGGGGAGAGGCCACTGAAACTTCAGATAAACTTTAGGCTGTTGTTAGCCACTTAGCTTTCCATTAACTCGCTGTTAACCACAAGCTACTTTCTGAACACTGGCAAACAGAGAAAACAGTTGCAGCCTTCAGATGTGTCTCTCTTGCTGTCTGCCCTGTGCTTGTTGTTGTTCCCTTGTGAATGAGGGCATTGTGTGCGTGATCCTCCGTCTGTGTGTGACAGAGGTGAGGGAGTGCTCCTCCGAGCCGGGTGGACTGATATAAAACCCAAGTTTCCAGTTCTTTCACCCAGTTTAACAAATAAAAACTAGGTGCACAGTGACAGAATGGTTAGCACTCAGTCCTGCTCCTAAGAGGTAGAAAATGAATGAAAGAATACAAAATAATTTTGGTAAAAAGCCTTTAGACAAAAGGTAGTTAAGCATGGTGGATTTCTATAAATCTAAACATGTTTACCTATGTCCATGTTTCTGGACATTACATAGATAAAATAAACTAGGGGGCTTGGAACAATTAGATACCCTCTTAATGTAATTTGGAATACCAATTAGGTCACAAAAAGCAATTTGTATTTACTTTTTTTCAAGATGAGTGACCAGCACTGAACATTTCAGTTTGAGACTTTAATGCACTGCTGTAAACCACATTCAGGTCTCCCCTTTCCCTACGTCCTAGTCTAAAGGTACACCATGTTTTCCTTCTCCTGTCTGTATTTAATGCAGCACTGTGCTTGTTTATCTGAAGGCTCCAGCTTTTCCCGTAAGTGAGCTGTCAATCCATCATCTCCACGGTGGGTAACCAGACCAGGCCTGTTTCCACAGGGGTGGACCTGGGTGGGCAGGGATGGGGTGGTGGTGCTAAATGTGTAATGCAGGACAAATGCTGGGGGACTGGGGTAACAGCACTCATGTGATAAGACGAACGTGGAAAAAAATCATATGGAAGGGTGTACTTTTTGTTTTGTGCTTATTGTGCTATAAAAAGAATTGGATATCTTGGTTTAATTCTGAAGACCCTAACGTTATTAAACCTATTATTAAACTCAGACATATAAAAGTAGAGATAAGCAAGTTATTTCCTGTGTGAGCCTCCATAAACTTGGCAATACTTAGTAAAAGTGTTGTTTGTTAAACTGAGGGCTCCTTTTGGTTATTGAAGGGCTGAATATGACAAATATGACAAAGACAAATTATCAGCAGTATCATGTTGTAGTTCAAATACAAAAAAAGCTGATCATTTTCTCATGAAGGCATTTGATTTTATGAGCATACTCAAGCAGTATAAACTGTAGTTTGACAAGTCTGCATGCTGGGTTGAAACCAAAAAGGTGGCAGGAAGTGAAGCTGACAAAAGTAACAAAAATGTCCACTTTTATGCAAATTGGGCGGCTGCAATTTTCTTGTGGTGAAAAATAATTACTATAGCCCATAGCCAAAGTTATGTTTTAAGGTTTAAATACAAATGTGTACATGCTCATGTTGTGGGTGAAGCTTTACAAGTAACACCATTAAGGCATTCCTAGAAATTGTGTATTTAATTGTGTAGTTTCACACTGTATACACTTGAACTACAAACTGAGCAATACATTATCATGAGACTGGAAAATGACTTAATCATGTAGCCTAAATCCACCTTTCCAGCGTGTGTGTGTGAGTCAGCATCTGTCGGTGTGACAGGAGGCAGAACAAGTAACAAGTCCAGCGCCACATGCAAAGGAACATGTGATCACAGGGCCATCTGTGGCGCAGCCCGGTATTATTCCAGTGACCCAACCTGAAATAGCACTACAGCAGGTCATTTATTATAGTCAGAGTTGCTGGTCCTGTCTGCCTTAGTGTGACACACAGAGGGAGGAGGAGGAGGGGTGTTTCCCAGCCTTTAAATACAAGCGTCAGGATTCCCTGTTCTATTTCGGGCTCAGTTCTGACCCATTCTCTGAGGCTGCACTGGCCACACCATAGACAGTGGCATCAAAATCTTAAGAGCACCGAACAAAGATTAGGAGAACATGTTAATTCCAATATACACTGTATTTAATATATTTTTTCAATTTTACATGGCAGCCCTGGCGGTCCTATCTTTGAAAAGCAGCCCCATCTAAGGGAACACAAAATATAAAATACATGGTAGCCCTTTGAACAGGCACTCTTCAGTTTTTAAGTAGCCAGAAATAAAATTAACAACACCTGTCTCTGCATAATAAAGCATTAAAAGCAGCATGTGCATCACATGATTCACACAGGTCTCTCTTAGAGAGTAGATGTTACCTGTGCTCAATCCATTAAAAGGAAGTGATGAGTAAAGTAAATACTTTATCTCTTTTCTTTTTAAAACATCAGAGACATTTACAAAACACTGCATGTTTGACCAGATAGTGTTAGACGTGCATATATTTTATTTAGTCTTAGGCTATAACCAGCAATGGCAATTAGCTGTTGACACTTCATAGTTGTACAGGATTTTTATTGTTAATCTTGACATTAGTGGTTGTTTATATAGTCCAATAGTAATTTAAATGCATTTTTCCAAGCATTATCACTGTCTTTCCTGGAGCCAATCATTTTACCCTCTCCTTCAGTGTCCCTGGAGTCTAGTGGCCTGAGCGTTTCACTGATTTGTTTAATGAAGTGCCAAAACGTAGTTGGTCATGCTTCCTCTCAGCACAGATACACAGTGACACAAGGATATGCATGGGTTCATCTCAGGAAGACCTGGACTGTGTGCAACCGCTTTGGCAATAACAACCTGGATCCCAGCGAAAATATTTACAACCCCACTCCACTGGTTTTGCAGAAAGGCCTAATTAGCCATATTGATGACGCCCTGGAGTTGTGATGCATCATCCGGGTGGCATCGGGTTTGTGTAACATCCAAGGTGAAAAAGAAAATATCCAAATGTACATGTGTTTGCTTTTTTGGTAGTGCAATGTAGACAGACATGCATGCAGGCTACACTACACAGGACATCCAGCGACCGTTTGTCTTTGTTGTTGATTTGTGTTCTTTTATGGCTCCCATATTTTAGTGATAAATCACAGCATCACTTTTATGACATCATTCACGCTACATTTCCAACTGTGAGCCAGTTTTTGATTATGGTTATAAATCTCCTTCACTTTTCTTCTATACTGTTGACAAATGTGCTTTAAGTAGAATTGAATATTGTCCCGTGTCAGTCTATTAACATCCACACGGTGCAACTGAGCAGGGGGGAGTGGGTATAGTTTGCACTGCTTAATGTTTTAAATATATTTAAAGTTAGTTTGAACAGTGGCCACTGCAGCCACAAGGGCAGGATAATGGCTCACATTTGCCCACATTTTCTAGAATCACTCAGGCCATGGTATTGGGTAGGTGTTTAGAATAAGAATGCACAGGTTAACGAGCTACATAACAATGGTTAGGGTATACCTGCTTTTTTGATTACGTTTGTTTCGTTTGCACTTTTTTCATTTCTCCCTAATTTCAAAAGGCCAAGAAAATCATGACACAACTTTTCACTCTGGTTTAGCATTTACAGTAGCCATTGTCATTGTTTCAGTTATTTTGAATCTAACTTATCCTTCTTTTATACTGACTCTGACACTTCGCCAAATGTCACTCCCCGCTTTCTCCCTGTGATTTCCTGTCATTTCTCAACTGCCCTATACAATAGTTCTGAAAAAGGCCTAAAAATAGAGGAAAAAAAAAAAAAACACACACACACAAAGACATAAACTGGTCAGTGGAGTAAGACCTTGGCGCCAAATGAAGTCAAGATTAATGAATAAAATGAATGCAGCCATTTTAAGAAATTTAACGGTACACCAACTGTTGCAAACTTTTGTACAAAAGTTTAATGCAAAGGGTACCAGAACTAATTGGACAATTAAGAAAATACAGTCAAATATGAATACACTACAAAAACTTAAATGATCAAGAGCCAAACCCTGAGGCTGAGGTAACTTCCTGGACACGAAGATTTGTGCCAAAGTGTACTAGACAGAAAAATTGAATTAACCACATAACAAAATGCCATAGTTTGATGACAACTTGGGAGTCATGGAGTCCATAAACATGGTTGTTTTTTATAAGCTGCCAAATAATTCCACTTCATATTGAGTTTTCTGCTGTGGTTGCAGTTTTGGGACCAATTTTTTGTTATGGTTTTTAGTAATATTACAAAGGTGATGTTTTGCAGGTCAATCAATAGTCATGGTTGCATTTTTGTTAAATCACTTAATGTCTCGTCTGGATATGATATTTAGTGATTTTGAAGTGATTTTTTTTTTTTAATTTGCAAAAACCAACTGACTGTAAGATATACTGGCCAATAATAATGCAATTAGGACAACACAATGCAAAAAAACATAAAAGCTAGTGGTATTAACCAGTACTATAACTCAAAATTTCAATTAAGCTAAACATATTCAATTGCAATACTACAAAATGGCAGTGACTTAAATAAAACACAAGATTTGATATAAAAACAGGGCTTTAGCCAGAGGAAGGCCTAGCCCTAATTATGGTGTTTGTAATGGAGTGGGAGCTGACAGAGTAAAGGGGGCAGGGCCAGAGGACCTTAAAGGGACAGGCACCTAATCTATGCATTTCTGCAAAGTGAAAGTAACAGCTCCCTAAAAGACAGCATTTCCAATATATATAAAGTATTGTATACTATAATACATGAATGATGCATAGGTGTCCAAACTTATTTAAAAAAGCATAATATGCTCCCTTTGAAAAAAAGGCACAACAATTCCAGAGTCATATTCCATAAATGGTCCAACCAGAATAAGGCTCACAAAATGGGGATAGTTAGGTGTATGTAAATATTTATAAATTATAAATATTATAAATTAAATACATATACATATACAAACTATAATGGTATTATTGTTCCTGTTTATGAAATCAAAGCCCACAGCCCACAAGGGTCGCTAAAAATGTATTCTATTTATTTGAGGTGTAAAAAAGCTACAAACGTCCAGTCATCACAATATGGCCACAACTCTATATTTGTACACCGACTACATTTACACTCTTGTCTTCATTAAAAGTTTCCCCCAATTTTACAAAAGCAAATCTTATAATTTGTATAATTATGGCTATGCCTTCATATTACCCTTGCCCTGTTTTTCCTCATCTCATTACTCTTACAATAACAGCTAAATCAGAAAAGTATACACGGTTCCCCTGCAACACAATGCACTGGGGGATAACCCTTAACTATCCTAACACGTTTCGAATTCAAATTTTTCCTGACATTCCAGTTCCCCAATACTCAACTCGGGTGTCGGAAAATAACTCCAAGGAACTCCGTGGCCATGCATTATTCCCGGCTTGAAGGTAAACAGTGTGGAGCAGGTGGTTGTGGGGGATTTTTGCACAGATTTGGATGTAATGTCTGGGGGCAATTAGGTGTAATACAGGATGTCAAAGCCGCTAGCCGCTACCCTCAGATATCTGCTGCCTAATGTTAGCTTTACACATTCACTCTGGCATATGGCTTTGACTGCGCAGCCCAGGGCCAAATTAGTGAAAGCTATTACCTCCTTTCCCTGTGTGGCAAAGGGCACGCTAGAAAAAAGAGAGGCGAAGTCTTGAAGAGATTTGCGCTAGCTGTTTAGATAGTACTCCACTAGGTGTTTGGGGGGAATTGTTTGCATTAACCCAAAAAGTTTGTCCTCATAGCTTGCGAAGTGAGAATTTACTGTCTAAATACTTTGCACTTAGTAGAAAAAGATCAGTTGCAATGTTAAAACAACAAGTAGCTCTCCGAGGAACAGGAGTGGCATTGCTGACGCAGTAATCAGATCTGTGATATTCTTTAGAAAGAATAGTCCACCCAGAGAATGCAGGACACGTGGAATACATAACTGGACTGTCCTTGGGAAGTGCTGAGGCAACAGAGTGGTTAGTGAGTAAAAATGAAAACATTGAAGCAGAGGCACGGAAAGGAGAAAATGCACTTAGGTTCTATAGGCTTATAGTGCTGTCGGAAATAGGTAAGAACCACTTGTTTAACAGCAATAGACTTTATTAATTTTGATTATTTATTAGGTTGGAAAATGGTAGCCATTGTCACAATATTTAATGTGATGTAAATTCCCTTTAAGGAAAGTATGGTTCTTGCAAATAGACCATGAGTCATTGTGTAACAGGGCACTCATAACCTCTAAACCTCCCTAACATAAATAAAGGAATGAAAATGTACTACTCAGGCAGTGCATCATCACTATTCTCCATTCTTCAAAAAAGCTGTATTATACTGTTCATTTAATGGTCATGTACATTTTTCACCAATTTCAATTTAGACTATGGTCCAAGAAAATAAACACCAGAACAAGCAGAAACGTACAATAGTTTTCCTCATGGATTTTAATTAAGTAATATGGTATTGGTGCCAGTTGACTCATATATACCTCAATGAAAAATATATAATTCAATGTGTGTCTGTGATGTTAAAATAGTCTAATCAAGTAGTACTACACATATATAATTTCTTTATAAAAACTATTAACTTAAATAAAGTAGAATTTCCCCCCAAAGGTTTAAGAGCTATAATTCGCCCAGTGAATGAGTGTAGACATACTGCAACAAATTTCATTTCATTTCATTTTGTTGTTCTTCAAAAAAGCTGTAATTTTTTTACATAAAAATATGTGACTTAAAAAAAAAACTTAAAAAAAGTGTCTTGTCTACAATTTAAAAACATATAGTAAACTATAAACTAGGCTACTTATTGTCATTAAAGGTGCAGTGTGTCAAACTGAAGCCTTCAGCTTATGTTAGCCCTGCAAATTGTGTACAAGTTTTTGTCTATCAACAAAACATGAGTTTGGAAGATTGTGTCAGGCAGTAATATGCTTCTCCTTGAGCATTGTTTGGTCTGTCCACTGACATTTAAATGCTGCTAAAGGACAAACAAAGGTGTGTAATTTTATTACAATACAGTGATAACACATTAGTAGCTGCTTCCTTTCTTTCAGGATTCCCCACAACAAAACATTTGCTGGCATAGGTTTCTACACTGGATGTCTTTCCTGATACAGCCTTCTCCATTTACCTGGGCTTGGGGTTTTTTGGCTTGGTGTGTCAAACCCCTACCCTCCCACACCAAAGGTGGGGGAAATAACCATTACACTAACAGGGAGCCGGTATATTACGCTTTATTTCGCTCAAGATAACAAAAATGTACACTGTGGTAGTATAATTTCATTTAAAGGTATTAGGGAGGATATTTATAAATTCATTTTTTGCAATATTTATTAAAACTACCTTCATTGCCCTGTATAAGGCTTATAAATCGGTGTATTAGAAAATATAATAATAATATTAATAAACTGTGGACTCTGTGGGACTTAAAAAACCTCATCCAATCGTTTTCGTCATGAGTACGTTCACCATTGTTCCACGGACTTGCCATTCATGCGTTCATCTTCCTGGTTTCGGCGATAGTGCACGTTCTTGTGCTTGCACATGCGTATACACTATGTTTATGTAGTCTGGCTTTAGCCGCGTTAGCGGCGTTAACATCGTAGCTGGGACAGCCTGACTTCGAAGAGCACAATGGCTGAGGAAAACCGTGAACCGGGAGGTCACAAAAGGAAAACTGTTTTTGAAGTGTACCAGAGGAGGAGGAGAAAAACTGTAGAAGAGCAGAATAAAACCCGTGTAGTTATTGGCGATTCCTTCAAACGATGGCGTGCACTGTAGGAACAGAAAGGGCTTCAGACCGATGCATTGGTCACCAAGTTTCTGCTGGACAGGTACGTTTATCTTATCGTTTGAAAAAAATGCCTTTTTTCTTTATCTGTTGAACCTTTTCAACTGTACAGCAGCGTCAGTTTGCTAATGCTACCAATAGCAGGAGGATATATTTTTGCTCACATTTAGGGACTGTGCATGTGAGTGGGTTTGTGTGGGGAACTAGGTCAAAGGTCGCGCAAACAAACAATGCAGGTCTAGGTTTAGGCGAATCTCTGCTGATGCCGGCTGTAAACAAACATGCATGTTCCAATGCTCGTGCACGTCGCTGTGGAGGAGTTCCTTGGAAAGGAACAGTGAAGGGCGGGGCCTGACACATGCGCGTTATTCAAAAAAGGACAAACAGTCGCTGGTTTCTCAGCAGTCGAAAAAAATCCTCCCTTATATCTTTAACATGTCTATCATGTAAAATGTAATTTTCTGTAAAAACACTAGACTTAAAATTATTGTGTGTATTTTATAGGATTTCTGTGGATAAAGACAAAGCTTTTATAATTATGACCAAAATGCTGGTCACACTAAATTTATATCTATTATTTATATACTGAAAACATTTCTAAATACAATTTTGTATGTGTGATATATAGATGTGGATTAAGTGTTCTATTCCCAAATGTCTGTCTGTTTTAATAAACTGTATGAAGTCTGTATGCTTGTTTATACAATGTCTAGAATACGGTTGAATTATAGCAATATTTAGCTTGTGTTTTCTCCTGGATATGAATGAGCTATAAGTCAAATGTGCACATAGAGGTAGGCCTTACGTGCAAACAGATCCGGACTGTCTGAGTCTAGTGCCATGGCTTACACCGGCTCCATAGCTCCAGACAGATGGCAATCTGATCTCGAATAAACACCACTGTAAATCCATTCAGAATCTAGCCAAACAGCCACCAGCGGCACAACAAGGCCACTGAAACCCAAGCTCCACGGCACAAAATCGAACAAACCATCTGTGTGGCACTAAAGGAATAGGATGGAAAGATGTTTGGGAAGTGACCCAAACCGCGAGAGGAAGCTGCATGTCCATGTTCTTTTAAATGTGAAAGTGACATGGTGTTTGCCAGGTGTCAACACTAATCGATGTGAGAGCAGGCCGCAAAATGTGGATCTATGTTTAACGTGAGCTGCCACGCCTTGGAGACCACTGTATGAAAGCGATTAGACACGCCAAGCAGGTACGCTAGCAAGCACTCACGCAAGAGTCACAGCATTTCCGAACTCTCTTAGTCAGAAGTAGCATGCAGTGTCACCTAGTTAACTGCTGAGTTTTTGAGTGTTCTGGAAAACCTGAAAAATATTGGACAAGTTTCACAGTCCTATCCTGAATATAATGAGGTATGGTCAAGAAAAGTATAGTACATTATTTAGAAAATGTGGTTCTTTTAGATTATTTTGCACAGCTTATTTATTATTGTTATGTATTCTTTTAAAGAGATTTCAGATGTGCAAGATTGCGAGTTTGATCCAGTTCTCTGTATGAAGCAGAGCTGGAGTGGTAATCGGGAGAGAAGGGACATTTCCCGGTCAGCCGGTGTAGTGGCATCACAAAATGTGAGACAGGGGGCGGCCCATAGAAGAGTGGAGCACCCCTGAAGTGGCCACCACCGCCCATCTTACAGCCTGTACCTATACCTGACTCAGCGCACAATAAGGTTTACAGTAACAGTATATACCTAGAAATAATGGACACTGGGGAGAGTTTTGAGTCCACAGATGTGACACTTGTCAAGCTTTAGATCACTTTTCAGTTTGATATTTGACATCTTACTCGCGGAGATACAATCATAAACAGCAAATAATACATTTACACTTACTATGTATACATTACACTTTACTATGGCTGTGCATGCACCCCTTTCTCACAGGATTTTAGCTGTTTAATTGTAAAAGCAACATAAAACATTAGTCCAGACGTCCTGACATAAGCCTTTGTAGCCTGTAGTGTTCTCTGGAGCCTGTAGTGTTCTCTGGAGCCTGTAGTGTTCTCTGGAGCCTGTAGTGTTCTCTAGAGCCTGTAGTGTTTTCTGGAGCCTGTGGTGTTCTCCAGAGCCTCTATACAGGCTCAGTGTGATGAGACTGAAGACTCTGTGACCCTGTGCTGCAGGGGCGGAGCAGAGCTGGGGGCTCCAATGGGGAACCACTAACAGAGAAACTTGGTCACACCTTTAGCCCAAAACAAAAGTTAATTAAACATAAAGCCTAGTTTTATGTAGTGTAGAAGCAGCTTATAAGTTGTTATAATAAAGTATATTTTGTCTAAATAAGCTAAAATGTACTATGTACTAAAATGTAGTAGCCTGCTGAAAATCATCTAAAATGCACCAGAATACAGGAATTTGCATCTGTTTTGTTAAAACATTTCCTAGGAGAAGAACCCCAGACCCCCCCAACTTATAATACTTCAGTCATTAGGCTAACTGTGTGGATTGTACTCTAACTATAGTGCCCTGCTAGCACCAAACAAAGGGGCTGGAAGTGGTGATGGGGGTCCGGTGTTGTAACAATTTTCCCTGTGGATTTCAGAGCCCCACTCTGCTCCAGTATGGAGTCTGCATGTCCTCCCCAAAAAATATGTGCTGACAAGCACAGTTGACCAGTTACAAGTTTTTAATAAAGTCAAGAGGATTAATTCATCAAATTATTGTGTGATTTTGTTCCTTCCAAGCACAATTTTGTTAGTCTATTATAGTTGTCTATATGTATATGTAAGTATATATGTCTTAATAACAGTAGTCTACTGCAAATGTCCTAATAAGTTCTGAATATACCAAGTTCCAAATCAGTGGCTGTATTGCATGTTTTGCTGTTGCTGATGGTTTGAATGATTCTGTCTACTTATAATTATAGGTGAAAAAAAAAACATAGCTAGTGTACAGCTATTTTTCAACTACATTTACAGCAGCCAATTTTAAACCCAACATAGCTAGATGTGTTGGGTCTATAGCTGCGGTAGACATTTTTATAGCAGAATTTTATGTCTCCATCTTTCTCCTGGTTTGAAAGTATCAGGGCTGTGAATAACTGGAATAATGAGGAACCATACAGTAGAACCCAGTTTGCATATTTTACTGCTGTATTAGGCTTTTTTGCACCTCAAAGCCCACCATCTGTTGCTCCACTTCAACATATGTAAGAGTTACTGCCTCAATGTCTTTAACAGTAAAGGAAACATGGTGATATTAGAGACAAAATAGTTCCTGTGTGCTGAAACATCTTCATCCTTCCATCTACTGGGTTTAATGTCAGGAACGATTGAACACACCTTTGCCTCTGAAGTTCATGTGTTTGCAATAATGAACTGTGCCTACACTGGCTTCACACTATTTCTGGACATTATCAGTCATGAGCAGCTTGACAGCAATGTTATAATGGACCAAACTAAATAACACAAAGTAGGCATTTATAGTAGGCACTATAAAAGTAATAAGCAGCAAATTTTTAATATGCGCCAACATGATCCTTCATAATTGCATTGTTTTCAGTAGCCTACATTATTCATTATTCTCTTCAAAACAAAACTTTGAAAATGTCCAACTTTTAGTGCAATTTGTTGATAGTCAAGACTTTAACAGGGAACCTTACTGTTCTAGCAGCCTTTCGTGTTGAATAAACACAATAAAAAGAAGCTCTGTATATTGACTCTTTAGGTGACTTTCATGTGTGCACAATCTTGCACAATAAAGGTTGAGAATAAAAGTTAATTGTGTTGGCATATTGTTGCCTATGTGTGCCTGTTATGTGAGCGCTGTTGTAATGGAAAATTGCCTTTCTTCTTAATGTTTTGTGAGTTTTCAGATTTTGTTTGCTGAATCAGTCGATTGTTACTCAGGACACATTCAATTTGAATAATTCACATAATTATTTTGCTTGGCAGCTGTTTTGGTTAAACAGCAGTTTGGGTCAAAATTTACACTTAGAACAACTAAAACTCCATTTGCACTTGTCACCTTTTTCCAACTAAGCTGTGTTTGTAAGAAAAACCAACAAGCTGGCCAAGACTCATGCCCCATACAAGTTAAACATACTTCGTATATTCATATGGAGACAAATTGTATACCTTCAGCTAAAAATGGAAACAAATTGTATGCTTTTTTCTTTAAAAACACAGACAAATTGAGTGAAGGCAGAGCAGAGCAACCTTTACGGCTGTAGTTCTGTAAAACATATGGGGAGTGCTGTTAATGTGCAACCGCATCATGAAAATGGATGGAACAGAACGGGGTTCTATGCCCATTTGCCCGGGCCTGTATTATAAGAGCAGACAGAGGGTATTTCAAATAAATACAGGATGCCACAGAAATGTACACTTCCCTCTGGAGCACCGGGGGCCACCGCTGGATCCGCACACCTAAACACTATATTCATTATGCCCTGGCCTCATGAAGTGATTACATTAGAGCTTGATGATTGGGACGAATTTGCTGCCAGGTACAAGTTTCCAAACAAAAATGGTTGGTCTTAATGGATGGCCCTCTCATTCTATTTTATCACTCTCAGACACCCAATTTCATTGTTGGAGTTACTCCTCAACTAAACCACCCACTTTCCATCTGAAGTGCCAAGCTGCAGCTGCATGAGAAGTGGGCGTTAAGTTGACACATGGAAGGTCAAATATGAGCATTTTAAGGAAAAAAAATGAACCTTTGGATGTGCTTATAATGTAATAAGTTGTTAATCTGCAATGTTTAGAGTGGTCCAACAATTATTTTGTGATTAAGTGTAGTTTTCACTGTAGAAACCTTTCCTGGTTTGTTTTGAGTTTGCGACAGTCATACACTTGGGTGAGAACAAAGTTTTTAGAGGTAAATGAGTAGATGGAGCAGGCAGTTTAAACTGAACCCTTTGGAAACTAATGAAATTTAGTGTTAACCTGATGGTGTTTGGAATGACACAGTCTATAAATTAATTTAGTAAATGGTGGTCATTTTTGCAATATCACACTTAACTACAGTTGGTAGTGGCAGGTGCTTTAGCAAGGTGTGGTTTAAAATATTAATAATAAATAAAAATTATACTGATGAGTAAAAGTTAATCATCAATCTCTCTCCCACCTATGGTGCAGAAAAGTAAGGTTTGAAAGGGATTTTTAATACTTTTGACATTCCTGTACAAACAGGGCAACACCCTCTGACAGAGACTTGTAGTCCAATGGACCAAATCTCCACTTACAAACAAATCAATGTGGTCTACGATGTTCAGTTTGGTGAAGAATACAGTGATCTGGCCTGATATTATCTTCCAATAGTCTACAACTCACTGTTAAATCAAAGGCACAAAAAGTTCCTTGGATGAGGTCTAGATGCCTTCCTTTCTAAAATCTCTGATGATCCTCTGGATGTCTGAGGACTAGTCAAAGAGCGAGGTTTGTTTCCTCAGTAGATGATTCCATGTCCAGATAAAGAGAAAGGGTTGTGTCAGTAATGGCAGCCGGCATAAAAAAAAATAAAATAATAATAACTGCCAAAATAACCTTAAATCAACAGAATTTAAGAATTGAAAAACATGATTTATAGCTCCATCAATATTTTTTGTATTTACTCACAAACTTTTGTTGTGAATTCTCCCCACTTGTAGATGTACTACTGTCTGCACTAGACTAATTATTTAAATTATCAATTTTCAAATACTGTCATATATCTTAGTAATGTCAATGGCTCCTGTGAACTTGTTCTTTTAATTCCGGGTCCTAGGCCAACTGAGCACAGTTGGAGAAGAAGCACATTCATGTTTCTTCTTAAAATTTCAACTTTATTGCACATTTACTTGAACTTGAAACTAGGAATAAGAAATTAAACAAATTAATGTACTCCCACACAAAGTTCTTATGATACAATAACATAGGGAGTGTTGCATACATTTATTGATTCTCCACACAACAGAATGAAATTGGCTCACACTTAATCTGAAAATTTGTGAGTGCTGAAGTTGCTGCAGCTGTTGGGCAGCCACAGTGGCTCATATAAAGAGCTTGTTGTGTGGAGCTCTGTG
Organism: Bostrychus sinensis; assembly: GCA_020698575.1. NCBI lineage: Eukaryota > Metazoa > Chordata > Actinopteri > Gobiiformes > Eleotridae > Bostrychus > Bostrychus sinensis. Next base: position 9,444,513 of record CM036260.1, on the reverse strand, counting down.
ATGGCTGGGGGCTCTGCCCTGATAAGTCCTGTCACAGACTCTTTGTTTGGGCCTGACCTATGTCCATCTTAAGACAGGAGCCATAAGGAACGCAAGAAGAGATTAGCGTCCATGCCAAGATGACTCTGATAAACCTTCTCACTTCAAACATACGTATAAACATTACAACACTAGGAACAACTGGCAGATTTCTGACAGTAGCCTAAAATCAAAATGTACACTGTAAGAGATTCTGGCTAATTGGCAGTTCTTTCACCATTTACATGCGAGTGCTGAGATGGTCACATGGTCAGTCAGTAAGTTATATTAAAGCCAGTTTATACTAGAAAATTACATATTTAACTAAATAGTGACACATTATGTAACTTGACACAATGTAACAGGTCAAACAGTTTTTAATTATTATATTTATTATATTAAGTAAAAAAAATACACATGCATTACATATAGTCACATGACAAGGCAATAGTCAGTCATTTTTTAATAATGCATAATTGACAATGACACAATATATTCTAATCTTTAACATAGGTAATTTAATGAGTTGGCTAATGCTTTGGCATTTTGTAACTAAAAAATGTACGTGAATATAGGCGGCAGTAGCTCATTCGGTAGAAACATTCGCCCACTAACCTGAAGTTTGACGGTTCAAGCCCCGCTGCTGGCATTGAATACTGCCATTGTGTCCTTGGGCAAGACACTTCACCCACATTGCCTCTATGAATGAGTGTGTGAGAGTGTCTGATTGGGGGTGGTTGGAGAGGCTGCTGGCGCAGAATGGCAGCCACGTTTCCAAGTGTGGGCGTGAATGCATAATGCAATTGTAAAGCGTCTTTTGAGTGTCCCAAAAAAGCACTATAAGACCGATGCATCATTATTATTATTAGTATTTATATTTTTTATGCAATATAAAAAGTTGATGAGTATTATTTTCTGTAACTCATTTAATAGTTTTTAGGTTTCTGAGGGGCAAATCTGCACTTCTTAGCATCTTTAGTCACTTTAATCTCTTATGTCATATTCTTATATCATTTTCTTACTTAGTTGGTATCGCATTATGATTCTTGTCACATTTTGTACCTCAGAAAAAGTTTCCAAAAAGTAGTACAGTGACTTAAAACTAGTGTCGTCTGTGTTGTCATGGCAGCCACTGAATGGGCATATCTTGAGAGTCCTGGGGCAGAGCGAATGCTGTGCAGCTGGGCCTGTGCAACTCAGTGACACTGCATCCGACAGCATAGATACAAGTCCATCTTTGTGTGCTGCAGGTGTCTGCCTGATCAACATGCACAGACCATAGTGTCCACACATGAACACACACATGCTCCAGCACAGCCCCACACATAAAAATGATAAATAACTAAGTCAAAGCATACACGACGGAATGTCTTGAGACAATATTTAAATTACTAGGTACTTCTGACAAAGATCCTGCCTCAAGATCTGCAGAAGGGTTGCCCATTGCTCTTTTGGTTTTGAGCAGAGCTTTCAAGGTAAGCGCTTGTTATAAGGCCTCAAGCACACTGGATGCGTCAGGCGCAGCTGCGAGTCTACACACATCAGAGCCGCGCCGCGGAGACACAAGGTTTTTCACAACAGCTGCGTGTGTAGAGTGCAGCAGGCAGCTCCTTCTTTACAGAAAAGCCATTCCACAGTCAATATGAGAGTACAGCCACATATAATAGACCTATAGTGACTATAGTTGACTGAATATGTGTGTGTTTACAGTCACTGTAGGCTAGACATTTTAAAAGTTAAAGTGAAAGTCCCACTTCACGCTCCATCAGAGCCAGGAATCCTTCTAACATTAAAAAATGCATCAGGTGTGTGTAGTGCTCATGGTAGTTGCCAAAATATAACAATAAATGCATATTTTGGCTGTAAAAATAGGCAAGACAGAGGTGAAAACAGCTCCCTGATGCAATCACCACGAGGTTACGCATCCAGTGTGTTTGAGGTCTAAGGCAGATATGCTCTAGGACAGAGATCTCAAACACCTCTGGAGCTAGTGTCAATCTCCTGACATAATTATTGATTATTATAATTTAATTTTATAATAATTATAAAATTATATATAATAATTATTAATAATTAAAGAGCTATATGCCAATAATGTTTTGCAGTGACCTTTTACAGTTGATTGTAAGGTCTGAGCCATCCAATAAGCAAGCGCAAGAATTTACAGCTTGGAAACAGAGCAATGATTGCACTGGCAGAAATCATTTTCAACACATTAAATGTAATACTTTGAAAACTGAAATTATGCCACCTTCCTTAATTACTTTGCTGCTTAGTTTAGAATAACAAACTTTGCATATATTATCCAAGTGCATTTGGCCAGTGACAGCATAAACTTTAAAGTGGAAGTTTTAAAAAGTTGCTGAGCTGGACATTCCATGGCCTCTGCCCCCCCATCAACTGCAAAATGAGTAGGGAGTTCTTATATAAAAAAGTTGTTTGCTGAAAAACTTTTTTGGCTTCCCTGTTTTTGCTCTGCGGTCGTCCAATCTAACGTTTTCATTTTCTCAAGCCGCGTGCCAGACCTGTCGCCACCCGCAGCCCTCAATGGCTTCTTTCATAGTGAGGGGGTCCGCCACCGCTGACCTGGGAGGGTGCACTGTGGCTACTGATGCACCTTGATGTTATTGCACTGTGCAAGATATAGGACGGTGCTTCACACGTCATATTTTAACCATTTTATGGACTGCTACAGTCAAATTGGTAACCCATTGCATACATGCATATTCTGCTTTATCTATTTTACATTGTTATAATTATTAGTAAGCACTGACAGCAACATTTTCCAGATGTGCTGCCATTACAAATGACACCAGACCAAATTTCTTATCATGAGGCAATGTATACCCTTGCTGATCGTCATTCAATCACAGAGACAATACTTATATATATACTTATATACAGATGGTCATTCACACTCACATTCATTTACTGTAAGTAAGATTTACCACTTCACCTACAAATGCATGTCTCTGGATTTAATTCCCTTAATTCTCTGGTTTCATTTATTTTCATTTGTAGATTCAGACAGTGAACTCCAATGTTTACAGTGTATGCTGTCTCAAATATGAAGTCTTCCAAAAATGAACATGATTTAATCTCCCGTTAATCCCTGAAAGACTGCAAGGTCTTCAGTTTACCAGTTACATTTGCATGTCTCTAGACACTGGAAGGAAGTACTAAGAAAACCAAACTGCAGATTCCACACACACAGGCATATGGACAGATTCCACTGGGCATCAAGAAACAAAAGCTATTTTTTAGACCTAAATTATATATATATTTTTAAATGAGCATAGTAGGAGAATGTTGATATTTTTAAGAGACCTGAATAAATTGTGTAATGCGACAGGAATAAACATTATTAAAGAAAAAGTTATTCTTTATTACTTTTAAAGAATAATCATTGAGTTCTATATAATATAGTTACACAACTGATTTAGGAAACTTTAATGTCCCAGATTAAATGACCCCACACCCACTGTTCCGTTTGTCCACATCAGGTTAGCAGCTACATTTATGGTTCCTGGTACAGAGCCAGGGCCTAAAAAAGGTGTAGCGTCCCTCTGCTCGGACAAGTTTGGATTTCAAACGGATGCCAGTGCGGCCGTAGTGCAAGGTGGGACCTCAGTAAGACCACCGGGGCCCCTGCTAAAAAGCTGTTCTGTTTACCGAAGGAGGCTGGCTTGTGTGCGTACCCTGGGTGGTGCCGCCACTACTTGAGTTTATATTTACACACTTTTTAAAAAAAAATCAGGATGCTATTTAAATCAGGAATGACGATCGCTAATGAGGGCTACTCCTCCACTGTGACACCCCTGGGTGACACATAGGGAAGAATGTGGTGAGAGCGTGCAGAAAAGGATTGGCATTTTTGTTTGGTTCTGATTGGTCATGGCACATTCGGTGGGGAAATGGAAGCAGGGGCTCAAACTCCTAGGTGGTCCGTGGATGGAACTGGAGCGTTTGGTTCATTTGTTGCCCTAAAACGTTTGCCAAAGGTGGAAGGAAAATGATCGCAATTTTTCATCAGGGGGACACCAGTTGATTCCAAAGTTCCACATGGCCACATTCATCCACCTTTCTTCAGATGCAACCTCGGAGTAAATAACTTTGGCTTCCATAATTATGCAAAGTGTAAATCTCTCAAACCACAGCATCTAGGAGGGCAGCACTCAAACCAGGGCTGCATCATATAAAGGCAAGTGTCACACCGTTTGAGCTAAATAGAGCGTATTCACTTCACTTTTGAAAACATTTTGTCGCCTCTTGAGTTTTGCTTTTTACCCATGACCTTCTTGGAGGGTTAGGCCGTTCCCCATAGATCCAGCCAGCCTGCTGTTTGACTACCAGTTCCCTATACATCAGGAAGAGTCACACATCATTTAAGCCAAGTATTAATGACCAACAAGAGCCTAGGACTCTACAACTGAAGACCTGTGAGAGTACTGTATATACACATATACCATGGAGTACAAAGGGCACGGCGCCAAAGCAAAGAGAAATGAAGTGTGAGAAGCAAACCAAGAAAAAGCGCAAGAGTTGAAAAGAGAGTAGATAAAGATTGAACGTTTTGAGAAGCAGTAGCCAGAGAAATAAACGAATGTCAAAGACTACACTGACCAGTAACCATGCAGCGCATATGGCCATTGAGGAATGTAATTACAGTAGAAGTCATTATGACCTAAAACATCGTAGTGTGTTAGCAAAGAGATGACACAGATTGAAAGCTCTGCCAGAATAAGACATAATTATTTCTGAAAACATGAAAGTCAGCATATTCAAATTATTTACAATACTGGGCTGTTTCACTTCAGAGTAGCATGCTTTAGTTTCAGAGAGAGGCCAAAAAACTGCACCAGTTCATTTAGGGCACTTCTACATTGGTACATTGTAGGGCAAAATACACTTGGGAATAAAAAACAATTATACGCCATAAGCCAAAGCCATAAGACATCGGTATGAGAACACATAGTTTTAGAGGATTCTTTACCATTGTGAGGTTTAGAAATTTAAAATCAATGGGCAGCACATTTATCCCTAAACTACATGATCCCAGGACTAGGCACATTTTAGATCCACTGACCACACATTATAACTCCAAAAATTGTAGTCATATTGGAACCAATTACTTAAACATGCCTGAAGTAATTGTGACAAGAAATTGTGACAAGAACATTGTTCAATTAAAATTCAGATTTTCAACCAAATATATCAACTTGTTTGTTTGTTTGAATGTGTGTTAGTAATTTTTGTACTAGGTTGACTCATTTCCTCAAAACTTTCATGGCAAACAAACACAAGAGGTGAAACATACTAAATACAGATGTTTTCAGGCTTTTCAAGTACTCGTACTCGTATTCATAAAAGTGGTCCGATACCAACAACCGATACCACTTTACAGCACTGTCACGTGACCTTCCTCTCTCAGCTGAGCAGTGAGAACCGAGTGGAAGGATTTCAAAGTGAACTGTATGGAGATAAAAGCAAAGCTGACTCTACATTCTGCTCAACTAGACACCCCAAATCATACATGAGTCCTGAAACTTAAGCAGTTGTCCTTTTGTTGTCCTAGTTGTCACGAAAATGATATAAGCGCAGAGTCTGATGCAGTTGTTGTCTGATAAAACATAAGAAGTACCGTTGCTAATTGTGTTAGCTGCTGTGGGTCCTGGCGAATCTCCACTGGTTATGCGCAGATGCTCAATATGTCTTTAAAATGATTTTAGCGAGTGAATAGCGGAGAATCTAAGCTTTAAAATGAGGTATAACATGTCCATATTGAGCAAATTTTACCCATGGTTAGCTGTGTTCAAACCACTCTGATGTAAAAATAACTTAAAATAACAGACAGCAAAAAGACGACACGGTATGGGATGAATGAGATGTAGTAGTCTGACTGTATAAACTGTTAAGTAACCCCTATATAAGTACTCGTATCGGTACTCGGTATCGGCGAGTACTCAAATGGAAGTACTCGTACTCGTATCGGTTTGAAAAAAAGTGGTATCGGTGCATCCCTAATTTTCACTAATTTCAGTGAATCATATAAAGCCCACTGGTCCTTGGGCAGCAGAGGCCACATCACAGGGTTATCTTTCACTGCTCTCATTGAAGTCCAGCTCACACAGAGATCAAGGCGGCCTTTAATATTATCATATTAGCACCTCACTGGTGCCCTGCTGCCTCTTGACCTTTGACCTCGCCCTGCAGCACATGTGAAGAAAGCACATTGCTGATCCTTAGGCCAAAAGGCATCAGTGTCATGAAGCAGACCCCTACAGGCTCTGCTCCATGGCACACTGGTCAGGAACAAAAGTCCTGGCCTGTCTCTTTAATAGGCTGAGATGTTCTTTCTTGATAGCTTTAACATTACTCCACTGTAAAAGAGTTATATATGAGGTTACCTCACATCTCAATAATGAACTAGTAATCATAATCATATACAGCAAAGAATGTAAATGGCAACGAGTAGTTTCTGGCCTGTTTGCTAAACTTACACTTTACATGCATCTATGCCCCACCCACCTCCATTACTATACTGCAATCTAGTAAACTTTTTAGGATTCCAAATTATTAAAATTATATTAGAAAGGGTATCAACTACATAGTGCATAACAAAAATTGTGTCTTGTTTTTGTGATATTTTGAGCTATTGTGTGGCTATATATCATAGGTGCCTCGTCCAGACATTAGCATAGTGAATAGTGCTGCTCTCAAAATGAGACCTTTAAATATGTAGACACACACATGTAATGTATGCAGCAGCCCACACACGACATGCTCTCAATCAGCACTTCCTGTTTGGCTGGGCACTAGAGCTGTGATGTCACTGATGAGGTCACTGCTGAGGTCACCAGCAGCACCCCGATGGTCTCCCCAAGGACCAGGAGTAATTATGAAGTCATGGATCAGCTCACAGCAGCACCCACAGCATGCACACTCATCTGTTCACAGCTCCAGCTGGTTCCTGCCTGTACTCTGACAGGCTGCACCAGACGCAGGATGTCCCACTAACACTACCAATACAAGAACAATGTGGTGCTATGCCAAAAGCTAACTAGAAGCACTCGGAGACCACAGACCTCTGCCAAGCCATATGTTATTTGTTTGTTCGTTATTTTCAACATCAACCAATGCGCATGAAGCCCACAACACCAGTGTTAATTAGGCTGTAATGTCATCAGTGACACGAGGCCCAGGCTAAAGCCTACTTCTACCATCAGTCACTTTAGATCATTGTCAAAGTGAAGCATTGTCAGCTGTAACTTTCAGTATAAAAACTGGGAGAGTGAAGCCATTTAAAGCCATCAGCAGCGGCACCATGAGCACAGTCACAGATCAGCGGACTCTCTCTGCGTCCAATCAGAGCTTCAGGGCTGTGATGCTGGGCACAGCAGAGCTGAGTGAGGCGCTACACTCAGCACGACCCCAAAACAACAAGAACCACCTATACGATGCAGCAAAAGTTAGACTAAGGAATATGACTAGAGATTCCTGGCCAAATCATGGCGTAAATGCTCACATAGCTAAGCTGATTCAAGCAAGACTGGAAACACAGAGCAGCCTAAAAATGGACACACCCACAGCCAGGGCTTGACATCTAAATAAACATGGAGCCATTGTAATAACTGTTTTTTTTATTTTGTACCGACGGCTGTCCTTACAAAGTCCACGATAACATCTGTGACTGCTTCACCTCTGCTACTGCTGATGTCCACTTGAATTTCAATTTGGAGAATCATAAATGAGCGGGTTTACTCTGCTTCTGCTGTACATCATGTATTCTTCTGTATTAGCGGCATGATGGCAAGAACTTCCGAATGTTCTGATCAGGTAGAAAACCACTTGTGACTTATGAACCAATCAGATGTCAGACAAAACACACAGCAGCGCCGCGCTGTCTGTAGACTACAGATGCTGAGAAGTTGAGAGAAGGTGCTGATGAAGCGGGTGTCTCCAAGGGGTGTCTCCTTAAGTAACGCGTTACTGATTTTGCTGATTTGCGTAATAATAAAAGAATCCTTGAAAAAATTACTGGATCCAGATGGGGATCCGGATCACCCCCAAAATTTAATCAGTTGTTCTTTATTCCATTTGTGCCATTTGCTGAAATTTTCATCCAAATCGGTCTATAATTTTTTGAGTTATGTTGCTAACAAACAAAGAGATGGATGGACAGACAGACAAACCAACGCTCCCAAAAACATAACTCACGCCTTGGCGGAGGTAATAATAATAATAATAAAACAACAAAAATAAAAAATGAACAAAATTATCTTTTGTCTGATCATAGTAGTTGAGATACTGTAAATAGTTATAAAACTTACTTCTACTTATAAAGCTACTGCTTACTTAAAAGTTTAACATACTTCCATATGCAGTTTATATAGTAGCAACCACACAACCAAAACACCAAATCTGAGTGGATTTTAGCTGTGAACAGTTGTGTTCTTCCACTTTCAAATGCGCTGCTTCAAGTCGACGCTCATCGTCTCTCCGATCATTCTCACAGCTGACTGCTGCATGGACGCACACAGGAGACAGCAGTCCGTTTGGTTCAAATGCGAAGGACAGAGGACAGGTCCACACGGAGGTCACACACGGAGCACAGGAGGAGAGACGAGAGCGAGGCACGCCGCGTGTTACTACGTGCACGGGAGATGGAGATCGATGCACAAACACTGATTACTGCCCTGTTTGACTGCGATGTTAGTTTGAAATCAAGTTAAAATACGCCAGAACATACAAATAAGCTCCTATATTTAATTTCTGGCATATAAATATTGCTATTTGATAAAAAAAAAATGCAATTAATTGTGATTAATTAATTACAAAGCCTGTAATTAATTAGATTAATTTTTTTAATCGAGTCCCACCACTAGTTTTAGTGACAAGTTCATTATATTACTATGATCATTAACAGCACATTTGGCCATTGCTACTCCTACAAATTAGCATCTACTGTACATCTGTCTCCAGGTGTGCAAAAAGTGGTGTTGTAAGTAGTGATGTATACTTTCCAGCAAACCACTGGGACTATACAAAGGAAGATCAACTTTTAGGCTAAGCGTAAACTCATTACAACAATACTAAATGTATTTAAATGAAGTAAGACAGTTGCCATTTGTCTCTGTCTGTCTGCTGCAGTAGGCTAATGTGTGTCCTCTGTTTGTCCCTGGAGTGTCCCCTGTGTGGCCCAGTGCTACCTCATGGAGCCTTATAGTCAAACATAAACTTCTGAATGCAATCAGGCTGCCATCTTAAGTAATGGACTTTACATTAAGCTGGGCCACACTGCATGCTAATTGGCCGCAGGAGGCTTTGGGCGGCAGTAGTGTGTGTGTATGACATCATGGTTAATCAGAGATTAGACCTCTCAATGAGCGTAAAGTGCAGTGGAAGCACAACATACAACACAAAGATACAACTGTGAAGAGAAAGTCCTTTTTGTTTGACCTGCCCTGTGTTTTTGTTTTTTTTGTTTTTTTTGCACTTCACTTATCTGACCATCTTCCAACACAAACTACATTTGGTGGATTGTTCAAGGCCTGGCTGCAAATGAGTAAACATTGTACTACTTTATGAACTAAATCTAGCATCCTAAATATAGACTGATGACCTCTGGGTGTTTTATTTTTTTCTAGAGAAATTGTGTAAAACATATACTGTACAGTATAAGCTTTCATTTATGTGTATAGAACAGACTATGGTGTACTGCTACCAGACGGACCAAACAGTAGTGGAAAAATATTGTTTTGGGTTCTTTGTCAGCTTTCTGAACTTCAAATCCAAATTCTATCAAGTGACTTGAACCTCTTTTACACAGTATAATATTGGCCGTCACACACAATGTCAGGGCTCTAGAGTGCCACCAATTAGGTCGCACGTGCAACCTAATTTCTCAATGGTGCAACTAAAAAAAATCTGAGGTCACACCAGTGCAACTAGCCATTCAAGGGGGAAAAAAAAGTCTCTGTGACTCTGAATCATTATCAAATCTACACAGTAAAAACTCTTTTACTAAAAACTCTCTTTTTCTATGTTCATATAAATCCATTCCTTGTTTTTACTTACCACTTTCTGCTTACCTAAGAGGGAGTGCCAGTTTTATAATGATCCAGTGTTTTGCGCTAGTCTGTCTCATTTACCGTAGCGCTACAAGAGCTCCGATATTTAACATTTAACACGTGAGGTGGAGATACAGAAGCAGAATTAACAAAGAGTAAGTCATAACAGGAGTACTAAGAGATGAAAAATATTATTAACTTTTGCTAACACTTTGTAATTAGACTAAATCCAGTCCAAACCTAGTAGGTTAGGTTAAGCTGTTTCTGTCAGCTCAAGTTGTGAATGTCAGAAATCAGGACAGCATCATGTCTACCTCTGCTGTCAGCCCCAGAGCAGTTCAATAATAAGTTTAGTTTATGTGTAACCATTAAGTAGTTTAATAATTAATAGAGAGGGAGAGGAAGGTTAGGCTCCTGTCTCCTGAACCCTAGTTTGGAGATTTAGCCCCATAAATTAAACATGGCATTTGCTCCACAATGTAGGTGTGCTATAAGAGCAGCTTCTTCAGGACAGTTTGTTTGACTGGTCCTGAGTCCTACGTTTATTCTGAGGGACCACATACAGTAGGACATAGCTGGTGTATGGGACATAATGAAGTGCAGTGTCACTTTAACTCAGAGAGAAACATAATAAGCTTAGTTTTTAGTTTTTATTATATTAAAAATATTTTACACTAGCAACCTATAATATCACAGAAAACCTCTGTTACCTCTGTTATAAGAATTTTTTTAATGTTCATAAGATGCTTAACAGGCCTATAACACATTCTGAAGCTTTAAAAAAAGTGAACCTGTAAAACTGCGGTGTTAAATGTGAGGCAGTCAAAAATTTGGTTGCACCTAACTTTTGGGCTGCTGCACCAGTGCAACCAGTGCAAAAAGTTAGTCTAGAGCCCTGAATGTCCTAGATTACATGGGGTGATAGCATCAAAGAAACAAATATCAGACAATATAAGAAATATAAAAGATTCAGAGTAAATCGCTCTAGAACCATAGTAAATTGTTAGTGGTTGTGAATGAAATTTGCTGCAAAAACACTTTAAATACTGTCTCCTAAAACTCCAACTCCATTTCCATTTATTCATTTTCTACCATTTATTCCTGTTAAGGTCACGGGTGACTGGAGCCTATCCCAGTAACTTTGGGCCGTAGGCAGGGTACACGCTGGACAGGGGCCAGCTTGTCACAGGGCTGACACAGAGACGAACACAGACAGACAACCATTCACTCTCACATTCATTCACTAGGGTCAATTTAGAGCCAACACATGCATGTCTTTGGACGGTGGGAGGAGGCTGGAGTACCTGGAGAGAACCTGCGGTAACACGGGGAGGACATGCAAACTCCACCCAGAGAGTTTGTGTGATGGTGTGTTGGTCGTCCCGGGGCTCAAACCCATGATTTCCTTGCTGGGAGGCAAGAACACTAACCACTCTGCCACCGTGCACCCCTAGACACCAATAACCAGAATAGGATGACCCTGCCTCTTTCAACAAATATTTTATTTTGATAAAACCTGTTTATGGAAAATGCAACTAGAGTTTTTAATGATATTGTATATGTTAAGTCAGTGGTGTGTGTCCTGCTCTAACAGTGTGTGAGTGGAGTGGTTATGGTGCAGACCTGGCAGCTGTCCCACTCAGGACATTTGACCTTGGGGATATATTTTTTTTTTTTTTTTTTTCTGGACAGTTTTTTTCAGCCCCTCTCTCCTTTTCCCTTCGCAGAGGCTAAAAGGCTCAAAAGGGTGGAAAGCTAAATATTGTCTTTAGCCTCCTGGACGCCAGGTTGCATAAAAGGTTCCAAAGCCGTTTGCATCAAGCCTCGACCGTCAAAACCACAAATTCTGTTTTTCTAGCCATAAAACTCCCCCCACCAAAAAGAGGAGGGGAAAAAGATTTCCATTCACTTGATTCTTATAAATGTAAATGAACTGCAAAAAATGGTTTACTCCCCAAAGGAAAACATGAAGTTCAACATGTGATGTGTGTGAAACAGCAGCAGGTTTACACTGGATCAATACGAGATAAGCCATTTACAGATGCACTCAAACGTTCACTAATCTCAGTGACATGAGAATCAAACTGATCTCATGTGCTCACAGATAGTGATTTTGCACACTAAATTAAGCAAAGAAACTGTACCATAAGCACAAATACTTGCTTGATTCAGGTCACTGCTGGTAATCTACTCACTAGAATGTCACCAGCTTGTTTATACTGCAATATAAAAGGTTACAAAATTTATGTAAACATTGTCTTGAAAAGCAATATTGTAGTATATTTCAGACATCCACACAATCTGTGTCATGGTAGTTTACTGGAGAGACCTTTAAATCAAACTGTAAAAGTAAAAAAATCAAAAGTCAATATTGCACAGCCCAGCACACACACGGAACCACATAAAACCTAATCATGTAATAATACTTCACATAGAGGTGTGGGTTTTTAGAGCAAACCCTTAACAACACATATTTTACATGAATTTAATTTCAATTTAAATTAATCTAAGCAAAGAGAAGTGCAAGCTAGTCCCATCCAAACCTATTTTCAACAAACACCAATCCAAACTAACCTTAGGTGTTTATCTAAAATGAGGTAGTCTTTATGCAATGCTTTGTTTATGTGTATGTTTGTCAACTTGTGTTGGTCCATATTTATTTTGCATATGTTGGTAACTGGTCCTTAAATTCTGACTGGTCAAATCATTTCAAAATGTAGGCCTAGAAAATCTACAGATGTTAAGCGTGTGTCCTTCAGGAAGGAAGAGAAAATGTCTGTTGCCAAATCATATTAACACATAGGACACAGTACATGCATCAGAATGTGTCCATGCTGTTTGTGTGGGACTCTGTCATGTCCAGTTCATGCATGTTGAGTGTGTTTATACAGAGACCACACGTAGGAACAGGACCCATTCCAAGTCTGTGAAATGTCCAGCAGCAAGTGTGTCAACACACAAACACAGCTATGCTACAAACTGTACACAAGGTCAGAAAGCCACAGAAATGTACCTGGCAATGAGCGAGACTGCATGAAGTACCTCTCCCACCCATACAGTTTATGTTTGTCAATATAAACCATTTCAGCAAATATTCCCTCATGCGGTGTGCTGTGATCACTGAGATTTATGAGCTCCAGGTATGCTTAGTGTCAAAACTGGATACCACCATGTTCAAATAATAACAATCACTCTGAATAAACACTAGCTATTTTCCTTTTATATGCTAGGTTTAATAAATCACATAATAGGCACTTATTGTGCTTTTGGCTGTTACCTTGAGGAATCTCCACATCAAATCATCTGCCTCTATTTATTCCTATCCTTTCAGTCCTCATCTTTAACATCAATTCAATTCATGTCCTCTTTCACTACATTCATAAATCTTAATAATAATAATAATAATAATAATAATAATAATAATAATAATAATGTATTGGATTTATATTGTGCTTATCAAGCTTTCAAAGTGCAGCGTTTACATTAGGCCATTATTCATTCACTCCCCAGTCACACTCGATGGTGGTGAGCTACTTGAGCATGGCTGCCAATCTGCACCTATGGCCCTTCCGACCACCACCAAACACAGTCACACTGACACATTCATACCAGATGACTGACATGTCTTGCCAAAGGACACAACAACAGTATGTGTATAAAAGCGGCGAACATTCAGGTAAGTGGGCAAACATCTGAGCTACTGCCGCCATCTTTGATCTTCCTCTAGGACAGCTCTAACTTTAGCATAGTTATTAAATTATTTGAATTATATTTTTATGTACATAGAAGATTTGTAATAATAATTAGGTATACTGTTCTATAGTTGGTCACCTCTGCTTACACAACAAAACAACAAAATATCTAATCAATATCAAAAAGATATATATATATATATATCACACATTGAACTTAGAACTCAAAATTGTTGCTATTTTATCATTTTGGGGCTTATTTGTTGCTTATTTGTAAGCATTCGTGTAGAAGCTTTAATTGAGCTCTGAGCACGCACCTGACCTGTGACCTCAGTTTGTTTAATGGCAGTGGAGCTGTAACCCCTCACTGTCATCACCCAGTGTCTTAGCCATCTGAAAAAAAAAAAAACATGATGATGGATGGAGGGGGCAGAGCGGGGCTTATTCCGATGTGTTGACACTGACTGATACTGGGACACTTACATAACTGCAAGTCATGATCAATTTTATTATTTGGAATAACATCTGCTTATAACTATACACAAATATAAATTTAATAAGCTCAATATGTAACTCAATATGTAGTATCTAATATGTTTTTTTTTTTTTTTTTATCTAGAATGTTAAACATGTCAAACAATGTGACCTCTTTCTATAAATGTAGAGGTGATTTAAAGCAGCTTTTCTTTTTATCAGCTGAGTTCAGTTAATTAGCGATATAAAGGGTGAAAGGGCAGAAGCTGGCGACTGGGACAACAAAGGGAATCTCCAGTCAAAGTACTGTGGAAATGAACAATTTAAATAGTAATGACACTTCTTCATAACCCTGCCACTGCTGACCCTGAACGGTCAGCCCAGCCCATAGTATAAGCTATTACTCATAAAATATGGGCGGCAACATAACATGAGTCTCCTCTGGCTTTCACCCATAGCTTTGTCCAGCTAATTATCCAGAGACACTGAGGTTGAACAAATTGAGTTTATACAACCAATTACTTTAGGACAAATGTAACTAAGTTAAAAAATGTATAAAGATGAAGAGTGCACACTCTACACAAAGAATCTCATTAGTCATCTGAAGTTACAGTGAAGTTGGCGATCATTACAAGTCATTACAATTCAGTCTGGCAGTGTTTCAGCATAAATCATAAAGAAAGATGTCTCAACTCAACAAACTGAAAAAGAAGAACTAAAAAAAAGGATATATGACTTCTTTCTCGGCAAACATCTATGATCAGCCATAAACTGACTGGCAGGAAAAGTCAAAGGAAAAAGTGGGCATTGCAGCCCCTATTAGTTTGTGGTCATTCCAAAACAAATCATTTGGGCAATGTACTGGACAAAAAAATGTATTCGGTCCATTTTCCCATTAGTATTTCCCAACCATGTTTCTGATAAACCTTTGTTAACTTTTTAGCGCTAATGTAAACCTGACTAATTAATAGATTGCAAATGTTAACTAATGTTATTGAGTTAAACAGGCTACTTAGTGTCATATAAATTTCCTTTTGGCTGCTCCCTTTCTTTTGTTGTCCTTCCAGGGTAATCACCACAGCAAATCATCTGATTTAATCAATTTCTTTGTTACACCACATGGCCTCCAGTTGCAACCCTCTCAATTTCTTCTGCACAGGAATGCCTGTCCACCAAGATTGCCTTTGAACTAAGGAGTTATTAGCTATTGCTACTGATTCATACAAAGTCATCGCAAGTTTGCTAACTAAAATGAAAAATGTACAGTTATGCATATGCGCATACCTGCAGCACACTAATGCCTGTAATGAGAGGCACACTTAAGAGCACCTGTGGAACGAAGTAATACAACTCAAGTGATGAAGGCTGCTGCAACTCACAAACAGAAAGGTTTTCCAATTTACCAATAAACAATATTCTGCATTATCTTATGTTTAAGTGCTTACTTCAAATGTCCACAAGTAAGCAGTTAGCTAATAAACACAACTTACTTCTTAATCAAAGTGATTAAAGCTAACAGTTGCATTGAGCATTCTAACAACTCCAGTGATACTCACCACAGAACTCTGTCTTATCTGAGTGTTAAAGTTTTGCGTAGCACCAGTAGTATCTCATGTGTGTTTAGGTGCAGACCCAGCTGGAGAGGGTGCATGGCCTTTTGCTGGCCACTTCCTGCACAGCCCCGCGACATGAACCCGTCACCCTCTCCCATTACCATAAGGCAACACAGCCAGCACAATTAAACATAATTTAAGACTTAAGCAATTAAGGTCACATCTCCTCTGGAAACACACGCCCATGGAGGTCCTGGTATCTGTCTACCACAGGATGGATCTGGACAGGTTCTGGACTCTGCGTGTGTGTCGTATGGTCTGGTAATTGCAGTTGAGGCACAGGGTCAAGCAGGGTCTAGGGGGGGCTGTTCTTTTGGCTGAATTGCCTAGGAGGAGATTAGGACAAAATGACAGAGTGTGCCTACCTGTGCACCCAATTACTACTGAGAAAACATGGACACACACCCACTCAACTGAACGCTCAACAATGTATGTATGGGCAGGGTGAAGTAACATGAGTTGGATTAGACCATTCACATACACATGGATAAGAATAATCCTGACTGTGTGCAGACCTTCAGGATACAGATTGATATAGATTAACAGGCCACCAAGAGCCTCTTTCAGACCTGTTTAAATTATGCAACCCATGTGTTGATGGCATATTTTTATATTATACTTATTATAAATATAGCCTTAATATTACTCAAGATGAGTTTGTTTTGCTATGTAGAGTCATATAGATTTCCTTTTGGCTGCTCCCTTTCTTTAGTTGTCCTTCAGGGGTCATCACCACAGCAAATCATCAGATTTCATTAATTTCTTTTTAATACCATTTCTGTATATATACTGCATTGCTATTGAATGATTAATATACAAGCTTAAAATGTTTAATTTTGAGGTTATGTACTCAAAAAAATCCTTTAATTTGTTACATTGTTTCTGGGACCAAATACCAAAATAAATGACTTTAAATTAGAAATTTGTCAATTCTAGTTTGTTATCTATGCATGCTAAAATTGTGGGTTACTCTACTGAAGAAGTAAATGTTGCGAAGTTTGGTTAATCAAGATGCTTTTCATTGAACAGTTTGAGAGCATTTCTACAAATGCAGCTCAAGTTTGGTTGAAGACACAAAAAGACTTAATGATTACTGTACCTAAGTAACAATTTGTAGTAACCCAAATATGTTGTAATTGTGAATACCGCAGTTTGACTTTATCTTTGTCTCTATATTCCATCACAAGAATTAAGTATTACATCATTTATAACAATGTACACACACCAATCATACTTAATGTTGATGACCAACTTCCATAAAGCCATAAATGGAAAATCATAAATTGTGCAAAAATGTAAAAATAAATAAATGAAAATAAATAAATAAAAAATCAACTGGATTAATCTACTAGTCTTCAAGCTTCAAGTCTTTAGAATTTGCATGCAGAATGGAGTATGGTGGCAGTGGAATAGTCAATAATTGGCTTAGGTTGGTTTTCAAGTGTATTTTATTACTCATTTTCTCTGTGTAGCAAAATACAGTACAGTAGATCTTTAAATAACAAGTTTAAGTCCACTTTTAGTACATAGCGGTTTGTAAGTGCAACCAAGTGGAGTCTGCTGATCTTAGTGCTATCACCAGAAAGCCACAGGCACACTTACACTTACTGCAGTGTGTTGGTCCAGAACCACACTTTGCTGATGAATCATATTCAGCAGCCAGAGAGGACAGAGTCATCCCAGTGTGGCTGTCTGCCCTATCTCTGGTGCAGCCTGTGTGGTCCACTCAGCACTATAGCCACTGCCACCTCAAGCAGCCCGGCACGAGCCTGGAAATGGTGTGAGAGATGAAGGGAGGGGCAGGAGTGTTACCGAAATGGTCTTTCAGCTTTCAAAATATATGATGTGACATTCTATCAGTCTGAAGGTTCAACTATTCTATGAATCAGTGGCGGCTGCTGATCTTTATTACTGGGGAAGCTCATAAGATACAAACTCAACAGTAGGGCTAGGTACTGTTAAATGATACTTTTGCAGTATCTTTCAGTACCTAGTGGGACCTTTTATGATCCGTTGCACATATGAACCAAATAAATAACAGAATAATCATACAAATTACTGGTTTTAACTTACAGCTAAGAATTTTGCTAAAAAAATGGTTAATATTCAATATTATTGGGTTTTCAAGGTGACTTAGCACACCACAGGTATCAGTAAAAGTATCGCTTAGGTACCGGTATCAAAAACCAGGCATTGTTTAAGTATCAAAAAAATCTGAATGGTACCCAGCAAATACATTTTACCTTGGACAGACTCAAGCAGAGACAAATGTATGCATTAGAAAAGATATATTCAAAACAATTATTTAAAGTTACACTGTGTAAGATTCCCGGTCTTGCGCCTCTAGAGGCCACAGGTGCCACTGCACTGTTGCAAAACGTAAACACTAGGGCCCCTCCTCCTTCTGAAACTGTGCGAGCGTGCGTCTATTTCCATCATTGTTTCAACTTTAGTTGACCTACTGCTACCTTTGGAAGTTTGGACTGGATCTTCTATAGAGTTAGCGCTAGCGTTAGCTTATCAACAAATATCGCGCAATGGAAAATAACAACGCTAAAAGTAGCTTCCTGGTTATACCTGGGCCTCAAGTCGTTCCCTGTCACGTGACTCTTCCTCAACAGCGGAGCGCTCCCGACCAAGTTGCGAGGGCGGTTTCTCAGTACGGAAGCCCCGCTCGGAGCAACAGATCGTGCCTCAGGCCTTATAATCGCTCAAAAAATCACAAAAACAAGTCAGTATGCCCCACATATTTAGGAGAAAAGTTACACAGTGTAACTTTAATAAATAGCTTTGGCACTTAGACCCTGGCAGGAAAGATGTTGAGCGATGCATTGAAGGTGCAGAACAGGGTAGACAATAGGAGTCTTCCCCCCTGGAGCTGAGGTGGATCGGAGATGAGTTGGATCTTCTGGTGCAGAGATGAAGAGGAGATATTCGCTGCAGAGGTGATGATGGGGAGGAGAAGGATGCATGAGCTGAATAGTTGGCTGGTGAGGTGAGGAGGCCAGATGTTGGTTAAGTGATGACATGCTGAGTGATGATGGGTTGAAACAGAGCCGAGGAGGCGTGACATGCAGAAAATGAGGAGTCCTCTCAGTGGCAGGTGTAGGTGAAGCGGCAGCTTGATGAGCACGGGAGGAGTCTTTAAGGCTGAGTTTACGCTATAGCTCCGAAAGGAGATATGTGATAGTTATACGCTCTTAGTATTTATAGAACTAAAAATGCTAAATGCTAAAGGAATCATAAAACGTGTGTATAACGTTTACCATAAAATGTGTAGCCTTTAAATTACATGTATTTCAATGATGTCCAGTGAGGTTCACAACTGGTGGCAGCTTGCACTCTGATCGCTGGCTGTAGTTCCTTTACACTCAAATAAGAAACATGTTTGGCAAAAAATATGCAGAATTGTATTTATTAATACACATGTTTGACAGAGAGAGAAGACAGAGAGAAGTTGGATATAACTTTGCATGCATGTGTTAGGTGAATTGGTGACTCTAAATTGCCCCTAGTGAATGAATGTGAGAGTGAATGGTTGTCTGTGTTTGTCTCTGTGTCAGCCCTGTGACAAGCTGGCCCCTGTCCAGGGTGAACCCCGCCTAAGGCCCAAAGTTACTGGAATAGGCTCCAGTCACCCGCGACCCCTAACGGGAATAAGTGGAAGAAAATGAATGAATGAATGAATGTATCTGGATTTAAGTTAACATGCACATTTCTAATATCAATATTTCCAATATTAATAATCAATTAATTATCAATAATTATCTTTTTTTTCCATTTATATCGACAATTTGACACAAGGTGGTGTGTATCAACATAGTAGTATCGTAAAAAATTCTATACACTAATATAGTAAATGTGTTACACCCCTACTTGTCAAGCTGTTAAAATATTCCTTTTTAATGGTCGCTCACACCATGCAGTTAAAAACAAAACATCTGCTGGTTTGAACTTTAGCTCATATTTTTTGTAGAAATGCTTGGCCACGCACATGCCGCCTTTGTTGGCACAGGCAGACACCTACAGCTTTTTTTTAGCCCAGTGTATGGTCAGATTAACAAGATTAAATATGCACACCCTGACACAGCTGCACCTCGCATTTCTTTACACCATATCAACAAGGAATAGGGACGTTTGGTTATTTTGAACATAAAATCAATCAATCATCAAAAATGACAAGTAATCACGCTTACAGCACAAATAATTGGGTAAAAATATGTATATGTTAACAGAAGGCTATTTGTTTTTAGGCCTACTTGCCGTTCCTGACCACACGGTACTGGTGCAATTTCTCCAGAGTAAAAAAAAAAAGATCAATGCTTATTGATTTCAGGTAGCTAGAGCCTATTCAGTTTGCCTTGGGCACATGACAGGATTCTTAACAATCACCAGGGACAACTTATGGACAAATAACAACCCACAATCTTACATTATTTCACTGATTTAGTTACTAATTCACATGCACATTTAGCATGTCCTTGGCTGGTGGGAGGAAGAAAAAAACTACACACTTACTACAATATTATGTTGGAATACATATCCTAAAAAAGCCAGTGCATCAGCCTCTGACCACTTGTGGCATCATAGAAGAGAGGCATAAAAAGCTTTTTAATAACCCCCAATAATAACAATCTAGATTTATTTATCCAAAGTTCAATGACCCCTAACATAAAAAACAAATAAAAAGAAAACATGTCAATATGTCCCCACTATCAAAAACAAAATGAATGAAGTCATCTCTTGTTGAGTTTATTTGAATCTTAAATCCATGTGAATCCCTCTGTGTGCAGAGAGAGGAGTAGCTTCTCAACACTGGGCAAAGGATTTGAAACACAATACACCATAATAACAACCGGTTAAAACCTGTTATCCAAGAGGAATGTGCTGTGTCAGAAACAAAGAAAAAACACACATCCAAAAACGGCAGTTAGGACTATTTTGTTATGGACCAACACTCAACCTGCTAAACTTAGCCATCAGCAGGCGTCCATGGTTTTAGCCATCCGGGCGAGAGGATTTAAACTTTGTTGCCTTTGACTAAATTGGGCACCGCCTTAGACCTGGACAGTCGAGTTGACCTGTATAGATTGCATAAACACTTGTCAGCTGTGTCACGGGTTATGTACGCGAAGTACAAGCAGGACGGAAGCCACAATGATAAAGTACTAGCCACAATGCCACAGTCTAAGAATAATTGTGCCACCCAGCAGACATGTGCAACAACTCCGCCACTTGTAAAACCAAAATACCTCCACTCTGTGAGCTAACACTGTGGTGGCTGACGTTTGTGAGAGGTTTGCATGGTTAAGATCTCATTCTCCCAGAAGGAGCTGACAGGAGCTGACAGGAACTGACAGGAACTGACAGAAGCAGACTACAGAGGCTACAGCTGATCAGAGCTGTAACTGAGCCTTCAGAGTCAGATATTAAACAGAAAGGTGTTCAGTCTTTCAATCTCTTTTGGTTCATGTTTTCTTTCTTTTATTAATAATTTATTTGCATTTCATAATTATGAGAGATGAACTGTTACAGTAAAAAATGCCTATATATTTGCAGTCTGCCAGCTGTCTGTGGTTTTAGCAGATATTTCTGCTGATGTGCAGACTGGAGACAGAGTACAGACTGTGAGAGGCTCTCAAACTGTCATGAAAAGTTGTGATGTAGACAAAGTTGTTAGGTGTTACTTAGTAAGTTGTTGTAAGTTTGTTAAAGCAAAAATATCTAACACATTGCACGAATTAACAACAAAATGCTTCCAGACAGTGCAGCTCTCCCACACACTACATACAGGCTATAGAAATCTGGACATTGTTTTACTCACTCTATAGTCAGCTAAAACACTCTAAAATGCACCAGGATACAGCAATATACTGATACTGATATACTGACTTATACTGATTTTTTCGCTGGGGGAGGACCCCCAGAAACTTAGCACCTGTGTGAGAGACATAAAGACCTTGAATGACAATTAATTATGTCCTCCTAAACCCAGAAAAAACAGAGGTCATTATACTAATCCCCAAAAACCTGAGAGATGCTCTGTCTGACCAGATACTCTCCCTGGACAGTGTCAGTGTAGCCTCAAGTTCTACTGTGAGAAACTTAGGAGTTTTATTTGACCAAGATTTATCATTTAAGGCTCATATAAACCAAGCCTGTAAAACAGCGTTCTTTCACTTGCGCAACATAGCCAAAATCAGAAATATTTTATCTAAAAGTGATGCTGAAATACTCGTCCATGCTTTTGTTACATCTAGGTTGGATTACTATAACTCTCTGCTGGCAGCATGCTCTAAAAACTCTTTAAAATGTTTTCAGCTTGTTGAAAACACAGCAGCAAGATTATTAACAGGAACTAACAGGAGAGAACATATTACTCCTGTGCTAGCTTCACTTCACTGGCTTCCAGTTTAATTCAGAATTAGGTTTAAAATCCTTCTCCTGACTTATAAGGCCGTAATCAGTACAGCCCCATCGTACATTAATGATGTTATAGTGCCATAGCACCAAGCAGAGTACTGCGCTCACAAAATGCAGGGCTATTAGTGTTTCCCAGGGTTTCTAAAAGTACTGTTGGAGGTAGAGCCTTTAGTTACCAAGCGCCTGTTTTATGGAATCAGCTTCCAGCTCATGTTAGAGAGGCAGACACAGTCTCTACATTTAAGGTTAGGCTTAAAACGTTCCTCTTTGAGAAAGCTTATGGTCAGGCCAGCTAGGAACAGGGTTAACTCCACAGCTGAAGCTAGGCTGCTCTAGGAGCTAGAAGCTGGTGGAAGTATGATGCAGTGAGCCTCTGTCCTCTGATTTCATCTGCTGCTCCTCTTCTATCACTGTAATTAATATTATCAAATATTCTATATCTTTGATCAGTTCATTGCTATTCACAAGTTGTCCCTCTCTCCCGCTCCCCTCTGGGGAGTGGGGACTGTTTCAGATGCCTGGCTGCTGGCAGATGTCCAAGTGACGACTGGATCTTATCTGACCCCATCTGTGCTCCTGTCCCGACCTGTGGGCCCTCAACCTCACCTCTATGGACTTCCCAGATCTGCCTCACCCCACTCACCTGTCTAGATGAGGCCCCTGCTGCATCCTGGATTTCCCGGACCTATCTCACCTTACTCACCTGTCCAGATGAGGCCCAACTGTTGCATCCTATGGACTTCCTCGACCTACCTCACCCCCACTCCCCTGTCTGGATGAATCCTTACAGAGCTGATCTATGATCCTATAGATGAGCTAATGGACTAACAGTCCTAGACACATTGCCTGTCCATCCTGGGAGAGGATCTCTCCTTCAATATGGGCTACATAAGGTTTCTTCTTTTTTTCCCACAGCTGAGTTTTTCCTTACCAAGAAGGAGGGTCTAAGGACAGGAGTGTCCTGGGTCTGTTTAGTTTGGTGTAGTTATTGTTTGTGTTGATCGTGTGTTAAGTCTGATTGTGTGTTTATGTTTGAGTAACTGTTTGTGAAGCCCTTTGAGGCAACTTTTGTCGTGATACTGGGCTTTAGAAATAAAACTGAATTGAATTGTATGTAAATACTCAAAAAGCCAGGCCAGGACCCTGATGATTTCTGAGCCATCTCCAAACTCCACTACATCAAACTTGCCTAATATCTACAACAGATCTACATCTCTATAAACAACTCTACATCTGATAAAATCTCTAATCCTCATCAAGGTCAATGCTTGGTCCCTTTATGTTTTCCTGAACACGCTAACAAATGGTCATATCTGTCATGGACTTCAATTTAGGATTTAGATCAGGCCCAAAAAATCCAGCCAAACCCAATCCGAGCCCATTTACTTTCAGTCCGAACCCGACCCAGATCCTGAATAAATACCCATAATGATGGGCCCAACCCAACCCGAGCCTGCGCACATTCTAACTGACAGTTTATACGCACAATCCTGAGTTGTTTGATTAACAACGTATGTGCTGACTAAGTAGCTGTGCACAGAGCAGACCTCTGTCTTTCACGGAAGAGTTTGGGGCTTTATTGCTGTATTGCACTTTAACGTGGCTCTACATTTTGAATGTGTAGCAACTAACTAGCCCCTCTTGCAACCTCTCTCAACTCAGGTAAACTTATCCGCTCTGTGGGCTCATTCTTAAACAGCGCTTTTATTCACTTGAGCGCTTGCTCTCCCGTAGCTGAAAAGACACGCTTGCTCTGTAAAAACGCACAGCTCGGTGTTGGAGCCTAGGTCTGACCCCACCCGGACCCGAATTACATGTAATTATGGGGTCGGATTGGGTTCAGGTTGGATTCAGTATCAGGCAAAAAAATCTAAACTCTACTTCAATTCAACTGTTCTGCCAACGGAAATCAGTTATATACTCCCAACGCTAAAGACAGAGGCTTTGTTTTTCACCAACCCTCTGGCACCCCCTTCCCCCATAAACCCATAATTCAGACTCATTACAAACTTTAAAAACAGCTAAGAAGTAAAAAACCTACAACCTCCCATATTTCATGTTTTTTCTTTTTTCTTTTGTCACTGTAAATTCTTTGTGTTTTATGCATTGAAAAGCGCTATATAAATATAATGTGTTATTAGTAGTAGTAGTAAGTAGTAGTGTACGACCAAAAACATGGCCAAGACTTAGAGATGGCGAATATGGAAAAAAGATAAGGATAAGGAAAAAAGGGCAGAATATGGTTTGTTCATTGTTCATTTAACTTATCAAAATATTCAATTCTGCAGGTATGTATCATGTGTAGTGTGCTACTGTGGCTTCTTAAATTGTTTTCTATACAAAGTACTACTATGGAAAGATTTGTTCATGTAATTAAACATAAAGTTACAGTATATTATAACAAAACTTTGCTTAATTAATGAAACTTTAAGGTCTGTTCCTTTGCAGTTACTTTGTTTCACTAGCTTCCTATACATCAGGGTCCATATGGCCATCCTAACACACCATATGATGTTGTCAACCCCCGAAATGTGATGCTGGTGCACCTCGGCTCTTCTGTAGGTGGTACACACTGCTTTTTTATGGATGAAACAAGATCGTGTGGCTGTGAAGTGCCAGCAGCAAGTGCTTAGGAAATATGCTTACAGGCTCAAAAACAGCCCGCACTCTGCAGAAGTACGCCCAGAATAATGTACATTATACGTAACCTTGGGGAGTTGTGTGAGAATTTAAATATGAAATACTCTTATATGAAATGCAATACTGAAAGTAGAAAAAGTGTGGTGTTGTAAAAACTTTTCTAAACTTAAAAAACACACTTGAGAGGAAAGAATAAGAATATGTGCAGAAAAGTGAGAATGCTTTATGCTTTTCAACACTCAATAGATGTTGGACAATTTTCAGATTGTGGAAAAAAAAGGGCAGAAGAGAAATAGTTGGTAAATCATGAGGATTATTCAAATTCTGCTTTTCACTCACAATATTAAGAGACAAAACAGACATACAGTAATAATATTCAGCTGTAAAGTATGCCTTTAAATTGGCCACTAAATGTGCATGCCTAAGTTCTCCAAAATGTATATTAGAAAAAATAAATAAATGTTTTGAAAATGTGTGTGCTAACAGAGAAATATTTGTGGATGTTGTTTTAAATAATCCGTACCATATACTACACTTTAGAATCTGTCTTCCTCTGAAAAAACTAAACAAAACAGCCAACCAAATTTGGCAATGTTATTGCTGAGCATTTTAAGAGCAGTTACTACACGTTTCTTTCATGGACAACAGCATATCCCTATTAATATGGAAATACAATCTGAGATTTCACAAACAAAAAGCCATAACTAAACAATTTACCATGAACTTTTTCTTGCTTTTATCTATTTTCATTATGACCTTTTGCTGATTTTTGTCCATCATCGGTCATTATGCAAACACCCTTCAATCGTGTTGTAAAGGTTACAACACGAAAGCCCTGAATGTGAGTAATGGGACACAATGTTACAGGTGGGTAGGTATGTTACGAGGTTTGCAGGTTTAACAGTAATGAATACTGGAAACTTAACGGTATGTGTGATAGATTCAAGGGGTAATTACTGTCACTGAATTCATAATAATTAAGTATGGAGCAAAAAAAAGGCTCCTAAATAGTTAGCTGTGGGATACTTTCTACCAAATTAACTCAAGTTCTTGATTAAACATTGTTCTTGGAACTGTGGTGCCACCATGCCAATCAGCTAGGTTTCTGCCAGCTTGGAACAGAAACCTTGTAATCGGTGAGTCACCCTTCTTGACATTTCTTTATAACTGGTTATACCTTAATGTGAAAGCATTTTGGGCCAACTCTAGTACAACGCCAGCACAGTTAAGTGCCATATTTCCCATGCAACAAATACATAGAGCAACCAAAATATTGGTTTTGGCTGACTGGTTTCTAAGAATTTCTTATTGCTGTTTTTCCAACCTGCATGATGTAGCTATCCCACTCACCATAGCAGGTATTTGTTTTCAAGGAGTTTGGTAAATTTGGCCTCAATTGGACTGTGGAAAAGGGCTGATGACAGCATATGTATATGTAAAAATTATGTATCCAACAAGATTTTCCTCATTTCGTGTACTAGTAAAACTGACGCTGACCATGTTGACCATCAACCCCTACTATGAAACCACATGCATCACACTTTGACATATTTGTCAGACAAAAACTGAGATTATAAATTTAGTCTTAGTTTTGCCTGCTTCACTAAACACTAACCCTTGGTCTTGACTCATGTCTGTCCCATTGCAATGTATCTCTGCATTAGTGCAAAGAAGCTACAAGCCACCTATGAGATCACATGGGCAGCTGGAAATGGTGGCATATGACACCTTGTCAAGGAGGACAGGTGTTTATACAAAAGTCATGAATTTGTAAAAAATATTGATGACTGGGATCACCCATGGCAACACTCAACAGACAATCCTAGTGCAGTTCTTTCCACATTATTTTCTTTGGGTTTTACCGCAGACCATTTGAATAGCATTTTCGTCTACAATCTTGACTTTCCTGCTGCTTCTTTGTACAGTGGGTGCTGACTCATTTCTTCTCTCTTTCTCCTCTTTATGCTATCCATCATTCCTCCAGCTTTTTCTTATTTGCTGAATCATGTCCACATAATTTCATGCTTCCACTTTACTTCTCAGCTCTCTCAAGGTTCTCCATACAGAACTGCTGACACACCTCCCTTTGGCTTCATTTCCTCCTGCTCCCCTTTTCTTATCTTGCCATCCTGATGCAAAAGCTGCCCACAAAGTATCTGAGGTTTGACAGAGTGAAAACACATCTCCTACAGCTCAAGCCGCAATGGCAACCCCAAGTTTCAGAACTTAATCTAACACGTGGGCTGAGAATTTAATCCAAAATCAAGCTCAATCAACCAGAAAATGTGACATGTGCAAAAGAGCTAAAAGCCATAAAACCAGAGCCTAGACACCTGCTTTGGCACCCGGACTATGAGGAAGGCAGCAGCGGGAGTAATTTCAGTCATCCTTCCACCACATGGTTTATGGAACACTCCAGATGACGACCCGCAAACCAGAGCTTTACTTTAGCGCTGCAATCCAGAACCCAAAAGAATGGGAGAAAGCTGTTCTTGAACCAAAAATGTTTTTATTCAACCCACCCCGGCAATATTTGTTACTTTTGGTTATTCAATGTAAAAATTGAAAAAAGAAGACCTACTAGGCTAAATCTACTTTTCTGAGTTTTTTACCTTGTTATAATGTTGTTTGCGCCTCAAAAACATACCCGAAGTTGTATTTTGTTTCATTCATGGATGTTGAGTAATCTTGTATGCTGAGGCACTGCCTTTCTCAAGAGCTAAAAACACTTGGGTTTCACCGCTCTAAGTAAACCTGTGAAACCCTGCCTCCAGGACATACACCATCAATTTCAGCACTTAAATTCCTGTTATTTCGAAGGATACAGATCGTTACATGATGCTCTGTCTAACCCTTACTGTTCAGTACAAGCATGTGAAGATTCTCCTCTCATCTCTGATCTCGAATCCTCCTCTATTCACTCAACTTAAAAGAGACAATCAAGAGGCAGTAGTGTCTGTAGAGTGCTTTAGTCAGAGGAACACCTCAGCCCTGCAATCCTGTGCCGCTGTCCTCTGCTATGACCTACGGTGTTTGCAATGGAAAAGAGATGAGATGACAGACTGAAGTGGGCACGGCCAGCAGGCCTTAAGCAACAGTGTGAAAGTGACAGCTCCCCAAAATAAGATGTTATCAACATAAATTATTTTATTATTTATATTATCATTTTATAAAACGTGAAATGCTAATGCAAAGGTGTCCAAATGTATTTGGAAAACAGCCTTGAAAACAGCGCAATATCTCTCATTAAAATGCAATTTCCCCACTGAGGGACTAATAAAGGTTTTCTTATTCTTAAAACTATAATGGTTAACAAATGCATAAATGCATTGTCCGCCATAAACAACTGCATGTTATTTTTTCAGCGCTCCCCTTTGACACAAATCCACGCCTCAGTAATATATAATAGGCCTAATAAAAGTGAAGTCTATAAAAATATCAGTGAGGAAAGACACATCCTCAGTAAAGACTCTGATCTCCATGTAAACGCACCGGGGGAGGGGCCACTGAAACTTCAGGCTGTTGTTAGCCACTTAGCTTTTCTTAAGCTCGCTGCTAACTAGAGACTACTTTCTGAATGATGGTAAACGGAGCAAACAGGTATGTGCTGCCTAAATAATACCTGCAGATGTGTCTATTGCTGTCTGCCCTGGACTTGTTGTTGTTTCCTTGTGAATGAGCGTGCTCTGCTGTTTGTGTGTGACAGAGGTGAGGGAGTGCTCTTCCAAGCCGCTCCGAGTATTTAAGCTCTTGTACAGCCTTTTCGCGTTCCAAGCACGTCGGACTAGTTGTTTTATGAGTCCTCTAAACTAAAACTTGTTATAAATTCATGTTTCTCTTCAGTAAAATGGCCAGGTAATGATGGCCAGTGCCAAACATGTGAGCCAGATTACGCACCATTAAACTTTGGTGACCTGCACGCTGTTTTAAAGGAACATCGCAATTTATTTATTCCGCACCAATTCAAAATTTCTCTCTTTTACATCAATTTTTTGCCGATTTATGAAGAATTGTTACATCCCTATTCCACAGCTTTACACAAGAAATCAGATGCAAATCGCAAACACAAAAGACTATTTTTAAAACTGTACACTCAATTCCACACTTCTCATGGTAAAGCTAGCCTTGAGTGTGCCCAAGTTGTTAGTTAGTTGTTATTTGTTAGTTTAGTTGTTTTGGTTATGGTAAAGACAAGTTTGGTTTTGGAAAAACACGTACATATAGTAAATTATGGACCGCTTTAATCCACATTACATTTATACATTACATGCAAAATTTATTTTGTATTTTTCAATGGTCCCAGACATCTGGTACCCGAGTCTTTAGTCTGTTTCCCCATTTTATTTATGGGGCAGAAACAGTACCACAGAAATGGGCCGAGGGGAACTGCACTGTAGCATATGCCCCTCACCACAGGAGAGGAAAAATAAACGTACGCCAAACCTTACAAACTAATGTAGGACCACTCGCAGTACGAAATTGCCCATTCAGTATATCCATGCTGATGGTCCAAAATTACTCAAAAAGTGCCCAAATGTATAGTAAATACTGTACATTTTTTTACAGAATAGCTGGTGCTGACTATGGAAGTTGGAACTATGTAAATGCAAATGGAACGATCTATGCTGGCATTATTACAATATTGATTTAGATATTAATGAATCACCTAATGTGTCAAAGCAGGGTAAAGTGGATAAAGCCAGGAAAAGAAAGTGATAATGAGAGAGAGACAGTCAGCCAGTGAAACAGAGGGAGAAGGTTTAATTTATTGCTTAATGTGGAAACAATTACTTCTTGGCAAGATGGGTAGGGCACAGCCGAGCAAATCTGCTGTGGCCAGGGTTGTTAAGGCCTTCCAATGTTTTTGCTAACTTTCAGAAAGTATTTATGTACATGCACAGGACCTGCAACATTGAACTGAAGAGCAAAATGGCAGACAACATTATGAAGCACAGAGATACTCATCAGTCACAACAGTATTACTGCTCTTATGTTAGAGGAGATTATCATGTTTATACGTACATTTCAGCAGCAAGTTATCGGATTGTAAAAAGGGTATTTTGTTAGGTATGAATGCTTGGATTTTTCATTGTATTGAAAAAACATTAAGTCGTGATGTCAGGGTTACACTTAAAGACTTTTCCACTCACATAGATGAACCAAGCATCATGTTTGCTTTTGAACATCTGCACTAACCACCGCAAGTTTGCTGACAACGCCCCTAAAGCCCTATTCAAACAAAAAGCCTCATACTCTGAGTTCATATCAACAATGACTATGGCATGGCTACTACAAGCTTTTCTACTTTGTACAGAACTCAGAAATGGGTCTCCTGTTGGTCTACTAGTTTACATTAAACCTCATGAATGCAGCGTGTTTGTTGAGCTGTTGTCTTGGTAACTGTACAAGCATGTTATGGTAGCTTTAACCTGAATTAAGGGAAATCATGCTGGACTGGACAGATTTCTGACATGGCCGAAATCCAGCTAATTGTACGTAAGAGGCTAGTACGGCTAATTAATTATAATGGACAGCTGGCCTTCAAACAAGAATTTCTTTAGACAGACTTTGAACACATACGGCATTTGTCAAATTACACAATGTTTTATTCTGTCTAGTATTTTATGTCTTTTTGTAAATTTACATAAAAAAAAGAATTTGATTTACCATGTTTCTTTAGACACAGTTTAACTGATTTCCAATCAGGGGGACCTTACAGCTATGGGAAACTGGATATGATCAGAATAAAAGACTTTGAAATAATCTACGTTTATTGTTTGAAGAATAGTCAGTGCTTGGAATTAAATAATTTGAATATTCCTCATCTCATTTACACTATGAACCTCCAATCTCAGTTAGCTAGAAAAGTATACTTCAATTCCTCTCAGCAAATATCATCCATTTTCATCTCATTAGGCTGTGCCTTTGACTTAGCATGAAATAAATTTGACGGGGTCTCTGCAGGTCCCCTAAATGCGCATGGAAACATTAGGATCAGCACATCCTGCACTGCTGATTTTGATAAGGCTTTCAAGACTGGGGCTAGTTTTATATCGGGTTTCCAAGAAATGAGCCTGACTGGCACATAAACATGGCCAGTGGACAGCATATCACGCATGGAGAATGAATGAAGCCCTTTTTGAGGTTGTAGCATTTATGCCATTTGCTACTGGTCATGAAGAATTCCTAATCCAAGTCATTATAACAAGTGTTGCTAACAGAAATGAATTCCCTATGTATTCTTGGAGTGTAATTTGAAACAGGTCTTTGGTGGTGTTGATTTTACCACAGTTGGGTATTGTTTTACGGACTATATGCAAAACTATAATCCAATAATTATACACTAAAATAGCTAAATAAACTATAGAGATTATATTATAAGGTATTGTAATTAGCAGTCAAATGTGTCTTGCTCCTGCACCATTTGCTGATCTTTGCACATTGTCAATGGTTCTTTTTTTGGTTCCATCTCGCTGTAGAGCTTGTTTGGATTCTGAAAAAGTCCAGCCCTATGAAATGTTTCTCTAACTAAAACTACAGACTGCTGACTCTCCCGGGTCAGAGGTGTAGCATTACAGTTTGGCTGTCCGACAAGCGCCTCAGACTTACACAATAACGACATGACGCAGTGTGCCGACGGACAGCGCGCTGGAGCCAGAGGAATGTAAAAACACGCTGAAGGAGGAGGAGGAAGGCGGGAGGTTGGGCACACTAGTTTGTGCTGTGGATGGAAGTATGATGGGTACTGATAGTGTGTCAGGAGACAACATAGTTAGGATCAAGACTTTCATGTAAATTTGAAGATAAAACATCATGGACAAACTCACAACACTAAAGTTTTGTAGATAACAATAATAAATGTTGGCATCACTTTGTTCCTCATTACTGGTCATTGTCTACAAAGAAAATTGCTTTTGTGTGTAAAAAGGTTTTGGAAATAGGAAATGCGAAAACAGAGTGAACCCTGAAGATGCAGGGTGCTTTCGTCTTGGGACTAATTTACAGTCAAAGCAGAACTGTGAACACAGACAAGAGGTTGCCTTCATTTGTTTGCTCACATGTGGATGTGATTTTAGTCAGTTTCAGTCTGTGTAAAATGACAGCCAGACAAAGACAAAGGAATTATGTTTTGTTGCCAGAACATGACATTTGAATACATCATGTTGTGGCTGATAAGGTGTGCACTGACATACATATGGGCAACTGCAGAACTGAGCTTACTGTAAAATCTTGTTTTATGAAAAATGGTACAGTGTCAGATCTGAACTCAAGTCTCAAATCGCTAATTTCAGTTTACAGCAGTGATTCTTAAACTGTGGTCCGTGGACCACTAGGGGGCGACGGCGGACCACCTGTCGCAGAGCAGATGTCATAAAGAAAAACAATTTTCTAACAGCATTTATCACATCCAGATGTAACTTTTAGTTGAGTGGGCAGCATACAGACCGCCCCCAAGAGAGAGATGGCCGAGTCTGCGCCTCTCACAGTAAAAGCTGAATGAGAGAAAACTTTGGTGACTGTCTGCATGAGCTCCTTCACCGTCTCCAGGTCTCGGACCAGCAGCAGTGCTCCCTCTGCCTCTGTCTTTGTGTCGCTGCTGTCACATGTCCCAGCGGCACACAGCAGAGTGGCAGACTACTGTCTGCTCTGTTTGAGCAAACACACCTAAACTTAATGAATTCAAGAGAGTTTATAACAAATTAGGGCTGGGCTGAGAACGAGCCAGTTCACAGAGCCTGGCAGAGAAGACTTTTAGCTTCCTAACAGTGTTTGTTTCATGTGGATAGCTCAGGACTCACTGAGATACAAACCTTTAAAGTCTAGTACCGTTAATGATGTTAAATATAGCCTGGTGAATATATGCACGGCAAATTAACGCTATAGGCAGCAACACGCGGTGTTTTCAGATTGTATCAATGATGTTTTACTTTACCAACACCTAAAAAAAGAGAAAACAGAGAAAACAGAGAAACCCCTGTTTACAGTAACTAGTGTTGCAGTAGTACAGACTGACTGGTTTCATCCCAGCATCAGACATTGTCTCAACTTTTGCAATAACTCAATAATAAGAGGCAAGTTGAAATTGGGATTTTGGAAATTTAAGGATTGACGTTGGCTTCACCAGTGTGTTATTCAAGTACAGTAAAGTTGCCTGAGGATGGAGTGTGAAAGTGGATGCAGATGAGGACAGGCCAGCTGGAGTACTAAAGGCCCATACTGATCGTTTAAGAAAAAGAAAAAGTCAATGTTCCAAAAATGAACCACAGAAATTATTGCAACCCCTGGGAAACTTGTTAAAAGCTCATAAAAGTAAAGTCTGCTATAATACATGGAGTTATAATAGGGATCTATTTCACATTTTTTTCATACTGGATTTTCTTTTTCTCTACAGTGGGATGTGGCAAGCTAACAAGCGACTGGCAGTGTCAAGTGTTAGGGGACATGTGTCGCAAAAGCAACCTTCTGTCCAAACTGTAGTCCTTAGTTTTGGTTTCTGGCAAATAAGCTACAGACAGCCAGCTTTATACATTTAATCATTTATTCATGCAGGTCAGCCTAAAATTGACTACACAAGACTAGAGTAAGTGACTGCAACATGTACTTCCTTTTAAAACTAACACATCCTCATTCTAGGACATCTGAAATGACGCCAACAAAAACAGGAAATTAAACTCTGAAATAACATTTGGGTGGAAATGCCAATATAAGCAGTGTGTTCTTTTTTTTATTCAGGTAGTTAGTGAAACACATTTAATAAATATAATAAGTGTTCACAATCTACATTTAAACTGTATTGTGTTGTGTAATTTTTAATGTAAAATAAAATAAAAACAAAACAAAACAAAATAAAATAGAACACATTAGCCAAAACTGTTTCAGAAGTGTCTACAATGGTGTCTGCCCATAATAAGAAACACTCACACAGAAAAACTCATTTATGTGTTTTGTAACAAACAATCTTGAAAACTAACAACATTTAATAGCTAAATTTTGTTCATTTTGTTTTCTTAATAATTTTTCTTAACAGAAAAACACCCCGCACGCCTGCCATCGGTGGTCACAAAATCAAAAACTAATCTGCACCTCTTTTTAATCAAAGATAAAAAAAATACTTTTTAAGCCACCTCTTATTTAAAATAATAAATAGAGTGTTAAAGTTATCACATGTTGTTTATTATATACTGAAAAACAAGAACAATACAGGTTTTGGGCAGCGCTTCATTTAGACCACACTAGTGTATCAGAATACACACTCTCACAGTGGGCCATGTCTGGACAAATCGAAGCTGAGCAGGCTCTGAGTCACAGAAGGCGAGGGCGACTTGGCTACTGGGGTCTGCTCTGCATTCAGACTAAATGCTTGTGATAGGCCGAGCTTGAAAAACGACATGGTGTTGAAGCAGTGGAAATCAAGAGCCACTGGCACAACGTGTTGTTTTAACTATACCTCTATGGGCAGAAGGGGTGCACACTGACAAGAGGAGCACTTAAGAGTCCAACATTTTTCTTTTTACATTGATAGGTCAACGCAACATCCCGCAATTCATCTAGCGCTTGTAAAACAATCACAAAGACAAATTAAGGAGGGAAGGGGTGCTGGACCAAAAGTGAAACCAGCAAGATTATGACCTGGTCTTCACTACAGCTCTGCAAAACATCTAGGTCTAATTGCCACTTTGCATTACCATGGTACCATTATTCATTTTTGGCTAGATACCCCTTGTGTGAAACGATTATCAGACTACTTTAATTTGTGGTTTACTTGACCTTTTAACATTGTGCCATTACATAGACCACCCGTGGTCTTAGGTCTTATCCTAAGATAAGGCAGAACCCAATACAGCCTATATAAATCTATCAGCATAAATGGGTGCTACATGGAGTTTATTGAAATGTTCCATAGTTTCTACAAATTTTAGAGTAAATATGGCAATAAAACTTCTAACTTTTAAATCAAAACATGCAATACATAATCAAAAAGGCAAAGCTTACTGCTAAACATGTTTCTTTCACTCTCAAGGTTTTATGTCCAATCTGCCATCCTACCATCACAAAAAAAATGTTTTATACAACGTATATAGTTACTCCCACATTGTACTTTACTTGTGAATTCTGGAAACCTAAAATAGCAAATGTAAACAAGTGGGTCAGTCAAATGCCACTAGTCGACTCATGTCACCCTTTATTTGCTCTCATTTAGGAGTTCCCCCACATCTCGTCGTCTGTGGCTCCAAGGTGATGAGAGCTGTGATTGATCAGCTTTTCCAACAGGAAATGGAGGGCATCTCTCAGAGGTCTGTTTAAACAGCCAGCCACTGGCTTACAGAGTTGTTCCAGGACAGTGCTTCACGTGACGAGCCAGCCTGTGTTGCCTAACCAACCCAGTGAGTCATAGTTCCCTACCAGGTCTGTGGTGTCCCTTGCAGTCAGGCATGCAGAAATACATATGTAACATGTAAAGCTGGCATGGTTTTGTTTCTGTGAGGCATATCCATATATAAAACACTCCTATGTAAAAATTTGAATTCAAAACAGTGAACTACTATACATTCAATTTGCAGTTCATTCATTCATTCATTTTCTACCGCTTATTCCCGTTAGGGGTCGCGGGTGACTGGAGCCTATCCCAGTAACTTTGGGCCGTAGGCGGGGTACACCCTGAACAGGGGCCAGCTTGTCGCAGGGTCAATTTGCAGTTACTCAGCCAAAATTATTTTGTTTTTGCTGACATTAATTTGTTGGTTGGATGGTTTGTTAGTGTCTTAGCAACATAACTCAAAAGCTAATGTTCCGATTTTGATTAGAATTAGGAAAGGGCCAAGGAAGAAAGCTCTAGTTCATCAACCAGAACTACTGTAGGATGCAATGAACTGGACCTAAAACTTTTTTTACATTATGCTTAAGATGTTGGTTGCAGGGTGGATGACAGCCAAGCATACTGTACATGTAAGGAAGGTTGATATATACAACTCTGCTGTCTTCTACGTTAGTCAGCAAGCCACCTATTTTTTTGTGCAACTGCTTTTTTATTTGGTAGCCAGATTGTGCTTGATATGACAAATTACTTTTACATGAAAAATAATAAACCATTACTGCCAGTTGGTTTCTGAGAGGTATTAATCAAAGGGAAA
This sequence comes from Bostrychus sinensis, assembly GCA_020698575.1. Classification (NCBI taxonomy): domain Eukaryota; kingdom Metazoa; phylum Chordata; class Actinopteri; order Gobiiformes; family Eleotridae; genus Bostrychus; species Bostrychus sinensis. Next base: position 9,408,451 of record CM036260.1, on the reverse strand, counting down.
ATCTTGGAAGCCATGTATTTAAGCTGCGTACACGTGTACTGTATTAGCACAGTGAGCTCAGAATTAGCAGAGTGCTGATTCACATGGAACCATCTGTAATGTCTTGATGTATGTAGCGCTGCAACTAAGTAACTTGGTTTTAAGATGGTGCACCTTTGCTGAGCCAGCATTGTCTGGCTTCACTTCCTCATCTGCCGCTTTAATACACGCTCACTGCTAATTAAAAGGAATCCGCACTCCAGTTTGAGTCCAAGAGAAAATTTGACCAGAGCTATTAAGGCCTGGACATTCCCGGCATCCGTATTAACACGGGCCCCAAAACACAGCTCACACATCCACAATTACCAACTCCTCCAACTGACAGGAGATGCTGGAAAGGACTTTCTTTGCTTAATTTAAACCAGACGCTGCTATCTCCAGCCTGCCTGCAGCAGGTCCAACCCTAGCGGATAAGCCTTCTTGGTGTGGGATACTGGAAATTAAATCCCCAGTATTAGCCTCCTCAACACTGCATATTAATCAGTATTTAATAAAAGGAAAATAAATTACTCTCCACTCCAAATATTATGAGTTCGATGCTACCTTTATTTTCATTTCATCGCAGATTTTTTCACAAAGAATCTAAAATAAACTGCTGTGTTGAAAGAAAGAATGAAGAACAAAGAGCGGGAGCAATACACACGTAGAGAGGGATTCATGTTCAGGGGAGTGTTAAATAAACAACTGCTGATGAGGACAGGCTCAGACTAGGCCTTTGCAACACAAGACTTCAAAGTGCACTCTCTCAATGTGATTTGGTAACTGTGATTTGTTAGATGTAAAAAACTTGTCATTTTCACACTGTATAGTCCTGTAGTATTGGTTCAAAAAAGGAACTAAATTTCACACTTCTGGCTTTTGACAGTACAAATGAAAATGAAAAGGAAGAATAAAAGCTTATTTAAATTATACATTCTATTTTTATACAAGTTGCCAAGATGAATTTAAAATTTTACTGTGGCTTAGGCTAATTGAGGTATCCAGGTGACAACAGATTAAACCTGCCAGACAAACTCTTTTCCTATTTAATACAAGTCTGGTACCCCTTTGGTAACATGACAGGCTGAGTATCCAATCAGAGAAATGAAGGTTGGGACGCAAGCAGTACACTGCTGACCCAAAACACCAGAATATGGCATTTTATAAGCAGCTCTGTACTTGTTTCAGCAGAAGCTAGTTGTACAAAGAGTTCAAGAAAGTCTTTTTTTTTTTCAATATGGTCATTATGTCGGATGGCAACGAAACTTCACTGTTGTTAAAATGGCAACAAGAGGAAGAAAATGATCACACAGAGGACTGGATAATAACATGGACTTCAGCAGAATCAATAGGTGTCGAAGGAAAGCACTAAACAGCGTTAATCAGGTGAGAGAAGTTATTAAATTAGCTCTGTAGCTAGAACTACCTTGGTTAGTTCTTCCGCTTTTGTAAGACATGCCACAGATAAATAGCTGTGATAAGCCAGTTCCAAATCAAACTGGAGCAAAACGCTTTGCTCTGAGAGAGATTAAACACTGATGGAGTTCACTTGTTCCTCACTTCTATATACAAGGTGAAGTGATTAATTTTAAAAACAATACTAATATGAAAAGAGGCCACTTATAGGCACTATAAGCAGCACAACTGTATGTGAATAGTGCACATCATTACAGTAGTCACACTGTATACAAATACTGTATAAACTGCTTATTAAGAAAGTGAGACTCAACCACATTTGTCATGACTATTGTTTAACAATTGGTTCATTTATATCCCTGCATAACAACACAGTATACAAAAAGGAGATTACAAGTAAATTGTTTTCCGCATTTCATTAACATCATGGGAAATGGTTCTCTATCCTTTTAAAGGGATGATTCAGCACTGGATTTGGTTTTAGTACTATAGCCAATTTATTTGAGACTTGCAAAAGAATTTTATTTAGTCCACACATGAATATTATTATTTTTATATACAAATTTGTTTTGGTAATAAAAATTATAGGCAGATTTTTTTTTCAAATAGCATGCATGAAAGCCTTGGATAAATAAAGTTTATAGTCAAAATAAGGTATGTAGGAACAGTTTCTAATCCTATACTCGCTGAATGTCAGCTCTGGTTTGAGGGCCATACAATAAAGCAGTGCACCAAGGATCGCTCCAATTGAAAGGTATACTGTGCAGAGCAGGTATCAGTGAGTGTGAACAAGTCCAACACACACTCAGTGCACACACGCTGATACACTGCAGCCCTGTTACCTGCCACCTCAGCTCGCGCCCCAAGCCCGCTCTCCAGTTACCTGTTTTCCTTCGTGTGAGTGTAAAGTGTATTCATATGCTCCTGAGAGAGCTGAGATTGGAAAGAGACTGTTTTCTCAGTGATAAAAATCACTTGGCACCTAGCAAGGAGCCGGCATCAGAGCTCGGGACGGCACAGAACAGTGGAGCACATCGCAGCACGGCCCTGGCACCGAGACAGAGTACACAGGCCGCTGCATCACAGTCTGCTACTTAACCGCCCGCCTAATAGCTTTCATACTGTGTTTTCACAAGGAGGGAAGATCAACACTGGAAGTCAATATATGAATACTTTCCTGAAAAATCTGATAGCAGAAAAATGACACTATTCAAATTCACATCATTGCAGTAGCAACCAATATTAAGACATTCTAGCTGGTCTTAGAGCTAACATGTGTCTCACTCAATATTTTTTATGAAACAATCTAAGCTCCAATATTCAAGGCATTGGATGTGATTCAGACTTACTTGCTTCCTGTGCTAAAACAAGCTGTATACTACAAGACTAGAGTGAACTGAATAATTCTTTGTAGCATAGACATGTTGCTAGGACAAAAGTGATCGTATTACATTAACAACCTCCTCTAATCCAGAATATTCCAAAATTGGCAGAAAAGAAACAAATGTAGCTTAGGGCTGCATGGAGCTCTGTCAGGTCCATGTAGCCACAATTAGCCAAATAGCCACCAATAGTATTAACGTCAAAGATGTTCACAATTCTTAAATCTCCATTATCGTATTATTATTGCTATACAGCAGTGAAGTCTAAGTGCGTGTTTTTATATTAAGCATGTGGTTTAAGAAAAATATGGAAGGTGCAATTCATATCCTTGTGTTATTCTACACTTTTTTGATGATCAGTAGTTGTTGATGTAAAGTGTAAGAAAATATAAAAGCTGCCTACTTGGACACTGGCCAGAGTGAATACAGAGCATTTCATATTACTATAAATGTCAGATGTACACACTTAATTTTAGTAAATGTCTTCCCCACTCAAAGCTGCTGTCATGTGGTCAGAGCTTTACACTGTTCTAATTGCATTTTTCTTCATAGCCTTTTGACATAATTTATGCATTAATAAAACATCTGGAGGTGAATAGATGTTACTGTCATATCTTCTACAATCTGGACTTCCTTGTTAGCTAAGACAATATCGAGTGTTCTAAAAATCTGTGCAGAGCAGAAGATGGTGGAGCTGTTCATCCATTAGTGATTTTTTCTTTTTAATTTGTCATTTATTAGCAGATCAACAGAAAATCAGAAAAAATAGACATATGACACAGAGCAAACGGTCCCAAACAATAAATCAAACCCAGTACAGAACATGATACACACTCTACCAGGTGAGCCACAAAGCCGCCCCACAGTACAGTTTACAATAAACATAAGGGCAGATGAAGCTGCAGCAGGCAATTTGTAAAGTCCAACCAGTGCAGAATGTCTCTCTGACTGTACTTGACGCCTTAAAGAGACCTACTTCTTTTTGCACCACAAAGAGCATTTGTGCAACCAAACCAGGCTTGGCCCTATGTTGTCTTATGGGAAGTTGTCTCAGCCTTCCATAAGCCTATATTACCGCGACAGACGTCAAAAGGTTTTAGCTTGTGTTTTCCCTTTGCATTAACACTATATACAGAACCAAAATGAGTTTATTAAAAAGTGCTAATTCCAAGCAAACATTACTTATTGCCAAAATAAAGTCCCTGTGTGCAAGTCTTTGATAAGAAACTGTGATGATATATGCTTGGCTGACCCTTGAGAGGTGTATATATGGTTGGTGGTAGCACCATTAATCCATTAATCCATAATCCAATGTCTCCTTGCTAGCCTGGCTGCTTAAAGGAACAGGCTGTTTGGACAAGCCTAGACCTGGATTTCCTTATTAGAATTGTAAACTTGAATTGCCTGACGATCATAGGTTATGGTACAATGCCAAGCGCAAGCCAGAGGTAAGGGATTAGATGCAATAAACCAACATTTTTAGTCCTTCTGAATGCAGTCTAATGGCTCTTCTTAAGTTCGGCACTCAACAGTCTCCATATCTCCAGCAGCCACCTACATCGAAGGCCGACTTGCCAAACCACACAGCTGAATGGGGCTATGAGATGGACAGAGTGAGTACTGTGCATATGGCCCTCAGCTAGTTCACCACAGAGTGCCACAGCTCAAGGAGGGAGTCCTGGTGACAGGGGCCCAGTGTTAGCTTAACCCCCAGCTCATTCACCGTGAAGGATCAGGGCCTATCACAGTCTAACATCAGGATGCAGTATTTATATGTAGTTTCCATTCTTTGCCTATCCACACTGTATTGTGTTTAATACTTACAGGAAGAGAAATCAGGGTTTGGTTCAATTTGTTCAGTTAAGTGCTGGGTTTAGACCTAGTTTAAGTTCTCATGTAATTCTAAGGTGTATTTTAAGTTCTATTGTTGTTTAATTATGAGCTGGTTCTTGGTTTTGTCCAGGGTTTAATGCTGGTTAAGACCACTGTAAATGTAGGCATTTAATGCTACTGTTCTAGCTGCTGCTAGTATAGTCCTAAATCTATTACTGCATAACTACAAGCCCTAGGACTAGTTAAGACCTGAGTTTGCTTCTGGTTTTAACATGATTTTATTTCAGATATAGAAACAATACTCTTTCTGCTCTGCCTTTATTACTTAGTTTACTCCTGGTTTAGTCTCAGCTTTGCTAGCAGATTATGTTAATTACCAGCTATATTCTTGGGTCATAAAGCCTTGTCTAGTCTTCTGTTTCTATACTGGGTTTAGACCTAGGTTGATGAGCATGATTTCATTCAATCATTCTAGTTCGCTGTGTTTATTACAAGTATCAGGTGTTCCAGAATTACACTCAGGTTAAGTCCAAGAATTCCTGCTTCAATCCTGGTTTCACTGGTCTCCCTCCTGTTGTTGTGTTTCATTCTTGTTGAAAATGATCCCTCTGTCTCAGTCTCCCGTCTTCCCCGGAGCGGCCATATTTGAATCCTCAGATGGCCCTGTGGTATCAGTTCCTTCCTGAAAGTAGATGTTCTTGCTCTGGACCTGATGAGCTAGACGTCAGTGGACATTCCTGCATTCCTCAGAGTGACAAGCCTTTTTAATAACAATCTCAGGAATGGGAACTCTTAGGCATAGAGTTACACTGTTTATGAATCCAGTAAGTTTAAGTTTAGTCCTGATTTGGAACAGGGTTTACAGTCATTTTTTTTTATTATTTGTCATAAATGTCCATTGGCCTATGGTCTTTGCTAACAGTGTTGGTGCCAATTTGAGCTGACGTGAGGGACAGGCTATAAATGCTGTAGTATGTGACATGTCAAAAATACATACTTGTCCCTATCACATAAACAACAAATACCTTTTGCTCTTTGAGTGCCAACATTTATTTTGAGTCAACTAATTGCTAATACATACTGCAATATAGCTTTGATGATGATTCATCATGTTGATGATGTAGTTTTCCAGTTTAGTCAATTCTAGTTCCAGTTTAGTTCCAGGTGTAATCCATGTTTAGTACAACTTTAGTCCAAGTTTAGTCTTTTAATGTGAATTCTTATTTTTACTTGATTTAGTATTGATATAAAATTAAAAAAAATGTCCTCAAAAGGATTATTACCATGTGATGTATACAGATTTAGAATTTCACACAAAGCCTTTGTTATATCTCTTGGAAGGATTGGTAAATATATTTAGCCAGATTTCTCTTTACTTTTTATTATTAAAATAATGAATCAAAATATTTACAGTGCTGAATAGTAAAGGGTATCATATTCGGGTCTCCATTTTCTTACTCTAAAGACCCAGTGGTTGTATAACGCAGCATCTGTCCTACACTGGCACCAGAACCAAAGCTAATCCGGCATCCCGATGGCTTGCTGTTTACCTGGCACAACCATCTTCAGTGCAACCAACCGCCCTCGTCACCCTTGAGTCAACATCTCCATTACTGACCAACGTCATCTGGTCTACATCCAGCACCTGGGCCGGGCCAAGTTCCTCCTGCCCCTCCCTAGAGACATCTCACTGGCCCTGGGTATCGGAGAGCTGTGAGGCCGGGGTCAGCAGAGGTAAGGAGGAAGTAACTGGAGATTTTTAATTACGAGCCTCAGTGGTCCGATGCAGGGCTCGACGTGGCTCTGAGTTCAAGAAGGCTGAACAAACCAGGGCTTAGTACAGTTCCTGGGTTTTACAGAGACAGCTTTAAGGCAACATCTTGGCAACACTTTAATTAATGTAAAATAGATCCAACTTTTCCACCTAAATTTCAAATTGAGGCAGCTTAAGAAAAGAAGGGACCATCCTCTATAATTAGGACCCTATGGATTCACCTTATTCCATGAAATTATAGGTCTGGTGACTGGCAAATCTAATTGGCACATAGGAAATGGCAAATCGAAATTCCCCAAAGCAACATTTAGACTCTTGTGCTGTCCAACAAAAACATAATACAACAAATTTTGTCATTAGAGCCGCCATGTCCACTTAAAAGATTTTCTTGTTCCTTATTTAGTTGCCAGACGTGTTTTATGCATGAACGCAAATGGTGATACTTTGAGCTACAGCAAGTAGATGTTGGATGTTGTTGGATTCTGGTGTTTGTCAAATGAAAGTCCTAATTCAAGGTGAAAGCAAACTTCAGTCCGAGCAAAGTAGTTAGCTGGAATAGCACACAACCTTATACTAAAGTCCAGTGGAACACATACATAATGGATCTTTGTATGAGTTGAAAGGTGGCTTCCAAAGACTGTGATTTATTAAACTCTGCACATTACAAGTATTTTTGCTGTTCTTGTCTTATATATATTTACTGTAAACTATAAACAGTGACACACATTTCACAATTGTATCATCACTTAGGCCTGTTGAGGATTGTCATTTTGGTGTCCATGAAGCCAGACCTCATTGCCAAGCAAGTGTCTTAAAATTTTTGTAATCACGCAAACCTTCTTACAAACATATTTCTTTATCTGCCATTTACCAATATGTAACAAATATTTGCAGGATACAGATTTGTAATACACATGCAACATTGGCAACACAAACTATATTAGTCAGAAAAACTAGAAAGAGTTTAGAAATTCCTTATAATCTGTGTTTTAAAGAGAATGTAATAAGTGTCATTTATGGTTCTTGTTTTGAGAATTATCTCACTTTCATCACTTACCTTAAGTTTATGTCTGTGCGTGATGGTCTTATTGAGACATGGTAGACTAAAATGTTGATGCAATTTTCACATCATTTTTGAAGCACAAGTGAATATTTGGCTATTTAGGAACTTTGGGTCTCGTCCCTTTAAGTAACATAACAAAACATTAAGAAGTAAGAATGCCACATGTGAATTGTAAATCCACGACAAAAATGCAACACAATTATGTAAACACCTGATGCTGAGAAATGTCATTCTCAACTAAACAGAGGCTTATTATTTTGCTGTGTAAAAGGACTCTAAAACTAGTAAAATTTTTCAGATGTCAACATCCTCATTCTTTCACAACACCAACAATATTTATTTTAACAATACCAACAATTCTTATTTCTTGCACTAGTGGCGTGCTTTACCTGTTCCTGGCGCCATTCTTACCTCCACAACAACTGATAAAGGATGATCTCTCACTGTACACCCCCTTCACATGTCCTGTTCCTTTTCATGTTCTGTGACAGTTACACTTTTTGAAGGCAGGAAATCAGACGAGGCAATTTCCTTCAGTCAAATGCGATCCAGGCACTGGGGGCAGTGTAAGAAGGCAGAATAGCTCACTGAAACACAAGAAAGTTTGAATATTAAAAACTATGTTAGTAATTTTTGATCACACCAAAGGTAAACTGATTGGATGGTTCCAGAGTGCACTTAGCCAAATACTTAAATAGATGGCCACATCCTAAACTACTTTGTGGATTATTTTATTCAAAGATGGTTCAAATTTGTCAGAACTACTCTGGTGAACAATTGGACAATATTCAAAGCATATGACTTTTGTGATTTCAGTGTGGCTTTGAATGATTAAGAACCCATTGGCTTTCCTTAAGCATAGCCACATCGTTTATTATCAAATACCTTTAAACTATGCACCAGCCATAACCTCGCAGAAATATGTCAAACATTCAATCCAAACCTCAGAAAGCAATTGTTGGGGTAAAATGTAATGCAGAGGTAAGAAGTGATTCCTGAAAGGCATCTGAATCCTATTTAGACTGGGTACTGTGCCGCATGGACACAATCACACAGAGCTTTGGGAGATATAGGCCAGCTCTGAGAAGCTTAGTCCAGATTTAGATGATCAGGATGCGGGATGAGGCCTAAGACCAAGTGAAAGCTCATGAGGTGATGAGGCCAGATGAGTGGAATCATGATACCACAGCTGCTTTGTTTTAGATCAGTCAAAAGTATGGATGGCATATGATGTAATTGTGCATCCCAACAGTGCTTGTACCAACGATGTAACTTGGAGGTCATTTAGAAGTCAAGGCTCTGAATTTCTCCACTAATCCAAAATAAATGGACAGAAAATGAAGCATTTTCAAATGTTTGTGCACCTGCTCCCATTGCAACTGCCAAAGATTTAACAAAACAAAACTATTTGCAATCCTCAAGAACAGGATAAACATGTAGACAAAAGCCATTATGGCCATTGCCAAGCCACTGACCCTCAGATGTTGCAACAGAATAAAGTGTACAATAAACATGGGGCTCTAATGTTGCATGAAACATGCATTTTTCATGGCCTAGACCTCCCGTTTGGGTGCACCAGCTATTTACCAATAACTTGGAATTGGTAAGTTTATTTCAATTTTATGCTGTGAAAAGTTTTTCTCACATGAGAAAGTCCCTTTTGGCTGCTCCTTATCAGGATTCATCACATCAAATCATTTGAACGGGTACTTTTGGCATGTTTTTTTTATGCCAGATCGTGACGCAGCCCTCCCTGTTTGGGACCAGCACATATTGTGACTGGAGTTTTTAGCACCATGTCAGGAAATCAAACCTCCAACCTGTCACACTACAGAAGGGGACAGTACAGAACACTTGTCTTATCCGGAACTACTCATATGACTTACTAATGTATATGAAAGGAAATTACTCACTGTTCTCATTGAAACCACTGTCATATTTAACTTTTGTTCTGCTACTTCTTGCAATTAAAACTGTTTTAACATACAAGCTCGACTCATCTTTGGTGATGTACAGACTGTATATGCAAAACTTTTGTTAAATGTTCATTACATTTTATTTTAGCCCTGTTGTGTAAATAGTTTGTGTGGCCTGTACATTATATATTATATACCACAGTAGAAGCAACTCCTCTGCTTAATCTTGTACTCACAAAAAAGAGAGAGACCAAAATAGTCCTTTGTATAAAATAATGAATTAGAACAGCTGACCAGTCTAGCAAAGTTCAGTTATTTTAAAGGTTTGTGGTTGCCATAGCTGGTTCATTTTATGGCCTGATTGCCCACATTAAGAAAAGCAACATAGACTGTACTCGGGTAAAATGCCAAAGATTTGTCTATTTGTAGTATGTAATGGTGTGCAGCCGTGTATGTTATCTTTCACTCAAATTGTATTTTTTCCTCAGAAATATTTTAATTGTGTTTGCCTTTACTGCAGCAGAAGTCAGTAAGTTGTAGAGACTTGGGCAAAGACATAACAAAGGCCACATAACCCAGAAGTCAAATCGGAGCCACAGCAGACTCCCTCAACACCAGAACACGCTTATTCTGATTGGATTCCACCCCACATGACAAAAATAACTGCCAAGAGCACATCAAATCATCGCACAGCAAAGCACCATTCACCTTGAAACCACAGCCGTGCCGAGCCAGAACAGAAACGGAGCGGCACTTGCCAAAAGAAATGCTGCGTTATTGTTACAGAGGAGTAATTTTAGTCTACGCCGGCCCCCCGCTGCACTGTTCAATAAGCTATAAAAATGTGCTGCGTTAAGGCTGGTTTTGCTGCGTCAGAGCTTTTCTCTGTCTGTCTCCTCCCGGATCACGGGTGCCGTTCCATCAAGGGAAGGAAGAGACTTTTCCAGTTGCACGAGGCACCCGCTGACAACTGCCATTCTTCCTGCTGGAAAACCACACATACATCCTCCCTGGGCTAAACCCAAACAACTGCTTAGCATTAAGGTGTGGATCTGTCATTAGTTAGCTAGGCCTGGCTGGGTGAGACCATTGTTATTGTTCAAGCGAGGGCTGTTTGCACAAGCCATATCTTTGGAGGGAAATGGTACTCCTCTGCGGCTTTTTCAACTCAGCCCAAGTGGATTGGGTTTCCTCTGGCTTTTCCAGCCTCTCTTACAGCCTAGTACAATGCTAATGCACATATTTTAATCAGCAAGGCAGGCTGCTGGGAAATATGACCAGGGCCATGCAGCCACTGGTGTCTTTTACTCCACAGAACAGAGCCCATGAGTTTTGGAATGAAGTACCAAAGTTGTTGTTTGGTTTTTTTTTTTTGCTTAGTTAAAGCCATTGATGGGGTTTATTAAAGAAGGTTTGGGGTATAGTTTATGATTTAATGGCTGTCAAGATAGACCCATTACAAGAAGCTGGAGTCGGAATGGCAGCAGAGGTGTTCATTTGCAGTAAAAAGTTAATTTGCACTTAAAACTAAGTGCCCTACCTGAAAAATGACTATTTTGACTTTTCCCTACAGCAAGATAAATGTTTTCAATGAAAATAAATAGCTAATAGTGTGCTTGTTCAAGTATTTCATCACTATCACAATCAGTGAAGTGAAATAAACTGACCGAGCTAATCATCACGTTATGACTGCAGATCATACATCTAATATTTGGTGGGACAGTATACTTAATATGTCGCATAAAATGTTAAATGATGTTGCTATTGCATTGACGCTAAATTTAAAATGGGGTGCAGTCCTACTCAAGTGACACTGACTATTGAAACTGCAGGGGGAATGCAACATACCCTCTTAACTGTGGCCAGCTCTTCAAACTAAGTTATAAAATACACCCACTATTAACAAATACAATGCGCAATTCTGCCTCCAAATATCCAAACTTTAATATACAGAATATGACTTTATGATTAAAGTGGATATTGTGCACATGGTGGCAGGAGCAGCCCATGGCAGCAGGGGTCTGAGCAGTGATGGATGGGAGGTGGATGGTGCTCCTCGGGAGTTGCCAGGGTGTTGTTTGAACAGCACAAGGGGAAGAGTGACGTTAAATCAACACACACCCTGCGCCCAGATACATCACAGAAGAAGAGCCACACACAGGCTCGAGGAGGCCATTCATCATCTCAGCTCAGGAAGAGTGGCACGTCACACGTATGTGAAAGCTGTGGGCAAGAACAAATGAAATACTTCCATCACTTTATTTCTACTCATAGATTACTTGGCCAATATATATTACAGTATGTAATCCAAAGCTTTGTCTATGCTGTATACAATTTAATCATGACTTTCTTTTCTCAAAACTAGGAAAGGGTACCGAGACCCGGTATTATAATGGCACTGGTGCCACGTCATGACGGTCCAGGTAGACCGATAAGCTTCAGCCTTAACGGTGCTCTTAACAGTACTGAGTAGTCGCGGTAAATGCCATGTGGGCAAATACATGTTCAAAATCTTTTCGCTTCTCTCATAAAAGAGAGACATCGTGGTTTCCTCAACTGCTGCTGGTGTTTGTGTGAGCGGAGTAGTGCGGGTAGGGCTGGCACAGCAGAGCACTGCAACCGCGCACGCTGCACACAGACGGAGAAAGGAAAAGTGTGGCTCAACTTCGCTAAAGTAGTTGCCAACACTGCGTGCAGACACAGCGGGGACAAGAGTCGCATAACAGTGCAACAACACAGAGAACACAGAAAGATGGTAGGCTAATGATATGCCAGCAGCCCACAGGTGCAACAACCATTCTATAAGAACCAACTAAACCCAGTGTTTATCTGAGTCCACTCAAAAATTTCCCTGAAACACAGCTGTGACCACACACAGTTTATGCAATTATTTACCCTATATAAGAATAGGTTACGGCTTTTTCTTAAATTATACTAATTTCATATTTTAATTTAGATTTATATTAATAATATAAAAAAAAATTGGAAACATAGACTATATTGTGAATAAAAATGTCCAAAAAGGTTAGCAGTAAGTGATGAGTAATTAATGTTCTTTATTAAATTTTTGCACAAAAAGTATCGATAAGAGCACTCTTAAAAGACCGGTTTGATAAGCAGTATCAATAGGAGTAGTAGTATTGGTAAAATCTTAATGATTAAAACCATATATACCAAAACCATATATAGCCTTGCCGAGGTCAGCAGAAGAGACCAGCTGTTAATCACTGCATTGCAGTGAGTTTCTCTGAGTAGTCTCCAGATTGTTGCAACAATATAATGCTATTTTTGCTTCAAAAGCATCAAAGTACTTACATAATATTCATGTTAGCATAAAACGGTTTCCCTTCTTTCTTAGTAGAATATTATTTTAAATGCTATACAAAAATTGAGTTTATAATGAAAGCACATGCAGTCAGAGGAAGACTGGAAAAAAATCTAAATAATGAAAGCAATGATTCAAATTTTCCTCTTACTTCACAAATGTTTGTTTCTGATATCAGAAAAGATGACACACCTTTGTCACTGAGGTGAGGGTGAAGCTCAAAAATGAGGATCAGGGCTCAGGGAAGCGCAGATAGAGTTTAGCAGTTGACTCCCAATATTTGCTCACATTTTTACGCTGTCGCTCCAGGTCGAGATGAGAAGTTTCCCAAGACCCCATCCTGCAGGCCAATTGAGCCCTTCTACATTTGGTCATTACACAGATGATAGAACGGACTGAAGATCCTGGATAATAGAGAGCACAAATATATAAAAATATATATATATAATATATATATATAATATATATATATATATTATATATATATATATATATATATACACACAGTGGGGCAATAAAGTATTTAGTCAGCCACCAATTGTGCGGCCCAGAGAGAGGCCCAGCCACGTTTCATCTTCAATGCCCTTGCTGATGGAAGGAGGTTTTCACTCAAAATCTGACGATACATGGCCCCATTCCTTATTTCCTTTACACGGATCAGTCGTCCTGGTCCCTTTGCTGAAAAACAGCCCCTCTCATCAGGCCTCTCTCATCTTATTATATATATATATAGATATATAGATAGATAGATAGATAGATAGATAGATAGATAGATAGATAGATAGATAGATAGATAGATAGATAGATAGATAGATAGATAGATAGATAGATAGATAGATAGATAGATAGATAGATAGATATTAGGGCCAGGAATCTATTAAAAAAAATTAACTAATTAATCGCAATGAATTCACGTACAAACACAAAATTGTAACTTTAGAACATTTATTTTGAATTAACCTTCACATACTTTACTGTAAACTTGTGCAATGCAAACAAAACTTGCAAAGAAAATAAATTAATAGTCTCATTGAGACCTGTAACTCAGACAAAGTTTGCCTCAATAAGGTACAACCAACAAATACACAAAACTTACCTAAAAAAGCATGTGTAATCTCTTTTAGAACTTTAACAAAAATAAGTTTAATTCTTCAATTAATAACAATTGTTGTGGTTCACAACAGTGTAAATACTATGAACTGTGTTACTCCAGTGGTAACTGAACTCATCCTTGCATAGACTGCACATAACTTTTGTTTTGTCTATATTGCTGTCTGGTGACGATTTGAAGCAGAATTGTCCATTTAGCAATGTGTCTTTTTGGTCACTCATGTTGCTTTAGCTCGTTCACTTGTTGCATTATGTAACGGGTGGTACCTTGGGGTGTCGCTGCGGCCCCGCCGGCAAAAAAGGATAAATAGGAAGTGGGCTGTTTGCCCACGAGGTGCCAGTTTCCGTGGGAGGCCAGGGAGTTTACTGGGCCCACGGCTGCAATCAAGGGATTGGACCACGCCAGGGTTTTAAAGATTTGTCTACCTGGGATTGAGGAATGGCTGTGTGTGAGGTGTTCACGATGCACAGGTACATTTTTAATACAGGTTTTAGGAACATTAAAAATGTTGTTTAAATATTGTGTTTTGTAACTTTGCATTTTGTGTTTTTTACAGTTGTGTTTATGTCCCTGCTGTCCTTTAGAAGGCCTTTTGAAGTGTTGTAAACTCATTTAAAGTACAGTGTGGTTTGTGCGGGTTTCTCCTGCCGTACAGGGTGGTGTTAAGTCGGGGTTATACAAATTAGACCTGGGAGATATGGTAGCGTATGGGAAAATAACCGCTTCTCTGTATCTGAAATAAATATTGTCAACTTTAATCTGGCTCTGTTTGCTCTCTCGCGCCCATATAAGAATTAGGCTTGTTCCAGATGAACTGCGCCTCGCCTGGATTGTGAACGAGAGTGCACGGCCCCAATGAGAGGAGGGGAAATACGCCTGTACTTAAGTCGGACAGTTTGTGGCTCAGATCACGCACCATCACGCCCGAAATCCACTTCTCGCGTGTGTTGGTTTCCAGGTCAAAACTGTAACTTTAGTCTGTATTTTATTTTATTTTTTAAAGAGTCGGGGGAGGAGGAGAGGAGGGCAGTTAAATGTCGTGCGTTACGTTTCTGATCAGCACTAAACTCAGATCCAATCACCTGTCCGTTCATAGCTGACAGGTGTGCGTTTTCCCATCATGCACTGAGCTGTGCAGCCTCCTCAGTTGCTCCTGATGAACTGCGGCGGCTCAGGCGCTGGTCTCGTTTGGATCTCACGGTGACCGTCGCACTTGTGGCATCAGAGCAAGTCAGGGAACAAGTCGGACACAAATCTAACCGGCGTGCACTGCGCACAGACCGACACTGATCGAAACTGTGCAAGTCTGGCTCATCTCGAACGCGCCTGATGGATGGAAACGGAAATGTGTCGTCTTCTAGGCTCGCCTGGAAGAGCCGTGGCGTGTTGCTGCCTCTGTCAGTGTCGTTGTAATATTTTTGTTGTGATCAAAATAATCGATGCGTTAATTGAAATTAACGCGATTAAATCAATAAATTAACGCACTGCGTTAATTTACACACACACTACACACACACACACATATATTTATATATTTATTTATTTTAAACAATTTATATAAAACATTTACAAACTGTTAATCAAGGACATTATTTTTATTTTGTTTATTCAGTGCAAAACATGCACAAGTACCGTACATTCAAAGCAGCAACTTGCATCAAGCCTAAAATACTGAGCTAACAAAATATTCAAATGGCTACTGTATAGCTAAATACACCACATGCTCCCCCATTATTATGAAGCCAGACTATTAGCTAAGATTTATAATGTGACTAGATGAAAAAGGCAAAGATACCAAAAAATTTATTCTGTTTTTGACAATTCACCTGGACTAGGGTGCTCATGTTGATTAAAGACTGTGAACATTCAGGTTGTGTATGAATATAGACTTTAACATTAATTCTCTTCATTCTTTATTTGCCCAAAATCAATAGTGACCCCATACCCACCCCTGCCACAGCTCTGTGACTCCATACATTCACGCCTCTGCTCCTCTACAAGCAAACACGGTCACGTTTTGATGGCGCTGTGTAACTGCATACAACGTCCCAGCAGCTATTAGCACACAACTAAACTGCTCCCTTTTATTTGTGTTCAAAGTGAGGATCTCAAATAAGCATTGCACGTGTAAATAAACTTGAGCAGTCGCCGATGTTAGGCTTTAGTGTTTGAGAACCGCAGGGCTAATTGGTCGGAGAGCGTAAGAATTACTGAGGGAGTTGGGAGGCAGCACTGGGGCAAAATGGAAACAAGGAACACAGCAACATTACGGCATACTGAGTAGGAGCAAAAAGAAAAAGAAGAAAAAAAAAAGGATTGGATTGTGGGCGCGCATGTGTGACCAGAGAGTTGAAATTAGCTGTACCTGACATCTGTGAGCTATTAAAAGCAACTTCAGGTAGCACATGTTGGCCACATTAGGCCCAACTGAGATTTACATTTCCACGTCTCCACAAAGCATAATAAACAATCAAAGAGGCGGGGACATGCACAAAGTCATGCACTGATTGGACGCTGATCAGAACTGGAAATGAACAGATATAGGCAAATGTTGTATACATTTCATTACCACAGGACTTCATTTGGATCCTTTAGTTCTACACTTAATGTTTAAGGTTTAATGTATACAAAAGAGTCTTCTGTATACCATCAGTTTAAAAAGTGATTATTTGAGCCACGGTCCTCTGATCTCTGGCCAACAAGATATTTACCTACAGAACTACCACTCACTTTTTCTCTTTTTTTGACCGTTTTTTGTAAATTCTAGAGACAGTTCAGAAGTTTCTGAAAATACTCATTCCAATGCATCTGGCACCAACAACTATGCCACATTCAAAGCACATATTTTTTCTTAAATTGTCTTACTTGTTCTGATGCTCAGTTTGAACTTCTGCCTTTTTTTCCCTGCCACCTTGCCTTGAAAAGTCGGCATGCCTAAACGCAGTGAGCTGCTGCCATGTTATTTGATGATAAGATCTATGCAACTATGATCATCAAAAGAGGTGTATCTAATCATTTATTTTATATATTGTACTACAGACAAGCCACTAGAACATATTCAGCTGGTCCTAAATGTATATTTTAATAGAAAATCATTCATTCATCTTCTTCTGCTTATTCCCATTTGGTAGTAAAGCCTATCCCAGTAACTTTGGACCTTAGGCGGGCTACACCCTGACCAATAGTTGCAGGGTTGACACAAAGACAAGCACAGACAGACAACTATTCACTCTTACATTCATTCTCTCACAAGCATGTCTCTGGACAGTGGGAGAAAGCCGGAGTACCTGGAGTAAAACCCACAGTAACACAGTAAGGACCTGCAGACTCCACCCAGAGAGTTTGCCCGGCCCGAGAATCAAACCCACCATCTCCTTGCTGGGACGCGAGAGCACTAACTGCTCTGCACCGCTAGAAAAAAATCTAATTTTTATTCATTTATATTAACTGTTGACTGTTGTCAAATCAGATTTTTAATATAAAGAACAACCTAGGAACAGTTCATTCAAAATAATAATAAATAATGTAATGTAAAATGTATGCTGTTAATTAAATGCAAGTCTGGGAAAGGACTGGGTACTTACAGTCTTATTGTGCATATGTTTGATTCTCTCTTAGTGAAGAAGGCTCAAGGGTGGACTTAAGTCCTAAATGCACAGAGTAAAGAATAAAACCTTTTAAAAAGTCTACCAACAGTTCCAATGCTTAATGCCACTGTGTTTTGACATCTTTCCCTAACTCGTGTTGGCAGTGTCACAGATGTATTGGACTTTTCAATCATCGTCTAATTCCAAAACTGGCATAAAGTGGTTGTATCTGTTACCAACTATTCAAATGCTCCTGGTTTTATAGAGAGCATTTGGTTGAAAGTGAGAGAAAGTGAGCCGAGCCAGCGCTGGTGGAAGTTGAGCAGTCAGCAAATTGAGGAGAATCCGCCGCTTGCCGGATTATTGCTCCGTTGTTGGAAACGAGATGAGCGATACAAATCAGAAGCTGATGTCTGACAGCGAGTGCAGCGGCAGCTTCAGCCTGCTGGAACTGCTTCTGCCCACTCTGCTCTGAACAGGAGAGGAGCTGCTGTTGAGGTTTCTAGACTGCTGTCTCCCCCTTTTGACCGGACTGGGTAACTGTAGGCAACTGTACTGAAGTGGGACATCACATAGAAATATAATGGAGAGTTTACATACAAAGACAACATAAAAAACAAAAAACAAAAAAACATAGATAACATTAAAATACAGAGTTAGGCTTAAGTATTGCTTTTTTTTTTTAGTTTCTTTGAACATAATACACATTAGGCTCAGTAATTTTTTATTTAGACTATATTTCAACCATTCTTTATATACAGCAGTAAACTCAGAATTTAAACTGGACAAGGTGTAAGTGTGAATATGTCTAATTTGTGTGTTGCTTTGGAAAAAGGGGGATGAATCGGCTCGAGTTCCTTCACTTTGCCGTCACACTGCGTCGGCCAATCCGCGCTGGGCTTTCCTGTAACGTTGTTATAAAGGCTGCATGCAAACAGGAGAGCGGTTCAAAGCACTGCTCGTTCTGGGGATTGTACTTGGAAACCGCAAAAGGACCGGAGCAACCTTTAGCTTATCATTTTACCCTGCTTTTTTAAGTGTGGAGCTGTTTGCAGAAGAGACTTTACAGAGAAAGTGGCAGAAACTGAGAAATTTTGTCACAGCAAGGAGCAATATAAACTGACCTGCCACTTCAGAGACACAAGTTTAAAAAGTTATTTTGGTAGACAAAGCTGGGTTCAGAGGGTTTTCCTCTAGCTAGCGCATTTCACACGCCATTACTTTTTTTTTTCGTGTAATTAGCTCCCACTCCGTTTTTCGTATGAATCTCCTCGACCCTTACCTGAAGATGACGGACGAACAAGACAAGTGTCTCTCCGACGCCCCGAGTCCGAGCATGTCCGAGGACTCCGCGGGCTCGCCGTGTCACTCCGGCTCGGGCTCAGACGCCGAAAACACCCGTCCATCCGAGAACGGGCTGCTCCGAGGGGACGCGGTGCTCGGCGAGTTCAAAAAGGATGAGGAAGATAAGTTTCCCGCCTGTATCCGCGAGGCCGTGTCCCAGGTGCTCAAGGGCTACGACTGGACGCTCGTGCCCATGCCCGTGCGCGTCAACGGCTCTTCAAAGAACAAGCCGCACGTGAAGAGGCCGATGAACGCCTTCATGGTGTGGGCTCAGGCGGCGCGGAGGAAACTGGCGGACCAGTATCCACACCTGCACAACGCCGAGCTCAGCAAGACTCTGGGCAAACTCTGGAGGTAAGAGAAAACTCTCTCTTTTTTTTTTTTTTAGGAGAAGTGAATTGCAGGTTTTATGAGGTTTAATTGTAAAGTGGGCTGTTAATCACTCAGCATTGCTGCTCTTAAGTCGTGTAAAGCAGCTACTACTACGCTCTAATTAAAAACGTGTCCTTCCGCACAGACTTCTCAATGAAGCGGAGAAGCGGCCCTTTGTTGAAGAAGCAGAGCGGCTCCGGGTTCAGCACAAGAAGGACCACCCGGACTACAAATACCAGCCCAGAAGGAGAAAGTCTGTTAAGAACGGCCAGGGCGAGTCCGAGGACGGTACCGAGCAGACCCACATCTCTCCTAACGCCATCTTCAAAGCCCTGCAGCAAGCGGACTCACCTGCCTCCAGCATGGGAGAGGTGCACTCCCCCGGGGAGCACTCAGGTAAGAAGACTCAGCACTGCTGTCTAAGTCAGTATTATACAGAGTAGTGTCAGCGCAAATTTGGTTAAAGTTATCTGTAGTGTGTAGGAGATGCACAAAATGCAAATTCCATTTTTATCTGTTATTAAACAAAACATGTGGTGGATGAAACATTCTGTATGTTGTTGTGCTCATAAATGTAGAAATGTCAGTGAGATATTGTGGATAGTTAGAAATCAAACAGGAAGAAATGTGAAGACAGGTATCATGGATCTGTTCCAAATGTAAATTTGCATGTGTAACGTGAGACCAGACTTGAGTAATAGCTAGTGCACTGTTTGTGACAGTTGAAACTGTGTAACAGGCAAAAGCAGAGTATATGTAAATTTATAAGCACAATTATAGCCTCATCTCCAAGTTTAAGCAGCACTGTAATTAAACAGCACAGTTTATGGCATAAACTATGTGCAATTCACCTAAAAGTGACAGTTAATAAATCAGCTGTGCTGTTGTCTGTTTTCATTTTGAATAAAGCTAATAAAATCCTTCTTGTTTTTCCATACCAGGCTCCCAGGGGCCTCCCACTCCCCCCACCACTCCAAAGACTGATGTTAGCTCTGGCAAGATGGACCTAAAGCGTGAAGGAGGCCTCCGCTCCCTACCGGACGGTCCAGCTGGACGCCAGCTCAACATCGACTTCCGTGACGTAGACATTGGCGAGCTGAGCAGCGACGTCATCTCACACATTGAGACCTTTGACGTCAATGAGTTTGACCAGTACCTGCCACCTAACGGCCACCCTGGCAGCAACAGCACTCCTGTCAGCTACACAGGCAGCTACAGCATCAGCGGGGCCCCAGTCAGCCCAGGAGGAGGGGCCTGGATGGCTAAGGGCCAGAGCCAGCAAGGACAGCAGCAGCACACGCTCACCACACTGGGCAGCAGCAGCTCAGGAGCCAGCTCAGAGGCTCAACACAGGACCCAGATCAAGACGGAGCAGCTGAGTCCCAGCCACTACAGCGAGCAGCAGGGCTCCCCCCAACACGCAGCCTACAGCCCCTTCAACCTGCAGCACTACAGCCCCCCAGCCTCCTACTCCTCCAGAGCACAGCCATACGACTACACCGACACCGCTGGCTCTGCCTACTACAACCACACAGGGGCGGGGCAAAGCCCGGGCCTCTACTCCACTTTCAGCTACATGAGCAGCCCCAGTCAGCGACCCATGTACACCCCCATTGCAGACAACGCAGGCGTGCCCTCCATCCCCCAGAGCAGCCCCCAGCACTGGGAGCAGGCTCCTGTTTACACCCAGCTCACCCGGCCATGAGCAGCTACACTGACATAGACAGAAATGTAGAGTTCCCATGCATCTGCCTGACGCCATATTTGAAGAACAACCGTACAAGGACTAGACTTATTCACAACCGCAAGTTACCCGGAAATTGTACTCACAATATGAACTGGTTTACCTCCCTATCTTAACCTGTACAATATGGCGGACTACTACAAGAGCAGCCTGTGTGGCCTCCACAGTTTTGTCTATGGCACAGACTTGTACAGACTCAACCCCAAATCAGACACTTGAATTGAAATCAGAGGAGCTGGACTTGATTGGCTCACACCGTGCCTTGCTATTGTATCATGATAGAAGCTATATATTTTTAGAGAGACTTATGAGAATCCTCTGTGAGGACTTATGGATTGTTAATATTTTAGTAGGTACTGTGTATGTCTCTTTTTGTTTTATCATATGCTGGCAGTTCATGAATTTGGGCTGGGGGGAGGGCAGGGTAATTGGGATGCTATGATTGTGAAACTATTGCCCAATATTATATTTAAATAATTTTGCCCAGTCTCTTATTTACCATTTAGTTGTTTTGATTTTATTTATTCGCACTTTCTGTCAAGAAACAGAAATTGCAGTAGAAATTGACTTGTACATATGCTGGTCAGCTGATAAAATAGCGTATTCTTTTTGGACAGTTATTTTTACCTATTTTGAGCACATCAGCGCAGCATCTGGTAAACATCATACGTTATCCCGTACAATGACCTTGTTGTATTGTTTTGGTGCCATAATGAAAAATATGGTTTGTATTGAATCTCTTTTTTATGTGTCATCTTTAAATGCGATTAGGCAATACAAGAGAGGCTGCAGTCCTTTTCACCATCCGTGCCTTGGCCTTTGTGTGTGTGTTTTTGTATGTGTGCCGCAGCTGAGATTACACTTACCGTCCAACTGCGTGGCTTTGACAGCTCCAGGAAATCACCTTTGACCTTTGGGTGTCCCCCTGCAGTCTGGCCACACCAGCCATGTCTCTGTTAAAAAAAAAAAAAAAAAAAAAAAAAACACATTCCCCTCCACAGCGACCAAATCTATTTATTTATTAGCTTTAATTTTATTTGAAAGTAATTATTTTGCATACTATTCTTGTAACTAATACGTTCTCTTTACTATGTAGAAAGCATATTATTTTCCATTCCCACCCCTGGAGGTACTTAGACCTAAAGGTACACGCTGTAATCTTTGTTTTTGTTTATTTATCTTATCTAAATATCTGCTCTGTGTATGTTTTTGTCTTTTTTTGAGGGGTTATCTAACATTGTCTTATTGTGAATTAAACTGGAAAATGTTATCTTGGGACATTTCTGCAAACTTTTACTGATGTTTCAATATTCTTCTGCCATGTATTTGTACTGTCTTTTGGAATCTTTTTGTATATGAATTTGCAATAAAATCTGAAATGACATTTAAACTTTTTATGTGTGGTATATGATTAGTTATACTGACTCTTTCATCAGAGGACATCAAGTGTTTAGTAGCAGCCTTCCATATTATGCAGAGGTACAAGGTAAACAAAACAAAACTTACAAAAACATACTTTGAGTACTTTTTAAAAAATGTGTACTCCAGTGGCAAAATCTATAGCTTACTCATCTTGCAAACAGAGGGTCCTGAGTAAACTTACTACTAAAAAGTAAAAGTACTGTTACTTGAAAGTAAACAGCTATTAAATGTAAATACTACTATTACCACTACTACTGTCCCTAAACCTGGCTCAAATGTGACCTACACTTAAGAACTGAATGAAAATACAGTATATTTAGAAAGTACATTTTCCTGAAGAACAGTACTTAAGTAAATTATCTGAGTAAACGTATCTTTCCACCACTGGTCATATTTTACAGATCTTTAAAATGACATCGCACTAAAAGAAAATTAGATCTTTACCTTTACCTAAGTAATAAAGTTGATTACTTTTACTTCTACTTGAGTCATATTATTTGGAAGTAACAATACTTTTACTGGAGTACTGTTTGTAGTACTTCTTCCACTGCTGTCATACTTTTGAAAATGGTGTTGTAGAAAGGGTTAAAAAAATATTCGTCTAGAAGCAGGAG
Organism: Bostrychus sinensis; assembly: GCA_020698575.1. NCBI lineage: Eukaryota > Metazoa > Chordata > Actinopteri > Gobiiformes > Eleotridae > Bostrychus > Bostrychus sinensis. Next base: position 9,385,530 of record CM036260.1, on the reverse strand, counting down.
CTCTGTTTGTTTTCCCAGAAGCCTTGTTTTTTTCGAGGGCTTGTAACTCTTCTGGAGCGTCAGCTGGGAGCGGCGGGGGGTCGGGGGGCCCCAGGGAGCTCTAAGGGGGCACACCATGCAGTAAACTGGTAAAAGTGATGAACATAATGAGACTTCAACTGTGTGGAGAAGTGAAAAGAACTGTTGGGTGAGCAGGTTTTGTTTGGATTTGTACAAGAGTGAATTAGGCCGAAGAGTCAAAATGTGTGAAAAATACAGTCTACAGCTACAAATAAAGTGTTTTTTGTTTATTTGTTTCACATGTTTTACTGGCGACAGGCAAGAATTACATGCACTACAGAAAGAATTGGTAATAGGTTAATGGTTAACATGCAAATGATAGAGCTAAAAATGATAGTGCTTCATCTAAAGGGGCTATATTATGCAAAATCACGTTTTCTGAGCTTTTTACCATGTTAAAAACATACCTGGAGTTGTATTTGCTTCATTCATGTCTGTTTAAGTAATCCTCTATTTGCTGGCGCAGCCTTTCTGAGGCCTCAAAATGCTCAGTTCCACGAACCTTTGCCTCCTCCTACACACATCAGCCTACTCCAGGAAGCACTGACCAAACAACAACCCAGTCTGCTCTCATTCATTAATCCTAAAAAAGCTATACAGCTCTGTTTCCACTGATTCCTCACAGTTATTTTTCATTTTGTAGTAAAATCATGCAAAAAGTTGCTGGTCTCTTCACCTGTTTCTTTATAGCACCAGTAGAGTACTTATTAAAACATTCTCTTTTAGTCACATAATGTTTATAAGTTGTAAAACGTGCAATGCTGTTCTAGAGGTGACCAAGATTGTTTAAAAAATATGAATAAAAACATAATATATCAGGATTGCTCAGGATTTTTTTTGCTAAAGTTATTATATAAATAAACACAATTACAAAAGTACCAGTTTCAAACAAGTTAATACATTTTATTTTTATTCTGAAATTAGCATTCAAAAATGATAATACATGCATTATAACACATCTCTGTTCAAAGCACATTTCAAAAGGTTATATAACTGACTGTACTATACTGTATACTGAATACAAATGATTCAGTTGTTCATTAGGGTTCGAAGCCTTTTTGTAAAACTCTGCAGAGGTGATCAGAAGGTTATCAGAAAGTCTCTGCGGGATGATAGCATTGAATGTTGAAGAGTTATCAATAAAAAGCATTCTTACTTATGTGTCCTTTCCTGGTGTGGAGTGGTGTGGGACAGTTGTCTTCTGGGGGAATGGGCATGTCTGATGACACACAGGCAGTGGCACGTCTTCTATGCCCTCTCTTTTTGGAGAAACTTGAACATAGTGAGAAATCTTGCTGTGTCATATTTAAAGCTATGAGCATTGTCTGAGTGTGCTCTGCTTCTGAACATACTTACCTCTTGTGGAAATGAAAGATGCACTAATTGATTTTTTCCTCCTTTTATTTGAGGAAAACTAATTATTCATCCAATATAACAGCATAATAGAAGTCATGTCTGAAAAAATAACAGTCTGAGACCTTATCTGTGCTTTATTATAAAGCAATTTTGACAGAGACGCAACTAGAGTAGGGACTGAATATATTGACCAATCACATGCTCTGTGCACAGATGTGTGGTCCCATTCAGATCAAGGACACTTTCTGGCAGAAAAAGAGAAGCAGAAATCTGACATTAAACAAAATAAAACGCAAGAGGAGAGAAAGAGAGTTGTTTTCTACATTCACAAAAATCTTGGAGAGTGGGCCTTTAACGTTTTGGAGATAATGACAAACAGCTCACATATTCAGTGTTAATTTGCCAATTCAAAGAGTGCTAACCACTCTGCCACTCGCTCAGATGAAGTGAAACATCCTCAAGCCTATACATTTTAAACTGCTCTAATAAACCGTGATTTGAACCACATGAGCTATATGAAAGAAACAATGCCATCTGTTGCACAAAGTTCATTATTATTTTCTGGTTTATATCTTGTGAATGGCTTGAGATTCAGTGCGAGTCTATGAAAAACATCTTTACGTGTGAGCTTGTCGAAGAGAACTCTGCATGAACCATTTTAAAAGGAAAAAAAAAGATGACAGCTCTGTTCAGTCTGTCCATGGTTATGTTTCAGCTTTTGGACCTGGTATCTGACAATATTTTGAAAGCTCAATGTGAGGGATTTCATACGATTGAGCTGTCAAGGAGCTTTGGGCTTGTCTTCCCAAACAAAGAAACGCTTACAAAACTATGACAACTATTTACCCCACAATCCCCTCTCATACTGTATAGCTGCAAGTTCATATGTTGTTCATTTGAGGAGATGCAAAAGATGTCACACAGTGGGAGCGTTCAACTGCGTTTATCCGTGATGCAGCTATCTGTGAGGCAACAGTGAGTGCGGATCTGCTGACGGACTGCAGCAGCTCCACGGGGCAGAACTGGGAGAAGGGTTAAGGGATAATAAAAGCAGGGGTTGGGCAATTCTGGGGGTTCATGTTACAACACACTGATATGATTTGAGCTTTGGGGTTGCTCGGAGGGAGCTAACCCAGGCTTAAAGTAAGACAGATTGGCTTTGCATGGTCTGTGCTTGTGGCAGCTTGGGTCATAAACATTTTGCTCTGTGCTTACTGTAAGTGGGACTTATTTTTGTGGCTGGCACATTTGTTGTTGCCTAGTTAACAACAATACATTGGCAAAGCAATGCAGAAATTATTACTAAAATAAAAAAAATAAAAAAAATAAATCAGAAAATGCATGTGCAATCAGTTCTAACCAAACAAGGCTTTCTTGTCGTACTTTGTGTATGTTTTAAGACAATAGACATACAATTGGAGAATTAAGAGTACTGTTACTTAAGACTCAAGCTAAAAGTGTTCCAGGCAAAATTTTAAAGTAACCTTTTATAGCATTACACTGTATCCTATTTCTTAAGCCCCATCTTTGCACAAACAACCTAAATTTACCCCCAGGTTCAGTTCCTGCCGTCTTCATAAGTCAGATAGCCACTGCCAAATCAAGTCATTTGCAATTTCTCTGCCTTGTATTTTGCTCACTATGGCCATTTTTCCCCATTTTATATATTCATTGTGAGAGAAGGCTAACATCAGGTCCTGTATTTTTAGCACATCTGGCTGTCTGTTTACTGTAACACACAGCTCCTGGGTTGTGAGTTTTGGAGGAAATGAGCAGGAGAAAGTGTAGTAACAGAAGGTAGAGTGACAGAGTAAACAAGCTGCAGAAAGACAGAAGGATATCTGAGAGCGAAGGGGTCATGGTGGTCCTATCTGAGGAAGCCATCAGTGTGTGCCCCCTCAGATCACATGACGGGGAAAAGAGCACGTATTGAGCCCAGGACAGTTGACATGGTTCATCAAGATAGGGTTTGATACAAGCTGCAAAATGTATAGCTAGTTCTTATATGTACATTAAAGTAACTGGCAATCAGTAAACAGCCTTCTTATTGTTTATTGTTTAACCAAGACATGGTAACAGTTAAAAATGTTTTTATAATAGGGCTGCCCAATTAATAAAATCATCATAATCATGATTATTTTGGTCATAATTCAGATCTTGATTATTTTACTGCATTTGCTGTCATATTTAATCAACACATGAGTAAAAATATTATAATTTTAACTTAAAAGACTTATTATTTAACCAACATACTAAACTGTAAGTTAGAAGGAAATAGTTCACATAATGACTGGAGTAGGCAAAGTGGGTGAAGTGTCTTGCTCAGGAACACAATGACAGTAGCCTAGGTGGGGATTGAACCATTGACTGTCGCCCCAAATAATATTATACAGCAATATACAATAATTATTATAATACAATAATTAATGATAGTGATCTAGAATACAATATAGAACCCCCTACACAGCCTGTTCTAATAACATGTCCCGCTCCACAGTCATGTGTGTTTGGATGGGATATGTTTATGCACAGCTGATCGAGCTGATCTTGTTCAGGAGTGAGCCATCTATGTCTCGCACTGTTGTCTGTTCATAGCTTTCAAGTGCCTATATATCATGCCTATTCTAGAGTGTATGAACAGCCACAGTAGCCCTGCAGGGACATATTACATTTCCAGGAGAAGTTGGACAGATGAGTTAGCATTTATTCAGTTTTGTTAAAAAAAAAAAAAATAAATCTTAGATTTCTGTCCTTTATGATCACTTGGAGAAGAAGAACATTTCTACTGGGTTCTGAGGGGATTTTAATGTCTAGTTTTCCAAGATAACCAAATGCAAACAGTATTGTTTTGACAAAAATATACACAACAAACAATATATGTTGACTAAAGTGTTTATTTTGATGCAACTATAGCTCCACAATACCCCTTTAACTCTTATTGTCTTTGTCACTACACATTAGTCCAACCTGTGGGAACATGGTTTGTCCCATTATTGTCACTGGCAGAGGGCTGATCATGCGCGACACTCAGTCATTTGGACTGGACCCAGAACTAATCACACAGGCATGTGGCTGTGACGTCAGTGTGGTGAGTGGCAGTGCGAACCATAGACTGCAGAGCTGATTATCATCTGATACCCCTCTCTAAGGCCTGATACAGCTGACAGGTAGGGAGCGCACCATTGTGTTAGTGGGACGCTGGATCTGGGCGAGCTGGGGCAGGGAGGGTCGCCCCACAAATGTTTATCTCATCACTGGCTGCATGAGGTCACTGGAGAAGGAGCGCTTGGTGTGAGGGTGGAGTGACAGCTGAGAATATATCTGAAATAACAGGGGACACAGTTTTAGAAATGTCCTAAAGTCTCAGTCCTGAAACACTATTTATGGGACAAAAAATGCACAATTGAGTTAAAAAAATGGCATGTGATGAAGTATTCTCTGAAGACCAAGTATCGTACTATGTATCTAAAGCTATGTCTAGCCTAAAGCACTTTTAATAGCATTTTAAAAGTTGCTGTTTTCTTGTTAAAAAAGACTGCTTTACAGTTCTTATAAAGTGATTTTTTTTTTAAACAAAGACACATATTTTTAAACCTAATTCTATATTGTATATATGTTTTTGTTTTATTATTCGCCATCTTTTGGCTGTTTGGCATGACAACAAGATGGCCACAACGCACACTGGGATTCAGAATTAGATTCCTTCATCAACAACACTCACTTGTTAAGGGTAAGTTAGAGTATGGCATTATTATTACATATTATAATGTGTAATTGTAAAACTGTGATGTATAAGGTGTATTATGTAAAAGTGTGTATGCTGATATAATTATATTGTGCAAGAAATAATATTTTTTAAATTTGTTTCTTTGAATAATGATCTTTTCCTGATACTTTTGAATATATAGTTACTTTGGCTTATAAGCTACTACTAATACTAACTACTAAGCTGCAAAAACAATATTTGATTTATATTAAAATAAATGACTATATACAGAGTCTGTAAAAAATTACAATATACAAAAGAAAATGTATTTTTTTGACCTTGGCTTGAAAATGTGCCATTTTTAACTTAATATTATGCCATTTTTAACTTAAAATTCTCTGTGCCTTTCACAGGTTCACGGGTTTCTTTACACAAGTTGTTCGTAAAATAATATATATTTGTGTATATGGTATTTGTTTTTTACCACAGAAATGACAACGCCTAAGAAAAAGTTGTGTCCAGCTTGCCAGAAGCCAAACCCTCTGCAGTGTAGGACATGCACCTCTTGTGAAGCCTCTCTGCCCGTCCAGCAGAAGATCAAACATAAACAGGCTGATGTGACCTCAGGCTACTGGGCAGAATCAGTTAAAAGAAAATGAAACATGGGAGGGTTTTTAACAGCGCTTTCCCTCTGTAAGTCTTTTTTTTTTTTTTTTTTTTTGTATGGGGTATGACGCAAGTTACAAGTTATAAAGAACTCAAGGCTCCAAATATCTAAGTAAATCACAACACACCACATCACAATGTTTGTATTGTACATGTGGCTGTATGTGATTTGTGTAATGTTTCACAATTCTTAACCACACAACTGAAAACCTCCCTCCTTTCCTTCTCTGAAAGTGTGAACATGAACAAAACCTTTACCCAAATGTAATGTACAAAGCTGCAAAAAATAAATAAATAAATAAACTGAAACACGCACAAATTTAGGAACCCGTACCAAAATTTGGAGACATGCACACAAATTCTACTCCGCCTGCCTCCAGCTCTAATCCATCCCTTGTTGCCAGGCCTACTAAGTTCCATCTAGGAGCAAGCATTTTTAGAAAAATGTAAATAAGTTCAACTTCCCTGCTGTTTCTTTTGTCTTTCTCATTTTAAGGAAAAAGAAGTTAGCCAGGTCTGCTCCATCTCCTTCTGCCAGCTCTGTCAGCTCTCCTTCACCTCCTGGTGCTGGGAAAACTAAGTCTCGTAATAGAAAAGGTACACATTTTAAAATTTCAAAAGTATTTACAGATAATATTTCTATTAATGTCCATCTTTTTAATTTCCCCTCTTTTGGCACCCTGCATATGCTTTCTCTAATTCTACAAAAACACAGTAAAGCTCCCTCTGACCTCTGTACTTTGCCTTCAGCATCCTTAAATACCGCAAATACTGCATATGTAGTACTCCTTCTTGATATGAGACCAACTTCATCTCAGCCCCCCGATTGGCCTAGAGTTGGAGACAGTTGATACATATGTTAGGCTAGATTTCATTACATCATTGAACATCAGTGGCTAAAAGGTAATTTGTAAATGAAGTCATATGTAATAGTACTCATTAACTCTACTTAATGAGAGTAATTTTTACTTTTACTTGAGTGTTTTTACTAGTAATTAGTTTGTTTTGTTTTTTTTACCATGTAACAGTACTTTACTTCCATTTCAGTCTTCAAACTCTGTATTTTATTACATCAAACTTACAGTATCTGCAAAAAGTTAGTATAGGAGCAAGCTTGTATCGAAGAAAAAAATGTCATTAACTTCAGCTTCCACTTTGTTTCTTTTTTTTATAAGGGAAAAGAAGTTAAAGTAAAGTGACAGTGCTGTTCTACATCTGACAGTAAATCTCAGTGTTAGGCACCTAGTAGTATTTTTTTTTTTTATCCCTTGTCAGGTGGCTTAATTTCTCTTTTTTGCAGTGGCAAAGAGTGGAAGGACACCTAGGAACCTGTTTTGCTGAGAATCGATCTTGTGTATCAGTCTTGAGACTAAAACCAGACCTGTTTGTTCATGTTAACAAAACAACAACAAAACATTTTCATCATAGTTTGCAATTGACCCGAAGTTTGTGTGCTGTAGCCTGTGCTATGTATGTAAAATACACAGTCACGTTTCTATCCACAGTGAATCTATTTAAATATAAGCATATCTGTATATTGACACTATCAGAGTCAGTAAAAGAACTGGCTGTACCACAAAACACATTATAAAATGTAAGGCTACAGTATATATTATTACTTCCTATTACAGCTGGTAACTCTATTGTTGATACTATGTTGATCAACAACATGTAAACAAAATGTTTTTCCTCCAGGAGCAAGGAAACAGATTAAAGAAATTAAAAACTGCAAAAAGCAGCATAGGAAAAGTAGGGAACGTGTGTGTGAGTCAAGCAACATAGTGTTGTACTGTAGTTGTTGTAAATATGTAAATATGCCAGAATTAGCCTAAAGGCTACTATACTTATCTGTAGTCCCTGGCAGGTCAGAAAAGGAAACAATATAATATATAGTACAGTATACATTTTAGATGTTATGTATTACTGCATATGTGAGGCCTATTATGTGTATATCTCATCCACATCAGCAGATAATATATTCATACTCTCACTGTCTCAAGAGTCACAGTCTCTCATGCTGTGTAACCCTGATGCATGTTTTATATGGAATTAGTTTGCTTCTGTGATTTTACAAGTGATTCAAAAAATATTCATCCATGTATGATTGTAATTTGGGATGGCAAACAATGTGTATTTAATAATATAATATACTGTAAGAGAATTGCATGAACATGGCTGAATAAAATGAACTGAAATGAACAAATGAATGTTTAATCAAAGTGACACTACTTTATAACAAACTCGCATTGGTGGCCACGGGATGACAAGTGACACTTGGGAGTACTAAACCAAAATCAACCATGTGTTTGTAGGAACTGTGGTCAGAGTTCTGCGTCCTGCTCATGTAGATGCAGACAGTCCTGCGGTGGTATAAAAGTACCCTTTGGTGTCTCATATAGACAAACAAATTTTTTGGTTTGTACTTCTGTTTGGACATTTGTTGGCGTCATTTGTTTGTTTTGATCTTACCATAACCCTCACAGGTATCACAGTGTACCCATCTTCTGATGAATACTTTAAGCAGGATAATGCACCATGTCACAAAGTGCATCTCAGACAAAGTATCCCTGATGACTCAGAAAGTCAATGTTAAAATTGCAAATATGTAAATAGTTGCCTGCATGTGTGTATTACAGTATGTTCTATAACACTTATACATATACATTTACATATACATATACTGTACATTACTCTGATGATTTTTGGACCATGGCATTTGTTCTGAATATTTTTATATGCAAAAGTTTAATTTCAATAGGGAAATTGTCATATTATAGGTTTTTGGCTTCCTTTCATTGATGTGTTTATGTTGCAGTATTTGGAGCTATAGCATTTTGTTCTTTGTCCAATGTGTCCATTTGGATCATGCCTTCTTAGTGCGTGCTCCAAAGCTGACAGTATTTGAAATGTTGTGTCCTTGCATTTTGATTTTTTTTTTTAACTCCCAAAAATTACATTTTTACATTACTTCCTACAGTGGTGAAAAACTTTGCCTGTCAGACTCAAGTTTATCTTCGGCCCCAAGCCCAGATAAATAGTGACATTTGCACCAGATAGATTATCTGAATTAAAACCTATTATTATAACTTGTATTGTATTTGTTCATGAGTAGTGCAGAAGCTGTTGGATGGGTTAGTCCATTGTCTCACCAGTGCTTACATAAGCTACTGTTCAGTCTGAGGTTACTAATCAAAGTGGCAGGCTGTGCTTTTGTGGGAAGTTCACCCAGGACCGGGGAAAAACAATTACTATTCCAAACCAACTCCCCTTGCAGAATGTGCCTCCTCCTGCACCCATGGGTGGTCTTTTCATATGCAAAGCAGCGCACAAAGACCGGACGAGGATTGCACAGTGTAGGCCTGATAGAGACACATACAAACTAACAGATGGCAGAGACAATGTATGGTCAAACATGGGCAGATGAGTGCATGTGGGCCAAAGTGTTGACAGAAAGAACAGGACTTTTGATTGGGCTCTAATTGCTCGGGACATTATCTGTAATTATTTGTGTACCACAGAAGCCCGTTTGCTCCCAACGACGTACTGAAGCTGTGTTGTGGTTTTGGTTCCTGCTCATGGCAAACGGCCTTAATGAAACAATGACTTTAATTGCATTTTTTGCTGCCATCCAGCAACATGGGGCAATGGGAAGCACAACGTGAGCCCTGCACTCCAAACCAAACTCATTATATGAAACAATGGAGGAGCTGCATTGTTTTTACTCATTTTGCTGAGAGGTAAAAATGTGTACGTAAAAAACTAGGTTTATGGCGCTTCAGGGCTGCTTTTACTGCGCCACTCTGACCCAGTGTAATCAAGGCTTAGGCCAAAACACAGCTACACGGGGGTGATTAAACAGCATATAGAAATAACTCTATATATGGATTCTGAAAGTTAGAGCTAAACTGTTAAAGGGGCTATATTATGCAAAACTGACTTTTCGGAGCTTTCTACCAAGTTATAAAAAACTTACCTGGAGTTGTGTTTTCTTCATTTACGCATGTTTAAGTAATCTTCTATTCTTTGGCATGGTCATTCTGAGGTCTCAAAGCACTTGGTTCCACGAGCCCTTACCTCTCCCACGAATCCCTGACCACTCCAGGAAGCACTGACCAATCAACAAGCCCTATACATCCAGTCTGCTCTCAGTCATTTATACAAAAGACAATGTAAAGCTCTGTTCCACTGATTCCACACACCTATTTTTCATTTTGTAGTAAATTGGCATCAAACAAAAAAGTTGAGGAAGTGAAGAGCTGAAGTAACAGTGATGTTTAAAATGTTGCATTGATTTACCTGAGCTTACTACTAATAGTCAATAACAATTTGCACAATTCAATGATGTTGCTAAATGTTGAAGTAATACTTTGTAAATAATAATAATAAAGTGTTTACTAATCCTTAACTAACATTTAATCCAGTAAATTATTCTAAAGTGTTACTGTGGAGGTTCTTGGAGTCCCAAAAATTGAATGTGTAAAGCCAAAAACAGAGATGGGAGCATAGCATTGCTTTAGTTTTAGCTATTCTTTGCTGGGAACCTTGGCTTGGGAGAATCTGAGCAACTAACTTACATTGAAACCAAAAAAAAAAATAAAAAATTTCTGGAATGTAAAAACAACAATGACCCCAAGCTAGTTTAATCTTTTCATTAAAACTCATAATGAATTTCCTATAATGGCTAATTTACAATATTTTCTGACATTATGGTACATTACTTGGTTTTTGCTGGTTGCTTTAGTATTTTTTTCTGCTCTGCGTTTTGTCTCCAGGTTCTATCTTCCCCCATTTGTCTCTCTCAATGTTATATCACTATATCATCCCTTATCTCCAGTGTTCAGTTTCATACTCCCACTAATAATTTGCCTTTTACACACACACACATACACACCAATCAGCCTAAAAGCACAGAACACACACCCAGCCCGAGTCAGTGTGCACAGATCCACCACATAAAACAGATAGTCTGAGCCTGGGACTGGTGACAGTGTGTATCCATCACTGGGGCTTATCTTTGGGCCGAGATGGGAGGTTCACCACACCTCCAGCACATGTAGGAGGAAGACAGAGTGGGACAGGGTCAAAAGACATGTAGCCAGGCTTCCAGCTGTTTTCTACTAATATATATCTGTGGGGGAAGTCATAATGGTGAATATAATAATAAGATGTGAAATTTGTATTCAAAGCATAAGTTTTACTGGAACTCAAACATCAGAATGGGTTGCTTTAGGCTTTACTTGTGTGAACAATCATTTCCATGTTGAAGGATTTTGGTAACCATCAATAAAGTGGAACGAAATCATATAAAAGTTTAAGAATATGAAGAAGCAGCAAAAGAAATGGACCCAAACTTTAATAATTGCCATGCCACCATGCACCCGAGATCCAGATAATCCAGTTAACATCTAGAATGCAAATGTGAAGTATTACAAGCATATTATTATAATATCAGGGACTTTAAGTTGTAAAGCAGCCAAAGGTATGGTAAATGTGCTATATAAAAATGGATCTTGTCCCATGGCTTGCCAAAAACATCAACCACAATATGATAATAATAATGATAATATATTAATTAGAGTTTTGTTGCGCGTTCCTTGATCTTGTAGTTTTTACAACAGTACAACAGTATCGGATTACATGTAAAGGAAGATATCTTTATAAGCACAGTAGTCCTAAACTTCTGTGTAACATGTGCATGAGGATCTAAAGCTTGTGCAGCAAATGTGTGTCATATTATTTATGGAGAGTTATTGCAGACAGACAGTATGTGTGGAGATAACCTCTCTGGTAAGAGCTGGCTGTAGTTTTAAACTTCACACTCAGTATTTAGCCTTACAGCTTTATGACATTAACAGCATTTCAAAGATCACTAATCGCAAAGACATGATTTAGTCAAGAGGAAAGGCTTATTTAAACTTTACAGAGTGATAAAAACACGTGACGTAGTAGAGCTGGGCAAGATGTACAACTCATCTGCAAAAAGAATTACAGTACACTATATATGCACAATATTACACTCAAATGACTCTTGAAATGACTGCAACTGTCCATGACATGTTTTTATCTGTACTGAATACCAGGACTAATGCACAGAGGGTTAGCACAAGAGTTAGTCCAGAGGTTCTACAGATGCAGTAAAAAGCATCATCATCATAAATTTCCATTTTTGTAATTGATAGGCTGTCTGGGGAGAGCAGAGCATTCCTGTAGTCTGACTCCCCTGTCTCATTCTCACTAATAGGACAGTGCACCAGGGAGATTCTGGCTCGACAAAACAGGAAAGGCATATCAGCGAGAAGACAGGGAGAATGAAAAGTTTTAAAAATATTTAACACGTCCATAAATAGAAAAGTAAGATAAAAATTCTGCAATTTGACAGCATAACGTGAGTAAGACAGCGTGATAATATAACCTTTGGTGGAACTATGTCTTTGCTTGTGTCATTTATGTGAATAAAAGTACTCACAATACAAATGGTGTTTGTGGTCGAATAGAATTACTCACTTTACAATGGGGCATATATTACCTGTGTTGATTGGTTTGTTAGTGGGTCAGTCCTTAACTAATTCATACCATTGGGAGATAGGGATATCCAAACTGCCACAAACATACTAACTCCAGCCACAAGGAGTTAGTAAATGAACAAATTCAAGTTCTTGTAAATTCTTTACCATTGCGAGATTTAAAGGTTTTCTGGCAATGGATAGAGCATTTATTTCTGGATTGAATCCTGGTCCCAACCCTAAATCTTTACCAGTACGAGATAGGGCCAAAGCTTTGGTGGAGGTCTGCGCTCTCTGAATGCTATTAGCAGTGTAGTTGAGTCATCAAGTTTTGAGTCCAAGTCATGTTTGAGTCTAAACCTTCATGTCTGAGTCCAGTCCAAATAAATTGAAGGCAAGTTCAAGTCTAAGTTGTGTCCCCAAATTTAGAATACCCGAATGTACAACAATGACATACTGATATATGCTAAGGTTAGCTGAAAGTAAATAGAAGGTGAAAATCTTTGATATCTTATCTTAATATATGTACATAAAGAGGGCGCCACAGTATAGCTTAGTTGGTAGATCTACAGCGCATTTACATGGCAACCACAGTCTGCCTTGATGCTGTGGGCTTGAGGCCGGACTCCAACAGTGTGCCGAATGTCTCTCCCCCATGATTTTTTGTCATTACTCCACTTTATAGTATCTGAGAAAGCCTGAAAATATAAAAAAAATATATCTAAAATAAATAAAATAAATAAGTAAATAAATAACATACGTAAAAAGGAAAAATACTTGTAGAATGAAAAGCGTGTTCAGGTTGTTCAACTTACATAGTGCAGTTTCTCAGCATTTGACTGTAACCTCTACTTAATGTCAAAAAACATCCAAACATGGCTTTTTGAAGTAATATGTTACATACAGAGGCAGCCAGAAGCACTTAACTACTACTCAAGGTATGTTTTTAAAATGTCAGAAACGTCTTAATTTGTTGCATGACCCAAAATAATGTCAGTTTTTAAGGCAAGAAGAACTGTGTTGTTCCAAACTTGAGTAAAACAATATTTACAGTCTTCAGTGTTACAGATTAAAGATACAAATCCAGTAATGTGAGTAGTTGTGGCACAGACTCAGACACTTGTAGAAAATGGAGGTGAATTAAAGAAGAGTGGGATACATTGAGTGGGAGAATATTATGAAGAATAATAGCAGTCAAAACAGTGTTGAGTTTTGCCAAAGCAGTAGCTTCTGGTTAAGCGTTTTGTGCTAACAGATGAGGTCTGGAGCTATGAAACTCTAGTCAGACTGGGAGCACTGCTGTATGACCAACACATCCACAGTGAGAGGTTCATGCTTCACCTGATGGAAAGGACATTCAGCTCTGCTCTTTCATCATATTGCATCATGTCGTAATATTACAGTTCCTCTAATGCAGGGCTCTGCTTTGAGAATAATAGCACTGGCAGTCCGGTCTGAGGGAGTTGTGTTTGCAGTAGAGGCACACTGGGACATGGAGTGGCTGTTAATCATAAGATTACAGTAAAAACTCTTCTAGTATGTTGTAATCTTCCACTATGGTGATGTACTGTAGAAGGACAGCTGCTGAGCACTCTAAAACATGAGAGATGGCCAACACTAACATACGCCCAAGACAAATCCCAATGAAAGAAACATGACAAAAGGAAAATCCATAGCTTTACCATTACATTCAGCCAACAGGACAGCTTGCTTTAATCTGATGTGGGTGGTATATTGACAAATCCTCTGAATGTCATTTTAGGTCACTAGAAAAGTCAAGATATCTATGGATTCCCAGCCCATTGGTTGGTCCCATTATGTTCTTTTACTGGCTTCTACTGTACATGGTTGTTTTAAAACTGCTCTAATGATTTTTTTGGCCTCATCATAACATGCTGATTCTTTATAACTTTCATGCAAATCAGCACAGTTGATTACAACTGCGAACAATGGCCCAAAAAAATTACTATACTCTTCTGGTTCTATTCGTCTTTTATCAGACCTGGCTCAATCAGATGTGTTTTTATGACTTAAAATAGCCCACTACATCTCTGAGGTATTTAAGCATTGAATTGATATAACTCTCCTTTACTGACAGAATGCACGTGATGTGAATGTGTGCAGCTGGTGATGTACTTGCACAGCAGCACATACCTGTAGACCCTGCTGCATGCACGATCAAACGTCTACCTGAGCATGTTTAAAACAGCAACAATGTAGCAGCCCGGTGAATAAAAAAGGAAGCACCACAATATTTTGTAAATATTTTTTATCATTTATCTTATTTTCATCTTTGCATCCAAAATGTTAAAACCATAAACATCTAAAACCACCAGAGTCAGCTCCATAAAAGCTAAGACAAAACCCAAAACAAACAAAAAAATCATGAACACAAACCAAAGTCAGCATATAATAGACAAATTAAATAAACACCTGACTACCTATTTCTAGTGAAGACCAATAGATTCTATGAAAAAATACACCCGTAGACCACAACAACCATAGCACATACTGTACATGTGCCTTGTTGTCTAGACATAAAGTCTTCCTTGAACTAACAAAACTGTGTTCTTAGAAATGAGCACTGCCCAGAATTCTGTCAGATAGTAAAGGTCACTTACAAACATTTCTCTGCATCTGAATGCAGAAATAAGTAACGTGCCAAAGATGAAATATTTTGAACAAAACTTCTTTTTCATTTTCAAGAAAAATACCATCATAATATACCAACATCAAACACACAATTTCAGTTGTGCTGATTTTTCAAAACACTGCTCAGTTGGTGCCTTCATATCTCAATGTCACTGTGATTCTATTGTATTACTGCATTGTAAAAAGCCTTGTGATTATCTAAACTAAAGACAGTCAAACAAGCATGAAGACCAGAGTCCCAGTTATAATTATTGAAAAAATGCAATTAAAACACACAATATACTGTTTGTAAGTTTCATCAAAATAGTAAATGACATACATAAAAAAGAATCTCAGGTCTACTCTAAAGTATGCTGCATGGTGATAAAAGAACGTGTAAAATGCATAAGCTAACCCATTTATAAAAGTCCCTTTGGTGTAGCAACATTTCAGCTGTATTCAAATATATAAAACTGATCAAGAATCTAAAGGCTATTTTCCTCTTGTAACTTTTACATTTGGCCACACCACATTTTCGTTTACACCTTTCTTCAGCTTTATTATACAACAATACAAAAACACACAATACCATAAATTAAAATTGAGGCAGTTGTTATTAGGATATTGCAGATGTTTCACATTGAAACTAGTTGGTTGGACAAACTATTCATCTATCAACCACAACACCTTCTCTGCAACAATGAAAACAAAGACAAGAATATGAACTGTCACCATTGCCTACCATTTTAATTCAAGCTGTCTACTGTTATGATATGCACTCAAACCATTCAGAAAGTAGCCCCCAACTTCCAACAGGTAAATCATTTTCCATCCACAACACATGTCTCCAGCACAGCCCATAAACAACCTCTGCTGATAATACCCCTCTGCCCTTCTACTGTTACATCTTCCATTATGTTTTTGGCCTGTTACAAATTCCTCCTTAAAGACCATGTAGTATTAGTGTGAGCCCCCTATGTGATTGCAGGTACAAATGGAGCTGAGTGGGGCCGAATTAGGAAAAATCCGCTTCCTTAAACCGTACATATAATATTATTCTAAACAATATTTATTATGATTAATGTCATCTTTGGAAATTGGGCCCATTCTTCGAGCCAATGTGTTTTTACAGGCTCAAACATCACAATAAAGCCAGGGCCAGAGTGTAGGCTTACTTAACCAGGTACACTGTAATTAGCCCCGCAGCTGTTGGCACGTTTCACTTTCTCTGTAAACCATTTAAAGACTTAAGATGTTTGTGCTTGAGACCCATTCGGACTGAAATAAATCAGCTAAGTGCTTGGCTCTGGTTGATACGGAGTGATTTTGGACTGGACAAAGGAAGTTCCATTCACTGTTTTGAAACCTTTTGGTGCATAAACCTTGACCAAAACAGGGATGGATTATGGAACTGGAAATCCCTTGGTAATTCTTCTGCTGATATAGAAGTAAAAAATATATAGTATAGTCATATATGTATTAGTAATGTCCCAATGCAACTTTAGAAGTACTCAGTACTACTGAGTATTAATATTAGTATAGGCTGTGTTCACGTGATGTCATCACATTCTAAAGGGCCTATACTGTGAGACTGAGGTGGAGGAGGCTAAAACTCTGTGGTAGAGTTTGCTGTTCAAAAAATTCAAAATGCAGATGTCTTGGCCTGGTTTATGGTAATATCTCTGCAATTACTGGACCTATCCATATGAAATTAGAAAGGGCACAAAGTTCCTCTGTCAGCACAGATGACCTAAGGTGAAATTATGTTCATTATAGCATTGGTTCTCAACTGGTCTGGCTTTGAGACCCACCATCACTCTTTATTGACAAGCCATGACCCAAAAAAGTGTAATTTCAACTGATCAAATGTTAAGAAAAAAAAAAAAAAAAAAAATGAACACAATGAACCTGAGATAGTTTAATATCAGAATGTCATAGTACGCCAACATTAAAATAACTTATTTAAAGAGAAACCAAACAAGTGGCAATGCCAGAGAGGGAACTATTCCCTTCTACATTCACTTAACTGCATTTTAATTTAGAACTTCAACTCTTCAGGTCAGTAACTTTAACCTTTTTAACCTCACTTCAACCTTAGAGGTGACATTACAGAACTGGATTTTTTTTCTTTTGTTGGGTTTCTTCCATCTACCTTATGTCCCCTATTGCCACCTTCTTATTATTATTATTAAACTTTATTCATTTTTTTTTTTTTTGCCCTGACAAAGGCTGGCGACCCAATGAAAACAGTTCCGCGACCCACTTTTGGGTCCCGACCCACCATTTGAGAACCACTGCATTATAGTGTCAAAAAGTGGTGATATTATTTAATTGTTCAGGCGTGATTATAGTTAGTAGACAGGACTTGCCACAAGATTCATTCTGTGAGGTTGTGGACCCAATCGCTAACAAAAAATGACCAGGTTCAACAGTAGTGGATAATCTGTTTAAATATTTCTATTAAAAAATGTCTAACCTACACAGTAATACAGGCCCCTGCACTCCATCTGAGGTTTTGACATCATCAAATTCTAGAATGTGAATGCAACCTATTTAGTGTTTCTGAGCCATACATAGATTGCTGCACCAAGGTGATTGTCCTGATTCATGGGTTTATCTTGTTTTTCCTGAACAGAACAGATCAGCATTTGCAGGTTGTCTGACTTTTATCAGTATTAGCAGTATGTTTTACCAAACAGTGCTACACATAGAAAAAGAGGGACCAAAATATTTAGATATAATTTGTAAACCGTGGGTTCTCTCTGGGTACTGTAGCTTCTTCCTACCATCCAAAGACAGGCAATTGGTGACTCTAAATTACATGTGAGGTTGGCTTTCAAGGCAGAACAATTACATTAAACTACCTTTGAATAAAATAGATAGGCATACAACCATACCATCAGAATTCAGTACCAACAAATGCAGAATAAACTGCCTCTGGACCAACACAAAATACAACAAAGTAAAAAGGGGAGAGGTTGAGTGGGCCAGTGCCAGTGTGGGTAAATGGACAAGCTGATTTATCATTAGTAGATGCTCAACAATTAAGTCAGTGTTTTGCCCTTCAGTTAATATGTGTTAAAGTAAAAAGGTAACAATCTTTATTTGTAGATCACTTTGCAAAAACAAAGTTTACAAAGTGCAAAACATCAAAGAGCAAAAATAAAAATAAAATCAACAAAGAAAACATATGGATATACAGACATTAAGGCAGACAGTCAGAGATAGAGTAATAAATGAAGTCGTGAAAAGTTATAAGTTATAAAAAGGCTAGTCTACAAAAGTGTCTTTTAAGAAGTGATTTAAAAGATGAAGCTGATTATGTCAGCCTTATCTCCTCAGACAGGTTGTTCCAAAGTCGAAGGGCTTAGACAGAGAAAGCTTGGTAACCTTTGGTCTTGAGTCTCGACCTTGGAACAGCTTCCTGTCCGGTTCCCAGGGGACCTGCCTGAGGATCTAAGGCTGCAGGGAGGTTCGTGGGGTATTAGTAACTTTGAAATGTGGCGGGGTGCAAAACCTAAACAAGCTTTAAAAATGATCAGTAAAAAAAAAAAGAGGTAATATGTTGATGTCTGTTAAAACCAGTGAGAAAGTTCATAATAATTTAGCAATGCAATAATATTATTCAAGCAACCGGGAAAAGGTCACTGCTGTTGCCAACATCACAGTTGTCACTTTGTTTAAATGTTAAGTATATTACAATCTGGGATCCTTTTATAATCACACACAACAGTAGTTACTAGCAGAACCCAAACCTCACAGATGTAAAAACCAAGAGCAACTGAGAGGAACTGGGGGGTTAACTTCTTGCGAAGAACTAGTTGTTAATAAAACCAAGTGGGGAGGTCTGTGTGACCAAACAGATCACTTTGCAGGGGATCAGGATTGCATAAGACAACCCCACAACAAGCTCAAATTAACCATTAGTGTTCAACTCCATCAATATGTGTGGGCAAAAAAATATGAACAGACTTTAGCCCAGTGGATTTCCTTTCACTTTACTTTCTTTCTCTTGTATTAGAGTCAGAAAGTGAAAGATACAGAGTGGTGCTATCAGTGAATGGCCGTGAACCTGACAGTGTGAGGGAGAGTGGGAAGCCTGATAAATCCAGGCCTGGGGAGCTGAGATGGGGCCTCCAGGAGCACTGACCCTTAGTGGGAGTGGACGGGGAGGAGGATCAGGTCAGCTCTTCCTCACGCTGCAGCCGTATTATCTCTGTCATTCATATCATCTGCTGGGGCGGCTCCTGTACTTGCCAATTACATGCAGAGTGTAGTCAGACTGGGCTCAGAGCTGTTTTATGTCCTTTCAGCTATAGATTTCTCATCTTTGTCCATGTACCCAGTCCTAAACTCAGACCAAGAGGACATGAACACAACGCCAATTAGCAAATGCTCGCCCAAACGTAAACAAAGCAATAAATGTTCACACGAAAAAGCTCAGCTGATAATAAAACTGTAGTTTGTGTTTTGTTTTTTTGTTTTTTCTGGAGCAGTGCCCAGAAGTTTTCAAAGCACAAAAACACTTACTGTGACCACTCGTATGTGTTAGTAGTTAGTGGTGTTGTAGTACACAAGGTCTTGGTCTGATTTAGATTTTGTTTTTGCTTTATTTAGTGTAATTTGGTTTGGTTTGTATTTGGTCTCAGTCTTGACTCGGTCTTGGTCCCCAAAATTTTGGCCTCAGGCCACTGCAGGCTTACAGCAAAGGCTTGACATTAACTTTTCGCCCACTGTGACTAGTTTTTTTTTCAAAAGTTACCAGCCAGTTAAAGTTTTCACTGGCCACAGTTTAGTTCAGTTGAAACGCTGATGTGTTTAGTGCATAGCAGGCTTTATGTTAAGCAAAAAGATATGCAACATTAGTTTTACAATGTTTTACAGTCAACTCTTTACCTTAAATAAATAGAATAAATGTTATCTTTTTGCATGTATTGAAACATATCTTAATTTGTTGTCACTTAAGGTGGCTTTTTTCCAAATCATGATGAATTATTAGGCCTATATATTAAATTATGGAAACTCCAGCCTAATTAATGTTGTAAAAAATATAAAAAAAATCCAACCAGCCAGCTAGTGGAAGTCAGTGTGTTAGTAGCCAATATGGAAATCTACACACATTTGGCTGGTTGGCTAGTGCTAATGTCAAGCCCTGCTTACAGCACAGATAGTTAATCCTAGACAGCAATCCTACACACAATAGCTTTCTGGTACAGGGCTGCTGAGTCCAATAGAATTTACACAGCAGCAAAGCAAGTGCCTCAAAAAAAATAAAAAAAATAAAAAAGAATAAAAAATAAAATAAAAAATATCCTCGGCTGAACTTAAAGAGGCCATATTATGCTTTTTCAGGCTTTTAAAAAGGATTTAGAATAATTTGTATTTCACATTTTATAACCTAAAATAATGTATATGTATAGAAAATGTGAGATGCTACTTTGACTTTGTTTGGATTGGATTGGAGACACCCCCTGGTGGCAATGGTGGGGACCGGACATAAACCGAGCATAAAATGGCTATGTAACAGGCTATTAGCAATATGACGCTAACAAATAGATATATGAGTGGACTTGTAATGGCACTTTAAGCACTGAACTTATCAGAATGAGTCTGGTGACGGTGGATGGGCTTTAGAAACACTGGAGCACTAGAGTGTTAAGCTCTTGATAAGGGCAGCAGCTTAGCTCAAAGTGTTACGCCAACGTACTGGAATAAAACAAAATGCTTTCCAATGTCTGCTTTTGAGATGGAAACAATATTATAACACAAATAAAAGCTCAAAAAAGGTGATTTAGCAGAATAGGGGACCTTTAAGAAAGAGAACAGCTTTTTGTATAAATTGGGTGCAACTCAGCTATAGACTGTGTTTTCAACATAATTCCTTTATGTACATGGCTTCTAATTTATGTGGCCTTGGTATTTAACAATGAGTATTTTGCTGTAGCAGAGATATTTTATTGTTGGAAACATCCACAGATAAAGAGCTTTATATAGTCTCTTGTGCTCCTAGTGTGCAGTGATTCATATGAGTGATTTGCCATTAGTTTCAAGCCCATTCTGGCATAACTCCATTTATCCGGGCTTAGGCCTGGCACAGAGTATTCTGGCTTGTGACCCTCTATGGCTGGATAAAGAGCTTTGGAGAAAGGTATTTTGTCTTGGCTCGTCTTCATCCTTTGCCAAGCGAAGCTAGTGGGTTAGGTAAATGTCTAAGGCGAGAAACTGCAGAGCATGAGCCGAGTCCTGTGGTTTGTTCAGGCCTAGCTTTACAGAGGCCAAGTGTCCAGACTGCATTTAGTTATGGTGTTAATCCAAATGTTGATGTTAAAAAGCCCATGTTCATCAGTAACATTTGATGAACTGGTGAAAACATCTTGTAATCTGCGGGAAATAGCTCTGAGTTTGTTATGGGAAGAGGAGCATGTTCTTCCAAAGAAAACTCACTTTTACACAACTATGTGATGAATGTCTGTCTTCCTAAAAACAACCCGAGGCAGTTTGGGACATCAAATTTTTAGCACACTTATTTTCACAAGCTTCAAGGCTTCCATAATTATCCCATTATTTACCTTTCTCTCCCCACTCCCCGGGTTTTGGACATCGGTAGGTGTGAATAGAGCTGAGGTTAGCCACTGGTAGCCGTTAGCATAAACTAGAAACAAGTCAGCTGTCAAAACAAGAGCGCCTCAGCTCCAGGACACACAGAGAGAAGAGGAGATCTGGGTAAAGGAATTCTGTGACACCCCCCCACTCCCCTCCCTCTCCCCCACCCCTTCTTCCTCCATCAGGAAACCCCCAGCGGCTTGCAGTGGAAACCAGATCTCTCATCTCCAGCCTGCATGTTGCGCTGGGATGTCCCGGCCTCATTATCTGCCTCATTATCCCGGTCTTTATTCCCAAACATAAATACTCCTCTCCCAGCAGTCTTTGTCTCTACCGTTCCCCTCTTCTCTTCTTCCCCCTGTCCTCTGGTTCCCTCTGTCTGAGCTGCCCGGCCCCTGCCTGACGTCCCCTGATGACCATTAGAGGCCAATGATGAAATCAACTGCTCATTAGTCATTGTGATGGACAGGGGTATACACTGGTGGGACGGCCCGTCAGTGCTCAGCAAGAGCTTGATTCAATTTCGGGACGGAGCAGCCGATGGGTGCATGGGGTGTGAGAGGGAAACAGATGCATACCACTGTGAGCGTGTCAAATAATAAGTCCAGTCAGTTCAGGCAGAATAGAAGATGTGCTTTTGACAGCTTACACTAAAGGTCTCACTGCAAGGTCATTAAAGAGTTAATGTATTCAGGCAGCTTAGCTTTCAGGGGGTGGTAGCATGTTACACATACACATAAACAATCATACAACCTCTAATAATGTTCCAATACTGCATGGTTCTAGAAAAAACTAGCCACGTCTATGTGTTAACTAATGCTAAATGGGATTTTGACGAGCTGAATCTCAAAAGACATCCAAAAATCCAGCAGTGCTTTATGCTGTGAATTTATTTATTTAGGTCATTAGGTGCACTATATGGGATTGCTTAAAGGTCCCCTATTATGCTAAATTGACTTTTCTGAGCTTTTAACCGTGTTATAATGTTGTTTTCACCTCAAAAGCATACATGGAGTAGTGATTTGTTTCATTCACACATTTGAGTGATTCTGTATGCTGAGCCTGTCCCATTCTCAAGAGCCAAAAATGCTTGGTCTCATGGCTCTACGTAGACACGTGAAACCAGGAAGTGCTCCTGCACATTTCTAAAGCCCATACAGTGTCACCGGACTCATTCTGATCATTTCGGTACTTAAATTGCTGTCACAAAGCAGTCATCTCATTATCTATCTGTGTCTTGTTCCTAATAGCCAATTTATGCTCTATCCGTTACACACCATTGCCATCAGGGGGCAAAAGACACGAAATCCAAGCGTTAATGAAAGTGACAGCTCCTCAAGAGAGACATTTTCCATAAATATACATTATTTTAAGTTATAAAATCTGAAATACTATTGCAAAGGTGTCTAAAACTATTTCAAAAAGCCTGAAAAAGCATATTATGGGACCTTTAAAGGAACAGTATTTCTCTGCCATGTTTAAAGTTTTGCTCTGATTTATTAATTTTTTCATTATTTTTTATTTTTTTAAACAATAACAATGAATAAGGTATTGACACAATGGCAGAGTGGTTAATACTCTCAGTAAGTTTTGATTTTTGATTAATCCTCAGGCCAGTCTGAGTGGAGTCTGAGCATGTTCTGCCTGTGATACCTTGAGTCCTCTTGAGACATCTTTCCACTGTCCAAAGACATACTCGTGTCAGGTATAGTATCCTAGTCTGCGAATGTGACACTGATTGGTTGCCTGTCAGTGTATTTCTCTGTGTCTTTGACTAACTGGCCATCCAAGGTACCCTGCCTGATCCCCATAGTTGCTGGGCTCTAGCCGCCCACGATATCTAACAGGAATAAGTGAAAGAAGATATGGCAAGTAAAAATGCTATTCATTATTAAACTTGAAATACCATTAGCCAAAGTTAGGTAAGTGAGGAATGTGAATCTTCTGGTCAGTGTACACAATAACATACAATTTGTTGATATTTGAGCAGTCATTTAGTCTCATGAAGTTAGACTGAGTCATGCCAGCATAACAGCAATGTGGTCCATCACTATGTTCCTTTGAACTACCCACATTTGACTACCATCACGTTTGACTAACATTAACAAGCTCTGTTTAACGGAAGTCAATTACAATAAAGAGCACATGTTTGAAAATGCTGTCAAAATCTGTATTAACTCAATTTAACACCACTAATGAATAATGCCACAGGACACATTTCCATATGTGTAACTGATTTATAACTCATGTCAACCTGTCATCAAGTGTTTGAGCGTGACGGCTGCATTTGGTCGGATCAGACTGCTCTTAATGAAATTATGAACGCTCTCTGTACGAACTCCAGCAGACAGGCCCACTCTATTGGTTTGTATTGTTGGGACTCCTTTTAAGAGAGATGAATGCAGGATCAGGGCTGACAATGGTGTGAGAGACTGTAAAGTGGGGACATAATGGACAGACGAAGAGTCCGAAAGATGGATGAGGACAGTGAGAGATGGACGGATGAATGGAGGAGTGGAGGGAGGTCTGACAGTGATAAATGACCCTCTCAGTGTGTGTGCATGGGATGGATGGACTGCTGTTGTTTTGATGGCTACCAGCCGCACTATGACAAACTCGCTATATCACACTGACAAAACTGACTTATGTCCAAAGTTGAATAGAAACTTTTTATTTTACTTCCATTATATTTATATGTTGCTAAAATGACTGGCTGAATGGCTGTGTTCTATGGAGGAATTAGCATTAGCAATCAAATCAGTGTATGAATATTCAAGGTTTTGGCAAATGACAAACAGAGACGATATTAGGGGTGGGCAATATTGCCAAAAATATATATTTCCTTTTTTTTAATTATTATTGTCTTGATTTAATAATTATACAATATCTTGAATAGTGCCAAAATATGTTTGTAAGTATCTTGCTACTACTACTACTCCCTTAAACAGAAAGACTGATGCAGCGTTCGTCTAAAGCCCCATTCATACGGGATTAGTATTACCTAGGGCAGCCTTTCCCAAAGTCAAGACTGTCGTGGCCCCCTAAAATTTCTGAAAATCCCACGCAGACCCCCAACTATAGAACTCCATAAATTTCTATAAAAACCTTGACTGTGGGCTAAAAATTGTTCAGTCATATTTTTAAACAAGTATATGACCAATAAAGCAAGTAATTCATTTCAAACGCAATTTATTTTTATGTACTCAACATAGACAGCCCCCCCCCCCGCAGTACTTTTGCAGAACCCCAGGGGGCTCCGGACCCACTGACCTAGTGACCTCCATTAAGTTGTAATTGCTGAGGTTGTCTGTGATTTTTATCCTGTGTGAATCTGCCATGTCTGTAAAAATGTCAGTAAAAACTCACCAGAAAATTACCATATTAAAAAATGACCATCTTTCGGCCAACACAGGGGTCCTCTGATAATACTAGTCCCCTGCAAATCCCCTTGTCTGTAATTCAGGCTGTTTTTGCCGGCAGATCGTTTCCTAAACATTGTAATAGCCAATCCAGAATGTCTTCTAATGCTCCATTTTACATCTGTATCTAAAGTATATTAATAATGACATGTCATGTTTTGGTCCTAAACCCCCTTCCCCCCGTCATCCCCCCGGCAACGTTAGACTAGGTTTTCGGAGCAACGTGGAGGCTCTTTTGCAAAGTTTGGACACTTTTAGTGCTAAAGTTACATCAAGAAAGACATATCGCAGTGGATGGAATGAGGATGCATGGATGACATGCATCGTAGCGTATGGTAAAAATTTTTGTTTTTTTGTGAATACTGTAAAGCAACATACACTGCCTGGCTGAAAAAAAAAAGTTGCCACCTGGATTTAACTAAGTAAATAGATAAGAGCCTCCCTGCAGTTGGTCAGGTCTAGGTTTAGCAATGTTATGTGCCCAAAGAATGAGGTCAGCTGACTTCCTGAATATACTGAATGACCAGGTTATTCCATCAATGGAATTCTCTGGGCCCTAAGTGACACTTGAAACAGTGAGTGTCGTCAAACCAGAGTCACTGAAGTCTCAGGTCTCGCGAGAAAGCGGCACATCCCAGTTAGCAGAACAACAAGCTAGCAACTGCTTTATTTCTTGAGTTTCTTTGTGCGGCCAAGTGGAAGAAAAAACTTTGTACAGATACGCAGAGGTGAAAACAAAAGTAAAGACGAGCGAGGGGTCACACAGGAATCAACTGGGCTTGTGAGAATTTACAATAGTGCTTTACTCTGAACTGTAGGGGGCGCTTTATAGAGGAAAGAAAGGCAAAAAGAGTGAAGAAACAAGCAGAGTTATTGAGTTCCACTTTAAAAGTTCCTGAATTCATGTTATGCTGGATAAGTAGCTACAGAAATGTGGCGGATCACAGTAGTTGCTCAGATTTAAGTCAGTCGCCACTAATCCTACTTTAATAGGTTTTGCCTGGAAACTCCAGACTCACCACTGTACCAGCGGATGAGTCTGGTCGCCTTAGAATCAATTCGATTTCTAGGGCGGAGCAAACCCGAGTTAACGGGCAGCGGAGTTAGCCAATCAGAAAATGGCGGACGTGACGTTAACAAAGCGACAATAACGTGAGAAAGTAAACAAACGGAGTAGTGAAGCCACGAGGGAAGAACGAGGAAGTTATTTCAACATTACCGTACCATACTGCTGAATGAAACAAACTGTCGGCTCCTCAGTGCGCCATTGTTATTGTTGTTGGTGAGAAGATGCGTACGAGTGACGCTGCTCGCGAAGAACACGTGACTTAAATAAACCAATCAAAATGCACGGTATGGTTGGGATTTGAATAAACCACTGCGGACGGCGTGGTGACCAGACTGATATTTCTCTGTAGAATAACAGAGACATATCAGTCTGGATTTTCCAGGCAATAATAGGTTAGCTTTGCAAAAGGAACTGACTAACAAATCTATGTGATATTATATTCAAAGAAAATGGGAACAAATATGTCAACAATTCATTTCTGCTGTAAAAAAACAATGCAGAACCGCAGATTGAGATTCTAGTACCACACAGTACATTTACTAGACATTGACTTGTACTAGGCCACACTATACATTGACAGTGTTTGAAGTTTTATTAGTATGTTTAGTTGTCATAAAAGTGTTTCTTTTCCTGAATGTGCAAAGCTCCTCATCCCTTTAAGTTCCACTTTTTGTCTGCTTTACTCATATACCTTATTTGCATTCCTATCAAATATTACTAAGTGACTCCTAATAACTTTGACCTCTGCTCTGCTAACTTCCCTTCATTATCTAATGTATGCTAACATCCTGGTGACATCATAACCTGTCCATCACTTGAGTTGCAGTGATTACAAATCCTCTGATAGTGATTGTGCTTGGAGGCTGATTATAAGCAGGGCTGGCTGCGTGTGCTGTGTTGTGTGAGCTGTGTCCATGTCAAAATACTGATTAGAGTTCAGCCTGTTGACCATGAACCCGAACAAATGGACATCTTCCTCCTCTTCCTTTTTGTCTTGACTTTCGTGTAATTGCTTAAGGTTACATTAACAAAAGGTCATGTGACTGAAAACCTGCTCAACTTACATGACAACAGAAAAAAAAAGTTTTGTGTGTTAACTAAAGGAAAAATACACATAAAATGATGCACATATAAATACTGTCATCTGGCTGACCAAAGTCTCAAAAAATAAAACATAAAAAACAAATGATGAATGATGATGAACTAAAAAAAAAAAAGTTTCAAAAACTCAAGGCAACGGGATTTCTCAAGATTTTTGAGTTTTGGGGCTAACTCAAAATCTCAAGTTTTCAACAAAAAATATTTTTTTGTTCACCTAATTTGATGTTTGTACGTCTAAAAACATTACATTGTCTTTTTTTTTTTTTTTTACTTATCTTACAGCCAACAAGAAAAAGCATTATTGATAATAATAAAAACTAAATATGCTAAATTTAACAAACGAATAATGCTTTTTCTGAACAATGGATTGTAAGTTGGCTCTAAGATTGGTTAAAATATAATGATAATGAATAAAATTTTAAAGTTTTTAGACATATGCACGTTAAATTAAGTGAGCAAAAAGTATTAGTTGTTAAAAACTTGAGATTTTGAGTTGGCCCTAAAACTCAAACATCTTGAGAGATCTTGTTGCCTTGAGTTTTGGAGTTTTCGCTGCATTGTTTTTTTTTTTGTTTGTTTGTTTTTTTAACAGTGTGCTAATTAAAATAGTATCCAAACTGGCTTCAATTTATTTTGCTGTAGTACAAAATTATATTTTCTATGGCAAGCCTGTAGGACTGGTCTCTACAGATAAAAATGCATGATGCCTAAATTAATAGGTTCACAATTGACTGGTTAACCACAGACAGCAGAACAATCCAGTTTGTGTATAATAACTTCTCCAACCCCAGATCTAAAGATAGCATAAAATGAATGACAAAAATGAGATTAAAGGGGATATATCATGCTTTTTGTATCTTTTTAAACCAATCTTGGTCACTACTAACAATACTTTACTGTTGTCATACATAAACTGGTGAATTCTTTTGAACAAAGACAGTAAAAATAAAAACAGTTTACTTTATTAAACTTTTTGTATGATGCCATTTTACTATAAAATGAAAAATAGCTGTGAGGAATCAGTCCAGGTATGTTTTTGATGAAAGAACAACATTATACCATGGCAGAAAGCTCCAGAAAGTCCATTTTGCATACTATAGAGCCCTTATGGGACTAACCCACCAAATGCAATGCAAAATCTGTAATATGTATCTCAACTCCCATTTGTTAACCCTAACCCATTTGTTAGTACAAGTAAGTGATCAATTTCAGTCTCTACTATTGCTAATGTATGCACCAAATAATACTTAAGAGCATGCATTTTCCAGTATTATTAAATGCTTTGTGAGCACGTTGCATTGTTGCTGGAGCTCTTTAGAAAAAACAACTTTAATTTGGGGATAATAACAGGTCAAAGTAAAAAAAAAACTTGTTGAGTTATAGGCTTGCTTTGAGCAGTGTCTTTGTTTTTCCCATTTGTTAACATACGCCTATGCTAATGGCTATGGCAACAGTACATCGACAAGCAGTCTACAAACAAATAAATTGCAAGTATGGTGATATGAGATGTTATAAAACACAACACTCAGGAACTTAAAGAATTTTGTAGCAGTATCCAGTAACCAATTCCTTGAGCTTCTCGCTAACTTGACGAGAAGCTATCCAGCCAAAAAATAAGTTAGTCTTTATTAGCATTATTTTGGTCAACAGATCAACTTCTCTGCACAGTTGTGAACTAGGACAAGAGCAGCCGTCTGATAAAATAACACCAGGTATAATCAAAGCTTGACAAATTTCATTCCTGATCTCCTAAAGCCCTCTAGATCGACAGCTACCATCCAAATCCCAGCTCCTCCAATGTTGTGGTTAGCTCATAAAATCTGACTATGTAGACATGTGGCGTTCAAAACCATTACGTTTAATTGTAGTGTTTGTTGCATTGGGAGGTATAATGTAGCCCCTCTGCTCCTGGTTTCAAGGAATTATGAGTATGCTTGTATTTTTTCCCCATTAACTACAATGGAACAAACATGATTTTTTGACCGCAGGCACTGGGTATTTAAGCCCCACTTGCACCATCATGGAACCACAAGTTTAAAAAAAATATTATAACTAACTGTGGACCCTGCAAAAACTCGTACAACCTTTCCCCCGAATCCTCTCAAGTGAAAAATGAGTGGAAATGAATACAAATCCCTCATAATCTGCAGGCTTTGTGCATTCTCTGGTTATGGACTGACTTTTGCAATCAACAGTGTGCACACAAACTGTATGTGGCTACAAAAATGTAACACAACACCTGGTTTGCACTTACATTGGTTACTATGGTGCAGATAAATAAATAAACCCATGTGTGCGGCGACTGATGCATCCATGGCCTGAAAAGACATTTTGCTGTATTAGGATCTTTATGTGTAATACTACTTTTCTCCACTAGATGTTGGTTCTTTTCGACAATAGTAAATGCTACCAAAGATGCGCACCAAGATTTTTTCAAAAAGGTGGATCATGGTCTGCTTCCAACTCAACAATAAAAAAGGTGATCTCGCTGAAATCTCATGACTTAATACTAAACATGTGAATGATACATGTTCAATGCTAAAAATGCCATGTGTTCTACAATTACCAAGGAGGTTATTTTTTTGCCTAGGTTAGTTTCTTGGTTTGTTAGCAGATTAGAACATACTCAAAGAATCTAAGAAAAAAAAAAAAAGCACTTCACTTCCTTAAATATAGCTGTGTGAAACAGGAAACAGGGCTGTACACAACTTTTTGGATAAATAAATGAAAGCAGACTGGATGTAGAGGGCTTGTTGTTTGGTCAGTGCTTCCTGGAGTGGGCAGGGGTTTGAGGAAGAGGCGGAGGTTCGTTAAACTGAGCATTTTGAAGGCTCAGATCGGTCTTGCCAGAGAATAAAGAATTACTCAAACTGGTGTGAATGAAACTCCAGGGGTCTTTTTGATAAGGGAACATCATAACATGGTAGAAAGCTCAAAAAAAGTTGATTTTGCATATAATTTTAAGTAGCTGGTAAATGACTGCTTAAATAACCAAAATCAGCCCCATCATAATTTGTTGTTTATTTTGAGTCACATATACTGTGGTGATAACACTTAGATGCCAATCAATACAAAAATATATTTATATAATACCAGCCCTGTCTACTAGATTTCAGCTGTTCTTTGTCACCTACTAATTATTATATTTCTATAAACTACTGTCTACGTCTAAGGTCCAAAGAAATAAATAGACAGTAAAGCATACTCTAATTGTATATTTGACTATGCAAGTATAGCTAGATTGTATCACATAAACCTATGAACCAATCAGCTTGACATAAAAAATCTAATATGCTGAGAAAATGAAACCAGATTAAAACTTCATCACTGCAACAAACTTTAGGACGATTCAGCATCTAATTCCAGTAAATCAATGACCTGTAACTCATTACAAATACAGCACAGTAATATGTCAAATTAGCCACTTGGATGTAATCAAAACTATTGGCACATACAGTACATGATAATGACCAGCATGCATAATCAACCCCTTTGTACCTTTGACTATCCCCACATGAACCCTAGGTATTAAATGCTTTGAACAAGACACTGGCAGACTCATGCAGAGGGAAAACAATCCTCTGTGGTCATCCCCTTGGGCCGGTGAGCTGAGAAAGAGATGTCAAAATCAGACAATTAATCTCGGCTTACAAGTCAAATACAAGAAACTTGACCTCCCACTGCAGAGGAGACATGACAATAATTGAAGAAAACAGTACAATGGGACGTAGTGCTGTAAAAGCTGGTGTTAAGCATGCGCTCCTGTCCACCAGAGACTCCGTAGATGTCCAAGAGTTGGATATTATCTGCTTCACTGACTGTCTCTCTCCCGCTGCTAAAATGTTGTTTCACAGTCCAATGGTTGATCGAGTTTCCCAGCGCCGATCTGTGGTGAGCTGCAGTAACTGTTGCCAATAGGAGCATTCACATGAGCTCTGATATAGGCCAGGCCCGCAGCCAAAGCCTAATTTTAATTACGGGAAAACATCTCGGCTAGCCAGCTGCTTTATCACTTCTAATTGCCTCAGTTTCAAAATGATGTTGTCTCTGCATTGAGCAACTGCGATTGGAAGGTGCACTGATGGATGCCTGGGCGTTTATCCTTCACATGTCGAGCTTGAAGGCTATCAAAATATTCCATGTCGATTCTAATGACAACTGAGACGGAACTCAGAGATTTTTTCCTATTGTTATAATATAATCTCTGCATAATGCACGTAGCTGGTATGGTGCTAACTAGCCATGTTTCCATGCCTCCATGAGTTTTCATATAATGGCAAGACCTACGCAATATTGCTGTAGATTGCCCGTGCATGTAGATAGCAATCTACATGCACAATAAGCTAATCGCAGATCCTCCTGACCAGGATGCTGGCTCAAGATCTGGAGAAAGGTCCCTGGGCGCTGCACAGTGGTCGCCCACTCTCTGACAGGATGCCCCAGTGACACTAAAAGATTAGTCAATTGCAGAGAAAGAAATTTGCCAAATATTTTCTTATTATTTTACACAAACAAAAACATACAAAAAAGACAGAAATAGCACAGCTGCCAGGTTACCAGGCAGGTGTCCCAGCAGAGGCTGCCAGACTGTGTCAAAAGTAGTGCTGTTTCCTCCCCAATGGCTCTCAGATGTCCCACAGGGAGGATCCTAAACTTCCCTTTACTATCTGGTGATGGTGGGATGACTAAAACTACTGGAGCAGGACGCAAAATAAATTGCAACTTATACAATGTTTTTTTTTAAATTATTATTAATTTTTTATTTACCTAGCAAGAGTGTCAACTCATCAACTAGTGCCAACTTGTGCTAGATTTGCTTTGTATATATTGTACTATACAGAATTGACAGGTCTCAGCTGAAAAACTGCCAAAACCCACGGAACAAAGTATGAAAACACTGCGCAACCATAATTAGTGCCACTGCGCTGAAAGGAGTGCTCCTCCGCCCCTTGCTCCTCTCTCACAGCCAGAGCAGCTCAGACTCAGATATGAGCTGATTTGGCCTGGTTTTAGTGTGAATGGCTTTGGGTTTTAAAGATTTGTCATTCAAAATATGGAGAAATATCATTCACATAATCTGCATGCAAAAATAGCTCTGCCCATCTATTTTACAATTTTTTTCACCTGCAGCCACACTTAAAAAGCCATGGACTTGGTAACCCTTGTGCTGTATGCTACCTTTTGTTCTTTTCGGCCTTAACCTAAATTCTCAAATGTTTCAATTTTACCCTCAAAAAGAATTCTCAATCCGGTCTAATCAGTAAAAATACAGTGCTAGAACCAAAGAGATACATTACACT
Source organism: Bostrychus sinensis (assembly GCA_020698575.1). Lineage (NCBI taxonomy): Eukaryota > Metazoa > Chordata > Actinopteri > Gobiiformes > Eleotridae > Bostrychus > Bostrychus sinensis. The sequence continues at coordinate 9,353,116 of CM036260.1, read as the reverse complement.
GATTTGTGATACTTCATACTTCTATATGATGATAGAAACAGCTGCACTGTTCTACAGTCCCTATTATACCACTCTAGGGGACATTTGCCTTCTGCGTTGAATCACACGATCATTAGGCATATCTCTGAGTGAATATAATGAATTGCTGATACAGAGAAGATGAGACCCCATGAGAGAAGCAAAAGCAGGGAGCAGACAGGAAAATAGATTACAGTGAGTGAGCCTGAAAGAGGGAAAATACCAGAGGGTGAAAGGTGGAAAAACAGCAGAGGATACAGTGTCCTCTGGAAGGTCAACAAAGGAAACGCTGATACTCTTTGCAGATATGGCTCCCTGAAATATCATCCAAATGTACAGACTGGAGAGATGAGAAGAGAAGGAGCTGTGTGTTTCTGCTGCTGCCTCTTAAACATGGCCGATCACTATAAACCTTCCTGAGTGCTGCCATAACAAGAGCAGAGATGATGAGGTGCCAATGAGGTAGAGGCTCGCAAAAAGAGAAGTCAGATTCCAACTGGATCGCTCCTCTTAAAACCCCTCGTTAGGCTAAATCGCCATGGGATCTTTGTCACCATGAATTCAGATTTATTTTTGGGCTAGTACAAATGGTAACTCCTAAAATATCATACTATATCCTTTAAAGTGCTGTATAAAGGTCCTAAGTTCACTTTCTGAAAGTGTCACAATGTGCAACATGAATTATATGACCAGCAGTCTAATGCATGTGGCACATTGATAAGAGATGCAGAGAATGCAGTAAACAATTTAATATTTAGCATTAACGACCGTCAACTTGGCAACCTCAGGGGAATAGAGTGACAAAAAGGGGTTGGAAAAAGCATAAGATTAGCATAAGACTATTCAAAAACTGGCCAATGGCTTTGTAAACAATTCTACAAAAAAATACCTATCTCTGTCCAATATTTTAAGAGAAATGTTGGGTTCTGTTGTTGTCTCTCCAAGGGGACGATGACAAAGTGGTTACAGAGGATTTTCTAAATTACCCTGAGTGAATGGGAGAGTGAATGCTTGTCTGTCTGTCTGTGTATGTCTCTGTGTCAGTCCTGCGACTAACTGGCCACTGTCCAGGGCATACCCCGCCCAAGACCCATAGTTACTGGGATAGGCTCTAGCCACCTGGGACCTAAAACGGGAATAAGCAGAAGATTGAACAATTTAATGAATTATTTTATTTTGCAAAAAAAAATGCATTGTTTCCTGCAGTTTTTTCTGTTGCTTCATGTCATACCTTTAAATGAAAATCCCAATTATTTCCCCAGGTGTGTGAACAAGTTCATATGATTGCAGTCTGATCCTACAGTGTGGTGCAGTGGTTGAAAATATACTTTCCAATACATTATAGGTCTACAAGGAACAACTTACACTGTGTGTGCTATAGGGTGTTAATCTTGTGTACAGTGGTGTCAAGAGAGTCCCTTTATTGACACACTTAGATCCAATACTGCTGCTGCAATTTCTGTTAGTTACTTTCAAGTCATCATATTTGAGAAGATGTGCTTGTATTGTGTCTTTGTTTAACTGGTCTAATTTTTTAGTCTAGTCTAGTAAGTCCAACAAGATTTTAGTAATGGTATTCCCAATTGATAGCTCTGTATTCTACAATTTTACTGACATGATGCCAATGCCTATGTGCTAATTTCTGCTGTTATTTGAAAGTTTAGACTGAAATCCAACTATTTCTTACTGGAAGACAGGAAACAGATGAAGTTCTCAACATCTGGCGGACATTCTGTCAGGAGTCATGGCCTCGCTCTTGTTATTTGTTTGTTTTCATTACCTCTTGTTTCTCTAAGGCCAGCTCCTGTCATGCTGCTCTGCGCTGGTTTGAGCTTCTCTTCTTGCCGTAACCAAACACATGGATTCTGAGGGTAAACATAACCGTCGACAAGTGCGTTTTCAGGTTAAATAAATGACTCTGTGTGTGTCTCAGCATTGTCATGTCTCTGTAATCTGTATGTCATTATTGGGTTACGGTTAAATATGCTGCCAGTGCACTCCTTCAAGCTCTTGAGGCTACAAATGAGGGATAGGTGAACGCAATATATGTTTCAGCATCACATCTGTGCTTCATGACGACAGTACTTATATTGAAGATTTGGGTTAAATCAGCCATTAATTGAGTTTTTCCTTTATGAACCTTGTGGTTTTTGACATGGTCTTGGCTGCGGTCCTGGATACACTTGACGTAAACTGGCTTCTTAAATCTGAGCACAATTGCTTAAGAGCTGATTAATAAACTTCAACCAGTCCAGAACTCCACTGCCAGTATTCTCAGCAGAACCCGCTCCTCTCAACACATCACCACTATCCTCAGACAACTCCACTGGCCACCTGTTCATCTCCATATTGACTGAGAGATTTTTCTTTACACGCAATAAACAATATACTGTATACATCTATTTGAGATAGACTTTATTGTTCCAGGACCTGCTGCTAACTACGTTCCTCCTCAGCCCAGCTCTTGTCCACTCCACCCACCTGTCCTCATCACCACCTCAGCAGCAGAACCATCTGTCTCTCCTTCATCACCACCTAACCAGCAGAACCATCTCACTCTTCTTGACCCCATCACTACCTCAGCAGCAGAACCATCTCACTTTCCTCCACCCCATCACCACCTCGGCAGCTGAGCCATCTCACTTTCCTCTTCCTCATCACCACCCCAGCAGCGGAACATATGTCTCTCCTCCTCCCCATCACCACATCGGCAACAGAATCATCTCACACTCCTCTTCTAAATCAACACGTCATCACTAAAACTATCTCACTCTTCTCCACCCCATCACCACCTCAGCAGCAGAACCATCTCACTCTCCTCTGCCCCATTATCTCCTCAGCAGCAGAACCACTTTACTTTCCTCCCCCATCACCACTTCAGCCGCTGAATCCTATGCTATAACATATCCACGATAAGTTAGCAGCCCAAAATGTAAAAATACAAGCTTTTATGGGAGAAAAATAACCAAAACCATAAATTTCTTCTTCTACTGTGCTGTTTTTATACCATTACATACAGTTTATATTCTATACCTCCTCTGTGATGTCACAAGACAATTTATTCCCCTCTGGCTCAAGTCACTCACAATTTATTTATGCAGTAACTCACACAATTAGTTTAGCACCGAATTTGCTGTTTTAGAGTGAAAAGGACATTTATGAATAGAGTACTATATAAAAAATAATAAGTACACACATACAGACACACCCTTAAATCCATAGACTAATCAACATTTCCAGTGGCTTACAGTAGCGCCCAATAGCCCTGAAATAACTCTGATGACCAATCCCAGCAAGTGCACTCATTAAAGTCATCCTTATGTGTCACTGCTGAAGGAAACTCTGATTCTTCTAATAACTCAGAGTACAGAACGTCATGTCCCAAACACATACATAGGTGAATGTACAGCGTGTACATAGGTAACAGTCAGAAGTACCTAGATACTTATGTATGTGCGTACATTTCCTAGAACATACATTTGCTACTACATTTTCATCAAATCAACTACCATGTCTAAACAAGTTTTTTTTTTTTTTTTTTTACATTTTTTGACTAAAAGTGGGTAGTGGAAAAAGTAATAGTCATAGTGGTACTAGTAATAGTAGTAATAGTAGCGGTATTAGTAATAGCGCTAAAAAAGTAGTAACAATAGTATTAGTAGTGGTAGTAGTAGTTGTAAGATTAGTAGTAGCAGCAGAATTACTAGCAGTTGATACTAGTAGAAATAGTTGCAGTAGTAGTAGTAGAAAGTAATAGTAGCATAGGTAGGAGTGGTGGTAATTGCAGCAGTAATAGTAGTAAAACAGTACTAACAGCAGTAGTAGCGGAGGTGGTAATTGTAGCAATGCCAGTGGTTGTAGCAGTAATTGCCTTTTTAACTTTGGTGGCAAAATGGGTACTAGCAGTAACAGAAGTAATAATTGCAGCAGTGGTAGTAGCAGGAGTTGTAATAAAGGTAGTACTAGTAGTTGTTGTAGCACTAGTAGTCAATACAAGATTAGATTTTACCCAGGTAACAACTGTGTTGAGCAAAATAAAGGTTTACCCAAATGCCCTCTAAAACTTTCAATATGTTATTCTCTACTCAGCGACCTGTGTTTATGACCTTTCCTATAAACACTTGTAAACAGTGTGCTCCTTAACCCCACCTCTCGTATCTTTGTCCATAAAGTACTGCAGTAGTGAGTGAGGGGTGAGTAGGTGGGTGTGGCTCAGAGGACAGAGGCTGGTGGTGAGTGGATCTTGGCCTGGCTCTACTTTTTCCAGAATGAAGAAAACAAGTCTATTTGTGAAGTCACCACAGGAGCAGAGTGTACCTTTTCTGCCGGAGCCTGCGGTGAGTCCCCACGTGGACGCGTAGACCAGTGTGTGTGTGTCTGCGGCCTGGATCCGGTGGCGTTTGTTGTGTCACTGGGAAGTTTGGCCGGCGAGACTTGTCATTACCAAAGCCTGGTTACACACAGACATGACCAGAGATGTGTTAGCGTATACTTGAAGCTGTTAAACATTTAGTTGAGTTGCTTCATGTAATGAGTTATAATAAGCCATTTCACAGCACATTATTCATGAGCATTTCACCTCATTAAAGCAACATTATGCGGTTTTATTCTTGCCATGTTGCCAGGTGTTCTACCAAAATCTGGAACCCAGCATAAAATAATAAAGAAAAGGTGCCCAGATTTCTGAAAATTTATCAACAGAGCGTCTTAGAGAATATCAATCAATGTTTGTAATGGGAAAGTACTTTCAGTAGAATATTTGAAGGGGAATGGATGAAGTACCAGCTAGTCTACCATAATTTGTTTACGCCAATCATAGCAACGACTTATATGACGTAGCTGAACAAAAAAGGCTGTGATAGCAAAGCAGTGCAATAAAACGGTTGTTAGTGGAATTTTTTTTTTCTTTTTTGTATATCAGCATTTTCAGCATCATCATGTTGTTATTATGCTTTTTTGTGAGTCTTTTAAATTAATTTAGGACACATCTATATCACATCTTACATTTTGTTGGTCAGAAAACACAATAATTATTGCAAAAACCTTATTTGAAGAAACTCATCATTTGACTTGGATTAGGTTCTGTCACTTTAAGAGCCCTCCCTCCCTACTGTCCCACAGCTGTCACGCCCTTGTCACGCCCCTTCGGTGCTCCTTAAAAAAACATGTCGGTGCAGAAGCAGTGTTTGAGTGTTGTCTCCTGCAGATCGGGGGTGGGTTTGTTTGGCTACTACGGGGGAGGCGTGAGCTGTAGCAGTGCTTCCTGAGCAGGGCAGGACCGTGAGGGGGGAGGGGCGTGGTCAGGTGGAAAAGGCATTACTCAAACATGCATGAATGAAACAAAATTTGACTCCAGGTATGTTTTTGATGAGGAAACATTTTAACATGGTAGAAAGCTCAGAAAAGTAGATTTTGCATAATATACCCCCTTTAATAAGTAACACTAATTCCAAATTTACACTAGCAGCACTATGAAAGCAGCTTGATTTACACGCATATTTTTAAAAGCGTCAATTTACACCAAGGGCATCAGAGCTGCTGACTACTCACTGTCTAAACACAAAGCTGACCACTGAGCCCCATGCATTCAACTTCTTCATGTTGTCGTTGTAAAATGGCTGTTTGACTTTGCAAATTAAGTTATATTTCTCTCTCTCAATAATTAACTTCTTGATGTGCTTTGTTTACATTACAGCTGTTTTAGAGAGCCTTTATTTTAAAAGTGTAGTTGAAGTTTATTTTGACACTTGGTGCTTGTTGCCTTCAGGCATGGCAGGGCAATTAATTTGTGTGTTGCCTGAATTGTCAAACTGGTTCAACAAAAAGCAGTTCATACACAGCTAACGCAACACTGTCATTTCCGTGCTGCTGCTGCTGCTTTTGGTGCAAATTGGAGGCAAAGGACTTGTTGCTGTCAGCAAAGCAAAATCCCGCCTACTTGTGGCATGCCATTGGTTCCAACCTTCAATGGTGCAGACACAAACAAAACAGCATGAGCCTGACAAGTTGGATTTTTGCAAATCTGGAAACTCACAAATCTTGTGAGAATCCAGCTTGCTGTGTGAGGTCACTTGAATGCCTATTTTTTCCCACTTCCGTTTAACTAAGGCCAGCAGAGACTCTTCTGGTGTTTGTATCAGAAAGAAAGTGGAAAGAACCCTGGACAACGCCTGCAAAGGTTATGACAGGCAGCGAGTCAAAAACAGCTTCACAAAACTGGACAACTAGGCTACTGAAAAATACTAAAATTCCAAAATTTAAGTTCAGAGTTTGCCTCAAATTTACAGAGCTGACTTTAGCCTTAGCCCAATGAGAACCAGCAACTGTCTATGCATTGGCAATATTTATCCATGTTTCACTTCGCTGCCCTTTTTTCTATATTTTATTATTAAATCATTAATAATAAATTTATGATTTAAATGTTCAAACAGTATCCATCAAGTCAAAGAAAAAAGTCAGGTATTAAGCTTAAAGGCTTTGATAGGAATCCACTTTTGTCCAAGCACCACAGTAGCGTTTTCCCTTCTCTCAAACTTCTTACATCATTAGTGTGGGAATCTATGTTTTTAGGGCAGGAATAATTAAGTCTAGAAGGAGCTTAAGGCTGTAATTTACTAAACCATGAGATTGCAGGGCTATCGCTGTAGCAGAACAAATCAAATGTCACAGTCGCCCAGTCTCCGTCTGCCACTCTTCTCAATCAGGGGTGTAGTTAGTGCAGTAGGTATTAGCCCGTAGCCACATCCCAGAGCCATAACTTTGAGGTCACTGCTGCCGTTTTAAAAGGGCTGTCAGTATATGAGCTCATGTAACGGCCCCAACGGTCTGACCAGAACTAAACCAGGGTTAGCAGTGTGATACAGTTTCCACCACAACTCACTGTGTACTTGGGTCAAATGTGAAAGTGAAGGAAAGCCCTAGTGACAGCAGGGATATGGGGTATTTCCCTGCTCACAGCGGCTAATGCCACTCCACTCTAGGTGTGTTAAAGTGGGTTATTTTAAATCAAAATCCATATTTCTTTTTTCTAATTGGTTTGACAGACTGCAAGCAAGGACATACAGTATCCATATAGAGCTATAGGAGAAGGCAAAAGTTCAAATAGCTACAGGAACAAAACAAAAACAATTTATGAGCAGTATTTTTTGGCAAGTTTAAGTTTTCTAATTCAGTCATTTTCAACAAGTATTCTAATGGGTAGTTGGGTGCATGGTGGCAGAGTGGTTAGCGCTCCTGGCCTTCAGCATGGAAAATGTGGGACCATTAGATAGTTGTACTCCTGCTACCTCACACTGTCAAAGACATGCATGTAGTATAGGTAAACTGGTCAATCTGGTCAATAAATTGAGTTCTAAATTGAGTCTGTGTATGTCAGCCTCAGACCCATTATTTCTGAGATAGACTCCAGCCACCGGTGACTATGAATAAATGAAAGAATCTATCCAGTCAACGTGTGTGAGGCAGTGTACATCCTTGCTTATTTTATTGCAAGGGTTAACACTTCCCTCTCACATTCACTATGTGCAATTTTGGTTGACCAGTTCACATAAAATGTGGATAACTTAGGACTGTGGAGAGAAGAGTAGTTCAAGACAGACATGCACAATTCGTGACCTTCTTGCTTTTAAAGTGGAACTCAGTAACTTTTCTAATTTCTTTGCTGTTTTTTTTACCTTATTTTATTCTATGGAGCTCCCCCAACACTTTGTAATTGAGCAGTATCATAAATACTCACAAGTCCACTTGTCTCTTGAGTGACCCCTCGCTCGGCTTCCCTTTGTTTTCCCCTCCTTGTATCTGTACAAAGTTTTTCCTGCCATTTGGCCGCTCTGCCATGATGAAATTGTCTTTGGTGACACCGGGTCGGCAGCGCTCATACTTGCAAGAGTCATTTTCAGCCCAGAGGTGGCACAACTCATTTAACTTAACTAACTTAAGTAACTCCGACTTACTGAGTTGTGCTTTAAGCAGTTAGCTTTATAATTATGCATTACTTGATTGTGCTAAAATTTAAAAAGACAATTAGCTGTATAGTTTTAGCTCAGCCTATGTGCGTTGTTTTTTATTTAAATATCTGTTTCTTAATACAACCATTTCCAGGAGCTAGAGGCTTTAGAAGCTATTGTGCTATTGGCACATCCCAGCGTCTGATGCTGGACGAGCCCCCAAAAGTGTTAAATGAAAGACTTATGGCTAGAGGTTAAAAATGTAAAAGAGTTCTCATCAAAACAAATCAGTTTAAGGCATGACAGAAAAAAGTCACAACATAACACAAAGTTGTTTTCCAACTTTCCTTGTGCTTATACCATTAGCTGACCAAAATTAACCTGACCAGCTTTCACATTTCAATTACAAAATAATGTACTATGTTGTAATGGATCCTGACTGCGTACTGATCACACAGATAAATCAATACAATCTGAGCTAATCAGTGATACATATGCTAGTAACATGACAACACCTTGGCTGGTTTGAACTTCATCTGGAAACACATACGTAACTGGCTGTGAGCTTCATGATATAACCTGCGAGGGCCCCTGAGGATTACTCATCAACCTACTTTGATGGTTGATGACTTTTGGATTCAAATGATGTTGATTATGCTGTGTGAAAGCAGAACAGTGCAGGAACACTCCCTTTCATCCGTGATTTAGGTCCAGTGGGAAGAGATTTGCTGCAGCACAGTGCTCTATCAGGTTGCTGAACTCTGGGACTGGAGGACTTGTATCAGAAGAGATGGCTCGTGACAGGCCAGGGTGACTAAACAGCACTCGAGTGGGCTGGGACATGAGAACAAGCTGTGGGAACAATTGTTGCAATTAGTGAGCTCAGCCATTATACATATATTGTTTCCAGTGTTGTACAGTGTTAACACTAGTGTAGGAGTAACGACATTACCACTCATCAGTTTACATTTAGGGCCGTATAAGGTATAAGTCATCCACTTTAGGAAGAGTCTATGGATTTATGTATTTAATTCATGTTTAAGTCTCCCTTTCTGTGATTTAAATAATAGGAAGTTTATGAAAAGTTAAATAAGAGATGTTGCACATCTGCATTATAAAATGCATTACATTGAAACAAGGAAGTAAGCAGTTAAGATAATAAACAAACATGTAATTGGACAAATGTATCCCTTAAGACAACATTTAAGCTTTTTTTTATCATTTAATTTGTTGGCTCCAGTTAGGGAAGCTCACACTGGCAATTAGTGACTGTTGAGAAAGTACGATATTTTAGCGCAAATGAAAAACCAACAGAAAAAAGAAGCAAAGGGAAATGCTGATAAATATAAATATTGCTGTTTAACGAGGCACAGATAATTGCTGTTTTTTTATAGTCTAAAGCTAAACTGGGCACTAGAACTTAAAAGTATGTCCCAAACCTCAGTTTGATAGAGTGGGTTAGTACTGTATTTTTATAGGTTGGCTGAGTGGTGGCTAGACCAGTAGATTTCAGTGTAACACCAGCTGTAATTTTTTTTTTTTTTGTATGAGTTAAAAGGTTACAGGAAGAAATGGTGGATGCTAAAAATAGAATTTTCTGGAGATTACCTAAAGACTGTTTTCACATTTCACATATACAAAATAAAACCTGACTAGTGTAAATGAACACTCTAAGCATTTGAATACTCTCTCATTTCAGCTCCTTTTGGCAGTTTTACATTATATTATCCCACAGCCTTACTACTTCATACACAAAAAAAAAAAAAAAAAAAAAAAAAAAATTGTGAAAAGTAAAAGGTAGACAGAAAATTGAATTTGCTTTTGCCAGCTCAATTCTGTTCCCATTCCCAATGGCCTCTAAAGACAGTAGCAAGCACTCTGACTCACCTTTAACGAAGACACACACTCATGCCAATACATGGCAGTCGTTCCATCATAAATCAGTGAAAGGTCAACAATTGTAAGAGACAATTTTGTACCTGTTTTGTTCAGGAAAAACTTGAATGGTCTATTTCTGGTTATTTCCACGTCGCGACTCTGTGAAAAACAGATCAAGATCAGTTACCTTAGGGCTGAGAGGGCTCTAAAGCTGTCAGAGAGCAGTGGATAATTGGAGGAAAACTTTGTGATGTGTGATTTGACTAGGATGAGAAATGGTCCTGGTACCGGCAGTTTCGCCCACCTTGATCCCAGAGACTTAAACACTTGGACTGGCAGAGACAGGTCAGGACGTCCAGTGACTCAGTGCCATTGTTTAAAGGGTGGGAATAGGAAATAAGGAGAACGAGTGGAAAAGTAAAGCAAAGTTTCCTTTTTAGGACAACATTATTTTTATCCTATCTATCATCCCATATTCCTTCATGCAGCTGTGAAGTGGTTAATCACAGTGTAGTGATGAATATGAAGGAGTTACACGGAGCGCTGGTGCCAAATGGGGGTAGGCTGACAGTGTGAGTGTCCTGGGCCGACAGCGAGACAGATAGTCATCCCGCCTGCCAATCTCACCTTCTCCTTGGAGAGGCTAGGGTTTCTGGGAAAATCCCACTCCACTTGCTGCTCCGTCAGTTCTTTACAGCTGGCACGGGCAAGTGGACGCTTGACAGACAGAGGGAAAATCAGATCCAGTGGCTGTTAGGAGTCAGAGAGTGGGAAGGATGTGGGCAGAAGGGGGATGAGGCGTTACAGACAGTGCATGATACACCTCGTCTAATTATTTTTGTGTCTTCTGTTTGAATACATTTGAAATTGTTTTAACATCAGTCATAATAAAAGTAATAAATGAGGCTTAGATAATTTGTGGGTCATCAAACTTCTAAAGGTCACAACACAGCAGCAACACTTAAATCACAACACTCCCAGGCCAGGTCAAATGGGTCAAACACAAAGAAGACCTTTAAAGATGACAACACAGTAAAAGCACCAGGAAATAATGCAATGGCGTGTTTCCATGGGAGTGCTACAGTACAGGTTAGGTAAGTGAGGTGTGTATTTCATTATCAAAATGGGCACAAAATACCACAAGCCTTACACATACAAGGAAACCATCAACTACCAACTACTTTGGTAAGCACAGGTGGTACAGCGGGGTGGAGTCTGTTGGTTGGATGATTAAGAATCCACAGAAGAAAATGTTTAAAAAAAAGTGGTGCAACTCTCTCTATAATAAATTAAGCTGCAAATAAACTGGAAAAGTATCTTCTTCCACTACTGTTTTCTGCAGCAGTTTATAGCTAAACACATATACACCACTTCTCACAAGGATTTACAGCATTATATCCTAGTTAATAGCAGTGCTTACATGTTTTAAAACTTGCTTAAAAATTATTTATAATCTGAGTAACACAACATGTATGCTCTATACATTTAGAGAAATTGACAATACAAATCTTTGAACAGCTTCTGTGTATTTTTTTGTATTTTCTGTTTTGCACACAGCACTGCTAACGTTAACCTAATTAATTATTAAATTATATTAGGTTTTAATGTACCTTTTTCAGAAAAGTGAATGCGCAAAAGACTTAAGTATAAGATATTTGTTACTGATATAAACATATTGAGAATACATTTGAATTAGTGGCCATTTTGTTACAAAGCTCAAAAATAACACGTCTTTAGTAATCACACCTGGTTACAAGTGAAAAAAATAAAATAAAATTGGACTATGAGCTGAACTGTCTAATTTTTTAAAACCACAACATTTCTGTCAAACAAAAAGCTAACTCAACAAACAGGAAACCTTATGTCTCTTATGAAAATATCTTGGGAAATTCCATGTTTTTGTCCATGCACCACCCCAACATATATCCTAAAAACTCATTCATAAAGGATTACTTTTTTCAGCTGACTCTATTATTCATTCACTCTGCAGTCACACACTGGTGGTGGTCAGCTACCTCTGAGGCACACTGATGGAGATGTGGCAGCCATACTATGCCAATGGCCACACTGACCGTCACTGAACAAACAATCACTAACACATTCACACAGTAGTGCCACAGACACTGGAGGCAAGGTGAGGGAAGTGTCTTGCCCAAGGACACAACAGCAAAATGAACCAGCACTGCTAGCTCATCTGCAAGTCTGTGCATAAAGTTGAAATTAAAATTCTCACAGACAAATTTCAGAGCTGTGGTTAAAAAGTGCCATTTCCCCCCAGACCTTTTTATACTGATTTCCCCCATTTCCGTACAAATTAGGTGCCATTATTGGGCAGCCAAACCTGGGCATTTACCCCAGAGGGGAGTTTTGGTCTTGGATAGCCTGTCTAAACAAATGCAACAATGGCTTTTTATTGTGGCGCTGGCTGAAAGTCACCCACACACCCCTGGCAGGCGCGGGGCCCTCAGTGGAACGGCCCGTCACTGAGTATAAAGTTGATTTGGCCCATTATGAAGTCGAACAGAACTCTCAGACATGGCTTCTCTTTCTCTCCCTTCCTCTCCCATTCCCAGCTTTGTCAAATGCAGAGACAAAGGACATGTAGGCGGACAGCGGCAGTACTTTTTCTTGAGTTTTTTCCAAGTGTATTTTTGTTAACACCACTTTATTGTTGGGTTTTCTTGGAGGTTCCTGCCTTCTGTAACTGTCAACAATGAATTCTAATGGCTACCCAGCGACGGAGGCCCATAGACTGGCACCATTTGTCCGTCACTCGGTGCAATGGTGGTTGAAAGCTCGGCGTGGTCGCCACTGGAAAGCCTGCGGTTGTTAGTGGTTAACCCAGGCCTCCCCGTGCGGCTCCCTGCTCACTCTCCATGCCAGTTTCCCAGAGAATTGCATCAAGTTTCCGGTGGCAATGACGCTGGAGTAATCATTCAAAAATATAGAACGGCTCATGCTGCGTATTTTACGGTGAGAAAAGACTATATTTTCCAATGTGTTATGAAATGATCTAAAGTTAGCTATGTTCCTGTTCTTCTATTTCTAGTGTTAGTATGTTCTGTGTGCATCAAAGGACTTACCAGAAACTTGTGGTATAAGAACCTGTTATTTGTAGAATGTATGGAAGACCAGAAAGCTACAAAGTAATTACAAATGTGTACAACTGAAGGCATTAGTTTTGTTTATGAGAGGCATAAAAGTGATGTTTTTCAGCACTTTTGCCTATTCTTTGACACCAGATAAAGGCTCATTTTTACTCCACATTACATAGGCATTCGTGTACAGACGTAGCAGTCTATCTACACAAATCTATTTATGTATGAAATGGGAGTATCAGTGAAACTTTAGTGAGCTTTACTCTGTTTAGTTTCAGTTCAGATGACATCAACCATCATTGCACTTGTTTGTGGTGGTAGGGAAAACTGGAGCAGACATGGGGAGAACATGCAAATGCCACACAGACAGGCCCCACCTAGTCAGAGAACTGAACCCAGGACCTTCTTCCTGTGAGGCAGGAGTGCTAACCACTATGCCACTGTGACACCTGCCTTTCAAATCTTCTTCTTTGTAGATTCTACAATAGAATTCTAACCTGCCCTCCAGCTCAGTTTTAAACTATAAGCCTTAAGATCTATATGACATCACATGAACACAAGAAAACAACCAATACAGGGAGTGACTATTCCTGCACATTAACTGTGGCTCAATTGTGTGCTAGATTTTTGCTGTGTTAAAGACGTCATATTAAGTAAAAACACACAAACACTGTATATTTTGGGTTATGACATGCACTCCACTAGGTGTGTAACCGAAGTGCTCCTGAAGAGCTTCAAATATGACCAATGGTCATAATGTTCTGGCTCCCTGGTATCAATGTTTTTCTGCTGACTCTGACTCTACAGTGTCCCTGCCAGGTGTTGGCATTACAAATCTCTCTGACTTCCTCCTCTGTGTTCTTGGGCAGGAGCACACAGCAGTTACACAATACCCAGCTCTAGATAAACAGCTAAGCACTTCCTCTGCTCTATCAGTCCTTGGCCATATCTGCATGTCTTTATCATGTTTCCAGCCTCCTCTTCCTGAATGAGCTTTATTTCGGATGTTTTTACTTTCCTTTTGTTTTTGCCCACACGTTCCTCTGACAGACAATTTACCGTGCTAAGAGAAATTTACAATGCTGTAGTAGTTACATTTAAAGCTCCACCAAGGCTTCCTGATGGGATTCACATGTTCTTCTAAAGATAACTTTTCAAGACAGGCTCTATCTTGCAATGATAATGTGCCCAAACCTGGGCTGGGGATCTTTTTCTTCTTCAGGGGTAGGCCTAAATCCTTTACCAACTGAGCCACAAAGTCTTTGGTCCTTCACTAAAACTAATACTTTTCCTTTACTGATGCTATGGCTGGTGTTAATATCTTTGGTTCAGTCTCACGATACAAGAGCAGTTCCTGGACACATAATGTGCTGACTCCACACAAAATTACTGGTAGACTGCTGATAAACAGGAATACAAAGAGGAAGGTGTCTGAAAACAAACTTATTCCAACTTTATGGGCAAGTACTGTCTGCATATTACAATTGAAGTCAAATGAAAGCTGCCATTGGCTTGTTTCTTGATATTTTGGTGGTAAAAGTATTAAGTGTACTTGCTCATTCTTGAGATGTTGTGGTTTCTATGGCAACAGAAATAGGCCTACTTCCCCTGCTTAAACAGTTAAGAGACACCACAGATGTCTTCTAAATAATCCAGTGTCTACTTTTCTCTAACATTGGGACATTTTTCAGGTTCAGCCTTAGCCGTGGAGCAGAGGTGGACCGTCTCCGGCACGGCTCCAAACCACAGTGCCATCAGAGGAGAAAACCACACATGCAGCTGTTCAGAAAGATACGTTCCTCTCACTTTCTCATGTTTTAAAGACGGTCTCATTTAATGAAAGTAAAGCTGCTCAGGTCCAAACCAGAAAAAGTCATGGCCCTCGAGAGCGCTCCATAACTAACCATAACACTGGCACTGGTGCGATGTGGAAAACAAGTGAATCAAATGTGACCGCTGAGTGTACCAGCAGGAATGTCACATGACTTACACAGATCAGCTGGAGCTAAGGAAGAGCAACAACAGAAGAGAAAGCATATACAGTCTGTGTTTTAAGAGGTAGAGATAGGAAAATGTCATCTAGACTAATGCATTGTTAGGGACTATAGCCTATCTATGGGGAACAACCTTTTAGGGCTGCAGGGATGTTTTTTCAATGCAATACTGTTCACTGGTTGCAGGACAAAGGATAGTCATAGTTATACTTTATTATATACAAATCAGAGTGTTCCTTTGGTAGAAGGTAAGCAAACAGAATCTATACGTCTATATTATATCTCAAAACAAGACCTAAGGAATTTGTATCTCCTTTAGATAATTAAAAGTGTAAAAAAAAAGTGTAAATGCCGGCAATTAATACATTAGTACAAAGAAATAATGTTTCTAAACTAAATATTTGACCTTTACTGGCAGGTTATGAGTCATGTGATCTCCAAAAGCAGTGGACCAATCGGAGCAGCAGACCAGAGAAATAAGCCTCTTACAAAGTCTAATGGACATATTTCCTGGGTTATCTAATGTTAGCAGTGCCAAGTGAATTTGATATCTACAAGGAACTACAAAAGGCCATTGTTTTACTGCACTATTTTTTACTTTCTTTTACTTTATTTAACTTGTAGATAATATTGTCTTTAAGGCTTTGTCTAAACTGTTTTATTCTACAAACACAACCTTTCAAATGCATCTGGCAATTAAAAGATAGAGGCATAAAAGATGAATTATGAATGAAATTATGAATATCAACCTCTGCCAAAGGGATTGCACAATTTTGAAATAATAAAGATAAACTTGGAATCTTGTAGTTCAGAGGTAAATGCTCTACCTATTCAGACACTTTATCTACTGGCTCCTTTGGCTGGAGTTGCTATCTTTATCTATCTTGTGCTAACAAACAAAACCAACAATAATAAATAAAGACTGAATTTGCAAAATTCCCTGTGCAACAACTTCTCTACTTTGCCAGCTTTTGTGGTTTTCTGTCACTATGTCAGTGTAAAGAGCATGGTGCATGTTTACATGATGCATTTAAAGTCCTCACTGTTATCTCAGAAGGCTGATAAATGACAAGTGACAGTGTGTGTGGTGGGGTTGCCTCAGTGGAGCTGAACCACATTCCCTCCGCTCGGCCGCAGCGGGATCACGTTCTCTCAGATAACATCACGGTGCTTCACACAGCCCGCTGGTTCCTCCTGCAAACAGAGGATCAGGTTCACACCGGGACGTCCTGCACCGGTCTGCTGGGACAGGTCTGTGTGGGCAGAGCGGCGCCTCCACTGCACATACCTGAGTGGATACATGCTCACACACACGCATGACAACAACAGCACGAGGGAAGCCAAGCCACACAGGTAAAGTAATGAAAACTGGGGTTGCATCATCACCATCCAAATAACTTTAACTTTACTACCAATAGCTTTAAAAAGGTAATAACTACAGCACTGTCAAAAAAGTCTAGTGAGGTGTCAAAAAATATGGTGCTTTAATAGGAACTTTTTCAAATTCTCAGAAAAGATCAGTAATAGACCCTTTTTCCCAAGAAATGGAAGTAGTTAAACCCTTGTCTAAGGCAAAATGGGGCAAGCGTTTTAAACAAGCTCACTAAATTTTACGTTTGCAGATGTAGTGACAGTTACAGAGGCAAAGACACCCACAAATAAACCAAGACAGAGGCTACAAGTTCTTTCATGACAAATTTATTCACGATCATCGAGAAAATAAAGAAGAAAGCTTAAATGCAATCAGCATGTACCAATGACAGCAGATGACAATGTAGTATTAAATTCCGTGAGACTAAAAATGTCTAAAATGAATTATACCACAGGACAGATCTATAGTTTATACATTTACAGCCAGTTTTGACTCAGAGTGTGATCGATGGTGATGTTTTGTTAATGAACACATGCTCATTTGTGTAAATAGAGATAACTTATTTGAAGTAATATTCAATAATAAACTGTATTTTTGGGTCTGCATCTGTGTAGTATGAAATGGAGTTGAGGGGCCGGTAATTGTCAGAGCAAAATTTTTTACATTTTTGGAGTGGGCTATTTTACGCCACTTACAATCACTACTGGAAGACACAACTTCCTAGACTGGTGAGCCAGACTTTCCTAGTTGCTTTTCGCAAGCAAGACAGTTTGGTTCTCCTCTCAGAGCGCAGCATTTCTGCGGTTCAATTTGTAAAGGGCCAATCACAGCTGTTTATCTGCAGTGCGTCTTATGAAAGCGGAAGAGCTAACCAAGGTAGCGCTAGCTGCTGAGCTAATTTAATAACTTCTCTGACCTGATTAACGGCGTTTAGTGCTTTTCTTCATCACCTGTTGGCTCTGCTGAAGTCCTCGTTGTTGTCCAGTCAACAACTCACAGTCCACAACTCTCTGTACAGCTTGCTTCTGCAGCTGTCCCCATTCAGAAATAAATACAGAGTTGAATATAATACAGTGTATTCTGGTGTTTTATGAAAAAACAAACAAACAAAACAAACAAATAAACAAATTTAAAAAAAAACAAAAAAAACAGCAAGAATCCATGTTTGTTTGGGTCACAGGTGCACAGCTTATGTCCCACAATATATTTCTCTGATTGGTTACTCTGCCTGTCAGTGTTCCACCTCAGAAACAAAACCAGACTAACTTCTTTGTACAGAATAGGAAAAGAATTTGTCTGGCAGGCCAGGGTTCCAGTTGAAAACGCGGAAGTGTTGCATAAGGTTTATGGGCTAAGGACAAAATGATTTTGATCTGGATCCTGAACACTATTTACTTACTACTATTTTGAGTTATGGACTGAAAATCCTAACTTCACTCAGTAAAAGAACAAATTATTACTTTTTGTATGAGATGCAATGGTTTTGTGGTGCAATAGAAACAGCATTTACCCTTTTGATTTTGAGTCCAAGTAAAAAATACTCTAATAGCAAAGGCTTGACACAAAGAGAGGGACACAAAATAAAAAAATACCAGTATCCTGGACGAGCCCCCATATTCATTATTAGGCACTGTACTGGCCAATTTTACTATCAGACATTCTACAGAAAAAGTAGCTGTTCCCTGAACTTCCAGTAAGTACTGATACTTCAAAATGGAAGTATGTTCTTTACACTCAATAGGTTTTATGTTACTGACACCATTTACATTTATATACTTGACCTCCAAGTTATTTTGCATGACCCTGGTCTCAGGTACAATTTGTCTACAAAATAATTTTTAGACAAACAAGTTTTAGGTAAACTTTTAAAACTCTTACTCCACTGTTTTCCATTGTGACCAGGGCAACCAAACACAACCAAAAGCACAACACATAAAAAACCTGATGATATTAAAGGATTTGGAGTTGACACTGTTTTTCTCACCTTGCGTATAAAAGAAACTGCTTGCATCATTTCACATGTAGTGACACTATGGGGACTGAGAAATTATAAAAACACAAATGAACATTCACACCTCTGTACACAACACACTTGCGTCACCGGTCATTACCAAAACGCAGTAGCAGCAGCTTTTGGACCAAAAACACTGTGCTGCGTTCATGCCCCATACCATGCAGGTGAAAATTTGCCAGTAAAAGATATGAGCTCTTGTTTATTTTAACAGGGCACACACTCAGGGTCCCACCCCCTTCGCAGTGAGGGTGGGATTATACTGGCTTGTTAATTTGAGTGGCAGGTACGTTAAAACTGTGCCTCTTCAATGAGACCTCGTCCATACTTCATAAAGCGGGTGATGCCAGTCGGTCAGTGGAGCCAGAGGGTTATGGGCAGCAGATATTACAGCAGTTACGATGGTGCCAGTCACTTGGCTATAGGCTCCATGTTTATTAGACATGCAATGGGTCACGCACTCCTTACTACGATCCATCAGACAGGTTAAAGAGGAGAAAACTGTAGGCAACTCATGACCCCAACATGACCCTTAAGTCATTACTTTTACTACAGGAAACAAATATGAGCCCCATTCCTTATCAAAATAATTTCAACCCAAAGTACACTGTTCTCAGCTGACATACTGTAGAAGGAGCCCTACAATATCCGTAGCTAATGCACATTATTTAATATAAGCACACCTAATGATCCTTTATCATGCTTTTTTCATTGTTTGTATTTCACCTTTATAACTTAAAATAATGTATATGTATGGAAAATCTCTTCTTTTAGAGAGTATGTACTTTGACTTTGCAGACAGCGCCTGGATTAGGTGCCTTATGCCCCCTGCTGGCAACAGTGGGGAATTGACGGAGCATAAAATGGCTATTTAGCACGGCTATGAGTAACATGATGCTAACTGATAGATAAATGAGCTTACTGCTATATGCCAGTGGTTATTTCCAGATCTTCAGAAGGGGACAGGCTCAGCATAAAAAATTACACAAAACAAGTGTGCATGAAACAAAATACTACTACTATATAAATTTTTTTTTTCTTTTTTAGGTGGAAACATTGTTATAACATGGTTAAAACCTCAAAAAGTTGATTTAACAGAATAGGGGGACTTTTAAGCATTATATCACACAAAAAAGGTAAAATATGCATTCATCTTGCCTCAACATAAGATGCTCTTTACTTTTGAAATAAACTATGCCTACTCCACTCAGCCCCTGCAGGACATGTTGTTGATCAACTCCAATATATACGGCAAAAAACTAATTTTTTCCCTTTCAAGTGCAGCACCAGCATGATACAACAGATTACTTTGTTGCCTGTAAATGTGTAACTGCTGAGACGCCAACTATGCAAACTGAAGTACATTTACAGTACAAAAAACAGTACTTCTTTAGTATGTCTTTTAAAATGTCTCCTGCAGGACATTTCCCATGCTGTTCTTTGGACAAATGTGCATGTTTTTTTTTTACTCTATGTGCAGACAGTGTCCAGTCCTGGATGTGGACAAAGGAAAGACCTTCTTCATTCTGAGCCTGGGGACACATTGTGCAGAGGAGATATGGACGATTACACACTATGAACGCTTGTGATTGAGACTGGGAACACTCTTTTCTCTGGCCAGTGCTTCTGCAATGACAAACAGTAGTCAGTGCTTGAGACGTCACAGGACAAAGTAACATGAAACACAATTCAGGAATAAAAAGATATGCAGATGTACTCACTGAGGGATACTATGGAATACTTTACATGTTAGGGTTAAAGCTACATTCTATAAGAAGGCAGTTCTGGAATAGCCAAGCTAGTGGTTGGTGATTTATGTTCAGTAATTGGTTTTTTTTTTTTTTTTTTTGGATACATACTTTGTCATTTTGTCTGGGTTATAAAATGTGACATCATGCCCATATGTTTTCTTTGTGTCTCCACTTCAGTAGTGTCCTGCTGGGCTGAACACACTACGCATAACTGCACAACACACAGACAAACAAACCTAAATTTCAAAGTGCAAAGCCAAAACAAAATCTGGGCCTTTTTATTTTGATGTTGCATATGTATCTGTACCAACACACACTCATATAATGCATCAAAGGGCACCCATCAGTGGTATACAGAGACTTGAAACATATGACTTTTTCTTGTCTTTAATGGACTATAAATAAACAACAAAACGGTCATGAAGGAAAGTGTTGTACAACTGAGCAGAATGCATGAGAAACCTAACTAAATAGTCTGACTTCCTGTTTGTTTGAATTGCAACATAAGCTTACACACAGATGTTGTCTGATTTAAAGTATTTCTCGATTAGTATGTGCCAAGTTAGCAATATCACAAAGTCTTCAAATGACTTAACAAGGGCAACAAAAAGGTCCACCAACACCTGAACTGAGCTCTGGTTCATTTACATCATCTGACCACAGTTCATGCAATAACAACCATTTCTGTATATAGAGAGTCACATGTAAACAAAAGCCACATTTGCCTGTTCGACCACAATCTCTGCTTAATTTGGATATTATTTCTGTGACATTTGTGCTTCTACCATGGGTAAGTATAAGTACTTTTTCTCATGTTGAATTGTATCCAACCTCATTTGTGGAAAAAACAGAAGACATGGATCATATAATTTAATGTTTCTAAATGACTTCCTTGTAAAAATTATTGGGAAAGAACGTTTATCTTTTCTCCAAGCTGTGTGCGCAAAAAGTGCATAGGTAAATGTGTAACTGTGTATGTGTACACGGGCCCTTAAACAGTGATCTACAAATTTTACTCTTTTTTTTTCATCAAGAGCTTTAATAATGCCATTAAAAACAGCTTTAGCATTGCAACTTAGCCTTTTGCATTCCAGAAACTAGGTATTTCTTTAGAGCAGCTATTCCCAAAGTCAAGAGTGTCACAGCCCCCTTAAATTTCCGAAAATCCCACGTAGACCCCCAACTATAGAACTTCCCTGTATTCAAAAGACAATGTCATGTTTTTCCCTACATATTTCTATAAAAACATTACAAAAGACACTGGGCCCCATACCCCACTTTGGGAACCACTGCTTTAGAGATTAGCTAGCAGAATAATTATCAATGCATTATAAAACATTTCAGAATCTGGATACCACTTAGATCATGAAAGTTCTGTTACTTCACCAATTTAAGAAATAATACTTTATCATGAACATATAATTTCAAAAAACTTCAGACACAGATGCTATCGATTAAAACATATACAAAGGTGCACATATTAAAATGCATTTTCCACTACCTGATTCCATTCTGGACATCCATTGATTGCAAACAAGCTGTTACATTAGCTGTTTTGCGTGAGCTGCTGCTTATTTTCCCTGAGTTAATGTAAATACTGCTGCATTGTTCCTACGTACACAACAATTATACGCTGTTGTGCTGTCTTATCTCAGCTTACACCAGAGGAGCAGTGCTGGTCTGAAATATGACAGAATTTGCATGTTCCACACAGTACAGGAGCCATTATCTGGGCTGCAGAGCTCTGTTTGATCAGGTGTTTGTGTCTTGAGTTTAGATGCGTGCTTCCTGTGTGTGTCTCTGAGGAGGCGCTCTCCTCTGGACTTGGTCTGCAGCCAGCTGGCACACAGTGAAACAGAGCTGGTCCCGGGGCACTAACTGGTCCCACATGATCCACAGAAAGCCCACCTGTGTGGAGGGTTCAGATTAAATGTATAGGGCTCACTGGAGGCACTCTTAGACATTTATAAAATCAAAAAAAATGTTGTTGGTCAGATACTACGCTGCTGTTAAACCACAGCAATAATATATAGTAGTGTACTAGTACTTTTTTGTTTATCTGCCCAAAGACATTGTGAAGCTAAACTGATTATTGTAAACTCTTTTTTTCTTTGTTGATTTTTTACGTCAGGTGTCCTTCCTGTCACCTCCAGTCAGAAGGCAACCACCTTAACCCTCTTGTCCCACTGTCATTCCCAAATTGCCCAATCAATGGTTGTCTGATGTCTCTAAAGTTTAGCCTGCTCTAAACTGTATCCTACTTCGCCCCAAAGATAGGCTTTATCTTCCTAATACTCAAGTGGTCAAAGATGGATAAATGAATGTAGGTCATTTATATTGTATCATTTTCACCCACTGACTCAAAGGTTGGTGGTTTGATCCTTCCTGCCGGCATTGCACTGTCATTGTGTCCTTGGGCAAGACACTTTACCCACCCTGCCTGTATGAATGAATGTGTGGTCAGAGGCACAAAAATGCAGCCACGCTTCAGTCACTGAGTGTGACTAAGGAGTTAATGAATTATGCACTAAATAAGACTATGCGCTATATAAGACTAAGGCATTATTATCCTTTTTATGATGATTTTTCATTCATTCATCTTCTTCCACTTATTCCCGTTAGGGGTCACAGGTGACTGGAGCCTATCCCAGTAACTTTGGGCCAGCTTGTAGCAGGGCTGACACAGCAACACACAGACAGACAACCATTCACTCTCACATTCATTCACTAGGGGTAGAGTCACTAATTCACCTAACACATGCATGTCTTTGGACGCTGGGAGGAAGCCTGAGTACCCGGCGAGAACCCACAGTAACACAGGGAGGACATGTTTGTTGGCCTTATTTAATGTCCTGCAGTGGATCTAGGTTTCATTACTGTTTGTTTGCCTGCTGTGTCCCTAAGCAAAGCACAAACAATCTGAGCAGTGATGGAGCAGAAGTTCATTCATGTTTCTCTTTTGCACATACATTTTTGTATGCTGTAATGCAGAGGGAAATGGTGGCAGAGTAGTTAACGCTCCTGCCCCTTAGCCAGGAGATTCTGTGTTCAACTCCCAGGC
Source organism: Bostrychus sinensis (assembly GCA_020698575.1). Taxonomy (NCBI): domain Eukaryota; kingdom Metazoa; phylum Chordata; class Actinopteri; order Gobiiformes; family Eleotridae; genus Bostrychus; species Bostrychus sinensis. Next base: position 9,329,987 of record CM036260.1, on the reverse strand, counting down.
CTGGGTTCTCTTTGTGTACTCTCACTTCCTCACACTGTCTAATGACAAATGTAAAAAGTTAAATGGTTATCTGTCAGTGCTTCTCTGTGTCAGGCCTGCGACTAACTGTCCACTGTCCACTGTCCAGGGTGTCTCCTCCCTAAGGCCCATGGTTAGGCTCCAGCCACCCCTAACAGGAAAAAAATGAAGGGCTGAATGCTTTTAACTAACATTAAGTTAATATGTAAACGTCCTCTGGGTGTGTTCATATACAGCATGTCCCTGTAGGGCTACCATACACAGTCATACAGAGTAATAGGTGCACAATTGCAATTTACACATTAGTTGCAACACATTTTACACCTAATTGAAAACATGGGAAAAAGGGCTTTCTACAGTGTAATGAAATGCTGCACAAACACTGCTGTAAACACACTTTTTACAGTGTAGGAAAAAGTGTATCTTCTCCTGAATTAGCTGCTGGCCCTTTCTCTTTCATGTGTTTCATTAATGCACACACACAGACAGAGCACACCGAGCGGCTGATTACACTGAAGCCAGAAAACAACCAGTACTTCCGAGTGCTCCCTCCTAATAATTGCAGCACAATGCCAGCAGCACCAGTACAAAGCCCTGATGCACGCCAAATATCCCAAACCGGGACTCAACCTGATCTGTGCCACACACACCACACGCCGGTGACTACACAGGCTAATATGTGTTTAATATACCACAGCGCTCTGGCACACAGTCCACATCCCTTAGTCCCTTTACGACCTTCCTATGGCCAATGTCAGACTCCGGGGCAGTTTACGATGCATGGGAAAATGCACGCTTGGCCCTGCTCACTGTTACACTTATAACTGTACTCCATGACAGCACACTTCACACAGAGAGCTGGAGCTAAGAATGTGACAAACATCTGAAAAAGCTGAGAAAAGTCTTATTTTAAAGGATTCTGAGGATAAACGTTGGCCCATTAAAAGGGCTGCATTATGGCGTGAAAGGAACATGGCATTTGTACAGCTAATACATTAACTAAAATGTGGAATGTAGCACTAGCCAATATTGCTAATGCTTAATGTAGCTAACCATAAATTGCTTAGAGATCATTATGACATATACATATTAAAAAGAAGCACAGACTGTTAGCTATAGCAACTGTCCCAGTAGACAGAAGATGGAGGTGTTTCTGGATCATGGCTTCTTCTTTGCAAACAACTTTAACTTGCATTTTGCAAACTCTGTTCACAGACAATGCCTTCTGGAAGTGTTCCTGATCCATGCAGTAACAGATTTATATTGTTTTTTTTATTGCAGTACCACATAAGGATCTAAAGATTATGAGCATCCAATACTAATAATAATCACTCTCTCTTCCTAAAATGCTCCCTTTATGGAGCGCAACACTGCCCACCCCCCTCTGGTGCCGCAATTAAAATTCCTATTCATTTTTTCCCATAGACTTTTGTGTATATTATGAATTTAAATGCTTGGTTGAGGTTAATGAGCTAAGTGGTAACTCTTGACCAAAACACAATTCATTTCTATCAAAGAAAAAAAAAAAAAAAAGGATTTTAAACTTGAAAAATTAGCAAAATACAGTCATAGCTTTGTCTTTTAACAAGTTTTAGTATTTTTCTTAAAATCAAAATTAATTGTGTTATGGTCATGAGTTACTCAATAGCTGATTAGCCTTTGTCAAGCTTTTAAACTCTTAATATACACTTTTTTTTTAAGTGTATGTAAAATGAATGGGAAATTTAAATATGCCACCAGAGTGGGACAGGCACTGATGAGCTCCATACTATTTTATATATTATATATATTATATACATATTATAATTATTATATATTATATAATATTGCCTGTGAACTTTGACCCCAAAATGAGTTGCCAGATGCTAATGCCAGCAGTTGATTTTTGTTGCCACATCCAAACCTTGAGATGACACTGAGATGTGTTGCTGCCATTAAATTAGCTCTTACTTCTTTATGAAATGTTAAAATACCTTAGTTTCCACACATAATATAGAGTTTATGGTATATTGTGAATAAAATATACTGTAGTTTTATGAGCTCTGGAACACAATGTATTGTTTTTATTTACATTTTATTCAATGTCTCAACCTTTTTTGGGGACTGAGTTTGTAGATGAACAATTACAACTGGTTGGTTGCATTGAGCTCAGCTTGGTGTAAGATGGTGTAAATGAACGTTGTTTAGGACCCACTCCAGTTGGTTAAGAAAGTAAATGGGTCTGGCAAGTGACTTTAAAGTTAGAAAACACTGTTAATCAAGCATTATACAATTCAGCAAAAAAATAAAAAAATAAAAAATGATTGTGAATAAATACTAATTATTACCAGAGTTCCTGCAGGGTAAATGAAACCTTAAATCTTTATTTATTTATTGTTTTATAAACTTGTGCAGCACTTTGGAAACTGTCTTTGTAAAATGTCCAATAGAAATAAAGTGGACTGGATTAATGATCCAAAACAAAGATACTTGAAGCATTGCCAGCATGTAACAAATGGAAGCATCCTTTAAAAAGTTAAACACAAACCCATTTTCTCAGACCCCCCTCTGCTGCTGGCACCTTATCAGTCCTCTGTGTTTGTCTGTATAAAGTGGCATGAGTCATGGCTCTGTCTCGTCCCAGTACCACATGGGCCCTTATGCTGTGTTTGTACTTCACACTGTTTTTGTTTGTCCTTCCTGGTTATAGGCTGACCAGGTCACATGATGTCATTCTACAGTAAGACGTCTGTGATCAGTCCCCAGCCTTTGTTACAGCAGCTTGTATTTAGTTTCTGTTGTGCTCCACTTCCTGTGCAGATGATACACAGTGATTCATGGTCTGGGAGTTTATGATATAGTTTATGATAAGAGCATAAGAGAGGGACATGAGCTAAACATCTGGGGAGTGTATAGGAGCTTTGTTTTGTAAAGAAAAAGTTGCAAATGACTACACGTTTTGTTCAAGTGATTCAAAACTATTGCTAATTATACCACCTCTGTGTGCTTGTTATGTAGATCCTGAAGATATTTCTCTTTTGATCAAGTGTCTCATTGGTGATTGACTAATGATGGAGTGAAACTACTAGAATTATTTATATAGGCCTATCATATGGCTTGTTTTAAAGGACAGTTATTTAAATTCTGATTATTTTTCATTCATTTTTGTTGTCAATTTTAGTTTTTTAGTTGAAAAATAACTAAAGTAACCAACTAGAAGATCATATTTTGTTATATTTTTATTTTGTTATATTTTTATTAATTATTTTTATTTGTATTGTTAATTTAAAGGGATTTTATTTGTATCTTGAATTTAATTTTCAAAGCAAAAATGCAGGAGAATCAGCTTTTCCATTAAAATATATTATGTCTTTGCATTAATAAACACAGCTGACCACTCTATGACAACTTTTTGGAAATTTAAAATGCAAAGGAATGAGGGGGGTACTTATAGTTGGACAAAAAGCCCACGACGTACATAACACAAAAAAGGTTGGGAACCACTGCTATAATGTTTAATGTCACCAACCAAAATCTTTTTATGCAATTTTTGCTGAAATTTCTGATAACTTCTGCACCACCTCCATTTTTATTATTTATCATTTACTACATTATGCCATGCACTATTTTCATGTTGGCCGCTTCCTTCTTGCTCAGTGAGTCATGTGGCTCCAACCGTCCCCATTGATCTAATAAGGAAGTCATACTGATGTCTGCATTATTTGGCAAATTTACACTAGATGCCCTTCCTAAAGTCTCCATTTATCTGGACTTAGGCTCTGCAAAAAAATACACTTGCTTGTGACTAGTTTATGGATTATTAATGAATGGTTTTACTACTTATTAACAGTTTTTTATTACAACTTTACTTTAAATACATATTGTGCAAAAGTTTTAGTGATTCATTTTGGTGTGGCTTCAGGTCTGTGATTAGATCCAGGAGTGTTTAAAGATTCTGTATCATTTTAAGATAAAGAGTGAAGTTACTAATTTCACTCAATGAAAGTATAAAGAATTCCTTTTAGTAAATTACTTGCCATTGTGAGATATAAGAGTTTTGTGGCTCAATGGAAAGAGCATTTACTCCTGAACTTGAAGATCTTCGAAATGCCTTGGCAGAGGCCTATGCTTTCTGAGAGCTTGTAGTTTGGATCTGTTGTACATTGAAACACTTTTATTAGTCCATAGCCTAAAATCTGAATCAGATTTTTGCACAGTATTGTATCTATTTATTAAAGCGCAAAAACATAACTTTGCTTTTTAATTCTGTTTTTGTCAAGATTTTTCTCTATGGAGCGCATCCTATTTTTTTATTTATTTTATTTTTTCTGTCTTTGGGGCACTCTGCCATGACAAAATTTGAGAAATCATTTGAACTTTGAAATTTTATGTGAAGGATAAGACAGGTGCTTTGCCAGTCGGTTGGTTTTACATCAGATGCCAAACAGAACCAAAATACAAACATATCCTAAAAAGATTATGGACAATTACATATTGTTACGTCTTTCTTTTATAGACAACGACATACAAACACAGTGAAGATCACTCACAACACTACACACACTGCAGCATAGACAACAGGGAAGTAGGAAGTCTGTACAAATATTACCCAACATTACAGAAAATCATTAGATCCCACAGACATCTACAAAGTAAATTAAAACTGGTTTACATATCAGGAAGTTGCAACACTGACACTTAGATGGGAAACTGTAAATGATGGAAATGTGATATCTCTGTATAAGAAGAGGTTATGGAGTGCAGAACCTTGTGTACCAAACTCTCTGCAGTAAATGCTTTCAAAAACAAAGTATTTAAATCTATTTGACAGCTTCCATCACTCCTATCCACAGCTGGATGACCCCTGAACCACCTCAGGGTCAAAGGTCAGTCTCCCTGCGTGAGGTCTTACATTAATGCTAAACACAAACGTTGTCTAGGTGAAGTGTGACTTTGAAGATGCTCGCGTTACACAACTTTGTTTTTAACTTTTTTTCTATGGACATATTTAAAATCATTGTATTGTCCAAGTTTGGCTGTGTTGTATTTCTTAATGGATCAGATCTTTGCTTATACAACATAAAAACTATTAGCTGTAATTAGAAAATACCAGAGAACTGGTTGGAGAAGGGAGTTGGATGTTCTTCAGAATCAGGTTGATCTTTTGTTTAAAAAAATAAACATGAAATGGATCATGTTACAGAAGCAGAGAGCTTTAATGTCCCATCCCTGTAACTGAAGACTAGCTAGTGTAGGAGTTTCATTAACTGTTGTGCAATACGTCACATTTGACAGTTTTGATTATTGTTGTTTTTTTTGCCAGCTCATTTTATTATTAATCATATTCTGGTCTGAACAATGGCTGACTATGGACACTAGATCAGCTGTTAGCTTTCAGAAACATAGCTGGAATTTTCAGAATACCAAGGTAAGAAAAGACAAAGGTTCCAATGTGTCAATAAAAATCAAATCTAAATCTAAATTTAAAGTGTTGAATGTTACTGTTTTACTTTTAACTGAAAGACTAGGTTGAGTTAAAGAGAGTCAGTGTGATGATTAAATGAGTTGTGAGTTGAATAAAGCGCCCTGCTGTTGTCTCTGGGCTGAAAACAGGACTCAGAAAACTCGAGTCTTGTGAGAAAGCGACACATTGTGGTTAGGAAAACAACAAGCTAACAGTGGCTTTAGTTCTCGATTCTTGTCATGGCAGAGCAGCCAAAAGGCAAAAAGTGAAAACAAATGTAAAGTCTAGTGATGGATCATATAGGAGTCAGGTGGATTTGAGTATTTACTGGTGCTTACTCTAAAATATATAGGGGGTGCTCCAATTTTTAAAATAAATCATTGCTTCCCAGCATCTTAACCCTTGTCCAGCCCTTTAAAAAACGTACACTCCAACCTTTTACAACCAAAAGTGCTCACCTCCTAAAAAGTATTATTAAAATAATATCTATTCTTTTTTTTAGCTTTGAATGACACAATTCTTTTAATCAACTTATTTATTTACTTATTATTATGATCTTGGACATGTCATTGATTGACCCCAATATTTTTTGGACCTAAACTGACAAATGAGACTGAAATTTGAAACTTCCAGTAACAATTGTGACCCTGGCCAAATTTGGTAAATTATTTATTAATTAAAAAAAAATCTATATTTTCAATGATAAAGTACCAAAAATGTACCAAAAGCTGGACTAGGTTTAATGGACAGTTTGATCTGATTCAAATTCAAAACGGTATTCTCAAGGTTGTGCTGGTCCAAAGCCCAGATAAAAGGAGAGGGTTGTGACAAGGACATCAGGTAAAAAAACTAACTTAACATTTATTGGTAGTACCCTGGGAGGTAAAATTGAAATAAAGCTACATATGTTGAGCTGTTGGTGTAATTGCAGAGGTTCCTTCTGTGTGCCCCTGTAGTTAGTGATGTCTCCACTCACTCGTCCCGGAGCTGGTGGAGGTAATAGTACATGCAGTATCATTTACAAGAGGACAGAGCAGATGATGAGGCTAAGTGAGCAGAACTGGACAGGGATTACTGGTTCTAAGCCGGCAGTCCTTCCGGCCACAGACCCTCACACTCGAGTAACACTACCCCTGGGCCTCGGCTGGACAGTGTATATCTCATTGCATGATGCCAGACAGAAAGAACTGGAAAATGAGTTGAAGAAACTCTATCTGCTCCTTTACAAAGCAGCTGATAATCTGGCACATGTGCAGCCCTGAGACGGCCATATGAGGCTGAGGAGAGGGGGATAGGACAGATTTGAAAAGAGATGCATGCTTTTCAGATGGGCTTTATTGAAATTTACTTTTAGATGCTATAGATCAGTGGTTCTCAAACTGTGGTATGGGTACACAGGCTTCTTCTGTACTCAGGAGTCTTCTGATTTGTTAGAGTTAGTTTTCTTTCTATTTTAGTCCTCCTACTCTGGCTGGGGATTAAATTAGAAGTGTAGATCAAGGCTTAGTCTTGGTTTTGGCACAGTTTGGTCCTGGTTTAGACCTAGATTAGTTTTGATTATGTTGTGGTTTGGACCTGGTTTAGTCCTAGATTAGTGCCTGTTTTGTCTCTTATTTAGTAAGGTTCATTTTAGTCCATTGAAGACTTTGAAAACCTAATTCTCTGAGGTGGTACTTGATATAAAAAAGTTTAAGAATCACTAGATGCCGCTAAATCTGACTAAAACACAGGCTCCCTGCAACTACATCACATAACATATAATTTATGCCCATGGGTTAGCCAATGTTCAAGGTCCTTAAAATACTGAAAATATTAACTAAATCAAACTCAGTACTTCCCCAAGAGATTAGAGAGCAGCTCAACTAGACACCAAGACATGTCTTAAGCCTAGTCTCCAAGGTGGAAACTATATAGGAGAAGGCATATTATTCATATTTTTGGAGCCACAAATGTATGAAGTGCATGTAGCAGACATTTCACCTAATTGTTCTTAACAGCACTCACACTTTAAGCACTCAATGATTTTCTAAAAGCATTTTGAATTCTTGCATAATTTAGAGAGCACATACTTCATTACTTAAACACAAGTAATTTGACTAAGCAACTTTTACTTGTACTGGAGTAATATTTCACAAGGAGGACCTATATTTTGACTCAAGGAAAGAAGTTGAGCACTTTATCCATCACTGATGACAATGGCAAATTTCACAAAAAAAACTTACTGATAACCTCTAGACCAAGTGAGATTGATGATATTATAAATATTGTGATGACATTTAGTTTAGTTGCAGGAGACAATTTGGAGTCTCTATCCTTCTGTTCATTGACTGAGGCACGTGTTGGAAGTTAGACAGCCTCTAGAAACACACACACCTCATAAAAGGTCAAACCACAAAACGCTGCTGTTGAGTCATCTCTAAAAATGGAAAAGTTCAATCTTTACTTTGCTTTCTTTCTTTCTTTCTTTTTTTTTTTTTTTTTTCATCGATGCAATGAACAAACTGAGAAATAGGAAGAAAAAACAGCTATAAAACAGTGGGCCATTTGTCATAATTTCCCGCTGCCGGTAGCTGTGGACAGAATGAGAAAGTGGCGGCGGTGGCTTGGGACGTGATGGTGCATCTTAAACAGGGCAGACCCACCCAAAGAAAGGAGAGTGGCATTAAACCAGAGGTTGGTAGCCAAAATATTGACTCAAGTAAAATAGTCTTATTTTTAGAATCTTAGTATAAATGCAGTATTTGGTGGACAGCCAATGGAGATGATGAAGCAAATATTGCAATGCTAACCAATTACTGTCAGCTAACAGATTACCTAACTGCCTTATTACATTCATCAGCAGTTAAGTCAGAAATGTCTACAGTAATTACACAACAAATGTGACTCAGAACAGATTTCAGTTTGGATAGAAGGAAGTATATAAGGAAAGATGGTCAGTTATGTGTATGAACTAAACATTAATAAAAGTAGTTTTTACTTTGTATTATTGTTTTTTAGTGGATTTTTGCTTTTATTGTTTTAGCTATATATTGTGTTGTTTTTTTCTTTCTATTTATTGTTGCATTTGTACGTATATTCTGTTTTATTAACTCTGTACAGCACTTTGGGGCAGTAGTGTCTGTTTTTAAATGTGCTATATAAATAAACATTGAGATTGACATAAAAAGAAGTCGCCCAAGAGCTGAACCCTGGGGAACACCTAAAGTAAGTAGGTAGTGTTCATGTGACTACTGTTTTGTATTTATTTATTTTTTTTTATTATTAAGCTTAAAATTTAAAATATACAATTATTACACAACAACTTACACTTCTTACTCCTTAATCATGAAATCGAGCCAACTCTTAACTTTTTGTTTTTTTCAGCTCTTCCTCCTAAAAGTTTAACTAATTGTAAGTTAGTAAATATAAAGTCCCAACCTTGCATCTGCGTTATGGAGATGTGTAGCGTGATGTGGGGAACGTGGAGGTGATGGATCAAACCAGGGCAGGATATCTGGCTAGTGTTTTGGTGGTTTGCGTGTTGGTCTGCTCAGTGTGTAGAGCGACCAGTGACGGTGTGACTTGACCCATTCGTTACACAGCGACAGGCTAAATGAGGCTTATCCAGCGCTCTGGAGTGAGGTGTGCAGAGGTGTGTCACGGACCTCTCTGTGATGATTGTCAAATGTTTGTGTAAGGAAAAAGAGCAATGACATTCTCAGGAGTCTAACGTATGTGAATGTGTGTGTTCTGTTCAAGCTAATTTCCTAAATTAAATGTATCCATGGTTGTGTTTCTATACATTATACAGTGTATTTTGAAATGTCAAGATGGGAGTAACCTAGGAGTTAATTATTGGGAACAACATGTCATTAGTGTTGTCCATTGCGGTTCACTGCACAACACATTCAGAGGGTTTATAAGCTGTTTCAGACTTGGAAAACAAGATAAAAGTACTTTCAGTAAAATTTTTAAAACATGAAGTAAAATTTGAATGAAAAACAAAAACGTTACTCAAGAAATAACTGCAAATTCTCTAAATAAATGGAAGTTTATTTATTTTTTTTTATCTCAGTGGCAAAGTGGGCAGTGTGCTTGACTTGGGTTCGATAGTGGCTCAAGAAGAAGTACTTTTACTTTGTAGCGCAGAATTTGAACAATGGCAAAAGGCAATATTTTTGTTGAAAAATCCTAGAGAAAACGCTTCCCTCCCAGCCATACAATGGGTATCTATTTGTACATTGCAGTCTATAAATACTAGGGGGTCAGCCCTATGTTCCCCAGAACCTATGTTCCCCAGTTTTCTGGGATTTTGGTTTACTGAGTACCTATATTTGCCAGTTCTCCAGTACTATGGTTCCTCACTATCTATGTTCCCCAGTACCTATGTTGTCCAATACCTATGTTCTCTGGTACCTATTTTTTCCAATAACCATGTTCCCTAGTTCTCTGATACTTTGGTTCCTCAGTACCTATGTTCCACAGTACTTATGTTCCCTGAAGAACATTACGGTAAGGAAGATAGGATTAGGATAGGAATAAGGTTAGGGATAGGGTTTGGGAACACCAAGATTTACCAGAGGTATTTTCACAAATGCGCAGGTACCTATGTTTCCCAGTACCTATGTTCCCAGGCCCATAGAAACTGGGGAACATAGGGATGCAAGGCATGCAACCAAATACAAATACAAGTGCATCTATCAGAACAATAAAATAGAATATCACAGGAAAGTCCATTAATTTCACAAAGTGAAATTTGTATATTAAAGAGCTTCAGCACAGAGTCAAATATGTTGAGCACCTACTGTCTTTGTTGGTGTCTATAGTAGTTTTCTGTAGAATATTGTATGTGTAATATATTTTTAAAAAAGTCCCATAGCAAAGCAGAACGGATTGACATAAACCTGACTTTGTCATAACCTAAACTTGAGACCACCATCCCATCCCCTATTGGTCTATTGACAAAACACTGATAAGACCAACAAGAAACATACTATTCCACACAGCCTGAAGGATTACTATAAAACAGTGGTTCTCAAAGTGGGGTCCAAAAAGGTACTGCAGGGGGGCCCCCCAGAGGCTGTCTATGTTAAGTACATAAAAATTAAATTGAGTTTGAAATGAATTACTTGCTTTATTAGACTTATACTTATTATACTTGTTTAAAAATATGACTTAAAAACAAATATTAGGCACAGTCAGTGTTTGTTGTAAGAGTGTATAGACATTTATGAAAAAAAAACATGACGTAGTCTTTTGAATAGAGGGAAGTTCCATTGTTGGGGTTCCACGTGGGATTTTCAAAAATTTTAGGGGGCCACAACAGTCCTGACTTTGTGAAAGCTGCTATAAAACATCCTTAAGATGAGAGAATTACGTATATAACACATTCTGAGAGACGTGGTGGGTTATATTTCAACTTCCATCGTCGTCGGACACTAACCTCAAAAGCCACATGGCCGTACAGCGCAGGCTCTTGATGTTGGAGAATCAGAACGGGGCTCGTTACTTTTTCCACCACGAGAAAGTTGTTTGTGTGACACTCCTAATTCTAATACGAGTGCGCAGCCCGCTTTTATTTGGAAACTTCTCTGGCTGTCCTCTTTCTCTGCTCTCAATGTACTGCTCTGAGCTGCATTTTCCACAAAGGCACCACCGCTCGCATATCCACTGTTTATTGTCAATTATGCCGGATTAATCAAATCAGGTCAAGACAAACACTGTAAATTGAACTCGCACTTGGATATAAGCAAAAATACCAACAAGACTGAAAGACCTCTTGGGTTAAACCAATGCCCTGAAGTTGTGGGTACACAATACTGATAGTATCATGTAAAAACAGTCCAAAACAATAATCTGACTCGGCTTTACGGACGCTCCAGGCAACAAACAAATTCACTTTTGGTTTACTTGCAGAAAACCAAAAAAAAAAAAAAAAAAAGTTGCTCATGTCAACATCGGTTCTTTCTCTTCTCTTTCCAAATGTTCTCTGATATTTATCCCAAAGGATTTAGCCAAAAAGATATGGCCGCATTGGTTTCACAAACATGAGTCACCAGTAGAATTATAGTGTACAGTCGTAAACATAAAATTGCCCAAAAACAAGTTGAGAAAGTAATACTAAGGGTTGGCATAGAACTAATTTTTAGCCTAAGAGCTTCACTGCTTAGATCACTTCTTATTCAGTATTTTACTGGAGAGATGATAACCATATTACTTGTATTATATTATTCATGCAGAAAAATGGGAAGAGATAAAACATACAAAAGTAATGGAAGTAATTGTTAAATCGCCAAATATTGGTACCATTATGTTCTCAGAGAAACTATACCCCAAAACAACAATTGTTGCAAATCTGCAGAAATTCTGTCTTCTTATGACTCGCATACATTACACATCAACAAGGCTGTATGCTAACATTAGTACTACAGAATAGATAGTATTTATATAATATCTATCTATTTCTTTCCTTCCTTTTCTTCAGCAATCATCTCCACCTCCATCCATCATCACCAAGTCATAACAGATGAGTGCATATGAGTTTAACCCAGGTTTTTGTCAAACGTCCTACCATATTTCACATTTCAAATGGCCTAGTCCTTCAAGGCTCATTTAATTGGAATGGCCTGTTTAATTGTGTGATTCTGATGACTCAAGAAACTCTCAGGATGGGAAGTATACTGCACAGATTCAGGACTCAAAAGGTATTGGTTTAAACATTGGTATAGACACTTAACCAGCTGGTACCTTTAGGAGATTGGCTGTCTTTCAAAGGCTACACACAATTTGCTGGCAACCCCACAACCACCCTGGACCACAAGGAATTAATCTGTTTGTGTTGGTTAACCATGATGCCCGCCCCATACTGAACACCCACTGTAAACAGAAGTAGCATATTTTAAATAATATCATGAGTAACCTGGCATTTTCATCATCCATTAATTGGGAATGAAAGATCAGGCTAAATAAAAGTAAAGGATCAAATCAGTAAACAAAAAGCAGCAATGGTAACTGAAGTAGTATTATGAAACAGCATGTGTAATGTTGTCAATAGGGAAAGCAGTTGCTATGCATGAGTGCCCTACACAACACAACACAACAACAAATATGACAGGACACCTTCACTGCATTCACGGATCATGACGTCAACAGCAAAACACAGGAACACTGTTGAGACATAATGGGATCAGAAAGAAGAAATGTCATCCAACATGAGCCACGAGAGAAGGCCAACTGGCTTCTGTTGTAAAGACTGGATAGGTCTTTACATAACATGGCATAACACATAAATTAAGATTTGTTAATAACTTTCCTCAAACATCTGTGAGTAAATTTTAAGAGCATAATATAAGCATAAGCATCATTTTCAAAATGTATACACATGCATACATGATCTTAACAACTTTGACAAGGTGGATAGCACTATTGCCTGTCCATAATAGTAGTACTAGCAGTATTATAGGTTATATTATATACAATAGAAGTAGTAGAGTCACTACTGGTAACAGAAAGAGTAGAAGTAGTAGAGAGCTGTAGTAGTGGAGGTAGCAGTAGTAACAGAAGGAATAGTTGTTTGAGCAATAGTAGTAATAGCGACAGCAGTAAAATGAATATTATAGTAGTAGACACAGACGTAGCACCGAAAGTATTCAAATAGTAGTAGTACTAATAGTGGAACTAGAAGTCACACTAGTAGTAATGGAAGTTGTAGCAGCAGCAGCAGAAGTAGCAGTAGCAGTAGTAGCAGCAGACATTTTAACTGCAGTAGAAATCGTAGTAGCTGCAGTTGTAGCTAAGGACAATGGTTTAATAAACAAACAAAAAAAAAACCCTGCAAAGTAGCTGAGCAACTTGTTTTCAATAAAAATAGTAGTGGCAGCAGTCGTTATAAAAGTAGTAATAGTAGTAGTAGTAATAGTTGAAGTCCTGGTAGCAAAAGTAGAATTAGCAGCAAGAGTACTGGTTGCAGTAGTTGTAGAAATAACAGTAATAGTTGCAGTTGTAGTTGCAGCAGTACTAGTAACAGCAGCAGTGTTAGTTGTAGTAGTGACAGTAGGAGTCATTTTTTGTTAAAACTCCCCTACTACTACTACTACTAATTTAAAGGACTGCGGTGTGGATTTGGACGTTCCACCTGTGCTCAGTCCTTCCATCTGTGCAGACACTCTTCCCCCTTCCCCTCTGCCCCATCACCATTTTAATAAAGTGGACTAAATGGATAGTCCAGATTCCCATGGCACAGGTCCTGGCCTCTGCTCTGTTTACTGGGGAATCATTCACTTAGCCTTATCATTTTGCACACACACTCACAGGTCACACACACAGGTACTGATCACTGGTGTGTTGACATAGTGGAAAAGTGAAGCTAAACAGGTGGGAAAACCCAGGTCCCAAGTCAGGACAGTTCAAAAACACCAGCACATTAGGAGTGTTAGTTTCCCACCAGTGGTCATGTTGTAATTGCTCCACCAAACCTCAGGAGGATCTAACATAAGCTAACACAGCCAGATTAGCAGACAGTGGATGGTGAGCAGAGAACAGACCGTAGTTCCATTAAGCTAAGGTTTCCAGGGCTTCTGCTTGGATAGAAGAAAGAGGCAGGGGTGGGGGCGATGAGATGTTTGATTTGTAGGGAATTTAATAAGTTAAGTTCATGTATCCCATAACAGTTTTTAACCCTTGTGCCCCAACGAGGACAAAAGTGTCCTTTTCAAGTTTTATTTTTGTGATAACTTTGCAGTGGTTCTTACCATTTGTATGAAATTTGGCTCAGGTGTGTATTTTATCATTAATTTTGATATTCTAAACACAAATCTAATATTACTTCATTTCTACACTCTCTAACTAAATATATTACGTTGCTCCTGTTAAGTGACCAATGTGTCACCATGTAGAAACATTATTAAAAAATGCATACATTCATTTTTTTTTTTTTGCATAAATCTTGTGTCCTGATCTTAAATATCAAATATTTTATTATTTTCAGAATTTTAATCCTTTTTTATGCCAGTTTATGTATTACCATCTCTCTTTTTTTTAATATAAATGCATATTTTTTATTTTCTCAGTACAAAGTTGATTTTTATAGGTTGGAAATGTCATAGATTACTAGCAACACTGATTTAGATGAATTTGGGATTACAAAGTTACAACCAGTTTTAATGGATTGTAATGAGAGTTGTTTTTTAGATTCTACATAGCACAGAAAGATTAATCCCTAAAAATAAATGTTGGTAATCTTTGACATACCCAAGCCTGTAAAAAAAAAAAAAAGAAAGAAAGAAAAGAAAAAAAAACTTTGCACTGAGAATATTAAAAATATAAAATCTTTTGTGTGTTTTTTTTTTTTTTACAAAAACATTTACATGCTATTACATATACTAGCATAAAAAGGGTTAACATTTTGAAAATAATTAAATATTTGGCATTTAGGATCAGGGCACAATTTGATTAAAAGATTTATGCAAAAAAAAAGTAGAAAAAATATGAATGTATACTTTTTTAATGATGTTTTGTAACAGGAACACTTTTGTCACTTAACAGTAACAACATAACTTTTTAAAATTGGAGCATAAGGGTTAATTTTTAACTTGTTGGCCGTTACAACTGTGATTCCTGTAATACAAGAAAGGAATGCCAGCAATGAGGATCCAATGGAAGGCATCAGATTTAGAGTTCTTCAGACAAATGTCACCTGGAAGTTTTACAAAGCCAAGACAGCTTAAGCCTTGGCAAAGGAAGCTGTTCTAAGAAATACTTTAAGACTTATGGACATACACCAATCCGGCAAAACATTATGACCACTGACTTAATCATGGCACCTGTTAGTAGGTGGGATAAGGTAGCAAGTGAATGTTTTGTCTTCTAAGTTGATGAGTTGAGGAAAAAGATTAAGTAAGTTAAACACATTGAGAAATTAGAACAACTATTTAAAAACACAGTGAGCCTCTGTGAGTGACTGGGGAACATTGTAAAGCAACCAATCTGAGGAATGGAGCTGTTAACTTCCAGAGCTAATACACAGCAGGTTACAGAGATATCCTGGACATTTTCAGTTAATGCTGTTTCTGATAGAAAATTGTCAGAATACACAGTGCATCACATTTTGTTGCATATTTGGCGGGTGGTAACACAAATCCAGTCACTCCACAGGGAAACAGACATAAGTGAATCTTTACACTTATTAGAAAACTTTTTTTTTCATTTACTCTAATACTTTACTGTGGTAGCCATGCATATCTGAAATTTTGACCAGTTAACCTGAAAATATTACTAGCTTTACTTTTTTGTTGGTTAGAGTGGTATTCTGTTAAAGAAACTGTTCAGTTTATAGATTTTGAAATTTTCAGTCATATTTATAGAAGAAAACAACATTGTGATATATAATTTATATATAAAAATATATTTTTACAAAAGGCATAAAATACTGTAAATATGAAATGAGACCTGATACGAATGGATGGATGGATGAATATGGATGCATGAAATGATGAATGGATAGGCAGATGCACAAAACAACCCCATAATAATATGGTAAATATAAATAATAATAAATAATATGATTAATTTGTGCAGTCATGAGGTTGTGTTCGCATCAGCAATGGTAGAACCTACTGACTTTAATTTGATGAACAGGAACAAGAAAACAAACAAAAAAAAGAACAAGGAATCTGTTTTGATAAATCTGTAATGATAAAAAGAACATGTTGCAACAAGAGAGAAATTACTCAATCAAAATATCTAATGGAATGCAGTACAAAGAAAGAAAAGACAGAAAAACATGACACAGAGGAAACATAAAAAAAAGTTACAATATCTACGCCTACTAAAACTACAGCTTGCTTTTGCGTTTTGAGTCCAAAATTTAACAAATATCTCTCCCTGCTCTTTCCCCCATGATTTCTTGTCACTAAGCTAAGGTTAACTGCCGAACAAAACAAAATTAAACAAAGGGCTCTGAAAGGTGACTGAAACCAGACACAGTTTTTTAAATAGAAAGTCTCTTTCAGCTGCTCCCCTTCTTTCACAGGTCACCATATGGAATCATGAAGAGGTGTCTCAATTTATCTGGGCTTGGGACTGGCATAGTGTGACTGGAGTTTTTAGAATTCAAACCCCTGGGCTGCACATAAACTGATGCCTTGGTTTAGTCACCAAGCTGCACTTTTTCACCATGTTTCATCATTTGTCTAACCCAAAATCAAATCACATGTTGTTGTAGCTATATTTGTTTATCACATGATGACAAAACCTTGACATAAACCTTTTAATACGGTAAAAAAGAAACTACATGGAGTCAAGAGAGTCATTGTCACATCTGGACCATATCAAAAGGAACATTTTCCACTGTACATGCCTCTTTATCCAGCATTTATACTGCTCCAAACTTATTAGAAAATAATAAAGTTGGTGTGTTGTAAGACAAAAACCCAAGTGCCTTTTAGATGCAAAACAATCCAGAACATTTCTTTAGAGGACTTCACTCCACAACGCCTCAACTGTATCAGCAGGAGCCTGAATAATGCATGAAATGGAAAAAAGCATTGTGAAAAAGCAAGAGGAAAAATGGCATTTGTGACAGGAAGGTCAGCCATGGAAAAGACAAGTAGGAAACAGAGGTGAGACTGTGGTGAAGAGGGCCGCCAAGAAGGGAACGCTACGAACGGGACACTCCAGAATGAATACACACTTAGCAATTCTCTAATACAGTTAGCCAATTAGCTAAGTGTCGTGCCCTGCCAGCTCTCGAGATTAGTTACGGCCTCACTCACATCGAATAAAAACTGGCACTTGTCGCATGAATCAGATGGAAAAGTGCTTGATTGAGTTTAGAAAAGGAATACTTCTTAAACAATTACTTCTGTCTTTATGTTGGATGTAAGGTCCACCATTCACTTACCTTTTGGAGAGGAGTCAGCGTTACCACTATAGGAGAGCAATTACATCCAAGCATTCGTTCTGAAGCCTTCTTTCTAACAAGTTCTTTATCTGATCATCTTTTAGGCATCGTTCGTGCTGTATATCATTTTACATTAACTCAGCCACTCTAAAATCAAAATATCCAAGCCTTGTCACTTCCATCTCCACTGTCAGCAGAAAGCAACCAGAATCAGGGTATCCCCAATTATAGAGCTAAATTTCTGTTGGCACGTGCATATGTGATTTTTTAAACCCAATCTCTCTAAATTATCTCAGTAAGGTCTGCAGATTTATCAGTACCAAGAATTGTCAAAAATTCAGATAATGCCAGAAAAAAATGAGTCATGTAGCATTCGAGATTTGTGCGTTTTTGCCATTTGTGATGTTTCATAAGAAGGTTGCAATGTTTGTCACATATGGACGTGGTTAGGGAAAGGCTGTGATTTTGGGAAAAATGGTACATTGTTGACTGTTAAAATGAATGATGAGTGAATGAATGATTATTTTTTGAATACATATGCATGAAATCAGGCTCAATATAAACAACCAAACATTTTTTGCAACATTATTACAGAAGTACTCCAAATCCACACTATTATTTAAGTAGAACTCAACAAAATGATTCCTTAAGTAAAAGTAAAGCACTGTAGTTACATGTTACAAGTTGGTACTTTGTGTGAGTGTTAATAATGAGAACACCACCTTCTGAACCAACAGCTTTAATAATCTAAAGATAACTTCCTTTTTCTAAGCTCCTATGGTGGTACAGCAAAAAGGGTTCAATTCCTTGACCGTGTGGGGCCTTTTTGTGTGGAATTTGTATGTTTTCCTCTGTGTCTGGGTGGGTTTCCTTCAAGTACTTTGGTTTTCCCCATTAACCTTAAAAAGGACATGCTGTATCTGATCCAACAGTACTGAAGAATAGGGCTGGGGTTTTCTTTATATTTACTGAGCCTGAACTACATAATGAAGTTTGACCAATGCTCCTATAACCAGTCAGTGCAGTGATTAAAATTGTTTAATGCAGTTTCAAGTAGTAAGTAGATGTCATAGTGAATGAATATTAGAGTAAATGGTGGGTCAGTCAGCCCTGTGAATAACTTTTTTTTTTTTTAAGTGAGTTTATTTCGGTCACATAAAAATATAATTTGTTCAAATGCACTTTGTAGTACATATACAAATATAGTACATATATACAAAGAGAAAAGTAATAACATTTCAATCAAAAAGGTCTTACAGCTTAGTACGCCTCCCCTACTTACTTAAAATTATCTCTTCCTTTTTTGACGGAAGATCACACCTATACAAAAAAACAAAAACTCAAATTTCATATTTATATTTGTTTAAAAAACAGTTAAAAAATTAATTTTAAAGTAAATTAATGAATTACTACTTTTAAGATTAGCTGTACTACCAGAATTCGACAAGTTTACCCCTTTAACAGAAATACAGTTCTTCTTTTTATTAGTTCTAATGCCAGTATTTTAAACATGTCCTCTCCCCTAAAATTATATTTATCATCCCTGTCTTCAAACATACACAATATGTTATTTGGCTTACATAAATAATGCTGTAGACTCAGACTCAGAATTTTAATGCTTTAAATGTAATAAATATTGGTTTAGTAGATCTACTATAAGCATAATGGGTGATAATCTTCATGGCTTTTTTTATGTAAAATAAAAATTGCTCTAGTATTTTTTGTGTAAGTGTGCCCCCAAACTTCAACACAGCAGGTCATATATGGAAGAATGAGAGCACAATATAGCACGTATAGTGTAGTTTTGTTTAAAAAGTACTTTATTATAGAAAGCAATTGTTTTTGTCATTTTTGTTTGTACATGGGTAATAAATTTTGGTCAATTATTACTCCAAGACAAGAAAACTTGATTATTGTCCCAGGTGTACCGTGCCTCACATCCATATTACTGGGATAGGCTTCAGTCTACTGTGGCCCCTAATGGGAATAATCAGAAGACAAATGAGCAATAAATGCCTTTTGGAAGACAATCCATGCATTAGAAATCTTCTTAAAATCTAGCAGCAGTGTTTCTTAAATTCTACACCCTACATTCTACAGAATTAATGTTCTATCTACCTCTTCAACTGTGCCCGATAAGAAATGATTCTTTTCACTGTGGTTAGGCAGGATATGTTGTCGCTTTGCAGTCACACATTGTTTTGAACCTGAAAACATGCCATCGAACAAATGTTGAATTTGTCACCTCTTTCTTCTTCCCAATTTTTCTCTCTTTTGTGGCTCCTGTTTGCTTTTGTCTAGCGTCCCCTCTTCTCCCTCTGAATCTCTCTGCCCTCCTCGCTCTCGAGATGCCGCCTCCCGTTCGCCGCTCTTCTCTCACGCTAATTAATTCTGCTGTGAATTAATTACCGAGGGGGGAATCTTCCCAAAAAACAGGATCAAGAGGAGGCGGGGGCACGAACATGGGATGGGGGATCTGCATAATCACTATTCTTGAGCTGCAAAATTGAAACAAAAGCGTCCTGGAAATGAAAGAACAGCAAAAAAACAAAAAACACAATAAATAAAATTGTTTACTTCGCCCTCACCTCGGCTCAAACCCCATGGGGACGTGATTGAGAGTACACAGCGTTCCTATGGTTTTCTGTGCCCCTCCTCGCCTGGTTCATTCCTCTTTGATGAAGTTGTGGGAGTTCAGAGGGAAGCGGTGCAGCTGGGAGATGGCCCGAGCACTAAGCATCATGGGAAGAGCAAACTTTGGCTCGTATTAAGAGGTGATGTATGCAGCAGTGTAGGATTATACTCAAATGTGCTGTCATATACAAGTGAATTATCTCAGAGAAAAGTCAACGAAACAGGGATGGGCAAAAATATCATTAACTCCCAAAAATCCATTATATTGTGCTAAACAGCTCTACAAAGCATACAACTGCTCATGACATTGCAGTCCCATGACAGTTTTAAAACATGACTTTTTTCATAATATGTCCATCACAAGAATACATTTTACCAAAGAAATCTGGACACAGCATTCATGGTGAATAAGAAGAGGGATGATCAAGTACGACATAACACTCTGCAATCTTTCAGTCACAGAGCTTTGGGAGCTCAAGTACACTTTAATCAAACTTCTGGAGTCTGGTTCGTTTGTGAAGATGTGAGTGCACAATCAGACTCTGGTGCGGACCAAACAAGTGAACTCTGGTCTCGCTGAAATCAGAAAAAAAAATCACAAAACATACGCTCCAACGTGAGTGAGGGAAAATGACAAAAGAGTGGATATACTGTAAATTAAATGGAGTTGAAAATGTTAATATATATGACAAATGTGAAAACACTGCCAAGACAACACAGATTTCATATTAAACATGAGAAAGTGTCTAGAGATGCATTTATCACTGCCAGATTCTCTCATTTTTAATCACATTACACATACATATGACATACTTTTAATGTCAGTACAATCCTGTCTCAATCACATTTTTTTTTATTTGTCCTTTATTTAACCAGGAAAGTCCCACTGAGAGTGTTGCAGGGGAGTCCTGGGCCCGTGAGGGACCTATTGAACATGTTTGTGGAGGAGGAAACTTCACAGACACAAGAAGAACATACAAACTCCACACAGAAAGGCCCCACATGA
This sequence comes from Bostrychus sinensis, assembly GCA_020698575.1. Classification (NCBI taxonomy): domain Eukaryota; kingdom Metazoa; phylum Chordata; class Actinopteri; order Gobiiformes; family Eleotridae; genus Bostrychus; species Bostrychus sinensis. The sequence continues at coordinate 9,309,008 of CM036260.1, read as the reverse complement.
TCCAGAAATCAAACCCAGTACTTTCTTGCTGTGACCACTATGCCACTGTGAAAATGACATTCTGTTTCCTTGTTTGGTAAGCAAATACCCACAAACTTCAGGGGGGCTAACAAACCAATGAGTCAGTCCTGCTTATGCTCTCATTGCCACGCTAACCAAGGGTAACCAAGGGTAACCCCGGCTCCTAGAAAGACTTCACAGAATATGACGTCAGGAAGGAGTAGCCTGAATATGCAGATGATTGTATTGAGAAATCTAACACTTTTTGGACTGCCCTGCTCCCCTTTGGGTGTGAGACATGGCATGATTTCCCTGCATGGGTGGTATTTGAATAAAATCCCCCATGTGTTAGTGGGAGGATGGATTACTGTCAGATTCATAATAAAGATGTCATCAGATCTAACTGTACACTCCCTCTGCCTCACAGACACATCCACACATCATGGGCTAAGTCTATACACACCAGCTTCAGCTCTGGTTATCAAGACAACAGCCACATTTATCAGGAATCAATTGAATGAAAGTCACATAGAAAGTGTCCTGATGATAAAAGCTGTCACCACAACTATGCATTAGTGGTACAGGGTCGTTCAATATTGAAATAAACATGACATTTCTGTTAGGGTTAAAGGTAGGAGGTATTCAGGCAAAATTTTTCTTTTTGAGCTCATATTGTGTTCTAGCATGAAGATTTAAAGCATTTTAGATTGTGTTCTTTCAAAGTTTACACATTTTTCATTTCATTCATTTATTTATTTACAAATCATTCAAGGTGCAAAACACATTTCATAATCTTCAGTATAAGTTTTGTAAAATGGGACTCCCCAGAAGCTATCCAGAGCTTGTGAACAGAGGCCCAGACAGAAATATGTTTACAAGAAGGAGATTGAAAAAGAAAGAAAAAAAAAACACATTTCAAAACAAGTTTTCAAGAAAGATTGGTGTTTCTCAAACTTTTTCAGACCAAGGACCACTTTAAGATAAAAAAAAAAAATTGGGGGACCACCAGACCAGCGATTATGATTTCATTTTCCCTCCTGCTCACCTCTTACATGTCACTTTGAATGACTGTCGCAAAACACAGCAAAACAATGTGTTTATGTAGTTTTGGACAAAAGGCTATTGTCTTATATGTAGTCCTATTCATAAATTTGCTTATAAAATCATCTGGGTTTGGTATAAACGCAGACATCACATTAATAGGTGCCCAAATGAACACACTTTCCTTTAGCCAGTGTTGCGAAATCTACACAAGGAACCTTGAAGCACGTACAAAGCTGCAGCAGCGTACTTTAACTGTCTGAGAAAACAAAACACTAGCTGTCAATATCTATATCCAGATAAAGACATTCTGAAATCTGCCTCCTCCCACTGGCTTCACTTACACAGAAACTGTTGCTCTAAGCTACCACTGTCTTTAATCCTATTTCCCTACATTTTTAACTAAACATGAAAGGCCTGTCCAATAGGAGCATATGTCCAGACTGTGGTTTCCTCTGCCTACTTATTCCAAGTAACTGCGTGCTATCAGATGTCCATGCTCCCTTTCTCATAGCCCTTTCCGATTTCAGTTTCTGTCCTGTTTTTGGAGTGAAATAATAATTGAAAAGAAACCTCAAAGGGCCAAACACAATCAGATGGCATCACTGTCACCTAGCCATGTGAAACAGGCTACTGTAGCTCATGTTGCTAAGATGAATTGAACCACTCTAAATGTCTAAATGTTCTTTAAAAGTGCTTGAAAGAGTTCCCATCTGGCACCTTCCCCTCACTAACCGCACACCTCTCCGCGACCAAACCTAATACAAGTGGCCAATTACTTTGACATAACAGAAGCAAGACTGCATTGTGATTCATGTTCTTCAAGTGATACTAGTCAAAAGTGAAAATAGTTTCGAAATGGGTTTTTGGGGATAAATGGTTTCTGTGGGAAAATAGCATTTGCCAGAGTATTACAGTAAATGACACCGTATGGGATTTGAACGTAGACGCGTTACATAACTTCTGGTAAAGTTTCGACTTCATGAGGGTAATCGTGTTTTGCCACTCCGACTTCAACATGAGAAATGAAAGGCAGCCAGCGCATGTGTTGGAACCACTGTGTCATACAAAAGTATAAAATGACCTGCACAAGTGGAAATAAAGATTTTAGGTGATTGTAATCCATAAAGAGTAGAGAAAAGCCATTTATGGGTATTTACTGTTGCACTTGGAAAGTTGGCCAACATTTGTAGCTAACACCAAATAGGACAGGTTACCACTGCCAAGGAGGTTATGTTTTTGTCAGTATTGGTGTTAGATAGTTTGCAAGATAACTCAAAAAGTTATCGTCATATGTCAATAGAATTTTCATGAAATGTCAGTAATAAGCCAAAGAAGAGATTATTAGTTTTTGCTGTAGTTTCAGAACACCTCCTGGATCCAGATGTTTTCAAAGGTTCAGAGTCATTATGAGATAACTCCAGCCAAAAGTGGTCAGTAGGAATAAATTAGTAGTTATAGTGGGTTGCTTACAATTTTTAGATACAGTAAGGGCTTTGTGACTCAATGAATAGTATTTACCCCTGAACTAGAGAATGCCCAGTTCAAGTCAAGATGTTGGCACTGTATACCTAACATGACAAGACCAGGCCAATGCCTTGAAGGAGGTCTGTGCTACAGACCTGCACAGGACTGACTTTATATTCCTGCTTCTGCTCTGGAGGGCTGCAGTAGCACAGTTGGTAGAAAAGTTTGCCTACTTACTCGAAGGTTGGTGGTTTGATCACCGTTATTGTTGTTGTTGTGCCCTTGGGCAAGACACTTCACCCACCTTGCCAATGTTTCAGTGTGACGGTGTTTGGTTGTGGTCAGAGCGGCCGTGGGCACAGAATGGCAGTCATGTTTCCAGGGCAAATGTAGCTACAGAAGTAACTCACCACCACCGAGTGTGACTGAGGAGGGAATGAATAATGGACTAATATAAATGCACTTAGAGAAGCTTGAGAAGCTTGTAAAGCACAATATAAATCCAATCCATTATTATTATTATTGCCCAATCCCAAAAGCCTTCTGACCGCTTCTGCCCCAATGCCAAATTTTATCCAGAGGCATTCCTTCAGGTTCCATTGATTCTGAGAAATAGACATTTTAATATGAAGCTTGAAGAAGCTGAAAAATTCCATGTTGCAGATTAGATTGGATTGGCAGATGCCACATACACAGGCGGACATGCTGTGTCAGGAAAAGAGCAGAAAGCTGCAATTAGTGTTAATTGTATGTATTTCTATGCATCATTTTGCAGTGGTGCTAATTATCGTAACCACTGTCCATGCTCGGCCCTGTGCTCCTCAGTGGTGTCACTGTGACTTGGGGCCCAGTATGTTTTTGCCTGACTGCGTGTTCCTGCCCAAGACAATATCAATCCCACCACATCCCGCTGGATTTGTCAGACCCTGTGGGACTTTCCACCCGCTCCAGGTCGCTCTCCCAAACACAACAAAAAAGTATGCAGATGCATGTCAAAATGCATACCTGGCATGGGCCTTGCATGTATTGTTCAGTGAGACCTGAGTTTTCTGTCTGGGATGGAAGCCCACTCTTTATTAAACAGAAATCAGTCAGAATGCAGTAATGTTAATAAATCAAACCCTTGGCAAACGACTCTTGCGTCAGGATTTGGCCAGTAGTAGAAGTCTGTCCGCTAAATGATGAAGGGATAAAGTTACAATCAGAAGCCTTTAATTTTAAAGCCACTGAAAAGCCAAAGCCAAACCCATTCTTAGAACTACTATGGGTTGGGTGATTTATGTGATGTTACGGTAAGCATCTAATCTACAATGTACGGAGTCATGACAGGTTTTCTCGGCCTCAATTTGCATTTTTGTACCTGCTATCCAGATGTAATGTTGAATTTGCAAAATCAGCTGTCACAGATAGTTACTGTCTACACATAACTTGAATCTTTGAAAAACACTGGCCTTCTGTTCACATGCAAATTGTGATTAAAGTCATGGGAAACATTTATTAAAGTTCTTTCCAATTTAAAGACTTTCATAAATGTTGTTTTCTCTTAAGCACTGCTTAATTTTTCTGTGCTTAATGCATGCATGCTCACATAAAATAGGCATGCATATTTCCATGATATCAACAATAACTGATAATGGCAGCCGCAGTACAAGGTCATAGCTCGGGAACATAACCTAGCCATTTATAAAGATTAGTCTGGTTCCTGTCAACTCAAATAAGTTTTTTGGTGGGAAAGAAAAAAGGATGCTATTTGAAATAATGCACCTTTAAATACATGCAACTGATCAGAAAACAGGGTGCAGAAACTTATAAACTTGACACAGCAAATGATTATGTCTGCCAGTGTGCAGTAACATATTCAAAGATCCAAAAAAGTTTGTTGTCATACACTGCGTCAGGAAGGGCATCCGGCATAATGCCAGATGCCCTTCCTGACACAGTGTATGACAACAAACTTTTTTGGATCTTTGAATATGAACAGATTGGTTTTGGTCCCCAATATTTGGTGTCGGAGGTCAGGTTTGGCTTCCCTCAGTCACAATACTGTATGTGTTGGTCCCAAACTGTGATAAATGAGGCTTGCATTAGAAGGGGCATCTGGTGTTGTGGAAATGTTTGTAGTTTGCACAATTGTGTGAGAAAGAAATAATAGGTTTTGAGGCAAACAGTTGGCGTTTATTCTTTTGCAAGAGAAAGTGAAAAAGAGAAATGTGTAGATCAGAAAAGCTCAGAGTGGAGCAGTGGCACACTTCTGTTTTATACACAGACAGCATCCATTGAAATAGACAAGAGGACACATCCTTAAACTTTGTAAGATAGACACTAGAAGAAAAAACAAGAAGCTTCTGAAGACAGTTTCTCTAAGAAAGGTGTTAGCTTAGGTGTACGTGACTAAGAGTGACAAAATATGTTAAAATATATCAACCACACTGGTGTGAAAACTTGTCAAACCATTCGAATAATTGCTCATTTTTCCTAATGAGAGGAATGGAATGCTATGATGTGACATTATTTGACATTATTTAGATAAAATACACAAAGCTAAAAGCCTCAAGTATAAAACATAACAGAGTTTTGATAATAAAAGGAGATAGGTGGAATACTTACTGAAAATATACTGAAAAACTGTATTAGACCACTACATTAAAAAGGAATAAACAATGTGCCAAGAATTTAAATCCAAACCAACCCTGAACTACAGCTTTGATCAATGCACCAATTACCAATAGTTAATCTTATGTGACATCACATGATTTCTCTGTGGTACGGTGCTTCATGGAGTCTCATCTAAGTCTGGGTCTCTGTCTGCTACATTTAGGTCAACTGACATCATTTGAAGGCATTGATGATTGATTAGCTACTGCATCATCTTTCACCATAAAATGCCTCTGAGATGTTTCTGCCAGGATGGTTCACATTGCAATGACAATGTGAACCATCAATTACCATGTTTTTTTTCCTTCGAGCCAGTATATCTGAGTTCCAGTATAGGGTGGTACTTTTTCCTCTTCTTTAATCCTGTCTCCAGCCCTGGACTGTCAGCTGCTCGCCCGAACCAACGCTGTACAGAAGCCAAAACCCTGTGCATTTCATTCCAAAGCCAGGCCTGCCTAATTTAGCCCCTTTATCACCAGGAGTAATCAGACCACGCTCCCATGCAGAACGCCATGTCCCGGGCCACTCGTGCCAATGCTCCAGTGTATCGGGATGGGAATTTGTCAGTGCCAATAGACGCCACCGTGATTCTGCTTTTTGTCCAGGGAACCTCAGAGCAGTGAATCCCCAGCTGGCACCAGTCGCCTGTGGGGAGGGCTGATGGAGGAGCTTGGGTCTTGTTGGGACAGGAGCTGCGGGATGAGAGACCTCCACGCAAACACGAACCAGATGGAAGGACAGGCCGATGGATGAGGAGGAGGAGGAGGAGAGCCTGAATCACCACATCCACTGTGCTGGTAGTCCTCTCACTCTTCCCAGAGGTTCCCATGCAAGTACTATTAGACTCACGATGGCTAATTTCAGCTAAAGGAACTTGGATTGAAGAACGATGCAATCCAGTCCTGTGGCTAGTAGCATTGGATGAAAATGTTGGTGATTAAGCTTCTCCTAATTTTTCTTGTGTTCTGTCATCTTGCAGCATAATTGTACAGAAAAATCCAAACCTCTGAACCCGCATTCATTAGGAATTTTCCAAAAGAAATCCAAAGCCTTCTATATCAGTTATTTTAGTACTACCATAAAAGTAAACAAAACCTCTTTGCTACTATAAATTGTGTAAGCTCATTGAAGGTGTAACTAATTTAATAACTGGCCAAGTCTGAACTTGCTACCTTCAGATTTAAGCTACAATAACATCCCTTACCAATTGTCACTGTTCAGTGCGAATGGAAAATGTAATCCTACTCACACAGGAAGAACCAAAATCAATCAATCATTTCTCTATACAGTCATTATGTAACAGTGATAAGAGGGTGTCATGCAAATGTTTTGAATAAAACTCACTTTATTACAGGATGAAAGTTCAACCCATTCACTACATCAGATGCAAACAAAATTTGTTTCTTTCTTGGTAACTGTGCCTCCCAAAGGCACAGTCAGGCTTTCTTCTTTAACTGTTTACAATATTATAGACAACCAAAAACAAACAAGCCAGAAGCAGAGTGATGTGTGTGTGAAGATGTGTCTTTGATGGTCCAAAAATGAGGGAACATTCAGGTTGATCTGCTTGTTTACTGGATGCTACAAAATGTCTCTCCAAGTTTACTCACAGTACGATGTCTGCATACAGCAAAAGTCCGACAGTGAATCACTTAAATTATCCAGTTACTGTAGTGCCATTATGATAAATCTCTATAAATGCCATCCCAATTGTAGTTCAACATTTACATATTTAATTGGATTTAGGCATGGTAAATAGATAAACACATGTCATTTGTCACATGACATGACCAGTGTTGGACATTAAACTATAACAGCGTTTCTAACAGCGCTGTTTTTCAGCAACAAAATAATCTAAGAGTAGTAGTCTATGTATGTATCTGTGTCAGCCCTGCTACAAGCTGGCCCCTGTCCAGGGTGTACCCCGCCTAAGGCCCAAAAGTTACTGGGATAGGCTCCAGTCACCTGCGACCCCGAACAGGAATAAGTGGAAGTAGATAAATGAATGAAAGTAATCTAACTAATTACTTTTCCATGGGTACAACGCCGTTACAGTTACTGACAATAAAATGTGCCACATTATTTTAAGAAAGAGACAGACGAGGAGTGGCTGTGACTGCTTAACTTCAGTGGCTGAGTAGAGAGTAGGCTGTTTATCGTGCCTAGAGCAAGGCTCTGGACTAATTGACAGGAGCAGGGGAAAACTCCACGGTGCTTAAGTGGGGTTGCGGGGCTGAGACTGCAGGTCACTGCTGCGCAGCAGTTTCACTTTCTGTCTGGGACAGTGCATTAAAACTGTGTAACACATGGACCCTTTGACGTTTATTTGACATGAAGCACCTCTTATCGTAACACACCACTAAGACGCTCGTGGCTTGCAGTCCAAAAGCCTGGTTTGTGTGAGCTCCACACACTGTCAGTACCATAGAGGTCACAGAGGTCTGTATTTACTGTAGCCTAAAGGTTTAAACCAGAACTAAATACAACTAATACCATGTCTAAACCGGAACTAAACCAGGTCTAAACCATCACAAACTGCTAAAAAAAAGTATTATTTACCATAAAAAAAAGTGTGTTGTGACTGAAAAGAAAGCCTAAACAAATGACATTGTAAAGATATTGATCTAAACCAGGCTTAAGCAGCTGTGGGCTCCAGCTGCAAATCTAGTTAGAGTTTTCAGATTGGTTAAGAGATTGAAGCCACTGGCATTTGATTGTTTTTTCTGTTGTTTTTTCTCATCTACACAAATGTCACACACTGAATTCTAGTACTTTAAACAGACAAAAAACTAAATCCCCGCTTTGGAATATGTCAACTATTCAATGACACGATGTAATTCAAGCATAATTCATCCAAGACAATGCCAGATACTTCACTGAAGAACAACAATGGAAATCCATAATCAGCGGCCAGGCGGGCACTGTCAGACAGGCCTATTAGAGTTGTTGGATAAATAATTTTGTGTGACTTGAGTGATGGAAACCAATGCGCATTTGACATTTTGTTATTGTTACTGTGTGTCATGTCCGCAATATCCTTGTCAGTTTATTTTGATATTAAATTTAATATGCACACAAGAATGGATATGAAGTATTAGCAAAGATATCATTATTATTGACAAGTCCCAGTCCTCTGTCTAGGCCTGTTGCCTCATTTGCGTTCAAATATACCAAACGTTCCCACAAAAATTACTAAACAAAGTCATCCGTCACACCCTCTTCATTCTGAATGTTACCACAAAAACCTATGGCCTTCAGTGCCTCCTCGTACCAGCCCATACACTTCATCTGCGTAAGTGAAAAAGACAGGGACACGCTGAAATAAATGAGCAAAAGTGAAAAATAACAAGAAACATGACAGGCGTGATGTCATTGGCCATTAGTAGTCATTAGTGGTTTTGAATGTTCCATTGAAAGCACTGTGGGTAAAAGCTCATTGACATCTTGCTATCAGCCCATAAGTAACTTTACACACACACTCACAAGGATGTTTCGTGGTAAAATCGGGAATGGGGGTCATGGGAGTTTATTGAGTAAAAGGCACATATATATACGTACATACATGCAGGCCATCTCTCAGTCAGCACCTATAGCGAGCAGCATTTTGACGTCACCAAGCCCATCCTGTTTTTCCCCTCTTTTGGTCTGTCAGGCTGAGGTGGCACCAACCTGAGGAGTGAAAGATGAAAGAGGGGGGACGAGGAAAGCTGCAGAAGAAAGGTATAGACGCGCACATGTCACCACTGTGCCACCGGATATTTCCTACCACTTGACACTCAGGACTTTGCCATCTTTCCATGCAAATCATCACTACTTGAGTAGAATTTGTGCTTTGGTGAAAATTAGTGCTGAAAGTTATTGTGCAGGAGACTGTCCTCACATTCGTTTCGGAAAGGGCAGCCACTTGGTGATGGCGCCATCATGGGACAGTGCGCTCCAAATTCTCCAAACAGCCAAAGGTGACTCTACTGCAAAACCTTGAGATTTCCCATGAGCATGCTGCTGGGATGGCAACTAATAGAAACTAAATACTAACTAGAAACACTTGGTAAAGATATCTTACCCAGACCTGCACTCAAAGACCTTAGTTCAGGGATGAATGGTCTATTAAGCCACAAAATCCTTCCATATCACAATGGTAAAGAATCCATTTGTTCCTATACTGATACCCTGTGGCCGGAGTTAGTATTTTTGGCCCTATCTTGCAATAAATTATAGTATCTTGATAGTATTCCACACCTCAAACTTCTTTTTTATTTATTTATTTGACCTTTATTTAACCAGGAAAGTCCCACTGAGATTCAGAATCTCTTTTGCAGGGGAGTCCTGGCCCCTTGGCCTTGACCTGTTCGTGAAAATTGAATCAAAATACATCTTTTATTCTCTTGCTAACAAACCAAACAACAAAGAGACATACCAGCGCTGCAGTATAGCTCAGTTGGTAGAGCATGTCTTAGGTGTTATGGGTTTGACACCAAGACATTCATGGAATGTATCTCCCCCATAATTTCCTGTCACTTCTCCACTATTCTTTCTAATGTAAAGATGCATTTTATAGAAAGTGATAATAGTGTTGTAGTGCCGATCTTGGTCTTGTCTCAGTCTCAGATGTAGCAGACTTATAAGAAAATGCTATTCTTCATAATTTTGGAGTAATTAATTTTCCACATTAGAAGAACCAGGAAGAAGATCTTTCTCAATTTGTTTGTGGCGTCTGCTGGATTAGATCAGGGGCGTCCAAACTTTTTCCAAAGAGGGCAGGGTTTGAAGATGTGCAACAGTCCAAGGGCCCTCCTTATGTTTTTAGGAACTGAAACCACATAAAGTATACTGTTTTATAAGTACTTTGTTTTCAAAAGCCATTATTCATTTTCTTTGACAACAAAATCTAAAACAAGACCCATCATTAAACATAAAAAAATGTCCTCTAGGTAATATATGTTTAGCTCAGGCTGATTTTAATGCTTACTATGAGTAATCTGTAATTGAGTAATTTGTCATACTTCGAAATATGCTAAACATAGAAAATACAAGGCAGGGAGTTGTAGATAAGATGCACAAATGTACAGATAAAGTCATGGACACACTGTACAAAAGTCCTGGTAGGCCATAAGTAATACATTTTGTTATGGAGGCTGAGGGCCGTATGAAACCTCAACCCGTGCCACAATTTGGACATGTCAGGTTTGGATCATTAAAAAAGTAATTTCTGTATTTGAACCACTTTTTTTTTTTTACTTTTCCCCTTTAGTTCACAGGATTTGGTCTTGACCTGGTCTCAGTTTGCCTTGGTCTCGGTCCCTAAAAGTCTCACTCTCAACTCGATCTTGAATCTTGAAAGTCTCAACCTTGTCTTGGCCTCAGTTCATGCTGGACTTGGACTGGTCTTGGTCGAAGTGATAAATTTGGAAAAATGAAGGCTGATAGTCCCACAGTTGTCAGTTGCTAGCCAGTGATGCTAACGTAATAAGGGTCAGAAAAAAAAACAAAAAACAGAATCTGTCAATGTCCTGTCTCAACACAGACTCTACTGCTGTCCAAAGTAGCATGCAGATTAGTGTGTAAATTTTCTTTAGTAAAACAACCCAACTGCAGAGAGTACTAATTCTGGCCAGTACAAGAGGCACTAATAGGCAGTAAATTGCAAAAGCACTTCATTAAGAATCAGTAGAACACATTATACATGGTCTGGTTAAATACAAATACAACCGCTCCCTTAAAAACAAACTCAAAATGTCTATTTAGGCTGTAAGCTGACAATCTGACCAGTCAATAGTCCAATCACCTTTGGCCTGTGGATTTTAATGGTGGCTTTCATGCACCATTTAATGGAAGGCGTCCACACACTGGCCTTCACGCCTTTTGTGCTTTTATAAGGTCTTTACACTGGTCTCTCCAAAAAATGTTTGTGGTGGTTTGCCCATTAGTCATCAACTCCATCACATAACACTTTACTGCTGTGTAATGAATGTCCATATATTTAGCTTACTGCCAACTTTGTCAGTTTAGGGCATGCTAGAACCGAAAGTAAAATAAATATACCTATAAGTATGTCTTCTGGTTGGAAATATGTTGACTCTTTTGGTTCCCATATCAGCTGAACATCCCAGAACTACATGGTGCATAATGTGGTTTTCACATTGTTGACTTTATGTACTGTGAAGTGACCTTGACCAATGCTGTGCAAAAACTGCTAAAGTGAGATATCGAGTGTTAATTCTAATGTGGTATTACCAAAAACTATTGTCCTTTTCATGAACATTATGAATTATTGAGGTCTGAACTCCATTCTTGCTACTCCGACTTTGATGGTACGCTAAGACTAACCTGACTTGTTAAAGGGCCCATATTATGCTTTTTTTGTGTCTTTTAAATTAATTTAGGACGCCTCTAGGTCAGCATCTTGCATTTTGTTGGTCAGAAAATGCAATAATTACAGAAAAAAAAAATGCATCTAAAGAAACTCATTATTTGACTGTGTGAGAAACGCTCAGATTAAGTCCCTGTCACTTTAAGAGCCCTCCCTCCTCGCGGCCCAGGTGCTGTCACGCCCCTTCAAACTCACAACATGTGCTGCTGCAACTGTGCTGGGTTTGTTTGGTTGCTGGGGGTTAGGTGTGAGCTCAACGGGACAGGACCATGAGGGGGCAGAGGCGTGGTCAGGTGGAAATGGCAGACATCGGTGAAACAAGACGTTTGTCTTTTCAGGAAGTCAACGTAAATAAATCGAGGATTACTCAAACGTGCGTAAATGAAACAGAAAGACAACTCCAGGTATGTTTTTGACTCAGGAACAATATTAAAACATGGTAGAAAGCTCAGAAAAGTCAATCTTGTATGATCGAGCAGAATCTTGAGGGCTTTCTATAGAAAGCAATGGAGCTCAACAGTGGCTGCCCACCCTTTTTACTCTGGAAATAAAATTCCCATTGATTTTCCCTTCTGACTTTTTGAAAAATGTGTGTATTAAACTTGACAAGGGCTAATCAGCGTTGTGGTAATTCACAACAATAACACAATCATTTTTTTTTTTATCAAAAGATTAACTAAAACTTACAAATTCAGCAAAATGCATTTGTCACTTTGCCTTTTGACAAGTTTCAAATACATGTTTATAACGAAAGGAATCATTTTATGGTCATGAATTACCCCGCAGCTAATTAGCCTCCCTTGAGCCGTTGAACTTTTAATATACCAATTTGGGTGAGTGGTCACTGTTGAGCTCCATTGTAAGGAGCAGGTATTTAGAAGATGATTGGATGAAGTACCTGCCTGTTAAATGACTATATTATTATCCAATCCGAGCAACACTAAGGAAGTTATGTTTGTGAAATTGGGTTGTAAAAGTAATGATCAGGAGAGGTCAGTAATGGGCCAACAATGAAAATAATTATTATATTGTGTGCATTCTGTACCATTGCGAGATAGGCAGAGGGTGTAAAAGAGGTTAGTATAGAAACAAATTATTTTAAATGATCCAAGTACTAGTATTTTACATTAGCAGCAACTAAATGGCCACTCTGTTATCAAAGCTAAAACCCACACAGAACCGCTGTTACTGCCATCCAACTGGCCCAAACCATCATAGGTCAGAAGCAAATACATTTCTCTGAGTAGGGCAAGATTAGAAGCAACCCTTAAAAGTTTGCCACTGTTAAGTCAGCATTATTTCATGTGAACTTTGACAGAAAAAAAAAAATCACTTTATTTGCCAGTATTCGCAATGTTATGGCTGTTTGACGTATCTTCCTAAAAATCTATTGTGGTAGACCCAAAGTAGAATTTTCATGTTGTTTGTAAGCCACAAATACAAGATTACTTCTGAAACAGGCAGCAGATCAGAAACACTACAATCATTTTTTCAAGTGGGAATAATGTTAGGCACAGATTCTACCTCAGAACCAGAACTCAGCCCAGAACATGTGGAGTGTACACAAGCTGCCAGACCTTCAAGCACAGCCAGAAACCTTTAAAAAATCCTGGTCTGGTTAGAATGTGGAGTGGAAGAAAGGGCCTGGGAGTACTTGGTTGGAGTTGGACACTGGAGGTTATATTTCCAGGCCCCAAAACTCTACATCTGTAAATGTCAGAAATTGAGAAGCACCATCCAAAAATTCAATTTCTATAAGCTGTCTTGTATGGATCGGTAACGCCAGGATGGATGGAAATGAGATTTTTATCGCATATTCAGTGCCAAGGCAGTACCTCCACTATCCTTCTACCTTTTAATCATATGGGAAGCCAAAATATTTCTTTAGGTATACATTCAATTTCTATGCTTTTCTAAGGAAGCAAGTGTCTACCATCTCCTCTACAACAGTAATAAGATTAAACAAGTTGGACAGATTAGCATACAGTGACAGATAAACAAACTTACATTAAGAAAGTTGAGTTTTTGAGAGCCGCTACTGTATTTTCCCCACTTCGACCTCTGTCCCCTGCAGTTTATGGCTCACATATTACAGTTTGTTTCCAGAAATGGGTAAGGTTTTCATGGTCAATTAATCATGAGAACACAGTTATAAGATAAAGTTACCAAAGACATTACTATCGGTGCGTTTCTTAACAGCGTATGACGCATTCGGACATGGCACCCGATCCATTATCTGAAAGAGTAAAATGAGATTTACGGAGTGACTCAACAAGTACAATAAGAACACATGAGTCACAAGTAAAATGTAGTTAGTGTTGAGTTTGGATAGCGCGGGTCACATAGGAGCACTATAAAGCGGCGCACAGTGGAAATCCCTCCTCACGGCACTGGCTCCTGTTTCTCATTACTCTAAGGGTAAACTGTTACTATATGTGCTCTGTATTGTTGAAGGTTCTGCATGTGCAATTGGTGCAGAACGTTAACAAAGCCAAGGCCATGAGACGTTCATTGCAAAAGAAGTTTCTCATTCAGTTAGGGTTTGCTAAACAGAGTGACAACAACTTCATGGTGATTTGGAAATGAACATCAAGGCTACGAAACTCTTTGTCTCTGGCAGCCAGTCAGACATTTTCTAACTAAAACACAAAATGGAATGGTTTTGAAGTGAGCTATGTAGACAGAGTGCAATTACAAACTGAGCCACTGAGGCCAAAGGCTTGGAAAAGTTACAAAAAATTCAAAAACAGCACTGCACACTCAATTATTCCATATGTCAAAAGATTTATTTGATAACGTTTCAGCTCAGCAGCCTTCTTCAGGTCATTGTATCATCAGGACCCCCAGGGGTACGCAAGCACTTGCAGGGGGTACTTGGAATTATTTCATAATGTATTTAAAAAAAAAAAAAAAAGAAAATGTCTGTGATTTTTTAATTTTGGACTATTGAAATTTTTGAAAGAGTCTCAATGACTAATGAAAGGAGGTAAAACTGCCAAAGAATATTATTTTAATATTATATTTTGTTTCATTTTTATAGATTTAAACTTGTTTTTAAAATGTTTTTATTTTCCTTTCCATTTTTAAAAGATTATTATTTTATCATTTAAGTCTATTTTGAACATAATATAGTAAAATTTGTAAATAGGAGTTTATATTGTTATATTTTTATTTTATTTTTTGGGAACCACTTCTTTAGACCACAGTGTTTATGATTTTTTTTCATGTTTTCTGCACCTCAAGTAAGATTTTTTGATCTACTCTCTTGCAAAAGTTACTATTGACCCATCAGCCACGGCTATTTGTATATGTTTAATATTAACAGCAATGACTATGATCATTACAGAATAGTTAAAATGCAAAAGAACATTGTTTTAACCCAGATTAGGGAATTAAATGTAAACCACTATTAGCTCTGCAGTTTATTATGAGACAGAAATGAACAACCCAAAGCAGGAATGGGCTTTTAAAACTACACTGCCATCAAACATGCAGTATTCAGTGTCCTACAACCTCTACACTGTTCAATGTGGCCTGTCCTCTGTCCTACTCTGGTGGGTGCACACTCATGGGTGAGCCTGAGCCTTGCATGCTCCTCTCCTTTGTCTGAGTGTCAGTCAGTCAAAATGGACAAAGAACATCAGGAGTCAGCAAATAGACTTTTGCAATCTCTTTATAGTCAACAACAAACAGGATCAAGGTGAGTGGTATTTAAGGCAAGATGTTAGCTTAGCTTTGCCTAGCTAACATTATAATACATTATTTAACTAAGCATGTAGAAGGATATTGAGGAATTGCTCTTTGTTTCTAACTTGGTCATTGCTTGTTCAGTTGTGTTATTGCTCGGCGTGATGGCCTTCCCATTATAGTAGGAGTAGTTATTTTCAATGCCTTTTGTGTTGGGGGTCAAGGATTTGATTCCTCCATGGGGTGCCCAAAATCTCCAGCCACATTTTGTGCCAGTCCCAAACCCTGATAAATGGAGAGGGTGGAGACAGGAAAGGCATCCAACATAAAAACCTGGTAAAGCACGAGCAAAAAATGAATGGTGGTGACCTCTGAAAGACACAGACCAGCCAAACGGGACTTCCCCTGGACAATCGCTAGTCTAACAAAACAACCTAATAAATTTCAATTCCTCATTAACAGTAAGTAAGTTATTTTATCCTTGAGCATTTATTTGTTTTTGAGTCACGATAAAAGAGATATATAACTTCTCATGTCCCCAGTTGACTTGTTCAGATCTGCTACTATTTAGAGTAATTCGGGGAGAACAAATAATTTCAGGTGAATCAAGGTCATGGTAGACGTTTATTTCAGTGTCTACATTTATTTACTGTACTGTGCATTGCTGTAATACTTCTGGGGATAAGCTGGATCTAATAAAGACACCAATGACATGATTATTTTAATACAAACCAGACTGTTAGCAAAAGGCATTACATAAAAATACAATTTGATTATTCAAGGGAAGTGATAATTGAAAGCAGACAAAAATGAGCAAGTCCAGATAGATTTTGTGATCTGGGAAGCCTCTTTAGGCTTATAAACATCAGCTATTGTCCTGAAAGATTTCACATACACCAAGTACTGTAGATAGTACATAGTAAGAAGAATACAGCATCCAAGCCTTCTCACACAACTCACTGAACACTCCACGTTTGTTAAATTACTGCCAGGTACATCCTCTGGGCAATAGCTATACCTCAACAACAGTTTTGGAAACAATTGTACAGAACAATTGTAATTTTGGGAGTCAGACTTAAAGAAACATGTTACTAAGAATAAAGGATAATGCCTTACAGATGATTGAATTTTGGTGTACACTGCAACCTACATTTAAGGACAACATTCCACATCCTAAAAAGGTTCAGAATTGATATACATTCATATGTAAACGTTTGGGTACCCCTCTGAGTTTGCATAATAATTTACTCTGTCTTCACGAAAAAAGATCACAGAGATATATCATTCATTTTCTACTGACATCTGAGTTCTAGGCTGTTTTCCGAACAACATTTTTTAGTGTAGCAGTATTTAGGTGTATGAAATTAAATGAAATGTGAAAAAAATGCAAATATTTGGGCACCCTTATAAGTTTGCTGATTTGAAGCATGTAACTCCTCAAAAAGTATTACCTGCAACACTAAACTTTTTAGATTAGTTAGTTAAGCCTTGAACTTCATAGACAGGCACATTCAATAATGAGAAAAGGAATTTAAGGTGGCAATCAGGAAGTGGAAGGACACATGTAAAGTTGATGTTAAGGCCAGAAAGCCATAGGCAAGGAATGGTGAGAATGGTTTAAGATAATGATGATCTTGTAGGTCTTTGGAGGTGATCTGTGGGTTGTTGTTAACCAAGGGAGGACCCTCTTTCTCGGTAAGGAAAAACTCCTAAAAAAAACTTAGCTTGGGATTGGCGCAAGAAGTACAATGCCTTGACCCACTGTAGATGGATTTTAAGCATGTACCTTCTCAGTGCTCTAGGCCAAAAATGAATAATAAACCTATAAATACAAAAGCGCTATGATCATAATGCTAAATACGCTGACGTCACTTATCCTTAGACAGTATATAATGAGATTTATAGAGAGAATCTGCAGAACTGTTGGCTTTAGGGGGAAATCTCCTGACCAGTAAATTACTCAACTAGAAGCTTGGGAGTTTCTGGCAGCAGTTCTGAATCACATGGGCTCTTTGTGGAACTGGAAAAACAATGTTTGATTTGTTTGCACAAGTTAAAGCTATGTTTCCAACCATATTCATTTCTATTTTACATGTAAGACGTGAACATGGATCCCCGTACTGAGGGGAAAAAAAACACAGAGCCAGTGAATCCAGCTGGACTCACTGTGCATGTTTGGCTAATGGCTCACGTGGCTGGTGGTTAAAGGGGAGGTGTCCACATGACCCCCAGCAGTGGCTAAGGAGTGACCCAAAACCACCGCCTCCTCTGTTCGTCCAAAACTCCAGCTGCCTCCAGAGAGGGACAAGTGTGTTTGCAAGAAGAATACAGTCCAAGCTCCACTCCCAACAAAAAGAAACAGACACTAAAGGTTGCAACATGATGTATAATTTGATCTCATTGTTCTCACACTTTCAAAGTCCTCTATTCTTTCCCGGGAGTAAAATAAAGGATCATGTAATACCATAAGTTTGTTGACTTTGGCCCAGGTAATGTTCAGAAGTGAAGTCAATCCTATATTACCCAATTGTGACGTCCCAAGTCAAATAAACATGTTTACTGACAAGTAAATAGTGGAGATGTTGTGAAAAAATGTTGTGAACACTCAAAATCTCAAGGTAAAAGGATCCCTCAAGATTTCTGAGTTTGAGGGCCAACTCAAAATCTCAAGTTTTCAACAAATTATTATTTTTTGTTCAATTTAACATTGATATGTTTATAAACTTTCAATTTTATGTTTTACTCACGATCATTATTTTTTAAATTTGTCTTACAGCCAACTGACTATCCAATGTTCAGAAAATGTATTATGTATTATTAGTGACAATAATAATTTACAAAATAAAACAAAATTTAACAAAACAATTTTACAATTTTAACTTTTTCTGCCCAATGAATAGTCAGTTGGCTGTAAGATGAGTTAAAAACATAATCATAGTGATTAAAACCTAAAGTTTTTAGACATATGAACAATAAATTAGGTGAACAAGAAATATTAGTTGTTAGTTGGCCCCAAAACTCAAAAATCTTGAGGAATCCCATTGCCTTGAGTTTTTGAGTTTTCACATCTTTATTTGTTTATTTTTTTACAGTGTTGCTGCATTATACAGCATGTGGCATTAACAAATAACTATAATGAAGAAGATCTGCACAATGTATTAGCCATGTTTAAAGCCATTTTGATCAGTTCAAGCCTACCATTACTGTGTGTGTCACTACAGTTCTGTGCATGCAATTACTTAGGAAGTCTGAGTATCTCCACATCTGGACACAATGACCGGAAAAAGATATACAGTATAAGGTCTGATCAGTCAGAAAGGCAAAAGTCATTATTGCTGACCCCTCCCACCCCCTTTAGGAGGAATTCTTACTGCTGCCATCTAAGCAGAGCATTATAATGTTCCAACATGCAGAACCAACCCCCACCCTTTTAAATGCTTCTTTGTAATGTATTGTTAGCTGTTGTTTGTTGTGTTATGTTGCATTTATGTATGCCTGTTATATGGTCACTGTTGGCTGCAAATCAACTTGTCCCTCTGGGAATAATAAAGAATGAAAATTAATTTAGTTCACAAACATGGCTGTGCTTCTCTTCCAGCATTGCTCACTTTGTCAGAAGAACAGGAAGTTAAAAAAATTGAACTGGGTCCTATGGAGCTTAACATTCAACATTTTTCTCAAGACCTATGAGTGCAATTTTAAAAACATATTCTGACAATATTTTTACATCATATTACACAATGTGCTCAAAGGCTAAGCCAGAAGTTTAGTTTATTGTGTTAGTGTGTTATTTTGGACCAGCTGCCACCAAGACTAAAATAGAACTAAGAAAAAATGCTATCAAAACCCTAAGTTGACTATTTTGACTTGTCATGTGTAAAACTGTCAAAATTATGTGGACTCTTTCTAGGATTAACTGCCTACTCCTGACAGAGCATATTGTTGTGCTAGTTGGGTAACATTTGTAGTAAAAGGGAACCCCAGGCTTCCTAACACAGTGCCAAATTCACATTGCAGTAGCTGATTGTATTTGTGGGTACTGTCATTAATAGAGAGGATGTGGTGGGGTTGTATTATCAGTCATTGTCATAGTTAATGTTCTTAATCAGACACTTGTTGAAGGAGATTTGTGGCCCGTTTGGGAGCTGCCAGGAAAAAAATCTAAACAACCCACATGGATAAACATACACATTAGCAGTGGTGCTATTAAACTGCACACAACTCACAAATCCTCTCTTCAAATCAGTTTGTCAAGAGCTCTTCTGCTATCAGTTAACAGTGTCTTGGCTCCAGCAGACGTTTCCTCTAAACAAGCCGCGTGGCTTTCTCTCCAAGACCGAGAAGTTGTCAACACCTTGGTAATAAAATACATCTAATCTAGCTTTGGCCTGCAATAGCCTCGAAATATTAATTTACCTCAAACCCACTTTTGTAAACTGAGTTGCGCCCTGTCTTGTGCAACTATGAAAATCAGAGTTCTACGATGAATTCTGTGTGTTGTGAAATATATGGCGCATGCTATAGTGCAGAAATAAATGGTAAGAATGCCACTAGATAAAAGACAAAAACGCAATTTGATACATCCCATGAGAGACATAAAATTCTGCAACAAGTGTCGAGGAAATTCCAGCTGTTGCGATGTTTTGAGTTTTCCAAAATATGCCTCACACCCTTTGGACGTCAACCACAGCCAGCAATATCTTCAAACTTGTGTCTGGACCAGTTCAATTAATCTGACACTGCAGCCGGCCCAAACAAGCAAACACAAGAATCTGTTGTACATTATAACTTTTTACACCGTTCCATTGTTGTGGAAAAAAAACAAAATATTGAATTAGTAAAAGTGTCAGAGTTGAAAATGGAAATCCAAAAGTTGAGAAGAAAGTAGAAAAGAAGACAAAGGAATTAGAAATTCAGGAGGTTCTGTACAGTCCCTTGGTGAGCAGTACTTGCAGGACTGTTCCATATTTAAAGCAGAACTCAGTAACTCTGATCATTTCTTCGCTCCTTTTGCCTTTCTTTCCTCTATAAAGTACCCCCTACAGTTCGGAGTAAAGCACTATTGTAAATACGCACAAGCCCAGTTGACTCCTGTGTGACTCGTCTTTACTTTCGTTTTCCCCTCCGTGTATCTGTACAAAGTTTTTTCTTCCATTTGGCCGCTCTGGCATGACAAAAATCGGGAAATAAAGCCACCGCTATGTTGTTGTTTTGCTTACCGTGATGTGCTGCTTTCTCACAAGACCACAGACTTCTGCGGCTCTGGGTCAGCAACACTCAGACTTGCAAGTGTCACTTACGGCCCAGAGACACCAGGGGGAGATGCTGGACGCTTCATTTACTCCACAACAACTCATTTAACCATCACACGGACTCCAAAACTGTTTATTTAAGGTAACTGTAAAAGTTACTGAGTTCTGCTTTGAATAAGTTCAAGAAGTTGGACAGTCATTTAAGGATGGGCACCAAATTTGCAAATGATTGAGTTTAATGAATGTATTTAAAGTAATTATCTAAACTGTCAAATGATGACATTCAGCTTGTGTAGTTAATATAGAAGTACACAGTCAAAAAGGCATCCCACTTAAATCTCTTTGTGAATAAGCAATGAGAAAGAACCATACAGGTCATAATGAGAAAGTTCATGTAGGAAGATTGCCTGCCCTTTCCCTGCTCTCTTTGTACTTTGTACTGATCCTTCATATCAGCTGATTCCTTTCCCACTTCACTGTCACCTCCACAGTAGTGGAGCAGTAGTAGTCTACACTGCATACTACTTTCAGTAGCACAACTGTCCTATACAGCTCTTTACTACTTGAGCAGAGGTCAACATATTTCTCCTTGTTTTTATTTTTTCTCCATTTAATTAACTGGAGATGGTCCCCAGGCAGTGTACTGCTCAGTAGTTGCCCACTGCTCCTGACAGGTTGCCCCCGGTGGTATTAGAAGGATGAAGCAAATGCAGAGAACAAATTTCCCTATGGGGACAATAAAGTCTACCTTGACTTTAAATTCTGTAGCTACTAGTAATGTGCAATACCAGCTTTTTCACCTTCAATTCGATACCAATCGATACCAAGCCTGGTATCAAAGATACCAATACCGATTCCAATATCAGCCCTTACAGTCTCAACCATTGTTTGTTTATGATTAATTGAATTTTTGTCAATTATAAAAGTCTATATGCATACACATGGTACTAATATTGGCTTCTTTGTGTCACTGGAGCAGCAGAACTCAATGAATTGGCTTGGACCTGCCATTATAGATGGCACAGGAAGGATCCAGCGAAATTTGTAATATACTAATAACATTGTTTGTCATTATTACTAAACTATTCATACTTTCAGATTGGTATCGATGCCACAATTAAATCACAGGAATCAAAAGTATTGATACTTTTGGTATATAGCTACTTCTTAAATATTTTTTTTAATGGACAGAGCAGTCAAGGACAAGGTTGAACTAGTGTAAGATTTTAATGACACTCATGTACAAAACACAGTATATATTTGTAATACATACTGTATATATATATATAATATGTATGTGTACTGTAATGTACTGTTTCAATAATTTTGGCATTTAAAAATGTGCATTTCCCCCTGTTTTAAATGCATTAACCAGAATAAAATTTTCTGTCCTTGGGCCAATCCCACCCACCAACAAGAGCATAGTCACCTTAAAATTTTAATTTCTAGGTTTGTGGACCTTGCCGTCCCACAGTTATCTCAGTTTTATGAAATATTGCGTAAATATGCTTAATCTGTCAACCATGTGCCAGTCCCAAGCTAGGATAAATGGAAAGTTCTACATCATAATAGGTATGACTTTTTGCCATTGCATTAACTTTCATGTGTTGGCAAATTGTAATTAGATTTTACAGCTTTGGTACTGTAATGACAATAATTACACTCATATAGGGCTGTAAAGCTCACCCATAGACCCCAGTAAAAAGGCTGAGTACAGGTCATCTCAGCTGAGTCAGTGGTGTGAAGAAGTGTTACATGTGGTACCACAGTGGTATTGGGCCTAATTACGCTAAGTGCAATGCCGCTCTGTGTGACCGCAGCCCCAAAGGTTTACAGGCCTCTCATTATACACTTAGCTTGTACTGTAAACCAGGAAACAAGGAGGCACAAGCCGCTGCTCCCAAACCACACCGCTTCCTCCCAGGTCCAGAAACACACACTTTGTTCTCTGGCTTTGTTGTCCGCCCCGATTAGCGTCAAATATCTAATGAATGTTTGAAATGCTCGCCAGCTGGCCGACATGCACCATCAGAACTGCATTGTGATAATGTAAGCATTCGCAGTTGTTTGAATTGGATTTGAAGTTTTCTTCTAATGCTCATGTCATAGGATATGTTGGCCATTTTCAATTCAATTAACATTTATTTTTATGTGTACCATCAAACTAATAGTCCATTTGGTCACAGATGCAATTTCCCCGCTTTTACAATAAACACTGTCATGCATTTAGTAAGAACTGTACTTAAAAGTGCATTCTAGTCAAAACCATAGTATTTCTCTTTCTTGATTTGTTCCCATGTGATTTGGCCCCACCAAAGCAGATTGGACAACGTTACAAGACTGAACTACTGAAGTCCCTGTACGTATTGTCAGAATGTAAAGTGGTTTATCAGGATAATGACAACTTGATTATAACTGTTGAAAAATAAATAAAAACTAATAAAGAAACTGATTTGCGTTAGCAGAATTAGCAGGTATTTCTATTGAGAGCGGTTCAGCCTACGCCAAGAGTACAGGGTATGCAGATTATAACCCAGCCTGCAGTTCTCTTTCCAGCTGAATTTCTGCAAAACATCATAGTCTATTGGCTGAGTAGTCCAACACTAAGTGCCATGGAAGGGGGGCGGTGGGGGTGGCAGGGGCTGTGCTGCCAAGTCCGCTGGTCCACTGGCAACTGAGGCTGGCACTGCAATGTCCCAGGGCTATAGTTTAAACAGCCAAGAGCAGATGATTGGCCTGGCAAAACAGAGCCCCTCTCCTCAGCAAAACACTTGGCACTGCTTGTGTTCTTAACCCTTCCACTCAGAGATAGGACCGGGACAGAGAAATGGAGAAGGCATTGATAATGTTCCAGTGGTCTATTTCTGTAAGTGCTCTCTTTAGGATATTTGTTTGTTCTTGACAGTCGCCATCAAGTAAATGGTAAGAGTTGGACAACATGAGTTATAGTGCCGGGCCTTGCAACAACTTTATTCCAGTGCATATTTAAAGGTCCCCTATACAGCTAGATTGACTTTTTTGAGCTTTTGACCATGTTATAAAGTGGAGTAAGCATATATAGGGCAACTACAGCCTGCCTTGCCATTGTGGGTTTGAGTCCAGACTCTGACACTTTGCTGAATGTCTCTCTCTGGTCTCTCCCCCATGATTCCCTGTCACTTCTCGACTGCAATATACAAGAAAGCCAAAAAATGCCTAAAAACATACCTAGAGTAGTATTTTGTTTCATTCATGCTGGTTTGAGTAATCCTGTGTGCTGATCTGTTAGCGTGATGTTGCTAATAGCTGTGCTAAATATGCTCTGCCCCTTCCTTACCATTGACAGACACCTAATCCAAGCGTTTTATTCAAGTTTAGTCAAAGTAACTCCAAAAGATGTTTTTCATACATATACATTACATATACATTATTAAAGCCTGAAAAAAGCATAATATAGGACATTTAAAAACCAGAGGGAAAAATAAAAATATTAAAAGCTGAAAAATGTAAATCTGCTAAGTTTGATGACTGAAGCACTTGCTCAAAGCCCACAATTCAAAGTTGGGCTTGGAAAGATGGTAAAAAATAACAGACCACTGTCAAACTATTTTTCTAAGTGAATTCTCTGTGCAGGAGAGAATATTTAAAAATGCCAAGTGGTCTTTAGTAACGATCAGCACCAGATTGGATAATCTTTTAAAAGGCACCAAAAAGGCACCATTTCATTTAATGATTGCAAAAAAGAAATGTTTTCTGTTCTTTATTTTCAGTTAAAGCTTATTCAGTATAATCCACAAGAGAAAAAACAGCACATATTTACCCTGTGGATTAAGTTTTTAGTACACCAGAGGGAATTGAAACCCCCAACCTCCCTCTGCATCAAAGGCAGAAGAACTAACCAACAGGAAGCTGCAAAATCATCTCTCTAGGTCAGAAAGAAATGGCTTAAGTACTTCAATATTGTAGAAAGCCAACAGTAACTCAAATGTTTTCAACCAAGGCATGAAGAAATCTTTGAATGCAAAAGCAGAAGACCACAGTAAATATCACGCATGTCAGCTATGAACGGGAAACTGAGGCTATAATTTACATAAGAACACCTATGAAGAATAAGGACGGGCAAATACGTGGAAAAAAACACCTAGTTTGATAACTAGATTTCTTAAGCAATATTCACATGATCGGTCAAACTTTGGAATATAAAAGCATGGATCCATTTTTCCTTGACTGGTGGTGATGTACTGGTTGTAGGCCATGTTGTCTTGGCACACTTAAAAGCAACTATTGTATTGTTCAAACACCAGAGCCGACCATGCCCATGCCTTTATATCCAACTTCTCCACACCTTGTCACTAAACTCCAATGGCTTCCACCTTTGGAATGAAGTGGAAGGGAATTTAGGATTTGCGTCATGCCAGCAAACTTACTGCTTGATACTATTAAGTCTATATGAATCAAAATCTCTGAAAATTTCTAGCATGTTGTTGAATCCATAACAAATTGAGTCTGTTCTGAAAGCAAAAGAGCTCCAACCCAATACTAGCAAGGTGGACCTCGTGGCATTGTATATCTAAGCCCAAGTAAAGAAAACAAAATGTGACATGACTGCTCTAACCTGTTCCTAAAACTACTGGAAACAGACAAGACTCCTCAGACTGGTACAACTATAGCACTGTCCCATGTAAGTCATCTCTCAATGCTGCTGAATGGAGTCAGATTTGGTTACACTGCTGCAGCCAGATTTATTGGAGCTCCTAATGCGCCGTTCTGCCAGCGCTGTGTCAATAATCGAGGTGGTGGACTCCTTCCACGTCCCGACCCACTGCCTCTTCAACAGTCCTGCCAACCACACACACACACACACACACACTTCTTCGAAAACATATAGATTCAGACTTGTATGGGCACATTAGTGACTGTTTTTACTGTATGCAAACTCCAGCAGTTGTGTATTTTGGAATACCTCTTCTGCTGTACATTAATCAAAGAAGGAAATGCAAAAATATACACAGCGCAGTCTATAGGGAGCCAAGGCTGCGGCATCACATCCGAGTTAGTTTGCTTTTCCAATAGTTTTGGCCACATAATGAACTCTTTAGACAATTTTGTTAACCATTGCTTACAAAAATATTTGCTTGGAGTCTAAACTGTATATACTATAGAAGGTGTATTATATAAGCATTTCTACCCTTTAAAAAGTCATTAAGATTGAAATAGAGCTCCAAATATTACCCCACATTAACAGATGTTGCCAGATTATATCAAACCAGTCATAAAATCTAGAAGTGCATTCTTGATTGTAAATTATTTAACTAACACAACTAGGGTATTCGAAATATTGCAACTATTGCAATATCAACAATACAACAAGTGATGCTCAAAATTGCTAGTAGGCCTGTTGTTATAATGTTATTGTGTTCTATTTGACAGATATTAACGTTTGCCTAAACAATTGTTCAAACAGCCTTAAATCGGTGTTGCATCCGAATAAAAAGCCGTTAGTCCTTGGTTTAGCCCAGGTTTAGTCCTGGGTTAGTCCTTTGATTCGCTGTGGTTTAGCCCTGTTTTAGCCCTGGTTTTGTGCTTGGTTTAGTCTTGGTTTACCCCTACTTTTGTCCTTGTTTAGTCCTGGTTTAGCCCCGGATTAGTCCTGGATTTGTTCTTGGTTTAGCCCTGGTTTTGTGGTTTAGTTTTTGGTTTAATCCTAGGTTTAGCCCTGGTTCAGTCTTTGGTTTAGTCTTAGTTTAGCCCTGGTTTTTTTGGTTTAGCCATTGTTTTGTCCTTGGTTTAGCCCTGATTTAGACCTTGTTTAGTCATGCTTTTGTCTTAAATGTAACTAGTCCTTAGATTTAATTTATTTTTTCATACTGATTAGCCCTGCCTAATTATATATAACCCTTGACTTAAATTCAGTTCCATTAATGTGATAATGGTCAAAATTCCATCCCATAATGTATATTCAAGTCAGCAAACTAAATTGTGCTGTCCTTTATATTCCAAGTTAGCATTCCACCATGAACTTAGTATGTAAATATTATAGGGCTTCCTCTACAGGGCCAAATGTTACTGTTACATGCATCAATCATATATGGCTCCTAATCTAATAGCCTGCACAGGAGTAGTAGTAATAGTTGAGCATTTCTATCCCATTTCTCAATAATTCCAATAGATCATTTCTACTTCACTAAATGTTCTTGTAATCTAATCAGAACAAATCTTTGTCCAAAACGAATCAGTTTTTGTTTTTTACGTTGCCAGGAGTTACAAGAGCAGTCTGGTGGTTTAGATACAGCATATTTGATGAAACTGAACACTTATCTGCTCAGCTGTGGGGCATTAGGAGCAGAACCTCTAGCATTGTAATGAAAGCAAATGCACAGTCTGGGGCTAAGTCAATAATATATTTAGATTTGAATGGAACTGTAGCAGAGTTACTCATGCAATTTGCTGGAGTTGGACTGTGAAAAGAGTAGAAGCTGTGACTGGTAGATTTAGTTTCCTGATCTTGAGATTTGAGTTGCTTGACTTGGTTGGTATTCAAAATAACACACTTTCTTTTTCACCAATTACGAGCTTTTAGAAAGAATCATTCAGACTGTTTAAGATTATTGTAACATGATCTAAAATGAAAGCCACCTCAGAGTTAACCCTGTCTGCAAAAGTGTAAAACCTAAAAAACAACAATTTTAGACTATTCAACCTACAGCACGATCTCTGCACAGTCAAATGCAAATTGGTTTAACAGTATTCAAACAACTCAGGATGCTAGTGTGCAGAGTGAGCTACCACGTTATTAGTATTTAGCGTTTGATAGCTAGGAAACTAAATGCAATTTAAAAACTTATCCTAACCTTTATTGGCCCAACATCCACCTTCTCAAGATCTTGAGCTGAATCTTGGTCATTGGTACTGACTTTGAGAATTTGCTGACAATGTGCATGTTAAAGATTTGTGGGGGGAAGGTAGAGAACCTGGAGAAAACATTGGACATGGATAAAACCTGCAAACTCCAAACTGCCTGAACACTGTGAGGTGACAGTGCCAACCAGATACCAGTTTTAGAGTGTACTATATTTGTTCAAGAAGGATATTTCTTTCAGGCTACCTATGCAGGAGTTGATGAGAGAGAGACCAGCGCAGAAAAGTTAACTGCATGACACATTAAACGGAGCTCATGTCCGGGCCCCACAAAAGCCCCCGAGCTCATCCAAACATGATCTTTTATACTTTCTGGTAACACTCATTTTCATATGTCTTTAAAAATAACCGGTTATTATTCGTCTAGACAGTTGCTACTCAAATTTAATTTGTAAACATAAATATTGTTCCATCGCAACTGAACTGGTGCCAACCCCTGCACCTGCTGTGGACACTCAGTTTGTCACGTTCACAAAAGTTCATCAAGGTCATTATTATAAAGTTATATAAATCATTAAGGAGTGGCAATTTACAACCCATGATATAATGTAGGTAGCCTGTGACACGCTCATCATGTTATGTTCCCTTTATTCTGTGTCAACATTTAACCATCCATCCATCTTCTTCCGCTTTATCCGGGACCGGGTCGCGGGGGCAGCAGTCTAAGCAGAGATGCCCAGACTTCCTTCTCCACAGACACTTCCTCCAGCTCTACCGGGGGGACCCCAAGGCGTTCCCAGGCCAGCCGAGAGACATAGTCCCTCCAGCGTGTCCTAGGTCTTCCCCGGGGCCTCCTCCCGGTGGGACATGCCCGGAACACCTCCCCAACATTTAACCACACCCACTAAATTGCTCCCCCACGTGGTAGTTACCTTAAACTACAATCAGGAACCAAATTAAACTCTGTCCCTCTGTGTGTGTTTTATCTTATCTACAGTGAGGCCCAGTGTGTTTCCCTGACAGTTACAAAGTCACACATTTCTCAAAGAATGTATGAAGCTTGACTGTACCTTTAAACCTTAGCATAAAAGCATAAGAAAACCAACCCTTGATGTTACCAGTCTTACATTGACCTAAAGTAACAACATTTATAGCTTTTTAACTCATTAACCTCTTCAAGACCTGTTTATTGGTGTGTTGACGACCTAAAACTTCAAGCAGTCAAGAACAGGAAGCCAATACTCAAGGAGGACATTGACCTTTTTGTTGGTGTGTTGAAGATGTACAGCTTCAAAAAGTCAAAAGCAAGAAGCCCATGCCATACTCAAGGAGGTTATGGACGTTTTTGTTAGTGTGTTGCAGACCTAAGGCTTATGTTTCCTTTATAACTGACTCTCTTCTTCTTCCAATTTTAACAGCGTTTTCATACTGTTGAAACTGAAATGCTTTGGAGTAAAAGACAAACAAGCTGGTTAGAAGTGGTAATGATTCATCTTTGTTGAGACATCTGGATAAAGGCAGGAGATGGGACAATGGGTGAGGACAAAGACCCCCAATCCAAAATACACTGTCAGGCGTGGAAAACCCCACTGAGATACCTAGACAATTGCATAATCAATATCTCTATGTTCTAGACAACTCGTTTTTTTTTTTTTGTTTTTTTTTGTGCTGAATATGTAATGTAATATGACAAGTGGCATAACTAATGGTCATTAAGTAAATATGTTCGTGACAAATTTAGAGACAAGAAGAGGCCAGTAAAATGAGATAATAGTGCATGCTTCCAAGGATTTTGACTTAGTTGAGGAATGTTAGCAGAAAACGTGTAAAACCAAGACATTTTAATGCATCTAACAGAATGCAGACAATGGATCTGATACAAAATGTGACACACTGGCAACAAGTCCAACTCTTTCCCTCCATTTGTTTTGGTAATTGTCAAAATGGGAGTAATGTTTTTTTGTTGCCGTTTTAAGAAAAGTAAAGACTATTTCTGATGGCTTAATTTAGTGCCATACCCAAGCAGCTCCAACATCTGAGATCCAAACCTCAATTCCCATGCAGAGCTCAGCCTGGTCTTGGCTATAGGACGAATATAAAGAATACAAAGGAGGACTTACTTAAGGACGAGATGAAAAACAAACAAGAAGATCGGCCATTAATGAATCAAAGTTAATGAAGGCAGCTCTCTCTGGTCTCCGGGGGCAGACGATACCATCCAACACATGAGTCACATGCACAGACAAGGGCCAGGAGAATGTCTACAAATACAGAATCCATGTTCAAAATGCTCCCATCTGCAGTTTGAATCTTAGCTGAACTTCTGCTAATCACTGATACATGAACAGATTTGGAATGTACATTAAACCACGTATTATAATTCAGCAGCGAAATGTGCACACCATGAAATGGGTTGTCACAGTGCATTCTGGGTTTGTGCGTAGTCACTTGAGGTCATCCTGGCATTCTTAGGCATTATAAGGGAAATTACATGCTACACTTTGACCAACTATTTTATTTCTGCTTAACTTAAAGGGGCATATAATGCTTTTTTAAGGCTTTGAAATATTTTTGGACACCTTTGCATTAATATGTCATGTTTACAAATTAAAATAATGTGTATGTATGGAAACATCTTTGTTTGTCGAGCTGTTACTATGATTTTTACAGAACACGCTTGGAAAAGGTGCCTGACACCCCCTGCTGGCAATAGCTGGGAATGGACAAAGCATAAAATGGCTATTTAGCATGGCCATTAGCAACATAATGCTGACACATAGATAAATGAGCTAACTGCTTTGTAGTGACAGCAATTTAAGCAGAACCAGTCTGGTGACAGTGAATGAGCTTTAGAAATGTGCAGAAGTGCTTTCTGGTTTCACGTGTCTATGTAGAGTGTTTTAAGCTCTTAAAAAAGAGACAACAGCAGCATACAGGATTACTCAAACATGCGTGAATGAAACAAAATAGAACTCCAGGTACACTATATTTCCAAAAGTATTCACTCACCCACCATAATAACTGAATTAGACATGGATGAGTGTTTGGTGTGGAAGAAGTTGACTGGCCTGCACAGAGTCCTGACCTCAACCTGACAGAACACCTTTGGGAAAAACTGCCAAAAACTGCGTTCAACATCAGAACGTCAGACACATAGATGTCTGACGTAGATGGATGCAAAAGGTAGGCTGATGTCATATTAAAGCAGAACTCAGTAACCTTTTTACCTTAAATAGTTTTGGAGTCTGTATGATGATTAAATGAGTTGTTGTGGAGTAAATGAAGCGTCCAGCATCTCCCCCTGGTGTCCCTGGGCCATAAGTGACACTTGCAAGTCTGAGTGTCGCCAACCCGAAGTCACAGAAGCCTTGGGTCTCGTGAGAAAGCGGCACATGCCGGTTAGCAAAACACCAAGCTAGCAGTGGCTTTATTTGTCGATTTTCGGCGGGCCAAAGCGACCAAATGGAAGAAAAAACTTAGTACAGATACACGGAGGGGAAAACGAAAGTAAAGATGAGCGAGAGGTCACACAGGAGTCAACTGGGCTTGTGCGTATTTACAATAGTGCTTTACTCCAAACTGTAGGGGGCACTCTATAGAGGAAAGAAAGGCAAAAGGAGCGAAGAAACAAGCAGAGTTACTGAGTTCCACTTTAAACCCTATAGATTAAGAATGGGATATTATTTAAGTTCATATGTGTGTAAAGGCAGGTGACATAATACTTTTGGAAGTATAGAGTATGTTTTGAGGCACAAACAACAATATAAACATGGTTTCTGAGCTCAAAAATTACAATTTAGCTTATATGGGGACCTTTAACTGTCAGGTTGGCACCAACACTTCAATCCTCTTAAAAACAGATCAAAAGGCTTCACACAATTGCAGATGTTTGTAAGTAAATTAGTTTATGTTAATGAAAGACATTTATTTATTTGCCAAATGTACACTGAGTTTGCTTCCCCATCCAGTGATATGCACATACTGATTTGGTTGACTGGTGAATCTAAGCAGTATTGGGAATTTGTGAAAATTAATAGTTGACTCTTGATGTCTGATTTTAAGTACAGTCCCAGCAATTACTCATAAGGGTAAGAGACTATAGCTATTTGGGGCAGGGCGTAACTTGCCTCCTGCCCCAAGTAGCTATAGTCTCTGCAACAATACATTTCTACCACAGTTAGTTGTACTATAAACAAAATAATAAACACTTGATTTTAAGTGAATCCTGGACAGAGCACAATTAAAGACACCTTGTTCAATAAAGGTAACTGTGCCCAACTGATTGTTTCCCTATTCAGTTTACAACCTTAAACAACCAGTCATTTTCCATTATAGCACTACGTCAGACTACTTCCATGACGCTAACCCCAAACTCCATCTCCATCTTCACTCCCACTTCCAGCTTTAACCCAGCCTCCTCAGCCGGAGCTCCTGTGTGGACTCTCCAAACCCCTGGGCCTGGGGTGGGCCCACTGTTCGCCACCATCTGGATCCAATCAGGGCCTGTTTGTCGTCGGGAATTGAATCAAATTAAAAAGTTTAATATTTAATGCGACACCAGATGGAAGCGGAGAGGGGAAAGAGGCCCTGCGGTCAGCACTAATATCCCCTTCTGAAGAGCCACGCTGCATTCCTGGAGGGAGAGCCGCTGGAAATATGTACACACAGTCACACGAGCGTTCAGGAACATGCAACCTCCGCGTTCACACACACCCAATTAGAGCATCTCCACTGGTAAATGTAGCACAGAGGGAAAATGTGCATCTATACAGGCAAACTTATGGTACACTGCTCTAGAAAATACAATGCACAAGAAGTAATGATCAGAGAGTACAATAAATGACATGATGAAATGATAAAGTTCACTTGTTTCACTCAGTTTGTACAAATAACTCTAAAAGCATGAAATTATAGTCTGGCGCAGTGGCTCCCAACTTTTTTTAGTCTTGTTTAACCCCAGGACCTGGATTAGTCCTGAGTCAGTCCTGGTTTGTCCTGGTTTAGACCTAATTTATTTCTGGTTTAGATCTGCTTTAGTTCTGGTTTTAGACCTGGTTTAGTTTTGATTTGTTACCTGTTTATTCCTAGTTTAGTCCTGGTTTTATTCAAGTTTCGTCCCTGTTTTGTCCTTCTTTAGTATTGTATTTTTCTGTTAGTCCCTCGTATATCCCTCTTGATTTAAGTCCTGGTTTAGTGCTGGTTTACACCTGGTGTAGTTCCTGTTTTGTCCCGTTTTAGTGTCCCATCCCCTGCTATTGTCCTGGGTTAGTTCTGCTAGGTATATTTATGATTTTTGATCCGCTTTTTTTTTCCTGGTTTTGTTCAAGTTTAGTCCCAGTTTTATCCTTCTTTAGTATTGAATTTTTAGGTTAATCCCTCTTTTATCCCTCCTGATTTAGTCTTTAAAAGCAAAAAATACAAGGGAACTATGATAAGATCACACAACTCCATGTACCCCCTGCAATATGCTTCCATACCCCTAGTGGTCCCCGTACCCCATGTTGGAAAACACTGATCTGGCCAGCCAAACACAGTCACTAGCAAAGAGAATTGCGTCTTGAACCTTTTCCATTTAGACGTATTACCGCTTAGATCTGTGCCCTGATTGGTTGCATGTTTATCCAAATGCATTCAGAAGTAGTTTTATCAGTGTGCTCCCTTAGTTGCTCCCAAAAACAGGGACCAGACTAGGTAAGTAAAGGAAATGAACTTACACTGAGGATACTTTAGACCCTACATACGTATCTCTGTATATATACTGTATATGTTAGTGCCAACATAAAGATATCCCTCAGGTCCATATAAAACTGCCAAGGGTGCAGTTTTATAGAAAGTATTAAAACTGCATTATCGTATTAATCTTTTACAACTTATCTTATTGCAAATCACCAATCTTGTAAACATAAGCCTCACTCAGACACTTCCTTACACAGAGAGCAAGAGCAAAGTCAATTCTACAACCCCCACATCACTAACTTTAATACGATGGACCAGAATGCAGATTTAATGACATCCTAGGGCTACTGGGAAATGCTATAGATGCTGGTGAAGTCATTTTGTCACTGTTATTTCAATCTTATTTAATCTTCATATAATGACAACCTAAAATTAATTTTCACAATAATACAACCTCTTTAAACATAATGTTATGATTGTTACTTAATCATAAGACCAATTTCCTAAAGGCTATAAATAAATGTTTAGGAATAAAGTGTAATCACAGAGGATTTGTGCTTACGCAGTAGATGTTGATGCCATGAGAGCCAAGTTCCTTTACAATATGTGGTTGAGTTGATGTTTTTTAAGTTCAGGTTTTTATGAGACCTTGTGGGGACTATAAAACACAATGTGCCCTTGCCCAAATGAGGTTTGGAGAAACAAAGGCTTTAGGCCTAAGCCTGCCCTCTGTGATCCTGTGGTCTGCGCCATCATTACCTTTGCCTTGTGAGGTATTTTACAGTCGTGCCACTGATTAAATACCATGGCACTAATCTAAGGTCAAATTAAAATCTTAAAAGGAGGTGCCACTGGTTAGATTTTATTAGACCAAAGACCTAAATCTAAAATGTGATGGATCGCGATTACATAATACAGATTAAAAGAAATTTGAGGACTGTGATGTACTGTATGTTCCCTGGTCTAGGTAAGTTTTTAATAAACTTTAAGTACGTGTTGTTTCCTATTTACCAACTGACACAAAACAAAACAACAGTGCACTCTGGGAGCACATCATGTTCTCAGATTAAGCCTGTTCTCCTACAGCTGCTCCAGAGCTTTCAGGGGTTGCCACAGCAAATCATTGGCATGGGTATTTTGGCAAGGTTTTACATGGGATGCCCTTCCAGCCTACTCATTTGTCAGGATTTGGGACCTGCACATAATGTGGTTGGAGTCTTTATGTGACCCAAAAACTGCACAGTCCATGGGCGCAGGACATAGGTCGCCCACTGCTTCTGACAGGTTGTCCCAGCAACATTCAGAGAACAAATTTCCCTGTGGGGGCAATGAAGTATACCTTAAACCAGTGTTTCCCAACCAGGGGAACGGGGACTCCTAGGGGTACACAAGCTCTTTGCAGGGAGTACTTGGAATTATTTCAGAATTGACTGCATTCGCAAGGTAAAAATAAAATAATTGCAATCTTTTCATAATAAACTATTGAAACTTGAATGAAAAGTGTTTGACTCTTGAAAAGGAGGTAATATTATTTTATTATTATATTTTTGTTTTACAATTTTTTTTTAGGTTTAATAGCTTGTTTGAAGAGTTATTCAAATGACTTGAATTTTCCTTTATAGTAAATTTATGAGTTTAAGATTATTATTTATTTTGAACATAAAATTTATGGTGAAATAAGTAAATATAATAGGAGTTTAAAATGTTATATTTTTATTTTAAATGCAGGCAGATTACTAGTTGTATTATCTTGAATTTCAGGTTACAATTAAAAATGAATGCAGACAGTTTTCTTCTCTTAAGTTTGGGGTGGCAGTAGCCCAGTTGGTAGAGACGCTCCCCCACTAAACCAAAGATTGGTGGTTCGAGCCCTGCATTTCATACTTTTGTTGTGTCTTTGGGCAAGACACGTTACCCACCTTGCCAGTGTGACTGTGTTTGGTGGTGGTTGGAGGGGCTTGGCACAAAATAGGCAGCCACACTTCCATCAGTCTGTCCCAGGGCATCTGTGGCCACAGAAATAGCTCATCACCACTGAGTGTGACTGCGGAATGAATGAATAATGCACTAATGTAAAGTGCTTTGAGAAGCTGGTAATGCACAATATAAATCCACTTATTATTTAAGTATCATTAACTTGTGTGAGTGAGGGAGGTATTCAAAAACCCCAGGGGGTACACAAGACAAAAAAAAGATAGGAAACACTGCCTTAAACCTTAAATTACACAAATAAAAATTCAGTTCTATGGCATTTTACATTACAGTACATACAAATAGCTCTATATTGTCGATAAATACATTGTCCTCTTATCACATTCACTTCTGTCTAATCAGAAGAGAATACTCAACAAATAAACTGTGTGCTTTGTGTGCAGGGTTCAAACACTGACCATGCAGTAGCCATATTGACCTTAAATCATAATTAAAACGTTCTTACAAATGTTACCTATATACGCATATCTAAAGCTTGAAAAATGTACTAATAAGTGAGTGGAATGTGCATGTTACTGCAGTGCACGTGCTTTGTGATTAAAGCTGTCTCATTGTTAGTGTGTGTTGAGAGTGTGTGAGCCTGATTAATGTAATAAGGATTAATTTCAGCCTCTCAGCGGACCACCATGAGCGAGACACAAGACTGGGCACCACCTGCTTCACTCTCTCCTTCTCACACCAACACTTTGTTCATGATGCTGGAATCTGCATCGAAAAATCAGTCTTACCATTAGTCATTTTACACATGTGGGCACGGAACAAACTCATCTTATTCTTCTGTCAACACTTGTATACATACGCACAATACACCAATGCACCGCCAGGGTTCACCACTGTCTACTGATGAGCATTTTCCAGGAAGATTTTCAGGGATGATCTTCTAATGACTGACACTAAACAACTAAAAGTCAACAAAACACTGCTAAAACAAACATTAAGGTTAGCAAGATGAAGTGAAATAAAACATAACAAAAGTAAACAAAAAGAAGCAAGAAAGACAATAAAAATACTAACAAAACACAATGTAAACAAAGTAATCGACAAGAAACATTAAGGTCAACAACACAAAGTAAATAAAACATAACAAAAGAAAACAAAAGGAAGCAAGTAAGACAACAAATATGCTAACAAAACAATATAAACAAAAAAGAAAACAAGAAGCAAAAACAGAAAAAAGTAAATAAATGACAAAGCAAAGAAATAAACAAAACAAAACAAAAAAACTAAGTAAATAAAATGAATAAAACTAAATATACCAAGGGCCACATTTACTAAGATGGGAGCTAAATTGTTAGCGGCAGATTGAAAAACAGTGTTTGTTATTTGATGTTTCTTCTACCTTATCTTTTAGTGCTACAGAATTTTGGATCCTGATAATGTTCCAGATCCATACAAAGTAATATTTTTCCTTTACTATATTCTACAATTACTGATGTTTCCTGAAGGTTTTTTCTATAACTAACCATCATTTTTTTTGAGTTATCTTTCTATTAAACAAACTGATGCTAACCAAAACCACCTTGGTGGAAGTAATGACAGCAAAGCAGACAAAGGGCCACCACAAATAGACAGGCAATATACGTAAATAATCTTTTATCCAAATGAAAGTAGTAAAAACAGTATGACATGTTCTGAGATTCCTAACATTTGACTGGTGCTTTGATATTTTAAAAGATTTTTTTTTTAAAAGTACTTCATATTGTGCTGCATTTTCCAGTTATTATCATAATTTTATTTATTTATTTATTTATTTTATTTTATTTTATTTTCTGGTGCATGTCTTAAATTTGTTTTTGTTCAACAACTTCTCTGCCCCGCAACAACAACAAAAAAAGGGTTTATATTAGTTTGACTGGAAAACTATTTTGTAAGACATATGGGAATCCCAAGCATAGGGATCCTCCACAGAATTATCTCCCCGTTTCTTCTAACACTTGTGGTCACAACAATGCGGGAAACCCCCATAATGAGAGCGCAATCTATAGTAGTGGTGTGGAAAGAGGCCTGCGCATTGGGAACCATCCAACAAGACTTATTTCCACTCGGAAATGGTTGAGTGGAGCCCGACTGCTCCCTGATCCCCTGGTGGTAACAATATTCAGCTGACATTTCACCAGAGAAACCTAATGCCACCGTCCTCTGCCAGCGATACCTTACTGTAAGACTGGCACCCCCCACCCCACCACCACCTTAAGTGCCACTCACATACATCTATACTGGAAAACGCAGCCACAAATGATCCACATCCAAGTCACACCCTCCAACCACCAATATTTTCCTCCTTTTATATATTATACAATGTGTGTTCCCCAGTCCTTATTGTGGATTTGATTGCTACACAGGGAAAACATGGGCATACCACGTTACAAATGTTGGGCAATAACAGCAACCCTCTGACACTCAAGT
The DNA here is from genome assembly GCA_020698575.1 of Bostrychus sinensis. Taxonomy (NCBI): domain Eukaryota; kingdom Metazoa; phylum Chordata; class Actinopteri; order Gobiiformes; family Eleotridae; genus Bostrychus; species Bostrychus sinensis. The sequence goes on along the minus strand of CM036260.1, from coordinate 9,271,625 downwards.
CACATAAAAAGGTACGCGGACAAGCCAGAGAGTTTTATATATGCTAGAAGGGTGCATTTTATGTCCTGTTACATTGTTAGGATGCCAGGTGCCTGTATTAAATGTTAAATCTGCGTGTCGAAGTTCAGCCTCTACTGCTCTGACCTCTTGTTTACAACATTTCACTTAGTGCTGAGCCAACATTTTCCCTGTGTACGGCTGTTCAAGCTGCAGCTAATAAATGTACTGCATATAAAATAAAAGAAAAATAATTAAAGCCACATTGAGACCCTCACATATTCAAATTAGTACACAAAACACCATTTTGTATTCAGGTTGTGTTATACTTTTGCTGTATTATCAGTTTTAAGCACAAATCTAATATAAAATGTACTTTGTAGAACAGAACAGACCAAGTGTCCTGGATTTGTTGTGCCTTTACACATTTGGTTTGAATTGATGCACAGAAAATTGGTAACCAAAGTCTATGACAAAGAAATATTATTAAAATGATTATTAAATGTGGTTCTATTAGATACTTTTGAATGGTTTTCATTTTATTACCTGCTGTAGAAAGTTGCTGGCTCACTGTCAGTGTGGAGAGGCAGACAGGAATAATGCCACAGTGACTAAGGCTATAGGGACACGCTACACAACTTTCACAGTTATTACAGATTTTGAGAAAATTTGGAGTACACACTAACTGGCTGGTTTCAAATGATTTTTCAAATAGCAAATAAAAGACTGGGGATCACATTTTTATTGGCCGCACCTTATGAGGGATTACACACTCCAAGGTTGCTCAAACCAACTCAAACTCTCACATAAACTCTCTATAGGTAAGCAGTACATACAACATGGCTGCATCCTGAGTAGGCTTTAAAATAAAAAAAATAAAAACATGTTTGAGTAACTGCGACTGAGGTCTGGTCTACAATACTACAATACTTTTAGGCATGCAGATATGTTCAACCTGCTGAAGGTCAGACCAAGTATGAGAATGGAGAAGGGAAGATATTATTTGGTGAGTGGCAATTCTTTGGCAAAATAGCTTGTGTCCAAACTTAAAGAAGATGGCTTCAGCAGCCAGAGCCCACACCAGCGGCCACTCCTGTCAGGCATAAAGTGAGTCCAAAATTGAAAGAGAGCCAGAAAAGGCAAGCCAGAAAGTAATTTCTGCTACATGAAAGCATCAATCTATCCATCCTCTCTGGTGTGGGGAATATTGTCTTGGCACACTTACAACCAAATGAGTGCTGTTGGCAACCTACAATACGTCTGACCATGTCTCGGTTTCTTTAACATGACAATAAATTCACTTTACTTCAACATCCTTCACAGTCACCAGATCTCAGCTGAGCACCATTAGGAAGAAGGAGATTCATTCACATCATGGATGTGCAGCCAACAAATCTGCAGCAATTGCTTGCTATTATCAAAGTCAAAATGGAGCAAAAACTCTACAGAATGTTTTCAGCATATTAAGACCAAGAGTTAGGGTAGTTCTGAATAAATAAGCGGGTCGAGGGCCAGTATTAGCAAGGTTTAGCAAATTAAGTAGCTAGTGAGTGTATGTCATATATTTATTTTTGTAATATATCCATCTCAGGTTTTGTAAACTGTTCTACAACTTACAAATAAAATGATTATTTATGACAGATTATTGCAACACAGACAAGTAACTTTTTACAGAATTTTGAAGTGCTCCCAGTCTGGCATTTTCGCATTTTCCGATATTTTCCAGCGCTGAATATAATACTGAATAAAAGGACTAGGTTCCAAAGTATAGAACTGGGAATATTTAACAAGTTACGGAGTAAAAGCGAGGACTACTGTTGGAAAGACTAATCTTGGTTTTTCAGGGTTTTGTCAGCCAGTTTGTGATTCACCACCTGGTCCCCCGATTGTTCCCCCACTCCCCTGTCCCGGACTGGGTGTCACATTCAAGTCCTACTGTTTACATTGGAGAGTGCACTCAGCTCCGTGGGCCTCACTCTGCCACTGTTAAAGAGCAGTAAAATAATGGAAAACGAAGTGTGTGTGTGTGTGTGAAGTGAAAAACATGTGCGGTTGTGTTACAATGTCAATGCAAGCCCTCACGTGTGTGTTAGCATGTGTTTCTTGTGTAGGCGTCCGGTATGCCTGCCAGTCTGGGGCTCTCTCCTGGCAGACGAGCCTTTTAGCGCAGCAGCAGCAGCAGCAGCATCAGAGGTGACGAGGTGCGAGGGCGTACGCACATGCACACACGGAGAAGGGTTTTCCTCAGTCTCGTGCCAAATCGCAGAAGGAAAAGACCGGGACGAGGTGCTGGGAAATAAGCAGCATTAAAATAGCAGGAGGTTTCTCTTTTCTTTTTCTTTTTTTTTTTTTCCATTGGCACATTCCCACGTCCAGCCATTACAGAGAAGTGACAGGTGACTGGAGCGAATGCATGGGATTGTAAATGCTATAACAGACAAGCACAGAACAGCTTTAAATCACTATTAAGGTGTCACCTATTAACAGGAAAATGGGGCTTTTGGTTGCCATGTGTTTGCGGTTTGCAGCATTTCTGTGTCAAGTGTCTCATGCTGTGAACTTGATTTTATGTATTTTACACAAACTCTCTGGATAAACATTTGGGCCATATTCCATTAGCCGATATTTGCATCGGTTAGGTTCCAGTAAGCAATAATAACAGCAGACCATCATGTTCCTGTTGCTTTTCAAAGATTTATAGTTTGCTGAATATGCTCAAGAGTTTAGTGTGTGAACTTCTGCTGCCAATTAAAGTGGTCAGTCATAGTCTTGCAATTAAAAAACTTGCTAACTCACCCAAAATCTTCCAATGCCCTGCAGTAAGGGATGTTGTTCTCTATATGACTTTGAATGCACTGCCGATACAACCTGCATCAGTAAAAAGGCCCACTGACATCAATACATTTTAAGGAGGCTGAAGTGGGTTCCATCATCGCTAGGTATAAGATCTGCTTGGCTCAATGGACGGCTCTTCATAGAGCGGTAAATCTTTAAAAAAATAACTACCAGAGGCAACTTCTCCTTGAAGAACATTTACATCAGCCGGTGCAGAAGCTGAGCACTCTTCATCACGATGGGCCTATCCCACCCAGCAAACAAACTGTGCACATCCCTCTACTCATGCTACCTATCATCCAAGCCAGAACAAAACAGCTTCTTTCCGTTGGCTGTCAGACTGAAGACGTTTTCCCTGCAACAGACTGTGAGTGATGGGAGTATCAATACTGCAGTATTGATATATCGATACTTATACAATACTTCCTTTAGGTATCGAGTACTTGAATAAATTATCAATACTAATTAATACATGTCAAATAAAAGCACATGCATCACTTGGGGGTATCTTCAGTGTTTTGTGCCTAGACACCTCCACACAGCAGCATTTTGGTCTAGTCCATCCATGTCATGTGACAAGAAGTTGCTTTTCACTACTATGCACTCTTAAGTTATTTATTTTATACTGGGTACATTAAAATTGTTAAATGGTCAGTGTTAGTCATGGAATTTGTTTTCAAGGGTAACAATTGGAATCTAAAAAGTGTGATATCACCCATCACAGTGACTCATGTCTACTTTATTCAAAACTGTGATAAATTTAAAACATAGCAAGTCCTGAAATGATGCAGTATTGGTTTATTTCTAGAACTACATAGGTAGGGTTAAAGACAGTGTGGCGCCAACCAGTCCAATGGTCAAAACACATACAACGCCACAAGTCCAAATACAAAAGTGAATATCTTCTATTGGCTGCACAGTGCTCAGTTTAATGAAGTTGGTGTGTGCTGATAAATGCATAAATACATTAGCATTTGTAAATACACATCACTGTGGCTCTGTTAAAGGTCTATGATAATTGTTTGTTTTCAGATTCTAGAATGTGAAGATATCACATTCTCAGATAGGGGGCAGGAGCCAGTTTTCAAGGATTGGTTAGATTCTATTTTAATGAGAAATATCCAGAAGGAAAATTCATAAATGTTGAACCTGATCATTTGTATTTGTTCCAAGGTCCATCTTTATTTATCGTACTGCACAACCAATTCAACACATTAGCAAAAGTCATTTTGCCTGCCCCATCTCTATTAAACACTACAGGCCTATAGGATGTCATCTGAAATCCAGGGTGAACTCACAATCTAGAATTTGATGAAGTCAAAAACTGGCAAGGGCCATGTATTAAAGTACAAGCTAGACCTGATCATTTTTTGTTAGGGGCTGGGTGCCTATATTTACCATATGGCTTAATGCCCTGTCTACTAACAAGTAATTATGCTTGTATGATTAAATATTATGACACGTTTTTGACATTATAGTGAAACAATAATCTAAAAGACATTAAACTTTGTGCCATTTTTTGTAGATCCAATGATTGCAGAGATATTAGCTATAAACCATGCCAAGACATTTGCATTTTGAATCTTTAACAGCAGATTCTACCACAGAATTTTAGTCTGGCCTCTCTCTCAATCTGATAACATAGGCCCTTTGGAAAGTTATGACATCACATGAAGCAACCTCTTGTAGTTATTGTTGTTGTTCATTATTTTCAGTTCAACTATTTCCCCCCTAAAATTTAACAGAAATACATAAAGATAGCTTTTGGGTTGAGTTAAGAATATTTCTTAATATAGCAAGAATCAGCTCATGTCAACAGCACTACTGACTCCTCTGTTTCTGCTAGAGATGTAATCACTGCCTTTTAATGAAGCAGCTGGTTTACAGTGAGACAATAGGACTTATGGATAGAATGATGTAATCGCAGCTAATACCATCTTCAGTTTAGCATGAACACTAAAGTCCCATGCTCCAGTTTCCATGTATTACACAGAGGAACTGGTGCATCAGAGTCAACAAGAGTCATGGAACAAACACAGTCATCACACAATCAAGTGATTGGAAGATCAAATGTACCACAAGATGTACAGCAACACATCTCTGAGTATTTTCATATCAAGCTTTTTGCATTAATTGTATTGATTGATTCTGATGATTCTTAATAAAATCATTTGCAGACTTCCTCACGCTAAGTTTTGGACATCCTGCTGAATCATTCTTTCTACAGACACTGCGGTGTACGGACCACTGAGCAAAATCTAAATAATTTGATGTGTCACTTTATGTCTGACTGTGAGCTGACGCATCCTACCTTACTGTCAGTTAAAGTAACACATTAACTCAAAATATGACCATCTACATTCACCAGAAACTGATATGAACTGGTCAAAATTTAACCTGGAGTGTATTTACGGTGCACAGTCACTCAGACAGGGGCAGGACTTCCCCCACACTCTACCTTATTAACTGTTTAAAGTACCTTGGGCCGCAAAGAGCAGTAAACAGTAGGGGGTGAAAAGTAATGACAACCAAAGAGCGGTGACAATGCAATTACTCAAAGGTTTGCGTCACTGCTGGAATATTATGTAAGTATTAACTTGTCAACATTGGCCTTAGCATAGCAATCTGCAGATAATAAGGACCTATAATCAATCCTAGGTAGCATTTTGCTTTTTATTTGTAGTAAAAAGGATTTTAGGCTCTAGTCTATTGTCAAAGCTTGCTAAATACTGCCTACTGGGCACCTAACTTAACAGTCACTACAAAAAACTGTTGGTCACTTGAAATGGACAGGTGTCTTTACTTGAATTTTAAACTTGTCCAATGGATTCAGCCAGGAATCCAAAAAACTGAAAGATTATATGAATTATAATGTCAATAAACCTTGGTACTATATAGCAAATAAAAATACATTGGGGCAAATATTTTGTAAATAGACCATTTTTTGTCATAGGAAAACCATTCAACTTGTGTGTTTTCAAAATGCCTCTGCTGACTCACTGTCCTATATTTAGTTCTTTAAAAAGTTATTTCCCAAAATAGAACACAACTCGCCCACAATAGCTCCCAATAGTTGACCATTGAACAGTTTGAAACCAAAAGCCCGAGTCTACAAAATGTTTGAAGCCAGGCTTTCATGTATGTCAATTTTCCTTTGTGTAATTGACTTAATGGGCAATCAGAATGAAGGCGCACTCATTCAAAACTTCTGTAGCCTGGACAAAACAAACTATTTCAGGGTCAGTTTCACAAAGCGTTGAGAAATATTGTAGCGAGTAAATCAAGACATATTTGACAGGCCTTTTTAAAACAACATCACCATGCATCATCTTTGTAAGTTATTACATTTTAGAACAATTGTCATCACTGTATGAATGAGCTGTAGTTTGATGCTTATAAATTCCCATAATAAGTCCATCCAAGCGACAGTGGCGGTATGTGTGCAGTTCAGTGGTGGTCTATGGGACCCTGCTCCAGTGTAATAGCCCAGTGAGGGTGATAGAGCGGTGAGTATGAGTCACGCTGGTTTCTGCCTCCGTTATTACCCTGTCATTGAGATCTCGCTTGAAACCCAAACAGGGGCCCCGAGACAATCCAGACACTCATTCACACACTAGTTAATACATTACTAATTACGCTCTCCGCCCACCAGCAGAAGTCACAGACAGACCGTAAAGACACAGCTCAATCTGGCAGCGGCCATTGCAGTCATCGTCTTACATCAACGTCGCGTCTGTAAAGCTTCAGAGAATATGACTTTCTGAAAGGACACACCATTATTACAGTGTGGTGGAGGTTTTTTCCCTGATATTCAATATCTTCAATTTCCCATTCCAAAATGTCATGTTAGCTTCAATATTTTGAACAAGTCAGAATTTCTTGGCAGGGTAAATAGACCTTTAAATTGTATTTATATGGTTACGGTATACGCCAAAATCCCACCCATCATAACAGGGATATTATATCTGTGGACCTTAAGCTGGATAAATGATAGTGTTACTGTATATGAGGCATTGGTGACACTGTGATGCAGTCTGGTTCAAGTTCAGTCCAAGACTTCTGGCACCCAACACTGCAAATATTTTGTAAATGTACAGCATGTAGTACAAAGATCATGTTGAGTTCCCAAACTACTGGATACATATCATATATTTTTGACCTGTGTTTTTAGCTGAGGTCATCATGTGAATGTGACTATGTTGACCTTTAGCCTACATTTCCTATTCCTCCAACAGTCTGAATCAGTTAAAGCTCAACTTTACACCTGCACATTTTGCGGTCACTAAAAACAGTGCAAAAAGGGGAGTGTGTCTATGTTCCCACTGCCCTATGTTCATACAACCCTATGTTCCCACAAGATTATTTTGTGGTAAAGAGAAAATATTATGAGAGGCCGGGCATTTCCAGCTCTTGAAAACATAGCATAGGATTACTTAAACAAGCGTGAATTAAACAAAATACTACTCCAGGTATGTTTTTGAGGTGCAATCATCATTATAACATGGTTAAAAGTTCAATAAGCATAATAGGGCAACTTACCTCTAACCCTAAATCTTAGAAACATAGAGCTGTGGGAACATGGGGCCAAATTTTGAAAAATATCTCAGAAATGTGGTAACATGCATTGCTGTGTGGCTCAGTAATGGCACTGCAGCACTTACAGTATGCAGGGCAACTACAGCCTGCTCGGCGTCATGGTTTTAAACCCAGGCTCTGACAGTTGGCCTAATGTCTCTCCCTCCTCTCTCCCCATTTTCCTACTATACTCTGTCCAATCAATAAAGCCTAAAGCCTGGGACACCAACAGGGCTTGACATTAGCACTAGCCAAATGCTCTTAGATTTCTATTTTGGTTAGTAGCACTTTTAGTCTCATTAGACACTTAGGCCTGTTGGATTTTATGCATGTATCTTAATTTTAAAGGTCCTTAATTCCTTTTGCTATGTTTGAGTAACCACCTAATTTAGTTATTTAAAGAAATTCATCATGATCTGAGAAAGAAAAAAAAAACAAAAATCTATTCAGCGCATGCAAAAAGTTCACAGTTATTCTGCCTATTAACCTGTTTTCCACATATTTTGTGGAAATATCGTACCTTGTCGTGTTGTGTGCTATAAATTAAAATAAAACTCTGGCTAGTTAAATGCACTAATTGGCTAGTAACTTTAAAAAAAAAAAACTTGCCATAGTGGCCAGTGAGCAAAAAAGTTAATGTTAATGTTGGTGTCCCTGGACACCAACCCAACACCAAACCACAGTCAGAAGAGGCGGGGCGACTGCTTTGCCTCCTCACGCCTCCCCTTGTCATTTCTAAAAGTAGCTACAGACACACCAGAGTGACCCAGACCTATGACTATGGAACTCCAGTAAACAAAACTCCGCAAAACTTGGATGGGAGAAACATAAGTATAAGTTCCTTATATTTTACTGTTAAACACAAGCTGTTTGACAAATTGTGAACAAGACAAACAGCCAAATCAGAGTGCTTGTTGAGCACAATGCCTGACACCAATTCAACATGTTCAGTCAGGTCCACTGTCCCCTACTACTGTATGTCTGATGGTGTGGAACACACCACGCAGACTCTCGGACTCAGACTTGCTTCAGTTGTTAATCAGTTAAAGGTCACTGAAAATAACTGAATGCTCTTATAACACCTTCTCATGCATATGATGATTGATCTGATCATAGATAAGTCACCCATCATCAGGGGTAAATGGTAAAGATTAACTAATATCAAGAAAATGGCACAGAGCAGCCTTTTTAAAATCAACACTACACCATAGTTACTTAAAAATGCACAATGATGGGCACAAAAGCATTTATCAAATGTTATGTTTACTCAACATTGGTGTTACTTGCACTGAGGGCAAGAAATTATTTTTTGAAGGATTTTGTTTCACCACTTAGACCATTTCACAAGAATAAAAAAAAAACCTCTGCCTAACCTTTGCTTGTGTTTGGAGTGTGGAACAAAGCCAGAGCACCCCAGGGTCCAGTCGACTGATCTTGTTGTGAGCTAACTCTGGTTATCTCTGCAGCACAGCAAGCTTCAATTATATTTTATAATTCAGAACTTAAAAAGTAGTTTGTTAAAATTGTTGGTTAAATTTACAGTATCTTGATGTCTTGATTGGTGTAGTCTCTTATGAAACCTTTATTGCATTGTTTATTTCCTATTTGATTGAACCTTCACCCAAAATATTATCTAATTCTTGCATTAACAAACACACACATTGAGGACCAACTTCTATGTATTCATTTTAATGTCAACTTTGTGAAATTCCCTCTTTTTTTTTTTTTTACCCCTGGGAACGTCTTACCAAGTCCCACTTATTTTCTCAAAGACACAATTCGCCAAAACACTTCGGCGGAGCAAAAACAGAGTCATGGCTTACGTCGAGAAAATGATAGTTGCAGCAGGACCGAAGCGTTGAAAGATCGGAATCTTTAAAACCAGTTTCCGTTTGGGACTTTCTAATTTCTTTTTGATGTTAATGACGGACATTAAACCACATGGAAATAAAAAAGGCTCGATGCTTGTTGTTTCCAAGCAAAGCCACTCATTTTAAACTCTTCACTGCTTGATGTCTTATTTAGTGCTGCAACAAATTCTAGTTACTTAAAATGAGTCTCATTTATAGATCACTGGTAACCTGTCAAAAATATAACATGTTGGCCCCCAGCAGTGGGATTTCTGACATTTTGGGAGCAGAACCAGTGATCTGTTAGATACAAAATGAGAGTATTGCACTTCAAATTTATGTCTGAGGTTTTTGTATTTACTTTAAGAATGTAATTGATGCTGTTACTGAGGCAACTTAGACAAATAGTGGGTTAACATAAGAAATGCTGCGAATGTTTTACAACTCAATTTGATTTATATTTTGGCTAAAGTTTAGGAAATTCTGTTACATCCTCTGTGTTAAGGCAGGCTTTAGTTTGAAAATGTTCTACTAATGCAATCTCACTTTCATACAGTAGTTAACAAGGGGTCACAAGTCAGTGTACACTTTGTGCCTGTTCCAAGCCAAGAACTATTTTTTTAGCTCTTTGCCATGTTATAATGTTGTTTCCACCTCAAAAACAAGTTGAATTTTGTTTCTTTCATGTTTGATTAATGAGTAAAAAAATTTCTAAAGCCCATATACCGCCCCCGGACTCATTCAGATAATTTCAGCGCTTAATCAGCAGCCATTACAAGGCAGTCAGCTCATTTATCTCTTTAGGTTCATGTTGTTAATAGCCGTGCTAATTAGCCATTTTATCATGCTATGACTATCCCCCACTGTTCAGTGAGCACTCAGAGATTCATCTGTAATGTCTGAACTCAAATCCTCCCAACTTTATTCACATATGAACTAAAAAATAGAAGATCAAGAGGCAGTAGTGTCTATAGAGGGCTTTCGTAAGAGAAAGACCTTTGTTTGCAAAGAGCGCAGAGCTGACGGGACAAACTAAAATCCAGGCATTTCACCCGGGGGCAGGGCCTATTCTCTAATGTCACACACTTGTTTGGTGACTATTAAAGTCAATTTAACTTGGATAAAGAAGTAATAAAATTATAAAAATAAAGTTTATTTGGAGGCAGATTAAGGGGAAAGGCTAGAGTTTGTTTATTGCTGCGTCATCAGCACAGAATAAGAGGAAAAAATCTGACAAATAATATTTTACTGCCAATACTTGTACTAATAACATAAAATAAACTAATTCTAACCTTAACCATAACTCTTTCCCTAACCCTAAGCTTAACCAATTTGGCAAATAAAATCATTATTTATCATCAAAATTTGCATAAATGCACAAATGAGTTGTGGACGTGCAACGTGCGACGTCCTGCTAAACCACGCTCACCTGGGCAAAATGACTGGTTTTTAATCAATCCCCAGAGCTGACAAAGACAGCTGGGTGGGGCCAACAGGGCCTTAAAACACCAGGCACATAATCCAAGCGTTTTCTGCAAAATTAAAGTAATAGTTCCCCAAAAGATGTTTTTAATAGATATACATTATTTTAATTTATAAAAAGTGAAAGCTATATGTGCCCTTAAAAGGTTTAAGGCATTGGTGAACTGTTTTACGAGAGTTTGCTGGTTTAGTAATCTATTAGCAAGATAACTCAAACACTAAAGGTCAGACTTAAATAATAATTTCAGAAAACATCAGAAAGAAAGAATTAAAAACACCATGTTAATCCAGGGATTTTGTATGATTGTGAGATAGAGTCAAATATACTAACTCCAGCCCCAAGGGGTCAGTAGAAGATCCAAATAATGATGGATTCTTTGCCATTTGAGACATTGGGGCTTTGTGGCTCAGTGGCACTATATATGTCATGCCATTGCGAGATAGGGCCAATGTCTTGATGGAGGTCTGAAAATGTTAACTGTTGTGCCTAATCTAATTGTATCAGGTTTGCTGCCCGATGGTGAAATGTACCTAAATGATAAAAACCTATTTGAATCACTATAAGAAAATCAGAATTTTTGGGTTTGTATTTAGAATTTTTGATATACAGATTTTTGTCCAGCTGTAGTATTATATTGAAATACTGTATAGAGACAATGACAATAATGTCCTATTTCTAGAAGTGCTTTGTGAACTAGTTATACATGACAACATGTGTGTGGAATGGCCCTTATATCTTACTACGATAAAGCAACCAGACGGCAGTGGGCAGTTTATTTAATGGTGATAATGAAAAAGAAAAACAGTGCTAATAGAAAAAGAAACATCTATGAAAAATATTCCCAAAGCTGGTTATTAAAATTTATTGCACTGCTTTACAGCTCTTCTTAAATTTAGAACATCAATACATTTATACCCCAGATTTTTCCAGCTTTCCCAACCCTCCCTTTAATCTGTTCCATATACTCGCTTTTATCTAATCCTCATTGCTCCTAGTACTCTGGCTTCCTTCAGTAATCCCATTCATGCATTAGGCCGTGCCAGTGGTAATGACGCCGCAGCCCAGGACAGCCATAACAGGGCGACTTTACGAGCTGTGACTGTGTCCGTCTCCATCCCCGAGCCTGCTTGAGCTGATCAATGAGTAAAAGGCACAAGTGATGCTGCGACGGCCACCAAACAAACTCTTAATGTGGTCAGAATTAGGACTCTGATGGGCGTCTATGATTCGGAAAACATAATAAAGTTCAATATATGGGTTTAATTAGGTAGATGTTTCGTTCTAAATACTGATTTGAAAAAAAAACAAAAAAACTAGTGACCCAAGAAACAAGCATGGCTCAAAAGGCTCATTTAGAGTCGATAAAATTAATGGGAAAATGTGATGTCTTTCATAGTCTACGATTTACACCAAAAATTCAATTATGGTTAAAGGTTACGTTCCCATTGGTTTATGATTCAACATACGGGTCCTTTTGGGGGCTGCACAATAAAAATAACTAATGACCATTTGGAAAATGAAATTCTAGAATATAAAATCATGTATAAAAATTACAAGGCTTTGAACAAACTTCTCTTTATTGAAGCTAGATTTAAGATTGATCCATGGAAAGAATACGGCCTAGCTAGGACTACATTTAAATTTGGTTAAATCTTTCATTTATTTGACTCTGAATGGAAAGTTATTTTGAATCTGTCACATGGATGTTATTGGAATACATGTTCTTTGCAATATGGATAATGTTGGTGGTTTCGCAAAGAACTACTTTTGCATTATAAGGCAGAATGTAAATATTGCTTATCTTATCATTTAGAATGGTGAGATTTGCTTATCACACCCCTGTTTCATATTTATACTCCTTTTTTGGCTTCTACATTTATTTCTACTCACACTTCTGACAGGGAGCTTGAGGTTTTTGTCCCATTCTTTGTGCCTGGACCTATTCTTCTTCAGTGACTATCAAACGTTATGTGCAGCAATGTCTCTCCACATTTAAATAAAGTTGTATTTTAGTTCAGCTTGAATTGATTGATTCACGTCACTCTCCTCATTTGTGTTGCTTGCTGCTTACGTGCATGAGCGTGCATAGGAAATGGTCACCAGCCTGAAAACTGAGAAGAAAAAGTAGCTCTTTTTAGATATTTTAGACAATGGTGGAAAGACTTGCTGAGACTAATAGAAGTTTTAAGTCTGAAATACTGTTTAGGTTCGTGTCTAGTTGTCAGGAAACGTGTCTAGCTGTGGTTAAAAAGGTTACTATAGACTGGAAAAAGTCATTTATTGCATGCTAATGTTGCATAAAGTATGTTTAAGAGACAGCTTTTGTCTTTAAACTACATCTGTCTAGTATGTAGTTGCAAATATACTTTTTTTTGGATGATTTTATGTTGTTGTTTTTTTTGGAGTTCAGCTTAACTTGTGTATCTGGCCAGTTACAAAGCAGTAAACAGAAAATGTTTTCAAATACACATTTTTTTCGGAATTGTAAGCTATTACCTAGGGAGCACTGAAAAACAGCCTTTGTAAACTACTGAATACAAACCCGGGGCTGTAAATCCTTAGTAAGAATTAGCTGACTCTCTATAGCTCAAGTCACTGACATCACTCTGCAGTTGACAGTGATTGCCCAAGCGTCAACTACCAACCACAAACTGCAGACAGACTGTTACAAAGAGGCACCGAGTGAAACGCCTCAGCACTGACACCTGTCAAACATGGACACAGACAAAATATAACGGACAAATGGAGAAGGAGGGGGAGGCAATATGACGAAAACATGACACGCTTCCTTCTAAACACTGGTGATGGATACGCCGTGTGCTGACAGCCCCAACACCAGGCTTGCTCTCAGCTGTCAGGAGAAACACGCTGTTGCTTCACTGAATGTGCAATGAAAAAGATGGAGAGCAGTAATTCCACAAAATACTAGGTCAGACCTTTTAGTTGCCTATAAACATAAACTATATTTTTTGCGTGCTCCTTTCAGGGATCATCACAGTGAATCATCATGGGGCTTACAATATTCTGGCATAACCTCCTTTCTTTTTTTTTTCTTTTTTTACACTGGATACACTTCCTGATGCATCCCTCTCTGTTTATTTGGACTTGGGACGAGCGCAAGGCTGATTTTAGCTACCTAATAATAATGCAGTTTAGAGATAAAACAGCAAAATAAATGGCAGGATAAACACTTTGACTGTACAAAGCCAAATCATAATAACTTCAGCTCAAACCATTTAAAAAGTCCTTAAATCTGCCAGGTCTGCGCCTTTACATATTTCATATTTCATCAAACTTCTAATTCGCAGGTTATCTGAAGTTAAAACATGAATGGCCACCAGGAGTCAAAAAACAGAGTAAATTATTATGCAACCTCAGAGGGGTGCCCAAACTTTTACATATGACTGTTTGTAAAGTGATCTGGTGGTGGAAACAAACAAAACTACTCTATTTTGTGACTCTATTTTAGCATAAGAACAGTTAGCACACCAGAAAAGACCACTGGCTTATGGTCAAGTGCAAAAACAATAAAAACGATGAGCAACTGGCAGAATGTCACTGACACAGGTTTTCCAAGGTGTTCTCGATGTTCTTCCAAGAAGGTTTAGTGAGTCACGACACCTCTTCCCCTTCCATTATGTTTGTGCTCCATGTGTACACACGTGTGGTAGTTATGTGTGCAGCTGACCAGATGCAGCAGAGCCCAGGTAATAGCGCTGATGAATGTATGTGTGCAAATACGTGCGCTTTATTTGCATCCAGATGCAGCTGAGTGAACAGGAAATGTGGTGTTAACTAAAGTCTCCGCGCAGCAGCCCACAGGTTAAATGGTGTCACAGTCAAAGGAAAGGGTTAAATGGAACCACATGGGCACACAAACAGATGCACATGTGGACGCTCTGTACAGGAGGAGCTAAACACATGGTCTGTAACATGCTGTGTACATTCAACTAGCATGTACATGTGTTTTTTCCACTAACTTTTAAGTAGCACTGTGTTGGGCTCTCAGTATACTGTATGTGCCCTTCATAGGAAACGAGCTTTTGCAAACACAACTATGGCATTGACATTACATAAGATTAATACATTGTCTGGCTGGGTTGTTTTGTATTAATTATTTTGTTATGTTTTTCCTTTTTTTTCTTTTTTTTTTTTACAATCTGTATACTCATTCAAATAAGCTGTCATGTGTATTAGCGTCATAAAATGTTCTAAAATCAATAAAAAATAAAGTTGATCACAAAAAAGTCACTGCAGCCGGTGTCACACACTTTTGGTTGTACTGTCGTTTAGGCATCTGTCCCTATCCCATCTATTAAGGAAATGTCCCACTTTTTCATTGGTGCTCAGTGGCTCTTATAAAAAAGAGAGAGTCAAGTTAAAAAATAGAATCTAAGATCACTATTCCTTGTGTATAATGTAGAAGAAAAATGTGTGGGTGTCCTGTTTGGATTTTTGAAAACATGGTTGGTGAGTTGCTGCCCCTGTGTTTTAGGACAGGCCTCTCCATGGAGCTGTGAGCTGGGGTTGTCTGTAGCAGCTTGTATCTCAGTACGTTGGTGAGTTAGATTTGTTTATCTGTTTATTTTGTTTATTAGTTTATTTGTTTATTAACTGTTATTACCTTGTCCCACCAAATCAAGCAACTTGTCCCACTTTTTGTACTTTTTCCGGTGGTCACCATAGTCACATTGTGCAATAAGCGTACCCTGTCATGTGTCATATCCATGCATTTCTGTCAAAAAAAAAAAAAAAAAAAAGTTGCAGTCCATCCTTCTTACTACTGTGAGATAAAACCTAAGATCACTGATTTAAATCCATAATGTTCATATTTAACTGATTGTTGGTGATGGCGAAATCACACTGTGTATGTGCATTTATGTATAAACCCACACACTTTAAATTCATCCTTTACTTGCAATAGATTTTTGTGATGACCTTACAAACACACAATAATGGATAATACCAGCAACTCACACAATCATAGATGCCCTAAGTTACTAAAGTGATATCTTTTTCATCATAAAAAATAAATATGACCTAAATCTAAAATACAGTAGTGATAAAAAAAAAAAAAAAAATCATGGTAACACTTTATTTTAAGGTCCATCTACCAATTTTACCAAGAATTTTAGAAATACCGAGGTCCATCAACTGAGGTTTATTTCTAGTTTGGTCCTTGTTCAGACCTGGTTTAATTCTGAATGAGTCTGGGTTTATTTTTTGTTTAGTCCTGGTTAAGTCCTGGTTTAGACCTGGTTTAGTCCTTATTTAGTCCTGGTTTAGACCTCGTTTAGACCTGGTTTAGTCCTGGTTTTGTCCTTATTTAGTCCTTGTTTAGTCCTGGTTAAGTCCTGGTTTAGATCTGGTTTAGTCCTGGTTTAATTTTTGTTTAGTCCTGGTTTATACCTTGTTTAGTCCCTGTTTAGATCTGGTTTAGTCCCTGATTAAGTCCTTGTTTAGACCTGGTTTAGTCTTGATTAAGTCCTAGTTGAGACCTGGTTTAGTTTTGGTTAAGTCCTTGTTTAGTCCTGGTAAAATCCTGGTTTAGCTCTAGTTTAGTCCTGGTTTAATTTTTGTTTAGTCCTGGTTTATACCTTGTTTAGTCCCTGTTTAGATCTGGTTTGGTCCTGGTTTATTCCTGGTTTATTTTTTGTTTAGACCTGACTTTAGTCCTTGTTTAGTCCTGGTTACATCCTTGTTGAGTCCTGGTTTTGTCCTGGTTTAGATCTGGTAAAATCCTGGTTTAGATCTGGTTTATTCCTGGTTTATTTTTTGTTTAGACCTGACTTTAGTCCTTGTTTAGTCCTGGTTACATCCTTGTTGAGTCCTGGTTTAGTCCTGGTTTAGATCTAGTTAAACTGGACATAAATTATGATCTTAAAAATCTTCTGTGGTACTATCCCCTAATAATGCTCATAACTCCAAAAATACACCAATAAAGATCTAATTACCCACTAACTACCATGCTAATTACCACCTAGTTAATGCTTAATAGATAGACCTTAAAATAAATTGTTACCAAATTCAAATAAAATTGCATACAGTTGCTTTAAAAGTTGCTTGAAATTCAGAGTTGTCCTTCTACTCTCAGTTGTGTGTGCGCTGGGAGAAGTTGTGTGTCTGTCTTCACTGCAGCTCAGTGGCTGCTCACTCTCCTCTGCTCTATATTAGCGGTTTTGTCGGGATTGTGTTTGGCCTGGGTTGCCTCGGTAACTGGCCCTGTAGGCAAGCCTCGGGGCTAGTCTGTTAGCATTAGTGCTGTTTATGATGGCACTGAACAGAAAACGGGGAGGGAAGAACAAGATACTGACGAGTGCGAACGCCAGAAATGGTTTGCATCAATCACCTCTTCTTTTCCCATTTATTTTCTCCCTCTGGCTTTGGTCCTTCTCCCTCTCCTCCTACTGTAGCACTATTGCAACTCAACAGACTGTCCTAATATTAATAAACTAATAATAATAATAAAAACAATTCTTCTGTTTGCAGATTCTTTCATTCACATTTCTTTTAAAAAGGGTGAGCAGTAGAAATGCATCCTTGAGTTTTGTAGCCTGCTGCATTTTGTATCCCCCACTTCATCATGTTTAAATATTAATATTTTTAACTACACATTAAAAACAGTGTCTTGTAGCAGCACTCTTGTGCCAGAGAAACAGAACATCTAAAGCAAGAAGTTAAAAATAGAGTAAAGTGTAAATCTCTTGTAATACCCAGTGGATTTTCTCTGTCCTCTTCTCAGTGATTAGTTGCTCTTTATGCCACAGTTAAACGACACATGTGATATTTTTTGCAGCTTGTTGAATAGAAATAAATCTGCCTACGTGTATTTCATTTGGCCTTGGTTTTTAAGTACTTCACTGCAGGTTTAAAAAAAAAATGCAGATTTAAAATACCTCACAGAGCAATCTATCCACTCAAGCAAAAAGCCAGTCTTTTGACATTGTTCCATTGTTGTAAATGGAAATGCAGTGTAATGCCATGACACACACACAGGTTTGACTTTGGCTATAAATGATAGTTTATGTGCATAGGTTCTAGAGGGCTGTCCCTTAATTTTGAATGTGATCTTTCAGGTTGCATGGCAATAATGTTTAATGCTCATAAGTAACTCCATTCCAGATTAGCCTCCATCAAGCCTTTAAACTCTTAACATATAGATTTTAGATTTTTTAAGTTTTAAGTCAATGGAGAAAATTAATTGAAAAAATTACTTATGGAACCAGAAGTTGACGGTCAGACTGATGCAAATATTGTGCACATTTTTTTTTTTTTTTTAAATCACAAAAAAACAATAGCGGTTTATAAGCCTTTCTACTATATTGAGTCTTTAGTTTGAAAAGTGCACAGCAACAAATGAAAATAAAAGTCTAAAAAAGTAGCTTGGCAAGTTTGAAATCTCTTCTGCTTCTGATGCAACATTCTGTCTTTCTGTGCAAGTCAGCCTTTAATGCAAGAAGACGACAAGCCTCAAGCCTGTGAAACAATGCTTACATAATTGCTGGATGCCCTTCCCAGCTGACAGAGATATTCACTGGGACACAATGAGTTTGCATTGTCAGCACCAAACAGTAAAATGGTCTTTCTTTCAGCTTTTTCCTTCTAGGGTCGCCACAACAAATCGTCTGCCTCCAAGTGTGGAATGATTTCTATACTGATTTGGCATGGGTTTTACTCCAGATGCCTTTCCTGATGCCACCCTCTCAATTAATTTGGGCTTGGGCATGGCACTAAGAGTACACTAGCTCGTGCCTCATGGTGGTTGGATTGGTCACACTTAACATATTTGACAGATATTGGTATTAGTCACCACATCACATTTTAAAGGTCGACTGTATGTAGCTCCTGTCCAAAACACAAACCACAGTGTTTACCCACCTACGCTCAACTGTAGCTTGTTACCACGACGACTGCGGCCACCATAACTCCTCATATTGACTGAACCCATCATTAATCTTTTCAAGCCTGCCCCAATAGCCCAGTAATAATAACGTCCGGAGTGCAATCGCTTCATACCACAATGCTGGTGGGCTATCGCCAACAAATGATATGTCACTAAAAAGGGTTGTCGGCTCGAATTCTGGAAGGTAAGGAAACTCTGACTGGAAAATGGATGTACCAGCAAAGGAGTAGGCCTACACTGACAGTAAGTTTGGAAGGAGGGCAGATGGCATTATTGGCTCAATCTGGATCAAACAGATTGCTTCCAGCTTTGACAGCAATGTTTGATAAGAAAAAATCCATAAAAAGTTACAATTTTAGTTGCATAACTTCATCTTTCACAAATGATTGGTAATTTACTAGTTTAATATAATTTTAGTAGAAGGTCCTAGTGGGTTTAACCAACTAGAGACTCTAATAAGACAGAAGCTACAATCTTTCTTCCAAAACATGCATGTATAAGAGAATTGGTGAATCTAAATTGGCCATAATAATCTTCATATTTTAAATATAGTTGATTTACATGCAAAGTTATTTCTGGTCCTGGTGCTTACTTTTCTTAGAAAAGTCATTTACAGACCCTTCCACAAGTGATGTTAGCTAAGAACCTGGTGTGAGGGAGCAAACAATAAATAACATGTTTTAGGATATCAAAAATACATTGTTTTTAATATATGTTAAAATTTCCTTTTCCATTTGGTAAAGTTAACTTATTAGAGTAGGATTTGTGGTTGTTGGTGGATTAAATCTGAGCATACATTGACAAATTATTGTGGTCTCCCATATTTCTGTAATTTCATGTCCAGAATAACTTATATTATTTAGCCTTTAAAGGTGCTATGAGAAGTTATTTTGATATTTTAAAAAAATTACCCACGTATCTCAAGATATAAGGTAAACATGTTTAAATCAGCTGATTTATTCACAATAAATAAATAAAAAAACTGAACATAATGCCCAAGTTGTTTACATTTAAAAAAAAAAAAAATTTAATTTAAAAAATGTATATGATTGGCAACCCTGCATTGCCAATCATATAATCAGAAAAGCATTAAGACTGGCAACCCACAGACCATTGTTTTGATTTAGACCGCAGTACTTTTTTTTTTTCAAACCAGTACAAGCACATGATGTTTCCAGTACCTTTAACTTATATGCTAACTGTATATGCTTGTTGCTAAATAAAATAAAATGGATAAACATTGATATGCTCCCTAATGTTTCCAAGGCTCTGACATATACAAAGTTGATTGGTTGTCATTTTCATTATTCATAACTTGCAATATTTGGTGGCTAATGCTAATTCCTCCATAGAAAATGTATTGTGGCCTGCTTAGCTTATAGCACTATTCTTTAGATCGTAGTCATATTGTTTATAGCCGTTCTTACACATTATTTTCATGTCTTTAATGTGCTTTTATAACACAAAAAGATGACCCTTACCTTAGTTGTCCTGAACTTTAGTGAACCAGTCAAGTCACTTTGCCAACTTTAGCGCTTACCCCAACACTATTGGCCCCAAACAAACTGCTCATCACGTATCGCACATTCCAGACGCCACATTCTCCATTCTCTCGCGCCGCCCGATCAACCGCTGTGGTGTGTTTGTTTTGCTAGCATGATAGGCCTGGGCTAAGACAAATATACAGCACTGGGGGAAAGCAATGTGTGATGGGTTATTAATGCTGCATTTTATGATGGACAAATATGTCTTGTAGTGGGGTGGGGGTGCTATAATTTGGACGGCTTGTGTAATAAGCACATTTTATCTAACCATAACGGCACTGGGCTGGAGAGAGGAGGCAAATATGGGTGAATTAAGACTTCCATCTCAGTTTCAGCTTTTGGTAATATAGTCAAATTGATTTTTACATGTTTGTTCAAGGCTAAAAACAACATACAGCAGGATGAAAATTGACTAGCCTTATTCTTTCTCTCTTTTTGTGCCTACCCATAATGCAGTTCTCTTTTCCAAGCTTTATCAAATCCACCACACAAAACATAAGAGTGAAGAAGTCAATCCCCAAGTCAAACAGTGGTTGATATTAGCTGTTGCTAAGCCTTTGGGGGGGCCTGTAATCTCACTGTCTACACTGTATGACTTCACAGGCTCGGAACTTTTGTGCCTGCAGTGTTCACAGAGCTGTGTAAACTTTCAAAGGATAAGCAGGGCCAGTCCATTTCATATCTGCGTGGGTATTGTAGAGCGTAGACTTAAAGTGGACTTATTGTGCTAACTTTTCTGAATTTCTACCATGTTATATTGTTTCCTTATCAAAAGCATACCTAGAGTTGAGTTTAATTTCATTCACATGTTTCAGTAATCAGGACCTCAGGAGTTGGAAAAGCTCAGATTATTATGTAGATGAATGTGGAAACCCTGTCTTCTGACGGAGTGAAGCTGGTGTGGCCAGCAGAGGGACAGCGGGCTGTTATAGGACATGCAGCTTTTTTTGCAGAGAAAAAGAAGGATTGTATTGCTTTTAAACATTAAATGCAATTCTAGGTGTCCCAAATTAATACAAAAAGCTTGAAAAGGGTATAATGACCCTTTTTTCAAAGAACTGCCAATATTAAGCAGATATGTTTCCAGTAGGGCTGCAACAAACAAATATTTTGATAATCGTTTAATCTGCTGATTATTTTTATAGTGAAGCGTGAGCAAATTGGTGAAAAGCTTGAGCTGTTTTATAGTTTGTGGGTTGTTTTTTTTTTTTATAACTCTACCAAAAATTTTTACTAAATTTGAACCAGACTAAGCCATGAGTTTGCCTTCAGAACGTTTGGATAAAGCATATTCACAGGCAAAGATATTTTTATCTTTAACTGTTTTCGTTGCTTTACTGCTCTGTCTTGGTAAGAAACCCTCCTCTCTTTGCACATGGCATGTTTCAGAGTCTGTGAATACCCCAGCAAACAATTAAATAATTACTAAATTAGTTGACAATTATTTCAATAATTGATTAATCCGATTAGTTGTTGAAGCCCTAGTTTCCAGTACCATTGAAATTACCATTGAAAGCACTTCTTATGTAGTACAATAAAACCAGTCTGTCATTGGTTGCAATACCTAATTCATTATCATCTACTTGTAATATCCTGATTGGAACTTTGTTAATGTTTCTTGATGACTTATCTGATATGTGCCTATAACAACATATCTGAACAAAACATTTCAAAATAAGTAAGTGGACAATCAAAATCCTTATATGACATGTAGAATTAAAATTATAGTTTTTGACATAAAAATAATAAAAAATATTTAGATTTACTGTGAAAATACTTTCTTTTTGTAGACATCACACACTGGTAGTAAACAGGACAGCAAGGTTCAAACCATCACTTCTGCCACAGAAGTGATGAACATATGTTTTTGCTGACGTTGGATGGGTTGGAGGGGCATAATTCTCAGTTTCTAAAACATTCTCAGATAGATTTTCAAACCCCAACTTATACCCAAACTCTCAAACTAGCCACTGCCACTCTATTCAAAGCCAGCTTTTCTATGCTTGTCTCAAAATATTTCTATCCAAAGCCCATTTCACTGTTGGAAATGCATTGTGTATTGTCTTGTGGAATATTTTTAGACTAGATCACAGAGTCCACTGAGCAGTATTTTGACATGAAATCATTCGCTAGCCTTTTTTTTTTTTTCACCCGGAAAGTGCATAGTTCAAAGAGAACCCACAGGAGCGAGGAGGAGGAGGAGGAGCGTTTCCAGGGCACTCCAGGTTTTCCCTTTTATCCCAGGAAAGAGAAGATAGCAGCTCACTACCAGGGGGACGCTTTGAGGGTCCTGCCAAGGCTCATGGAGATCAGAGGCAGATGAGAGCGGATCTTTCATACAGCGATATGACCCAGCGATCAAGTTACTATAGTACTTGGTTTTGGGGATGTAAAATTATGATGTCATTTCACATTGATAGGCTGAACTAAAATGAACTATTTACAAAGGGGTCGAAACCTTCTCATGTTTCCATTACTCTTACATCACACAAATGCAACAAAAATTGTGTTAATAAATGACATAAAAATGTGTTTGAAGCTGACTTTTTAAACATCAAGGTGTTGCCAATATATAATAAAAAGAGGAGAGTAAATTCTGGTGTGTGTCAGTGTGAGGCTGGAGGTAAATTGTCACAGTAAACAGGAGACTACTTCAGGTTTACCACCAGCTTTCTGTGATAATAATAGATTGGATTTATACTGTACTTTACAAGCTTCTCAAGCTCCTCAAATTGCTTTACAATTTGGTTCATTATTCATTCACTCCTCAGTCACACTCTGTGACTATTTCTGTAACCACAGGTGCCCTGGGGTAGACTGATGATACTGTGGCTGCCATTTTGCGTCTACGGCCCCTCCAACCACCACCAAACGCAGTCATACTGACACACTGACACACTGACACAGAGGGTGAAGTGTCTTGCCCAAGAACAGTGCCTGAGGCCTGTGGTGGGGCTCAAAACGCCAACCTTCAGGTTAAGCGTGGTTCACACGGCAAGATAATTATGCCGATTTTTGACCCGATTCTCCCCTTCCGACAATCTTAAGGAAGCCCCGAATATCGTAATGGCACTAAAGATAATCTTATCAGATATTCCGGCTGTGTGTGGTGAGTTAAGAGTGCTCTGCTCTGCTCAGAAGGACGTCGGGACTGCAAATCAGGGCTATTCTACATGTTGGATTGTCTTGGCCAGATATCGCAGCGTGTGTGGTGTGTCCCAAGGACAAACGAGCACGCACTCTGTTGAATGTGATGTGTAGCCAATCAGAAAGCGAGATGACGAAAGTAACGAGGGAAATCCAAAATCAAAACAGCTGTCAGGGAGCACAAGAAGTCAGGTGTATGCCAAAGTCACGTTTAATCTCGTGAGGTTTTGCAAGATTTCCCGTCTGACCTGGGAATGTTAATGAGTGAAATCTGTTTGTGTGTGGTGTGTTGTCTTTGCTGTGTGGCCGCACACCACACACTGTAGGACCAAACCTGTGATAGCTTTGATTTTTTATCACCATGTGTGGGGTCTTTCAGGTTTTGAAAATCTTCTGACAATTTTAAGATCTTGCCGTGTGAACCAGGCATTAGTGGGTGAGCATCTTTACCAACTGAGCTACAGCTGCCTGTGAATTAACACATTTTAACAACTGACCATATAATAACATGAACTTAACTAGTGTGTAATCCAGTCTAAACTAAAAATGAAACGTTCAGACTATCAAAGCGAGAGCTGGAAACATCTGTTGCTAGCTTTGTTTTCAAAAAGCTACCACAACATTAAAAATAACATTTTCCCTTTTATTTCTGTCCTTTGGCTTGTTGTTTTTGCCCGAGTGAGGATTCTCCCATTGTCCAATCAATGCAGCAGTGCCCACCTAACCACGCTGGACCCCGTGAAGTAGAACGGTCTGGAACGCTTTTTGGGAACACCTTGGAACGCTTTAGTTCCATGGTGTTCCATCTTAATGGAAAAGCATCTATAGCCCCTCTAGGGTGTCTTGGGTCATTCCTGGGCCTCCTTACAGTTGGACATGTCTAGAACACCTCACCAGGGAGGGTCTCATCTGAATTGCCAGTAACCTTAAATGTACTATTAAGAAATCTTTTACCAAGCAGCCACAACAAGTAAACTGTAAATAAAGGCGTGCCGCTGAATCCTTTTTTCCACATCACAGATATCCTTGGATGCTGTTCCTTTTGAATTAATGACATTAGAAGAGCCTCTTGAACCGATAACGTGTTTATCGCTGGAAAATATGAACAAAATTAGACAGGCCATACATTTCTCATTTTCTTTAAACAAACACAATAAATGGCGCTGTCATTGCGCTGCCTGTAATTTTCCCTTTGTGTGCTTGTGGTTTGGCGCGGCCTTGTCTTTCCTAAATCCGCTGGAGTGAACGGCTTGATCCTCGGTTATTGTTTCACAGAGCAGAGAATCACCAGAACAGAGTTTAATGGCGACCAAATGGCAGTGCATTGCCGCGCCGTTCTCTGTGTCTTTGATGACTGCGCTCACAGCTCCGTCCATGCGATTAGCGCTCTGAGTCAGCGTCAAGGAAACATGGAGGATCTGAGGCGAAGGGAAGGCTATTACTGAGGTGACATGGGAGCGGACCGGGGCACCAGGGTCGGGAGAATCAAAGAGGGAATGCGTTATTGTTGCTCATTTGTTGGTCTCTGGGGGGGTCGGCGTTAGCTGTAAACACACTTTGTCATATGACCATGTGTGATGTGTGTGTGTGAGCCCAAAACTTGGATGTTTGTTGTCATAGCCAGCCCGGGCTTTCCCCCTCCCTAACTCCATTCTCACTGATGATACATAATGAAACCCATCCATCCCAATTAAGAGGTGCTGAAGTCTGCTGCGGGTGTGTATAAAAGTGGCTGGGTGGTACGGCGCTGTCTTTACACAGGGCAAACGCATATTTATTGTGAATGCACTTTAAATTAAAACAGTGTATAGATGTTGAAAAAATGTTTGCCTTCGTTCATTTATTTATTTTCTAATTCTTATTCCCAGTAGAGGGTTTGGGGTATTGGAGCCTGTCCCACCAACTTTGAGCCTGAGGTGGGGGTAGCCATTCAATCTTACATTCATTTACACATTTTTTCATATTATAAAAAGTGTTTTTGTGTGCAACTGAGCTTCTGTGACCAAGTAATTTCCCTTGTGAATCAATAAAGCCTGTCTAAATCTATGCAAATGATCGAAATAACATGCACAGTAGGTACGGCCAATATTAGCCCAATCACACTATGCATTATTGAATTAGATGTCCGTCCTGTGCTAGATGCTAGTGAGCTATTGGCTAAAGGTTGCACTAAAATAGTTTATAGGCTCTTGTGTGACATTAGTTGTGATTACTCCCAACAATATCCAGAGTCCCATTAAGGTTAAGCAAAATAACAAAACACGCAATGCACTGTGAGTAAAGGTCATATCACACAAATAAACAACATCACATACTGCTAATTAGCATCAAAATATGCTAACAGAGAGTTTCCCAAACTTTTTCATAAGACCAATATTTCATCTTGCCATCACACACAGAAAAATAAGTAAATTATACAACCCCAAACACTTATTTTACAAGGGCAATGCAAAGAAACAGGAAGGAACAGGACTCAACAGGCAGAGCTTTGGGGTTAGACCAGTGATTCTCAACTGGTGGGTCGCGACCCAAAGGTGGGTTGCGGAACCATTTTCAGTGGGTCACCTTTGCTAAAAATAAATAAATAAATAAATAAAGATAAATAAAAATGTTATGTTACTGTTACACCTAAGTTTAAAGTGAGCGCTGCTTAATTCTCCTCAAAGCACAATGTCTTATATTTATTATTTAGTATTTACCACTGAAAAGATCATTAGAGGCAAAGTACATTTTGTATACTTGAATCTTTTTAATTGCCCTTTTTAAGTTCATGTATTTTGATTTTAAAATGCTTGTTAAATGTGTTCTTTTTGTGTTGGCGTACTGTGATATTCTGACATTATTCCGCCTCAGGTTTAATACATATGATCAGTTGAAATATCTCTTTTATTTGGGTCACACTGTTCAAAAGTTTCTTTTAGCCAGACAGGAGTGTTTGTTTACCTGCTTTACTAGTTCGCTTCTGGCGAAGGCTACAGGAAGTAGCCGAAACTAGTAAAGCAGGTAAACAAACACTCCTGTCTGACTAAAAGAAACTTTTGAACAGTAGTTTACTTAAGAAGACAGTATGAATTTCCACAAAAGAAAAAAGTATTTGGGTCACAGCTTGTCATTTTAGGGTGATGGTGTGTCCCAAAGCCAGACCAGTTCAGAACCACTGGGTTAGATGGTAATTTATTACCTCCATAGTATAAGTATAAACACACTTTTGTAGGCTATTGCTCTGTCCAGCAGCAGTCAGGCACCTCAGTACTGCATTAGTCCTGTACCAGTGTATGTATTACCCATTGTTAAACATAATTCATGATTTAATTTGAAGCAAATTCAGCAGACACATATGCAATGCAGCAGAAAAGCCTCTTGTATAAATTGCCAATTTTGAGGGGACACAAGTAAAGCATAAACGCCACACAGTGCAAGACTTCTTAGTGTGAATTTAAAATAAAAATCAAGACTCATTCTGGCCTGGTTTAGCATTATTTGGATTCTGGATTGGGATCTCTTAGCGGCAATGCAAACCAGTAATTCTATATATATCTAATTCACATTACTGCAATAGTCAATGTGTGAATGATATATATTTTTTTCTTCTTTCTTCTTCTTCTTACAGGCCATTTTTCCTGCTCTTTACTATGAAACGTGCTCTCCCAGCCACACCAGCCCTTGATCAATCCCCTGCACACACATGCTCCAGGAGTGCTTTTGTTTTGGCAGCAGGAGGGGTTAATTACTTGCACTCTCCAATCGGAAACACCTTTCCACCTTCCCCTTCTGCTTCTTTTTGGATCTCAAAACTCCAAACAGGACTTCACACTTCCCACATTGAATTTTGTGTGTGGGATCCGATCTCAAAACATGGAGCGAAAGTGAAGCACTCTGTTGCTTTTGGGAGAAGGAAAAAGTGTGTAAGAGACGAGCCTAGGGGGTTAACTTAACGTCCTGGGGAGGCTGAATGGGGACCAGCTGCAGGGGACTGGGCAAAGGCCAGGGAACATTCCGGATGGATCTGAGAGGATGATACAGGCACAGGAAGAGAGAGCAGACAACAGGCAGGAACTGGGGGGAAACTAGCATGGACTACAATGAGGAGAGACTTACTATCAATTATTCACATGGAGGAGACCAATGGGAGTGATTAAGTAGAAATAGAGGGGATCTAGCCCAATCACAGTATTGAAACAAAAAAAAAACTTCAAAATTTCAAACTGAAATTCAGACTAAGCCGATGTCCCATGTGCCAGTCCCAAGCCTGGATATAGAGATGTGACGTTCATGAAAGATCCGAATCTTTTGAGAACTGATTCAGAGAGGTGCATGAGCCGTTCTTTTTTTGTTTGCTCTTTTTTGTTTCCCGACCATGAAAAAAAGTCATAAGAAAAAGCAGAAGGACTCAGGCTCAAGAAAGAGTCACACGAAAACAGAAGGAGATAAAGAGAGAGAGGAGCACAGACAGCCTCTAAGTGTCTACATGTGTGCATAAAAGTTTATTGTTGCCTGCTAAGTTTTTACATTTTTGCATGAACATATGTCAAGGTAGCTATATTTTGCACACTTTGGACATAAAATAAATCCTAAATGGTGGTCTTACTCTTTGCAGAGGCGTCACCATCAGTAAATTTAGTCCACACATGCTAATTTTATTATCATCATTGAATAAGACAATAATAATGTCCAACCAATAGAATACAGTTTACTTTGACTAAAATTATATTGTTTCACTCATCTCAGTGTTTATTTAAATGAAAAAATGAGCCAGTCTTTTGAACAGTTCTTTGAAATGAACGGATCCCAAAGATTCGGCTCCTTTTCCCATAAATCCCATCTCTACCTGGCTGTGGTGGCCCCAGAAGGGAAAAGCTAAAAGGAAAGAGGAAGAATAGTTCCTAGGCAAGTGGTGACAGTGACAAAGAGTCGCCAACCAGCACTGCCTGCATATTTCTGAACATATCAGGTGTGGATTACAAAATGTTGTACTGATAGTCCAACCTGTTCATTTCTATCCTGTGACAAGCTAAAACTAAACTTACCTTTTAGTCCTTTAACCTTCACTCTTCTCTTCTGCTTTTGATTATTTTGTCACTATTGCACTTTTGTCTTGGTAGATAAACAAAATTTGTCCTGAGAAAAGTGTTTGACTATCACTAATTACATATTTCATCTCAATCAATGACTTTAACAAACAAATACTGTTTTGTTGAAATGTAGCTCACAGCTTGTGCCAAAATAAACACTCACTTTGTTTTTAATTAGATTGCTTTGTTTGTTTGTTAGTTTGTTGGTCGGTTGATTTTTAAGATAACTCAAAAGGAAATGAATGAAACAGTATTGGTAGAATTTCCAGTAATAGACCAATAACTTTATTTTTAAGTGGATCCTGAACAACATCGCAATCCAGCAATGTTTTAAATTATTTTCTACCATTGCCAGACAGAGGCACATTTTGTCTGTTGGCAATTCTAAAAGTTAGACTTGTATGGAGCCAAATGGTTAAATTATTATGGTGCCTTGGTGGAATTGTAGTCTATCATTGCCTGCATTATGTCTGCATTAGTGTCTCTAGGGCAGTGGTTCTCAAACTGTAGGTACGGATACTACTGATGGTACATGGGCTTCTTCTGATTGTACTGGTGTAGTTAAATTTCAGATTTAGAGTTTTATTCCTGCTTTGGTCCTGGTCTGGTTTGGCCTTACATTTGAAGTTTATATCACTGCTTAGTTTGGACATAGGCCTGGTTTAGTCATAGCTTAATCCTAGTTAAGTTCTTGTTTAGGCCTGGTTAACCCAGTTTAGCCATGATTTAATCCTGGTGTATGTTTTTCTGTAGTTACTTTTCTGTATTAATCCCTTGTTTTAGACTTCATCCAGATTCAGCCCAATACAGCTGGTACAAATTTTTTGAGGTGGTACATGATGTAAAAAGTTTAAGAATCACTGCTCTAGGACAATGTTGTGTAATCAACCTTGGCGTAGTTTTAAGTTACATCTAACTGTGTGAAACAGGTGGTTTATCTCATTCAGTGGTATGTCATCCGTCGACGTGCAAAGTGTAACCTACAGTAGAACAGTGGTTTTAGCTTAACCTCAGCGTGATATGAAAACACACAAAGGAATACAGCCCACAAGCACATCTCGGTTTGGATGGGATCCGAGATTCCCCTGTGTCAGCACATATCTCCACTTACATAAAACAGCCAATCCTCTTTTAGCTCTCACAATCCATTCTGCCAGCAGCTACATGGCACTGCGGCCACATGCACGCTCACACACTCGCACGGCTGTTCATTTCTGCTCAATCTGTTTTATTTGTGGCTTTGCAAATAGTGACAAAAGATCTGCCTAACACTATCAAACACTGGCACTGAAACTGAAAAGGGTGAGAGATATAAGCCGGTCTGTTTGTGTTTGAGTAATAAGAAAGAAAGCTGTTATATGCTGGTATCTGTTAGAGGCAACATGTGGTTAAAAAGCTAACTCTGCATAAACCAATGTTGTTAAATGGTGCACTGCTGCCATCATGTGTTTTAAACCAGGCACTTTCTGTACAGTCAAGGTAAGTGTGACTTGTCAAATCTGAGACATTGTGGTATAAGACTGATGGTGGTTTATGTTCTAGTGTGGTTGAGTGATCTTTTTAGCAGTTGTGAGGTCCCCTATAAAGCAGTGCCATTATTGTATTATATTTATTTCAATTGGAAGCAAAACTGCAATAAGCAAAACTTTCCAACAGTCTTCTTGTGTGGTGTCTGCATGTCCTGTTGCTGTAAGTGTTCTCTGATACTCTGATGGTCTTGCTGCTCCTTATTTATCAAAGATTTTAACCACCCACTGCCCCAGCAGAGCCCTCTGGTCATCTGCTCAGATGGTTTTGGACGTCCCCAGGTCCCGGTACAGGTTTTATGCACTTTTATGTGATTAAACCTTTGTAATTTCATCATGTTTTTGATGTAAAGCACTTTTGTCTTCTGTGTGTTCTTGTAAAGTGCTATAGAAATACATTTTGGCTGATTTACATGTGTAGGTAAAATAGTGAATTAAAAATGTCCCCTAATCAATGAATATGAATATTGTGTACTTACAGTTTCGAAGTACACATTTATTTGTACTGTTTTTTTGTTTTTTTGTTTTTTTTTTATATTGCATACAAACACAAAATGTCCTGATGTAAGTACAACATAGTTACATGATATTACAGTTTGTTACAGCATGTGTTACATAGTAGTTACTTTGTAGGTACACTGTATGAAACAACTGTGTAAAACAAAGTCTTACTGTAAGCTGAAATGTTTAGTCTTCCAATCCTTCTAGTGTAGATTATCAAAGTAGCTTTTCCCATGTCACAGCTAACTTAGGAAGAAATTAACTTGCAGGCAAAGACTTAATTTGCATTGAGGAAGACAAAAAAGCCACTCAGAGCACTATTTTTGGATTGGAAGGGTAAAATTTCAAACTATATTTTGTCATATCATCTCATTAAATTCTCGTATAATAAAACATTTTTCACCATGAGCTGTTTTTCAAAATAATCATTTAGTGCCATCTAGTGAGAATATTTCACTTAGCAGTTTCAGCCCAAAACATTGCTCTTCATCTGACATTTTTGCACATACTGTTACTTACAGTACATCCTTTCACTTCTAAGTCATGCATCTTTAGAGTATTATTAGTATTAGTATTAGTATTAGTAGTATTAGTATTAGTATTAGTATTAGTAGTAGTAGTAGTAGTAGTAGTAGTAGTAGTAGTAGTAGTAGTAGTAGTAGTATTGATGTTATGCGTTTTATGTTGAGACGTTTCTGTTGCAGAGAATAAAATTAATTGGTTCTAAAATGTTCTGGGATGTGTGTATACTGCAATCTCTACACAGCATATCTTCTTTGCAAAGTATTACATTTATTTTACAAGTAACTCAAAGCGTGTGACTGTACTATGCACCAAAAAGTTTAGCAGAATCTTGCTGAATTGTTGAAAAGAAATGAGACAAAAAGCTGCAATGAAGGCAGACTGCGCTAAGATCAATGTCACTCTGAGATTCAACTTTTATGCACCTTTTATAACCATGTGCAAGGCCAGGTAACACAATGACACAAGACGTAATCAAAGGAAAAGAACTGGCTTTGTAGTCACATAAAACTGTCACCTTAAAATTACCTACAGCTCAATATGTACCACACTATCTAAGCAAACCGCACATGAATGAAAAGAGGAACTGATTCTTTTAAAAAAACATACAGATACTTCTCCATATCCTGCTGAGGACAAGCTAAATCTGAGCTAAACCAAGATCATTACATTGTAGGTATGTGAATCGCAGCTTAGCGCCCATTAATTTTGTCCCAGGTGTCATTAAAACGTCAAAAGCTTAGCGCTGGCAGAAGGATTTCACACACGTTGCACCTTGTAATTGAAGATGGCCTGCAAAGACGCGTTGATTCAGCTAACGAGTAATCATCCCCGTCAGCGCTGCATGCTAATCAGCTACAAGACATAAAGAGTAATGAGCGGTGTATAAGGCTGAGTGTGAGCTGTCAGGCCCACCACTAAAGCCTGTTATTAGCAGCGCAACAAGAAGAGACAACCTGATGTTACGCAGAATGGAGATGGACAGAGATGTGACGGCTGTACTATTATTCTGTTTGCTACAATCCAATGTCAGTCAAGCTTACAAAGAAGTTGTTTTGTAAATATGTTTGAGTAGTAAATGTTTAACAAAAATTCATCAAAGCTAATTAAGGGTCTGGTGTTTTCCTTTGAGTCATAAATACATATTGCATTAAAAGAGTCCAAAGACGCAGCCTTGTGGAACTCCTTTAGCTCTCGAAGGGCTCATTATCTCTAAGGAGTTTGTTTTCACTGATGCTGGGATGGTAGTTAATGAGATAAATCAAAAAGTAATGGTTGGATTTTTAGGAAGATGTTAGTAATGAGCCAATTCCAACCACAAGGGGTCAGTAAAGGACCAAATGATTAGTTTTAGTCTAAGTTTTTACAAATTTACACCTCATTAGGCCATGTTTATATAAACTTCAAGCTAACCTTAGTTTATTAAAGCTCAGTTGAAAATGACTGTACCTACCAGTTTTGGGGTCTCAATTATTTTGTTTTAGTAAACCACTGATCAGTGAATGTAAGCTCAGTTAATTCAGGTTGGTATGTAGTAAAAGCACATATTGTGGTTTAACGGCAAATCAAAAATAACCAAAGCTACACTGCATTTTTACTGCAGAGCTTACTAGCTAACACTTTTTGTGCCTGGGGCTGAAATAGTAGAGGCATTACACAGAAGATATTGCCTGACAAATGAAAGTGACAGTTGAGCCAAAAGGACCTATAATCCAGCCTGTGGCATCGATTGACCGTTCACCTTCGGGTCAAATGTACATTAAAGTTGAGAGGATTTCAAAAGCGCATGAAAAAAACAAGCTGACTATTTCATTTGAAGTGGTTGAAGCCATCACTGTTTTAGAAAACAATATAGAAAAAAAGCTCTATGTGGTGCTAAAATGGTAGACACTGGGATAAGGTGGTTAAAAAATGTGAAATCAGTGTAGCTTAAGATATGAGCAGTCATCATGTTAGTGGCTCACTGATTCTTAATGGTTGCTCAAATTAGTTATTCAATCTATTTCTTAATAGGTTTGTCCATATTTTAATGAAAATTCCATTACTTGGAAAAGAGGGCAGTGTGTCTGACCTCTAGCACTAATCATATGCAAAAATATGGACTCAGGCAAAAACTGCATATTTTATGTTGTAAAGATTAAAAACATGCAAATCTGACAGTTAAGCTATAATTTAGTCTGGTACATCTTAATCAAGTTTCCATCTGGTTTTGTCATCTACATCATGCTTTGTGCACTTTATGACCAAAATTACAATTTGAGGGCTTAAAATCTACAGGAGAAAAGTGACATTCTGCTAACAAAAAAAAAGCAAAACATGAATAAATAAAAAATAATTTTAAAAATGACAAAATTGAATCAGACTTTCTCTAAAAGCTCAAATATTCACAGACAATTAAAAGTCACATTTTAAATTTCTTAATGCACTTACATTTTTTTGACACTGACTAAATTCTATGTTCAGAGATTGTTGTTTGGTAAATAACTCTAACCTGATTAGCAATATTATTTTGCTGGTAAATTAAGTTCATTAGCTTTCCTTCAATATACAGTGCATCTCGACTTAGTTAAAAACGTCACGTTGTTTAAATACTGTAACACTTATTCAGTAGGGACTTGGAAGACTCATTTGAAACATGTATGTACTTGTAAGTAATCTGGCACTGATGTGTGGTGAGGAAAAACATCTAACCTTCAAAGCTAAAGCTAAAGGATAAATGGCAATAATAGATTTGTATTACCACTACTACATTTAAAATGGTGTCTGGAGCATTAATGGCTTTAATTTTGTGGCACAGCTCCTCATGGCACAAATCGTGTCATTAATTTAGCTTTAGTAAACTGTAGTAATGGGTCTTTGCCTTTTTAATGCCTTTTTAATGCCATCCTGTCTCTTCGAATGGGGTTGTGGAGCGTGTCCAGATATTGTGGTAATGTGTGACTTTTTCCCATTTGGTGAAATCTTCATTTGTGCGCTTGTTTATAGCATCTGGGTTGGAAATGGGGCTGTTTCAGAGAGTGACTCATGTTGGACTTGCACCTCCCGCTCTCTCAGCCTTCAACAGATTATTATGGATAATGATAACCTGCTGCCAGTGTGGTCCTGCTGCTGTGCGTTCAAGTGCTCTCCTCTGTTCAAACACACACAACTCTCACTTTCACATAACAAGGACCCAAACATTTCTGGTGGTTTAAACTAATTGCTTG
This sequence comes from Bostrychus sinensis, assembly GCA_020698575.1. Taxonomy (NCBI): domain Eukaryota; kingdom Metazoa; phylum Chordata; class Actinopteri; order Gobiiformes; family Eleotridae; genus Bostrychus; species Bostrychus sinensis. The sequence continues at coordinate 9,237,464 of CM036260.1, read as the reverse complement.
GGTGTATACACAAATTTCGAGTTTACGATGCAAACAAAAGCTCTTAATGGACAGTCAGGAGTAAGTACAGAGATTTTCTTGTTGTTTTCTTTGGTAGTACGAATAATTTAATTCAGCAACTGTGATCTTAATGTCAGAGTGAGTAGTTGTCTGGCTGTGTATGCCTCTAAGTGTCAGCCCTGCAACTAACTGGCCATTGTCTAGGTCCATAGTTACTGGGTTTAGGCTTCAGCAACACCAGAAACCAATGTTATATGGTTTAAAGACAGTGGCACTGAGGAAACGACAGGAGACAGAGCTGGGCTAAAGATGTTGAGGTCTTCTTTGGGAGTACATCAGAGGGACAGCTCATGTTCGATGTTTTGGAGATGAAGTCAGACTGAGTTGGTTTGGACATGTACAGAGGAGGGATAGTGAATGTATCAGTCAAAGAATGCTGTGAGCTGCGTGGTAGGAGTCCTAGAGGAAGACCAAAGATGAGATTTATGGCTTTAGTGAAAGAGGACATGAAGGTAGTTGAAGTGAGAGAAGAGGATGGAGTGGATATGGTTAAATGCATGGAGGTGGAGGACTTGCTGGGACGACCCCTGAAAAAAACAGCCATAAAGAAAGGAAAAGGCCATGCCCCCTGACATGTTTGAGAGGAAAAGCTGCGGAAATGTCCACCTTTAAAAATCTTGGTGTCCCCATCTCAAATTACTTCACATGACTTGCCAACACACAGTTTAATCAAAAAGACCCACCAACACCTGAATATTTTAAGGAGGCCGTAGAAGGCTGGAGGAAGCTCTTAGATGCTCACTGTCTTTTTGCAGTGTTTTGTTGAGAGGAAATATTCCATCAGCATGTGCTATGGTAGCCTTTCCGAAGGTCAGGAGCATTGTGGCCCCCTTAAAAAGTCAGACAATCCTGCCATTGACCTCCAATAATGAAACTTCCCTATATTCAAAAGTCAATGCTGTTTTTTCCCCATAGATTTTTATAAAAAACACAGACTATTGTCGAAAAAATACTTATTGATATTGAGTGACAGTTTTAAATAAATACTTCATTGTAAACTCAATTTATTTTAATCTACTTAATGTAGACAACCACTGACAGACCCCCTGCAATACCTTTGTGGCCCAACAGGGGGCCCCAGACCCCACTTTGGGAACCATTGTGCTATGGGAACTAAGGGGTTAAATCTTTTTAAAAATTGCAACAGTAACCCCTTTTTAATGGAGGACTTTTACATCAGTCAGTGGAGGAATACAGCTTCCTCCATCAGGAAAGACTTATCCCACCCAGCACATGAACTGTGCTCACCTGCCTTTACATACATATGAACTGAAGTGACATCCCATTCTTCATCTATAGGGTTTAATATGACATTGGCCCACCCTTTGCATCTATGTAATAGATGTCTGATGTTCTCATCCAACGTCAGACACTGATGTTGGAGAAGTCCTGGCTTGCAGTCTTCGCACAAATTCATCCCAAAGGTGTTCTGTCAGGTTGAGGTCAGGACTCTGTGCAGGACAGTCAACTTCTTCCACACCAAACTCACTCATTCATGTCTTTATGGACCGTGCTTTGTGCTCTGATGCAGTCATGTTGGAACAGGAAGTGGCCATGCCCAAACTGTTCCCACAAAGTTGGGAGCATGGAACTGTCCAAAATCTCTTGGTGCTGAAGCATTCAGAGCTCCTTTCACTGGAACTAAGCCCAGCTCCTAAAAACAACCCCTCACCATAATCCCATAACTGCAGTTATTTGGGTGGGTGAGCAAATACTTTTGGAAATATAGTGTTTATTGCCTTAAGGCCAGCACAGAAACTCTTCCCCATCACTTTACAACATTACCCTGTAAGGTTATAGGCATATTACCATTTAGAACTATGTGTCATAATTATTGATAGTCTACACTATAACCTATTTGCAAACTGAAACTTTCTGCATCTCATGCGTCATACATGACAAAGCACAGTCAAGAGCTGCCATTTATTTGCTTAAGCTGCCAATCTGTTCAACACTATACTCTTCTGTGTGTCAACAACATAATGTGCCACGTACCAACAAGCCATAATCTCCAGAGCAAACAGCTGTGAGAACATGCAAAGTGCTTCCGACATATTCAGATGAACAATATGCAATCAAACACATGCAGCCCCAGGACACAATCTGACTCCTTTCAAATGTATTTTCAGACTATAAACATTTGTTACTGTGTTTGTCTTGCCAAGTTTCATCAAAATTTTTATGGAATAACAAAAGAATAATGTGCAAATGGTGATCAAATGTTTCCAGTAGCTTTAAAAGGATACGGCATAAGTGATGTCTGAATAGTCACTACAATTTCTGCAGTTCATCAGCACACATTATTTTCTATCATATTCCATAATTAAATGCTGAGTCCTGATTATTGAATTAAGGGCATTATGAAAGAAATCAGTGAGTAATAAGACTAATGACACGGAAAAGAATGGAAATTAACAAGTATTATGCCAGATAATGACACGTGTGTGTACCTCATACACATTTAATATGAAACAACTCATACACACAATTCATCTAGACATTGACACAGGGAAAAAATGCCTTTGCCAAAACTGCAATGTAAAAGAATTTGAATTTGAAAGACTCTAGAAAAAATACAAACAGCCATGCTGGTCCAAAGCCTGGGTAAATGAAGAAAATTGCACAGGGCATCCGGTGTAAAAAGCCAAAAGTAAAGAGAGTTTAAAAAAAGACTGTAGAAAACACACTGTCTGGTTCTTCACCCACAAAGAGCGATTTCCATTCGACTCACTTGATTCTGACCTAAGACAGCCATTTATCTGAAGGCCATCTTACAAAAGTGGAAGATATTCTCCTATCAAAACTAACCAAAAGAGTACTGGTTATACAGAGCAAAATTTATAACTTCTCTCCTGATTAACGGCATTTATACTTTCCTTTGTTACAAGCTGATTCTGAACTCTGCGTCGCTGTTCAGCCCTCTGTTTTTTCTTCTTCGTCTTAGCGGCCATTTTATCAAGATCAGCATGACAAAATCTGGATGTAATGACCACATTCAAACAAGCTGACCTTTTCTGCAAGTCTTTGTACAACTGGCTTATGCTGCTGTCTCTTATTCAGAAATAGAAAGTACAGAGTTGCTAACAATACAGCGTATGCTGGTGTTTTACTATTTATTCTTCATAAGTCCCCACTAGTATCCCACTGTTGGTTAATTTCAATATAATGCTGTATAATGCCAGACTGATAAACTATACTGTAGTCTTTAAAGCAAAAAGCAGTCAAATCCATATTCATTTACATTTTAGTTTTTATAATTTGAAAATGTTTTGTGCCTACTGTTATTTTTTTTCCACTGTACTTCACAATTTGATTTACTTCCCACAGCAGCCTCCAGAGGGCACTGTTCGTTCTACCATTATAGTCCCCTATATGTGACCATTATTGGACTTGTTACAGCACTGGATTTCAATACATTTCAAAACAATGGTTCTGTTATAGTGTTTCTTAGAAAATAAATATTAAGAAAATGCATCTATAGCCAAAATAAACAACTTGGATTTTCAAAGTCATTATTTCATTATACACTGATGATTAAGAACAACATTTACACACTCACTTTGTTTTTAAGTACTGTCAGTGTGTAAAAGTGTCTCCTCTGTGGCTCTTACTTTAATTAGGCGCTAATGCAGTGGTTTGCTGTGGCTCTACTGCTCACATTTTGACTGCCTGTGATGTCGGTGGAGTAGATAATCATGCTTATTCCACCACTGGGACAGCGAGTGTGTGTTGGGCCAAAAATAGATATCGGAAACCCAGCCAATTAACAAGCGCACATAGCGGCGTCTGGGAAATAATGGTCCTGGTGAACTATGTGACCTGAATGTGGCCGAGAAACAGGCCATACTCCAGCGCACACCCACGGCCTCTCCTGCTCCAAGTCGTGACCGTTTGGGAGATGAAAATGAGGACTATTCTGAGAGTGTGACTGAGTAACAAAGGGAAAACAAAGGCAGACTTATTTGACAGTGCCGCTGTCTGCTCGCATGTTATGTATTCGGTTCTTTCTGGGATATTTGCAGTAATTTTGTTGCCACCAATATCCTGTCTCAGTGTGCCAGTGTTTCATTTACGTACGAGGATATGAGATAGTAAAAAGGCGAGTCGGTATGAGCTCTTACAGAGAGTAGCATTCTCTAAAAAACAGCAAACAGCATCTAGTGTGAGGCGTAATATAGAAAAGCACAATACGGGTTGTTGTGTGTATAAAACACCAAATACTGTATGTGTGTGTGCTGATCTTTGCCCCTAAACTAAGCACACACGCACTTTTCTGTAATGCCTTAAAAGGACACCATGATAGGGGGTTAATGTGTTTGACATTGAAGATACAAGGATATAAACAATAGATTACAATTATTTCACCAAAAGTTGTTATTGTGTGCTCAACTATCTTGCACATTAAAATGATCCATCAAGTTAATACATGCATATTAAAGAGAAATGTGCATATGTAATTTTGTGTTTTGTACAAGAAAAGTATGTTGCAAAATTATGTTCTGCAAATACCACAACTACTACAGTAATTACAAAAAGTATCAAAGTGGCCTTTTTAAACCAGATGTATTAAATATTAGAGTTTGATTTCATTTAACTATAACAGTGACAGAAACTACCTGCTAGTCCTAGGTTTTGGGTCCCTTCCACCACCCACACTTATCTCTTCTGCTCTGACAAAAAGCTATTCATTCACTGGGAATAGTTTTGTATTTCAATTTGGTAATTGACAACAAATTGTAACTGTATATTAAATACAAAATAACATTTCCAATACACAGAAATATCTAGATGCAAGTATTTTTAAAGGGTCCGTATATTCTTTTTTCAGGCTTTTTGAAATAATTTTGGAAACCTTTGCATTAGCATTTCACATTTTATAACTTAAAATAATGTATATGTATGGAAAACGTCTTCTTTTGGGGAGCTGTTACTTTGACTTTGAGGAGAAAGCTTGGATTAGGTGTCTGTTGCCCCCTGCTGGCAATGGTGGGGAATAGACAGCGCAAAAAATAGGTTAATTAGTACAGCTATTTGTAACATGATGCTAACAGAGGGATAACTGAGTGGACTTGTTCGTAGTGATGACAATTTAAGCTCTGAAATGATCAGAACGAGCCTGGTGATGGTGGATGGCCTTTAGAAACCCACAGGAGCACTTCCTGGTTTTATGAGTCTATGTAGAGCTGTGAGACTGAGCATTTCCAGCTCTTCAGAAAGAGATGGCCTCAACAAAAGGATTACTTTAACATGAGTGAATGAAACTCCAGGTATGTTTTTGAGGTGAAAGCAACATTATAACATGGTTAACCCTCAGGTCCCTCTGGCTCCCTTTTAGAGTTTTTCAAATATTTTTTGCTCTCATTTTGGCATTTCTTATGCTAGGGTGATGATATTTGACAAAGACGTTCATTAATAAATTAATTTTAGAATTTCAGAGTCGCAACTGAAAAAATAAAAAATAAAAAATTGTCTGGGCAAAAGTCTCATTCTTCCCCCTAAAGCCCTTTTTCATCCCAATGACTTACACTAAAATCACTTATTTTCACTCTTCGCCTATTGCAATACAGAAATGTGTAATCACGTAAATTCCACAGTATCCCTGTCAGTCAGAGGCCAGTCAAAAATCACCACTAAATTCACCTTTTTCTCATTGCATTTTGGGAAATAATTCCCTTATATTTCCCATTAGATAATAGTGAGTGTAGACCAGTTCTTTTAGGACTTTAAGAGGAAGAAGGTGAGTTTTAGCCCTTTTTTTGTGTGATTTTCTGCTACTTTTTTAATGGCACAAAAAGTACAAATGTATCAAAATCAGTTTTAGGACTAATCAGTGACTTATCAGAGGCCGGTAATCACTGCACACACAAAAAAGCACTTTGCATCTTTAAATGGTAAATAATGCATGTATTATTTACAAATATGTTAGAATTATCTTTTGTTATGTATAATGAGGACAGGGGTTAATGATCAAAAAACAAAAAAAACATCAATTTAGCAGAATAGGGGACTTTTAATAATGTTAAAGGTTTAAAGCTGTAGGTTTTAGTTAGAAGTAGGGAAATAGCAATTTCATAAAAAGATACAAATTTACAGTGTTTATTATTGTATTTTAGATTGGAAACGTATGTGGAGCCAGGGTCTTACTAGAAATCTAAAAGAATCAGTGGACCAGGTTGATGCGCTGTTGGTTCTCTTTGTTTGCTTGTCTCTAGCCTCATCCTGATCCACTGCCTCTCATTTCCACGTCCACCAGATAACACAATGCAACAATAACTAAGCCTTTAATCAAATGAAGGCACTGAGCCAGTCCATAATTGCCTCCTGGCTGTGACAGTGGACCAGTTAGATTATTGGAATTCCAGCCTGCTCTGTGAATAACCATATCCTGGAGACCTTTTAGGCATGGATACAACAATGGTATGGGTCTCTAAAAGGCTGTAGATCTATACGTTTAAAAATGTCAACACACCTCAATGTAGACATTAGCACCAAGAAGCAAGGAGAGGAGTGCTGTTAAATGTCACTGGGCCATGTTCTTACACGCAACATTTGGTACATAATGAAATGTCTTCTATATCATTAAACTGCTGCTGTATAGATATTTATGTTCAGTTGCTGCATGAATAATTTAGGACTGTGATTCAAAGGTAGTGTGGCATTATTATGTGAGGCAGTACGAATAAGACCAGGCTGATCTCTTTACGCATGAGAAATGTCTCCCAGTTTACCCTGTTTATTGGCAACCAAAGTGTTTGCTTCAGAGTTGCCAAAATGTGTTTTTCTAAGCTATTGTCACTTCAGCCTCAGTGTGCTTTGTGTGAACTGGTTACACCCCTGTAAAAGAATGATGTGGAAATGGTATCTGCCGAATAGAACTCAAGAGTCTTTTGCAGTTTAAGTCCTGATTTATTTCAATTTAGAACCAGTTTAATTCCTGACTTGACAATTAGTCCTGGTTTAGACCTGGTTTGGTTAGTTCTGGATTCGCCCTGGTTTACTGCTAGTTTAGTCCTAGTTTTGACCTGGTTTAGTCCTGGATTCAGACTAGTTCATTAAAAAAGGCACCTGGAAAGCCAAATATTTTAGAAAGTGTTACTTGTTCAGTTTTCTACTTAAGTTTTAAAAGGTGTTGCAGTTTTAGTGTGACCTCTGAAAGCATAGAACTCGAAAATATGTTTAACAGGACTGCTCAAAAATATGTTGGATCCTAAAAATATTACACTCATCACAGGGTAAAACTATTGAACTGGCTGCATTGCATTAAACATGAGAGTGCATGGGGGTCTCAGATTATGTGTAATGATACTACTCTCTGCATTTTAACATAGTGTTTTAAAAAACTGACCAAACTATCTGGGATTTTCTGGACTAAATATTTCTTTACGTGCATTTGTTTGCACAATAGGAGAACTCTTATTTTACTAACAATCTCAAAACACATGACAACATTAATTAACATTAACATTAATTAATGAGCCGTAGGGACTTTAGTAAACTAATGTTACATTACTATGGCTGGTTATAACTGTTAAGACACCTTTTCTACTGGAGTTAGGCCATCCAATGCAGATGAAGTTGGGATGGGAGATGTTTCAGACTTTGCATAAACTTCAGAAAAGTCCAGTTTAATTCATTTGGTTTGATTGTGCTTCATAATTATTGCGACTCATGTTTTACTTAAGATATGTTTAGAAAAAAAAGTCAAATTTGAAAAATATATACTTAGATTTTCATGCTTTAGGATCATTTTATTAGTGGCATAAACTTATCTTTAACTCAATACTGCTGATATTTTCTATAGCAATATATTTTCTTGCACAATGTGTTATTGTGAATGACCATGACAATTTTTTGAGTGTAAAATCAGAAATGGTAGGTGGCTGTCAAGGAAATTTTTTTTCAAATTTTCAATGTAGTGCAAAGTAGTTTCATGCTGTGTTAGATATCTCTATAACTGACAAATCAACTGCCCACACAGCCTTATAGTTCCTCAGGTGACATTAAGAAATTATAAAATACTCCTATGCTTAACACATTTTGAAAGTTGGCACAAACATTGTAATAATCAGCAATAGAGTTTTCACAATAATCTTTTAACTGCCATCTTGAATTTGTGTATTGCCCAAGTTTGGCAGGTGGCCCCTCTCCCTTCCTGCCCACTGCTGTGCCAATCCCTGGATACTCTTCTTCAAATCTCATTACACTTGTGCCGTCACACCTACCACCACGCAACCCACTGCCTCAGCATCAATGCAAATATGCTGAGCGCCTGTCATCTGCTTTAGTTCATTTCACACTCGTTATTACAAGAAAGTACATCAGCTCTGGATAATGGCATTTGCTCTGCTGGTTAAATCTTTCTCTGACGTTCACTAAATTGGCAGCTGCGAATAGGAAAGTGTTTATTAAACTATGGAACGACGACACCCACACACTGTTCTTAGTTTTTCGGTGCCAAAAGAAAGTCACTCTTAATAACTATCTTCTACTGAGACAAGTTACGTAACAGGATGCTAATTTTCATATTTGTGTGATTATCTTTTTCGATCTGTGCCAACTTCATTCATGTCTAATTATTTGTAATTGTCTGTCTGTGAGCCTCGTAGGAATTCTTCGCCGCCCCCACAGAGTTGCTCTTTTGTATCCCTTTTTTTACAAACGGGGCCGTACCGTAGGACCTATCGATGTTGTGGAAGTGGAGGGAAGCGGGACCAGACAAATCAAAGGATGCTTGCTTAAAAAGGACTCAAGTTTCCCCCTCGTGCACGTGGGTGGGTGCCATCTGAGTGAGAGGAGGTAAGTTCAGACAAAGTTAAAAGTGGTATTCCCAAGACGACGCTCTCCAGTGCCATTGTGATGATGCACTTTAAACTTGTTAAATGCTGTGGGCCGAGCTGTGATGTGCTTTTATTGTCCTCATTTAGAAACGCTAAAGTGAGAATAATACGTTTAATATAACTTCTGCTGTGATTTATTTTAGGCTTGAGCTTAATAACCTTCATCTTCAAATGCAAGCCAGCCATTCTAATTCTTTTTCTATTCAATACAAAGAATTAATCTGGTTAAACTACCTCTGAATGCAACTGGATAGACATAGAATCCAAATATAAAGACCCTTTTAGTGTTTGTAAACAGAACAGCAGTGAGCCAAAGAATGGTGCCATAAGCTTAGCAGATCACAATACATTTTCTATGGAGAAACTAGCATTAGCCAACACTGAAGTCAATACTGCTATACATATAAACTAGCATTCACCACAAATCCTATTTTAATTAGTTCATTTTAGAAAATGGAACTGGAGTCAATTTTGTGTGCTATTAATACAAAGTATTTTTTTAACAAATGTACAAACAAAAACCATTCATTTTTTGCCAGCTAATAACAAATATGTTTTATGTTTGTGCCCTTGTAAAATAAAGTAGAAAAGAGGTGAGTGTATCAAGGCAGCAGGGCTGGAGCCAGACATTGGAAACATCTGGGGCTTAGCCCAATGAGTAATAGAAAAAAAAGTGCTCTGGTGAGTTTTATGGCTACTAAAGGACAAAGTGAGACTTGAAATAGTAAACCCTGCCCTTAACAAACTAAGCACCGTGCTGTAATGAAGCTGATCAAATGATGGTTTAATTAATAATGATCCAGCTATTTGATCAGAAACAAAAAGTTTTCAAAATGTATTCAATTTGTTTGTCAATGTTTTGTCTGTGTAGGGCATAAAAAGAACCAATCTATTTAAGACATCCTTTGTACTGATGCCCACAGAATAATAATCATGATTATTTATACCACACGTGCAGATAAAGTACACTGTTGCTAATAGGCCTATATTTTTGAGGAATGCCTATGTTGAATATTATGAGAGTTTGTTTTTTTGTTTGTTTGTTTCAGGGCTGAACCTATTTTACCTTTTTTTTTTTTTTTTTTTTTTTAAATTAGGCCTATATTATTTATGTTTACCCTCATATCACTTTAGAAAACATCTAAGGCTTAAAGTTAGTAGCGAGTTCCATGGGAGCGTGATCCAAATATTACATTTTAACAAACTGTCTGTGTTTGTTTGGGATTTTTTTCATCAGCCAGACAACAAACTGTACAAACTGATACTAAAAAGTTTTAGGCCAAGGCTACAAAAAAAGATCAGGGGCTTTAGAAAAAACATCTGGGACTTGAACCTCAAAAGCCACCCCCCTGCTCTGCTGAGGAGAGGCAGTACAGCCAAGAATAAACTGCCTTTGGACCAAAACAGTTTGAAAAACATCAGAGCAAGCACAGAAACAAAGCACTGAATAAAATCAACCCTATTGGTCAGAAAAGATTGAATTTGTAGTTGAAAGTCATTTAAAGCAACACTACCTAACCTTTTGCCATAAAATATACAACCTTGAGGAAGTTAAAGGTTCCCCGACATCAGAGAAAAAGAACAGCCTGCATTTTCTGTTCACTTACTGCACCACGCTGACCTAATAACCCACTATGCAAATCTAAAGCACAGAAACAATGTTACACATGTCTGTTATGTCTCAATGTTTATATAGATTAAGACAAGAGTGACAGACATTTCTAGTTATGGCTCCTGACGTTTTCCAGGAAACCACTCAAGATAAATCTGAGTATGAACATGATGATATAAGTTACTGACAGAGTGCACTGGTGAAAAAGGTTTCGTCATGAGTAAACCATAAAAACTACTCCACTTACTTGAGGATTTGAGGAAGTTTATGCAAGAAGAAAGTCAAGAAGCCAGAAGTCATAACAATATGGCGATTACCAAGTCAGCTGGAGTAATGGAAATAGCTAATGATACAAAACTTAAAGCATGAGTTTAAAGACATTTATAAATAATTCTATGAGTAACTAACTACAAATATTTTTAAAGGTGTCTGTTTTTAAAAATATTTAGTCTTATGGTTTAAAATTTATGTTTGAAGTTGGCCTTTAAAGCTAATAGCTAAAGAAAACACTGATCATTTGAACAAGTTTTTATTAAATTACAGTACAATTGGGGTCCTCTTAAAATAAAATGTCGGTGAATTGATTCAAGCCACTTCATCTTCAAATAAAAAAGCAACAGTGAAGTGAATTGATTTTAAGATTCTCCTCATTTTTATAACAGTTGTTACCACCAATTTCCGTTTTACAGAAGATGCCAAAAGTGAGTCACTGAGGTAAAAAAACAGACAGCAATATTTTCAGCTAAAATGCACAGGAGAGGGAAGCTGGAACTGTACATTCCCATGAGGATGTGGGAGGCAGGGCGTTAGTTTGGCAGCGACCACTGCCAGATGGGCTTGACAGCATGAACCTCAAGGCAGCACTCCAACCTGCCAGGGCCCATGTCAACAACTCTGGGTTCAGAATCACATCCTGCCCTTTCAGTGGACATCTTCCAGAAGGACCTCCAGCAACGAAAGACCCACACAAATGACTGCTGTTTGTTTTTGTTGATAGAGAACTAGTCTGGACAGCTTGTGTACTGGCCCGACTCCAGTAGAGCAGGAAAACACAAGAGTGAAATCTGCTCATCAATATTTAAGCAAACACGGACAAATAACTGGCTCATGTTTAGCATTGGCCTGTTTATGGTGATTAGAGCAGATGTGATTGCAGCCAGGACATAAATACAGTGAGATCCATTTCCTCGAAACTCATTCCAGTTGAAGTTGAAGAGTTTATACTTATTCAAAACTGCTAAGATCTCAATTTCTTGTTCAGTCAAATAATATTACTTGAAACTGACACCATTTCCATAAAGGTGTAGAAGTACAGTAGTATCAAGTTCTTTCATGTGGACATTACAATTATCAACCAATATTAACCTTAGGTTCTATTGAAAGTTGATGTTTTGCAATTTGTAAAGCTTGCAAGCTTAAATGAAGCTTGCTAGTAGTTGTTTGTGTTGATTGAAATACTGTAACTAGATACAAGGATGTTAAAACCTAATCTTTGTTAGGGTTTATTTACTTTGTTATACATTATATTTCCAAAAGTATTAACTCACCTGCCTTTACATACATATGAACTGAAGTGACATCCCATTCTTCATCTACAGGGTTTAATATGACATTGGCCCACCCTTTGCATCTATGTAGACACATAGATGTCTGACGTTCTCATCCAACATCAGCCACTGATGTTGGGAAGGCCTGGCTCACAGTCTTTGCTCAAATTCATCCCAAAGGTGTTCTGTCAGGTTGAGGTCAGGACTCTGTGCAGGACAGTCAACTTCTTCCACACCAAACTCACTCATCCATGTCTTTATGGACCGTGCTTTGTGCACTGGTGCAGTCATGTTGGAACAGGAAGTGGCCATCCCCAAACTGTTCCCAGAAAGTTGGGAGTATGGAACTGTCCAAAATCTCTTGGTGCTGAAGCATTCAGAGTTCCTTTCACTGGAACTAAGCCCAGCTCCTAAAAACAACCCCACACCATAATCCCAATTCAGTTATTATAGTGGGTAATAGAATACTTTTGGAAATATAGTGTATTTGTGTATAAATATTCCACAGACCAGTGGCTACTAAAGTGGAGTTTATAATGTTTTATAGAAATATATGGAGGAAAATATGACATTTGGTATCTTTTAAATAGAGGGAGGTTCTTTGGGTAGGAGTGGGATTTTTGGAAATTTAAGGTGGCCGTCATGGCAATGACTGCTATAGACTATGATGGATATCAGAATGTACCATAACATACAGGGCTTAAATAGCAAAAATCCATCTAGACTTAAACTTAGACAGACTTTATTGATCCACAAGGAAAACAGCTTGGTCACAGTAGCTCAGGTTTAAAAAAGTAAAATGTAGTTTAGGTATATAGCATGGTTACAGCAGTAAAAAAAAAAAAGCTGAATAAAATACAATAGAATGGATCAAAACGTACAAAATTTGCATATTTACAAATCTTAAAAAAAAAAAAAAAAGAGAATATATAAAATATATAAAAAGTAAATATACATTATATATAATCAGGTGGGTAAGGATAGTTCTGTGTGATGATGTGGCTGAGCATTAACATGAATACAGGATTATGTGTGACAGAATGAGTTGAGAATGAGTTGTTGTGCAGCTGGACTGAAAATGGTATGAATGAAGTCCTGTAGTGTTCACTGTGGGAGCGGAGCTGTAATAGGTTTAGGTCTTCTTACAGATCATTTAACACAAGAAAAAAAGAACACCAGAAGGAAAGTGAAAAGGAGACGGCAGGACGACTCACAAGAACAAAAAAAAAAAAAAAGAAAAAGCAGAACAGGAGAACTTAAAATCAGCCATAACAGATCATTGCAAAAGAAATTACAACGTCATGGACAGGAAGAGCGTCACTGGATCTGATTCACATAAACACAAACGCAGGACTAAAGAAGTAATCAAAATCAGAAAGTGGGGACTATCTTTGGGCAGTTAGGACCAGTGTTAACAGAATTACACTAATGTCACCCTAATGGGGCAGTACCAGACAACATGATCCTCATAAACTTACTGTAATCCATAATCATAACCAACTGCCTCGAGCCACATACTGGTACTGCATCTAAATCATTACACTCCTACTTGTTCATCTGTTACCAGGCTCACGTGGAGGAGACAGTTGAGTGGCTCCTGTTTTTAGTCTTTGTGTTCAGAAATAGTAACAGGTGAGCAAGCTCTAGGCAACTGATAGAGTAGTTTGAAGAGCTCACTGATAAAAGGCTTTGATGCTGAAGCTGAAAGTTGTTAAGCTCATTTCAAGAAGCCGTGTGAGAGAAGCCATAAAGCAGCCCCCAGGTTACGCTCACATAAATAGACAGGGTCCCCTCTTCTCTCAGGACCTGTATATCAGAAGCACCTCGGCTGAATGACTGCTCAGTGTAATTGAACCAACCTTCAGTCAAACGTAATGATGAAGTATTGTCACTTTGGTCAAAGCCATTATTCTGCTCCTGTGATTTTGCACTCAAGTGTTGACAAGCTTTATATTACCTTTGCCAGGGAGGCCATGTTTTTGCTGCAGTGGGTTTGTTGGTTATATATATATTGCACATAACTCAGAAGTTTTAAAGGTACTCTAAGCAGCTCGTACTGGTTTAAAAATGCTTCTGCAGTCTAAATTAAAACAATGGCCTGTGGGTTGCCAGTCACAGTGAGCTCTTTTGCCAACTGGTAGCTAAATAGCTCTGTTGTTAGCTGTGTCCATAACTGCTGCATGTACAGATTGGCCTATGTGGCAACCTGAGTATGGAGCTCTTTCGGTTTCTCTGATTGGATGATCGATGGCAGTGGTTTTAGAACCAAAACAAAAATGTAAACGTAAACAACTTTTGTTATGTTATTATGCAATTTTTTTTTTTTATGAATAAATCAGCTGTAGCATTGTTATTGGTAAAACTAATATTTGATTTGAATATGTTTACATCATATCTGGAGACACATATAGGTCATTTTTATGAAGTATTAAAAAATATACTGCTCATACCACCTTTAAGCAATTCTGTATCATTGTGAACAAAATTAACTCCAGCCACAAAGGGACAGTAAAGGAACAAATTACTACTTTAGTTGATTATATGCAATTGGATATAAGGACTTTGTAGCTTAAAAAATGGAGCATCAAGGTTCAAGTCCTGGTGTGGGCACTATATCTTAACCATTGCAAAATATGGCTAATGCCTTGGAGGAGGTCTGCACTCTCCGAGTGCTTCTAGTTATCACTGCTTAATGTTAGCCATTCCCAATGTCAAGACTGATGCAGCCCCATTCCAAAAATCCAACGTGGACTGGACCCCTAACTCTAGAACTCTTTTCAAAAGACTGCCATTTTTTTCTCCATAGATTTTGATAAAAAGATTACAAAAAACACTGAATGTTGGCTAAAAATTATTTTAAAGTAATATTTTTAACCACACATATAACTAATTCATTTTAAATTCAATTTATTTTAATGTCCTTAATACAGACAGCCTCTTTGGGCCACCCTATAGTTCCTTCACGGCCCCCCAGGACCACTGGCTTATGTAATAATAGAGAATCTAATACACTCAAGGAAAAAAGAAACGCACCACTGCTTTTTTACCACATTTTTGTTTGGTTACTTATTTTTGATGGAAATATTACATGTGCACATCAACCATATACCCGTCCCTGATATTCAGACCCAATTAATCAATGCTTATGACAGTTTCAATAACAATAACATGACCAAACAATAATAATGCAGCAGTTGTGACATGTGGTCGACCAGATCTGGGACGGTCATTGGAGGATCCAGTGGTGTGGAAACGCTCAGCAAGGCGTACAACAGTAGAGTGATGGACTCCAAACACCTGGCTACAGCCGTGTGCTACTTCCAGCTTGAAGCAGGCCAATGGCTGTCAATCTCTCTCTGGTTGCAGTAGTCGTGGCATTGTGAACAAATGTGCTTTTTTTCCATTTTGGTATCTTTTTAAAGGGAATGGTTGTGCACAATTGAGGACAGGTCCAATTCATCTCTGAGTTTTACTCATGACCCAGACATAGCTGATTAATACAAAAATACAGTTGTTATTGCTCATCAAAATCAATCAACCAGAACCAGGAAAACATTCATTTCATTTTGACTCAGAAAAGTACTAAACTCATTGTAGTCTGTAATTTTTCACTGGCTGTAATATTTTTTGACAAATTGAGAAAATGAAAGTAGTGCGTTTCTTTTTTCCTTGAGTGTATAATAGCCAGGTATAATCACATGGGGGAAGCTGTTTGCTCTAGTTCAGATTCTGTTTCCTCTTTTTGTCTTTGCACAATAATCTTTGTAGTGCTATCCTGTTTCTTGATGCATTCCTCTAATAGGTGGGCGGCTGTACGCACATGTGTGGGTATGTGTTTCTCTGTATCCTATCTCATAGCTTCTCATTGTTGCCAAGCGTGAGCATGTGACGGCAGCACTGCATCTCAGACCATGTAAGATCTTTCTATAGCTCCTGTCCACCCCCCTTCTCCACTACTACTTCTCTATATATACTACGCTACATTCATCACTTTAAGTTGTGTGGATAAAACAATATTGAAAATGCTGCGAGAAGAATGACCTACTTCTACAAATGGAGAGAACAGAGAGCCAACAGAAAGAAGCCATTATGCTCTGTCAAGGTGACGACACAGCACTACCTTCAATCAGTGGCTTTCTCAAGTGGTAATTCTTTCAGACGATGTATTGTCTAAACCAATGCCATACTTCTGAAGCTCTATTCAGGCACTGACAGAATGAAAGGCCCAGAAGACATGGACAGGAGACAGAGTGTGAAAAAAAAAAATCACTGTAGTGCATATTAGGACATCTGCAACCTGAACATAAAACGATGCAGAGCCATCAAAACACTCCTGATAGTTATGAAAGTTAAATTCTTCGCATGAAACACACAAAAGACAAACTAAAATTATACCTATCCAGCTGTTCCAGGCAAAAAGACAAGTCATTTTTAGCAGCAAATTAAATCTGACATCAATTATGTAATTCTGTGGAATTTAACTAAACAACAAGCACTGTCCATCCAAAGTGCAGGGACAATAATGGGAAGAATAGAGAGGAAAAATGTGCACAAAGCAGGCTGCTCACATCTCAATTACCACAGTTTGACCCAGACCCACAAAAGGAAGAATAGCATGAGTCACATGGTGGTAAAACTGCTGCATGTTGTGGCATAATTACTAAACAAGTAATGAGAAAAGAAAAGCCTGTCTTACCTTAATAGTAGACTTCATACTGACAGCGTAGCCTTCAAACTATCTGTACAATAGACAGTGAGGGTTAGCATGAGTTATGGTCACTGCAAGCACTTTGTCCATCAAACTATATTATAGCACTAAGTCACAAGTACAGTTTCTTAGTATGTGTTCCCATTAGAGCAGGTAGAATGATATGCTTTAGATATGCTTTAGTGACCTAATAAGAGTAAATAAATGGCTGCAGTACTGTTGCATGTTGCTATTAATACAGCAGCTCTTACAAGAAAACACCTGCTTTTACCATTTTGTTGTGAGTTATTTACACTATAGTTCCAAAAGTATTCACTCACTCACCCACCCAAATAACTGAATTGGGATTATGGTGTTTGGTTGTTTTTAGGAGCTGGGCTTGGTCCCTTAGTTCCAGTGAAAGGAACTCTTGACTGTCCTTGTCCTGACCTCAACAAAAGAACAAAAGAAGGCCTGCCTTGCCTTCTCGTACAGGACTATTCAAGTTTATTTTCCTCTGGGCCAAATTGTTGAAAGGCTATGGGCCTGTAGGACAGACATTCCCCTGTACTGGTGGCTTTAGTGTCCCATAGTGTTGCAAATTGCCATATGTACATAGGCTGATGACCAGTCCAATTTAACTGCAAGGGCAGATGTTGAATAGTCCTGCTCTAGCAGGACATTGGGTAACAAAGTAGCTAAGCCAACATAAAAACAAACACGCTAGCAATTGATAAACCACTGCTTTCACCATTTTGTTGTGAGACTCTGCCATCTACTGTACTTACAAAACTCCAGTGTATAAAACGCCTTCTTGTGGTGGGATAATTACCAAAGCAGAGAAATGAAAAAAGTTCTTACCTTTACTTTTGCACACTTCACGGTGACTGTAGTCCAGCTGCAGGGAGAAGCAACCCTCACATCTATGGACAGATATGAGTTTGAGTCATTATGTTTAAGTTAATATGACAAATATCTAATTTGCTGCAAGCATAGCCAAATATAATTTTGTACACATTTAATGATGATTTGACCTTTAATAAAGTTGCCTATTGGGACTAGAAAACTAATGTGTTATTGACATCCAGATAATTGGTACCTTGAGCATTTACACAAAAAAAAAACAAAAAAACACTGAATATATTGAGTTAAATGCTGATAAATTTGGCCTCTGCTTAAATATGAAGAAAGATTGTTTTTATTGTCAGGGTTAGCAACACATTTCATTACTAATGCAGCAAAACATCAGCAATTTAAAAAAAAAAAAAAAAAAATTATTTTATTTTATTTTTTTGATGCATAAGTTTTTTTAAGAAGCATTTGGCTTTATTTTTATGGTATCTTTTTTAAATTTCTTCTTAAATTTTGAGGCAACACATCTAAAAAGCATCTTTTATTTTTTCAGTGGACAAAAACAATTTTGATGATGCTCCTTTTCTAATACAGACATGTATTTTATTTTTTCTTGTATTCTTTTTTAAATTTAAGGTTTCTTTTTAAGACTAGATTTTAAAAAGAAACTGCTGCTTTTTTTTTTCCCTAGCAGATAAAATGCCGCATACTGCTACATACTGTTAAGTAGTGTAAATCAATTATGTATTTTTAAAAATGTTACTTTTTTTCCCCCTGACAAATGCCCATGACCCACTTAAAACATGTTCTTTGACAGCAGCTTTAACTTCTATTTAGCAACTTTACAATCACTTCTTTTTACACAGTATTCAAGCATAGTGTAGCTTATTAAAACTGAAGATAAGAAAATTACTAACCTGCCACAGCAGCTATCAAACTTCAGGTACATTTTTACCAGCCGTCTTACCTGAAAACTTTAATTACAGCCTGACTTTATAGATGTTACTTTTTAATAGGTCAAAAAAAAAAAAAAGGAAAAAAAAGAAAAAAGAAAGCTTCCAGTACTTACAGTGTCATTATGCTGACTGTGGGGTGTAGTCAGTAATTAAAGCTAGTGTGTTAGTGGAGGACCTCAATGGCTGCAGTGTAGCTAATGCTATTGGGAAAGGCAAGTGTCATAAATTAACTGATTACACTGATGCCGTTCCATTTCCTCTGGTGCTGGTGATTCAGGGCACTAGCATATGGCTCATGTAATATTCATATTTCTTTTGCGGAAAGTGATAAGTTACTCTGAAGGGTGACATTGACTATTGGCTCTTTAATATTACATTAGTTTGTGTATTGAATGCTAATTAAGCAGCCATTAACCACTGCTGATAATTGTACTACTTTTGTCTACCTTTAATATAATTCACTACTTTAATTTTCAGGATTTCTATTTTTTATTTTTTATTTTTTTTATAGTTTAAGAATAGTATAGTATCAGTGCCGGTTCTGAACATTTGGGGGCCCTAAGCAGGATAGGTTTGGGGGGCAAACTATTTCAAATTTACTATATAACATATTTTATTTCTTTAAAACACTGACTATTTTTTTCAAGAATGCTTTGATACATTTTTTTTATTTATTTGCAAAGCAAGGGGGGCCCAGGTAAACAGGAAGCAAAATCAATATACAGACTTTCAGGTAGCCCCCTCAAAAATTATTTATTTCATAATAATCCTCATAATTAACACATGGACATTTCTGTTGTAAAATTAGTTTATTATATATTGTATTTTATTGTATTTTAGTTTAAAAGAAAAAATGCAAGAGAGGTATTCTTTACAATAAGTCAATTTTTTTTCCCATTTATTAATTAGTTGTTATGCATCTTATATGACCAATTTTTGAAAAATCATTAAAATTAACTTGTATATATTTGAGGGGGGTACTTATAGCATGGGCGTGCCGTGAGGGCAAGCAAAGCATGCAGTGCTTGACCAATCAAATCTAAAAAACACACGGATTAAAACTAACGAAATGAAATCGCTATCTCTCCAAACATTTCATTTTGCCATTCACTTCCATAGAGATTCAGTCTATTACTTGCTTTCAGTCACTGTGTACTTTTCTGCGCCCTGCTGGCCACTCCAGGTACTGTCAAGGCAAGCTAGGTTGCCTCTCTGTCATTCACTTGGGTCATTTTCATCTCCGTGGAGGCGGAGTCATGGTGCACTGTTTCTACCTGGAGCTTGTCAAGCAGAGGGCCAGCAGCTTGTTTTGGAGGCTCGCGCATGCGTGCTGTGGTCAGTCTCAGGCTCAGTGACAGAGATCTCTGGCTGATAGCAGTGGGTGATAAGCAGCGCACTGTGCAGCTTACAGCCCCATACATTACAGTGCGCATGCGCCGCGTTAGACAACAAAACTTTCCACAAGTAGACACAGCTGAAGTGTCTGTTCATGTTCCTCATGAGTACATGCTGCTGCATAAAACTGCGTGTCATATAAATATAGCCTCACGTACATTGTTAAGTGTCAGACATGTTCGTAAGAAGTGGAGCGGGATGTGAATATTACAGAACTGTGAATAAACTGGGCCTGGTTATTCTGGACAAACTCAGCTGTAGGAAATACAGGACGTTTCTTCAAAAAAGTAACATGGACTGGATTTGCAGCTTGAGTAGAGAGGTGAGTGTCGGTGAGGCGATGTTTTTAAATGGAGGTTTGTGGTGTAATGTGTAGGGCTTCTTTTGAGGTTTTATTATAGTGAAGCAGCAGTAACAGTGCACTGGTCTAGTGTCAATCTCACTGTGTGTCCTAATGAACAGCCTCCCTCATCTGTAAGGCTGTAACCTCACTCATCCATCCATCCATCCTCGTTTTAGTGCTTATGAATTCAAGTTAAAACAAAAACTGGGAGCACATTCTTTGATAAGGCGACAGAGAAGGCCAGCTTTGTGGGAAAAAAATGTTGTAATGACATTCTTTTGTATACAAACAGCGTTACTAATAGTAATTATATAGAAAGAGTGTGAGATAGTTTGAAACAGCCTACTCAAACACTGATGGGATTGCAGTTAAGTGATTTTTAATTGAATTTAAAGTAAATCAAAATGGTGTCATATAAAACTTAATGAAGTCAAGGTGTCTGACTTATAGTATGGACAAAAGCCCACGAGGTATGCAAGACAAAAAGGTTGGTAACCACTGGCCTATAGTATAGTAAACACAGTGTGACTACAATGTACTTGAGTGGAGCATGGATGTTAGATTTAAAGCTCTCTGTAGAAATCCAGCTGTTGATTTTGTTATTGGAGAGGTCTTCATCTTTTTAATAAATATCTATAAAATATAAAATGATTTCACTGACAAGGCCCTAGAGATAAAAGAAGAATAAGAAACTTTTGCTTCATGGTCTCTGTAAAACTAATTTTATCATGGTATCCCTAAAACTTCCAATTAGTACTACTATTTCTGTACTGCCAGGCTGTGCCTAAAATTACAATCACAACTTCCCCTGAGTTAAGTGAGTGGGAATTTTGCAAGATCACTGGTGTCAAACAGTGTCTCCCCATTTTTTTAAGGAGCCCACACAATGAAGTTTTCATTATGGCTAGAGGGAAGGCATTGAATGTTGAATCCAATAACACCCAATGGCGACTTAACAAATGAAAAAAACATGTTTACAAAGGGGCACAAAAGGCAGCCTCTGTTTGTTTTACGTGGCACTGTTGCTTCAAGGGCTGAGTTTTTGGTGGATTTATCTGTTTACACTGTGCTAACAGAGGTGAGGACGCGACTGACAGACATCATCTCAATTATGTCTTTATGCTAGGAATGTAACTATATCCTAATTTCGCAGTACGGTACTATCACAATAATAATCTCAAGGTACGATATTTATTACGATATTGTGGGGAGTCTCACGGTTTTGTAGAAATGCTCACCATAACAAAGCATATTCTCTAAAAAGTACTGTGATATTTCAAAAGATTAAGACTATATAAGTGTTTTATCATGGTTGCTGCACTGAGACGGAGCAAAGAATTATGGTCTATGTAGTTCCCTCTGCGTTTCTACCATTCTGCTGCAACAAAACAATGCATATTAGCCCTAGGAGCTTACCAGTCCATATTGTAAAAGTCCACAACAATTTTGTGAGACCTTTGATATTGCAATATGACAATATTGCCAATATTTTTTAGATCTCAACCTGATGCCATATGCTGAGAGGCACATTGGTAAGTCTGATATAGTTTCATAATCATGTTCTGCTTTTGTATGATGAGTAAAAGTCACCAAAATGTATGAATGCTTGTATATTTCATCAAAGACCATACCCAAACAAATAACAGTACCCATCATCCTTAATTAAACAGACACTCGTTTCACTCGAGCATTTGAGAGTAAAATTAATTACATATTCATCATCTCCCAAATTCTATTTTTAGTCATTAATTGGGACAAGGAGCAGAACATCAAAGAGCCTTGTATGCTTCATGTCGGTGGTCTGGTAAAATGAACAATGCCTCTAAAATGTGTCAACATTTTCAAACTACATATGAATTAAAATGCATTACTTAAACTGTGTTAATGCTAGGGAAAAAGGCAAGTTTTGAAATAAGACCTACATTTTGACATTAAAACACAAATAACTGTAGATAAAAAATTCTAGCTCTACATATTGCCTCTAATACTGCAACCAGAGTCTTTCAGGTTTAACAAGATTATTCCTGTTCCTGGAGTGACTGTGGAAGATATTAGCCAAAATCAATGAGGTATAATTACACCCGCTTGTGTCTATTTCGAACATCTAGTTTTATGAAAATTGTAGAAACATAGGCCTCTGACAACAAGCCCACGTAACTATAAAGCACTGTGAAGCCTTTTAGTAGCAATTTGATCCATCTCAAGAGATCCACAGCAGTCAACTCATGTGTCTTTGTCATTGTCTGAAGGGAGGAAGGGCTGGGAGGGGGGGGCTGCTGCAGGAGATGACCACAGTCGAGACTGTCATGAGTTTATGTAGGGGAAGACCGATGACGCACTTGAAGCGAGAGGCTGGAGAAACGGGGACTGCCTTGATTTTAAATTGCGATTCATAACAGAATTACCTGTCACTGTTACCATCGCTTCAATATTAATGACTGATTTACTTCAAACTGCGTGACAGCAGTATGCACCACTGCAACTAGAGCAAGTATGTGTCAAAATTTGTCTGAAGACTGATCAAATATTGTGTGCACTAAACAAAAAACAGTAGTGAACAAGCTCTGCCAATATCTTATACCATTCTACAAGGTGGAAATATTGCACACCCCTGAAAGTAACATTCAATATCTTCACTTCAAAAGGATTAGGCACAAAAGAATCACCATACACCCCATCCAACGAACAAAGCAGCACTGTGGCGAGGTCCTCTCAAATTCCCTGATACCATAAATAATGAATTTATATTCCTGAATGAGAGCGCAGAGTAGCTCACCTCTCCCTCACTCCCTCTTCTCTGAGATCATTCTGCTGAGAGAGCCAATCATAATGCTTTATCCAGACCACCACTTCCCTGAAGCCCCTCCTCTACTCCTTTGTCATTATATAGTCTATGAGAATCCCGTTCACAACACACACACCGTGCTGCTGCTGCTGCTGCTGCTGTCGTCGCTGCCGTGTGCAGCTCAGGATGCGATGCTCGGCTGAAAGCATTCACTCTCTGATGGACGGATACGGTAAGAGCATTCTCTTTGAAGGCTTCACACTGCATTGTAGCCAGCCTTTTTATCTTTTTAAATGGATTCTTTTGTGAACACTGTAAGCTGAAATGCTTCACAGGTGTTTGGTCTTGGTCTATTCTATACTTTCTTACCTTCTCTCCTAATCCTTTTCTTTCTCTGGCTTTCAAATCGCAGGCACATGCTGGCAAGTACTGAGAGCCCACAACAACAACATCCTCTCTGGCATTGACATTGACAGCAGCTGAAGCAGCTTTAGAGAAACCCCCTGTAGCATCACTAGCGCAATCATCACACATAAGCTGAGCGCAACCCCCACCAACCAGAAGTCTCACATCGGTACCCAAGGACAGCGGCTCAGAAATGGGCTGCTCTTCAGGTAGACAGCCCCCTGCCCCCGTGCTTCACCCGGACTTGGACTGCGGCAACAGCAGCGAAACAAACACGTTACCCCAAGACTCTGAGAACCAAGGTTTGAATGGATCGAGAGGTGATGGCGAGGACGAGAGAAGTGTGGGAAGAGAGCCAGTCAAACTACCGGAGTCTTTGCCGACCTTAGAGAGGCTGGCACAAGCGACCGGTGGAACTGAGAAGTCATGGTACCGCTGCGTGTTTCCATTCGGGGTGATATCCTTAGTGATCGGGATGGCAGGAACGGGGGTGACTTTCAAGTTTAACACGCTGCTCCAGACTAAAGTGGTGTCAGTGGCGTTGCTGTGCGTTGGTGTGGTGATGCTGCTTGTGGCAGCGGTGTGTTGGAGGGCCCACAGAATGAGGAGGAGGAAAAAGAAGGAGGGAGGATTTTTCACCGCGGACCAGGGCACTTTGTGATGGGGGTCTGGACTCCCAAATGGAATCAGACTAAACAAAAGCACCAAAATGGACTAAACAAAAGCACTTAGCTGAAGTTTATGAATTCAAAGGTCGTGCAAATAAAGGCAGAGGACTTGACTGTTCTTTCTGGCACTAAAGTTGGGTAAAACTAAGAAAGACACTGCCAATCTTGTTGCAAAGATGCTTTTGGTTGGTTTATGTATAAGAATTATCATTCTGAGCAGATGAACAGAAGGAGGTATGCGTCATACCTTTCTGCTCCAGTCCAAAATGAATTCACCTGAGGGGGTCCAGAGAGTGTTGATTTTCCAAAAATAGCTTCTTTGTGTCAGGATAAAAGGTAACTTGGGAAGAGTTATGTAACATCATATGGTTTTATGGTTTTAAGTTTCCGCACTAGGGGCAAATCAGAAAAGCTGCTGTTGCACTTCTGGTGGGCAATTGCTTTATCAACAAGTACTCTTTGTGAATTCCTGAAAGAAAAGTCTGATAATATAGGATATAGCTTGTCTTGCAAAGGCAACAGAAAAGTTCTCACAGAGTAGAGTTGTGGCGTCCCTTTTTCCCTTAGGCTACTTAGTCCAATACCGCTGCTTATTTCTAGAAGTGTCTTAAATCTCAGAGGGAACTTTAGGAAACCACATGCTAGATATTCTCAGCAAAGTGCAAAAATGCAAAAATCTGTTTTGTTTTTTGTTTTTTTTTTCTGCTGGGGGTTTTGACCCAAGTACAATGAACAAAGGTCAAGGCACCAAGGCACTACTGTTATGCCACTAAGCTTTGTGGTTGATAACAATGGTCCTGCTGTGCCAGACAATAGAAGTCGTCATTCCATGAAGTATTGGACTTCGGAGCTAATGATCTGTTTTTCACTGTTCACAAAATTGCTTTTCCCCTGCACCATTTATCAGTGATGACTTGTCCACAGTTAAAATGTATATTCCATTAAACACACATCAAAAATTGCATTGCTTTTTTCCTACCTAC
The DNA here is from genome assembly GCA_020698575.1 of Bostrychus sinensis. Taxonomy (NCBI): domain Eukaryota; kingdom Metazoa; phylum Chordata; class Actinopteri; order Gobiiformes; family Eleotridae; genus Bostrychus; species Bostrychus sinensis. The sequence goes on along the minus strand of CM036260.1, from coordinate 9,212,334 downwards.
CTACCTTTCTTCACAAATCCTTGCCTCCTGTTGACTCAACATCATGTCCATTGTTAGTGTCAACATTTATCATTTACTTCCAATTCATTCAGTTGTTTAATACAGAAGTAATGGATGTGTAATGTGTTCACCCTGGGCAAAGGCCTAAACCTGATTTACTATAACATTGTTGTTGGGTGGGGTAACCTGGAGTTACTGAGAAATCTTGGGTAATGTACTTATTTCCTTTAAAGACATAAAAAAACATTACCAACAACAATTTATTTCCAATGTTGAAAATTGGCTGAAGCCGAAATGTAGCAGTACAGAGGCCACATGCATAGATTAATCTTTAGCAGTGGGTGAAATGGTTTTAGTAATGACCCAGCAGTTTGTAATCGGTAGCAATGCTTTTGTACTAATGTCATATTCAATACTGATCAATAGTTTGATGTTAAAAGTTGTCATATTTTTGCATGGAATTGGTTTTCACATCTTTTCCCAGTATCATGTTCGACATGTTCTCACTGTTTGCTTGCAAAGCCCCCGATGACCCACCATAATCTCTTGTTGATAAATGTCAAGCTTGCACACATATTTGTTCTAAAATATTGGCATTCCTCTGATAACATATCATAAATACAGTAGGTGCTGTGTTTAACCGCAAGTGTAGCCACATTTCTGAATGTACCTCCAACAGTAAGTGTCTTATAACAATCCTTGTATAGATTGTATCTATTTTGAGTGAATAGAAAAATAGATATTCTGCAGTGTGTATATTTATGTACACTATATTGTTTATAATTCTGGTTTGGTACTGGTTTTAGTATATTTAACTGTTAATGCTGTTGGTTAATGAGATTCTATTTTCTTTTAGACATTTTGGGATAGAAACTTTATTCCTTACAATGGATAGTTGTCAGTGCACTCTTATTTTGGAGAAGCAGACAGGAGGAAAACATCTTAGACTAAACTATGTAAACAGCTATAAGTGCATTAAATATTTGGGCCAGTTAACAGATTTTTTTTTAAGGATTTTATTGTTAATGCCAATGATTATGGTTTATAGAGCCTACTTAAACACAATACTTTGATGGTCAGTTTCTTGGCTATGGAGACAAAATTAACATCTCCAGGGATTGTATAAATGATAGTAGTCATATGGTGAATGAAACCTATGCCAACGCCTTCTATGTAACTCTCTGACAGTACTTTCAAAGCTGTAGAAGGCTTGTTAGTTGTTGTACGCATTTTTTTCTCTGACCTTATTTAGCATGCTTCTCCAAATTGCGATGATAATTAATGACTGTTTATAATGAGTTTGTTATCCAGAAGTATGTCATAGACCCATTAAAAAAATACAAAATCCTTTTAAGTTTTTGGTGGGTTCCTGTATCACATTATTCACTTGGCCTCCTCAATTATGAAAGTTTATACTTTATGGGAAAATGTCCATGTTTTGAGATCTGAATTGCTTAAGTGGTTGTGACAAGTTTGCATTTATTTAACTGGCTTTGATTTAATCTAGCTTTTCTCTGAGTGCCTTTTACTTGTAACATCCGTTTCCCTTGTAAAGTGCAGTTATTGTATGCTGTGCAGACCCATTGTGCCACTTTCCAGAGTAGCTCAAGTGGCAAAGGTGATACTTAAGTTCTTGGGTGTTTTATGGTGTGCATGAAGATACCAGGAGAATAACTTTGATAGAAATCTTTTAGTCAAACAGAAATACCAAATACTGTATTTTGATTAAATGTTTTATTTTTGTTGTCCTGCAAATGTCTGTACAAATGTTGTTTACTGTAAAATGCTGAAGCACTAAATTAAATGCAAAGTGGATTTTGGAAGCCAGCTGCACAGTTGTTTTTTCCTCTGACAGTGTAGCTCCTGGCACGCAGTGCCATTAGTGCAGCCAATTGTATGGAGTTATAGAATAGGGATGAGAAGCCGTTCTGAGGGATAATACCGCCATTTTCTCCTCTCTGACCTTTTCAGTCATTCTGTACTACAAATAACACATAGCTGTAGTGAAACAGTGCACTCTGCATCCACAGCTGCTGCCATCATCATGTAATAGTCCACAATAGTGATAAATCCTAGTAGCAATTTTGTTGAGAGTGCACTCAAACAGTATTTATAGGATGTCTATTATGGCTGTTTTGGTTAAAAGAAGTTGGGGAAAAAAAAGTTTTAAGTCGTGCCCAAATAACAGCAGAGAAACACTGGGTTAAGAAACTAGAACCCTAACTTGGCCAACCATCATAATGACTTTTTCTATGCTCTAAAAAGTCGTCTGGCCTCTCCATTAGTGAAGTGTGGTAAAAAAAAAAAAAAAAAATTTGCAAATGAACCCAAGAAAATAATTTGTTGTGGTGACTCCTGAAAGAAAGGGAGCAGCCAAAAGGGAGAAAAGTAAACACGTAATTAGACACAGATTAAACTGATTCTGAATGCAGTGCCCATGTGGATACCAGTCAGGGGGTAGTGCCAACATACATAATATATAATACAACCAATCAGACAAAACAAGCTCTACATACTGCGCTATAGCTCAGTTAGAGCTGTGGTGCATACATATGGCATCTACATCATCCCTCAGCATCATGGGTTCATGTCCGGGCTCAGACACTTTGCCATATCACTCTCTCTGCTCTCTCCCCCATGATTTCCTGTCACTACTCCACTGTATAATGTCTATTAAGGCCTGAAAAAGGCCAGAAAAATCTTTTTTTTTTTTTTTTTTTTAAAGATATCAACCCCATTGTAGATAAACAGTCAGGCTGGCTGGCCAAGCAACCATAAAGTGGTGTTATGAACATGGAAGCAATAAAGCTCTCATACTCTGATTTTTATCGGCCTTTGAAAAACAAAATTCTCTCATTTTGATGTTTTCATTTTCGGAAGGCCCATCTGTGCCTAGTTATAGAAAATACTAAGACAAATAACATTAAAAAGAATATATTTTGCTGAAACCAATCCTGGTCACCTGCATTGCGTGTTATATAACCTTTAAAACATTCTCTGACTAAAAGTAACCATTTCCCATAATTACTTTACTACTGCCATAAAGAAACAAAAGAAGAGACCAGCAAAGAGCAGAGCTGTCTTGGTCTTAAGAAAAACTGTAGAAAAAGAGCTTTTTATTTCCTTAAACCTTTTGTGTGATGCCATAGAAATAAATGGAAACAGAGCTGTAGAGCATTTTTAAGAGAGCAGACTGGATGTAGAGGGCTTGTTGATTGATCAGTGCTTCCTGGAGAGGCGGGGTTTTGTGGGAGAGGCAGAGGTTTGTAGAACAGAAGGTTCTTCAGACCCCAGAAAACACAACTCAGGGTGTGTTTTTGATGATGGAACAACATGGTAAAATGCTCAAAAAAGTAGATTTTTTTTGTCTCTCATTGAGTGGTAAAATTCTTGTGTATCCTACAACGTAGATTCAAAAATGTCTTGTTAGCTAGACACACGCTGCCTTCCATAAAAAATACTACACTATTAAAATGCCTAGCCACATAGCCATTAACATCACTATCTATAATTACAGCAATTATGTCAGGATCGTGCATATGTAATTAGACACAGACCCTGATTAAATCACGTTAGCTATAGATTTTTTGGTTGCTGAAGCCAAGCATTTTTGCCACCAATGTTATGTTGACAAATGTGTCTATGAGTAGTGTACCAGGTGCATCTTTTTACATGGCAGTTTATAAAGAACAAAATTTCTGGGATGGCATGGGATTTTTAGAGTGCCTGACTGCTCATTATCCACAAATGGAAAGAGGGCTATAATTGGACAATTATCTAGGCTTGGGGCCAGCACAAAGTGAACACTGGCTTGTGACTCCTTGTGGCTGGATTGACATTTGATCGATAAAGAAGTATGCAACAAGTCTAGTACCTTCAACATGTTGCTTTGAGCAACATTGGTAGGATGGTCTTCTTATGCAGTACAAATACAATATGTTGGTTTGTGTTAACATTTTCTTTTAGGATCCATAAATAAATCCACAATTCTGTCCTACAATTATTCCGGATTGTGTAAAAATCTGCGGTTGTGGAATCACAATGTCTGACAAATTCTTCTCCCTGCTGTCATTCAGGCTGTAAAAAATGTCTTCTATTGAGGCTGCAACATCATGTCGGCAGGTCCCACGTACCATCTCATTATGTCCCACTTAGGAGACAAGCCTCTCATCCAAAACTCTCAGTCGTTGAGTTCTCTATTCAATTCCCCCCCAATGCATCCGCGCCCATCGCCATCTCCACAGCTTTGTGCACACAGCTGTTTCCATGAATATTCAAATGAGCACCCATTCTGAGAGCGCACACCCACGCATTCCCCTCTTCCTCCTCCGCATCCATTCCTCATCTTTAAGGGACTGTGTCACTGGCGCTCTCTCTCCCCTCGGACAGAGCTATAAATAACCTGGGCTGATGTCGATAGCAAACACAGACATAGAAGAGAGGGTTAGAAAGGAAGTGAGTGAACCAAAAGGGTCCAAAGCAGTTCAATAACAGCTCTCAATTTAAACTGTTGTAAATGGACATCCCAGAAAGGAAAAGTGGATATGTAAAACTGGGTAGCATAATTCCTTATTATTGACAATTAATGAAGCCAATGTACACATATAACTGCCCCTATGAAGTTCTTCACACAGTTCACCAATTCTAATGCTGTTTAAAAATTTGTAAGATAGTGTATCACCTAGGGCTGGACAATAAATTGAATAAATTTGATTTATCACATTTTTAATTCACATTTTAAATTTTGGACGATGTCAAAAATAGCCAAATCATAAAATCGAGTGTAGTGGAAATTAGCGTCCTCCTAGCGGCACACTGTTTTTCCTGTGTTATGTCTAATGCTGCTGCTAGCTCCAGAGCAGCTTAAATAGTGACTATGGAGGCTCTGCAGATGCTAAAAACACTAATAATCACAGAGAAAGGAGTCATTTCAGCTCTGTAATGTTCCGGTTTGGATGTGGCAGCAGTTTGGCCAAAACAAACAGTGTGGTGCAGCAGCAAACTTACTCTTTGTTTAAGTATGCTAATTAGCCACATGCTCTGCTTAGCGTATTTGTACAGGCCTCTATGGTGAATAATGGTGTATAAATTATAATAGACCTGATCTTTAGAATCAGAGAGTGCTAACACTTATGTCACTGTTAGAGTAATGCACTTTGCTTCTGCCTTGCTATAGCCCAGGTAAACTAACAAAAAATACTATGCAATAATCTCACTTAAAAATAATAAACCTACATTTAAATAGCCTTTTTATGCCAACAAGAGAAAAAATCAATTCAAATAATATAATATAATTCATAAATCAGCTGAGAAAAAAATAAATAAATAAATAAATAAATCAAGAATTTATTTTTTAGCCATATCGCCCAGGACTGGTATCACCAAGCATTTTTCAACTCTGAAACCTAGTTCTGTAGCTCTTTTGAATTCCACTCAAGTCAGCACTCACAAATGCTGCTTGTATGTGGCAAGAGTGGAACAATGGCTTGTGACAATCTCCAGGTTGTGGCAGATTGGAGTCAGTCAAAACTTCTATTAATTATTAGAGGTTGACAAATATATATCGGTCGGCTGACTCTCATGTTGATTTTTGGTCAGGCTCATGGCCGGGCAACCATATGACTGAAGGACCCCAGCTATCCTGTCTCTGGCCAAGGAGGTAGAGGTTCAGGTGATGGAGAATATGATCACTGCATCACATATTTATTCATTAGTTCATTAGAGGCCATTGTGGCAGCCCTGCTACAAATCTGTGAAATTTTGGCTTATGATGCTTTGGAAAGTCCTCAGAGCATCAATAACCACCTTTTAGAAGTTTGGACATCTTTCACTGCAGTTCCTCGGAAATGTCCAAAATTGCTTTATCTTAGCCTGAAAAGCTCAAAATGACATAAAATGTTTGCTTGTTTCTCTGGCATAGTACCTCGTAGAACAAAAAATCCAAAAGCATTTTGTAGCTCTCCTCAAGCTCTACTTGCACAGTGAGTTTGACTGAGATTGCCTTATTGGTTTTCTCAAAAACTCCTCTTTCTCACTGTCCAATTCTGATTAATGAGCATTACTAAAACAAATGGCTATATTAAATTAATTTATTTCATTAAATTAAGAAAATCTGCCCTATATATTGGTCCAAAAAAAAATTGGCAATGTTTATCAGCCATTGGCTGCTCTTGATTTAAAAACTTGGCATCAGCCATAGAAAAAAACTAGGCTGGGAATCGATAAAAAAAATTTACTAATTAATCGCAAATCTGAAAAAAAATTATTAAGTGATTAATCGTAATATGAATTCACGTACAAACACAAAATTTACAAAATTGTAAATTTAGAACATTTATTTTGAATTAACCTTCACATACTTTACTGTAAACTTGTGCAATGCCAACAAAACTTGCAAAGAAAATAAATTAATAGTCTCTTTGAGACCTGTAACGCAGACAAAGTTTGCCTCAATAAGGTACAACCAACAAATACACAAAACTTACCTAAAAAAGCATGTGTAATCTCTTTTAGAACTTTAACAAAAGTAAGTTTAATTCTTCAATTAATAACAATTGTTGTGGTTCACAACAGTGTAAATACTATGAACTGTGTTACTCCAGTGGTAACTGAACTCATCCTTGCATAGACTGCACATAACTTTTGTTTTGTCTATATTGCTGTCTGGTGACGATTTGAAGCAGAATTGTCCATTTAGCAATGTGTCTTTTTGGTCACTCATGTTGCTTTAGCTCGTTCACTTGTTGCATTAGGCTCGTTCCAGATGAACTGTGCCTCGCCTGGATTGTGAACGAGAGTGCACGGCCGCAATGAGAGGAGGGGAAATACGCCTGTACTGAAGTCGGACAGTTTGTGGCTCAGATCACGCACCATCACGCCCGAAATCCACTTCTCGTGTGTGTTGGTTTATCCAGGTCAAAACTGTAACTTTGGTCTGTATTTTAAAAAAAAAGAGGCGAGGGAAGAAGGAGAGGAGGGCAGTGAAGTGTTGTGCGTTACGTTTCTGATCAGCACTAAACTCAGATCCAATCACCTGTCCGTTCACCGCTGACAGGTTTGCGTTTTCCCATCATGCACTGAGCTGTGCAGCCTCCTCAGTTGCTCCTGATGAACTGCGGCAGCTCAGGCGCTGGTCTCGTTTGGATCTCACGGTGACCGTCGCACTTGCGGCATCAGAGCAAGTCGGGAACAAATCTAACCAGCATGCACTGCGCACAGACCGACACTGATCGAAACTGCACAAGTCTGGCTCATCTCGAACGCGCCTGATGGATGGAAACGGAAATGTGTCATCTTCTACGCTCGTGTGGCGTGTTGCTGCCTCTGTCAGTGTCGTCATAATATTTTTGTTGTGATCAAATTAATCGATGCATCAATTGAAATTAACGCAATTAAATCGCACTGCGTTAACGCAATAATTTTCCCAGCCCTAAAAGCCCTATTAATCTTAGCAATACTGTATAGCAATAATGTTTTGCCTTTCAAAGTATATTGGTGACCAACCAATGAGCAACATTTCACTGAGGACTGGTTGTTTTCATTTTTATACTATACTATACTTCATACTATACATCTATGGCATAAATGTTAACGTGTTAATTATGTAACAACATTAAAGCTAATTGTGCTTATTTGCACAAAACCTAATTCTGTATTACTGAAAGTTTATTAAAGTTTGAGTGTGTACTTTTTGACAACTTCTATCTGCAAAAGAGCTGACTGCAGTAGCACACCTCACTCTTGTTTATTACATCTATTGTAGCCCTGAGGGGACATGTTGAGCATGCTGACATACTACGAGCAACCCCAGTGGAAAAAGCTAGATTTCATTTCTTATTAACCTTATACAAAAATGTGTGCTTAAAAAGTAATTTTTTAATATTTGTTTATTTAAAATACCTAGTATTATTAAACCATTTCACTCCCACCTGTGGCACCCTGAGATTCAGATAAATTAGTGTGGTTTTACAACGACAGTCTATTAGCAATTCACTCATCTGATCACTTGCCATCTGGCCAATCCAAGTAGATCACTGTGTATATAATCAAACGTGGACACAATGTGGAAACACACCAAGTATCACAATTGTTTTTTTCCTTCTTAATTTTTTTTTCTGTTGACAAATTATAGTTTGTGAATGTCAAAAACCCAAAGGTGACTTATATTTCTCTGCCTGTGACTGCCTCAAAGCAAAAGTCAATAATACCTTGACTACTAGCTCCAACAACTGTGTAAAAAGTAACAGATTATGTAACACTATTATTAGCACAGACAACTTGAAACCTTCTATCCATCTTCTTCCGCTTTATCTGGGGCCAGACCGTGGGGGCAGCAAACTTGAAACCTTGTTTGATTGTATCTATCATGGGCTGTTGATGGCTTTGTTTTGCAGCATCCATGGTTTGGCTTTTCTTCCACTGACCTTCTTTATGTCCTCAAGGTACTGCCATTGAAAATCACCAGTGACACATCTCTCACACATGATTTTCTATGGGTGTGTGATGGTGCTACTGGTTACAGGACTCCACACATCTCTCGTGACATACCTTACTTATCCCGACCTTTACAGTGCACTTCAAAGTTCACCTTGAAATATGGATGGCCTTCTTGGTTTCCATTATATCAATCCTGGTATTAAATTATGACCAGACAGCTCCTGGATTATTGGTGGTTTTATAATGTGTGAAACCGTGATACACTGTGCATTCTGACACATTTTCATCAGAACCAGCATTAATTTCTTCTTATGTTTCTTTTCTGAACAAAGCTGCATGAATCACAGTATAATTGCTGCAAAACAAAAATGATAGAGAGAGATACAGTTCAATGGCTTCTCACTTATACTGTGTTGTGTGAAGGGCTCTTCAAAGACTGCCTGTGGAGACCATCTTCAGCACTCACAGAAATATGATACAGGTCCTCATATAGAACGTTTTCCCTGTGGTGTCATATGCATTATAAGTGAGGCTATAAACTTTGGAGAAAAGTTCTTAGAGTAGTTTGAAGACCTGCTATTTTAGGTAAACCCACGGGAGGAACAGTCCAACCCCAAATGTTCTCAACAAGATTGCAAGTGCTTTTAAGGAACGTTTAAATAATAAAAATGTCCTTCATTAGGCTTTTGCAAAGTTGTAAAGGCTGTGCCTAACCTATGTTCATGTTAAAGACTTAAGAATGTGCATGCTGTGAGTTTGAACTTTTAGAAAATGACTGGGCAAAATGTTCTCCTGGTTCAACTATTATGTTCTGTTAAGTTTTTTATTAAAGGTCCCATAATATGCTGTAGGGTAGGCTGGACAGAGCATAAAATGGCTATTTAGCATTGCTATTTGCAACATGACGCTAACAGATAAATGAGCTGACTGCTTTGTAGTGACAGCAATTTAAGTGCTGAAAGGCTCAGAATGAGTCCAGTGATTTAGAAACGCACAGGAGCTCTTCCTGGTTTCACGTGTTTAGGTAGAGCCATGAGACCAAGCATTTCCAACTCTTGCAAAATAGATATCGTCAGTCATACAGCATTACTCAAACATGCATGAGTGAATAAAATGAAAGTACATTATAACAGTTAAAAGCTCATATAAGTTGATTTAACATAAAAGGGGACCTTGTACCAATGTCTAATTTTAAACATGGTAAGAACTAAATATGACTATCCTCTACAACTTAATTTATGCACTTCAGTGTATTCAAATATAGTACAAAAGGAGTGTTAAACATATGAATAATAAAGCAAGGGTTATACATTGCAAATATTAACACAGCATTCAAGTAAAGTAAAGTATCTGTACTTTGAGAGCTAACATACTTCAAACCCATAAACTAAATGAGTTAGTACATTAACCCCACCCCCCACCCCCCACCCCCAATTGTCAATTTAAAATAAAATTCTCTCCATGTTTTCCAGAATATGCTATGGACTTACAATAAACCACTATTTGTAGCCTTTATTGGCCATACAGGGCCAGGGCTGATTTGCAACACACAAATATACAAATACAAATTGTTACTGGATGTAACTCCAGTTCTCAGTGTGAGTGGCTCCTGTATTACACTGCTGTTTAGTGGCCCATTAAACAGTAATCAGTGCAGTGAGTATTTAACAAAGATCTTTGTTAGTTTGATATAATTAATAACCATCCATAGGCTTTATTTCAGTTATAGATTAGGAACTTTTCTGTATTCATATTAGTTGCAGCTCATTAAAGATGCAAATTTAGTAATTTTGGCAAATATTGGCTTTGGATTCAAAAGGTTGCAGACCCCTGGTTTAGGATGTACCCCACCTAAGGCCCATAGTTGCTGGGATAAAATCCAGCCACTGATGACCACTGATGGGAATAAGAAAATAAATAAATGAATAGATGAGCACATCCATAACTGCTCTATGAACACATCTTAGTGGTACTCCGTAAACCTTTGCAGTTCAGGAACTTGTTTAGCTTAATTTAAGGCCAGTTTATTTCCTGTTTTAGTACTGCTTTAGTTGGGTCTTGTCCTGGTTTAGAAGTGGTCTAGTCCTGGTTAAGCTTTGGTTATTCACTTTTTTTTTTTTTTTATTCTAGTTCTATCCTGTTTTTGTACTTGTTATGTCCTGGTTTATTCTTTGCGTAATCCTGGTTTAGCTGTGATTTAGACTTGGTTTAGTCCAGGTTTAGCCAAGATTAGGCTCATTTTATTCCATTAAAGATGGTACCTGTAAAGCCAAACATTTTCTGAGGTGGTACTTGGTGTGAAAAGTTTAAGGACCACTGGACTATAGTACTATGTGATACCATTGTTGAAAACCATATATTCTCAATCAGTAATTTTGTGTTCTACGCATTTTATGTCCATCTGTTAGTGGAAATATGGTAGTTCTGGACTTGCTGGAGTTTGTGTCAGTTTTAGTAAAAGTTATTAGCGACTACTATGATTTGTCTAGTGCAGTGACAGTAAAAAATAGTACGTAGACAGAAAATTAAAAAATACGGTCATAATCCTGGATAAAACTCACAACTGGGAGCTCCGCAAACTATAGCTTTGGCTTGTAGAGTGAAAAGTACTGGTGTATGTAAGCAGATACCATAAAAACTGGCACCCAGGAAGTCTACGGCGAGTGTGTGGAAGTAAGATACACAGTGCATAAAGAGAAACAGTCCAAGCTCCGCCACAGCTTGAGTGAAGACGTTTTGTTTGTTCATATTTCTATATTTAAATATTCTATCACTTGCACACAGTTTCCACCCACGTTAACACAGACCACTGGGGCGAGGCGTCTGTGAATGAGCTCTAATCACCTTTAAATACCAGCCGCTCTGCCTGCACGCTGATTGTTTCATACGTCTCTCCTCCCTCCTCATTTCCCCGCTTCTTCTCATTTCCTCAACAGCGAGCCTCCTAGATAGATCTCATTAACATATTGTGTTAATTAGGCCGCCACACATTCCTCCTGCCTAGCTTCGACTCCGAAAGCGGCGTGTCCAGTGTCAGAGGTTGCCAATTATCATAAGTGAAGTTGATCTGCATGTTTTGATGTGCCAGCTACCTTCTGCTTTCTTTACTTTCTATGAGAATTAATGTAAAAGAATATAAGAATGCAAAGTATAAATAGCCGGTTATCAAAAGAGAGTCATCTTTACAGAAAGATACAGAAACAAAATTAGATGTGCAGACCTAAAGTCATGAGAAGTCCCAACTCTTTGATGATTAATGCCAATGCTTTTATCATTTGCATAATTTATCTGCAGCATACTGGAGTCTCCTTCCAGGAAACCTCCAAAATAGATTGTGCAACAAACTGAATGATGAGCTGAAGTAATATTATTGGCCAGAAATTGTGGTCTATAACATGGTAGAGGGCTGTCACAAACACTTCAGTGACACCAGTGCTCTAGTCCATCTGTCAGTTTTAGCAAAAGTGTGCCGTGTACAGTGTGGTCAAATATGGTCTACACAAAGGTCAGCTTTACCCCATCTGTGTAAGAACCAAATGTCTGTGTCAGAACATTTATCATATGACAGCAACAAAAAATATCCTCGTCATCTGACAGTCACTGCAGATGCTCAGAAGATTGCCCGTCAACTCGGAATATCATAATTACACTTTTTGTAGGACGATATTTAATGTCATATTGTTCACCATACACAGAAGACAAATTAAGGAGCTACTGGGAACCAACTTTCACAAAAAAAGTACTCTCCTGTAGATTTAAACACTTTTTTTCCAAAGCAACACAGTAATTTTATTGTCATTTGTCATGTCAGGTATAGCCTTCTGTTTGAAGGTGGGTGTGAACAGTGCTGGGTGGGATGGGTCTTTCATAGTAGGACTGCTCTAATGCAAATGTAAATGGTGGTGAGAGGTGTTGCTATTTTAGGTAGACGTAACCATACTATGTAGAAGCTTATATTTAAACATCCCCTATTTTATGTTAAATTGACTTTTCCGAGCTTTTGTTGTTTCCACCTTGAAAACATACCTGGATTTTTTTTGCATTTATTCCTGCATATTTGAGTAATCCTGCATGCTGAGGCACTGCCCTTCCCAAGAGCTGTCTGTCTATCCCCCAGCTTTCAGTAAAAGCTCTTGGGGATTCTTCTGTCACGTCTGAACTCAAATCCTCCCAACTTTATTCATGTGGGAAAAGGATTTAATCAAGAAGCAGTAGTGTCTTTAGAGGGCTTTAATAAGAGACAGACCTCAGCCTTGGTCCTTAAAGTGACAGACACCTGATCCAAGCGTTTTCGGTAAAGTGAAAGTAACAAGTAATACATATACATTATTTTAAGTTATATAACGTGAAATGTTGACAAAAACATAAAAATGTACTGGTGCTTTCTGGCATAATTTGACCTCACTTACACTATATTTCCAAAAGTATTCACTCACCCACTATAATAACTGAATTGGGATTATGGTGTGGGGTTGTTTTTAGGAGCTGGGCTTAGTTCCAGTGAAAGGAACTCTGAATGCTTCAGCACCAAGAGATTTTGGACAATTCCATGCTCCCAGCTTTGTGGGAACAGTTTGGGGATGGCCACTTCCTGTTCCAACATGACTGCACCAGTGCACAAAGCACAAGTCCATAAGACATGGATGAGTGTTTGGTGTGGAAGAAGTTGACTGGGCTGCACAGAGTCCTGACCTCAACCTGACAGAACACCTTTGGGATGAATTAGAGCAAAGACTGTGAGCCAGGCCGTCTCGTCCAACATCAGACCCTGATGTTGGACGAGAATAAATGGATAAATGGATGGAAATGGTGGGCTAACATCATATTAATAACCCTATGGATTAAGAATGGGATGTATGCGTGTAAAGGCAGGTGAGCTAATACTTTTGGAAATATAGTAGGGATGCACGATAATGTCGGACCGATAATTATCGGGCTATAATTGGCATTTTTGACCTCATACAAAAAAAGCTGATAATTAAAAATTAAACCGATAATAAGTCCAAAAATAATAAGCCCGAACTGCTTGAATTTTGCCGTGTTTGTCCTGTGGTTTTCTCATTGATGGCTCTCAGTCTGTGAGTGTCCCTCAGCCCCGCCCCTGCTGCAGACTGCTGTCAGCCTGGGACAGTGGAGCTGTCCCCTGTGCAAGCTTTATGTATGGTGTCCGACGAACAAAGACAGTTTCTGCATGTTCTGTTTCAGTTCTAGGAGAAGGGAATGGAGCTACTAGCTTTTTACAAATATTATAAAGTTTCCTAAAACTTTATCATGACACAGATGTGAAGAACACAGAGCAGCCCACCCCGATGTCTTCAGTCAAACACACAGACAGCGCTGCACAGCGTATGTCGCCACTTCAAACGTTTAACACGTAAACAATGTACGGTCTTAAAAGGGCATATTATCTGTTAACATTCGACAAAATGAAAGACCAATAGCCCCGGACTGTGTGTGGAGCGAGAGGAATTTTTCAGCACTTTCCTCATCGAGTGACAGAAGGACTGGATGGTACAAGCCCCACTGCTGCTTAACTCGGGCTTCCTCTCTCTCACGGAGTAAAAAACAGCCTTGTATCAGCTCAGTGTGGAAGCGAGAGGCTTTATGCGAGACGGGACAGTCTCATTCCTGTGCAAACCTTTTGTTAATCAACAGATTTGATCGCCCCATCCACAGCCTCCGTCTCATGCGACAGAACAAGAGCAGGCTCTGGGCAAACTCGTCTGATTGGACGTTGTAACATAAGGCCTGCCTCTTTCCCACTGTTAGATTCAAGATCACATGAGGGTAAAAAAATGACTGACCTGCAAATAAGTTGTTAGAAAATGTCTTTATATGTATAATAATATAAAAAATATAATTAGAACAATAATAATAATAACAGCAAAAAAAAGGCATTGGACACAGAGATAAGCAACGTGTGACTTGTGGCACATTACCAGGTCACAGTGGGATGTAGCCTACAGTGTGAGTGTAAGCTATTGTGCTTTTGAGAAGGATAATTTTACTTTATATTCATAAATCAGTCCCTCCAGGATTTCGAGATGTTGCGATCGCAACTATTAATGCAAAATCAGCGCAGAGGGCGTACTCACAGAGCGGCAGGAGGAGCAGCGCGGAGGGCGTACTCACAGAGCGGCAGGAGGAGCAGCGCGGAGGGCGTACTCACAGAGCGGCAGGAGGAGCAGCGCGGAGGGCGTACTCACAGAGCGGCAGGAGGAGCAGCGCGGAGGGCGTACTCACAGAGCGGCAGGAGGAGCAGCGCAGAGGGCGTACTCACAGAGCGAAAGGAGGAGCAGCGTGCAGCTATGGCGCAGAGGTCGAGCGCACATAAGGTCGCAGGGTGCTCAGCAGCAGCAGCAGCGGTGTGGATGGGACTGAAGGAGGAGACGAACGCGGTACTTTCTAGTTTTGTCTGGTGTCACTCTGAAAACCCCGTCTGCGTTGCCATGGTGATATAGTTGTCTAAAAAGTTGAATGGGCAGCGTATTTAGACAACAGTTAGAGGTCATTGTTCTTTAAACATTAATGTTGCAGGCTAATAACCTTCCTACAAACCTATAGCACAGCAAACGTCCTCTGTTTTTTAATGACTGGATGTTCTACAGCACACAACATTAGGTATGCTTGGCCAGTTCAAATACAGGTATTTTTAATTAGATTATTACCACCTCACATATGTTTAAAAAACAGATTTTGCTAGTTTTTATAGTTAGTAGCTAATATTTTTTTAAAAAAAGCTCAGGTAACAGTGTATTTTTATCACCTCTGGTACTTTTTACCTGTGAATTATAGACAAAAAAAATTGCAACTTTTAGCGAAACTTTTAAGAAAATCCACCGCAAAATCAGGCATTTTAGCCCGCAACAATCACAAAAATTGCCCGCGAAATCCTGGAGGGACTGATAAATATGTCAAATGTATTTTACATTTTATAAGTAGGATCAGGGCTAATTGATTTTGGTAAGAGCTATACTGTTAAATTAAATTGTACTTCTCTCAAAATCAGGTTGAGTTTGATAAAAATTTGATACAAACTCTTATATGAGAATTAATGGTTCATTATTGGTATCGGTCACAAGAAGCTTCATATCATCGGTTATCGGTATCAGTTCCAAAAACACATCATCGTGCATCCCTAAAATATAGTGTATCATTTTAGACTCTGAAAGCATGATTGGCCTCCGGCTTGACTCTAGCAGTAGAGCTGATGTACCAAGTAGTTGATGACATGAAAAGGCATTGCTGGCAAGCTCCAGGTCACTCAATCGTCTAATTGGTCATTAGCCTGACATTGGCCTTTACTTTAACTATATGCCACAGGAGGGGGTGAAATGGTCATAAATACATGTGCTCTTTGTTGTGTTGACTGCTCATTTCCATTCACAGTGTGTGTCATGCAGTTTGTGAATATTTATGAAGACTTGTCTCTATCCCCATGTCCGAGTCCATTAAACAACATATACTGTACCAGATATAATGAATATGTAAGCTAGAATTGTCTTTGCCCTTCAAGGCCACATCCATATGGAGACGTTAGTTCTTTAATAAACCAGGAAATGTGACTGCTGAAATGGGAGCGAGCAGACTGCATTTACATTGTGTTAAGTAATCTGTAGATGTGGCAGTGACTAGGCATACAAACAACCACGTGATGCAGGGGTTTTTATAAATGGTTTCTCTTCTCAGCACCAGCCCATAATATAGAATCTTGTGGGTCGTAGTCGTCCAGACTCTTGCCCATATGCACGCAAGTATCTCGGAAAGGCAAGGAGTGAACCACCAACCACGAAGACTAGCCATCACCACATCCACTATCCTTTTGAGAAATGCTTAACTATCTTCATACCCCATTACATTACAATAGTTGGCAACATGCTGCAGTTCTTGTATTATTTGAAAGAATGTGTACTTGAACATTGTTTAATCCTCCGGCCTGCTTGGCACTCTTTTAGGGCTTTTCATTTTTCACTTTTATAATTTTAGCATCAAAACTGAAAAGATTTTTTTTTACTGTCTACACAAAGGTTCACACTCTTCTTCATAAAGTGCTTTTTGATCCCAGTGACTTACATTAAAATAATCTAATTTCACTCTACTCCTATTGCAATACAGAAATGTTAAATCATGTAAATTCCACTGTATCCCTGCTAGTCAGAGGCTAAAATATACACAAACAAAAAAAGTGATAAGCAAAAATGCCCACTACTTACAG
Organism: Bostrychus sinensis; assembly: GCA_020698575.1. NCBI lineage: Eukaryota > Metazoa > Chordata > Actinopteri > Gobiiformes > Eleotridae > Bostrychus > Bostrychus sinensis. The sequence goes on along the minus strand of CM036260.1, from coordinate 9,195,683 downwards.
TATGCTTAGGTCCCGGTCCATCAGTTGAGAATACTGGCTTTAAAGGTTCATTGTGTGAGAAGTGGCACATGAGTGCAAACCACGTGACTCCTTCTTCGGAGATTATAAACTAATAAAAAACATGAATATTAGATTGCTCTCTGGAAATAGACTTCACACATTATAAAGACAATCTGCCAGCACGCACAGGGTCCATACTGCACATGTGAGGTTATTACTGCCGCTCCCTGTGTGTCCGTGTCAGGGCATGTCAACAGGTGACTTTGATAGTTCTCACATGTTCTCCACTGTCACATTCTACATCTACTGATCATTACTCTGTGTGATACATGTGAAAGTAGCCCAGCGAGCCAGACTCTCTTACTTGCTTTTCGCAAGCAGGTCAGTCCGGTCCCCCTCTCGGAGTGAAGCGTTTCTCCGGTTCGATTAGGAACTTGCCAATATCAGCCGTTTATCTGCAGTGCGTCTTACAAAAGCAGAAGAGCTAACCAAGGTAGCACTAGCTACTGAGATAATTTAATAAATTTTCTAACCTGATCAATGGCGTTTATAGCTTTTCTTCATCACCTGTTGGCTCTGCTGAAGTCTGTGTTATTGTCCAGTCCTCTGTGATTTTTTTCTTCGTCTTGTTGCCATTTTAAAAACAGTTAAGTCCAGTTTACATTCGATGTAACAAACACATAAAAAAAAAATACTTTTTCCGCAAGTCTTTGTACAACTGGCTTCTGCAGCTGTCCTCGTTCAGAAATAAATACAGAGCTGCTCAGAATATGGCGTATTCTGGTGTTCCCCCCCAGGAACCAGGAGAATCTGGTTACTCAGTCACAGCAAACCGTTTCTCCTCAGTCGATTTGGAACTGGCCTATTGAAGTCATCTGCAGGGTGTCTTACAAATATAGATGATCATCTCCAATCAACAGTAACCAAGATGGCACCAGAGCAAATTTAACTTAACTTCTTTCACCTGATTAACAGAGTTTAGTGCTTTCCTTTGTCACCAGTTGATTCTGCTGAAGTCCGCTTTGTCGTTCAGTCCTCTGATGTTTTTTTTCTTCATCTTGTTTCCATCTTAACAACAGTAAAGTCCCGTTGATGTCTGACATAATGACCACATTCAAACCAATCGACCAATGTCAAAATACAGTATACCATATCAGGGCTTCACTGGACAACATTCATTGTCCTTACACACTCCATGACACCAAGTTATATACAGGGCTTGATTTGTAAATCAAACAATGCCGGAACAAAAAATGCGCTTTGACACCGGGGTCCACAAGGCCAACGCTGTTCCCAGAACGTACACACAACACAATGCTTAGGCCAAAATACCAAGCAACTGCTCATTTATACTCAGTTTTAAATTATATTTTAACATATTTGTTAACATTGTTATACATTATATCGTTTCACTTCAGTGTAATGTGTCAGTGTACGTTTGTGTGATTGCTCAGCTGATCGAGAAATCAGCTGCTACACATAATTACTGCACTTTTTTAGGCTCTCTCTGTCATAGACCTACTGTGTGCAGCCACCAGTCTGAAGCAAGAACACAGACTCATGCAGCTGTGGTCTGTAAAAACAAAGTCTAGACTAGACTAGGAAAGGGAGTACACGGCAGCAGTAAGCTCTCAGTAGCCTAATCATGTCTCTCCTTTTACTTTCGCTTCTTTTTAGTGACTGCCGTGGAGCGCACAGTCTTCTCCGCGTAATGGCGTTTCACGGCTTCAGGCTCTGTGAGCCTCAGCGCGTTAGCTCGAGTTTACAGATGCTTTTGAACAAACAAAAAAGAACAAACTGCTGTGGATCCATGCTCCGTGCGCACATGGGATATAGCACATCGAGGGCGCGTGGCGTAATGTTACCCTGGCCATGTAACAGTGACACTGGCATTTAACTGGCCCTGGGTCTCATCCTGTGACCCACGATCAGCGCGTTAGCTCTAGCTTCCATATGAATTTGAGTAAAAGAACAAACTGACGTGGCACTGCCATGTCCCGTGCGCTCTCTGGCGCATTGGGGAAATAATGCGGCACATCCAAATCACGTAGGTACCCTCCGCGTAACCAAAGTCAGGACAAACGTCAACAGATTTACTGTCTTCTGGCTGTTAGCAAACACATCACTTTTGACTTAAAGAGCAGCAGTCAGCTGTAGCTCCACTCGCGTTTGTAAAAACACACAGCCTACTATGGCTCTGTGCAGCTCTGTGGATGCAGCAGGGATTGGGCGGGGTCGGGGGACATCTCAAGGTACGCACAGTGCGTACTGCTGTACACCTGCAGACACCACTGGTGTTAACAGAGGTGAATAGATCTTTCAGTTTGACGTGAAGGTCTTTTCCACCGGATTCCCTGTACACTCTATAGACACGAATTACAGGGGACAGTCTGTGTTGAAGCGTTCACGCGGAAATGAAGCGTGGCTTTTATGTTTAAAACATATGCATTTCTGTGTAATTACACCTCCGACCTAGTTGTGTATGAGTTACCGGATCCAAGCAAACAGTTGCCGGATCGGACCGCGTCAAAATAAGGGAGTTTCCGGATCCTGTTCCGGCAAGATCCGGCTCAAATTAAGCCCTGGTTATATATTAAAAAAAATGAAAACCAAAATAAACCAAAATGTGGAAAAAAGGGAAAACCATGGAAGGAGGGCCAGGACAGGGCAGTTAAAAACAACAAAATAATGGATATAAAACAAAGAAAAAACAAAGTCCTGGAAGCATAAAGAATTTTATGGGTGTAAATCTTCATGGAGTATGGCCATCTTCCATTGGTGCAATGGACAGCATAAGCCAGTATTAAGCACCAAGACTGAAAACCTCACTAAAATCCTAAATCTATCAAAGAAACTATCAGTATGTTGATAAGTGTGCTTCCCCACTAACTTGAGAAAGTCAGTCTTTAAGGAGACCTATTATTCTGTATTTCAACCTTTTTTTAAATGTCTTTGGGCGCGTTTTCATTTGCATATTTATTGAAATCATCTACTTTTTCAAAAATGTGTATTTGAAGGTCAGGTGATGGTGTTTTTTTTATGTTACGAGATTGCGAAACCTGGAACTTACTTACACTTACAAAAAATGCATTGTTGCAATTTACATAAAAAAAAACAAAAAAAAAAAACAAAAAACTGCCAGTCAAAAGAACACTCCATTTTCTCTTCTATGCATGTTCTCTTGTACACTTCATTACTTACATGGCTGTCAGGTCAACTCTTTCTGACACATGCTGGTGTAACTATAATACTGACTGTCACAGCTGTGAGGTCACCGTCTCCACATGACTCCATTTGAAAGACGTGTTCTTTACTTTAAGCTAGAGTTCAGCCCTGTGCTCCAGGTGTTACTTTATGATAAGGCTGTATAGAGTAATATGATATAACAATTCCCATTTAAGCTTGAGACGAAGCAAAGACTGCAATTTGTCCATAACTGTCAGTGCTCCATTCTTCTCAGCTGGACAGATCTATATTTAAAGATATATTTTTGGAGGAAGTGGTGACATGAAAGACAAATAGATATCTTTAAATGTAATTTGAGATGTTTTTTATTTCTCAGACGGACCGCACTTCTGGAGGTGAATAAAAATACCTTATAAGATTTTGTTTATCAGTAGTCTGTGGTGTCTATGGTGTCTAGGGGCGACAGTATCCCAGTTTGTGGAGACATTTGCTCACTAACCTGGGGGTAGGCCGTTCAATTGCCCCTACCCACATTGCATACTGTTATTGTGTCCTTGAGCAAGACACGTCACCCACCTTGCCTTTGTATGTATGTGTCAATGTGACTGTGTTTGGTGGTGGATGGGCCATTGAGAAGCTTGTAAAGAGCAACATAAATCCAGTCCATTATTTTTAGTACTAGTAGTAGTGCTAATAGTAGTACGAGTAGTAGTATATATTTATGTAGCCTAAACATAACCACAATTGGTTTACTTTATGAAAACATCTTGAAGAACTGAGAATCTCAAAAAAGGAAAATAATAATCATCATCACACTAGAAGCACTCAGACGGTGCAAGCCTAGTTCAGGGGTAAATGCTCTATATATTAAACAACAAAGCCCTTACATCTCACAAGACAAAGAATACACAAACATTACGTAAAAAAACATTTCCATTACTGACCCCTGATTGCTGGAGTTGGTATCTATTGCCATAATGGCACAGAATCTTTTAAACAAATTCCTGAATTCAGAGTGAACCAACCACTACTTTCCTAACAGACTAATGTAAGACCCTTTTAGTTTTTCAGGCAGAACGTACAATATGTTCTCCAGGTAAACAGCCTGAGGTACACAAGATAAAAATACCTCATATTCCAGACATGATATTTTGTTCAGTGTATGGTGTCTCCGGTTATTCATGCCTAATAGGACCACAACACAATCTTGTACCATGAAAAAGAGTGAAAGAAGATCTGTTCAGAAAAGTTAACCTGAGACGGCATCATTTTTAGAACTATTGTCATCATCATAAATAAAACCATGTATAGTTTCTATAGCCTGAAGTGATAGAAGTCAGTTATATGTAGGTCACCACTGAGTGCACTGTGTGAATCCAGGAGCAGCAGCTGGAAACTGAGAAATAACCTAATTTTCTGCTTGATTTGGAGAATGTCAAAGTCAGATAGTAAATTGGTGTTACACACTGGTGTTACCTCATTACACTTCATCAGCTTTCAATAGGTTGCAGTCACGTTGTAGAATTTCATGATGTCAAAACCTCAGATGGAGGGCAGGGGCCAATATTACTCTATAGGTTAGACACTATATTAAAAGAAATACACAAAGAGACTATTATTTTTGATTAGCAATTGGGTCCAGTCCACAACCACACGCCTGAGTGAGTGAATAATAACAAGACTCTGCATGGCCACCTTAGTTAATTTGTACTGATACAAGGGACTTTGAACTTTTTGTTTCATGTGGATAGGTTCAGTAATTGCAGCAATATTACCCATAAACTACTCCAAAAGGTTAGGAGAAGATGTGTCATATGTCATTTTGCTCACAGCTGATTGGTCCATGTTGGTTTCTCAGTCTCTAAACCAGATCCCACCCTGGTCCAGACCAGGGCAGCTGTGTGGAGTCTGTTACCATGAAGATTAACACTGCTCTAAACCAAACCTCTTTCTGGAGACAGAAAACTCTGAGTTTCCTCAAAGTTAACCTGAACTTACCCTGAACTAAAACTAAACCAGCTTCTAGCAATAGGCCTCAGGGAGTTGACAGCAGCACTGTTTACCAAGGGCTTAAAAACAAACACGCATCTAACATGACTATAAAAAAAAACAGCCTACAAATATATTGTGAATAAAAATTTTAAAGGTTGCTAACATTAGCAAACAAGAGTAAAAACACTGCTGAAACAACAGAGATTTCATATTAATCACTAGAGAGAGTCCATAGTCGTGGGAAGCTGATATCTGATCTGATCTAAACTTAACACTAAATTAAATATGAATTAGTTAGTGCGCCATGGGATATTATTGGGATATGTGGAGCTGAAGAGGCGGACTTTTGATCAATAGATTTGCAGGATTTCTTCTTCCCAAGTTTATCTCTGTAAATACTGGCGCATTGCACCCTACAGGCGAGGGGTGGTACTGCTCACTCAGTCAGTTCAGTTTGTTTGAAAGAGCTCAATGTTAACTCGAGCCAGAACATAGGTGCGGGCTTTTGCCCTGAAGTCCACAGAGTCCTATGGACTAATAAGTGTGAACAGGCCCTAAATGAGATGGGGGGCAGGCAAAAATTCTATCTTTAATATGCAGATTTTTAGTGTGGTATAGTAAGAACATGGACGTACTCATTAATGTAAATGATCAGGTTCAACTTTTGTGTTTTTTTCCTTTGGAATATAAGTAATGAAAATAACCTCTAACCTCTACAGTCTGGCTCTTGCTCCCCATCTGAGAGTGACATCAACACATTCTAGAATCTGAAAACAACCAATTGGTTATTGAATGCCACAAGAAAAATTCACAAATGTTGAACCTGATTATTGATGATGTTTATGTTGTGACATCATCTGAAACCCAGCAATGGGTTGTGTTCATGTTTTATAATTTGGTGATGTCAAAACCTCAGTGCCAGTTTTTTGTTTCATGTCAATAAATCCAGTACTTGCAGAGATATTAGCCATTAATTAGCCATAAACCACACCAAGACATTGCAGTGCATTTTAAATCTTTAGCAGCAGATTTGACCATAGAATTCGTACCTGCCTCCAGCTTAGTTTTAAACTAGGTCCTTTAGAATTCTATGTGAATGCAACCTATTCATGAAATATTCAGTTCCACATTCTATTTCAGTTTAACCTCAAACATGTTCGTGGAATTTGAACGTTTTCCAGGTACGTAAACATTGGTAAATGCCAAACAATCTTTCTAAGTACAACACTGTAGGTTACTTTTAGGTACAAATCTTTGCATAAGCAGGGTTCATGAATAAGGACCATTGACTTTAAAAATGAAAAGCACAGAGCAAGCATTAGTGACAGTTAATGAGATGGATGAGGTACATAAAAGGAGGGGCTAGGGTGGAGGCAGGTTATGTCTTATATTGTAAACATGTAGCTGGATAGTGCTGCTAAAATATAATCAGTCGATTTCAGTCGATTGGAAAGTAATTTAAATCAATGTAAAATACTGTCTGAAAGAAATAACTGAACAATAAAACAAGGAAAAAGTCCAGTCTGTTAGAAAATATTCACACTTATAAAACCAGGCGCACACACAGCTGCACGCAGCACGCACGCCTCAAATCCACCAAAGGACAACGCAAAGTGACTTCTTCCTAAACATGAGCCACTAATGAGAGGGTTTCACCGAGAAACATAAAAGACAAACACAAAACGCTCCATGCAGCTCTACACACACGTGCATCTGTATTGGAAAGAGTATGCTGCTTTTCTGATTAAAAAACAAAATGATTGCAATGACAAAATGAACACCCCCTGCCTCTTAATATAGATAAATTTAAACATTAAAAAGAAGCTTATAACGTAACAAATGTTTTGAATTATTGCAGGTATCGCTTTTTTAGGATTTCCTCACACTGTATTTGACACTATAATAAATGAAAGAGCATGAAATGTGTGAGAAGCATCACAGTCTTCTGTTCACACACATGAATAGAATTTTACTGTGGACACTGTACTTGCATGCAGAGGTCTGACTGGAGGTTGTGTAAAGGGAGGGGGCAGTGAGAGCTGTGGTGCAGGTGTATGTCGAGCGTAAAGACAAATATAACATGTCCATTCAGTCTCTTTTTGACTCTGTGCTTCATTAAAACCGAACCCTGATATGCTACGTCTGTAACACTTGCTTATGCTCATGTTTCCTTCCTTATTTCAAAAACCCAGCCACAGATTCATCAGTGATCATCTCTGCTTTTAGTTCACACCACCGACTAAGATGGAGCCATCGTGCAGCACCCTGTGGAAATGCACAGGCGTGCACAGCTACAAAACACTTTATGTCAAGAATATTGGTGAGAAATCAAGTAGCCTTCCCTCACTTTTACTCCCTACTTGTTAAAATAATGATGTCTGAATCAAATCCTTTGTTTTTTATGAGAGATACAAAGTGAAAGTGAACTGTATCAAATGCGCAGCAAACATGAATTTGTTAGACTTGCTTCACTTTAGCAGCTCGCTGTGAGGGTCGCATTTCTGCTGTGTCTCCAAAATGTGCACACGCACGAGTTAAAACTGGTGTAGGGATACGCCTAGTTGTTTTTTTATAGGTCCTATCTTTGGCTCAGAGAGTGGCGTACACCAGTTTCATCTCTGTTTTGGACATACGCAAGCTTTATAGATGAGACCCCTGGTCAATGCCTTGGCAGAGGTCTTGTAGTTATCAATTTACATCTGTTAAGCGATAGTAAAATGGTGGTCAACCATCAGGGAGAGACCATAATACCAAATATGAAACCAGTATTATTTACAAAATCTATATGTTAACAGCACAAATGGTCTTTTCTTGCATATTCTCACCAGATTATGTAAACTATTTTGATTTTCAACCACCAGCCATCGTCTCCTAATCTCTCTGAAATGAGTTGCCATAAGCCGGTCAAGAGCTTGTGTTCTCTGGCAGCCCAATCCACTCCACCGACACCAAGCCAAACGACAATCTTCTACAGGATTCTTTGTGTTAATCTCCAGCTCCGCTTCAGGCTACAAACACTCAACCCTCGCCCACGACCCCCCTGTGTACCCATAAGTGTTCCGTCTAAAACAATCAATACATACACACACTGCACTAAGTAAGTCTTTATGTGAGTTAGGGGAAACTAATAAAAGGCATATATATACAAGCAGGTTGGTCTAGCCCACTAATCAATGCGCCTCCCTGCAGAACGCCAAGGACATTTCAATTACATAGCCTTTCTCTGTCTCACACACACTCGCATTTACACAACAGGGGCACTCAATTACACGCAAGCATTCTGGACACTTCAATTATAGGCCAGCTTTGATGTGTCACTGCCTACAACTGGTGCTATTTCTCTTCTGGACACGACCATGAGCACAGCAGATGGTCACACAGATATGAATAGAGCACACAGATGAAAATACTAAGAAATATAGGGATGTGTGATCTTTACTGGCATTACAAACATGACATTTAACATCAATTCTGTATGAAATTTATAAAATCATTGGAGGTTAACAGACATTACAACCAGGGAGAACAGGCTACAGATAATGCTATAAACTTATTTTTTATCAAATAACAGAAAAAGAAAGAAAACAAATAAATCTAACTTGAAAACAATGTATGTTTAATTAACTCCTTTATGTTTTTCTTTTGACTTATTATAAGCAGATTATATTTGGCTGGCAATGGTTGAATGAATTCAGTTTTAGCAAGATTATTTTTTTTATTTAATCGTTATTTAACCAGGAAAAAAATCCTTTGAGATCTCTTTTACAAGGATGTCCTGGCTGTCCAAGATGAAGCAGCAGTACACACAAAGTGCAGTACAAGTAGGCATTAGACATTTGACAGATGCACAGAACAATCACTGATACTTACAATCACAAGAAAACATAAAATCGTAAAGTCATTGAGATTAAATATTGTGACAATTAGGATCCTGCACAACTACATGATACAGCTAGAGACTAAAAACTCAGATATTACAACATAGTTATGGCTAAGGATGAAATGGTTTCTGGTTTGGATACAGAACAATATGTTGGTCCTGGATTTATTTAAAGATGCTGTACTATTGTGAGAAATGGCCAAACATACTAACTCCAGCCACAAGGGGTCAGTAAAGGAACAAACAATTAGTTTTAGTGGATTTTATAAGGGCTTTGTGACTCAGTGGATAAGAACACTGGTAGTCCAGGTCTGGGCAATTAATAATAATATTACTATTGTATTATAACATACTATATTACTACAAACATCAGTGGCTGTGTTTTAAATCTCTTACTGTGAACTAATGTCCCTTGTAACACTTTATAATGTCAGATTGTCTATGCTGGTCTTTAAATTTCAAAACTGTAATTCTTCCAATCTGTTTGTTTGTTTGTTTATTTTTAAATTATTGTTATCATGTTTGTGACGTGTGTTGATGAACTCTTGGCCAGTTCACCCTTTTAAAATGAGATCTTGATTTCAAGGGTTTTTACCTGATTAAATAAAGCTTAAATAATAATAAAACAATAATAACAACAATTAAATTGTAATCCATAGGAACAACAACTTGGCTAAGGTCGTGTTTACCAAGTCCAATTTTTTTTCCACCTTTGATTGAGTGTTGACAAGCCAAAGAGCCAGTGAGAGCATCACTTACTTGAGGCCCCAAAGCCAAAGTTGCCAAAAGCACTGGTATACAGTATTCTTAACACTCATCATCATCCATTATATATTAACAGAGGATTAATGACTATGATTAAACCAATGGGAAGTAAAAATATAGTTGCCAATATTTGATGGTTAATTAGATGATTAATACTCTTAAGAAATTAATTAGAAGAAAGGAGAAAAACGTCTCAAAGAAGCTGAACCACACTAAGAATTTGGATCCCGTGAAGCAAAGTTTGGGAAACACTGGCCTAGACAATATATTATGGTTTTGTTCTTCACAGATTCTCATAGCAACATAATGATAGAACACAGTGGTGAACACAGAGTTTTCCTTAATTAAAATGATAATACAATCTATAACTAAATAGTAATCCATATGTTCATAGGGGTCCTTGGATTACATTAGGGCTGAGTATTTCCAACAACCTCACGATATGATACGTATCCCCATACATGGGTCACGATACATGTCCCAACACATTTTTGAACAAAGCACAGCGTCAAACAAGTTTACTAACTTTAAATGAATGTTTTATATTATGTATATTGGCCGTGAGGGATATAACCTAACCAACATGGCAATCACATAAATAGGTACAAAAAAGAATACACATCCAGCTTAAGGATGCACTCACACTAGGCCAACCGAACCGTGCCCAAGTCTGGAACACCCCTAAAGCACGGCACGGTTGCCTAATGTGAGTGCTCCGAACCATGCCCAGGCGCGTTACGCTTCAGGAATTTGGCACGGTTGGAGGAGGTGGGCCACGGCACGGCGCGGTTCGTCATGCATGCGCGCACACAGACTACGAGCTCTGTCATGTATGCAACTGTTCTTCTCTCAGTAAAAAGTGAATAAACTCCATTATCAACACTCGTAACAACGCCACTGACTTGCGCTCACCTTTAGGAAGAAGAGGACAGACAGCGGCAGTAGTTTTGAAGCCTTTCTCTGTCTGCGGTGCCTTCACTGCTCATCGTATGTGGTTTATTCCAAAACCTGTGACAGAAGACCGCGTCTCATGAACGAGACTCAAAGCAGAATCACAATAGCACAGATACTTCAGGCTGCTGTTCTCACGTTTTCCACTACACTGGTTTTAAAAGTGTTAGCGGCTCGCTCGACTTGTAAACAAACCGCGCACCATGATGACGTAGCAGCCTGTCGCCCTCAGAGCTGATGACGTAACCGGGCCACGGTACGGATCGTTTGTGCAGGTGAGAGTGCGGGCCGGCGGGGGACTCGGACCCTTCCCCAATCGAGCCTGGCCACAGCACGGTTCAAATGGCCCTAGTGTGAGTGCGCCCTTAATATAACCTTATTGACTGGCCGCTATGGCTTATCTAGCCTACGTCGTGTTTTTTGTGAAGAAACAAATGTATCTACATGTTGAGCTGAGCTGTAACTATGTCCTCAGCAGTGGAGCATACTCTCTCTACTGTTGCACTTTTACCCTGGATGCAGTGATTATTTCAGGCCAAGTTAGACACAAGAGGATCAGTAACTTTTTGCTCCCTCAGTGACACACGTTGGCTCTGTGTTGTGCTAACGTTACCTGTTGCTAGCGGCAGATCAGCGTAGTGTCTTGTGTGAAGACAGAGATCTGTAGAGTTGCTGCAGAAATGTTAAATCACTGCAGAGCCTACACACTGCATGAGCCATGTCTAACTCCTGATTCCTTGGTGTTTTAAAAGTCCAAAACTGATAATTCCCCTCAAAAAAAAAAAAAAAAACACTGTCTTCCTCCATGTTTGTTTACGGTGAAGGGACGCATGCTGCTGCTGTGTGCTGCGGTGCTGCCACCTATGGCAGAAATGTGTACTACACCTCAGGAAACAGCTTCGAAACTGCCTTTTGAGCAATTTATAACATATTAACGTCATTTAATATAACAGCTGTATCGATACAGTAGCATGCGTATCATTACGTGTATTGTCTAGATGTATTTCACGATATATCCCCGTATCGATTTTTAGGCATATCTCTATGTTACATTATGTTTACAATGTAATTAGAAAAAAATAATTACATTTGACAGTTATCAATAATGTAGTGGAACGCGCTGTTCTGTAAAATGACTTAATAATTAGGGCTGAAAATGTATACAAGTTACATACACAAGATACACTGTAAATAATACCACAATCTCAATAATTCATGCTCTGTACCTTTTCATAAGCAGCACATCTCATATGAGGCACTGTGTGTGTTTTGATGCCACCTGCCAGTGCCCACAGACTTTATAACTGTGTGGCCTTATTCACCATTTTTCTGAAGAATCACAAACAACAACTGGTTAATAAAGCAGACATCAGTCATTTTCATCCCGACACAACACTATTTCAACTGACATTTACATAGAACTTTTAAAAATACCAGATACTGAGTGCTTTATGGTTCAAACAGGTTTACATCAGAGCAACTGAAGAGCAATTCATCAAAAATAAAACCAATATTCAAATGTCAAAACTATATAAAAAGTGTAAGAGGAAAAATATTGAATCAATTTTTTAAAAAGTACAAAAAAAAAAAAAAAACAGCCTCAGATTATAATTTTCTATTCAAATTTTGCACTGATGAGCAGGTTCTGAGGAACAGTGAAGAGGTCAATCATGAAGTCTATAGCCCATGCTAATTACATTCTCTAATACTGGAAGCAAAGGTATTAGTAAGTTTTGACCTACTGTGCCAAGCAGCCTTTTTAAAAGAATGTCCTCGATGTCCTCTAGCTCAACTTTTAATTAAAATGACTTCCATTAATAGAAGCTTTTACATGCAAAGTCATTCAAATCTTATGCATGACCCCCATGACCAGAAAAAAAATTTAATTTCTTTCTTTTTCTTTTATATAAACTTAAATGGTAAAATCACAAAACACACACACTCATTATAAAAGCCTATGTGTTATTAATGAAAATAACATATATTGGATTTTATAAGCCATCCCATCCCCTTTGCATTCAAGTTAGAAGTCATTATTCAAACACAAATAAACAGGCAACCATAACTGACCAAATCAATCAAGACACTTTCTTCATGCGTCCTGACACTATATGGCAGGTGGCGACTAATGTGTAACCCCTTCCATGATAACTGACACTCCAGTCGCCATGATTACACTGGCATCAGTTCAACTCATCCAGAAGCACTTTTCCTGTCAGGGATGTGCAATTTCCTCTTTGTCTTACTGGTTAAAAAAAAAAAAAAAAAAAAAAAAAAAAAAAATGTGTATATATATATATATATATATATATATATATATATATATATATATATATATATATATATATATATATATATATATATATATATATATATATATATATATATTTTTTTTTTTTTTTCCCATTTTTTAAAAATTTGCCAATAATGACCCAACTCCATCTGCTGTTATTGCAAATTGTCTCCACCCAATAAGCCTGTCACAGTCGAATAGATGTAGTCTTTTAATGCAGTCATCCTGATTACCCTCTTTATAAAGACAATTTCACCCACACATTCACCATCTACAATGTAAAATGAAAGACATCTATATACCCATTATGATGTATGTGTATAGCATTTCCTCATTACAGGCGTGGATACATTGGCGTGATAACCCTGGCTATCTGCATGTCTTGATTTGAATTTTGCAGTCACACATTACTACTGTTTCTTTAGGGCAGGCTTATGTAAAGCAGCCGGCTTTTCCCAAATCAAATGTCAAAACTTCTGCAGAGGAATCAATATCAATTTTATTTAATGTCATTCTTTAAAACGCCTCGCTGAAGAGAACTAAATTAGGAATGGATTAGCTGTTAGCGCCAACATACGCAGACTGCGGCCTGGAATAATGAAATTGTCAGCCAAGACAGTGCTACCTCTAATATCACAGTTAGTCTTATTTTTTCTGACAGGGCTGTTATAGAGAAGTTTATTTACCAGTAAAGGAGACGTAGAAGACCTTTGCTCTCATGAATCTATTAGCAATTTTCACAATGAGTATGAATTTTCCTATTCTTTTTTCATCATAAAACCTTGGAAATAGATATTCCACTAGGGAATTAATTAATTTAATTAGCATTTTTTAATTGTGCACAATGTAAAAAAATTATAAGAGTTGTACAGTTTAATTTTGTGGAAATTAACATTCTCCAAGCACCACACTATTTCCTGTGTTGTGGTTAATGCTACTGCTAGCGCCCAGAGTGTGGTGTGCAGCGCTAACTAGGTACTTTGTTTATGTATGCAGATGAGCCATGTGCTCTGGAGCTTATAGTGTCTTTTAACAAGACTTTGTATAATAGACCTTTGGAGGGAAAAAGGGCTAAAACTAAAAGACATTCATTGATGTCACTGTGAGAGTAATGCTCACTGCTGCTGCTTCACTGTTGTTTTGTACAGACATTTAGCATAAATATGTAACTATGCGATAATCTCATTTAAAAGCAATACACCTACAGTTAAGGTGCACTCATAAAAGGGCCGTGGCGTGGTACACTTTTGCACAGTTGGAGGAGGTTGGCCAGAAAAACGGCGCGGTTGCTCATACATGCGCACACGCATGGCTATGAGGCATTCTAAATTTGTCAGGTTATTTCTTTCAGTGGTCCAGACAGTTAATCATTTGCTTAGATACTTGACTTTCCATTTACCCAGGGTTGGGGCCAGCATAGAGTAAGACTAAAGTTTATGGCTACACATTGGACGGTAAGTGGGTAATCCTTTTTACTTTGCCTTCAAATAAATGCATACAGTTTTCTACCACTAAGTCAAACTTAAACAAATCCACCATGTTTAGATTCAAAAGAAAATGTATAGTGAAAACATGCTTTACTGAACTTGGTGTGCAACTTAAAATGGTCCCATGATGGTTCCTTGGGGTTCTCCAGTGAGTTTTATCTATAACAAATTCTCATTAAGGGCATTACATGTATTTTATGTCCAGAAAACTGTTCTGGCAGAAGCTCTGAATGCACTAGCTTTATTGATTTTTCAAGATGTGCTCGTGCTGAACACTAATGAGGCATTTACTTCCTCAGTGCTCTAGATATTGATTCTGCTCATTTTGGTTTATTCCACTGGCACTGCTCTTTATGCTCTGAGAAAGATATCCAGTAAAGTCATGATTTTGTCATATAGTAGCTGTTAGCACTGACTTGCACAGAACTGTGGAAAAATAAAAATAAAATTGTCTTCAAATAGAATCCTGTCTTTCCTATCAAATCACTGAAGAAGACCTTGGCTTAAATAAATATGAAAGCAATGTGCCGCAATAAAACTCAGTTAGTAGAATATTTGCCAAATATACAAAGCAACTACAGCTTGCCTCTGTGCCGGTGCCCATGCTCTTCTACAGGTCACTACTCTGTTCGATCCAAATAATACTAATAATACTAATAATAATGATAATATATATGAGCATTTTTTTAATGGCTATGGTGTAAATTATTGCCTTTTTTAAATAAAACACTTGGATATGTGCTCACCTTTAGGAATTGGTTTTGGTAGAAGAAGCAAAGATCCTATCAGTCACACATGTTTGACTCAATAAATTTAAAAATTAAGTTACTACTAATCTTTGGATTCAAGCTGGATATTGTAAAACTATATAAAACAAACGTTAATAAATTGGTCTAGTTGTTCGTCACTATATCACTATAAAAAAACAACAACAACACATCACCAAATATGATCTGTGTTAAAAAACCATAAAGAAAAAATAAACTTTTCCTGATGATGGTTCCTTGAATTAAATCTACCGGTACTCATATGGTCACACATTTGGTTTGTTGCTACTGGACCAAAACAAAAGGCTGTAAATGTCATAGCACTTGTTGCACTGACAATAGCATTTTAAACACTGAACTATGTTACACAATAGACAGAACAGAAGTGGATACTTGACATGATGACTATTTCATGACGCAACCAAAAACCATTATGGCAAAAGCACCAAATCAACTTGTTTTATTGATTCTTTGTTTGGTTGAGCTGAACACCAATGAGGCATTAACTGTCTCCACTAACACTGCTCTTTATTCTCTGAGGAGATGGTAAGTTGCATGATTTTGTCATATATTAGCTGTTAGTGCCCACTTACACAGCATGTGCATAACAATATTGTATTCAAATATAGTGCTATAGTTGTATTTCTGACACACACTGTTATATTGCATTTATTTACTAGTATAGTCAGTAAGATAAGGGGAGGTTTAATTGTGGCTAAAACCTTGGTGCCATGACACTAATGATCCCTTTTCATTGTAAAACCTTGGATATACACACTGTGTTAGGCTGTTTGTTTTGTTATAAGAACCAAAGACACTAGGTTTAAACTCCCATAGAAGAACAGAATGCATTTTGACTCCAACGTAATATATACGTAATACATAAAATGTTCCTGTATTTCATGACTGTACTTGTTACCTTAAAATTAATACATATTTAATATAATATTACGACACTCACTACCATGTGCTTAAAATGTAAACTTCTAGATTACTGTATTTATCATCTATAGAAATTTTTATATAAAATGTTACTGTCCTGTTCCATGGATACTGATCTTCTTGAGAACCTTTGAGATTTATGTGTTTGGTCAGAATGAACTCACATTTGAACAGACGTAAAACAGAAGTGGCCCTAGGCCTACCTCTTTGATGGAGCCCACAAATTTAAATTTAATTTAACTGAATTAGATGACAGCAAAAGATCTCAAACATTTTAGGACAGGGCAACAAGGGACAGAAAAAAAAGTTTTACTACAGAAAAAAAAAGTGTTAATTGGCAACAATGAATTATTATATGTTTTAATTTAAGGCCACTTGAGGATCTGAAAATTATCAGCCAGTACATCCAATTCTACTGATGCAGAATCTGTTTTTCTAAATTGTGTTATACCCATCTTAACACAAATCTTGACAATTAAATTAGTTGAAACATGCTCCTGCAGGTGATTTTTTTTATAGTAAAACATTTTTTACCCTTTTGTTGCTCCATCCCAACTGTTTTTGAGATGTGTTAGTGCTATGAAGATAGAAAATATGCTGTTAATTTTCATTAAACTGTAAATATCTTTACATATTTGATATGTTGTTTAAGCGTTTGTGCTCTTCTGTAAATAAAATATAGTTTATTAAAATATAGTAGATTTATTTACTTTTTTATTTTACTTTTTATTTTTTTATTTACACAGTGTCCCAACTTTTAAAAAATTTGGGGTAGTACTTGGAGGCTAGCCTTCACACAAACCTAGCCACACTAACAGAGCAATTTCAGCACAGTTTGTGTTAACCACAGAAAATATGTTAAGTGTGAAGAAACATAATTTAAGTGGTATAAAATAAAAGTGAAATGCATGCTGTGTGACCTTAATTAACATCAAATGTAGCCTGGAGAACTGCAAAGTGCACAACACTAACTTATGCTAATGGGAGAATAGCGACTGAGTATTTTTTGTCTTCCCTCTGAATCTTGTCAAGAACTATTTTAATGGCTTTGTCCTTGTCCCAGTGGCATCCACATAAACACCTTGATAAACATAATCAAAAATCAATTGCACTAATGTTACTATGGGGAGCTGTGCAATACCCCGGGTCGCCTATTTTCTTCTAATTCTCCCATTGCCAAGTACATCACATGCCTCACTCAAACAAAAAATACAATTACAGCAGCAGAAAACAATCAGCAGCATAATGTGTTATTATACACAAAGGGCCTTTTGAAAACAGTGGGTTGGGAATTCTCTCATTTTCTTTGAACTCAAGGCTTTTGACGTAAGTCTCGGCACTGTATTTAATTTATTACCGGTCGTTTCGCTTGTGGCGGTCTAAATGGGTATTGATGTTTGATCAAAGAATATCGATCGCTAGACTTGTTGTGGTACAGTGAGACGCCGGTGTAGTGGTGGAAGAGTTATTTATAAATCTTACACACAGTGGCAGAAAGAAAAATGGTAAGATACAAACTCAATGCCAAATAAGTTGGGACACTAAAATGTAAATAAAAACACAATGCAATCATTTGCCCATCACATGAAACAAAAATTTCCAATAAGGTTCTATATTATGTTTTTAGCTGTTACTTTGAATTTGTGGTGAATTCTTAGATTAAGTGTCTGTCGTCCCCTGCTGGCAATGGTGGAGACTGGACAGAGCATAAAATGGCTACTTCACACAGCTATTAGCAACATGACACTAACAGATGAGCAAAATGATGAGACAAATAAGCTTAATGTTTAGTAGTGACAAAAATTAAGCACTGAAATTATTAGCATGAGTCCAGTAATGGTGTATGAACTTTAGAAACACGCAAGTGTCTACGTAGAGCAGTAAGACTGAGCGTTTCTAGATCCTTAAAAGAGGAAGGGCTCAGCAAACAGAAGTACAAACATACATGATACTCCAGGCACGTTTTTGAGGTGGAAACAACATTATAACATGGTTAAAGCTTGAGCAATAGTGCTGTAACTGTAAAGACAATGACTGAAAAACTGTTCCTAAGCCCATACAGTAATTTCCAGCACAGGATCTTGCCCGTTTTAATGCAGTGTCAGATGAGAGCCTGGAGATCACTAGTATCTCCCACATTCTGAGTTTCAAAGAATATGCTTAGAAAGCTTAGAAAGCCTATAGCTTTCTATCAAAAACAGCATCACCAAAGCTTGTTTGATAGATGGGACCACATGGGACAGCCCTTGCACCTGCTGCTGGTTCACCCTCTGTTCCTTCCTTAGACTTTTGATAAATACTAACCTCTGCAGACTGGAAACTGGGCACAAGAGCCGCAGTTTTGGAGATGAAGAGCTCATCTTATTCACGTTACCTGTCAGTGATCATAATGTTATGCCTGATTGGTGTATTGCTTATGTTCTAATGTGAAAAAAATATGGTTTTATGGGTTTTGCGAACCATTGCATTCTTTATTTTTTATACACAGTGCCCCAGTTTATTCAGAGCTGGGTTATATTAGCCCTTCCATATAAAGACTGTGAGCTTTCTGTTCAAAACCCCGAAGTGGGAAGGTTGCCATGGAGGCGCTGAAGATAGTATCTTTTTATCCAGACTTCTTCTTCTTCTTTTATGCCTTCTACTGCATCACAAAGCCTCTCTTCCTGTGCATGCCCTTTTTCAGTCCACTTCCGGTCTCTTTTTTTTATTTTTTTATTTAGTGATAATAATATTCTCTTCCTCTCCTGTGTGTATCTCTTCACATGAACTCCAGAGATGACAGCTGACCCAGGTGGGGGTCGTGGGGGTCAGCACTTGTTTGGTGGTGGTTGTGTTCAAGAGATACAGAGAGAAGCACAGATCCAGGCATATGGGCAGAGAGGGGGCCGTGACACTGGATTGTCCATTAGGGCCAACTCAGGAAAAAGGTCGGGCTTGTGGTGAAGGAGAGCAGGACAAACTAAAAGGTTTTAACAAAAAAAAAAAAAAAAAAAAACTGCAGGTATTCCCAACAGTAAGTACTCACCATTGTTCATATGTCTGGTTTTCAGTTGGTATTATTTTTTTGAGCAATGCTAGAAAAAGATAATAAACCATGTGCCCTTGTGGAAAAATATGTATTTATGGAAAGACAGTGGTCACATTGTGAAGTCCTGATGTCCATTCTTCAACACTATGAGGGGAGCATTCACACTACACCAAAACCCTTTCTGATAGTTTAACCAAAACAATCTACATTCACACAGATAAAGGAAGACTGCTGTAGTATGTCTGCCAGGCCAGTAGGGTTTGCTGTGAACAATACTGCTAATAGGTGATTTTGGGATGCGCCTGAATTCTAGAAGAGAGGAGACTGCTGAAATGAGAGGAGGAGAAAGATGTCTGTAGGGACGTCAGACTGTTTGTGGCTCACATCGCACAGCATCAAGCCAGAAATCCACTTCTCGTGTGTGTTGGATGGAATTTTGCAAATATTAGCAGGAGCCTACATAACATAAGGCTCATTCAGCAGAGATGTTTAGTTTTTGGAAGTTTATACTTTACAACCATCCCCCAAAATCACCAGATATTATGCACTTTCTCTTTGGTTAGTGGGACAAATAGTTTGTTCATGTCAAAACTGTAGCGTGAATGAAACAAAATACCAGTCCAGTTATGTTTTTGAAGTAAAAACAACATTATACCATGGTTAAGTCTGTCTAAGTTTTAATTAAGAGGAGACCTTTTATTACTTTGGAGTAAAAAGGGAAATGGTATGGATTAAATTGGTTGTCAATTATATTACTTAAGTAAATATACAGATAAAGGATAAAAAAAATTACTCAAGTAAAGTATCACATGAAAATTTCTACCTAAGTAAAAATATAAAAGTACTCACTTTTAAATGTACTTGAAAGTAAAAGTATTTGGCACAGATTGAAGAACTAATGAATGTGTTAAATGTGAAGGCTTTTGCTGAAAAACTGTGCTGAAAACTAAAGGTTAAGAAGGTTAGAAGAGAGTAAATCTGTAGGTGAGGTTTTTCTGAAGAGTACTACTTTACTGCATCTTTTATATTTATGTACTGTGTCTACAATGACAACACAACAAAAACTAATGATTTTAAATCAAACTCAAAATACTATGTACTTCAAACCCACTCAAAAAAGTACTGCAATGAAAAATACAGATACTTGCTCTAAAGTGTAGTAAAGTAAAAGTACCCCTTGTAAAATGTAAAACCAGTGAAGTACAGATAAAAAAAAAAGAATTTGCTTGAGTAAAGTAACTAAGTACTTTGTTACATTCCAGCACTGGATAATTATACTAAAAACATAATAATAATCTATAAGTTTATTTATATTTTGTGAGTCCTTCAGCTTGAGACATGGCAGACTTCAATTTTCATGGATGTAGCAAAACACCTAAAAAGTATCTGGCTTCTACAGCGCTCAAGCATGCGCGCGCTTGTTTCACAAACCACATTGTCAGTTCTGACCAATGACCATGAAGGCACTAAAGTGTTGTGACACAAATAAGTTATTTTTTAACCAACTGAGGATTTTTAACAGAAAATCCAACTATTTAAGAGGATACAGGTGTCAAAACTTTACATTTTCAAACTGTGAACAAAAATACAACAATATGCACATTTGTTGTCATTATTCTGTGCTGTGACAAACTGTCATGCAGATATGTTAACACAACAAAGAATTTGGGAATAAAAATCAGGCAGCATTTGTTGAGACGTGCTAACAATGTGCATTAGTCATTTGTCATTGTCATTTTTGTTCCAATATTTCGTTGACAGCACTGAATTCATCACATCTAGATGCAAATTGGAAAAAAAATGTAGTGAGTCTAATACAACTTCAATATTGTGCTAAAATATATGTGCTTTGGGGTGTTTCATTTCACTGAATATACAAAGGCTTCTCATTAAAATGTCGAATATTTCTCCAAGGCACTGCAGCAATTAAAAAGACATTATTGCTTCAAGTTAACTCACTTATCATATATAGATGGTTGAATACTTTATGACATTTAAAACTGTGCCCGTTATCACTTTTACATCATACTTTTCAAAATACATTATGCAAATTTCTCTGGAAAAGTAACTTGATACAGTGGGGCAAAAACGTATTTAGTCAGCCACCAATTGTGCAAGTTCTCCCACTTAAAAAGATGAGAGAGGCCTGTGTTGCCTCTCATAGTTGAGGTATACCTATGATGAAAATTACAGGCCTCTCTCATCTTTTTAAGTGGGAGAACTTGCACAATTGGTGGCTGACTAAATACTTTTTTGCCCCACTGTATGCATTAGTCTAACATCACCTCTGGTAAACAAACACTGAGTTCCAGAGGCGCACAGCAACAAGATTCAAAATGGAGACTCTTTAAAACTTTATTTTCAAAATGCACTATTTTTCCCTATATGTGACTTTATTAAACTTTCTGTATCAGGTTACATATAGCACATAGACAGAAAAAGTTGCCAATATTTTAACTAGAAGCACTGGGAGAACAAGGTGGAAGTCTGCAAAAGTTTCTTAATGCTGAGACCAGTAGCCTGTATTACGAAGATAGCTGAACTTATCCTGGTTATGTTTCTCTTACCTGGATAAACAAAAACCAAATATGAGCATCTCCAATCACAGAAACAGTTAATCTAAATATAATCGAGAAATGACACTAAACCATAGATATGTGCACTACACTCAACTGAAATTAGTTTTTTTAAAATATAAAACAGATTGTGAGTCATTCTGAACACAATATAATTAACTGTCCTACGTGTCTAACATGTTTTTCAAGTTAGGACTTCACACTGTCTCTAATGCTGCTTTACGTCCTGCTGCTGTCAGCTGTGCCACTTGTGCATTTCCTCTTTTCCTCCCTCTGCAGTTTTCTCCCCATCCTGCACACAGTCACACCAGCAGCTTCTGGTCAAAGAGCAGCTCGTTTCTGATCACTGATTGGTGAAAGAGCCATCTTCATATCTTATACTGGAACCAGGTTAGCCATTCAGCATATGTTTCCATAGAGATCTACCTCAACGGAAAGTGATGCAGCTTGGTAGTACCGAAAACCCAGGACTAACCCCGGAGTTACCTTACTAACTCTCTAATCCAGCTTTATAGTACAGAATCTAGCACATGAACTGTGGATCATCTTGTTAACTGGAATGATCTAGTACAGCCATTCCCAAAGTCAAGACGGTCGTGGCCCCCTTAAATTTCTGAAAATCCCTCACGGACCCCCAACGATAAAACTTCCCTCTATTCAAAAGACTCTGCCATGTTTTTTTTTGTTTTGTTTTTTATAAAAACATTGCAAAAACACTGACTAAAAGTTGTTTTAAAGTAATATTTTAAAACAAGTATACAACTGTAATTAATTTCCAATATTTTTAGGTACTTAATATTTTCATTGACTTTTTATATTTTTGTATGTTTTCTTTGTTTTTATGAACCAAAATCATGTGTCTGAAATAATAATAATTATAATAATAATGATAAATTGAAATTGAAATATAGACAGCCTCTGGGGGCCCCCATGTAGTAACTTCGCGGACCCCCAGGGGGCCCCGGACCCCACTTTGGGAACAACTGATCTAGTAGTTTGAGGGTAGATGCTGAATGAGCTGCACAGGACCTTATCACTGTTTAGCAATAGTACTGAATCCGTTTAAACAAATAAGAGTGGCCTTTTCATCAAAATCCAACTGTTATCTTTTGAGTTGCAGCAATGAAAATATAACTTTCTTGACAGTAATAATCTCAATATGAGGACATTTCTCAGCTTTGATTGCAGGTCATTGCTAATTCATTCAGCTCTCTGTTCTCTTGCAGAATATGGCTGTTGATCAGATTTTACGACCTTCATGTACAATGGAATTACATTACTCTCATCTTAAAAAATACCCCTGTGTTCTGTGGTGACAGTTTTATGACAAAACATAGCAAAACAGTCGATTTATCGCCGTCAAAATGCCAAACGTTATTACTTTAATAGCCATTTGACTTTGCTGTGGATTCAGTCGACGTGTGGGCGCGTAGGAAGCAGCACATGCCGCATCGTCTGGAGGAATGTCACCACAGAGAGAGAGAGAGAAATGGAGAGGATGGTAATAGCGCAGCGTTGACATTGATCCTGCTTTTACAGTGTGACTCACCCATTTGGGCGTAGGCGGGTACGAGTCCCTAGGTGTGCACTTGGTTATGTTTTTGTGTGTATCCATTATATATGCATGTGTTGGTTTAACTTAATTTGCCGCGCTTTATGCCGTCAATTGCCTTGAGAAGCTTTTTTTAATCATCTCAAGTGTCTCCGGTGAGGCAGGACTGTATGTGTAATCAATCTGAGGAAAAGAGCTGAGGAGCTTACCATGGCACTTTCACAGTAGGGTACAAGGGAGCAGTCAATAAGATCACAGTGGCCATAGTGGAGCCAAAAGGAACTGCTAAATTTAGATGGAGGTTAAAGTTTTTGGAGGAACAAAGTTTCACTGTTGAGTAACATTTTACATTTTTACTTTGAGTTTGTCTGCAAAGAACACCCAGACCCATTCAGTTTCATAAGTGAAGTGGGTCTGGAACCTTTTCTTTTCAAATCATCAAACCTTTTAAAAATCACTCCTACCTGACCAGTCATAACATGCATTTATCTCTTTAAGTTTAGGGGTCTGTGTGCTACATGGTACATTGCCATTTCCAGGTTACATAAAGGTGCTTTAGCTCTCTCTGTGAAGAGTCTGCATGGGAGCTGTAAACAGTAACTGATTGATATAATGCGATGTTTTGTTAATAATGTATGCTTTATTAATAATGAAAGCACAGCATGCACAAGTGACTTAAAGTGATTAAAACTAAGATTTTAAGGCTCGTAGCATGCTGCCATTGACTGGTGCCATCTTTATTGTTATGTGTTACCATAATTAAGCAGTCATTGTGATGGCTCATGGAGTTGTTGCCGGGTGAACTCCAAGAATAGGATCACTGACCTGGTAACGTCTCGTGTCTCTCTTGTAGGGGGAGCTCTCTGGAGAAAAATTGACATTTGAGGTAAGGTGGTGGGTGAAGTGTCTTGCCCAAAGACTGAACAGCATTATGTAATGAAGGTAGTGGGGATCGATCTGTCAACCTTCCCTTTAGTGTTCGACTAAGCTCCACATTTCTTATCATAGATTTAGACACAGATTTTTTTTTTTACTTATTAAAAGGTGCTATGAGCAGTATATATATTTTTATATGCCATAAAAACTACCATGTGTGCCAAAATACGAGGTAAAGCAAATCAAATACTAGTTTTACTGATAACAATGGCACAGCTGATTTATTCACAATAAATTAAAAATACTGAACGTAATACCCAAGATGTTTATGTTTACATTTTTGTAGTTTTGGTTCCAAAACCCTATTTTGCCAATTGCCCAATCAGAAAAGCTGAAAGACTGGCTGCTAACAGATCATTGTTTTGATTTTTAGACTGCAGTACCGTTTTCAAACCAGTACAAGCGCATTCTGCTTACAGTACCTTAGTAATATTCTATTTTTAAAAGAAGTAGAAGTAAAAGAAGTAAAAAGAAATGTTAAAAGAATCACACCAAAATTATTATCATAAAAAATTGTTATTTTTGAGGAATCAGTGCAGTCAGAATTCATATCTTCCAGCTTTCATAATCTGTATTTCAATAATTTCTTTACTTCATGGTGGCAAAACAAGCTTTCTGAAAAACACCTTTGTGACAAGACAAAATATTAAAAAACAAATTAAGTTTTTCCTAGATCTCATTTTGACTGTAAAATAAACATGGTCATAAAAATCAAACCGTGAAATTGAGCCCTTGTAAATTGACACACTTCATTAGCACCAAGCCTGTGATGTACTGCCACAGTCTGTGTAGGCTCTATCCTATAATATTGTGGAGGAAGGTGCTATGAGTTCCCATACTCCAAAAACTTTCAGTCTCCTCCCCCCTCATTCCATGAAGTATATACTTATGTGCACCTACACTTCATCAGAGCACATACTGAGTCAATGGCAGTGTTCCTATGGCGGTCCACCCACAAGCGCCGAGAACAAGGTGTAAATTAACACCACCACTCATTACCAGTGGACCGGACTGCCACGCAAGCATATCTGTCAAAAATATGTGAAGTGAGAGCAAAATATATGTGGCTTCAGACAAAATTCTTTATCTAATTAACTGTTTTTTTTTTTATTTTGGAGAGGTTTTAATGCCTTGTACTTCACCCACAGTACCAGACTTTGGAGTGGCGGTGAAGAGGTACAAACAAAAGATGATCCAACTTCAGTGAGTCAGGCTGAATAATAGGGAGCCATGTTAATGATGCATAAGCCACTTCCATCTGGAGTCAATGTATTTTAGGCAAAAGCTGTGGGATTTGAATGTAGCAGGGTCTAG
Organism: Bostrychus sinensis; assembly: GCA_020698575.1. NCBI lineage: Eukaryota > Metazoa > Chordata > Actinopteri > Gobiiformes > Eleotridae > Bostrychus > Bostrychus sinensis. The sequence goes on along the minus strand of CM036260.1, from coordinate 9,170,014 downwards.
ACGTGTTTGAAGCTAAAACGGTGACGAAAACAACAGAATATGGAGTGTGTGTTGTCATCTATTCATGAGATTAGTGCAACGTGGTGACAAGAATGCGCCTAGTAAGATCTGGAATGTTTTTGTACAATGTTATTTTAAAAAAGTGACCTAACATGTGATCCACCTGTTACTGAAATGTCTGTTTTTGATAAAGTTAGCAGTTAGCACAGTCACCTCACAGCAAGATTTTAAGATTTAGGTTTAATTTTTGGAACCAGGGACTTTCTTTTCCGCTACAATTTCTAATGACATGTACTGCTGACCTCTTTGCCAGGCTGCCTTTGCAAAAAAGATCTTGATCTCAGTGGGTCTTTTATCTGGTTAAATAAAGGATAATAAATAAATGAAAATAAATAAAATACTCATATCCCTATATACATGACAAAACATAGTATCCTGCATGGCTTATTTAACACATTTTTAGTGACAAAGAGAGAGAAAAATATCTAAATAAACATGCAAGACAGTGTGCTGTCACGGCAGCAGTGCAAGACGTTAGAAAGAGTGGAAAAAATACAGCTAAGAGTCCCACAGTGGCTGTAATGCAGTGGTAGTTTAGTCCAAGAGCAGCAGAGACACAGCCATTGCAACCAATGCTGAGTATAAAGCTGGCAACATTGTTTAATAGACTGTGCCACTTTGTTGAATGCTAGATTAAAAGTTTTGAAAGCTCAGGTACAAGTTAGTGGGGAAGTTGATGCCTGTGCCATGTTTGTTTTGCAGCGTCTTTTGAGTTTGCACCTGCTCAGTTCACCTGCTGCGGTCAGAAACCAGGTCGAGTATCCTGGTTTCTCATAACCTGGCTTATCCTGGATACTGAAATCAAGATACTGTGTTTACATGCACAAAAACAAAACCGAGATACTTAAAAAACACAATCATAACTGGGATACTCAAGTGCACGTGAACGCACAATTTGTATTTTTTGCTGTGAACAGAACCCTCTGGATCCAGGAGTTTTGTTTTTTGTTTGTTTGTTTGTTTTTAAGGATTCTGTACTATTGTGAGATAGGGTCAGAGATACCAGAAGGGGTTTGTCCAAAAACAAATACATCTTTTTTGTGAGAAATAAGTGCTTTGTGGATCGAGGATTTACCCCTGAACCAGAAGATCCCTGGTTCCTGTCCTAGTTTGGGTGCTGTATTGTTCTATTGCGAGATAGGGCCGATGCCTTAATGGTGTTTCTAGTTGAGTACTACAATCCCATCTCCTTTACCATAACGTCTATTTATCATCATGTGTTGGACAACGTTATTATACTGTTTGTTTTTAATTTTGCACAAAGAATAAAAATAGTGGTCATTTTTAACATGCCCCTTATGTATATTTAAGTCTTATTTTTGTAGGACCTTCTGTGTCCTGCTGCCCAAAAAATAAAAAATAGTGCATTTTCACTCTTTTGAAGATCCGTAATGTTATTTTTTGAAGGACGACTTAGAGAGGACATCTCCTGGCAGCTCGCAACAAAAGGCTGTCACTTTATGTACCTGGCCCGTGCACACCTCTGACACTCGGAGCAGCTCTCACAAACACAGAAATGCACCTTCACTTCTCTGTAGCGTGAGGTGGAGGAGGACAGCTCTGCCAGGCCACAAAAAGCATCTTCATCTTCTTTATTACACTCAGCAATGAATCATATCTTTTACTTTGTGCTCCATCTTCCCTAAAAGACATTTGTTGAGTCGGTAATGGCCACTCCAGCAAGAGGCACACTTCCACTATGATAAGACAGGATGTTCTGTTATCACTGCAGTATGTTTGCATTTCAAGGAGAAGGAATTCTTTCGGGACCTCATTTACAACACGCTAACACCTCAGGCTTTGTGGCAGAGCAAAGGTTGGACTTTGTAGTGTGGAGAAAAAAAATGTATTAGGTCAAAAGGAATATCAATAGAATAACATTATTACATAAGATACTATATAAATATGTAATGTGCTTTATTTTTAGCACATGAATGAAATAAGATATGTAACAATAAAGAATATCTTGTCAGAATGAATGGATTTACTAGTGATGGGCAATCTGGCTCTTTTCAAATATTTGGTTCTTTTGGGTCAGTTCCCTTAAAAGGGTCAGCTCTTACGGCTTCCAAAAGGCTCTCTATTTAGTATCACTAAGCATTTTATTTAGGCCTAATTTAGCAAATATAAATGGTTTGTGTGTTGGTAAATGATTTTTTATTCTGTGTTTTTGTAAAAGCCTTATTTTTATGCAGTTTGCAAGCAAGAAGTACAGTTACTAAATTCTGTCCTCATCTTTGCTGTCTCTAATATCATCTAAGTTGCGGTCTTTTAGCCCACCTCACTTCTTTCACATAAAGATATGACCTAGTCTGTCCTTGCTGTCCTTGATTGGTTGCATGGTGTGAAGCATGAAGATTCAACTCTCATCTACAGGAGTCAGCTCTTCCAGTTCACTCCAAAGAATCAGCTCTTAGAGCTGGCTCGTTCACGAACAACCCATCACTAGAATTTACTTTGTGACTTTGTTCTCTTAATCAAGAGCCGTGCTAATTTTAAATACCAGCAATATACTGTGGACATGTTATCACCATATGATCAAGGAATGGAAACAGTAGGATGTCAACAATATGCTGTATTAACTAACAAGTATGACTGTGTAGTAGAAGTAGTAGTGTTGTGTAATTGCTGACTTGTTCCTGATTTTCAGAATTTGAGAACTGATACACATTTGACCCCTAATTAATCTCTCTCTTTACAATCTTCTCTCAGTGCTTTTCAGTATTAAGGAATGACTAACATTGAGCTTCTAACAACCATCACCAGTCTGTTGTCTGTCCTCATTAGTACAAATGCAAGGAGAAGATGACATCTGTAAACCGGTGCTGTTGCTTACTGTTAGCATAGAGACTATCAAACTTTAATATAGAACCGTTATAGAAACTTACTTATAGGTACCCCCCACCCCATATTCAGTTAAAGGAACTTCCCAGCCCCAGGACCCTTTTGTCTGCTCGCTTTCGCACTGCTGATAGCAACCAGATAGGAATTTGGTGACATAATCACCACAATGGTGCAATAGAGCAGCTTCAACAAACCGAAGACAAAAACATTAGCAGGATGCACAAAGACACGCAGATTTTACCTTTCACTGCAGGAATAATCATAACAGACTGGAAAATCTGACATATAATGCCCAGGCTTTAGGAAAAGAGAGTGAGGAGACAGTAGGATTCGGCGGCTGTTGTACTGCTTCACTTTATGACTGTAGGAAAGCAGAGCTTCGTGGTAGTGAACGAGCCAGTACAAAGTGAACGGTAAAAGCCAGCTCCCAACTGCAACTGTTTTTTTTTTTTTTTTTCCCTGACAGGATTGTCTCAAAAACAGTGGTAATAAGATAATAACTGAAGAAGCCGGATCAGCCCCCCGAGCCTTCATCAATGACAGTCTGGCCTGGTCAAACATAAGTAAAAATGTGCAGTCAGATAGCTGATGGTGGTTACTTCAGAGAGAGACACCTGAAGCTGTTTGGTGCTGCTTATTTTGCACAATGCACATTGCAAACATATTATTATTTATTTTTATTAGAGTGCAGTAGCGTGCGGTGACTTTTTCAAGCAGGCAAGCAGAAAGCAGAGTGGCTGATTTAAGTATATGGCAACATTTAATAAAAAGCCACTTAAGTAGAAATTAATAACTTCAGTTTATCTCTATTATAAATTCCATAGTATTTTTTAACTATTTTACAATGTATATGTATTCAAACTGTAGATTTTACACTCTATTTGTACACAAAGTCAATACAACGGTTCTTCTTCACAAAGTACTCCATCACTTTATCATAGAATGTGCTCTCAATCTTCAGTTTTTTCAACAGCTCTCAGCTCAATTGCCATTAGACCTAGAGCAGACAAACGTTCCTGACCAATAGTGCTTCGGGTGAATGTTTTGATTCTCTTTAGTGCTGAAAATGTTCTCTCCACAGTCGCTGCAGTTGATGGAATAGTCAGGAAAAGACTGCATAGTTTGTATACTTCTCCCATGCCCTCTCGGATCCCACTGTCATTCATGTAAGATGTCAGCTTTACAGCATTCTTTTTGGCCAAGGTGGGTGAAGAGTACAAAACTACAAGCTCAGCACGGAGGAGAACAATGTCAAAGAAATGTCCATATGTTTCCTTCAGTGATGCTATAGCAGCTTCAGGAAAAGCACTGGTGTATTCTGAAAATGTAGCCACATTCAGCAGATCAAGGAACTTCATTTTTTCCAGAGAGCCAAACCTTTTATTCAGTTGGGACACAACTGTGGCAAAGATTTCTGTGTACAACTTCTGAAATTCAGCTTCAGTGCTCACAGAGTGCCTAGACCTCTTAGCTGGGTTTTCTGCTGATACAGTCACTGTGGCAAAGGCAGCATAGACAGCATGGAACTCAGTTTGTTTGCGCTGTAGAAGCTCTGTGACTCTCCTCACTTCTGCAGCACAGTAGCCAATGTCCAATGACTTAGACTGCAAAACACTGAACAAAACATCTGTGTGTGCAAAAATGTCTGCAAAAACTTACAAGAGAAACCTAAATTTTTCATCTTCTAAATTGCGAAGAAAGCCACCTGCAGCAAGCACAGAATTTGAATCCCAATCATAGGGCTCGTTGATAATGTTGTCAAAAAGTTCTACCAAGGAGTTGTAGTGCTCTTTTGCTGTATTGATGAGCCTAGATGTGTAGTTCCAGCGTGTTGGTGCCGCCCGGGGAAATCTTTTCTGCACAATCACATCCAGTGCCCTGGATCATTTTGGGGATGTACTAAAAAGGATGCAAACCCATTCAAAGTGGAAAAGAAAATGTTGCAATGCTTATTTCTGCCACAAGCCTGCCAGAGGACCAAATTTAATACATGTGCACAGCAGTGCACAAATATCTCTCCTTCACCCTAGCCTGCAAGCCATTCAGCTCTCCTGACATAACCGCAGCGCCATCGTAGGTCTGCGCTACCAGTTTAGCTCCACAGTCAAACTTCTCTACAAACGCAAAGAGATGCTCAGATAAGGCAGCAGCAGTGCGGTCCTCACTCTCGTAAAACGTTCATTTACTACCCCTTCATCAGAAACATACCGAAGTACAGTTGGGCAGCATTAGACATATCTGTTGTTTCATCCAACATAATGGAAATGAACGATGCTTGGTTAATCTCACTGTTTAATCTCATCCAGCATCACCATACTTATTGCATCGATTATGTCATTTTGTATGTGATTGGACATACCAGAAAAAACTGTGCAGGTCTCCAGATGCGTAGCCAACGTAACATCGTACTCCTTCACCAGATTGAAAAGTTTAATATAATTACCCCGGTTGCCTGAGGATTCCCCTTCACTGTGTCCTCTGAATGGAAGCTCCTGGCAGCCCAAGACAGTTACAATATTGATAAGCCTCTGCAGCACATCCATGTTTTTCTTAACTCTCTTATTGTGTAGCTCGGTGGCTAACTTCGCTTGCTGATTCAATTGCATGTCCACACGTGTACTCCCGAAAGTTTTCAGAGCAAGCACGCTTCTAATGTGGTTTAGGGAACGTTCATGTTTTTGCATACTCCCTCACACATTAACAAGGTCACCGTAGCCCTTTGTGTTCCACACACCTTTCTCAACAGAGAACAAAATGCACAGCCAGCAAAACAGTTTGTTTAACTTAGGACATCCAGTTAGCCACAAAGATTTTTCATAAGTAGTAGTGTGAAAATGCCTCGTGTAGCCTGTACTTGCTGTTCTAGCGTTAGCCATTTTGATCAAATTTGGATGTTCGGTGTCGGCCGCCCTCTCTCAACAATCTCGTATTTTTCTTGAAAACACTTTCTTGCAAAAGGCATTTGTAAAAGCTGCTCCACAATACAACCTAAGTCTTTGTTTCCGTCACACATTTTTAAATTATGCTAATTAATCGGAGTTCACTGAACAGGTTCACTTGCTAGTGCTAAATCGTAACCGTGGAAAAAAGACAAATAAAATAATCCGGTTGTTTATTCGTGACGTACATGTTCTTTTCCGGGTAAATGTACAGTACTGCGATTATCTAAAACATGTTAGCAAACACCGCTAGCAATCAGTTGGCGGTACGAAACGCAGTTTTTAAGGCTCAATGAAAACCATAAACCGAGTTGTTTAATGGGTTCAATTTTGGCTATGTAAGATTGGCGATTAAATCTATAAATATTCACTGCTAAGAGGTGTGTGGAAATTATGAATGAGCATAATGGTAGCTCTACTGCAGTATTACTCTGCAGGACTGCACGGCTCTTCATCAGCGCACTCAAACACACCCGAGATCACAACACCAGAGAACTGTTAATGATGCTTAACTACAATAAAACTACAAAAGCCTTATGTGCCCCTGCTACGTATGTGTTACACACGACACCACAAAACAAATCAGCATTTTAACAATACAGCCCAGCTGGTACTCACCTCTCAATTCGAGCTGCAAATCGAATCCGTTCGGTATTTCCCCGTAAAGCTTTGTCCAGAATATGTGCCCAGAAGTACAGCACATAGTTGCAACGTTAATATTCCAATTGAACTCAGTCCCCGTTCATGCTCTGTTGTAGCAGTGGATACTTGTGGAAAGTTTTGTTGTCTGACGCGGCGCATGCGCACTTGTAATGGACAGGGCCGTAAGCTGCACAGTGCGCTGCTTATCGCCCGCTGTTCTCAGCCAGAGATCTCTGTCACTGGGCCTGAGATTGACCACAGCACGCATGCGCGAGCCTCCAAAACAAGCTGCGGGCCCTCTGCTTGACAAGCTCAGGCAGAAACAGTGCACCATGACTCCGCCTCCACGGACGTGAAAATAACAGAAATGAATGACAGAAAGGCAACCTAGCTTGCCTTGACAGTACCTGGAGTGGCCAGCAGGGCGCAGAAACGTACACAGTGACTGGAAGCAGGTAAGAGACTGATTCTCTATGGAAGTGAACTGGCAAAATGAAATGTTTGGAGAGATAGCGATTTCATTTGGTTATTGTTTTAATCCGTGTGTTTTTTAGATTTGATTGGTCAAGCACTGCTTGCCTTGCTTGCCCTCACGGCACGCTTACTGTTAGAGTGTATATTTATGTTAAGTGTTTTTGAGTTTTGAGATCAGCTGTTGCTGTTTTTAGTTTTAAATACTAAATAAAGCCTTGCTTTTTGTTAGGTGTGTGTGGGCTTAAATAAATAAAAAAGTCAACATTCTGTCCTTTTTTATTTTTTAAAGCTTAATTACAGGTGTGTTTATGTGCTATGTGTATAGAGTGATTGTGTAAGTAAATCAGTTCATTGGGCAGTTTCAAAGCATCAGAACTTTTGAATACTTCATCACAATCCATGTATTTGAGTTATATGAGTACAAAATACAACCTCATTAGTCACAACTGTGCTAAATTTGGCTGAAATATAAAAGGTACAAGCAGTAAAATGAAGAGCCAGTAGGGAGCCAAAAGAGCCGGTTCTTTTTGGTGAGCCGAGCCAAATGATCCAGCTCACTATGAGCCAAAACTGTGGACAAAAGATACAAGGGGTGAGCTTTACAATTAGCGGCTTGTATGTATGTTAAGTGTGTATGTGTGTTAAGTGCAAAAGGTGGTCGGTGTACATGTTCATAAGTTACATACATCTCTAACTATGCAACTATGTCACTGAAAGGTTCCAAGCGACTGTAAAGTCTCTGCTTCGAAGTAGGAGCTAAAAAGGTCACATGAACTCTAGTCCCAGTTCCTATTTCCTATCATGTGCCACAAAACAGGGTAGTTCTTCAAAAGGATATAGGAACTGCAACGGTTCCTACAGTGCAAAAGTGCCTAATAAGTTCTCACCATATTTCTCTTTTGTTATCAATGGACACAGAGAGTGACTTCAGCTATCACAAAAACATATATTTTTATTACCACACATAGACTTTACGTTGTTACCAATTTACATGGAGTGCCTAAAACATCTAACATTGAAACAAATGTTGTAAGCAAGCAATAATAATTTTGCTAAAGTATATTTTAATTCATACAAAAGGTAACCCAGCCTGTCTATAGAACTATTTTATTGCCACTTGCCGCCAGACTCCACTGACAAAAACATTGATTTTTTCCTCAGAAGCTGTCAGATATGAGCCTCCCTGTAGATGCTGCCATTATGTGGGATATGACTGTACCAGCTCTGGGTGATACAGAAATGGACAGAGGAGCGCAGTGGTGGGACTAATGAATGCACAGTTCAATAAACACCTCCCAGCACAAGGATGGAAAGGCACAAAGATCTGTCAATCAAAGTCAGGGAATCCATAACTCCTGCACTCAATAAGGGCTACAAGAACAAACTAATCACTCCTGGGCCATGTTCACACTGACCTGAAAAGTGGCCCAGTGCAAATTTGTTCTAATTAACATTGGTTTGAGTTAGTGTGAACAGCTCAAACCACATGCAATATTTATAATCAGGTTTGCTTGGCCCTGTGGAGTCACAATTCAAAGACCTACAATTAGAGCAACAAGACACTCCATAAAGGCCGTCCTATTTTCAGATAAGCAGCTATGATGGGGACTGATTTTGTTGGAAATTGATTTTCATGAGAAGGGTTGCAGACCCACTTCATTGATTAAGAAAGTGATTGGATCTTTCTGGCCAGGTTAGAAAATGATCATTTGGGACCTATTGAGTGCCTTCAAAAGATGTGTGCAAGTGTACCTTGAAAAATTCATGGTGTTTTGAAAACAAAGGCTGGTCACACACTAATGATATAGATTTTCTTTAGTTCTTTTACTTGGCAACATTATAAATATACACAATTTAATTTTGTGTTCTCAAAGGATTTTCGCATTAGCATTCTATGGCATTAAAGCATTTGTATTTCCACTATACAAAATAATTGATTTTACTGCACATTAAAACACTTTTTTTTTATACAAGACAAGATTACAGAAATGACTAGATTAAAATTATTAATTCATTAAATTAAAATTAAAAACATATTTTAAGTAATAATAATAATGGGGTGCACAGTGGCAGAGCGGTTAGCGTTCTCACCTCCCAGCAAGGAGGTTGTGGGCAGAGCACCCGGTAGAAACCCACCCAGACACAAAGAGAACATGCACACCAAAAGAGCCCATACGGTTTGGGAATCAAACCACTTTGTTAACCATTTTGCCACTGGGTGAATGGGTGAACATCTCTACCAACTGCACTACTGCCGCCCTCCAAGTGAAAGAATGTAACGTTTTTCCTGAATTTGAATTTTCAATTAATTGTGAATAAACAGACCTTAAGACATCATCTAGGCTTTATTATCAACCCCCATCACTTGTTGATATTGACATAATATCTGCTGAGCCCATTTCTCTAAAAATGTATATTCTAGTGCTGGCTACAAATAGCAAAAATAGAAACATATATAAATATAGGCAATGACAGGGATAATTGTATCTTTTAAAGTAAGCTCACAACTATATTTGTATTTAATGCATTGGTATTTTGAGTTGCTGAATTGAACCAGTTTTAATGTTAATGAAATAAAATCAGGAGTTTATGCTATGCTGAAGTTGGTGGGTGGTGGTGGAATTAGCACCAGGGCACATAAAAAGGAGGTGTACCTTCAAATAATCCGACAAAGAAAACAGACCTGTGCCACTTTCTCCTGCTGTGTACATGCAGCGTTTTTGTATTGACTACTATAATTACAGACTATTAATTTTCTGCATAGCACTTCTCAAGCCTTTCACTTCTCAAATCGCTCAATTGTAATTATAATTGAAGGTATTTTTGGGAGCCCCAGAAGCACCTGCAAGACAAATGGCTTCCTTTGGAAAGGCAGGTGATGGGTTATAAAGGCAAGACAGGGGTTTGGAGAACAGGTGGCCTTGTTGCTCACACCTCCTGTCAGTAAGATGGATGCATTCGGAGCGGGCTCACTGCCCCTTCCCATTACCCCAACAGCCTTCATGTATCATCCATGAGCTATGTAAAACCCATCTTAAAATGCAGACACACCAAGGCTCACTAAGAAGGATGTTTTATACTTTGCTAAATACAGCTAATGACCAATCAAAGGCTGAATAAATTAGCCCCATTTTCCATCTAAAATAAAATAAAATATAATGGTTACTGAAAAAAGCTTTAGATTCTCTGTAATTACGTTTAATTTGTGTAAAACTGATGAAGAAATAATTATGTAATTGGAAATATAGGGGACGGAATGGTCTGCACTTTTTAGTTACAGATAACCATGCTGTTATGTTATATATATGTAATAGAGAATGTGAGCTATTGTACCACATAACAGCAACCCATTAGCCTACAAAGGATGCACTCTTGTCTCTTCAGTATAATTATGTACAGTATTGTGTGAAGACGCTGAGGTTCAGACAGACTTGTCTCTGTAATTACACAACAACAATGGGATCCATTTTTATATTTGCTCCACTTTGCAAAATTGCATGCAAAAGCAAAATGCTGCAAGTACCTAATTTGTCAAAACTGAGTTGTTTTTCTTGTATTTGAGGAAAACCTGTTCAATCATCTAATAGCATTTTGTGATAGGAAACAAGCACTTAAGATGTCATTGAGGTTGCATCATCAAGTGCCCATTGGTTGGCCTATGCTTCTTTTCGACATTAAATTAAATGATAAAAATACAGATAAAATTGCTATTTAGGCAGCGCTGTCTGCTTTCACACAAAAAAAGAAATATTCAAAAGATGCCTATATTTCTTCTGTACGGTACAACAAGTATAAACGGTTGCGCCGCTGTATGGCTCATTGGTAGAGCTGAGGGCAACATTAGCCTGCCTCAGTGTGATGGGTTTGAGTCTAGACAGTTCGCCTAAAAATGGCCAACAAAATAACTTAAGTAAATGGATGCAGCTTTTATTTGGTTACACATTTAACTAATAAATAAAAGGCCAGAACTGACAAGCGCTCAAACAGGAAGTCTTGTAGTTGAAGGGTAAATGCTCTGTCCATTGAGCCTCAAAACTTAAATAATAATTGCTTGCTTTGGACTTGTGCAGCTATAGTTTATATCTTTGGCCTTGTCTCACAATATTACACAATAATGGTGTTAACAGAAGAATATCAGACTAACAAACAAACAAACAAACTAATGCTGGCAAAAACTACTATTTATTGGAGGTGATAAACCAACACAATTTAAAAATGTACAACTAAATTAAAAAACAGTGCATTGCGCTGCAGTATGGCTCAGTTGGTAGAGCTGCGGCGCATGTGCAGGGCAACTACAGCCTGCCTCAGTGTTGGGGGTCTGGACTCTGACACTTTGCCCAATGTCTGTGCCTTCTTTCCCCATGATTTCCTGTCACTTCTCAACTTCACTCTACAATAAAGCCAAAAAAAACCTACAAATATCTTAAATAAAATAAATTTTTAGTAGGTCAGCTTGACTTTAGTGGAGGACTGCATGAATGGGAGAGGTTGCAAACCCACTTGACATTGCAAGAAAGCTGTTATTTTTTATTAAAATTTGCTGTTTATTTTTACTGGGGTTTAGAATCAGAGGCATTGCACTCTTTTTATTTTTTAGATTTTTGTTGTAATTTTCAAAAATTCTATACTCTATATATTTTCTTTCTTGGTCAGGTTGCATGGCTGTAACAATGAAGGGATAAAATAAAGAAAATTCTGATTCTGAAAGTGTTTGTGTACATCTATATTTTGTTCATATAAATTCAAACCTATACTAACAGGCACTTGGCAGTTGGTGAAGCAATTAAAATGTAGATTTCAGAGCAGGTGTGCCTGGATAATCTTATTAAGTTTTGAACGAATTTGGGATGACTTGGATCAACAGGCGTTGCAGCACCTTCTAGATCCTTCCAACAGCCAACAACTTTGCCAGTGAGCCAAAGCAAATCAGTTTTCCACTGCCAACAAAGACCAATGGAGCGCACAGACTGTCCAACAGAAAAATGTGACCAAGCTGTAAAAAAAACTCTCTGCCCTTAACAGGTGTGCCCAGTCCACTTTATTACAAACACTGCAGAAGGCTGGTGTAACTATGACAATTTGTACCAAACACAACAAAACAGCAGGTGTTTTTTAAATCCGGCCTGGAAATAAACAGATGCTTCAAAAAGTAAGCACTAGTCGAGTCAGCCAATGTTAGTCACAAGAGGAATGTTGTCTCTGGATAAATGACTGTAATGAAGGACAGAAATGGAAAGTCAGAAGCTACTTTAAAAGCAAAAGGTGTGTTTTGGCTGGACCTTGTGGTGAAACTGCAAACAGGAATTACACGTCTCCTTTTTACATGCAGTGTGCAGGAACATAAACCAAATGAATTAGGTCTGGTCATGATGATTGTGCTTCTTCTCCAACAGTGCTCAGTTTGAGCTCTGAGCAGTTGTATGGACAAAGGAAAACTGCTAAAAGACTGCTAAAGAATATTTTGTCACATGTTACATGTTATTTAGGTTCAGTAGTTTCACAATCAAAATGTCTATATATTTTTATTTTTAAAGTTTATTCTGAACATAAAATACATACAGTAAAATGTGTAAATGAAATAGGAGTTTATATTGTTATAATTTTTTTTAAATGCAAAAAGAAAAAAAAAAGAAAAAAAAAGAAACAACATAAGCACTTTTTGAGGAGTGTAAGGGTACTTATGGTATGCAACAAAAAAGGTTGGGAACCACTGACTTAGAGTATGAATAGAATAGCTTCACTTGCTTTTATGGAGCTTTTGCCTTTTTAAATGCAAAGAGTGTTTTGGGGGGCAATTCTAAAGACATACATTTAACATTTCTCCACAACAGCCTCTCAGCCACCATCAATTTTCTGTCTGTTTGTCCATTTCATTGCAAGTGCCTATATGCAGAACTACTGGTCCATAATAAATAATAAACAAAGCTGTGCATTCGCCAATACAGTCTTGAGATTATGTTATGAATCTGCACAATATAAATGAGAAGAGAAAAAAAAAAGTATTTCATGACAGTTTTAAGCAGTTGTAATTCCAGCACAAAGGGGAAAGTACTGCTGTAAATGACTTGCCAGTAGATAGAACATCAAAAAGTCAAAGAAAATGGTCTGACAAGAAAATGGAATCTGAAACACATTTTCCAGGAAAAGCCAAGAGCAGAAGTGGGGGGGTAATTTTGATAAAGTATCCTGCAGCAGTCCATGTTAAATCTGACTTCCATTTTCTGTTCCATTTGCCAGTTTTGAATGTTGAAGTAATCCCTACAGTATAAGCACTTGAATACTTAATATTCTACTAGACTGTGATGTCAACAGTGGGCATATCTAGTCTCAAGTCTCAAGTTTTTTTAAACCTTGGTCACCTCTAGAACAGAATTCACTTAGGCGCAAATGTCTATTATCATTTTTGTTGAATGTTTTGCTTATAGACAACAATTAAATATAATGTTCAAATGAAGATCAGACATTAAAAATAAATAAATTTAAATGCACATCTGATGACTGTATTGGAAATTCTAAGTAAAAAGGTAAAATGAGCAGGACTTAATCATTTCAAAAAAATCTGTGTGCAAGAAGGTGTTTCAGTTTATTAACCATGCCTTACATTATATTGTACTGGGCCCCAAAGAAGATGAGATGAGACAGTCCAATTTACCTACAGGTGATGACACTGCCATGAGTTTGACCTTTTTATTAAACGCACACACACCTCCACTGAGCAAGAGATATATATTGCCGTTAGTTACAATTATGGTGAAATGTCATGGTAGGAATAGTCTGTGCTCTAAAAATATATAGCAAATACTATCTTTACAGTTACATATATGGATGTCTTTTGTTATTCTTTTGACTAACAGCTCCTTGCAGCTGAAATTACACATATATGGTTAAACTAAATGCTTGGCTGTTGAAATGAGTTCTCCTGAGCTTTAAGTGTTGACACAAAGCACATGGACATTCACTGCTTCCTTTAAAAGGTCGTCACAACCTCAGCTTCACACTGTTATTATCCTTCTCATTCTGTGGTAAGAATTGGCTTTGGGAATGGATTTCTTTATGTCATTGGTAGATGAGGAAATGAAGAAAAGAAAAAAATCTATGTTTGAGGAAGAGTTTCATCAGTGGGCACAGACTGATGATTCATATGGTAGTGGTAGCTGATAAATGGAAGCGCTTGCATTTATTTTTTTCAGCTGTCACTTGCAGATGGGATGCATAAAACAAAGATCTTGGCTATGTCATGATGCTTGTGGTGATATTGGATGGCTGGGCTAACAGTCATGCATACTGAATGAGAATAAGGGGAAGAAGGTAAATAAAAGAAATAAATCTAATAGGCAGGTGCCAACCAGAGTTATGACTTCTTTGGTTGTGTAGTGATATTGTCAGTGGGGTGTATAGTGCCCCTTACTGCCCAAACTGGTTTACTACAGATTCATCACACTTACCACGGTTTTCTTTGCACCTGAGCATTTCCACACTGTATACCCCTGTTTAAGTTTATTTGAAAAACATTAGGAAACTGATTGTCTCATTGTATCCCAGTTATCTTAAGAGAAAAGTTAAATAAAGTTAGTAATCTTTTGTAATTAATTAAAACTAGCTATTCTTGTGTATGAGTCACATATCAAAGTATGAGTTACAAGACATTTATGCCATGTTTATGATACATCGAAGTCTCAGAAATTCCAACCTCCAACTCGGAAAAATGGCCTTGAACACCTTCTCGGGTCGGAATTTTTGCTTGGAAACTCATGCAGAAGTGTAAGACTCCGAGTTCCCAAGTTGACATCACAATCTCTGTGTGAGGCAAACAGTATGGTTACTAACAGAGAAATAATAATTTTCTTTAAACAAGAGAGCTCACACTTCTGAAAAATTTTACTCATTTGTATATAATGAATGAAGTTATTAGTGCTACAGCTTTGCAAAAACCTCTTTGACTGTTCATTTATCACTAAATGACTAAAGTAGAAATAGAAATATCGGCTGATACACTATCCAAAACTTTCCAAAAAGTATTTTCTCACCCACCCAACTAAACGGAATTAGGATTATGGTGAGGGGTTGTTTTTAGGAGCTGGGCTTAGTTCCAGTGAAAGGAACTCTGAATGCTTCAGCACCAAGAGATTTTGGACAGTTCCATGCTCCCAACTTTGTGGGAACAGTTTGGGGATGGCCACTTCCTGTTCCAACATGACTGCACCAGTGCACAAAACACGGTCCATAAAGACATGGATGAGTGAGTATGATGTGGAAGAAGTTGGCTGGGCTGCACAGAGTCCTGACCTCAACCTGACAGAACACCTTTGGGATGAATTTGAGTGAAGACTGTGAGCCAGGACTTCTCATCAGACACTGATGTTGGACAAGAATGTCAGGCACATAGATTTCTGACGTCATATTAAACCCTATGGATTACAAATGGGATGTCACTTAAGTTCATATGTGTGTAAAGGCAGGTGAGCTAATACTTTTGGAAATATAGTGTATAGCTCTACCATACCATATTATTATTTTTTATTTTTTTTAAATAGGGACCAAACACATTAATGAACATATACAAGATATGTAAATATGTTATCAGATTGTAGCCCAAGGCTAAGTTCCATCTGCTGTCCCTAGACAGGTTGATGTAATCATAAAAACTAATACACACAGTAAAAACAATGCACCTAGACAGACATTACAATAATACAAACAGAGTGACATAAAGAAATGGTCAGTCGCAAGATCACAGATCTCTCTATGCCATACTAAACAGTTCTAACAAAGTACTTATTTGTTTCCTATACAACAAAATGGGAATGCAAATATGGTTTTGTTGTTATTGTAGAGTTCCATGTGTGTTTTCCTAGCTAAACTCGTGAATGGACGTTTTTCGGAAGTCGGCTTTTTTAAGTTGGGACTTCTGAGATTCCAATGTATCATGAACACAGCATCGGAACACCTCAGAGGAGGGGCCTCTTGGGGGTCCAGTTACAGTGGCACTGGCTACCTCCTAGAACTGCCCCTGAGGCCCATCACACTTGCCAATCATCAAAGTGTGAAGAGGTGCTGCTGCTGAGTGGTGTTCAGGCTTCCTAAATCAATGGGAATAATGGGCTTACCAACAGTATTCTTTGCTCTTATACGCTATCTTACACAACATTAAATATATTGCTCATCCTGTTGCAGGCTTGTAAATGGCACAACACATTTTTTTTACAGTATTTGCACACACCTTGCTTATTTATACCAGCCACCCCTTGCTATATGTGTTTTGTTAAAATTGCTGCATTTCTGGGGCGCCTCAGTGGTAGACTGCATACGACGAACTAAAGCAACCCACGTTTGTATCTGTCTAGGAACAATTTGCTCAAGGTCATTCCTCTTTCTGTTGCCATGTCTCCTGTCCATCTAAACTGTCTCTGCAAAAACAAAGGCTTTAAAAATCCAAAAATATACTTAGTAAAAATTGCTGCATTTTTTGGTGCACTGCCCCTGATGTGGTGTCAGTGTGAAATCAGCCATGTTATTGGAGACTGTCATTGAATTTATCCTGTGAAAGTGTGCAGGCTGTGATAAGAGATAACGTCAACCTGAACCACCATGTTATCCCTTTATTCTAAATGCCTGTAGAAGCAGCTGCAGGTGTGAGCCAGCAGATTTTACCTCGTGTTTGTGCTCCTTTATCCCAACAGAAAACATCATTTGTGTGTCTAGCTACAACAGGCCTGCTGGAAATAACTGTCAGACACTATTTACACTTTGTCAAACCTTGGAAATAAGTTTGTAAAGCTATGTGTGGATCCTGAGAGTGTTGTTTGCTTTATAGAAAATTCATTGTCACATTTTGTTCTGTGTAAGTGTAACGTTGCTTTTAAAGTTTAATACAAAAAATCAATCATTCAAAACACAATCAGCAGGCGATAGTCAATATTTCAATGAAATGTGGTGCAGTTTGACAGAAGTAGGGTGACAGTTCAATTGTTTGAGGACACAGACATCAGAAACATAGGAACACTTTGATGTCAGAATGCAAAATTCAACAGAAGGCAATGGCTACAACATCCTATTTT
The DNA here is from genome assembly GCA_020698575.1 of Bostrychus sinensis. Lineage (NCBI taxonomy): Eukaryota > Metazoa > Chordata > Actinopteri > Gobiiformes > Eleotridae > Bostrychus > Bostrychus sinensis. The sequence continues at coordinate 9,152,994 of CM036260.1, read as the reverse complement.
ATCTGGAAATATAAAGAAGACTGGGTGACAGCGTTTCACACACTGTCATTTAAAGTCATCTCAGAAAAAAAATAAAAAACTGTCTCAGCACTATATATAAAATCTGTGACAATAGACCCTGTGAAAAGTGAAGCATCCAAAAGTGTCCATTATTGTTGTCAGGCACTTAAAGTAACACACACCAACTTTTTTATTCATTCTTTCTTCCTCTACCACTTATTTCAGTTGGGGGAGTGAAAGGGGGTTGAAGCCAGCTTCTGGATAATCACCAGTCAGTCGTTCAGCCAAGACTTAAATACAAATAGACAACTGTTCATTTTCAGCCACAAGTAGCTCTTTAGCCCCGGTCTTGCAGCTCCTTGGGCATCTGACATCTGGTTATATAGACCTAACCATTTTTGATCCAGCACACAATCAAAATATTTTTTGTGGATGTGCATGTCTTCTCCCTTAGCAGTTGTTAATGACCAACCATAGGCTGTAGTTAAGTAATAGCCGAAGTAACTGTTGTGCATTTAAATTGGTTGTAGCTCTTTATAGATTAAAATTTTGTATTTTTGGGAACAATTGGCTCTTTGCATCCAGAAGGTTGCAGACCCCTGGTTTAGAGGAATTATTTTACCAAAGAAGTCAGGGGCACATAAAAACCACACAGAAAGGTGATGATGCCCAGTGTGGGGGTTGAACACACAACCCACTTGTAGTGATGTCCCCTCACAAGATTTAGTAACTACAAAGTTATTTTGATGGTTCCTTAAAATTAAGCCTGTCAGCCAGACCCACTGGCTTTCTTTGTAAAGCACATTCAAGCCATCTTCCATTGCGATAAATCCAACCTTAGCAGCTTATAATCATTTAGTTAAATAGAGGAGGCTTCATGCATCACTTTAGTTTTATATTGCATTAAGAGGTAGTTTAATCTGCTTTCAATTGGTTCCATCCTACAGGAATCAAACCTGAATTGTCAGAGACCAGACTAGCTGTCTGTACAAAGCAGAGAAAGAATAAGTACAGCGGGTCAGGCTATTAAACAGGCAGAATAAAAAAAGCATAGGGCCTGTTTTCAAGGAATTCAAAGGAGGAATATTCAGCGTATGTCAGGAGGCTTTGGTCTTTAAATGAGGGAAGCTCCCACTGGTCTGGATTGTAAACACTCAATCAACAGCATCCAAAAATCCTACAAGGAGAGGAGAGGTCTATTTCAGCTTAAGCTACATGTGCTTTACCTGACTGTCCAGATGGTCTATTACAGTGACCTACCTCTCTATCACAATCTTTCACCCTATTAAACCGCATTGTCTGCATTGTAACGGTAAAACAGACACGGTTTTGCCAAAATGAAAATGCTGCCATAATTACAAAAAAGATTAGTTCTGTTTATGGGGACAATAAGTTATATTTAAATACCATAAACATAGCCTCCCATGTTTGGTTTTATTCATTTGCTTCAGTGGTGTCCAAACTATGGCCCGGGTGACAAATGTGAATGATGCACAGAGATCCCTGAACAAAAGGGAGGGAGCTGAATGGCCCTTCTTTTATGGCAAGGCAAAAAATGTTATTATGTTATTATGTTATTATGTTAAGTATGTGGCCCTCAAAGGAAAAGATTTGTACACCCCAATTTACTCTGTGTCTGTGTGTGTTATTTTTGGTCTTTTGTACGCTCTCACTAATTATGTTCAAAGTTCATAATATCCTCAAAGAATAGTAGGAATGTAAACTCACTCTTATAACATCAGATAAATTCAAACATCTTTTTTCTATGCATTTCCTTTGACTTCTGTGGTTCAAGTGTCCTTGACCCGGCTCACTAACAGATGAAGATGTGCAGGTGATCTAACCAGCATGCTTAGTATTCTTCAATCCTCTGAATCTGGTACAAGGCCAGCCAACGCAGGGACCCTGTTCTTTGAAAACAACTCTTGCTGCAAACGGTCTCTATTTAGAGCCATACTTAATCTCCTATTGATTGGGTAATGCATCAGCGGCCTGTCGTTTTTCCTCTCCTCTCTGTCTTTTATCCTGTTGTATCGCTCAGGAAATCCAATAAATTCTGATAAATACAGCGCTACTAGGAGCCGTGTGGGAGAGTTGGACCGTGACGTCTGTTTGCCTTTGCCAAAAACATGATTCGGAGCACATTTAGCAACAGCAAAAATATAGTCCCTTTTATTTTTTCAGATAGGCATGGCTTTTGTGTTGTTTTTATCAGGCTGCTGTGCATTTAAAAATAAACAGCAGGTTTCCTCAATAGCACTAAACTCTATTTCAGAGTGTAATAGCTTTTTATAGTTTTGTGTGAGTCATACAACACAAAAAAATGACACCTCCCCTGACCTTTTTCTCTGTCTACAGGGGCCTTAACACCGGACTTCTTTAGTCGGGCATTTTTGACTGTAAGTTTTAATCCCAGCCCAAATGTCAGGTAGCAAATATTTGCAGGAGCATGGTTCAGACTAAACATAAAATCTCTGGTTCAACAAAAAAGTGTTGTGGATTCTGCATCACAAAGTGCTCACATCTGTATATCCTGCTACAGGAGGCAGGAGAGAGGTCCCAGAGGTGAGAGGGGCTGAGTGTAAATGGGACAGCTCAGCATAACAGGAAATTGAGAATGTTTGAGTGGAAGATAGCTAATGTGGGGTGATGCCCTCTGTCAAGATTGAAGAATGAATTGGCATTGGCATTATCTTGAAATAATAAAGGGGCTGTATTATGCAAAAACAACTTTTTTGAGCTTTCTACCATGTTATAATGTTACCTCATCAAAAGCATACCAAAAGTTGTGTTTTGCTTGATTCACGCCACTTTGGGTAATCTGTATTCTCTGGCACTGCCTTTCTGGGGCCTCAGAATGCTCAGTTCCATGAACCCCGCACACTCCAGGAAGCAGTGACCAACCATCAAGCCCCTCTACATCCAGTCTGCTCTCATTCATTTATCCCAAAAACGGTGTACAGCTCTGTTTCCACTGATTCCCAACAGCTATTTTTCATTTTGTGGAAAATGGCATTATACAAATATCTCACACAATGATAAAAAGTACACTAAAAGGTAATGTAAGGCAACTTGGCCCTTTACTGATCTCCTTTGGTAAATTTAGTGCCTTTGGCTCTATCTCACAATGGTACAAAGTTGTTTGAAAAATATCTGGGTATGTCTGGACATGTTCCAGGTCCACACTAAAAACAAATTTCTTCCTTGGCCTATTAGTGAGCGTCTAACAAACAAACCAATCTTTCTGAGCAAAAACATACTCAGAAGTCATAAATATATTTAGTTCAAGCTCAAGTTATCAATATAATGTCCCTGGTTTGTAGGCTTGCATTTTTAAACGTAATAATCACACATTGTATTTATCTTCCGTTGACACTAGTCTTATTGACTATAGACAGCTTTGGCAATTTCTGACATGGGAATGGTCTCTAATTGGTTTCTTCAAGCTATGCCCTGGATCACTAAGAGCTACTGATTGATTATTGCATGATTAGTAATTGTTTGCAGTCAAAACCACAGCCCACTAATCAACTGGGCATGAACAAACTTTTATCCCTTGGTTGCTGATTATTTTGATCCCCTTATTGCGCTAAATTTCTTCTCAAGACTTGAAAACACTCAATCTCAGTGCAGTGCAATCTCTGTGTAGATTCGTAAAACCAGAAGGTGTTTCTAAAGTCTTTAAAGCCCACATACTGTCACCGGACTCATTCTGATAATTTCAGAGCTTAAATTGCTGTCATTTTGAACCAGTAAGCTCATTTTGTTTGTTAGTATCATGTTGCTAATAGCTGTGCTAAATAGCTATTTTATGCCCTGTCCATTCCCCCATCGTTGCCAGCAGGGAGCGACAGACACCTAATCCAAGCGTTCTCTGCAAAGTCAAAGCAACATCTCCGCAAAAGAAGACATTTTTCATACATATACATTATTTGAAGTTGTACAATGTGAACTAGTAATGCAAAGGTGTCTGGATTTATTGCAAAATGCCCGAAAAAAGCATAATATGGGACCTTTAAACAAAAAATACCCAAAGAAAGGGATATACAGTAGGAACTTGCAACAGAATTCCATATGCAACAGCACGAAAAGATGGGTGACCAAAAATGTCATATGTGGGGCTCTTGTCACTTCTCTTATGAGAGTTGACTGACTTGACTGTCCAAATGATAGTCCAGTGATAATGTGACGCTTGACACTTGTTCCAGGAGAGAAAGAAAGGACTGCAGCAGATGGGGTGACTCTGTATAGAACTCAGTCACTGTCAGTTTTTAATAAGAGTGTAAGAATTTTGAAGCCACTGCTCAGAGCTGCAAAACGTAGCCCAGAGCTCAATGGCAGACTGAACTTGGTCTCAAAGACAACGATGGCAGACTATTGTGGAAAAATATAATAATAAACCTCGCCCACCAGTGTCTGACCTTTGCGAATTAAAAAAGAAAGGAAGACAAGACGGTGGTCATTTATCAAAACCAAGCTGACCAAAGTTGCTATATTATTTCAGAACATAGGACATTCATGACCTTATGCGGTTATGTTCCCTACAGTTCTTGTGGGGACATGTCAGCACTGTTCCACAGCAGTGTAACTTCTGACATTAGCTTTTTCTATTGATTTTGTGCTTTTTTTTATTTTTCAGTCCAGCAACCTTCAACCAACAACAGTTCTTTGTGAGACAGTAAAGGCACAAAAGCTCTGGTAGCCTTCCCCGACAACATGATTTCACACAGACAGTGCTTTTGTTATAAGAACAGTTAGAATCCTGCCCTAGCCGTTCAAATGTGGTGATAAAATGGTCAACATTATCAAAGTTTACAAATCATGGGCAGTCTCACATTCTCTTTGCAGTCAGAATGAAGTGTCCCTGCACAATAGTCTGTTTTGTGACCTTTACTATACTTCTGCAAGTACAAGGACATAAAAATTCATAGAACCTGGTGATATTATTCAAAAAAAAAAAAAAAAAAAAAAAACATGTTTCATACAAGATGGCTTCTGAATGTGCAGATTTCATTCCTGAATGCACAAATGCACTCCTGAAAATAGACAAGCAAAAAGAGGAGGCATGATTAAAAAATACAATAATACAATCCTGGTTTAGTACTGGTGTAGGCACAGTTTAGTCCTGGTTTAATCCTAGTTTTAGTACTGGTTTAGTGCTAGTTTAGGCACTGTTTAGTCCAGGTTTAGTCCCAATTTAGGAACAGTTTAGTCCTTGTTTAGTCCTAGTTCAAGCACACTTTAGTCCTGGTTTAATCCTGGTTTTAGTCCTGGTTTAGTCCCAGTTAAGGAACAGTTTAGTCCTGGTTTAATCCTGGTTTAGACACAGTTTAGTCTTGGGCACTCTTTAGTCCTAGTTTGGTTGTGTTTAGGCAGTTTAGTCTTGGTTTAGTCTTGGTTTAGTCCTGGATTGAGCACAGTTTAGTCCTGGTTTAGTCCAGAGTCAGTCATGTTTTAGGTTTGGTTTGGGCCCAGTTTTAGTCCTCAACCTAATCCTTGTTTAGTCCTTGTTTGGTTCTTTTTTTTTTTATAGATGAATGCATATTTTTTCCCTGTGTTTAGACCTGGGACAGTCAATATTTAAGCCTATTTTAGTTCTTTAAAGATGTGCCAGATATGTTTTTAATGTGGTAGTTGGTGTTAAAAGTTTGAGAACCGCTGGCTTACACGATAAATTATTTATCACTGATGATTTTCTTCTTGCAGCTAAAACTATTGTCTCCTTGGCAATGCATTGTGAAAATAAATGCATAACCTTCTCTCAACTCATTTCTTTTTGCGTGGACCTAAATGTAAAAAATAAAAGACCATCTGACTACTTATACGTAGCTGTGCCTTTAGCCTCAACATATAGTGCACTGTCATCAGATGGTATTAACACATAGCCTGTTATTATGAGCCCTATAACAGTCCCTCTTCAAAGGACCAAACTATTATCTGAAAACCACTTATTTGCTGCCATGGCAAAGCGAAGACAATTGTTCCAAATGTGTAGCTAAAAATATTACCAATCTAAAATCTATACACTATTTTCTTTAAACACATGCAGTTTTTTGGGAATAGATTGAAAATGGAATGCAACCATTTTAATGTGTGTTGCTATAGAGTGGGTAGAAAACATGCAAGTAGCAAGCAAGAGTATTGTTACTTCAAAATAATATTACTGAAGCAGTATGAAAAAGTAGTCATCTAAATAATTACTCAAGTAAAAGAAAAAAGTAGCTAGTAGGTGAGGAAAGCTACACAAGTAGTAACTGTTAAACTTTTTTTTATATCCTTTTTTTTTGGGGGGGGGGGGGGGGGGGGGGGGGCACACATCTGAGTAGGACATCTGAGTCCTCATCAGAAATCATGAGGGGGATAGAAGGGAGAGACATTTGGCAAATTGTCAGAGTACAGACTCAAACCCACGGAGAGGCAGAGGCAGGCTGAAGTTGCCCTGTATATGTGCCACAGCTCAACCAACTGAGATATACTGCAGTCCAAACATAAACAAAATAAATTAGTAAAAATAACTTACAGCTTTTTAATATAATATAACATAAAGCTTTTGAAACCAAAAGCTGTGTAGAGTTGCCAATTATTGTGTGATAAAACTACTACTACTACTACTACTACTACTACTAAGTATAATTTATTCAAAAAGTTACTCAAGTAAAGATAGATAGATAGATAGATAGATAGATAGATAGATAGATAGATAGATAGCGTTGCCACAGGCTCTCCAGAAAGTTAAATACAGTTTTGCAAAAGCATACATACAAAAACAAGAACTGTAACTCATTACTGCATTGCTGCAAGTCACTGAATGCATAGGGTTATATTAGGTTGGACTTGTACAGAACGCCAAACACTGCATTAGAAAACTAAGAATCATACACAGGTGTTGATTTAGAACCTGTGATTTTTCATCAAAGACTGTTAAACAGTGATTTGTGTTACATTAGTACACAATACTAAAGCAGCTAAATGTATTGCAATAGAACAAAATTAATGTCACCAAAGTAGACAAAACTATTACATTATCACATACAATTAATATTTAGGAGAGGGTTTCTTAGCACAGTGTCAATATGACCATTATCAATGTATTAACACTGAATTTTGTTGTCATTAAATGCTTATAGACTTTCATAGTTTTTTTAATTTCAATTTATGACCTTGTGTTTGGGAATCACAGATATAAGGGAGACATGCTAAAATATGTTAAGTTTATAGCTTTTTCACAATTTCAACTTGAGAGCACAATCAAATATTAATTCATGCAATTATGAATTTTTGCAGCTTCTAAAGAGTGTGATTTAGTACCCACTCACCCATAAAAATGAATTGGAATGATTTTATTGCAGCAATGTTCAGCAAAGGACCCATTGCCTCACAGGCAAAAGGGATGCAATACTTGTACTTGATATGTACTGTGAAAGCATAAAAGACAATAGACCAGATACAGTAGTGCAAACATTACACTACGACAGCAGGTGCTATCCTTTTTAGTTTCAAATTTAACTCAAGCCTAGAAACAACATGTTGTCATGGTGTTATTTTTGTGGAATTAGCAGCTTTATTGAAACCCAAGTGACTCATTCATCAGACGCTTGATTCGCCCATTTCTATGTAATAGTCCTCACATTTATTACTGTCTGAATACTGCTCGAAGGCTGGCACTGGAATAGATAGCCAAATCAACTTTGTGGTGACTCACCGCGGGACTCAGCTGTCTCATGCTATACCTTAATTCAACTCTGATGCCCAGCAGACCAGGCTCATTTGTCATCCCAATACACGCTGGTCATTACTTCACTTTCCTCCCTCTATACCACTCCATTAGAAAACCCCAACCTCCCTGACTCATGCTTACACCAAACTGTAGTGCTGCTGCATCTGGCCTGGATAAATGCTTTCAATGGGAGCACTAAGAGCATGACTGTTTGTCCTGGAGGTCAGTGGTAATGCATATGACTGGTGGTGTGGCCAGATGGTGGTGTCTGGGGAGAGGGGTAGGGCACACAAGGGCAATGGCATTATACAAACATAGCCATCAGACTTGGGTTTATTCTGCTGTCACTGGGAGAGAAAGTTTAGAGAAGAGAAGCACATACTTTACTTGTAGTGAGAAACTTTTTTTCTACTTGGTCTAAATGTGCTTTAGACAAACAAAGTAAATCAACAAATATGTCAGTAAAACTTGTGTAAAATAACAGTTTCTTTTATAGTACACTTGCTGTTCTTAAGCCTTCTTGCATTATAGTTTGTAGGATTACTATTAACATTTTAGTGCAGTTTTTTTTTTTATAAACAATAAGAAATTACTGCTGGGCTACCATGGCTGCTAACAAGCTATAACAAGAATGAGACTATGCAATTGCACTCTCTAAGTTTGCCACCAGGTGTCCCCAAAAAGGCTAACAACTAGCACCCTACCATTAGTACAAAGATGGGTTTATTTAACTAGTCTTGAGAAGGAGAAGAAAAACACATTGATGGTTGCATTTGAGCTCAACAATGACTGCCCAACTATGGTTCTGGAATTTTTTTATTGCATTTACAGGCTTGATAGATGCTAACCCATTTCCAGAATGTTTCATGTAAATCAAAAATGTACCTTAAACTTGAAAAAAAAAAAAAAAAAAAAAAAAAAAGGCAGCAGTAAAAACTTATTTCAGACTTGTTGATATAATCTTGTTCCTTCATCAAAAACATACCAGGAGTTGTGTTTTATTACATTCACAACTTTTTAAGTACTCCTAGTCTTAGTCTCTGGCCTCAGAAACCTAGGTTCCACAAACCTCCGCCTCTTCCATGACCCCCCCCCCCCCCTCCCCCCCCCACCACCACCACCACCACCACCACCACCCACCCATTCCAGGAAGCACTGACCAATCAATAATCTCTCTACATCCAGTCTTCTTTCACTCATTTATCCAAAAAACGATGTACAGATCTGTTTGCACTGATTTCCTCACTACTATTTCTCATTTTGTAGTAAAATGGCATCATACAAAAAGTTTAAGGACGAGAAGTGTTTTTATTTTCTTTATGGCACCAGTAGAGTACTTATTCCAAACTTACTCTTTTAGTCACATAATGTTTTTAAAGGTTGTAAATACTGTTTTAGAAGTGACCGAGAATGGTTGAGAATATGAATAAAAACCTAATATATTGCCTTTGAACTCCAGACCTAATTCAAAATATAGTTTAAGAACTTCTTGACTTGAGAAGAGAATATACTGTACCTTGGGGGAAATGTCTGCAAGCAAGAACAGCCTGCATGCTGCTCTGCTTATCATGCTTGGGTGGCTTGTTCGTCCACATCACAGACAGCCAGACAGCCGAGAGAAAATGAGTAGGAAACTCTGAGCCATTCCTCAAAACCTCCAGGCCGTGGGCAGCTACATATGGGCTGCACTATTATTACCTCCAGCTAGTACTCCAGCCACTATTAGTGCTCTGATCCACATTTTAAAATGAATGAAAATTACATTCAGAGCACTGAGCCATGGTGCTGGCAGTTTAATCACAACCATTTCTTCCTCCTACTATCTGAAACACTTAAACCACAAGTGTTCAATAAAAATTATTTCCAGGCACCCTCCATGAGCACTGATTAGCTGCGTTACACGCTCTTATGTTATCTATTTTGCTCTATTGGGTTATGTGCGTAGCGCGTACTGTGGAGAGTATATTGGTCAGTGGAATAGATAATGGTAAACTGAAGTGCTGAATTCTTATTAGGCAAGCCATTAAAAAAAACTTAAGCTAGGATAAGTCTTTATTTAACTTATTATAGCTGAGTCCTGAGTCCAGTCCTGAAGCACTGGTTGAAAAAATGTTGAATTTCATTTCATATATATTTTCTGTTTGTAATATGTCAATAAAGCATTACCAAACATCCTGTGGCGTAGTATCAGGATGTACAGTCATTGCAACTGTCCTGGGCCCCAAAAGATTTAGTAGCCAAGGAGTTACCTTGTATGCCTATGGTCAAGTCTGTATTAACACTGATTTACACTGAATTTCCTTCAGGATCAGTAAAGTATCGGTCTAATCTAATCTAATATGCAACCCCATCCGTAACAAACTGTGATGCACTGAGTATTCTGACAAATTTCTACCAGAACCAGCAACTTCTCCAGCAACCGAAGCTACAGTGGCTGGATACGATGTGTGTTTTTCTATGGCCAATGCAATATTGATTTTTAAATTCAGCCAATGGCCAACAAACACCAGCAAAGTATGATTTTGTGCCAAGATGTAGTGCCAGTTTTCTTAATTTTATGAAAGAAATGAATTTAATATAGCCAAGTATAACCTGGCAAAAGTCTGATACATTATATCAATCTGGAATGCCTCCCATTGAAAACGTTTGTAAAGGGGCGGGGCTTTCAGTAGAAAACTTGTAGGTTATTGGATAAAGCACCAGCTACGTAGATTTAGATTGCCGTAGTGAGCGCACATTAGACAGAAAAAAATCTAGGCATAGATGGTTTAGGTTTGGTTGGAGCTAGGCTTATATAGGTTATGTAGCTAAACAACAAACTGCTACAATAGTGGAACAACACAATAAAAACGTTAGAAGATTTTTGCTGTTTTTTTAAATGTACAGCAGCACATGTAAAGTTTTTCCGTGTCGCCATGTTGATAACAATATCGCTAAAAGTGCTTGTTGCTAAAACCCACCCACTCGCGCCTCTCGCGACACCAATGGCCCAGACCACCACTGATCCAGACCTAAACAAATCAACAAGAGCCTGACAAGATGGATTTTCTAAGTTTGTGAACTCACAAATTTCACAATAATCCAGATTGCTGTGCAAGGTAAGTGCAAGTAGAGCTTGGGGAGAGCTAAAAAATGCATTTGGATTTTTTGTTCTACAAGGTTCTGCGCCAGAGAAATTAGTAAAAAAATAAAGGTATTGCCGTTTTGAGCTTTTCACGCCTAGATAAAATGAGGTTGGATGTTTCCTATGAACTGTAGTGTAAGAAGATGTAAGACCTTTTCCAAATACTTAACCACTGTGGACTGGGAACACTCCACAAGAGCTACAGTTTCGGAGACGCTCTGACCCAGTCGTTTAGCCACCACAGTTTGGCTCTTGTCAAACTCACTCAAATCTTTACGCCTGCCTTTCTCCTTTCTAGCACATTAACTTTGAGAACAAAAATGTTCACCTGCTGCGTAATACTGTATATCCTATTCCCTAAGAGGTGCCACAGTGAAGAAATAATCTATTATTCACTTACCTGGCCTGTGGTCATGAAGTTATAGGTGTAAAATGTTAAATTGTATTGTGTTGTAGATTTACCTTAAATAATGAACAATGACTCATTTCTATGCAGATTGTAGGGACCTGTTTTTGCATCAAACTGCAGTAAAACAACTGAATCCGTACTTTTTTAATACAATCTATTAACTGACTTTATTAATTTACTGCACCGTTTTCTCCATTTTACATGCACTGGGGCCCCTCATTACCACTTTACACCACTCCAAATATTCACTGGAGAATTAAGGACCACCATCAAATTATGAAACATTACTTTTGTGAGTAATTGATAAACATATAATGAAATTCCACTGTTGTTTTTGAAGTATGTTCAAATATGTTCGGGAAAAGGCACGACCTATTCTTATCATTATGGTTGAAAACATTTGCATACATTTAAATCCACATATTTGCATTTTTATGCTGTGATTGTCAAGATAGTGAATAGTGCGCTCGGTGGGACACAGCTGGTATAGTAAAGAGCAAATCAAGCTGAGGAAAGAGGCTGCTTCTTCCACTGGATACAGATTCTATTAGTGCGGAGTTCTAAATCTATTACATCCATCTTCTCATTTATTATCCATCACATAAGACTTTGTGCAAAGATGAAATTGTTTTCCTCTCCGAAGGTAATGGCTCATTTTCTGGGGAAATTGTGCTTCTCCTCCACAGAAAGTAATATATATGGCTTCATGTAACTAAAAACTTTAATTTATAAACATTATCTGTCGGGCAATATTGTGGTGTCCTAGAAAAGCCTAGATGTCTGTGGATTAGCATTGCATAAAACATGCCCCTTTTAAGGCAGAACCATACAAATTTGCTAATTTCTTCCTATTGTTACTGTTTTTCCCCAAGATAAGGCAGGAAGAGACGATGGAAGCTTCATTCACCAAAGCAGTTTGACTAAGGTAAAAGATTTGCATAGTTACCTTTTAAAAAATAAATGGTTATGATGGGTTAGGTTGGTTCAGTCCTGGCGGAAGACTGCATGAATACGAAGACACACTTTACTTTGCTAAGAAAGTTTATTGTGTATAGTGAGTAGTGTTTTGCCTCATTTACACATTTTTATTCTTGTATTCACTGGCACTACCTTTTCTGTGAGCTCTAAATGGCTTGTTCCTACTTATAAGAACTACTGTTAAAGTACTTATCAAAAATATTTTGTAAGGTTGTAAAATGTGACCAAATTGGTTTAAAAAGATACAAAAAGCTATGTACACTATATCCCTTTAACCAAAATGAGACACCCTTTTAAAAATGGATTAACTTCCGTCACCATCAAATTGCCTGGTAAAATGTAGCATTGATGGATTCATGGAAGCATGGAAGGACTCTTAACCCTTCATCTAGTGGTAAAATGAGTATTGATTTATAGATATACCTGTACTACACTGGGTGCAACAGACCATGCAATAATAGTGTAATCCTGAGCTTGCACATTTGAGAGGAAGCTCTTTAAAAAAAAAAAATCATCTTTCTTGATGATGGCAGGTCACACTATCAATGTTCTGACAGGCTAGGTTGCAGTAACATTGCACCTAAGTGCCACATAAGTGCTACACCAATCAATGCCGTACCATTGGTAATGGTTTTCAATTGGTTAAAATTGCCAAAGCTATTACAAATATAGACATGATTGAAATGTACAGACAGTTACTGTACAAAATTATGACATTTCAGTGTTTTTTAAGGCTAGATGCTCATTGACAGATAAAGGAAAAGAACATAGAGTGAAATCAGGATGTATGCCCACATCATTAGAATTCTAAAGGCCCTATATTTAAAAACTGAGCTGGAGGCAGGTCATAAATCTGTGGTAGAATCTGCTGCTAAAGATTAAAAATGCAGATGCCTTGGTGTGGTTTATGGCTAATATCTCTGTAATTACTGGACATTTTGACATGAAACAAACATTGACACAAAGTTGTTTTTTTTATCTGTCAGTACGAATGACCTAAAGTGAAGTTATTTCTTCACTATAGGGTCAAAAAGTGGTGATATTACACACAGTTGTGATTGCTGTCAGTAGACTCACCATTAAACCACAAGAATATTATGGTGTGGTTGTAGAGTGACCAAAAATGTTCAGGTTTCTATTTGGATATTTCTTTTAAAAATAGTGCCTAAGCTATGCATTAATACTAGTCCCTGCCCTCCATCTGAGGATCTGACATCAAATTTTAAAACGTGAACACGACCTATTATTTGCCTCAAAAGAACTAATGTTGCAAACATGGCAGTTAGCGTTCTCATATGCAGTCCTCACAAACTGTTGTGATTTTGACAGGCTAATTCTTTGTTCAAATTACTGGTTTGCTTATGAGTTGTAATTAGCTAGCCTACTGTACTGGATAATAGACTTCACTAACTAGGCCTACACTCACAACTATACAAATTTATGTGCAAGTTTACTTGTTAGCATGGACGAAATATATTTAGCTATGCTGTTAACAAGCTAAGCTAACTAGCAGCTGTATTCACTACAGAGCCTGCTAGTCTTCACTTAATTGATAGCCTACTTGTTATATATAATTCTATATTTAAATGAACTGATTAACTTTACAGGAAGTGTTTAGCCATGCAAATAACCAGCTAAGCTAACTAGCAACAATTTTCACTACAGTTTTTATTGGACTTTACTTGTTGCCTATTTATTTTTACCTAAGCTAAGCTTGGAAATATTGTTGAAATAGAGGCTGCGCTAACAATCATACACTGTAAACCCGGATAAGTTGAGTTTACGTTAAACATTTGTGGAAAGTGGTTGCCCTAAACAATTTAAGTAATGAAAAAGAAAAACTGAAGTCTATTTAACTTGAGCATTAATTACAGTAAACTTAAAAGGGTTAAGTGTAATATACTAAATGTTAAGTAGAACATACTTAAACACGTAACGCACAGTATACTCCATTAATAGCAGATTAAACTAGTTATTTTAAGTTAAAGGTTCTGCATATTTGCTACACTTTAGATTTCAAGTTTATTCAGTTATCACTTTCCCAAGAGGCTAAAAAAAAACATGCTCCAAATTACATTAAAACACTTTATTAAGTGTTACAATATACTTGCTGCACACATCAGAACACAGAATAATGCAGATGCAGGCCATTTCAGTCCAAAGGTAACAGCAGCCTTGAAGAAGTTGGGTTGGATCTGGAGGTGGATCTGATGAGGTTCAGTCAGAGCAGAAGTGTGACAGCACAGCTGCTGGTCATTAGCATCATAAGAGCAGAAGAATACAAGACAAAAAAACACGTTAATACTGTATTTGTTGTAATTACAAGACAGAGACAGAAATGTTAAAATGCTTTTATAGTTAAATTTTGTGCATTTTTAGAATTTAACACACACTAAGTCCTCCATCATTTGTACTTCAGATTTGCATTAGAAAAGACATGCAGCAGAAACATTACCATTTACTTACTTACACTGTACAGCTCTGGTCACCTCCTGAGGAGGCTCTTAGTCCTCACAGTCATAGGCCACGATTGTCTGTTGGCTCAGTGATCTGGGAGATAGTAACACTTTACTCCTAAGATATTAAAAACAAAGATTATACAGTACATGCAGTTTGACTGTCAGTTTTTAAAAATCTACCATTTTTAACAATACTGTGTCAAATTAATGTAATGTTGAGTCTTACTGTATGCTTTTAATCTTCAAGACCTTGTCAAAATCTAGGAGAAAAGAAACAAATTAAAGATATTAATGCATATTCCTCAAAGCACATTTTATTTTAAAATGTACCAAGATGTAAATTCTAAAATTAGTATGTCCTAAATCCACTGAATCACGTGTATTTTGCATGTTTTCGAAGTGTTCAAACACAGAGGCTTAACCCTTTGGGCGCCAGATTTTTTTCTCTAAAATACAGTTTTTTTTGACATGCAAAATTCACAAGGTTGTGGCTTAAAACAATTAGAGATAGAGTCTTACTGTAAATGAGAAAAATGTCAGTTATGATCCAAAGTTTATGAATGTAGTAATTATAGGAATCTAATCTGCATATTTTTTGCATATTGTGACGTCATTATCAGGCGGACATGCTGAATTATGATATTTTTAGTAAATACAAGAGTATAAATATGTTTGAACTTTTTTTTGTCTTTTTCTCCAATTAATAAATGAGCAGAAGCAAGTTATATTCTAAACCAACATTAGTAAACTATAACTATAACCTTTAATGTCCCATAACTAGTCAAATGTGAGGAAAAAGAAATGCAGAATGTAAACATATAGGGCGCACTTTGCAAAGTCTGTCATGGCCTGGCAGCAGGTTCATCAAACTGCTGTATCCACTCCTGATGAACTTCATCCTCTCATCAGTGCTGTTGCTAGTCCTGTTTATACTCGCCATGCTGCTCCCACCGCGCCCTCAGCAACACCTGCCTCTCCCCACACCTTTCTCTTCTCCCTCCTCTGCCTCTTCTGTGGGGAAAATGCTGAATGAACGGGGGGTGCTTGGTGTACATTTATTTCACTCAAAACCACACTGTTCCCGAGTTCACTCTCGGTACCGCGGCTGCGGAGACTCCGTGCTGCCCCGCCTCCGCGGGAGAAAGTCGGGACGAACTACAGCCTCACGCGCACATCTCCCTCTCAAAACTGCATTATTCCCGAACTCACGTTCACTCCCGGGGCCAGAGTGACTACGTGCACGCCTGCCTCTGTCACCTACAGTGGGCAGAGTGACGGAGAAACGCCGTGTGCAGGGACTGTGAGCATAGCTCGCGCGCCGCCATTAGCTACTTTAGCCTTTTCCTCTCAAAACTGTAGAGGAGTCTCCTCCACGGAGGCGCTCCGTCGTGCCACTCCCTGTGAGACTCACTCACCTTTGAGCTCGTCTTTTTCAAAGATTTTGAACGACAACATATGACTTCTAATGGGCTAGAAACTATGTCCTGGGTGTCTGACACCTAAAGGAAGGGAGTAGAAACAAGATTTAACATTTTAATAAGAAGAAGGGGCTGTTAGTTTTTAGCAACGTTGCTTGTCGCAATTCTGCGACTTTGGCGCTTAGAAGGTTAAAGATAAACTTCCCAAACCCACTCCAAAATGTTAGTTTCCATTTAAACAAACATGGTGTACTCACATATTAGCCCATTTTGTCACTGTTTTGGCGATGTTTAAAGATTAGCTCTTACCTTGCACTGCAGTCCTTGAATGTAGACAAAATGTGCTTCGTCTTCTTCTGTCTAATTATTAGTGAGTCTCAACCAGCTGCACACTGCGACATTCTGTCCTGGCATGATAGCGGCTAAAACTTGATGTTTTAAATTCATTCAACTTAAAATATTTCACACACACAGCAATATTGTCAAACTAGCAGAATACACTAAAACGATTGTAGTACTGGACCAAAACTTTCACATTTACATACAACAGGCTAAGAAAATTTTATTACGTTCAATATCCGGGTTTACAGTGTAGCTACTCACCAGGTCATATACTTTCCTTCTCTTTTGGCAGATGCAAGGATTCCCCTCATAAATTGTAAAAAGCATACTCAGGGTATCCCCAAGGTCTTAAAAGTATTATAAAGGTAAATTTGATTGAGTGAAAATCAAAGCCTTAAAAGTATTAAATATTATGAGTAGGTATTAAATTGTGTTAATCTAGGTCTTAAAATTTGTCAAAACATTATGTTTCTTTTAGTAAAAGTAGTATCACCACAATAACAAAATATATGTATTAAAGAAATGTTATCATTGAAATACATGATTCATTTTTCATGTTTTTTTAATGCAGCACTGGAGTTCTTTCATCTGTATTAGACTTGAAATTAAACCCTTGAGTTAAAGAGAGTAGTACAGATAATTCCTTAGTGTAAACCTCGTACAGATTATTATTCTGTTGTTGACCATACTGGCATTAAATTTCACTCCAAGTGGCATTAAAAAGTCTTAAAATGTATGAAATTTTACAAGACAAAACCTCGAGCTATCCTGATACTGAAAACAAACACAAATATTGACAGTTTGCGACACTTAACCCTAATAAACAATTTCCCATTGACACTTTCTCCTTGGTTTTGTCAGGTGGATTATAATGTCTCTGTTTCCAAACACATGCCTCACATGAAATTACAAATGCAAAATGTCGCTGTGGGGCTTTCAGAGAACTACAAGAAAGACATTTGGGCCCTTCAACGCCTCTCAGACTCTGCGCAGACTTTTTCCATTGTGTTGAGATGATGACAGCTATAGTCAGATTGGATGAAAATCTGCTGTTCTGCTTCTGCCAGGTGCCTCATTATGTTGGCAATAGCTCTCAGTCACATCTAAATACATTAGCCATGAGTGCCGGGTGATAAGAGAATGAGATGAGGAGATTTTTCATCATCATCATGTCATGGGATCCAGAGAAATTTGCCGCGGGTCTATCTGCTGGAGAAGCACGCTCGCCAAAACTGTCCTATCCAGCCCTGCATAGCATCACTCATGTCGGCTAAAATACACCTAACATCCCCCTGTGTCCACCGAGGAGGAGAATGGGTTAGCATTGACTGACTGGCACTCTTAAGTTTTTAACTACAGGCGGCACTGGGGTGAGTAAAGCATTTCCGTAATGTTTTTGTTTGTTTTTATCTATGGCACAATTCCCAACCAGCATCATCTTCTTTTGTACCATTCTGCTGTCAAGGCCCTCCGGAAACGATAGATGAAGTTTATTTTGTTTTTTAGAGTGTTTGTGAGGAAAGCCTTATAACAGTGTCAGTCTCAGATTTAGACAAGAGCCATGTCAACAGGTTATTGGTCTTTGTTATCTGCGTTATCATTCCAACCACTCACCCAGACAGTACACAGAGCAACAGCCTTACAAAGTAAAACCAATTATCCACTGTTCCCTGGTCACCGGCTCAAGTAAAGGTCACACATTATTACTAGTCTTAATGGTTCCTAGAACTGTATCTTTTTCATTCTAGCACTTGATCACTTTAACTCTGAGTTTTGTGTGAGTGTATTTTACATCAGTGTCACAATGTAACCTTGATGTAAAATATGCTCATACTCATGCTCAGCTTCTCTTTTATTTCAGTATTGTCACAGCAAACCAGTTGCATGGTGATTTGGCAGGGCTTTTTTTTTTTTTTTTTTTACGCTGGATGCCCTTCCTGTCACAACTAGCCATATACAGTAATTGAAGTAGGCAATGTGGGTGTTGTGTCCTGCCCAGGGCACAACAACAGTATGCACTTCAAGCAAGATTCAAACCAGCCACCCTCCGGTTGCTGGGGGAATGCTTAACCCTCTACGCCAGTGGTTCCCAACCTTTTTACCAAGTGACCCCCATTTTATCAATCAATCAATTGACATACTGACAGCCCACACACTTTGCCTCCTTGATGCTGATAATTAGGAGAAAAAAAGTAATTTATTTATTTACAGAAGCATTATTATTAATTTATTTTCAACAATTTCTAAACACATTTTCTGTGACCATTGCAATGCATTAGCCATTCTTCCATGCATTATTATTCAGCCCTATCATGGATAGGCCCTTGTGACCCACTGTGAAGCTTTTGGGACTCCAGTGGGGGTCCTAACCCCCAGGTTGGGAATCACTGCTCTACGCCACTGTTGTCCCTTTGTAATAAAATATATTATGTCAAATATTTCTTATGTAAAGCATCATTCATGTTTAATGTTACAGTGCTGTGGTTTACAAACATTGCAAGCAAAAATAGGTCAAGGAAATTTTAATTGGGTTGTCAAAAAAATTATAATTTAAAAAGAAGAGTATTTCTAAAAGGAAGTGCTACTTTTGTAAAATGGTAATGGTTAAGAACAGGGTTTAAAGATTGAGGGGAAGCATGAGAGAATATGTTCCCCCTCCCAAAGTGTGACCATGAGAGATCCTATCAAATAGGTTGATAGATTCTATACATTTTTTTTACCATAAATATTTAGGTAAGGTAAGGTATACTTTATTGTCCCCATAGGGAAATTTGTTCTCTGCATTCTCTTCAATGTCACTGGGACGACCTGTCAGGAGCAGTGGGCAGCTGCAGGGGAGCACCCGGGGACCCTTCTCCTGATCTGGAGCTAGGATCCTGTTCTGGACCTAGCTGGAGGATTAGCCTGTTGTGCATGTTTCAGGCTGATGGGGAAACCGGAGCACCCAGAGGAAACCCAGACACAGGCAGAACATGTAAACTCCACACAGTCCAGGAATTCTTGCTGTGAGGCAAGAGTGCTAACCACTAAGCCCCTGTGCCATCTTTATTTAAACATTGAATTTAAGATTGTATATTGTTGATAACTAAATAAAAGTAGCTATACAAGTAGCTATTTGTTGGCTTCATATCACTGCATGTTCCCTAACTTTTTCTTCCAGCTCGGTGCTGCAGGAACACGCCCCCAAAATTATATGTGTGTTCCCCAACTTCTGGCCTGTCAGATTACCTACTGGTCAGGAATTATATAATGCTAAGAATAATGAAAATGATAAAAATATCTGGCACTATAGAAATGACTAGAAATACCCAAGTGCCAATCGATGCTAATAGACCAGGGAAACTGGTCACTAATAGTATGGTCCTCCCAAATATGAATCCTCAAAACACATTTGGAAACAATGTTGTAGTGTATCACTGAATAAAATGGAACAAACATTTTAATTTTTATTTATAGCCTTTTTCAGTTCCTTATTTCTATTTCCTGTTCGTACAAGAGGGCACAAACTGAGCACTGCTGAAAGACAAGATCATTTGTCTAACATTTTAGCACACATTCTGCATAGATTAGATTAGATAGATACTTTATTGATCGCAAAGGAAATTCAAGCATTAAGGCATGTATACAAAATATGTAGTTTAAATTTAAGTTTTTAATTAAATAACTGATGTGATAGTGTGGCAGTATTAATCCCATCTGCCAGCAGGTGGTGCGAGCATGCAAGTTATAAAAGTGCACGACTTCCATTTGCCCTTTCTCTGACCTTATGCACTTCCGGGTCACTTTGTTGGGCTAGCTGTCCCCTGTGTCACCAGGCAGGAATATGACATTTTTACTCGAAATATTCATTTGATAGATGTATCCCTAAATAGTGCTTTTCGTCTTTAGTGCTGTTGTGTGGCTGTGGGGCGCTTTGTCGTACCTGCATCAGATGCTACTGTGCGGGTGTGTGCTCTGGAGTCACGCAATGGGCCAGTCAAGTAGCTTCACCAAATCTCTCCCGCTGTGGGTTACAGCCGTGTGAAATCCTGGACCATGAAGTGGTAGGTCATCTGAAGTGTAGCATGTAGTGTAGGTAGGGCTGTGGCAAAAATCAAATTTAAAGTTGAATCGTGATTAAATATAGGGTCAATCTCGGTGATAGGGTTAGAGCCCTTTTATTTGATCTGGACAAGTCTCCAGACAGTGCAGCGGCAGATAACAGAGTGGCTGAGGTGCGCACTTAAGGCCGATTTGTACTTCCGCGTCTTCGTGACCCCAAACTACTGCCGTCGGCTCGACGTCGTTGAAAACCCTTCATACTTCTGCGTTGCTCCTCTGCGTTGCTCTACGGCGTGGCACAATATTCTGCCAGACCACTAAGGGGCGGTGTCCATTTCCTGAATGGGTATTGTGGGGGGATTTATTGAATCCTCGTTGATTGTTTACTCTCTGGCAACTATGGCGACTCGGAGGGAAAGAACCTTGTTGGAGCTGGAGTTGTTGGATGTGGAAGAAAACCTGCTGGTGTTGGAGTATCTATATCACAGGAGGAGAAGGAGAAGGAGGAGGTGGTAAATACGTCCACTAAACCAGACTAGGCAGACTACAGGCGAATTTACAGCACTTGTTCGACCTCTGCAAGATGACCAAGAGATGCACTTTAAGTACTTTAGAATGTCGTCAAGTTGATTTGATGATCTGCTTCGTCGTTTGACGCTGCTCATCACACACCAGAGCACTCACTCCATGCCAGTTATTCCTGCACATAGACTCGCACTCACTTTAAGAATTCTAGCGTCTGTGGGAGCCAACAGGCTGTAGCAGCAAGCTACGAATTGTCCTCTAGTACCGTATCCAGGGTGCTGTCAGAGGTTTGCAAGGTACTATGGAAAGCTCTGCAGCCAGAATCCCTCCCCTGTCCATCAGCCAGCCAGTGGGAAGCAGTTGCTGGAGACTTCTGGCGGTTGTAGAACTTCCCCATAGATGGAAAACATGTTACAATCAAAGCGCCACCACACTCCGGGAGTGACTATTTTAATTACAAAGGCAATCACTCCATTGTTTTGATGGCAGTATGTGACTCAAGGTACCGCTTCACAATGGTAGATGTGGGTGGTTATGGACGGGAAAGCGACGGAGGCATTTTCCAAGAAATCTCCCAGCAAATCTCCCAGGAACAGAGGTCCCTTTCAAGGTATGGCAAGGATAGCTATGAAGGCTGCCAAATGTCTTTATGTCGTACCCATAATTTTGTTAGTCGTTAATATAATCTGATCATTTATGGTGAACAACATCAGATGTGGAAATCTGTTTTCAAATAAATGTAGTGTTCCCTTCAAAATGATTAAAGTAGCAATAGTCCACAAAGTCAAAGTATTTACTGTAAAGCCCTTGAGCACCTGCCCCTTTTGCCCCTTGCTTCCAAGCGCCCTTTTGGTCCTTGGTTTTTTTTTTTTTTTTTTTTTTTAAGCCCTCATGTGGCTCTTCATAAGGACATTTATTCATTCATTAATTATTAATAATTTGAAATAAATGACATCACACGGCCGCCAGCACCTCGTGACCTTTAACCTTTTGCCTCCGTGAGTTGCGCAGCTGCCTGTCTCGTGCCCCTCGCGCAGCTGAAAACAGAGGAGAAAGAGCGGACTGCGGTGCCAATAAAGGGGGTTGTTATCATTTTTTTTGGTCCCGATTCCAGAACTTACAACCCAGTACAGTCACTAGGAATGAAAGAACTGGTGAGTGAGCTGCTTCGTGTCGCGTGATTTGTAAGACAAAGCCATGAAAGTATTGCACGCACGTTAGATAATTTCTGTTTAAATACGGAGCTTTTGACCGCTACTTGCTAACCACCTAGATATTTACAAAATGCTTCCATAAAATGCTTTGTGATTGTTGTTAGTATAAAATCTTTTTATTTTTAGACTGGGTTGCTTATAAATAATGGATTGCAGTTAGCATTTAGGCATTTTAATGCAATTAAATTGCGAGAATTTGCTATAATTGTGCAAAAATACGAACTAGTTGGTGATGGGAGCTGATAAAATGTGATCTGAAAAGAAAAAATGTGATGTCCCAAAATCTTGTTCCCACATAACTTATTTAATTTATTACTAAACTGTCTAAGGACTTTCTCATAGTGCTGGGAATAATTCTTGTCACAGGATGGATAAAATTACATTATTTAGTTTAGTGTCATGCAGTGTGTGTTTTCTTTACATTTTATATGTTCATTAGTTTTTTACTATTTTCCCAAAATTGTATTAAAAATGTATAGCTTCATCCTTACCATATTGCAATATATCATAGTATACACAGAAATGTAATAGTTGTGTGAGAGTCTTGCTTGCCACAGTCCTAACACAACAGTGTTTTAAAATCTGATTATACGTATGTGCCCCTTTTTCACTTTGAGCACCTGCCCCTGTAGAAGTCTCTGGACGTGCCTGGTAAACCTTCTAGTAAAACAATAAATAACGTAAATGCCACTTGTTTTTCCTGAATGCACAGGCATTACGCAATGGTATTCCATGTATTTATACTGTGTATGCTTTCCTCTAGAGGGACTAATCTCAGCATGGAGAAGCAGTGTTTCAATTACCGTGTCTCCAGAGCCAGGCGGGTTATTGAAAATACTTTCAGCATCATGGCAGCAAGGGGGAGGATTCTGGGGAGACCTATAGAGTTCTTCCCGGACAAGACTGTAGATGTTCTGAAGGCGTGTGTAGTCCTTCACAACTACATGTCATACACAGATGAACTGAACACACCAGAGGTCAGGTACATTCCACCGAGCTTTGCAGACTCAGAATCTGGTGGATCAGTACTGCCTGGGGAGTGTCGAAGAGTGGTTAGAGGTGACACAAATCTGGTGGGGCGCATCAGTCACACACAAATGTCCAGGCTTCATTCCACTAGAGCTGCCTTGGCGGTTCGCAATGATTTGATGGCGTTTTTTCAGACGCCCCAGGGAATAGTGCCATGGTAAAATGACATGGTGCACCATGGCACTCTTGGTCATTAATTAGCCATCCTTGGATTGGAGTTATTGGAGTTGTAGAAAGAAATGTTTTGTTTTATATTCTTTATATGTCACTTATGATGACAGAACAATGTCAAATTAGAAGCATGCACGATGTAGATATATGTCAATGTTAAAACAACTCCTGTTTTGAGTTTAAAAAAATAAACTTTGTTTTGTTGCTTTCATTTATTCCTTGGAATGGAAATCTTATGCATCTTGTGTTGTCCTATTGTCTGAATTGTGTTATACAGATCATTGCCCATATAACACTGATATACAATAACATGTTTATGTGTTAGCACATATAATGTGAGATAAAAACTGCCTGCTGCTAGAGCAAGGCAGGACACTGCATCTCTCCTCTGTACTGTGTTCTCCTTGTGCACAAGTAAAATAACGACTCATTTACTGATCCACAGATTTACTGTGTCCCAATTCAACGGCTACAGCCTTCGAAGGTTCGCGGTCCACGGAGGCTACTCCTTGTGGCCTTCGTGGACCACAAAGGCCGAGCCGAAATGGGACGGTCCGGTCCACAGAGCGTACGTCAACAGCTGCTCCTCCTCTCACATTTGCGCCGCTGTCGCCTAGAAGCCAGGACTGCAGCTGCTCGCTAATTCACTTTATTCATTGGTCACATGAGCAGAAATGGAGCCAGAAACTACACTTATTTAATTTTTTATTTTGTTTAATTTGCTCCTGGAGGAGTTTGAGCAGCTCTCTCCGCCTCTGCCATCTTTGAACGTCAGACAAGCAGCGCGCAGTGAATCATGGGATATGTTGGGCCGCGGGATACACCCGATGCAGCCTTCGTTCAGCGGGAAAGGAAGGCCACATTCGTGGGCTGCATTTGAAGTAGCCTTCGAATTGGGACACCCCTGTCGCGCCGACTGTGACGTAATCAGCCTTCAAATGTAGCCGATGAAGGCTGCAGCCGTTGAATTGGGACACAGCTATTGTCTCCTTGTTAAGTATCTCAAGCTAAAAATCCACAACACCAAACTGAACCAAAAGTACCTTTACTTATTTTCATACATCTTATTGAGATGCATGAACAATAAATGCATTATTAAATAATAAATAAACACTACTTTAAAAAATAAAGTGCATCCATTTGGATACAGGTATCCAAACATTAAAACAAAATGTAATTTCAATGTATACTTACAAAATTATCTTTGGTGCAACAATGCTAAAATAGAGCTCTGAAAAACGGGAATATTCTTAATATGACATTTACAAATTTCATGCTTCTACATAAAAAATTCATTGTAAGATAGAATAGTTCTCTCCTTCAGGCTATCATGTAGTGTTTGGAATACTTTGAACATTACATCCTGTCTCTTCTCATCAGGCACCCTCCTCAATAGAGCAGCAACCGTCTGCCCAAACCTGGAGCACTCATCGCTGGTGTCCTCTGCCAGCCTCTGGTGAAGAGCCTGGCGCTGTTGATTGAGCTCTACCATCTGCTTAAAAAATACTTCGTCCGGGTCCCTGCACTTCCTCTTCTGTCCCAGCTGGGATGTAGGAGATGGCTGAGTGGATGGTAGGGGCAAGCAGGGTGATGGTTCTGTTAAGATCTGTGGGCTGGATGGTGTTGGGGTTGAGGTGGACGGTGATGGCACTGAGGATGGTGAGGATGGTTGTGTGATTGACAGATTTATTGGCAGACATGTTGAGGTTCCTTCCTGTGAAATGAAAGAGCAGACAGTTTTGTTCATATTAGTTTATTACACTCACATACAACACAACCTCTGGTTTCTCACTACAAACAGCATCTGTAGCAAGCAGGGCCTGACATTATGGCAGGTAACATTTCTTTCCAATACACACTTGAGTGATTACATTTCACAATGTCTATTTAGCTACAAGAATAATGCAAATGGATTATATAAAAATGACCTGTCCACTGGCTATTGTTGAAATAATTTTTGAACATGATGTTATTGTCATAATTAGTATATAGCCCACTGTACAAATATAGTGGCTTTTTCTTAAAAGGTAAATGTGACTTAGAAAAAACCCACTGTGTAAACACTTGCCACAGTGACTAATGACTACATTCGATCATATGAAGCCCTGGTATTATGGGTTTGTGTCAGCAGTTTATTTTACGCTAGTCCTGTATTTGCAGTTATTTGTGTTGACGCACGGAAAGCAGATGACATAAACTGCGAGTTGTGTTTGTCATCCCCTAACTGAAGAGGCTCACTTTACCGGTTAAAAGACAATTATTTACCTGGGCATCATAATTGGAGTCAGTCTCACGGTGCTTCACGTGTGGAGCTTGCCAGGACATTAATACATAAAATGTGGGGACTTTTTACCCCCTGGATCCCCGCAACAGTGACATTATTTTTTTCCATTGTGGGACGAATTTTTCCCTTATATTTTTCCATTTCTGTGTGCATTCAGACACGTCAACGGCCAGAATTTCCCTCCATGATTTTTTTTGACATTTGGGTATCCTCGTTATTGGATGATGACAAGTCATATAGGTGTGGATACTTCCAGACTTCTTCGGCCAGTCGCTCCTCAAATTCGTCCATGGTCACAGTGGACTTTGAAGAATGGCGGCGCCGGGCGACAGCTATCACATACAGGAAATACGTCACTGGCAAGCAACCAATCACAGCGCTTGCGGTAAGCGTCGCCTCGACGCGTAGTTACATTTTTGGCCAGGTGTACGTCAGGGCTACGGCGTAAGTTTTGAGAGGGCTCACGGCGACGCAATGGTGTCCATGGGGCTACGCCGTTGATTTGACGCGGAAGTATAAATCAGCCTTTAGAAAATCAAGCCCTCGCCAAATTTTGACGCTTGCGGCTGGCACTGGGCCGCATTTTTCACCCAAAAATGCACACAAAATTAGCATATATTGCTATATTTTGGAAACTACTATGAACACTACCCATACCTGATGCATTTTTTTAATGTTTGGGGGATTTCTGGCTCTGATGGGCTGTGAACTAGGACTTTCACTTTTACTGTAAAAAGTCTGGCATTTGGAATGTCCAGTCTACAGAGACAGTAAACATATGCCTCTTTGTACTCTTATATAGACCGTTCTCAGTCACGTGACTTGGTTTGTTGGCGCTGCCATTTTGGATGGCAAAAAGCAGGTGTAGCTGGCTAGCGATTAGCGATCATGCATAGAAATTGAGTTCATATTTACCACTTTCTACACCGGTTCAATACTTAACGTTAAGTGGTCAGGTCAGACAGCAATATTTAGAGAAATGTTCACTTGTCGATGCTTAAGACCCATATGATGTCAAAATTACGGTTTACCAGCCTTCAACACACAATCCGCTTTGGAATACCACAACGTTTACAATTATTTAGTCAATCAATTGACAATCGCACTTTATAGGAACACAATTAAAAGCTTACAAGAGGCAGAGAGCTGAGACAGACAGTAAGAACGAGGCTAACTGACTTCAGATCGGTTTTTACTTTGACGATTACAGCAGGAACGATCTTTTATGTGACTTTTTTAAAGAATAAACTTTGTCAAACAGTGCAACATTAACTTTTTTACTTCAAAAGACAGCTGGTAAATGCTATCACAGATATAGGACACGTTAAACTATTTCTGATGAGTAAAACAAATTTAATTTGTTAGGCTAACAGACAGCAGGACTGATCCAAATCGGCCGTGACAACCGGCTTTTGCCATCCAACATGGCGGCTCCGTGCATCTCCACGGAAATCACGTGATCAGATGATGCTCACGCAGTCAATAGGCTGTGATCTGAGCCACAAACTGTCCAACTTTAGTACAGGCGTATTTCCCCTCCTCCTGTTGCGGCCGTGCACTCTTGTTCACAATCCAGGCGAGGCGCAGTTCATCTCGAACGAGCCTACTGTGTTTGGGGCTTACAGTGAGCAACAGAGAACAAGAGTGGAGTTTAGAGGAATAACCACCTAAAAGTTACTACGCATTTAAGTACAAAAAAGCATTAAAAAAACATGCAACGACAGCAACGACTGCACCAACAGCGCTAATAGTGGAGCTAAACTAACGTTAGCATTTGCTGTGCTGCACATATGCTCGGTTTACGCTGCAGTTACTTGAACAAACGGGCAAAACTATCCATATATATTTCACCCATCCACCTCGGAAATGCCACCAGGGATTTGGAAACGGGGCGCGCGTCGCGGTTTGCAGTAAAGTCGAAGGAGCGCAAAGCTGTGGTGCGTCACATGACGCGCGTCAATGCCGCGTCTTGTTACCTACTTGAAAAGGTTTCGTGATGTTTAAAATAATAAAATTTAAAAATAAGATGGGTAATAATAACAAAATGAGAGAACTAGGTCGAGGAAGTGTGTGAAGAGACAGGACAATAACAGACAGGAGTTTACCCTCTCCTCACTGGAGCAGGGGCAGTCCAGACAAGTGCTGCTCTCTCACGGAGCAAGGAACTGGACGTTTTCAGTTGTTTAAAACTTACAGCCTCTTTTATTTGTTTACATTATTACAGTTATTATTGTATTAAAACTAAGCCTTGCAGTGAAAGACTTTACATTAAATCTCTCACTTTCCTATACAATCTAAATCTAAGGATGAATCAAAGCCATGATTAGGCTGTATCCCAATACCCACACTTCTCACTACACACTTCGTTGAAGTGTGCATTTTCTGAACGTGCATGAGTGCACAATGGTGCAGGGGGGTTAAAAAAGAGAACTGGGATAGTCCACACTTCTTGGACACTCATGCTATGAAATTCACCAGGGAAAAACATTTCATAAAATAAACAAGCGGTCGTTGATGTGTTTGCTGCTGGATTTATCTGAAAGTTAATAACAGTTGATAAGAGGATCATTTTGTCACAGAAAGATCAGACATGTCTAACATTTTAACAGTGTTGTTACCCGGACAAGAGGTGCTTTCATTTAAAATATCCATCAGTCGAGCTGTTATTGCATTGCTTTTCATTTTTGCCAGTTAGCGCTCACTGCTAAGTTGCTAAGAAACAAACGCAGCGTTGTTCGAAAACATCACAATGAAATGCATTATGGGTAATATACTTCAGTGAAGTCCACACTGCTCCACACTTACTGAAAGTGTGCAGTGAAGTGTGTAATGAAGTGTGGTTCCAAACGATGAAGAGAATTTGGACACACTATGCACTTGCGCCCCTCAGCGTGAACACGCATTTGAAGGGCACAAGTGTGCAAGTGCGAGTATTGGGACGGGGCCATAGTAGTTTTTAATTTTAAACATAAAATTGAATAAAACAATTGTAATCAACAAATATGGGGGGAAAAAAATCGTGATTAAATTTTTTTGCCATATCGCCCAGCCCTGGGTGTAGGTTAATTTATTGTAATTATGCATTGCTGTTTTTTTAAGTAATGGAGATGGACCTTCAGGTTAAGCACTGGTGCACACTGCTGCCTTGTTTTTCTTGTCAAGCTGTTGTTTTGTTTGGGTTTGCCTCAGTAGCAAGTGCACAAGTAAAACAGTCCAAATCTTTGTCATATTAGAACAACTGTGGAATAAAATTAACCTCATGTATAAATAAATTATATTGTAAAGTGATAGAACCTTGCCCTTTGTCTCATCAAACTAACCTGTGCGTGCCTTAACTTTAACCACTAACTTGTTTTGGTCCTGGGGCCTTACTTGTGACGTTGCTGTTTTATCTACTTAATTCTCATCATAGTTACTTATAACCACCCGCTCTGCCTCAATAATAAAAAGCCTCCTCACTCCATTTTGTAGAAGTTAGGTTACTACTTAACAACAGCTGTGGTGCGTCACATGACGCTCGTCAATGCCGCGTCTTGTTACCTACTTGAAAAGGTTTTGTGATCAGCTGGGCGTTTAAAATAAAATTTAAAATAAAATAGGTAATAATGTAACAAAATGAGAGAACTAGGTTGAGGAAGTGTGTGAAGAGACAGGACAGTCCTGTAACAGACAGGAGTTTAACCTGCTCTCCTCATTGGAGCAGCTGCAGTCCAGACATTGCTGCGCTCTCACAGAGCAAGGAACTGGACATTTTCAGTTGTTTAAAGCTTACAACATATCAGCTTCTTTTATTTGTTTAAATTATTACAGTTATTATTGTATAAAAACTAAGCCTTGCAATGAAAGACTTTACATTAAATCTCTCACTTTCCCTTAATTCTAAATCCAAAGATGAATCAAAGCCGTGATCATTAGTTTTTAATTGTAAACATAAAATCAATAAAAAAATTGAGATCAACCAATATGGGGGAAAAACAATCGTGATTAAATTTTTTGCCATATCGCCCAGCCCTGGGTGTAGGTTACTTTATTGTAATTATGCATTGCTGTTATTTTAAGCAATGCAGATGGACCTTCAGTGGAAGCACTGGTGCACACTGCTGCCTTGTTTTTCTTGTCAAGCTGTTGTTTTGTTTGGGTTTGCCTCATAGCAAGTGCACAACTAAAATGAGCTTCAACTTTTAATATTAAAACAAAGATAGACTGTTGAAACCATTTATGGACTATGGCAGTGGTTCCCAACTTTTTTTGTGTTGAGTACCCACAGGGCTTGATGTCATACTGTGAGTACTCCATGAGTCGTTTAGGGGTCATCTGTGTTTATTAGTACAAAGATATTTTGTACTTTATTGTAAAATTCTGCAGTCCTGTATTTTTTGCTTGAAATAACAGAAAAAATTAATGAATGAATGAATGAAAATAAAAACAATGAGCACAACAACAAATTATAACAATATAAACTTTGTTTACCTGTACCCTTTTTACCATATTTTCCAACTAAAGAAAATTAAAACTTCTAAATTTGCAAGAAAAATGAATTAAAAATTATAATTTATATAACTCCTTTAAAACAAGCTTTATAATATTTCTAGTAGTTTCAGCCTCATTTTAATCAATACATTTTAATCAGTCAGTTGTCAATGAGACACTTGAGCTTGTTCCAATAGTTAAATGCTGAAAAGAATGCAAATATTTTAGTACCAAGTCCCTGTACCCCTGGTTGGGAAACACTGGACTGTGGAATAAAATTAACCTCATGTATAAATAAATTATATTGTAAAGTGATAGAACCTTGCCCTTTGTCTCATCAAACTAACCTGTGCGTGCCTTAACTTTAACCACTAACTTGTTTTGGTCCTGGGGCATTACTCGTCACGTTGTTGGTTTATCTATTTAATTCACAACTTAGTTAATTATAACCACCCTCTCCGCCACAATAGCAAAAAGCCTTCTCACTCCATTTTGTAGAAGTTAGGTTACTACTTACAAAATTGATCTGTGTGGAAAATACTCCAAAATACTGTGTTACATGGTTGTAAAAATATATTGAAAAACAGCAAATGTGACAAAAAGCTGTTTTTGTGCTGCTGTGTGTTCTCAGCTTCATTTAATGAGTTCTCAGAATTGTGTATCTCTATGTCCTCTTATCAAGACAAAAGGTCAAACAGTACTAACGGCTCAATCTCTGTGTGCTTTCATATCGGAGGTACAGCTCGGCCCGTGTCAAAGACTGGTCCACGCCTGGTCCACCATGACCTGCCGTCTACATCATCAGCCTCTTTTGTTGCAAGGCCCTATCTTTTTTATTTCAGCTGTTCAATTTCAGCCAAGTCATCTGCCTTTTTCCTCTGCGTGTTCTTTTCTCACACCAACTAACTTCTCAGTCTGGGCTCTCTGACTTCCTCTCTGGCATCCTACCCATCCTCAACATCTTCAGCCCTGCTCCCAGTGTGTTACATACGAGTGTGGGTGCATATTAATCTGTTGATGCTCATGTTCTCCCAGGTGATGTGATACCTTCAAAGGAACCAGTTTCTTCACTCCCACTGTATTCTTGCTCTTAACATGCGGTTGCCAAAGGAACACTGCTCTTCACATAGGGGACTCAAACCAGTGCACGTCACAGGCCCTTCCTAGATTGGTCTTTACCGACCCACTCGAGTGTGCGGACCCTCTTGCACCTGTGGAAGGCCAAAGACTTTGAAGCACCACTCAAGCAGCTGTGCTTCTGTGACATCAAGGATTCACTGAAAGGCTGAATACAGTGTGTTTTTTAACATGTAAAATAGTATGGCCTTTGATCTAGTGGTCTGTGCTACACACGCACAATCATGACTCACAGTCTCACCATGACTACCATTTGTTTCTTTCAAAAAAAAAAAAAGTTTGCTTTTTTTTATTCTTCCAAGCTTCAAAAACAAGGGTATTGCATGATTTTTTTTCTTCAAAATTTCTCTACAAGTTAGGAGACCCTCTTTCATCCAAACTTTCAGAAACTTTTTTTTGTCACTAAGTAAATGTGACTAACTATGACTCCCTGGCATACTTTTCTAACATTTTAGCTTGTGTAATATTTTTGTTTCTGTTCATTCAAAATGTATCAAATTTGGCCAGGGTTACCATTTTTAAAGAAAGTTTCAAATTTCAGTCTTATTTGTCAGTTTAGGTCTATAATACACTGTGTAGAAACAATTGGTAATGTCATAGTCTTTAGTACCATTTGTGTGTGTATTTGTATGGGGGTGGGGGTAGTGGGTGGGAGTTATGAAGGAAGACAAATGTATTTGGTTATCACCTGTCTCTCATTTTTTGAATACTAAAGGCAACAAGTGTCACAAAAAAAAAAAAAAAAAAAAAAAAAAACTCACCCTTGTCCAAAAAATAAGAATTTATCAAAATTGTTACTGTTGTCAATGACATGTCCAGAGACACACTTTTTTTTTTTTTTTTTTCATATAGGACTTAGTATGTTAAAATATATATGGGTATTTTTCTGATCTATCTTGTGGTTCATAGTAGCAAAATGGCATTTAAAGGGTTGGAAATATAAAATAAATGTTAAAAGTATAATAGTTTTTATATAGATTGAAGTAGATTAAAAGAACAGTCATTCAAAACAATAAAAAAACATTTAGGAGGTGAGATTAGTTAAGTTACATTGCTGAACACATTTTATGCTTACAGATAATGGGTTCAGTCAGAAGCTAATGAAGCTTTACTATCCTAAGACTTAATACCATGTTAAAAGAAGACAATGTTACATTACAGAAAATCATGTTTTTGTGAGTCAAACATTAGTTTTGAAAGAAAAAGGGAAAAAAAAGGTAATTGAAAGGCAGCATTTCCATAAAACCACGGTAAGTCTGCAGGGACATGCTGTTGTCTTTATAGAATATTACACGAAGAAGGTAGGTCACAATGAAGAGTTCAAATAATAATAGTAATAATTTTGAGTCAAAGTGCAAAAAAGTAATTTGAATATGAATGCTTGCTATGCTTTTGATAGTGCTTTTAATACCTTTTTCCAAGGTAGACAAGACAAAAGAGTGGTAACAATGCTATTTTCATACACTTATGCACTATAGAGAACTACATTTTTTTATGTTCCAAACTGTCATTAGAGTAGAATACAACATTGTGCCCCTGCAACATGACAGTTGTGTGTACTGGAGTGTGTAGAAACCTTAAAATTGGTTCTGAATAACTCATTTCAAACTAATTAGCCAGTTCCACAGACAGTGGTCGGAGCTTGAGTTATGCATGAACAAGCACTCATAAACTTTTCAGTTTTCAGCTAACAAGGCTAACGGTGTTCTGGTTTGTCTTGTTAATATTTCAGTTTTAGACATTTTACACATTCTGCTTTTCCCATTTATTTCTTACAACACTTGTCATGTAGTGGTAATTTCACTTTAGGAAACATTCTTTATTCATGCATGTCCTTAGAAACACTATTCCTCCATCCAACTTGTACCCATAAATAACACATAATGATGTTACTTGGAGTTTTGTAAGGTGATGGTGGAAGCAATTGGATTAAATTGCCAAGGAGTGAAACAAGCCGAGATAATGTGATTAAATGTAATTAAGACCTCAGTGTTGCTCTCCATCACTTTAACTAATAGAATCACAGAGGGCAGTATTTTCTGTCAAAGGATTTTTATTTTCTTCAGTAATACACCTGATGACAGTGAATAAATAGTTTGATTTATAGCAAAAAATAACAGCTTTTTAGTACAGCCAGTAAAACAATTCCAAATCCTTACAGTTCTCAAGAGATTGTCATGACATGCTTTGGAAAATATAGTAATATTATACATTAACATATCAATATGACATTGGATAGACAGAACAGAAGTGTTGAACTGAGAGTGAGCATAAATACAGTATATGTAGAGCAGACCCGCTCACAGATGGTCAACAGATTGGTTTCTTAGGTGTGTCATCTTCACCTTTTTTAAATCTCTGATTCATGCATGACAAGTCAACAAGGGAACAAGGCCAAAGAAAGACTACAGCGACCTCTAGTGACCGTGCTGGGGAGATCCATTTCTAGGTTTAAATCATACTGAAGGATCACAGGAGTTTGTTGAGGCAAAAATGATTCAGCAAATTAGACATTATACCTGAATACATATGTACATAGCTCAAAGGAATAAATTAATTCAGATGTATTAGAATGTAGGCATGAGTTCATGTTCATGCACGTATTAGGTCTCCAAATGCTTGCACAATCCCTGCTAAGCATTGTAATGTTATAATACATGATATAAAGTCCAGTATCCTAAGATCTACCGTTTCCAAATAGAAAAGGAATAATGTTGGATTTATACAGGCCTCTTTCTTGACCTCCCCAATATGGCAACTTGGCAGACACATTCCAGCAGCAACGGTGACTACATACAATATTATTCGTGCAACAGTTTGGTTTGGCAGTACATTACATAACATTGTCATACAATCTCATAGGTGCTTGCGGACGTTCTAATAAATTAACAAGTTATAGCATGACAATAAATAAACTTAACTGAATGACAACACATGAATTAAAAAACAGAACATTTTTTTAATTTATAAAATGAAAAATACATAAGATGATCACAACATGTCAGATGGGCTAAAACTGTGCATTGAAGGACACACATTTCAGTGCAAATAATTACTTCATGAGTGGACTTATTAGCTGGCACCATATTGCTACATGAGTTTCCTTCATACTTTAAGGCATTTTAAAATGTTATGAGATTCTCCTTATGGTTGTGAATGCTGTAATATTTGTGTCGTTCTTACAAAGCATGCTCCTCAATGGCAAAATTGACCTATTGCATACTTCAGTTTAAGGTCTCCCTCTGCCCACTTGTTGACAATAGACACACAATTTTGCAAGTTCAGTGTTCAAATATACAATATAATAACAATAACAAGGAGCAATAAGAAGGTCACTTCATCTACAGTATATTGTCAAAAGTACTACTTGTTTGGTACAGGAAGTAAAATAGTGCAATAAATATAGGTCAGAGTGTAGCTGTACCTGAGCTGGGATGGGGGGACAACACCTTGGTCATGAGAAAAACCAGGTAAAGCTAACTGGTTCTACAGCAAGAATTATCTCTTAACAATCAGGAGGAGACAGATAAGGTAGAAAACAGGCCGTAAATGGCTACCACTGGGAATCTTGCATGTGTATAGACAGCCTATTTCTAGATTCTGGTGAGTTAAATTAGTGCTTGAGAGCATGCACTGACAGATTAGCTGGTGTGCTGTGGAAAATGTAACAAAAACAAAAAAATCTGTACTTTAATATAGTGAATGAATGTGTGAGCGAAAGGTTGTCTGTCTGTGTGTGTATCTGTGTCAGCCCTGTGATGTGGTCACTGTCCAGGGTGTACCCCGCCTAAGGCCCATAGCAGCTGGGACAGAATCCAGTCATCCACAACCTCTACTGGTAATAAAGGGTTTGACATAGACGAATGAATGTACTTTAATATGGAGTCTGAAATAATAATAAATAAGTAGCTGACTACTTAGATGGATAATCTAGACTCTGTAATGTCACCTGTTAAACTGGCAATAAAAAACACACCTTCAGTCCAATAAAAATAATAAATAACATTTAAATTAAATTTAAAAAAAAATCCAATATACTAAAATGGATTAGACCCTGGAGATGCCTTCATGTATTTATTGGGTTAAATATATAATTACAGATATAATTCATTTTGGTAAACAGCTGCAGTTTTAGTCCTAAACGCCAGTTAAATAAAATAGTTCTTTCTTTGCTTAAAATATAATATCTTCATTTAAAGAGACGCTGTCTGAATATCCTTTTTATCGATCTCTCCCAACAAAAGCATTACTATTAGGGGTGTAACGATACAGTTACTATATCAATGTTTTAATTTCTTATTCCTATGATACAACTGTATCAATACACATTACCTTGTATCGAATCGTATCCTTTTCTAGGTAGTGTATATCAATACACAAGGAAAAAGATTTTAGGATTGTTTTATAGATCCTATTATAATTTACTATGATTTCACAGTTTTCTGCAAAAAGAAAATAAAAAAGAGAAAACTTTTACTTTAATAATTACAGATCAGATTATGGAAATGTTCAACTTTACACTTGGGAAAATTACTGTAATGTATTAATTCTATTTCTGCAATGGGATTTGAATTGCTCATTTCTAATCTCATTCTCTTCTCTTATCAGCAGGGTCAGACTCGTGTGTTAATGTAGTGAAAGAGCAGGCTTTACCCAGTTGGTACTGTGCTTCTCCTGGAGAGTCCTCTTGCCTGTGTTGCCTTTCCTTACTGCCTGTGTTCTTCTTATCAAACTCCAAAGTAATCTCCGCCAAAGTCTTTCCCTTCGTTTCTGGTAAAGTTAACCCTTGAAATACAGCAGACACCACACACACAACCAGGAAAGGCAAGAAGCAGAAGTTCCCCAAGCTGCTAACAATGAATGGGAACAGCATTCCAACCAAAAACAGGCTAATCCACATAAATGAACCAGCGATCATGTATGCTGCGGGACGAGCTGCCTGGTCAAAGATCTCCGCCGGTAAGACGCCTGTCACTCCAGCAGGGCCCAAACCGAAACTGAGGATATATGCAAACACACATGCCATGCTCAAATAGGCCATCCCCGCTACACCTTGGCTTTGAAGAACAAGAGCTACTGTAAAAACCACACTCCAGCAAGACATCAGGCTGTACCCTCCAATCAGAAGGTATCGACGCCCAGCACGCTCAATCAAGATGTTACTGAGGATTGAAGCGATGAATTCAGACGCTCCTGTCCCAATTGTGACGTACTGGACTTTCTGGGAAGGGATGCCTGCTGCGAGAAAAATATAGGAAGCGTAAAAATATATTGAGTCGTTTCCGCATAGCATCATGGCGCTACTGGCAGCCATGATGGTTCTGAGTTGACTTCGAAGGTCTTTGTCCTTAAAAAGTGCCCAAGGTGTCTTAGCCACAGCTAATGAATTTGAATCAATAGCTGCCGATTTTAGCTGTTCCTTCTCTCGAATCATCTCCTCCATCTCCAAAATAGGGACCTCACCGCCCCGGAGTCTGGCAAGTGCCCGTTTGCAAGCTTCATGATCATCCCTGTCAATGAGGAGGTACCTAGGGCTTTCAGGAAACCAAGGTAGAGTGAGAACTTGGATTAGTGCAGGTATGGCGTTACTAGCTAATAAGTAAGGCCAAAGAGCTTCGGCTCCAAGAATCTCGGTAATCCCTACAACTTGGCCCAAGAAAATTCCAAAAGCGGTAAAAACAGCTGAAGAAAACGCAACAGCTCCTCTAAGGTGCACAGGTGCGCTTTCACCAAAATACATCGGCTGCATGTTCATACTAACTCCAGAATTCATCCCAACAAAAAACCGAGCCAGGATGATCATCTCAAAAGACTGTGCCATCTGACATGTGAGCACCAGGACAGTGGCGACAAACATCAAACTGTTGTTGAGAAGTAAAGATTTCTTCCTTCCAAACTGGACAGCCATGGGTCCAGCTAGCAGGGCACCAAAAAATCCACCAAGGGAGAAGGCAGACACAATACAGGTCCACACTAAAGTCACCTGGGGGGTCTCCAAGCCTGTCCCCCATCGCTCCATGTAGGTGTCATTGATGAAGTTCTGGATATAGCTGGTTGGAGCATTGATGATTGAAATGTTGTAGCCATACTGAAAGGTTCCTCCAATAGCAGCAGAGCACACAGTCATAGCAAGAGTGGCTGTGCATGAGGTCCGAGTACTTTCTTCATCTTGATCTCTTTTAGGTAACATCTGAAAAACGTTTGGTATTTGGTGAAATCCTTCCCAAATGTCCTCTTCAATAAACTTAAAAGATTCACGGCCCAAAACCTTGAAAAGTCTCTTATTAGAAACAGCAAAAAGTCACACACCAACTATTTGTATCAGGATGTTGCATCACGTTTAGGGCAAGGTTGACTGAAATCTAATGAAACGGGATTTTACAGCAGCAGCCTCCTTTCAACCGGCACATGAACACGCACAGTGCGGTTTGTCCCTTTGACCCTTGTTTTCCCTCAGTTTTGCCTGTCAGGCCACTTCATACGTACAGAATCACGACATAAACTACACTCAGAGCCGTCACAACAGGAAAGGTATATGCCCAGGGTCCAGAGCTAAAGAGAGGCCCCGAGGACGCTCATTTAAGTGTACAATAATGAATGAGCTGTTTCAACAATTCACCTAAAATTGCCCTGTCTGGATAGATATTTAACCATAAATTACAGCCTAAAATATTATTTACCATAAAAAATGCATCAGAAAACGGCTTTAAATTGTGTTTAGATATAGATCCCCCTGCCTTATATTATCTCACACCTGCGTACAAGGTCACAATTATTTTTTTTTTTTATTTAACCTTTATTTAACCAGAAAAGTCCCGTTGAGATTAACAATCTCTTTTTCAAGGGAGTCCTGACCAAGACAGCAGCACAGGTCAACAACAGCCCAATTAGGGATACAAAGCAAAAGAAGATTATATTATATTAATACTTTTATTTCAAATCCCCCCTGTTGTCATGTTTTATATATATAATACAATGTTTCTCAAAATGCGTCTATAGGAGTATTAAGCCATAATTAGAGGGATTTACTAAGAACTATGCCCCTTACAGTTCAGACCCAGGGTAGAAGCATGCCTTTGTGTATTGCAACTGCGCATGTGTGTGCGTACGGCATCTCTGTGGGACTACAGTTGATTGGCGCTGAATAAAAATGTAAGTACACCATAATAAGCATTCCCCTTAGTATTCGTTGTACTTGCGCAACGTCGAAGTATAAATAAACATCGTAGTTGTATTCATCCGATAAAACATTTATTTTGTTGTTGTTTACTCTCACATTAGCAGCAGCGTCGTTAGCGTCGCACTGTACACATGCCAGCTGTTAGCAAACCGCTAGCTAGAGTCCTTTTGTTTATCTCGTAAACATGTATTGTTGTATGCATCTCTAGGGCGCCTTCTCCGACTAAAAGAAAAGAGGACGACAAGAGTAAACCTCGACCTAAAGAAAAGTCAGGAACTGCCAAAGAAGGAGCTGATAAAAAGGACCGGGGCAGAGACAAGAACCGCACCAGGAGAGGAGCCTCCAGCGGCAGCAGCAGGTGAGAGGGACACACATTTATCACTCAGACACGGTGATCTCAACTATAGTTATCTTTTTTTAAATGTTAGTTACAGATATTATGGTTAAGTATTTTTACTGAATGTGTTTACTATAGATTAGTACGGTCCAGTCTTCAGTAACTCGATATGTTGTGGCTATGCTCTGTACGCAATGTGGAATTACGTTCATTTTTCCACCAATGATCTGGTATTCCAGGTCCTGTTCCTAAAGTCTGGAAGGATTTATAGTATAAATCAGGAGTCTCCAACCCTTTTTCCCCCGAGAGCTACTTTTATAAAATGAAAATGGCAGAGAGCTACTTGTGCATTGTAACATTTATACATTCATCTTCTTTCACTTATTTTCTTTAAGGGTCACAGGTACTGGAGCCAATTCCTATAACTAAGGGCCTTAGGTGGAGTACACACTGGACAGTGAACAGTTAGTCGCAGGGTTAACACTTTCAACCCAAAGAAAATTTATTTTCTTTTCCCATTTCCCATTCTCATGAACATTTACAAAATGTTAGTGTCCGCAGCTCACATTTTAAATTAAAACAACAAAAAAATGTAGTTTCCTCTGTTTACTTTGAAACAAAACTCTATCACCTAATCTTAAAATAATAATTTTGTGCACAAAGGAGACGAGTACCTATGAATTTGATCGGATACATACACAAGTTGGTTTGCCAGTAGTAATTAAATTTGACTAATCAAGCTTATGTAGTATTCATAAAACCTTTGGGGAGCTACTTGGAAAGTGGTTGAGAGCTACTGGTAGCTACTGAGCTACAGATTGAGAACCCCTGGTATAAATCTAAAGCACATTGGACTCTTTTAGGTGGTTGTTATTTGATATACAAATAAAGTTTGAGTAATTGATAAAAACAGGCATTTTAGAGAATGTTTTCTTCCCCTTTCAATGGACTTTCTAAATTTTCAATTTATACTTTCTTTTTAATCCTTTAATATTTTTGAGAAAAAGAAACGTGAGTCATGCAGAAAATAAAATATTGTATGAGGTATCAAATGTTGTTTTTGTAAAATAATGTGAGTTCATAATTAATTTTAATTCTCCACCTAAAGAGACACACTGTCTGCTTTAGTTTATCAGTACAATCAATAGAAATGAGTACAACGATATAGAGATCGGGAACCTACATTCATAAAACGACCGTTGAGTGATGAGTCTGCCTTATTAGTGGTCACAGACAGTGAAATGCCATAGAGTTGCATTAGAAACAGCGGCATAAAAAAGTAAACAAATGAGCCTTGAACCAACTCTTTTAACTGCTTTGTCACTCCTTGGTCAATATTTATCACACACTAAAGTATCAAAATGCTTTTGGGTTAATGCTAACTCGAGTAATTTACATCCTAAATTGCTCCATTGTTTTGCTATTGAAAATATCTTGTGTGACCACCGATGTGACGTCATAATCCCGTTCTCGATACTGTATGAAGATAGCTCATTCTGACAGAAGTAAATAAGTATGTAATAATGAAGTGCTGGACTGATATACTTATTACAATTAAAATCTGCTTAAATAGTTTTAGATTTTTTTTTTTTTTAAATATATGGCCGGCAAAAGGGTAAACCTATTTATGGATGTTGTACCTTTAATTCTGACCCTGTTCTCCTTCTTCTTGTCCAGCTCTAGCTCGAGCAGCAGTTCTGGGTCCAGTTCGGGTTCCTCCAGTGGTTCCAGTTCCTCTGGGTCCAGTCACTCTGGCTCCTCCAGCTCCCGCTCTTCTTCCTCCTCCTCCTCGTCCTCCTCCCCGAGCACCAGCCGCCAGCGCCACAACAACAGACGCCGCTCACGCTCAAAGTATGTTAAGACCAATTTTTAGTATATTTTGTTATTGCAGTCAGGTCTGTACTAAATGCCATTAAATATATGGGCATTAGAGGCCCCTACAACCTCCAGATTTGAAATATTTATTGACGCTATTTTTATTTTACTTTTGATTATGATGATTAGTATGAACATTGTTGGGGTCAGCTGCTTGTATTAAGGGTTTATTAGCTGTTCCTAGTCTGAGCTGGGAAAAACTTGGGTTAAATAATACACTTTCAGAAAAGCTTTGCACATCCCCTTGATTATTCTAAGGATAACATCAAAATTTACCATTACATAACATGTGGTTAAACTGAATGTGACTGTGAACATTTGTGCATAGAGATCTAACTTTTTCAATGTCACCAGGTCTAAATCTGCAAAGAAAGATGAAAGGGAGAGGCGACGACGGAGCCCCACTCCCAAACCCACCAAGCTATCTCTGGGCAGGCTGACGAGGAACGTGGTCAAGGTAAGGGCTGTGTTCAGTTGTTCATGAGCAGTAGATGCTGTACACAGTTGTGAACATACAGTAGAGTAATAGAAGTGGCCAGTATTAAGCATGTTGTCCTTGTTGTGATTATTAGGAGCACATCCAAGAGATCTTCTCCACATATGGAAAGATCAAGCATATTGAGATGCCCATGAACCGGCTGCACCCTCACCTGTCGAAGGGCTATGCCTATGTGGAGTTTGAATCACCAGAGGAGGCAGAGAAGGCCCTCAAACACATGGATGGAGGTAACAACATATACATTCATATGTAAAAGTTTGGGCACTTCTCTGAGGTTACATAATAATTTACTCTGTCCTCACGAAAAAAGATAACAGAGGTATGTCATTCATTTTCTAGTGACATCTGAGTTCTAGGGTGTTTTCCTAACAACAATTTTTAGAGTAGCAGTATTTAGGTGTATGCAGTTAAATGAAATATGAAAAAAAATGTTTGGGCAAACTTATAAGTTTGCTGATTTGAAAACTTGTAACTTCTCAATGAATTACTTGCAACACAAAACTTAGTGAAGCCTTGAACTTCATAGACAGGTGCTTTCAATAATGAGAAAAGGTATTTAAGGAGGTAATCCGGAAATGGAAGGACCCAGGCAAAGTTAATGTTAAGGCCAGATGTGGCAGGCCAAGAAAAATACCAGAGAGACATAGTCAAGGAATGAGAATGGTTAAACGACTCTGTTTGTGGCATGGCATCCCCCTCCCATACAGATGTTTTGTGTGCAAAGTGCACTGAATTTTTGACCCACACCATCTGCAGCAGGATGATCTTGTAGGTCTTTGGAGGTGATCTGTGGGTTGTCTTTAACCATTCTCATTATTCCTTGCCTATGTCTCTCTGGTATTTTTCTTGGCCTGCCACAGCTGGCCTTAACATCAGCTTTGCCTGCATTTTTCCATTTCCTGATTGCCACCTTTTCTCATTATTGAAAGCACCTGTCTATGAAGTTCAAGGCTTAACTAACTAATCTAACAAGTTTAGTATTGCAAGCAATCCTTTTTAAGAACTTACATGCTTTCCAATCAGCAAACTTATAAGGGTGCCCAAATATTTGCATGAACTTGTTTTTTTTAATGTTTAATTTAATTTCATACACCTAAATACTGCTACACTAAAAAAATGTTGTTAGGAAAACACCCTAGAACTCAGATGTCACTAGAAAATGAATGACATACCTCTGTGATCTTTTTTTGTGACGACAAAGTAAATTATTATGCAACCTCAGAGGGGTACCCAAACTTTTACATATGATTTAATACACGGGTATTCTTGTGTACTTACATAACAGCTAATGAATCTGGAACATGTTATTTTGCTCAATCAAAGCTGCTGCATTATCTGTAAGCCCTTTTGTTTTGTCATTTTTTGCAGCAGTCAGTACTCAGTACACTTACATACAGATAAATGAGTGTCCAGTTATAACCAGAGTTTTAACTGTGCATAGCTGACTGAAATAGCATGTGGATCATTCATTGTCAGATTATTGCTGAATGTTGCTATTAAGGTCAAAAGGGTGCTTTGAGCATGCTCCAGAGATACAGATTGCAAGATTCCTGTATTCTATATAGATTATTCCACAGTAGTTATATATTATATATAGTAGAAATATGCTGCTCTGCATGTAAACAAACTGAATGTGAGTTATGGTCTTGAAGAATCCTGCTGTACCTACTTTTATTTTGAAGAGCATAAACAAATTCAA
This sequence comes from Bostrychus sinensis, assembly GCA_020698575.1. Taxonomy (NCBI): domain Eukaryota; kingdom Metazoa; phylum Chordata; class Actinopteri; order Gobiiformes; family Eleotridae; genus Bostrychus; species Bostrychus sinensis. Next base: position 9,110,086 of record CM036260.1, on the reverse strand, counting down.
GGTTAAAGTCTTGAGCACATCCGAGATACTAGGGTATACTAAACATAGCAAACAAACTGCACTGAGCCTCTTTTCTCAACACAAAAGAATGTATGACTTATAAACATATTACGTATATGATTATTCTGTTAGACCTTCCATGTTCCTGACACTGCACTTGTTGCAGGTCAGATTGACGGCCAGGAGATCACAGTGACAGCTGTACTGACCCCCATCGTGCGGCCTCCCCCTCGGAGACTGTCGCCTCCTCCGCGCAGGCTTCCTCCTCCACCGCCAATGTGGAGACGCACCCCACCTCGCATGAGACGAAGGTACTAACAGTAATTCTCTTTGACATTTTCTTTTTTTTTTACAACAGTTACATCAAATTGGCCAAGTAAAATATTTTATCTGTTTCTGCCACCATCTGTTCATTTTGCCCTTGCTCTGTGTAGATCTCGGTCACCACGGAGACGCTCCCCAATAAGGCGCAGGTCACGTTCCCCTGGCCGCCGACGTCACCGGTCACGCTCTAGTTCCAACTCTTCCCGTTAGTTTTCACTCTTCCTCTCGACTCATATGATCACCCATTTTATATAGCTTGCTGTATTGTTTTGTACTAGTGTTGTGTGGTCAAATCAAAGGACCAATTATTACCTTAAACAATCACAAATGTGACCTCCTAAAAAAAGGTTTTGAACGGTTCTAAGTTATTCCTTTCAGCCTGTATGAAGGTTGATTAAATAATTATTTACTAAAACATAATTTGTGAAATAGATATACTGTGTAAAAATAAGTGTATATGACTGACACGTTCACTTTTAAATGCTGTCTGTCACCCAATCTACATTGTATGTTACTGCTGCTCTTGCATGAGAGCATTGACTAGAGCCATGTGTACAGAGAAGTCCTATTGAGTTGTATCCCAATTAAATTTTTATGTCTTGTAAAATCCATGTATGTGCTTTTGTTTTCAATGTTGGTGGTTTTATAATGGTTTTACACTGTCCTCTGTGTGTGTGTGTATTTGTGTAATATCCATATTCTCTATTTTGGCAATCTGTTATACATCTTAAAATAAAATTCTGGTAAACATTTATTTCCCATGTTCTTTAAATAAAGCAAAGTCATGTTTAAAATTCTCAGATTGTTTACTTTTGATATAAAAAGTTTTATTTATATGCCAAGACGGAATATTTATGTTATATTTACAACATTCTTTATGTACAATATATCGTAAGTTAACTTTTAAGTCTTCAGATTTTATGTCAGTGGTTTGTAAATCTTTACATTGAGTTGTGTATTGGAATCTCGTTTTGATGGTCTATCTAGGATTTGGTGCTGTGATCTGCAGGGTTGGGAGGGGGGTCCATAAGGTCTCGAAATCCCAGTTTCTCCAGAGGCTCCTTGGCCATCAGCTGACTGCAAAACAAAAACATAATTTATCTTCTGGCTAACCTTAGACTAATTTTTTTAAGTGGCAGCATCATAGGCTGTGATTCTTACTGGTTCATTCTGCACTCCAGGTAGTCTTTGGACTGGAGTCGGCACCTGGAGTTGTCATATTTGTTTTCACTAAGGCACTTCATGAACTTCTCCTTGAAAACTTTGCACTCACCTGAAATAGGTCAAACACTTGTTACTGCACAACTTAAATACTTAGATAAAACTTTTGGGTCACTGAAGAAAATTATAAAAGATAATTGCAAGAAAGCTGTGGACAATTTTGTAGTATTTGAATATGTGAAGCAACACTGATGTCCCCTAAAGTAGTGTTTCCCAACCAGGGGTACGGGGAGCCCTAGGGGTGCGTGACCACATTGCAGAGGGTACATTAATTTATTTGTATTTCAAAGACTAAAATAAACCTAAATCACGACTAACCCAGGACTATAGAGAGGGATGGGACACTAAAGAAGGCCTAAAACCAGAACTAAACTAAGACCACACCAGGACTTAACCAGCTCTAAAACCAGAACTCATGCAGGAAAACACATGGCTAAAACCAGAAATTAATCAGGAATAAACCAGGTCTAAACCAGAACTAAACTAGGTCTAAACCAGGACTAAACCATGGCTAAAATCAGAACAAAACTAAGACTAAATCAGGACTAAACCAGGTCTAAACCAGGACTAAAACAGCAGCAAACCAGGTCTGTCCCAGAACTAAACTAGGTCTAAATCAAGTCAAACCTGGACTAAACTAATACTAAAGCAGGACTACACGATGGCTAAAACCAGAACTAAGCTGGGTCTAAACCAGGACTAAACTTAGACTAAATCAGGACTAAGCCAGCTCCAAACAAGGAATAAATCAGGTCCAGGGGATACACAAAACCAAAAAGGTTGGGAACCACTGCTCTAAAGACACCATACAGTGTGAATTTATAGTTTACATTGATTGAATAATACTACATTCTAATTATATTGAACTATTTGCCATACTGTAACTGCATGCAACTCTACCTAATATGTAACCCTGTCTTTAAGCTTATTTTTAAGTGTTAACTTACCAAAATGATCCAGTGGAAATGATCCTTTATCTGGCGGCCGAGGTTTAAAACTTTTTGTGCCGAAATTCATAGCAGTAGACATGATTATTTTAGTTATAAACGACGTATTTTTATTCAGTGACCCGTCTTACGTGAATAACGCAAATGTCAATGTTGTCGCATAAAAATGACGTATTATTTTGGTAGCGCAGGCGTAAGCAATCGATTAAAGCCTGGGGAAGGCTATCCAATCGATTACAGACGCTCTGGTCTAATGGTTTATTTAGATTTATGAGGCATTCATTGAAGGCTCGTAAAAATATTAAATTAATTTGTCATTTTTATAGGCTTTATAAACATGCACCCTGCTGATAAAAATATTTTAACTGAAAAAAAAAAAAAAAAAACGTAACTAAACAGCCTAATATATAAATTAAACTTGATATAGTTATACTATATTGAATTAATTTTATGTGTAAAATAGGGGGTACTTAGATTTATTTCAGAATTTGAAAGGTGGTGAAACTGCTAAAGAATATTTTCTGAATATTATATTTTGTAACATACTTTTTTAACTATGATGGGAAACAAAGGGAAGTTTTTTTTCAATTAGTTTTAAAAGTTAGTTAGTTTTTAAGATTAGTTAAGTTTATTAACTAAAATATGTAATGATTATGAATAGTTATTTTGAAAACAACAAGATTATTCATTATTTTATTATCTATTTATTATTTTTGTCTTGAATTTGAGTTTTAAAAAATGTATTTACAATAAAATAAGTATACAGTGTCGTTGTACAATTAAGTCCAAGTATTTTTTATCAGCACACAAAAGTCCAGGGGGTACACAAGTCAAAAAACTTAGGCATAGGCTACACTATACATGAGGTAGCTACACAAGTCAATATAATAATGAATGGGGGTTCTTTGATTTTATAGGTTAACATTTTAAACTTTAAGTTAGTAGATATGTGACATTTTATGATGTCACATGAAGTTAAACGAACAAAGCAAAGAACTGTGTTTTCAGTTAGTGTAAGGTGTAGAATAGCAATCTGCACATGCACCACTAGGTGTTGCCAAAAAGAGGCAGACTTTTTAGTCTACACCACACCTTAGTGCATGGAAGTGGTAAGCCTGCAGACTGCAACTTAATGTGCACCTATACTCCACGGGTCCATTATTGCTTAGCTGCTGTAAAATAAATGAAAAGTGAATATTAATATAAGTTATTAAATATACCCTAATGTATTTAATTTATGTGGTCCCTTATTTTTCAAACTACAGTCAAAATATCATTTATTCAGCATTTTGTCGCGTCCAAAATTCTGAGAACATTTACACTTGAGGATTTTAAATAAAACACGTGGGAACCTGGTAAAATATTCATTGCATTTTTAAACCACTGCAACGATCTCAGCCCACCACTAGAGGTCTCACTCCGCCTCATTTCCCCAGTGCCAGACAGGAGGCTGCTGCTGGTGGAAGCACATTGGCTGCCTCATTATTATGCAGTCAGCGCGAGTCAATAACAGCGCTATCAGAGTGAGACACGCGCGGGCTGTGACACGAAGAAGGTCTCGCCTCGCCTTGTCTCCACTCGGATCTCTCGGCTTCCATTGGAGGTGACAGGTGAGCGGCTCTGTCTGATAGGCTGTCCCCCCCGCGTGTGTGTCCTGTGCGCACAGCGGCGGCGGCGGTGGCGGCGGATGCTCTTTGCGCGTCTTCCTCCTCCTCTCTTCTCCTCTCTTCTCTTCTCCCTTCTTCTCTTTCCCACGGCGGTGAGGTGAGGTGAGGCGAAGGCTGGGACGCGTGCATTCACTCTCACCATGGCGGGAGAAGCGGAGGGTAACAAGCCGCTCCAGGACGTGCTGACCAGACCCGGGAACGAGACGTGTGCGGACTGCGGCAATCCAGGTACGGAGTCCTTCTGCACACACGACAGTCAGTGAGTTTGCTTTAGACCACTTAAAACATGCAGCTGCGATGACATAACCTTTTCCAGCACTTACCTAGTTGTAAAATATCCTCAGCACATTGCACTTTGGACTGAAATGTGCCATAAACTCGTGCTCTGGTGTTCTGTTTGAGAGACACATGTCAAGTGATACTTCTTGGTGTATGTGTGTGTGTGTGTGTGTGTGTGTGTGTGTGTCCACTCGTGTTGTGGTCAGTTGTCATCATGTTCTACACTGTCAGCATCCACAAAGCCAGCACAGTAATTATTTGTGTGTGTACTTGTAAACAACACAATATAGTGAGGACAACTGATTGTGTTTCCAGACGAAAGAAAGGACAAGGTGGGGATTTCTTGCCTGTTTGCACTTTGCTTAATTTAAAACTGAATTTTTTTTACATCTATATTCTTTCTTTTGGATCAAAATGTGGGTTTGTGAAAGGGCTCATGTTACACTCATGTTATGTTAAATTTTTGGGCTTTTTGAAATAGTTTTGGACACCTTCGCATTAGTATTTCATGTTTTACAACTCAAATAATGTATAGGCCAGGGGCGTAACATCAGGCAGTGCAGCTAATGCAGTTGCACTGAGCCCCAGGACATGAGGGGGGCCCCATTGAGAGTCCCATATTAGTGGATTATGTTCAGTCTGGGCAGTACGCATCATAAAATGGCTATTTAGCATGGCTATTAGCAGCATGATGGTAACAGATCGATTCACAAGCTTACATCTTTGTAATGATGGCACTTTAAGCATTGGAATTTTTAGAATGAGTTTGCTGATGGTGTATGAGCTTTAGAAACAAGCAGGAGTACTTTCTGGTTCAGGGGTAGTTCTAGACCACTTTGAACTGGGGGCCACACTGAGGCCAGCCTTTTTGCAGGGGGGTACATGAGACATTTTAATATAAACTGACTGGGACTTATTTTAAAAATAAGTCTGATATCATCTTTGTAAACATGATAAACATATCTTCCCCCTTTTATAACGCCAGAATAACTCTTGAAACAAAATTACAATATAATGTGTGAGTTTCATAAGGCATTTAGGACACTTCAGAGGGGTGGCCACCAGGGGGTACAGGCTCACACTGGCCACCCCCTAGAACCGCCCCTGTTCTGGTTTCACATGTCAGTGAGACTGAGCATTTTCAGCTCTTCACTACTCCAGGTATGTTTTTGAGGTGGAAACAACATTATAACAAAAAAATGATTTAGCACAATAGGGGACCTTTGCGATTAGCTGTAGTGCTACATAATCTAATATAACTGAACATACAGTATCTATGTTTTCTATAACACTCCTTGCCCATTTTGTTTTCTCCCAAGAGTTTTGCAGGCAAACACAGTCCATTCCCATTAGGTGTATTGGACAACATATACTTATATTTTCAACTTGAATGTTCCAAATTTTAAAAAAGCATTTTATGCGAGTCTTATAGAGGTGTAGCATTCCTTATCTCTCAATACCACAACACTAAGAGAATAGTTTTTTGTTTTGCTATTGTGCTGTTGTTTACACCAGTGATCCCCAAACACTGGGTCAGGAACCCAAAATGGATCACCAAAGAGTTTTTGTTTTGTTTTTTGTTGTTGTTGTTTTTTTACAGTAGTTTCCAGAAATGTATATTACTTTAAAAAATTAGAAAAAAGCTCTGTAGTTTATACGTATGTTATTGATGATGCTCGGCTACTGCTAAACAAGACACTAAAAATCTAAATAAAATAAATAGCAATAGATAAAAAGAGATCCCATGAAAATTGTTTGGGGAAACGCTGACAAAAATGACTGTAAAACATAATTTCAAATTTTAAACCCCTTAAGAGACTGAAATTAAATGTGTGGAAAGAAAACTTAAATTTTAGTGCTAAATTTATGCATTTATTTGTAATGGTGATGCAATTTTTTGTATCTTTCACCTTGACATGCTTTATGAGCTTTATTAAATATGGAAAAATCACCTTGACTACACTCCAGTGTGTTTATTTATAACTTGTTTGATAAAGGACTATCAGGGCCAGGCAAAAACATTTATTCAGTCTTGGGCTTGTGCAGAGGTTGATTTTGGCCCCCAGCAAAACCGCTTCCTTTACACACCCATTATAAACCTAAAGCAGTGATTAGCCAAACCTGTGCTGCTGCATCAATGGAAATTCTGGTTGTACTTTTAATTAAGTTGTCACTAACTGTCATTCAGAAATAGTCAGTAACTATTATGACAGTGCACATCAGATGAAATATGAATGGCATTTCATAGTCGTTTATTTTTGTCTTTCTGTGCCTGACAATTGTGAAGAGAGATGGTTGTTCATGGCTTGTTTGTATTTGGAGGTAGCTTAGCGTTTTGCACACTTACTGCAAAATATGGCATATATACAGACAGAGTTGTAGACAGGGTGCATTTTGAGTAGTGTAAAATGTAGTGGTAATTGCTTAAAGCGGAACTGAGTAACATTTTTACTTAAACTGTTTCGGAGTCAATGTGATGGTTAAAGGAGTTGTTGCAGGGTGAATAAATTTGCGAAGGCGGAAACGGAAATAAAGCCAAGCAAGGGATCATACAGGAGTCAGCTGAACGTCTGAATATTCATGGTAGTGTTTACTCCGAAATATAGGGGGCGCACCATGGAGGAAAAAGAGTCAAAAACAGCAAAGAAATGAGAAAAGTTACCGAGTTCTGCTTATTTGAAGTTAGTAAAAATGCTTTCAAATGATCTGATACAGATTTTAAGTTTATTTTGGCCACGTTTTTGTCAAACTGTGATTGATTCTGATTCTGTCTGTCATTGTCTTAGTAGTGTATATCAATATACATGGAGAAAAAAAATGCATAATTTCGGAAATATTGATATCGAGAAATATGCATGTTAAAATAAAGTCAGATACGTCTTTTGGGATGTAATTTTGAGTTTTTAATTAAATAAAATGGTATATTCATCTGTACCGCTCTCTCTCTGCTAGACATAATCAACACTGTTTGTGATGCTAGATTTAGAGTAAACATTTAAAATTTTGAAAAAAATTGCTGTATCAATTGTGTTGATATAAAGGTGTTAAATTGTATCAAATCATATCGTTCTAAATGAGCCAATATCATTCTTAAATTGGATCAAAACAATTCTAATTGATACGTATCTTATTATTGCAAAAACATATAATTACACCTCTAGTTGGCAATAGTTGTCTATCATGGATCATGTTTGAGTTTCAATAGATTCATTTGTACTGCTTTCTGCTACTGAAAGTGCCCAGAGAAGACAGACTGAGCACTGCTGCGTCGAACATTATTCTTTATGAGCAAAAAAGATATTATTTCAAGGCTATTGTTTGGCTTTTATGATTTTAATGGGTAGGACCGTGGAGATATGACAGGAAATTGGGGGAGAGCAGTGAGAGACTTTTGGTAAATGGTTGGACTCAAACCCAAAACGCTGATGCAAGCTGTGGTCGATATATATTTGTTTTCTTCAGTGAAAGCATTGTCAGATGGTGTATTTGCACTGAGTTAGTGTTCTTAAAAACGGCATGTCCTTAGAACTACCATAACTGATTAAAATGCTTTGCACCACCAGAACACACAAAATAAAGATTTCTTCTAAATTTAGCTCTCAGTTTGGACAGGTGCACCTTCTAGCGATCATCCTCTATCCCTTTTTTTTGCTTTGTTGTTTTGTGTCAGTACTCCTTCAGTTTACTCCCTCCTTCCCTCTCTCCCCGCTGCCTTTCTTCTCACTCAAACGCCCATAAACCATGTCTGAATATCCGCGTGGCTCCAGAGTGGGCCGTACGCCCAGTGCTTGGAGCCGGTTCGGTCCGCGATGCCTGTTTCTTGGCCTGGCTCACTGCTCCTCTGAGGACTGGCTGTAGCGGAGCAGCCTCACAGCTTCTCACAGAACTCTCACAGCCAGCAGCGCCCGCACAAAATTAGATAGCATTGTCTGAACTGCGCACATTTGTGAAAGAACTAAACATCTAAAGCGCCAGTATGAAATTATTATTAGTGGAAATTGGCCGCATTTTGTTATTTGGCCCTCGAGAGACATCGTTTCATTTGGAGTACTTTTTTAAACAGGTCAGCACTGAACGTAAGAGTAAATGCCGTTATGTTTTCATGTTGTGTTTCAGTTTTGACTTTACTTTCCATTCATTTTCCTTACACCAGTGGTTCCCAACCTTTTTAGTCTGGCGTACCCCCAAAACTGGGCTAAGTCCTGGTTTGGACCCAGCATAGTCCTGGTTTAGACCTAGTTTAGTCTTAGTTTAACCTGGTTTGACCTGTTTTTTTCCTGTTTTTTTCCTGGTTTAGTTCTGGTTTGAGACCTGTGTTTTCCTGGTTTAGTTCTGATTTTAGACCTGGTTTATTTATTGTAGGGTTCTGGTTTTAGAACTGGTTGCGTTCTAGTTGTAAACATGTTTTTTCCTGGTTTAGTTCTGGTTTTAGGTCTGGTTTAGTTCTAGTTTTAGACATGTGTTTCTCTGGTTTAGTTCTAGTTCTAGACATGTTTTTTCCTGGTTTAGTTCTGGTTTTAGACCTAGTGTAGTTCTAGTTTTAGGCATGTTTTTTCCTAGTTTAGTTCTGGTTTAATTCTAGTTTTAGATGTGTTTCCCTGGTATAGTTCTGGTTTTAGGTCTGGTTTAGTTCTGATTTTAGACCTGGTTTATTTATTGTTGAGTTATGGTTTTAGTCCTAGTTTAGCTCAAGTTTTTGTTACTGTTTTGTCCTTCTTTAGTATTCCATTTTTCTGTTAATCTTTGTTTTAGCCCTCAGCATAGTGCTGAGTTAGTCCAGATTTAGGTTCACTGTAGCCTTTGACAGCCAAATATTTTCTGAAAATATTCTACAAATGATCACATAACTCCACGTACCCCCTGCAATGTGCCCACATACCCCTAGAGGTCCCTGTACCCCTGGTTGGGAAACACTTGCCTTACACAAGGCTCTGGTGGGTGAACATTACACAGGTGCTGCTGTTGTAGAGCTGTCAAAGAGCATCTGCTGCAATAAAGGAAGTAATTGTCAGAAAAGGTGTTTATGGTTTGTATATCTATTACATAATCATAAATATGTCACTTGTATTTCTGTGCAATAATGTCTTCATACATTTATATATCACACTGGGTTTTTTGTTTTTATCACACATATAACCAGCCTTTGCCCAAGTACAATCACATTACATTGGGGCGATTACAATTTTGTATAAATATCTATAGATATAGATATTGCGGTTGTGAATAGATTTGCAATATATTTTGTAAAATCAATGTTCAGTTCACAGTAAACATTTTAAGCATTTGATGGAACATTGACACTGAAATATTCACTGCTGAACTAATCCAAGGAGTCACATGTCCTTCTGTAGAGGTCCAAACTACAGATGTACACTGCAAAAAATCTAAATCTACATTAGTTAAAATGACCTGAATGCAGCAAAAGCAAGCAAAATTAATCCTGTCCACTTACCCCATTTTACTTGAAATAAGTAAAAAATAGCTTAGGGAAGAAATAACTTGAATTTTAATCTGAATTCAGGTCATTTTAACTAATGTAGATTTAGATTTTTTGCAGTGTTTACAGATTAAGATCCAGAGGGGATGGGATATTGTGTTCTCTGCAGAGGACATTATGTCACCTAAATAATTGCAGCCTTTGAGATTTGCTAATTGCAACAGTTCAAATTGCGATTTTGATTAGATTTTGTGTAATTGTGCAGCCCTACATTACAGACGACTCATGATTTGGGCCACCATAGCACTCATTGTCTGCATTTGTGTGCAGTCACTGAGTGGGTAGAGAACATTAGCAACTGACCAAATATTTAGATGCTATATTTTTATTAGTATTTAGACTACATGAGCTGAAGGCTACGAGCTTCAAGGTTGCTTGACTTTAAAGTATTCAGAATGCAAAATAGCATACCTCTAGCATTACAGCCTCTTGCACATACATATACAGCTGAGCATAGACACTGCCAAAAGTAAAAGGCATGTCACGTTGCCATTATAGATAAATAAGTGCATCGATCTTGAAGCCTTTGTCAATTTACTATAGCATTCTTGAAAGTAGAACAAAAGCTTCCCTGTAGGATTCTCATTAGTTTGAGATGTCACATTTTACAAATTTTAACTCTCATAAATAAATATATATAAATAAATCAATCAATAAATATCAGTGTTTTTTTTCCCTTCTGCCTCATCATCTCAGTGCTTTGTCTTTAGGTTTTATCACACTCGGTGGTGTAACTTGGTAGTGTGGGGCCCCAGCGCAGGATTTTAGAATGGGCCCTAAAGTTATGTTAAGCACCTTCAGTACTTAGGGTTCATGCATCATGTTTTCTTTTTCTTCTTGTTCTTTTTGTTACAAGTTTTATGCATTTAACAGGATTTAAAATAGAATTTATGTTAAAAAGCCTGTTCTGAACAGAGTTATGTGCTGCTCCTAATTATTATGAATATTTTAAACACACACTTGACCATGGATAAACAAGGATCCACTCTAATGGGCCCCCAAACCTCCTGGGGCCCAGTGCAGTTGCGCTGGCTGCAATGTCTGATGTTATGCTCCTGATTACACTCTAAAGAAGTGTAATCAGGAGCACTTCACCAGATTTCACTTCAGATTTTCAGATTTTTCCTTTTCGGGTTTGAGTACATCATCTGTGGCCTAGCATGCAGTGATTTTGCATACGTTACTTCAGATGCCCTTCCTGACTGGCTTAGAACTTTTAGGTTTGTGACCCCCTGTGGCTAGATTGTTTTGTAATGATTACACATGGCATGAAAATTATTATTTTCAATGTACATTAAACCTCACCAGCTTATTCTCATGAATAATGATAGTGCTCAAAACACCTGTACAGTGATGATCAGTAAAAAAAAAAAAAGTGGGTTAAATCCCATTAATAAGCTCTGGGGGTCTTTGAGAGCTCATTCCATCACTTATCAGCAGAGGCAGCGCGCTCAGCCAAAAATAGTTACAATAGCCATTTATCAACTAAAGCATTATCTTTTGTCCCTTTTCTGCCAGGAGATCAGGAATTCCCTGGTCCGTAATTCACATCACATAATGGTTATGATATGAATTATTGATGCTGCTTCATTGGCTCCATCTCAGACTGGGATGAATCCTATCTCAGTGGATTACAGAAAACCATCATACTTTCATTACCCGTCAAAACAGTGCAAATATCCTCAGTCAAGGTAAACAGACACATCTGACCTCAGATACCTCTGCTCTAAGCTTAGCTGTTGAGACAGAATTGGTAGCATAACAGTACATTTACTCCTTGGTAAAAGATTAATTATGGTGACCTCCATAATTCAAACCTCCAAACTGGGACATATAGCCAGACAGTCTTTTACATATAAAAAAAAATGTCCCAAAATCAACATTTTGCACCAGTGTAATTTTGATTGCTGCAAATGAACTTATTTTAAATTCATAAACTCTGAACTGTAACGACTTTACCTTAAACCCAAAATGGCTGTTGCTAAGAGACTTTGTTTTTGGAAATATGACAGCACTATGATAAGACATGCATCATCAGAGGAAGTGTTTTTACCTTAATATCTGATTTTGTATAGATTAAGTTTCTCTCTTGTATTGAACATACTGTGCTGTTTTTAGTACATGTTACACACAATAGGAACCAAGGCATGGAGCTACCTCTAGGTCACTTATATGGGTTGCTCTTGTTACCCATAGGAACTCAACCTTACTGATCCAACCTTCAACTCCTCTCTGTGAAAACTTGGTCGTAAATGGGATATATTATGCAAAATTGACTTTTCTGAGTTTTCTACCATGTTATAATGTTGTTCTCTCAACAAATTCTTAACAATTCTCTCAACAAAAACATACCTGGAGTTGTGTTTTGGTGAATTCATGCCTGTTTAAGTAATATTGTAGTGTGGGTACTGTTAAACGATACTTTTGTGGTATCAAAAGAAAAGTTATGACCAAGTTTCAGTACCTAGTGGGACCTTTAATGATCCTTTGCATGTATGAACCAAATAAATAACACAGAATAAATCATACAAACTACTGGTTTTAACTTACAGCTAAGAATTTTGCTACAAAAATTGGTCTTTTATTCAATATTATTGTGTTTTATGATTGTAGAAGATGACCTAGCACACCATAGTTAGTCAGAAAAAGTATCTCTCAGGGGCCGGTAATGAAAACCAGGTATTATTTAAGTACTGGTATCAAAAAAATCTAAAAATCTATCTCCTGCTTTTTTGAGACCTTTCAATTCTACAAACCTCCGCCTCTCCCACGAACCCCCACCCACTACATCCAGTCTGCTCTTACTTATTTATAGATATATAAAAAATGTGCACAGCTAATGTTTTCTATCCAAATTACTCAACTAATTTTCATTCTGTAATAAAATGCCATCATACAAAGAGTTTAAGGAAGTGAAAAGCTCTCATTTAGTCACATAATGTTTTTAAAGGTTGGTAAACATACAGCAGTTCTGGAAGTGACCAAGATCGGTTTAAAAAGATAATTAAAAGCATAATATATCCCCTTTTCAAAGTAGATCAATGTACACTGTTTAACTTAAGAAATCAAGCCAATTTCTGTCCATAACTATGTTTAGTTTGCCGCCTTAAAAAGGAAAGGTCAAAGGAAGTGTTACCAAACAAGGAGAATCATTAATCACTGTTCTGTGAGTCACACTGAATCATAAACTACATTTTTATATTTGGACTGGCCATTAAGCTGAGATAATGTTTACCAGACAAAGTGATGTTGAAATATAATATACAGACGAAACTACAGCTGTATCTACACATGAACAGACTTGCACAGTTTCGGGAGATTATCTCACAATCGGGTCTGACCTGATCGTCCTCCATTTTCCTCTTATCTCCTCATCACAGATACAGCATCCATTAAGCACAGACAGACTCCTACTGGAATTGATCTGAAATTAAACAAAGGAGGTGCCTTCTCTGTGCTGCTTAGTCACTGTTCTGCTGCCCTTCCTTCTTTCCTTACCTTGCTCTTATTTTTTTCCTCCTCTGCTGGTGCACTAAGATGAGGCTCGAGCTTTAGGGGCTTAGACCGCTGGTTTTCTCTATGGCTCAGCAAGCGTAGTGTTCCTGCCCTTCGCTAAGGACACACCAATGAGTTTGCCCCTCCAGAGAGAAGCCTCAGCAGTGCTCTGAGGTGCAAACAAACACATTTGTCCGACTGCAAAAAACAGCAAGAGGCACAGTATATGGAGATAGGTAGGAAGAGTTAGGTTTGGTATCACTTTTATGGTATATTTCTTTATAAGCTGTTAAAGAAAATTGTGCTTAAAAAGTGAATCCAAAGTCAAAATTCTGCCAGTCATCACATTACAAAGAACAAACTTTTTTAACTCATCAATCAGGCATAACATTACGACCACCTGCATATTATTAGTAGTGCAATGCTATGTGTTAATTTGAGCACCTGTTAAATAGGCAGCCCCATATATACACATTACCTTTCTATCAGAACCTGCATTAACTTTTTCAGCAATCTAAAGGCGTTTTCACACTGGCAGTGGTTAGGTTGATGCAAAAGACCTAAACGGCTGTTCTCAGACCGCTCTAAGCAGGTGGTCTCGGAGCGGCGCACTAAAGGCTCTCACCGCACCCTGGAGCGGTGTTTGTGGTGTGAAAGCTGCTGACTTCGGGCCGACCCACCAGTAGTTTCACTAGAGATAATTACTGTCAGTCATTTTGTGGGACATAAACCCACCTGGATTAGTAGGCTAATGTCCAGTAAGCGATTCCTCTCAGCGTGCATGTAAAGAAGTGCCAGTCAAAAACACACTGTGTTTGAAGTAGTATTCTTTGAGCGGTTCATGCGTCATGGCGCATAGTTGGAGAACCTTTCCCTTCCTGCGTTGAGCTCCACGTGTAACACACAGAGCTAAGTTCTTCTTTTCTTGAGAGCGCTATTTGGCAAAAGCTATAGCCGCTGCATGTGTCCCCATAAACAGTTCAAAAGACAGAGAGGGGAAGCCACACATTAGGCATGTGATGGTGCGTTCAGGTGCACTTCGTAACACTTCACCTGCCTACTCACATGGACAACAGTTGTTTTAGGGCACTTTCCATACTTGAAGGTCTGTCACCCATCCTGCCACAAAATATTTGAATGCCTCTAAGGAGCTCTCTGCCTCTTGTAAGCTTTTAATTGTGTCCCTATAAAGTGAGATTGTCGATTGATTGACTAAATAATTGTAAATGTTGTTGTATTCCAAAGCGGATTGTGTGTTGAAGGCTGGTAAACCGTAATTTTGACATCATATGGGTCTTAAGCATCGACAAGTGAACATTTCTCTAAATATTGCTGTCTGACCTGAACACTTAACGTTTAGTATTGAACCAGTGTAGAAAGTGGTAAATATGAACTCAATTTCTATGCATGATCGCTAATCGCTAGCAGACTATACCGGCTTTTTGCCATCCAAAATGGCGGCGCTAACAAACCAAGTCACGTGACTGAGAACGGTCTATTGTTATAATTTTTTTTTTTATATGTTTTGCTATTTCAAAGGGATTTTATTTGTATCTTAAATAAAATTTTCATAGCAAAAAATACAGAAAAATGTAAGTAAGTATAGAATGTCTGTACTAATAAATACAGATGACCACTTTTTGAAAAATGTACATGTAAATGAATAAGTGGGTACTCACGGTATGACAAAAAGCTGAAACTTGGTCTCTTTTAGTTCAGGGGTAAATTCTCTATCCATTCAGCCGCAAAGCCGGTAAATCTCACAACGGTAAAGAATATACTAAAACTAATTTTAGTTTTTTTACTGACCTCTTGTGTATGGAATTACTATAAAAACTATTAATTTCTTCCTTGGCCAACTATTGACCTTTCCTAAACTCTCTACATATGCAATTATGGTGCAGAAAACATAATCCCCTTGGCAGCGGTAAGTATCAAACGCTGTGTATTAAAAATGCAAATCTTTGAGCCTGGAAAGATGTTTACAAATTTTAGACAGTATTTAACATTCAGGAACAGGCTTAGCACTCTCAATGACTTTATTAACTGCAGACATTACCATTGAGATCATCAAACCAATAATTAATGACAATGGTTCTGGATACTTGATGTTTGAACAAGTTGTGTGCTTCCTCATTGTTCAGTGTGTTACCTGTGTTCATTTGTTTTATTACATCTTGATATCTTTCATTCTGCCTTTAAGAAGATAATATCACTGCACTTCTTTCTCTTTCACTGATACAATTAGAAGTCTGTGATCTGGGTGGAGTTCAAATAACACTCATTCCATATTAGAGTTCAGCTGGAAGAGGACCAAGACTTACATTTTTTAAGTGTCATGGCTTGCTGGTTTGTTTGTTGGTTTGTTAGCCTAGCAGCATAACTCAAACAGTAATAGTTGGATTTTGTCGAGACATTCTAAAAAAACGAACAAACAAACAAACAAACAAAAAATCAATAATGGCCCAAGGAAGAAATTAATTTTGGAGTTGTTCTGGAATACTTTGAGGATCCAAGAATATTTTATGCATCTGTAGCATGATGAGATAGAGCTAAAGATACTAACTCCAGCCACAAGGGGTCATTAGATTAGAGTATTGAAATTCCTTTGTTGCATATGACCATAGATGTATAATAAGACCTGGCTAGAGCACTGTCCCCTCTCCCCTGATGCCAGTTTGATTAGTGGCCGCGCCGGGGAACCACAGCGAAAAAATCCTATGCGGCCGAGAAAGGATTTTTCCCATAGAGCGCAATGTAAACTTTTTTCCCCTGTTTGATATCTTTATGGTTTGTGACGTCGCCGGCTCTAGCCCGCCATCGCACCCAGTAGTCAGAGCTGGTCACATGGTACGCAAAGCAAGACAATGCTTGCTCAAGGGCTGCAGTGCGCCTGCTCTATGGGCCATGCAACGCCGAAATACAAAACTTTTTTGACCAATGAGCACAGCCACTGAAAACAACAGCGGTCATGATGTCATTCATTATCCAGTTCTATAATACATTCATGCATACAACACGTAGTTGTGAAGGTAAACGATGAACATGACCTAGCATAACAAGCTAATAGCATGTGCAAGCTAGCCATTTTTAGTCTTCCACCTGAATTCTTTACCTCTTCTAACAAAAAAATAAATAAATTAGACACATGTATAAGTATAACACATGTTGAAGCACCATTGTTTTTTGTCTACTACTACTATTGCACATGACATCTATGCCATTCATAAAAAAGGTCTGTTCAGTCACTGTTTAGCTTTGAGAGGCTCCAAACCATAACTAGCCTTTTTGTGTTGTGTTTTTAATCCCTGCCTTTGACAATGATACATGTTTGGTGTAGATCCAGAACACCGCTTAGGTCCAGAAATGTCCATTGCGAGATAGGACTAAAGATACTAACTCTAGCCACAAGGGGTCAGTAAATGATAATATAGATGAAAAAAAAACAAACACTAGAATTTAATTACACATGGACTAAGAAGTTTTGAGCTTTAAGAGTGCTTTTATCGCCACTGTTTTGGTATACTTATTATCATGATGTTAACCATTGACCCTTTTTAATAACATCTCTTGCCATTGATGAACTAAAAACAGAAATAAAACAAAGTCTGACAAATATTGAAAATTGTTTGTTTTCCCAAGTTATTATGGCACATAGCATCTTTTCTGTTTTACTGTGCTACTTGGAAGCCAACAGGGTTGCCAGATCTCACTGACAGTTTCCAGCCCAAACACATCTTAAAACCTGCCCAACACAATAAAATCCAGCCCAAATCACAAATACTCTAGATGTTAAAACTGTTATATGTAAGAAAGAAGACAAAACCTAACAGCAGCACTAAAAAAGTAAAACAAACTGTTTCCCACAAAGAGTGCAATCAAAGTCTTCCTGGTCAGGGCATTGTAAAAAATACAAAAAACTATGAAATATCAATACACTGAAACACAACCATTTTTTTTTTTTTTTTTTTTTTTTTTTTTTGCAAAAACTCAAGGCAACAAGATCCCTCAATATTTTTGAGTTTTGGGGCCAACATTTAAACAGCATTTATTTTTTACAGTGCATGAAATGTGAGCAACCAAACACATGAATCACTCATTTTAAAACAAAATTTGTGAAGCAGCCCCTTGGTCAAGTCCGTTCTCTTTCGTGTCAAGATTCTCTCCACCCTACATATTCCATATGTACAGGGACTCTGTAAAACACACCGCGAGGAAGCCAGCAGAAGCGTTGCTCCTGTGGAGAAGAAAGTGGCAATAGGACTTGAATGCGGCAGCCACCAGAGTGCTCACCCATGTGTGCAAAAACATGGAACTATGTACAAATATACACCGCATAACATCAAATGCCCTGGCACAAGACGCTACCAAGGGCTAAGTTACCCCGCCAGAAGCAAAGGTAACCCCAAGTCGGGAAGAAAGTACATACAAGAGTACACTCCCATCCACAACAATTAGGGCTAGGATGATGTAGAAGTCCTAGGCTGCTGCTGTGTGTCTGGCCTAGCACACGTTCACTGAATGAACAGCTGGAAGCCACGTTTGTGCAGTAGAACCTAATAAAGGTGGACGGACTTGACCAAGAGGCCGCTTCACAAATTTCCGCTAAAGATGCACCTTGCCATAATGCCCAAGAGGTGGCGAGGCTCCGTGTGGAATTTGCACGCACTCCAGCAGGAGGCGGTATGCCTGACTGAGGGCTTAACAAACTCTTTAGTTATGAGCTCCTCTAAATCAGCCAACAATGGCACTAAAATCTGGCTGGACTGACTTGTTTCCTCATCAAAAAGAGAGGGGGCCCGAGCAGGCTCTGAAGGCATTTCTATACCCAGTGCCTGAGAGGCTCGTGAAACTATCATATGACAATGAGAAGATGGTGCCCCTGGCTCTACATCAGCCCGTATCTCTGGGTGGCCCTGTCCAGGAGGGAGTTCCCTGCTTTCTGACCCAGAGCCTACTATATCAATGTCGCCCATGTCAGAGGCCACTGACAATGGGCTTCCAGGATTTGACCTCACACTGCAGGTGGAAAGATAGACGATAGACGATAGACCACAGAGGACGAACCCAAGAGGAGGTCCTCTGTGAATTTGCCAGTCTGGTCCTGTCCAGTCTGGTCCTGGACGCAGGACCCAGTCAGTCTAGGCCGCTTAGCCTGTGATAACTGCTCTGGTACAGCAGCTGTTCGTTTACGAGAGCATGCCAGTAACCTGGCCTCTCGTACCCTGGCTGGCAGTATGAAACAGTTCATACAGGAGGCAGGATCACTGGAGGCTATCTGAGCATGGTCTAGCCCCAAACAATAAACACAATTATCATGTCCATCCTCCATGGGCATTTTAATGCCACACCCCTCACAGGTGTGGGTTAATGGGATCTGCCTATGCATCTTTTTTCTCTCGCAATATCCCTGTCACGTGGACTTTCGTTCGTGACTCTGCAACAGCGTGCCTAGCCCCAAAGCTAGCAGACCACACAACAACGCCACTCTGACAGGAGGAACAAGCTTTTTTTTTTTTTTTTTTTATAAAAACCCGGAATATATATGACCGGGATGTTTGTACAAGAGGATCCAGTGCTACCTCCACCTGGCGGGTTCACACGGACCACTCTTGTTTCTGAAAGCGGCCGCAGCATTTCCTCCGCTTGGAGCGGGTTCCATACCGGCCGAGTCCGCTCCAGTGTCTCCTCCGCCTGGGGCGGATTCAGCACGAGCTTAGTGGGAATGGCAACTCCGGCATTTCCTCCGACGTGTCGGATTTCATGCGGATTGCCCTGCTTCGGGTGCAGCAACGGTCCTGAGAGGAGCTCGCGAGCAGCTCTCTAACTCAGTGAGTTGGTGGACCTAAACTGCTACACTCTGCTTTAATATGTCAATAGGTTTCTTGAGCTCTCACGTCCTCTCTGCTGTTCGTGTGGAAATTAAGGAATCGAGGTGCCCACGCATGCGTCGGGCTTATGTACCCACGCAGCCAATCAGTGCGTGGCCACCACAGGTGGTGTGTCTTAAAGAGTATCCACATCAGCTGCCCCCATGGGGTCAATCCCCATACATATGGAATATGTAGTGTGGAGAGAGTCTTGACACGAAAGAGAACACTCATTTTAAAACAAATGAACTCATATATGAGTGGGAGGACACAGCAGGTTTTCTAGCAGTATTTTTACTTTATTGCCATAAAATTAGAAATATTTTGTTGGCATTTTCTCTGGAATATTTTCTAAAAAATGTTGAGAAAAGCAGCCCAAATTGCAATTTTTTTCCAGCCCAAGGAGTTCAAAAGAAGTCTAAATGAGAGGAAACCAGCTCAGTCTGGCAACACTGGAGGCCTGTGAATGACTTTGATGAAATTACATGAGCATTAAAACATGGCAGACCTGTTGCTATCTCTTGCCATTGCACTATTCCATGTTCTAATGTTTACTACTACAAAACAATACTCTTTTCATTGCCACAAGTTTCATTTTTCACTGCTTAAAATGCTATGTCTGTCTATGCCATTAATAAAAAAGGTCTGCGCTGTTACTTCATAGGTTTGTTTAACCGTGAGAGTCTCCAAAACATAACTAGCCTCTTTGTGGCTAACCCCTGCCTTTGACAGACTGATTCACCCAGACATACAAATGAACTAGTGCAGATGTGTGAAGCACAGGGAGCACCATTGTACAAGCCCCCTGTTGTTCATTTACTCTGCATTTGCCCCACGGTAACACCACAGGCAACTCTTTCTTCCTCCCCGAATCAAGAGCTCTGTTGTCTCTTTCCAACCAAAACACCTTTTTTTTACATCAACAATTCCCCCGACTCCAAGTGGCAGACATGTTTTACTAAAAGCATGCAAATCAACATATGTGGGTTGAGGAAACCAGCAGAGTCACACTAGAGCAGGAGAACGCCTCCTCATGTTCGCAAAAAGAGGAAGCCCCCTGCACAGACCTGTCTGAAGTTTTGTTTTGTGCTGTCCATATCAAATTTTTATATTTTTGAGACATTTAAGTGGTGTAGAGATGTAAGAATTGGTTCTGCTTTCAATCTTCAATCATCAAAACTGGCAGAAAAGATCAGTCTTTGAAATGGAATTTAACAAAAATGGAATGCTTAGTGACTTTAAATGTCAATTATGCATTAAGAAAATTGCACTGTTACTACTATTAAGTCTGGCCATGTAGACCCATTCACTTTGGTCTGTCCAATATGTCCAGTAATAACATTCTGTCTAAATTGGGCCAAAGAAAATTCAAATTATACAAGGAGTTTTCAGTTTATTTCAGTTTATTTCAATACATTTTCTCACCTTGTCAGATTTCCACCTGAAATATAACTTCAAAGGCCATTTTCTCAAAATTAGTTTTTCTCACACTGTGAGTCAGATATCTCCATTTCAGTAGCACCTACAAACACCACATTTTCAAGCCATTTACTTACTCCATATTTTTTATATATATTTTTGAGTAATCCTGAATGCTGAGGCTGTCCATTTCTCAATAGTGGAAAACGCTATGGCTCTGTAAACAACAGTTCTCATCTCAACTCTCATCAAATCAGTCGTCTCATACAACATCACATCCTGGTTCACTTTCACTTCTGTTAAAAATAAAACCAAACTCTCCAGCGTTAACAACCAGGCAAACAAAATAACAGGAAAGACCCAGACCACCCTGACCCAACTCCACAGTAAGACAACTGAGAGGAGATCTAATGCCATCACTGATGACCCCTCCCACCGCCTGAACAAGTCTTTCTAGCTCCTCCCATCAGGGCGTTGCTACTAAGCCCCCCAGGCCAGGAAAAATATCTATAGAAACTCATTTGTTCCCTCTGCCATAACAATTTTAAATAAGACTGGCTAACATTTTTACCCTAAATTATTTATTTATTGACTATTTATTAGATTCGATTGCTGTTTTGCTGTTAGTCTTTAATGTGTTTCTGGAGCACGTCAAAGAAAATGCTCTCTTTTTTAAACAGCTTTATGAGTCCTTGAATCCTTTGAATGATCTTACATAGACACATGAAACCAAGAGCTCCTGCATATTTCTAAAGCCCATACACTGTCACTGGACTCATTTTGATCATTCCAACACTTAAATTGCCATCACTACTCATTTATCTATCTGTTAGCGTCATGTTGCTAATAGCCGTGCTAATTAGTCATTTTATGCTCTGTCCATTCCACACCATTGCTAGCAGGGGCAACAGACCCCTAATCCAAGCTGTAATTGAAAGTATCAGAGAAGAGAAAACCTTTTCACACATATACATTATTTTGTGTTATAAATGTAAAATACTAATGCAAAGGTGTACAAAACTATTTCAAAAAGCCTGAGAAAAGCACAATATAAGACCTTTAAACTGATATTTTGCGTCATTCAGACAAAGGCATTTTTACCTATATTTCACATTATTGCAACACATTCTTGCGCATTATCACAACACGTTTCTAACAAACATGACAATATTACCTACTAAAAATCAAACTACATACACAAGATGATTTTGGCACTACATGTGGGCGCTGTCAGTTAGTGAGTAGAGAACATTAGCATGGCTGTAAAGGTTTAAAGTGTGTCTGTTATTTGTAAACATGCACAGGACGTCAGTAGGAGGACACCGCCTTGTGTTGGTGAAAGGAGGAAGCTCTGTGCACCGCTGTGTGGTGTTTGTGTGTGGATGTGTGTGTGTGCGTGTGTGGTTAGTTAGTCATGTGGCCGCACTAATCTTCATGAGTGCTGTCATGGACGTGAGGCCTGACTCAGAGATGACCTCACCGCCAATGCTAAAGTGTGTTTGTATGTCAGTGCTATTAGATGGACTGTGTGCGACTGTTCACTAAAAGGGATCAGATAGAAAGTTAAGATATTAGATATTTTCACTGGGTGGTTTAAAAATTCCTCTTAATTTTCAATTCAAAATTCAGTGATTTTGCTAAGAATTTCTACCGCTATAGTCTTGACTACTAGTGCTAAGGGTGTTGATTGATTACACCTTTGCACTTACCCCTTACATTAAAGGCTGATACAAAGTTGTACGATATAAATTATGTCATAGCTTACTTTGTTCCAGTGTTAATGATCATTATCAAAAGACTGGCAGTGACAAAGGATGCATTTCTTACCACATCCCATTTTTTATGTAATGCAGTATAGTATTTCTTTTTTTTTTTTTTTTTTGACCTTTTTTTTTTTTTTTTTGGCACTGCTTACGTCCTGCCCTTCCTTTCTCTGATTGGTTACTCTGTGATTGTTCCGCCCATAGAACCAAAACCAGACAAACTTCTTTGTATAGAATAGGAAATGAAATATTAAGTGATAAGAACTGTAAGAACTGAGAACCATTGGGTGTTTTCGGACACAGCCTTTGAAGTATTATGGGTGACTTACATATATTTGGTGTTGCAGTTTGCTCTTCATAGCTTTAATCCAAGTTTATGTGAGTCCATTGGTTATTTTTCTTATTGTCTCTGGTCATTTGGATATCATTGCCTGTGTGTGCTCACTAAAAAAGATGTGGCATTTATCAGATCACTTCAAAGCTCTGTGTCTCAGGCTTGGTACTTGACCGTAAGCCAAAATGATTAAAGGATAACTTGACATTTATAAAAACACGACAAGCTTGTCATGGGGAAATGACATGAATCGAACTGGGATTATTAGTGAATCTGGCTACACCCTTGAGGATTTAGCAGGTTTCCACACACTTTCTCTATATCTCTGTCCTACCTTAGTGTTAAACCTCTCCCCTGCAGTGTTATGCTCTCCACTCTCTCCAGAGAAAGAAGAAATGCAAGAATAGCATATAATTTTTTTCTCTCTTCTTTACCTTTCACACAGTTCCCCTGAGTGCTACTCTCTGCTGCTGATGTGTATGTGTGGGACAGCGGGGAGTATGAGGTGACTCTAGAGCGATAGAGTGAGGGCATGGGGCTTTCGGACGATGAGTTTCAGCCTCTGTTTGAATATGTCCGACAGATAATATGTTTTAGGGTGTAAAAATCCATGTCAAATGTGAATATTTCATAGTCGTTTAAGTGGTGAAGATGTAAGAATTGGTTCTGCTTTCAAGAGAAAAATGGCATGAAAAGCAATTGAAGCATCTTTGAAATTGAATATGAAAATGAAGATGGAACGCTTAGAGACTCAAATGTCATCCCTTGATGTTGATGTGTATTTGAAATTCTGCTCACTGCGTCATGCTGGAAAGAAAATGCCAGTATGCTTTGTCATTATTAACAAACCAAAACTAAAACTAGTGATGGGAAAAACCTTCAACTTTTTGCCACACCCAACACAACAAGGAAATTAGCCACCAAAAATCACAAAAGATGGTTTTGGCAAATGACAAATGATGTGTGTTGCCAGGTTGAGAGTATAGAACATTGCAAGTGGCTAACTTTAATTCTACTGAATGTGGTTAAAATGTTGTCTTAGAGCCTTACAGTACCACAGAGCTTTAGTGGACACTTAAAAATCTTTGCTGATCAGCCCAAAAGAATCGACGTGTGAAATGTGGTAGTGTTGTAGCGCTTGAGACCATTTTATTTACAGTTTTAGTCTCGTCTCCATCTTGGCTGCAGTTTTAGTTGGTTTTGGTTTTAGTTTCGAATCCAATTTTAGTCTTGTGTCAGTCTCGGAGGTGGTCTCTGAGATTTTATTTACCAGACAAGAAAATGCTATTCTTCATAATTTTGGGGTCATTCATTTTCCGCAATGATCGTTCTCTGTTTGTTTGTGGAGTCTGTTGCATAAGATCATTAAAATATTCTTACATTTAACCACTTTTTTTTTTTTTACTTCCCCCTTTATTTATTGTTAGTTACAAGGGTTTAGTCTCGGCCTGGCCTCAGTTTGCCTTGGTCCTGTCTCGACTCGGTCTCAAACCCTGAAAATCTCGGCCTTCTCTTGGTCTCGGTTCACTCTGGTTCAGACTGGTCTTGGTCTCGATTAGTGTAGTCTTTACTACAACACTACTTATCAGCCATTTGCTGCTCTGGATTTAAAAAAAATTGGCATCAACCATAGAAAAACCCATATTGGTTGACTTCTATTATTTTGCCAGGTCCAATAGTTTTTTTTTGTTTGTTTGTCTGTTTACTATAAAACTAAAATACCTATAAATAAATATAATCCCACTGCTTGTATTTCTTCAGAAGGTGTGGTGCAGTAGGACCTATAAAGGAACTGTGTTTATTACAAATATTTTTACGAGTCTCCACGTTTGAATCATATCAACTTTAGTTAAATTATCATCAATAATTCAGGCCAATTAAAATATGTTTCACTTGATCTGATTTTATTTATTTATTTTTTTACTGTGAGGGCCTTTAGCCATCAAGTGTGGAGTTGCTTATTAAAATGGAATACACCAGTCTTCTTGTATGTTGTATGCAGGCAATATACAAATATCTATCTCTATGCTCTCTTTAGATCTGTCAAAGAGAATTCACACTTCAACTGTCATTCTTTCAGCTCTGATATGGACATCTTTTTTGCATAGCATCAATCGCATGACTCAAATGTACCTTTTCCTCACTCCCACGAATGCCACTGTGTCAAGATATACTTCATAATTTCACACATTTTATAGTCTTTTAAGAACTGTAAATTCTCCTTTCAGATATACAGCACTGGCAGAAAGTAGCATATGGTCTTTGATGCATGCAGATGTGTGATTACTTGCATCTCTTTGTGCGTCTGCGCGATTATGTTATCACAGAAGTCTGTTGCTACCTCACTGATCTGATCTGGTGAGCCTTGTTTCCTGTCTCGGAGCTACAGTAAATAGGATTTCCCTTTACAATCTCATTTCGCTGTTCCCCTTTATGAGTGGTTACACTCGGCACCAAGGTCCCCTGTAAGATTTGCTTCATTTAGTTTTTGCGTGCATTAGCTCATAACAGAGTCGGGATCAGCACATTTTATACAGAGCTGGTGGTCTCTTTTTTTTATGACCATTGTTAACAAAAAGGAGGATGTAAAACAGGAACTTGCATTAAATTTATGGAGCCAGAAGTTATATAATTGAAATAGACATGAGTGATTGCACAACATTTTAGGCAATAGAAAAAAAATCGCAAATTCTAATGTAGTTTGAACCAGAAATTGACAGAAATGTGGCTGCCATTCTGCACCAACAGCCTCTCCAGCCACTACCAATCATACAGGTAAGGAAGATGGGTGAATAGTCTTGCCCAAGGACACAACAACAGTATGCAATGCTGGCAGCGGGGCTTGAACCACCAACCTTTGAGTTAGTGGGTAAACGTCTCTACCAACTGAGCTACCGCCAGTGGTTTGATTCCCCATTATGGAGCCAAAACTCCAACCATAGGTACTGACAGTGTTTAGGACGTGAAAAATAACAGTTGCAAAGTTAGCTTTATTTAGCCTTATGCTAATAGTCAGAGAAGCAGAAGCTGATAAAGCGTTATTTGAACACTTCTAAAGGCTCTGGTTAACCACACACGCAATAATCTGTGTTATTAGTTTTAGTAGAGTTCAGCATGTACATGTGGCTATGCTAGCAGCAACCAACAAGCTGTCAGTCACATTGTCCCTTTTAGAAAAATATAAAGCAAGTTTTACATGTAGGCCTGGCTAGCATGAAGATGTCACTGAATAGAAGTCAGTAGTATCTTCCATGCTAGCCAATGCTAACTCCATTCATTCCATCTGTACTATCAGTATATACGACAAGATTTTGTAACAGAGCTTGGGTTTATCTATAGCACAATTTTTTATTTCCTCCCCAAACTGACTTCCTTCCTCTCCTCTGCTCTTCTCTCCTCCTTCACAGAGCCAGACTGGGCGTCTGTGACTCTGGGCGTGTTCATCTGCCAGGCCTGCTCCCTCCTGCACCGCAGCATCCCTCACATCACACGGGTCAAGTCAGTCCAGGACACATGGGAAGCCAGCGAAGTGGAGGTAAAGCCCAAAATGCAGCTAAAACGTGACCACTACCCAGAACATGCTCCTCCTGACATTTCATTTAAAGCAACATTACCATGCTCATAATGACAGCAGGATGAAGTCTTAATTGTGTCCCCATTATCATAAATATGCATTTTCAGGGCCTAAAGGGGGTCATTATGCATATAAAAAATATGACACTAAGCACCCACTATATGCCAATTATAAAACTGTTCTTTTATTACGTTCCCATGGAAACAACCCAATCAGGGGTTATTTCTTACTGGGAAGTCATATAATAATGCATGACAAAGATGAGTGTCACCCACAGTAAGAGGTTCCAAAGAATCAGCAAGTATTTCAAAATGGCAGTCATTTTTATATCAACTCTTGAATGTGAATGTTCAGCAACATACCTCCCTATTATTTATCTGTGTAAAGATCAATAATAAATTATGATCATGTTATGTAAGTGGCATGGACTTAAAGCTCGTACTGCTGTGAAAACAGTACTGCAGTCTAAATCAAAACAATGGTCTGTGGGTTGCCAGTCTTTCCTCTTTCTGATTGGACGATCAACAATGCAGCGTTTTAGAACCAAAACTAAAAATGTAAACTCATTTTGTTGATTTAAACATGTTTACCTCATATCTTGGGACATGTGGGTAATTTTTATGAAATATAAAAAATATATACTTCCAATAGCACCATTAAGACTTAAAAATTGGTTCTGCTTTCAAGTTTTGGGGAAATAATTGCATGTCTGAAGTCAATTCAAGCATCTTTGAGGATGAACATGAATATGTAAAACACTTAAGGACTCAGAATGCCCCAAAAAAAATCCTCCAGGACAGCACACTGATGCTATACCATTATCCGCCATAAATGTAATGAAACTATACTATTTACATATATTCCACCATTTTCTACAATATAAATATCAGTCAATACTGATATGGTTTTAAGAATATTTAGTTAATACTATTGCTTAAAGCTAGTCCATTTTACTCAGTGTAAAAATAATCAAATGCCTTTTGAAAATGTGCTTTGTAACCATGTTGCTGGCCTTAGTTTTCTCATTTTTAGTCAACAAAGCACCCTTGGGGCTTAGCTCAAGAGAGCTGTCTAGCCAACTTGGCAGCGGCTAATACTACTTCTTACAGATCTTACCAGATTGAAAAAAATGTTTGCTAACTGATAAAATAAAATATGTTATCAGTGGTGGAATGCAACCAAATAAAAGTACTTAGTTACTTTACTTAGGTACAATTTTCATGTATTTGTACTTTAGTTGGGTAGATTTTACTTTTATTTCACTACATTTTAAAGCAAGTATCTGTAATTTTTACTGCAGTACTTTTTTTAAATTGATTTGAAGTAAAAAGTATTTTGAGTTTTGTTTAAAATCATTAGTTTTTGCAGTGTCCTCATTGTAGACACAGTACACAAGTATAAAAGATGCTGTAAAGTAGTATTCTTCAGATAAGCCTCAGCTACAGATTACGTGTCTCCTATTGCACTGTAAACCTTTAGTTTTCAGCACAGTTTTTCAGCAAAATCCCTCACATTTAACAGATTCATTAGTACACAAAAGTACACAAGTACATTTGAAAGTAAGTACATTTATACATTTACTTAGAAATGTGATACTTTTACTTTTACTTGAGTACATTTTTGCTTGTTTATGTATATTTTTTCTTAATTAAAAGTACTTCTTCCACCACTGTATGTTATTAAGATATTGCTGTGTTTTATTCTTGCTATCTTGCTATTGTCATTTTTGTTTGTTAAAAACATATTTTCGACAAATGTTGATCAGTCTAAATCAAAAATCAATAAGCATTTTGTAGATTAGGATGAGTATATATTTAAGTAGTCGGTTTTCCATAATTCCTTAGGGCATCCTTGTCTTTGTTGAAGACAGTGAACCCCGCTGACCTTGACCTTTGATCTTTGACCTCCCTATGGTGGTGAAGCATTTCCCCCTCACAGCGATCAATACCAAACTCGACTCCATTAGTACCACTGTTTACACCTCTCTGTAGTGTGTAAAAGCAGTTGTTTGGTGCTATTGCTCTCTTGGTAAATGTGTCAGCAGAAAACTGTAAAACACTGAAACACGTCGCAAACGGTTTTAAACTTCTGGTCAAGGCTGTTATTTCAGATGTGTCAGTGCGGAAGAAGAAGCCCTTTTGGGGGGGAGGAGGCAGAGCTGCTGTGAGTCATGAGGAGAAACAGGAGGTTTGGGGCAGGGGATGTGGGAGGACGCTAATTGGGATGTAATGGGGATTTGACTTGAGAGGGCGTGAGGGCTGAGGTGGTGGCCTGCAAAAATAAAAAAGGCAACACTGGGACTTTGAATAAAACCACCACAGCAGCAGCAGGATTATGGGATTAGATGGCAGATTGCGCAGGAGGAAATGCCTTTTGTTGTCGGCCTATAATTGTAGCATAGGGAGCGTTTAGGAGATACCAGGGCTTAGTTTCGAGGCTTGTAGTCCCATTCTAATAAGTTATCAGAGAGGCTTCTCCAAGACACTGAAGAACTAGGACTGTGCCTTTCGTTTCACTGCATTGAGAATTTGAGAGCTGAATGTATAGTCCACAGGGATCTTGTTTCATGTTGACATAAGCCAGCCACTCAGTCCCAGCAAATATTACTTATTCTGCAAAATCCCAAAGGTATCAGAGAGGTAATGAATAATGGAGAGGTTGCTGCCATGTCCTTAGAAAATGGTAATGGCTTTTAATGAATGTTTTTGTTTTACTTAGGGTCATATAGTACATGCACAGTGGCGTAAGGAGGTAATCAGGGGCCCCAGTGCAGGTTTTTCAGAATGGGCCCTTAGGTTATGAAGCGCATTCAGTAAGTCTATACTTCCACACAGGCCCGTTGACAGGATTGCAAGAAGGCTTCACACGGGTCCATTGTGATATAAAATATCTGAAGAGGGGCAATTTCTGGGCCCCTCGGGTCCTGAGGCCTGGGAAAAAAAGAACCCTTTTCCCCACAACCCCCATCGATGCATCTGCTTTCACATATTATACTTTAAGTTAAAAATGCACTGAAATTTCAACAAATAGTTAAAACAAAAATGTAAAAAAAATTCAGAAACAATTTGATGTGCATTTTTGTTTCTAACTAAACTCGGTGAGCATTAATTAAATATTGTGAGGGTATTATGCATATCATACTTTTTTTTTTATCATATGCTTGTTCTTAAACTAGTCATGCTTGCAGTGTAACTTATAGCTTAGAGTAACAATAATCCACTAAAATTGACTATAATTAAGGACTTTCAATGGGGCTCCCCTTATGTCCTGGGCCCCAGTGCATCTACACTGGCTCCACTGCCTGATGTTACGCCCCTGTACATAAAGGTTGTCATACATTACATAATATTCATACATTCTTTTACCCACAGAGGAAATAGAGAGGCGTTGCTGGATTGGGTGCTGGGATTATCCATGGATGAAATGCATGGCGGACTGAATGAGAGCAAAGTGAGATGGGCTGCAGTACTGAGAGCAGCTATTTCCACATATAATCCCACATGCTTCACTGTTAGTCACACATAAGCCAGACCTAAGACTCTAAGCTTCATGCCATTTGCTGTCACTTTTAAGGAAATTGCGCTATATAGAGTATTTCTCTGACCAGGTTGCGTTGTCTTACAGCTAATGGCGGCTATGGGAAACAATGCAGCCAAGGCCAAATATGAACAGAAGGTCCCTGCTTTCTACTACAGACCGACACACTCAGACTGCAAGTAAGTACTCAGAGAATACACTGTACTGTGTATGTAATACTAATAATTTGCTCACTCAGCTACACTGTAACCTCATCTTATTAGAGGAAAGCTAGCATTTAATTATCATTGCTAATCAATAGTAAAGTTTTTCTTAGTCAGGCTGTTGGTTAGCTATAGCACAGTCCATCTATCATAATATTCAAAAGTTCACTCTTTATAATTTTTTGTCTTTAATTTTTTTTTTTTTTTTTTTTTTTTTTGTTAATAATAATAAAAAACTGAATTTGTCTGGTAGCTAGCTAAATATCTACAAATCAGTGGTGCTACCAGCCAGGGGTGCCACCAGGTATTCTGGGCCCCCTGAAAAGATTTTACATTGGGCCCCAGATGGACGTTTTACAGCAGTGCAACATTAAATAACATTCATACTTTGCTATAAGACCAAATAGGCTAACTAAAAAGCTAACTTATTCTGCTAGTCCGTTTAAGCTACTTACTGGCACAGCGTTAATACTTTCATTGTTTCATATAATTTTTAAAGGCAAACAGCGAACCAAAGTCGGCTAGCCTAATTAGCACAGAAATTCCACTCCTTTCAGCGTTATTTCAAACAACTGTTAATACTAGGGATGGGAATTGATAAGATTTTATTAATGTCGATGCCATTGTCAATTGTGCTTATCGATCCATTTCTTTATCAACTCACTTGGATGGATTCCTGATATATCTGTGAATAAAAATGAACTAGATTTGTGGCCATACAGTTAATAATGAAGCAGAAATAGAAGCTTATTTTTATGTATGTGGGCCTATTTTAAACTGGGCTCACTAAACAGAAGTAACATGTATTGAATTTTTCTCATTAAACTAAACAGTTGTCTGTGTTACTGTGACAGTGCAAAGCAGGGAGGGGCCACATCAGCATCAGACAGGTGAGGGTCAGACAGGTGAGGGTCAGACAGGTGAGAGTCAGACAGGTGAGGGTCAGACAGGTGAGACAGGATTCAGCGTTTTCTATGGAGATTTCTCTTTTTCTATCGCTCGCTCCCTTCCATACTGTATTTCTTATACAGGGGAATGAGCTCCTGCTGTCACAGTGCGCAGACATTTAGCTCCTACCTCCACAGCTCTCTGGCTTCACTCTGGTGTGTCCACGCAGTGGGACGTGAGCGCGCCAGGCTCCGTGCGTCTCCACCTCCACGCTGCCGTGTCCCGCGAGCACGTGTACATTAATTAGAGAGAGGAGAACGACATGCGCTGCACGATGAGCGCCGCGCTTTGTAGGCTACATCGAAGACGACTTTTGCAGCGAAGTGAAAGTAAAAAGGTTTGAGGCACTGCTCGGGAGCGGGGCGGGTCTCGGAGCAAAACCTGCTCACACAAACACAGCTGCCCAAAGCAGCATCGATAAGAAGGATCGTTAAAGGCGGAGGCAGACAATTCCGATGGATTGGAAAAATTAGAACCGGTTCTTGGATAGAACCGGGTTTCCATGCCCATCCCTAGTTAATACAGACCTTTTGGAAAAGGTGGGTGACATACTGCCGCCCTTACCTTTCCCTTTCTTCTCTTTCCCTTTTCGCCTTTTGTTTTTTACAGCCGGACTTATGTTGGAAGGGGGACATGCTGACAATACAGAGGTCAGCTGAATCACAAACAGAAGCAGCAACTACTCTTGTCGTTCCCGGCCTGGTTAGGAAGCGGACTGAACCATTTGCAGAGGGGGCTCTTAGAAAATTGAAGGACTTTGTTGGTATTTTTTGAATCGACTTTATTAAATAATAATAATCATATTCAGGGCCCTGGTATTGTAAATAATACAGCAAAACATAAAATTAAAACAAAATTATACAACAGAACAGGCCTATATGCAGGAATTTTTCCTGGGCCCCCCTGCTAGCCACGGGCCCTTGGAATCATCCTAACCTTTCCCCCTCCTACGGCACCCCTGCTACCAGCTAACTTACAACTACCTTTTGTGCTAAGCTAATGTTAATCCAGGCTACGTGGACGACCAACTGTAAAGTGTTTATAAAACTCCTCGGAACTCCAGAGGAAGCAAAAGTGCTAGTCATCAGAGAGATGACTGAGCTGGATAAGTATCAGTAATGCTACCTGTGTGACCTGAACAACAGGTAATCGCTGTTTCTTTTTAATATGAGTGGATGGCTAAGCAGTGAATATAAAGCAAAGAGCCTGGATGCTCTTGTTTACGTTGACTATGTCATTTATGATGAATGAACATTTGTTTGAAACTGAGACACACATTAATGGTATTGCTGAGGATGATAATATACCACTTCCCTATGACAATGTGGAGGACAGTGACATGGAGCACACAATAACACACAACAACTGCAGTGGAATGGAGGACTTGAATGCACGTATTGGCTTGTCTTTAGACTCATTCAGATACACAGATCATAGTATGTTTGACCATGAGCAAAATATTGATCCAGAAAATCACCTTTTTAATAAGATAACTAATAATTGCAAGTACTATACTGATGAGGAATTTAAAAGGGCAGTAAATCAGAATAATGGGCTGTCAGTGATTCATTTCAATAGCAGAAGTTTTTACACAAATTTTGAATATATTAAGGAATATTTAGATCAGTTTAAGAGACCATTTAACATTGTAGCAATGTCAGAGACATGGATAACCCCAGAAAAGCCTGCTGATTTTCAATTAAAGGGATATGATTTCCTACATATAGATCGAATTGATAAAAAGGGGGGAGGGGTTGCACTATTTGTAGATAAACATCTGAATTACAAAATCGTGGATAATATGTCTATCACTGTTAATGATGTTATGGAGTGTATCACTATTGAAATATGTATGAAAAAAAAGAAAAACGTAATTGTTAGTGCTGTGTACAGAACACCAGGGTCTAAAATTGAAACATTTATAGAAAAGATGGAAGGACTGTTTGCTAAAATCAATCAAAAAATTGCAATAATATGTGGGGATTTTAATATAGATTTATTAAACCCCAATCGGAACAAAATGACTGAAGAATTTATTGAAGCCATGCATAGCATGTGTTTATACCCGATGATCACAAAACCAAGTAGAATAACGTCATACAGCGAGACTTTAATAGATAACATATTCACGAACAACTTGGAGGACACTGCAACAAGTGGGTTATTCTTGAACGATATAAGTGACCATCTGCCAGTTTTTGTAGTATTTGAGGATATGATTAAAACGGATGAACAGGATTGTATTGTATATAAAAGAATAAGAACAGAGCAGGGGTTATGTAGTTTTAAAGAGGAACTGGTAAAGCAAAACTGGAGAATGATATATGAAGAAAATGATGTTAATAAAGCATATGAAATGTTTTTAAATATATTCAAAACTTTGTATGATAAACATTGTCCTATAAAACAGTATAGAAAAAAACAAACCTTCACAAAAAAACCATGGATGACTAAAGGACTGATTAATGCATGTAAAAAGAAAAATACATTATACAGAGACTTCATTAAGAAGAAAACTAAGGAAGCTGAACAGAAATATAAAAAATATAAAAATAAACTCACTAATATAATGAGAAGCTGTAAAATTCATTATTATAGTAACAAAGTAGAAAATAATAAGTATAGTACAAAAGGCTTATGGTCAGTGTTGAATAGCATTATCAGAAATGGAGAGAAAGCATCTACATACCCTCAATATTTCACACATAGTGACAAGTCAATTGAAGATATGAAGGATATAACCAATGAATTTAACCGTTTTTTTGTTAGTGTTGGCCCAAAACTAGCAGGGGCAATAAAAGAGGATGGGGCTGATGAGTTAAAAGCAATGGGCAATGTGGAAATTAATCCAAGTTCTATGTTTCTGAGTGCAATAACTGAAGAAGAGATCTTGAAAATTGTTAGAGAGTGTAAATCAAAAAAATCTACAGATTGGAATGAGATAGATATGGTAATAGTCAAAAATGTTATTGAATTTATTGTAAAACCATTAAGCTTTATTTTTAATTTATCCTTTCGAAGTGGAATATTCCCTGAGGAAATGAAAATAGCCAAAGTGGTACCGTTATATAAAGCTGGAGACAAACATTGTTTTACTAACTATAGGCCAGTCTCCATACTTTCGCAGTTTTCAAAAATTTTGGAAAAATTATTTATGATAAGACTCGATAGTTTCATACATAAACATGCTCTATTAACAGATAGCCAGTATGGTTTTCGGGCTGGAAGATCTACATCCTTGGCATTATTAGATTTAGTAGAGGAATTAGCAGGGTGCTTAGACAAAAAAAAGTACTCTGTTGGTGTATTTCTTGATTTTAGTAAAGCGTTTGACACCATAAATCATAACATATTGTTAAAGAAGTTGGAAAGATATGGAATAAGAGGGATAGTATTGTCTTGGCTAATGAGTTATATGGAAAACCGCCAGCAGTTTGTTAAGGTAAATGATTTCAAATCAGATTTGATGGGTATTACTTGTGGAGTGCCGCAAGGATCAATATTGGGGCCAAAATTGTTTATACTGTATATAAATGATATATGTGCTGTTTCAAAAGATATGAAGTTTGTGTCATTTGCGGATGACACAAACATATTTGCCTCAGGGGAGGAATTACAGCAGGTTTTGGATCGAGTCACGCTTGAAATGAAGAAAATAAAGAAATGGTGTGACATAAATAAATTATCACTAAATTTAGAGAAAACTAAAATTATGGTATTTGGACACGGTAAAAAAATAAAAAATAAAATAAAAATAATAGTAAGTATAGATCATGTAGAAATAAAAAGAGTTGATGAGATCAAATTTTTAGGTGTGATTTTGGATAGCAAAATCTGCTGGAAACCTCATATAAAGTATATTCGAACAAAGTTGGTGAAAAGTGTGTCAGTCCTGGGCAAAACTAGGTATGTACTTAATCAGAAGGCATTATATATATTATATTGTTCATTAGTTTTGCCTTATTTATGCTACTGTGTTGAGGTATGGGGTAATACTTACAAAACAAACTTGCAGTCAATAACTATTTTACAGAAAAAAGCCATAAGAATTGTAAATAAGAGAGGATATAGGGAGCATACAAATGTTCTGTTTTTAAAGAGTCGGGTATTAAAATTTGCTGATTTGATTAATTTTAGGACAGCTCAAATATTATATAAAGCAAGAAATAATCAACTGCCATTTAATCTTCAAAAATTATTCTTTGACAGAGAAGGAGGATACAACTTTAGAGGAAACCTACATTTTAAATTGAAGAGTGTACGTACAACTATGAGGAGTTTCAGTGTTTCAATCTGTGGTGTAAAATTGTGGAATAGTTTACCTGAGAAAATTAAGCAAAACTGTAATATAAAGCAATTTAAGAAGGAATATATAAATCATATCTTAGAATCATACCAAGAGGAGGAGAGGAGGTTCTGCCCAGGACTGTAGCACTTAGTATTAACCTTAAATAGATTTTTAATTAGAAAAGTGCAACATTCCTGGAGTGGAATAGTTTTTTGTTGTTGTTTGTACTTTATATGACTCAGACAAAGGTCTTGTTTACTGTGGGAACATGAGTTGTAATTAAGGGGTAGGGGTAGATAAGTTTTATACTTCTCCCTGCTCCTTTTTGGACATGTGTCCTTGTTGGACATTGTTATTTATGTATTTTTGTTGTTGTTGTTGTTGTTGTTATTTTGGTGATGAGTGAAATACGGTGTAAATGGTGACAGTTAATTTGCCTAATTATATGGATAAGGCACATGCCTCAAAATAAATAATATGAAATGAAAAATGAAAATGAAAAATGAATGTTCAGCAATCTCAAATCTTTCTATAGAAATAACATACATACATTTTGTGACCAATGTATAGGGTGACCAGATGTCCCTATTTAACGGGAACAGTCCCAGTTTTAGGCTCCTTGTCCTATGTCCCAACACATACTTATATAAACACAGATATGTCCAGTGTAGCTCCAAGGTCTTAAAAGCATTAAAAAAGTATTAAATTTGATGTTGTCAAAATCAAGGCCTTTAAAGTATTAAATTAAATGGACAGGTATTAAATTTGTTCAGCAGTTTCTTAAAATTTTAAACTGTGATATCTAAGTCATGTGTGTTACATGTATACAAGTGTCATTAGAAGTAACACCCATGTTCATTCTCTACTAGAAGCATGTACTTGCACAGTAAATTTTGGAGTACCGTATTTTACGCACTATAAGGCGCACCTAAAAGCCTTTAATTTTCTCAAAAACCGGCAGTGCGCCTTATAATCCGATGCGCCTTATATATGGATCAGTGTTGGTTAATTATGGCTGCCGTATTCATGGGGCGTCGCCGAAGTGACAGCGGTAAAAACGGTAAAGGGGAATTCCAGTCCCAGCTGTTCATGTGTGCCATAGGCGTGTTTATGGATCCTGCTGCAAAAGAACAAGGAGGCGCAGCATTTGCTCCATCTAGTAGAAGAGTTGCGACACTGAGGGGACAGAAAACTGAGCGCTCGAACGCTGTTCATGTAGCTTTGTACTAGGGCTGTCGCGGTGAGAGAATTTCCCCTGCGGTAATTATATGTGGCTCAACACCATGTGTGGTATATGCGGTATAGCATAAGCTAATAATAATACCTGAAAAAATGACATGTCCAAACAAATTTTGATCACCCTATTTAGGTCACCCTACCAATGAATGTTGCTTACCCATTGCTGTGGTTTTACTATTCCACTACTGTGCAGGTGCAGAAGATAGAAATAATCTTCAAAACAAACTTGCATTAAGTGTTATCTTAGATGAGATACTGTTGCTAGCTTGGCAACTAGCCTGTAGCTTTTACCACAGTATAGTGCAATAAAAATTTCACACAAACAAAAATAATTTAGCTCAGTGATGAACTGTTGAAATTGATAATAGCTAATCTTTCTGTCTTAGCTGGCTTAACTGTACTGTGCTTGCCTCAGTTAACACTACTGAAGTGTAAAACTAAAGTGTTAAAATAATGCATGCTGCACAGTCATATACAATGTAAGCTGAGAAATTATGCTTTTCACACCTTTTCCAGGCTACCTATAGTCACTATGACTTCCTCTTCCTTATGCATCTTGTAACGTTTATTTACAATAATCATTTCCCACAGACAACAACATCAACAAGCACATTCTCTAGCTTCATGCATTTTCGTATTCTCACACTCTTTACTTGACAACCCACCTGTTAACTTTATGTCCTTAAATGGCATCCTCCAAAGACCCCTGCATCGTTTTCTTGTTTCTGATGGAGGAGTTATTTATGCTCCAGACAGAAATAAAAAGAGAAAGTGTTGAGGAAGGGGAGGAGGATGAAAGCGGTTATGAGCCTGAAGGGAATCGGAAAGGTTGAAAGAAGTGCCGGTGAGAACACAGATAAGATTGAGAGACAGACTGTTGGCATGGTGATGTGTTCCCACCACACTTTAGAGGAAGACAGTTGAGCTGAAATGGCTTCTTTTATACAAGGGTAGCTCCTTTTCTGTTTTTATTTTATTTCAAAAGGTTAAAACTTGACAAATTTGCCACCTCAGAATACTAATATATGACATAAAACTCAACTTTGGAGCTTAGCTTAGCACTGCGTTTTACTTTGCTTCCATTTTTTCTTTTTCTGTTTTTCTTTTAATAACTTCTCTCTGTGCAACAAAAGCAATCATAGGGTGACCAAATGTTCCTGTTTAACCAGGACAGTCCCAGCTTTAGGCTCCTTGTTCCATGTCCCAAAACATAGCTGTAAAAACACTCATATGTCCCAGTTTTCATTAAACCATGTCTCAGTTGGCCCTATTTTAACTAACAGAAAAGCATAGGAAACTTTAAAAACACATTTGTCTAAAGAGTTTTGTCACTAAAATTATTTTTATTTATAAATTGCCATTAAAATTCAAAACTAGCATCATGTAATTTGATGTTCATGACAGAAAATTTTAAGGATTTTGTAAGCTTTTTTCTCATGGTATAAAACCATTTTTTGTATTTATGTTTTTATTTTAATGATAGACTTTCTCTAACTTCCCTGGCAGCCAGAATTCAAGAGTCAATAGGAGTGTGCCAGCGAATTAAATTCCTTAAAAATACAGCCTACATGAGTCTTAACTACACTAGAATACTATTAGATGATTACATAACATGATAATCAAATTTTAATACACAGGATTTGTATTAGTAGCCTTACTGACTGCACTGCCTGATGTTACGCCTCTGCATCAAATATAGTACAATATCAGGCCACACATTGCAGTAGTAGTAGTAGTAGTAGTAGTACTATCCGCTGAGTGAAGGACCATTTTTCATTGCGGTAGGGAGTGTGCTGACAGTGAAAGCTTACTGTGTGTTTCTCCATCTCGCTCCCAGGCTGCTGAGAGAGCAGTGGATCCGAGCCAAGTACGAGAGAAACGAGTTTGAGTTCATCGAGAAACAGGAGCCCTACTCTGCAGGTGAGTACATGCCGGTTTGGTTAAACTGGTTAGTGATGTACCCTCCCCACTGCTACACCCAGCTGTATCACTCAACATGGTTCCATTATAATGGGATTATGGCAGTTACACGCAGATAGAGTTGGATTACAGCACCCGTTTAGTGCATAGACCTTAGGTAGAAGAAAATATTTTGTTTAAAAGTATTGAAGTAAACCATCTAGCAAGTTTGAGTGATAATAAGCATGGTCAGTCAGCTCCACTTTCTTTTTTAGTGGTTCTAGATTCCTCTTCCATATAAGCTGTCTTCTGTCTAAGCTTGTTTCCAGCTGTTTATCTAAAATCAGCCGGGCTATATGTAATACTTTTTCCTCACACCCCCACCCCGGAAATCAAATTTGGTGGTATCTGGCCAGGCTAGTCGATAATAGCATGACAATTAAACTATAAAACATTTGAACAAATATAATGAGATAGGTAGTTTGTCAGTCTTTTAAAGGGACAGAAATTGATAGAACTTTACAAATGTCCCTAATTGTAAATTGTTCTGGATTTATGAAATACTATTTCAGCTCCTACATTATATAAAGATTGAGTCTGTGAACATTTGTGCCTCTTTTTGTTTGGATCTCAGAGGCACTTTTACCAACTGAGATTGCCGCAGTTGTGTTGACTCTTTCTTAATGACTGCAGAAATATTATAGCCTACCTCACTTCTCTTTTAATGTTGTCAGTGTCATTAAAGCATCAAATATTTATATAACTATCAATAAAACAAAATTAATCAATTCACTTATTCTACTTCATATAATGTAGGGGTGGGCAATATGAGCAGAAATTTATATCACAGTGTTTCTTGAAATTCAGACAGTAGATCATGTTGAATGTGTTCATTGGTAACACATTTTAGATTTTAATGCATATGGGTTTATGATGTCTGAGCAAACCAACAATCTAATATAAAATATTCAAATTTTATTATGACGGGATGAAAAAAAGTCCCATTCTGTGCATTTTTTACTTCTGCCAGCCAGTTCTCCTATAAATACCAGTATCACCACAGTATATGGAAAATTGATATCATACAAGGAAAAAATGGTATTTGGTACACAGCAGTATGGCGCGGCTGTAGTTAGTATTGCAATTACAAATGTACAATTTCTAAAATATTGGAATAACATAGCAACATTACTTATGAACAGGGTTTGACATTACCACTAGTCAACTGGCCAAATGCTGGTAGATTTCCATTTTGGCTAGTAATAGTTTTAGTTTCACCAGCCACTTTGGCCGGTTGGATTTTATGCATGTCTTAACTTTAGAGTTCCAAAATTCCTGTGCCTATGTACTATATTTGAGTCACACCTAATTTAGTACAGATTAAATCATCATGATTCGAGAAAAATGTAATAAGACCACATGCAAAAAGTTCAAATTTACTCTGCCTAGGTAAACCTGTTTTCCACATATTTAATAAATCCTTGTGTACACATAAAACCAAGCTCTACATTTCTGTAATCTTATTGTGTGCTATGAAATAAATACAAAAACATTTAAACTCCTTCACTTCTGGCTTGTAAAAACATTATGTGGCTAGTAACTTTTGAAAAGGACTTTCCACAGTGGCCAGTGAGCAAAAAAGTCCAAGCCCTGCTTATGAATGAAAAAAAAGTAGTTTTTTTTTTTATCACTGTAGCATTGTGTAGCTGCAGCCATTGCTGTGAATTCAAAGTGTTGACATAATTGGGAGCTGTATTCTTATTAGGATTTCGCAGAACATTCAGACATTAACCTTTAGGAACACCACCTATTTACACACAGGAAATTTAACCCAATATGACCAAAGAGTCATTGTTACCGTACTATTGTCAGCAGTAGATATACAATTACCTTCATGCTCTGAGCCCAGTGTCCAGTGAAGGATATCAAAAATCACACATTTCTACATGAATGCACGGATTGTCTAAAAATACACTGTTATATTGTCATGCCTGCCTTGTATCATTTACCCCTCAATAAACAAAACCTTCAAAACTCCTTGGATCAATATTAGTGGACGCCAATAGCAGAAAGTCAACTGCCCTGAAACAACCCTTGCCAACGCACATTTATTTTTAAGCTTTAAATTATCTTATCTAAACAATGACAAAGCTAGACAGCAAAACCATCGAACCACTG
Organism: Bostrychus sinensis; assembly: GCA_020698575.1. Taxonomy (NCBI): domain Eukaryota; kingdom Metazoa; phylum Chordata; class Actinopteri; order Gobiiformes; family Eleotridae; genus Bostrychus; species Bostrychus sinensis. The sequence continues at coordinate 9,069,404 of CM036260.1, read as the reverse complement.
TGTGAGTGTGTGTGCAGAGGTTGGTGTGCTTCCCCCAGTATACATTTCACATCTTGCTGGAAGTGGAGCTCTGTGATTGGCTTGCAGTGACCTCACCCGTTTATTGTTACAGTTGGAATCATGCACGATATATTTATGAGTCATTCTGCCATGTGTGTTTGTGTGTCCATGCTTTGTTTATTGCTGGCAGTGACTTGTGGGATATCTGCTGGTGTCTATCCAGCAAGTGTTGGCTCAGATTGACTACAAGGCTGCACGTCAGCCAGTGCTAACATTGATCTGGTGTATGCAAAGGATAAGGGGGGGAAGAGGAGTGTAAAGGAGAGGAGTAAGAAAGGAGGGCTATTGATCCATGAGGTAATGCCAGTGTAGGTGAAGGTGAAAGCACCACACAGATGGAAACCACTCTGATAGGAAAGAAAGAACTAGTCATAAAAACTATAAAATATCTAGTTTTACAGTTATATGACCTTTAGTTTAATTCCACATTCAAATTTTTACCATGGTGTATGAGATTTTGTGGTATCCAGGAATAAGACAGAAAATCTCACCTCTCTTTCCCAGAAGTACTAGATTCAGTAACAGTAATTTCACTCAAGTAACTGAAGTACATTCTCTAAAATGTACTTTTACTTGAGTACTTTTAAGAAAGAACCAGAAGGTCTATGGTTTGGGAAATAGTAAAAATTGTAGTAGCAGTGGTCGTAGTAGGCAGTAGTAGTAGCAGTAATAGTGGATGTAGTACTTGTAGTAGCAGTTATAAGGCCTGTTTACGTGACAACGCTGGCCAGGAAAATAGTCACTCCGCCTCCAATTCGCATTTACACAAAAACGCTGAGGTGTGAAGAAAATGAGAGTAGGTTTGAATAAACTGTAGTACACGTATTTGTCCAGCAAATGGCGCTGTGTGTCCTATGAATGCTCTACACCACACACTGAGTAAACAGCAGAGGAAATCATAGTTCCAGTCTGCAATTTCTCAACTACTTTAAGATTATGTGGTTTTCTGGAGTTGTGCTGTGTAAGCAGTAGTATATTTATTTGTTTTTGTCTCTCAGCTGGGAGATTGTGGGTTTGTGGACTTCCAATGTTAGGTGAATTGGTTGATCTCAAAATTGCCCCTCACAAATGAATGTGAAAGTAAAAGATTGTCGGTCACAATGTTTCTTTAACTGTCAGCTTTGCGACTAATTGGCTTTTGTCCATAGTTACTGTGACAGCCTCCCCTGGAGCTCCAGGGCCCTAACAAGAATAAAAGGAAGAAGGTGAATGAATGGTATTGTTGCTATGTGCTACTTGCTGAGTAACCATCTTGCACCATAGTGCAGTGCAAGGGACAAAGTTCTATTTTTTTTCTCTAATTGCACATACCTTGAGAATCCAGTCTCAGAAAAGAGTGTCAGTATGTCTGAAATTTAAAGTTTTGTTTTGTTTTTTGCAGCGCCACACAATGTTTATTCTATTGTACACTGACTTTAAGAAGGTAAATTCACTCAATACATTTTATTCTTCTCAAAGCTTAATATTAACTGGTGAATACTTATCTTTAGAGACGCTTTCACTGGCAACCTTATTAGTGCAATTTTCTTAATAATTCTCCATTTAGAGAGTCTCACTGTTAGAATGTTTTACAAATCACCATAGAGTCACTGGCTTTAATTGAAGTGAGTCATGTCTTTTGAACTGCGTACTTTGACATCATCCTTCCACAGAAATAGATCCAGATTATGGAGAAGAGACTTCGCGGCAGGGCAGAAATAGAAAAGGAGGCATGCAGTGTGGGCAAAGGATTTTACCAAAATAGACAAAAGAAGAAATTATGGGCTAAAAATAGAACGGCATATCATTACCATAAAAAAACCTTCCTTTGGTTCTCAGATAATCAAACCTCTATATGCGCTGGTTTCATGCTACACTGACTCCTCTTATGTTACTATTAGGAATGGGATTTGAAATGATTTGAATAGGAGTCTCATCTTACACTAAGAAGCTTAACATGTTACCATTTTGGCTCACATTTCTCCGCTGTTTTATTCCCTATTCTCACAGTGCTGACATTGCAAAAACACCTTTCTAGTTGTTGCTCCTGGACAAACCCCTCACCTTATTATGATGTCATGAGTTTTTACGTTAGGGAGGTTTTGGCCGTACAAAAAAAATATATATATTTTTAAGTATCAATTATGATATTATATTTACAATTCTTGTTTTGCATGATTAGGGTTAGTTTTAAATCTATAGGTTAAGGTCACACGAGTCAAAAGGTCCAGTAGGATTCCTATAGGACTCCTGCTGTACAAACTATGTCTATACAAACTGTATCCTTTGTAGCCTGGTTATGTTTAGGCTATACACAATTTTGTCTGGTTACATTTAGGCTATACAAAAATCTGTCTGTTATGTTAGGGCTTTACAAACTGTGTCTTGTTAAATTTAGGCTTTACAAACTGTGTCTGGTTATATTTAGGCCATACTAAATTTATCTGTCTGTTTTTAGGCTATACAAACTCTGTCTGGTTATGTTTAGGCAATGTGTCTTTTTGTCCAGTTTAGGTAATAGACTCGCTTATTAAATTCCTATTTTTTAACAGTAAATTAAATACAGTTACTGTTTTGATCATTCCAGCCACAGAGGGTCACAACAAGCAAGTGTACTCTTTGTGTCAGTCCCAAGCCTGGATAAATGGACAAGAAGAAGCTGTTATTTTGCTGTTGTGACTCTGGAATGCAAAAGCTGAAAGAAAGACAGTTTTTATTGTTAAACCTTATTTGAATGTAGTTGAATATGGGCCTATACAACAGATATTTATACATTTGTCACCGTGTTTTTTAGTATAAATTAGACAACCTTTTTTGAAACATAATAATAATAATAATAATAGTAATTATACTAATACTAATGATAATAATAATAATGAAGTGGTTCTTGGCTGGGATGGTCCTGGAACAACAACAAAGATGTTCCTGGAGCAACAGCTACACAGGGAAATCAGACCATCTCTCACTGTGATATTTTACTCCACTCAACCCTCTCTCCCTCCTCCCAGGTTACAGAGAGGGGTTTCTATGGAAACGGGGTAGAGACAACGGTCAGTTCCTCAGCCGAAAGTTCATCCTTTCTGAGAGGGAGGGGGCCCTAAAGTACTTCAACAAACAGGATGTGAGTATGATGAGGATGATGCTGCAGAAAAAAACACATTCAGAAATATAAACCAGATGCTAATGTGTTTCTTTGTGTGACAGGCCCGAGATCCAAAAGCGGTCATGAAGATTGAGACACTCAATGCCGTGTTCCAGCCAGCCAAAATCGGGAATCCATGTGGTCTGCAGATTACCTACCTGAAAGACAACAGCACAAGGAACATATTTGTCTACCACAGTGATGCTAAGGTACATTAGCATAAGTTAAAGGTGCAGTGTGTAAATAAAATTAATCCCATAACAGGCCACTAACAATGTCTTTGTGTGGAGTCTGCTCAAGTGAATGGTTGTTTGTCAGAGTAAGTGTTGAACCTGCAACAAACTGGCCATGATCCAGGCTGTAGTCCATTATAGGCCTATAGTTGCTGGCATAGGTTTTAGCGACCCTTGACCCCTGGTGGGAATCTTATAAAGCCAAGTCAAACTTTTTTGTTGTTTTTTTGTTTTGTTTTAGCTTTTTGTTTGTTTGTTTCTTCTCTCCTTCTTCCTGTGATGCAATAAAATCAGAATGTGGAGATGGGGTACGCAGTGTGACTCAGAGGTGATATGGGGAAGCCCTTACTGTTTTTTGTTTGTTTGTTTTCTTCTATATTAAGGTTTGGTATGAATTGCTTTGTTTCGTAATACAACTTTAATAAAAATATTATATTTATATAATAAAGATATAATATATAATAATAATATCCATACTAATAACAATACTGATTGTAATAATAGTACAGACACTAATAACAACAGCAATAATAATAATAATTAGGGAGGAGAATAGAGAGAAAAATAAATAAATAAAAATGAAATATAAAGAAAAAATAAATAAGTAAACTAGTTTATGAATAAAAAAGAAGAGAAAAAAATTGTAATAATAATAATAATAATAATAATAATGCCTAAAAAATGAAAGAGAGTTATTTGAGGTTTAATTAGCCAAGTCAAACTTGCTGGTAGTACTTTTAGTTAGAATCATGTCAAACCAAATACATTCAGAACAGAAGCTACATTCTTCCTACACAGATGTGAACTAGTGAATTGCAAATAGAGAAAGAATGTGAGAGTAAGTGGAGGACAGTCTATATGTCTCCAAATGTTTTTAAAGGCTTTAGGTTATATGGGAGCAACCTGATGTATAACTTTTGTAAACATGTTTGGACTTGGAAACTCTTTTTAATAATTAATATCCTTTGAGGTTTCTGGGAACTGGCAGATGTTACTGAAAGAATATTTTTAACACATTGCACTGTAAGCATTCTGCCCTTGCTAAATTTCTCCAATTTAGAAAGAAGTGTATGAATAATCTCACAGATGTTACTTGCTCTGAGCATGGAAATTTCTGACTAAGATATCTTCATGGAATTAAATGTATAGACATTTTTTGTTTCACAAAAATAACTAAAGAAATACTAATAATAACTTCAAATATTATGTTGCTTATTTAAACTATGGCACTAACACAGAAACTACTGTATGTGCATAGATATTTAAGACTTGGCAAAAAATTGCGCAGAGGTGGAAAATATTACTTCAGTAATTATTGTCCTTTCTGGGTATATTTTCCAAAACAGATTTTTACTTTTGATTGAGAAAATTTTGGAGTAAAAAATGTAGATTGTTCTCAACTTAATGTTTTTTAGTCTCCAAATGAGTAAAAGTATTTATGACCTCGGTGATAACGTGAGTAGCCTGCCAACCTTATAATTAGAAGGTGACAACTTCAATACATATATAGTAGTAGTATTATTAGTAGATTTTGCTGCAGAGCAAGCAAGCACGTTCAGGTGTACTTTGCCCAAGTAAACATTGCACTCAGTACCTTTTTCTCAAGAAATAATTCAGTACTTCTACTTGAGTAGTATCATTTTTTTAACAATGCTTTTGCTTTAGTACAGCTTTTGAGTACTCTTCCTACCTCTGAAGGAAAGTAATACTAACTTTTAGCTTAGCAACTGCTTTGTAAAACATCAAAACATTTTTTTTCTCCAATTGTGCTGTGAACAAGACACCTTTCGCCTAAAAAAAAACTTTATTGAGTAAGAGTGAGAAGAGTGGGTCCAGTAAAACCAGTTCTTTTGTCTGGGTGTGTGTGAGAAACTCTAGAGCACTGCAAGCTAAAATACTGGAGACTACTTGCATGCTTATTATATTTTAATTTGTGGTTAAAATAGTAGAACAGCATGAGAAATAGTTGGTCAAACTCACAAAATTTAAAAGCAGGAAGAAAGAGTTGTGTATTTATAGTCTATTTGTCAGACTGAGATAAACCACACTGCCCCCTCTGCTGGTGGAGCGGAGGTACTGCGTCAGGGACAGGTCAGTGAGTTTGTCCCTGTCACTCTTCCTCTGTGGTGGGTTTATTGACAGCTCTGCAGCATCCTCACAGACAGGCTTTTCTGGAAAACACCTCAACATGTCACGCTTCACACCTCACATAAACCAAAGCTCTATAAATCCTTTTGAATATGTTAATAAATAACATGCATTTCAATTATTATTTTATTTTTTTACAGGAAATGGTGGACTGGTTTAATGCCATCAGAGCAGCCCGATTTCACTACCTGCAAGTGGCTTTTCCTGGAGCGAGTGATGAGGAGGTATTGTGTTTCTTATCTGATTGTGGATTTTGTACAAGAAGAACAGGAAGGACCGGATCTTTTGTTCTAATTGTCTCCATGACACCAGAATTTAATACCGACTTTTCTCTGTTTTGTGTGTTTTGCAGCTGGTGCCCAAGCTGACCCGAAGCTTCATGAAGGAAGGATTCATGGAGAAAACTGGTCCAAAGGTTTGAGTTGAAGTTATATGTAATACTCCTATTCTAGGTCTACTATTTGATTTGCAGTGTAAAAATGATGTAGAGCAGTGTTTCTCAACTGGTGGGTCAGGACCCAAAAGTGGGTCGCAGAACTGTTCTCGGTTGTGGGCCTTTGCCAGGGCAAAAAAAAAGTTGTTTTTTTTTTTTTTTTATAAATCAGCAATTTACACTCCTTTACAGTAGGTGGCAGTGTGGGACATATAGAATAGAATAATATAAATAAATGAAACTCAACCAGAGCAAAAAATCCAGTCCTATAATGTTACTGTTATACCTAAGGTTGACGTGAGTACTGCTTAATTTTTTTCAATATCTCTTATTTTCCTGAAATATCTCTTAATTTTTCTCAATATCTTTTAGTTTTTCTGAATACCTCTTAATTTTCCTCAAAATATTTTTTATTTGGGTTGCGGCTTGTCATTATAGAGTGATGGTGGGTCCCAAAACCGGATCAGTTAAGAACCACTGATGTAGAGAGATTGCTATCTTCTGAATAGCAGGAATATGAAGAAGTTTGTCACAATATAATTCAATTTCAGTTCAGTTCAGTTCAATTTTATTTATATAGCTTAGTGTCACAACAATTGCCTCAAAGGTCTTCACAAACAATTACAAACAATCAAACATAAACACACAATTAGACATAAACAATAACTACACTAAACTAAACAGCTTTAGACCCTCCTTCTCGGTAAGGAAAAACTCCTAAAAAAAATCAACTGTATATTAATGTTACATTTTGGCAGAGGTGGTTAAAAAATATTCAAAATCTTACTATTGCAAAATAATATTCCTCAAGTAGTAGTAAAATTATTTATTAAAATGATCACTTGAGTAACAGTAAAAATGATATTGCAGTAATTTTGAAATCGCACTAGTACTTGGTATGTAACAATATTGGCAACATTAACACTCTCACAATATCGTCATGGACTTTGACAATATAAAATGGTAAACTCCCAGGGCTAATATGCATTGTTTTGTTGCAGCAGGATGGTAGAAAGCAGACAATGTGACAGATTTTATGTTATTAATCACTTATTTAGTCTTAATGTTTTTAATTATTACAATACTTATGACGCTAAAATCTCATCAGGAGTGTACCGTCAGATTTAGATATTGTTACATCTCTGTCTCCCCATTTTACCATTACTACTACTACTACTAGCCCAGTATTACTACTATTACTATTGTTGCTGCTTCTACTCTTACACTACCAGCGCAACTACTGCTACTGTTATTATAGTTACTGCTATTCCTTCTCTACTGTTATTTTCACCACCACTACTACTACCCACTTTGCCACTGAGGTCAAAATTGACTCATTTGGAGATTAAATACTTGAGTAAAAGTGTACCTAAGTAATTTACATTAGTAGTTGGTTAATTTCCACCTCTGTTTTTTGGACTCAGCAGCTTTATAGTACATGACTGAGAAATACCCACATTTGATGGCACACAAATTCTGACTCTGACTCTGACTAAATATTCAGAGTTACACAAATCTTCAGTTACAAATCCTTCTTCATATAAAGTTATTGTTTCCTTTCTCAGTACTTTCTCAACGGTATAGTGAGGCTCCATAAATCCATGCTGTTTTTCTGTCTTTAATATACACCAAAAAAGGTCCCATTGTCAAAATTAATTAAAAAAAAGTATTTTAAGATGTTTCCCAAAATTAGATATACAGTAAACCTAGACATTTTTCAGTAAATTACAGATTGGTTAAGTTGTTTGTGCATTATAGCAAATGTGTAGGTTATGCAGTAGCCATAACATCAAAAGAACAGAAAAAAGTTCTAGAAATGCAGTTTCTATATGAACATATTCCTGTCAGTAAAATATGTGGTTCAAAAACAGTAACAATGAAATGCTCAGTTATTTCATCTTCAAGTGGTTATCGGGAAAGTGTAAAATTAAAGTGAATGTTTTGAATATTTTTGATGCCCTGTGTCAACAATGACTCCACCAGACACATGGGCTGCTCACATTTCATTTGAGGATGTGAGCGGGTGCAAATCCAAGGAGAACACCTACCTCCTGCATCCAAATGAAAAGGACCTAGACACAAAGACAGGTTCCAAACATCCATTTAAGCATTTATGCTCTTGTTCCAAGGACTGTGTCTGTCATAATATACTTTTCTTGACATTACAAAAATGTTACGTATTCTTGTTTCATGTTAGATTTTGTACATTCTTTTGCATGTAATTACGTTTTTCTAAGTTGACCTTGAAATTATTCTGATGTACGTTTGAGAAAGGATTGGTTAGTTGTAAAGAAATGTATCACTTTAGAATAACTCACACTGTAAAGCATTAGATAAGTTTTGCTTAAGGATTAGTAATCAGTTAATTGATCATTTATAAAGCACTACTTGACCATTACTAAATATTCAAGTAAATTCTTTTCAGGTTTATTTATATAGCCCAATATCACAACAGCAGTCACCTCAAAGGGCATTACAAACAATACAATCAAACACAATCAAACATAAACAATAACTATTAATATATAATAATTATTACAGTTATTTTTGTTGTTATTACTGATGTTGTTACTAGTACTACTACTGTTAGGTGTCATAGCTGCTGTTACAATGCTCTTTTGTTAAATATATTGTTAAATAATTGTTTTTGTCTTGTTCAATTTACAGTATACTCATACTTCGCCTTCCTTTGTTAATTGTTGTCATTGTCTTAAACTGACTTGTTTGTACAGCACTAAAAACACAAACATAAACAATAACAAAAACCCTCCCTCTCGGTAAGGAAAAACTCCTAAAATCTCAGCTGTTGGGAAATAAAAAAAGAAAAAACCCATTGAGTTATAAACATTGTTATTAATGTTTCATTCTGTAGTAATAAGCTCATGTAAATCAATGCAAAATTATAAACATCAGTGGTAATTCATTATCTATAAACTATGTATTGCTAAAAAATATTGTTAATTACATATGTATTAATGCTTTATTACTGCTTAATAGTAGGTGAGTCGTTCTAAAGTGTCACCGAAATGTCTTTCTTACATACAGTGAATTATTTGTAATTGAAGGATTGGTCATTCATTCTAAAATATCACACATTAAAAATACTGGCACATTTATTAATTACTAAACTATTTAAGGGGCCCCAAGCCAGTAAACCAATTGGTGACCTTTGACTGCACAATAATTAAAATTTATTGAATAATCTGTGTATAAGATTTAATTAGATTTGTGACTGATTTAAGGTCTTGAGATAACTAGATAGCTTTGTCATTTGCTTTTACATTTTTTCTTGTTTGACTGCAGCACACGGAAGGCTTCAAGAAAAGATGGTTCACTATGGATGACAGGAGGCTTATGTATTTCAAAGACCCCCTGGTAAGCTTTTCTACGTCCTGATATTACCCACAATGCAACTTGTGTTTACTCACTGCAGTATTGTGCTTCAGGATGCGTATGCCCGCGGGGAGGTGTTCATCGGCAGTAAGGAGAACCACTACACGGTCCTGGCCGGTCTGCCCCCAGTCCACTCAGGGCTACCACTGGAACCACGGCATCACCATAGTAACACCCGACAGGAAGTTCCTATTTGCGTGTGAGACCGAGGCTGAGCAACGGGATTGGATAGCGGCCTTCCAGAGGGTCATCAATCGACCAATGAGGCCACAGGAGTACGCAGGTATGAAGGAGATTACTCGACTGAACTTGTCTGTCTACAAAAAGTATATTATTAACGATATTTGATGCATAAGTCCGTATTCCATTTTTCTTTAAAAGTATGTTTTTTAAAAATATTAAAGATACTGTATGTTCCATTAGATATTATTTGCAATCAGCACATCACAAATGCTCCAATATTTTTGCTCACTTTGTTTCTTTCCAATTCCTTTTGGCTTTTCATTTATGAGGTTGCCACTATAAATTATACTCATTTATACTGTATTATGCTGTGATTTGTGTATAGTGATTTGGCAATTGGCATAGGTTTTACCCTCTCTATTTATCCAGGCTTGGGGCAGGCAGAAAGAGTACACTGGCTGGTGACCCTTTGTGGCTGGATTGACGCTCCTAATCTATAAATTATTTAAAGTAAAAAATATTAATGCTTATAATAATGCTTTATTCTTCAAATATTCTTTTAACAGTTTGATATTTTGCATTACTAGCATTAATCACAGTTGTTTTTTATAAATGGCAGTGAATCTTTTGCTTTATTAAAATACATGGCTACTGAGGCAAAAACAGTTTTATATAACAGTTTACCAGTTATGTCCACAGCATATGCCACAACCAGGGGGAAAGCTTTATTTTACAAGATAATGCAGATGCAGGTTGTTTTATAGTTGTCTATTTATTCCTTGATTGACTTTACATAATTTCAGATGTCCAAAGAGCCTCAAAAGCAGGGCTAAAGAGCCGCATGCAGCTCTAAAACCACAGGTTGCAGATGTCTGGGTTATAACATATTCTCACATTGGGGTGACTGTGGAGCAGTGGGTTAAGCATTCGCCCACCAACCGGAGGGTCAGTGGTTAGAATCTCACTGTATTTGTGTCCCTGGGCAAGACACTACATCCACATTGCCCACTCCAGTCACAGTATGTGGCTGGTGGCGAAAGGAACAGTGTGACCGGTTCACTATCATTCACTATGGATCACTATGTCCGAATATAAAAGGGAGCAGCCAAAAGATAAAACAAAACCAAAAATATATAAATAAAGAATAAAATAAATAATGATAATAATTATAATCCTATAGTAATTAATAGATTTCAGTCAGAGAGGGGCACATGCCTGTTGGGCTGTAGTTGGCCAAAGAAATTGTTAGTCTTGTTATTGTTGGCTTACTCAAACAAGTGACTTCACATTAAATAGGTGATACAATATTAACAAAAGATGGCTTTAAAATACATTGTTATCTTTTTAAAATTTTAAATAAAAGAAATAAATTAGACCAGCTTTTTGATGCAAAGAATGGAGGCAACTAATCGACCAATGAAACTTTAGTCAACCAATGAATGAACTAAGCGACCAGAGGTTGTCAGCCCTACGAGCCAGTGTACTCTTTTTGCCAGTCCCAAGCCTGGATAAATGGAAAGGTTTGTGTTTTATGCGTCAAATCAATATGCAGCAATATGCAGATGATTTGCTGTGGTGAACTCTTGATGTGACATGATGAGAACTGTTTTTTTTTTTTTTGTTTGTTTGTTTGTTTGTCATTGCAGTGGAGGCCCATTTCAAACACAAGCCTTGACACTAGCAAGAAGTACTCTATCTGCTAACTTCAACTGGACTGTGATGGTCTCACCAAATGTGTAACCACAGACTATGAACTATGACATTACGAGATCAATCTGAGTATGAAAGGAGGTTTGGGATGAGCCAATGAAGAAAAAAATAACAAGACGACAAGATATCCAGGCTTTCCATTGGAGGACACAGATGAGAAGATGTCATCACTAAACTTGTGCTTAACCATACCAAACCTCCTTCCTCTCCACGTGAACTCTCTCCAGTTTTGTCTCGTGAGTTCTTCCTGTAATCTATGTAATTATGTAATCTAGAGTCATGTCACTGGTCGCTGAACAATGACGCTGCATTGTTAATTTATTGAATGTACAGTTTTTGGACAGTGGCTTACCTTCTGTTGTTTGTATGTGTGTGTGTGTGTGTGTGTGTGTGCGCGTGGGTGGCTTTGTGCTGTTTACTTTGAGGACGCTGCGACACAACTCGAGATAAATCTACAAAGTGCTGTTAAACGTCAAATATGCAGAAACACACTTAACAACTCAACAACTCAGAGATCACCACTGCTGTTAATGTAGCCAGACAGGGTTCAGCTGTTCTCCTATTTATTTGTACTGAGTCATTGTAGACAGTTATTGCTGCTTAAAAAAATGTAATGTGACGGGACTGTCATTTCTAGAACACTTTCTTTTTTTCAGTCTCTTTTAAGATGGTGTATTCATTTTAAAAATCCATATACTAGTCATCTGATGGAGTCAGTGCAAAATAATAGTGTGTTCATAATAGGCAGCTTTGATTTGTCACAATTTTTACATGCAATATTGCCATAGTTCATTCTAGTATGCCCAGTGGCTATAGAGTAATTACGAATGTCAAATTGCTAAAATAAACATAGGAACAAAACAGTCTGACAATCATATTTAGGGATAACTCCAAAGTTTTAAGATTGAAAAGAACAAATATTCATGCTGTTGTTGAATCAAAATGACTAAAACCATTGTTTTTTTTACATGTACCATCAAATAAAATGGGTTGATGACCAAGTGTTATGGTTTTACCTGGTTTTGTTTGTTTTGTCAGCACAATACAGCTTATTACAGAAAGGACTATATCTCGACAAGTCATCCTGAAATTAAATGATGCTCACAAAAAGGTAAATGTTTAAATAATATGAATAAAAAGTTAATTTGAAGATTTAATATTTGATTTAATAATTTTTTGAAGAAAGAATTCTAGAGATACAAATGGCAGGAGGTATCTTAGGGCCCAATTAATCATTGGTCTTCAGGCGCATAACTCATATTAGTCACAGATTCATACTGCACATCAGCAATTATGAGTTTAAACAGAAATAACTGCAGCCATAAAAAATCCACACCAATCAAAATTAGTGTGATCAGAGCTCCTTTCCTGCTTGGGCCGCTCAGTACTTGACTACACCTGCATGGATGGCTCTTTCAACACCTTCTGTATTTCACAGAAGAAAAAAGGCCTCAGGAAGTTTTGTTAATTAGTTATTTTGTATTGAAGGTGCCCTGTGGTGCTCGGGAACAAAGAACTTGCAAAAAATAAAGAAAAAACCCAGGCACGCTTTATTTACCTGAAGTTTAAAAAGCCTTTATTTCATGTGGCTATATGTTTATAAAATCTTTAAAAGCATAGCGTGCTGGGTTTGACTTAGACCCATGTGTAGCAGCCAACAAACAGCCTTCTACACGATGTCATTTCCAGCTCTCTTTCCCCTATTTGTGAGTTAATGCACAGCACCTGAGTGTAAAGGAAGTGACATGACAGACTGAGACACCTATAGGTGAAATATTTTGGTGTACAGATAACATATTATTTAAAGATGTACAGCATGAGAAGCAACATTTTTTTTTACAAAAAGCACAAAAAAGCACACAATTCAATGAAGAACAAGTCTACTATAAGAATGGACTGAATTCATTCTCCTCATTCAGTCCTGGTAACACAGTGGCCAGGAGATTTTAAAGATTTTATAAACATATAACCACATGACATAAAGGCTTTTTAAACTTAAGGTAAATGAAGAGTGCCTTGTTTTTTTCTTTAATTTTTGCACCTTCTGTATTTGTTTTTGCTTGGTTGATTATATGGTTTGAATGGCTGCAGTTATTGCTATTTTCCAGCAGAGGTCATTGTCACACTACATTTCAAAATGTAAATACTGTAAGTCTAGCATTACAGCACATTTGACTCAAACTGACATAATTTATTACTTTATAAAGAAGACTTGCCATTGATGATGCTATTTTATAACCTTATAATGCATTATACAACAAGGAAACAATGCTACAAATGCTGCTTATTTAACAAAACACCTATTGTTTTGAAGTGACTTGTAATACTGACTTGCATTTGTAGGTGGGATTGATGACTAAGTGTGTCTAGTCCACTAGTGTAGCTATTACTCATTGTTCATGCCAGGAGCTAATGCATTATGGGTAAATCAATGCGACTTCTGTCTGGCTGCAGTGTTGTGACTGGCAGCAGGTCGTCATGGTGAACTGCTCTGGACAGAGAGTCACTGAGGTGCACAGTTCAGACCTGAGCCACACAGGAAGTATTTAAAAACGGGCGGGAGACTGTTTGTCCTGGAGATCATGTGGTCAGTGAGCTGCTGGGACATTCCCATGGAAAGACTTCTTGTATAAATAGGACAGGTAATGAAATAAGGACAGTAATCTTGTTTATAGTTAAGCTGTTGAGTACCAAGACATTTAGACATAGAGATGATGATGTTTTTACTTAATCATATGGAGCAAATGACATATTAATATATACATTCAAATTAGACATATATAAAAAAAAAACATAAATTATATATATTAAGGGATTTTAACTTTGTTTGCTTGTGGAGCATAGGCTACATAAAATTATCTTCCAGGCAGGCACAAGGGGTTACAAGCCATTGTTCTGCAGCAGGAAGGGCATCTGGTACAAAAATGGATGCCAAATTGAATATGTGATTCAGATGATTTGCTGTGGAGGCACCAAAAGGAACTTTCTAATGTGTTGTTTGGAGCTTAACGATGAAGGAATAATGGTAATAAGAGTAAATCCTCATTGCAATAAATAAAATACTACTGCTCTGACTGACACATTAATGTGAATGTAACAATCCTTGACACCCAACTGCTGCAATACAGGGAAAAATATTTAGCCTTCTACTGTAAACCTGCACCACCTGGTCATTAATAAAAGCTACTGCATACCACGTTTTATTAATGGAGTGTTCAGGTGGAACACTCTGCAGTTCCTTATGGGATTAATACTCATTACCAGACTTTTTCCTTAGTGCAATTTCAAGACTATCATTCCTGACTTTTGTCTAGCCATAAGCAACTTTAAACTATCTTTAGTGCATATTTTTGATGCCTTATAACTACACCACTAGTTGTTGTTTTTTTAGCACTGACACATAGGGACACTTCATTGGCTGGTCACAAGCTACGGTTGCAAAAGGCAATAAATGTTAAATTGATTTCAAGGTTGTAAAGGTGAGAAACCAAACAACCTCTTTCAGAAATTGGCCCTGTCACACAATGGGCAAGTTATAGTACTAGAACTGGGTTGGAACCAGAATTCTTGTAGTGCAGGGGTAAATGCTTTATCAATCAGTCTACAAAGCTCTTATATCTGGTGGTGGACAAAGTACTCAACTTCATTACTTGAGTAAAAGTATAAATCCTCCAGGTCAAATATTACTGCAATACAAGTAAAAGTTGCTAAGCCAAAATTTTACTTGAGTTAAAGTACCGGAGTATGTCCTTTCAAAAATACTTAAGTATTCAAAGTACTCAAACCATAATAGATAAGATGGCTCAGCATCAAAAACGAGCCATACGTACTATAAATAAGGCTGGGTATTACAATCAAACTAATCAATTATTTTTAAAATGGTTTATTATAGAATCGTGCAAATAATGTTCAAAGCAAAAGCTAAATCACTTCCATATTGTGGCCAGAGGTTCTTTTTAGTTCCAGAGAGCAAATCTGAGTTGAGAGATATATGTACAAGAGACTTAAAGTATAAATTACAATTAGTAAATGATTATCTTTATGGAGTAAGTCAGTTGTCTTTCAGTTTTGAGACAAATTCTCAGCAGAAGTTACTTTTGTTTTTTTGTTGTTTTTTTTAAATGTTGTGGAGTGAAAAGTATTATGTTTATCTTTTAGATTTAGTGGAGTAAAAGTAGTAAGTTTCCCAAAAAATACTACTCAAGTAAATTTACTTTGTTACTGTCCACCTCTGCTTATATCTCACAATGGTTTGTAAAAAAAATGTCATCATTTTACCCCTTACGGCTGGAGTTATTTGTGTCTTTGTTGCAACTCCTCACAATCCGCTGGAAATAACTCTTGTAACCAGATGATTGTAACCAGTTCTGAAACTACACAAACACAAAAAATTCTTCCTTTGCATTTTTTTTTATATGCCAAAAAAAAAGTTTAATGTCTTTTGTACATTTTCTATGCAATATTTTTACATGGAAAAAGAATGGGCAAAGTTGATAAATAAAATTATTACCAATGCTGACTGAGCCCCCACATCCAAATCCGTCGGTCAAAGCCTCTTCAATAAATATTGCTTACATACAAAATGGCCTAATCTTATGGCCTGGTGAGTGTGGTAAAAATGGGCTGCTCCCAGGCTGAGGTTGGACTGTGAGGGGGCGGGGCTAAAGCCAGGCCGTTGATGAGCGAACTGCTGAAAGGTCTGTGCGGAGAATGGAAGTATGGGTACTGGTACAGACCGGCGGGGTACGCAGAGAAACTGCTGTAGAAGCTGGAGCTCTGCAGGTCACTGTAATCTGATTGGCTGGAGTTCAGACAGGTGTACTCAGGCGGCGGGGGCGGGGGCGGGGGCAGAGGAGAGGAGGAGGCGGAACACTGGGAGGAGTGTCCAGGACTCATCTGCTCTGTTTTAATGTGAGGTTTTTGAGTAGCGTCATCACTGGGAGCGTCACGATTCAGCGGCTGCAGTCCACTTTTGTGACTGGTCACGAAGGGTACGGAGAGGCCCGAGGTGTGTCCGTGGGCGGGGTCTGCGGGGGACAGGAGAGAGGAGCCAAGGCTGGTGGGAGGTAAGTACTGGTCGAACTCGTGCACGTCAAAAGCTTCCATGGTGCAGATGACGTCGGTGCTGAGCTCAGAGATGTCCACGTTACTGAAGTCGATGTTCTGGCGGGTGGTGGTGGGGGGAGGAGCAGCGGGGTGGGATTCATGTTTGGGTCCCATGTGGAGGTCAGTGTTCGGGGTGGTGGGTGGGGTTGGAGGTCCATGTGTCTGACCTGGATACATGACAAATAACATGAAGAAGAAATAGATATGATTAAGTTTAGCACAGTTTCCTTAGTTGTTCAGTTGTTCACACTGATTTTTTTACTCAACTGTGCATTTGTTTGTGTTTTGTTTTTCACACACGACGTACAATAAGTGAATCTTTTGGGAATAAAGTTTTTTTTACTTATTTAAACTTTTTGTATGATTCCATTTTACTACAACATGAAAAATAGCTCTGAGGAATCAGTGGAAACACCTTTATTTGGATAAATGAATGAGAGCAGATTGGATGTAGGGAGCTTGTTTATCAGTTTATCGGTCAGTGCTTCCTGGGGTGGGTGGAGGGTTGTGGAACTGAGCGTTCTAAGGCCTCAGGAAGGATGTGCCAGAGGATACAGGATTGCTCAAACATGCGTGATTGAAAGAAAACACAACTCTTGGCATGTTTTTGAGGGTACAACATTATAACATGTTAGAAAGCTTAATTTTGCATAATAAATCCCTTTTAAAATTGTTGTTGGGCCTTCTTTTATTAAATAGATACATAAGAATAATAAGAATAAGAAAAGAAATGTGACAAATCATGGAAAGAGAGAAGGGAGAATCACATGGACCCAAGTGGCCCGAGCTGGGAACCAAACCCAGACTGCTCTTGTATGGTAGCATTTGCTCAGCCAGGTGAGCCACCTAAATTTTCCATGGCTGCTACATATAATCATCATTAATGTTTCATTTTTCCATGACTTTTCTCTATAAATGCCTGTGATAAATGTGTTCTTAGTTCGAACATATCAATCAAATCTGGACAGAATAGTTGGTACATTTTGTCCCTTATCCAGGGAACTTTATCACTTATTGATTGGCACTACAAACTATGACTTCTTCAGCTTTTTCTTGGTTGCTCAATAAATGACAAAAAATCCACTTGTTTGTAATCCATCATAATAATAAATACCAAAATATACAAATTATAACAGTCTTATGATTTTGCATACTACAAAAGAAAAGCCGTCATTGACAAACATTATTATGTTTCTCTTTTTGTTACACTGCACAAAACACAGAATGTAAACAATGTGAAATGCCCTCACCTGTCCCAGTTGCAGAAAAATGCTGGTGCACCTCCCCACTGCTGTCCAGTCTGGAGAAGCCAATCTCAGATCTGAATGCGCTCTGCTGATGAAGTTGCTGTGGACCCAGGCTCTGTGTGTAGTCTCCGGGACCAGGTTTGGAGCCCTTGCGCCTCCGGGGCTGGTACTTGTAGTCCGGGTAGTCCTTTTTGTGCTGCATCCTCAGCCTCTCTGCCTCCTCAATGAAGGGGCGCTTCTCGGTTTCAGATAGAAGTCTAAAAGAAAGCAGAAAAGAGCAAAAAAAGTCGAAATTAAGGCGAATAGACAGAGAAAGTCAAAAAGTTGGGAGGATACTTACCTCCAGAGTTTGCCCAGAGTCTTGCTGAGCTCGGCGTTGTGCAGGTGTGGATACTGGTCCGCCAGTTTCCTCCGCGCCGCCTGAGCCCACACCATGAAGGCGTTCATCGGCCTCTTCACGTGGGGCTTGCCCTTCAGCCCTCGGTCCCCCTGTCCCGCCACGGGCAACAGAGACCAGTCGTACCCCTTGAGCACCTGGGACACCGCGTCTCTGATACAGGTGGGGAAACGCTCATCGTCGGAACCTCCCACGCGCGCCTCTACGTGCGTCGTCTCGGTGCGCGGAGACGCAATGGTGTCCGAGTCCGACGCAGGATGGGACGAGGAGGTGTCACTGCCTGCGGGACTGCACGGTGGGTCGACAGAGGCGGACGGCTTCTCCTCGGTCATCTTTTTATTAAAAAGAAAGTTAAGTCCAGTTATAAAAACGCGAGACTTTGTATAAAATCGGAAAAAGTCAAATGAAAATTGCTGTCCTGGACTTTAAGCCATCCTTGTAACTTTCCTGCCCTCGGTGTGACAAAGTTTGACTGTTGGCAGCTCAAGTTATCGAGTCTCTCCTCCCCCTTTGACTTATTGGTTTTGGAGAGAGAAGTTTTCTCCAAGTACCAAACAAGCTGTCCCACTGGACCCAGGACTAGGGTGACCAGATTTTTAGACCCAAAAACTGGGACACATATTTTAGTTTATTTTTTTTACTAATCACGGTGCATTTTAACTCACCAAGTGACAAAAAGCTTCCAAAATCCATACAATTTCCTGTCATGTTATATATCTACATAACACTAGGGCTTAATTCCTGAGCTTAAATGGCAATTTATTAATAAAAAATATTGACATTGTAAGAAATTTAGGTGACAAACTTCTTTAGACAAATGTTTTTAAATGTCTTGTGCTTTTCTGTTAGTTAAAATGAGGACAACTGGGACATGGTTTGGTGAAAACTGGGACATGTAAGTGTTTTACAGATATATCTTGGGACATGGGACAAGGAGCCTAAAATTGGGACTGTCCCTGTTAAACAGGGACGTCTAGTCATCCTACCTTGAACTAAGCCTGCCTAATTCTTTCTTCAAATAAATAAATCTAATAAATCTATGCTAGGCTACAGAGAACTTTTAAATAGTTCCCCACGTTGTTTCTGTCACACTTGTTACGACAGGCTAGCACTAACTTAGCTACAGAAACATCTTCGCACGCAAAAAAACTAATTCTAGGCATATTTAACTGCTTTTACTATTATAAAGTTCACAACATTTTTCTAAAGAAAAGCATTTGATAATTCATATTAATAATTATTTACAATTTACATGATTTATTTTCGGAATTAACGACCGCAGCTAGAATACGCTAGGTCCCTTTCTGTGATTGGTTGAGATTGTCATGTGACGTGGTCATCAACAAGGAAGATTAAATTTTTTTCCTTTGTTTTTTATGTTTAAAGACACTGCAATAACACAATGTATAATTAACAGTTACTGAAACATGCACCCAATATGTTGAAATTGATGATAAGATGATGTTAATTGAGATGTATGAGATGAGATGTGTGTGTATATATATATATATATATATATATATATATATATATATATATATATATATATATATATATATATATATATATATATATATATATATATATATGTCGATGTAAATCCGCTAAAATATGCATTAATAATAAATGGTCTACTACACCTGCGCACTTGACAGCCAGGTCACGTGACGCGGAACATGGCGGCTGCCAGTGACAGCACGGGGAGGTCTGTGAGAAAGAGACGTATAGACACGGGTAGGACAGAGACAAATTCCGCGGACAATGACGGCAAAGACAAGACAGAAGACAGCAGCAAGGAGAAGAAAGAAGGAAAAAAGAAGCTTCGGTCGCTGAAGTCCGGGACGTACTGGCTCACTCGTATTGTGCTGCTACGTGCTGTAGCTTTTATTTACTGTAAGCAAACTCTGCTGAAACTTTGCACAGTTACTTGCAATAGCTAAATGAAGCAATTCTGCCAATGGGTGGAATGGTTGCTGTTCTTTATTATTATTATTATTATTATTATTATTATTATTATTAAAAATACAGGCAAATAGTAAGTTTGTTTACTGTAGCAACTTGAATTTTAGCAGTAAAGTAGTTGACATTGTCTGCCCAATTGTGGGTTAATATTGGCATAGCTATGGGCATAATGATTAATTTAAATGATTGTACTGTCATTTATTTACATGCAAAAACAGCATAGTTCATTTTAACTAAGGCAATATGCTTCAAATAAATTACTATAGGCCTACATGTGGTTAGGGAGACCACCTGTCCCACTTTTGGTTGTACTGCACAGCCATTTAGGAATCTCTCCCTCTGTCCCACTGATTAAGATAATGTCCCTCTTTTTCATTGGTGTTCAGTGGCTCTTATAAAAAAGAGAGATTCAAGTTAAAACTACCAGGTAAGGTCAGTATTCCTTGTATAAAATGTAGAATAAATATTTGTGGGCGCCCTATCTTGATAAGTTGAATATAAGGTGTTGCTGCCTCTCCATGGTGCTATGAGCTGGTGTTGGTGCTGGATTGTTTTGAGAAGGTGCAGACTGGGGGCTTAGATTTTTTTTTTCTGTTCCAACTTTTTATGTCTCAGTAAAGACCTTACTTTGCAAAATGTGTATTTTTAGGAAGAAAACAGCACATCAAATATTTTATAGGCTCTAAAGTGAAGCAACTTGCGTCTCAGTGAGTTGGCAAAGTTCACTTTGTCCCTCTAAAATCTCACAATTTGTCTAATTTTTAGTACTTTCTGAGGTGGTCACCCTACATGTGGTAGCATTCTCTAAAATGTAGTTAGCTGCTACTCCTCTGGATAACCTCCAAATGCACAGAAGGCTAAAATCTTCACAAGGCTGAAGCTCTTACATCTACAGTAAAACAGAAATGTTGAATAGTATGGTTTACCTATTCATAACAACATGCATTTGCTTTTAGCGGAATCTTCAGAAAGCATAGAACTTGTTGAGATGTGTAGCATAACTATTTACCCATTGAGTCCCAGCTTATTAATCATTTTCTATGGATATTTCTTATTTTGTGCAGTTGTTGCCTTCAGTGTTGCTTACAACCAGAACAAGCAGCTGATTGGAGAGAATGGCCTGTTGCCCTGTAAGAACTACCTGAACAGTGTGAAGCGTTATGTGGGGGGTAAGATCGGTGGGGCAGCTCTGGCATACACACCGTCTGTCCTCTGGTTCCTGGACTGGACCAGCATGGACGCCAACCTGGATGCCATCGCTCTGGTGGGCATGGCTTTGTCAGGGTTTGTCCTCTTCACTGGAATGGCCAACATGGTGATGATGGCTCTACTGTGGGTGCTTTACCACTCCCTGGTCAATGTGGGACAGCTGTGGTGGGTTTGATTCAGTTTAAAATTTCATACATGCATATTTTTACCTAACTAATTGTTTAATCTGGTTGTTTTATTGTTTTTTTTCCCTCTAGGTATTCATTTGGTAAGTAAACTTTTAACACATCAACGTTTGCCTCTACTTCAAAAAAAAAAAGAAAAAAAAAGAAGCTTGACACCAAAAAGAAAAAAAAAGAAAAAACAATTTTATAAGCTTTTTATACTCCAAGCAGCCTGTTAATTTTACCATCTTTATGCTCTCAGTACATCTCAGTACGGAGGACTAAAACTGACAAAACTAAAAATAACTACATTTATTTATAATTGCATACATTTATGTGCATACATTTTTGTCTTATTTTAAAATTTTCCTTTATAGTTGCTAATGATTTCCATAAATTGACATTTATTTATACATTTCTGTATTTTTATTTATTTATTTATTGTTTAGTAATTTTTGGTCCTTCATATATCAGTGAGCGAAAAAATAGAATCTACAAAAAAAAAAACTAGAGAAACAATAAATGCTAAACAGGGGCTGCATGATATGATTGATAACTGTTCAATAGTGTGATAACAATAAATATTAAATACTATAATCTTGCAGTTAACTATATTATGTAGGCTGTAATGTAAAATTCAGCTGCAGCAAAAGCTTTTGGTAAGATAGGTCTTCTTGTGTGAACTTTCTAGCTGCATCTTGCCTTAAAGTTGTTTAGGCTTTAGATTTCCTGTATCCATTACATTATTTTAAAGCTCTTGTTATGATTTTTTCCCTCCATACACTTTGTGCTTAAAGTTATCTATGCACAGTATATAGTAGAACTGTTAATGTGACAAGGAAGGCAAAGGCTCTTAAAATGACAAAAAACAAACAAACAAAAGATTAAAAAAAAAACAACAACGCATAAAACATAAATCCACTAAGAGAGGGGGCTGCTTTGTAAATTGCAAACTACGTTGTTTAGTAGAAGCCAGAAAGTGTTGGTCAAACTGCCTTAGACTAACAAAGTTAAACAGCCTTATAAATAATAAATAGCAGAAACCTTGTAGGGCTCTTTTCCAGATGAGTGAGCAAAGACACTGGGCTTTAGCTTGGGCACAACATTTATTTTTCCTTTAAAAGCCCATTTCTGTTGCAATGCTCTGAAACCTTTAGATACCAGCTTTTGACATGAGTGAACAAAACAAGATGAATTGTTTTCCTTGCTCCAGGTTGGGAGAGTCAGCTTTTGGAGACTGGTTTCTTGGCCATTTTCCTGTGTCCTGTGTGGAGCCTGTCCCAGACCCCCCGCCGCTGCCCCCCCTCTCTCATCTGCATATGGACCTTCAGGTGGCTCATCGTCCGCATCATGTTGGGAGCTGTGAGTACAACATTCTACTGCAAAACATTACTCAAAAGTGAAGTGCCCTTACTGACCCAAATCTTTCCATATATCTGGGCTTGGGGGCGACATAAAGAGTATACTGGCTTGTCACCCCTGTGGCCAAATTATTCAAAAATACCACTACCTGATTTTTTTTTCATCTGGCTTGGTCACAACCTCACCAACCAACACCATCATCATCATAAATACCTTTCCAAATACTAATTACACCAAATAGCTTACCTTAAACTTGTAACCTTTTGGCTGTTTTTCTGTGGAAGCCATCACTTTCTGTACATGTAAGTGCACCAGACAATAATTAAATGTTGACAAGCTGTGTAGTTGAGCTGATGGGACCTTGATAATAAAGCCTAGATAACGTTAAGATCTTTTTTTTTTACAGTGAATCCTTTACAATATGCTAGCTTGTAATTTTTAAAGGGGATTTATTATGTTTTTTCTCATATTTTTAAACCTAAATCTTGGTCGCCTCTAAAACAGCATTGCAGATTTTACAATCTTTAAAATCATTATCTAACTAAAAGAGAAAGTCTTCATTTATACTCTACTCGTGTCATAAAGTGCCATAAAATAATCAAAGAAAAAGAGCTCTTCACTTCCTTAAACATTTTGTATGATGTAATTTTACTACAAAATGAAAAACAGCTGTGAGGAATTAGTGGAAACTATAGACCTGTACACCATATTTTGGATTAATGAATGAGAGCAGACTAGATTTACAGGGCTTGTTGGTCAATACTTCCTGGAGTGGGTGGGATTTCGTAGGAGAGGCGGAGGTTTGTTGAGTGTTTTGAGGCATCAGAAATTCAGCGCTAGAGAATAGAGGATTACTTAAACATGTGTGAATGAAGCAAAACACAGCTCAAAAGAACAACATAATAACATGGTGGAAAGATCAGACAAGTTAATTTTGCATAATATAGCTCCTTTAAATACACAAAAGATGAATAAATGCAAAGATTTTAATTTCAAGAATAAATTGATTACACACCATGCTGCATTGGCTAGTGTTGCATAGATGGCAAACTTAAAAAAAAACTAGTAGAACAGATTTACTTTTTACTAATAATGCCCTGAAAATTCTGTTGATTACTCTTATGATTTTAGACCATTAGTTGCCATGTAAAGTCTGCCAATGTTTTGAAACCAAATTTACAGCCAGCTAAACAAAATGCCTGGTTGTTTGACAGTTTCCATGGTTAACTTTTAGACCACCAAATTGGTTTAGTTCAGCTACCACAAATCCAGCTGTGGGTTTTCTCTATTAAACCATAATGGGAGTGAGAACCACAAGACGGCTTCGTTCAACTATGAGAGCTTTGAAATGATAATATTCTCCCTCAGTGACTCAACAAATGTCACAGATATTAATATTCCAAAAAGATAGCAGCAGAAAGCCTTGCCTGTTTCACACTGCCTGACTTAGCATTTTGAGATGGTTACAAAATAAGGAATCTGTCTGCTCGGCTCCATTTAACCAGTTTAAAAGTTTTCAGATTTTTCTCACTAATTTATAATGATGCTTGGAATGGCAGAAATACATAACTTACAACACTATGGATTCACATTCTTTGCATACTAAAATGTAGTCTATAGTCAGAACAATAAACAAGGCATACTTTCACACATGCATTAACTTTGTCGGTGGAGGTAGGTGGAGGTGGAGGCTCTATGGTAGTGTCTTTTTACTGCACTGCTTGAACAACTAATATTGTAAATCTTGTTGGAGTTATTTACCTTA
This sequence comes from Bostrychus sinensis, assembly GCA_020698575.1. Lineage (NCBI taxonomy): Eukaryota > Metazoa > Chordata > Actinopteri > Gobiiformes > Eleotridae > Bostrychus > Bostrychus sinensis. The sequence continues at coordinate 9,044,911 of CM036260.1, read as the reverse complement.
AAAACTCTTATTAGCTATTGCAAAAATATCAGTTTAAAAGACCTAGTGGCTTTGTACTTTTGTCTTTTCATGTAATAGCATTTTCCACTACAGCAAGTTGTCGCTATAAAATCTCACCCAAACCTGAGTCTTCTTGTTCTTTTCAATGCCATTATGGTTATTTAGCATATAATAATAGAGATAATGTAGCATATACCATCAATAATGTTTTGGGAAAATCTTAAACATGATTTCCAGAAGAATATAGCTAACTCCTTCCTCTAACTCTATTTTCTCCTTTATGTGTTATGTTAAAATAATCTCCCTGTTAAATAGTCATACGGTTACTAAAAACAGAACTCCTAACACCCACATATAATGATAAGCACAGCTGGAGTCCCAAATACTCTCACATATGGTTAGAGAGAAACACCATATGTTAGGCAGAAAGGCAGGAGCTGACATATAAATATTTGCTAATTAGTGGATTAATTACATTCATTATTAAGCTTATTAGCATTGATAGTATCTTTAGTCAATCATGTGCATTATGGAGTGGCCTGGATGCATCCTAATATATGTGAGGCTAATGGGCTGATAAACACACCACCACATCGGACTTATGCAAAACAATTATTGCCAATAACTGTTCTCACATCACTCTTATTAGTTAGCTTTTAGTGAACTAAATAAATAAATCATAAAAAAGATATAGTTCTGGTCACAAAATAAAATGATTAGTGGTTAAATTAGGTAATTTCTCGGAAGCTTTGGAAATATTTAAAAGTTTCCTGTATAAAGTTCTGGCTCTGTGATTTGTGAGTTAGATCACAGATTTTATTGGCAGGGACATCTCTATTAAACATTATAGAAGTGGGAAATGCCTTTTAAGATGAAGCTGGAATGAGTCATGTAAGTTTTGATCAGTTTGTCAGTTTGCTCAGATGGTTAGGCTGTGTTCTGAAAGTCCCTTTCAGCCACTTCTTCTGTCTGGGGTTGAGGTTTGCTCTTCCAACTGTCACCTTTTATTCAGGCTTGGGGTGGGCACTAGGGTGACCATGTGGCTCGTAGTTTCCTCTGGGAACCAGCCAGTCTGCAGTATTACAGGCGGGGAGAACTAACCATGTCACTAAGGGGGGTGCAGGGCTATAGTCCGACCCAAACCATTAGTACAACTAGAACAAGTTAGGCATGGGATAACAACCAACTTCACACACAATATTGGAGGTATGAAAGCACGAAATCTATAACATACAGTCGCTTTAACTTAACTTTGGGATATGGGATTTAAGGCAAACCTTAAGAGGCTGAATGTATTAATTTGAAATAAGTATAGCTGTGCCGGCATATAGCTCAGTTGATAGAGCTGTGACGCATATGCAGGGCAACTACAGTCTGCCTCAGTGTTGTAGGGTTTGAGTCCAGACTCCAACAGTTTGCCAAATGTTTCTCTCGCTCTCTTCCCAATTTCCTGCTATACTATGACCTATCAATAAAGCCTAAAAATATCCAGAAATATTTACCTGTAACTCAACCCTATGTTTAATTTTCTTGGCAATTAAAAGTGGCAACAGCAGTAGTGTGATATTTTTCTTCAGTGTTGACAAAGTGACCCCTGCATTGAAGTCTGTCATAAGATTGAGCCTCAATAAAATCATTTAGGTTGTATTAAAAAATCAGCACATTCATTATCAACCCAGTTAGTGTGCTGGAACATTCTGGTCTTTCAAACTGCCAAAGACTGCATTACACTGATTACAATATTAAATTATATTTTATTAAATTATAATTAATTACTATTAACGTAGCCTACAAGTAGGTACAAACTGTCCTAGAAAAGAAGGTTTGCCCGTGAGGTATGATGCATATTTACTGTTTTGGCACCCACACTATCAGGACAAAATCTGACAGCATCTGAACTCTGTAGATCAGGTGGTAGGCGGTGCACTAGAGGAGCTCATGACCAAATTGCATTATCAGTTAAATGTGTGGGCACATAGGCAGCAGCTGCAGCCTCCAGCCCACAGCCAGGCTCATAATAAGACTGAAATGTGCTGCTTTTCTAAATCTGGTTAGTGAGGTGAGCATTCCCTGCCAACCACATGACAATATTGACAGTCTGGTGTCTGCATCACACTTACTTAATTTGGTGTGAAATGGGCCAAGAATCTGTTAGCTAATGGTCTGTATGGCTGTTATATCTAATAAGTATCCAATTAGGCCTGTTTATACTCTAAAATATAGGCAAGCTGTGTTGCTACTCAGAGGTTGAAAGGTTATGAAAAGGTTAAAGATTATGCAAATCATCTTCTTATTGTAAAGCATTGTGTGAATTCTTTGTCAGTATTCATCTGGTGCCACTGTATAGCTCAGTTGGTAGAGCTGCAGCACATATGCACAGCAACTACAGCCTGCGTCAGACACTATGCCAAATGTTTTGCCCTGCTCTCTCCCCCATGATTTCCTGTCATTACTCCACTGTATACTATCTTATAAAGCCTGAAAATGGCCCAAAAAAAATCATAAAAACAAACAAATAGAAATATTCATCTGGGTTTCAATTTGCTACATTTATTTATTTTTTTCCTTTTTGCGCTGTGAAGACATAGCTAGCGTAGGCATAACTACTTTCTTTGTATTATTGGAAACCAGTGGAAGGTTACTAGAGTAAGTTATTTGGATTCCCATTTTGACTAAATTGTTGGTGTGTAAAGTAGTATGTCTTAAAACATGTATTTTAATATAGCACGAAATGAGGCTTGAAAAAGTTTATTGTTATACAGGTTATTGGCTTTTGGGGATATTTCTTGATTCATAGTCAAAGAACATAAGTTAATGAGTTACCTTTGGTTCGTGAGCAAGGCCACACCTCAACTATATTTCAACTATAGCACTCCTCAACCACCATTTTCACAGCAATCCTATTTAAACCCGTAAAATTAATTCAACACTGTCTCTGTTCTCTCTACCCCACCTACCCTTTTTCGCATGATACCTCTCTTTATGTCCTCTTTTCTTTCACAGCCTCCTCTCTCCAACAACTAGACAAAAGGGGGTTCTAGTCTGCTGGGTGTGCTGCAAAGACAGAACCCCCACACTGAGTCTCAACTCACCCAGTCATCTCCTTCTTATTCATCCCTCTCCCTACATCCCAGATCCCTCTACTTGCATCCCTCTCCCTACATCCCACATCCCTCTCCTTACATCCCTCTCTCTTCATCCCTCATCCCTCTACCTACATCCATCATTCTTCTGCTTACCTCACTCTCCCTGCATCCCTCGTCCCACTTTTTACATCCTTCTCCTCATCCTGCATTTAGCATCCTGCATTCAGCATTCTGTATTCTGCATCCCTCATCATTCCTTAATCTTATATCGTCCATCCTACAATTATAGATATTTCAAACATACCCTGTTGTTGTGGCATGACCCTTGCTTGTGAACTTCAGTATTATAGAATTCTCTTTTTCTGATCAGAGCTGCATATGCTACAGGCTGTAATCACATTTTTTTAACAGGCAGTTTACAGTTTCTTATTTTCCTCACTATTACAGGGCCTGATTAAAATCCGAGGTGACAAATGCTGGCTGGACCTCACCTGCATGGACTACCACTATGAGGTTTGTATTTCAGCGCTGTTTTATTAGATGTCAAATGGAATCTTCTTTTCTTGTGTAACTGGTAGGACTGTCACACTTAAGAGTGAATGTCATTAACACTGGCAGTAGTTTAAATTAACAGCTGCTGGAGGTTTCCACAAGGGAGCCTCACACATCCAGTGATTTTCCAGTGTGAAACATACTCTCTGTCAAACCACATGGGGAGCTGGGAAGAAAAACTGTTTATTGTAATTAATAGACACTAGACTCCAGCTTCTCTGTGTCTTAATGACTTTAGATCACCTACAAACAACAATACAGTAAAGCTAACCACAGATCTGTTGTGTAAATCTGGTAGTGTATGCATTCTCACCAGTTACAGGAGTTTCTGGTTTGCAATATGCAGACAAGTGTTTATTGTTAAAGGTAAATGTTTTCATTCTGTTGTCCAGCAATACATCCTAGTTTTTATATAAACCTGGTTTTCAACAATACCTGCGTTTCAGTTGCTAATTTGCTGTTTGTGTTTTGTACACAACTTGGACATTCATTTACTGAAAAACACTGAAACATAACTACATGTTTTTAAAATGGCAGGTTAATGCTGACAACGTTTTTTTAGCTATCAAATGACACTTAAGAATTCTTATATATCAGGACATTTGGTATGGTAGAAATCACTAACCCCCATGGGGAGTATTTCCTTACCATGACCTCTGTCAAAGACCTTATGTAGACTTGAATAAATCAGAATTTACTGGCACTACGTGTAGCCGTATTAACCCCCTACTGCCCACACAGTACTTTCATTCACTACATAGTACTTAATGCAGAGGAAACATAAGTTAATATAGGCCAGATTTTGTACAACTCGGCTTTTGTTAGCTCCTGTTCAGTTACCGTGAACCAGCCAGATGTGCATTTGGTTGTTCGGGCTTGCAGTGCTTCTTGTATTTTGGTAAACTACTGGTTAAATGTTTTTTCATAAGCTTAAACAATGACAGTATAGATTAGGAGCCAGTAGGTTTGTTTTTTTTTCCCCCACACCTATTTCTGGTCTGTATTTATTTTTCACCACCTCACCTAACACTGTTTGCACATTAGCCATTACAGGGTTTACATGCAGCTATCGTCCACACACAGCTAATGGTGTGTACACACTGAGCAGCACTGTATAAAGACTCTGAGTGTGTTTCACCATTTAGGCTGGGTTTCCTTCATTTAAATAATGTTCCATCTTTATTTAGAGGTGGAAATATTTCCCCCTTGAGGTGTGGTTACAGAAATGACTCCACATCCCAATATGAAACTGAATTTTATGTCAGAGTAGAGGAGCTGAGTTTTCCTAGTGTGAATGTTGGTATTAGGCAGATGATCCAATATATTTATTAGCATTTCTGTTCTCCAGCACATTTAGTAGTTTGTGGTGGTAATATATTACATTGCTTAAAAAGGTTGCAAATTTATATTAAGCCTCTAAGGTTTAATAAAGCATTAGGTTGTGCTTAATCTAGTGTCCAAGGCAAGTAATTGAATCTCTCTGAAATTGTGGACTTTAAGTAACTGCACTCTGGCAAACACTTGATTTCAAAGTTATATTTTAAGGTACACAGAATCATATAAGTTATATTAGAAGCAGGATGTTACACTATTTATTTATTTAATATGCAATAAAAACATATTAACCAATGTATATTTCCCAATGGAAGGGTCTAATGCAGCCCATGTACCACCAATGGGACCCATGCCACAATTTTGTTACCACTAACCTAATTGCTTAGTTTAATACAGGTTGACTTTTTCTGTCTATGGTCTTTCTCTAGACCCAGCCAGTTCCAAATCCCATGTCCTACTACCTTCATCGCTCTCCGTGGTGGTTCCATCGCTTTGAAACCTTGTCCAATCACTTCATCGAGCTCATCGCACCATTCTTTACCTTTCTGGGCAGAAGGATGTGCATGGTGAACGGAGCATTACAGATACTCTTTCAGGTGACACAACAGCAATTCACAATCCCCATGGTCTAAGAAGGAAGTTAACTTGAGAGTGCCATTAAATATTGTGCCTTTTTTTTTTTTACTTTGCTGGTAAATGTGCAGATATGATTTCAAATTAAAACTAACCCTGGCCAGGGGGGTGACATTAATTACTTGGAAAGAAAGTCAGTTTTGTTTTTGCATGGCCTAAACCTTAATCACTGCTAATGCTGTCTGCTCTATGGAGTTGCAGGACCAAATAATGATAAACAAAAACTGTGTGACTATCCAATAATGAAAATATAGCGTTAACATTTGTGTTTTGGCAACCTATTGTACATGATGATACCAATGCTAAATAATGGAACAATGGAAAATTAAGAAATTAGAAAAAAATTCTAAAGGAAATTCAGGTTCAAATTACAAGACGTTTTTCCGTCTTTTGTAGGTAGTCCTTATTATCAGTGGAAACCTCAGTTTTCTGAACTGGCTGACCATTGTTCCAAGTCTGGCCTGTTTCGACGACGCATCACTGGCCTTTCTGTTTCGCTCTGGAGCTGGTGCCAAGAAAACAGTACTGGAGATACAAGAAGAAGCAGCAGCTGGACGCAAACCAGAGCCCTCAAAAGGTATAAAGATTTAGACACTTCTATGTTGCCTTCTTTTAGCCTGTGAGCTAATTTATCTGTTCTATACAAAGAATTGGTCTTGAATTGAAACCAGTTTATGGAAGAGTTTACGGAAGAGGTTCCAGGCCCATTTTATTACGAATGTGAACAGAACAGGCTACCTTTCTTTGTTATGGAGAAAAATTCTTCTACCAATATCCCATTACAGTTCATCTTCTGTGTGTCCCATTTATGCTCAACCAGTGAAAAAAACAAAACTAATGCCCACCTACTGTGATAAATTTTATAGGCATCACCAAAGCTCTCAAAGCTCTCAAAATTACCAAAAGTGAGCAGAGCACTGTAAAAAAACACACGCAGTTCTATCTTTTTTTGAGCATTTAGTGTTTTGTGTATCTGAGTTGCTTTTTTACATAAGCTAACATTTTAAGAAATAAGTCAATCAGTTCAGATAAAATGCAACATTAGAGTTAATAGGCAAAAGACATTTACTGGTCTTGTATTTTCATAGCAATATGGGAAGAAAAGGGATTAGCGCTTGGCTAGCTGGTAGCTGGGAAAAGTCTGACGTGATTTTAGTCATTTAATGCAATGTTGCTTTCATTTGTCCAATATAGGCCTGTAAAAATGTGCTAAAAGCAAGTGGCCCCTTTTTAATTGGTCTCATTGGAGCCATTAGCGTCTTTTATTCCGATGTTAAAATGTTGACTAGAGACCAGCCATCTACCTGCAGTGTGAGAACAGCGTAATGGCTATAGCAGGAACTTGGAAGCTTATAGTTGGATTATGTTGATGCATTTTACATGTAGCCAGACACAGGTAAGAAAGGAACCTGGGCAGGCATTTGTCAATAGCCATGAGCTCACTGGCCAGTGCTTTTCCACTTCTCACACATAGAAAAAAATGGCCGCTCCTAAAAGCATATTGCACTTTCAGGAAGATAAATCCCTTACTAAACCAAACACTAACAAATATGTCACCTTGATTTAGGATTTAATAAGAGTTTTTCCTTTGGCTAAATAGTTCCATTACTAATGCAGCTACGAGAGGTAAACAAATGTTAAGCAGGAGTCCCTTCAGGCTGAGCAAAATTTATTTACATGTATCTCTTGCTGTAGTTTAATCCAAGTATGTGAATTATGTGTGTTATGTGAATTAAGATATGCTAAAACTGCTCAAGATTAAATTTCTTGTATTTGTGTCTTAGGTATGCTGATTCGACGGGTGGTGAACATATCTCTGGGCATTCTGATTGGCTTTCTGAGTGTTCCTGTGGTGATGAACCTGTTGAGTTCAAGACAAGTGATGAACACCTCGTTTGACCCTCTGCGAATTGTCAACACCTACGGAGCTTTTGGCAGGTGCAGTTTGAACTACTTTAATTTGTTAAGTTTTCCTACTTACGGGTTGATTTAATGCTAAACTGATTTTAAACTGAACTGAAGTCAGATATTGTCCAGGGCTTTAGTAGTTGCAAAACAGTACATTATTTTGACAAGTATGCAGAACTACAGGAAATTGCATGCAAAATTTATTTTTGTACTAAAATATGAGTTGCAAAAGGTACCTAGAATAGAAATATGAAAAAAGAAACTTGGTAAAAGGCAAAGAAGTGTAAAATTAACCAGAGAAGAGCAAAATTTATTGAGTTATTAAAAAGTCATCACCATTTGGAGTAATGTGATATATATTCCTACTGTACCTAGGTACTCCAATATCTGCCTTTGGCTAAGATCGAATTCAGAGAACAGAATGTGTTTTGGGTCATTAAGATGGGACATTATGACTTTCTGCCTGAGATAATGTTCTAGTCCTTTAAAGAAACTATATATAATTTTTAACATAAGGTGCACAGAGCCTAAAATCATTAAAATATGCAGCTGTAAAGTCATTATGCCAAGATCACCCTTGCTGCTAGTAATTGCTTCCATATGCCCAAAGAAGGTAAGAACTGCTTATCTTTACTTCACAAATCTTAACACGATCCTACCAGATATGAATGACTTTACAACATAGGAAGGTCATAGATGGAAAACAAGGTAACATATGAAATATACGCAAGCAATAAGGTTATAGCTTATTGACTCAATTTCTGGGGGAATACAGTTGGTTATATATTTTTATAGTTAACAGTACTCTGTGACACGGTGGCAAAGTAGTTAGCACCATTGCCTTACACTAAAGAAGGTCCCGGGTGTGATTCCTGGACCGTGTGTGAAGGACAGATTTCCCTACAGGGACAGTAAAATATACCTTACCTTAATTCCATAGGACAAAACTGTTACAATCAAAACATGCTTTTTTTTTCTTTTTTAACTACTATATTTGCAACTGAAAATGGTTCCTCTTTGGGCAACTCTTGAAACTAAATAGTAGAGTAAGAAGAAGTAGTAAATAGGTCACCAGTTTCATTATAGAACATTATTGCTAAAGATAAAAACATACGTATTAAATTACCTTATCAAATCTAGTATTATTTACTGTATAAATACCTGTATATGGTACCTTCCTTTTCTTTTTTCAGTATCACAAAGGAGCGCACAGAAGTGATTATCCAGGGCACTCTGTCCAAAGATCCCAAAGACCCAGAGGCTGTTTGGGAAGAATACCAGTTCCTGTGCAAGCCTGGAGACCTTTATAGACGACCATGTGTTATATCACCGTACCACTACAGACTGGACTGGCTCATGTGGTTTGCAGCATTCCAGGTCTGATATCTGGATACTCATTTGCAGTTTTGCATGATAAGTTAGATCTTATTTTTTTCCATATTCTAAAATGTTGTTGTTTGTATATATTAAAAGGTCTGTTTTTCTACATTAGAAGAGTAATGTCTGGTCATGTAAAGATCTATAGTATCTATACTGTATCTATAGTACTTGTTTAAATTAGTACTTTGTAAAGACACAAGAGGGCAGCAGTTCACTTTTCATATATTTTAAAAGTCTTCCATAATCCTTTCTTGTTTTTTTATTTGCTTTTTCAGAGTAGAATCATTTTCTCATCACATTTCTCTAGAACTTTATTTACATTTTTGTATTTCTCCTATTTGATGTTGCAGACCTATGAGCAGAATGAGTGGGTGATCCACATTGCGGGACGTTTGATTTCCAACGACAGCACAGTGCTCTCTCTAATGGACCACAACCCCTTCCAGGGCAGAGCTACTCCCAGGTAAACACACTATATCCAAGCACAGTAAACTTAATACAGAGGTAACTGTCACTTTGTAATTTATGTTTCTCATAAACCAGCACACCTTAGAACTCACATCCATCTTTACAATAACAATATACATTTGCTCCATCTGGTAACACTAACTGCAATTTCAACTGAAAAAAAATAGTATTATAAGCCTGACGTATGGTATATTTTCAATGCTTCGGCCCTAGTGCATTATAGCTATAGTAAGCCTTATTGTATTATATATCAAACAGCAAGCTCTTAATGTGCTACTGTCAGAGTGATGAGCAGAGCATCTGGCTGCCATCAGAGCACAAGAACTAAATGAAAAAGGGCACTTGAGCTTGTATAAGTCAACATAATCCTGGCCTCTTTGATTCACTGACACCTAATAAAATACACACAAGGTTCCCACAGATACTTTGTGTCTTGAATTTAGATAAAGCTTGAAAATGATTTTTTTTTGTGTGTGTGCTCTCATTCAACATTTGACCAGGTTTGCTACATCTAGATCTTAACATTCTTTGAGCTACTTTGCATTAAAACTGATAGGAACCTTAAGCTATGTGTAGACATTTTATTTAATGCCAGTGACCTAGAATTGTCAGTCTCATTTGAGGAAGCAGGTTGGAGCAAAACTCTGGTTGAAACCATGACAGTAAGCTAACAAGTTTAAAAACTACTATCATTTCAATACGTTGCATTTTAGAACCTCAGATGGAGGGGCATGTATAGATGTATAGGTGAGGAACTATTTTTAATTCAATTCAGTTACATTTTTTTTATACAGCCCAGTATCACAACAATAGTTGCCTCAAAGGGCTTCACAAACAGTTAACCAAACAGACACACAATCAGACATAACACTTAATCAACACAAACAATATCTACACTAAACTAACAGACCCAGGACATCCCTGTCCTTAGACCCTCCTTCTCAGTAAGTAAAAACTACTCAAAAAAATCTGGCTGTGGGGAAAAAAAAAGAAGAAACCTTATGGAGACCATATTGAAGGAGAGATCCTCTCCCAGGATGGACCGGCAATATGTGTCTAGGAGTGTCACATTAGGACAGTAGGGGGATGTCACAAATCTATCCATTAGCTCATCTATAGTATCATAGTTCAGGTCTTTAAGGATGCAGCAGGTGGGCTTCATCCAGACAGGTGAGTGAGGGTGAGGTAGGGGTCCGGGAAGTCCATAGGAGGTCATTTTAAGGGCGCAAAATATCCAAAAAGAAATTGAACTATTATATTGAATCTGATATATTTTTTTTGTTACTGGGTTTAGAACCACACCATAATAATCCTATGGCTTAATGTTGAGTCTACTGAAAGCTTTCAAGCCTGTATGTACTGTATGTCAAATATTGTATTAAAAGTGTTTAAAATAGTGTTAATTAATAACATTTGTATGAACATTGCACAGTAACCTTACAATACACACAAAAATGATTCTTTCAGGTGGATACGAGGAGAACACTACATCTACAAGTTCAGTAAACCGGGCAGCACCAGCGCCGCTCAGGGGAAGTGGTGGATCAGGAAACGTATCGGACCTTACTTCCCTCCGGTCGACCTGGAAGCACTCAGGGGGTACTTCCAGTCCCGGAACTGGCCTCATCCACATATACCAGAAAACAGGAGCTAGTCCCCTGCCCTGTCTCAGGCTCACTACAAAGTGATGCTGTTACTTCTGCTTTCATATACAAGTCACCATAATCAAGTAACAATATGTGAATAGAAGGATTTTTGATGGACTAAATTTTTTAAGTGTACTTTTAAAATGCCAAAATACTGCATGTTTTGTACCTACGTAATGTGAAATTACTATAATTTTAATATTAAAGTGAAAAAGCACCCTCAAGCATCTATCAGTTTTAATGTAATATTTTGTGCAATGTCATTTATAGTAAAGGATTAGCTGCAATGCTACTGAAATGCTTCTAATCAACAACATTGTTCAAGCTTTTAGAAAAACAGTGACAGTGATAGAGAAGCATGCCTGTGCCATCATTAGGCCTTTGTATCTATGTGTCTCTCGTCAGGCCCTACATAAATGTCTGTAGCATCAAAAGTGACAGAATGATAAATGAGCTAGAATTTGGATCAGCATTTTACTATGAATCTATCATATTGACTGTTTGAGTAATTACACCGTTTTTTGGCTGAGAGTGAAGAGGACACAAGAGAGCCACGTCGCCATAGTAACATGATGGATTTGGAATTAAACAGTAATTCATTCTACATTTGAGGGTAAAGTGACACAGCTAAATTATGCGTAGAGCGTGCAGGTCAAAACATTTCCAAAAATGCTAATTATTATAATTTTTTTTTTCTTCTACCGCTACTTTGGGCTTGAGGCGGTGTACATCCTGGACACTGACCAAGTAGTTGCAGTGCTGACACTCAGAGACATCCAATATTTATCTGAAACCTCTCCCTAATTACTATATTGTAACCTGGGAGTGGTTTAGTACATTCAGTCAAATCCCATACTGCATTGTATAGTGTCTACTTTGTATAGTCTTAGTGGTATCTGAATGTCTAGTGACTGAAAAGTAGTGCACTGTCTCAAAACATCCCATGATGCATCAGTAAAAGAGCTTAACACGGAAGCCTTTTACCAGCAGAGGTCAGCAGATTTTTTAATGCATATGCCCTTAATAAGATTACTGGGGCAAAATGAAAGTCGGGTAATGTGTGTCCAAAACTGATTGAATAAGGGGTTAGGAACTGAGGAGTGGTTTCAGATATACACCATTACTTATTAAAGCATCACAATGCTTTTTTGGAGGTACGCAGAGTGAGAATTAAAGAAGACAAATGCTGCAGAAACACAAATTATCTTTAGGTATTGATATAAATTTATGTTCGTGAGCAATATTCTGTTTTCATAAACAGTCGGATGCCCCATCAGTAACAGTGGAGAATTTGTCGAACCAGAAACAAGAAAACACAATGAGTTATAGAACCTCCCTTTTGGAAGGAAAAAGTCTTAAAAAACAAAACAAAACAAAAAAACAACCGTGGGGAAGAAACCTTATGGAGACCACATCGTAGAAGAGATCCACTCCCAGGTCGGACAGGCTATAAATGTATAAAGGTGTCTAGGACTGTTAAATAAGGTCCATTAGCTCATCTATAGTACCATGCCTGTCTTTAGTTTACATTGAAGGTACGTAAATAAAATGTGTTTGATGCATATGGTTAAGGAAGACAATAAGCCAACAGACAAGGCTTTCTTACATGAGTTGTACATACTGTACCTTTTTAAATGGTCTTTTCTAGTTACTTTAGTAGCCCGGTTAGGTTATCGAGGCCAATGCTCCATAGTTACAATGTTTTATCCTATGTTTATTTACATCATTAGGAAGATTAGCCACTCCACAAACGGAGAAACTAATTGTCTTAATTATGGAGTCTGTTTATTATTTTGTCTCCTGGGCTAAAATTAGACAGTGTTGAAGCTAAATCAAACAAGTCAATCAAGGAGCTTCCACCATATTGCAAATGAACAAAGCCTTTCAATGCATGTTTTTTCTACATGATTATAGACTACTTTGTGTACAGTGGGCTCCAACAAACCTCTCAGCAGCTCGTCCAATCAGCGAGCCTGTAGGTTGACTCTATTATCGCACCAGTGGCTGATGGGTGTGTGCCCTCCTCCCGTTGTTCTGCAACTCATTGCATTTGACAGTGCACAGCATGGGCGTTTTTAATAGTCTCATCAAGTATCTGCATCCTGTTTGTTGTGTTCCTCGCCTCCAGAATGCAAATAAATTTCCCCCTGGAATTGCTTTCTGTGGCTTTCGCTGCTTTTATGTGTCTTTGATGGTTAACTTAAAGATTGGAGGGAGGATGGTACGCTTATCTGTTGTGATTTTTGATTGTGTGATAGAGTGGAGGAACGTGACATGTGTGGCTGTGTGTCTCATCTCCTCTCAGTGGGGCTCATGGCGTTCTCCCAGTGGTCTAGTGATGTAATGTAAAGAGGGAGGTGAGAGTGGAGGGGCGGGCAAATGGATTAAAAAATAGAATTAATCAAAGCTTTCTTTCTTTTTGTGAGCCATCGGGAGTCTGTTCTGTATGTCAGTAGAATGTATGCTGTGCGTGTACAAGTCATTTGGTCAGTGACTTTTTTTTTTTTTTTTTTTCATTTTGTTCATCTACATTTTTGAAGAAAATCCTCAGGTGACTTGGTAATATTTGGCAACGTTAAGTTAATTTTGTTGGCCTTTTTGGAAAAATCTGTGGGGACAATTGCAATAGCACATCTCACTGTTCATTTTAGCATGTAAATACAGTATGGTAGCCCAGCTGGGTCATGCCATTGTTTACTAAAAACCCAAATAGAAATAGGTCCACCCCCTTCCTATATACTGAAAACCAAATTTAGTAAAAGTGCTTAAATGTGTTTTCACATTATGTTACTCTAGCCCAGACATCTGCAACCTGTGATTTCAGAGCCACATGTGACTCTTTAACCCTGCTCTTGCGGCTCTTTGGGCATCTGAGTATAGGAGTACGTAGACGATTCCACATCATCTTGTCATTTAAAAAAAAAACAAATCTGAATATGCTATGGACTTATAATAGTGTTTAGTAGCTCTTTGTAGCCTTTAATGGCTGCACAGTGCATGCATATGGAATGCACATAAGTGAAATAAACCCATGAAATTGTTACTGGATGTAACTCCAGTTCTCAGAGTGTGTGTGGCTCCTGTATTACACTGCTGTTTGGTGGCATATTAAAAGGTAATCAGTGAAAGTATTAAACACATTTTTTGTTAGTTTGCAATAATTAATGACCATTAATGTCCATAGGCTTTATTTCAGTTATAGACAAAGCGACTTTTGTGCATTAAAAGTAGTTGTGGCTTTTACAGATGCAAATTTAATATTTTTGGTAATAATTGGCTCTTTGGATCCACAAGATTGCAGACCTGCTCTAGCCTGTTTTCAGAAATAAAGCATATACTGGTCTGGACCATGGCTTACTGTCGACACCATAGATCAGCTTCCATGGATTTGATCAAAGAGAATGTAGTAAGTATCTCTCTTGTAAATTATAAGGACAAGTTAGTGGTGTCAAACAAGCGAACAACCTGCATAACTGTCAGTAGCACACTAGTGCCGGCAATGAGTTAACAAGGCAGAGATGAGCTTGTGTCACCATTCGCCATTTTAGGAATGTGAATCTTCTATCTAGCCTCCTATATGAGGTAGACTTGTTGGCATCAAATGGTGACCTGCCACAAGAGTACTCTTTTGGAAAGTTTTACATTCTACTTTGGAGATGTGGCTAACATCTAGCTACAGATACTAATTTCTACATTGCTTTAACCAATTAGCTGTTGTAATGTGAAATAGCCTTAGTAAACTAGCTCTGCATCTACGGAAAGCTTTAGCTAATAAAAAAAAAAATTATTACGAAGTCTTCCATTGAATCATACGTCAGCAGCGAACAGATCAATCTCTATTTATGGTGACATTCAGTGCTTTAAAGACTATTTATGGCCACAGTAGTTCAACATATAGCTAAATGTGAACTGAGCATAAGGCATGAATCATCTGTTGTCAGAAGCTATGAGAACATTACTGGCTTATACACTGTACCAGGACATCTGTACCACACAGACATATATAGGTACAGTATGTGTGGGTTTGGTTTGAGTATTAAGACTATTAGACTGTTTGTTTTAAAACACTGAAGGAAATGGCCAACCAAGAACAAATTAGCCATACTCTGTGGATCAAAACTGCAGCTAACCATTGCACGATTTTAAATTGAAGCCTCAGAATATAATATAAATACATGCTTAGGTCCATAGAATTTAAAAGGCCTTGTATATTTATAGTATGTCTATGATTAAATATCTAGTTATGTAGGAATCTGCATAGTTTATTTGGCACTTTAGTTAACAATGTAGTAGTTGGTTGTTTAGCAAGTAACAAAAGAAGCACTCAAACTTTGTACTATAAGTGCTGTTAGTTCAAAATAGTACTACTCAATACTACTAATACTACTAATAATACTACTAATACTACTAAATGCACTGTACTACTACTAAGACTGCTACTACTGCTGCTGTTATTACTACTACTATTAATACTACTTTTACTTCACAAATACAAAGTAGAAATCACTGTCACTAAGTGACAAACAAATTGAATAAAATGGACCAGAAGAGAACAAACAGCAAATATGTATACAAGTAAGGTACTATCTTAAAGGTCCTATATTGCTTTTTTCAGGTTTTTGGAAATAGCTTTGGACACCTTTGCATTAGTACAGTATTTCACCTTTTATAACCTAAAATAAAGTACATGTATGTTTTCTTATGGGGATCAGTTACATTCAATTTGCAGAGAATACTTGGAAAAGGTGTTTGTCACCCCCTGCTGGCAATGGTGGGGAATGGACATAGCATAAAGCATAGAGCATAAAGTGGCTATTTAGAATGGCTATTAGCCATTAAAAAGCGAGAATGAAACGGAATATTACTCCTGGTATATTTTTAAGGTGGAAACATTATAACATGATTAAAAGGCTTGATTTAGATAAAGTCAATAGGGGACCTTTAAATAGCAAGGTTATGTAAAACTTATGTGATGATCCAAAATCAATGAAGTAAATTTCTTTTGGGACATGGTGGATAAAAGACTAAATCTATGTTAAAAGCTTGTTTTCTTGTTTTCTCTCCACATATGCACTACCAGGAAACGTTTTAGTCTTTGGTATACTGCCCTCATACCCCCTTCATAGTTCTTAATAAAGTCAACTTCTCTTTTGCTCTTGATTTCAAAGTCAAAAACACAAACATTGCCTTTTGGGCATGGCTGTCATCTGAAACTTGTCTTGACCTCCTCTAGGCTCCGTCCACCTTCAGATTTAATTGAAACGAAGGGTAAACTCAGAGTCATCCTCGGGCCATGGACTTCAATTTACTTCCTCTGCTTTTAGTGCATGCTTAAGGCCTGAAAGCTTTATGCAAATGGGAACCATTCAGATTTAGACACTATAACCTGGAGTCCTGCATTTCACTTTGTATAGGAACTGACATTGTGCTGCAACTATGGCCCCCATACCTACAGGGAACTGAATGGAGAGAATGGTTGCAGGCATACTAAAGAGTAAGCTTTGAACTTGTTGTCTGCAGAGAAACTTTTGACAGTCCGCACATGAAAATTCATGGCTTGAGTGCATTCGCCTTGTTTGACGCGGATCCAAAGGTCCTGGGTATTACACAAGCCTGGCCTCCTTCCTGTTAGTTTAAAATTCTGATTGTGATTATTAGAGCCTTGCATATAGTCAGGTAGCTGCCTCATTAAAAAGCAACTGCAGTGGGCTACCGTGGGCTCCTGTTCTTTGTTGCTGGAGAACAATGGATTTTTCTGCTATTGGACAGAAGCAGTGAGCAATAGCAGTGTGGAGCCTGTTTGTAAAGACCTCCACTATTTGTTTTTAGCAGACTAAAAAACAGCATGTTCTCAGCATAGACACCTTTGCAGTCCTGTGGTTTGTATAATACCAACTTACAGTATATGTCACAAGAAAATATTGTTACTACATTGCAGAAGAACACTACTGCTGTACTTTTTGAATATGTTAAGAGCATTTTCAGTTAAATGTATACGTAGAGAGAGAGAGAGAGAAAGAGAGTCTTTGAGTCCTTTTAGGTGGTGCAAAGCTTGAAAAGATTCATAGTGATGCTTTAAACAATGTTTAAAATGTTGTTTCTGAGTACACCTGCAGGTACATTCAGTGTCTGTTACTCATCCGCTTCTTTAGAGGGCACAGTGCATAGGTAATTTCACAAGTAATATGACAATAAAATACAGTTTTCAGATTAGTGCTCTTGTCACTTGTCATTTACACAACAATTTACTTACTACTTACTTGATTTATTCTGTCACTTTGCAGTTCCACATTTTACATAGGCGTATAAATTTGCCCCATGTGTTCTGAAACTTTAATTCTTGAATGTGCTCTGATGTTGTCATTTTTGGTCTTGCGGCATCATCTCCATGTCCACGTTGCTTGTGAACTCAGCCATGCATCGAATTAACTTCTGCAGCCTTGCACCATGAATGTGTCAAAACCTACAGAAGGCTCAATGACATAACACACTTGCATAAAACAGGTACAGTATGTACTCCAACTGAAAGTTATCTTTGGCCATAGCCACCAGTATGCTTTTACGGGCTGTTCACATGTTCTAAAACGGAGCGTAAAGTGTACAATTGCAATCAGCACTTTTACCACCAGATGTCACTAAAAAAGGCCAAGGTGCTGCTTTAAACAACACACATGAAAATGGAACCTTGTACCTCATCTAGATATCTTAAAGGTGCTATGAGCAGTATATGATTTTTATATTTCATCAAAAATCCCTACATGTATCCCAGGATATGAGACAAACATGTTTAAATCAAATATTAGGTTTACTGATAATAATAATAATTTAATAATGATACAGTTGAATTATTTGCAATGACATATACATTTTATGTAATGACCATGGTGTTTATGTTTACATTTTTATTCATTTATTTATTTTTTGTTGATTCTAAACCCTGCATTGCCGATCGTCCAATCAGATAAGAGGAAAGACTGGCAACCCACAGACCATTGTTTTGATTTAGACTGCAGTACCGTTTTAAAACCAGTACAGGTGCATGCTGCTTACAGTACCTTTAAATTATATAGGCTAAATAAAGGATAAAAATGTGGGAAAGGATACACATTTGAAGTCACTAAATTCTGTGGCATCAGTGCCTTTGCAATAAAAAGGCTATTGTCTTGTCTATAAAGAATCACAATCGAAGTAAAGTACAACATATGGATTTTATGAGTATTTTGTGAAGGATATTGTTCCTTTAAGCGCAGCGAAACAAGCATGCTCTCGTTCCCTGCGCTTTTCTCTCCACAACACAACACTACACCAGAGAGAGGAGGGAGACAGCTCCGCGCTTCTGCTGCTGTCCGCTCTGCCACTGGGACCACAGCTGCTGCTCCGTTCGGTTCAGAGCTGTTCCAGATGCGTGCGTCTACAGGCATGCTTTTCACTCACAGGTGAACTCCTTTTCCTCACAGCTCTTCACTCAGCAATTAAAGAACGATCAACCACCTGACTAAACACTTTAAAGCGCACTTCGGCTACTTTCTTTTCCCTCGATTCGCCTGCCTGCACCGCTCGAGAGCTGTGTTGATCGACAGAGCCATGTCAAGGAAGAAGGCAGTGAAAGGCAAAGGGACCGCCAAGAGTCCCAAAGCCTCGCCGAGCAGCGGGAGAGCGGCCAAAGGTCTGTCCGTCGCTGCGTCTCCGTCCTCCGGAGTGGTGTATCCCAGCAGACCGTCCATCAGCAACAGCGGAGAATTTTACGACATCTCGTTTAAGGCAAGTGAGCGGATAATGTAACAGAGCTGAGTCTTATTATGTATGGATAATATGTTTTTGTTTTATTTTATTATTGTTTTTTGCTATAATTTTTGTACAGCTGCAACTAATTAAGCAATAAAGGCGCGCGCAATTAGCTAGCATCTTCAAGTTGCCTTAAAATGCTCAAATTAAAAAGGTAGCAGTCAGCCTTTTCTGTACTTTACCACATTGTATTCTTTTTGTAAGGTATATTTTTTAACATTTTTAAAAAGTGGTAAGAAGAAGCGCATTTATTTGTACTTAACGTTAAATACAACAGGTAAGGTAACTTAAAGCTAATTACTCGTAGCAGCTAGCTTTATTATTCACAATACATTGATTGTTTCTGACGAATTTATCATAATTAGACGTTTCTGGACATGTATAAAAAAATAATATAAACTGTTTTTTGTGCTATTTGGACCCAATATTATATGCTTAAATTACCACAAAATAACTTAACGTTACATAGAGCAAGCAAAGTTAGGGTGACCAGATGTTCCTATTTAATGGGGACAGTGCCAGTTTCAGGCTTCTTGTCCCATGTTCCAACAAATATCTGTAAAAACACTATAATGTCCCAGTTTTCAACAAATTATGTGAGTTGTCCCCATTTTAACACATGGAAAAGCATAGGAAAACATCAATGTCTAAAGATTTGTCACAAACTTTAGTTACGATGTTATTGTTTTTGTTAATAAATTGTATGGATTTCAGAAGCTTTTTTGTCACTTGGTAAGTTCAAATGATGACCATTATTTTTTTTGGGGTCTAGAAATCTGGTCACCGTAAGCAAACTAAATAAAGATATGAAAAAGTAAAGATAAGGCAGAATTTCTTTAAATATTTCATATTTTTCTACAAAAGAGGTTACCCAACTGTTTGCACTGGCAGTATAACCACACTACTGTGTCAGTGCTTGTGTTGACTCCACTGAAACCCTGCGTGTTTGCAGATAAATTTTTACCTGAGCGTTTTCCCTGCCTTCCTCCTTATGAAGACTTCCCACAGACGTGCGCTGAAAAACTCCAGCATGGCCTTGACTTTATCATCTGAATTTTCTTCCTCCCTGTGTGTGTGCATTCTGGTTTCAGGTGATGCTGGTGGGGGATTCAGGTGTAGGGAAGACATGTCTGCTGGTTCGCTTCAAAGACGGAGCCTTCCTAGCTGGAAGCTTCATCTCCACTGTGGGCATTGACTTCAGGGTAAGAATGCAGACATTAAACAGTAACACACTTCACTTTAGGGAGTACTGCTTTTGGGAAACTGATTCTGACAACATTCAGGGATGAGGTTATAAACTGCAGGTAAGTAACTATTGCTTGCATCATCCATGTATTTCTAGTAAGTATGAAAGACACAGGTATGGCCAAAGAACAATAACTGCTTTTGAGGCAGTTTAATGAATGTGTTCTTTCCCCCTGCCACTATAAGGAGCTCTAAAGATTCAATTAAGATTTTAAAGTCATTATACTCTACCTCATAATTATTTTAATATTTCATTTCTGGTAAATGGTTCTATTCTGTTGTCCATATTGCTCTTTTAACCCTCCTGTACCCCTAACTTTTTAGTCACACCTTTCACCCTAAGCACAAAAAAATGCACCAATAAAGACTGCCATAAAAAAAAAAAATTATTGTTAATAATTCCTTTTATTTCATGGTTATAATGATTAACTTCAGTCCTCATCATACATAGCAAAAATTCACTCTATTTATGAAATTTAACTCCTTAAATTCCAATTTCTTGATTAAAAGTTGATTTTAAATTATGGCAAAAATTACACAAAAAAAGTATAATTTTTCTTTCTGTAAATAAAAATTCGATTATCAGAGCTTTGGAGTGTCCAAAATTGGCATGAAAATTGATTTTCATAGATTTAAAATTTTTGTGTAGTGGCAGATAAAACATTTTTAGTCACACCTTTTGTCCTAAGGTGCAAAAAAATGCACTGCCATAGAAAAATATACAGAAATAGGTAATTAAACTTAACTTCAGTCCCCACCATACATAGCAAAAATTTATTCTGTTTATGAAGTTTAACCTTTTAAATTCCAGTTTATGTGGTGCATACACACATCCAGCACAAACAGAGACCTCTGCTCAGTCTGGGCACTTTTTCTACACTGCACTGATGTGCATAACTCGGTAAACACTACATTTCGGATGTGTGCTCATGCAAACACAAACTAATTTCTCAACAACCACTTTCACGCCAATTTAGGACAACCCTAAAACACACCCACATTTTTTTATTTCTTTTTTTATATTATTGTCTTGCAGGCTTGACAATTTATATGAACTCTAATGGGGCCATTTCTCTATTTAAACCTCTGTCTGCCATATATGGGAAAATGGTGCCACCTAGTAGAAAACAATAAAAACTAAAAATCTAATCCCCCACTATCATGAATCCATTAAATACTTGATAAAAAATTTAAACTATATTACAATCACAGTGTTTTATAAAAATGTGATTTGAATGGGAGTCAATGGCACAAAAAATGTCTTAGTGATAAAGGTGTGACACATTTTTTAGAGGATTTTTCTAAAAACAAATCCTGAAATCTGAAAATTCATCCAAAAATACACACCTGAGGCAAAATTTATGCCATTTGAATGAACACAGCAAAAAAGTACGTAAAATACGAAGGTTCATGTAAGTTTGTGTGCACCAGTTATTTCACTTTTTACATCTAGAACCTAAAGCAATTTTAGACTCCATCAACTAACTCTAATAAAGGTGGAGTCTTGACCAGTGTTTGAGAATTTGCTGTGAAAATAAAAGACATGCCTTTGTCTTGTGCCTCCTGCAGCACTTAAGGTTATGCTCCCCGCTGTAACTACAGTCTACTATAGAACAAAGAGCTTCACAGGGCAACAGTATAGCTTTTGTAAAACTCATTATTACACAGTGTAATATACTGCTGTGGCGCACCATGCATTAAAGTTCTCTGCGAGACGTTCATTAAAGTTCAGCATTTATTAATGTGCAGTGCTTAAATACTTTGTGGTGGGTGGTCGTGAGTGATTAAACGCTTTGCTTGAGTAGAATATTTCTACACTTGCTCTGAACTCATCTGTATTTCTCATGGAGCCATCCCATTCTTCTCCAAGTCAGTTTTGAATATATACCTCCATGTAGTAAAGTAACACACTGAATAAGGTTACTTTTGGACTGAGTTTTTGCATATTTTGGCACTGGCCCCTGTTTTTTAGGTGGTTGTGTTTTTGTTCAGTTGCATTCACAAGCAGCACCCTGGAAATTCATCTCGAATTAAATGCTGTCTTTAATGAGTTTAATGAGGAGGATGCTACTGCAAACCCTGTTCAGGTTTAAGAACTCCAGTGCTACAGTAAAGTATTAATGGAAGAAAATGACTTGATTTGACATTGGTGGAAAACAACACTAAAACCTTGATGATCAGTGAATTCTATACACCAGCATAAAATTAATCCTAGAATTTACTGTAAAAGTGGTCATCTCGTGCTAGTGAACTAATTACACTGAACAAAAATATAAACGCAACACTTTTGCTTTTGCTCCCATTTTTCATGAGATGAACTCAAAGATCTGAAACTTTTTCTACATACACAAAATAACCATATCTCTCAAATATTGTTCACAAATCTGTCAAATCTGTGATAGTGAGCACTTCTCCTTTGCCGAGATAATCCATCCCTCCTCACAGGTGTGCCATATCCAGATGCTGATGAGACAGCATGATTATTGCACAGGTGTGCCTCAGACTGGCTACAATAAAAGGCCACTCTGAAACATACAGTTTTGTTTTACTGGGGGGGTTTACTGGGAGGTCTGGGGACTCCAGTCAGTATCTGGTGTGACCACCATTGGCCTCATGCAGTGCAACACATCTCCTTCGCATAGAGTTGATCAGGTTGTCGATTGTGGCCTGTGGAATGTTGGTCCACTCCTCTTCAATGGCTTTGCGAAGTTGCTGAATATTGGTAGGACCTGGAACACGCTGTCGTATACGCCAATCCAGAGCATCCCAAACATGCTCAATGGGTGACATGCCTGGTGAGTATGCTGGCCATGCAAGAAATGGGATGTTTTCAGCTTCCAAGAATTGTGTACAGATCCTTGCAACATGGGGTCGTGCATTATCATGCTGCAACATGAGGTGATGTTGTTGGATGTGTGGCACAACAATGGGCCTCAGGATCTCGTCACGATATCTCTGTGCATTCAAAATGCCATCAATAAAATGCATCTATGTTCTTGGTCCATAACATACGCCTGCCCATACCATAACCCCTCCGCCACCATGGGCCACTCGATCCACAACAGTGACATCAGAAAACCGCTCACCCACATGACGCCACACACGCTGTCTGCCATCTGCCCTGAAAAGTGTAAACCGGGATTCATCCGTGAAGAGAACACCTCTCCAACGTGCCAGGCGCCATCGCATGTGAGCATTTGCCCACTCAAGTCGGTTACGACGACGACCTGGAGTCAGGTCGAGACCCTGATAAGGACGACGAGCATGCAGATGAGCTTCCCTGAGACGGTTTCTGACAGTTTGTGCAGAAATTCTTTGGTTATGCAAACCGATTGTTTCAGCAGCTGTCCGAGTGGCTGGTCTCAGACGATCTTGGAGGTGAACATGCTGGATGTGGAGGTCCTGGGCTGGTGTGGTTACACGTCGTCTGCGGTTGTGAGGCTGGTCGGATGTACTGCCAAATTCTATGAAACGCCTTTGGAGACGGCTTATGGTAGAGAAATGAACATTCAATTCACGAGCAACAGCTCTGGTGGACATTCCTGCCGTCAGCATGCCAATTGCACGCTCCCTCAAAACTTGCGACATCTGTGGCATTGTGCTGTGTGATTAAACTGCACATTTCAGAGTGGCCTTTTATTGTGGCCAGTCTGAGGCACACCTGTGCAATAATCATGCTGTCTCATCAGCATCTGGATATGGCACACCTGTGAGGAGGGATGGATTATCTCGGCAAAGGAGAAGTGCTCACTATCACAGATTTGACAGATTTGTGAACAATATTTGAGAGATATGGTTATTTTGTGTATGTAGAAAAAGTTTCAGATCTTTGAGTTCATCTCATGAAAAATGGGAGCAAAAGCAAAAGTGTTGCGTTTATATTTTTGTTCAGTGTAGTTTTATAAGTAATTTACAAGTTAGTTGACCACACACCTTGCACAGCAAGCTGCATTGTCACAAAATCCATGTTGTCAGGCTTTTGTTGATCGGTGTGGGTCTGGACCAGTGGCGGTCCTGGCCAATGGTTTGGCCGTACTTGCGTGAGTGGGTGGGTTTTAGGTGTGCCAATAATAGTTGCAGCAATACTTGTTATCAGCATGGCGATGTGGAAAAATATAACATATGCTGTTATACATTTACAAAACAGCAAAAATCTTCTAACATCTTCATTGTGTTTTACTATTGTAGGGGTTTGTTGTTAAGCTACATAGCTGGTGCTTTAGTTAATATCCTCCAACTATTCAACTAAAAGTTCCGCCCAAACATTTTCAGCAAGAAGCATTCCAGATTGAGATAACGTTAGCAACTCTGTGCTAACGTTATCTCAATCTGGCTTTTGCCAGGTTAGTTGACAACAGCCTCAGTGGCCCATATTTGGCAACATGGCCAAGCTAAGAAGGCCTAGGCAATAGGTATTTTCTGTTATATTTCACCTTTGACATCTATGACTATTCTAGAGTGACCCACCTTAACTGGCGCACTTTCTGCTGGCAAAGCTATTATCAGTTGAGTATTGGCCTCAACTGGGTGTTACTCTGTCATTAGCTTCAGTGTGGGTGACTCTAGCTTGCTAAACATTGCCTCTATCGTTTCCCTATGGAGTTTAATACATTGAAATTAAATTAAACAAAATACAAAAGGTAATATTAAGTCATTTATTGAGATAATTATTTTACCGCTAATGGGTAGCCCTGTTTGTTTTATTATTCCCAGGGGGAAAATGCATATGAAGGTTCTAAGCACAGTATCACATTCATAGACTGACGGCACTGACCTGTTACAGTCTGTTACTGTCTGGCTGATGCCCAGAGTGGCATCATCCAACACAGCTGTTTATAAAAGCCTTTCCTTCTAGAGGCGCTTGCTGCCTTGTTTTCTTTGACACTGTCAGCTTAAACCGCTGACAGTACCAGTAGGACAGTGGAAATGCAGGTAATTCAGAAGCTCTTTGGCATCACTGGTGAAAAAAAAAAAAAAAATCTTTTTTCAGTTTGAAAGTAAGCACCAAGGTATACAAGTGTCACTCTATGGTGGAGGGTTTTGGCTAAAAAATAAAATCTCAATTTTCTTTTTCATTTCTTTGTCGCTTTACGATATGAATAGATTTTTTCCCTTGTTGACACAAAAAGTTATTTAAATGTAGGTTTATTTTAAAATGAGATTATTGCATAGTATATATATATATTTTTTAGTTAGGTTATATATTCTAAAAAACGAAACAAAACAGCAAGGCAGTAGCAAAGTGCATTACTCTAACAGTGACATAAATGTCTTTTAGCTTTAGCTTCCTCTACTTCTAAAGACCAGGTCTATTATAATATACACCATTATACAACATAGAAGCCTGTGAAAAACTGCAGAGCATGTGGCTAATTAGCATACATAAACAAAGACATGTAAGCTACTGTTGCTGCTGCTGCTTCTGCACCCCACATTGCAGTGTTCATTTTGCTCAAACTGCTGACCCATCTAAACGAAGACATTACAGGTAAATGGACTCCTTTCTCTGCCATTATTTGTGTTTTTAGTATCTGCAAAGTCTCCTCAGTCACTTCTTAAGCTGCTCTGGAGCTAGCAGCAGCATTAGCCATAAGAACAGGAAACAGTGTGGCCCTTGGAGGACGCTAATTTCCTCTAAATTTGATTTGGCTATTTTGACATTGTCCAAAATTAAAAACGCAAATTAATCGAATTAATTCGATTTATCACCCAGCTCTACTCTGAACTTGTGGTTTAAAAATAACAATCATTTGAGACATAGTATATTTCTATATAATTGTAATCTATAATGTATATCTATATGTTACACTTATAAGTTCAAATCTTTGAAGGCCTAGCTGTCACTTAGACTGAAGAAGAGGATGTGCAAACCAGCAAGGTGTTCAAAGTGTGAGAGGGACTTTGATTCCAAACTTTACCTGGGGCGGTAATGCTGAAAAATACTGTAGGATGTCAGTTTAGTAGACATGCAAAGCAACTGTCTGAGGCTGAAGGAAACAGTATTTTCAGAAGTATCTTCAGCGATGGAGATAAAAATAGAGATCTGTGATCAGTAAGAACTGGCCGTGATCACATCCAAAAACAAACAGCACATCCAGAAAAGCTCTTGCGTCAAACATGTCTCTGTGGACTGACTCAGCCTCGGGGAATAAGCTGGGCTTGAAGTAAAAAATGTCTGTTTTAATCCTAAATATGATTTTTAGAAATTTAGTGGAAAATTTCAAATGTTTTTATGCAACATAAACTGTATTTAACTTCAACAGCTTATATTTTATGGACTGGTCAATTATCAACTTATTCTTAACTTAATAAGCGGAAAATATTGGCAACATCATACAATTCAGTCTAAAAGAAAAAACTATTTGTACTACTTCTGCTTCTACAGTTAGTATTTTTGGCATGTGTCTTTGAAAAGCATGATGGCCGCAGACAAATTCTAAAACAGAAAATTATCATATTGTCCTAACACCACATCTTTGTACGCTTATGAGGGAATTTGATTTGCCCAGTAGTGGCATCTTTCTTTTGTCTGTGCAGTTTTCTAAATTCTTTCACTCAACTTTAGAAATCATTCACTTAATCAAGCTGAAATGCCCACAATTGGACCATCAAAATTACTAGAGCAAATTATCTGCCAGACAGTCGTATGTAGTTGTGATCTGATGTACTGAAGCATAGTGGTTAAAGGGGCTATACAGGGCTATATTATGCTTTTATTCATATTTTAAATCAATCATGGTCACCTCTAGAACACCATTGCACATAAAAAGAGAACATAAAATGTTTTTTTTTTTAATAAGTACTCTACTGGTGTCATAAAGAAACAGGTGAAGATACCAGCAGAGGGCAGCAGCGTGCATAGTCTTTTGAAACATAATCAGTGGGGGAAAAAAAAGCACTTCACTTCCTTAAACTTGTATGATGTAATTTTTTTATAAAATGAAAAATATGTGTGAGGAACCAGTGGAAACAAAGCTGTACAAATGAAAGCTGGATAAATGAATGAGAGCAGACTGGATGTGGAAGGCTTGTTTATTGGTCAGTACTTCCAGGAGTGGGAGGGGGTTTGTGGGAGAGCTGGGGGTTCATGGAACCGTGTTCTGAATCTTAGGCATCAGAAACTTGGCGCCAGAGACTACCGGATTACTTTAACAGGCGTGAATGAAGCAAAACACAACTCCAGGTATGTTTTTGATGAAGAAACAACAGGGTAGAAAGCTCAGAAAAATAGATTTTGCATAATAGAGCCTCTTTAAGCTCAATTTTCGTACACTAACACATTTTAAATCTGTGTGACTAATTTGCTAGTTTACACATTATGTTTAGAGGAAATGATAGTTGATAATAGAGTTTGAACCTGAGTTGGAAAGAAAAGACCAAAAGTGAGACATTTTGAAGTGTGGCTGTGAAGGCAGTAGTCTGGAACAAGTGAACAGTTTGTTCTTATAGTGCTGCATGTGCTCTTCTGTCAACCTTACCCCACTTTATCTAGACTTAATTAACCTCATCTCAGACAAAAGAGCTTTGATTAAAGTGAATGGGGTATATTTAAAGCTATTTCTTATGCAGTATTTCATAATCATTATGTTTTTGTTTGTATTGCTTGGATGCTTTGCCACATAAGAAATTCTACCTTTTCAGACTAATTTTCTGTGTGGAGTTTTCACATGAATAGTGATTACACTGAAGATGTCAAAAACAAATGATCAACAGGAAAAGCTGAAATGCTGCAAAAAAACTAAGTTGATCATTGTAATCATAGTTATTAAATTCATCTTATGATCTGTAGTTGATATCTTCCAGTGATTTGCAGCCCAGGAGTTTTAAAATGTGAAGTTTTAGGAATCAGCTATGTGTTTCATGGAAGCACAGGCAGATTTGGCAGAAGAGTGTTACCTTACTTATGGCTGTTTTTCTTCCTTTTACCTTTTTGTTCTGAAATCTTGCCGTGATGAGTCACACATTATGGCTGCTGTCATTTCTATCAGTGAGAAGTCTGACTTGTTGATGAGGTCCATTATGTAGAAATGTCATCTCATGTGCTTCTTCCTCACCTTTATCATAAATGAAAGGATGTTTACCAACTGCATCTTTCATACAGGTACAGTAGAACTTTTTTCCCCTCTTTCAGTACATTTGTGCTGCCCGATACTGAACAGTAACTCATTAAACCAGCGTCTGCCCAGGCTGTTCCACACAGCACTGACTGTGGCCTGGAGCCTAACAGGAGGATACTGCTGACCACCCTCCCTGTCTGCACTGATAATTGTCTATGTTTGACTGCATGACATGTGTGACTACATTCATGTTCCTGCTCTTATTTGAGCTGCATTGTCTTCTTTAGTCGCACAAATGCAATAGTTGACCTCAGAAACCATAGCTTTTTTCAGACCTTCTACAATAAAACGTTAATAAGACATTCATAGCAGATAATGTCAACATTTCTTGGTGTTAAAACCATCATTGCAACCTGAAGGGTTTACTGCAGGATTCTCTGGAGCAACGAGATAAACTAAAGCAACTTGAGCAATAGAATTTATCAAAAATATTTCTCTTTTGAGGAGGGCTGGGCCATAAATTTAATTAATTTGATTAATTTCCATTTCTAATGTTGCACGATGTCAAAAATAGCCAAATTATTAAATTGAATTTAGCAGAAATTAGCATCCTCCCAGCACCGCTCTGTTTCCTAGGTTATGGCTAATGCTGCTGCTAGCTCCAGAGCAGCTTAAATACTTACTGTGGAGAGTCTGCAGATGCTAAAAGCACTGATACTCACAGAGAAAGGAGTCCATTTACCTTACCATTTACCTGACGTGCAGCAGCAGCGGTAACTTAACGTTACGTGTCTTTGTTTATGTATGCTAATTAGCCACTTGCTCTGGAGTTAGAGTTTTTCACAGGCCTCCACGGTATATAAGGCCCTGTCCCAATACCTGCACTATGCACTACACACTTTTTTGAAGTGTGCATTTTCTGAAAGTGCATAAAGTGCGTGAGTGCACAAGGGTGCAGGGGGGTTAAAAAGGAGAATTGGGACAGTCCACACTTCTTTGACACACGCGCTATGAAATTCACCAGGTAAAAACATTTAATAGAATAAACAGCGCTGTCTTTTATCAGTATGTTTGCTAAACTGCTGCTGGATTTATCCGTAAGATAATGACAGTTGATAAAAGGATCATTTTGCCATTGAAAGATTTTAACAGTGTTACTTGGATGTAAGGCACTTTAATTTAAAATATCCATCAGTTGAGCTGTTAGTGCATTGCTTTTCATTTTTGCCAGCTAGCGCTCACTGCTAAGTTGCTAAGAAACAAACGCAGCGTTGTTCGAAAACATCACAATGAAATGCATTATGGGTAATATACTTCAGTGAAGTACGCTCTGATCCACACTTACTGGAAGTGCGCAGTGAAGTGCGTGATGAAGTGTGGTTCCAAACGATGAAGAGAATTGGGACACACTACGCACTTTCGCCCCTCAGCGTGAACACGCATTTGAAGGGCACAAGTATGCAAGTGCGAATATTGGGACAGGACCATAGACCCTTCTTGTGATTGTAAACAGAATGTTTGCGTTCCAAAGACTGGTACCAGAAGTTAAAAAAGACGATAAACATTTTTAATGGAGCAATTGGCACTAGTCACCAAACATTGCAAATTATGAATAATCAAGACAGGTCTGGCAATTGACAACTACTTCACTACATGTAAATAGCAGAGCCTAGTTTAATAGTATGAGTGAATGCGTGAACATTTAGCCATTTGATGTTGTTGTTGACGTTGTAATTAGTAGAGCCCGACCAATTATTAGAAAATTATTACTTAATATTAAAAAAAATATAAAAAATATTACATAATATTACATTAGGAAAAAATACTTTAAAGCATTTTTCTTTCCGGTCATGTTTACATGAACATGGCGTGCACACCCCAGGCCACTTTATTAAACTAAAATTATTTTTAAAATGTAGAAAGCTGCTTATTGTTCTTTATGCTGATTGTTATTTAGGTTGTAGTGGGCATTGGTGTGGAGAGTTGATTTAGGACACCTCTTCAACATAACCCCAAGTTATGTTAAAAAATAAAAATATTAGCAATAAATGAGCGTTGAATAATGCAACAAAATAAACTGCCATATTTGTTGTGAGTGAACAACAGAGAAAAGCTTTGATATATCTGCAATTTACGGTTGGGATTTGAATCCAACCATGGTGGACGGCGTGGTGACCAGACTGATATTTCTCTGTATAATAATAATACAAATATCCTGGATTTTCCAGGCAATTGCAGTTGTACTCCCGTGAAAAGACAGCTCCGTTTTGCACAGCCTACAGAGTACTGACTTTGTTGACTTTTTTTCTTTGAAATACTCACACACTTTCAAATGTTTTGGTCTTATTCTTTTCTCCGCTTCCATCTGACTTTCAGCCATTGTTTGTGTCTTCTTCTTCATCAGAATGCAGTCAGGAGAGACAGACAATGATAGACAATGGGAAATACTGCCCCTTAACTTCCTGCAGTGTATTGCGGTCCTCCAAAATAACACTGGGTCATTAAAAAAATGCTTTTTTCTTCTTCTCAATTTTACAAACTAAATGTGCGTCCATACAACGCGTCGACTATAAAAATTAGCGTCGACAAATTTTAATAATCAACATCGTTGAAATGAAGGGCGGGACATAATCTGTGCAGTGCTGACCCAAACAAACAAGACATTTTTTTTTTTTTCCAAGAAACACATATAATGAGCACCTCTGTACTTATTTCTGAACAGGGACAGCAGCTAAAGCTAGTTGTAGAAAAACATTTGTTGAAAAAGTTTTTTTTTTTTATGCATTTGTTACATTGGATGTCAACGAGACTTAACTATTGTTAAAACCGCAACAAGACGAAAAAAATCCCACAGAGGACTGGATAATACTGCGGACTTCAGCAGAGCCAACAGATGACGAAGAAACGCTATAAACACCTTTAATCAGGTTAGAGAAGTTATTAAATTAGCTCGATAGCTAGCGCTACCTTGGTTAGCTCTTCCGCTTTCGTAAGACGCACTGCAGATAAACGGCTGTGATTGGCCATTTCCAAATTGAACTGCAGATATGCTCCACTCCGAGAGGTTAACCAGACAAATAAGACTGTCTGGCTTGCCAGGCTACCAACATTTAGCAAATGTTCAGATAAATGTTAAAGGAAAGCTAAATACATTTTCTTTAGGTTAAAAGTGTCATCTCTGTGACAAACAGGCCACTGTCCAGTGTGTACCCCGCATCAGGCCCATAGCTACTGGGATATGCTCTAGTACCCGTGACACCTAATGGAAATAAGCGGAAAATCATAAATGAACCCATTAATGTTACAACACATGAGTAGTTCTCTGCCATTTTACTTTCGTAAAAGTAGCTCTTAGGGGAAAAAAGGTTGGAGACCCCTGCTTTATACTGTACCTGTATGTCCATTGTTTTTATCCTGGGACACATATGCAGAGCCACGTGTTGGAGCCTGGAGCCACTGTTTCCTCTTTGGCTCAGATGAATCAGTCAGGAGAGCAGTGCTGGCTCCCAGATGGTGTCTATCGATCCTGGGACATTTCTTTTAGTCGCACTGAATCTTAATTTCCCACCAAACACTGTAGCTGTGTTCAGGGGAATCCAGTGAGCTTTCTTGTGTATGCATTCTTCATTCTATGTGCTTCACGGTGCAATTTACCACTGACCTCATGTGGACAACACTGGTTGTCATAGAAACAATGCACAGGTACATGAAAGGACATGTTTTGTCTGTAATATGATATCATTGGTGCCCTGCATTATGCATAACATGGCACACATATTGAACAATCTTACACTTGGGGGCAACATACTAATGTTTACAATAATGTACTTTCTCACCATTAATTTAATTTGAACTAATAGATATTCATCCACATTATGTATGATGTAAAAAGATAGAAAAGTTTAAATAAAGCAAACTAAGCAAAAGCATGAATACGCAATATAAGTGTTATATTTATGTCCAGTGTGTGATGAGCCTGCCTCTGGTGATATGCTGTGTAGTCTGCTGCAATGTATACGTATGACTTTTTTGGAACTGTTGTTGAACTGGTGATTTTGACCTGTGTCTTCATCATATCATTATCTGCTCACTCAGCACTTATGACATAATCATACGTTTACATAAAAGTTATCTGGGGATGCTGTAGATGTGGAATGAAGTGTATGTATGTAACACAACTTTAAATTATCTGAAACATTAATTTCATTCATGTTAGTTAATGCCCACTTTTCAAAGCAAACAAATACAGTAATAATAAAACAGCAGCGCTTTCATGCACATGTAAAAATTTTTAATTGACGGAGGTATTTTACTTTGAGCAGTTTTGCTCTCTTCTCTCCCAGATGGCTAACGTAATGGGCTACCATTCATCAAGCATTCATGTATTCAGTGTGCATGTGCGTGAATTAGAATGACACAACTTTCATTTCTGGTCAGCTGGTTTAACTTAGTATTCATAGTGTGAAATATTCAATGATGATCAATAGCTGTATTTTTATGTTTGACTCTATGCACTGCCACATGAGCAAAGATGTCATGTCATAAGATGAACAATATACTGGGTGTATTCACATTTCTGACCAGAACCCTTTAAATTCTTTTCTATTGCTTTTGCAGATCCTGGCAAGTTGTTTCCTCTATTTGTCAGTTTTGATGTTGGCTTACCTTAGTTTTGCTGTCAGCAAAACACAAGATAATAGCAAATATGAGTAACTGCTCTTATTTTTCTACTGGCTCACACTGCTTTAGAAATATCCTAAAATGACAGTGCTATCTTAGTGAAATATTCTGCTCCTATCATTTTCAGTTATTCCTTACAGTGAGGCCCTGTACAGATGAACAAATATAATCAATAGCAGAAGAACTGTGGTAATTGAAAATATAGATCCTCTCATTGTCAGAGACTGTCATCAGCCTGTGCCACATTGCCGTCTGTAACCTCCAGTGTGGCTCCAAATACAAAATGCAGATGAGCCAAGTATTCATGAATAAGCAGAATGATGAAACGCGCTCATGCTAATGAGCTGCCACGGGACAACACCAGAAAAACAGCAAAGTCAAAGCCCATTATATCTTACGTCTTGCATAACACATCACTCCTATTTCTTTTTCTTCATCTCTGACTTCTTGAAGCTTTGTTACTGTCCTATATTTAATTTCACCTTGTCATAGTGATGTGCTTCTGAGGCTGAAAACAAACAGAGCTCTATGTGCAAAGTCAAGCTTGTCACTCTGCTTGTTTTACCTTTTTCTCTGCGTCACATGACTTCTCCAGTGCTCACTGGGCTCCCAGGAGACTGTTGTTATGGACCAGTAACCGTGACAACCAAGCAAGGCATTGAATGTGTGGAAAGTGTGTCGACCAGATTCTGCTTGTTTGGCTGGCAGATGGCTTCAGGGTTTTTTTGAGCACCAGGGTCGATTGAGGTCTCAAGTTCAGAATTTGGCCTCTATTTTTTAAGGTGACTGACCAGATACAGAAGGATGTGTCAAGCGAGCTTTCAGTGTGGCAAGGTATAAGTAGCCAGTTTCTACAAAAGGCTGCTAATGGCTTTGCTGCACTGAGGCCCCACACAACTTACAGAATACTGACTTGGGACTGTTCTGTACTTCTATATTTCAATATTTTACTTTACTTTACTTTAGCTGAATAAGCTTAACATGGCTAATAGGCTTTATTAGTAGCAAAATAGTTGTTTTTGGATTAATATTTAACCAATTAAAATTGTCATCAGAAGTCAGTACTTCTATGTACCACTATGTAACAGAGGCCAGGAGGTTTCCCTGAATGCAGTAGAAGAGTATTCATTGCCTTGCCAGATGTAACATTTCCTTATTTTTATACTTAAAAAACAGGAAATTATGTCTCCTCTAGACTAACTGAAAGGTTTTCAGAAGTAGTCAGATTTTCTCAATCAGTATGTTAAAAAGTGAAAACCTCAATGTCCAGATGCTTATGTCTGTAGCTTACATTATATACTGCATTGTGACATGGATTAATGAGAATTTTCACATACAACAATTTTACAACATTTGTGTGGGTATTCAAATTTAATTTTGTAATCACAGATTATAGTCAGACTTTTTGTCACCTTTGTTTGATCTTTGAAATTGAGTTTTATTGATT
Source organism: Bostrychus sinensis (assembly GCA_020698575.1). NCBI lineage: Eukaryota > Metazoa > Chordata > Actinopteri > Gobiiformes > Eleotridae > Bostrychus > Bostrychus sinensis. The sequence continues at coordinate 9,010,689 of CM036260.1, read as the reverse complement.
TTGCTGGATAGACACTTTTCAGGTTATGCATGCTTCTTCTGTTTCTGAATCATAGATACTCCGATATTTTAAGAAAATCTGCTACCTCAGAATTGTGTGAAATGCACAGTTTGGAGCTGTCACTTGGTAAGTGTTGATTGTAGTTCATTTGTTTCCTTTTGCCTTTAACCACTTGCAGCAGTATGGGATATCAATTAACTGCATAAATTAAGGTTAACACTTGAATAAGCTATATATTTGCTGTAACACACAATGTCAGGCAACAGCTCAAAAAGCTTGCATCTGGTGCATAAAATAATTTGTTGGTTGTTTTTTGAGTCTGAGTGTGCAAGATAAATGAAGATATATATGGATCAGAGCTTTCGCTAGAGATAATTACTGTGTCATTTTGACAGACAGGGTCAAAAAAATTCTGAATAGATGTTCCCGGTTAAATTCTCATTGCGTACAGAGCAGCGCAGAGCCGTAGCAGTGTGTGTATTTGGAAATATGTGCTGAGCTCCTTATAGCCAGGACTCGGTAAAATGGTCGAGTGTGTCCATATCTGACTTCGGTTATGCAGAGCGGACCTTACATGACGCGCTCTGAATGTCCCGCTTTATTTTCCAATTGTCTTCCTAGAGCGCATGTGACATAAGTTACAGTGGTTTGTTCTTTTATTCAAGTGGGTATTAAAGCTACAACTAAATGCACTGAGGGTCGCAGGATGGAAGCCAGTCTGGTGTTACGTGGAGATGACTGCGTGCTCCACGGCAGTGAATAAAAAGCAAAAGGAGAAGGGCTTGTGTTTATTGGAACCTTAAAACTCACTGCACAGCTGTTTTGTGCTCATTTTCAGACATTGCCGGCCACAGACTGCATAGCGTGGCTTATTCTTAATCCACGGTGTTTTAGTTTTAGCGTGATTTACCCGTGGCACCCTCACACAGATAAGTCCAGTCTAGTACAAGAAGTACAGTATATTTGATTGATTGATTTCATTAACTCGCACTGTTGCCATCTTCTGGACAGAACTGGGAATTGCAAGTCCACCTTCCTTCTTTTTATTCTGTCAAAAAAACAGACGACCTTTCAGAATTTTCTGTCAAAGCTATGAATAATCAGTCAGTGATGGAAAATTCTTGGTTAACATAATCTATGATGTGGATTTTGTTTTCTCAGAGTGCTTCTAGTTTACTCATTGTGTCAGTCACTGCTCTAAAATGGTCTTTGACACTTATTGATGTTCCAGAGGTGTTACTGTCTGTATTGGCTTTGTTCTGTTTTGATGGACTGGATCAAATGTGTTTTAAAAATAAATCAGGATTAATGCTTGCAGAGGTTAATGTCATTGTCTGTAAATATAAGACTTATATTTAGTTTTAAACCCAGCCAAAGACATTGTGCAGCACCGTTGGAAGATGACAGATGATGTTTCTGTGTGCAGAATTAGTTTGTGCTCGAGAGAGGGCCTGACGGTGACTAAATTAGTGCAAGATGAATGGACAGAGGAGGTTTGTTAACAAACTCCTTCATTTTAAATTGTGTTACAAAAGAGGCAGGCTCTGTTTGTAATTTGTCACAGGAGGAATCACAACACAGCTGTATTCACTTCTGTTCTCTCCATCTGCTTTATACAATACAAGCATTAGGGCTGTGGATACTGTTCTCTGACTTTGTTTTTCAAGCTCTTCACAAGCAATAGAGATCATAGTTTATTTTTATACTCCTCCCAGTTCAGTTCACTTTATTTGGCATTTGCAGTATTAAAAAAAGAACTACATTGGAAACCAATTGCAAGAGCTCAAAGTGCACAGTCAACATTTAAACAAACAAAACATACACAGCACAAGCCTTCAATAAAACAACACATGGAAATAAAACCTAATAAATACTAACAATAAAAACACTGTATATATAAATAGCAGTAAAAGAGGTAACTAAAACAATAAGGTGCATATCAAGAGTGAAGAATGAGATGCAAATCATGATGAAACAGGCTGTAGGTGTTTGCCATGGGTGCACAGTAAAACAATCTGTGTTAACCTAAGGTATATGACGTGAGATAAACTTGAGAGAGAGAAGAATTATACATTTCAGCATTAGCACAAACTAAATTGCTACGGACAACAGCAGTGTTTTATTATGAAAACATTTCTTTTAAATCCTGTTAAGTAGAGCTGGCACCCAGAGAGCTGTTTTTTAGCCTTGAACAGCATAGCAAATTCTATAAGCTAATCAGGACTTTTGTTGGGTCACAGCTTATTATTATTTTGGCACTTTATGGTTGTGATAATTTATACGTAGCTGATATAGTCTTTGTTCCTTTTAAATCAACTTCAAATATGAAAATAAGTTTAATAATAATAAATTTAGTTTATCACATCATGCATTATCACAAAAAAAGCTTGTATATTAACAACTTAAGCTAGTTTGCAAAAAAAAGGGGTGGTAGAGGTAACTTAACACAGTAACACCTGTCAGTCCACAGTAAGAATTCTCTACTTTTGCCAATAAATAATGAAAGTGACTGCGTTGTTGTACACATTGCTCATTTCAGTCTAAATGTAAAAGTTTGCCATCACTTGTTCCTGTCCTCCTTTAAAAGTATACCAAATTCTGCTTCTTTAAAGGAAATTTTGTATACTTAACGCAAATTTACACAATCATAGAAAACACAATTTATATTTTATATGTTTTTTATCCTAAGTGATATGGAAGAAATTTGTGATCTATGTACATTTTTTGTACTGTCACAGCTCAATGAGGCTTGTAATAAATGTTGTGTTGGAGGGTTGAGGTGGTGCCTGGCATAACAGTAAATCTTGAAAGTGTCCTGTGTCAAATAATGTAGAGACATCTTCGCCTGCTCATCTAAGAGATAATGAATCAAGCCTGATCGTACCACACTCATATTCATAAATCACTTCTGTGGACAATCTTTGCCAACGGGCACCGCTGTATTTTCAATTTTGTTCTTTGCGATGGCTGTGATGCTACCACACAGTTTTTATTTTTCTTCAAACCCTAGTGCTTGGCCTTGTCTTTATCCACTGTGTGTGTGTCCATGAAGCACTGCATCTTTTTTATGCCAACAATATCATAGAGATAAATAGATAAATGAGGAACAAGATATGCATCAGTTTTCATGAGTCAACATGAGTCAGTGTTATTGTTTTGTCTGAGCAAAATGGTTTTTCGTCACAGCAATTTTAGGCTTTGATTATTTTATAACACTCACTGCTTTAATTTACTAATACGGATGCAACCATATGACATTCCTTATGGTTTGATCCTAAAATTAAGGATCGTAGCAGAAAATGGCCTCAAGCAAAAAGTTTCAGAAGAACCAAATAACCGATTTTTAACCAAAATGTTAATACATATAATACTGAACAAACACAATAGATTCTGCTTTGTAAAAGAAAATAGTGATGGATGTTTTGGACTAGGCTATTGAATAGGCTTGTTACAAAGGTTCTCTGATGACTCACCACACCATTGTGACAACACAACCACATGTACCACTACTATGGGCAAGTGAACAAGGACATGCATATAAAGAACAACAATGGCTGCTGCAGAAAGACCTGATAAGCTCTGGCATCAATTCAACCAGAAGAGACAAACACGAACAAATGAGTGAAGTGTAACAGATGATTTATTGAAGGAATAAACTTTGGTACTTAGACCCCAGCTGGTAGAGACGTCAGGGATGTAATGAATAGAGAGTTTTATGGATTAGTTTGGGGAATTTCACCCCTCCCCCCCCCCCCCCCCCCAGGGCCTAGCCACTGGTGTTGGTGAAGAGGAGGAGATTAAGAGTCTGAGGAGGATGATGGTTCTGCTGCTGTGGTAAAGAGGAGGAGATTGAGCGGCTGAGGAGGATGATGGTTTAGTTGATGCGGTGGAGTGGGGGGTGGAGGAGGGTTGAGGCACGTAGCTGGACTGCAGGATGCACTGAGGGGAGAGGGCGTATAGTGGATGACTTGAGAGGTGATTGGATAAGAGGCAGGTGGCAGGCTGTGATTGGCTGACAGTGACAGACAGGTGATAGGGTATAGGCAGGGAAAAGAAACTTCATCAATCTACTCTAAAGGATTAGCACCTCAAAATGTAGTCCTTGCATCCAGATAGAAACTGTTAGTTTACCAAATGAACAACTCCCATGAGACATTCTCAAAGCAATGTGTTTGGCAGCCTTGTTCTTTTCTAATGTCACATATTTAAAAAAGTCAAAAATATTGGAGTACATCTAAAAAGCATGGAACAACCAATGTACATACTATATAGTACCTTATAAATTCAGGGTTTCCGCCAAAAAAAAAAAAAAAAAAATCCATATTGGAGATGTTAATAAACATTGCACACATAGCTCCCAATCCGAGGGCGCAAAGCCCCCTTGGCATTACCTCGGCATCACTGTATCCCCAAATTTTTTGTATTTCCCTACCTGAAAACGGCCTTTGTGAGCATATCTGGGTGATATTTTGAGGTATAAAACACCATGCTGTTGAGATACCTTAATCCGGTTATTCTCCGTAGTTTTTCATAATCCGAGGCCCCATGCATTTGTGACAAAATGGTTTATTTACAATTCTCAAACTCTCAAGCAAACACATGTAACAATCTGAATTGCAGCAGATGCCCAGCTGTTTTTACCATTGCCCAACATCGGAAGGCGAGGGCTTGTTGTGGCTGCCATTGTGATCACATTTCACCGCGTAGGGAACTCTGTCCAATATTAGGCTCATTCGAGATGAACTGTCACCTGTCTGTTCACTGCTAACAGGTGCGGGTTTCCCATCATGCACTGAGCCAAGCAGCCTCCGCAGTTGCTCCTGATGAACTGCGGCAGCTGGCTCAGACGGCTGGTCTCGTTTGGATCTCAGAAACTTTTGGTGACCGTCACACTTGTGACATCAGAACAAGTCGGGAACAAGTCGGACACAAATCTAACCGGCGTGCACTGCGCACAGACCGACACTGATTGGAACTGCACAAGTCTGGCTCATCTTGAATGCACTTATAGTGACCTACTGTGCATAATGTCGTGGACGTTTACCTCTTTTGGGGGGCAGACTCTGATATATGACTGGCTAGATGTAATTTTATTAAACTTTACACATTCCACGCAACTGTAATCGTTAAATAACTTTTGATTAGCTGGGGGAAAATGTCCGTTTACCGGTTGAATAAAGGGGGTCGCGAGAACCCTGAAATTATTGTTATTTTAGTGGACATTCATTTCCATCTAGCTCCAGTCTTACTGTAAAGAAAATTTGGTTATCTAGACAGGAAGGTTCATTTGAATATAGCTACCAAGGACAAAATGTGTTAAAAACTCAAAGGGCACATTCAGTTTAGAATAACTGTAAGTAGTTCTCAGGAGATGATTCATTAAGCCACCACAAAACACTTACACAACTCTGATGGGAGTTTTCAGTTTTTCTAACAAACCCCCGGTCGATCATAACAAAAAAAAAATAAAATAAATGTTTAAAAATGCTCAAATGTTTTGAGTAGCATGAGCTCAGTAAGGTTTGTCTGTGTGCAAACAGTAATGGTCTTTCAGTTATCTCAGTCTAACACTGTCTTTCACCACAGACCCTAGAGATCGAGGATGAGCCGCTGAGCTGTTAAGCACACAGATAGTTTGCAGCAAGTCTGACACAATGAAGATCCCACCACTTCATATCTTCCCTCTCTTGAACTCATTTGTCTTTTTGTTTTTTTACTGCCATGAAAGTTTCTTTTTTTGCTGCATAGAATAGCTAGAAGAACTATTTCTGTTTATTTCTACAAAAGAAGGAAAAAATAAGAAAGACAAACATGTAAAGCTAATTTACTCTGTGGCTATTTAATATCAGTCTCACTCATGCTCTCCTCCTGTTCTTCCTACACAAAACAATTCAGGCAGGATTATATCTAGAAAAATGTTTTAAAAACTATTTTGTCAAGCCACAGAGATAAACTGTGACTATTCATCAAGCTGCCATTCCCTTAACAATATCAGTGCTTCAACAGAATGTGGCAGTATCACAAGATGCTCATGGAATATTGCGCTAAAAGCCCTGGTCATTTAAATATGGAGAGATATTGGTGGGACTTAGAAGAAAGGTTTGGAAGACTTAGGGGCAAGAAGCGATAAGTCCTAATTGGATTTTCAGCCTATTCTTCGGATAATGCTATCATGGCTAAGCAATGACCAAATGGTTTATTGAGGCATTACATGTGACACACTTTAAATAAAAGGTGCTGCTTGGTTTATATTAAAGCCCAGACACAGCTAAGCACCTTACCATAAAATCCCTTATAGAGTTCTTGGACTGTGATTTCCAAACTTTATATACTTACCATGACTTTTGTGGCGGCTTATATGTAGAAAAGTTCTTACAATTTACATCTTTGTTGTCAGTGATGTTTAGTTTTTAAAATGAGGTTTTAGGTTTGCTGTATCATTAAGACACACTAGGCACCAGGGAAACACATTTTATACATAGACAATGATAACGATGACAACATTTAGCAGTCAGTTAAATTTCACACACATTGATCAGATGTGAACTTTATGCGGCCTTGGAGTAGTTTGAAAAAAAAAATGCTGAAACAATGAATGTTTTACAATAGAATACAATACTCACCAAAAATTTAATACAAGCCTATCTCAAATATACATATAGGATGCATATTTAGTTTGCTTGCTCTCAAAATTGAAAAACAAAAAAATACCAAAAGTAGTTTTGTTTTACTGCAGTAGTTGCTATTCGTCTGTTTCTTCCTTTTTTTAAGGGTACGTCACTTGGTGACAGTGTCAAGCAGGTAACACATTCAGTCACAGTATTGTCAGCAATTGTTGTCACTTGTCACTGTTCACAAAGTTGGTTGGTGCTCTAGCTGAAGGATGCAGGATACTGATGATGTTACATTTGATTAGTTGAACTATCCTTTCCTTGTGTATGTGACTTCTAATGCACCGGGCAAGTTCTTAAAAGTGTCTCCTAGTTTAAGACAAATGCTCCTTGAGATTGGAAGAAGACAAGCGAAGCAGACCAAGCTTTAAGTGGACATGTCAGAATCTCTGTGGTTCACTGCCCCAAATCTAAATCTGCAAAGAGATTTGTGACAGTAAGGCAACAAAGAAAAAGTGAAAGTCCCGTGAGTCCTTGGCAATGCAAAGCTTAATCCTAACTTTTTAGACAGCCATGGCTATGTGGTATGTCTCAAACAGACAAAGCTGCATGATGCCACCAAGCTCATGGGCAGTTTTCAGAGGGAAGCACATGGTCTGCTAAGCAAAATTGAGTGAGGAAAGACACAGAAAGCAGAGGGCATTCGTCTGAAGAGAAAAAAGTACACAAGGTTAGAGATTTCTAGACTTGGACAGATGGGGCTGTGCAGTTAATCGCTGAGGTCAAGCAAAAACAGCAGTCTAAGAAAGCCCATAAGAAGACCATAGAAGAAAAAGCGAGTGGTGTAGGCAGAGAGCAAAAGGACAGAAAGGAATAATTATCAACAGTGACAAATCCAGGATTAGGCCATCTTGATGCCAGCTTCTTGTTGCTGGCTAACCACTGACAAAGGGAAAGCTTTGAACACTAACTGGATTTTAGAGGGGAAAACATTGTGCAATGTCAGCCAATTCAACTTGTTTCTGTTCAGAAAGTACCTTCAATCTGCAGTCAAAGCCAACAACCTTAGATGTTTTTTTTTTTTTATGTTCATTTTTTAAGGCAGAAAAGGCGAGGTGCAAAGTGTAGCATTAGGGGTGGTGATTTGATTAAAAAATGAGCGGTAATTGCTGACTAAGCTCCGTAATGCCCTTTGTTCATTGTTATATTTGCAACTGCTGTACACATCAAACTTTTAGACTGCAGCATTCAAGTGGTGCTTTTCTCACCATATCACCTATAGTGCTCTGCACCATAAGACAGTGGTTTGTGGGTTTTGTTTAGTTGCCAAATGATCACGCAAATCCTGTTTGCCTCGGGCTTTTGGCCTATGGACAGCTTAATAAAGTGGGCACCACCATTTTTATGTGTAGCTCAGAAGTAAACAAACCCACATCTCCAGGGCACACATGCTCAGCTGAATCCTGTCTTTCCCACAGCCGGTCTGTGCAACCCATATGCATAAGATTTGTATCAGACGTACTTTAATAATTAGTATTGTGAATAAATTTCTGATTATTAGCTTTTCTGAATCAATTGAGAATCACTTTATAGACATAAACAATGCTTTGAAAAAAAAATCTATGTAAAGAACACATTGGAGATCAGTGTTTTAAATGATAATATTGGCACGGGGAATACAGATTCATGGAGATTAAAGTTAAAAAAGGCAGATGTTCTGTCTGAATTTAGGGTGTTGGACATCCAGAAAACAGTGACGTCCTTGGAGAACATCTAAAATCTTTTCACCTTGAAAGATTCATACTTGAACATGAAATAAGTCATTGTCAGGAAGGTCAACATGTCTAAATAGATGATAAATGAAATGAGTGCTAACAACACACTCACCTACAAGATGTCCTAGAGAAAAAAATACAACCAGGCACACCATCTTTATCATTGACAGGTGATTTCTTGGAAGGCCTCTTCAAATCTTCACAGCAGTACAGCATTAAAAGTGTCAACGGAATGAGAAACAGGGCTGAAGCGCCATTAGTTTTGCTCCAGCGTATACAGTTGATGTTAATAATAAACCAGAATACAAAAATGAAAGTGTTAAAATGCCCTCAGTCCATTTTTTTCTTGCTGTATCCTTGTTTTGATAGTGGCCTGTTGACTGAAATGTTTTCACAGGTTTTGTCTTATCAAGATTTACGTGCTGCAGGCTGGCTCAAAGATGATAATCAGGTGAATAATATTTTTAGAAACAGCTAAAACTTAAGCTTTATCATCCTAAACAATTACAAAAAAGTGATTGAACATTATACAAGTACTTCATATAAACTGAACCTGTCTATTTTTGCAGCCTACTTGATGCCAAAATAGGTAAAAGTATTATTGTGCACTTGAACTTATTAGGAGTGTTTTAAGAGAGTTTAAATGTGCACTGGATAAAAGTACTTAAACAGAAAGTGGAACAAATAATTTGCACAGATTTTGCCCATCTTTCAGCATTTAAATGGTTATAAACTGAATAGAAGTTTTATTACTAATCTTGCATTAAGTGATTAAGTGCATTTAAAATCTCAAAATAGTTGGGACAGGAGCATGTTTACCATGATGTAGCATCTCCATTTCTTTTGAAAACCGTTTGAAGATGCCTCGAGGTTGAGTTTCTGGAGTTTTGGTGTAAGATTTTGATCCCATTCTTGCCTGATATATGTTGCTGCTTTTGAACACACGCTGATGACACACTGAAAGGTCTCCCTCCTCTTTAGCCTGGAGGACACAGCCTCTCTGATTTCTAAAAGGAGTGTCAAATTTGGACTTGTTTGACCATAGAACACTGTCCCACTTTGAAACAGTCCATTTTAATGAGCCTTGGTTGACAGAACACAACGGCGCTTCTGTTTTTGTAGGCATCTGCAGAGTGGCACAGTGGATTGTGTTTACCAACAGTGGTTTCTGGAAGTATTCCTGGGCCCATTTAGTAATGTCATTGACACAATCGTGCCAATGAGTGATGCAGTGTCGTCTGAGAGCCTGAAGACCACAGGCATCCAATAAAGGTCTTTGGCCTTGACCCTTACGCACAGAGATTTCTCCACTTTCTCTGAAGTCTTTTGACGATGTTATGTTCTGTAGATGATGAGATTTGCAAAGCCTTTGCAATTTGACATTGAGAAACATTGTTTTTAAAGTATTCCACAATCTTTTTACGCACTCTTTCACATTGGAAAGCCTCTGCCCATCTTTACTTCTGAGAGACTCTGCCTCTTTAAGACATTCCTTTTATAGCTTATCATGTTACAGACCTGAAATCAAATAACTTAATTAGTTGCTAGATCACCTCCCAGCTGTATCTTTTTGAAATGTCTTGCATTTGTCAGCTATTTGTTGCCCCTGTTCCAACTATTTTGAGACCTGTAGCCAAATTTGAAATGAGCTCATTTTCACTGTAAACATTTATGTTATCTATGTTCTATTGTGAATAAAATATTGGCTCAAGTGTTAAGAAAATCCTTTAGTTTTAATTTTTTTCTTTAATTAAAAAAATGTCCCAACATTAGTTGTAGTTTATTCTACAACAGAACACTTTGATCCCTCTGTATTCCACAGCAGTTTAGGTAGATGATGATCTTTTAATTAACACAATGCTAAATAATAAGTACAGTAAGTAGTTGGTACCATGTGGTCCAAAACTGCTTCAGATTAAGATAAATGATTCCTCACCTGTGTATTTTTGGTTCAAAAGTCTTGTTTAATTACATTTTGCCTGTTTGCATTCTCTATAACTGGTAGTCGGATCTTAAGCTGCAGTAGCCATGGTTCATATTTATATTGTGATTATATTGTGATATTGTGTGATTTACTGGACTGAGTTTGGCCAGTAGACCTCAGGTTGAAAACATGGTCCACTGTCTGTGGCTGCAGTAATTTACAGTAATGATTTAGACTCTACAGAGGCAGAGGTCCTTTAACCTTTGTTCTCCCCTCAGATTTTGCACCATTTGCGACTCTCGTGTACAAATATTACACACTCAAAAACTGCTATAAAATCCTCATACACCCATATTTTTTTCTGCTTTTTTTTGCATACATCTCTTAAACTTTTTGATATCTGCTCAAAAGTACCAAACATTAAATCATTTTCTAGATTTTAACCCTTATTATATGAATTTTGACCAAGGTAATACCAAAAAACATAGTGATCCCCCCCCCCCAAAAAAAATAAATAGTAGAGGGATGGGGCTTTGGTGGTGATTAGAGCCTTTGATGTGTCAATAATGAACAGCAAAATTCATTTGACTGCATTAGTATCTTTTTATGCAGTGAGAGATTTACAATTTTGCACCCTTTCATGACCCTCATGTACAAAAATGTACACACTCAAAAACTGCTATAAAATCTATACACTATATACTATACTATATCAGAGGTGGGACCAAGTCACTGTTTTGCAAGTAAGACTCAAGTCCGAGTCAAAGTCCGAGTCAAGTCCCAAGTCAATCCCTCACAAGTCCAAGTCGAGTCACAAGTCCTACACTTTCTGTTTCGAGTCCTTTCAAGTCTTTTTAACCCTTAGGACTCCAAACTTAATGTTTGTCACGTTTTATATTGTTGAATTTACTCTCATGTCCCACCTTAGACAAACAAATATACGATAAACAGATGGTAAATTGTTTGCTGTACTATTTACATTTATTATTTTAATTTTAATTTATTATTTAGTTATTTACAATTTATTGTAACACCCTAAAACTAGAAGAGGCCTACACAGAAAACAGGTTTCTGAATACTTTAAAAGTAAAGTCAAGTTCTTTAGTATCAGTGATGTACAATAAAGCTAAATACCTCACCAGTACATTGTACACTGCTCAAAAAAGTAAAGGGAACACTTAAACAACACAATGTAACTCCAAGTCAATCACACTTCTGTGAAATCAAACTGTCCACTTAGGAAGCAACACTGATTGACATCAGTTTCACTGCTGTTGTGCAAATGGAACAGACAACAGGTGGAAATGATAGGCAATTAGCAAGACACCCCCAATAAAGGAGTGGTTCTGCAGGAGGTGACCACAGACCACTTCTCAGTTCCTATGCTTTCTGGCTGATGTTTTGGTCACTTTTGAATGCTGGTGGTGCTTTCACTCTAGTGGTAGCATGAGACAGAGTCTACAATTTTTTTTATTTGTTGATTTTGTTTTAGTTTTTATTTAGTGTAATCTGCACCTGAACGCCTCATGTCTGCACCTGAACGCCTCATGTCTGTCTGGGGTGAGCTGCTCTCAGCTGTGAGGAGAGGGAGGGTCACAGAGGCAGCAGCTCCGTCTGCGTCCTTCTGACATTAAAACTAAGTTCTGGTGACTAAATAACTCTTATGAGTGTGTTGGAGTAAAATATCGGAGGAACTGTGTGAAAAGGCCGCGAGTTCTCGACGATAGAGCATTATAATTAGACGCGTGTGTATTTGATATCATTAATGGTTGTAAAACCTTAACGCTCTGTATCTCTGTGATTTCTGAGTCTATCAACACGAAACAAAGACTGACATAAAGCTTAAAATCTAGGGTCGTTATGTCAAAATGTCATGTGCTGCTACAGCTGAATACACTTTGAAATGTGCATCAGAAAACACCCCACTAGTAACATGCGCAGGGAGAGAAAGTGCCCATTACTGCGCAAGGAGTTTAATTAGGCTAATTGTTTCTCGCACACTCTGCTCCACACCCCTGCTATACATCAATAATTTTTTTGCACAAATCTCTTAAACTACTTGAAATCTGTTAAAAACTACCAAACATTAAACATTTTGGGGGGATTTTAATGAGAGTTAATTATTTCTGGCTGCTGCCTTGTCAGGTATCCAGAAGGAGGTGACGCTCAGGTAGCTGAATAAAAAGAAAGCTATTACCAAAGATGAATAAAAAAAATACTGTAGGCGTTTATTCGTCAGTGACAAATGCACTCGATTGCAGTCCTGAACTTCACAAGTAAAAAAATCTAATTTCCTTCGGCAGTCCTTAGGTTCAAGTAAAGCACTGTAGCATGAACTCTCCTCAATGTCCTTGTGACCGGAGGAAGTTGTCCTGGCAAAGAGTCAGAGATAGGCTAAGAGCTGCAAGTGAATCTTTCTACAGTCTCTAATCAGAAGAACATGCCTCACTGATTCTGATTGGTGAGCCACAGAGGTAAAGTATAAGGTGCGGCTCATTAAAAACTTTATCATTCAGAATCTTTTAACAAGAAGATCAAAAGTATCACGTATCATGAACTAAAGAACTTATGTCCAGTTGTCTTTGCTTGTCAAATTGCAGACATTTATATGAGAAACTTTTAAACACTTCCTCAGACCAATCACAGACTTTCGCAAGACGTTGATGAAGGACATCATGAAACTACTTATTTGAAATCCATTATTGTAATAATGCACTATCAATCCAACCGCATGGGCGCACAAGCAACTGCGACAAATGCCATTTTGCATTTTCATATTCAGTGTAATTAAACTGTAAACTATGAGTCATGTATAAGTGGAGAATGGAGGGAGTGTTATCAATGCGTTAGTGGTGAGTAGGGTTGTCAAAAAAATTGATACTAAGATATTAATCAATACTACAACAAGTATCTAAATTAGATATAAATATAGAAAGGTATCAATGTGCTGTCTTTACTTCTGCCTGCACAGCCCCTCCCCTCCAGTGTATGAGTACAGGAGGTGAACAGGCACAGTGTCAGTGCAGCAGAAACTTTTCTTCCATCAAAGCAATTCTTTAACCCTCACATTAACCTCGTTTTTATATAACACTTGTTGTGCTCCCGGGTCAGCATTGACTCGGTCTTTTTCTGGGTGTTGTTTAAAAAAAAAAAAAAAAGTTATTTATTACCAATTTTTGAGTTTCATCTCATTAAACAATCTCTTTCTAAGTAATTTAGATAGTTTTTACTCTTATTTTATTTAAATCATGGTGTACATCAGCGTTTTTTGTGAAAATATGACAATTATTCTTGAGTAAAAAAGTGAAAAACATGATTTTTTTCTACAATTTAATATCAGAACAACTTTTGTTTGATTGAGTAGGGTCAGGGGCATAAAAATAAAAGTAATAATAATAATAATAATGGATTGGATTTATATTGCACTTTACCAGCTTGTCAAGGTTCTCGAAGCGCCTTACAATTCGGTCCATTATTCGTTCACTCCTCAGTCAGGTGGTGAGCTACTTCTGTAGCCACAGTTGCCCTGGGGCAGACTGACGGAAGCATGGCTGCCATTCTGCACCAACGGCCCCTCTGACCACCACCAAACACTGTCACACTGACATAACTGCAGTATGCCGGTGGCGAGGCTTGAACCGCCAACTTTTGGGTTAGTGGGCAATTGAGCTACCTTTGGACCACTTTATATTTTTGCAGTGGTAGCAAATACTGACGTTTCTGTCCCTCTGTCTGTCCCGTTTCTGTCAAATTTGACCCGAACCATATTGACTGATTAGACATGTATAACCTAAAAATTATCACTCATTTTATTCCACACCCGTTCCACTCCTTTGCAACTCATAATCACCAGTTTTATTCATCTTTTTGGTATTCATGGCCAACAAGATGCAAGGTATAAAATGTACCTATTTTTTTTATTTTTATTTTTTAACAAAAATATACAGATATTTTGAATTATTTTACCTATAGTTACTCTCAGGTGCATTTACGTTGGCCAAACAATACAGACTGATGAATGTCAGAGAATGGTGAAGAAAGTTTTTTTGGAAGCATTTCTGCTTTTTCTGTGGTGGAAAATAGTAACGCTAGTTGTCCTCCCGGGTCAGAATTGACCTGGCCAATCTATGCAACTTCTTATGAACCATTATGATAAAATTATGATTCAAATCAATAATATAACTTTCAAATAACCTAAGTTATTCGACATATGTGACAGACACCTTTACTGCTAACTACTATGTGATCGTCTCTTTATGGTGTCGATGTGTATGTGCATGGTTTCTGAGCCTAAATTTAAAGATGGCAAAACAAAATGGAGACCTGGAGGCAAAAACTCTGTTCTGGGCGGAGTTCAGGGGAAGGGGAGTCATGGTGAAGGAGTATGGGTCTGTCTCACAGAGGTTCTGGCAAACCATCCGCCACTTCAGTGGGTGGGAAGCTGTTGGCCTCGACTGAGGATGTTGTCAGATGGTGGAATGAAAACTCCCACCGACATGCCTTCCATTGAGGAAGCAGAGGCTGTGGACACTGCTCCTTTAGAGTTAGTTTGGCTTGGGTCCGTCACCCAAAGCTCCTCAGTGACAAGGCACCAAGGGTAGACCTGAGTACCTCAAGTCTCTGGATGTTGCGGGTTTTGGTTGACACATCTCTGCAGCATCGCGTGGCGGTCAGAGACAGTGCCTCTGGACTCAGACTGAGATGGTCCCACTTTTCAAGAAGGGGGACCGGAGGGTGTGTTCCAACTACAGAGGGACCACACTCCTTAGCCTCCCCAGGAAGTCTACTCCAGGGTGTGTGGATTGTAGATTTGGAGAAGGCGTTCAACTATGTCCCTCATGGTGCCCTGTAAGGGTGCTCCAATCAGGATTTTTGAGGCTAATCACCGATCAGCCTTTGCTGTGATCGGCCGATACCGATCATGGCCAATACCAATCACATGGTCTTCAGTGTAGTAATGTAATGTATGCAGGCTATTATTATTTCCACTTTAAAAATACTGTAGTCTTTGTAAATGTAAAAGTACAACAAAATTCTACTTATTTTTGTTTTAGACGAGGTTTTGTTGCATTATTGGCCTTTAATGTGTGCCCACGTGTCTGTGTGGCTTTGTTTGAATGCTCTGCTGATGTAAAATTCAGCTGTTCTTAATTGGACACGGACACATGGGCTGTCTTTTTACTTTCTCTTTCCACTAGCAGCCATTTGATGCAGTTTAAGCCACAAAACGCACAGTATTCTCCGCGTAACAAGAAACAGGCAGACTCTTAACTTTCTTAATGGTTTTATCGTAAATGTTAGCGGGTTAGCTCTAGCTCTATTTGCGTTGACATTTGCAAATACACACACTGCTGCGCCTCGGTTCTGTCCTGTGTGCTCCAGGAGCAGGCAGGGACATACAAAGCAGCACCTCCAGGGCAGGTTTGTGTTAGTTATAACCAGGGCTTAACTTAAAAACACTGCTAGAATAACGGCACTGCTGTTTAATCAAACCGGAGTAGCAGAACAGTAAATGTGAGAGCCTCGCGTGTTTGTTGTAATTTGATCAGCCCGTCTGATCGGCCCATTTTACCGATCACCGATCACTTTATTTTTAGCCATGATCGACTGATCACTGATCGTGGCCGATCAGCTGCTCTGGTTACCAGTTTTGTTCATCATCTTTATGGACAGAATTTTTAGGCGCAGCCAGGGGCTGGAGGGAGTCTGGTTTGGGGACCACAGTGATGTCCTTTTGGCTTCATGGAACCAGGCCGTTCAGTGTGCACTAGGGCAGTTTGCAGCCGAGTGTGAACCAGCTGGGATGGTAATCAGCTCCTCCAAGTCTGAGGCCATGGTTCTCGACTGGAAAAGGGTGGCGCCCTCTCCAGTTCGGAGGAGAGATCCTGCCACAGGAGGAGTTCAAGAATCTCGGGGTCTTGTTCTCTGTGAGTGAAGGATGGAGCTGAGACTGACAGGAGGATCGTTCCAGCATCTGCAGTAATGCGGTCGATATATCGGTCTGTTGTGGTAAAGGAGCTGAGCCGAAAGGCAAAACTCTCAATTTACCCGTCAATTTATGTTTCTTGTATGTGCTTTGGGTCATGACCGAAAGGACAAGATCTCGGATACAAGCTGCCGAAATGAGTTTCCTCCGCAGGGTGGCTAAGTGCTCCCTTAGAGGTAGGGTGAGGAGCTCAGTTACCCAGGAGGAGCTCAGAGTAGAGCCACTGCTCCTCCGCATTTGGGCATCTGTCCCAGAGCCTCTTGGACACCTCCCTGGTCACCTAATCATGTTTCTTAGGTGATATGTTGTGTGCATGTGCATGAGCATAAGCATGTGTGTGTGTGTGTGTGTGTGTGTGTGTGTGTGTTGTGAGTAGTAATTTGATTGACTGAATAAAGAAATAGATCATTTGGTGAGCCAAAATTTGCCATAGTAGTTTAATGTGACAGAGAAAAATTGTATTGAATTATATTGACATATGTTTAGGGTTAGGATTAGCCCTGAAACTGACCCTGTCTCTGGCCCATAGTTGCTGGGATAGATTCCAGACACTTGCCACTCCTATCAGAGATAACAATGAATACAAATAAAATGCTAAAGTTCAATATAAATACCAATACTGTGATCTAAGGCACTTCAACCAAGTTTGGGTCATGTCATGTTTGACCCGGAAGGACAACATATACTACAAATTCTAATAAAATACCCATAATGCATTGTAACAAGCTAGTATTAATTTTATTTATTGAGTACACAACAGGGAAGGATACATGTTATTTTTGTTCAATAAAACAGTGTGAGATTTATCATTGAGTAAAATTAATTTTGAGTCAAATTTGACCCGAACACCATATGAAGGTTAAATACAAATTACTAAAAAATAAAATGTTTACTCGCTCGCCTCTCAACGCTACACAATAACCTCGAGAGCAGGCATGAGCAGAGCGGACTATGAAACATAGGAGTTTGCGTGGGACTTCTCGAGTGGACCAACCACGCACCGGACTGGTACTCACTCCAAAACAGACATAAAATAGCTTAAATGTAACTTCAAATGTCCTGTTCTCAGCAGAGAAAAGCTGGTGAGCTGTTATTAGCATTAGCAAAGCAGCTATATTGTAACCCTTATGCTCGCCTGTGCATTTGTACTTTTTTTCTTTTTTTTCATTTGGTGATAATTTTGGCTGTGTTTTAGCTTGGGGCATACATTTTAGCTGAAAATCTTCTTTTTAGCCATTTTTTTTTAAATCCAGTGTTTTTTACTCTTACATGTCATTTATACTCAGTTTATGAATTTTGCACCCTTTGTGTGACCCTTGTGTACAAAAATATAAACTACTTGAAACCTGCTTAGAATTACCAAAATAATGTTCCTGATTTTAAGTCACTATTATTACATGCATGGATAATGTGTGAGTATGTTTGTGGGAAAGAAGTTTGCTGATTTTTATTCTGTTTACCTCCCAGTAGTGAAGCCTGGCAGAGAATGAACACCAACATGCCAAAAGCTGACAGTTCTTTGGTATCTCTGAAGTTGATGTAAAGTGCTGCTTTGTCAGAAGAATATCCAATTAGGTTACTCCAATTGGCTATCTTCTAAACAAAATGTTCATTATGATGTCCCAATATCAACTTAGAACTTAGTGTGTTGCTTCCATATTGCATTTATTCTAGCTGATTAAGCAATTATGTCTCATAGCCTTTAGTCATTCATTTTTCAGAATATCCACACTGTCCGAATAACCACAATAATGAAAAAGAAAAAGAAAAAAACGCAGGCAGTTCAGTAAATACTTAAATAAAAGTTAAATTGTGTAGGGTTATTTATGTGGACTGTGAACACATTTGGAGGGTTACTTTTTAAATTAATATTTTAAAAGTGTATGTTGTATATTTGAAGCTTGGTTACATACTTCTGTAATGGAAGAAAGTGTACTGCTTAATGTCACATCAAGTTTTGTACATGGTGTTTGCTCATATATATTCTGTAAGGCCCTCTCGAGTTTGGCAGTGATAGACACATAGCTTAGAGCTGTCTGATGCTTATGGCTTCGGATGAATATTAATGGCCATTTGTCAATAGTGTAGTGTTGTGTGCAGTAATTTCCCCCTCCATTAATTGTTGAATGTGTGTGTCCCAGCTGTGTAGGTGTGTTCTGTTGTTCTGTTTCTAATTGCTGTGTGTCACTCTGTGTGCCTACACATGAAGCTGTCACTCTGTCAAAACCCATTCGAATGACCCACCCCCCATGAACATGTATTTTAAAACTTTTACTCTAGACCTTTCTCCTGTTAAAGTAAAAATACGTATAATTGTTTTCTTTTTATTTGAGGAAAATTGTCCAATCAACTAATAACTCATCATCTGTGAAAAAAACAAGACCTTAATACTTTATTCTGGTTTAATTGTAGGCCTCCCACTGGTTGGTCTACACCACTTGTCAACAATAAATTTTTGGTTGCTGATAACACAAATACACAATTCAATTCCTAATAAGACAGAGTGAAATTCAGAACCTTACAATTTTATGTAAACTTTGTAACTTACCTTTGATCTCATATATTTTAGGATTAGCTTAGTATAGCTTAGTTTACCTTATTTTTCTGCAGTCTATGTTTACTTTTTAAAATAAAATTAAAACAATAGAAGTAGCTATGCTGCTGTTGGGTGGCTGGGCTATGGAAGAGTACCTTTAACATTTCCCTTTTAAATCTATTTATTGCACTACAAATAAATTATATGACGAAAATAATGACACTATATAGAGCCTACTATCATACAGTATCAGCATAACCCTATATCCTATAGCTCTGACCAGCCAAATTTCTAAAATACATTTAAAGGTAAGCATTATCCATTCATGTTGTCCATATTTTAAAGATATTAGGGAGGATTTTTTTCGACTGCTGAGAAACCAGCGACTGTTTGTCCTTTTTTGAATAATGCGCATGCGTCAGGCCCCGCCCTTCACTGTTCCTTTCCAAGGAACTCCTCCACAGCAACGTGCACGAGCTTTGGAACATGCGTGTTTGTTTACAGCCGGCATCAGCAGAGATTTGCCTAAACCTAGACCTGCATTGTTTGTTTGCGTGACCTTTGACCTAGTTCCCCACACAGACCCAGTCACATGCACAGTCTCTAAATGTGAGCAAAAATATCTGTCCTCCTGCTATTGGTAGCATTAGCAAACTGATGTTGCTGTACAGTTGAAAAGGTTCAACAGATAAAGAAAAAAGGCATTTTTTTCAAACGATAAGATAAATGTACCTGTCCAGCAGAAACTTGGTGACCAATGCATCGGTCTGAAGCCCTTTCTGTTCCTACAGTGCACGCCATCGTTTGAAGGAATCGCCAATAACCACACAGGTTTTATTCTGCTCTTCTGCAGTTTTTCCTCCTCCTCCTCTGGTACACTTCAAAAACAGTTTTCCTTTTGTGACTGCCCGTTTCACAGTTTTCCTCAGCCATTGTGCTCTTCGAAGTCAGGCTGTCCGCGCTACATCGCGCTACGATGTTAACGCCGCTAACACTAATGCCGGACAACATAAACATAGTGTATACACATGTGCAGGCACAAGAACGCGCACTATCGCCGAAACTAGGAAGTCGGAATGATTGGCAAGTCCGTGGAACAATGGTTAACGTACTCATGACGAAAACGATTGGATGAGATTTTTTAAGTCCCACAGAGTCCACAGTTTATTAATATTATTATTATATTTTATAATACACCTATTTATAAGCCTTATACAGGGCAATGAAGGTAGTTTTAATAAATATTGCAAAAAATGAATTTATAAAGATCCTCCCTAATACCTTTAATGATGTTTTATTTCTGTTTGCCTTACAGTTTAGTATAATAAAAAAAGTCCCTCTTCTCAGCTGTATAAAGGGCCATTTTCCAGATGCATGACCAATATGAGTGGGAGATTGGATTTCAGTCCAATTACCCTGGTCTGCTCAGGTCAATTCCGCTTTTGTTTAGGTCTCTACCAAGGTCAGATTGCCCGCCTCTGTTGTGTACTTCCAATATATTACATTACACTATATTATATAAAAACTTGACATGGCATCATCTTTTTATGGAATCACATTTAAAGTTGACTCAGTTACAATTTGTATCTGTTTGCTTGAAGGCTGAACCATTGCTAGCATGGTACTTTGCATGGCCTGTGAGCATTGGCCCTGTTTGTTCCAGAGTTTAGGAAGCTTTCCCCAAAACAACACTTTGTTATGCTAGTTTTAGTGCAAAAAATGTTTGTTTTGTCACTAAGCAATGAACCAGACATTATTGGAGAATCCCATCACTGTACAAGATTGAAACCCACACACTAAATGAACAGGGTGAAAAAACCACAGAGAAAAAAAACTGAATTGAAACTTGGGTCTAATGAAAAAAGTTTGTGGAAGAAGTGCATTTGTAACATGCTACAACGCAACGTTGATGTGTATATATGCATTAGTGAGCTCTAAAAATAGACTAGAAAATACCAGCTTGTGCACAGTTGAGCTACTAATATCTTGTGTTGGGGAAGCCACATTTCACCTGCAAATGGATCCAGAATGGCTACACTTGGCTGGATTCAGATTGGGTGCAGCTTGCTGAATTCATGAAAGTTGTTTACAGCGTGTTATATTTAATGCAAAACAACAAAGATTTTTTTTGTAATTTAAACAAGCAAGGAGGTTGTGAGCTCGATCCCGGGACCAGCCATCAAAAATCTCTCTGGGTGGAGTCTGCATGTTCTCCCCGCTTTCATGTGGGTTCTCTCCGGGTATACCGGCTTCCTCCAACCATTCATGCATAGCATGTTCTGGTTGAATTGAACTCTATTGTCCCGGATGAACGAATGTGAGAGTGAACGGCTGTCTGCCCGTAGGCCCACCACCTGCAGGAAGGACCATAAGGGGCTGGTGCTATGTGATTTGGGCGGCGGTCAGAGGCAGGTGCCTCGACGGCCCAACCCATGGACACAGAATCTAGCCATTGGGACATGGAATGTCACCTCGCTGGGGGAGAAAGAGCCTGAGCTTGTGTGGGAGGTTGAGTGGTATCGGCTAGATATAGTCGGGCTCACCTCCACGCACAGCATGGGGTCTAAAACCCAGCTCCTTGAGAGGGGTTGGACTCTCCACCACTCTGGCGTTGTCCGCAGTGAGAGGCGGTGGGCTGGCCTGGGCTTGCTTATAGCTCCCCAGCTCAGCCGCCATGTGTTGGGGTTCACCACAGTGAATAATGAGAGGGTTGTGTCCCTGCGCCTCCGGGTGGGGGATAGGTCTCTCACTGTGGTTTTGGCTTACGGGCCGAACAGCAGTGCAGAGTACCTGGAAGGTGGTCTGACTGGGGACTCCGTTGTCCTGCTGGGGGACTTCAATGCCCACGTGGGCAATGACAGTGATACCTGGAGGGGCGTGATTGGGAGGAACGACCCTCAATCTGAACCCGAGTGGTTTTCTGTTATTGGACTTCTGTGCTAGCCACAGCTTGTCCATAACAAACACCATGTTCAAGCACAAGGGTGTCCATCAGTGCACGTGGCACCAGGACACCCTAGGCCGGAGGTCAATGATCGACTTTGTTGTCGTGTCATCTGACCTTCGGCCATGTGTCTTGGACACTTGGGTGGAGAGAGGGGCTGAGCTGTCAACTGATCACCACCTGGTGGTGAGTTGGATCTGCTGGCGGAGGAGGAGGCCGGACAGACTCGGCAGGCCCAAACATATTGTGAGGGTCTGTTGGGAACGTCTGGCTGAGCCTCCTGTCAGAGGGGTCTTCAACTCCCACCTCCGGGAGAGCTTCAACCAGATCCTGGGGGAGGTTGGAGACATTGAGTCCGAGTGGACCATGTTCTCCACCTCTATTGTCGACGCGGCTGTTCGGAGCTGTGGTCAACTGCGGCAACCCCCGAACCCGGTGGTGGACACTGGAAGTAAGGGATGCCATCAGGCCGAAGAAGGAGTCCTACCAACCGCAACCGACGGGTACCAGCAGGCCAAGCGTGCCGCTGCCCGGGCGGCTGTGGAGGCAAAAACTCGGGTCTGGAAGGAGTTCGGGGAGTCGGGTAGGCCATGGAGGAGGACTATCAGTCGGCCTCGAAGAGATTCTGGCAAACCGTCCGGCGCCTCAGGAGGGGGAAGCAGTTCGTCACCAACACTGTTTACAGTGGAGGTGGGGAGCTGTTGACCTCTAGTGGGGATGTTGTCGGGCGGTGGAAGGAATACATTGAAGATCTCCTCAATCCCACCGACACGTCTTCCGTTGAGGAGGCAGAGGCTGGGGACTTGGAGGTGGCCTCGTTCATCACCCAAGCTGAAGTCACCGAGGTGGTCAAAAAGCTCCTCAGTGGCAAGGCACTGGGGGTGGATAAGATCCACCCTGAGTACCTCAAGTTTCTGGATGTTGTGGGGCTGTTGTGGCTGACTCGTCTCTGGAACATCACGTGGCGGTCGGGGACAGTGCCTCTGGACTGACAGACCGGGATGGTGGTTCCTCTTTTTAAGAAGGGCGACTGGAGGGTGTGTTCCAACTACAGGGGGATCATACTTCTCAGCCTCCCCGGGAAAGTCTATTCCAGGGTACCTGGAGAGGAGAATTCAGCCGATAGTCGAACCTCAGATCCAGGAGGAACAATGCGGTTTTTGCCCCGGTCGTGGAACAGTGGACCAGCTCTATACCCTCCACAGGGTGCTTGAGGGTTCATGGGAGTTCGCCCAACCAGTCCACATCTGCTTTGTGGATTTGGAGAAGGCGTTCGACTCTGTCCCCCATGGTATCCTGTGGGGGGGTGCTCTGGGAGTATGGGGTCCGAGGCCCTCTGCTAAGGGCTGTCTGGCCCCTGTACAACCAGAGCAGAGTTTGGTTCACATTGCCGGTTGTAAGTCAGACCTCTTCCCAGTACATGTTGGACTCTGGCAGGGCTGCACTCTATCACCGGTTCTGTTCATAATTTTTATGGACAGAATTTCTAGGCGCAGCCAGAAATGGGGACCAAACTCTGCTTTTTGCAGATGATGTTGTCCTGTTGACTTCATCAAACCAAGACCTTCAGCATGTGCTGGGGCGGTTTGCAGCCGAGTGTGAAGCGGCTGGGATGAGAATCAGCACCTTCAAGTCCGAGGCCATGGTTCTCGACCGTAAAAGGGTGGTTTGCCTTCTCCAGGTTGGGGGAGAGCTCCTGCCTCAAATGGAGGAGTTCAAGTATCTTGGGATCTTGTTCACAAGTGAGGGAAGGATGGAACGTGAGATTGACAGGTGGATCGGTGCAGTGTCTGCCTCCACGAATCCGGCCCCGGATAAAGTGGAAGAAGATGGATGATGGATGGGTTAAAATGACGCTGTGTACATAATGCAGTATGGCTGAAATGCATTAGAAATTATGGATGTGAGAATAGATGAATTATCCAAAGCTTCAGCTCTCAAATGTCTCCAAGTGCCATTCATTCAAGTATAAAGGAAATTGACTTTTGTGCAGACAGTGATGCACTCAAACATAACAGCTGTGTAAGTAATACATTAGCGCTTCTCATTAGTGTAATTCTGACTCTATTAGACAGTTGAAGAGAACATTCTGTTTAAACCTGTGTATGTGGATAGTCTCATAAAAAAAGAGTGCTCTGTCTGCTGTATTCAGCAACTTTGGTTTATTATTGGGCTGCATTCACTACTCCTCTCGTGACACTGTAAACCAGCCCACTGTGGTTATAGGAGGGTCATGATGAAATGTGGCCTCACTAAAAAGCCTTTTTTATCTGCCTGTGAAAAGCAAAAAGAACATCTCTTTCCCTGCTCTTTATTATGGGCTAACAGATCAGGAATTCTTTTTTTACTGCCAGCTCCTTTTCCACTTTCACTCAAATGATGTGCCCCTCAAGGTCTTTGCTTTGGGCTTTAGATTCAGTTATTTCAATGTATGGTTGAGATTGGATTTAAATGTTTTTTAATAGGGATGGAGCTAGGGCTGGACGATAAATTGATTTTTTTTCAATTAATTCGAATTTGTAGGGCAGGTCGACTTGTTTTAATAAAAATCGAATTTAAAAAAAAAGTCCACCACCGGCGCTTTGGGCTCCTAACTATTAACGCAAAATCAAGCAAACCCCGCAAATTCAGCACGACCCTGCAACTGTGTCCAAACTACGCAGCTTTTCTGCAACGTTTGCCAATTATCGCCGAGATTTTCCTTTAAAACTTGTGGGCCGTCCCCTGTTTCGAGCAGAGCAGCGCTCTGGTAATGCGCGCCAGAGGTCGGGCTGAGCCACAGACAAAGCAGCGCGGAGGACGGAGGTGCGGTGCTGAAGTTGGGCGCACACATAAACGGTGCGGCATGGAGGAGCACATGAGGTCGCAGGTGCTCAGCAGCAGCAGCGGTGTGGATGGGCCTGAAGGAGGAGACGAACGCGGTACTTTCTAGTTTTGTTTGGTGTCGCTTTGAAAAGCCCTTCTGCGTTGCCATGGTGATATAGGTGCCTAAAAAGTTGAATGGGCAGTGTATTTAGACAACAATGAAGTCTGAGGTCATTGTTTTTTAAACGTTAATGTTGCAGCCTAATCACCTTCCTGAAAACCTATAGCACAGCAAACTTCCTCTGTTTTTTAATGACTGGATGTTCTACAGCACACAACAGGAATCACTAAAGATTTGAGAGGAACAGAATCAGAATCAGCTGCAGGAGCCCCAAAAAACAGCCTAATAACACAGCAATATCATTTTAAAAAGTAGGTACGCTTGGCCTGTTCAAATACAGGTATTTTTAATTAGATTATTACCACCTCACATATGTTTAAAAACAGATTTTGTTAGTTTTAACAGTTCTATCTAATATTTTTAAGAAGAATTATAGACAAAAAATGGCAACTTTTAGCGCAACTTTTAAGAAAATCTGCAAAATCACAGGGCCTTCTCTTCTATTTGACTTGTCTGATTGCACTTTAACCTCAAGCAATAAAGCTAAACTTGTTTTGGACAATTTCTCTGTTGTCTTCAGTTTGATTTTAAGTGGGGGAAAAAAATTGTTTTTAAATCGTAAATCGATTTTTTTGTGAAAAAATCTGAGATTTTTTTTTAGGCTAAATCGCCCAGCTCTAGAGGGAGCAATATTGTGGTTAACACATTTAGCCAAAATGTCACTATTACTTCACAGAGTAAATTGAACACTTACCCCCAGTATCTCAATTTCTCAATTGCCCAAGAGACAACATAACACAATCCCCAGTACCTTCTAGTCATTTTCTGGACTTTCTCAGAGCTCCAGCCCTGATGAGTGGGGATAATGTAAATGTACTAAAGTCTTATTTTATATTGTAAACATTGCAACACGAACGTTTTCAAGGAATTGTTACATCTCTACACTGTTACTCTATTATGTTGTTACAATGCCTGACCAAAAAAAAGTCGCCAACTGGATTTAACTAGGCAAATGGCAAAGGCAAAACTTACTTACCTGAATATACTGAATTAACAGGTTATTCTATCAATAGGGGTGAAAAGCGCCAATTTCTTCACGGTACAATATTATATGGATACAGTGGACTGGTGATACGATATCTGGCGATACCTCAGAGGCTGCCACGATATGATCACAATATGATGTGCTATAAAGGCATATGGTTGATATATCATGGTTATCTGTTTATTTAACCAAATAATTAGTCTAAATAAAAAGTAATTGTATATATTTATTTTATTACAATAAAACTGAACATTCAAATTAAATTAAAATCGTTTTTATTAGTGTTTATAACATTTTAAGTGGTTCAGATAAATTTAGAAAAAAGTGAACACATATGCTGTGAAGTATATTCATTTTTATAAAGTTCAGTTTTAGTCCTCATTTTAATGTGGTAACTCCCACAAAAGCGGTCGTTTGTCATCTGTAGCTAACATCAATAGAAGCACATGCTTTAGACTCACCATTGCATCCCTGTGGTGTCCCAGGCTTGTCCTTTAGTTTGTGAGTTTTTTATCATGAAATAAAAAATATTCCAGATCTCCATCACAGCAAATGAATTAACTCTGAACCATTTTGCTCTAAACTTTAAAAACACCCGAGAATAAAGAGTTTTAGCGGACATTTCCCTCGCTAATTACTTGCTGCGTTTGTTTACACTCTGTAAAGTTAGGCAGCGGAAGTACAGAGACACAGTGCACCGGTTTCAAAATAAAGCAAATTTCAAACTAAAAGCGCACCTTGTATATTACGGTAAGAACGCATGTTATTGATCGATGTTTACATTTTGCATCAATACAACGTGATTGTGGGTAATTATATTGATGCAAATCGATGTATTGTTACACCCCCATCCACCAATGGATTTTTTTCTGCCCTGATGGCACGGGCATATTCCAAGAAGAAGAAGGCTTAAAGTGTGAAAGAGTGGTTCAGGGAGCATGAGACATCATTTTCACACATGCTTTGGCCACCACAGAGTCCAGATCTTAACCCCATTGTAAAATCAAATTTACCAAAATGTTTCTTCTAGCTACCATTCGTGTGATGTTGAAGGCTATATAGCTTCTGTTTAGGCCTTGTGGCTATAGAAATGCTAAAACTAATTACTATTAATGCCTAGTTTTTGCAAAGCATGTGGAATTTGGCATTTGCATGAGCAGCACTTTCACCTGTTGAATTCAGAATTAAGTGTTACTTAAACATTCACAAGACATTAAACTTGGAGAAAATTATTTGATTCTTGTGATGAATAGATCAATGATGAATATATCAATTATAATTATGAAAAATGACACAATTAGCTCAAATAATGACTTAAAGACTAATTAATAAACCCGAATGGGTCTAATTTATTAATATTCATAATTAATATTAATGTTCACAGAATACCCTTTATTATAATTTACTTCAAATTAGACTGTAATGCTTGGTTGTTGCTCTTAAGCTGTTAGTTTTCAAAACAGTCAAGAAAAGAAGTTACAGCCTTTTTCAACTTTCCTATATGGTCCATTGGACATTGAGAGAAATGATAACACTGTTACGGTTTGCAAGCTGTTTGTAGCCTCCTGGGTGGCGGAATATTGCAATTTAAGCATTTTTACGAGAAAGTGGCTGTGTAAACATTATTGTAGACTCCAAAAAATGCATATGTGCAAAAATCAAAGAAGCAGCACTTTCCACAAATTATCCTAAAACTCTTGTGGTCATACTAATAGCATATACTTTAGGGCTAATTAAACTTTTAACTTCAGCTGCTCTACTTGCTTATTTTCTATTTGAGAGTTTCTGAAAAGTCTTTATCTTCCACCCTGCAGAGACCTGAAAGCCAGCGAGTGAATACCAAATTTTGCGCTTCGATAGATCCAGTCCAATGGTGTGTGTGCCTTCTGGCATTTGCGTGCAGTACCCTCCTGTTTTGAGGGCAGATATTGGAGGACCCCCAGCATGAAGGAAAGAGGAATGATGTATTCAGGTTCCATCACAAAGACTGAGAAACAGCAGCAGTCTCCCAGCAAGAGCCTCATACATGCCAGCAACCAACAATAAAGCACAAACATTTCACTTTATAACGAGGGCGGTTTAAGATGCAGAGAAAAAGAAGCAGTTGCTGCAGACCTTCCACCCTGCGTACAGTGTGAACCCTATTAGGAAGGACTGCTGATATTCCCACTGGGATCTGACCATGGCTGTGTGCTCATCCATCTTATTTGCCAGTACCATCACATCCTCGGTAATGATGGATGGGCAGCTTGGCTCTGCTGGCAATTGAGGAAAGTAGTAGAAAACAACACTAGTGCTGAAACCAGTAACTATTGTAGTGCTAATAAAGATAAGCTTAGGGCTGGGTGATATTAGAAAAGCATGCAATATGCAGTGTATGTTGAATAATGTGATAACAGTATGATTCTCAAAATGTTGATACCCTTTATAAAGGTTTAAGGGGTTTGTTAACCGTAGACCGTAAAACTGAAGGTACAAGACTCAGGGCTCACTGGTCAAAACCTGCTAAAGACTAAACCAGTTCTAAGTTTTGGTCTGATTTTAAACAAAACCTTGATCACTTAATCGAAGTTTATTTTTATTTTGTCCTAACACATAACATAGGCCATACTGCCTTGTGGATGCCTGATCCCATCAGACCTTGGAAGCTAAGCAGGGCCTGGTCAGTACCTGGAAGGGAGACCGCTGGGAAACACCAGGAAGCCGGTGTGAATGTGAATGAGTGAGTGGGGACTACGGATGGAAATTAGCTCTGAGCTATAATCCAGTGTATTTACGGCACTAGCCGTTCATTAATACACGCTGTCCCATATAAAATAATAAAATAAAAATAATAAATAATAATAATAATAATAATAAATAAAAAAATAATAAATAAAACATTATAATTTAAGGGTTAAGACACTTATTTTGACATTATTGCAATACATAGTTTCTTGCTGTATGGGTATTGGATTTTCCGATATTGCAGTAATGAGAAATCTTAGTATATTGTCAAGTTAAACTGCCATTGAAGGATTTTGTTTTGGTATGGTGTTAGATTTTATACTGTATCAATATTAGTTTCTGATTCAATTCCCCATGACTGAGATTGTTAGAATGATGAACAACATCTGGATTTGTGAGCTGCATAGGGTTTCTAAAGAACTGCAAACAACACAGGGCTCTGACAACATCACGGTGATAAAGGACAACCTTGCCACAAAGGCCAGGTGCCTTATTAGATCAGCTGTTCGAACACAAAGCAAAAAAAAAAAAAAAAAATCAGTCTTACAAGGCAACACCTAAGTTCACTTTACAAAGCTACAAACATTTTTAGCCAATTTTCCTTCCATAGTCATTTTCCTCCACCATTGGTATTTTTTGTATTGAATCAAGGGCATCACATAGTGTCAAAGTGCTTGGGATGGTAGCAAAGTTATATAAAAGGTTTTAACAGCCTTTAAGAGGTGCAATTTTTAACCCTGTAATGGGTTAGGTATGGGCCTCATTTATGAATGTTAACTTACTAAGAAGGTTACCTAAGTGCCCCTTCTATGAACTGCTCAAGAAAACTTGTGGGATTCAAGACCTTCTCAATCAGCCAGCTTCTTCTGAGATGCACCAGTGACTCAAAGAACACCACTCTCCTCATTACCATTGCATTTAAATTGAATTGACTATGTATTAAGAGATGTCTCTTTTCCACATTAAAAACCTGATATGGACTAGAGTTGGGCGGTATACCGATTTTACCGAATACTGGGGTATATAAAAATCCTGAAGGTATCACTTCCAATACCTTGGTTTAAATCCCTTGGGCAATAGTTTATATTAAATACTTAAAAAGTGTGTCAATATAAAGGGCATTAGACAACGTTCATGTCAATATAAAGGGCATTAGTGTAAAAATGTTTGTGTAATATTAAGCATATTTTTTTCAAATGAACAGCAACATCATAATATTACTTGAATTAATTGACTCTTCCAATCTGACATCATGTTACAGGCCTGACGCATCATGCGCAGGCAGCGTCTTGTTAGAGCAGCCCATCTTTCTGAGTTGGTTCCCCAGAAAATCCTCAGATCATTCCATTTTCTGCTGTGTTGTCTAAAGCATTGGCCTTAAAGCTGAATAAATAAATAAGTGTGCCATAAAAGCCTAGGAACGTCTTATACTGTCACATTAAAAAAATTACGAAGCGCACCTAAACGGATCATCACGCAGTTACTGCATGGCACTCTCTCTCCGTGGTCTATCAAACTACACAAGCGGGATACACACGGAATATATCTTTAGCAAAAGACTGCTCTCTCAAGAAAAGAGGAATTTAGTGCTGTGTGTTATGCGTGAAGCTCTGTGAGGATGTGGAAAAATTCCCCAACTGCTACATGTCACCCCTGGACAGGTCATTTTCTTTTTATGCGCGCTGAGGCATGAGAGGAAACGTCTCCTAGACAGCTACTGATCCAGGTGGGTGAACCAAGTAGAAATTATAAGAAAACAAAATACTGTTTGAAGGCCCCCCTTAGTGTTACTTTACAATTAAAAATGCAAAGGCAGACAGCGAAAAGCCACGTTATTCTGATTAAGGAGCAATTATTTACTTTAACAAGACACACGTGCGTTAAGTCCTCAAACAATGGCGCATCCATAGTAGTTTTATGCTGCTGTAATTCGGCCACAAAGCACAGCAGAGAGCCCAGTGCTGAAGCCCCGCTGCATCCTGCGAAATGTAAAATAAATGAACTTCATCGGACAATAATTTGAGCAATGATGTCCACAAACCATCAACGCGATGTACGGCCACATTTTAACCAGTTTTCGTGTCCTCCCAGATGTTTAAAGGGGTAAATAAAGTGGAGGTGAAAGCGAGGATCTGGAGCGCAGAGGGGCGCTTGAAGACGCAGAGGAGAGAGAGATGTGAACGTGTTGGAGGATAAACTGTTGCGCTGGGTTCAGACCAGTTTCAAATGCATTTATACAAACAAATGAGCACTTTTGAAACACATTTTTGCATTTACTACACTTCCTTTTTTGCCCCCATAAAAACTATTTTATTCTTTTACAGTACTCTACAGAATTTGAAAAGTGTTAAACCAGCCCAAGGAGAACTTTAATCTCCTTAATCTTTCAGACAATTAATATTCTTATTATGCTTGTTTAAACAATAAAAATGTTAATCCCTTCAAAAACTCGTTTTTGCAGATGTTTACAAGCCTGTGTTACTTTTGTCTTTCAGAATAAAGTCCTGACTATTGATGCTGTAAAGGTCAAGCTGCAGGTAAGCATTTTAATCGAATAGTTATGGAGCTTATGTAAATGCAAGTTTGTGTGCTCTCATTTCAGCTAAACCTGTCAGGCTGTTTGTGTGTAATTTATTAACAAATTACTCACGGTGCTTTCCTTTGGTGTAAATACCTCCCATACATCTTCATAGGCTGCAGCAGGGGTCATCCAAGCCCGAACAATGACTTAATGAGGCCCCAGTTAATCTCTATTCGTCAATTAGCCCTAGCGCTCTGCCTGGGCGAAGACACTGTAGGGAGCAGCCGATTTTTCATCAGATTATCAAAACTGGAAGTTATCAGGCAAAGAAGCAGATAGACTGAGGTGTCGTTTAATCGCCATCTTTCAAAAGGCACATTAGATACTGTCTGATGGTTTTTCCACTTCAATTACAATAACACTCACATTCTCACTCCATTTCTTATGGTCCTACTTTTTTAAATGGCTCAAAATTCATCTTTCTGCTTCTCTGTCAAAGGTGATCTTTCCAGATCAGATTTAATTGACCCTGTAGACATTTACAAACCTTAATTTCTCCACAGACTGTTTATATGAAGTTTATGACTCTAGCTAAGCATCTCTTAGTCCTAAAATGACAGGTTTTTATGTTGCGGCCATTTTGACTTCACACAAATTAAGACCGAAGCATAAAGTAGCACAAAATACAGTACAACACACTTACGCTGCCTAAATGAGGGTGCCCAGCTATCTGCTATTAGCTTATGAAAAAAGTTAAACAAATCCAAGTCCAGTTCACCACCACAAAATTACGATTACATCATTCTGTTTAGAGCTTACCATAAGCCTTTAGCTCTAAGTTCAGATGCTGTCTATGCTGGAATAGCCATTGACACCATTTTACCCTCCACCCAGGAAATTATGTTTTTGGTGTAAATCTGAAACACCGTCTAGAGCCAGGATTTTTCATTGTGATTCTTCGAGTGATTCTAGTTATATAGAAAATCCTTGACAATCAAACATCAAATATGTCTTCCATTTCATTATCAGAAAACAGAGCATGGAATGGAGAACAGAACGCTTTTGTTGAAGCTTATGATAATTGACCATGAGCAGATAAACGGTATCTCAGCCCTTTGTGAGTTATCCAGTGTGGTAATGTTAAAAATGACCTTTTAATTCTGTAGCGTCCATTGTTGAGTTTATAAAGATGCACTGCCAAAGTCATTAGACAGATAGACTACAAAGCCCAGCTTATTAGATCTATTGTTTGTATAATTAGCTCACTGTAAAAGGATTTTTAGCACATATCTACTATTGCCTTTAAGTGCACACACGTTGACCTCTTTAATAAATGATGCATGAAGAATTGCAACAATAGTGGCAAATTAGTGTTAGACCCTCACAATAACAACTTGTGTGCAAATTGTTCCGTTGTCTGACCTCACAATGGCCTAAAATAATGAGATAAAAACTAGAATCACTTAGCTTGTATAAATTACCAATGGGTACAGACCAGAATGACTTTAACAATTCATTGCAGTGCAGTAAGCTTACTGTTAAATAGTACTGTAATATTGGGGCATGGCGGGCAGCAGGACATAAGTAAATTAGGAAATGTATAAAAAAACATTCGGAGCTCCAAAAATTCTTAGTCTAGAAATGATTCAAGCCATCTTTCATCTGAGCTACCGACCAATCCCAACTGTTAATCTAAAACAGGCGGGCCTACTTCAGTCCTTTGTTTCTTCAGTTGGTTGTTCATTTTTCAAATTGTCTCTTATTTTGTTATTATTGACATGTCTTTTCATTTACAGTGCATTCTAACTGCATCTCCTCTGCATCCTTTAAAGTTAATACATAAATATCTGTATTAATATTTTTTTTTCCTTATTAAATTGGTTTTGTGCTGCTTGGAATTTGTTTCAGCAGATATGTATGCTGTGATGGTTAGCACAATAACCCAGTCCCATACCCCACCCCAAATGGAGTCCATGGGATTAGCCTTGATGCTAGCTGTTGTCCAACTCCTCCACCATTTTATATTATTCTCCATTCCTCCAAAACTAGTTGGTGACACTAGAGTTTACAGTTAGTCCTTGAACACCCATAGTATTCAGATTTTTAGCAATATGTTTGGTAAATTGGACCAAAGATGCACTACCCTTCTAAATGACTATAAACTTTTTGCTGACCATGTTGAGCTGAACTGTGCATGACAAACAGCAAGTTGTTAATAACTTTCTTTTTTTATTATACTCTAATGATGTTGTTTGTAATTACTTTAAACCACAGTTGGATTTGCTGTTTAATTATATGTGGCTATAATTTCAGTGAGACTGGATGTAATCACTGTGCAATAATGAAACAGCAGTGTCTTTCTTTAAAGCAGCGACACTTATTAGTGTTTTCCATGTCACTCCCCGCACTGGTACATGTAATTATACCTGTGATTGTTTTTCAGATTTGGGATACCGCAGGGCAGGAGCGATTCCGGAGTGTCACACACGCTTACTACCGAGACGCACATGGTAAGGCTTCTGTGTAACTATTTGATTGTGACTGACATCTTTAACAGTTCATGATGAAACTGAACCCATCACAGATGTGTTTCATTGTGTAACCAACATTTGCAGTGTTCTTGTTTCCTTTTCCATGTATATAATGTGCACAGTTATTCCCTATAGACTTTGTAGGCACCTTTATCGAGGGGCTAACCACTGGGTGAGAAAATGAGGCTGCCTATTGCACAGTGGGGAGTGGGTGTAGTGAGCTATTCCCATGAGAGTCTATCAGGAGTGTGGAGCAGGTATTAGCTCAGCAGACCTCAGTGAGTAGATATAGCAGCGCCTCAGGCCAACATGACGGTGCGCTGTACAGGACTTATCATGAACACAAATCAGGATATAGAGCTGTAACAGAATGCATATAAATGAGTAAGTTTTGGCCAGTTGCCCGGCATTTGTGTTTTGTCAGGGTGACAGTTTACCCTTGCTGATCTTTTAACAAAGCACCCAGGGAGCGGTCGACCCATTCTTCACAGCATTTGCCGTCTGTTACCGACTTTTAAATAAAGCTTATTCAATCTGACAGGCAGGGCCAGGGGAGAGGATGCAGGCTGAGCGGAGCTGTCATTGAAGCTGTCCAATGGACTGACTTTAGTGAAGTCAAGTATTGACCGTTAGACCGTGGATTTAGACAAAACAAACTCTGTATGAACAAACTCATAGAAGAAAACAACTGATTCTTAATACAAGCTTAAGACAAGGCTAAAAAGGCTTGGAAATCTTTGGTCATAGCTGTAATCACTAAAAATTCTACAACCTACCCTAGTCTGCCAGACCCATTTACTTTCTTTGTAAATTTAAAGCCATGACACCCATTCTATTCATGCTTAATATTTAATTTTATTAATCTCTCACATTTCCCTTAATAAACATGAGAAATTAAAACTGTATTTTTAAATGTGTCTATATTACAGCACATCAATAACCATAACAATCATTTAAATTCAAAGTTTGTGCCAAGTGATGTTTTAACCTGTCACTCAGTATTTTATACCCACACAGGAGGAATGTAAGCAGTTTGGCAACAACAATAAAGATCATAACATTAAGTGTAAGAAGACTGCTTAGAAAATAAATTTAAAAATGTCATTACACAAAATACATACATATCAAAAAACACATTTTGTGCATGTATAAGATGTTTTTGATTTTCCCATCTAGTTGTCTATGACCAGATACATTTTTTGATAAATAAAAATGCTAGGACTAATTTTCCTGGTTAATACATACACATCTGAAGGATGCTATTTTTACCAATATCTTTAATTAAGCTTTACAGACTTTTTGAATTTGAATTGTTTCCTGATTAATTAGTCAGTGATGTGACGCAGGAGGTACCCTATAGTGTTCTATAAATATGGGTGCATGTTGAGTCAACAGGATGTGGGTCATTAAGTGTGTTGTAGCTATTTAAAGCGTTACTCCACATTACTCTACCATGGCTTTTGAGGAAATGTAGCCAAATGAAAAAATTGAAAATTTCCCCCTATCTCATTTACCAAAATGATATTTATCACTTAGTTGTTTAAATGGAATAATTTAAAACAATTTAACTGTCAGTTTAACAGATTTAAGAGAAAGTTGTTTGTTTCACATATTGAAATATAGCCACAGATTTTTGGTTGATATAGGCTTGCGTCTCTACAAGTTATTCACAGACCAACTGATGTTGAGGTCCTAATGTTGGCTGTATGTGTGAGATTTGTTACTTAGTATTTATTTAATTTTACTGAAAGCATTCTTAGTTTATACTATTTCTACACAATCAACTACAATGTTTGCACAGTACTGTATATCCCATCTGCTAACCTTGCTTCTGCAAAAACAACTGATTTACAATAGTGTAGCATTGTCATTAATAATTTCAATATTCTCGAAACATAGTGGTCTTATAAATGTATGAAGACAGTAGGCTATAACTTAAAGGTACTCAACAATTTTTTTATCCATGAATGGGACATCTACTTGTGATGTAGCTTCATATTGTTTAAATGGTTTTCAGTGGTATTTTAAAGAGCTACTTAGCTAATGAGATGAAGTACCATATAATGCTATATAATGACACAAATACTCCTATTTTAGGTGAGATAGCAAGCTAAAATGATAACAATTTTTAGATATTCTGAAAATTGAATAATCCATAGCCACCCATCCCTATTTCACTGTATGTATGAGACCATAGAGAAAATAATAAACTTGTAAACTAAAATAATTCTAATAACATAGAAAGTGATGGTGGTTTTAAATAAACAGTAAAATATTCAGTGCAGTTCTATAATAATTTGACAAAGTGCCCAAATTCTGTGAACATCAGGCTGAATTGGGGAAACTACGTATATGACCACTGCAGTACTACATAAACATAACACTTGCACAGTACAAAAGCCTATCAAGAACAGTTTTCTTTGCACTTACTTCAATTTATTCAGTGTAGAGCAGTGTGAACATAAACTCGAGAAGGTGCGGGTGTTTCTTGTAGGTTACCGGAATTCCTTGTTTTCAATTGCAGGTGTGGAGAGGAGCTAGAGAACGTGTGTGTATATATATATATATATATATATATATATATATATATATATATATATATATATATATATAGCCAGTACATTGGCTTTGGTTGCTGCGGTCATTAGGCTTTTAATGAGAGAGCAGGGGAGTTTCAGACATCAGTGCAAATGAGTGGCTGGCTGCACAGAGTCCACTGCAATCTGCTTGATCCATCTGGAGCTGAGACCACCGTGAAGGTCCAGATACCAGGTAGCAGCCTGATCTTTTTATTCTCCTTTTCAGTGGAGCAGACGATTTGTCATTTCCACCACACAGAATGGAACCTGAAGAGTGAAAAATGGCAAAGGTGGAACAAGATAGACTGAGATTTAAAGCCGAGGTGATGCAAGTCTATGTACAAGAATAAAACAAACTGACAGAGGAGGATGACTTTATTGCGCAAAAAGGAAAATTGGTTTAGCAGGATTTAACTCTTCTCCAGAGGCATGTGCTTTTAGTGATGAAATTCCTACAATCATTGGTGTCACTTCCTAGAATGGCTCCTAACAGGAAAAATAAAGGGTCTTTAGAAAAAAATATTACAGCCCCCATGGGTGGAAAGAGTGGTCTTCTCTTTCAACACTAATTGGACAAATCACAATGTGAATGTGTAGTGCAGCAGTGATGACTGACTTGTTGCAATCATGAATACCAACTCTTCTCATTTTATAATACAGTCAGTCATTTCTATTGTAAATCAATTTATGGACATATAGGCTTTACCAGTATTGTACGATCACAGTTCTTTTGTAATAGTAGTAAAACAAACAACATATCAGCAGCTTCCATAACATGCAGGATACCTTTATCGGGTTGTGCTTTTGTGCTTTTGTGCTTTTGAGCTCTTTACTTTTCCCTTCACCCAGTAGCATTAAGGCCCTTAATATAAATTTCTAGTTAAAAACCTTACAGAGACAAAAGCCAAACATAGTATGCACAGTACAGTACAATATGAACACCTGGCAATGCAAAGAAGGAAACTGAAAAAGGAAAAGTCATTTTGGAGCTTTCAATACAAATGTGCCTTGTATTAAAGAGGCAGCCCACTAAAAGAGTAATTAAAGTTGAAAAAGGCCAAGGCTGTCAAGTCTTATTCTGCTGAGCAGAATAAGGGTTTTTGTTCTGTGCCTTTTTGGACAAGTACTTTGCAGCAAACAATGTTGTTTAAAAATATATTAAATATTTAAACTCTTACCAGTTGTTGTAAACCAGATCACAGGTTGAACTTGCTGAACAACACTATTGTATGGTTTCATTGACCTTTTTCCATTACCTGATTTCTCTTGCTAAAAATGTGAAGAAAATAATATATGGATGTCTTCTGGTAATAGACTGTGCAATATGTGACAGCTTCAAGTGGTGCTACATGATAAGAATGATAATTCAGTACTATGCTCTCATTGTGGTGGCTGTGTTTTGCTATAGTAGTCCTCATTGAGGTGAGGAAAAGGCTATGGCTTCAAAGCATGCCTCTGCAAACATACCCGTCACTGTACGGTATGTAGGTTAATAGCATTCTAGTCACGTTTCTCTATAGAAGCCATCTTAAATAATAATTAAAAAATAAATTATATTTTTGTCAACAGTGAAAACCTAATTTTGAATCCGCTAACTTGTTCGCACAGAAAATAAATCCATTTTGCATAATGAAAAGTTTACAATGAATAACTTAGAATTCTGAATTACATACTCGTATGATTCCTTGATATAATATTTATGTGTAGTTTTTTTTGGCTCTGCTGTAGGGTGTATCTACTGTCATCCATCCATCTTCTAATGCTTATCCAGGGCCAGGTATCTACTATTGATACTGTATATGCTACTGCATATGTCCAAAAGCTACTTCATCCTTTTCTTAAGCTTCTTGTTTAATTTATTAATATCAGAAGAGATAAATGATGGACTTCTGCACAAAAACACTTCTTATGGTATGTGTTGAGCATTGCCAGTTGTTGATTATGTACACCTGTGGAAATTTGTCGCTGTTAAAACTGGATTAGAAGCAGGCTGGTACCAAAGTGCCTACCACCAGATTCTCCAGAACAGACCAAAGATAGGACAAGGCAGGGAACCAGCTTAATTTAAAGATAATATGGAAGCTGGTGAATTTCCAAATGTGGACAAACTCTAAACCTCATCTTACCTTCTGCCAACAACGCTGTTATGCAGCTGTCATTTTGTAATGCGGCTCATCAGTCTTTGTCACTGAAAGCAGAACTGGCAGAGTGTCCCTTCAGGACTTTGGACATGTACCTGTCAGCTGGTCCTTTGAGAATACTTCATAGATCAAACTCTTTTTTCTCAAGTTATATATTTTGCAGAATGAATCTCAACACGGACCTAGCCATCTCACTTGTCAATATTTTGTATTATGAGTATAGTGAGTAGCCCACATCCCAATCTTTCATACAATCATTTGAAATGAGTTTGCTCTAACCCTGCTAAAGCATTTCTGTTTTCTCTTTGCATCTCTTGGTGTCTGGCTGTAGTAGTCCTAGAGGCGAATACTATTCAGTGCAATGTGTGTGAATTGATTGCAGGTAAATTGCCACAGACCTTCATGGTTGGTTATTTGGCTGTCAGTCAGTGATTGGTGCTGCTCTTGACACCAGTATGGTAGCAATCAGCGTCAGCACCAGACAATGCGGGAACATACTGTTTGTAGTGACAAAGTGGTTGGAAATGACTCACTGAAGTTTAATATATCTTTTACTTAATGATGCTGTCATTTCCTCATTATCTCTCCATTATGGCATTCTTCACCAGAACCTGCCTGCATCATTTGTTATTGTATCTTCCCTCTGAGGGGTCAATTTTGTCACTAATGGGAGCCCAATGAGCTGCTGGTTATATGGAGATACACGGATGATTTTGAGAAGGATAGGAAACACTGCCACTACTTGTTGCTATGCAGTCTGAACCAGGCATACCTTTATTTTATCAGCTTGAAATTGTTTAAAGATTTAAAGTAGAACCCAGTAACTCTGCTCGTTTCTTAGCTGTTTTGCCTCATTTTCCTTCACAGAGCTCCCCCTACATTTAGTACAGCACTATCGTAAATACTCACAAGTCCAGTTGACTCCTATTGTGATCCCTCGCTTGGGTTTACGTTTGTTTTCCTCTTTTTGTATTTGTACAAAGTTTTTTTTGCTATTTGGCTGCCTTTTTGCTTACCGCGATGTGCCGCTTTCTCACAAGACTCGAGACTTCCGTAAAACATTGCGTTGGAGGCACTTATTGTTGCAAGTGTCACTTTCAGCCCAGAGAGATGCCAGAATGCTTTATTTACCCCACAACAACTCATTTAATCATCACACGGACTCCGAAACTGTTTATTTAAGGTACAACAGTTACTGACTTCTGCTTTAAACAAATATGATTCCATTCTTTGTTAATACTGTATTAAGCAGATATTTTACTTAATGGTGGTACTTATATTTGTTCTTCCAAAGGCATGTATCTGTCATGAATTTGTCTCATAAGAAACATGAAAATGGTATATCTCTAATAATTAGGGATGCATCATAATATTGGGCTCGAATTATGACATCATACAGATAATTCCTATAATTAAAAATTCAACCAATAAGTCTGATAATAATAAGCCTGAACTGCTTTAATTTTGCCGTGTTTGCCCTGTGGTTTTCTCATGAAAGAACTATAGCCCGGACTGAGTGTGGAGCGAGAAGAGTTTTCCAGCACTTTCCTCATTGAGTGACAGAATGACTTAGGGATGTAACGATTCTTTGTAAATCAGCT
Source organism: Bostrychus sinensis (assembly GCA_020698575.1). Classification (NCBI taxonomy): domain Eukaryota; kingdom Metazoa; phylum Chordata; class Actinopteri; order Gobiiformes; family Eleotridae; genus Bostrychus; species Bostrychus sinensis. Next base: position 8,970,842 of record CM036260.1, on the reverse strand, counting down.
AAAAATCGATGCTAAAGAGAAAAATTTTGAATCTGTGTGGAAAAAAAATGAATCGCAATGTCCCTTTAAAACAGTGTGCAGGCCACCAGTGTATAATGGTGCGTAATCTGGCTCGCATGCTTGGCACTAGACATCATTACCTGGCCATTTTATGGAAGAGAAACATTCATTTATATGAAGTTTTAGTTTACAGGACTCGTAAAATAATTAGCCCGACGTGCCGGGAATGTGAAAAGCCTGTACAAGAGCTTAACTAATTACTCAGAGCTACTCAGAAGAGCGCTCCCTCACCTCTGTCACTCATAGACCAAGGAGCGTGCACAGCGTCCTCATTCACAAGGGAACAACAACAAGTCCAGGGCAGACAGCAGGAGAGACACATATGAAGGTATTATTTAGGCTGCACAAACCTCTTTGCTTCGTTTACCATCGTTCAGAAAGTAGCTTGTTGTTAGCAGCGAGCTAAAGCAAAACTAAGGCTAACAACAGCTAAAGTTTATCTGAAGTTTCAGTGGCCCCTCCCCTGGAGCGTTTCCATAGAGATCAGAGTCTTTACTGAGGAAGTGTCTTTCCTCATTGATATTTTTATAGGACTTGACTTATATTAGGCCCATTGTATATTACTGAGGCGTGGATTTGTAATAAGCTGCTTCTCTGTGTATTGCTTGCTACTGTAGTGTATGTTTTTGGACGAGAGTAGAAAGATGTTATTAAAAATCACTAACAAATTATTTTATATTTTTTTTGTTATTTTGATCCTAACATTTTGTTTTAATATCTACTTTTTTATTCAAGTATCTGTTAATAAGAAATGTACAACAATTTAAGTCTGATAAGGAGACACAAATAAGCTATGCAAAAAAATCATAGCAACTAAGTCTGCTAATAAAATCATTAAAAATCGTAATTGTGAACATAAAATCGTGACTCGAATCATGACTTCAGTGCATTGCTACATTCCTAGAAGGACTCGATGGTACAAGCCCCACTGCTGCTCAATTCGGGCTTCCTCTCTCACACAGAGCAAAGAACAGCCTCATATCAGCCCTATGTAGAAGCGAGAGGCTTTATGTGGGACGGGACAGTCTCATTCCTGCGCAAACTTTTTGTTAATCCACAGGTTTGATCGCCTCATCCACAGCCTGCATCTCATGCGTCAGAAAAAGAGCAGGCTCTGGGCAAACTCGTCTGATTGGACGTTGTAACATAAGGCCTGCCTCTTTCCCCCTGATAGATTCAAGATCACATGAGGGTAAAAAATGACTGACCTGCAAATAAGTTGTTTGAAAATTTCTTTAAATGTATATTAATGTAAAAAAAAAAATACTACAATAATAATAGCAAAAAAAAAAAGGCATTGGGCACAGTGAGTTTGATAAAAATTTGATACAAAATCTTATATGAGAATTATCGGTTCATTATAGGTATCGGTCGCAAGAAGCTTCAAATTATCAGTTATCATTATTGGTTCTAAAAATGCATTATCGTGCATCCCTACTAATAATTATCCCCATGATTAACTTGTCATTTACCAGAGTGTACCTTGTCTTGCACATAAAGCAACTGGAATATGCTCGAATATGTGTGTGGAAAAGAATCATTCTTCAGTGGAAGATCGGAGACATGGTACTTGAATGAAACTGTTGCTTCAGACCTGTAGCTTCATTAAACACAATCTAATTTGAGCAGCTTTTCTGATGTGTTCTGTGTTTATCTGGCTTAACTGAATTGTTTTTCCTCCAAAATGTGGACATGGTAGTGAGCAGCTTTTCTGATTGAGAAAGTGCAGATCCAACGTATGGAGCGAGTCTAGAAGTTGGAAAATACAGAGGTCTGAAAAAGAAAGACAGCTTGTGAGAGAAGATTGATTGAAAAGAGAGGGACTGACACTTGCAACAAAATGTTAAGTGTTTAGCTTTATAGTTGCGCAAGCCTTGAGGTGTGCAATCAATCATTATCATGTTTTTTTTGTCACACTTGGCAACAGCTCTCTGCATATTAAAATACATGTGCAAGGTCACATTTAAATGTATTTTAAGGCCTCACTCTTGTGTGAAGTGAGCTCAAGTGAGTATGCATTTGATTTCTCCATTCTAACGAAGTCTGAATATCAATATCAATATTCTCAGCAGGTATCGACCGACTATCACATTCCACAAGGCGCACCTGTTCATTTTTCCACTACTTTAAAAGATTGACTGAGAATATGAATGTCTCCAGCCGGAGGAGAGTTCAGTAATCGCTAGTCGCTTATATTGATCCACACGTCTCTAAAATGGACACCTCAAAATGGAGCGCCGTGGGCCAAGCTTAGTGCAAAGAGGAGATAGAAATGATAACTGCTGCTCCAAGTGTCAAGATAATGATGATGCTGACGAAAAAAGAAAAAGCTGGTGGCTATTTCAGAGCCTCATGCTCATTTAGTTACACAGTAACATCAATGTCGGGGTAGTGGCTGGCCAGCAGGGATGAAGTAAAACCCATTAGGCAGAAATTCCCAGCATTGCTTCTCATTAGCAGGTGTCCTGAGAGTGAGCAAATCAAAAAGTGGTCTTTTCATGTCCCAGGCACTAATCGACCTGAAGAATGACAGCCGCTGCTTATAGCTGCCATTAATGATTTGAAATATCCCAGTTGTATTTATGGCAGTAAGCCGCAGCTAAGTTATTAAGATATTTTGAAACATTGTCATTGGCACTTGTCATAAGGTATTTCTTTTGTAAACCCTGTGCAAGTGAATAGTTATTCTGTTTGTCTTATTTTGCTGCTTGATATTCAAGTTAATTTTCTTTACTATAAATTACTATTCTGTAATAACTGCCTGAATTAGTAAGAAATAGTGAAATAAAACTGAAGAAACCACCCCCACATGAACATAGTGGCCGGCATGCCTTTATGGTTTTAACAATAAAGCTAATCCAATTTACTATTAGAATGTTTATCCAAATGCAATTTAAAAAAAATGGTTTCATATAGGGATGCACCATGTCCAAGTACTCGTACTTGTATTCATAAAAGTGGTCCGATACCAACAACCAACAACCAGTACCACTTTACAAGCACTGTTACACTGTTACATTCCCCTCTCAGCTGAGAAGTGAGAGTGTGGAAGGATTTCAAAGTGAACTGTATGGAGATAAAAGCAAAGCCGACTCTACATTCTGCTCAACTAGACATCCTAAATCATACGTGAGTACTAAAACTTAAGCAGTTGTCCTTTTGTTGTCCTTATGTTGTCCTAATTGTCCTGAAAATGATACCAGTTGGAGTCTGAAGCAGTTCTTTTCTAATAAAACATAAGGAGTACTGTTGCTAATTGTGTTAGCTGCTGTATGTCTTGACGAATCTCCGCTGGTTATGCTCAATCTGTTTTCCAATGATTGTAGCGACTGAATAGAGGAAAATCTAAGATTTCAAATGAGTGAGCTGTGTGAAAACCACTCTGTTGTAAAATTAACTGAGCAACGCAGAGCGGGGATAGATGGCAAAAAGATAGTGTAAGTGTAGTAGTGTAACTACAAAAACTATAAAGTAACCTCTATATAAGGTACTTGTATCTGTACCGAGTATCGGAAGTGCTTGTAATCGTATGGGTTTTTAAAAAAGTGGTATCGGTGCATCCCTAGTTTCATAGTTTTAGTCTGTTCTGCTGTGTAAGCAGATGCAGCCAGTGCCGGAATGACCACTTTCCCAGGCAGGGTTTCCTTAGCCGGCATAGGCTGGCTTTTGGCTGTTTTGAAATGCAAATGACCGATAAAATTAAAGGTCACCGGCCAACATGACTGACCAAAAAAATTTTTAGGAAAAAAATAAAATACATTTTGTGAGCAATAATATCCAGGATGTTGGTTGTATAGCATCTGAAACAATGACGCCGTTGGGGGAATATTTTGCTTCAAAATTATAATAGATGGTCTTAAAATGCTCATAAAAAGCCTTTAGTTGAACATTTATTTTACTTAGTGCACCCGAAATCACCATCTCGCCAGTGATGCATGGCTTTCCTCTTTCCGTTCTCCGTCAAACTCTTCAAGGGAACCGTGGACTACAGGTGCATCTTACCTTTATAGGAATGAGTGAAGATTATTGAACTACTATTAATCTGTAAAACACGCAAGTTAAAGCAAACCGAAGCGTCCTCCACGGTGCGTCTCTGGGGAGTTTCTCTGTGCCCTGACCCGCTCAGGAAAGTGCCAAACAGCAGGAGAAAAGAGAAGTAGCTAATGGCGTTGTATGTACCAGATGGGATGTAGCGGGTAATTCTGCTCTGGGTCCTGCTTCATGTAGTTACTATGTGACAACATCTGATAGCCACAGCAACTAATGGAAGTATTCCTATTGTTGCAGTGCTTTTGTTGTAACTTTGCTGAACACTATTTATATCTTCATTAGTTGTGTGATCACATCTAGATTTTAAGAAACTGCTAAGAAGCACACTTGTTAAATGCATTACTAAGTCTCCTTTATTTTTCAAAAATATGAATTCTACATTCAAAGGTTGTCATATAATTGGACCATAACAATGAATGAACATTTTCTGAACATATACAATTGAACCTCAATATGTGCTGTCGAATAACTGTATTATGTTAATAGATGTTGTGTTGCTATTGCTGCATTAATAAGTCAGAAACACTTGAGGCTGCTTGTTGAAGCTGCTCAATGTGAATTTCGATTACATGGTGCCAGCTTGTTTATTACCAAATGGTGGATATATACTGTATGTAAACAAATGCTGCATATAGTTACAGAAGATGAAAGTATGGGGTTATGAGATCTGCTGTTCAAAACACATACTGTAACTGTACTGTTATCACAATATGAGTCCAATGTATTCTCAGAACCTAAATGTCACTAGTAATGAATCTTCATAACATGCCATAGACAAATTTATCTACGTAAGTCTCTGTGCATCATTTGCTTTGATGTGATTTTATTTTCACCAAGGTCAGTGGGTGATTATTGATGCAGATTATCATCTGAGAGATGATGGATGGCAGTGCTCTTTACGGATCACTTCACTCCATCACGTTCCAAGAATGTGCATGCTAGTCAAGGTGGGACACAGCCACAGAGGAAATAGAGTTAGTGTATCAGCATGGGGCTAATCAAGAGGGTTATGTGTGAAGATGACCTTCTGTTTAGCTCAAAGATTAGTGGACTGCTGTTGTTATGCTAATAAATGCTAATAAAAAACATATAGACCTGACTATAGCCATAGGTTTCCTGAAGTTTAATTTGATACATTTAAAATAGAAGATCTCTTTCAAATCTAACTATATTTATGTGACAATAGCCACTGTTTTGCTGATTTCTGTGACATATCAAGTAGGGCTGTGTACTGAACAAAGATAACTGTGGTACTGATCTAAAATGTTGATAGGTATTGGTATCAAAAATGTAATTATCTACCCAGTTTTGATCCCAGGTGGGTTTTGAAACAGTGTAGCGTTTTCTACAGAAAGACACACAGCAACCACATCACATTTAGCGTAACTGTTTTGAGCAGAGCTTTTGATTTGAGCCCTGGATCAGACAGGTGCATTCTGTACATCCCCTCTCAGGGCTCTAGAGTGTGACCAATTAGCTCACATCAGATTTTTTTTTTTTTATACTCTCTTATGATATGGATAAAGCCCGGTACGCAGCATTGCTCGCACAACATCACATATGTTTTATGGCCTGGTTTGAGAAAAAAAGACCACAGATCAAGTTCTGGGTGGACTTGTTCAGTGTGCACACGGACAGCTTAAAAGTCCCGCTTGTCATGGATGAGACAGCGTCTGAGCTAGAGATGATAGAACTGTGCGATTGAATGACATAGTGACTTTGCACAGCTGTATACAAATCTAAAAACACAGAGATATGAAGTGAAGTCGTACTGATAGAGAAGATTGTAAGCTTTCTGACAGTTTTTGTTTCAGTTATCTAGGTGCCGGGATTGTGGAGATGTCTATTATTAAACTTTAAAACAGTTTAAGAGGTTTTAATAAAAGGCGTGCTCGTGTGCATCTAATTAATGACGATGTCAACGAAACCTGCCCGACTTTCTCAGATTGTATCTCTTATGTTTTACTCAAAAATGATCAGAAAAGACATACTGTATTTTCTGGACTATAAGTTGCAATTTTTTTCATATTTTCGCTGGTCCTGCGACTTATAGTCAGGTGCAACTTGTATATCAAATTTAACATGAATCAAGGAGTAAACATTACTCTCTACAGCCGTGAGAGGGTGCTCTAGACTTGTGACAACTACTGTCAGTAGTAATGTAGAATAAGATGGAGAGATCAGGGAACTTCCTTACCAGTAACTTTCTTCGGACTTGCTGGCTTGTTATGTAAATTTAGCCTATTCAGCCTCCCAGGTTTGTTCTTTCAGCTACTGTGTAGCTGAATAACTGTTAATGTGTTACGTTAACATACCACACACCTATTCAGTCTGTTGTTCTGTGTGCTATTACGTAGTTGAATAACTTGCTGTTCCAGATTAAATTTCTGTTGGTCTTTAATTTTGTGAAATAAATTTTTAAATAAATGCTACTTATAGTGCAGTGCGACTTGTATATGTTTTTTTTCCTCTTCATGACACATTTTTCACTGATTCACCTTATACTCCGAAGTGACTTATAGTCGGCCGATAGTCCGGAAAATACGGTATTTACTTACTTATTATTATAGACTTGTAATGGTGCTATGGGATGAAGCATGATAGGGGAGCTTCTCAGCAGTGACAGAGAGAAGGCAGGGTGTCACATGTGAGAGGTTCAGGGGCACTAGTACTTTTATATAATAAAGTGATCCCAATCATAAAATCATATTGATACAAATATTTCTATCTTGAACATACACATTTCTTGAAAAGAGTCTGAGTAATAGGCTTGTCTACAGTGGCATAACTTGGTAATGTGGGGCTCCAGGGGAAGTTTTCAGAATGGGCCCCAAAGTTATGAAGCACATTCCATATTTCAAATGTATGCATTAGACTTCTCATTTATAAAATGCAGTTATTTTTATGGGAGATTGATGCCAAAATCATGTGCTTACAGGCTACAAATGATATAAATTAACACAAATAGTATTATGTTAAAGTAATTAGCTTTATATTTTTGTTATCTAAAGAAAGAAAATTTTGCTTTTGGAGACACATTTAAACAAACTTACAGATGACATTCTGCTCTTACAAGCAATTTTTCTGCTTAGGTGTTATGTGTTAACATTTGCAGATTAAATGACTATGATGATTTTTAAGGACTCATGTAAATGTTTTAATAATGAACAATAGTTTAATGTCTGCATATGTGTAAATTTTATGTTTGCTCCTCTCTTCTCTTTCCCTTTAAGTGTTCTCTAGCACTTCCATGTCAACACTGTAAATAAGAATTTGTTCTTAATGTTCTACCTGGTAAAATAAAGGTTAAATAAATAAATAAATTGTCTTTATTTCATGGGCAACTGCTCTGTCTATTGAGCTACAAAGTAAAGAATACATTAAAACTTCCGTTACGGACTCCTTTTTTGGAGTTAGCATCTTTGGCTGGATCTCTCTCTGGTACAGCATATTTAAAAAAATCCTTGATCAACATGGGGTTCAAGATCCATATCAATAACAAATCTATTTCTTCTTGGGCTATTTCTGACCTTTCCTTAAAAACAAAATGAAACAAACAAAATATCAACTTCCAACTTAAACTTGAAAAACGTGTTAACAGACAAACAAACCAGCCAGTACAGTAACTTTTTGTTTTTAAAAGTTTTAGCCCTTTAACAAAGTTGAGAGTCTATCCGCACCTCCTGCTTTCTGCCAGTGATATGAAGTATCATTACTGTGCCTAAAAAATAATGAGGGCAGACATGAGACCAGCACTCTGCTCTTGAGTTTTTTGGTGCAATAGAAGAGGTTGTGAATATAACCACTGAATATTCTGCCAGTGACTCCCATCCACATGGTGAATGGCAACTGTCAGTCAAACTGTCCATCTTCAGCTAATGATCCCTTTCAAACAGAACAGGACTCACTGGTAAACTAAAGTTTGGTAACTGGCATAAGTTAAATTGAGACTTTGCCTTGTCATGTCATATAAATCATCCTTCTTTAAGTAACTGTACTACAATTAAAATGGAAGAGTAATCCTTCTTTTTAGCTCTGAGTAATAGGTAGGGTTGTCACTATGTCAATTTTTTGTGTCACAGTTATTGTGAGATGAAATATTGCAATTATATGATTTTCACAATTATTTATTCTATTTTTTTATTAAATGCTGCTAAACCTGCCTGACCCATTCTTTAGATGTTTTTATTTCTTTTTTATTTTATTGATTAGCTACAGGGATCATATAAACATGTACCCACTGTGGGCCAGTTTGTGGCATGCTTTTATATGGCCATTACTACATCTAATACTTTTTAGAGTATTTTTTCCTGATGGTAACTGGCGCAAACAGTAGTGAGATAACAGCACATGCAGAGCTCCATCCACACAGTACGCACAGCCTCGACAGGACTCATCAGCCCCTCCCCTCGTGTACAGCCGCTTTGCTAACTTTTTTGGACAGACTAGCGTCCACACGCACTGTGTCCCAGCAGAGGACAGTGTCCCAGAATTTCAGTTTAGCGCAGCGTTCGTGCATATATTTATTGTGTAATGGAGCGGTCGAGAGTACGAGGCGAGAAAGGTACAAGGCGAGAGAGGGAGATGAAAGGAACAGCCGTTCATGGCATTCACAGCAAGAACGAGCGCGGGGTGGAACATAAGTCTGACTCACAGTCACCCACTGCTCCTGACAGGTTGCCTCAGCAGCATTGGAGGATAGGTCAAATGCAGAGAACAAATTCTACTATACCTTATTCAGTTGAAGACATTTAAACTGCTTTAGGTAATGCTGTTTCAAACAACAGTGTTGCTGTAAAATAAAACAAAACATGAGTGTGCCTAACTATATACATGTATGTCTGTCAACTGTGGGAGGAAGCCAAAGTACTAGAGAGACTTTGGGCCTGAGATTTTGGGTCTCCACAAAAAGTTGTTGTTTTGGGACTGACCTCTGACATTTCTTGTGTATAATCACTCTATTGTTAGCAGTGGGGGCAACTCACAGGCAGCATTTTCATGCACATTTTCACATGCATCAAATACTGCCCTGTAAATAACACAAAGTTAAATTATTCTCCCCCACCACTAATTCATTTTTCAAGTTTTGTTACTGTATTCTGTTCTGTTCTGTTCTGAATCTCATTCACCAGCCCTGCAGCCAAGTTGTGTCTCTTCTTTCTCTGCAGCTGTAATTGGATTAGGAGAAGCTTGGGCAAACCACACTTTGTGGATGACTGTGGTCTCGTGCTGGCTGATAATCTCAAATGTTTCTCCCTCTGTCTCTCTACACTTCTTTGTTAACGTTTTCTTAGTGACAGAGGCAGAAGCACTCAAGGTGATTAAAGCTCATTAAGCATCCGTCATTGACTTGTCTGCGGAGGTAACAAACAAGAGCTGGACTTAATACTAAAGAGATTTTTAAAAACACTGCTACAGTTAAGACTTATAGGTCAGTGAATGCCAAAAGATATGTAAATTGAAAGGATGATAGGAAAGATAGAAGAGATTCAATATGTGCTGCTAATTAGCTTCTGCTGATTCCTCCCTGGATCCAGCAGAGAAAATGACTTGGAATTGTCCAAGTAGGTGTAATTAGCATTCTATTGCCCAACCTCAACGTGGGCTAAAAATACCTGAGGTGATTTTCTCCTGAACGACAGTGTGGTGCAGTTACAGCTAATTACAATACTCATGTGTGCTAGTGTTGTCAGGTCTAATACAAATGTTTGGATAATTAGCATGGATCAGCACTTTTGGAAGGCATCTACAATAAAGTTAGAAAAGTTACAAAACACTGTCCTCAATGTTTTGTACATGTCTTCAAAAACATCAACTTCAGATAAAATTTACCACCAGCTATTTTAAAGTCAGTTTATATAGTTGGACAGAGTCTGCATCAGATTACGTGACACATTAATTACTCTGAGTACTCTGAGCAGCAGTAAGCTCATTCTGTGTGTAATTGATTTTAAATGTCCTAATTTAAGTATGCAGCCCTTATGTTACATGGCCTTGTTGTTTTCATCTGAAAATGAGAACAGTTGCACATAAATTAAACTAATTTCTGTTTAACTTAGATGAACATATTAACAACACAGAAGATGAACTAAATTGAAGATGTTCCACCTTATATCAGTGAGCAACAAGTGTAGGTGTCTGATGAGGCAAATAGGTTTTTGTCTCACCTGATCACATCTCAGTCAAGTTGATTTTTTTGTTTCTATGTAAACCTATAATGTTTCATTCATTAAACTGACAGTTTAATGACAGTGGCACTTTAAACAGTAAATATAGGCACTTTGCATTAACTGCGAACTCTGCATTCTGTTGAGTACACTGCTCTGTATCAAAGGAAATCAAATATAGGAAAAATCACTTTGAAGATACCACAACCTTAAAACATCTTTCCTAACCCCCACCCCACAACTATATAATCAACTTACGTTAGCCTGGCCAGCCAGGCCCTCCTACTTTTCATTTGAAAGCAGGAGAACCTGGTTCCTCTGTCAGAGTGAACAATTTCTCCCCGGCTGATTTGGAACAGGCCTATCACAGCCGTTTATCTGCACCATGTTTTACAAATACAGAAGTTAATCTCCTATCAGAAATAACCAAGGTAACGCTGGCTAATACCAAGCTAATTTTATAACTTCTCTCACCTGATCTGAACAGCGTTTAGTGCTTTCCTTCGTCACCTGTTGATTCTGCTGAAGTCGTTATTGTTGTTCAGTCCTCTATTTGATTTTTTTCTTTATTTTTTTGCCATTTTAAGTCCCGTTGACTTCTCAGGGCTCTAGGCTAACTTTTTTACTGGTCACACAGATATACAGGCAGTTATGCAAATTTTTTATTAAATTGTTTTCAATGTAAATAAATAAACAATGTAATTATAGTATCCTAATAACAGTAGGCTAGTTTAATCTTAAAATTTCTAATTATTGTTTTACAAATTCTTCCTAAAAGTTAGAAGTAAAAATGTTATGATTTCATAATATGTTGTTTTGCATTTACACAGCTGTAAAGCTTTAAAACTTCAAGCCCCACATAAATATTACTTTTTCCTTTCAGGGCTTTGGGCTTTAACAAATGGCAGGCCTACGTATCTGTTTTTAATATGCCTTATTAATCTGCACTATCGAGAGGGATAATTAGTTTTCGCCAGGTGCAGAGGCATTGCACAAATTCATGAATAAAATGATAAAAAAAGTTTTGTGTGTTATTGTGTCATTCTCTGGGTCGGGGCTGCTGTGTTCAGTGTTCCCCTCTGACCCTGAGTTGAGCGCTCCCACAGCGCTGCGTCTGTGGACTTGGCTACTCGTTCACGGCAACAGACAGAAGCTGAGGGGCGCGCACAAACCGGACCAAGCGCATTGGACATCTGCGGACCGTAAACACGGAGGGAGGGAATGTAGTCTTCTCATGTAGTGCGTGCCTCATGTCCTGTTACACGTTTCCTTACCTGTGCTTGTTAAGTGAAACTCGAATCACAACTTGCACTACAGCAAGAGCTCCAGCTGCAAAATAAGTACAGAGCTGCTCATAATTTGACGTATTCTGGTATTTAATGGCAAAACCGGCTTTCCGCCATGTTTGTTTGGGTCAGTGGTGCACCGCTTATGTCTCACCATTCATTTCTCTGATTGGTTATTCCGCCTGTGATTGTTCTGCCCATATGAATGAAACTCCCGCAGAGGGATACCAGACTAACTTTTTTGTATAGAGTAGGAAAAGAGTTTGTCTGGCTTGACAGGCTATCTTCACGTCAGGTAGTGTCAAGCCATGAGGGTAATGTGAGTAACTAAAATCTCTGAAACTAGAAAAAAGTCCTTGCACTTGAGAGAAATAGGTTTAAGCTGGACGGTGATGCAGTATACATTTCCCCTCACCCCTGCCAGCAACTTGGGCTGTGATGCAGTGTTTGAAAACCTGACTGACAACAAGCAATTTTGTTTCATCTAGTGTGGATCTAGAATCACTTATAGGTATGAGAAAACTAACAAATGAGGCAACTGTCTGGGATAAACAAACAATTTATAATGCCAGCAAATTACTGAATTCCCTTTAGCCCACTCTTACTCTATTTTTAATCGTTCACCTTAGTAAATGTCATATTGCTCACCCTTAATTGCCCCCAATCACAATTTCTTCAAATGCCAATGGAACTAATACAAGGCCACTTAGATGTTAAGAGGCCTTGACAAAATCATTTCTTTCTCACCTAATTTACATGCAGTGGTCTGTACAAAACATATTAGTTTTTGGACCTTTAGACTTATCTAATAGAGAAATTTAAAAACAAAGAGGATGATTCAGAAAATGTTGTCCATTTTGTCAAAGACTGCTACAGGAAGCATGTGATACAAAGCAGGTTGTTTTTGTGTGTCATGATCAATCAGCTATTTTGAACTGTATTCTTTCTGCTGTCAAGGCTTATCCACCAACATTTCCATTTTCCTTTCCTTCCTCTATTATTCCATTTTCTGTTCACACATGGACTTGCATTTCTCCAGAAGCTTGTTTTTGTTGTTTTTGTGGCATTAGTTTATTGGTTGGTTTGCTAGCACTTTAGAAAAGTTAGGTTTTTTTTTTACAGATTTTGGAATGGTCGGGAATGAGCCAAAAAATTGTTATTGGTATTCATTATGAGATAGGTACGTAGACATCAAGTGTAATTCTCTGGTTAAATGTGTGTTTTTTCTGTTGTCTCCTCAGCTCTTCTCCTTCTGTACGATGTCACCAACAAAAGATCTTTTGACAACATCCGGGTAAGCTACACACTCAACACAATCTTTCAGTTATTTTGTGCCATCAACAAGACCTTGGAGATGTTCTGTTAGACATTGACATCCAAGTAATGCAGGAGTAGAGGAATATTTTGAATAGACTTGCTCATAGTCCTGTTACTTGGCAACATCGCTGTCTACTACATATTAAACAAGTGAAAATATGTAAAGCAAGATAATGCAAGTGAGATGGAAGCCCCCCCACCCTCAAAATTGGGCCATGTCTTTGAAGGTGCCATGACACTCTGTGAAGTCCCTTCCCACTGTGGTTTCATTCTTTCTCGCTCCTGCTCTGCCTTTGATTATAAAGCAGTTTAGAACAGTGACAAATCAAAGGATGGCATTACAAAGAGTTGGGCCTCATTCCACCTGGTACTAGTTCTACAAGTCTGTGAACTCTGTTGGACTTCTGGGAACTTAACACATATCATCCCTATAACAACATAGACACAAAGAACATTAAAGTGTGGAATAATCATACAGTTGAACCGCTAATATTTACCTTCAGTGAAGACATTTTTTTTTAAATTATCATGATTGGATATACAGTCAATTTGCATCACCCATAGAAAAACTCATATTGGTCAATATTTAGCTGTAGGATTAGCCCATTGCGCAGTTAGATGGAGGGGGAAACTGGAGCACCAGGGAGAACTCCAAACTTATAGGCTTTGCCAAGCCTGAAACCCAGGACCCTCTTGCGGCGGAGGCAACAGTGCTAACCACTTTGTCACCATGCCACACAAATATAGCATTTAGTTTCAGTTGTATGCTTCTTTAAATACTGCAAGATCTAACCACTAATTTTTTACCCACAGACAGCACACACATTCCAAATGAATCTTGATGGTGCAGGTTTTGCAAATTTTGGTGCACACTTTTGTAAGTTAGCGACTAAAACTCACACTGCATTGTCTGTTCAGTAAACAACAGTAATGTCTAGACATTTTCTGTCTGGCTCCTAGCTTATGGTCCAACTGGTTATTCACTATTTATCAAGTCTGAAGGCTGGTCTGACTGGCTCATTTTATTAAGAGATCTTGTATGGCAGTTCACTTGAAAGCCCAGGGCACTTACAATCAGACTGCCAGCCAGGTGTTTTAGCTATCAACATGTAGAAGGAAAGAAATCAAGACTGTTGCATATCTCCTTGTTTTAGCCACTTGACGTCTACCTGTGAAAAGCGTCCATTCCGCGTCACTGTAGAACTGGTGTATTGTTAATGCTTGTTTCACACGTGACAGCATTGGTTGTGCAGATTAGCGGCAGATGCACACTCGGAGGGGGACCGAGTGGACAGTCCCCGTGTGTGGATGGGCAGTGTGGGCTGTATTCCCTGTGGAGAGGTCAAAGAGCACACCTGTTCTACACTATACTGAGACACAACCCATGACGCACACCAACAGAAAAGCTGCTTTCATTTGTTCTGCTAATTCGTTCCACAGTGTGCAAACCACCTCAGAATCTCTTTTGGTTTTTACTGTGTAATTTTTACTGTAGTTAACTTTTAGTATTAGCAGTGACATTTTATTTTATTTTCACAGTTTCCTGTCTGCAAGTATAAACACCATTGCTAAAGAGTAACACAACTTTAAATGAATTTGATTGCCTGCATGTTGACAGTTTGTATATTATTCCCCTAAACAGGTCTTCTCCATCAGCAGCTAATTAGGTCTTAGTTAGATAACAAAATCTGCTCAACACTGTAGCACATTTTCACAAGCAAGTGGTCCAGTGAGAGATCGAATTTGCAAACACAAACGTAAAATGCTATGGGCAAGCTTACAGCTCTGTCCCCAGACCTTGTGGATGTTTGAGGGCACTGGGCAGATGGGTGAGGAATATCACTAATCCTCTCTTGTGTCTTCTTAATGTTAAATAATTACTCATTACACACTTGGCTGCATGCACATAAAATATGCAGCTGAACCACTGAGTAAATGTGTGAGCACACTGCAGAGCTGCAGCAGATCCTCCAGAGCAACCTCAGGTGGAGACTGTAAGATGCCCTTTTGCAAAACCAAATCCAAACCAATCCGTGAGAGGTGAGATGTTGAATATGTGTCAGCTGTCTCTTTGTGCCATTGTTGTTCTTATTTATAAGTGATTGTAAGTGTCTTGGTCATCATTGTTATCTTTTAACATCACTCTGTTCACTGTCCTCTGTTTGTCTTTACTGTTCATAAAACCCCATCTAGGGACTCATCATGGGACTGGCTGTTTTACAGCCTCTGTTTTTTTTGTATCCGCCCCTATCAAATAAACCTAATAAAAAGTTAAATAAATAAACTAGGAAAAAGTAGAAGTAGGGGGAGTAACACACACACACATTTTCACCATAGGTATACCTCAACTATGAGAGACAAAATGAGAAAAAAAAAATCCAGAAAATCACATTGTCTGATTTTTAAAGAATTTATTTGCAAATTATGGTGGAAAATAAGTATTTGGTCACCTACAAACAAGCAAGATTTCTGTCTCTCACAGACCTGTAACTTCTTCTGTGAGAGGCTCCTCTGTCCTCCACTCGTTACCTGTATTAATGGCACCTGTTTGAACTGGTTATCTATATAAAAGACACCTGTTCACAACCTCAAACAGTCCCACTCCAAACTCCACTATGGCCAAGACCAAAGAGCTGTCAAAGGACACCAGAAACAAAATTGTAGACCTGCACCAGGCTGGGAAGACTGAATCTGCAATAGGTAAGCAGCTTGGTGTGAAGAAATCAACTGTGTGAGCAATTATTAGGAAATGCAAGACATACAAGACCACTGATAATCTCCCTCGATCTGGGGCTCCCCACAAGATCTCACCCCGTGGGGTCAAAATGATCACAAGAACGGTGAGAAAAAATCCCAGAACCACACGGGGGGACCTAGTGAATGACCTGCAGAGAGCTGGGACCAAAGTAACAAAGGCTACCATCAGTAACACACTACGCTGCCAGGGACTCAAATTCTGCAGTGCCAGACGTGTCCCCCTGCTAAAGCCAGTACATGTGCAGGCCCGTCTGAAGTTTGCTAGAGAGCATTTGGATGATCCAGAAGAGGATTGGGAGAATGTCATATGGTCAGATTAAACCAAAATAGAACTTTTTGGTAAAAACTCTACTTGTCGTGTTTGGAGGAGAAAGAATGCTGAGTTGCATCCAAAGAACACCATACCTACCGTAAAGCATGGGGGTGGGAACATCATGCTTTGGGGCTGTTTTTCAGCAAAGGGACCAGGACGACTGATCCGTGTAAAGGAAAGAATGAATGGGGCCATGTATTGTCAGATTTTGAGTGAAAACCTCCTTCCATCAGCAAGGGCATTGAGGATGAAATGTGGCTGGGTCTTTCAGCATGACAATGATCCCAAACACACTGCCCGGGTAACGAAGGAGTGGCTTCGTAAGAAGCATTTTGAGGTCCTGGAGTGGCCTAGCCAGTCTCCAGATCTCAACCCCATAGAAAATCTTTGGAGGGAGTTGAAAGTCCGTGTTGCCCAGCGACAGCCCCAAAACATCACTGTTCTAGAGGAGATCTGCATGGAGGAATGGGCCAAAATACCAGCAACAGTTTGTGAAAACCTTGTGAAGACTTACAGAAAACGTTTGACCTCTGTCATTGCCAATAGGGATGCACCGATACCGATACCAGTATCGGGTATCGGTACCGATACCATGTCCAAGTACTCGTACTCGTATTCATAAAAGTGGGCCGATACCAACAACCGATACCACTTTACAGCGCTATCTCGTGACATTCCCCTCTCATCTGAGCAGTGAGAACTGAGTGGAAGGATTTAGAAGTGAACTGTACAGAGATAAAAGCAAAGCTGTTCTGCTCAACCAGACATCCCAAATTATACGTGAGTCCTGAAACTTAAGCAGTTCTCCTTTTGTTGTCCTAGTTGTCCCGAAAATGATATAAGCGCGGAGTGTGAAGCAGTTGATGTCTGATAAAACATAAGAATTCCCGTTGCTAATTGTGTTAGCTGCTGTGTTAGCTGCTGTATGTCTTGGTGAATCTCCGCAGGTGATGCGCAGATGGTCAATCTGTCTTTAAAATGATTTTAGCGACTGTATAGAGGAGAATCTAAGCTTTAAAATGAGGTATAACATGTCCATGTTGAGCAAATTTTAGCCATGGTTAGCTGTGTTCAAACCACTCTGTTGTAAAAAATAACTTAGCATCGCAGAGCGGGGATAGACGCCA
Source organism: Bostrychus sinensis (assembly GCA_020698575.1). Classification (NCBI taxonomy): domain Eukaryota; kingdom Metazoa; phylum Chordata; class Actinopteri; order Gobiiformes; family Eleotridae; genus Bostrychus; species Bostrychus sinensis. Next base: position 8,953,765 of record CM036260.1, on the reverse strand, counting down.
AAAAGACGACACGGTATGGGATGAATGAGCTACAGCAGTGTGACTGTATAAACTATAAAGTAACCCCTATATAAGTACTCGTATCGGTACTCGGTATCGGCGAGTACTCAAATGGAAGTACTCGTACTCGTATCGGTTTGAAAAAAAGTGGTATCGGTGCATCCCTAATTGCCAACAAAGGGTATATAACAAAGTATTGAGATGAACTTTTGTTATTGACCAAATACTTATTTTCCACCATAATTTGCAAATTAATTCTTTAAAAATCAGACAATGTGATTTTCTGGATTTTTTATTTTTTTCTCATTTTGTCTCTCATAGTTGAGGTATACCTATGATGAAAATTACAGGCCTCTCTCATCTTTTTAAGTGGTAGAACTTGCACAATTGGTGGCTGACTAAATATTTTTTTGCCCCACTGTATGCCATTTATATATTTCTTCAACTGCTTGTATTAAATGTTATTAAATGCATATGATGCATTGGCTAATTGTACTAATATCAAAAAAGGAGTAAATAACTTCTAATAATAACATCAGAATAATCTGAGGACAGAGCTGTGAGCTATTCCTGTGTCTTCTGAATTAACAGAGCAATGTTATCTCTTCAAATATCTGTCACAAAACTTAAAAATGGATCAATTCCAATTTCTGTTTCTAGAAAATAATTGTTTGCATTACATCCCTTTTTTTTCTAACCCTAACCCTGTCAAAATTGAAATAAATTAATTATACACAATTATTTTTGCACCTTAGCTATTGAAAGATGAAAAATTTAGTACAAGATAAAAAGATAATGCAGGGCTTAAAGTTCTCTGTCGTCATGATGGATTTCAGTCAATTAGAAAAAAAATGGAAAAGGATTCTGTCATTTGGGAAAATGAGGGGATAAATTAATTTGCAAATTATGTTCTACCGCGGCTGGTAGCTTTTCACTCTCTTCATTTTTATTGCACCGACATTGTGAAGCTGCCAGAGCCATGCAATCAGCTCGTCAGAAGTATGTGAGGTGTTGGTGAGAAAGGAGGAGAAGCCAGTCAGTGTACCTTCTAAAGCCAACCTCATGTCAGTGATGTCAGTGTGGACGCGCTGTCTGTGGAGGAAGCTGCCGATGTGGTAGGCATTGATAGACCATTTAAAAAACAAATAGAGATAGGCTGGCTTAGTTTCGTTTGTGTTGCAGCTTGTAATTGTGCTGCGATTCGCCCGTCGCCCCTCTGTCTCTGCTGTGGACCAGTGGCATGACAGGGCAGAGCCATGAAGTCAGCCCGAGGTCAAAGTGAGACAGAGCAGAGGAGGAGCAGGTCAGACACACCCTTCTGTCCCAACTTCAGGAGATTTGTTACGTAAGGATTAAACAAGGCAAGCTAAGTAAACGCTAAAAGCACAGTCTCAAAGTTTATTGCTCGCTTTATACACGCATTTTCGTAATACAAATTATTCATGTGCTTTTGTATTGACACATCCCTGTGCGCTTCTCCGTTATGCACTCGAAGAGGGGCTTTTGAACTAAGCAAATATAGAAACCTCTATAAACTAATTCCACACTGTGTGCCAGGACAGAGGGATTGTATGCAGCAGTTTGTTCGCTAAATGTTAACGAAGCACCTAACTACAGTAGCAGTGCCTCCTGAGCAATACACTCATTAGTTTAGCTGTTTAGTGTCATGACAATGATTTTCTTCATCTGTTGCGATGAAGCAGCAGATGACTGAGATATGATCATAGCCTAAATAGACATAGAAAAATTATCCAATACATGCATTATTAACGGAATGTATTTGCTGTTTATATTATCATGAAAGCAATATAAAATGTGAGTTTAGACATTTTACAAAATGTACTGTACAAGTACATTTTTGTACACAAGTTTTGTGGAGCCTCCATCCCCACAATGCAGTCTACCAGTCCCTATTTAAAAAGCACATATTACAAAATGTACTCAAGAGTTTGTACAATAAAACTGGAAAAAAATTGTTTTATCCCCTGAGATAATGTAATATATAACTTTCTTCTGTAGTCCAACATGACTGTGATGTCACTGACATGTCTGAATGTCTGTTGAATATCTGATTATGTGAGACAGCTGTACATGAGACCCAGCTGTCAGTCAAAGCAGCCATTTGACTGCAGGTTGGGCCACCCCACATTGGCTGTATTCTTTGCAGCGCCAGAGGTGGCTGCTTACCATTGATATGGTAATAAAAGTAGAAATGCAGAGCTGCTGGCTGTCCAGCGTCACACTGAAATAATGTTGTCAATTTTCACACTGTGTGCTTTCCTCCTGAGTCCCAAATCAATTTGGGCTGCTGTTCTTTCTTCATGCATATCACTACATGTGTTATGAAACCTGCAGATACAACAAAAAGCATAAAAAGGAATAAATAGTCATGTAACTCTGAAGGGCCCGGCCTTATGGACACATGGGAAGGAATAGCACATTGTGAATCCATTAGCAGCAGCCGCTGTGGAAGATGGAGTCCTAGTGTCCATTGCGTCTCAGGTCTCCATCACTCATTCTGCTTACTATGTTGTCCTGCTTCCACTTTCTTCTCACTGTTCACTTACTCTTTTTAGTTACATAGCCTGGTTACATCTCAATTATTTTTTGTACTGGTAAAGTGGAAAGAGACTCTTTCTGTGTAGTGCAGCAAACAGAGAGCCCCTCGGCAAGGATTGTTTGCCGAGGGGCAGCGTTTCATGTGACATGTTTTACCACAACAAAACACCAAGCTGCACATCTTAAAAAGATAGTAGTGTTTTATTAAAGATGCTCTATGGTACATAAACAACATGAAGTTATTGGCCTGGTCACATTCTTAGCCACCTGAAGTGGGTCTAGTGGCTTTCTCATCCAAAATGCATTCCTGAGACTGATACTACGTACCACTCATAACCGCCTCCTAAAATATGGTGGGTGCTGATTGGTTTCTCTTTCTATATTTTTCGAATTGTCTTAGACCAGAGGCAGTATAGTCAGTGTATGTTGTGTTGGGCTCCAGATAAATTTTTGTATAGAATAAGAAAAAATAGTATTGCTGGTCAGGCTACCCTACATTCATTAGTCTCTGCAGCTTTGCTTTTGGCTACTTCTCCACATTTTAAATGTGCTTTGGCTTCTTTGGTGGCTCTCCATATATTATATACCAGAGGTGTGGACTTGAAAGTCATGACTTGGACTCGAGTCGGAACCGAGTGACTAATTTGATGACTTTAGACTCGACATTGATGAAATGGACTAAGACTTGAGACTCGACTTGCACTTGAACACCAATGACTTGGGACTTGACTCGGACTTGAGGCCTATGACTTGAGAAGACTTGATGCTTCTCAAAGAAATAAAAGTATGATTTATTTAAGTGTGCGAGAAACAATTAGCCTAATTAAACTCCTTGCGCAGTAATGGGCGCTTTCTGTCCCTGCGCATGTTACTAGTGGGGTGTTTACTGATGCACATTTCAAAGTGTATTGAGCTGTAGCAGCACATGACATTTTGACATAACGACCCTAGATTTTAAGCTTTATGTCAGTCTTTGTTTCGTCTTGATAGACTCAGAAATCACAGAGATACAGAGCATTAACGTTTTACAACCATTAATGATATCAAATACACGCGCGTCTAATTATAACGCTCAATCGTCGAGAACGTGCAGACTTTTCACACAGTTCCTCCGATGCTTTCTCTAAACACAATCATAAAAGAGTTATTTAATCACCAGAACTTAGTTTTAATGTCAGAAGGACGCAGACGGAGCTGCTGCCTCTGTGACCCTCCCTCTCCTCACAGCTGAGAGCAGCTCACCCCAGACACAGACATGAGGCGTTCAGGTGCAGATTACACTTAATAAAAACTAAAACAAAATCAACAAATAAAAAAAATCTAAAAGTAATAATAAATAATCATTTGCAATAGAGGTCTAAAGGAAAATATGTGGAGTCTATCCAGTAAATTGTATAGTGAGCAGTATTCACTTTGTAAATCTTCAAATGTGAGAGAATGACTCTTATTTGAAGCCTGTGAACATCTTGCAAGGCCAGAAGAGTACAGTTTATTGGTACAGTGAATATACACTGCTCAAAAAATAAATCAAAGTGGAAAAACACACTACAGGCTGATCCAACTTTGATGTAATGTCCTCAAAACAAGTCAAAATAAGGCTCAGTAGTGTGTGTGGCCTCCACGTGCCTGTATGACCTCCCTACAACGCCTGGGCATGCTCCTGATGAGGTGGCGGATGGTCTCCTGAGGGATCTCCTACCAGACCTGGACTAAAGCATCCGTCCACTCCTGGACAGTCTGTGGTGCAACGTGGCGTTGGTGGATGGAGCGAGACATGATGTCCCAGATGTGCTCAATTGGATTCAGGTCTGGGGAACAGGCGGCCAGTCCATAGCATCAATGCCTTTGTCTTGCAGGAACTGCTGACACACTCCAGCCACATGAGGTCTAGCATTGTCTTGCATGAGGAGGAACCCAGGGCCAACCACACCAGCATAAGGTCTCACAAGGGGTCTGAGGATCTCATCTCGGTACCTAATGGCAGTCAGGCTACCTCTGGCGAGCACATGGAGGGCTGTGCGGCCCCCAAAGAAATGCCACATGGTGTGGGTGGCATTTCTTTGCCAAACCGGTCATGCTGGAGGATGTTGCAGGCAGCAGAATGTTCTCCACGGCGTCTCCAGACTCTGTCACGTCTGTCACATGTGCTCAGTGTGAACCTGCTTTCATCTGTGACAAGCACAGGGCGCCAGTGGCGAATTTGCCAACATTGGTATTCTCTGGCAAATGCCAAACGTCCTGCACCTGTGGACGTCGGGCCCTCATACCACCCTCATGGAGTCTGTTTCTGACCGTTTGAGCAGACACATGCACATTTGTGGCCTGCTGGAGGTCATTTTGCACAGGCTCTGGCAGTGCTCCTCCTGTTCCTGCTTTCACAAAGGAGGAGGTAGCGGTCCTGCTCCTGGGTTGTTGCCCTCCTACGGCCTCCTCCACGTCTCCTGATGTACTGGCCTGTCTCCTGGTAGCGCCTCCATGCTCTGGACACTACGCTGACAGACACAGCAAACCTTCTTGCCACAGCTCGCATTGATGTGCCATCCTGGATGAGCTGCACTACCTGAGCTACTTGTGTGGGTTGTAGACTCCGTCTCATGCTACCACTAGAGTGAAAGCACCGCCAGCATTCAAAAGTCACCAAAACATCAGCCAGAAAGCATAGGAACTGAGAAGTGGTCTGTGGTCACCTCCTGCAGAACCTCTCCTTTATTGGGGGTGTCTTGCTAATTGCCTATCATTTCCACCTGTTGTCTATTCCATTTGCACAACAGCAGTGAAACTGATGTCAATCAGTGTTGCTTCCTAAGTGGACAGTTTGATTTCACAGAAGTGTGATTGACTTGGAGTTACATTGTGTTGTTTAAGTGTTCCCTTTACTTTTTTGAGCAGTGTACAATGTACTGGTGAGTTATTTAGCTTTATTGTACATCACTGATACTAAAGAACTTGGCTTTACTTTTAAAGTGGTCAGAAACCTGTTTTCTGTGTAGGCCTCTTCTAGTCTTAGGGTGTTACAATAAATTGAAAATAACTAAATAATAAATTCAAATAAAAATAATAAATAGTACAGCAAACAATTTACCATCTGTTTATCATATATTTGTTTTTCTAAGGTGGGACATGAGAGTAAATTCAACAATATAAAATGTGACAAACATTAAGTTTGGAGTCCTAAGGGTTAAAAAGACTTGAAAGGACTCGAAACAGAAAGTGTAGGACTTGTGACTCGACTTGGACTTGTGAGGCATTGACTTGGGACTTGACTCGGACTTGCCTGTCATTGACTTGAACTTTGACTCGGACTTGAGGCCAAAGACTTGAGACTTACTTGTGACTTGCAAACCACAGTCAGTGGTCAGTATTTTTTTCCCACAGTCACAAAGACACATTGGCTGGCATTTAATAAACACATAACTATTATGCCGGTTTGATCACATCCTATATTATATCCATATCCTTGAGCTTTCCTATGTCTCTGCTGTGCAGCATTTGGACTGTTCATCTCCAATTGTCATAACAAAGAATAACAATAATTTTGTATTCAGAACCATAGGCATGGTTGGGGAAAAAAAGAAATAATAAAACATTGTATCCAAAGAGACTTTTGCTGGCTAATGAAAAAATAAAAGCTGAGGAACATGTCAAGTCAGTTGTTTTTTATTGGGATGTATAGTATAAGACTCACAATGAGCAATGCAATCAGTGCGTATATTATTTGTTTGTTTAATAATGTACAAGCGCGGGCAGCCGTAGGTGCACTCTCCAAGGGTCTTTTGTCTTTGAAGAGATCTTATTTTCTGTAGCACAAATTTTTTCCATGAAATTTCCTTGCTTTTCATTGTTATATTCATTAAACTGCCTACATTGAGTGGTCTGACTGAACAATGCACATAATCAAGACCTGAAACACAGTAAACAACATTTGAATTTTCCAGAAGATGTTGGATTTAGCCTCATATCAGAGCTTAACAGGTGTTCTGTTAGTACTAAACTCCCTCTTGGTAAATTGTGAGGTTTGTGGCATGTCTGTAGTGACACATGGATGTATGCAGAAATGCTCACAGATGTCTCCTGTATTGATCGGCACACCCCAAGGCACGCCAGCCACTGAGAAATCTTTAAATCATTACATCACTAAAGGCCTCTTGCAGGAGGCTGCCTTTGTTGCTACACAGCATCCCTCGACAGTAAAATAAAAATCAATGAGATGTACTCTGTGTGTCAGCTGGCACATGGCGGCGAAATGCTCAGCCGGAGGAGGGAATTTGAGAAACAGGCCCAACATCGTGTAGAATCATAAGCATTTCATTTACCAGATGTCAGATTGCCTCCAAAAATGTCCTGTTTTTGCTGATATGATTCTGTTCTACCACAGCTAACTTTGTAAAGAAATAACTATTCATTCTTTCACTAGACTTAAAACGTCACAAAGAAATCCTTGAGTACATCGCAATGTGCAGCAAAAAAAGGTGCCTTTTCTACATTTAGTAGTGACGACAAGACTATTCATCTTTCCATATGAAAAAGCAATATTAATGGAGAGCCACAATAGGTAAGATCGCACAAATGGCATTTGAAAATGTATGAACCAAACTGAAACAAAACCAATGATCAACTTTAACTATGTGCTAAGGCAACATGTACACAGACAAAAAAAAAAACAAAAAAAACTTTGTCTGCAAAAGATTTATCCAGCTTCTTTATTGAAACAAATGTTAACACAATACAAATTTGATCATCATAATGTGTACTGTGAGAGTTGCACATGCATACAGGTATATTCAGTGGGCAAAAATTTTATATTTTCAAAAACTCCAGCCACTCCAATGTTTGATTCCATGTAAAAAACTAAACATGCCAGTAACCATTTGCTCATCGCACATTCAAAAAAGGCATGGATGGAATGGGAGACTACAAATAGAATAGAATGTACAGAAAACATTGATTAGTTTCAAGTTATAAGGCAAAGATATACTGTATATTTAAAGGTTTTTTTTATTGAAAGGTCAGAATATTCCCACACACTCTTATTCTTTGTTCATTAATTTATTTAATGAGCAACATTTCAGTTCATCTGAGTTTCTTCAGGCTTGAAGACAGCCCTTACACTCCACTTTTTATATGCTCATTTGCTGCCAGCTAGAATATTGAGATAGTGTCCTGGAGTTTTCTGACCTTTTTAAGTTGAGTAATCCTTCTCCTATGCACCTATCGCTTTCTCAGGTGTACAGAGATGACCTTAATAAAGACATATTTTTAAAAATAATCTAAAATAATATAAAATGCGGTTCTCTAGTTTCCTCCAACAGAGCATTTCCAGTTTAACAAAAATATCGCCAAGCCAATTTTCCTAATTGAGCTGCAGAAACATAAAAGGCTTTTTTTGTAAACAAACAAAAATTGTTGAACAGCAGGAGACAGCAGTGACAGTTGTTCTACAAGGTCTTAGCTAGACACCAAATTAGTGGCACTAAATCGCTCTCTCATCTTGTTTACAGATTTCATTTAAATAATGCTTGTGCCGATCACTTCCTCTTTTTTTAGTCAGATGTACAAATAGGAGGATAATTGTTGATTTTTCTCCATTTAAACCCACTGGGTTGTCCTATTTGTCATAGTTTGTGCCTTCTGTTTTTTATCTAAAACCTTTTTTTTAATATAAAGGAAGTTCCAGCATATTAGTTGCTTCTCAGTCTGACATTGTTTCCAGTTATAAATTATTGTAGCTATGACTGAATTTACGTCTTCATTTCATCATTTAGCATTTGAATGATTCCATCTTTTGTCACCTCTGAACAGTGTCCCAAGTAACACTCATCAACATTACATGTGGAAAATAGTGTTTTTGAGATTGGTCCTTTTATTTTACTTGACATTAAAACAGCAGGCAGAAGAGCATGATAGTTTTGTCTTGCTGTTCTTTGCAGTAAAAAGACTTTGTTCAATGGCTATACAGGACTGTACTAGTTTGTTGCTAATTCAGTTATTCAGTCATTTAGCAATACAATATAAAGTTTAATAGCCCATTTCAACTTGCCACTAACTAAGAAAGGTCAGTTCATACCTCTACACTATTAATTTGGTTGAGCTCATAGGTTGCAGACCATCCTTCCTCTTCAGCTCTCCACTCTTTGAAGGATGAAACTGTCTCTCTCCCCTCGATTCATTTCACTCCTCTCATTCTTCTTCACACAGAGAGGACAGAGCCTATCCAACTGTCTCATTTAGTCTCTCTGGGCTTTTGTTCTCGCTTCCCCTTCAACTTTCACTTATTAGTAGCTCCGTTTAAGTGAAACGTTCTAACAGGCTTCAGTCAGACAGTTTGGACCACAATGGGAGTGTTTGATTTTGTTCTAAATCTGCTCATTTTTCAGACTAAGAAAGACTGTGTCAAAGTCTGGGTTTACGCATAGTAGAATATTGAGTATTTATAAAACTGACTTTGAATGACCAAAAATACTTTAAATTGGTCAGCCAACCTACTATACTCTTCAGACAGAAAGTTTGCAGCATAGTAAAGAGAGTTGTTGAACTTTTAATACGTTTTCTTAATTCATTGTAAGACGCTGAGAATGTGTACTGTGTTCTGATTTCTCAAGTCTGGAGGATTATTATGGTTCTCACCGGATTAGGTCGGATTAAATAAAGCAAGACTTACAACTGAGAGAATTCTTTGAACAGTAAACAGACTAAAAATTTGCAGAATTGCTTGAAAGTGGGAATCGACCTAGATCTCTGAAAAAGGGGCAATACGCTGTCCGGTTTTGGAAGTGGAAGTAATTCACATGATCACATATTAACCTGGGCTATCCATGTGTGAGTGAACATATGCCTTAATAGAATATCAACATATTCCATCATTGCACCTGCTGCTGTTGATGTCGTTTGTCTTTGCATCATTTCAACGCTTCAGCTGCCTGCATTGTAGCCTTCAGTGTATATTATAGTAGTGTCTTCACTCAAGGCCAAACTGTTTCTCAGTGGACCAAACCCAGATTCACTCAGAATTATATTTTGTTTCTCAGTCTACATTTTCCCCTTTCATTTATCTTTTAGGTTTTGACAGTGAAATTATAAACCTAACCAGCCATCCCTATATTTTTCTGTTCCATATAAAGTTAGGACTCTGTGAAATCAAATTGGGTTTTCAGGGGGCGCTACCAACAGTTAGTTAAAAAATGTAATACACTGCCTCTGGATGTAATTGAATAGATGTACGGCCATTCACAGAGATTCATAAAGAGTTTTCCTAGATAAATGTTGAAATTTATCTATATGGAAATGACTGTGAACTGAAGGAATTCCTGGCCTATTTCACAAAGTAAATGGTAAAAGGCTACTCCCTTTCTTTACACACAGCAAATATTTTGTTTGTGTTTGCAGGTAGGCGGGTTTTTGCATCAAATCCCCTTCCTGACACAACCCTTTTAATTTTTATTTGGGCTTGGGATCAGCACATATTGTAGCTGGAGTTTTTGGCTGCTTGTGTGGGAATAGCACCTCTTTTAATTAGATGTAACCACTTCACTAATAGGAAAAGAAAATTCTCAAAAGTTTAACTTAAACATTCATTAATATACTAGAAATTTTTAAGGCAACTTATAATAATGACATTGTGTCTACAACTCAGAAGTTCACACAGAGCAATAGCAAGAGCTCTGACCAAGTGTTCTCGTCCAGTCTTGACAAATATTATCACAGCCAAGATGCAGTAAAGCCAGAGGCTCAACTATCTCTATTTTCTCATGTGATCTCTCATTGGCGCTAATTGCCGAAATGTCCTTACTGTCATTGCTTTAAACACACCATGTGGACCATGTGATTACCATAATACATTTTTCCTGTAAGCAGCTGCTTCTTTGTGATTAGGCACTTTATCTTATATACTGCCTTGAGATCTTGAGGCAGCATCATAAAATCTGGCACATGTTTAAGGTCACACAGCAAGGAAAGATAGGATATATGAGTTTTATGAGTTTTTATATGAAATATAATATAATAATATGAACGACAAAATAAACATTTAAAACCAAGTTAAAAGAGGTTGCATTTTTGTACTTATTTTAATGTCTAAAATGTTACAAACAACAGAGACGTTTTGTGATTTGTGGTTTCTAAAAACCTGAAAGAGGGAAAACATCTGCATAGTTTGACATCAGCATAAATAACCCACTGTGTTTTGGAACTAAAATATAGAGTGCCAGGTATATCTTTGGCATGCATACAATCTGTCAAGCCATTCTTTACTCTTCTTTGGTCTTCTCAGATTGGGAAGTGTGGCGCAGTCTTCACCCTGTCACTGTTGCTCTCCAGACACTGAAACCCAGTTAATCAGGTTACTATTGACTGACAGAATGAAGGCCCACCCACCATCTTAGCTCAATCAATCAAAAGCTAATTCAGAGCAAAAGTACTTCTGAAAACTTAGAGATAGCAGTTCTTACCTCTTCTTTCTTCAGAGTCGTTGGTCATCTGAGTTCCTGTCTCCAACACTTTGTAAATTGGTTCTTCTTTGTTGGACATAGTTTTGATGGATAGTTGTCGTGAAAAAGCTATCAGTTGTGCTATTTGTCTGGTCTTTTCAGTTTTTAATGGTACAGGTGGTGGTTTTTTGGTTCTTTGTTCGGCTTTCTCTGTATTATTCTCACAAAAGACAGCATCAGAATTGGACATACTCTGACTTAATTCGACAGCACATAGCTCCTTTTTGGTAACTGGCAAAGTGGTTCCCAGTGATCTAACGAAAGCTAAGGGGTCTGAGTTGTGTCGACGAGAGAGTTTTGGTGCTTTGGTCTCAGAAGGATTGGAATTTGAAGATAGCTGAGATTTTTTTTCTGGGAACATGTCTGAAACTGGGATCTGAAGAGAGAGACGTGCAGTGGGAGATCGAGATGAGGTGTTGCCAGATTTGCGACGGAGCTTCCAGTCTAAAGGATCAGGGCCTGTAATCATGGAGGTTTGTACGGAAGGTGCTGAAGAACAAGTTGAGATGGATGGAGATGAAGAGTGAAACTCAATGGCAGGACATGAGTAGCGTTTGGAAGAAGGATGTTTTGCAGGCTGAGGTTTCAGGGACACACTTCGCTTAGGAGGTTCTGGTTCCTTTTTACTTTTCTTCACAATAATAACTCCAGAAGTTGAAGGTTTGCCAAAGTCAGCTGACCATCGGTGGTGATGAGAACTCTCACCGCATGGGTAAACAGCTGATAAATGCCGTTGTATAGACTGTGGTCTGATTTCTTCTCTTACTCCTACAAGATTGCTATTGGATCTGGCCATCTGTGCAAATCAGGCTTAGCTTCAGACAAATGAATCATTTGAAGCCCTCAGTGGAGTGATCTTAAGAGCAGAGACCTCAGTGATTCTTGAGACTAGTAATCACAGAAAGAGAATGGGTGTTTACATTTTAAAAAGAGGAACCAAAATGACTCAACAAAGTCTGTGTAACATATCTTGCGTAACTTGACTAGTGTTGCTTTGACAACAGTAGCAACATTAGTTTGTGTGAAGTTGCAATTATAAGTCATAAAATAAGACAGCTGTAATACGTAGGCTTAAACAGCATTTTAAGAAACCTATAGAGATCGATCTCACAAGTCTTAGCATTTTACTTTTTGTGCTACCAAAATTCTATATGTCAATATTACTTAGTAACTGATATATAGAAATTTATTTTTACTGGCTGTTTAAAATGGACAAAAAAAAAAAAAAAACAACACGGACAAAAACATTCATCTAATTATTGCAATGTGATCTATGCATTAAAAGTACAGAGTAAAAAGGTTTTCTGGTACTTACCCTCACAACACTGTGCGATCTAAAAATGCCTCTGTCTGTCTTATATGTTTCTTAATACTCTACGCCCTGTGGCCCTCCCAACTACAACTTCCTTAAAATGGCAAAAAAAAAAAAAAAAAAAAACATTTCCGCACTTAAACTAAAGCTAATCTACCATTTCTCTAGCTAAGAATTTATAAAAAATATTAGAATTTTTTATGTTCACAAAAAAATGTTTACAAATGGCAATGTTTTTTTTTTTATACAGTTATGTGCAAAAAAGACAGCAGTGGGGTCATTGAAAGCTCAGACACAAAAGATACATCTAGGGGGAAAAAATCACTTGGAATGGCACTCTGTCTGCAAGGACTTCAAATTCAGATTTCTTAGCTTTCAAATTTAATACGCCTAGGTTAATGGATGAAGGATTCTATGAAGCATTTGCTTCCTAACTGTTAAATGTATGCAAATGAAATTAATATGCTTTAAACTAGTGACAACTAAAGGTAAAATAACAAACATCCATTTAAACCTTTACAAAAAGACAGCTTTGGCTGTTTTATTACTCTAGTTTGTAAGATGCACACATTTCCTCAGTATATTTCATCTGACTAACCTATTCAAAATCTCAAACTTACCTTATTCCTGTTAGAGGATGGAGGGAGCAGAGATTTGTTCATGCTACTTTGGGGTAGGGCTGTCACAGTGAGAGAAATTACCCTGCGGTATTTATATGAGACTCAACACTGCAGTGTGCAGTATAAGCGCTAAAGCATAAGCTGATAATAACACCTGAAAAAAATGACATGTCCAAACAAATTTTTGATTATGAAAATAAATTGAAATATAGTTAGGCCTATGCTCTAACAAAAACTCGAGTTGGGCACAAGTGACAATGTCCTTGTAGAGTGTTAGAAAAACCCACATGTTCATTTTAAGTGTCTCTAGAGATGAGCTAAGGAGGCTAACATTGTTCCACTTGGTAGTGACTCAAATAGAGCGCTTGTGTTTCACACATGCTGCAGGCGAGCTGAGAGGGCAGAGAAAAATCTAATGTTGTTACCAGGTGAGTGGATCGCCATTCGAGCGTACAGGCTCCTTCTCTAAACGGGTAAGCCCCGTGTCTGCTCAGGCTCTCTCCGGTTGTTTCAATACGACTTCAAGTTTTAGCTGTTGGAGGCAAAGCAGCTCGTGCAGAAGTCTTTTCCTTTCTCAACCATTAACCCTCCGTTCTCCACTCCCAGCGTCTCCAAGCGCATGTAAGTGCATAAACATTAAATGCTTTATAGTTTACAGTTACAATACACTGTGCATCTCATTAATGCTTCACTAAAATGCAAAACTGCAGTGATCGCGGTCGCTTGTGCCCCCGTGCGGTTGGATTGATAACAACGCAGTATGACAATAATGCGGTTACCGCGACAAACCTATTTTGGGGAACATCCTGGACAATGGCTATTTAATTGCAGGGTTGACGCTGAAACATACTGACAGCCATTCACTCACACATTTGTTCACCTGTTCACCGATACATTTTTGAAACAATTTGAATAAGCTGGAGCACCCATAGAGAACCCACAGTAACACAGGGTACCTGGGCATTATCTGCTTTAACCCATTACCTTGGTACCTTTCATTCTCCCTCATTAGTATAGACAGATAAAAGCGAAAGCTGCACTAGTGCGTTCTTGGTGACAGTTTGTCAGTGTGTATCACATGTCGAGCAGCTCCTACACGTGTCCTGCCTACATACTGTACTGTACTGAGCGAGTTCTTTGAAGTTTGATCACTTTTCAGCTCACAACGCTCCTTCTCTCACTTCCCCATAATCCACCCACAGGCCGCTGATGGCTTTCAAGGCTGCACATAATTGGCAGGTTGGCGTGTTGTGGAGCGCCAGGCTGCTAGGTGAGGCCTCTGAACATTAATCTGTGTGTAATGAAGTGCTGTAAACCTCGGGGGAAGGAGGAGAGAATACTGTAAACCTGCAGGCAAGGAGCAGGGATTAGCACTAATTCAAGTGGATTTCACTGACTTTAAACAGGGTCTGAATATATGTGTGCAGAGAGCTGACCTTTGTCCTGCTGTTCAATAGCAATGAAGGATATAACTGTGCTGGCCAACAGTCACAGACAGTCAATATGTGCTTATTGATGCTTGAAATGTTAACAGCGGCTCTGGGCTCAGCTGGTCATCTCTACTTAGCTTTTATTTGGGATATATTTCTTTTGTAGGCAGGTCTGAGCATTTTCTTTTGACCTTGTTGTAAAATATCACCTGAACTTGCCTTAAAAAAAATGTTTTTAAAGATATAGAATGATTTATTAGCAAAGGAAAATGGATGTGGAAACTTTTCCATTCAAGCCTTCATCCATTAAAAAGAATATAAGGAAAGAAAAACAATGTCTTTAAAAAATATAATAAAGAATTATCATTGTGAAAAACATATTTACAAACATGTAGAAATGTTCAAGATAGAAGCAGATGTACTGAATAATTGTTATAAATAGTTCAGTGTCCCTGTGTCTGTTACAGAGCTCAATTTAGGAGTTTGATGGCGACAGGCAGGAATGATTTCCTGTGTCTCTCTGTGGTGTAACATGGCAGTAAAAGTCTGTTACTGAACAGGCTCTTGCAGCTTATCAGCACATTGTGGAGAAGGAGAGAAAGTCCAGTATAGTTCCAATTTTGCCCAACATCCTCCGAGGTCAGAGAGTCCCGTTCCATCTAGAGACGGCTTTAGCCCTTTTTGTACACGTTTTTACACCAGTCCAGTTTGTGGTCCAAGTACACCCCTAAATACTTGTTCTAGTTTGGCTTATGTTTCTCATTGGTTAAATACCATATCTATCCATATGAATTTCATCCCCCTAAACATTCAACAATAATCAACAGTGACCAGACTCATTCCAAATTAGAAACTTTCCATTAAAACATTTTATAAACCTTTTATAGCAGTAGGTTACATTAGATGTTTGATTCTAGCTTAATTCTGGTAATTGGCAACATTAGCATCAACAAAACAGTCCCTGGAAACCAAGGCATTTAGAATATTAGTGTGAATTTCATGTTGGTTCATTAAGATGCAAGTCAATTTCAGATGCTGTTATTAACTTGCTAACAATAAAATCGTTGTCCTACACCTTTGAATGTACCACCAGCCAATAAACCATATTCTTTTAATGAAACAACTACCACAGTACAGAATACAAGATGAAACTAGGTGATTAACACACTAATAAGCTCCAGATATCTCTACGTTACTCATTAGCATCTTGACATCAAAAGTCTTCTGGTATTGTGTCAGTTGCATTTATAATTTGAGTGCCTCATTACATCTCTTAGAGCAGGGGTGTCAAACTCAATCGGAGCTGGGGCCAAAATTAGAAAACCAGTCTAGGTCGTGGGCCGAATAAGAGAATTGTATAAATAATAAAGCCAGCCTACTGTATTTTTGTTCTCAGTTAGGCTACAATAGGCCTTTTAACATAGAATAATACTTCCCCACAGAACTACAGTGTAGATTTGTGGTTTTAACGGGCTTTGTAGTTTTGTTTTAAATCAGAACTTAGAACTCAACAAATAACAACAAATAGGCCACAGACTACTGACTAACACTGGCCAATTATTTATTAAGTATTATTTACTGCCACAGTTACCTAACTCCTCATATAAGACAGATGTTTTCATCAGCTCCACTCTGTTTTACTGTGACAGTGGGTACTACCAGCAGATAAATATTTAGGTGCATGTCATGCCCCTTATGTAAATAAGCCCAGCACAACTTTAAGCTGAGTCAGCACCTACACACAAACACGTATTATAGGCCTACTTTACTTTTATTGAGCAAACTACTGTCCACCTCTCTGTCCTCTGCAGGACACAGTGTGAGCAGGATTATACCTCTTTCTGGGCAGGTTTAGCTCGCTGTGTGTTAATGAGTGCATTAGAGCAGAAGTAGCGACAGAGAGAAAGGAAAAAGAGCGACGGAGGGCAGTGCTGTGAATGAACTTAGACAACTCTCTGCTGATAACTTGTTTTTACTGACACAACTTGGTTTTCTGTTTTTAAAGACATACGGTTTGTAAAGGAGATGTTCCTACAATGCTGTGCGGTTGGAGCGTGGTTTTATTGCTGCCACATTAGCTCAACAAACAAAATGTAGAGCGTTTACAGAGTCCCACCTGTTTAAGAAGCTCCTGCTCTCACTGACCCCTCTTTGCCCATTTCTTTTGTGGAAAGTTAAATTTCCTGTTGGAGAATCCTTCACTCTCTCTCTGCTCCTGTGGCTCGTTAAATGCCGCTCGCTAAAACAGCAGGGGAGGGGCAGTGCCGGCGCGCAGCGGCGCCGCTTCTGCAGTGCATTATGGGAGATGTAGTTCAAACAGATCGAGCACAATATATCGGCGGGCCATTATTAATATAAAATGGAAATGATGTCGCGGGCCAAAAGAAATTATCCTGCGGGCCACATTTGGCCCGCGGGCCTTGAGTTTGACATATGTGTCTTAGAGCATAAACATAATTTTAAAAAGCACATATGCCCAGGGGAGGTGAAGCTCTATGGAAAATGTAAAGGATTATTCCACAAGGTTTCAAAGAGAATTGATTAAAAAGAACCTTCTCAGATGTTTGGATGTCAAAAAGGTCAAAAGGGTGGCTGCTCACATTAGTTAGACCAAGCAGTTTTCCTGGTTAGATGTAAGCAGAACAGCTGGCTGTACTGCATTTATGTCATAATCAGTGAGGTCACAAATTGCACCTTTTTAATAATTCTCCAGTCAGCCTGTGATTAGTTTACCACTGTTTACTTTGCCTACTTAATAAGAAGACATTTGAAAGTGAAAACTATAATTGAGTTGTCCTTCTGAAAATAAATGATTGATTAGGAAAACTATTCAATGTGACTTTGTGTGAAATATATATGAATATATGTTATAAAATGTCATTATTTTGCAGAAAAGACATTTTCCCATATTTTCCAATGTCATCACTTCATATCCATCCAATTCACTTCCACTGTCTCCTCTGTTAATTAATGTACTGTATACTGACCCAACCTAAAACAGCAGCAAAGCCATGACATTATCTTAAAATAAGTTCTACACTTCAATACAGTTTCCATTCTAGGTGGAAAATGCAATGCTAAATAATGAAATATCAAATTTTCTTGTCAGATACCTCCACTATCTATTATTACTTTTAAATGACAACTTTTCACAATTTCTAATGCATACAGATGCAGTTGGATTTAGATGTAATCACTAACATGCATCTCCCAAGAGAGTGTTCAAACACTGTGATTACATTGACATGGGTATTTCCATAATCTTCTAGAATAATTAAAAACTTGGAAGTAGGACAGAGACTCTGCTATAATGTAGTTGTAGCCTGCATTATTAATCCCTTTTTGCCATTAAAGCATTGCATTTATAAGCAGTTGCTGTTATGTTTTTCTCTACAGTATGATTAAGGATGGAGAGCTATTCAATGGATTTTGTCTTCTACAACTAAAGCTTTTTTTCAGAGGAATGTTGCCAAATACAAATGGCTTTCACAAATCTTGATAGTTAAGCTGTTGTTTTCATAGTTGAGCCATTCCAATCAATACTGAAATGTTTCTTTTACTTAATGTTCACACAAGTTGCTGCCAGATTTGTCAAGTATTTTAGTTGTTTCTTGGGGATTTTCAAACAAAACACTTCTAGATTAGTTAAGGACAAAACCAGCCTCCTAAGTTGGCACTCTGTAAAATGAAAGTAAAAACAGATTGTAATGATTTCCAAATGTAATTAAATTGTTCCTACACCCAATAAAACAAATAGACTGAAATAGATTAAATATTTGGTGAACAACAATAAGGTTATTTGGAAGTTAATGTGAGCAACACATCTCAAAAAAGGTTTATGTTCATTTAAAAGTTAATTTTCAGTGTCTGAAACATGATTCAGTATAAAAGAAGCATTTTAGAAAGGCAGAGTCTCATGGGCAGAAGTTGAAGTGCAAAACGGTGCTATGGTCTGATTAATCAAAATTTGAAAAATACTTACTTTTGGCCTAAGAAGCCAATTTACAGTGAAAAAGACAAGTACTGGCGACACTATGTGCACCCCACACACTCTCTGAACCCATGCTTGCCTTTGTGAAACATACTGACAATTCCTATCCCAAGACCACCCTCTAATCAAAGAGGTGAAATTCTTTCCTTTCACTTTCTTTAACCTGGGTCATTGCACCACATCCAGCTTGTTCCTCAGTCTGCAACAAATTGGCCCACTATATTGAATTTTTTGACTGGTCATTTCAAAAGTCTTGTGTTCTGGGTTGGGTTCTGGGGCTCACTCAAATTTTCTAAAGCTTACTTTAAAGGAAAGAGCACAGACCAAAGTTTCCTCTACAAAGAGCATGTGATAGCAGAGCATTGATATTTCATAGGACTCTGTACAGTCCATAACCAGTTTTTGAGAAATTTTGGAAAACACATTTTCTTCTTGATATATGACCTTTTCTAGTCAGAGGAGTGGTGCATTGAATGGAGCAACTGTGATGTTCTTTTTACCCCAGATTCTATGGTCTGGCCTGATATTCTGTACCTAATCAATTTACTCCAAGAATGGCATGTTGGTTGGTTTATTAATCTGTTAGCAACAAAATTAACTTTTTAGTTATCTGGATGCCAATCTGGATTTATGTACTTTGAGTGCATTTATTACCATTGTGAGATATAGGCAGGGCTTAATTTGTGGGCTAAATTCAGGGCTAAAATGCCACATCTTGTTAAGAAACGATGGTGGGCAGAGCTTCGCCTGTAACGAACTCTGTGTGTGTGTGTGTGTGTGTGTGTGTGTGTGTGTGTGTGTGTGTGTGTGTTTGTGTGTCAGAGGTCCCCAGAGACTGTAACTTCCTTTGATCCAATGCAGGTAACAGAGAGCTGGGAGAGCAGTAGCCTTTAATTGGCAGAAGATAGATAGAGCAGCAGCAAAAGAAGTGAAAGGTGAAGAGGACAGGACCACAGAGTATGAGGGCTGGCTGAAAGTAACTGCTGCTAGTGGACACTAAATGAATCTGTTGTCTTTCCCTCTCTACTCTTCCTTGTGGTTCCATCCATCTCCTCTATTCCCCTCTTCGTTACCCACTCTTCCTCTGTTTCTGATGTGGACCGGTGGACTCCAGGCGTGGCTGACAGAGATCCATGAGTACGCCCAGCAGGATGTGGTGGTCATGCTCCTGGGGAACAAGGTGAGACCCTGCTGCCAACACACGGAGATAGATGGACAGATGGACTCAAAAAAGGAGCGAGGGATGTGTATGTCTAGGAAACAGGATATACTTTAAAATTAGTAGTGGGACATTATGTGGCAAGTTCACATTAGGTACAGTATAATCTTAAGTAAAAACATTGTAGTTCTATAATATGGCTAATTCTGTTTCTTCATTCCTTCTATTCTACAGTGGCCCTGAAGGCTCTTGACAACACAAAAATGAAAAACACAAATAAAAAGGCCACAATACAACTCAATGAAAGGAGCTATATTATCCAAAATCAACTTTGTTAAGCTTTCTGCTATAATGATGTTCCCTCATCACTCCGGTTTGAGTGAACCTGTAGTCTTTGACGCTGAGTTTTTGAGGCCTCAAAATGCTTGGCTCCACGAATCTCTGCTTCTCCCACAAACCCCCACCCACTCCAGGAAGCACTGACCAATCAACAATCCAGTCTGCTCTCACTCATATCCAAAAAATAGTGTACAGCTCTGTTTCCACTGATTCTTCAAAGCTAGTATTTTTCATTTTGTAGCAAAATGACATTATACAAAAAGTTCAAGTAAAATGTAAAAGACAGTAACAGCTGCACTCTGCTACCTTGTGCTGGTCTCTTCACTTTCTTTTAGTTGCAATGTTTTAAACATTATAAAACTTTCAGTGCTGTTCTAGAGGTGACCAAATTTTCTTTAAAAAGCATAATACATTCACTTTATCAAAAAAAAAAAAAAAAAAAAAAAAACATAAAATAACTGCAACACTAAAGCTTATGATATATTCAAAACATAATGAAATAATACAAATTAGTTTATTTTTAATTTGGCAATTAAAGCCTATTTTATGCTCAGTTTAGATTTAATTCTACAGTAAATGCTGCAGAGGTAGTAAAGTGAGCCTCATTGCATCTCGAGAGGTAATGACAGAAGTGTCACAGAGGTGAGATGACTATAGGTGCATATATAGGTGTTACGAGAAGTTACGTCACAAGAACATTGTACAATATCTCATGCCTGTTTATTTATGCAAATGAGCCATATGTGCTTTTTCTTTTGACTATGCAAAGCAAAAAAGATGTGGTGTATTTCTCACTAATATTACAGAAAAGGGCATAAAAGGGACATAAAACTGCTGCAGGCTAATAACCAGTACACACACTAACTGTACCTCTAATTTATGTACAAATTCAATGGAATCTAGAAGCATATTACCTAAATTAAGTTGGATTACAATTTGCATTACAGATCACATCAGCAATACTGCTTTAAACAATGGCTTTTTGTGTAGATAGACAACATGAAAGTTTGGGTAGTTTAGTAACATGTACTACAACACAGACCTGACATCTGTACATTATCTACTAATTTTCTTATATTGTACTTTATGGGCCAGATTTATCAAAGGTTCGCGTGCACGCTAAATGAAAAAGACGTGCTAAAAATGGAGCAAACCCAGGCGCAGCTGAGGTTTGCGTCTCTCACAGGAGCATATTCAGCGCGGAAAAAGTAAAAAGTAAAAGTAGTAGTAAAAAATAGAATAATTCTCCCTCAGATACAGTGAACACAGCTCTACTACAGTCAGTCCTGTTATTTGCTGGACTCTCAGATTGTGTTTTGGTTTGCATCTCTGTAGGAAAGATGCAGTCAGAGCTGGTAAACAGCGTTGCTCTAGCTGTCAGTGCGTTTTATGCTCACGCAAAATTCTCATTTACATATCAGATTTGCAGCAGCAGTTACTTGTGCAGTTTCTCTTCGTATATCACACGCAACACGCCCACAAATATCAGACGCTATTTTTTAAGCTGCACTCGCAATTTTGCACTTGTCTTAGTAAATATGGCCCTATGTGGATAACTATTTTGACCTGCTTGTGATACTTTTGCTGCAATATTAGAAGTAGCCAGAAGGGGAATTGTTGATACAGAGGGCCCAGCACTTTCATTTCTTATGATAGGTCCATGGTTGACAACAAACCGTATTTATAGCAACTATTAAAACCGGAAAAAAGTGTCACGACAACATGTTAAACATGTCAAAGTATGTCATGTGTATAACCAACACCTGCACATTTCTGTGAAGGTCATTATTAGCATGGCCATCTCTTCTCTGTGTGACACATGCTACTGGGTAAAATACATGTTTCTGTGCTGCAGGCCGACTCGTCACATGACAGAGCTGTGAAGAGAGAGGAGGGCGAGAGGCTGGCCAAGGTGAGCTCACTGTAACATAGTTTTACATGCAAATTGACAGAAAACAGCACTAAATTATGCATCCACATGAACTGTAAAATCTTTCATGTCTTCATTAGCATGTGTAATTATGCATTCACAGGGCCATGTACTGTTATTGTTTGGAGTAAATGACAGGAAGGGGGGCTTGCTAACTCAATTTTCCAGTCCGTTTCACTCGGATAAGCTCTGAGAGGCGTGTTGGAATCAATCTGAACACAAGTGTTTGGGAGTAGTGTGGCAGAAGAACAACAGCTGTCAGGCTTTAGACACACAGCAGGAATATTGACACATACAAACAGATTAGATTTGAATTAGAATCTCTGGGGGTGTGGTTTATCGACTGCCTACTGAGCTTCCTATCTAAAAAATTAAAAAAGATTATTTACCAGTAGTGCACATGGGTGCACATTTGGTTAATCTTCTTTAATTGATTAATTGGCAGTCTTTCCAAATGATTATCGATTAACCACCGGCATGACATCACCTATCATTACGTTTTATAAAAAAACTGCTTTTTATAAAATTTTAAGTCATGAACTATAACAAAAGAGTGGCCTATTTTAGGGATGTAATGATATAGTTACTACATTGATGTATTGATTCTTTATTCCTACTATACAACTATATCAATATGCATTGCCTCTAATTGTATCATTTTCTAGGTAGTGTATATCGATATACATGGAAAAATATCAATAAAATTGAAATTATTGATATTAGAAATTAGCATATTGAAATAAAACTAGGTACATCTTTTTGGATGCAATCTTTTTGTTTTTAATTATAGAAAATCAACCCTGGCCAGTAAAGTAAAGACAAGTTATAGGCCGGTGTGTTTTAGGAAACAGTTGCTTAATTTTATGTTTCATTTGCCCTAACTGTGCAGTGCAGGCCTCTGCCAAGCCATTGGCCCTATCTCACATTAGTAGACATCTACTAAAACTAGTCATTCATTCCTTTACTGACCCCTTGTAGCTGGATCTTTGCCCATTTTACAATGTTACAAAAAGCTTTTAAATCATTCCTGGATCCAGAGAGTTCCAGATCTTCAAAAACGTATTTCTTCCCATTAATGACATTTCTTAAAGTTTCATCAAAATCCAACCTTTTTTTTTTTTTTTTTTACTGCTACTGATAACTAACTTACCCATTAACAAACAAACCAATATGATATACTGCACATAGAACACCATAATGTCAATACAAGTAGTTTTTTGCAGTATGAATATTGTGATATATTGTGCACAATATAAAATGTCATCCTTTGTAACAATCTGCCAACGTACTCGTGAACTATTTGCTGTGGCAACTTCTGAAACAAAGGGATCAGCTGAAAGGTATTTTCTTTTTTCTGTGCAGCCCTAATTCACATATATAAACATTTATTGTAGTGAATCAAGAAATGTATGTAAGAAGTTTCTTTTCTTATTATTTCTTTGAAATTTTATCTTGTCTGTTGGATTGCTTTTGTACTGGTGAAAAAAATTGCCAAGCCCACATGCCAACACACACCTGCTGGGCTCTTAACAGATGTTTGTCTCTGTGTGTGCAGGAGTTTGGAGTGCCCTTCATGGAGACGAGTGCAAAATCTGGGCTGAATGTGGAGCTGGCCTTCACTGCTGTGGCCAAGTGAGTCACACACAACAACAGCACAGCAATGTTCAGTGGTCTACTGCCAAAAAATAAACTTTACTTTGAGAGTTTTGGAGAGTTTGAGCTCTCGCTGTTCACATGTGAAGTGGAGCATAAAAGGAAACATTTGCCCTGAAACAATAAGTGTTTATATAGAGAAGAAAAGGTCAGTGTTAAGATGGGTTGACTTTGCCTATGGATATTACATAACACTACTTCATGTTCAAACTTGAAAGTGTGTCCTCTTATCATAACAAATTCTGGAGACATAAGCCACACTTAAATGGCAGGTATAGCATGGTTTGGTCCATGTTTAGAATGGCATAGATGGGATAAGTGGACAAAGCACCTACTGTCTTTTGATATACTGTGCATGTAAAAATCTAGCTGTGTATTATAAAACATATAACTTTCATTTAATCCTGTCTAAGATTTGATCTAATATTATACTTTGAATTTTCATGGCAGGAGTGAGAATGTCGTTTGAAAGTTGTTTTTGTAACACTGAGCAAAGTGTTTCCAAGATATGTACATTACCAATATCAGTATGTAAGAGTCAGAGCGTGACAATATTTGGCTATCACATAATATTTCCTCAGCAGCTGAGATTCTGTTTATGTAACAGTCATTTCACTATGCAGTCAAAAAGCAGACCCGCTGGTGGCTGCTGCATTGTACATATGTAATAGCGGGGAACATGATTGGTTAGTCTCTGTTTGAGCCAGTGAAAAGTATGTGTTTATCTCCACATGCTGATTTATAAGTGATGTGTGATCCGAGGGAAGTTGATGATAATGCCAGGTGAGCTGAAAAACATAACAGAACACAAATTGTGGCAAAATGCTTCTCTCCCAGTATAAAACATGTAAAAATAGACACAATTGAAATCAAAGCCAGTGCCATTTGAATATTCCCTCATACCTGAAATTGTTCTATACATTTGTTTGGTTGGGTAGCTTTTGTTTTCACACCACAAGGATAAAATCCACACCTTGAGACGTTCCCTGACATTTTATCTTTGTTGTCAGTTCACATTTGTCACATTTGAGTGTCACTTCAGTGGCTTGTTTTACGCTTTAAACTCAAACTAAAGCATAAATTAGGGGTATTTTCAGGACTAAATCTTGCATATCTAAATTAGGACTAGAAGTAGGAATGCGCCAGGTCTAAACCACAACCTTTTATTTAGATGCATATAACTCAAGGCTTTATTAAGACACTTGTTTAGTAAATGTCTGTTGCAACGTTATTGCGATAAAAGTAGATGTTTGTGCTATTGTCGTTGACAATATTGAGATTACTATAATTTTTCTTGAGCAGCCCCAGTGCCTGCAGCAAATGTCTAAAATTCACACAACTTATCACTCTTGTTTTCTTACTTAACCACAGCATGATCTTTCCACATTATCACTTTAGATAAAGATACCCACACTGACACTAGACCGCTGTGTTCCGAGAGTAAAAAGGCGGTTATTTGTAAAGATAATGAAAAATAATCTTGCAGAGGGAATGCATTAGGGCATTTACAAAGATGAAAGGAGATGTGAATGCAATTTATTAAAATAGTGGTCTGGTTCTTTTAGGAGACAACTGTATACATTTGCATATTTTCCTGATGGTAACTTTATATGATAAAAGAAAACACAGAATTAAATAGCATCAGTAGTATTTTTATATAATGCATGAGGGAGGTTAGAAGTTTCTGCTGAGGGCCAGTTTATTGTTTGTCTCCTATTTAAATGATAGAGTACTATCTGTGTATCTCACCTAACAGTGAAGTGTTGGACAGAATGTGGGCGCTTTTCTCCATTTATAGCTACATTATGGTTACAGGCTGCTGGCACGGTGAGGTCTTGCCGAGAATAGAAGGACAGTCTGGAGGGACCTCACTGCAAATGTACAAATGAGACACTTCTCTTCTTGCTTTTACCATTTCTTTTGTAATATTCTCTTTGGCTCTTTCCTTCTAATTAATTTTATTTGAAAATAACACTCAAGTCAATGTATACCCTCAGGAAAAGGCATAACCTAATTATCTCAGGACAATGATATCAATAAAATCCCAGCAAATAATTTACAGCCACTGAAAAAATTATATTCGGTTCCCTGCTTAAATCGTCCCTGGCATAGAAGATACATTGGAAAACTTTGGAAAGAATTTGAAGAAAGTTCTAGTCACTGTTGCTGGTAGGTTGTGATCAATTATGCATTAAACATGACACCAATTAAACACCAAACTATTTCTTTTCCTGCTCTCTGTTATCTTAATACCAAATGAATGAGCTCAAATGTTTAGTTAATTGTTTCAGCACAAACCTTCACCAGGCCCTTACTGTTCCTGCCAGTTCCACACTAAAAATGTATAATTTATTCTTTTTCTAGCCCCTTGTGGCTGTATTTTTGGCCCTATCTCTCAATGGCTTCATAAAATTCCTGAATGCAAACAGTTGAGTTGATGCAAGTGTTATTTAAAATCCAGTAGGTATTAAGTGGCAGAATTTTTTTTATTTTTACAAGCACTATACCTTCCTCTGCCAAGAAGATTTTGTTTTTGCTGTGGTTGCACAGTTTGCAGTCCAGGATTTTTTGTAGAGCCCAACCGATATATCGGCTGCCCATTAAAAATTCCCATTAGGAATAACACCTCTTTACTTGCAAATGATGGCCTTCTGCTATTTGTCCACCAGAGGGTGCTGGCGCCAACTCAGAGTGTTTCCCAGCAGTTTGGCTCTTAAGGCTGATTTATACTTCTGCGTCAAATCGACAGCGTAGCTCCTGCAGACCCCTTTGCGGCGCCGCGAAACCTCTCAAAACCTACTCTGTAGCTCTGATGTGCACCTGGTCAAAAATATAACTACACGTCGAGGCGACACGGACCGCAAGTGCTGTGATTGGTCTTGCGGTGAACTGGCACTGCATGAAACGATGCAGAGGAGCAACAGCAGAAGTCTGAAGGGTTTACAACGCCGTCGAGACAACGGCGTTTGTATGCCATCAAGAAGACGCAGAAGTATAAATCAGCTTTTACTCTGCAGTTCATAGCAAACAGCCCAAACCACCTTCTCATGGCCTGAAAAGCTCAAAATGGCAATAAAAATATTTTACAAATTTTTTTACCATAAAACCTCATACAACAAAAATTCAAAATGCATTTTGTAGTTCTCCCCATGCTCTACTTGCACAGCAAGTTAAAATGAAATTTAAGTTAAACAAATTTAGTTAAAGCTAAATAAAATAAATAAATAAATACATGAAATATATAATACTCCCCACACCAATGCTTACTACAACCTACATAACAATTAGCATAAAGAACAATTAGCAGCTTTCTAAAACATTTTAAAAATAGGTTTATTCTAATAAAGTGGCCTGGGGTGTCCATGCCATATTCATGTAAACAACAGAAGAAAAATGCTTTAAAATACTTTTTTACTTATGTATAATGTATCAGCCGATGTATGAGATATTGGTATTTTTTTGGTTACTTAATATTGGTATTGGCATTGGCCTCAAAAAAATCCATATCTGCCAGGCTCAAATCTTTTGATAGATACTGTATTGTGGGCCAAAGATGTAACTCCAGCCACAAGGGGACATTAACAATGATTAGTTTAAGTTTACCATTGTGAGCTCAATGGGCTTTGTGGCTCACTGAAGAGCATTTACCACTGAACTAGAAGTTCCCCAGTTTGAGCCCAGGTCTAGGAACTATATTCAATCCAGTGCAGTCTTTATTAGTCGCATACACAGTTATACACAATGTACAATGTGCAGTGAAATACTTTTGTACCAACCATCTGAGATGTACAGCACAACAACCTACCAATCAAAGTGCTCGAGTCTAGTGTATGCCTTATTCCCAAGCTGATTTTGAGGCTTATGAGTAGTTCTAATTTTAAAGGTCTGAGAGCTTCAGGGTAGAAGCTCCTCCTCATTCTTTCAGTATTTGTTCTCAGCAGGCGGTATCTTTACCATTGCCACAAAGGGCCAGTGCCTTGATCGAGGTCTGTGCTCTCCAAATTCTTATAGTTTTAGTTAAATTAACTACTTTTCCTTTTTGGCAGCATCTTTAACAACATGCAAATTTGTTGATTATTTTTAATAGCATGTCCATCTAACTGTTGCTGCTGAAGTCAGTTTATTAAATTTCTGTAAGTGGTTCTCAATATACTGACAAATTTGAACACCTTATTAGTGCAAGCATCCATCCAATTTCCAGCACAACTATTCAGTATTAGTTTTGCCCAGCAGTTATAAATATGCAAAGTGCTTCCTGATTCAACTTCATCACCATGGCAAAAAGCTATTGTAATGTCACTCAAAAGGCTGAGAGCAGATGAAATGTAAAATGCTAGTTGTGTGTTTGTGTGTGTCTCAGGGAGCTGAAGCACAGGACCATGAAGGAGCCTGATGAGCCCAAGTTCCAGCTGCAGCAGTACGTGGACAGAGAGATGAGGACCGCTGGCTGCTGCCGCACCTAGACCACCTCCTACACCCACCCACCTCAGTGTATGTGTGTGAGAGTGGGAGATCAGGTACAGTCTATCAGAAGATTAAACTGGGTGTCTGTATTAAGCAGTGTTTCCACTAGAATGCGTAGCGTTAAGCTTAGTATGGCACTGACATATGTTTTGTGTCCCTGTGTCCAACTCACAACATTTTACAATATTTTCTGTATTTGTAATAGTTAGTTTAAATCCTAGGTTGCAATGTCTCCAGCGTGAATCATACTTGTACATAACACTTGCATTAGGTGTGAATTCAGTTTTGGACAACATAATTGTTCATGTAACTAGCAAATTAATTCCAACATAGGCAACAACTCGTGGTTAGAATTTTTTAAGAGCATTATCAAGTTATCGTTGTACTCCTACTTAAGGGAAAAAGAAGCAGCTGTTTGCCTTTTTAATCCAGTGAAGACAGAAAAAATGCACCCTGAACTGGACTTACTGAACTGCCTGGTGGACAAAATGCATTATTGTTTTATTTTACTGTTGTATCTCCTGACCCACCTATTCTCAAATGTGAATGTAAAATAAGTACATGCTTGTACAGGTGCATGTCCACACACAAGTGTTTGTCGTGTGTGAATAATCTTCACAGAAAATTACATTCTATGAAGTGTGCTGTACCAACAGTAACTTAAATCCCATATTGAGTTTGTGCTCTGAAACTTTGTCTTGTTGAAAATAATATATAATGTTATTTATGTTGAAGTAATGGACACACTTGTACAGAGACACTACTGCACCTGATGTAAGCTGTTAAAAACAGCACTGTGTGCTGTTGAAGGTACATGATCTTATTGTAATGTTTTAATAATTGTACTGTATTTGTGACATATTCATGCATTTGTGAAATATTAGTCATTTTATACAAAGTATTTAAATTATGTTCGGTTTGACTTCATCTGTGAAATCCTCAAAAGCTTGTAATTACAAGTGTTATCCGCAGCACCAAATTGAGGCCATGTTCAGTGTCTTATAGTAATCCACTTGTGTTGCTGTACCAAAAAGCAAAAACTAATAGCTATTTGAGGGAAATGACTATGTGCAGCACGAGGCATCAGTGTCCATGAGAGCTGTCATTTTCAAAAGCCATTGAAACATAGAGAGTATATTCATTTTGTATTTTGACAAGAATTTTTACAGACACTAGTTACACTTTTCCCTATTCTCCTGGACTATTTTTAACCTAATGCAAAAAAAATGCAAACAACAAGCAAGGAGATATGCAAACAGTTGTTCTTTTACATTAATCTGGATCACAAACATCAGAGTTTGTGTATTCTTTCATAGTTCTTTCTGTGAAGCTGTAGATGTAGATGCCTTTAGATTTGTAACCATTTTACACAAGTGGATCTTTTAGCTAACTTTGTGCTGTGATTCCATCTCTGTGCACATTCAAAGAATACAGTTTAGGAGGGAGCCATTATTTTAAAGGAGGTGAGTGCAGGTAAAAAGTGACATGAGATATATCAGACAGAAGCTACCAGCATGCATGAGTAAATTGTATTTTTACTCTTTATTTGCTAGAAGATTAATTTTAGCAAATGTGCTTTTGAATGTTTTCTTACTCTGATTCTGAATCACAACCACTTTTGAAAATGTATTTAATTAACACAATGATTATTTAATGTTAATATATGTATTTTTCATGACCTCACAATTTTCTCAATGAATCAAGTCTTGAATTTGTCAGGTGTAATCTGTGTATTACATCTTATATGAAACTATTTGCATTGTATCTGCTACCTGTGTTCCCAATAAAGAGCCTATAATGGAAAGTACTGTCCTTTCCTCAGTGAGGGATCTGGACCCAATTTCATACCACTCCATCTGGATGCAGGCGAGTGGATCTATAGCTCCATCATGTGGTATCAAGATCTTATTACAACACAAACCTTGAAGTAAGCCAGACCTAACTAAACACAGCATATTGCAAAATTAATATTATCATATCAACTAAATTTATTTTTGCCCTTGCAGGCCTTGAAGAGTAGAAAGGGTTCATATTCTTCAGGAGTCCTAGATTCTGTATCTTTTCTTCAGACACATAGACGTTTGTTAGGAAAGTAAAGCTTATAGGATTGATAATATGGCTTTTAATGTAAAAACTAGTGCCATATTTCCTTTTTGTTTATACTTTTGCTACTGTAATTTTGATTGTCAGTGCAAGTCACTTAATTTTCTGCCTGACTTGAAGAACTAGAGGAAATGCATTCCCATGGTTATAACATTGCTTATCATATATTTGGCTCCTGACACCTAAATGACTTACCTCAAACTTCACTAAGAGACAGCTCTAAAAGACACTGAAGAAAGATGGTGGACAACATCAGTGCAGCAATCATTATCTGTGATTTGTTTAACTAAAATACTCCTAATTATTTTGCATATAGCCATAAATGTAGGGATTACCAAAATTAATCTTGCATTGTATTTTGCTATTACATTTATTTTTTGCACCATGACTGAATAGCTTGTCTTGAGAATATCAAACCAATGCGATTGGAGCTGGAGGGCAGCTGTAAAGCTGTGTGGGTGCGAAGCAGTCAAAATGGTTTGTCTAATGCAGAACTCAATGAAAGAGTGAGGCCACTTTAACCTGAGTCTCTGTCTATTTCTGTCAATGCTGAGCTCTTCAAAAGACAGGAGAAGGATGAGGAGGAGGAAAAGAAACAAATCAAAGATGTGATGGAAGCAGGTAAGCATCAAAGTAAATTAAAACTAGTGAAATCAATTGTTATTGTTTTAGGTCGGAAAAAAAATGCACCATGACTGAAATGTGTAAATGTACATTTAAATTGTACTAATTGTTAATTGCAGTTTTGTATTTTAGATTTTAGATTATCCTGTCAAAAGTAAATTTGCAATCTGCAGTTCTTCTCTTTGAAAACAACAAATCAGAAATTAAAGCAGTAAATGTGTATTAAAAGTCATATTAGGAAGCCATTTTAAAATACCACAAAGAGAAATGTAAATATATACAGTTGAAAGAAAACGTATTGGGACCCCTTGGAAATACTAGGATTTTTGCATGATTTGGTCATAAAATGTGATCTGATCTAAGTCACAACAATAGACAAACACAGACTGCTTAAACTAATGCTGCGAAAAAAGATTTTTTTTTTCATGTTTTTATTGAGCATTTATGTAAACATTAACAGTTTTCTACAGGGTAGAAAAAGTATGTGAACCTTTGGATTTAATAACTGGTTGACCCTCTTATGGCAACAATAACCTCAACCAAATGTTTTCTGTAGTGAAGATTAGACCTGCACAACGCTCAGGAGGAACTTTGGACCATTCCTCTTTCCAAAACTGTTTAAGTTCAGCAATATTCTTGGGATGTCTGGTGTGAATCGCTCTTTTGAGGTCATGCCACAGCATCGCAATTGGATTGAGGTCAAGACTCTGACTGGGCCACTCCAGAAGGCGTATTTTCTTCTGTTGAAGCCATTCTGTTGTTGATTTGCTTCTATGTTTTGAGTCAGTGTCCTGCTGCATCTGCTTAAGTTTTCCTGCAAAATGTTTGGATAAACTTAGGAATTTATTTTACTGTTGATGATAGCAAGTTGTCCAGGTCCTGAGGCAACAAAGCAGCTCCAAACCATGATGCCCCCTCCACCATACTTCACAGTTCGGATGGAGTTTTGATGTTGGTGGGCTGTGTCTTTTTTACATACATAGCATTGTGTGTTCCTTTCAACATCTCAACTTTGGTTTAATCTGTCCACAGAATATTTTGCCAGTAGTGCTGTGGAACATCCAGGTGCTCTTTTGCAAACTTTAAACGTGCAGCAATACTTTTTTGGACAGCAGTGGCTTCCTCTGTAGTGTCCTCCCAAGAAGTCCATTCTTGTTCAATGTTTTACTTATTGTAGATTTGTGAACAAAGATGTTAGCTTGTGCCAGAGATTTCTTTAAGTCTTTAGCTGACACTCTAGGATTCTTCTTCACCTCACTGTGCATTCTATGCTGTGCTCTTGCAGTCATCTTTACAGGACAACCAGTCCTAGGCAGTGTGGTCACAGTATTAAACCTTCTCCATTTATAGACAGTCGCTCGTACTGTGGACTTATGAACATCAATGCTCTTAGAGATACTTTTGTAACCCTTTCCAGCTTTATGCAAGTCAACAATTCTTACATGAAGGTCTTCTGAGAGCTCTTTTGTGCGAGGCATGGTTCACATCAAGTAATGCTTCTTCAGAATGGCAAACTCAAAATTGAGTGGCGTTTTTTATAGGCCAGGGCCACTTTAAGCCACTCCTCCAATCTTCTCACACTGATTGGACCCCAGGTTGGCTTACACCTAACTCCAATTAGCTCCTGAAGAGGTCACTAGCTTAGGAGTTCCAATACTGTGATTGTTTACATAAATACGCAATAAAAACATGAAAAAATGTCTTCTTTTTTTTTTTTGCAGCATTAGTTTAAGCAGACTGTGTTTGTCTATTGTGACTTAGATGAAGATCAGATCACATTTTATGACCAAATCAGCAGAAATCCTAGTATTTCCACGGGGTGCCAATACTTTTTCTTTCAACTGTATATATATATATTTTTTTACAAATTAATTAAATGTACAAGCTAAATGGGTGGCTGAGCAAAACAATTCCTGTGGTAGAATTATACTATTTTTTTATTTAGCTTAGCAAAAATGTTTTGTTGAAAATTGTATTAATATGTTTTTAATAGTTGAGAATGAAACAAAATATCTTCAGAGGTCAACCATTTTAAGTGTCAAAAATGTATTATTTAGTTGTTAGCTTTTTGCATGCTAACAGACATATTTCTCACACAGTTAGGGGGAGAGTAACCACAATAACATTGGTTCAGTATGCATATTAAATCAATGTTATTGTGGTTTTAGTTATTATTGTATTGTTTATATTCTTTGAGTTTCCCATAGAGTCCCATAGAATTTACAGCCAGCTGTAAGTAACCTCAAAGGCCCACTTCATCTTGTACTGAACCATCATAATACCAGGGGCTTTGTGCATTAGAATGCATCTGTTATATTTGGAAGCAAAGTTTTGCTTTTGGTGACTTATAAAATTAACAAATAATACATAAAAAATAAACATACCATCAATGGGTGTTTCAAATTAGCATAAATTATATTTTATTGTTAAAATGTAATGAGCTTGGTGAATTGACTTGAATGACCCTTGGGATGTTCTGAGTCCATCAGTTTAGTTTCTTCTTTTTGGAATTTAAAATACTCCATTAATGGTTGACTTGTCCTGAAGTCCAGGTTAATAATATGTTTGTGAGCTGTCATCTACATGGGACACACACTGGTGTGTCCTCAGCTGTCTTTGGCTCAGCCCGCCGTTCTGTATGTGTGTGAGTGGAAAATACATGGGCATGCATAAGCGCCAGTCAGTGACTCACTCTGTGACTAATAGTTATTCCACTGTCCTCACAACATGTCGCCGGGGAACAGTATGACAGTGACACACACATTTCTCTTGTTTTTTGAGGATACAACCAGCAAGAATATAGACTCATCCTGACCCCATCATATGACCTGTAACCCTGCAGGATAATAAAAAAAAGAGTTAATTGGTACCAAATGTTCCAGTGCCACACCGGGAAAAGATCTTGGTAGTTGGCAAACTATATTTAACCTCATACGTAAATATTCAAACTAAATGTTATGTTGGAATAGAATATAATTATAACATTTAATTTGCATCAAACTTTTTTCAATAACTGACGTTGCCGTGATGAAAATATTATGCACATGAGTCTACATAACACTTGTTCATGAAAACTCTTGAAAATAAGACAGATAGAAAACTTTTGCTATCAATTTGGTGACTGCAAGGTGAAAGTTACTGTAGAATTTTGCTGCTGTTTTCCGACAGGCTGTAAACTTCTACTACACCCTAAAAACGCATATAACAATTGAACAATCATCACTATATATTGCACATTTTAAACCACAACAGTAGAGATTGCCACTTGGCTCTGCTCTTTCCGATCGTAAGTGTATTACTGTGTTTTGTTGTTGTCTGTATCACTATGTCTGTCTTCTTCTGAGTCATTCAGCCTTGTGCTGACTGGCTGCTCACTGTTACCATAATTTCCAGTAATAACAAACCTTACAGAGCCAAACCATCTGTATACCCATTTACTCTATCATACGTTGTACAATACATATTAAACATACCACAACCTAATATCATCTAACATAATTTGTTTCTAGTGAACTTGGACCTAATTAACCTATCGGCTTAATTTCTATGAATTAAGCCCATAGCTGCTGGACTTTACTCATGGTGACCCTTAACAGAAATAACCAGAAGAAAATGACTAAATACACATTAAAGCTATAATATTATGTTTTTTTATATTTTTAAACCAATCTTAGTCACCTCTAGAACAGCACTGCACTCTTTACAACCTTAAAAAACATAATGGGCCATATTTACTAAGACAAGTGCAAAATTGCAAGTGCAGCTTAAAAAATAGCGTCTGGTATTTGTGGGCGTGTTGCGTGTGATATACGAAGAGAAAGTGCGAAAGAAACTGCTGCCGCAAATCTGATATGTAAATGAAAATTTTGCGTGAGCATAAAACGCAATGACAGCGAGAGCAACGCTGTTTACCAGCTCTGACTGCATCTTTCCTACAGAGATGCAAACCAAAACACAATCTGAGAGTCCAACAAATAACAGGACTGACTGTAGTAGACCTGTGTTCACTGTATCAGAGGGAGAATTATTTTATTGCATTTTACCTTATTTTATTAACTTTGCATAGTCCATCCTTGTTAAATGTCTCATGCGATTTTGGCACTGACCAGAGTCACGTGCCTTATTTCCCCTCTGTGTAAGACAGTGAAGGGAGAGGAAAGTCCTTTTCACTGTCTGTCAGAGCCAGTAACCCTTCAAACAATTATATAAAATGTATCAGTAGCCTATATGGCGTGCTGATGGTGATAAATAAAAATAACAATTAAAAAACATTTTCGATGTCCTCCGCTCGATCAAATCCACGCAGCCTTGAGCCTCTGTAGGGGCAGCTGTCAGTCAAGCGCCGCAGCGAGCATTGGGAGGCAATGAGATAAACACAGTGAGTAGAGTTTGCGCAGCGTGTAAAGACTGTTCTGTCACCGTAAGGATTTCAAAGAATGTTAAACAGACTGAAAGCCCAGAGACAGCAGCTGTAAAAGGCTGAAGTTCAGGGAAATACGAGCGAGAATCAAGGAAAAAGTGTTGCAGGTACACATTACTGTTATCTTTTTAAATGAGTTCTGTTAAAGCATTAGAACTTATTTTCAACGCCCCATCTGTGCACAAAAACCTGCACTCTTACCTCCGCAAAACCTTTGCACCTGCTTCTCCAACGTGCTAAATTTTCATGCAGATTTAGCTCCCATACTCGTGATAAATCAAACAGCGACTGCAAAGCGACTTCATTTGCAGTTTCCACGCCCTGAATTTTGCGCGTTTTGGCAAGAGCGCCTTATTTTACATATTCATTGAATTACAGGAGCAAAATCTGCACCGCGCTGAATTTTCTTGTCAGAGACGCAAACCTCAGCTGTGCTTGGGTTTGCTCCATTTTTAGCACGTATTTTTCATTTAGCATGCACGCAAACTTTTGATAAATCTGACCCTAAGTGACTAAAAGAAGTTGCGTTGACATAGGATTGTGGGAGAGGCAGAGCTTCATGGAATCTATTGCTTTTAGGAGCGATTGGTTCCATGAAACTCGGCGCCAGAGACTGCAGGATTACTTAAACAGGTGTGAATAAAGCAAAACACAACTCTAGCTACATTGGTAGAAAACTCAAATGTGATTTTGCAATATATATCCCCTTTAATAAATTAATATGGTGTGGCTCTTTATGGATAAGCTGCAGAACAATTTGCAACTTGCATGTGTTGACCTGAACTAAATCCCACTGTTGTATTTTCTTAGATTTGTGCTCCTACAAGCAAAAACATGTAATCTGCCTCCCTAAAATTTGGAATCTATCAAATAATATTTTAACAAGTATTAAATAAACAACACATTTCAATTTCTAAATTTACAGTATAACAGATAACAGTTCCATTTAAGTTCCATGTAGGTCTCCTGTAGTTTATGCTCAAGTATTTGTAATTTGTAAAGCTAAATAACATACTTCAACTTAAACGTCAAAATCTAGCACAAATATAGCCCAAGTTATAATTTGAATCAGTATTACATTTTTGTTTGCACCACCAATTAAATATCTGAGTGCAATGCATTTTTGTTTCAGCAGGGGGCAACAGTGCATTACTGTAGAAGCACGATAGATTTGATCAAGTTTATTGACTGTGAAAGTTGTCGCATGAGACTTGTTTATTAATTATTTTAATATCATATTGTTGTAAAGCTCTATGCACTATCTGTGGAATGTCTATTTCCCACCATTGTAAAACTATGTATGCATTGTAATACTTTTGGTGAGCAAAGCCATTAGCACTTTAAGTAACTTCTGTATTTTATAATATATTTATTTATAATTATTTATTATATTAAGCATTATTTTAAGCAACATCCATTAAGATGGTTGCTTGTTAAGTGCACTTCACCAAATAGAAACCTGGGAAACCTGGAGACAAAAGTGCTTTCAGTTGGATAACCACCACAGTTGATGGATAAATGCAGCCCTTTCTTAACAGACACTTGCACTTTCTCATTGATTATTCCTGCTTTACAAACTGTAGCCTCCAAAAATGGACTAACTCATGTTGAATTCAAACACCTTAATGTTCACTCGGTAATGGTCTTTATCTAAAAAGTCTCTCATGTTGTTAAACAAATGGTTGAGGTTGTGGAAAAAAAATAACTGTATGGTTGGACTCTGGTGCACTCCTGTTGCCTGAATATGTGTAAATGTGTGCAATGGTGTGAATAAGTAAATACAAGCCGGCCATAGTCACGGCACTGGCTGTGGAGGGCCTCATATGACTCGGCGTGGGCCATCTGTTGCTCCCATTGAGTGTCATTAGCCCTGAACTGAGGGCACCATAACCCCAATGGCTCTCCTGTAGTGTGTGTAACCATGTATGCTCACTCTTGACCAGTTGCCCGGCAGTCAGACATTTAAGTGACTAGGATCTTCTCCGAAACATGTGCAAATTCCTCACTCCGTCTTTCCAACAGAAGTCAGGTTGTATTCTGATTTTCCAACATGTTCACACTTGGTTCCTTACAGTAGCTCGGAGCGGTGGTATTTATAGAATAAGACACTGATGAAGGAGTGAGTAGAAGGCCTTTGTTCTTCACTGTCTAGGTTTGTTGTTGACTGGAGCTGCGTGTCTGTCTATTTCTGAGTCATTGAACCTTGTTGTGATGACACACAGTGCACTCATTATTGCCATGATTTCATTATAGCTTACAGTAACAATAGACCATACAGGAATCCATGTCCATTGTGTCTAATTATTATACATACTATATATGTGGAATAAGTGGGAAGAGATTTTAGTCAACTGGATGTAAACATGTTGTGAAACAGGTGTAAATGCTCTATCCCTTGAGCCACAGAGCCTTAGTGGTAAACAATAAATGAAAACTAATAGTTGTATTTTCTTTACTGACCCATTGTGGCTCGACACAGAAATACTCAGACCTTCACATAAGGTATTGGCCCTATTTTGCATTGGTAAACCTACAGTGCTCAGACCTGGACTTGAACCAGGGTTCTTCTAGTCCAGGTGTAAATGCTGTATCCCTTGAGCCACAAAGCCCTATTGGTAAAAAATCCACTAAAACTAGTTTTACTTTTTTATTTACTGACCCTTTATGTTAATATACTTTTTTTTTTTTTTTTACATATTTTTACACATTACACATTTTTTTACACATTTCTATGAAGAATTGGGATTGTGAATAATATTATGAATATCTATCTGTGTATGTTACATGGCATATCTAAGACTTGAAAGTGTAATTATTTGTGTCCTATCTTTGGTAGCCCATAGGAGTTTGTCAAATTAAAAAAGTAAAATTTATAAGTTTAGGTTATTCTGTATCTGTTTGAGAGTGGCAAGGCGCCAGGTACATTATGCATGTTTAAGAGGCATTAGGAAAGACACTTAATACTGTAATTTTGTATCATTTACAATTGAAATAGTCACTTGTGTGTCCTCATTTGAATAGCAGATACAGTCATGCACTCTGAGCTGGTCGAGTTAGGGAATCACCAAATGGAGAGGGAGCCGGGCCTTCTCTGTGAGCTTCGTGATGTTTTGATCTCACTGCCTCACAAATGAAGGTAATAACACACTGTACTGTTTGTTACAATCTGCCATTAGTTAACATTTCAACTCATATACAAGTAGTCTTTTGCCCCATGACAGCTGGCTCCCATTACAAAATGTGATGAATTAATTCAGTAATTCATTTCAGACTATGAAACAAATAAGAGGATAATAAACTCACATTACCCCACTTAAAGGACAAGTGACAGATGTGATCACAGATTGCTCGTCTGCTGCAGGCTTTAGACAGACTTTCAGATTTATATTCATGACAAGCTCCTCTGTTTTGACTAGTTAGCTTCTTATTTTAGCCAAACCTTAATCAACATGTTTAACTAACACGTGGATTCCAGCATTAGGGTGTATTTACTGCTCTTAAGAACACTGACCCAGCACTTTAAATATTATTTTACTATTTTAATGACATAAAAAATAAGTTTATGTGGTATATTTGTGTCAGAGTGAAAAGTCTGGCTACAAAGTTTTAGTCTGGGTCTTAGACGCCTAAAAAACTATTGTGACTGCAAGTGAGTAGACATAGTACAACCAATCACATCTCAGTAGCAGTACCAGTAACACAGAATAAACTTCTTTTTAAAGCAATTTGAAAAACTATCCAGACAATTTTAGGATACATGTGTATAATCGGTTGGAAGGCTTGATTTTGTTGGAAATTGTTTCAGTGGGAAGGATCCAGACCCACTTCATTTTGCTAAGTGAGAATGGGTCTAGCTGGACGGGCTAAGCTCCAAGGTAAGGTTACACATTCTGACTTCCACAACATCAGCAACCTAGTTTTTGAGTTGAAGTTGTGAGTAAGCATTTCTCATTTAAATGAACAGCACTTATATAGATTTTTACAATTATTTAAAAAAAATCCCTGCCAAAATATCAAAAATTGGTGTACTTGGGAGGTTTAAGTACATATGAATATTATTGGCTTTAATGAAGTTGTTCTTTCATTATAAATATTATGATTATTGCAGTAAATGAGGTGAACATACTTGTCAATTTCCCCCGATAATAGATTATCAACTCAGATTAATATCTTTATCTTTCCAGCTGTTTGATTGGTCTGACAGTAACCTGGCTCTATTAGCACATGTGCTAATGTTGATGTTTTGGTCTGGGCGCATGCACATGAAAGTACACACGAAGGTCTTCTGTTATGGAGACGAACTGGCTGCCTGGTATGTAGGCCCATTAAGATAAGCTTCCTCTCCACTCGCTCTCACAACGTCAACAAACAGCCAGAACAGCCTCCCACTGCGACACACACTCACTGTTTACTTTCACTGGAGTATTCACGAAACGCCACATGTGTTCTGTGTTTTCGCTCG
The DNA here is from genome assembly GCA_020698575.1 of Bostrychus sinensis. Taxonomy (NCBI): domain Eukaryota; kingdom Metazoa; phylum Chordata; class Actinopteri; order Gobiiformes; family Eleotridae; genus Bostrychus; species Bostrychus sinensis. The sequence goes on along the minus strand of CM036260.1, from coordinate 8,914,216 downwards.
TCTCGTTGACATTTAGCGGATAAGATGTGGCAACAATGGAAGGAGAGATTAATATTCAGACAATGATCTAGAGCATGCCCTTTACACTGATTGAGCGTTATACTGAAAGTATAAGAGTGTTTTGTTATTGGCCTAATGAATGTATGCATGAGAAGGGAAAGCTTTCGTGGAGTGCCATGTAAACATGTTATTACATGTTACATGTTATTAACGTTTTTACTGCAGTCCATGTGACATTTCAACATAACACACAGCACAGAAATGGGTGACACTGCTCCATTACGTACGTATAGTCCACAAACAGAGTGAAAGAGATTTTATTTTTCATTACGTTGTTCCTAGTGAGCTGTCACATCTGTTGGCTATCAACCTTGAAATGTTTGATATTTTCAGTAGACTACTGAGTTTGCTAGTGTGGTATATCGAAAACATAAGCAGGTGTTGTTCCATGACTATAACTAACTTATGGTCTGTAAATTCCAACTTTATTTCTTTAAAAACAATACAGTTGGCCATAGTAGTGTACACCAGCAGTAAATAATAATAATATTGAATACAACATACAAGAAAATTAGAAAATACAACAAATAAAAAAATACAAGTAACAGTAAAAGTCTACCTCTAATACTAAGTTTGATAGACAAACACATAGGCAAACAGACTGTACAATCTATACAAAATACCCTGCCATTAGACCCTCCATCAGGTCCTTCATCCAGACAGAGAGAGGCATTGGGGTCAGAAAGGGGTCAGGGGGTCCATGGTTGAGACAGGACCGTAGATGTGCGAGCAAAGGCCCAATAATCACTGAAAGGTTGGTTCACTAAAGCTAAAACTTCACATATTGCTAGTCTTGTTCAAACAATACACACCCACCTCAACATCACAAGTAAATCATGTATTTTCCTTATTTTATTTAAAAAAAGACATATTTGCCACCACAGAACAATATCTTATATAATTCATGACATCAAGCTTTTGTTTTATGTTCTAGAGCTGAGTTCAGTGGTAGCCTATATACCATCAAACTGTTATCTCATTAATTATGATATGAATGCTTTGCCAATATTTATTTAGTGACCAATCACTGAAGCTTGATAGCAAAGACTAGACTATCACAAACTGTTAAGCGATTGAATAGTTTTCTTTAAATAAAAAAAGAAATTGCATTCTTTCACAAAAAAGCAATAAAATATGCTTTTTTTCATAGTCTCCATGTGGAAAGGGCAGTACAGGGCTGCATAATAGTTTGTAAATTTGTCCTACTTACCTTAGCAGTTGAAGTAAAAATGGTTTGAACGTAGATGAAGTAAGACTGGGTTCTTTGAAACTTTAAATTAGAATAAGTTTTAGAAATGATATATCTCTTTTGTGTCATTTTCTCATTTGCAAACATTAAAGTACTTGTGTTGTTTAAGTCCATCTGAGAACATGCCAACCAACTATAGTTGTGCTGTAGTTCAGCACAGCATTTTGTTTTCAGATAAACATGATTAGTGCCATTTGAAATAGACTGATGGGAATGAAGAATTTTTGATCCAAGCACTTAAATAAACTTTAGCGATTGCAAATACATTTAGTAGTCTACACGTGTTTGTCTTCTTTTAGCTTTTTGGAGTAACACAAAAATCAGCTTCCCATTTTATTTCTCCCCAGCCAAACATGGACACGGCTTTTTACCTTTGGCTCATTTTTCCCACCACTCGACCCCAGCTCTCTACTCATGTGCTCCCTGGCTACTCTAAAGCTGGGGCATAAGTGTCACGTTGGGGCAGATTGTTGACTGATTGCGCTGCTCTGATAGGTATAGTTTCACAGTAATTCCGGGCAGCACCTTTTCAGCTCAGGTCATCTTGTCTAGGGCCCATACTCTTGTATTTATAGAGTCCAGGTTTTAAGCCGAATGCGAACCAGGTGGGCTTCTGGATTTCTGGGTTGGGAATGACGCACAAAATAAATAATTACGCTGAAGAAGTGTGTTGTTTTCCACCAATAAAAAGTTTCCTGCTGTTCTGAAATAAACCCAAATCAAAAACTCTAACCTCCTTTTTGGTAGCATTTGCAATTATATAATACAATGAAAATGCCCCCTTTTCTCCTTTAGAGCCCTTGTCATGACCCACATTTTCTTTGGCCTATCTATGACAGTCTTGTTTTGTACTCATACCTCCGTCAATAGCACAAACATTTCAAATCTAAGTCAGACACTTCTCACTGAATAACAGTAAAAAGACTACTTTGCATTATATTTAGTGTGTTTGGCTTACATTTAAAAGTATTATTTAAACAAATGATCATTGTTTATTCTGTCCCAGTATTCTGCTTGCTCCTACTTTGATAATTTTGTATTTTTCTTAACCACTAATGATAAGTAACATTGGAGGACTAGTGTATTCTAGCATCACAGTTAATACTGAAATATCTGGTTATAAGGTACCTACAAATTAATTGAAAATTTTCTTCTACTTATTCCTCCTATGTGTCACAAGTGACTGGAGCCTATCCCATTAACCAACCCTTCTCAAAGTCAAGACGGTCGTGCCCCCCTTAAATTGAGGACCCCCTTGGAAACAAGACGGTACATCTCAAGGAGTTGGCCTTCAAATAAATATCAAATTGCCAAAAATCCCACACGGACTCCCAACTATAGAACTTCCCTCCATTCAATAAACTAGGTCATGTTTGTCTGCATATATTAATTTCTATAAAAACCTTACAAAAAACACTAACTGTTCACTAAAAAGTGTAGTTTCAAAGTAATTTTTTTAAACAAGTATATAACTGTAATTCATTTCAAACTCAATTTCTTTTTATGTACTTAACATAGATGGACCCTACTATGGGAACCACTTGGCATCAACTATGGGGACTTCTCCTATACATGCATGTTTTTGGTAGTGGGCTGGAGTTGCTCGAGAGTACCCACAGTAACATGGTAAGGACATGCTCACTTAATGATCACTGGCCAGCCACTTTCTATTTTTGTGATTCAGAAGTGTTAACCACTCTGCTACATTCACCCCAACAATGTGGAAACAACTATCATTGACTGCTACACTTGCAAGCATTCTTAAGTTTTGTCTATGCTTTGCACTAAAAAGTCAAATACATTCGTGTACAGTACTGTTTAATGCAATACAAAGCATATGTTTATAATACTGCACTCAGACATAAATAAGTGACATGTATAACTTCACATGCATAGTAATGTCAATGTAATGTGTGTGTAAAATTGAGATGCTAAAAAACAGTCAAGGCACAGGTGCACAGATATTGCTACTTATACTTTTGTATCTTGATAATAAATATACTGACATGCACAGTCAAAAGCATTCTCGTTCCTCTTGTGCTTTCTTATTCACTATGAGCTGCATTGTAAGGTTTTGGGAATGCCAAAAAGTTCAAACCCCATATATCGAACAGTATCTAAAAGTAGACTCTTCAGTCTTTTGATGTGATTGTCAACCACAGTTGCCAAACTTGCAGGCACATACTTTATTGGAGTCAGTGAGCACCCTTAGTAATAAAGCATTTTTCCAGATTTTTACCATAACAATGTGGCAAAATAGCAATTTTTTCTCAAATGCAAGGAAAGGTGTTTCAGTAATATTTGAATGAGCACGTTGTAGTCAAAACCAATGGCTGCCAAACTTGCTGATGATTGACTGTGGCAGGTCCTAACAGGGAAACCCTAGAGGTTCCCATCTGTTGCTGTATCTTACTGTCTTGTACAGTGTAGTTACCATTATTCATGACTGGAATCTCTGCTAAAGTTAGACTAAGACATAGCCTCGGGTCTGTGTTGGAACATGACTCATCAATGAGAATACACTGTTCTTAAGTTTCCAGACTTGGACTGTAGGCAACATGAGTCCCAGAGTTTTAACAAGTCCCTTGGGTTTTCTAACTTTCTAACTACTTATACAATGTGGAGGAACTCCCTAGGAACATGCAGGATGTAATACCAAATATTTTAAACAGAGCTGAGAAGCAAAGAAAACACAACATGACGTCTATGAAATTCTGACGGACGGTTTTATAGACAAATCCCAGAGAGGAATGTGACCGTGGTGACAGATTTATCAGTGTTTATAATATTTTTTGTTAAAAAATTTTCTGCATTATTGCCATAAATTCTGTGATGATTGCTATGTCATTGTGCTGTTGGGTGAGGTCGAGTGGGTCTCCTTCACATACAAAAAATATATAATTTCACAACATTACCATGCATATAATAAATGGATTGCAAAAATATTTTTTTTTGTTAATAAAGGCCACCGATGTGAAAATATTCTCCTTCTAAATTATAATCCATTTGTATATTTATATTGATTTTGGATTCACACAAATTTTGTTAAGCTTTTCTGAAATGCAATGTTTATTGGTAAAACCTATGCTGAGCCATTTGAGACCTTCTCTCACTCATGGTGCAGATAATAAACAAGAGGTAATGTGCTATGAGTGTGTCATGCTGGACTCAGGTCTAACAGGTGAGTGAGGGTCTGCCAACTTCTGACTCACTCACTTCACACAGACGCAATGCTAGCTAACGCTGTCTACATACCTCCCAGCTCGAGCCTCAGCTGTAAATATAGACTGTTGTCATAGTAACCTCTGCACAGGTGGCTACCAATGTCCTGTTTGTCAATCCAGCAATCAGACAAATGGAGGTAATTACAGAGAAGTGTTCTTTGACAAGAGCTTCCATTCATCCTCTTATTCTTTCTCTTCCTGTCCACCTCCTCTGCCATTTTATGTTTTTAACAGAGTCACTTAGACAAAGAAGGACTTGGGAAAGGACACCAAAAGTGAATCACCATCTTTTATAATAGATGTCTCCGGAGAGCGTCTTACCTTGTGTTTTTTTTTTTTTTTTTTTTTAGCCTATAAAAAGGTCTTTTCTTTTTTATTACCTTTTTTTACAAGGTTGGTTATTATTTCTCTTAATTCATTACAGGAAAAGTCAATCTTCTTTTGAAGGTTGCCCTAATATTTCTGCTTAACAGCTTTTATCTTTATGTACGCAACAGTATTTTCAAACCAAAGCATGAGCCATATAACTGTTAAGATAATTATGACCCATTTTTCTCCCTAACTCTTCAGTCCTTTGCTCCAAAGAGAGGTCAAGAGCTTAGCTTAAAGTCAGAATTCAGTGTTAGACCATGTCATACTGCAATGAATGGGCCAGTGCCAATACTGTATTTATGTGTGTTTCACTTTGCTTCTCTGTTCTGTAAAGATTATTTTAATTTTTTGATGATGATGATGATAAAATGTTCCTTTAAAAAATGGCATTCTTAAAACAATGGACTATTAAATGTATTAGCAGTTTTCTCAAATGTGATTGCTGAACTATGGTTACTAAAAGTTCACTGGTACATTATAAATGAATGCTACAGCTCCATTCAAATCCAAATGCAAAAGTAGACAACCATTTTCTGATTTAATGACTGAATTCACTGAAACTTTTTAAATGACCACAATTCCAATAAACTGTTTTTGAAACTGTCCTATCAGTCAACAAATGCTAATTTTCAGTGGCTGCTGTAATGGACTTGACCATAAAGGTTTCCATTGTATACACTACACTGTAAAAGATTTCTGTAAATTTACACCAAATTTTCAACAATAATAACCTGTTATTTTGAGATGCAGCATTTACCTGGTAATTAATTCTTTTAAAAGTAAAATTACAAACCATTGCATATATTTTAACCATATTAAAATGTATTTATAAAAAACAGTTACATACCGTTAATTCACTATCCTAAAAACTAAACTAACAGTCTCATCCAATATTTTTGGAATTCTGGGAAAGCTTCAGCCTCGCTGGGGACCACATGCACATGTGAAGAGAAGACTGATTTGTTTTTCATCAACACTCATCCAGTATTTTTGGTGGGTAAGTCATTTTTTTTAAATTCACATATAAAAGTTATGTGTTTTATAAAAAGAAACATTGTCTTTATTATGTGGCATTAAATAAATTCAGCAGACAGTTCATGGTGTTCCTCTCTGGATGCACATTCAAACATGCCTTCTGACTTTCATGGGCATGTAACTGTTTAAATCCAGGGAATATACTATACATTAACAGACTTGACTGCATTTAAATAGGCATTTAGTTGCAAAAGTTCCTTTTTGTGCGTTTGAGCTAAGCAAGCTACTGAACTGTGAATAAATCAAGCAAACATTCATACAGTAGCGGTCATGCTCCATTCCATGCTCGACTCTCTTTACCCACGGGCTCTGGCTTCAGTGCGGAGCCCGGTGTTATGCCACAAAATGTCTGCCTGCCACAAGTGGTCTCTCCTTTGAGAACGTAGGCAAATTTCCCCATTGACTTACCAACGTTATCGTTAATGTTAAGAAATAGGCTAAGCAAGTAACGTGCATTTTAGCTGTGTTGAAATCTCTAGTTGCCATTATATTTTTTATCATTTTGGGGCAGTAACACTGTTGCCTTAATAGATTGCAATTTTAGTAACGCAGTACCCTAATAACGCTGTTTTAATCTCTAACTCTGTAATTACATTAGAGGTACTATCTCAAGTAATGACGCATTACTATTGGGTTACATTTTTGTGATAATCGGGCCAGTGAGCGCTGTATTGATCTCCAAACGCTGCTCTAATTTACTTCCCGTCTCGTCTCATCTGTTCCTCCCGCTTTCCCTCACAAAACCGCAGCACGGAGCATCAGCCCCGTCTCTGATTGGATGTTGTACCGTCTGTCTCCACCTCTTCCCCCTCTAGCCCACTCCAGTTCACGTGAGGACAAAGGCTGTAACCGAACGTCATCCCTAACCCCTCAATCACTATATAGTCCTGTAATATATAGCGGGCTATATAGGGCACTCATTTGTGAACGATTCGGACACTCGCACACTATTTGTGCGCCCGCAGGTGAATATGTGACTTGCCGGTGATCATGTGACTCTGGCGTCTGTGTAAAAAAATGTTCGTCTAAACTCCGCTGATAATGTTCTTCTGTGATAAAGCCTAACCGGACTCACCTGATGTTTTAGTATTTATAGATAAATATTAGTCATACATGTGATATTTAACATGAATTGTCGCTATAATAAATAAAACGGACTGGATTATTGCAGCTCTGTGCCTTACGTGGGGAGGCTGAATCCTGGGTAAGCTAACGTTAGCAATTTTACACCGCAATGGTTTATTTAAGAGCTTTTTTATTTCTGATTATGACCTGATAGGAGTTTAAAAAAAAAAAAAAAGGTTCCATTCAGACGTGTTGTGTACAGTTTAAAGACCTGTCGCGGTCCCGCTGTTCTCCCAAACTTGCAAAGCATTATGTCTATACTGATCGTGACCATGAAATATATCAAGAAAGTGACCATTAAATATAGTACAATATAGATTTAAAGTGATGGTAATGTTGTAATGTTATGTTGTTTTTTAGGAATCCATGAGTACAGCTGACATCGAGAACGCATTTGACTTACCTGCAACTCCTCGCCTCATCCTGCTTGGTATGTTTTTCATTCATCCACTCACACGTCTGTCTATCATTCATCCACTCACACCTCTGTCTATCATTCATCCACTCACACCTCTGTCTATCATTCATCCACTCACACGTCTGTCTATCATTCATCCACTCACACCTCTGTCTATCATTCATCCACTCACACCTCTGTCTATCATTCATCCACTCACACGTCTGTCTATCATTCATCCACTCACACCTCTGTCTATCATTCATCCACTCACACCTCTGTCTATCATTCATCCACTCACACCTCTGTCTATCATTCATCCACTCACACGTCTGTCTATCATTCATCCACTCACACCTCTGTCTATCATTCATCCACTCACACCTCTGTCTATCATTCATCCACTCACACGTCTGTCTATCATTCATCCACTCACACGTCTGTCTATCATTCATCCACTCACACGTCTGTCTATCATTCATCCACTCACACCTCTGTCTATCATTCATCTACACACACACGCACACACGCACACACACACACACACACACCTCTGTCTGTCCTTTAACTACACACACATCTGTCTATCATTCATCCACTAACACATCTGTCTGCATCCATGCACTCACACACATGTCTATTATTCATTTACTCACCCACTCAAGTTACACAAATAAAACAATTCACAGCAAGGCTACACTCTCTATTGCATTTGCTTTTCCTTTCTTTTATTTTCTCTTCTATTAAACTTGCATTATGACGCTGTTACATTTTTTTTTTTAGTTTCAGGTGACACAGGGGGAAGGACACATAATCTGTGAAGGAATACAGCCAACGTTTTGACTGGACTTGCTGCTGTGTTTGCAACGTACTACAACTTTAATCTTCAATACCAACAAGAGGCAGCCTGCACACTTGAGTTTATCCAAAGGTAAGCAATGTAATAACATGCATGAATTTATACAGATTACAGTAAGTATATTTAGTGTATACACCAACATCAGTCTGTTACTCATTCTCCCACACACACACACACACACACATCGATCATTCATCCACTCACATGTCTATCATTCATTTACACACACATCTGTCTATCATTCATCTACCTATTTTGCAGGCGCTTCATTGGGATCAATCCTGAGAGAGGGACCAAAACAGCACAGAGAACCACTGTTTCCAAAAAAACTGGAAAAGCCACAGAAAAAAAAGTCACGACAGTCAACCCATGTGTTTCCACACTCCTAAGGAAACTACTGGATTTTGAGTGGGATTTTGTTTAGTTCTTTCTTTCAGCCTGATTATTTGTTTTGTTTTATTTTGATTTGTTTTATATTTGTATTACTCCCTTCTGCTATGTTGAAAGAGTGAGGTTACACCTCGGGCAGTTGGTGATTTAAAATTTAGATTTAACTTACTTCTTGAGACTGTTCACATGCCCCTCCATGTTAGAAAGCTGGTAAATACGGAAGCCGTAAGTGGCCATCGATTAAAAACAAAAAGAAGCCAGCATTGTTGTTCATTATGGAGTCTGATTAATGTTTTCAGAAGCTTTTATATAATGTTTAAACATTTTAATAAAGTTCTTTACAAAAATTATTATTATTATTATTATTATTATTATTATTATTATTATTATTGTTATTGTTATTATTATTATTATTATTATTATATCAAGTAGCTACCTTTTATAAACTAGTATGGTAAATATATGTAAAAAGTTATGTCAGGTGTTAAAAAACATTACTATGCAGTTTCCTGGGCATGTGATTTAACAAATAAATACTATTTTACTCAATAAAAACACATAGACCTAATGTGATTTCATGAACAGCATTAAGCTGTTAAAAGTAGAAACAGTAAAAACTTGCTGAAGATACAGTAACATAATGGCAACTGTACTGCCAGTTGATTACTGTTTTTTTACAAGGAGATTCTTTACAGTGTAGATTAAACCTAAGGTATATGGATAGCTTTATTTCGCACAACCAAATGACTGAGATATATTGAATGTTTTGTGTAAAAAATAATATATAGATTTAAGTAAACCAGAAATAGAATCTATAGTGCTGCCATAGGCCAGCTGGGTTCACCTTGAACACATTCATAAAACAGCACATGAAGCTTGGCCATATGGAGACATGCGATCGGTGTCTTGTCAAGTGTTGTGGACTCGCTGATCTTGAACCTAACTCTGCTATGATGCAATGGCCGCCCGCTGGAAACTCCATCAGACGTGTGCTTTATATTCAGTGTGTGATGGTTGCATGAATCACTACAGTGTTGTTTTGTAGGTTAGCAGGTTTACGTGTTCTCACCATGTAATCCTCGTCAGACTCAAATTACTGAGGAGTACAGGGTTCAGCACATGTTGGTATGTGCGTGTCTGCCTGGATACAAGTGCCTTTCAAAAGAAAAAAGACAGGGTTTGTGTATTCAGAGTATTCCTGGAAATGCAGTTACTTACAAAAATGGAAAAAAGTCACAAAAATTGCAGGTTTGCACAAAGGCCATTCAAGTAAACTACCATGAGAGACACCTATGACCACCTATAGGCTGTTTTATTGTGTAAGCAGGAGTAGCAAGCACTAAAATAGCCACTCTGTATCTATAGTATCTGTTTAGACATTAGTACAATGTTGACAAGTGGTGTAGAGCAACCAATGGGGGGTTGATAATAATGATTCATAGTAAATTTCTGTCACAATATGCTTTTATTTGATTACATTTTCACTTGCAAGTAACAGAAGCATGACTGAAATTGTCAGTACTAATGTTGCTAAATCAGGAACAAAAGAAACCAGTTGACCAATTGAATAAAAGCCAGAGGAGCTCAAAAGGAAAAACCTGCAGCTACAATCAAAGATGTAAGTCTGGCAAGCAAGTTCATTCATACTGTACATTGATTTTTCTTCTGCTTATTCCTATTAGGGGTGGTGGGTGACAGGAGTCTGGTACATTCTGGACAGCGGCCAGTTACTTGCAAGGCTTACATACACAGAAAGACAACCATTCACTCTAACATTTATACACAAAGTCACCAATTCAACTAACTTGATTAAATTTTATTTATATAGCTCAGTATCAAAACAAAATTTACCTTTAGGGCCTTTCCCTTAAGGAACAAGGGATGTCCCAGGACATGCCCTGTCCTTAGACCCTCCTTCACGGTAAGGAACAAAAAAAAAACAAAAAAAAAACTGTAGCTGTAGGAAAAACCTCAGGGAGAACCACTCCCAGGATGGGCTAAAGATGGGTCCTGTACTGATGGTTATAGTCCATTAGCTGCATTTGAGTCTGTAAGGGTGCAGCAGGTTATTGGATGGTGGGAGAAAGCTGGAGTACCCAGTGAGAACCCACAATAACACAGGTAGGACATGCAGACTTCACTCTCAGAGTTTATGTAAGGATTGATCTCACAACCTCCTTGTTGGGAGGCAAGAGCACTGACTGCTCTGCCATAATCTTAGACACCTGGGCTAGATGTAAAACACTGATATATTTCTAGTGTTCTACAGTGGCCCTTACAAAAACTAGGTCAGGAAATGAAATGTGCTTGAATGAAAATAAGTAACTCCAATTCAATTGATCAATCATTAGCTTGACAAAGCGTTAAACAGTGCTGATCTTTTCTTTATCTTACAGTGTTGAGTACTACATGGCGTGATGCTGGGTCAAAGGTCACGTTTTGGCTGGTGCACAGTCCAGGGATCGTTTCGTGGTGTGAATACAAGAGAAGCTGGACACTTCCCTGCTGACAGTTCCACTACGTGCTGTTCTCTCCTTTTGGCAGGCTCAGGAAACAGCACATGTCCTCCACATAAAGCACAGTACTCTGCTGTGTTCTGACAAGCAGTTGCAGCTCAGGCTGCAATTAAAGAAAAGTCAAAGAAAAAAATTGTTTACCACCTTGGACACCCACATGGATCACACTAGTGCACATGAACTAGTCAGTGATGCCTTAATACATGATAATTAAGGCCAACAGAAACACTCCACCATTTGTGTGGATTCTTTAGTGGATGTCAGATTAGTATATTTATTCACCAGGAGTTTGTTATGCTCTAATACCACTTGGATACCTTTCTCTTAATAGTCGAATCAAAATAGGCTTACATTTAGCGGACTGGGTGTTTTTAAAGTTGAAACCTTTGCTGCTAACAGTGATCATTTTTACTGTGTCTGAAGCAGGTAATTTAATTACAGCCTGTAGTTCATTAGACTTTGACCATGGTTAAACTGTAAACTAATGCAAAAAAAAAACAAAAAACCAACATTTAGAGATCGAGCTGTCTTCACTCGTACACAAATAATGACTCTGCTATAACTACGTGACTTCATCCAATGATTAGTCAACCAATTGCTGCCTAGAGACAACCTCAGCTGCAACAGGTGGTTTAAAGAGTATTTGCCTATGACTTTTTTTTATACCCAGTATATGTTCAAAGTAAGACCACATTTTCAAATGTAAAAATTACCTGATGGGTCTAAAGAAGAGCATGATATTTTTATTTTGCTAGTGTACCACAAATTGTATTACAGTTACATAGGCTATTACATCAACCAGTAAATAGAAATATTATAGAAATATTGATCTATTTTGATTACACTGTACACTGTATATGTTAGCATTTCAGAGTGCCATATACATTTCTAGCAAATTGAAAAAAAAAACTTTTTATAAAAGGCTCAATAATGTTGCTGTCATAGGATCATCTGCCAAATATATGAGATTGCTTTAATAAAGAAAACTTTCACTGAACCATCTGTATCTAGAGATGGAGCAGGGTATAACTGTCCTCATTAGTCATCACTACAGCCACTGCTTCCATGGAAACGGGATCTACAGTAAACCGCCGAAGCTCCAAATGCGAGAGTGACCTCATTAAAGACGCCTGCTTGTGAGTATGAGCTATTTACAATTGGTGTGATGTCTAAAAGTGCACCTCTGAGATGAGCGCCCTCTTTTTCACTGTAAAATTCTATCTCCAGGAAATGCGATGGGTAGGGTATTGAATTCAAATGTCACCATTCAATTATCTACCACTATAGTCATGCCTCTGTGTGAGTTTAGAGGCGTTATCCGGATAAAGTTTCATTGACTTTGTGTTGTTGGGTTCAGCGGGTTTGTAAACTAAAGCATTGAATGTCTTGATTGTTTAATTCATTTTAGTGCATCACCTAGGCCGCAACTCCAGGCACGTTTATGACGTTTTTAATTTCAACACATCCAACAATAATTTGACCAATTCCAGGAATGTAAAACCTCTGATGGCCACAATGTGTTGGTTTCAAATATTTAGAAGTCATTTTAATTTTTTGTTGTTGTTGTTGTTTTGGGGGCTGATTTTTTTATTTTTTTTATATATATATATTTTTTTTCAATAGATCAAAGACTATTTAAGGGCAGATTTTTGAGTATAATTGCCAGTGGTGGAATGTAATGAAGTAAAAGTACATTGTTACTGTAATTAAAGTACAGTTTTTATGTATCTGTACATTGATTTTACAAAGATACTTTTTACTTTTACTTCACTGTGTTTCATGTTTCTTTGAGTTTTAGTGTGAAATCATTTATTTTCACTGCACCATCTTTGTAAATACACACTAGCTATATATAAAACATGGTACAAATCCATACTCTTCAGAAACATCAAAATATTGCAGACAAGAGACACTGTCAACAGGTTAAATTATTCTCTATTGCCCTAGTTCTCTTATTTCAGTTATGTTCACAGGGCCAGCTACTGTCATGGCACAATCGTTGCTCGACCCGGGTTTGGGGTCCCAGCTTAGGCCACAAAAATCTTTAAAAAAAGAAAAGAAAATGCATCATACAATCTTTCCAGAGTTATAGGTGTACCTGGTTTTATATGTACAATAATCATTTCAGAGCATCTGTTAATGCAAACTCATACACAAGTTCCCATCAGGACACTGAACACAGGAAATGAATGTGTACAACTCAACAGATGTACCTTCACATGATGTAGTGTTGACCTTTCTTTTACATGACAGTAAAGATCAGTGTTTTGTTGGTTCAGCAGTTTGCGATCTGGGAACTGCTGATATTTGGCCAAGGATATAAGACAGAAGACATGCCGGACTCTTCTCTGCAGATAATTCCTCCACGTGCTGTTGTCAACTGGTAAGCTCAAGAACAGCACACCCACCTGCAGTATGAGGCATGATGGTTTCACACATGTCCAATGAAGCTGGCAGGAACATGCACACACAAAGCAATCCAGGGCTGTACCACAGACGGGCCCTAGGTGTTGAATATACAAATGTAGAAGTCATCATGATTTTTTGTTTCGTTTAATCTTTTGCTCATTTTGTAGACAGTAAAAACTCTCAACAAATTTGGACTTTCAGGGTTATAAAATTAAATGAGGGATATATGTTTTTAAATGATTTAATCAAGAAAACTGTTTAATCACCTAATATATACTAATAAAATCATCAGAAATAGACAATGAAAGATAATGTTTAGCCATAATCATTATCCTGATTTTTTTTTTTTTTTTAATATGACAATAGTCAGCATGTACTTAAAGCCATTCAAGTGCTTGCATACAGAGGGGGTTGTAAGTTATTGAAACTCCCATTCTCAACCCACTTCCCAAACACAGGGTTGGGACCTAATAGTGACTGTAAAAAGACACTTGTGACACCTCACAAGAGCTGCTGTTTTGGATACTTTGACCAAGTCGTCCAGCCATCGCAATTTGACCCTTGTCAAACCTAACTTTTTACACTTTTTTTTTGCTTCTAAAACATAAAGTTTTATGTTAATACTGTATATCCCACCCACTAACAGGTGCCATGATGAAGATATAATCTGTTATTCACTTTAATTAATTAATGTAATTTTCGCATTAATCTGATTGCATTTCTGTTACCTAACCTGCTAATTAGTCCAGCCTTTTTACTAATTAGTGTTTATATACTGGTGTAAGACATTACAGGTCTGGTTTTGTAAAGTGGATCACATACCTGTGGGGTCTGCAGGGGTATGCACTTGGCCTAATAAAATCATTATGTAACACCGTGAGAAGTATTAACTATGCAAAGACAAGGACCCGTTTATCTCCAGGGTCTTATAATGCTAACATATGTAATGCTTTGTGTAGATGGGTCAAATGCACGTCAGTAGCTCATATTATATATAAGGGATTGATGGAGCAGTACCATCCAGAAAATATTTAGCTCTTTATGACAGTAAAACATTGCAGTAAGTATAATAGTTCAAACAAAACATCTATGAATAACACTAATTGAAAGCTGACAATTTGGCCACCTGAGCTATTTTGAGAAGAAGTTTATTGCGTCTTAAAAAAAAAGTAATACACCAGCAAAGAAGGCCAATGTACTGCTCATGACACTTGTATCACAATTTAACAACCACTGTGATTATAACCAGTGTCACATTAATTTTAAATATACAGTAAGACAAATTAGAACTTCTCATTTTATACTTTTTCATACATATTCAGAGACACACTTTTGAGCCTGAAGCTTGTGATTGATTGAACACGGCTAAAGATAGAATATTCTTATTGAAAAGACAATCCTTGTGCCAGCACTCTCGCCAAATCTCAAAATCCTATAATCTCATATTAACAGCAAAGGGAATGAAGCACAAACAAATAAACTGACTGATCTGAGATCTTTAAATGTCAAAATAAAAGCATCAAACTGATCTGCACGTGAGTGGGGCTGTTGCCAAGAGACAAAATCCTAAAAGACTGCTTTGTACACGTGAGTCAAAAACACACTTAGCAAGGACAATAGCTTCTAACAAAACAATTTAACAATTTTATGCCTAATCTTATACCTTGGAAAGTATTTCTACAGCTAAATAAATCAACTAAAGTGCAGACAATTACGTAGGCCGTTACCTTAGGCAATTATAATACAATTATAATGTCCAACATACGCACTGCAGAGCAAGAATAGCAGAAATGTTTTGTTTTTCCATAAGGCAGGCATTCATGCTTCTCATAAATCAAATTATGAAGATGGAAAAATAACAAAAGTGACTAAAACTGGCTGTAGCAAAAATGCATGTGAGTTTTAAAAAAGACATAAAAATGCATTTGAATTGGTAAACTGGAATAAAATAGTGGGTGTGAATAGACTAAAAGAATTTTTAGCAATTGCAGCAGATTTTTATTTTTAATGTTCACTGTGTCTTTTTATGTTTCCTATTTTTTTCTGTATCCCTCTGTATTAGTTGACATATGGACAAGCTAGATGTTTAGAATCATCAGTTGGAGAGCATCTCTCCAAACTACCATCATTAGTAAAGATTAATCAAAGTCTAGCTTTTCCTTCTGGGGTCACCACAACAAATCATTTGCCTCCTGGTGTATTTAATTAGCACAGCTGTTAGCAGCACTAGCGAGCAGATAAATGAGTTGAGTCTTTCACAGAGAGTGTTGGTTTAAGGGCTGAAATTATCACTCTGTGTAATCGAACAAACGTGCAACATAACTAAACAAAGAAAAGTAACAACAAACAAGTTAAGATGAAATTTCAAGAGAGGGTCTGGGTGACACTTCATGTGCGTAAAGGGCTAGGTAGAGGATTGTGTCAGGAAGGGCAAATCAGTTTACGAATCGTTGAACACTTGGACCCCAGAAGAGAAAATCTAACTAGAGAGTGAAACCTAAGTGATTTTTTTTTACAATATTAAATGCTTCTAAGCTTGTCTGAGTTACTTGTCAATGTATTCATCAATATTAATGTTAAGATTACATCTTATTTTAGACTTAGTAATGAGATACCCCAAAATCTTTATTTAATTGATTACAAATGAGTAAGTATAGCTCTAAACACTGACTTTCATTAATTAATTTTTTTCTTTCTAATTTTAAAGTTTTAGTCTCTGCAACTGTCCAGCTCTGGAGCATGCTCAGAGCACTTTGTCAAACATTCACTTTGAATAAGACATACACATACACAATAGTCAATTAGCCACATTATCGGGAATGTTAATTATTAAGATACTATTATTATTTCATTTCTGCTTTAAAATTGGAGTAAGTCGTATATGAGATGCAGTTTACAAGTCTATTTATAATCAGATTAAGACAATAATTAGAATTTTTTTACTTTCATCCAACTGCACTGACTGTCAGACTCAGGCTTACTGTGAATTAATTCAGTACTTAAGAACACAACATCGTTTTTGCTTTGATATCTTGTTTTTATTGCATGAATCAGAGACATGCTTTCTAAATCTAGAATTAATTTGGGGCTGTAGTATTGTTAAAAATAGAATTAGTTTCCCCCCCAGCTCTCTGCATATGCTTTTATTATTCAACAATTTTGTTGATTTGACTGGTTTTAAAGTTTATTTTTCAAAATAGAAAAGGAAATTGTGACATGGAGCAAATAAACACTAAATCTAAAAAATAATTTTCATACTTTCTGTGGGTTACCAGTGTTATCGTTCACCTCATATAACTTATCTTAAAACCATTAAAAAAACCTACTATGGTTTTTACTGCAAGTCTTCATTTCTAAGCCTTTTAAATGCTTTTTTGTTTGGATAGCATATTTGACCTAACTTGAAAAAAGTTAATAGCTTCTTTCATTGCCCAATCCAGCTACAAACTGGAATATTGTAGGCTAACTTTGATTAAATTGGTAAATTTACACAACAACAATTCAAGATTATATTGTATGATTAGTACCTGCATGGGCAAAGAAGTGTGTGCTGAAGGCTCAGTGAAGATCATTGTGTTTCCTTCAAGTAAAAAGTTAAAGACATTTGTTTGAAATGCTAACTGACTTTCAAAAATTTAACGTGTTAATCACGGTTAATTTATTACAGAGAAAATAACACATTCAAAAAAATGATTGCATTTAATTGCATTTGTCTGTGACAACACGTAACTTATCTCAGTGACCTAGTTTATGACACACAGTAACCAGGGCTGGACCTGTCAAAACACCAAATCTAAGTGTATTTCAGCTGTGGCCAGTTAGATATAGGCTATGTGCCTATATCAGTGCACAACAAGTAACTGTAGGGTTCCCTCAGAGGCCGGCCCACTCCGCACATCCAGTGCATGGCTTCATGTCTTCACTCTTTTTTTTTCACTTTCAAATGCGCTGCTTCAAGGCGCTGCTCATTGTATCTGTGATCATTCAGATGAATGGCACAGATGCACTCAGGAGACAGCAGTCCATTGAATTCAGATGCGAGAGTAGCAGACGAATTTAAAAATTGATTGCCTCCACTTCTTCATCTGTGACCTGTAATGCTGCGATTTCTTTTGATGATTAAGTGACTGTCCTTAGTAAAGTACTTAGTCAAATAGACTTATTTGGGTAACAAAACTCTTATGTCCTTTGTGCCCTTGCATAACAGCTGCAAATGGGGCTCTCTGCAGAACAAAGTAGGGCGCTTTGCACTTCTCGGTATCTACTTGCAGTTGACGTAATTCTTTATACAGAGAGCAAGGACAGTGCCTTGGTTCAAATTTGGCTGCCACATCACTTACTTGGTTGAAGTATGTTACATAATGACACTTAATTTAAGTTTAATTGTTAAAATCAAAGCTAGAGTGATCCATTAGCTATCTGAAACGCAACCATGTGATGGCTGAAAAGTTTTGATTAGTTTTATAGACAGGCTCAACAACCTTTTGCACCATTACTTCTATTACGACTGTAATTTTCAAAGCTGATATAACAACAACAAAATCTAATATTTACAATCATATTTATTTGGATGTGTGAATTAAAAGTTATTACATAGTGGAACAAATTAAGGGACTTTAATTTGTCAATGTTCATCTGGACTTCAGTTCCCAAGTATTTTGTTGTCAAATGCAAAATCCAAACATATTTGTCTATATTTATTTATTCTATATTTTCTTGAACTTCTTTTAGGCATCTTTTAAAAAATGTCAAAAATGGCAACATACATTTTGCCTCAATGTAGGTTTTGTAGGTTTATTCCAATCTCTAATGTGATGACTAACGTGATGTGTCCAACATAAAATAGTGCATAAGCATTTACAAAGTATCAAGTTGAGTGCCAAAATCATTAATTTAATACTATTAATATTGTCCTTTTTTGCCATTTATTATTGTCTTCTTAAACTATATTGCTAAAATGCATATAGACAAAGTGTGAGCTCTGCCCAATCATTTGCCCTATCTTACAATGGTAAAGAAACAGTGCCCAGACCTGGAATCAAACATGGGATTCTTTTGGGTCAGGGGTAATGCTCATTGAGGCACAAATCTCACACTGGTTGAATCTACTAAAACTATCAATCCATACCTTTACTGACCCATTCTTGTTGGAGTGTCATTGTGAGATAGGGCTAAAGGCACTACCTTTAGCCCTATCTCACAATGATATAAAATTCTTCTGGAGTTCTGGCCCCACATTAAAAGCTAATACTTTTATTTTTGGCCTATTACTGACCTTTCCAAAATCATAATGCATACATCACATTTTGATTAGTCTCTTTATTCCTGGCCCCTGCCATTATAATGATGCAATACTGCAATACAAGTGAAAAGCAATAATGTTGTGGTTGGAAGTGCATAAGTACAAGGTTGTGCAGGAAATATCATGAAGAGCCTTTAACTAAAGAAATACCTGGAAGCTTATGATTGGAAACCTGGTGTTATCTATTGTAGCAACAATTTTCTAGTCTGTCACAAAAGAAAAAACACTCCGACCCAAACACAACCTTAGATTGAAAATTTGATTATGCAAGCTTTATTTCTGTGCTTGACGCTGCCTCATAGTACTTTTTTCAGATTTATAACACAATTAGTAAACTTCTTTCAATATGAATCGTTCTGGTGTGTTCTTTATTTTAAATGGTAAACTACCATTAACCAGACTTTAGAGTGCTCTCATAACTTTGCAATTAATCTTGTAAAGAGGCTTGTTATTAGCGATTGGTAGCAGGCAGATGTGGGAGATCTCAATAGGACTGTGACTCACCAGGTGTTACGCACTCAATGTCATGCTCGCTAGTGTTGCTTTTCCAGCTTGACATTTACAGTATACAACAACATCAGATAGACAACATCTTAAGTTACGTAAGAATGGCATTTGTTTCAACAAGTGTAATCAGTTGGTCTTTGGTCAGATGCTTTTATAGCTCAAGCACCGTCACTGTACTCTATGTGCCAGAAACAATGGCATAACAACAGACATCATAAGTATAGCTTTCTGCACATGTTCTATACCATAAATATATCATAAATACCTGTAATCAAATATGCATTTGCATATATTTGTCTAGAAATGGTAGACTTGCTTCAACACAAAACCTGTCTTCAACTTACCTACTTACGGTACATTACTAAAGTTAGCATAATGGCATGGTCTGTGGGAGCCTATATAAACCAACAGCTCCTGGAAATTTGCAATATAAGAAAAGTGCAAGTGGGAAAACACAGCGACTTTTGTTATTTGCATGTGTGACTTAGAATTACTAATAGAAAGTAATGTAAAAAGTATGTATTTATAGTTAAAACACTTCAAATCATCAAAGTTTCTAGAAATGTTCAAAGTCCATTGCACTCTGTGAAGTGAGTTTGTGTCACATTAAAAATTATTTTATTTAGACAGCCTTTGCTACAATGTACCTCTTCAGCACATATAGCACATCTGTCGGCTTAACTCTGTATCTAATCCTGTATGATTTCCTCTACCTCTTTCAGTCAAGATAGTCTTAATATAAATTAAGACGTCTCCAACATGTTGTTGAACAAATTAAGCCAGTTCAGTTCAGACTTGGTCTTTGAGCATTTATTCTACCTTAGAATCAGGTAGATAACACCGAAAAACAGAAACGATGACACAGAATTGGACATACATTTTCAGATTATCATGTACATAATTTATAATTTAATAGTACAATGTAATTGGAATGATCTCTAGAAAAAAAATTATCTAGGTAACGATGTTCAGGTTGTGCCACAGCTTTGGCAAGTCGCTTTCACATAGAAGAGGGCCTCAAGTTTGGGCCTCTCTTATTGGTTGGTTGGTCTAACACAGCTCAACACTTGATCAGTTGCTGTGGAGTACAGAGAGAGTGGCCATTCTACTCAGTGTTTGATGAGTTGGAGTTAAAGGAGTTAAAGATTAGGTTGTTGTTGGAGGGCAATGGCACATTGAGGCCATGACAGAGGAAAATTTACGTCAATGGATGTGTGGTAGTTGGTCAGCAGGCAGCAATGTTAGGACCCACTGTGCAATAGTCCACTCATATTGCAACATATGGTAAGGTAAGGTATAATTTATTGATTCCTGTAGAGGATATCTTTCTTTGCATTTGACCCATCTGTCAATGCCTCTGGGGCAACCTGTCAGGAGCAGTGGGCAGATCTTGAGCCAGGACCCTGGTCAGGAGTATCTACCTGGTGGATTAGCCTAGCGTGCATGTTTTGAGGTTGATGGGGGAGCATCTGGAGGAAACCCACCCAGACGCGGGGAGAACATGCAAACTCCACACAGAAAGGCCCCACACGGTCTGCGAATCGAACCCAGGACCTTCTTGCTGTGAGGCGAGCGTGCTAACCACTAAGCCGTGCCGCCAACATTTGTGACCATACAGGCCAAAGACATCTAGATTTTCACTACTGATTTTAAGACATGCAATTATATTCTCACAAAGCTGCATCACTGTTTAGTAACAGTTATCTAGTGACCCAGATTTGTCCCAAAACTGTCTATCTCTTTCCTTTCTTGAAACATGCTACACATTTTCCCACAGTGAGCTCTTTGCCTTGCAGAAATGTGGTTAGGAGCAGGGGTGAATTTATCAGAGCATACTTAGCGGCTTAGGCATGAGGATGCCCCACTAATACAGGCTTTTGCCTCAGAGATGATATGTGAACTTGTAAAACAAAAACTTATTCGAAGGCTTGGATTTACTGAAGAAGTTAAAAAGTGATATGAATGTTAATATTTGTGGCATTTGAGTGGTAACATCAGCAGTCGTTTTACCTAATGTTTTATGCTAAAGGATTAAAGTACAGTCAAGGTCTACAGTAGGTTTATATTTCTATTTTTCTACACTTATTTTTATAATACTCTTCCTATGTATCATCAAGTTTTATATAAGTAACAAATAATTAATAACTTCCATGCATAGAGTGTTATCTTCCATCTAATATTAAGTTACACATAAGTTACAAACAGAAACAAGCTACATACAGCAGCAGGGCCTGCCTCTGCTGTGAAACAGCCTGTCTGACGTATGGTGCCAGACGTTTGAGTAATGGTATGAGTGAGGAAACACAGTGAAGCAAGTGCGCAGTCGCAGGGCCAGAGATGATCCAGGACAACCGCCGTGCAGCTGCCGTACTATCACACAGCAGTAGGGGACTGGGGGTTTGAGCACACACTCTGGTTGACTGTGGCACATGCCCAATTAAAACAGATTTATTGCAACAAGGCAGGTACAGTACACAGACAGCTGGGATGGTCCAAAGCAATATGCCCAATAGGCTGAGAAACGGGGGTGCAACAGGTGCACTGCAGATTATGGATGTGACATGGCGGAATAAAGATCATGCAAGAAACAAATTTTGTAAACTTTGTTCAGGTTGACCTGTCATTAGATGACAGTTGGCTGTGAATAAAAAATGGGTTGTCCGTTGTAACAAGGGTATAAAAACTGTGGGTTGAATTTCTTCTGGGACGTTGTTCAGTGCTTTCTGTGAAGAACCATCAGGTCTATACTGTCATGGCTGTGACATTAAAGACTAAAGATTGTGCTAAATTTCCACAGACTCCCAACTCATCACTTCTACAGAAAGCAAGCCACTCAGTTTCGGAGGGTTTATGAAGACTAGAATTTGAATCTAAGTTAAGATTTACTGGTGTCGGAGGCGAGGGAAGTTTAGCAGCAAAAGTTACACAGGGTCGGTAGTTGTTTTTTTGTTTGTTTGTTTTGTTTTTTTACATGACATAACATGTAATGAAATCATTTTAAATGTGCAATACCCTTTGCAACAATTTAGTCTACCAGTCTATTATTTAGTTTATTACTTAAACAGCTTATGTGTAAAGGTGCTATGAGCAGTATGGTATTTTTATATTTCATAAAAAATTACCCTCATGTGCAAAGATATTATGTAAACATGTTTAAATCAAATATTAGTTTTACTGACAACAATGGTACAGTTGATTGATTAACAAGTAAAAAATATTTTACATAATGGCCAAGTTGTTTTTATTTACATTTTTTGTTTTGGTTTGGTTTTGGTTTTTGTTTTCTCCCAGTCCAGCCCTGATGGGATCAGGAGAGGATGGTGAACTCTTGTATAACCACCTTGTAGTCCTCACTTAGAAACATGATCTTGACTAAAAGATCAATAGAAGATTAAATAGTGATTTAAATTCATGAAACAGAATCTAAGAATAAAATCTTCAGCTCTTCAGACAAAAGTATCTGCTTAATCTGAGGACAAATGAGTTGCTCATTTTCAGAAAAGATTTGGGATTTCAAAGAACAGTTTGTTATACCAAGCAAACACAGGCCTCTAGTGAGTGCCACGTGTATCTCAGGCTGGTCTGTTCTGTTTAAGGAGAGCAAAGAACTTTCGTGCCTGGTTCTGTCAGATGGGAAGATGTACAGTATGGCACATAACAAAACAAAACAATCAAAACAAAAAAAACAACAACATTACATTAGTTTTTGATGATTTACAAACAACACTTTTTCACACTTACTGTATTAAGTGTCAGTAGCTCAGGAGGTAGAGCAGGTTGTCCAATAACCGGAAGGTAGGCTCAAATTCTCTTCTTTCCAGTTCATACTGCGGATGTGTTCTTGGGCATGACCCACTTTGTCCCAGGGAAGCTGTGGCTATAGATGTACTTCACAGAGTGTGACTGAGGGGTAAATGAATAATACCTGTAATTGTAAAGCAACTTTGAATTCTATATCAGACTGCATTATTATTATTATTATTATTATTATTATTATTATTATTATTATTATTATTATTATTATTATTAATGTTTTCATAGCACATCAAAGGGCTAAGGGCTTGTAGGTTAGTAATCATAATTACAGTATTGTATTTAGTATATTAGTATAATTAACTATTGGAACTGAATTATTGTTTGTGTTAGTTTAAAAAGAGTGTTTAAAAAGTAATTCACCTCAATTTTCAGCCAAGATATTATACTGTAAAGTCAAATTGTTAGCCAAAAGATGACATAATGATGAACTGTAGAAACAGAACAAGGACTTATGCCTTAATTGTACTTCATTAAATAGTCTAATTTGTGAATAATTAAAATGTATTTAGATCATGACTGTCTGCCTTGTTCAAACTGACATTTCTTTTGTTGTGAGTTCTTTTGTCACAGCTATCTAGTTATAATTATTTATATTATTATATATTATTATTATAAATAATTTTAATAATTAGTGCTGCTAGTTTTTAGCACTAAAATTACATGCCCATTAGAGTATATTAGGTGGATAACACCAAGCGTGAGGATACTTAATGCCAGTGACTCAGTGACTAATTGCAAAGGTCAAAAATGATTCCAGTGCGGAAGGAAAGGTTTGCAGGTGAAACAGGCTAAAAGTTGACACAAACAGCAGTGATGCCAATAAACTACATTACTTTCTATATTAGGGCATAATGAGGTTATGAATAACTTTTGTCAAGGGGCATAAGGCGATGAGTGCAAAAGTCCTAAACTAAACATTAATTAATTACATTAGTTTAGTTAGTTTAATAGTTTCACCTCTTATCCAAGAGACTTTTTCAATTCTGAAACTGAACTGGTAAGGGAGCTGGGATATATGCTCCTAGGAAGGAGGAGTTTTTGACCTGAAACTAAATCCACTGATTTAGAATACTTGAAAAGGTTTAGTAGTTTTGGGTCGTTGGAAGTCCTCTGTCCTCAGCTGGAGTGAGGGGGGAAAAGTTGCTAACCCTCCTCAGCCTAGTCTGGGCCTTCTGATGTTAATGACCTGAGTGAACTTGGTTTGGTCTGGGTTTTAAGAGACTTGTAAACAGATGGAAGGTTGTATCTTAAACCACCATTTCACCATTTCAAAGAAGGCTCTCACCACCATCAAGACATTCTAATAGCCTCAGAAACTTCTTGAAACCGTCTTAAATGTTACTTTATTTGCTTTATGCTGCATGTGTAATGAATTTCCATCTATAGCTATTGACAGAGGTAGAGAAGTTGAAGCATAATACTGAAGCATAAATATAAAATGCTAAATTAAAATATGTGACAAGTGTGCAAAAAAGTTCACTGAGATGATTTACAAAAATTCATTTTCATCTGTGAAAAGTGATTTACAATAAAATAATCAATGATCTGTGGGTTCTTTTCAGGAGTGAGGAGATTGTCCGGAGGTCCAGGTGATGATGTGTGCTGTGCGTCTCTCAATGCGTTGCATGTAAATCCTTGTGTGCTTCACAGCTTGTTTGTGCTTTACTTTTTTCTGTGTATTTAACCTGCACATCGAGATTAAGTAAAGGCAGAGATAATATCAGTCATTCATGTGTTAGCTTTGTGTTGCTAGCAGCCACGCTAATTAAGCGTCATAAGGTGCTTCTCCTTCAGCAGGGCTCAGTTTGTCCTCTCTAGACCATTGTAAAAAACACCAACATGTCCATGCTGCAGCAAGTCTTTACATTTTCTACTATAGACCTTTAAATGTTTGGTTTTCATAATAAATGTGAACAACAATTTTGAGGCTATGCCAAAAAATGTGATGTCTGTACATTGTCTATATATCCTACAATAATTTACACATTTATTCATTCAGTGTACCTTTACTTACAAGTATAGTTTTTGTTTGTCTTGCATGTGCATTTTTGGGTCAAATTTTTCTTCTTCAGGCCTACCTTTTTGGGAACCAATTTATTCCTATTGTGGAATTGTTTAATGCCATAACAGCACTTTTGTCTTCACTTGTCACCACCACCAGAGAGTGAAAGAACAACTGATAAAAGTCTGCATCTCTCTGAGCTCCCTGTGACTCACTCTCTTTTTGAGCCCAAATTAACAGCCGCTTTGCCCGCCACCTCCGTCACAAATGCACAAGCTAGTACTTTGACAGGCTTATAAAATTACTATGATCGAATTAGGTAGGTGCATTAATCTGTCTCCCTGGTCGGACTCGAGAGCCTCCCGCCGTGATGTGACGCATGTTTCTTGCCTACAGTATAGCAAAGATTAGCAACTAAAAGGTTTGGGTCACAGAATACAAGCAGCCGTAGATGGTTGGAGGTTCACTTATTGACGACAAATGTCATAACTTTCTCAAGTTGAGAGCACTTATTAGCATGTTATAGTTTATTCTTGTGCGTAAGCTAGCTCCTTTACTGTTGAGCGCTGGCATTTGTGTCATTCTGAAGTCCCTAATGACTCTCTATGTGTACAGTGGGGCTGTCATCTCTGTCACTTCCCATCAGTGTGCACCAGTGACCGCCTATTGATCCATACTGGCAGTGTTTACATACAGAGTTTAGCACGCCTCATTTACCCTGATATCACTGCACAGGAGGTGGGTCGAACTCTTTATGAATGAAAAGCAGATATTGTCTTTTTCAGAGTGGAGCGCATCCTTCCATGCGCCTTACAGAAACTCCTCCACGCATAGCTGCTATCAAGTACATCTTGTCAACCTACCTAATATGGTAAGTTTAAAGTCTGGTGTGTTCTGTCACTGCTTCGATTTACAAATGAGTCCCAAGCCCAGATAAGGGTTGCGTCAGTAAGAGAAGATTTGCCGTGGTGACACTTGAAGGGAAAAGCTAAATTAAAAGAGGATTCTGGTAAAATGCATCTGCCTATTATTTGATCTGCACAGAATTGCTGTTTGCCATTAGGCAAGGACATAATGGGATTTTAGAGTCCCAATGAGTGTAAAAAAATGTTTAAGCTGAGCAGCACTAAACCACTTTTGCTGACGTCCAACATCCCACTGCCATCAGTGAAGTGAGCCGTGTCTTCCTGTATGTGGCACGTGATTGTTCTGGGACAGATGTGTGTCTGACAGAGCAGTCCAGTGCATTGTTAGTTTAGGGATTAGTGTTTGTTGTTTAAAAGGATATGAATTGACACAGACACACAGAGACACACACACACACAGTCCATACTATTGTTCTCTGATTTATGCTAGAAAGCACAGTGAGCATTCTGGTATATATTTACAACATGTGATTGTAAATCAGCTGTTAAACCATAAAAGTGTGTGCTACAGCTTTCATTGTCAGGTTTATGAAGCCTTAGAGGGGACATGAAAAAAATATATATATACAAGGCCTCGAGTTCTTAATGCGTGAGAACAACTTATAATGTGAGAGTACAAGTTTCACATTACATGGGTACAACATTCAAACACCACGGTACGACTTTCACAATGTGGGTACCTCATAATAACATGGGGGGTACGAGCTTCACAATACATGGTTACTCTTTATTTACCCAACCCGCGTTTTGTGAAACTCAAACCCTTGTGTTATTATGATATAGACACATGTTGTGAAACTCAATTAAAAACTCGAGGCCTCATATGATTTATTTTTCTCATGTCCTTTCCAGGGCTTCGTACATGTTGCTTCACTAATGACTGTAAAATATTTTTAATTAATACCTACCATGTCCACTGCCTCAATTCAAAATGCACGCCTCCACAGAGATCTTTTACATTCAGATACATTTGACCCAGACCCCCCATCTGCGTTCCCATGTGGGATATACATAATCATCGCAGTCCCACATTGTTTTAAGGTCTCATGACTCCATCCAAGTCCCCAACAAAATTATTGCACTTTTTCCTGTTTTTATTTTATCATTAAATTAAGACTAAACCACATTGCTGCAAAACACTTTTATATTTCAGGAAACTCAAGTTGTAAGCTATGGTTAAAAGTACTGTGAGCAGCATGTGCTCATACTGGTTTGAAAATGGTACTGCAGTCTAAACCAAAACCATGGCCTGTGGGTTTCCAGTCTTTCTGCTTTTCTGATTGGATGATTAGCGATGCAGTTTTAGAACCAAAACAAAAAATGTAAATAAAAACAACTTGGTCATTATGTAAAATATATTTTTAATTGTTAATAACTCAACTGTACCATTGTTAGAAATAAAACTAATATTTGATTTAAACATATTTACCTCATATCTTGGCCCACATGTGGGTCATTTTTATGACATATAAAAAAAAATGTATACTGTTCATAGCACCTTTAAACATCTAGCCTTAGCATTAGACCAAGGCCATCATGCAGTTATGTCTACTGCCTTAAACATGGCCTCATTGCATAACTAATATTTATTGCATATATTTTCTTATTTATGTTGGTAGTAAGCAGGTGTAGTCACCACAGAAATAGACATATTTCTGTGTATTATTAATAACCAGTGATTCAAGTTGAAGAGCAGTGCAGACAAACAAACAGCCAATAGGAGAGGAGAGTTTCCAACCTGAGGCCTTTTTCTATCCAAGTTTGTGATTGGCCAAAGCTTCCAGCAGTAATTATTGTCACTGATATTTTTAACAAATGTGTTGTCTTGTCATATTTGAATAAGCTAATTCGAGGTTAAATAGTTTTTCATCAAAAGCAAAAAAGGTGTACTCTTTTTTGTTAAACATTACATGACTTTACTCATTTATTTAAATGTCAGTTATAATTGCAGCCAAGGTTGACACTTTATATTCAAAGATTTGCTACAAAATGAACAAGTTGTTCCATGCATGCTTTTTTTTTTTCAATTTCTGCCATTAAAAATCAACATGCTCCTACTTTTAAAAAAATGTGACTCTATATTAGACAAAGCTCAAGCACTGCAACAATATCTTTCAAATTCAAGGAGAACATTCAGCACCTGTCACATTTTGTACAACTCCTTTGAAAGCAATAGGCACGCTTCACTTTCAAAAGGACTAGTTGATGGTGGTGCTGAGGCAGTGAAACTACTCTAATCAAATCTTTTTGCTGTTTGTTTACAGGCAAAGACAATAAGTGCACACCACGTGGACTTCCATTGTACCAAAACATCATTATCTCTTCTCCACATCCCACCATTACAACTGTAGTGACGTCCTTCCCCACGTCTTACAGAAACTCCTCCACGCATATCTGGTATCAGTACATCTACACTGTATATTACGGTAAGCTCCCTATCCGGCGTGTTCTCCCTTTATTACCATACTTCCAAATGAGAGAACAAGGTGCACTGTACAAAACAATGACAACACGCGACACTGCTACCTGATAAGGAATCAGCTGACTCCCAACTAGGTCATATTGGTTCATAAATTATCTATTTCCTGCCTTATCTCCCCTCTTGACTATTTTAATATATTGCAGTGGCTTAGTGGTGTACTACAGAACTACTTCAGGGACCTAAAAATATGAGTGCCATTAGTTTTCATAATGTTGGAGATGGAAGAATAGCAGGATGATTGGATGGGCAGATAAAAAGGCAGGGTGATTGCATTCAGGGCTGGCCACTGAGTAGAAACATGAGAGAGAGAGCTCGGTAAATGGGTAGCAGGGAGAATTCAGTGATGAAGCAAACTAAATATGGTTTAATAGCAGGATGGATGGAGAGCTGAGTTCATTTTCTCTATATTGTTAGCATCAGGGTGGGTGGGATATGTAGTTAGAACAGGACTCTGATTGGCTGGCCTATATTTGACCTGGTGCTAGGTAGAAATCCTGGGATATTTTGGATTATAAAGAAAAAGGAAATTAAATGTTTGGAATTTTTACTTGTGTGTGAGGAAGAACACATAATAGCTTATTGCCATTGGAATCATCTGTAAACAAACAAGATCTTAAGGCGTTCAACCCAACAACAGCAAAGCTAATATTTTTTTTAGTTAGTTCTTTTTGCTCTGTTGGAGGAGGAGACATTGCTAGCACTGAAAGTGACACTGCCTTTGTATTATCTGCCACTATTAATTCAGTGTTGACCAATGACAGCTAATGGCTAATGACATAAAGCATATTAAAATCCTTTATAATTAAGCTCAGATTACCTTATTTAACAATGCAGTACCATATGCTATTAGGTGATTAAATAGTTTTCCTTAGATGGAAGAAAAAAAATGAAATTCAAGACATCCTGTGGCCTCTAAAGGAAATAAGCAGAAGACGATACAAATGACTGAATAGATACTGATAATAGATTACAATATTCAGTGCAAATTTGGTCAATCACATGTTTCAGAAGTCTAAATTTGGGAATGCTGGTTAGTGTATACCACTTATTCAGTACTGATGAAAAGGCTGTAGGTAATTCATTGAAAGTGTAGTTCAGTACTTTCTTTACACTGAGAAATAAAGAAATAGAGTTAAAGGAAGCAAATGGAAACAAAGGTTCAAGTACTGGCAGTGCATTCCTGCAGTGTTTATGAATCTAGTGTTTTGCTGTGGTTAATTGATCTTTTATTATTATTTTCTTTTTTGCTAAATCAAAAGCAGGCAATATACCGAATAGCTTTGCTTTTGTAGTGTGGCTCTGCAGTGGAAGAAAAATGTGAATGTTGTCCTCACATACCTTTCTTTGTTCTATTTAATTCAGCGTTCTATTAGGGAAGTATTCACACAAAATACCTGCTCAATACCAGCCTTATGACACAAAAATACAGAAGTCTAGACAATTAACTACAAAGTGGTTGATTCTGAACTTGTTTGATTCATAGTTACAGAGAGTACAAGGACTGAACATTAAATGTGAAAAATCTGCCTAATGCTTTGTACACAACATGACATGTGCCACATGTTCCCATCTATAAACCTTTTGAATAAGAGAATTTTCACCTCTGCAAAAAAAGGTCTTAGTCAGTGTCTAAAACTAGTGCACCTGCTCGATCAGTAACAACTTGTTCCAAAATGAAGTAGATCAGTATGTAACCACTCTATTTTGTACCGAAATGCAAATCAGTCAGTTTTTCACACAGTTCAAAGAGGCCTCTTCCTCTGACCAGGAAGAGAGGTCTATTTTTTACATCAAATAATCTTTATAACATTGGAAAACTTCAAGTA
The DNA here is from genome assembly GCA_020698575.1 of Bostrychus sinensis. Taxonomy (NCBI): domain Eukaryota; kingdom Metazoa; phylum Chordata; class Actinopteri; order Gobiiformes; family Eleotridae; genus Bostrychus; species Bostrychus sinensis. The sequence continues at coordinate 8,883,719 of CM036260.1, read as the reverse complement.
GAATGGCAGTTAGAACCTGTGTATTGGGTCTTCAAAAACAAAGTTAAACAAGATTTAGTGCATAGATCAGGGGTGTCTAAACTCAAAGTATAAGCAAATCAAAGAAGATTGAATTTAAAATTATCTTGATTCTCATGATACATTTTTTTTATGATTTTGTTCAAAAGAAAAAGGTGATTCAGATCTTTCAAACGGTAACTAACTTCTGCGTTACACCAGTTTTATGTTTCTGCATTACACCGGTTTCATGTGTCAGCACTTTTGTAGGGCTGTGGTAGTAGTTTGGAAACAGGTCATAGAATTCTAAAGTGGCCTATAGTTTAAAACAATGGTAGAATACTGCTACTGAGTAGAATGGTAGAACTACTGCTAATGAGTCAAAATGCAGATGGGTTGGTGGGGTTTATGGCTAATATAAGTACTGGACTTATTGACATGAAACAAAAAAATGGCCCAAACTTCAAAGTCTTATCTGTCAGTGCAAATGACCTAAAGTGAAGTTATTTCTTTGCTATAGCGTCAAAAAGTGATATTATTCAAACACATAGGCGTGATTACTGTCAGTAGACTCAGCATTAAGTCACAAGATTATTATGGTGTGGTTGTGGGCCCAGTTGCTAAACAAATCATCAGGTTCAATATCAATGAATTTTCTGTTATTTCTTTTAAAAATAGCACCTCCCCCATACTTTAATACAGGCAGAACGTGAACACAACCTCTTGGTCCCAGGGTGAAACTCTGAATATGCTGTCATAGATTTAGGTCTCCTGAAGCTTCATGAGTCTGCTTGACTCTTGAGTGACCCCTCACCCTACGTGACTCTTGTTCTCCTTCTCATATCCGTACAAAGGTACGAATATGAGGAGTGCCATGACGAACATCTAAGAAGTAAAACCGTCACTGGCTTGTTCTTATGGTGAACTGGGACTTCAGGGACACCGGGTTGGTTCTGCCAATCTTGCAAGATTGTTTTTTCAGCAAGACACACCAGGAGGGGCAGGGGGCTTTATTTTACTCTGCAGCAACTTTTTTAGTCATCACACTAACTCCAAAGCTTTTTATTTAAAGTAAAAAACATTTGCTATTTTTGTAGCATCGGCACAGCTCATTTTTAGCTTCATCTTAGTTGGTATCAGGTACATAGAAGAGTTTAAAGTATGTTCTCATCAACAGGACTGTATTGCATAACAGTCTGAAGGGTATTTTCTCTGCTTGAATTTTTAATACAAGAACACAAAGTTTCTTCCTACCTTCACTTTCTGTGAATCACTTGCTGCCTAGAAGCTTATGTAATAATTTGTATGAATGTCTGTGTATCTAAGAAGTCCAACTGCAGTATTGCATATGTCATATGTATTGAAAGTCAAATGTATTCACCTTGTCAGTACATTAATTATGCTGTTTGCAAAAAAAGCAAACAGTGGAGAGTACTTTCTCTGCTTATTTTTCCCCTCGTCTGTATGGACATGGATGTGGATGCTAGAATAATTATGTTTTTATAGACACTGTTTACCTACAAAGAACAGCAATTGTAGGTGTGCGCTGTGGTACAATATGACTGTACATATAATAAGGATATTCATGCATTTGAACCTGCTGTTTTGCAAATTAACTTTCCAAATGACTTTCTGTTTGGATAAATTTAATTAAGTTCAATTAATTAAATTAAATTAATCACCAATCACTAATCACTCCTAAAATAAAAATCCCAAATCAAGCCATTTGCTAATGTTCTCCACCCAGGCAGAAATATTATTCATGTGTAGTCAGTGAGATGCCAAAGGTGTTGTTTGTGCAAAACTTTTTGCTAGTACATCTTTTTTATTTTTTGTTTATTACACAACTCAAACACTTAAATATAAATCATTAAAGGTGGTTTGAGCAGAATATATTTTTTATATTTCATAAAAGTTACCCAGATGTGTTCCAAAATATGAGATAAATATGTTTAAATCAAATATTAGTTTTACTGATAACAATGGTACAGAGGATTCATCAACAAATAAACATATATTTTACATAATAGGTCAAGTTGTTTTTGTTTACATTTTTTATTTGGTTCTGAAACTGCATTGCTGATCATCCAATCAGGAAAGAGGAAAGACTGGCAACCCACAGAGCATCGTTTTGATTTAGACTGCAGTAATGTTTTCAAACCAGTACAAGCGCATGCTGCTTACAGTACCTTTAACAGTATATGCTGGGTTGCTTGTATTAGGACAAAAAATAGCACATAGTTTTTTGTTGGCTTTTGCTTATTTTTGTAAGGCTCTATTATATGACTCAGATTTACCTTGAAATCCTTGCTTGTGTCTCTCAACTAAGAAGATAGCCAACTGACTCAACAATTTCCTGAAAAGGTGCTTTTTTGGAATACCACAGCTTCTAATCAACCCATAATGGTCTTTGTTAGTTAAATGACAGTAAAACACAGAGGTCTAGACAATAAACTACATAAATAGCGGTTAATTCTGTAGAATAAATCAATTCAATTCAATGTTATTAAAATTGACCTGTTTGATCCACAACCAAAGAGATGTACAAGAAGTGAGCAGCACCCCCCGCATCATTCTGAACCTTTTGAATGTGAAAAACACGCCTAATGTGCCAAATGTTCCCAGCTGTAAACCTTTTGAATTAGAGAGTACTTAGTGTCTAAAACTAGTGCACGTGCTAGAGCAGTACCAACTTGTTCAAAAAGTAGGTCAGTATGTAACCAAAGTATTACAAACTATTTTTTGTAATACATTTTTGGCCCTTCAGGATTTATTAGACTGTATAGTGGATAAATGTCAGGAAATCATGGAGGAAATCAGGAAGAAACATTAGGTAAAGAAACATTGTCTTCATCAGAGTATTCACCTAGTGTACACAATGCTCCCAGTAACTTTTCTATTCTTTTTAACATCCCTGGAAAACTTCAAGTGAAATGGCATTCAGAATCTGTATTGGGTCTTTGAAAACAACATTAAACAAGATTTAGTCCATAGATCAGGGGTGTCTGAACTCATGTCAGAGATGTATATGGTTTTTCACCAAGGAGCATCAGCGGGATTTATTTACCATGCAACAACATTTTTAGTCATCACACTGAATTAAACATTGCTAATTTTTGTAGCGTCCACAAAACAAATTTTAAGCTCCATCTTAGTTGGCATGAGGTACATCCAAAATGAGTTCTCATCAACAGGACTCTATTTCATAACAGTCTAAAGGACCTGTTCTCAGCTTGAATTTCTAATTCAAGTACACTAATTTTCTTCCTAACTAAAACTTTCTGTTAATCACTTGCTGCCTAGAAGCTTATGTAATAATTTGTATGAATGTCTGTGTATCTAAGAAGTCCAACTGCAGTATTGCATATGTCATATGTATTGAAAGTCAAATGTATTCACCTTGTCAGTACATTAATTACACTGTTTGCTTTTTTCTACAAAAAAGCAAACAGTGAATTACTCTCTCTGCTTATTTTCCCCGGGCTGCTTTTCAAAAAGCTTGACTGTCAACAGGATGTGGATACCACAATAATTATGTTTTTATAGACACTGTTTACCTACAAAGAACAGCAATTGTAGGTGTGCCCTGTGGTACAATATGACTGTACATATAATAAGGATATTCATGCATTTGAACCTGCTGTTTTGCAAATTAACTTTCCAAATGACTTCCTTTTTAAAATAAAATAAAATAAAATAAAAAACTTCACAGCACACTTGGAGATGATTTGTTGTAGTGACCTTTAACAGGGAATCCAGAAAGAAAGGTCGACTTTTTTTCTCATAGTCCTTGTCCTCTGTGTGCATGTATGGAGGCGAGTGTGAACAGAAGCACGGCACATGGCCTCAGGGGAAAAGTCAACACAATCAGCTGTGTGAATGTTTACTGTGTAGCATGAGGTGGGAACTGAGGCTGTATGTCACACGGGGAGCATGCAAGGTAATTAAAGTGGGCTGTTTTAACAACAAATAAAAACTGGATTATATGGGGGAGATATTAGGCAGCTGTTAATAAATAAAGTTGGATTTAGATTTAGATAAAACTTTGAGGGAAGGCTGGATCCAGGGATTTTCTAAAACGTTCTTTCAGTAGCAAAGTGGATAACATGCTCACCTTCTATTCCGGTGGTCTGGTATGGGTTTGGATAGTAATAGAAGTAGAAGGAGGAGTTGTAGTAGTAGAAGATTGTACAGTGAAATAAAGTAAAATGTACTGTCAATAGTTCTTTATTTTTTACTCAAGCAACATTTTGTACCTTTACTTCCACTTGAGTAATATTATTTTGAATCAACAGTACTTTTACTTGAATACAAATTTTAGATTCTTTACTTGTACAGGATTTATAAAACCCTGTGTACGCACACCTACACACTGTATGTGCACGTGGAGGTCTGAGTGGTGTGTGCTATCTGCCCTATTTCCTTCAGTACCCTTGAGTCCAAGTAACAAGTGACTGACATATGCATTAATTTAGAGTGCACATGCAAGCTTTTTGTACACACTCTGATTGTGAAGTCAAATCTATGTTTTTTTTCTCAAAATGTAATGTAGTTAAAATAATTGATGTTTTTGTCTAGGAACAGAATTAACAAACCTTCCAACTAGTTTATGTATATATGCATATCACAGAAAGTATATTGTAAAAGGCAATCTAAGAGTAACTGACTAATGGCAATTCACTTTTTTTTTTTCCAGGTAGCAGTTGATGTCCAGTTTGTTGGGGACAGGATAAATGAGTTTTGGAGATGCTTAAAGAGGTGTTCTGCCCATACTGATGCTGCCTTTATGCTTTGGATAGGTTTTCTTAAGCAACCCTGCTGAGGTCACCTTGCACTATGATTAAATTTTATACCAGTTTAAATCAATAAATAAACTTGAATTATAAAACTTACCTAGATAAACCCCTTTTCCTTTGATCTCAGATGAAATTATTATTCTATTTCTATATTCTGGTGGTTTTGTCACAATAAGAGTCTCTGATGAGCGATGTCAAAATAAATAATGCAGACAAAGTTTAGTTTTACCATATTATGAGATATTAGAATTCTTGCTTCCTTTACCTACAATTGCCTACAATTAAACTGTGCTTAATTGTACAGACTTTTACTTTAACTGTGCTTTAAAGAATACGTTCTGAGTGCAGGTCAAATTCTTAATGGGGTCATGGATCAATTTTCTCTACAAGCAAGCACTAGTGATGACTGATATTGTGGAAGTGAGTAAACATTCTTCATTTATAACTGGAGTAACATGTTTTTTTGTTCACCCCACTACTGAAAATAACTCATGCTTTGAGTAGCCATTAGGTATTGAAAGAGAAAAACAAAATCCATGTCTTACGCAGCCTCTCTTACCTGTCCTGTTTTAGTCTCTTGCTGCCTCTCTCTTTCATTGTCCTAATGTATTCCCAGTGGAAGAAGACTATATATTGAGTTCTTGTATGTCTAATCTCTGTAACAGTGTTAATTTTCTCAAAACTAAACAGCATATTCAATATTTAAGTATGTTTTTGCCATGCACTACACATTTAGATTACTCAAAGATTAATCCAACTGAGTTTTGTCTGTAAGGAGACAGAGGTGTGTCTGAGGAAGAGGGAGCAGGCACCGGCACATCCGTAATCTTGATCTGCCGGCTGGAAGTCATGTTCATTTTAATTTACATGATGAGCTCCTGCTCTGTGGTGCCGTGGGCTGATGAGAGGACCACATGCTCGGTCAGGGACATGCGCGGCTTTATGTGCTCAGCTCATTTCAGCCTCCGCATGGGGCTTCTTGTGCCTAACAGGTGGACTCCAAACAAACAGCTCGAGATGGAGCACAGGAGAGTATCAGTAGATAATGAGAAAACAGGGGGAAGGGAAATAACAAAAAGTTTTAAGCTATAGAATAACAGGGTTCCCACAGGGCATTAAAAGTCATTAAATTGATTTTGCAAAAATTAAGGCCTTAAATGGCATTAAATGTGATTCCAAGAGGCATTAAAATTTTAAATAGTTCTGACGTAAAATCGCTGACATTATTAGTTTTATTCATGAATATAAACATGTACATATAAATAATAATTTACTATTTTCATAGCCTAGACTAGGATGATAGACAGCAGAACAAGTTTGCTTCCAGCGTGACCAAGTTACCCAAACATCAGATTTTTAGCATTATTGGTGCTTTATCAGCTTTATTTTACAATACTTGCAAATGCATTTTGACAATTTAAGCTGCAACAATTGTATGTTTTCTGGCATTAAAAATGTTAAAAATGCCATTAAAAAGCATTACATTAGATATGCTGGTACCTGCAGGAACCCTGAATAAGAAAAACACTGTAAAGGAACCAATCATTTTATTATAATACTAATGTTTTGTTAAAATTGTGGACTTTTTTGTGCTTATCTAAGTAATGGTAAAAGTACTACTAGGATTCTTTACTATGTAACTTTGTTATTATGCATTCTGTCAATAGATGGCGCTTTAGGGGATAGAATATTATTGAACCGACTGCAAATAACAGACAAGAGGAAAGAAGAAGGCTGATTAAACAAACTGAAGCTACCTGCGGACAGTGCAGTGCAGGAAATATCAAATTAATTTAAAGCAGTTGTTAAAGAGAACGATGTATGTACATTGGTAGACGTCATTTAATACTGAAGGACTGCATTTCCCACAAAACCTTGGAGCGGGTTAAAGGTTATATAGACACTGGCGCCTCACCTTAGATAACTACGCGGTGTAGTTACTTGGATAAACGCTTTGGGGGACAAAATCTCTTCTTCTACGCACATTTGAGTGCAGGTACAGCGTCAGCTCTGTGCGTATGAGCGACGACAGCGAACATAACGGAGTAAATAAAAACCCCTTTGTGCTCGAGTGCTGCGGTGGGCTCAACAACGTGGACTACTCCCAGGTAAACTGTGGTAATAAAGGTCTTACTACACGTCTCCAAAGTGCAGCACGGCTTCGGTTTGAATGAACGAGAGCTAACAGCTGTGTTATGCTAGCAAGTGACCGGAACTGGGGCGTTTTCAGAATAAAAGCACAAAACGCACAACCTTGGAGTGTGAAGACGATGTGACAACGTGTTTTGCATCGTCAGGTTTTTGGGAAAAGAATGCAAGTAATAAATAAAAGTAATACAGCTTACGGAATAATTATTATATATTTTTTTGAAACTGCGTAATTATCACACCAACTAACTTGACTTTAGATGCAAGGTTGAAAATTAAATACTCTGCTTGAGACCAAATAAGCTAAGACCTTTTTAGTTTGGCTGTACTGTTCTCATTAACGTTGTATATATTCCCTTCTATGTAATCCATTTTTATGTAACACTAGGTTACTAATTTTAAAATAATATAGTTTTAAACATAAAAAGTCTTAGTTTAAATTAATACCTACATAAACATAATATTTTTAATTCACTTTCTGCTGCTCATTCTTGTTAGGCTGCAGTCTATCCCAGTCACTTTGGGCCCAAACTGGTGTACACCCTGGACAGTGGTCAAATAATTGCAAGACTGTCACTTAACTTGAAATAATATTAATAGCCTTAAGTTTAAAAACATATTTGTAATTACATTAAAATGTGCATTTGCTTATTTATTGCACAAATTGACTTACTACATATAATTTTAAATGTAGTCAATTCGAAGTAAAAATAAAAGCTGTTTCAAAGTCAAAGTAAGGTGCATTTAGTCTATCAAATTACTAAATGTAGGCGTATTGCCCTTGTAGTCTGGTCATAAAACTTTTAGTAGACCTTAGGAAAACAGCGGTTATTAGCCTCATAAACCCACATTGTTACTCTTTATCTCTGGCGTCACTGGGCCTAAACTGGAAAACCACTAAAACAGCATTTACTCCATGTAAAGCCTTTACTTTTATAAGACCCATACTTACAAAGTTTCCCATACACAAGCATTACACAAGTGATACAGGCATATAAAACAAGTGAAAAAAACAAAACAAAACAAAAAAACATTGGATGTCAATCAGCAGAGAAAGAGTCTTGTATGAAAAGCTCCTAACCCGCAGCCTGTGTAAGATTTGAAGTATATTTTTGGCATTCATTGTCCTCTGTGATCATGATGTGTCTCTTTCAGATGGATCTGGCACCAGTGCAAGAACTCCTCAAACTAATAGACTTCAGTGAGCCAACCTTTTGTGTAGCTGTTGCTGCCATTATCTTCAACCCTTTGTTTTGGAATGTGGTAAGTACAGAAGAGAGCATGTTACCTAAGTTCATTTTAGGTTTAGTGGTAATAGCAGTCATTTTTGTGCAGTGTGCTCAACCACACACCTATACACAATATGTTCACAAGACAAGGATATCAATTTAACAAAATATTAATAGGCACATTTACTGTATATTGTCATTCATTGTCATACATTGTCATTCAGTAAAAAAATAAATCATCAACCCAATAATTATGCAAATGTAACAATAGGCAATGCATGAGTTTTGGTGCCGTGAATTAAGCAGACCAGAATATTTATATGGGACGGTTTTGCATTATCCATTAAAATTGCAAATTGTGCATAAAGAAGTAGTTTTGGCAAATGTTCACCAACTGATGTAATCTCAGTCCCTGCATGGAGAACATTAATGACTGTCTCACTCTTTAACTTTATAGGAGCAATTATCCCTTGACAAGCTAAGGTTTTATCTGTCATAGGCTGCAAGTTCTACATTTAAAAGAATATGTTTTAAAAATTGCCTTTGGATAATAAAACTGACTATCAGATCTGGTTCCTATTATTTTCTTCCATAGCTTCTCTGCAGGCACTCCAACTTGGACACAAAACTATCAGCTAAGGCATGTAAGAGCAGCTTTTTACACTGCCACATTTTACTTTTTAGGGAAAAAAATTTACACAAAACAGCTCACTTTGCAGCTATAGTTAGCGTATGGTCCAGAAGTACAATGGTCAATCATAACATCATGCAGGAGAAGTAAGAACACCTTAATGTCATACTTCCCACGTCTATTGAGTCATTTGGCCTTCCAGTCAGTGCAGACTGCCTCAGCAGCTTTTCAGAGAAGTATGTCAGTGGATTTTTGTCATGCTTGTCTTATTGCAAAGTATAAGATTTAGAACTTTTTATTGCAATGATGATCAGTCTAATTCCAAAATGATGATGTGTTCTTTTCAGATGGGTTCACTAAATAAGGTTTTGTAGAGTTAGTATGGCTTACCATTACATTGCCTTAAACAACTACAGAGCAACTAGTGTTGATTTAATGTGCAAAAATGTTAGGGCAGTCTTGCAGCTTTGTTGCACAGTTATGTATTTTGTAATAGTGGGCCAAATGCAGCTTGTGGTGGCAAAGATTTGGCTCAGTTTTTCTTGCTAAGCCTTAATAGCACAATTTATCTTCAAAGTTAAGGACTTTCACGCACAACAGTTAAATAAGAGGCCATTACAGAAAGCACAATTTGTAACTTTAAATGTAGAATGAATAACAAAGCAAATTCCCACTAGAACTTATAATGGTGTTCTTAGAATATAAACAATATAGAGGACATACAACCATCCAGGAATATTGGAAAGGATTCTGTACTATTGCTCAGTAGATTTCCAAGACACCTGCAGCCACTGGTGAACAAATGGTTAGTTATAGTGGATTGTTTGCAGTGTGACATATATATAATAGCTTTGTACCTCAGTGGCTGGAGCATTTACCCCTGAACTAAAAGATCTAAAGATGTCTAGTTTGTGTGGATTATATCTTTACTATTGCGATGGGCCCAGTGCCTTGAGTGGATAAGTTTGCAATGAGTTTGTTATTGTAACTTCAGAGTTTCATTCAGTGTATAGCTATTTTTTAAATTTTCTTTTGTAAAATAAAATTAACCTGAATCAAGATAAATTCCAGATTGTAATCTTTCCATAAATAACTGGCAGGTAGTATCTTTGCCAAACTTTACGGTCACTTCAGTTTATTAAAGCGTCAGTTGTCACGCATGAACAAAATCACAAGTCACTTAAGACACATACACACTACAGTGCTGGCTAAGTATCCCTGGAGAATACTGGCTTCATAATGATTGTCTAGATGTGTAATTGCAGACCTCATAGCTGATGGTAGATTGCTGTAATTAACTGCAAACCAACAGGTGCTGGTTTCATTTTCATTTTGCTGTTAGATTAACAAGCCGTTATTGGTGAGTCACTTTTTTAGCCGTGGCTAACCTTTAGCAGTTACTCATCTAGTATTGTCCACATCATAATCAGTGACAAAGTGACCTAATGCACCATTTCCACTTCTCTCACTCATGTGCTCAGCACAAGAGTTACTGGACTTGAGTGTGGATGAATTTGGTCAGATGTGTTATGTCATGTGGGGCCAGTAAGTTTTCTCTAGCAATATTATTTGCTTTGTCAAAGGACCAGGGTTATATTGGTGCCCTTAAGTTGCATCAGCAGCAGCTAAGAGACAGCTTAGTACATTTATTACATATGTTAAACAGTATTGGTGAGTTAGAAGTTCTTCATTTGTGTGTCTTTTTTTTTTTTACCTTCTGCTAACATGATCTTGCTTAAGAACTTACTTGAATGATACAGCTAAACAATATAGCTATAAACAAATGTACAAAAACATACATACGGTACATATTGTACAATATTGCTTTCAAACACAATAAAATATTTTTTCAAATATTTATATTCAAATATTATTATTATTATTTCCTTTTTATTTGCAAAAAAAAAAAAAGATTTAGCAATGAAAGATATTTTTGTGAAATACTTTGTAAACTGCAAACATAAATGTTTATTAATTATAATAATTGGTCAAACAATAATGTGACTGTGTATTGAATGCAGTTTTATTTTTACTCCTCATAGGAATAAAAAATGGTTATGACCTGAATATTACGTCACAGCGCAGACTTGATGTGGCATCTTTCTATATATAGTCTAGGGCCAAGAGGAAATCACCAAAAAAGTCTGGGCTCTTTGATGATACCTTTGTAACCATGAGTCATTTGACCAGCCTGTCCGTGCCTGTTTTTGTCTTCTTTCAAGGCCATGGACTCTAGCTAGATCTCTTACCCTACATGCTTTCTTTGGCTCTTAGTGGCCACTGTGGAACTCTGTGGTAATATGACATTGTTTTTAACAGGCTGGTCAAGTTATAAACATGGAGTTTGTTCTTGTTATAACAATTTTACTGCTAGGCTTTTGAGAGTCCTTTGTACTGTTTCTTAGTAAGACAGATCAAATGATTGTACAATGATTTTAGCATTGTTGGTTTGTTAGTCTGTTAGCAAGGTACCTCAAAAAGTAATTGTCAGATTTTTTATTCAATTTCCATGCAAGGTGATTGATGGGCTAAGGAACAAATGATGTGATCCAGGACAGGGACATTTTTAAAGGGTTCTGTACCATTGCAAGATGGTGATATCATGGCTTCCGCAGCAATACTAACTTCAGCCAGGAGTGGTCAGAAAATAATGAAGTACTTTTTGATGTCGACCATTGTGAGATATAAAAGCTTTGTGGCTTAATTAATGGAGCATTTAATAAACTAGAAGATATTGTTTCAAGTCCAGGTCTGAGGACTATATCTTTACCATTGTGTGATAGGGCTTCTCTATAACAATGTAATGAAGACAACTGTACACAAAACAGTTAGGTAAAAATTGACATATTCTGTAACTGCAGAGATGGCAGATTTAATTTTAATTATTTATTATTTAATTCTCAAATTGGACTGCAAAGCTTTAGTCAATGTTGTTAAATGAAAAGCTGTATTGATACAAGACAATATTCATTTCATTCACTTTCAGCCATTTTCTTTTTTACATTTGTTTTAGGGTGTATAGTACAGTCAGTGATAGCTCCCACCACATAAGGCAACAACAAAAATTCTATGACAAGTTTGGCTTTGTGTAAAATCTTCTGTCACGTTTCACACCTACGTCCTCTCCATGCTCTGGCCTCTCCTAAGAATAGTGTGTGAGGAGGAGGATGTTTAGTCTTTATCTTGTGTAGCTGCAGTTAGCCTGTATGAGGTGCACGGCGCCCTGTCAGCTTTGTGACAGGAGACGGTTATTGTGACCTGTAAAATCCACAGATGTAGTAATCAGACGAGTCAAAACTTCTGTGCTGTGCAGGACAAAATGACCCAGCTCTTCCTCTCTGGACAATCTGTGTGGTATGCATCTTCAGAAATATGTCATTTGTTTTTCATCTTCATTTGTTCTTGGAATGCAGTCATTTTGCATTAGGTTTATTTATTTTTTTACTGGGGATTCTTATAATAATGGGCCAGAACCATGACCAACTACATAGGTTCAGTGGTACTACTCAAGAGAATTTACGTTTTAACTATTACTTGTCTAAAAAAGTATTGAGCGTAAAGGTTACTTAAGTAAAAAGTACTTACTGCTACTACCACAACTACTTTTACAAGTACTATGCCTCTACTCCTCTAACAAACACACCTCATGCTACTTCTACTACTAATGCTAATACTACTATCACGATCACTATTAATACTACTGCTTTTACTACTGTACTATTATTACTACTACTACTGCTACTATTACTACCCACTTTGCTGACAAAGTAAAAAAAAGTCTTACTCAAAAGTACTTTGTCTACAAAAAATGGACATAAGTAAATGTCTTGAGTAAAAGTATCCAATTATGCTTTTGACTTTTTTTTTTCTATTATTAACATATTCTGCCTAATTAGATGTTTATTGAGCACATCATAAAGCATAGATTGTCCAACTACTTTTTGCCTCCTACTTAATTCAGAGCGTTAAAATTCTGGACTTCCATAGAATGAATGCATTATGTATATTTATATTTTCCTGTATATATGCTGTATATTAGTATTGTTTTTGACTGAAAGAACACATGTCTAGGCTGATCTTAAACAAAAACAGTTGTGCAGGGAGAATATAGTATTTCCCACAGTAAGAGTGCTTACAAGATACTCCTAAGTGTAGGCTTACTGCCCTCCACAATATCTCTCAACTCTCCAGACATGTTATGTAAGATACACAAGTGTACATATTATAATAGTCTAGTGACTTTTTGAAGCAGTAGTGTTGCACTCAGTACTTTCTAGAGAACACAACTTCAGACAAGTTACCGTAGCCTTAAGTGTGGAATACAAAGAAATACAAAGACAATTGATCAGAGCAAAGTTTAGAGCTTATCTTAAATGTGGCGCTCCAGGTTTATCATCAGACTAATGTGCCTGTCTCCATTCAGCATCACAGGAATGCATGGCCAATATACATTTCATAATTTTCATTTTTGTATAATTGCTATATTTCATCAAAGAAATAGTGGATCTTAGAATGTCATACAGATGTTAGATATTCTATGAGTATCAAGTATTTAAAAAATAAATAAATAAAAAATAAAAAGAAGGACACTTGGTCCATCTTCACGCTCATCCTCCATACTCCATTTCAAAGATCAGTCTTTCTGTAACTAGCTGAAAACATATTAGTCCAAGGTAGGCAGTTTGGTGGTTTGAATGCCACAAATGCAGGTGACAAGGAGGCCTCCTCTCCTTAATTCTTGTGAATGCCATAATTTTAAAACAAGAATAACACAAATGACATGTGTTTTTCTATGGAGGCATACTTTGCATCACCAGTAAACACCGTGTTCCCTTTGGAACAGAGACGTAGAAAGGCTTCATCCTCGAGTGCGTGTGGTGACAGATCAGAATGTACAAGCATAAGTGTATCAGAGTGATGGCTGTAGGAAAAATGATGAGTTGGAGTTTCATTTTCAGCCTCAGCGGGGCCATGAGGTTGCTGTGCCACTGTGCAGCTGTGGCACATTGACCTTATTGTGGAATGGGGCTAGGTCCTGCTGGCTCCAGAACTCTCACTCTAAGGTGGCACCAATTTTATTCAGTCTGAGTTGGCTGCATTGGCACTGTAAGAAGCTCTGCAGGTTCATTTGACCTCTCTCACACTTAGGACGCTGTGTATCTGCACATGCGTGTGGCCTATAGGTATATGACTCAGCCTCAGAGTGGGATGAAGGAGATGGGATGAGACGTGCTCCAACGCACTGTTGGCTTCAAAGAAACACGCTCACTGACTTCTGCACCTGCTGAGGATAATTATACCTGAGCACTGATTGCAGCTGGTGAATGTGAGCGCATTTTCTTCCACCACAATCTGTAATTTCTCTGAACTGTAATTCAGGCTGTGGAGCCTGAATTTAAATTACTTCTGATCTAAGAAATGAGTAGGGATGTAACGATTCTTCATAAATTGGCTAAAAACCAATGCAAAAGAAAGAAATTTTGAATCGGTGTGGGAAAAAATGAATGGCGATGCCCCTTTAAAACAGCATGCAGGCCACTGCTACATAATCTGGCTCACTTGTTTGGCGCTAGACATCATTACCTGCCCATTTTACTTTAAAGAAACATGCAATTATATCAACTCGTAAATTCACTAGCCTGATGTGCCGGGAATGTAAAAAGGCTGTACTTTTTACTAATTACTCAGAGCAACTTGGGAGTGCACTTTCTCTTTTTGGTACGTCTCACAGAGACGGAGGAGCGTGCACAGCGTCGCCATTCACAAGGGAACAACAATAAGCCCATGGCGGACGGCAGGAGAGACACATCTGCAGGTATTATTTAGGCAGCACATATCTTTTTGCTCGGTTTACCATCGTTCAGAAAATAGCTTGTTGTTAGCAGCAGCAAGCTAAAGCAAAGCTAAGTGGCTAACAGCAGCCTGAATTTTATCTGAAGTTTCAATGGCCCCTCCCCCAGAGCATTTCCATGGAGATCGGAGTCTTTACTGAGGATGTGTCTTTCCTCATGGATATTTTTAAGACACCTATATTAGGCACATTATATATTTCTTGAGGTGTGAATTTAAGATAAGCTGCTTCTCTATGCATTGCGTCCTACTAAAGTGTCTCTGTTTTTGGAGGAGTAGAAAGATGTTAATAAAATACACAAAAAAATGTATGTTATATATTTTTGTAATTTTTACGTTTATTGTTTTAATATCTACTTTTTTATACATTTCAGTTAATAAGAAATGTACAACAATTTGGGTTTGATAAGGAAACACAAATAGGCTATTTAAAAAAATATTTTGGTCATAATTATACTGCAACTAAGTCTGCTAATAAAAATCGAAAAAAAAAAAAAGGTAATCGTGAACAGAAAATCTTGAATCGAATCATGACTTCAGTGCATCGTTACATCCCTAGAAATGAGTGCAGCAAGGATCATAGTCTAATTAGATTCTCATGCAGATGTCTGTGTTAGCTTTGTTATCCCTTGAGAAATATCACATTGATAACTAATAAAAACTCACAATTCACAATTCTTATCTCATTGCCTTTTTTGAAACAGCCTCCCTTCTCTGGTTGACCCATAGATACTTAGGAATAAAATAAGACCAATTGTGTGACACATTGCCCCATGTTGGAGGTGATTGACTAGTGTGATTTAGGCATTTTCAATGCATCTTTTAAAGTGAGTTTTAAAGATTACATTTTCTGCAGTGACTGTACTTGAGCTATTTGAGGAGCATGACTCAAGGCTCAGGGGCCAAATAGTAGTTTGAGGTTAGGGTGAAAGTAGGGTTGCACAATGTTAGAAAAATGTGCTATTTAGCATTAAATGTTAAATATTGCAACATATAAATGAATTGCAATTTTTAATTGTCTCCTGTACCATTGTGACACCTGAATGAAATTCAAATATATATTCCAGCCTCAAGCCATCTCAAGCCAGTGAACTCCTTGTGCTTTTCCCAAGTCCGGTTAAATGGATGAGGTTGCATCAGGAAGGGCATCCAGGACAAAACGTATGCTAAAAAAAGATGCAAATCACTATTGCTGAGAGGTAGATGCTATGCTGTGGCAACCTCAGAAGGAAAAAGCCGAGAGGAAAGTAGAAGAATTGAATTCAAATGTTCTAGTGCTTGTGTATTATCTACATCTGCAGTCTGGTCCACTAAGATAGCTTTCCAAGTTTGCCAAGTCATTGTGAGTCAGTCTGCTAGATCACCTACATTCTGGTCTGACTTTAATCAACAGTAAACCTATACAACTTTCTGAGGACACATCCAAATATTTTTAGAGTCACCTTTTAATGTGTACAAGTGCAGAAGTTTTCTCATAGCAAGTACTCCAAATCCAGTTTTCAAACAGTTAGCATCTTATTTCCTCTGGCTTTTGCGACTTCCTGACATATTTTTACCTTTTTATACAGAACAGTGGGGCAAAATAATGTCCCAACACTTCCGGCTTAAGTAGGCATTATAAAACATGTCGATGTGACTCAACTGATGCGTTTTCAATGCAGTGAATCAGTCTTTGTCGGACCTGGCTGAGGTAAAAAAAAAAAAAGAAAAATCATTTTTCCAAGCAAGCATTCACCCACTACAACTGTAACCAAAGCAGCCCACAGTTGGTGCTGTAATACATACAACACATCACTTCCTGTGCACCCATGACTGGAATAATAAAGACTGGGATTGGGACCTGACCCCATTGTACAACTTTGGGCTTCTCTTGTTGTTTCACAGCAGAAGTCACGTTCTCTATTTACCACTGCCTGTCTTGTAACTGTCACTGCCACTGCACCGTTCCTTCCCAATTTTTCCTGCCGGCGTCCTTGTTTCCTTTGCCATGAATGGTCTGGTCGGGTGGTAGGTCAGGCAGCTCATAATAGTTCATTTTCTCTTTTGGCTTTATCTGTCTGCTTGCAGCTCACCAGTCAGTCCTGTTTATCTTTTTTATAATTTTTTATGTTATATCTTTCACTATTTTTCTTACATTTTCCACAGTAGAAGACTATAATTTAGATGATTCAGATTGAACAATTTCAAACAGTCAATGGTAATTTTACCTACTTTTTACAGTGAGTCATTGTATCATAGTGATATAAACTTAATATTCTCATTAATCATGTTAAGTCATTTCAAGTGATTTTCATAACTTTTAGAAGGGTAGGTTTATGACTAAGCAAGCATCTTATGATTTTATTAATTTTTAACAGAAAAATCAAGGACTATCATTTTTATTTCTAAATGAAAATCTACATGAAAATTTCTTCAAAATTTTTGAAATGTTGTTAGGCTCATTAGGGTTATGCAACTATTAATTCTAATCGTTCCACAGTGTCTTGTAACTCCTAAATCATCTTGCTATTTACTGTGAATTATTCCTACATCTATAAATGTGCTTTTCTTTTTACTTCTTTGATCTTGTGTTTTGATTTAAAGGTGTACTTTGAAAATCAAATGACTATGTAAGTCAAAATGAGCTTTTCCATAGTATATAAGCACTTCTAAACATGTTTTGTACTTGCCTATCTTAAAAAAACTACACATGTAAAGATCCATAAAACCCAGTAAAAAGAGTCAATAGCATATATGCAATATGTACAGTATTTGTTGATTTATGCAATTTAGCCAGGTGCCTCAAATTCACAGTGCTTTTTGCATCTTTAAACTAGCCCTCTTCTTTAAACTAGCCCATGTCAGTGAAACAAAGCCTGTTTCAGGGAAGCACAAATAAAACTAAAATGCATCAAACCCAAGCTGCATAATTTTTAAAAATCTATACATACAAAAATACAAAAATGACATATTTAAAGTTTCATGATGTTTAGCCACTTAAAAAACTAAAAAAGAGAAATGTTACTGCAAGCACACATGACTGTTATATTTCAATAAATGCTTTTTTTTTACTTCGCTGTCCTTGCCTTACTTTAAACATGTGGTTCTGCAGCTCACGCAGTTATGCAGCTGACAATATAAGATGAGCTTTGAATGTAATAAACTGTTTTGACAACCGTCAAGAGCCTTCTCTTCTTTTCTCTTTAGATGCAGAGAAGGCTTTTGACAGGGTTGAGTAGGGTTTTATGTTTTCTGTGTTATATAAATTTAATTTGGGTGCTAATTTTATTGAATGGATTAAAATGATTTATAAGTCCAAAGCCACAATCATAATTAATGGTACTTGCTCCGACTTCTTTTCCCTAACTAGAGGGACAAGGCAGTGCTGTCCATTGTCACCAATGGACAATGATTGAACTGTTGCCGGCAAGTATACGAGACAACATCACCATTAAGGGGTTAAAAACCGATTATGATGAACATAAAATTTCATTATAGGTGGACGACATTCTTTTATATATAACGGATCCAGAGAACTCAGTTTTACATCTACAAAATATAATTAAACAATTTGGAGGCTACTCTGCTTACAAAATAAACTTTAATAAATCTAACGCTGTTCTCTTCTACATGACGCCAACGGAAAAAATGTTTGCATGTTTCCTGTCCCTTCCATTGGATACCAGAGGGCTTCAAATATTTGGGTATTACTATGACCCCAAAACTTGATAATTTATATAAGGAAAATTACACCCCCCTAATAGATGAGATAAATTCAGATTTACTAAAATGGTCCACACTACCAATATCTCTTTTAGGACGGATAAATGTAATTAAAATGAATATTCTCCCACGATTTATTTTTCTCTTTCAAATGCTCCCATGCTTTCTATCGTTGGAATTTTTTAAATATTTAAACAGATGTATCTCAAAATTTATTTGAAGTAATAAAAAAACAAGGATTAGCTTAATGACATTAATGAAGCCTGAATCTATGTGAGGTCTAGTTCTCCCTAACTTCCAATATTAGTTTGGGGCTGCTCAATTATGAAATTTGGCATCATGGGTTATAGGGAGACAGGAGTCCCAATTGGTACAATTAGAAGCTCAAATGTTCGAACCTGTGTCTTTGGCCTCCTTTTATATTTATAAATAATTTTTGAAAAGATAAAAACATACATAAATGTTTCACTGTCTTTAGCACCCTATTTATTTATTTTTGTCTTTTGTTTGAGGGAGGTGATGGGAGGGGACGAGGGGGTGGGGGACACACTCCACGGCATATGGGTTTCAGCATTGTATCAGCAACGATGTTCTGGTTATCATTGGAAATAAAAAATATATTTAAAAAAACAAACAAACATTGGTTTGGTTCTTAGATAATTTCCTGCTATTTCAGTCATAAATAACATAATATAAACGTCTGCTATTCTATAAATGTTCTTCCTCTGTAACAGTACCATCGGGTCACATTATGTAAACATGATATATTGATGATGAATCTTATTTGCAAAATATGAATCATTTTGACACCATGTCATTATTAAGGCTTCCTTATTTCAATATATTATGAATATATTTCATATATTTATATTTTATAGCCATTCACAAATGTTATGCTGCACAAATCATCAGAAGACAATGCTTGCACACGTCAGAGGCCCGAACATGAATCTCTCCAGCGAATAGAATACAATAGTGCATAAACAGTCCTTACTGTGTTGTCACCTGCATTGGTTAAATAACATAATTGTTGTTAATATACTTTTTGCATCCGTGTCGCTTGAGGATACTTAAAGTGGGAAGTATTCATAAACAACACAACAAATTTGGAACTGCAAAGTAATTACAGGCTCTGGATCTGATTCTTTCTGCATGACGACCTTGTGATAAGTTTATCAGGGACCTTGTTCAAATATTACTTTTGTAACAGATATGTCTCAGACATCTTTCTCTATCAAAATTAATTATCCGCCTCTTGCATAAGGCTCAGTGTGTAGAGAGAAGGACCGCTTCTCTTGCCCCAGCTGAACCACTGTTGTGATCATAACAAGCCCATTGTTCAGAAGCAGCCAGGCTTTATTACAAGTGAAAGAGAAACTACTTTTACATTACAGTGCTTTTTGCCAGACTAATGGGCAAATGCAAATAAATAAATAAAGGATAGATTAATGGCAATATCAGCATTCTCTGTGCAGTGTGTCTTGTTCACCATTTCTATTAAAGGTACTGTAAGCAGCATGCGCTTGTAATGGTTTGAAAATGGTACTGCAGTCTAATTTAAAACAATGGTCTCTTTTCTGATTGGACAAATGGCAATGCAGTTATAGAACCAAAACAAAAGGTAAAATATATTCAGTTGTTAATAACTCAACTGTACCATTGTTATCAGTAAAACTAATATTTGATTTAAACATATTTACATCATATATTGGCACATATGTGGGTAATTGTTATTAAATATTACAAAAATAAAAATATACTGCTCATAGCACCTTTAAATTGTTCTTTTGAATAGTTGTGGTGAAGGGTCTAGTATGGAGATTAATGTTAAATTATGATTCAGGGGTTTGGCCAAATGTAATTTTAATAGAGAAGCCACTCCCATTATGAGTGTTGTTACAAAATACTAACAAAATAAGCAAAGTTGATATGGGGGAACAGGGGCAGAGCGGCACTCTTGCCTCACAGCAAAGAAGTCATGAGTTTGATCCTCTGATGTATGATCTCTCTGGGTGGAGTCTGCATATCCTCACTGTGTTACCGTGATTGTCTTGAGACTCATACTGCCCTTGCTATTGAACACAAACCACAGTCTAGAAAGCAAGGCTTTCCCATTTGTAAAGAAGTCTACAATGAAATAATGTACAGCTCTTTCATAGAGCCCTGACCAAGACCTAGTTGGTCAAAACATAATTTTTTTATATGGTTCACCCACTAATAAAGGCTTTTAATACAAACTCCTAGTTCTTGACAAGTCAGAGTGGCTTGTTGAGTTTCTGATTCACAGTATGTTTTCTTAGTAATTTTTAGAAAGTAAACTTTCTAACATTCAGAGCAATCTGTAGCAAGCTTCTGTATTATTCTTTAAAGTTCCCAGCTTGAAATTTAACCTTGAACAGCAGCAAGCTAAGAAGCAGAAGCAAGACACAAATTTCTTGTGGGTTCTTAGGATGTTGTTTATATGTGTTCAGTTCACCAATATCTATTCTAAATGTTTCCTGCTGTGCCTATATTGGCGACAAGGTGCATTGGAAAATTGATGCGCAGTAGTCACACTAATTGGCCAAGTTGAACTGGAACCATAGCTTAAGTTAAAGGGCTATATGTAGATTATCTTGGCGGAGGCAGTGGTGTACACGGAGTTACATTAGGGGTCGTATCCAGATTGATTTTGTCCCTACTTAAACGGCGGCGACGTTGGTCTGAAGAGGCTGGACTTGGGCTGGGAAAAAGTTCAAAGAGGTTGTGCTTCAGAGTGAGAGGCTTGTTTGCTCTGAACCAATCAGAGCTCTCTCACAGGGCCACTCACAACACATGAAGAGAGGATCAGTAATTTGAGAATGAAAACATTTATGTAGCATTTTATAGACTTTGTAGGGCATTTAATAATAATAATAATAATAATAATAATAATAATAATAATAACAATAATAATAACAATAATAATAATAATAATAGCATTTTATGCTATTTTATTTTTATATTTTTATTTGATGTCACATTATAGTTATTGCACTTAACATAGGCCTTTGTGGACTGAATTATGTTAATGAAAAACTAAGAAACTCATTCAACAGCCAGCATAATTTAGGGACGTAAAAGAAGAAATTGGCCTATAGCAAAGAGAATTATAAGCAATGCAAAAGGAGAAGCTTGAGCTGAACAGGTGACCAACAAGATTGGCAAGAGAATTAAGAGAGAGTTAACATTAAAAACACTGCTGTAAGATGAACTCACTGCTCGCGCAAAGCATTAGCCCACTGATCTCCAGTTTCCAGACTCAGAGAGGCATAAACAGACAGCGATCCACAGTGAGAAGGAGACGGGAGAGGGAGACAGGTGAGAGGAGAGGACAGAGGGAGACAGGTGAGAGGAGAGGACAGAGGGAGACAGGTGAGAGGAGAGGACAGAGGGAGACAGGTGAGAGGAGAGGACAGAGGGAGACAGGTGAGAGGAGAGGACAGAGGGAGATAGGTGAGAGAAAGGACAGAGGGAGACAGGTGAGAGAGAGGACAGAGGGAGACAGGTGAGAGAGAGGACAGAGGGAGACAGGTGAGAGAGAGGACAGAGGGAGACAGGTGAGAGGAGAGGACAGAGGGAGATAGGTGAGAGAGAGGACAGAGGGAGACAGGTGAGAGAGAGGACAGAGGGAGACAGGTGAGAGAGAGGACAGAGGGAGACAGGTGAGAGGAGAGGACAGAGGGAGACAGGTGAGAGGAGAGGACAGAGGGAGACAGGTGAGAGGAGAGGACAGAGGGAGATAGGTGAGAGAGAGGACAGAGGGAGACAGGTGAGAGGACAGAGGGAGACAGGTGAGAGGAGAGGACAGAGGGAGATAGGTGAGAGAAAGGACAGAGGGAGACAGGTGAGAGAGAGGACAGAGGGAGACAGGTGAGAGGAGAGGACAGAGGGAGACAGGTGAGAGGAGAGGACAGAGGGAGACAGGTGAGAGGAGAGGACAGAGGGAGATAGGTGAGAGAGAGGACAGAGGGAGACAGGTGAGAGAGAGGACAGAGGGAGACAGGTGAGAGAGAGGACAGAGGGAGACAGATGAGAGGAGAGGACAGAGGGAGACAGGTGAGAGAGAGGACAGAGGGAGATAGGTGAGAGAGAGGACAGAGGGAGACAGGTGAGAGGAGAGGACAGAGGGAGATAGGTGAGAGAGAGGACAGAGGGAGACAGGTGAGAGAGAGGACAGAGGGAGACAGGTGAGAGGAGAGGACAGAGGGAGACAGGTGAGAGAGAGGACAGAGGGAGACAGGTGAGAGGAGAGGACAGAGGGAGACAGGTGAGAGAAAGGACAGAGGGAGACAGGTGAGAGGAGAGGACAGAGGGAGACAGGTGAGAGAGAGGACAGAGGGAGACAGGTGAGAGGAGAGGACAGAGGGAGATAGGTGAGAGAGAGGACAGAGGGAGACAGGTGAGAGAGAGGACAGAGGGAGACAGGTGAGAGAGAGGACAGAGGGAGACAGGTGAGAGGACAGAGGGAGGTAGGTGAGAGAGAGGACAGAGGGAGACAGGTGAGAGAGAGGACAGAGGGAGACAGGTGAGAGGAGAGGACAGAGGGAGACAGGTGGGAGAGAGGACAGAGGGAGACAGGTGAGAAGAGAGGACAGAGGGAGACAGGTGAGAGGAGAGGACAGAGGGAGACAGGTGAGAGGAGAGGACAGAGGGAGACAGGTGAGAGAGAGGACAGAGGGAGACAGGTGAGAAGAGAGGACAGAGGGAGACAGGTGAGAGGAGAGGACAGAGGGAGACAGGTGAGAGAGAGGACAGAGGGAGACAGGTGAGAGAGAGGACAGAGGGAGACAGGTGAGAGGAGAGGACAGAGGGAGATAGGTGAGAGGAGCGGACAGAGGGAGACAGGTGAGAGGAGAGGACAGAGGGAGACAGGTGAGAGAGAGGACAGAGGGAGACAGGTGAGAGGAGAGGACAGAGGGAGACAGGTGAGAGGAGAGGACAGAGGGAGATAGGTGAGAGAGAGGACAGAGGGAGACAGGTGAGAGGAGAGGACAGAGGGAGACAGGTGAGAGGAGAGGACAGAGGGAGGTGAGAGCTGTGACCTGGTGATGTAGCCTATGGTACCAGGTCGTCTTGTTATTAAACTTCGCTCACGCAGCATGAGATATGCTCTTGAGGTAGACATAGTTTCAGTCTGTTCCAAAACTGTTGTAAAAGATTCTCCTGATGAATGATGTGGACACCATGCTGCTGTGTGTCAGACCTTGTGTCATTTTTCACAGGCATTTTTCACATGGTCATGGACTGCTCCATGCGCAGAATATAAATGATAAAGATGGTGGAATTGATGTGACATTTCTGTCCAAGTGATCAGTAGTTCAGCCATATTTTTGTAATACTTCTAACTTTTATTTTAATACCTTTAATGTGAGTATGTCTGCTTCGCTGAACTCACCTATTTCAAATACAAAAAACGGCATTAATGAGAGCATTTCCCTGGCCCACACCACGCCCTGGTGTTAGACCTTGTTCAAACGTCCACGCCCCCCGGTCTTGGCAGTGACGTAGACGGGGTGCACAAGACATAAGCAAATTTCTGCCATCTCCATCACAACCATGTCAATGCTGCCCCAAAATAGGGCCCAAAGTTTTTTAAAAGCAGTTTACGCAAAGCATTTACGCAAACACTAGCCAATAGCATATTTCGAAGAGTCCACATTCACATGGATATGCTCAGCTGTTGAGACAAAACCAACAAGGCATCTGTGCACGTAACTACCACAGCCTTTACGTAAACACAAACACAGAGTAGTTGTATCTCCATTTGGAGTTGAGCTGCTCAGCCTTGAACAAAGGTGAGATTGAGCAATGATCTCACAAAGAGCAGTCGATGCCAGTGTGCTTGGTCAGCAGTGAGAGGAGAGCGAGTGAGTTTACTCCTTTTGCTAAACTGTAGTAAAAAGGCTTACTGAGGCATGTTTTCTTTGCATGCTGCAGCTGTGTCAGTATGAAGTCCCATTTAAGGGCTCCATTTTGTGTTCCATCTTCGGCAGACACCTAAGCACTAACTGGGCATCCCACGTGGTGCTGATTATCTGAATTTGTGCATTAGATCCATGTCAGGCTGACACAGAGCCGCTGGCAGGAAACTGGTCAGCCTGTTCTTTTTAGTGTCTTCAGCTGACATCTCTGCAACATCATGTGGACGTAAGACCAGTCTTTAGATAACCACATAAAATACAGCATATTGACTTTGACTTTGTGCCTGCAGCAGGTTGATTAAAAAGCATAGTGTTCAAACTATATTTGGCCATGCACAGTGGTCTGGAGTTGAATACTGTTGCATTATTAGGCTCTTGTGGTTGCCCTATATGACAGAAAGTATGCAAACTCAGCTGAATCGAGTGGCGTTTGTAATGTATTAGTAATAATTTTTACATCTACAGTAATATGCCATATTTCTAGTTTTGACCTGCAGACTCTAACACTAATACTGGAATGAGAAAATTATGAGACCTAATTCCCCAGCTATATGACTTTACAACAAGCTTCATAAATTATTACTAAAAAATGTCCTTCCATTAAACAGTGTGTGCATTTCAATTACAAAACAGTACTAACAAAAATGTACAACCTTTTCAGCATGTCAAAGTGCATTTCCCGCTCTTACAGGTGAAAGTGTGGCCTGGCCAGCCAGACCTGACAAAGTGAGCTCAGTCTTCTATGTGTTTCATTACCTACCATTCCTCAGCATGAAACCCGTTTGGTGAATTGTAACCATTTATCAAAAATGGGGTCAGCTTCATGCAATGTTCTGTTTTTCTGATATGTTGTATGTTTTTATTGCACCAGTCCTGAGGCACTATTCTGCATTTTCCAGTATATTCCAGCATTGCATTTAGATAAAAAAAAGAAGAATCATAAAGGCTGGCAGGCAAAACACTCCATTGTCTGGATCAATGATTTTTTTTTTTTGATTCTGCACCATTTACAATTAGGGCCAAAGCCAGTAACTCCACTCTCAAGTGATTAGTTTTAGTGGATTATTTGTCGTTGTGAGATATAAGGGGTTTAATATTGAGCATTTACTCCTGAACTAGAACAACCCCAGTTTGAGTCCAAGTCAATGCACTATATTTTGACCATTGTTGAGTAGGGCTGATGCCTTGCAGGAGGTCTGCACTCTCTGACTGCTTTTCAATTTTGGATTTATTTAATTTTAATTTAATTTTTGAATTTAGTAAACCCAATCTGAACATACTAAAGGAGTTGCATCCAAAAGTAACAACAAACAGTCTTTCAGCAAAATGTAACGCGATTGCCTTTTTTGGACCAAATCTTTCTTGCAGTACATCTCTTATGCTGGAGCTGTCAGTCTGGAGGTTGGCTGGAGATTTGGATAAGTCTCCATTTTGGTCACAGCCTGCTGTTCTGCCATAGATAGAAAAAGAACATTCACATGAGTCATCAGAATTTACATTGACTTGGAGAAGTAAGGGTGAGACAAGTGCCAGTGGATAGCTTTTTCATTTCATCACAAGAGTGAAGGACGGACTGAGGAGGTGATGAAACTGGAAGCAGGAAATACTCCTTATAAAGCTAAAAGTGTGTGGTCGTGTCAACCTGACCTTCAGCTGATTAATTACTGCAAAACTCCAAAGGTTATAAAAAGGACAAAGGGGCAAATCCAGTGAAATTGCGAGCTTGTAAATCAGGAATAATTCATTTTAAAAAAGACAAATGTGGATGTGACCAGGTCAGCTGCAGCAAAGAAATAAAACTTTTCAAACAAATTGCTAAAAGTTGAAAAAAGAATATGCGTATTTGCTGTTCAGGAATTGGTTTACATTTCTCTCTTTTCTTTGCTGAGTATTAGTCTCATAAGAGATTCAGATGTTCTTGATAGAATTTTATTAAATGCCCTCTTGTTTCTAAAAGTCACTGCGACATTACAGTAGATGTTTATAATAATGTTAATATCTTTTCTTCTCTTGGCTCCCTTTGGCTAAAGATAATTGCTTTGAACAGTCAGAGAAATCATGTAATTAGGTCACAAGTGTTTACCTTGTGCTCCTGGTAAATGCTGTCACAGTAGATAACTCAATGTGGGTACATTAGCACTGTTGCATTGCTTTGGACAAATTAATTTGTTGTTGTTTTATTATTTACATTGCAGATGTTGGTCATAGTGGCTCGGTTAGTGTCAGAGTATGCCTTAGCAACACAATAAATTGGAGCTTTTCAGATGTGCAGATGACATTGGCTGCTTTTGGTTCTTTTTTGTGCAATAAGTTGTCTCACTTCTTAAATAGTATTCTTGCACTGCTCTTACAAGGTAATGACTTAGATTAGCACTTTATGTTTTGCACAAATTGCAGTAAGTTTTATATTATGTTATTGAAGTTGCTCATTCTGACTGCTTCAAACTGTGTTGTATTTTCTAAGATTTTAGAGTGGAATGCAGTTGATCAATCTTGGCCCTCATACCCTGCAGGGACAAAATTATATAAAGATTTAACACTAATCAATTACGTTTTAGAATGTCAGTATTTTTTGTTCTTTTTTGTGAACATAACACAATACCTCAATTGACTATCTCGAAGATATCTATTTTCAAATTATATTAATTTTACTGTGCAGATTTTAGCCACCCTAACCACTTTTGATCTTAACACAGCATTACAAAGTTGGGTAATATGTGACACAAGAAAATCTCATGGTACACACATAGAGATGAAGAAATTCTATACATTCTTTGTGTATGAAGATATTACAGCTTCTGGCAAAACAGAGTTCAACAAGTGGACCTCAAATGGAGTATTTTTTATGGACTGATGCACTTTTGTGGCTTAGTGCATGAAGTCTTTGTCTTACAATGTTAATTTAATGGCAGTTATATTTAGAGTGATTATTAGCGGTCCTGCGTCAGTGGCCAAGCCATTATTTTCTGATTCCATATATGTGTCAGCAAAGGATTGATTTTCTATCATTTCTTGAGTGAAGTCTGCCTTTTTAAAGCTTTGTAGAATAGTGCAGGTATAAGCTGATGAACAGAACTTTTTTCTGTTTGTCGTCAAAAGCTTTTATCGGTAAATGGATCGACTCTGCCTCCCACTCTGTCACACAAGCAGAGGTCAGCCTCTGCTGTTGGAGATGCTACTTGCTGCATGCATTATCAAAGTGGCCATATGTTGGGCTGTTGAAGCCAATGGAGCAAGCAGCATATTAAACATCATCTGATCTTCTCACTGCATCAGTCATGAGGATGCACTGCCAAGTGACCTACATCTACAGGGACATCACTCATGCCATCCACTACATAAACCACAATATCCCTAGCAGGGATAGTGAGGAGAAGTCACTAATCATAATCAACACTATATATATATCTCATGCATGTTTTCTTGAGCCTGCAAAAGTTTCAAGGACTTGAGGCCTACAAATGGGCTTAGGGACTTGAACTGATAAATCCATTTTATACTGATTCAGCCTCATTATTGATCAAAAATTATACTTAAAATGAGAGTTTTATTTAAATCTTAATAAAAAAACAAATTCCTGTTTTAAAAAGTTCAACTTTACATGATTTTTGGTGGATTTGTTGGGATTATTCATCACATAATAACAAATGAACTAACAAAAACACTTAACACAAAACAATTAACAAGCATCATTGAGTGATTACTATGATGTAAGAGGAATCAGTTCTCAATGTATTGCAGAAAGGGACTTCAGATGGTGTTGTAGTGGGCCAGTGTGTTGTTTCGGGAGGAGTTGAGCCATTCAAGTTTTGAGTGTTCTGTTAGTAAATTTAACCAGTGATTTATTAATAGTTTGGATTTGTCTTTCCAGTTTAATAATATGGTCTTTTTTGCAACAGTCAAAGCTATGGAGAGAAAGGTTTGTGTGTTTGGTGGTATGGTTATGGATGAAAGGTCACCAAGTAAACAAACAATAGGAGATGGAGGGATTTGGATGCTGAGATCAAGAAGCTGTGACAGCTCCCTCATGACCTCCGACCAGAACTCCTGTACCGGTGTACAGTTCCAGAATGAGTGAATGAAATTATCTATTGTTGTTGGGCAGTGGCTGCAAGTGTTGTGATCTGTCAGTCCCATGAGGTGCATCCTGTGTGTGGTGAGGTGGGTTCTCTGGGCCAGGAGACCCATGTCTGTTATGTAAACACTGACGTCACACAAGCACAACAAAAGTTGTGTTAATAACTGAGATAAAAAATTTGTTTAAAACTCACTTTTAAAATATAAAGGCTTTGGCAACATTTGATAAAAAGACGAGCGTAAATCATGGTGTGTGTCTGTGTGAGGCTGTTGTGTGTCTGTGTGAGGCCTGTGTGTGTCTGTGTGAGGTCGGTGTGTGTCTGTGTGAGGTCGGTGTGTGTCTGTGTGAGGTCGGTGTGTGTCTGTGTGAGGCTGGTGTGTGTCTGTGTGAGGCCTGTGTGTGTCTGTGTGAGGCCTGTGTGTGTCTGTGTGAGGCCTGTGTGTGTCTGTGTGAGGTCGGTGTGTGTCTGTGTGTGGCCGGTGTGTGTCTGTGTGAGGCTGATGTGTGTCTGTGTGAGGCTGGTGTGTGTCTCTGTGTGGCTGGAGTTAAAGCTGTGTTAGCGTTGGTAAACAGGAGACTATTTCTGGTTTGCCGCTAGCTTTCTGTGCATTAAATTCACTTCTCTGCACCACTTTAACACATTTTAACCACTGAACATATAACAGCATGCGTTTAACTTGTGTTTAATCCAGTCTAAAATAAAAATTAAACATTTAGATTCCCGACGCAAGATCCGTACTTCGCTAAACCGGAAACAGCTGTTGCTAATAAATTCTAGCTTTATTTTTTAGAAAAAGTTGCTTCAACATTAGCTCGTCCTCGCTTGGAATTTGACTGTTAACCACAAGGACAAGTACGAGGATTCTCTCTCGTCCAATTAGCTCACAGCAGTGCCACCTCTAACCTTTCCAGACCACTTTACCATGCTGGGCCCCATTGGGGAATAGTGCCAAAAGTAGAATGGTTTGGACCGCTTTCTGGGAACTCTTTGGAACGCTTTGGGAAGGGAAACACTCCCAAACTGCCCCCATCCCACCCCATTATGACCTAGTGGAAAAGTGCCTCAGGTTGGCTGACACCTAACTCCAATTGGCTCTTGAAGAAGTCATTAGGCTAGGGGTTCACATATTTTTCCATCCTGCATTGTGAATATTTACATAAATGTCCAATAAAAACATCGAAACATATAATTTTTTTGCAGCATTAGTTTAAGTAGACTGTGTTTGTCTATTGTTGTGACTTAGATGAAGATCAGATCAGATGCAAAAGTCCAAGTAATTTCAAAGGGTTCACATACTTTTTCTTTGGAAAATTGGAAATGTCAATGGTCTTCTTAATGATGTCTTAATTGAATATTTTGGTATAAACAGTGTCAAGGTAAGTTGTATTTTTGTTGCAGTAGGTCAAAGTCATGAAAGAGCTGCCATTGAAGAGGTCCCCAAGGTTGGATAGTCCTCTTTGTTTCCAGGTTGTTGTTTTTTTTATTAATTTTGAACATTGGGTTGTGCCAGAGTGGTGTAAGTGGGAATGGAGTGAATTTGAAGTTTAGTAATTTATTTGCTTTCCACCAAGCACTGATTGTCTTTTTATGGATTCGTCTATATAGGCAATGGTATGTATGCAAATGTCTTTCCAGGCTAGGGTAAATGGGTTGGTCCAGTGTCTGATATACTGTAATTGGGTTGAAAGAAAGTAATAATAGAAATCCGGAGCATGAAGTTCAACATATTGTTTTGGTTTTTGAAGAGTGGTTACTTTAATTTGGGACATTTTATTTTTCCAGTAGAATGTGTTTATGGCTGAATTTAGAAAGGAGAACCAGCCCTGGGGTGGGGTGATAGGGGTCATTGTAAAAAGGTAGTTTATTTTAGGTAAAATTATCAGTTTTATTATTGATATTCTGCCAAATAGGGAAAGTGGGAGTTTGTTCCAACTTGTCAAGTCTTGTGTGATTTTCTTTAGTAATGGGGTGAAATTTAGGTTATGTATGTCTTTGGAGTTTGTTGTACTGTGGGTTCCAAGATATATAATATGTTTTGTGGATTTATTGATGGGAAAATGATCAATCTCAGCATTCCAATCCAGTTGATTTAGAGGCAGAATCTCCGAGTTAGACCAGTTAATGGTCTATTGGGATTATTCTATATTGGAGAGAATATGACTCCGCACACTTTTAACAATAAAAAATAGTCAAAAATATATATTTTTTTAAAGCTAAACCACATCAGAATGATGATTGGTGAATGAGCTTTGTTTGTGTTATTGTGGATTGTACCTGACATAAAACATGCACTTTTTATTAAAGAAAGTCTATACTTTTGGGTGTCTACATATGATGCAAATGATATGCAAATTTATCAAAATAATAAATTCCAAACAAAATCTTTTTACTACAAATTAGAGTTAACGCATTACTAATGATGACTAAACAGAAAAATCCCAGTATTTTTTTGTTTTGTTTTTACAGATTTTTGTCTGTCTGTCTGTCAACCCACCCACTGTAATCTATGTAAAACAGGTTGGCAGGATGAGGGTTAAGGATTTAGACCTGGTTGAAAGAGAAAGTTGAACCAGGATAATGAAAAATGACACCTGCTCTTGACTTAAAACTCATGTTCAAATAGCCGTACCAACTAAAAAAAAAAAAAAAAAAGTGTACATATATAGGCTGCACTTGTCTATAAGCCGCAGGTGTTCACATTGTAACATTAGACACCTCGGCCGTCTGCTCTCTGTGTGTTCACCCGGTCTTCAAGAACGTTTTCAAGTTTGGGCCATCTGCTTTTATTACCTCTGAAAGCTTTTGTTAGCTCTTCAATCTGCGATCTCCAATGTCTCACCATCGATTCATTGATGCCAAGCATACATGCAGCAGCTCTATTTCCTTCTTTGACTGCCAGATCCATTGCCTTTAACTTAAAAGCTGCATCGTATGCATTTCTTTGTGTGTTTTCCATGATGAGGGGGTTTGCATGATGTGCAAACTAGCGTCTTCCTCTGCACATTGTCATCTGTCTGTCTCACTCTTGCGGTTCCTGCTAGAGCGCCCCTAGAGTCTGTTAGCCCGTAAAAATCTATAAATTAGCTGCATCGTTGTATAGGCCGCAGGGTTCAAAGCATATTAAAAAAGTAGTGGCTTATAGTCCGGAAATTACAGTACAAAGATCTCAGCTCAGTTTAAAATACTGTATTGCACTGTATAACTAAAGAATATGTCAGTCTCTGCTTCTGTTGAGAACTGACTGCTGTATCCTTAAATGACATAAGAGAACCAGCGGCAGATGCTGTAAACATCTACAGTGGTCCTCATGGATTCAGTAATATTTATAGCTTTGATAAACCTCTATCTTGTTTTCAATCAACACACTGAACTGCCCTGTTGCAAAGATGAGATGACCTTCTGGTTAATCATAGATGCACCATGTTATGAATTGGCCTTTTTTCTACTACTAAACTATGGGTTGAGGTAACCCTTATGTTCAGGTAGGATTATTATAGGTTATTCCAAGATTAATCAAAGGTATATTATATAACATTCCCTGGAAGAGATTTTAGGGACAAAAGAAATACATCAGTGGTTTTGTTATGGCAGAGAGCCTTTCACCATTTGTAAACAACATAAGCTGCACAAAAAAACAACATTACCATTGATGGTTTTGCATCAAATTTGGAACTTGCTAATGCCCTTAACGCATTTTATCTCAGATTCGATCAATTTGATTTCAGAGAGGAGGTTTAGGGTCTTAAGACTAAGCTAAAAGACAGTCAGCACCTTGCCCCAAAGCAGAGGGATGTTGAAAGGTCACTCCTCTCTCTCAAGACTAACAAAAACCCTGGTTCAGAAAAAAGCTGTGGTACCTTACTAAAGTGCTGTGCGAGACAACTGAGTTTTATTTTTTTGCCCTACAGAGGGTACCTAATCTGTGGAAGCAGGCACTGATTGCACCTGTTCCTAAAGGAAGTAGACTAAGAGCTTTTAATGATTTTAGGCCGGTTTGTGCTCACTTTCCTAATTATGAAGTCGTTTGAAAAGCTGGTGAAGTCTGACATTTTATAGAAAACAGAGCATCTCCTGGACCCAATGCAGTTTGCTTATAGGGCTCATAGAGGAGTTGAGAATGCTATAATCACTCTGTTAAATCTTTTGTTCAAACATTTAGAGGGGAGCAAAACACAGGAGCTAAAAGACTACAGCCATCAAAGAAGTCATAGTCTCAAAAAGTTAAAACTAACATGGCAGATGAGACAGAGATAAGCTTTAAAAACAAATCTGTAATGTCATGAGATCACCCTTTTTACAGAGAAGGACAGTAATAACATTTGTACAGATTTTTTTTTATGGAAGATTAGTACCATTGATACGAGATAAAGAAACAAATGGTTACTTTTTGGTGTGGATCCAAAACAGTATTTAGATATTTTTTGTGAATTCCACAATTGCAAGATACAAGGACTTTGTGGCACAATGGATAGAGCATTACCTGAACTACAAGCCTGCTGGTTAGAGTCCAGGTCTGGGCACTTATTCTTTGACATTGTGAGACTTGTTGGCTAAAGTTTTGGCAGGGGTTTGCGCTCTCAGAATGCTTCCAGTTAGTTTTGGTATGCAGAGCTAACCTAGGCAAATAGAAAGAGTGTCCAGTACCATGGAAAACCACAACAAACTATCTGTCTGTATAGGTGTGCTCGTATCCATAGCAAAATAAAGGTGTTAGTTTACTATCAAATCACACAACAGCATCAAATAACTGGTATCTAAGAAATGTTATTGTTCATCTGGGCATTGTAACCTAAATATACCTTTAAGCTAGAGGCGATATGGCTCCTGTTTACTGAACAATCAGTTCTGATCAATTGTCTCAAACTTACAGCTTATGAGGTCACACTTGGATATAATTAGTAGTTTAGTGGTTGTCAAGTTGTGAGAACAATAAGGATGTCCTTGAGAATGTTTGGGATTCAATGAGGAAAAGCACTGCATATTGTCCCTGCCAAATACAATGTGCAGTGTATGTGTATGCCTTGTGCTTGTAAATGCAGCATCTAGGCCCACCTCTTCTAATTGTGCCAAACCCCATGTACCATTCTTGCTTGCATTTAACAGTCAGCGAGCCATGCCTTGGGGACACTGACAGACTATAAGTTTGATTTATTATCATATCTCGACACTAGGATATTACAGTTCATGGTCAGGCATTTGTGTATGAAAAGCAAATGGCAAAGACTGTTGGTTTTGTTAGTTTTCTGTGAGCATGCACATTCAACTTGATTGCTTAAAGTTGCACTTAAATGAGATGCAGTCATAGTATGACTTATTAGTCTTAGTATTGGGATTAGGCCCAAAACATACATAGAGATAATTCTTTGATATCATGTCCATTCCAGGTGTTCATTTGTGTTTTGACTATATTTAGTTTGTCATCAGAAAGCCTCTCTGGATTTCTTGTACCGCACCTGCCTGTCCATGCTGTCCACAAAACATCAGAAAACCTAATTAGTGTGAACTGAATTAAGGAGCTTTTAATCAGTTTCTCCCTGTTCTTGTCCTGTTGCTGTTTTCCTTCGAGAGAACAGCACATTAATAATCACACTTGTGCTCATAAGTGGCTGCCTGTGGAGTCTCTTCATAGGTGATGTATCCATGTCTCAGTCAAGGTTTTTCCACTTTTTCATGCTAGTGTTTACTCATGGCATGTGAATAAGGGACTCACTGGTCCAAGTCCTTGTCTTCTTTTGTTACAGATCACGAGGAGTTGTCATGAGTCACTTTCTTCAGACATCTACTAATGTCCCATCCCATTTGAGTGGCTTCATCTCAGCTCTAAGTGGCCTGATGGGCACAGTGGAGCGGCCTGTTATCTGAGCCTTGATTGAATTTGTGCTTAAGAGAGGCTAGTTGTGCCAGGCAGGCTCTTCTCTTTTCCGTGCCGTCTGGACTTGATGAGTGGTGTGATAACAGCATCAGTGGTCTCTTGGCAGAACACCTGAGTATTTTTAGCATAATCCTCCAGGCTGCTGAAGTACCATATGGGGATAAAACTCCCAGCTAAGGCTGAGATGACATGAGAAGATGTGCTACTAAAAATATTTCTCTATAAATAGAGGACATGTACTTTATTTTTACTTGTCTAATTTTGGACAAAAAAAATACTATGTTCTATTTTTATGACATTCATTCATTTTCTCCTGCTTATTCCCATTAGGGGTCGTAGGTGACTGGGGCCTATCCCAGTAACTTTTGGGCCTGGATGTTTGGGTGGGTTTCCTCCGGGTGTTCCTCCATCACCATTAAACATGTACAATAGGCTAACCATCCAGCTAGATACTCCTGTCCAGGATCCTGGCTCAAGATCTGGAGAAGGGTCCCCGGGCGCTGCACTGCTGGTGCCCATTGCTCCTGAGAGGTTTATTAGGTCAAATTATGACATATTCCCTATACAATAAAATATACCTTACCTTACCTGACCTTAACTTTAGCTTCTTATGTTTTTGTATTATTTTGGACAAATAAAAATAAACAGCAGCACAGCAACCAGACATTAACAGTACAGAAAAAACCCACATAAGGTGCTTTTTTTACAGAGCTCCTGTGCTGGGTCACTAGGTAGATGACGCAGCAGAAGCTGTCACACCCTCTCAAAGACAGCACAGTGCAGTTTTCTCCCAGGATGGCTCTGCTCTAAACACTTCCATATACCACCCTGTAACTAAACGATGGAGAAGTTCTGAATGAAGTGGTGATGATTCAGTAGTTGCTGTCTTTCCTTACATTGCAGTTCAGTGTTTTATCATTCCGAGTTGGAGTAAAAATTACAGTCACGCCTAAACAAGCTTTTTATCAGACCACAAACTTAGGCCAGGCCAAGTTAAGGACTCATTTTGGTGGGTGGAATCCACACTGGACTTCACATCTTAATGTCCTAATTATTTTTTTACATTCAGCATCTTACAATAAATTCTGGTGATTTCAAGCTTAAATCTATCTCTGACAGTACAGTAACTGTAATGTATCTGGTCTCACATTTGAAATTAACTTTATTTTTTAAATGGAGCAAACATTTTTCTGACAGGCCTCGGTGAGGAGAATCAAAGGGACTTGTGGTCTGGCTCAGTCCTCTGTGGTGCTGCAGCTGATTAGATACACTGTAATCAATTCACCAGTGCACGTCATCCTCCTCCAAACTGATACTGCTCTAAATCATGGGAAACACACGTGTGATTTTTAAAATAATTTTTAATAATTTTAAATAGTGACAGATTGATGATGGTGTAATTATTTGCATTCATATTTTATCGTTACAGACACTACAATACAGTAACCCAAAGGTTGGCGGTTTGATCCCCGCTACTGGCATACTGGTGTTGTATCTTTAGTCAAGACACTTCACCCACCTTGCCTACGTATGAATGTGTCAGTGTTTGATGGTGGTCGGAGGGACCATAAGCGCAGATTGGCAGCCACACTTCTAGGGCTGACAGCCTCTGGTTGCTTAGTTGATTAATCCGTTGTTGAGGTCCTGGTCAACTAAAATGTTTTTGGTTGATTAGTTGCATCCACTCTTTGCCTCGGAAAACCTGGTCTAATTTATCACTTTATAAGCTGTTTTTATGTAAGTTTCTTTATGTAAGATGGGTTTATTTGGTCGGTAAGCAAGATAACTTAAATAGTACTTTTATTTACTTTTATTTAGGATAACATTTTCAAGAAAGATCAGTGATGGGCCATCATTCACAGCCAAAATTTTTTAAGGATTGAAAGATACTAACTCAAGCCACAAGAGATAAGTAAAGAAACGAATTATTAGTTTTAGTTGAATACTTAACTACTGTGGGATGTAAGATAGATGGAGCATTTACCCCTGAACTAGAACATCCCCTGTTCAGTCCAGATTTGGACACTCTGACTTTACCATTGCAAGATAGGTCCAATGCTTTGTTAGGTAACAATTAACCTTTCATTGTAGTGCACTCAAAATTGTTCCTCAAGTTACAAAGTATTTTCACTTAATGGTGCAATGCGATGTTTAATGTGTAGCTGTTTCAGTAAGGACAACTCTAAACAGGACAAAGTTATAGCAGCTATTCAGTTTCATCTAAACTTAGTTTCATGTTGGAATAAAATAGACTTTTAGAAAATGTTGCCCTCTCTTAAAATGCCACTAATAATCATCTATTTTTTAACTTTATAAACAAATTATGAGTCACTGAGGTTCCGGCCCCTAATTAGTCTAAACTTTAAAGAAAGGAAGTAGTCACAAAGTAATGTCTGGAGGGAGCAGGGGGAAATTTTGAACAGCAACTATAATACTGGGTTTGTTTTATCATTTTTCCCAGATATTAAATTATTTCTCAGCTCATTACCCGCAATGACTAAACTAAAATCTATATTTAAGAAGCTCCCAGATGAACCTAATGGAGTCTTAAAGTTTGCTGCACCAGGATCTAACATTTCATTCAGCATTCATCTTTCTTCCTTTCTGCCCAGCACTCTTTTACTTTTGAACAGTAATGTAGTTGCTATGGTAACATTTGTGGCCTTTTGTAACTGCAGTTTCCTCAGCCCACTTTAGGTGCAGGATGTCAAACAGTCAACACATAGGTTTTACAATATATCTAAACACAAGTCAAGGTGAACATTATATAGGTAGCCATTAACATTTCTTGTGGGTGGTCGGTTTAGAGAAAAAGAGAGTGCAGAGCTTTGCTTCCTGCCTGTTGTTTTTCATTGAGAAAATGTTGAAATAGGCTACTACATCTTTCTAATCTTGCAAAGAGTGCACTGGGCCATGAGCCCTGGATGTGACCGCCTACGGCTCACCCTGTCAATAAGTAAATGTAACTAAATTAGCTTGCTAAATGATTTGTAAGTAATACTGTAGTTGTTAATGTGAAGTTTTTGTTGACCAGGTGGCCAGATGGGAGCACCGCACAAGGAAACTGTCTGTGTTGTTTGGAAGTCCGTATGTGGCCTGTTACTGCCTGGGCTTTGTCATTCTCCTACTCAACGTCTGCCGCAGCCACAGGTAAGGCTTCTCTGTTTAGAAACCAACATGCTGATTATAAAAAATTACAAGCGACACAGTGTTTATGGTTAAGTCATTCATGATCAGATGTAAAAGGGATCTATTAAATATGCACAATGTACCTGTGCACAGAACATTATTTAAATAATATTCTACATTATTTGTTCATAACAGCATGTCTTGCTGGGATACCCTAGTTGTTCACATGCTCTTAACAGAATGGGTAAGATGTCTGGGATTTAAAGTTGTAAATGCTGCCAAAAACATTGCACCTTATGACTTTCCCCATACATATAAAATGAATGTCTGTACATTTATAGTGTCTATCTGTGAATCGCAAAGTTACCTCAAAGGGCTCTAATAATGCACACCAGCCCTGGAGTGGACTGTTAAAGGCAAGAGTAAATACTAGTTGAATTTTTTTGTTTTGCTTTACACTCACATGTTGGACCTCACTTCTTGAGAATGCTCTCAAATGTCCTCCTTTTAAAAGATAAAATGATTCTTTTTTCCTTTTCAGGAAATAATGTTGTGTGTAATTCACATGTGGGCATCCCTAATAATTTAATTCTTATCTGGCATTAATGTGCCCTCATAAGTCCAGTCTTAATTCCCTTATCTACACAAGTAAATGCATGTATGATTAGCAGTGCTTTCACATTAGTTTCTTTCTTTAATCTCTGCATGTTAACATTTCCTATTGACTGTTCCAACTGGAATATAGTTGTAGTAAACACAGAATTTCATTTAACTTTAATTTATGATGATTCACTTTTTTTTCTACTGCAGGTCAGGACTTTTTTCACATTGTAACTCTGAAATCATCCTTAGTACAACATTACAGAAGCATTTATAGTTATCTTTCAAATCTAGAATGTTTATATATTATACTAAGTTGTTAAAAAGGCAGTCGAAGTTTAAACAAGTACTTTTTATCTGTATTGAACACACATTTTCACCACCCTCCAAAGAATTGTATGTAAAGGTGAGTATTTCAATCTAAATATTATAGGTCAACTAACTGGCTATTCTCCAGGGTGTACCACGTCTCTGACACTTAATTGCTGGTATAGGCTTCATAGGCTCGCAATCTCTAACTATGAATGAATGAAAAAACAGTAATAATGCACAACATTCATTTTGTAAAAAGATCAACCAGTTGAATAAAATTGTAATTTTTGGTCTTTTGTTGCCCGTCATCAGGAAATGGGTTCCTAATATTTGTAATTTGTAATTTGTAAAAAAAAAATAAATAAAAAATAATAATAATTGCCAGCTATTACCTCCGGCTGTGCTTTTACTTAACCTGTTTCATAATTCTTTAAAAGGCACAGTTAATTTTTACTTTCCCAAAATGCTGAGTTCATTAGGGCAGCCTCTTTCTTTCTTTGTGTTTTCACCTTTCCATTGTTCCACCTCTCTCCCAACTCGTTCTCTTCAGCCTCCATTAATGCCCACAGTTCTCTTTGTGCCAGTGCACCCTATATGGTGGTCATCACAAGGTTGAGAAGCTCCCACGCCTCCCACCAGCCAGATAAACAGTGTAAAAAAAATACCTTTGAGATATTTTTGCCTCCTCACTGCTGCCTATTTGCCTGGTCAGTATTCTTTTGGAACAAGTTGCTGCAGCATGCTAAATTATCCTGCCAGCTTTCCCTTGTGCTTCTGTCCAAGGATTCTTAGAAATATGTGCCACCAATTTAAATTGCTCTATAAGGTTGTTGTTTTCATTGAGGAATAACCACTTTAACTGTTTTGGGAGAAAATGCAGCGTGAGAATGGTATTATTAGAGAACTGTAAAACCTTTAAGGGTAATTTGTACCCCTAAATTTGTACCCCCCTAAACAAATGCAGTGTATACAGCCATTATAATTCCAAGTGTTTTCTATGTCAGCATCTGTATTATGTTAAATAACCTATTGGGGGACGATTAGTGATTGTCAGGTTTTACCAAGGGGTGCACGGTGGCAGAGCGGTTAGCGTTCTCGCCTCCCAGCAAGGAGGTCGTGGGTTTGAGCCCCGGGCGGACCAATACACACCATCACACGAACTCTCTGGGTGGTCTGGGTGGAGTCTGCATGTCCTCCCCGTGTTACCGTGGGTTCTCTCCGGGTTCTCTGGCTTCCTCCCACCGTTCAAAGACATGCATGTTAGGTGAATTGGTGACTCTAAATTGACCCTAGTGAATGAATGTGAGAGTGAATGATTGTCTGTCTGTATTCGTCGCTGTGTCAGCCCTGCGACAAGCTGGCCCCTGTCCAGGGTGTACCCCGCCTACGGCCCAAAGTTACTGGGATGGGCTCCAGTCACCCGCGACCCCTAACGGGAATGAGCGGTAGAAAATGAATGAATGAACTACATTTATTGAGAAATGTGGCAAAAAAAAATTAAGCGTGTAGAGTACATTGTGACCAACTTGATAATCACTCCTTAAAAAGTTCAGCTATGGTCTTCTACTGTTAAACCACTCACTAGTGGCCCCCACTGCCATTTAAAAAAAAAACTTGGTCCACTTCCATTCGATGTGACGTGAAAATGTAAAACCAGACCAACCATAGGAGCTTGATTAGCTTGGTTTGGTGTCTTGTTTTGGTTTCTTTTTTTGTTCATCTTCTTAAAAACAAGTGCTATGCTTTCATTAAAAGATAAATGCAAACTGTACTATTAGCCCTATTCATTATCAATATTATTGCAATGCAGCAATTGGTATGGTATTATTACAATAAGTATGACACAATATTATTATTCATTCATTAAAGAGAACATGTTCACGTGAATGTTCCTTTCCTTATTATTTTGTCCACTCTGAGAGGTCATATAATCTTGCTAACAAACTTAAAAAACAACTGACCAAGTCTTGAATGCCAATTTCTGCCAATTTCCTAGCCTTAATTCATCATGTAAATTTGAAAATTGCACTAATACCAAAAAGTCTAGACAACCTGGTAAAATGTCTGCAATGTATATCATTCCAAATACATCATCCCTCTTCTAAAATTCAATACAGTATATTATATAAGTTCACAAAGGTTGTCAAAAGATTGAAGCAAACTCTGGTCCCACCAATTTGTTGAGTCACTTTTTAAAATTCTCTTCACGTTTACCTGCAGTCTAGACAGACTTTATTCATGAAAAAAGTGCTTCATAAATGCACTGATGTAAAACATTGAAGGCCGGAGAGTTCTATAGTTTGAAAATGAGATGTAAGATCAATGAGTTTACAAAAGGCTTTCAAATTCTTTGACATTTATGTTCTGACAAAAAAAAAAAAAAAACATCCCATATTCATATTTCTGAGAGTTCTGTGTGAATTATGATGGATTCTATATGTTCTGTGTCTAAAAGCCATCTTGTGTGCTGCATATCATTGGACACATATTAGCGGGTAGTTGTCCTAGTTGCAATTGCCTGCTCTCTTCAGAATGGTATCAGCAGGTTGTACTGGAGTCAGTGGCGTCAGTTTTTTAACTCTGCAGCAGATTGCAGTTTCTCGTGTAATAATGCATAAACCTGCAGCAGCAGGCTGGACAATATGGAGCCTGATTGAAGCCTGGTTTAGTCCACGGTGAAGGTGAATGGGAGTTTGATTAGCTGATAATTATTTAGTAATAGACCCAAGGGTTTTGGCTGCATGTACTGTAGACCTGAGCTGTCTTTGTACTGTATTTTTCTTCTATTTTGTATTTTCTCAAATTATGTTATTTTCATGGTCATTAATTGGAAGTAATGGA
Organism: Bostrychus sinensis; assembly: GCA_020698575.1. Taxonomy (NCBI): domain Eukaryota; kingdom Metazoa; phylum Chordata; class Actinopteri; order Gobiiformes; family Eleotridae; genus Bostrychus; species Bostrychus sinensis. The sequence goes on along the minus strand of CM036260.1, from coordinate 8,842,591 downwards.
AATGAAGCAAATGAAGCAAAACATTAAAATAGATGTATGTCAATCAATTCTATAGCACCTCACAACAATCAGAGTTGACCAAAATGCTGTGCAACATTAAAAACAAGATAAAAACCAATAAACCTAATACAAATAGGGCAACAAAGCAACATTAAAATGGTGCCAAAAGCCATTCTGAATAAGTAGGTTTTAGGTTTGGCTATGAACAGGTGCAGGTCAGTGATTGTAACTTAACTCAGTGGGCAGCAGAGTGTTCCAGAGTTTGTTCTGGGTTTCATACAGCTAACTCCAAACATTCGGCTGCTCTTATGGGATCTTGCCATAGCGATCCAACATCTAGACCAGGTGGGGTAGGCTTCGCAGGGCAGGTGAAGAGGTGTAGTGTTGTATGTGATGCCTGCTGGACAGGTATCAGTTGTATTGGTGTTAATCCGGCTAAGGTAGGGGTTAGGAGCTGGCTGTACCCTGATCATAACTGAGCCAGAGTGGACCTTGTGTTTCTGGGCAATAGCATTTCTTCCACACTCACCCTTGGCACAGGATCGCCTGAGTGTTGATCCCAGACAGATGGGGTATATGCTGAGGTGGCCTGTGCTGTCATGTGTTGGTGTATTTGTTTAAGGCCAACCCTGTAGCCGGACAGAAACGGTGTTTGTGGATTCTAGGTCTGTGAGCACTTTGACCTGCTCACCATACACGGTCTTCAGTGTTTCCATGATGTTTTGGGTCCTGTTTGGGGGAGGGCTGGAATTGGGGTTGTCCTTTGTTGTGGAACTTCCAGAAGAAAGTGCATGCTAAGCATTACATTGTGGTCTCTTACTTTCATGACCCCAGTTTTATAAGGATGATGGTCAATAGGGGTCATGTGTAAACAGCCAGTAATTGTCCTAAGAGCAGCATTTTGTTTGATTTGGCGGTTTCCCCAATTGGTGTAGGAGAGATTAGGAGTCCAGACTGGTGCTGCATAGTTGAACGCTGACCTACTGATAGATTTGTAGGTTATAAGGAGCACCTCTCTAAAGCATCCACATGAGGTTCCTGCAAGTTTTTTTAATATGTTGTTTCGCTCACAGAGTTTAACAGCAATGTTATTGCTATGCTTTGCAAAGGTTAGCAAAGATAACTCCTAAAACCTTAACTTGCTTGATGTTGGGGATCTCTTTTATTAGCTATCCTCACAGGTAGTCTGCTAGCAAATGCCAGATTTGTCAGGAGGACTGAGTGGCCCACGGTGTCAAATGCTGCCATAAGGTCCAACATCACTAGCAGCATGGGCTTTTAGCATCAAGGGAGAATGTCATTCTGTGTACAGTTGGTACAGAACCTGCCGAGGCATCTATTTATGAAGAAGAGGACACGTGCCTCAATGTGTTAAAAACCTCAGAGAGAAGAGAGAGTGACACTGGCTCAAACACATTAAACAGAGAGGGCCAGATTTATCAAAGGTTTGCGTGCAGACTAAATGAATAAGACGTAAAATGCTAAAATAGGACTAAATCCAGGCGCAGCTGACATTAGTGTCTCTCACAGTAGCTGAATGGACGCAGCGCAGATTTTGCTCCAGTGACTCAATGAATATGTAAGTCGAGGCGCCAGAACGCACAAAATTCAAGGCTGAGAAAATGCAAATGGAGTTGTTTTACATCATTTGATTTATCACAACTACGGGAGCTAAAAGTGTGTGTAAATTTAGCACGTTAGAGGAGCAGGTGCAGAAGTTTTAGGAAAGAGTGCAGCTTTGAGTGCACAGATGCGGCGTTGAAAAGAAGTTATAATGCTTTAACAGGGCTCATTTACAAAGATACAACAGTATAGTGTTAATTTGAAGTCAGAGGAAACAAAGAGACAGACTTTACGTGCAACACTTTTTCCTTGTTTCTCTTGCACTCCCCTGAACTTCAGCCTTTTACAGCTCCTGTCTCTGGGCTTTCAGTTTGTACTGTGTACAGGCCATGTGATGACAGTCTCACTTGTTTATGCCATTGCCTCACAATGCTCGCTGCAACGCTTGATTGACTGCTGCGCACTGTGGATCGTGGATGTGCTGCTGTTTAATGTACGCGCAAAGGGCAATGAAAACATTTTAAATTTTTATATTTATTTGACCACCATCAGCACTACATATAGCCTAATTGCTACATTTTATATGTGTTTTGAGGAGGACTGGCTCTGACAGACAGTGAATAGGACTTTACCTTTCCTCTCCACTAACTATAAACTATACTCTATAAACTAAACTATAGTCACATGACTTCGGTCAGTGCCAGAATTGTATGAGATAAGTATTTAACAAGGACAGACAACACAAAGTTAACAGAAGAAAGTGAAATGCATTGCAATGAAACTATTATTCATCAAAGACAATTAGTATACCCTTAGTATATCTCAAGCAACACGCCCACAAATAGCAAACACTATTTTTCAATCTGCATTTGCAATTTAGCACCCATCTTAGTAAATCTGACCCAGGCAGTACGGGAGAAAGGAGCAACATTTAAAACTGCCTAACAGAGGCTACTTTGTCAACAAAATAATGGAGAACATTATTACAGGCCTTTCAAACATTCTGTAGAACACGGGTCAGCAAGTTTTATTGCAGTCAGGCCAAATCATTTTTGAACCACCAGTTGGCGGGCCACATGAATGGACATATAGTTCTCTGTCATGGTTCCTTGGCAGCTTTAAATGAACACATATGCAATTTAGCCCAGGGTTAGGTCACATGATAAAATGCACGATACTTATTGGATAGAGGCAAAGGTAACCATGACAGAAGGTCACATGATAGAATGCCTGCTATTTATTGGTTGGAGGCAACTAAAACCATGAAACCATGACAAAGAGCTGTATGCTTGCAAAAAGAGTCTTACAGTGGCCTCATTCACTGTCAGTTCCATGGGATTAAATAATAATAATTGTGCTGCCATTGTGCGCCTACGGCCCCCCGACCACAAGTAATAGCAATTAATAACAATGGATGGCAAGGGGTTGGCGACCCCTGCTGTAGAACATCACCAGATGGGTTTGTAATAGACTGAATAGCACTCTAGGGCAATTACAGCTGGTGGAAATAACATTTGACAGTTATTGACTTTTATTTATTTTTTGACAGCATTTTGATACTAAGACTGTGATGTAACTTGTACTTCTTCCACTTGCGCTCGGCCTGTCTTCACCGCTGCCTAAGGGCGTGGTGTCATTAAGCCGGGGGCAGGTTTGGTTCTGATGGTTATGTACCTGAAAGGAGCAATGATGTTGAAAATCTCTGAGTGAGTGGAGTGGAAGGAGGAGATGAAGTCCTCTGGGCATAGAGGAGAAGCCAGTATGCCTTGGGAATAAAGACTAGTGTTCATGAAGGCAGCAGTAAGTTCTCCAGCTGTGGTGGATGTGATGGTGTGGCGGCAACAGGCTGGAGTAACAGGTTTGGGTGCAGGGAGAGGTACTTTAAATTCATATATAACAGGGAGATGGTCTGAAATGCAAGTGTCACTTACTGTATTTCTGTGATGGATACAGCAAATGTTATGCAAAATGTAAGATACATGATGGAAAATTGGAATGTGCCTCTCCTAATGAGCTCTATTTATCTGCTTTGGTGTAAAGATGTTTAGATTTTGGCTCCCAACGATTGCAAAAACTATAATCAAGAATAAAACAAATTAAAGCCGCAAGCGGCATTGGTAGGCCCTCGCCGGCCGCAACCGGAGCTGGAGCAGAGGAGAAACCATTTTGCCAAATTTTTTGTTGGTACCTTTAAAAAAACGTCAAAAAGTGTCCGAATACTGCATAGAACTGCATTGAATGTAATTCCCATTGGAATAAAATGGGAGAATTCGACCATCGCCATGGCAACACCGAATGAAATACGACTTGGGTACCATTGGAATTTTTGATCAGGATGACATCAAGAATATTTGTGCCGAATTTGACAAATTTTCATTCAAGTATAATTTTTTCTGTCCATACAAATTTTTGTTTCAGTCCCATTGGAATAAAATGGCAGGTTTCAGTCATCGCCATGACAACACAGTATAAAATATGACATGGGTCTCATTGGCTTTTTTGATCGGGGACACCTAAAATATTTTTCTGCCAAGTTTCGTAAAATTTGGAAAAACTAAATTTTTTACTGACCATATAAATATTTGTGTCATTCTGTAGGGGGCGCTATCGCACCAAATTTCATTCTTTCTTATTTAATGGGTTTAGGCTTGGAGGGTTTATGAGTGTTTAAAATTTGAGCCAAATTGGAGTTAATATGTGCGAATTGTAGCAAATTGCAGGTACGGTGAAATCGAAAAAAAATTCGTAAACTTTGCGGCTGCGCCGCACAAAAACCGTAAAACTTTTGCGAAGAATTTGGATAACTTTTAATGCCCCACTTCTGTAGATGATGTAGAGCGATTTTGAGGTAATTTCGTTAAAGGCCCAAGGAGGAGATAGAAAAAGTACGACACGTGCAAAATTGCTGACTCAGCACTTTGCAGATTTCAATCCAAGATTACCGACTTCTGGTTTGTCAGGGGGCGTGGCCATAATAATATTTTTTGTTTGGCTCCACCTCAGCAATGTGTATACCGAATTTGGTGGGTCTACGACAAACTTTACGCTTGGCCGCCTCCCATTGGCGCAATGTATTTTCAATTTTGTAGGTGGCGCTGTCGCACCACTTTTGTATTGTTCAGTATGGCGCCTATATTAAAAAAAATTTTCACGCACGCGTGAATTTTGGGCAAAATTTGGTGAGTTTTCACAAATGTTCAGGGGGTTAAATTAGCGCTGAAAGAGCAGAAGAAAAATAAAGAAAGAAAAATAATAATAATTTTAGCAAAAACAATATATCCGTTTACATTATACCCACAAATTATATATTTTCGGAAAGCTCTCGAGGTCCCCCACGTGACCGTGGGGTCAAATGTCAATGATGAGCGCTTACGCGCTCGTCATTGACCTATGAGTGGACTTCGCCCATTGACTCCCATTCATTTTCAGCCAATACAAGTATGTGGCTTCCATACCTGAGGTATATATGATTGTGTAGGACTTGATGCCATGAGTGTGTACATGGGAAAGCGCTTCGCGCTTTGTTTTTGTGCGCTTCGCGCACTTTTGGGCAGTGCGCTTCGCGCACTGCTGTGCAGACACAATAGGCCCTGCGCCACCCTTGGGGCTCGGGCCTAATAAATGGTGTTATGAATGATGCATGGTGATGAGCTGATCAGCTCCTTGACTTGAGCCCAAAACTGAAATTGATAAGGAGGCTAACTGGCCACAAATATGACTTTGAGGCTATACATTAACACTCTTGTTCAATGTAAATTTAGTGAAAGCAATACCAGCTGTGCTAAATTAGGAATAGGGTCCACTTTCAACTCCACAAGCTTACAACTCAGTTACTATTACTTTATGTTTGCCAGCAAATTAGTCTGGTCTTCATCATGCATCTTTACCATACAGTTTTGTTTCTGATAATAGTCTCTGTACCAGCTGATGACACAACTTTCAAATGAATGTTAATTTATCAAATAGAATAAAACAAAGCAACAAAGGCAACCAAAAAGGAAGCAAATAAAAATAGAATCATAAAGTTACTAAGGCTGCACCATCAAAGTTTGTTACTATATCAGAGTTTATTAGGAACAAATTACATAAATACGCTTGTGTCCATTGTGCAGTATAATTATTAGAAGGTTTAGATCCACCATGGTTACATTCAAAAAGAGCATTCCGGTAGAATAAAGTGGCTGGGATCATCCATCTTATCTTCTATATATGGTTACTATCTGTGACGCTATTCAGACCAGATGGGAATCTGCTTTAGTAGCGAATGGTCAGCATAACAAGAAAGTAAAGCCAGTAAGCAGAATTTTCCTTTTGTCTTTACACCAGCTGCAGTTCTCGCACATGGCACAACTATATGCTGACGTCACATAAAGGTCCACCTTTGTTTCTTAGGGCTGGACTGAAGGGAATTACTTTTGCAGGCTTATATGACTTGAATAGTTCTACTGTAGCTACTATGCGCAAGGTGTAATTCTGTGATAATGGTGCATAATGGAGAAACCCTTTTCTAACATGTAATTTTAACATCTCTGAAAGACTGAAAGAGTGCACAAGCTAAAATTATCTCCTCATAATGCACTTACCCAGCAATGACAAATGATTGTAGAAATACTCTTAACACATACAATCTAAACCATGTAGTATAACTTTACATACATAGGAGTCTACTGGCCAAAAAATATTAATTATGTATGCTTATTATGATTATTATTATTAATTAATAATAATTAATTCTTAATTAAAGTGTTAAATGCATTCGGTAAAACAACATCCTAGCTCAAGGCTCTGGTCACAGCTCTGTTTGTGGCTGTGTAAGGGCAGTGATTCAGTGGAGTCACAGCCTTAGACAGGTGAAGAATCTGGGCATGAGCTTCATCAGAGATCCGCTTCACTGGTTAATTCAATTCAATTTTATTTATATAGCCCAGTATCTCAACAAAAGTCGCAGACTTAACACACAATCAAAACAAACAATAACTACACTAGACTAAACAGACCCTGGACACTCCTGTCCTTAGACCCTCCTTCTCGGTAAGGAAAAACGCCTAAAAAAAAAAAAACAGCAGTGGGAAAAAAAGAAGAAACCTTGTAGAGTCCATATTGAAGAAGAGATCCTCTCCCAGGACGGACAGGCAATATGTGTCTAGGACAGTCCATTAGCTCATCTATAGGATCAAAGTTCAGGTCTGTAAGGATGCGGCAGGTGGGCCTCATCCAGACAGGTGAGTGGGGGTGAGGCAAGTCCCGGAAGTCCATAGGATGCAGTCCTATCCTTACAGTCCTGTCCTAATATTTAGACAAAACAGCTTGGACATTTTGCATAATACCTTTTCATATGGGCTAATTGTGGATTTATTTTTAAATATCTCTGTCTACTACAAGTTTATGAACTAGTGTATCAGTGGTGCATACAGGAGGTGTTACGCACCGCAGATCTTGTAATTCTTATTCTGAAGGCTTAGAGCCATCCCAAGATGGCAGTATGCCGGCAGCACGTCTCTCTCTGTCTGTGTTAACTCGTGCAGTAACACTGGTACATAGCACTGAATGCATTATGGGTGCTTACTTGGGTACTGTCGCAGGCTGTTCATATATGTCCGTGTTTGCCCTTGGATTGAAACGAACTTTGTTGCTGATTTTGGGTCTGCTGCTCCATCACAACACTTATGCCGACCGGCTTTTCCTCAGGGCTTGAACAGCTCACCTCCATACAGCATGTGACTGTCTGTTTCATGGTGTTTTTTTTGGCTGTCCTGAATTCTATCAGATCAACACCATGTGATTTCCATTTTGGGAATAATAATTTACGATAAAGCGCTGCCTGACAGCACCCACTTCTTGTTTACATGCGTCGTATTGCAACATCATCACCCAGCTGATCCGGTGTTTGGAAAAAGTGGACTGGATTCTGACATGCATCAGATTGGGATTTGGCTCTTACCAGATTACTCATCGACACGAACTGAGGTTATTTGTGTTTGTTGCTGTGCTCTGTCACCTCTGCGTGTGCTACACTGGTGGTGTTCTCAACAACTATGACGCTCCCAGTGCTGCCCTGTCTGCAACTTTTTCAGCCAGCAGGGGAATATGTTCAACAGTCTGTAGACCATGATACGGCTCAACTAGAAAGGACCCAAGTGTATACACAAGACTGAAGGTAAGTATTTATTGTATAAATGTTTATGAGGAGGTCTGGGAGTGCTGGATTTCTGGAGGTGCAAGATAATGCAGGACACAGGCTGGATACTCAGCTGGAGTCTCCAATGCAGCTACTAGAGAGAACAGGAGATGAGGGTAAGTAAGTAATACTCAACAGAGCGGTCAACTGCTGTTTACCATCAGGCTGAAGGAACGATCTGGCAGAGTCAGTGTGGAGAGCTGAGTCCAAATAGGCAGCAGCTTGATTGGAGATGAGCAACAGGTGAGTTTAGTAGCAGCAGCCAAGAGACTTCACACACGCACGCACACACGCACACACGCACGCACACACGCACACACACACACACACACACACACACAAAAGGAGAAATAGGGAGGGGAAACAAAGAAACATGGAAGCCAGAGTCACAGCCAGGGGTGTGACAGTCTTGATAATAGGCGCGTTTGAGATGAGCCTTACTTGCGCAGTTTCAACCAATGTTGGTCTGTGCGCAGTGCACACCGGTTAGATTTGTGTCCGACTTGCTACCAACTTGCTCTGATGTCACGGTCACTGAAAGCTCGTGAGATCCAAATGAGACCAGCCGTCTGAGCCAGCTGCCACAGTTCACCTGTCAGCGGTGAACAGACAGGTGATTGGATCTGAGTTTGGTGCTGATCAGAAATGTAACGCACCAACACTTTTCTGCTCCCTTCTCCCCTGCCTTTTTTTTTTTTATGTTAAAATACAGACTTTACAGTTACATTTTTGACCTGGATAAATTTGTGCCCTGCTGCTCGTTGTGAAGTGGAGTATTATTAATGAGATTGTGCATAATATCTGCTGTTATAGGAGGCTGTTTAACTTTTATAATGTGTAAACTTAGACATAAAAGCGAAGAATCACAGCTGACTGTGCCTCATGTTGTGTGCTCCTGAGGAGCGGCTCATTTACACAGACTGTGGTCATGCCATAGACAGAAAAGTTCTTACAAATCAGTTTAATGCATTTATTTGCAAAATCACATCCAACACACGCGAGAAGTGGACTTTGGGCGTGATGGTGCATGATCTGAGCCACAAACTGTCCGACTTCACTACAGGTGTATTTCCCTCCTCCTGTTGCGGCCGTGCAGTCTCGTTCACAATCCAGGCGATAGGCAGTTCATCTTGAACAAGCCTATTAATGCAATGCCTTCACCATCTCAACACACATCTGACTCATTTTTCCTGGTTCACATAATCTGCATAATGGCCCTACTTCGCCAAACACCCCCATCACTCTTCTGTGTATACAAATTCTAAAAAGGAAGTCAAGTAATAAAATGTTCAAGCAGAGGAGCCATATTATCCTGCTGCTGTTGATTTCTGGGAACATTCAACCCAATCCTGGTCCAGGTCCAGGTCAACCCCCACCCACTGACACCCTTGCAAACAAACTTATTCATCTCAATGTTCGCACATTAACTTTTGATTGCTTTTGCAATCAGAAAAACCTTGGTCTAATGCATATAATCTTCCTGTACCCCTAACTTTTTAGTCACACCTTTCGCCCTAAGCACAAAAAAATGCACAAATAAAGACTGGCATAGAAAAATGATCTAATGGTAAATAATTCCACTTTTTTTTTCATGGGTATAATGATTAACTTCAGTCCTCATCATACATAGTTTTTGTGATTAAAAGTTGATTTCAAATTATGGCAAAAATCACAAAAAATATATTTTTTTCCTTTCTGTAAATGCAAATTAGAATTTTTTGTGGTGGATTATCAGAGCTTGGAAGTGTCAAAAATTGGCATCATAATTGATTTTATTAGATTTAAAATTTTTGTCATACCTTTCGTCCTAAGGCACAAAAAATGTACTGCCATGGAAAAATGATATAGAAATTGATAATTATCATTATTATTCTTTGTTATGGTTACAATGACTAACGTCAGCCCTCACTATACAAAGCAAAAATAAAATTTGTTTATGAAGTTTAACGCCTTAAATTCTAGTTTGTTTCCACAAACAGAGGCATCTGCTCAGTCTGGGCACTTTTTGTGCTCAAGCAAACACAAATAAACTAATTTCTCAACAAACACTTTCACACCAATTTAGGACAACCCTAAAACACACTCAAATTATTTTAGTTCAATTTTGTTTTTGTTTTTTTGCCTTGCAGGCTTGATAACTAATACACTAATGTGTCAATTTCAACATTTCAACATTTATACCTTTGTCTACCATAAATGGGGAAATGGTGCCAACTAGTAGAAAACCATAAAAACTAAAATTCCAATCCCTCTCTATCATGAATCCATGAAATACCTGGTTAAATAAAGGTTTAAAAAAAATCCCTCTGCTCTGGCAGTGTTAAAGCTTCATCGCCAAAGGCTTTGTGCAAGAGATTTCAGATGACATACTGTAGCCCAGTGAACGTCAACAGGCAGCCACATCCAGCCCGCCACAGCTTTCCTTCTGGCTTTTCTCACAGAGTATTAATTAAGCACCAACATCAGATGCCAAGCGTTTTTTTCTTCTTCTAAAACTACAAACTATGACTTATCTGTAGAAACACTCTTCGATACTTTGGCTGCGGCTACTTGTGGAAAGTTTTGGTGTCTTACGCGGCGGATGCACACTGTAATGGACAGGGCTGTAAGCTGTGGAGCACACCGCTTATACCGCGTGTATTTTCTGCTGCTATCAGCCAGAGATCTCTGTCACTGAGCCTGAGATTGACCACAGCACGCATGCGCGAGCCTCCAAAACAAGCTGCTTGGCCCTCTGCTTGACAAGTTCCTGGCAGGAACAGTACATCATGACTCCCCCTCCATGTAGGTGAAAATGACAGAAAAAAATGACAGAGAGGCAACCGAGCTTGCCTTGACAATACCTGGAGTGGTCAGCAGGGTGCAGAAAAGTACACAGTGACTGGAAGCAGGTAATAGACTGATTCACTATAAAAGTGAATGGCAAAATGAAATGTTTGGAGAAATATCAATTTAATTTCATTAGTTGTATGAGTTATAGCCAAGTTTAGTTTCCCATGTGTTTTTTAGATCTAATTGGTCAAGCACTGCTTGACCAATTAAATCTTGACTGCCTTGCTTGCCCACACGGCATGCCCATGCCTTTTATGATGAAAAATGAATGCCCTCCAATTCGCCAGTTGATGACCATGCCATGTTTGTTTTGCGCCACACTGACACACACAAACACACACACACACAAGCTATGTGGTGGCAGGTGGAACAGAGAGCTGTGACCTAACGATGGAACACCAACTGTTGTCTCTTACGTGCAATTTTTTTCCTCTTTTCCTCCTTTTTTTCTGGTATACTATGAAAAATGATAACAGCTCAATTTTCTGATTTTGGTTTTAAATGAAAAATTTAAAAAAAAAATTATTTATTTTCTGATTTGTATGGTTCATTTTCCAATTTTTGATTTCTCATTACAAAACGATCGACACGAATGGCCAGCCATTACACACACACCTATAGGCCTCCTCCACTTACAGGGTGTATTACATGCACGTACATTTGAATTGCACAGCTCTATTATTAATGGGTGATGGTGCAGGTTATACGCCACCTCACATCCTAAGAGCTGCGATGTGACCAACCACTGCACGTACTTAGTAGAAATTCAAATAATGAACCATTTGCTTAATTCAATTCTATTTCTGGATCTTCAAATTGTCTTGCTAATTGACTGATTCACTGCTGCAATAATTCTCTGAGTGACAGCGATAGTTTTGCCCAACATATTTACTGTAATTAACATGTAAAACAAGCACATATTTTTAACTGCTTTGCACTGATTCAGGCCCAGGGGATATATTGTTATTAATTATGTCTCTCTGTATTAATCCAATGCCAATGAAGCTAAATGGGATGAAGGGCTTGTATTGACTAAATATAAAATATTGACAGTTTCATGTTCAATTTCAGAGCCTATTTAAGTGGCATTTAGAGGTAATTATTGGTGAGATATTAATTAACCATTTTAATAATTTCCACAAGTCATCATCATCATGAGTGCAAAGATAAATATGAATGGAAAGCTAATGTAGGTGAGAGTAATTTGAACAGCCTACGTTTATACCTAGTAAATCATTTTAGGGTCAAAATGAAACTAGATCAGTGTTTCACAAACCTTTTTGTTTAACCCCTTTAGCCTTATTTTATTCTTATTCTACAAATTTCTGCTAACCCAAATAAAAACTTTGGTTCGGTTTGTTCATTTCAGTTCAGTTGGTTTAGTTTAGTGTTCAGAAACCACTGAAACAGATCATTATTTGGTCATTATTGTGAAAATGAGGAGGGCAAGCAGAAAGGTGATGTACAACGTAAATAGCAGGTACAAGATGTGACTCAGTTTTTCTTGTAGAAACCCCAAGAATCATGTTGCCCAAGGCCATGTTAGACCATGTTAGATATCCCAATTTCCTGGAAGACCACTCTCTACCAGGACTATAATTGTATCCATTTTTAGTTTTGAATGCAAAGACCGCCTGTGGCCAGACTTTCACTGTTTTTGACCTTTGCTGACATGTACGGTATATTTTTGTGTGCCAGCCAATGCTAAAAACAAAACAAACAAAAAAACAAACAAACACAAAAAAAAAAAAAAAAAAAAAAAAAAAAGGCCAAGCACTTTTCTTAAAGCCTCTGAAAGTAACACACCACATTAGGTGTACATTTTTTGTTTATTTCTAACTCATATGAAACTCATAGCTTAACTAAGTGTAGTTCATAAAAAAATGTTTTTACTTTTTCTAAGAGAAATACACTAGCAAATAGTTTGTAAGAATATGGACTAATCCTAGCATGTTAACTTGGTTATGCAAGAATGTGGACATAAGTATGTTTGTTTTGTTTTGTTAGCATGTTAGCTGGATTATTGCTTTCAGTGACATCAAATAAGCATTACTGTGTTCATCACTATAATTTTCTGATTCATTCATTTTCTTCCGGTTAGGGGTTGCAGCTGACTGGAGCCTATCCCAGTAACTTGGGATAGGTGGGGTACACCCTGGACAGGGGCCAGCTTGTCACAGGGCTGACACAGAGACAGAAACACATTCACTAGGGACAATTTAGAGTCACCAGTTCACCTAACACATACATGTCTTTGGGCGGTGGGAGGAAGCCAGAAAGAACCCATGGTAACACGGGGAGGACATGCAGTCTCCACCTAGAGAGATCGGGCCTGGGGATCAAACCCACAAGCTTGTCGCTGGGAGGTGAGAACACTAACTGCTCTGCCACTGAGCACCCCTAATTTTCTGATTAACAGGCATATATTATCCTAGTTTTTTGGAATACAAGAGCTTTGTATGATGACAATTTGTCTATTTTTAGTTATCAGTGCCCAGACAGCCTATGTTTCACTGGCTGTTTGACCTTTTACGGGTATGATACATTTCTGTGCAAGCTAGTGAACAAATCACCCCATAACAAAAATTTAAAAAAGATTTTTGTCATTAATATAATTTTTTTGTGTGGGGTAGGGTTCTAGCCTACTTGTCCTGACATTAACTGTGCTAAGTACTGGATACTGGTACTGGAACACACTAATTTTTGACTTTTTTTTTTTTTTTTTGGTCTTTTTAAAGTACCATCTTAAAGTCACACATTGCTGCTATCCTACCATTTTATTTGAAAATGTGCTGTATTGACGCATTAACTATAATCCTTACTTATTTACTTTTGAGAAATATTAACTGTGACATTGGTGAGCGATGTTGTGTGCACATTTAGGTGGGCGCAATGCCACAGCAGACTCTCCATTTAAATGAAAAATAAAGTGAGTAAACCTTGACCCGTGAGTCATTCTGCTGTGGCGGATCGCATTTTCTCTTTTTAATTTGATTAAAATGTTTAGAATTTGGTACATCCCATGCACACAGAAATTGAGAAGTGTTTAAAGGACGTGTGGTGTTAAGTGAAGGACAAGTGTCAGAAATGTGGAGAGGCAGGTTGCACTGTAGAGTTGTGTGTGTTTTTATCTGAGACTCAAAATTAAACACTGTAACCTATTCAAAACAGTGGTTACTGGCCTTGAGAGCACTGTATCTTACAATGTTTATAATGTCTGAAGATGGAGAGCTGGGGAGCCAGATCTAATGACGTTATTTTTATACTACATTAAATTCAACGGGGCAGAGTGGTTGGCTGGCAGCCCAACAGCTACTTGTCAACCCTGAGTTACTGTCTCTTCTCTCCAAGTACTCCTGCTACCTCCCATCATCTAAAGATTTGCATACATGCACAGATAAACCTGGTGAATTTTTACATTGTGTTGAAGGAGAGCTGCCCTTCACATGTCTTACTAAAATGCAAGCAGCATATGTTTCTGCAGAGTCAAAAAGACATGTCTGTACCTCTGAACCAATGTCTTAGTTGCTTAGAACTGAATTTAAACCAGCTCCAAATGTTTGTTTTTTTTTTTTTTTTACCAGTCTAATGGCAGTTGAGAACATAGGCAATCAGCAGCAAGTTGTGTTAGCATAGCATCTAAAATCACTGCAATTGTCCTTAGCTTATCTGACTTAATAATACAGGTGTAGAAATAAAAGCTACCTCAAAAGAAAGAGGCAGGGTGAGCAAAATGTCTTGGATCGAGGCTGCCATTCTAGGATGCAATCATGTTGTTGGCGTAGCTCTTTTGACCTGACCTTTGCATTTGCATTTGTTTGTTAATGGTGGTAAACAGATCTTGTATTTTGTTGTTGTATTTTTCTTTATAATTTGTATTTATTGTGTGAATGTTTTTCTGCATGATACACTTGCACATACAACATTTTGTACATCAGAGATAAAATTTTGTTCAGAAAGACATTACGACAGGAGAGCAATCTAGAAAAGAATATAGTATATTCTAATTGTAATACTGTACTTTATTTGCCAAGTCTTTTTGATGATTTGGTGATGTAAAGTTCTTGATGAGTTATACAAGATATAGAGCAGCTGGTTAATCATCTGTCCATTGGGTCCATGCAGTGGTCAGTCTTCCGCACACTAACCCCCCACCTTCAACCTTCCCCCTGCCCCTCTTTCACATCTGTTTTCCAATTCAAATCTCAGCAGCACACCTCCTGAGACCAGCTTTACAGCACATATGCCGCAGCGGTGGCCTCATTGTGTGTGACATTGCGGAACAACACGGCACGTCACATTCATCTAACAAAGGAGCAACACTATAAAGTTCTCAGTGCCGACCCTCTGACCTACTTTTCTGGAAAGGACCCCAAACCTAGTTTAGGATCCGGAGCCATTTTTCATCTCAGGAAGTACATGTTATCCCAAGCTCCCCACAGGTGCACACACACTGACAGCCAACACAAAACTGTAAAAGTGCATCTGTCCACTGCCACCTGTTTGGTTCCATTAAAATTAACATCAGGAACCTTTTCAACATGACCAGTTTTAAATCTGAGGTCCAGTGACAAGCAGAGTGAGGCTGAAAAACTAGAGGCTTATACAACACTGTATAACACAAAAGAACTATGCCAAGGGGATTGTTAACCCTGCTGACATAATGACAGATATATTCAGATAAGCTAGCAATGCCAGCATTCACCAATGCCAAGAAAGAGCACTTCGGATTTTTTAAATTTAAAAAGTGTTACATTTTCATGTCTTGAATGGCCATTTCACACAGATTTCCACGACAGCAGTATGAATTGGGTCACTGACATGCTTTTAGAGATTTTTCTATTGTCAAAACAAGAATGAGCAGACTCAGGAGACTGTAGCACATTAAGACGAGTCTGTTGATTGGCTGACTGAGTATCCTTACACAAACATAAACTGAAAGCAGTGAGGGAAAAGCCAAACTTTAGTGTTTTCACTTTTCCTAGAGGAAAAGTTTTGAAAATCTTTTTAAAACACTTTTAGAATAAAAGCTAGTGTTTTAGCAATAGTTGATTTCACTCATAGATTGTCGGTATCTAACAGGTCTTGCTTCAGAAAATTGCATTTTGTGATGGGATTGAGTGAGCAGTTCTTAAAATTCAAAGTTCAAGAAGCTGTGAATCAACCACCAACAACCTTTTCCTTGATGTTTATTGCAGCATTAAGGTTCTAACTCCAGCCTTTCACATTAATATAAACAACGATTTACAGGTGCCCTCATTCTAGACAGTGACAGCACACCTACTTTTTCAAGTTACTTTTTTTGTGATAGGATGTGGGTCTGGAACCTCTTCCTCCAGCTGTCTTCTGCCCAAATTCATTTCTACCAACCATTTATTTGCAAATAGCTTTATGTGATGCTTTGTTTTACAGTTTTTCAAACTGACTGGTATTTTGCATCTTGTACTTCCTGTCTTCAGATTGGTAAAGGTATATCACTTGCTTTTAATCTGCATGCTGTTGGTCTGCACATGGAAATCAAAGGGCACCAGTCTAGTTTTGTATTGAGTAGAAAAAGAATTTGGATGGCCGGCCAAGCTATAAACATGACATTTGCAGGGTTAACTACTTTAGTGTACACTGTCACTAAAAAAGTGTGGGAACAAAAGTGGGGTTTTGATTTAGCTGATCTTACATGTTTACATCTGTGACATATATTTGCCCGGTGTTGTTGCTACACTGGCATTGTTTTAAATAATTGTGATTTGTCACACAACTATTTAAAACAATGCCAGTGTAGCAACAACACCAGGCAAATATATGTCACGGATGTAAACATGTAAGATCAGCTAAATCAATCAATGCTGAAGCAAAGAGTGTTAAAAATAAGCATTCAGTGAACATACAAGTAAAAGCAGTGTGCTGTCAGTCACATCCTGGGTGGGAGAATGTAACAGTTGATTGATTCATTATACCTTTAAATCCTTATGTAACAGAAAAGTTTTTTTTAGACCTCTGTGTTGCCAACTTGTTAACTTTGAAATGACCAAAGGTATAAATGTTACTGTGAATGGTCAGGCCTGCAAATAATTGATGATTCCTTAGGGTGTACTTATGCCCAAAGCAGCTGGAATAGTCTACAATACATGCTATGTAGAAAATGTAAATTAAACAGTAATTCATATGCAGTTGTTTGAATCAAAGCAATCAATGCCAACATATTTTTTTGATCCCAAATATTAGGCATGTTTTAAAATGACACCATACAAGGTTATATTGACAAGTATTCGGAGGATGGAAAGGTCAAGAGGTTTGCATCAGGATAGAAAATTACTTTCTGTGTGCAATTTGAGCAAGGAATGACAGAGTGGAAAAAAATCTTCAAAAACATTTCACCACAGTCTAATATGACGTCAAAGAATGTTAAAAGCTTTCTTATTAAGAAGCACTTTCTGCCATTCTGCACTAACACACACTCAGCAGATGCACCTGAAAGGCTGGTGGGAGGCAGAGAAACAGAAGAGAGACTTCACCTTACTAATGCCTCTGAAAATTAAAAGGGTTTTGTGGCATCATGGTGGTTTCAGCAGAGTTACTAGTTTACATTACATTACATTTAGTTTACATTACATTAAGATTGATTAAAGTACATATTTATTCATTTATTTTTATTATTATTTTCTACTGTTTATCCTACAATATTTGAGGGAATTTGACTAATGCCACTCAGATTGCTTAACTGTGGGCAACTTCTAAAGTATAGTAAAGTTTATGTTTAATTTGTGTGATGAATAAAGCTCCCTGCCACCTCTGGGCCAAAAACAACGTGTGAGAATTAAGAGTGTTGCCGATGTGGTGTCATGAAAGTCTGAAGTCTTTATAGCAACACAACAAAAAGTTAGTGATTGCTTTGTTTCTTCATTTTTTTCATAGCAGAACAGCCAAATGGCAGAAAAGACTTTGTAAAGATACATAGAGGGGAAAACAAAAGTAAAGCTAAGCAAGGAATCATATAGGAGTCAAATTGACATAAATGGAATATTTATGATAATGCTTTACTCTGAAATGAGGGGGAGCTCCATAGAGGAAAGTGAGGCAAAAACAACACAGAAACGAGAAAAGGTACTTAGTTCTGCTTTAAGTTTTTACAACACATTTTTACAACACAAGAGATTAAAACAACCAAAAAACTGACTAGCCAGTGGTATGTTGCCAAGAATGTGTTGTGGCTGGTCTAAAAATGTGTTAGTAATACTGAACTTCATGTTGTTCAGTTTGTTTGGTGAACACTGCAAAACTCTGAACCTAATAACAGTAAGTTACATCTGGATATGCTGCATTATTTAGATGTGTCACCCTCAATATACACCAAAAGCAGAAGTAGCCCGGAACGGTTGCAGCAGCTGCGTCTGAATCGCTTTCTGTTGATTCAGTCAGTTCACACCGGCGGTGGCGCACGGACGTCCCAGGAACGCCTTGCCGCTTTGCTTCACTACAGATAGGTGACCCCTAAATTCCACTGCAAGCGTGAGCCGCAGCGCCGTGGCTCTGGCGCGAGAGTGTGTGGTGCTTCGCTGTAGATACGCCCCAGTTCTATTTTCGTGCGACGGCGCTCCCAGTCCACGTCAATCTACACAGATCAAATCGCACCAAACCGGATACTGAACAGGTGTAACTTCCTCACAATAAATGTAAAAAAAAAAAAAAAAAACTACGCTGTACACGGAGTACATAACTTTTAATTACGGTATTAATTATTATGCTTGTGTGGTTGTAAAAATGTACAATACATGTAAATGTATTGTTAATAAAATCTGTTATATATAAACACATGCACATGTTCTTACATCAAGTCACATCCTGTCACACTTGCGACCCTTCCTGTCGCACCAGAGGCTGTCACAAGTGATTCAGTTTGTACAACTGTCAACGAGCCATGGATGAGGAGTTAAACTGTTGTTTTCTGTCCTTCTTCTGGTGAATGAAGATTGTTTTGGCTACGTTCCCGTCTTTATTGGAGGCCTTTATCGTGCAATCTCGCAATTCCCGCACATGCTCCCCCTAGCTGCTCAGAGCTCCGCAGCGCTGCTGTTACAAAACGCTTCCAGTGGGCGCGGGTCAGCGCTGTCGGCCGCTGGTGCTTTACGGCGCGGCGCTTACGCTTGCAGTGGAATTTCTGGGTAAGAGTTCTATTTTTCTAGCGGCTTTTTCTAGCTGGGGAAACACAGGAAACCTGCTCGAAGTGTCAAAATAAACTTCTGCTACACTTTCAAAATAAAGGCTCACTGACACAGCAGTAATGTAAACAGGGTGCATTGAAAAGTTCATTCTCGTAATTTTCGGTGCCAAGCAGCCATTTTACAAGGACAACGCGTCGAGTGCACCAACGTACTGGTGTCACAGCTGCGTTGCGGCGATGCGAGGTTGTTCACACTGGCTGCGTGAGCAACTCCCTGTTGGCAGCTCCTTCTCTACAGAAAAGCCATTCAAATGTCAATATGAGAGTACAGCCACATATACTAGACCTATGATGACTATATTTGACTAAAGAGGCGTATGTTTACCATCTCTGTAGATTGATCATTCCAAACGCAAGACTTGTTACAGTAAAAGTAAAAGTTCTAGTTCATGTACATCCGAGTCAGAAAACCCCCAAACATTCGAACAATGCATCAGGTATGGGTAATTATCATGGTAGCTGCTAAAATATAACAATATAGGCTTATTTTGTGTGTATTTTGGGTGAAAAACGCGACCCAGCACCAGCCATGAGCGTCAAAATTCGGCGAGGGGTTGATTTTCTAGGAGAGTTGCGTCACAGCCCAGTTTGACGAGTCCATCAAGCCTCGCGGCTCACTTGGGCAGTGTGGCTGCTCTAATCTGCTAAAGTTGGGCGCTGAAGTGAAAACGGTTCCCTGACGCCTCCAGTGTGTTTGGGGCCTACAGGGGTAAAACAACAGGGGGAGGCTGGCACCAGCATCGGAGCAGCAGCAGCTCTGTCGCCCTCGGTGTAAATTGACGCTTTTAAACACTTTTTTTTTTCTGTCTATGTCATTGTTACAAAGACTTACTTGCTTCTTTCTTAATAGCACTAACCAAACATTTGGATGAATGTATGTTCATAATATGTTTATAACAAGAAAGTGTAATTACATTTGGATGAATGATTGTTCATAATATGTTTATAACAAGAATGTGTAATTACAGTATGTAGAAACGTACATTAATGAACCAAATATAATTCACAATAGAAAAGAAGAAGCTTTATGTTTCATTTTCAAGTACTGTTCATTTACAGAGTGAGGCATTAAGGTCTAAATGTGGCTGTGAGATTCTGAGTATTCAGAATAACCTTTTAAGTAACAAGCCCATTTAATATACAATTTTGAAATTGAGCATGTATCATCAGACACATTAGACATGCAACTTGTGACAGTCAAGCTTTAGGAAGAATGTGACTAATAGGTCAAAAGTAGGTCAGTATATTTTCTAAATAGTACTATTTCAAATGTACCATATATCTGAACAGATTTTTGTCTAGCTATTCATTTTATGTCCCATTTTGTATCTTTATTGATGCTTTTAATTTCTTTGCAGACACACTCAATAGGGGTGCTGGCAGCCAATGGAATTCTGGCTCTTGAGTTAATGCACCAGAATACAACATGCTCTGACACCACTTTTCTTGTCTTTTTTCTTGCAGTATGACAGTGGCTATGAAGGCTCAGCCCCGGTGGGAGCTTCTGGACCAGACAGAGGTGTACTACACTGGAGTGTTTTTTATGGTGGTGGGCACTGTGCTGGTGGTCAGCAGCTTCCTCGCTCTGGGATTTACTGGAACATTCTTAGGTGGGTCTATATTAGTTATGATTTAGATCTGGTATACAGTCTAGTAGGGGTGTAAATTGCCGCTTTCATCATGATATGATATTATATCGATACAGTGGACCAGTGGACTGCCAATATGATATCTGGCAATACTTCAGAGACTGCCACAATATGATCACGATTTGATGCAACATCAGGGCCCACTATCAATGTTATCTGCTTATTTACCAAAATAAAAAGCTATGAGTATAGTTATTTTATTAGAATAAAATTGAACATCCAAATTAAATTCTAATGATTTTTATTAGTGTTTAATGTTTTAAATGGTTCATATTCAATTAGAATAAAGTGAACATTTAAAGAAAATGCTGTGAAGTATATTCATGTTTTTTTAAAGGTGTAAATTGTTCAGTTTTAGTCCTAGCTTTCATGAGGTAACTTCCATATCTGAAATGTCAGACTGAAGCACACCAACACATGCTTTAAACTCACATGTTCATCCCTGTGTTGTGCCAGGCTCAGAGTCTAGTTTGTGAGTATTTCATTATAAATTGTCCATCACAGCAGATGAATTAACATTGAACCATATTGTTCTAAACTTTAAAAAGACAAGGAAACAAATTTTTGCTGATATTTCTCTTGCTAATTACTTTACCGCTACACTCTGTAAAGTTAGCTGCAAGTAAAAAATAAAGCAAATTTCAAAATAAAGCAAATTTTATTTTGCATGACAATGAGTAGTATTTTGAATAGGAGGACTTCCATATCCACTTGGTAAAGAATGTAAATGGGTGTGGCCTAGGTTTTAGTCGTGGTTTAGCCCTAATTTATTCAATTAATGTAGTTCTAGTTTTGGTAAACCCTTGTTTCATTTAGATTTATCTTCAGTATTGTCCAGTTCCTATTCGGAAGTAAAAAATCTGACTGAAGACAAAAAATACAGCTGTGTAACAGGCTTTATTAAATGTGGAGTTCTTTTTATCAAATTTATCTCAGCTTCTTTTCTTGATTGCTCACTTGTCTTCTACAAAGAGTGAAGTAGATATTATTCAGCATCGCGTTTCCAAGAATATGTGTTTTAATGTCAGTTAAGTGGAGACAATGATCAATTAAAAACAGCACTAGCAATTTTAAGACTAAAACTTAAGACTTAACCTTTGTGTAAACTTTTGTGCACATTATAAAAACATTGCTTTTTTACATGTTAAGCATTTTCTATACCATTGTGTCAGTGGACAGGGCTTTCATTGCACTCTTACTGTATTTATCTCAATACCATAAAGTTACTAAGACCTTTTTTTGTCTTCTGATTTTGTCATAATCCTTTATTAAAGCAGTGATTGATGGCTGTTTTGATCAACCTTGGTCCACCTTGGTGTTTGGTTCTCTATAAAATTATCTGTTGACATAATAGAAATGCAATATTTATGATATTATTTTTTTTAATATTAGTGAGGTCAAGAGGTCGTGCCTGAGTCACATTAGTGGTAATGAAAATAAACACCCTGACAAAGTATTTCCAAGCACTCTAATAGCTTCCATTAATCGGGGTGTCTTTTTTCCATTGATTGCTCAGATTTGTTTACCTCTAACAATTTTTACTCCAGGGAGACTTTGCTGTTCTACTGTAAAATGCTCTTTCTGTACCCTTCCATGTTGCTGAACTATGGCCAATTAACCTAGTTTGTTGCAAGAGGCTTCTCCAGGTGTTTTTATGTACTGTACCATTTACAATACTGGTATTGAGAGAATCCTAGATGTGCCCTTAGTGCTGGTGATATGCACCATAAAAACATGATGTTCTCGAATAGAGTGCCCATATCTCTTTTTGCTGCTAAGGCACATTTTTCGGAGAGAGGCATTAAGTGACTCTAAGTAAGAATGTAAGAAATTGTAAAATGTAAACAGTTTTTTTTAATCATTAGCAATGATTGGTATTTGGTTTGTTGGTAATTTATTTAGATAGAACATTTTCTGTCTTGACTTGACATGGTGTTTTTGTAAACTGTTGTATTTATGATCTCTCACTTCAACACTCTGGCTTCAATTAAAGTCCAATGTGGCAACAGTGTGAGGCAGCCAGACAAGCAGAAGGTGTGAGTTCTGGGCTGGTGGCCTGCATGTGTGAGCTGGCAATTTTGTTGTTGTTTATTTTTTGTATTCATATACTTTTGAGTTTGTGTTTTGGCGGCTTTGCAAATTAGGCGTCTGTTAGGTAGGTTAAGTCCCAGATGCACACTCATGGCATCAAGTCCTACACAATCATATATAGCTCAGGTATAGAAGCCACATACTTGTATTGGCTGAAAATGAATGGGAGTCAATGGGCGAAGTCCACTCATAGGTCAATGACAAGCGCGTAAGCTGGGTATAATGTAAACTGATATATTGTTTTCGCTAAAATTATTATTATTTTTCTTTATTTCTTTCTTCTTTATTTTTCTTCTGCTCTTTCAGCGCTAATTTGACCCCCTGAACATTTGTGAAAACTCACAAAATTTTGCCCAAAATTCACGCGTGCGTGAAATTTTTTTTTAATATAGGCGCCATACTGAACAATACAAAAGTGGCGCGACAGCGCCACCTACAAAATTGCAAATACATTGCGCCAATGGGAGGCGGCCTAACGTAAAGTTTGTTGCAGACCCACCAAATTCGGTAATCACATTGCTGACATCGAGCCAAACAAAAAATATTATTATGGCCATGCCCCCTGACAAACCAGAAGTCGGTAATCTTGGATTGAAATCTGCGAAGTGCTGAGTCAGCAATTTTGCACGCGTCGTACTTTTTCTATCTCCTCCTTGGGCGTTTAACGAAATGACCTCAAAATCGCTCTACATCATCTACAGAAGTGGGGCATTAAAAGTTATCCAAATTCTTCGCAAAAGTTTTACGGTTTTTGTGCGGCGCAGCCGCAAACTTTACGAATTTTTTTTCAAATTCTCCGTACTTGCATTTTGCTACAATTCGCACATATTAACTCCGATTTGCCTCAAATTTGAAACACTCATAAACCCTCCAAGCCTAAACCCATTAAAAAAAAAAGAATGAAATTTGGCACAATAGCGCCCCCTACAGAATGAGACTAATATTTATATGGTCAGTAAAAAATTTAGTTTTTCCAAATTTGACGAAACTTGGCAGAAAAATACTTTCTGTGACGCCAATCACAAAAGCCAATGAGACCCATGTCATATTTTATACTGTGTTGTCATGGCGATGACTGAAACCTGCCATTTTATTCCAATGGGATTACAGCAAAAATTTCTAAGGACAGAAAAAATTATACTTGAACGAAAATTTGTCAAATTTGGCACAAATATTCTTGATGTCATCCTGATCAAAAATTCCAATGGTACCCAAGTCGTGTTTCATTCGGTGTTGCCATGGCGATGGTCGAATTCTCCCATTTTATTCCAATGGGAATTACATTCAATGCAGTTCTATGGAGTATTAGGACACACTTTGACGTTTTTTTATCAATAGGTACCAACAAAAAATTTGGCAAAATGGTTTCTCCTCTGCTCCAGCTCCGGTTGCGGCCGGCGAGGGCCTATCAATGCCGCTTGCGGCTTTAATTATTATTATTATTATTATTATTATTATTATTATTATTATCTCAAAGTGGAAATTTGAGGTTCTTTCCCCTTCTAGTTTACATACGACTCTTGAATAATATTATCATTGTCATCAGTGTTTTTTATATAGCAATAAAAGATTGTAAAATACATTTTTAATTGTTTTTTTTGTTTGTTTCTTTTATATGTAAACATGTGTAGGGATGTCCTTTTTCCAGTTAGTATCACACAAACACCTGCTGGAATATGTTTGTGGAGGTGTGCTGGGAATCAGTGCGTCCTCTTAGCTCTATATTAAGCCCCTTGAGTCACCATGACCCAGTGACTCGAAGCCACAACTCTGGAATGAAAACAAACATATCAGCTCAATCTAATTACATAGAGCGTTAGCGGGGCTGACCAGATGACCCAGTGGAAAACAAAAGGTCACTCTTCACAGACCCACTTCTTTAACCTCTAAGCTAACACTGCACCCTTTAGCAAATTCAGGTTGACCATGTTCATAATCATAATAAAAAAGCTGTCACGCAGTGGATGGGCCTCTTTTGAATATGAATGGCTTACTAGTCACTTTTGAGGTCAGAAATCAGGTTAGCCATTTGCAGCTAGTTTTCCTATTTCACATTTTTTATATAATGTCCTATTTTATCCCACCCCACATGGGATTAAATGAGCTGTCGTAATCCAGTTATATAATAGTAGCTCCAAAAAATAGGGCCACCAGCTCCACATGCATAATGCAACAGGTTGGGGTTACCTACTGGAGATGTGTGGCTTTGTGAGTGGGTGGAATGCCATTTGAATGTTCATGTCCTGTTATACTTTAGGCTTAAAATGGGTCAGATTATGTCCACAATATCTGGACAATTCATTACATAGCAAGCCATAGAAAGTGATCAAGTTACCATTAGCCGTGTCCTAGTTCACCCGTGTTTTTCCTCTAGACACCTCCCACTGAACCAGTAACTATGGTCTGGTCTGACAATCAACCACAAACTAGTCTTACCCAATATATTTAAATTACTTGTGGGTCAAAAAGCAGGAGGACGTTTTGCATCCTGTAGATTCTAATTAAATGGTTTTTGCGAAGTGAAAAAATATAGCACTTACCTAAATTGAGGGGATTTGCTTATGGCTTAGCTTTTTAAGGAAGTACACTGGAGATTAGATAAAAATGTGGAAATAGCGGATTCTAGCCGGCTGCTTTGAATTGATAGCGAGACCCACCAATTCACCTATATATGTTTGTCTTTAGACGGTGGGAAAAATGAAGGACATAAAGAGAACGGCCAGTAACATACATCGACACTAACCAAGAGGCTGGTCTACAGATCAAATCAATGACCTTTATGCTTCTGACCACTCTGCCACCATGCACCACCTGAAATGTATGACTTAAATTCATGTCTTGTCACACAATGTGACAGTAAAAAAAAAAAATCCAATTCCATCAATGTAATCTACAACAAAACTCAGCGTAAACGACGTCCAAACTGCAGACATATCTCATGATCCCAAAATATAATATTTATTTTTTAGCAAAGCAAACAGATAACAGGAAGTGAAAGAATATAACCCTACAATGTCAGCTTGTAACACTGTCATACTTACTGATCCCCTGTGAACACTTGTCCATTATTTAATTTAATCACAAGTTTTAGTGACAGTCGTATATGGTTGTAAACAGCTTTTGCATGAGGTCATTCCTGGGTTTATTTTGTTTAATAAAACTACCCAAACTGTTCTATTCACAACACTGTGTTGAAGTCATCTTCAATGAAATGCCCTACTCTGGCAACACACCTCTATGTGAACCCCTGTGTGCTGGTATTTTGTCAGATTAATGTAAAATTGTATATTTGTTGTTGAGTTTAAAAGTGAACGTCATGAGAGTGGCATGGAACTATTCACCACTTTTGCCTGCTGTCCCATAAGTCCAGTCCATAGTTTTATTTATTTAGAGATTGTCTATATTTACACAGCTTTGTGCAGTGTTGTCTTGAAGTATTATGAAACTGACTCAAACAGCCAAAATTCTGTTTCCAGTAGCTGTAACTGAATGTCTGTCCGGTATTTTTCAGGTGATTACTTTGGCATCTTGATGGATGAGAAGGTGACAGGTTTTCCATTCACCCTCACAGACAACCCCATGTACTGGGGCAGCACTGCAAACTACCTAGGCCTGGCCCTTATGTAAGTATCCATGTGTCTTTAAGAGTTTTTTCATTGACAGCAAGCACCAGAAAGTTACTTTTCACCCATTCCAGGGCTCTAGACACCACTATTTTTTTAGAGTGTGTGAATGAAATTTTTGAGCGGTTGCATTTGCGCAAGTGAGCAGTGACGTAAAGGTGCGCTTCTGTAGTAATGAACTTTTGAATCGACTCGAGGCCTGCTCTGTACTTCAGGGCTGCTCCCCTCCACATCAGCAGCTGTAGGTAGCTCATTGTAGTGCGAATTCAATTGGATCAAAGGGTAAGGAAACCTACAAATGGGTAGCAGGACATGAGGCACAGGCTCCGCATCCTCGGATGTCCAGTGTGCTTGATTGGGTTTGTCGTCGTTGTGAACGAGCAGCCCAAGCCACAGATACTCCACTGTGGGAACACCACAGAGGGCTCAGCTCAAGGTCACAAAGGGGAACACCATCTGGTGTCAGGTTTAGCGCTGTTGTTGCTGATTATTCTTCTCAATAGCGCATAAGGCACATTATAAACAGATACATATTTGGTAAATCCAAAGCCCTGAGCTGTATTTGACAGCTTAATCACAAATAAACTTGCTGTTCCAGTCAAAATTTAGGAGTCTCATTGGTCTCGTCAACACTAAAGGAAAAAGTGACATTTAGCTGATTTGGGGATTGAAGTTTTACAGTTTTACAGTTACATATATTATGAATTGCAATTATTATAAAAACAATAATATTATAATTTTATTTTTACTCTTAACTTTTAGAAAGAATTTCTTAAACACTAATTAGAAATTTTGAGACTGAACTACTCTTATTTTCATTTTACTTTATTTAAATTGAAAACAATTACACATTTAATCCAATAGTTGCATATTTGCCTGTATTTCTTTTGTGCAACCAGTTGACATTTTTGTGTGGCGGACTGAAAAAGTTGGTAGTACCAGTGCTACCACCAAATTTCCCTCTGAAAAGGTGATGTGGTAGCAACTTTTCATGTGTGCTTTATCTCTATGGCAACTGGGAGGCTGGCATGTTGCTAGGCAAGCACTCCAGGGCTGATGAAGCTATTACCCCTTACTTTTTCCAACACTTAGCTAGATGAACTACACTGCTTTGTAATTAGTTATGACCCAGTTTTCTTAGTTTTGGCTCTATTTAATTTCATAGTCTAAACTTTGTCATATCCTTACCCCAAAATGCTCAAACCCTTAGGGAGTTGGAAAGCAAACTTGAGTTTTAAAAAATTCACATCACTACCTTTATCTTATAATTAATACCATTATATGATATATAATAACATAGCCCAGTTAATTGCTCATTTTGCCAAATGAAAAATCAGGTCAAATCAGTTTATAGTGCCAAATCACAATAAAGTTGTCTCAAGAATCTTACCAATTAGAGCAGGTCTAGACCATACTCTTGACTTACAGCCTAATCAATCTACAGTCATTCAAACTTAAGTTCAAGTTTTGATTCACTCATTAAAAACTCTGTTTTGTCCATCTACTTGTCTTTTGGTTTTATTTTACTTTTACTTAACAAGGATAAAACTTGTTGAGATTAAGAATCTCTTTAAAAGAGCAGTTAGTATATTTTGGGATATCTCGTAGTAGTACAGAATCCATAAAATGATTACAGGATCCAGTATGTTGGAGGCACACAAAATCCTATGCCCATTATTAACCTTTACTGAAAATTGCACCTTACCTTTTTGAGCTATTTTGCTAATAGACTAACCAACTAATCAACAAACAAACCAATCAGCAAACAAATGATTGAAATCATAAATCAACCATCAACCATCTTGAGTTATAACGTTTTTGTAACTGTTGTTTTATTTTTCAATTAGTGGAAAATGCTTATTAATTGAAACTAAATACATTTTATTGTTAAAAAAATTTGAAAAAATAATGGTGGGACGATGGCAAAGTGGTTAGCACGGTCTTCTCACAGCAGGAAGGTCCCAGGTTTAACACATGGACTGGGCCGTTTGGGCCTTTCAGTTTGGAGTTTTCCTTGTATTCTCTGTGGCTGGGTGGGTTTCCTCCAGGTGCTACTGTTTTCACCAGCAACCTAAAGCATGCACAATAAGCTAATCTTCCAGCTACTTCTGACCTGGATCTTGGCTCAAGATCTAAGAAGTGTCCCTTTGCGCTGCACTACAGTCGGACACTGCTCCTGACAGGTTGCCCCAGCGGCATTAAAGGCTAAGCCAAATGCAGAGTACAAATTTCCTTACAGGGGCAATAAAGTATACCTTATCTTAAAAAAATGCAAACAACAAATGTCAAGGTAGTCTGAGTTGAATCATACAAGACCCAACCCAGCATTGCATTATTTGCACACTAGGCCAGGTCTTCATCTTTCATCATCCATTGCTGTTTTTCTGATCTTGATCTTCTATGTACTTGTCAGATACTCTGTCATTAGTTGTGTAAATGCTATAAAGACTCTGTAAAGTAGTGGTCCCTTGGCCCCAATGTGTCTAAGTGTCTCTGAAGTCTCTTAGTCACACCAGGGCACACAACTCTTTGTAGTGTAGCTTTCTCTGATGAGTATCGAGAACAGAAAGTCACACCTCTAGCCCCTCGCAGCAGTAAGCTCCCACTAATAAGGCCACTTACTGGGCTCGCACCCTGACCCCACATGACCCACAAGAGCAGATGTTGTTTGACTAATGTAGCGTGCTTCCCTATTAGCTACACAGGCAATATGGTCATTTTCAGCGCCTTTATTACAAGTAAGTGGTAATGTATAAACACACGTTCTCTTTACACTATTTGTTGTGTTAGTGTTAGTTAGTGTTAGTATGTCTACACTAGATTACATGAAAATTTAGGTCCAAGACCAGAAAATCATGACATACCACAACTTTTACAATACTAGAATTGCTTTAAATGTACAAATTTATTTTATTTTTGATAAAATCTATTAAGACATTCTTCACACTGAGATGCAGGGGGTCAGTGGAGTGGGAGACAAGACGCGCAGCTTGTGGGCAATGGCAACCACACAGACCAGGAAATGGTGTTAGCAAGTAGCAGTCGAGGCTAATTCTTAGAAACGCAATTGGATAGTATTGTTTTAGTACCACCACGATCTTCATAAGTAGATCAAGAGGGTTGGATTCCATTTAAGCTGGGCTAACTTTCTAATATGACAATAGTAAACATTACGTTTCTACCACTCCATCAGAATGAACCTTTCAGGCTCTGTGATTGGACGTGCCAAGCTGATGTCACATGATTTTGCGCCCAATTTAAATTTTTTTTAACTTCACCTCACCGCCCACTGTGTCCTATGTGAAACGGGCTTAAGTCACAGAGCCTGACAACCATTCACTCTCACATACAGTACATCCACCAGGGGCAATTTAGAGTCACCAATTCACCTAACACATGCATGTCATTGGACGATGGGAGGACGCCGGAGTACCTGGAGAGAACCAAGAGCACTAACCCGCTCTGCCCCCCATTATTGGTTTTTATATTGTGTAATCATACATTGCAAGATATACAATTACATGCTAAAATAATAGTCTGACTAGCCAACCTCACAACCAGTCACAGGTTAGTTTGGTATTTACTAATGGAAACAGAATAAACTGTCTTTAGATGCAATTCGATAGACACTAAAACAGACGACAAAGATTATGTGATAAACAGGACTAAGTTAGTCTCATAACAACTGCAACAATCAATACTGTTGTATATAACCTTATTGTACTTTTAAATCAAGGTAAATGAGACACTTGGAAAACAGTACTTTTTCATAAAATACGTTCACTTCATTCTTGATAGAATTTTCTTATTCTCATTAGGCATAGAAAGTAGTGATTATATTTTACTTTGTTGTATAATTGAGTTAATGTATATACAATAACACCGCCCTGCATCAGATTTGCTGAATAGGTAGATAACTGATAGTTGTTTCTTACTAATTTTTAGATGCTTAGTCCAGATATGCTGTTAGTTTTGCTCTAGAACATCACAACCTTTCACAAGTCTCATGTCCAGTGTAGAGCTATTTTGCCTGAGATGGATCATAAACATTAGCGCTTTTGCCAGATACACTGCACCAACACAGGAGACACTTTATGTACAATAGGTGGGCAACATTTATCACTTTTCCTCTGATTAGCCCTTATATGAATGCTAGGCACACTTAAATGCACACAAAACGCCTAATTTCAGGGATTTATAATGACAAGACGGAAATGCAAGCATAGCCCAGATGATTTCTGCTACATCTGTGGCAGCAACATCCAAACAACGGCAGAAAATTACAGACTTTGTAAAAAAGGCATATCCTGCATATTTTGGAACGAAGCTTGGTGACCTGGACAAACCATGGGCTCCTCATACAAGTGTGCTGGGCTTGTGTTGAGAACCTTAGACAGTGGACCGAAGGAAATAGAAAAAGCTTAAATTCTTGCATCCCAATGGCATGGAGGGAGCCAAGAAATCATAGTGGTGACTGCTATTACTGTATGTATAACCCTGTAATTTACCAAACTTAATAAAAAAACTCATTCTTATTTTGTGGGAAAACAGTACGTGATGGGGAATATTTGAACTCAGTTTGACCAAAATAGGTAAAAGTGTGATTTGCAAAACAGTATAAACTTTTTTCTAGATGCAGGGCAGTGAATTGTATAACTGCACTTTCAAACGTAAAGTGTCCTACATAATGCAACAACAGACTAACCATGTTCAGATAATACCAGGTATGCTCCTTGACCCAAACTGGTCTGGGCACTCTGTCCTTGAATCATTCTTTAATGCATTATATAACAGTGAAGTAAAATAAGATGGCCAGTGCTACAACTCATTCAGCACAATAAAGGGACACATCCAACTACACAAACCCACCTCTGTTGAGTCTCTGACGTAAAAGGGCCGTACAGAATTCAGACTGACTGTCGCAAACACAGAGGTAACATATACAATTCTCCTCATGTGATTACATCTTGAAACAAAAACAGAATTAAGTACTAAACTGTGTATGTACAAAGAATTATAGACTTATATAGTCTTCTCTCTTCCTGGACTGTCGGCAGTCCACCTCTTATTAACACTTAGTATATAGATGTGTCCACATTACATTGCTTCACTATCCTGCACCATTTGCAAAACTACAAAAGTGACACCGCATAGCTACGTAACAGTGTTCTACTCCAACACACTTTGGCTTTAAAAGAAAGTATCAACATGACAGGGTGTAAAGAGGCAATAACTATGTGCAAATTAATCTAAGGTCCGGTTGCACAAACAATGGTCAATTATAAAGTATGTGTATATATATATATATATATATATATATATATATATATATATATATATATATATATATATATATATATATATATATATATATACACCAAATCCAGCACCCTGAGACTGTACACTAAGCGCAAGGAAGGAGGCAGAGGACTAGTGAGTGTCAGAACCACTGTCCAGGATGAAACATCCAAGATCCTTGAATACATCAGGAAGATAGCCTCAACAGATGAAGTTCTCAGTGAATGTCTCAGGCAGTGGAAAACAGAGGACGAGGTGCTGGAGGAACCATCATGGGAGGAAAGGCCCCTACATGGGATGTACCATCGACAGATAACTGAAGTGGCTGACATCGAGAAATCCTACCAATGGCTAGAAAGGGCTGGACTGAAGGACAGCACAGAGGCACTGATCATGGCTGCACAGGAGCAGGCCTTGAGCACCAGAGCAATAGAGGCCAAGATCTACCATACAAGACAAGACCCCAGGTGCAGACTGTGCAAAGAGGCCCCTGAGACAATCCAGCACATAACTGCAGGCTGTAAGATGCTGGCAGGGAAAGCATACATGGAGCGTCATAACCAAGTGGCTGGTATAGTGTACAGGAACATCTGTGCAGAGTACAGTCTGGAAGTCCCGAGGTCAAGATGGGAAACACCTCCAAAGGTGATAGAGAATGACCGAGCTAAGATCCTGTGGGACTTCCAGATCCAGACAGACAAAATGGTAGTGGCGAACCAACCGGACATTGTGGTGATGGACAAACAGCAGAGGAAAGCCGTTGTGGTTGACATCGCAATACCAAGCGATTGTAACATCAGGAAAAAGGAACACGAGAAACTGGAGAAGTACCAAGGCCTCAAAGAAGAACTTGAGAAGGCCTGGAAAGTGAAGGCAACAGTGGTGCCCGTGGTCATCGGAGCACTCGGGGCAGTAACCCCCAAACTGGAAGAGTGGCTACAGCATATCCCAGGAAAAACATCAGACATCTCAGTCCAGAAGAGCGCAGTCCTAGGAACAGCAAAGATACTGCGCAGAACCCTCAAGCTCCCAGGCCTCTGGTAGAGGACCCGAGCTTGGATGGATGAAACCGCCCGCGGAGGGCGAGAGGACAATTTTTTTTTTTTTTTATACACACACACATATACACACACATATATATATATATATATATATATATATATATATATATATATATATATATATATATATATATATATATATATATATATATATATATATTTTATAATTGACCATTGTTTGTGCAACTGGACCTAAGATTAATTTGAAGACACATTTTTATTGAGTTTGATCATTTAAGGACATTCCTCAAGGCTGGCTTGTTGGAGATTTTCCTCCGGCCAATAAACAGCATGTTCTTTTTAGACCTTTAATTATAGCAAGTCTGAGTTTGTATAATTTTCTGAGCTTTACAGTAACACTATCAATGGTGTTCTTATTTACTTTTGAAAGAGAGTTTCCTCCAAGTAAATGCAATAATACAGTAGTGGAAAGTGCCAGCGTCCTAAATATAAACAGGAAGTCAGGTCTGTCAGTGCTGTATATGGTGTGTATTTGTAGGGCAGAATTACATTTCTAACCTCTTTTTACCAGAAGTAGGTCAATAGTGACTTCACTGGCTCCTTTATCATACGCAGCTAGGCTCCTATTCCTCCAGATTACTTGCTGTCTGTATGTGTGCATAAGAGAATATGGCAGGATTTTTATATTGGGCAGGTCAGGTATAATAGATGCATTATTAAATAGAACAAAGAACTGATGAATCCTGGCACGGTTTGCCATAAACCACATGTGACCTGTATACTGCCTTTCAATTAGGGAGGATATCTGTGCTACCTGTGCTGCTGAGGAAGTTATTAGGAAGATAGGGAAAATGTCATTTTTAACCCAGTTTAAGAAAAGGAGTTGGCTGTGATTTGTCCACCAATGCACTACAAACATGCACTGAAATAGTTATTCTCAACTGGTGTCACCTTGGGATTCAAAGTTTTTCCTCATCTTTTGTTAGGACCTACTTTTTACATTTTACAGTCTTGTCTGTCATAACTTAACGTTTGTCTCACTTAATACGGGCAAACGTTAGTAAATTATTATGGAAAAGGGAAATTATATCAGTTATTTGATTCAAAAAGTGAAACTTATATTCAGCACACACATAGCTAAATATTTAAAACATTGATTTCTATTTTTATGAGATACTGAATGTAAGCTATAAACAGCACAATTACAATAAACACAAGTCATAAAGTATTTCATTCTTCTACTG
Organism: Bostrychus sinensis; assembly: GCA_020698575.1. Taxonomy (NCBI): domain Eukaryota; kingdom Metazoa; phylum Chordata; class Actinopteri; order Gobiiformes; family Eleotridae; genus Bostrychus; species Bostrychus sinensis. The sequence continues at coordinate 8,808,873 of CM036260.1, read as the reverse complement.
AATCTATATAGACCCTTTTAGTGTTTGTAAACAGAATGTTTGCATTCCAAAGACTGGTACCAGAAATTAAAAAGACAATTATACATTTTTAATGGAGGATTTAGTGCTAGCCACCAAACATCGTTATGAATTATGAATAATCAATATAGTTTAGACTACCACTCGGCGACATGCAAGTTATATCAGACCCTAGCTTGATTACAAACATTTATCCGTTTCATTTAACATAGTGAATGGAAATGACCATGAATAATTTTGGTTATCCATCCAAGTTACAATGTGGGTCAGCGTCATTTATGAAACCAAGTCGGCTGAGTAATGTTGATGGCAGCTTTATGGTTCACAATTAGTGGGTCACACTGAAGCACTGGTCAGATTGCACAAGTGATTGCAACATGTTTAACCTGGCACAAAAATATTGGTGTATTTTCCATGCAGGACAAATAGAGTAAGGATGATGTTTATCTTACAGCCTCAGGGAAGTGCTAAAAAAAAAAAAAAAAAGTTAAGTATGAATGAGATGAGTATGAATGAATGGGTTTATTTTTCTCTATAAGCAGGACAAGAGGGACGTACCAAAATACCTTTTAACTTGCTTAGGTCTAGTCAGCTGGAAAACATTCTGGATGTATGTCTTCCACAAACTAGTCCAAAACAACAATTGCGTTTGATAAAGTGCGCGAAAGTCCTGTTAGTCACATTGAAAGGGATGTGACTAATCTGACTTTTGCTCATTATATCAAGTGTAAGTCAGTGGACTGTTTTTTTGATTGTCTTTTTCAATTTTTCAGAACAGTAGCTTTTGGACGTTACACTGTTACTTTGTATTTGTAAAAACATTACCATATTCTATAAAGTCCAAGAGTTATGACTACCTGATATGATGATACAGAGACAAGTTACTTTTTTTTTTTTTTTTTGTCTTTCTTTTTTTTTAAGCTTTATGTATTTTCACCGTAGGATTTTGAATGTTTTTAATGTACGGCATAAGACAACAGTGCTCCCCACAACTTTGACACATAATTTTGTTGAAATTGTCATTTAAGTTTCATTAAAAAAATGAGGATTTCAGAATTGTCATTATTTCTATTTTTCTGTTTCTATCTATTTAGCACACCCTTTGTCCCAATAACTTATTGATTAAAGTATGATTATATTAAAGGTCAACCGATATGGGATTTTCTATGGCCAATGCCGATTTTTAAAATTGAGAGCAGCCCATGGCCGATAAACACTATTGAATTTTTATTTTTTGGGCCAATTTTCTTAGTTTTATGAAAGAAATTAATATTATATAGCCATTTGTCTTAGTAATATTATGATGATCTAATTTTAGTCCTAACTTTGATTGATAGCTTTATGTAAATGTGTTTTAGAAAGGTTTTTTTTAGTATATGTTATGTTTTTTATTCTATAATGATCTGATTTTTAATGATTTGTAAACACTATTATGCAACTACTACAGTGGAAGCTAATGGGGATCCTAATAAAAAAAATAAAAAAAAACTTATTTAAATGCAAACAAATTTGTTAGAATTGGACAGTGAGAACAGTTAAAGCTAAGTTAAACTGTTAAAACTAAAAAGGCAATCTTATCAACCTCGCTGTGCGAGTAGAGCTTGGGGAGAGAAATTTTTGTTCTTCAAGCTGCTATGACAGAGAAATTAGCAAAATCTTTTTATTGCCATTGTGAGCTTTTCAGACTAAGCGATTTTGGATGTTTCCTATGAACTGCTGTGTAAGATGTCTAGACTGCTATAAGATGGTTGATGACAGACGGAGCTGCTTCTCAGGATTTCACAAAGCATCTTAAGGTCAAATCTCACAGATCTGTAGCAGGGCTGCTACACTGGTCTCTAATGAATTGGCCAGTGAGATAAAGATGAGTTTTTTGAAAATTAATATGGCTATCTCAATCAAACTTGCTGTGTAGTAGAGTAGAGTTTGGGGAGTTTTTTGTTCTTCAAGGTTTTATGCCAGAGAAATGAGAAAAATATTTTTATTGCCGTTTTGCGCTTTTCAGGTTGAGATAAACGTTTTTGGACGTTTAATATGAACTGCAGTGTAAGAGTCCAAACTGCTACAAGATGGGTGGGGAAGCTGGGGTCCTTCAGTCACATGTGTCACATGGACATGTGCCTGACCAACAATTGGCATTAAAGCAAGAATCATCCAATTGCCGATTGACTAAAAAAGGCAAAATTCCCAATATATCAGCCAACCGAAATATTGGTCAACCTTGAATTACAATAAATGAATTTGTTAGATTTTGTCTTGTTAGCTTCCTTTTTGCAGCCAAATTCTGCGTTCTGTGCTTAAAAAATGAGGTAATGAAGGACTTTGTGTCAATTTGGTAGAAAAGCTTACAAAAATCATAATTCAGCCACTTAATATGAAGTAACAAGTGACTGAAAAGTAAAAAAATCTGAAACACGTGGCTCATGCATTCGCCTGAGTGCAAAACGTGAGCAGCTTACTGGGCAGGAAAACACAAATCAAAAATAAATAAAATGGTTTTATAAGCTCACAAAGCAACATGAGTTGAGCGACACTGAGCTTGTGTGAGTCTCTTTATTTACTGTCTCCATTTGAGTCCAAGTGACACAAAGGACAGCTCAAAAATACAGTTGTATTGTTGCAGTGTATAACAAAACTAAGGTACAAAAGCTAGACTCCATTGCACAATTCTTTAATTAAGATATCCTATACACATTTGCTGCATATGTGCTCAAAAAGTGAATTTATAGACTAGGGCTGCACAATGTATTGCAAATGTATCATTGCTGCAATGTCAGGAAATGCAACATTATACACATGTCACAGTGTATGTATCCAAATAATGTTACGCTCCTCCATCAGCTTTGCTGCGGAGCGGTCTTTTGAGGTGATGGACTTTTCTCCACCACCTTCACCTGACATGAAGGGAGATACTGTGCAGTCCTGCAGGCCTGAGCTGTACCTGTTTGACCCACTGGTTCAAGGTGCACAATTAGCATCACAGCTAACATAGGCTAACGTTGATAGCTAACAGAGGCTACTGTTCAAAGCAAGGATAAACAAAATTTCAGAACTTGCAAAACTGTAATTTACTGATTCGAGTGTAACATAGCATATAAAAAAGGTATACAGCTAAAAAATTTCACCAGCCACACCCATGGGCAGTGCAGCTCGTTGTCCCCTGTAGAGAATGTGTGTTATAGAGAAATCCAAGGTACAGTAATGTAATAAACCTCTCAAGTCTCAAACTAGGAGTATCATTTATACTAGGAGTTTCATTTAATGACATTGTAAAAAACAACATCTTCCGCACTAACTCAAAGATTTGTATTAAACATTAGAAACAAAATAAAGATGTAGTTTATGAAGGCTGAGCATTTTTATCAATTTGAATTAATTTACCATTGCAGGTGAGATATTGTCCATTGATACGTTGTCCACCCTGGGTCTGAGGTAGGGTCTCTCTCAGCTATTGCTTACATACCGCAGTGTGGTTAGGTGGTGCTGGGGATACCTCGGCGCAGCATATATGAGTAGTCATACGACTCTGTGTTGTCACCAAATCGGGCAGTAGTTTCCAGAAGAAGGAACATTTACAGGGTTCCTTCCCCACTGGACTTTTAATATTTATACATAATTGTTTTTAACAGTAATTTTACAAAAGCATTTACACCTGGCTAAATTAATATTGTATAAATATCAAACATAAATATATAAATAGGCAGCTAAATTTTCTGCAGACTTATTGGGTTATAAATGTGCTGTTTTGACAGTCATTATAGCAAGTGCATAACAAAACAATTAATATTCAGTTATTAAACAATGTGTTAAGTTAGTTCTGAGGATACGAGTGCTCACACCACCCTGTGCTTAGACTTGGAATAGAGATTCTCTCATCACAGGAATTGTGAATTTGGCCTCTATATCACTAACTTGTAAGTTGAAGATGGGTAACTTAATATAGATTTAGGAAATGGAACAGTGAGAGATTCACAGACAGAACAGCATGTTGACCCAAAACTCTTCTAGAGTCTTCTAGGATGTTTTACTTGGTCTTCATAGCAACGCAGGTCTGGAAAAAAACAAAAAACAATGACTTAAAGTTTGTTTACATGGACAGCTTAAGTAGAGTCATAGTTCTATTAGAACATTCATATGGATTTCTCTATTTGTCTGACTTCACAAGGACAAGAGAGAATTGAACCACAACTCTGCTCAGACTAATGCAACATTAAAGAGTGAACATTCTTCCAAGGGTTTTGTGAGAAGTAAATTTTTCCACTGTGGTGCTTATTTGGGTTATGAGTGTAGTGTGAGTGTACTCTGCATGTAAACACAGTGATTGATCCTCATTATGTAGGTGTGTAGCTCACCGTATGTATTCTTGAACAATTATGACCTGTGTCTGCTCACTTCCTCTTTCTTGTCTGGTCAGAGTAACTAGGCACAGGGTTTTTGTTGGTAAAAGAGAATGGTCAAAAAGCAAACTCTTGAACCTGTAAATGCAGCCTACTGCAAAAAGTGAACAATTTGTCTTAATATAGTCCAAGACACTATAACTGTCATGCTTGTTTTAACTCATATGACATACCTGAAGTTGGATTGGTCTTTAGTGGTTTAGTGGAAATTTGTATTGCTTGTATTTGGGATATTCCACAAAATATCTCAGTTGTCCTATGGCTGTGGCTGTAGCTGTGTATGGCCTTCTTGCATTTTCCTCAATTGCTGAAATGAGGACTGAGGACTAAAATACATATTTAAACATTATTACCAGTTGAATAAGCTTGAATGTTCTCACAAAGTGTTACAGTCCCACCAGCAGTGGCTTTTTTGAAAAGGTTGTCCTGCTCAAACTTTCACTGACAGTTAATAGAGAGTATTACTCTGAGATCCCCTGGATGTTGAAAGCATCTGAGAACTAAGAAATAAGAAACAGGTGTAATCACGTGACAGACATGCACACTTAACTGAGACAAACCACTAGGCATGGGATGATAATAGAATTTTATGCCACAATTATCTTGGCCACAACACTAGCGATTAACGATATTATCCTGATAATGAAATTATTCTTGTAGTTTGAAAATGTAGTTAAAAATACTATAATTACTTTACAGTGACACAACAGACTCAGGTTTATGCTTTTGGGATAAATTATTTCAAACATACGGCTCCCCTTTTGGCTAAAATTTAGAATACCCATGTAAACAACAGCTGTAGTAACCTGGATAATGCGGTGAATTGTTGGACTGCTGCAGCGTGTACAGTACTTCAATGAAGGTAGGAGTGGAATTCAAACAGCACTCAGTACTACAGACAGAACTGCAACTGCAACTTTATTTATTATAAAGCACTTTACAAACAACTAAGTCGACCAAAGTGCTGCACAAGATAAAATATAAAATCAAACTTAAAAATATATATACAAATCCATAAAAGCATAAAAGGTAATAAATACAAATAGATAAATAATCAGATAAATAATGTCAACATCTCAAACTGTGTCAAAGGCCAATGAGAACAAATGGGTTTTAAGAACAGATTTAAAAACGGGTACAGAGGAAGCCTGTCTAACGTGCAAAGGCAGCTCATTCCACAGTCTTGGTGCTGCCACTGCAAAAGCTCTGTCCCCTCTAAGCTTACGGTTAGTTTTAGGCACAGTCAGGAGGTGCTGGTCAGCCGACCTGAGTGACCGTAAAGGAGTGTGTGGGTGCAGGAGCTCAGAGAGGTACAGTGGGGCAAAACCATTCAGACATTTAAAAACAAATAACAGAAGTTTAAAATGGATTCTGAAGTGTACAGGCAGCCAGTGCAGGGAAGATAAAATCGGAGTGATGTGCTCATATTTGCGTGTGCCGGTTAAAAGACGTGCAGCCGCATTTTGCACGAGCTGCAGTCGAGAGATTGAGGACTGGCTTGCTTCGAAATAAAGTGCATTACAGTAATCCAGCCGGGTGGTAATAAAGGCATGGATTACTGTTTTAAAGTGTTGTTGTGTCAGAAAGTGCTTAACTTTAGCCAGCTGCCTCAGGTGGAAGAAACTGCTCTTGACCACTGATCTAATCTGGCTGTCAAGCTTGAAATTTGAATCCATTTTAAAACCTAAGTTCACAACTTCCGCTTTGATGTACTGATTTAAGGAGCCCAGGTCTACAGGAGAGACACCACAAGTAGTACTTTGTCCAAACAACAGTATTTCAGTTTTAAAATCATTAAAACACAGAAAATTCAATGCCATCCAGGTTTTAATATCATTTAAACAGTTTTGTAGCTGACTAATACAAAAACCATCCTTCTTTTTCAGAGGAACATAAATTTGGCAGTCATCTGCATAACAATGGAAGGAGATACCATGTCTCCTAAGAATGGAGCCCAGGGGCAACAGATATAAAGAAAAGAGGACGGGGGCTAAAATTTAACCCTGAGGGACACCGTAGGAAAGAGGAGCTGAGGAGGACTCTAAGTCTCTCAGGCGCACACAGAAGGTTCTGTCCGTCAAATAGGACCTGAACCAGCTCAGAGCAACACCCCTGATACCAACCCAATGTTCTAAACGCGAAATTAAAATATCATGGTCCACTGTGTCAAATGCAGCAGTTAGGTCAAGCAGTATGAGCACCACACAGTCACCAGAATCAGAGGCTAAAAGAATATCGTTAAAAACCCTTAAAAGTGCAGATTCAGTACTGTGCATTGCTTTAAAACCAGACTGAAACATTTCAAGAAAATTATGTTCATTTAGGTAGGCGATTATTTGACCATATACAATTTTCTCTAAAATCTTAGATAAGAAAGGCAATTTTGAAATTGGCCGGAAGTTGGCAAGTACACTTTGATCTAACCCGGCTTTTTTGATCAATGGCTGCACACCTGCATGCTTAAAGTTTTTGGGAACCACCCCTGATGTGAGACTACCATTAATAATGGTAAGAACCACAGGTCCTAGCGCCAGGAAAACCTCCTTAAAAAGTCTGGGTGGAACCACATCATGTGGTGATCCTGAGGGTTTTAAATGACCCACAACCTCCTGCACATGAGCGAGGGTGACGGGCTCAAACTGTTGAAACACAGCAGAGCACAAGGGAGGTGCTGAAGGGTCCACAGCTGATGGTGTGATTTGAGTTCTAGCCACAGTCACTTTATCAATAAAAAAGTGAAGAAAGTTCTCACAAAGTTCAAAAGAGGCCTCAACACATGCAGTCCAAGGAGCATTCAGAACAGTTTCAATGGACTTGAAAAGAACACGAGGCTTGTGACAGTTTGAAACTATAATATTTGCAAAATGTTTCCTTTTTGCATCCTTTACTGTGTATTGGTAAAGACGCCAACTGTCTCTCAACATTTCAAAGGACACCTGTAGTTTGTCCTTCTTCCACTTACGTTCAGCCCTGCGGCACTCGCGCCTCACAGCACGGGTCTCCTCATTTAACCAGGGCTCTGACTTGGTTTTAGGCTGCCTGATTTTAAAAGGAGCTACACCATCCAGTACAGTCAGACAGGTATCATGGAACCAGGAGCTGAGCTCCTCTGTGTTGTTACATATTGAGTGAGGAATAGCACAGTCCCGGTGGAAGGCGACAGAGAACTCAGCGGCAGTGGAAGGGTTAACAACACGGGAGCGCTGAACAGGAGCGCGCGGTTTGACAATGTTAAAAGGCAGGTTTGTCTCGAAAATCACGGGCATGTGATCTGAAAACACGGCGTCACAAACCCTTAAATCAACAACGGGGAGAGCACGTGCTAAAACCAAATCAAGCGTGTGTCCCCGTTCCTGTGTGGGTACAGACACAGACTGTGTTAAATTAAAAGAGTCAATAAGGTTTAAAAAGTCTTTTGCCATAGGCTTGTCCGGACAACACACATGAATGTTAAAATCCCCAACAATAAGGAGAGAGTCATATTTTAGTGTGACCACCGCCAGGAAGTCGGCAAAGTCATGAATGAAATCCTTATTGTATTTGGGAGGTCTGTAGATCACCGCCCACAGTACAGGACGAGAGCATCCCAGCTCAAATAAACACAGTTCAAAGCTGTGGAAGGAGGCAGATAGTGAGAGCTGCTTACATTTATAAACACTCTTGTAAATAGTGGCTATTCCTCCACCCCGGCCTGACGTGCGTGGCGAGTTAAAATAACAACAGTCAGAAGGGGGAAGTTCCGCAAAAGCGCTGGACTCACCAACATTCGCCCACGTCTCTATCACACAGAAGAAGTCCAGTTCGCTGGCTATAAAGTAATCCTTAAGAACAACACATATAGATCACAGAAATATGCATTTTATATCATTGCATTGTAGCTTAGATACGTTTATGAGACTGTGTGAGATGCATTTATCAAGAGAGGAACGCATTTTCTAACTTTGTTGAGTTTCATTTTGTAAAGTCGTAAGTGTCACTGTTTATATATATTGGTTAACTTATGATTACCTTGTAAATTACCCGCGTTAATTAGCAGGTAGTGCTACAAACATTTAGCCCTACTACCTAATCCCTAGATCAGGGGTCACCAATTAAAATTCACCGAGGTCCAATTGGTGAAAGTTTTCTCGCACAAAGGTCCGGAGCATCACAATGTTGATTTGTACCTCAAAAATAAATAAATAAAATCATTGTAGTTACATCAGTGTCTACATTATGGCAATAGCATTTGCCTAACATAAGCATTAGTTTAAAACAAACTAGGGGATATCAAATAATAAAATTAAAAAGTTTTTTTTTTCTTATGTTAATCAAATACAGTTAAAAAATCAAACAAAATGCTTTTATAATGGTCCTTGGCTCAGAACACAGGAGACACAGGAGTTTAGAGCTGACCTCTGTTCCTTTCTACATCTGTCTCTCTCATTTCTCCGCTGTCTGTCTCACAGTCACCGCTCCATATGTTTCCAAATCCTCAGATCAGATTGGTTGATAGTGTCACACGCAAGATTTTCTGTCTGCTTTTACGCAGGAGACGATTCACCCATTAAAACTAAAGTGGAACGTACTGCGCCTCAAAACACAGGTTTCCTCTTAATTCTCTGGTGAATATGAGGCAGGTCTGTCCTCTGTGGGACAGAGGGACAGACACCGAGAGGAGAGGGTTGAGCCTCGACAGAGAGACACCGAGAGGGGAGGGGTGAGCTGTGGGACAGAGGGACATCGAGAGGGGAGGGGTGAGTCTCGACAGAGGGACACCGAAAGGGGAGGGGTGAGCTGTGGGACAGAGGGACACCGAGAGGGGAGGGGTGAGCTGTGGGACAGAGGGACACTGAGAGGGGAGGGGTGAGCTGTGGGACAGAGGGACACCGAGAGGGGAGAGCCGCTCACAGCCTGTGTCGCCTCCTCCTGCACCGTAAAAACAAAACTTAAGTCTGTTGTAAACGGAACAGTCCTGTCCCTCCGCACTCAGTCTGGATCTACTCCTCTCATTTTGTTGGACAGTAACAGAAAACACAGCTGATTTAACCCCGCACTGTTCATATTAAAGTTTTAAAGCAGCAGGATACGATGCTGTTGACGTGCTCTGAGAGAGGTGCCACTGCGCTCCCGGGGAGTGAACAGGCTGAACGGGTTCGGGTCTGCGGAGTGGGACAGAGGTTCGGGTCCGGATGGGAGGGCATCTGGGTCTGGGTCGGTCCGCCTATAAACAACCTCTGCCCTAGATGCTTAAATGCCTTACAGTTCACTGTATGCCTCACTTTTTGTCTGCTCTGCTGTAGATCAAGTATTTTAACCAGTTCTGGAGAAATTGGACTGAAGACTTTGCATATAAACATAGCAAATAGCAGAGGACACATGCTCTCTCATATGATGATAATGGAGATTATCATGATAATAAAAAATTGCCATGATCAATCAATCTTTACTGTTTTTATTGTGATTAGCAATATAATCTTTTATTGTCCCACCCCTACAAACCACTCTATCTCCCACCTTTGACACCTTTGATATTGGACGAAAATATGAGCCAATGAAAAGGACAGCAGCAAAGAGCAGAAGGTTCTTTACCAGGATTTTATTCAGCATGGGCTCACTATACCTCTCATTTGAGTAGTCACAGTGACTACACCGCTGTGTGACACAGTGTGCCAATATTTGTTCTCACCACAACGCAGCTCTGGGTGCAGACAGGACATCCCTTTGATATTTTTTTGGGGAGTAATGAGAGACAATAATAATCGGTACTGTTTCATAAAAAATCTCTATATCTGTAGTTACTCTATAACACAAGTCAGAAGGGATTTTTTACCTTGTACAGTTTTGCTCTCATTTCCATAGTTGGAGTTATTTGTTGACACCTCACATATTTTTCTGTTTAATGGGGTTGAGCTTGCCCTGGGACTTTTTGAAAAAGACAGCTTGGGCTTGTGTGGCTGTGCACAAACAGGTTTATCAATATATATATATTTTTAATAACAAGCAAATAAGCCAACATTACCAACATTAAAATGTAGAAACACGCTCTCACTTTTAAATGAAACTATGTAACAAATAAATGATTCAGTATGATATAATATGTAAAATTCACCTTTGGTTCCTGGCATCAGGTCAGCTTGTATACTTGTGACAGCCAATCTCACGGGTCACTCTAGGCTGAAAATAAAGTAATTGTTACTACATTCTTGTAGTACAATATAAATATATCACAATATAAATATACCACAATCATAATAATTCATACCAAAACTCTTTACTGTAATGTTCACTCTGCCCACACAGAAATGCCAAACGTTTGTTTTAGACTTGAACATCAATACTGTAGCTTGTGGACAGATACTAACTGTATATCTTTGCATTTTGTTTTACATTAACCATCCATACTGTATTACCTCTTGGCCAGCTTTGCTTTTGTTATAAGGAACAGAATATACCATTTAAGGCCACTACTTTGACTTTGCCTGTCTGCAGTAAGAGTGCGAACGAGGGGGGCCTTGCCTGAAACTTTCTGCTTTATTGTAGCTAAAAGTAAAACATGACACACATAATTCTTCCAAACTTTGATAGCGAAACTCAACACAGACTGTGATAGAAAGACTAATGGCACTGCCACTGCGCTGTACTGCTACGCACTACCCTGTGTTCTCAGCCGGGACACACCGTGTCACTGCCCTGTGTACTCGGTCGAGACACGTCGCGGCAATGCCCATGTTCTTTGCCGGGACACGCCGTGGCACCGCCCGGTGAATTTGGCCGAGACAGGCCGCGGCACCGCCCGGTGAACTCGGCTGGGATACGCCGCAGTACTACAACAGGACAAGGCAAGTTACCGCAATGCTCGGCCCAAATATCCCTAGGGACATGCTGCAGAACTTTTACAGTTACTGTCTCCTTTCTACTCTTGTGTAGCGGCCACAGACAGCGTGGGGTCAGAGTTTGCCAAGTTCACTGCAGCGGTAAATATTAGCTGCATACCCACCTAAGCTATACTAAAGCTACTGTAAACATTAGAATTATTTAATTAGCAAAGACTCATGGTAAATCTTGTCCCACAGATATAAAATGCATAAAGTGGAAGTAAAATGAGTATGCACACTCACCTCCAAATGCTGCCTTGTTAGTCCCCTGGTGAAGCTGCAGAGTCAGTGTCCACAGAGCAAGATTAGGTACAGCTCTTCAGCCAGAGCTATTTGGAGAAGCCAATTTCAAATTTCACAGAGATGGAGAAGATATCCCTGGAAAGTTGTGCAAACTGGCAGAGCTTTGGCTATAAGTGAAACACTACACTTACATACCAATCTATAAAACACACAACACACAGTAGTGACCAATGCTAAATGGTCTGTCCAAACCTGTGGCTAGCCTAACTGACCTGATGCTAAAATTACAAACTAACAATACGAACTAACAATAAGCTAATACATATAATAACTGAAAGCTATGCTATATACTTAAGTAATATAAATACCTGAACCCAAACCCAGTGGTGGACACTGGAAGTAAGGGATGCTGTCAGGCTGAAGAAGGAGTCTTATTGAGTACGGTTACCTGACAGGCCAAGCGTACTGCGGCCTGGGCAGTTGTGGAGACAAAAACTTGGGTCTGGGAGGAATTTGGGGAGGCCATGGAGGAGGACTATTGGTCGGCCTCAAAGAGATTTTGGCAAACCATTCGGAGCCTCAGGAGGGGGAAGCGGTGCTTCACCAACACTATTTACAGTGGAGGTGAGGTGGGGATGTTGTCGGGCGGTGGAAGGAATACTTCGAGGATCTTCTCAGTCCCACTGACACACCTTCCGTTGAGGAGGCAGAGGCTGGGAACCCAGAGGTGGACTTGTCCATCACCCAAGCCGAAGTCACCGAGGTGGTCAAAAAGCTCCCTGGTGGCAAGGCTTTGGGGGTGGATGAGATCCGCCCTGAGTATCTCAAGTCTCTGGATATTGTGGGTCTGTCTTGGTTGACACGTCTCGGCAACATCGCGTGGCGGTCGGGGACAGTACCTCTGAACTGGCAGACCGGGGTGGTGGTCCCTCTTTTTAAGAAGGGGGACCAGAGGGTGTGTTCCAACTACAGGAGGATCACACTTCTCAGCCTCCCTGCGAAAGTCTATTCCAGGGCGCTGGAGAGAAGAATTTGGTCAATAGTCAAACCTTGGATTCAGGAGGAACAATGCGGTTTTCAACCGGGTCGCGGAACAGTGGACCATCTCTACACTCTCTATCTGGAGCTCAAGGGTTCATAGGAGTTTGCCCAACCAGTCCACATGTGTTTTATGGACCTGGAGAAGGCGCTCGACCGTGTCCCTCACAGCCACCTGTGGGGGGGTGCTCAGGGAGTATGGGGTTCTGGGCCCTCTGCTAAAGGCTGTCCGATTTTACAACCAGAGCAGGAGCTTGGTTCGCATTGCCGGCAGTAAGTTGGACCTGTTCCCAGTGCATGTTGGACTCCGGCAGGGCTGCCCTTTCACCGGTCCTGTTCATTATTTTTATGGACAGAATTTCTAGGCGCAGCCAGCGGCCGGAGGGAGTTCGGTTTGGGGACCACAGGATCTCATCTCTGCTTTTTACAGATGATGTTGTTCTGTTGGCTTCAACGAAACAGGACCTTCAGTGCGCACTGGGGTGGTTTGGAGCTGAGGGTGAAGCAGCTGGGATGGGAGTCAGCACCTCCAAGTCTGAACCCATGGTTCTCAACTGGAAAAGGGTGGCCTGCCCTCTCCAGGTCAGAGGCTTAGCTGCTTCATAGACGAGTCTGGTCAGAGCTCAAAAAGCTGCCGCGCTAATGCTAGCGCCATTGATTGAGCAACGCTAAGGCCGAGCGTCAGTCTGCAGCCTGTTATGATGAGCCATGAGTCAACTAAGCCTTAACACATTTACAGAAGCACATTTTAGTTTACATTAAATATGATGAACTAAACTCGTGTCTTTATATTAGAGAGAGTTCTGTTATAATGCAACTTGACGTTGATTAGATTAGCATGTTGTAGGCAGCTAACGTCAGACAGTGATGGTATTTTATGGACAAATGTGGACTGCTGGACCGCTGTGTCCTCCTGTATGTCTCCATGTCTTTTTTATGTAAAATATAAAATGTATATCCAGCTCTTGTTTGTATTTTTGTAGAAAACAAGGCGACAGAGTCACTCTTGTGCATTGTTGTGAGTGGTCTGTTTTCTCCCACAGGGGATCGGAAGGGACGTTTTGTGGGCGTTCCCACCATTGCCGACTGTATTTGATATAAACAAAATCAGAAACATTTGTGAATCCCAGTCTGTGATTGGCTGTCCTGCTTGCCACAATCGTAGTTTGCTTTGTGCCACCTCGAGCGAGCGCAGAGCCAGAGTTGCGAGCAGAAATGAGTTGTCATGCGAGCGGGCATCCACGTACTCGAGCACCTAGGTAGACTTTGAACGAGCATGTAGGCAGAGTTGAGCACGCACGGAGCAAAGGTTTATGTGCTCAAATTATTATTCTCTTTTCAAATGGTAAAGTATGCGCTCGCGACACTCACACTGCGTGCGCTCAACACTCACTCTTCACGCGCAAGAAGGTGGCACAAATATTACACCATAGCCTCCCAGCAAGGAGATTGTGGGTTCGAGCCCCAGGCTGACCAACACACCATCACACGAACTCTCTGGGTGGAGTCTTCATGTCCTCCCTGTGTTAACGTGGGTTCTCTTCGGGTACTCCAGCTTCCTTCCACTGTTCAAAGACATGCATGTGAATTGGTGACTCTAAATTGATCCTAGTGAATGTCTGTCTGTGTTCTCTGTGTCAGCCCTGTGACAAGCTGGCCCCTCTCCAGGGTGTACCCCACCTATGGCCCAAAGTTACTGGGATAGGCTCCAGTCACCCACGACCCCTAACGGGAATAAGCGGTAGAAAATTAATGAATGAATGACTCCTCAATGTTTTATCGAACGACAACTAACACTACTCGAGACTATCATATCATATGCTTTTTATTATATAACATTTTATTTTCTCATAGAGAACCCTTTTAGGTTTATTGGTAACTGGTTTTATAGCTGTGCCCACAACTGCTGCATGTACATATTAGTCTGTGTGGCAACCTGAGCACGGAGCTCTTTCTGCTTTTCTGATTGGACAATCAGCGATGCATAGGTTTAGAACCATAACAAAAAATGTAAACATCAGTCATTACAGTCACTATTTTTTTTATTGTGAATATATTGATGTACCATTGTGATCATTCATTTTCTTCCACTTGTTCCCATTAGGGGTCGCAGGTGACTGGAGCCTATCCCAGTAACTTTGGGGCTTAGGCGGGGTACACCCTGGACAGGGGCCAGCTTGCCATTGTGATCAGTAAAACTAATATTTGATTTAAACATGTTTACCTGATATCTTGGAACACATTGGTCAATTTTATGAAATATAAAATATAAATACTGCTCAACTCATAGCACCTTTAAGTTGGTTTCGAAAATACCATGAAAAGCTTGTTCTGTTTCTAACTAGGTCAGTTTGATTAGCTGCTCTTTAGTTTGGCACTAATCTATCAGTAATTATTTTTGCCAGTGTCTGGAGTTATAAGAGCTGTGTGAGAAGGTGTTGATCACAAAGTGTATTGGTCTCACATACAGTGCTATTATCCACATTACACATAGCCAATACAAAATAGTAATATGCAGTAGCTTAAGATATGTAGTAATAAAATGTGTGTTACTGTGCCAGTGCTGAGTAAATACTAGGTCAGCATGTTTATTTTTGTCAGTCACAATAAGAGCTGGTTTGCCATTGTGTGCTAGATTTTTATACTGCTAATTTTTGTTAAAATATTTTATTTTAAAACTCAATGTTTTAGACAACAAAAACTGAAATAGTGCTCCATGGTACAACTCATTATTATTATTACTACTACTACTACTACTACTACTACTACTACTACTACTACTAATAATAATAATAATAATAATAATAATAATGTTGTAGTTGTTGGAATTGATAATAACATATTAGTGAGAAATTTGGCACAATGCATCAAACTGAGAAACCCTTAAGTAGGCTTTAGCTCGGCAGAAGGCAAAATGAATGGGGAAAAAACAGGCTTGCATTTGTTTGTTTTTGTTTTTACATTATTGTCTTCTTTAGATTACTGTCTGCCCCTTATTGTTCATAACACACCCACAGCCCAGACCAAACTAGAGATTCCATGTTGTCAGCACCAGTGTAGCACCATATGTGTTCAACTGCAGTGCACATAAAGTGGATTGCATTCATGAATCACATGTTCATTCATGTTGGTCCTACTTGTGACTCTTTCTTTCCATCTCTTGTTATACATTTTATAATCATGTGTGAAATACATGTATCAAATACAAAGGCTTTTGCATTGACTCCTTGCACTCTTGTTGCATTTGATGCCATTTGGAGGATGTGTGTAGATTCAATGACAGCAGGGCTACAAGTCTTACAAGCAATGCGCAACTGGTTATCTCATGCCTAATGGCCTTGAAAATGGCTTCAATTAACATTTTATTTAAAAGTTGGAGTAAAGACAAAAAAGATCAAGACACTCAATTTACTTTAGTTTTATAGTTGTTGTTGTTTTAAGTTCTCTTCTGCTGCTCTCTTATATAACCCTCACTCCCTCCCCTCACTGCACACTTCACACCACGAGACGGAGTCAAAAAATAGGTGCACCACAGGGAAGTGTAAACTATATTTTATGCGCACTATATTACCCAACCTTACTGTCTGTCATGTTCTTCTTCATGTCTCTAGTGGCTCCAGTCCTGTTGGTCTAATCCTGACAGCAGTTGTAGCAGTGGCATACAAGGTGGCTATACAGTTTGAAGGGTATGTATTCAACATTCAGTCTACATTTGTTAATATAATGATCCTGTAGACCAGTACTCAGTGTGCTTAAAGAATCTCTTTTATCAGAAATCTATTCTTTAATACTTTAAATGCAGCTGACATTATGTGATCGGCTAAAAAACTAGTTTATGTGTGCCCTACATACAGATTTAAATGGTGCCCTCCATATTCACAGATATACACAAATGTGCTGTCTGTTCTGGAAGCAGCTGCTGTATGCTCTTACTCATCAGCACTTCTATTATGTAGCTGTGTGTTCAGAGCAGGTGTGCAGCTGTTTGTGTTCGCATTAACCACACAGTTGTCCCTTCAGATGCACTGAATTTTGAGTTTGGTGCAGAAACATAAAAGAGGCACCAAAGTTTTTACACCTGGGTTGTTGAAGCAGGATTTATTTAAATTCTCCATAATAGGACCTGAATTTACAAAGCAGGAAGAAAAAAAAAAAAATCTGTTTACAGACTTAATTTTAAATGAAGACCATTATTGTTCAGATTTAGTACAGTCAACAAGGTGGATGCTGGTGTTATTTGTACTGTAGCAATATCAAACAATGCATAAATACAGTACACAGGTGAGAGAGCAACTTAACTCATCTCCCTGAAAAGCCTTATAAAAGAATGAGAACTCCCAAAATGAGAAGACATATCCGCTATTTAGTATGTTTACAATTAGTATCATGTGAATCTGTTCTAGGGCTGCAACAACTAAACGGATTAATAGATTTTAATTAATTATTGAAATAATCGTCAACTAATTTAGTAATCAAATAATTGTTAACTGGAGTGTTCACAGACTTTGAAACATGCTATGTACTGAGAGAGGAACAGAGCAGTAAAGCAACAAAAACAGCTAAAAACAACATTTTGTGTTTTTGATAAAAATATATATTAAAATATATTTTAATATATTATAATATCTGTGTGTATATATGCTCTATCCAGACACCCTCTAGTAATATAGTTGTAGCTTCGTCTGTTCAAATTTAGTAAAAATTAAGCGTAGAGATGCACCAATATTGATGCCAGTATCATGTATTTGTACCGATATCATGTCCAAGTACTCATACTCGTATTCATAAAAGTGGCCCAATACCAAGAACAGATACCACTTTACAGTGCTGTCAAGTGACATTCCCCTCTCAGCTGAGCAGTGAGAGACGTGTAGAAGGATTTTAAAGTCAACTGTATAGAGATAAAAGCAAAGTTGAGTCTACATTCTGCTCAACCAGACATCCCAAATCATACGTGAATTCTAAAATTAAGCAGTGTCCTTTTGTTGTCCTAATTGTCCCAAAAACGATACCAGTGCGGAGTCAGAAGCAGTTGTTGTCTGATAAAACATTAGGACTACCGTTGGTAATTGTGTTAGCTGCTGTATGTCTTGGCGAATCTCTGCTGGTTATGCTCAGATGTTCAATCTGTCTTTAGAATGAGGTATAACATGCCCATATTGAGCAAAGTTTAGCCGTGGTTAGCTGTGTTCAAACCACTCTGTTGTAAAAATAACTTAGCATCGCAGAGCGGCAATAGATAGCAAAAAGACAACACGGTATGGGATGAATAAGATACAGTAGTGTAACTGTATAAAGTTTTTACTCAGTTTAACTGCATATGCTTCACTATCCGATTATTCAATTAATCAAAACAATAATTGACAGATTAATTGATTATCAAAATAATTGTTAGTTGCTGCCCTGATCTGTTTATACCAATACATACAGTTGCAAGAAAAAGTATGTGAACCCTTTGGAATTACTTGGATTTCTGCATAATTTGGTCATTAAATGTGATCTGATCTTCATCTAAGTTCCAACAACAGACAAACACAGTCTGCTTAAAGGTGCAGTATATATTCTTTATATTAAATATAAAAAATGACCAACACAGGGTTGGGCGATATAACAATATTACCATATAGCGGGGTATGTAAAAATCCCGACGGGATCACTTCCAGTACCGTGGCTTAAATCCCTAGGGAATAGTTTTTATTAAATACCTAAAAATGTGTTTTAACGTTCATGCCAATATAATGTGGATAAATGTAAATCTTTTTGTGTAATATTAAACATAAATTTTCAAATTAACAGCAACAGCATAATGTTATACTTTAATTAATTAGCTCTCTTGAGCGACGTCAACATCATGCTACAGGCCTGATGCACCATGTGCAGGCAGCGTACTGTTAGAGCAGCCAACCAAAAAAACACATCCTCTGATTTTTGATCCTCTGCTGTGTTTTCTAAAGCCTAGGCCTTAAAGCTGAATAAATAAGTGTGCCATAAATGCTTAGGAATGTCTTTTACCGTCACATTAAAAAAACATTATGCAGCGGACCTAAACGTGTCATCGTGCAGTTACCGCTCAGTACTCTCTCTCTGCGACCTGTCAAACTACTACACATGGAAGATATCTTTAGCAAAAAGAAGGCCGTGCTCTCTCAAGAAAAGAGGAATGTAGCTCTGTATGTTAAAGTGAAGCACTGTGCAGGACGTGGAAGATCCTCCGTGACGCACACCTCACCCCTGGACAGGCCGACTTCTGCTACTTCTTTATGCACACTGGGGCATGAGAGGAAACACGTCCTGGACAGTACTGATCCAGGTGGGTGAACCAAATAGAATAACAACGGAGCAATAAATTATTTCAACAATTGTTCACGTGCATTAAGCAAGTCCTCAAACTATGGTTCTCAAAATCTATAGTAGTTTTTTGCTGTGACTGGTGCTGCTGTAGTCAGCGTGGCCACAGAAGCACAGCAGAGCGCTCAGTGCTAAAACCCGCTACGTCCCGTGAAATGGAAAATAAATAAACTTCCTTGGACAATTATTTGAACAATGACATCCACAACCCTACAGTGCGTTGTACAATCACATTTTCACACATTTTCACGTGCTTCCAGATGTTTAAAGGGGTAAATAAAGCAGAGGAGACAGCGAGATCTGGAGCTCAGTGGGCCACAGGAGGATGCAGAGGAGAAACAGACGCGGACGTGGGGAGGACAAACTGTTGCACTGGGTTTTGACCAGTTTCAGACTATATGTTGTGTTTTTACAAATGAGAGCTTCAGAAACACATTTTTGTATTTACTACACCTCTTTTTTGCCCAAAAAACAATAAATGTCCCTACATTTTCAAAGTACTGTTTTAACTCAAATTTAAAGGCAAGTTTAGCTTAAATTAAGTGGACAGACGATTATACCGTATACCACGGTATAATTTAGGGAAGGTAAAACGGTATGAAAAAAAGTATATCGCCCAACTCTAGACCCACATGTATCCCAAGATGTGAGGTAAATATGTTTAAATGAAATATTAGTTTTACTGATAACAATGGTACAGCTGATTTATTCACAATTAAAAATATATTTTACATAAATGGCCAAGTTGTTTTTGTTTACATTTTTTGTTTTGGCTCTAAAACTGCATTGCCGATCGTCCAACCAGAAAAGAGACCATTGTTTTTATTTAGACTGCAGTACCATTTTCAAACCAGAAGGAGCACATGCTCCTTACAGTACCTTTAAACTAATGCTGCAAAAAATATATATGTTTTTATGTTTTTATTAAACATTTATGTAAACATTCACAATGCAGGATTGAAAAAGTATGCGAACCCCTAGGCTAATGACTTCTTCAAGAGCTAATGGGATTAGGTGTTAGCCAACCTGGAGTCCAATCAATGTGAGAAGATTGGGGGTGTGGGTTAAAGTGGCCCTGCCCAATAAAAAACACACCCCAGTTTTGAGTTTGATATTCTGAAGAAGCATTACTTGATTTGAACCATGCCTCGCACAAAGGAGCTCTCAGAAAACCTATGATTAAGAATTGTTGACTTGCATAAAGCTGGAAAGGGTTACAAAAGTATTTCTAAAACCCTTTATGTTCATGAGTCCACGGCAGGACAGACTGCCACTCTGCCTAGGGGAGGTTGTCCTGTGAAAATGACTGCAAGAGCACAGCGAAGAATGTGGTGAAAAAAAATCCTAGAGTGTCAGCTAAAGACTTAGAGAAATCTTTGGCACAAGCTAACATCTTTGTACACAAATCTACTATGGGTAAAACATTAAACAAGAATGGACTTCATTGGAGGACACCACGGAGGAAGCCATAGCTGTCCAAAGGCTGCTTCTGGGCCTGGACGGATTGCTATCATCTATAGCAAAATGAATTCCCAAGTTTATCCAAACATTTTGCAGGAAAACTTAAGACCACCTGTCCACCAACTGAAGCTCAACAGAGGATGGGCAATGCAACAGTACACTGACCCAAAACATATAAGCAAATCAACAACAGCATGGCAGAAACAGAATAAAATGTGCCTTCCGGAGTGGCCCAGTCAGAGTCCTGACCTCAATCCAATTGTGATGCTGTGGCATGACCTCAAAAGAGCGATTCACACCAGACATCCCAAGAATATTGCTGAACTTAAACAGTTTTGTAAAGAGGAATGGTCCAAAATTCCTCCTGAGTGTTGTGCAGGTCTGATCTTCACTACAGAAAACGTTTGGTTGAGGGTATTGTTGCCATAAGAGGGTCAACCAGTTATTAAATCCAAAGGTTCACATACTTTTTCAATCCTGTATTGTGTATGTTTACATAAATGTTAAATAAAAACATTAAAAAAAATTTCAGCATTAGTTTATGTTTCTCTATTGTTGTGATTATGCAGAAATCCAGATAATTCCTAAGGGTTCACATACTTTTTCTTGCAACTGTAGTTTTTAGTTTTTTAAATGCAACTGTGTGAGGAGGCAAAATGTATTTTTTCAAAAACTTGCTGTAGACTGTATTTAATATGTGATGTCTGGATAGCTTATCTCTTCTAATTATAGCAATGGTGAAACTGAAAAGTTACATAAAATCCAAAAATGGAAGACAAAGGTTATCTTTCTGTGGGAAACAGGCCTTTTTGAAAATGTCACAGAGCCACATGCTGTGAATGAGAGCCCAGGTGTATGTCCCCACAGCTTTTGTCAGCTGTGTCAAACATGAAGCTGTTATTGGCAGAAAGGCAGGTAAGACGTTTCACCACAAGCTGTGATGGGGGATTGATTGGTGTTATATTTGTCTTTGGCCAGTGGCACTGATTCTGAATGATCTCATTTGGGTAAACCTGAGGACAGAGTATGAGCTGGATATAACTTCACACTGTGAATCCAGTTTATGGGACTCATACTGTGTGGTGAAATTGGTAGTTCAGACTACTGTCCCTCAGTCACACCCTCTTACTACATGTGGCTCTCTGTTTCCTGTCTGCCGTTTCTACTTTTTATGGATCCCAACTCTCATTTCACTCTTCAGTGAAATAAACACAATGTTTACACTACCATTTGCATAAAGCAACATGTTAGTATAAAAATGTTGCTATGTATCAAATGTGACCTTAAAAAGAGAAAGCGGGAAAAAAAAGTCACCATAAAACAGCTTATTTTAAGACATTCACTTTCAGTCAGAGGTTATGCTAGACTTTTTTTTTTTTGCTGGTCAGTCTGGCCGGAAGTGCGTGAAAATTTCAGCCATTAACAAGATCTACTGGCCATATTTCTAAATAGGCTAATAGAATAACAATCAGGCCAAAACACGTGACTGAATCAATCAGTAATATAAAATGGCCTTTCTGCGCATTAGTGAGTGAGTGAAACTAAAAGGCATTACCTTAATTTACAGACAGATACAATAATGCTCCGCACAAAATGATGATTAGACAATGTGCATGAGTCCAAATGCACACAGCACTGGGGTGCGCAGGAGGAGAGAAAAGTTTATTTTATTTTAGCTCTTGGGAGAACGAGATGTGCGCTCTGGGCACTAGTGCAAGGTGTATACTTAGCCTACAGTGCGCTAACATCGACCTTTTTTTAGCACAAACAAGAAGAGACAGACATAGAACTGATGCGGCCACGGGCTAACTCCAGGCACAGGTAAGTAAAGAGCAACCCTCTTTACTGTCCACTTCTCGATGATTACTCCAGTGCTTTGTTGCTGCAATGTCCATGCATAAGTGTTCCTCTATAGCAGCACCAGTGTTAGTTTTAGCTCTAAAGCCGATTGACCTGTAGTGCGTAAATGTGTATTGGAGGCTGGAGGTGCATCATCCCATGCTGGGTACGGCGCACCACCAGCCGGGAGGTGGTTTTGTTTCCTAACAGTTACAAAAATTGTTGAAGCACATAGTGTGGCACACGCTGAAGATGCAAAAAAAGAATGTCTCAACCCAGAGGCGCTTCGCTGGCTTTGGCGTTGGCACTTTTAGAGCGGGTCAGGGCTCAGAGAAACTCACCAGAGATGCATGGTGGAGACCTCTTCAGTTTGATTTAACTCACATGGTTTACAGATTACATGCATATTAATTAGTCACTAATTAGCGCATTTACCCTGTATTATGAAGCTGTACTCCCCTGCACTGTTCGCATTAAGTGTGAATGTATTTAAAACAGTGTTATCATTTCATTTATTTATTTACAAAATATAGAATATGCAGAGCACAATTCAATTCATACATACAATTATATATATATATATATATATATATATATATATACATATTTATTTTTTTTTTTTTTTTTTTTTTTGAGCCCATCAGCCATATGGGGTTTATAATTTTATATAATTTAATACCAGTTTTTATTTTAATCTCCTTTTAAATTTTTTTTATTTTTCACTCAGAATTAGAAGGTAAGATGTACCTTGAGACCATGGTTCCCTTGAAGAGTTTGACGGAGCACGGAGAGAGGAAAGCCATGCATCACCGGCATGATGATGCACTCGAGTGCACTACGTAAAATAAATGTTTGACTAAAGGCTTTTATGAGCTTTTTAGACTATCTATTATATTTTAAAGCTAAAAACTCTACACACGGTGTCAGTGTTTCAGATGATAAACAACCAACATGCTGTATATACTGCTCACAAAATATCTTTTTTTTTTTTTTTTTCCCTGAGAGACACCGAGAGACAGCTTGCTTTTATCGAAATTACTGTACAGCTCTGTCTGTGTGGAGTTCATGAGACGAATGTCACAACACCACTTTAGGGCCTTCCTCACACTGGGCTGACTTTATCAACATTCCAGCACTAAGTTAAATATGGACTCTAACAGTTCTATCAAGTATGGATTATTTGATGCCAGGATTAAGAATAATCTCCGTGAATACATCTGAGTGGTTAGTTTTGCAAACATTTATCTGTCCTGGCAATACTTTTCTAGCTTTTGCCTTTCGCAAATAATGTTAGCAACAGACTCACAAACACAAACTGGCTACAGCTCACAAACACAATTCTTAAAATTAAAATGAACTTAACAGAAGTCTCTTTGTCATGTTTACTACTCCCACCTTAGATGGGTGAACAAGGCGAATGAAGCATGAATGGATCAAGTCTTAATTAGTTGCTAATTAGCGCATTTACCCTGTATTATGAAGCTGTACTCCCCTGCACTGTTCACATTAAGTGTGAATGTATTTAAAACATTTCTCATTTAATTTATTTATTTACAAAATATAGAATATGCAGAGCACAATTCAATTCATATATATATATATATATATATATATATATATATATATATAGATAGATAGATAGATAGATAGATAATTGTCCTCTCGCCCTCCGTGGGCGGTTTCATCCATCCAAGCTCGGGTCCTCTACCAGAGGCCTGGGAGCTCGAGGGTTCTGCGCAGTATCTTTGCTGCTCCTAGGACTGCGCTCTTCTGGACTGAGATGTCTGATGTTTTTCCTGGGATCTGCTGTAGCCACTCTTCCAGTTTGGGGGTTACTGCCCCGAGTGCTCCGATGACTGTACTCTGCACAGATGTTCCTGTACACTATACCAGTCACTTGGTTATGACTGCTCCATGTACGCTTTCCCTGCCAGCATCTTACATCCTGCAGTTATGTGCTGGATTGTCTCAGGGGCCTCTTTGCACAGTCTGCACCTGGGGTCTTGTCTTGTATGGTAGATCTGGGCCTCTATTGCTCTGGTGCTCAAGGCCTGCTCCTGTGCAGCCATGATCAGTGCCTCTGTGCTGTCCTTCAGTCCAGCCTTTTCTAGCCATTGGTAGGATTTCTCGATGTCAGCCACTTCAGTTATCTGTCGATGGTACATCCCATGTAGGGGCTTTTCCTCCTGGGATGGTTCCCCCAGCACCTCGTCCTCTGTTTTCCACTGCCTGAGACATTCACTGAGAACTTCATCCGTTGAGGCCATCTTCCTGATGTAGTCAAGGATCTTGGATGTTTCATCCTGGACAGTGGTTCTGACACTCACCAGTCCTCTGCCTCTGGTGGAACCCTCCATGCATGGTTAGGAGCTTCCGTGTTTTCACATCTGTGGTCTGAATCTCTTCCTTTGGCCAGCTTATTATTCCCGCAGGGTATCTGATGACTGGCAGGGCATAGCTGTTGATTGCCCGGACTTTGTTCTTGCCATTGAGCTGACTCCTTAGGACTTGCCTTACTCGTTGGAGGTATTTGGCTGTGGCTGCTTTTCTTGTGGCCTGGTCCAGGTTGCCATATGCTTGTTGGATTCCAAGGTACTTGTAGCTGTCCTCAATGTCTGCTATTCTGCCGTCTGGGAGTGGGACCCCTACTGTATGGACTACTTTCCCTCTCTTTGTCACCATCCGCCCACATTTCTCAAGTCCGAATACATTCCGATGTCATTGCTGTAGATCCTGGTTGTGTGGATCAGTGAGTCAATGTCTCTCTCGCTCTTGGCATACAGCTTGATATCATCCATGTAGAGGAGGTGACTGATGGTGGCCCCGTTCCTGAGTTGGTACCCATAGCCAGTCTTGGTGATTATCTGGCTGAGGGGGTTCAGACCTATGCAGAACAGCAGCGGGGACAGTGCATCTCCTTGGTATATCCCACATTTGATGGACACTTGTGCAATTGGCTTGCAGTTGGCCTCAAGGGTGGTCTTCCACTGCCTCATCGAGTTTGCAATGAAGGCTCTTAGAGTCCTGTTGATGTTATACATCTCCAAGCATTCCATGATCCATGTGTGTGGCATTGAGTCATAGGCTTTCTTGTAATCAATCCAGGCAGTGCACAGATTAGTGTGTCTGGCTTTGCAATCCTGAGCGACTGTTCTATCTACCAGCAGCTGGTGTTTAGCTCCTCTGGTGTTTTTACCGATGCCCTTCTGTGCTGTGTTCATGTATTGATCCATGTGTCCACTTATCTTAGTCGCTATGATGCCTGACATGAGCTTCCATGTGGTGGGGAGACAGGTTATTGGCCGATAGTTGGATGGGGCTGTTCCCTTCAGGGGATCCTTCTGGATCAGGATTGTCCGGCCTTCAGTTAGCCATTCAGGGTGAGTCCCATCCTTTAGCAGCTGGTTCATTTGTGCTGCCAGGCGCTCATGGAGAGAAGTTAGCTTTTTCAGCCAGTAGGTGTGGATCATGTCAGGCCCTGGTGCTGTCCAGTTTTTCATACCTGAGACTCTTTCTTGGATGTCTGCCACTGTGATGGTCACTGGTTCTTGTTCAGGGAGGTTGCTGTGGTCTGCTCTTAGATCCTCCAGCGACTGTGCACTGTTGTTGTGTGACGCCTCCTTCTCCCATATGCCTTTCCAGTATTGTTCAGTCTCCAGCCTTGGTGGGTCTGCTCTGTTGTTATTACCTTGCCACTGAGAGTACACTTTGGCTGGTTGAGTTGAGAACAGCCGGTTTATTCGCCTTGCTTCGATTTCTCTCGTGTACCTCTGTAGTCGGGTGGCCAAGGCTTGGAGTCTTTGCTTGGCAGTTTCCAATGCTTCAGGTATGGACATCTTGCTGTACCTCTTGGGTGCTTGTTGTTTCATTGCACCTTTCTGGAGCTCTGACAGTTGGCTCACTTCTCTCTGAGTCGCCTTGATTATAGCCTCTAACCTTCTTTTCCATGATGGATATGGATCTTTATGGTTGCTCTTTAGTTGATAGCCAAGCTCCTCAAGGATCACTGCTGCTGAAGTGTATATCAGCTCATTGGTTTCAGTGATGGTCATCGTAGATATTGTTCCCAAAGCTGCATTCACATCTTCCAGGAGACCTTCTGAAGGTACTTCACTCAGCCTGTGTAACTGGTGTCGGGGTTGCCTGGTGTTCATTTTAGCCATGATCTTATCTCTCAGGTCAGTTGCTGCCTCGCTCAGCGTGATGGTGCTTATTGGGGCTTCGTACCCAAACTCTGGAGTTGGTGTTAACTCCCTTCTGACCTTGCGTCCTGGCTCCCCCTTGCCGTAGCATTTGTGTTGTATCTCGTCAGTCTCAAGTTGTGAAAGCAGGTGCCGCTTGTGGATGTTGGAACACTGAGCTACTAGTTGTTTAGCAGTAAGTGTTGATTGTGGGTTTCGAAGTTGCCATATTTCCCACATTCTCTTCATGTAACCCCTCTGACTAGGGTTACTGGAGTAGTAGCATTCCAACAGAGCCTTGTTCTCGCCCTCAGCCATACGGGGTTTATAATTTTACATAATTTAATAGCCAATTTTTATTTTAATCTCCTTTTAAAAATAGACAGAGATGATGATTCTCTTATAGTGATATCAGTCTCATTCCAAATTTGTGGACCTTTACATGTAACACTAAAGCTTGTGCATTTCAATTTCCGTTTTTTGCCTTTTAGAAGTTGTTTTCCCTTGTGTTGTGTCCATGAGTAGGAAGATAAATTGGAATGAGGTGACTGAGTCTGTCATTCAGTCCAAATACCACATTGTACATCATACATGAATTTTGAAAGATGTTGCACTCAGTCAGCTTCAAATGTTTGTATTTATCCAAATACTGCTGCCTGGAGGAGAGTGGCAAATTGCCTGTAAATTGATCTCAAATATGATCTGAGTCTGACCCAAGTTCAAACATCAGCTGCTGTTAAAGTGGAAATAGTACATGTTTTTTTCTGACACAAATCATATGCATTGCACTTTTGTACATTTTACTCCAGAATAGATACATAAAAAACACTGTAATAGCCTATATACTATTTTTATGTGCATATTTGTTTGGACCACAGCAGAGGTAGAAGGTTCATTCTGTGGACCCCGAGAACCCTGCTATACGCCCATGAGTTATAAGTTGCAGCTTCTTCATTGGTGTTTTTATTTTATTTATTTTTTTATCTTTATTCACCTAGAAAAGCCCCACTGAGATTAACAATCTCTTTTGCAGGGGAGTCCTGGGCCCATGGGGCACCTATTGTACAAGTTTTTTATGGTAAGGGGAAACTGGAACACCCGGAGGAAACCTAGGCAGAAATGGGGAGAACATGCAAACTCCACACAGGAAGGCCCCACATGGTCTGGGAATAGACCCAGGCCCTTCTTGCTGTGAGGCAAGAGTGCCAACTATGCCACAGTGCTGCCTGCCATTTTTAAATTCACACAGCCTTATTTAAGGTTAATTCCCCCCAAGCGTGGTGCAGGTCTGATCTTCACTACTGAAAACATTTGGTTGAGGTTATTGCTGCCAAAGGAGGGTCAACCAGTTATTAAATGCAAAGGCTCACATACTTTTTCGATCCTGCCTTGTGAATGTTTACCTAAATGTTCACTAAAAACATAAAAACATATAATTTTTTTGCAGCATTAGTTTAAGCAGACTATGTTTATATATTGTTTGATTTGATGAAGATCAGATTAAATTTTATGACTAAATCATGCAGAAATCTAAGTAATTCCAAAGGGTACACATAATTTTCTTGCAACTGTATAAGCATGACCTTATTTCAACCCTCCATTAGCCTCTGATCAAACAGTACAGTGTTCCCTGTTCCATGGAACCCATCAGTTGGTTTCCACACTTATTATGTATTTGTAGTTCTATCCCTGGATGTGAGAGCTTCTATTCTCTGGTATTGCTGTTGAATTTGATATGGGTCAGTGGTGCTAAAGCATAAGCTATCACATGGAGAGCGACATGTGCAGACACAAGACATCTTCCTGTTGGGCATGCTCATTTACTCATCACTTCACACTTCACTGCACACATGTATGGTCCTGGCACAGAGTGGTACGGCCTTCTCCTCTCTGATTTATTGTCCCATTTCATGTTTGTTCTGTTGTATTTGCAGACCATTCACGGAACGCATCTATCAGGAGAGGAGTCAGCGACGCAAACATGAATAATGGCCTCCTTCCCAGACGCCTCCGGATCCCTCTCTGGCTCAGGATCCCTATCCTGTCATGTGGACACCAGACTGAGCAACCAAAAGAGAGGAAATACTTAGTATGCTGCCCTAAAAATCTGTTTTAAAATGCAGTGTACACAGAAAAAGGTAAGGAAGGACAAAGGTAGATTATACAGTGATTATATGACTGAGACTGTGTGTGCTGAGATGTACAGAGAAGATACAGTTTACCTTCAACGTACCTTCAGTATTATTTTGATGTTTAGTAAATACTTAAAAAGACGTGGTATGTATGAAAAGCATCTTATTGCGTTAAAAAAAAAAAAAAACTTTTTAAACGACTATTGTTAGCATCTTCACTGCAGATCGAAGGCTTGAGGTCATTCCCTTCACCATCAGAAAATCGACCAAACAGGTCATTCTTGTTGTTGGTTTCTGTGCCTGTTTTTAAATAGTATTATCCCTATAGTAAACTGGTGATCTTTCAGGGTGTATACCACCTCATGCCCAAAGCAGCTTGGATAGGGTACAGTCCACTAATAATTTGTAATGTGATAGAAAATTAATTTTTGCTCTTTCTGATGTTGTGTTCTACCTTTACACAACAATGTTCAGATTAATAAAGTAATGAGACATGTCTGTGAAGACTCTCACTCATCCAGAGTGACTCCTAATGACCAAAAGGAGCATATAAACCAGCTCTCTTACCAGTTCAATTTCAGAATTTCAGATTTTTTAAACCTTTTGTTGCAAAGTAATGAGACACACCTTTTGACCTAAACCTCCACTAAACTGCTGAGGGAGTGTTGTTGAATCTGGCAACAAGATGTTATTGTGCTATTTGATAATAACGGTCAAAATTTTAAGGCTGACTGGTGTGTGCAGTCTATGTCTCATTGGACTGTCCCATTTTATTTAAATACAGCTATTTTGAATGTTGCACTGTACACTGTTCAAATGTAAAGGTATAAGACACAACCTTTGAAATGTGAGGGCAGCGATAATGACTTTTGACTGTACTTATGCACAGCAACCCACTCTGAAATATATAAACTGCTTGTTGATATAGTGATGAATTGTTTTTTATGTAATAAAACTATGGGTCAGGGTTCGATGTATTGGTTTTCTTTGTCTCTTAAGAAATAGAATGAAAGCATGTAACCTTCGGGCTTTTTTGTAGTTTTTTCATCATTAATCCATGTGCTGATCAAAGATAGCAAAAGTGAATTCATTTTCATTGTTTTAGCCAGCTAAATGCCAATTTGTTTATAATTTCACATGTTTATAATCAAAACTTGAAATATTTACAATTTAAAGATCCAAAGCATTTTTTATTTGTGTAGGAAATAGCCGTCCTGGTTAGGTCACCAAATAGCTGTTATAAAAAATTATACAAATGACTATCTCCCACATAGCATTGAGAAAAATTATGGATCTGGAGGCAATTTTTTGTTTGTACAGTATATTTTTAGCCTCTGACTGACAGGTTTACAGAGGAATTAACATGATTGTACATTTCTGTATTGCGACTGAAGTAGAGTAAAAATATGAGAAGGATTTAAGAGGAGTGAGTTTTTTTTTTTTTTTTTGTCTAAATCAGTGGTTCCCAAAGTGCGGTCCGGCGCCCCTTGGGGGTTCGCAAGGTGCCCCCCCAGAGGCTGTCAATATTAAGTACATAAGAAGAAATTACGTTTGAAATGAATTACAGTTATATACTTAAAGATAAAGAGAAGTTAATAAAGAGAAGTTGTATAATTGGGGGTCCATGTGGGGTTTTTGGAAATTAATGGGGGTCGTTACTCTCTTAACAGTAAAAAATCCTTTTTTTTTTTTTTTTTTTGTAAAATTCATTTATTAATCAATGTCAAATATCATCATCCTAGCATAAGAAATGACAAAATGGGAGCAAAAAATACATTTGAAAAGCCCTAAAAGGGAGCCGGAGGGCCTGAGGGTTAAGGAGCCACTTCATTGCCCTTCCTCTTAAGCACAAAGGCAGCAGAAAACATACTTGAATGTCTACTTTCCCATAAATCACTCCTTTTTATGATATGCAGTGCCTGCTCTGGTGGTTGTTGCAACCGTAAACAGCAAACAAATAAATCTGAAAAAGCTAATGCACTATTCGATGTGTTTACAAGAAAATATAATGTACAGTTGTTAAGCAAAAGTATTATAATGATAAATATGTGAATACTGATGCTAATATTTTAAACTTGGTGTTGAAAGTCAAAGAGAGCGTTAAACTAAAACAAAAACAAACTGCCACAAATTAGCAATCTAGAACAAAACAACTGCACATGTTGTGAAATAATCACACAGTAGTTGATATCACCTTATCTTTGTTGTGTATAAACCATTCAGTCAAGTTAATATACTGAGTTCAGGTGATTGTTGAATTAATGTAGGGTTCATAGTATTTAATACTGAACTACAAATAAATGTATTTTTGTATAACTGCTGTTTTATTGTGTTTAAGGTTATATAAGTGCAATGATAAGAGATTTTTGTCTTTTTGTCATGTCTTTAATACATTCTACAGACGAGGAGTGCTGTGCAAAAAAGAAGGAACATTCTTAGCAACGTGAAGCATTCAGAAATGAATTTGTTCTTTACTAATATCTTGCATGCTTGAAAAAGCAGACCCTTCCTAGTAGGGATGCACATTTTATTAATTTTCTTTTATCGATTCATTTGGCAGTCTTAACAAACAATAATCGATTAACCGTTAACCACAGCTTGACACCACCTACCATTACGTTTTATACAAAACCGCTCTTTATTAAATTTAAAGTCATGGCCAATAATAAAAAGTGGCTTTTTTAAACTAAAGACAAGTTATGGGCTTGTACATTTTGTGAAACACTTGCTTCATTTTATGTTTAATTTTCTCTAATTCTCCTATACCTTTATGCTACTGTATAGCATAATGATTATTTGTTAGTATTTCTTTCAATCGTTTATGGCCATAATGCCGATTAATCAATTAACAGATTAACCTTACCACAAACACCCCTTCTTTATAGTTTTAGTAAAATGTTGGTGGTGCGGATCTTCAAGTTCAAGATTTAGTGCACTGCAGACTGATATTGCGAAATAAAACCTGAGATAGCAAGAGGAGACTGACGAGTAGCAAAGTGTTCTCTATCAGTTCTCATGTTTCCTTGAGAGAGAAGACATTTCTGTCTGAAACTAGATCAAGCAGGAGGATGAGTGGTTTATGAAACACTGAGAACATTTGATCCCTCACATGTTGCAACATGTGCCTTTCTACACCAGCTTCTGTCAGACAACCAGTGATGATGAAATAACCAATGTCTGCAAATAAAGATAATAATTATGAATTACTTAATAATAATAATAAACCTCTGTGGAAGCAAAGTCTCCTCACATTTTGAATTTTAAATGTCTTTGAATTTCTACCATTGAATATTTTAACACTGAAATAGGTGTCTGAATTTTTTTTGTCTCTAAATTTCAGTCACTGAAATTTCAGTATATAATTTTGACTGTATTCAAGTGTCTTTAAATAAATTCAGTGCATATATTTTTGACTCCTCAGATTCAACTGGCCAAATTCAGAGTCTAAAATATGCTGTCAAAAAATTCACATGAAAGGTCAGTGTGACTTGTCCCATTTGCACCGGAAGCACTAGTTGCCATTTATGTGCAATTTGAGTACTCGAAAATATATGCATCAATTTTTTTATTATTTTTTTTAAATGTTTATCACTGAAAAAATACTGTGAAAATTAGATACTGAAATTACAGTGACTGAAATTTAGAAACAAAATTTCAGACTCCTATTGTGATTAAAAAATAATAATAATAATGATAGAAATTCAAAAGCATTTACAATTCAAAATGTAATGAGACAAGTTTGCTTTCATAAACTTTAGCAATAGCATGTGAGGTTTCACTTACACTCTCCTTTAAGCTTTTTACATTTTATTAATTATTTCATGAGTATTCATAAAAAGTTTGACGATTAACAAAAGAAAAAAAAAAACAATATAAAAAAAGAAATACACAATACTTTTTTCATAAAAAATGTAAACTTCCCCTTTTTGATACTAAATAAATTACAAATGTAGTTGCATTAATCAGACATTTCTGTACATTTTAGATCATATTCAACAATTCAATCAAATTGCAAAGTCTAATTTCTATTCGAGTAATTTTGTTAAAAACAAAAGTCTAAATTAATGTTAGACTTTTACTGATGCCTTAACAATAATAAAATATTAGTGATGAAAATGAAGAGGGCTGTTTGTTAAAAGGGTTTTAAACAATATGAGCAAACGTGTAATCAAAGGTAACCCTGGAAGCAGCCATATGCTTCACAGTCCTCTTTTTTTTTCTTTTTTTCTTTTTTTTTTGGTGCACAAACTCAAGAATCCTCTCTGCCTGGCTGTAAGTGGTGATCGTCTTGTATTCACATCATCTGAAATACTGTAGTGTATAACATTTTTTCAAAGATGTGAGAGTTCTTAGACTTGAAATTACACTCAATCAACATGTGGGTTTCTTTTGAAGTAAGTCAACAAGCCCAAAGTATAAGTCACGACACCAGACAAAGATGAGAGATGAAAAACAGTTGCTTTCTCAGTCTGTTTCTATTAGACATTTCCTAGGTAATAGAAACCAAAAGCCTTTATAGTAATGATAACACTATTGTATAAGAGACATAACAAATCCACATGAAGATAAAGATGGGGTAAAACATATAATTATAAATTATAATTATAAAAATATAATTATATCATTATCACAAGTCTGCTTTGTAAAGACAGGTAAACATCAAGGTTAGCACACCTGTAGAGCACATCGTCCTCTCTAAAACATTTTGGAAACCATCGTTTATAATAGTAATAATGCTGCAACAGTTATCAAAACATAAAACATCTGGTGAATTTCAGATTAGATTTGTCTTTGGCAAAGCTAAGCAAAGAGAACATTATCAGGAACACATCATTAATCAGCAATACAAAACAATGTGGAGCAAGGTGGACATTGAGGGCTTTAGCAGACAGAGCAATTAAACCTTGGTGCTGACTAGTGCTGCTCAGCTGAGCTCTCAGCTCATTGTGGCTGGTATTAGTTCAACAGCTGGATGATTTCAGTAAACAGTGTGCAAAGCTTAACTCCAGGGCAATACAAAAACCATCACAAGAGTACTGTAGTTAAGGATCACCATATGCATTTGAATTACTCAAGTAGTTTGTACTTGTAAAATGTGGAATATGTGCCAAATGAGCCAAATTACAACTGGACCAATGTAACACCACAAAATACTACGCCAGTAAATCAGATCAAAGTTTAGAGCTTACTTGAGACTTCTATCTCTGTGTTCAGAATTCCAATGCACAATGATCCACCCAATTATTTCTGACGCATTTAATATTTAATGTATCTGCATTTTTCTATTAATGTTTCTTGCTTTTTGCAAGGTGTGCTGTGTAAGCAGACATAAACATACCAAAACATACAAAATGAACACTTTTCTGTATTATCAGCTGGCATTAAAGATATTAGGGAGGATTCTTTTCAACTGCTGAGAAACCAGCGACTGTTTGTGCTTTTTTAAATAATGCGCATGTGTCAGGCTCCCCCGCCCTTCACTGTTCCTTTCCAAGGAACTCCTCCACAGCAACATGCACGAGCGTTGAAACACGAGTGTTTGTTTACAGCCGGCATCAGCAGAGATTCGCCTAAACCTAGACCTGCATTGTTTGTTTGCGTGACCTTTGACCTAGTTCCCCACACAGACCCAATCACACGCACAGCAAAAATATCTGTCCTCCTGCTATTGGTAGCA
Source organism: Bostrychus sinensis (assembly GCA_020698575.1). NCBI lineage: Eukaryota > Metazoa > Chordata > Actinopteri > Gobiiformes > Eleotridae > Bostrychus > Bostrychus sinensis. The sequence continues at coordinate 8,774,682 of CM036260.1, read as the reverse complement.
TTAGCAAACTGACGGTTGCTGTACAGTTGAAAAGGTTCAACAGATAAAGAAAAAAGGCATATTTTTCAAACAATAAGATAAACGTACCTGTCCAGCAGAAACTTGACGACCAGTGCATCGGTCTGAAGCCCTTTCTGTTCCTTCAGCGCACGCCATTGTTTGAAAAAATCGCCAAGAACCACAAAGGTTTTATTCTGCTCTTCTACGGTTACTCTCCTCCTCTGGTACACTTCAAAAACAGTTTTCCTTTTGCGACCACCCAGTTCACAGTTTTCCTGAGCCATTGTGCTCTTCGAAGTCAGGCTGTCCGCGCTACGATGAGGTTTGTCTAACGCTGGGCTACATGAACATACTGTGTACTCATGCGCAGGCACAAGAACACACACGTATCGCCGAAACCAGGAAGTCAGAATGATTGGCAAGTCCATGGAACAATGGTTACCGTACTCATGACGAAAACGATTGGTTGAGGTTTTTTAAGTCCCACAGACTCCACAGTTTATTAATATTATTTTTAGATTTTCTAATACACCAATTTATAAGCCTTATACAGGGCAATGAAGGTAGTTTTAATAAATATTGCAAAAAATGAATTTATAAAGATCCTCCCTAATATCTTTAATTTATTGTCGACCTAGCAAATGGGAGCATACCTTATTTGAGTCTGTGAGCATATTAAAATATCAATGAAGCCTATACGACTTCTTAAAGGCTTTTTATTTTCTACATAAGATTCCTATTACAATAGGCTATTACACAGTGAAAAATGCATACTTTCCATATAATCAATAATATTTCTTGTGGGAACTTCAAAGCTAACTTAACACACTAGGTTTCCTCCTGTCATTTGGGGTCAATGCTAACACACTGGCAAGATTCTCAGACATTCTTTCAGTCTTAGCCGCTGTGAGACACACAGACACTATACCATAAATTTAAAGAAGATGCATATTCTGACAGTAGGTTTGGAACATCCTCTAAAGACTTTGTTGATACAGTGTGCATATGCCTGAGGAGGAGTTGGTTAAAGTTAGCAGACCTCTGCACTATATGGTAAATAACTCTGACGCACTCTGTAGCTGGGTAACCTCTTGCTTCACTCACACAGACAATGCCCTCTCTGATCATCTCCCAGTGTAACGGCTCAGGGGCCAGTCACACACATTACTGAGCCTTTGTGGGAACTGCTGCAGAGCTTCCTGGCTTCTGTCTCCAAAATCAGACTGCACAACTACAGTCATTCAATTTAAAGATCAATGAGTGGAGCTTAAACATATACACCAATTAGTCACAGGGACTCACCCAAACTGCTAATTTGCCTACTTGCCTTGAGTATATTAGTGCATTTTCAATGTTCAAAGATTCATTATGGAAGGGTGGGTCAAAACCAAAACAAGCCAACCATCATGTTATATCTGCAGTAAACACTTACCAAAAGGCAACAAACAGATGAACTAATTTCACTCCACTTTGCCTTCTCTGTTTAGTCGTGTATATTTTATCTCAGCTTCTTTATGTAAGCTACAACAGAGACGGAAGAGAGCTGCACAAATGATTAACCCACAAGTGGACCAGCTTAAGGTGAGCAACAGACCAGAAATGTTCACTTATTACATGTTTCACAAGATAGCAGGACAGAGAAAATTGCATTACATTTAGAAGGTCATATACTTATTTCCTCCCAATTTGAATCACTCATATCAGGCCTTAAAACATTTTCTGGTTGAATTATGGCCACAGCATAGTTCTTTTTTGTGTGCACAGAGTTGCAGGGCACATGACCAACCTGAAATAAAAATATACCATTATACAACACTTTTTTACAATAATACAGTTTACACATATGCGACAAAAGCTGTAAAATACACACATTAACACCATTTAAATTAGAATATTAGTTGTAAACAGAAATTAAATTATCCTAATGCTTACTTGCTGATTTATATTTATGGCCACAGATGGACACAAAGACTACCTCAGTCTGCACGAAGAGTCATGCCATTAGACCTGAGATTATTATTGCCCCGAGTGCCCTCTATTGGCGTCAAGTATAACTACAACGTGTGCTCCTTAAATCTGATCCAAATAAAATTGTCTTTCTGAGCAGTAAACAAATTAACAAGCTGTTTTTGCAGATGTTTCGCTTTATGCAATCATGTAGAAAGAATGGCTTTTAAATGGTCTGTTGGTTATTAGGAAGAGTCTAGGAATACATTAACTAGCTTCAAAAAAATCATTTCCGTTTCTCATTTTCATTTGTCCAAAGGTTAAAATTGTTTTGGTTTTTTAAACAAAACGTCCTGGGACATCAGTGATTATCGCTGTGAATTTCAGTGGAAGTTGTTCTGACACTGTGACGATCAGTCTGTGGTGCTACAGTGAATGAAGCCTCCTCTGCTGTGTGTGTTTGTGGCTGTGTGTCTGTGTGAGTCGTGACGTTAGCAGGAGGAGGGGCTGACTATCAGGCTTATAAAGAGGAGCGCACTCCGGCTACAAAACAGAACCGCTCAGCGAGACTTGAAACAGACAAACTTTAACCAATACTTACCTTTTAGCCATACACTCACCGCGCCTTCTTTCACCATGATTAAGAAAATGTCGCCGTCCGAGAGTGACTACGATATCCCGGCCAAGAACTGCTACCGGATGGTCATCCTCGGCTCCACCAAAGTTGGGAAAACCGCTATCGTGTCCCGCTTCTTGAACGGGCGCTTCGACGAGCAGTACACGCCGACTATTGAGGACTTTCACAGGAAACTATACAGCATCAAAGGGGACGTTTACCAGCTGGACATACTGGACACGTCTGGGAACCACCCGTTTCCCGCCATGAGGAGGCTATCCATATTAACAGGTGCGTACTAGCTAAAAGTTTGAACGAAAACTAGCTAAAACTTTAGGAAACTCCAACTTACCTTGTCTCAGCGCTTGCAAGGTTAGTTTAAAGTTACTTACCCGTGAGTGCGAGGGTCAAGAGTGGCCTACACGTAGAAAAAAGGATTTTTATTTTACTCAAAGTTGACTCCTTTGAAGTCTGTGTCCATCACGTAGATACGAATATGACAGACGCAGCCGAACCTCTTTCTTGTGGCCGCATCACATGTATCACTCCGTCAATAGTAAATAAAGCTTAATCAAAGTATTGGAAAAATATAGTTCTGCTAAAAAAAAATTGTTAACAACAGGTATAAATGTAGCCTGAGATAAAAAAAAAATAATAATAAATGCACAATTACACATATACAACATACAAATAAGTAATACTAATTAATTTGTGCATGCATAAAATGTTCATATTAAGCAAAGGTGATCACTTGTGGCTAATATTTTCTTTCCTATTTCCCCCCCCCCCAGGTGATGTGTTCATCCTTGTCTTCAGCCTGGACAACAGAGACTCATTCCAAGAGGTGCAGCGACTCAAACGTCAGATCTATGAGACAAAGTCCTGCCTCAAGAACAAGATCAAGGAGAACATCGACGTGCCCCTGGTGATCTGCGGCAATAAGGGCGACCGCGAGTTCTACCGCGAAGTCCAGCAGGAGGAGATCGAGCAGCTGGTGGCCGGCGACGACAAATGTGCCTACTTTGAAATTTCGGCCAAAAGGAATGAGAATGTGGATAAGATGTTTCAGACTCTGTTTACGCTGGCCAAACTACCTCATGAGATGAGCCCCGACCTGCACCGCAAAGTGTCCGTGCAGTACTGCGACATGCTTCACAGAAAGTCACTAAAGAACAAGAAGCTGAAAGACATTGGTGAGGCCTATGGCATTGTGACACCGTGTGCACGAAGGCCTAGTGTCCACAGTGACCTCATGTACATCAAAGAGAAGGCAATAGGAGGTGGACAGGGCAAGGACAAAGAGCGCTGTGTGATTAGTTAAAAGAGACACTCAAAAGTTTGCGAGTTGTTAAAGCAGAAAGTCAGTGTAGGGCACTGACTGAGAGCGGACCTGTGAAAGCCGCCGCGTGCTCTTTATGCTGCAGCGCCGTTTCCATGGACACTGAGGCTCGTGATGGTCCCTCTATCCGCTCAAAAACAAAAAGCACACACACAGTCCACGAGACATTTGAGAGCCTTAGCCTGTTCAACCAACCCGAGCTTCATTAACCCGTGACGTGGCTTCATGCTTGTGAGAGTGGCACCAAAGTGTTGTGTTGACGTCATGCCTTTGACCCGATGAGTTACTGACAAAAAGAGACTCTCAACAGACTTTTTAAGAGGGAAAAGTTGTTTACATTTGCTCAAAGACTTTAAATGGTCGAGTACACTTGAATGTGGTTGCAATCTATGAACTATTTTTTATTGTGAATGTATATTTATTGTCTGTTAATTTTTGCATAAGAAGAATAAGTTAAAATAAAAGATGAAAACTGAAATGTATTTTGCATGAGTGTTATTCATTACATACATTCTACTGTACATGTATGGGCAGCTTAAACACCAAGTTATCCATGAGAGCAACTTCAGGCCTGCCTTGCACCTCACATATTGCATTCACTTGTGTAGCTTCAAGGTCACAACACAAAAATGCATGAGACCAATAAAGGCCAGAATAACATGCTAAAAGTAGCTTAAGATACCACTACTTAAAGTTTTAACCCAACTGTTTACATGAATACAACTTGTGTTAATTTTCCATTGCCAGCCAAAACATTGCATCACTGTGTGTACAAAAAGATAGCTATTTGAATAAAGATAGCTGGGCTCAAACAGGCTGTTCTCATCACTATATTGGCTGCGTGCTATTCACAGCGGCCTTCTAATCTTGACCTTTCCACAACGTCCAGTTCTCTCTCAGTGTCTGACGTGCCTGCTCCTCACTATCAGTAATCACACCGTCTACTGTATCCAGCCCCTGAGAACATCACGTATAATGCCGAGTGTGTGAGCGCGCACTCTGCAAGCGTCGTAACACTGGCCCGTTACCTGTGTAAACACCGTGTTCCACTTCCCAAAGCATTCATTACGGCAATATCCATGCTAATTACAGAGTCCATTAGTGCCATCTGATCGCCTCGTTAGAAAAGCTGCCGCTGGTTCCAAATGAGACAGACGGGCAGCACTCTCCGCTCGATCCACATCATCCAAATATCAAACATCAATATATGAGCAGAACGCCATGTTCCAATCGTAATTGTGAACATTTTTATCTTACAATCTGTTGCCTCATATGCACAAGTGGTCAATATTTTAAAACAGGGTGGACAGTGAACTTAAGCTAAATGATCCACACCAAAAGTGAGGTGAAATTTTCCACAGTTGGCCAAGCCAGGATTAGCTGTTTTATTGCTAACAGAGATTGTGGTTTAAACAAAGGACAGTACATTGCCTTTATCAATAGCTTGAGTTGAGTCAGCATTTAGAGTACTATGTGCAATATAAGAACCAGTGACATTTAACTTGTTATTTTTAAGGCACTTTGACTGTGGTCTTTGGAACATTTTTATTGTATTTTCTATATTATCATATGTTTTTTTTTTCTGCATTGCATCTGAGTATATGAAAGCAAAGTCCAAGTTAATGTAGCATAAAACAGGCTGCCACACTGATTTTAGGTATAAATGATATAATGATATGCTTTTTTTCCTTTTTTTATGCAAAGTTTTTAATTAATAGTGGCTGTGCTTTTGTAAATTTGAGGGCCAATACAATGAACCTCTGGATTCTTTGATGGGGAACATGGTGCAGTTGGAACAGAGCAGTTGTCCTACAGGCGTTACTGTGGCTTCCTTCCAGCTTCCTTCCACCTTCCAAAGAAATGCATGTGTTAGATGAATTGGTAACTCTAAAATTGAAGTGGATGAATGTGAGAGTGAATGGTTGTCTGTCTCTGTGTCAGCCCTGCAACTAACTAGCCACTGTTGAGGGTGTACCAGGCCTAAGCCCATAGTTACTGGGATAGGCTCCAGTACCCCTACTTGGAATAATTGTAAAAAGATGAATGAATGATAACCTTTATCTGGATTCTTTGATAAAATGTAATCTAATCAATATAAAATTAAGTTTGTTAAAACATTAAAAGTATTCTGTATTCAGGATTGGGATTGGGGAGTGTTCTGGTATCCCAAATACCACATTAAGTAATGTAGGTAAAGTTATCTGCGTACATATTTTTTTTTCAGTTTTGGATTACGTCAGTACTTCTGTTGGTTTACTGTCGATGCTTGTACAATGCCATGTTTGCAAAGCATGCATGCATGTAGCAAATGGTACAGTGTATTCACAAGAATACTTTAATTATGTAAAATGTAATCTCTGAATAGTGATTTTTATTTTTAAGTACTGTAATGCATGCAATTATTGAACCCTGATTACAAACAGTCTATTTTTATTTTCTAATCTACTCCCCAAGCCTAAATTTATTATCACTGCAAAAAAGGTTGTTGTGTCTACAACACCGTTGCCCGTGAAGTGGGAATCATTTAGTTTTCGGGCAAATTCCTCAGTTTTTCCCCTATATATACACCTATATATTACCCGCCTTTGACCAAATGCAATAGGTGTCAGTTACGCAGGTGAAACGGATTCATGCTTAACAATAGTCAACAACAAAAGAGCTAATAACTCAACTTTATGGGCAACAGTGTAATAAAGAAGAAATAGTTGACATTATGCAATCAAATGTGTGTATGTATATGTTTGTCATGTTAGGCATAAAAATGCACACACAAAAAATCATTCTTTATTTTACTAAACCCAGTTCCGGTGCAGCAGCTGGCAACACATTCTGTACAGACGTTATGAATTTACACAAGGCTAATCTGTAATAACGCTCTGTTCAGTTATGCAAAATAAACAAAGTGAACATACTATGAGAAAGAGATAAGGCTTTGTTTGCACTATGACTTGAGACACTTGGAAGATTATCAATCTGTGTCTCACTGTGTTTGGGTAGGATTTCAGTCTGTGCTTATAATATTAATCATATAGCAAGGAAGTAATAGTTATTTACATCATTCTGCTCTAATTTATCAGTATCAATTTATTCAGCCAAAAGACACCTTACTAACACAGTCCTAAAGCTTGCAGTGGAGACTGACACCTGTTTTATTATCGTTTGTTGGTTTGTCTTTTAGCTAGATAACTGAAAGTAAGTATCTGATTTTGATGAAAACCTCAGGAAACGTCAGTAAGTGACCATGTTTCTGGTGTGAATCTGGAACACCATCTGGATCCAGGTATGTTTTAAACAATTCTGTATCATTACAAGATAGGGCCAATTTTGTCTCTTACCAACACGACCCAAAGTTTTGTTGGATTTCTATGATATTTTTCAGAAAAGATTGGTTATAGATCAAACATTCAAATGATTAGCTTTTGGCATTAATCCACAACACTGTCTGAAAGCAGGAATTTTTTCACAAGAGTTCCACCATTGCGAGATAGGGACATTTTTTCTGCCTTTTTTATTGCTATTTTTGATAGGACAGCTGAGTAATGAAAGAAAATCATGGGAGAGAGGGGGAGAGACATTCGGCAAATTACCAGAGTCTGGACTCAAACTAAGGCAGGTCAGGCTGTAGCTGCCCTGTATATGCGCCGCAGCTCTACCAACAGAGCTATACCGTGGCTCAATATTGCCTGTTAATTACATAACCCAAGATTTTATGGCTGGGTTTTCATGAAACTTCTTGAACCTGTAATACTTTAGCGGGGGTCTGTGCTCTCTCGTTCTGTTTTTTCTAAACAATGTTGTTCTTTGTCTCTGATTAATTCATCTTATTGCTTGCCCACTTCCCACTTTACATTGCTTTACCTTTTAGTCATAGCTCTTGCAGTCATAGCTTGAAGTACTTAAGTAATTACAATGAGGATATCAGCATCTCCACTGCTCTTTCTGCTGCAATAAAATCATCTTTATGCTATGTAAAGGTGCTCTTAAGCAGCCAGACTGTAGGTTGTCAAGAGCCTCTCAATAAATGTAGGTGGATTTACGTCTCCACTCAGGTGCCATCAGGGAACAGCAGAATGAGCCGAGACAAGCGAATGTCATTAAATGTCCATCACTATGTTTGCATGCAGGTTGAAAAAAAATGAAATATTGTCTTACTCCGATTATAACCATGATTAAAACTGCATGTAAACCTGGGACTCCGACTGGGAGCGTAGTCACTCAAATTTCTCTTAATCAGAGTGGAGCAACTGTTTAATGTGGTTCATTGTCAGACTACCGCACGTATACACCACAACTCGATTATGCTAGGAGAGGCATTCAACTGCACTCAGTATTAAACAGACAGTAAAACATTAGTCCAGTGTTTACATACATCTTAAAATATATTAATATTTGTGTAAAAGTATTCCTTCCTTTCAAAGGTTAGGGCTCTTGCCTCCCAGCAAGGAGGTTGTGACCATCACATGATTTCTCTGCATGTCCTCCCTGTGTTACTGTGGGTTCTGTTTGGGTACTCACGCTTTCTTCCACCTTCCAAAGACATGCATGCGTCAGGTAAATTGGTATCTCCAAAGAATTGCCCCTAGTGAATGAATTTGTTAAAGCTTATCTGTCTATGTCTCTGCTCTGCGACTAACTGGCCACTGTCCAGGGTGTACCCCACTTAAGGCTCATAGTTGCGGGGATAGGCTCCAGCCACCCGCGACCCCTAACAGGGATGAATGTATGCACCTTTCTTTCTTTTTGTCACCATTTTTTATTAAAAAACTAGCGGATATACTGTCATTGACAATAAAAAAGTATTTATATTGTAGGTAACTGACAATGAAGTGTTCATCTTTCAAAAAATGGATATAGTACAGTACAGAAGTAGTCTAGAAAAGTAGTTCAAGGTTAGAAGTTAAGCCTTCTGTTTGTGATGTGATTGATTTGTCCTTAGACCAAATAAATCACTTTTCTACAGCTATGTCGGCCAAGGTCTGTTTGTAGCTCAAGGAAGTAGAAGACGTTTAGATGCTTTGATTTGCACAACTCACACTTGACCGCTGCTTCTCAGAATTTAATGTGACTTTAAACATGGACTATCATGAAATCTGGCTTTAATCAAATGTAGGACGTCATAAAAGACCTGAGGAATTGATAAATGCAATTATTACATTGGTGAGTAATGATACAGTGAAGGTCGGAAAACGATTATGCAACTGGTCATGGTATTACAGAGGGACATTAGCCAAGAGAAGGAGACTAATGTGAACTTCGGGATCTCTTAATAATTTTGGTCTTAAAAGAGTGAAGAGTGATAACTCTGGTTCTCGATCATTTATTGGATTTTATGTTTACAATAAAAAACTAATAAACATGGCTTTAATATGATTCATCCTTTTTTATTGTAATACAAAGTGTGTGTAATTGTTAGTAGCCAAAGTGAAAATCTACCCACATTTGGCCAGTTAGCTAGTGTTAGTGTCAAGCCCTGGTAAACACATGCGCTCCTCAGCCACTCCATTTTCTGCTTATAGACTTGTCTGTATTTAATAAAGGGGCTTTACGCTTATCATCAAGATCGACCCTATAGGCTACTTAATTGCGATTCGACTTTAAATATGTTATAGACAGCCCTAGAGGCAACAGTTCCAACCACTTTGCCACTGTGCCGCTTAATAAGACTTGATTAATGTTGTGCTCATATAGTTTATAATCAACAAAAATCTAATAAAGTTAAGTTATTTATCCATAAAGAGAAAACTAAAAGCTTTTAACTAATGGCAACTAACTGACAATGTGTGTGCTGTCAGTGAGTAGAGAACATTAGCATTGGCTACATTTTTAGCTGCTGTATTCATATGAGGATACACAACATAAAGGTTACAACTTACTGATGTTCCAGAAATATGTTATGCTGGACATGAACAGAATTACTCAACATGGAACTGTGAAGTTTAGGGCCTTTCTTTAAAGACTTAAACTGAAATCTGGCTGACATGATGAACACATATATTGTTAAAGCATCAAAATGGTTGTATGCATTGGAAAATAGAATACTGTCTGAAAAAAATCTAAAATATATAATTTTTGTGTATGTTGACTTTTTTGCACCTTGAACAACTTGGTAGTCTGTAAAAAGTATATATGGATATACTATGTAACAGTGAAATTTATACAGCACATAATGCAAAATATAGAAGAAAAAAATCTTCATAAAATGTATTGTCAGTTGCCAAGAATTGTGCTCATTGTTGAGAAATTGCAGTGACTGGACATTGTAACAACCCTACAAGGAAAGCATGAGTTTGTTTTTGTGTACTTGCGAGTAAGTCATTTGGGCACTGATAATCATTGCATTGTTGTATTTTCATGGAAAACCAGGGCAACCAAGAAATATTTTCTTTCTGGTAAAGTGACACTGTAGTGTTTCCACAAAAAGCCCTGGTAAACACATGGTAAAAACATGGGCTCTTCTGCCAAAAGATTCAGCCTTTATACATTTTCATCACAGTCATGTAAAGCACTTAAATTCAGAATTAGTATTAGTAGAAGTAGGCATTGGAATTTGGCATTATTGTGAGACTTTTCTTTTTTCCTCAAAAACTTTATTCATGAATTTCACAATGGAAAAAGATACAACTATTATACAGAATATAATGTAACATAACCACCCCCATAACCAACTCAGCTCTCTTACCAGTTTAATTTCAGAATTGAGAAAGCATATTGGATGGAAGTGGGTGAAATATCTTCAACTTTAAAAACCAAGCACAAGGTTAGAAGATGACTTCTTTTTAAACATTTTTGCAGTGGTTCAATTAGTCTCGATGATCAAGAGTCTTCACAGACAAGCTCTAACTCTTTCATAAAAAATAAATACGGTTGCAATTAGAAATATTCAACCACCCAAAGATTTAAAAAATTTATCAAGAAGACAAAAAGATCCTGGAATGTCCTTAGTCACCAGATTTAAATCTGACTGAACTGACTTTGGTGAGACTTAAAGAAGGCAGTTGCAGCACAGAGGCCATCAAAATCAAAGAGCTAGAGGCTTTTGCAGGTGAAGCATGAGCAAAGATTCCAGTTGAGGGGTGTAAGAAGCTTGTTAGCAATTACCAAAAACGTTTGTTAGAAGTTTAAAAAGTTAAACATTATAATGTCTTTTGAGGTGAGGGCGTTGAACATTTCTGATTGCTACTGTACCACTGTCTCTTATCCCTTTAAATCCATTACAAATCAATAAAACTTCCACTGACCTTTTTACTTCTCAGTTCTGGTAGACCGTATGTGTACTTGGACGCTTCCCACTCTGTAAAATTTTTCTATTAATCTGTCTTTTTCCCCTGGCCCATCTGTACCTTTAGAGACTTTACTGGGGACCACAACAGCAGACAAAAGCAGCACATGTCTGGACTCAAACGGGATGCTGAGTCATGCAAGCTCTGGTACCTCAGCACTTGAAGGATGTATGTTTGAAGGACTCCAAGATGGACTGGAAGTGTGAGCCCCAGCATGATGACAATGGGAGAGCAGTGTTGAGATATTTTCAACACCAGGTGATCTCTGGATTTGAAAATATGGTTAAAAATGAAATCATATGGGCATGGTTTGTCCAGATGACAATATGTGACAAGTTTTCATTAGTGTAACAATTGTTCATTTTCTGGTGTAAGCATCAAAGAGAACGGTGATTCAGAAGTATAGTCATATCAGAAGGTTTAATGAGTTCTCACAGGTAAGGTTAGACCGTAGCTACGGGCTCTGCAGAAAAGGATCGAGAGAGAGCCCTGAGAGAGGAGTGTCCTTAGTTTTTATATTGTGTATGACGATCTCAGCATAGCGTTATCTTCTTGTCTTCGAGAAACTCTTGTGCATGGCAGGGCCACAGAGTTCTCAGTTCAGCATAGCATTATCTTCTTTTTCTTCCTGAAGCTCCAGCACATCGGCAGGGCCACAGGGGTTCACATGTGCAGCCTTGAGTCTGATAACTTTGTAGCAGCTCTATTATGTGTGCAATTTTAGGAATGAACAATGTACCCAACTTTAAGCTGACCTTACATTGGAAAAACGTCACATAGGACCCTAGTATTATTATTACTAATGTTGAGCCGTTAGTAACCGTAGCAGTATTACATCAAAATATAAGTTTATTGGTAATACACAAAGCTTTATGTAGAAATATTCAGTAGTAGGCATTATTGTACCCCATCTAAAGTCAAATATAAAAGTACTATATTATACTCTTTTCAGGCCTTTTGAAATAGTTTTGGACACCTTTGCATTAGCATTTCACATTTTATAAAAATAATAAGATAAAGTGCATGTATGGAAAATTTCTTTTTTTGAGGAGCTAGCACTTTGACTTTGCAGCGAAAGCTTGGATTAGGTGTCTGTCGCACCCTGCTGGCCACAGTGGGAATTGGAATCAAGCATAAAGTGGCTATTTATCACAGCTATTAGCAACATGATGCTAACAGATAGATAAATGCTGACTGCTTCATAGTGATGGGAATTTAAGCGCTGAAATGATCAGAATGAGTCTGGTGATGTTGTATGGGCGTTAGAAACGCACAGGAGCCCATCTTGGTTTCATGTGTCTATGTAGAGCTGTGAGACCGAGTGTTTCCAGATTTTAGAAGGGGGCGGCCTCAGCATACAGGATTACTCAAACCTGCATGAATGAAACAAAATACTATTCCAGGTATGTTTATGAGGTGGAAACAATATTATAAAATGAAAAGCACAAAAAAGTCGATTTAGCAGAATAGGGGAGTTTTAATTTGAGTTATGCTCTCATGTTAACATCCTTTTTTTTTTCTAGTATTCAAAGACAATAAAAACAGCAATACATGAAACAACAAAATGTATCTTATCTTTATTCATTGTAAAGCCAGGAGAGACCCAGCTAGATCGTTTATTTTTACAGAATTATGGAATTAAATACTTAATTTAACAGAAACCTTTTTTGCAGAAAGAATTTTAAAACCGTGCCTGACATAACTGTACAGCAAATTAATAATTAAATGAATAAACAGCCAAATTTTATTTAGCATCTTATGACATTAACATTAAGTATTCAGTTTTTTATTAAAATATAAAAGGTGATATTATGTGCTAGCATTAGCCTTAGTGCTATTAGCCAAGCTGATGCTAATGTAGTAGATGCTTTTAGTAGAGGCGAACAGTAACTAGGTTGTAATTTAGTTAAGTGTTTTATATTTAGAACATTTACTTTCAGGGTACATTAAACAACATGCTTTTACTTCTACAAGTAAATATTTTAAAACTATTTATTTTTACTTTATTTTTTGTTGTTAAGTAGATTTTGTCTAAATGAGTAAAAGTATTTTTTAACTTATTGACCTTGGTGGCAAAGTGGGTATACATGCTTTTCTTGCAATCAAAAGGTCCTGTCTCAAGCCAGGTTTGGGCCTGTAGTTGTAGTACTAGTAGTAGCCATAGATTTTACTTTGCAATTTTCAAACGTACTTTGGACATTTTTCACTTTTACTCAAGTCATATATTTTTATGGAAAACTTTTACTTCTACTTGAGAAGTGTTGTTAAAGTAAAGTAGCAGTAGCTCAAAAAGGAATAGCAGAAGAAGGTAAATAAATACGTCAACATGTTTATAGAGCACTTTTCTACCTCCATAGACACTCAAGGCACTTTACAGAAAAGAACCCATTCACACACATTCACACACCAGTGTACCCAAACACGGAAGGCATCAAGGGTTAAGTGTCTTGTCCAAGGACACAACAGCATTATGCATTGGTGGGTGCAGGGTTTGAACCGCCAACATTGTGTTTAGAGGATGAACAGCTCTACCAACTGAGCAACTTTTTAATTTGAAATGTTCTGTTAAAACTCATACTTTCCACATCAACATCTTCAAGTGTTCCCTTTATTTACTGAAAATAGTTGTTTACCCAATTTCAGTCCTTAATGTTTCCTGGAATTGATTGGCAAGCTTCCTATTATAATTTAATATTGAATCTGAACGTCACTGCACCCTCAGATGGTTATTGCAAGTAATTAAATAAAACTTTGAATCACCAAACAGAAAAAAGCTTCTCCACTGAGTGGGATATTTTTGGATAACATTAGAGTCACCTTGTTCTAGCATAATGTTGTTGGAGAGGAATGCATGGTCTTTGCTAACTTGCTGCCCAGAGTTTTCCCCATTGACAACAGTTACACAATGCAGCAGCCGGGGTATATGTGTCTGTCACCCCTGACACAGTGATCTACTAATACACTGATGATGAGCAGCTTGCTCTAGGGCACTATATCCCACTTAATCCATTATTTATTCATGTTGGGGCAGACATAATGGGATCAAACCATGATGACAGTCCTGGATTAAGTCTGTGATGTAATGTACAGTACACATTAACCACCTATAGCTAAACCTCGTGTGTTATCAAATACCACTGTAGAAAATCTGACTCTGAATGGTGTATCTAAGTTGAGGATTTGTGGTTATGTTACAGTTGTAATTTGTGGTGCACCCATTTCTACTGTTGAAAATACCCTTTACGGCAAGGAATGACAAGCGGACTGCAGTACATTGAGGAAGGGCCTTTTTTTCTTTCTTTCTTTTTTTTTGAATTGCTCTTTTACGCAAACCAGCTGGTGTGACTTGAGCAGGCAAGGGGGTGAAGTGTCTTGCCTAAGGATAAAATGATAGTGGGTCAAACAGAAAGCTATCTACCAACCATCCGGTCAAATGACGGCACAGTTAAACTCCCGCACTACTGTTACCCTTGTTAATAGGCAGTATGATAGTTCCAAATAATAACTGGCTGACTATATGCGTGTGCTGTCTGTGTTGAAAACTTGTGGCCCATTAGTTGCTAATTGAACTAAAGGGTGCTTGCTACAGTCATGCTTAATTCAGACTATGCTGGACATGTGCTCCAAATATTAAAATTAAAGGTGTTATAAGCAGTACATATTTTTTATATTTCATAAAAATGACTCAAATGCGTGAAAAGATATGGTGTATGGTGTTTTGTTTTGGTTCTAAAACTGCATTGCCAATCGTCCAATCAGAAAAGAGACCATTGTTTTGATTTAGACTGCAGTACCTGATGCTTACAGTTCTTTTAAGGACAGGTTATGATTCAGTTATAAATAAATGCTTCTCAAATCTGTACTTACTCATCACAGACACAAATGATGCTCAAACCTGCATATCACTTGGTAAAACGTATGCACCTAAGAAATGGCTTTCCATAATTCTGTGATTTTAAAATACAGACTTCTTTAAACATGAGGTCAGTTTTGTCACAGCTTCTACCCTAAATGTTTTAACTTGCAGGCTTGGATAGACTCTACAAACCTCCTTTAAAATAATGTCACACAGATGTGGTTGTCAGGTCCATTTGCCAAAGTGAAGTTATTAAAGTAAAATTTGTGAATTTTAATTGCAATGTCTTCTTCCTGTACAGTTTTCATCTCCTTCCTGAGTTTAATTATTTTATATTTATATTTTAATATATATTTATATCCCAACTGCTATTTTACTCTGCCATTCTCATTCATTATCATTATCGTTACTTTTAATCTGATGTACTGATATAGTTCATGTAATTGATCTTGTAGCATCCACACTATTAATATTATTGTTACACTGCCCCGTTAACCGGATCTACAGATGCTACTGATTAATGATGCTTATTTTATATTATATTTTTATATTCTTTGTATCTTACTAATATTGCATGCTAAGTGCCTTTTTAGTTACTTGTGATGCTGCTGGAACCTGAATTTCCTTCAGTATGTAAATTAATCCAAAGACATATATACAGTGGAAAGAAAAAGTATTGGTACCCCTTGGAAATACTAGGATTTCTGCATGATTTGGTCATAAAATGTGATCTGATCTTCATCTACGTCACAACAATAGACAAACACAGTCTGTTTAAATTAATCCTGCAAAAAAATAACATTTTATTGAGCATTTATGTAAACAATCATAGTACAGGGTAGAAAAAGTATTGGAACTCCTAGGCTAGTGACCTCTTCAGGAGCTAATTGGAGTTAGGTGTCAGCCAACCTGGGGTCCAATCAGTGTGAGAAGATTGGAGGAGCAGCTTAAAGTGGCCCTGACCTATAAAAAAGCCACCCAATTTTGAGTTTGCCATTCTGAAGAAGCATTACTTGATGTGAACCATGCCTCGCACAAAAGAGCTCTCAGAAGACCTACGTGTAAGAATTGTTGACTTGCATAAAGCTGGAAAGGGTTACAAAAGTATCTCTAAGAGCATTGATGTTCATAAGTCCACAGTACGAGCGACTGTCTATAAATGGAGAAGGTTTAATACTGTGACCACACTGCCTAGGACTGGTTGTCCTGTAAAGATGACTACAAGAGCACAGCATAGAATGCACAGTGAGGTGAAGAAGAATCCTAGAGTGTCAGCTAAAGACTTACAGAAATCTCTGGCACAAGCTAACATCTTTGTTCACAAATCTACAATAAGTAAAACATTGAACAAGAATGGAGTTCATGGGAGGACACTACAGAGGAAGCCACTGCTGTCCAAAAAAGTATTGCTGCATGTTTAAAGATTGCAAAGGAGCTCCTAGATGTTCCACAGCACTACTGGCAAAATATTCTGTGGACATCTCAAGGTATGCACAGTGCGTACTGCTGTACACTTGCAGACACCACTGGTGTTAACAGTGGTGAACAGATCTTTCAGTTTGACGTGAAAGTCTTTTCCACTGGATTCCCTGTACACTCTGTAGACAGGAATTACAGCGCGGAGTTTCCGGATCCTATTCTGGCAAGATCCGGCTTAAATTAAGCCCTGCTTACACAGTTGCATCGTGAGCTTGGGCTATTATGGACTATAAAATGAATAATTTTCGGAGGGTTATCATGCCCCAGTTTTAACCTTCTCATCATGCTGTCATTAAACCATTGTTACAGTCATCTTACATGCTGAGCTAATTCAGGATATGCTTATAGCTTTATTAAGCCCTCTATTTGGAATTTTCATTGTCTGTCATGAAAAAGAGTAATTTCTTCTCCAGCTCAGGCTATTGTTGCATTTTTGTGCTCTAGCCTTTGTTAAAGAGAAGCATTAAACTAAACATTAAACCTGATTTGTTTATAGCATTGATGCTGTATTATGGACTAATAATTTAAATGTCTCTACTTTACTACTCACCTGGTTCCAGAGGATATCCACGGGTGAATTGCAAAGAATAGAATTTTAATATGATATTTTGTTACATATTTTTAGGTTTAATAGCTCTAGAGTTATTCAGAGCATTTAATTTTTTCTTTGTCGTTATTTTGTTTCGTTATTAAGAGATTAAAGTTATTATTATTGTTATGTATTAGTTATATTTATTTTGAACAAAACATATATAGTAAAATAACTCAAAGTAATATTGTTTTTATTTTATATTGATATTTTAAAGGCAGGCAGATTATTATTATTTCTTAATTTCATCCTGAATTTGACTTAAAAATTAAAAAAATTGGAAAATCTGTATAAAATGTCTTCAGTTATTTATTTTTTTGTTGAAGGTTGTATGAGTGAGAGAGTACTCATGGTATAACAAAAAGTCCAGGGGGTACGCCAGAAAAAAGTTTGGGAACCACTGCTTAACATTAGCAAGATCCTCCTCACTATCATCTACCTTCAGACTTTACATTCCCACTACATCCTGAAGCTCAATGCACGTGAATTGTTTGATGAATATGGATATGGATTGTTGCCTAACTGCCCTGGTCACTGATTGGCTGAATGCTGGTTGGCCTCCCACAACCTCCTCCAGACATGCTGCGTAATCAGGTTGGCACGGGTTAAGATGCAAGTGAGCAACAGGAAGCAGCTCCAGTTAAAGAGTAACGTCACTGTGTTTTCTCAGGGTTTGTATTTGTGGCCGTGGGTTGAAGTCTGGTTAGTTTGTACAGCTGCTGGTTGCATTCTCATGACCTAAACTGCTAGGTCTTAATCATGCTATAAAATGTCAGTAGTGCAGGAGAAATACGCACAAGGAGTACATAACGACCTTTGGATTCTGCCCTTTCTTGTTTGCATCATATTAAATGTTGAAAAGCACACATTGCACTGTAACAGACCATTAGTATTTGTTAAGATGCAGGAGTCCTTTACACTATGCTAATACCAAAATATTGACCCCTAGCGCAATTAGGTCTTCTTACGGGAAATTCAGGCTGCCGCAAGGTTCCTGTGAATAAGTTCGTAGACCGGTGCAACGCCATCAAATATAGATCAATACATTAAAAACTGCTGAGATGCTCCTAAACCTGAGATCAAATGGAGACCGGAGCCCTGTTGTCATACACAAAGACTACAATTAAACAGGTCTCCTCCTTTAAATACTTAGGAGTACATATTGACAGACACTTTAGCTGGCACACACATGTGGCAAGTGTCAGTGCCAAAAATCACCAACACCTCCATTTTCTCAGATGTCTCTTACTGTTTGATGTCTGTATAAACATCACGTGCAGGGTAAGTAGGGAAAGCATGGAGTCCATACTTAGGCCCCAGCATTACTAGCTGGTTTGGAAACCTCACAGTTAAATCCAAAGCTCAAATTCTCAGCCTGATGAAGACAGCAGGCAAGATCAAGGTTACCACTCATTCCTTAGCACCGGTTTGAGCAGGCAACTAGCAGGCAGGCAAAAAACATCCTGTCTGACACATCACATATGCTTGCCTCAGAATATGTGCTGATGAATTCAGGGAGGAGGTTTAGGGCTCCTCTGTGCAAGTGCATTTGCCTTAAACATTCATTTATCCCTTTCTGAAGCAAAACTTAATGAACGGCTAGGGGGTGAACAGATTAATAGGAGACTCAGTATGGTTGTATGTGTGTACATATGGCATATATTTGCATTATATTTGTGTTTCGTTGCACATCGATACTAATGTATGTGTGTATGTATGTATGTATGTAGGTATGTTTTTATTATGTAAGTTATTCAATGTTTTTATAACTTTGTACTGTACTGTATTGCAGCATTGCTCTTTTCAAAGACAAATTTTACCTTAAAACAATCTTTATTTACAGAGATAAGCTCAGTTGTAAAGAAAACTGTGATAAACCTGTCAGACCAGTAGGGGTGCTGTTTTACTTAGCGTTTTTTTTTTTTTTTTTTTTTTTGCCTGTAGATTTAGCAACTTTTCAGCCCGCTTTGACAGACCATTTACTTCTCACCATCTGCTGCTTTAAATGTAAGCTATTTAGCATGTTTGAGATTATTTATTAGCTAAACTGTAGTATTTTAAACTACCATGTTGCCTGCAATGCCCCCCACCCCCAAAAGTCCCCCCAAAGACCCAGGGCTTAATGTCAGTGTGGAGAACATTAGTGTTAGTGTGTTTTTACAGTTAGTGCTACATAAGCTAAAGGCAGCTGACAAATTTATCTTGTAGCCTTGCCCTTGTTTTGAAAAAGTATTCATTTTCTGTTGAATATCAAGTGACCATTGAAATAATTATGAAGCCATTTTAAAGGCAAATAGAATGGTTCTTATTCAATACCTCCTGTGCTTTTGTGTTGAGTTAACTTTCCAACCTTGACACAGGTAAATGACTACAGAAAGAAGAGGGAGCTTCTCAGATCTCTTCTCAGTAGTCTCTGTGCCATGCTGTGTGCAGTACTCCAAACTCCCATTTTGAAATAACCAGAGTCTCCCTGTTTTGTAGAATTGGTCCTGCCATTTATCAAACCCACACGCTCTCACAGTTGATGGTGCTTATCAGAGCCAATTAAAAGTGTCAGCGTAGTTGGCGTGAGACATTTCACTGGAAACTCCCTGTGGAGGGGAGCTTACTGGGAAATGCTCGCTGACTTTCACTGTCTGCACACGATGAGCAAATATAATTCACTGTGAGGCTGAATATATGTCAAATATGTATGAATATGAGTGTGTGACAGGCAATCTTATAAATCTGTATCAGCTATAGATCTCATTAAAGCACTAATACTAATGCAATACAGTGATAAAGTCCAAAAAAGGTTGTGATATTTAAATGTTGTGTCCAATGTGTCTGTGCAAGTAGCTTCGCATTTAAAAAAAAAAAACGTCCCCAAAAAGAGTATTGCACAGGGAAGCTTATGTGTCGCTTGACAGATATCCTCACTCAAGCAAAAAGAAGAAGTAAAGTGGAATTGTAAGTTAGCTCGCCGTGAGCTTATCCTCACCATATCCATAGCTGTTGAAAGAAAGAATTGTGCCAACAGACAGTCCAGAATAGCCATGCACTGGTGGTTATGTATATTTGATTTAAATCTGTAAATAATATAAACTTTAATTCATTATACATTTTACTCTTTAAATGTGCTACACTGATGCATTTGCCTATAATTGTTTTGTGCTAATTGCCTGAAAGGCTAACTTTCTGGATCTATTCTTTGCCTAAAAACTGGCCTATTGGAGTCATTCAGTCATCCATTTGCACATTATTGATGTGTTCTGCAAGGGAACTTACTGTCTACCATACAAAAGGGCATTTGGTTTACATTACAGTGTGTCACTATGTTTACATGCAGGTCGAGAAAACTGAATTATTGCATTAGTCCGATTATACCAGGAGTTTTATGCTGCATGTAAACCTGGGACTCTGTCAATCAAATTTCTCCTAATGGGAGTGGACCAACTGGATGATGTGGTTCATTGTTGGACTACTGCTGCATGTATGCAGTGTACTCCACTTTAGCTAGGAGAGGCGTTCAACAGCCCTGAGTACTGAACAGAACAGACATTAGTCCAGTGTTCAGAGACCTTCTCACACATTTTTAGACCTTTAACACCTACAGTATTATGGGTCCCACCACCGCAGGTGACTGCCATAGCTTTATTACATTTATGGGGCTGTGTGAGATGCATTTACCATGTGAAGAACTCATTTTTATAACTTTACTAGGTCTTATTTAGTAAAGTAATTGTGTTACTGACTGTTGATGATGATGATTACCATGTAAAAGCTTTAAAGTTGCTGGTAAATCTCCAGACCACCTGAATGCCTCACGGCACAGTGGTCTCAGTAATTTGGTTCTCTGCTCTGCATGTAGATTGAGACATGAGTAGTTTGACCAGTTCTTTGGAGAAGTCAGGAAAAAAACAGAGAATGAGCATAGTTGAAGTATGCTGTGAATGCAAACTTAGTGTATGATAACAGTTTAGTGTACCCATAGTAGCTATTGTGACAAGACCAGTTCACATCATTTCTTTCATACAGTATTTCCCAATACAAAAGTATACACACATTTACGTCATTCATCAACTTTCAAAACACTGCACACCACATGTGAGTTGATAATTAAATAAATAGTAAATCATAAAATAATAAAGTTAAAGTAAACAGTTGTTAACATGGAGTGCAAACTTGGGCGTGTCAAATGCTACAGACCTCTCATGCACATTTACAATCTCTCATCCCACAAGTTTTTATTACATTGTGTTTGAAATCACAATGACTGGTTAGTGCCATACTGTGTCTGACAATCAGTAATGACTCTTACAGCTTTAGGTGGCAAACATATCACAAATGTGGCAAGAGACTAAGTGAGACATTACACATTAGAATACAACACATTAGGCAGCAGCAGACTTTTCTCATCCATGTGGTGCAGTACAGTACTGTCTGACCCATTCTGTCCTGACCTGACACTGAAGTTCCCTAAGGTGCTGTACAGTGACGCACTTGCAGCATTCTTTGTCAAACATGCATATTTTCACACTGTATACATTTTGTGGTTGGTTCTTGTGCATAAAGCATAAGAGTAAGTAATATTAAAGATGCACTAATCAATTTCTCCCTTGTATTTGAGGAAAACTAATTATTCACACAAGATAATAGAAATCATCTGGAATAATGGCCATGGCATGTCCGGCTGAAAATAAAGCAATTCCAGTGCTGGCTACTGCTGCTTACACCACAAAAAAACAAAAAACAAAAAACAAAAACAAAAAAACAAACAAAAAAAAATGGTTGTAGTTGAATATTTTTTAAATCAAAGTAAAGTAAAATAAAGCGATTCCAAAAAAAAAAAAAAAAAAAAAAAAAAAAAAAAAAAAACTGCAAAAAACTGCAAAAAAAAAAAAAAAAAATATGAATCAAAGTAAACTTTTTGGAGATGTTCTTCTGTCTTCTGTGTGATAAGTCCTAGTTTTTATGTCCCATCCACCACATCAACCTTTCTGACTTAAAGCATCTTATAAGTAACAAAAAATGACATCAAAATGACACAAATGAAGTCAGCATAAAGGATTGTTGCTTTATTTCACTTATTATTACGAATATGTTGCTTGAGAGAAATTATCTCACAATGTACAGCAATTATAGCAAATATTCAAATAACAATGGGAACAAACTGACAATGATTAGGGGCAATACCATTATCTAAGCATACTTTTGTTCATGTGCACTAAAATACTGCATAAACCTATGTAACTTTTGGCCAACGTAACTCAGAATGAACATAAAAAAAGTAAAGTATTATTTAGATTTATTTATGTGTTATATTAATATTTTTACTGAAAGGCTTCATGAGAACAGTCAAAAAGCTAATCTACTTTTTCTTGTTCTGCTTCTAGGGGTGAACAGATTGTACAGATTGTGCAGATTTAATTGTAATAAAGTATATTTTTTATTTGTGGAATGTCTTTTTAGTATCACACACCCGTTTCTGCCTCCATTAAGCCCTGTCCTCTGCATAAAAGTTGCTTTGTAAAGAACATTGAGAGACATTGTGTGTTATGCCTAGTCTGGTCTAATGCTAAAAGGACATAGTGGAGCGCGAATGTGCAGCAAAGAAATGGGACACTCAGGCCTTGTACCGGTCAGTATGATCAAGTGTGAGTTCGGGGACATGTTCAAACAGTGCACAACTCAGTTACATCATTGTGTGGTATTCAGCAGTATTTTGCAATCTTATTTCAAAAACAAAAAATATCCAAAACAATGTTACAATGCCAATATTGTGCAACAGTGTCCTCACGCTGCTGAAAAAAAGCACCTGGCAGCAGCAGTGTGTTCAATAAAAATCCAGCAGCAGGACATGGTGATTATGCGACACACTTTTTTCTCTTTACAGCAGACATGATTTCTGAGCAGGATGTCTGGATAACATGATCCCACACAGGCCTAGCAGCACACAACAGTGAAGATTGAATTAACCGTGACATAAGGCGCCTTCTTCAAAGAGACTTTTGATGTGAGTGTAGTAGTGAGTGTTATTTCATCAATGATATAAAAGTGACTCCCATATTGTTGGTTATCAGTTGAGTAATGTTTTTGGTCATATTAAAAACAGTTTAGTGCAGCAGTGATCAGTGCAAATGGAGCCTTATATTTTCATATAATCCAACCATTTATTTTGATATTCAAATTTTACAGGTTCTTATACTTTATACTGCAAAGCTAATATAAATATATATGACCCCACTCTCATACATGGCTGACATGATGCTGACGTTTGGCACTGCTGCACTGTTGGTGTAAATCGGAGGTTTGTCACCATCATTTACAGTACTAAGATATGTATAACATCAGACTTCTCTCTATTCAAATCCTGATCTATTGAAATCCTGTCCTCATTTCTTATTTTGTCACAGATGATTCATTTAACATCCCATTACACTTTTCACAATTGGGTGATTAATCAGTTTCCATGAATGCACAAAAAAGTAGTATAAATTTTGTTAAAACAGTTTTTTGCAGTTTAGTACAGAGTGAAATAATCCATCTTCTTCCACTTATCCAGGGCCGGGTCACATGGGCAGCAGTCTAAGCAGAGATGCACAGATTATCCTCTCCACAGACACTTCCCCCAGCTCTACCAGGGTAGATCCTCAGGTGTTCCCAGGCCAGCCGAGAGACATCGTCCCTCCAGCATGTCCTAGGTCTTCCCCGAGGCCTCCTCCTGGTGGGACATGCCCGGAAGGCCGCAGGGACTGAGCTCCTCCCCCTATCTCTAAAGGGGGGTATACACCAAGGCGACGATCGCCCGTCTGAAGCCATCTTAACGGTTCTTCCACATCGCTCATTTCCGTCCTTTTGATATGTATGCGCCATCGCCCCCCATCGCTCCAGGACAGAGGCCGTCTGACTAGTTTCCTGCCGATTAGCCTTGTTGAATCGGCGTCTTTGGTCTTTGGCACGAAGCGCTCTGATAGGCCTAGCACTACAGCTACCGCGCCAATCAACTCACGGGAATTTTAGCAGAAGTGACGGAGTGACGAGAGGTGACAAACGCTGTGGCAGCGTACCGTCACCATTTTTGCATTCTTCGCAATTCCGTGCGGAAAGTTATCTTCTTCAAGTAACAGAGCAGTGGCACCTAATCCACACAAAACAATGTCCAAACCGGCCATTATCACGCTTCTCAAATGTTCAAACAAGCTGCGAACAGTGGCAGACCAAGGCGCGCTACATGCATATGTACTCCGCAAACATTGTGTGTGCCACTTCCGTTGATCTTTGTTCACTGGCTAGCGCCATCTGCCGCTTTGGGGGGGGGGGGGGGGGGGGGGATAATTACACGGTCTTTAGGACGGTTGTCGCTTCGGTGTATGAAAAGGGAAAAAGGTCATGCGACGTGAGGAAACGGGAGGGAACGAGAGGAGACGAGCTGTCGCTCCGTCTTATCGGTGGCAGTCTGGGAGTCGCCTTGGTGTATCTAGGCCTTAAGGGAGCGCCCAGCCACCCTGCGGAGGAAACTCATTTCGGGCGCTTGTATCCAGGATCTTGTCCTTTCCATCATGACTCAAAGCTCATGACAATAGGTGAGAGTAGGAACGTAGATCGACCCGGAAATTGAGAGCTTTGCCTCTTGACTCAGCTCCTTCTTCACCTCAACAGACTGGTACATCAACCGCATTACTGCAGATGCTGCACCGATCCATCTGTCAATTTCACGCTCCATCCTTCCTTCACTCGTGAACAAGACCCCAAGATACTAGAACTCCTCCACTTGAGGCAGGAGCTCTCCTCCAACCTGGAGAGGGCAAACCACCCTTTTCTGGTTGAGAACCATGGTCTCAGACTTGGAGGAGCTGATTCTCATCCCAGCCGCTTCACACTCAGCTGCAAACTGCCCCAGTGCACACTGACCTGATAAAGCCAACAGGACAACATCATCATGAAATCCTGTGGTCCCCAAACCGGACTGCCTCCGGTCCCTGGCTATAGAAATTCTGTCAGGAAAATGAACATGTCCAACATGCACTGGAAATAGATCTCACTTACTGCCAGCAACACGAGCCAAGCTCCTGCTCCGGTTGTAAAGAGACTAGACAACCTTTAGCAGATAGCCTCAGACCCCATACTTCCAGAGCCCCCCTCACAGAAACCACAAGGGGCACAGTTGAACACCTTCTCCAATTCAACAAATCACACATGGACTGCGTGGGCTAACTCCCATGAACCCTCAAGCACCCAATAGAGTGTGTAGAGCTGGTCTAGTGTTCTATGATTAATAAAATAATTCACAAAAAATGTCAAATGTTTTAATGGCTGATTATACCAAGGATGCCAACTATTATAGCAAATGAGTTTAATCACACGACTGAATGATGTCATGTGACCAGCTAGACCTGGTAAAGATGATTAGCAAACGATGGGTGGCTGATGACTCAAGTGTGTGAAGGACTTAATTTTACTGTTGTGCCCCATGTGGAACTGTTCCGCTGGTAATTGCTCCACTTCACAAATCAGATAAACCTTGCTTTGGAGAATATTTACTCTTTGCATGGACTGAAAGTTTGGTTCCATGTCTCTCTGGTGGCATTTTTGTATTTGAGAGCTTTCTTTTCGTTTTTAACAGCAGCTGAAGAGATGGAGAAGTTCCCTTGTCATTGCAGTGTTGTTGACCCATTGTCACTCTGAGTCACATTATTAACTTCTAATGCTTTTAATGATGAAAAAAAAAAAGTTTTCTATAGGACCACTAAACCAGAGCATGTAGATTTAATTGAGAAAAAAGTGATTTTGAAATAAGAAAGTGTATTAAGCTAATACAGCTGCAGATACAATTACAGGGCTTACAGTAGATTAAAGAGTAGCTTCTTAGGCAAAATGTGCTGCATTTTCCCTCTGCTTATTTCAAACCACTTTACTGATACAGTGAGCTAAACATCAGCAGACAGGGGTGGGGTTGGTTGTAACAAAGATTTTAAAGGTATTACAATCATCCCCTTAATAAGAGCATATATAAAACTTGATTGATTTTAATCATTATACAGCATGTCCAGGCAGCGGAGAAGAAAGACTAAGAGAACTGTGCCTACTGTTTTTAAAAAAGCATCTAATGAGATCAACTCCAGGGCCACTAACCCTCTTTTGTCATCATTTTTTATTCTGATTAAGAGTATACTCAAATACACAAATACATGCACAATGGCTTTGTTTTTATACATATAAATAGCCTATAGCTATATTACACTTACATTTATTTCATATCAGGTGCATTGTAGTTGAATGTTCATGAAAAATTAAGAAAAATTAAGTTTGTTATTAGACTCATTTACACTTCACACACTCCAGCGTAAAACTGTGTGTGTGTGAGTTAGGGTCAGGCACAGAAAAACACTGACACTGGTCTGGATTGTTCTTTTTCCCCAATACACCAGTTCTGACCTATATTTTAAGGTGTGGTCTCTGTTTTTGGTGCTTTTCCTGACTGTTACAACTCCCCCCAGCGTGTGTTACAACTTGCTAGTGGAGTAGGTTGTTGACACTAACCCACAAGGTCTGTGATATTCTTGCAGAAGTTTAAATACGTCCCATTTGTAGCCAACAAATCTGGGGATTTTGTATCAAGGTTTTGAGAACATGGGCTGAAGCAAAGAGTGTTAGAACCATCCCCAGTCTCCCCTACTACTTAGCATTGGTAATCTTTTCATTTAGAGTCTCTTTACACAACAAAGCATTTTGCGGAAAATGCCATAATTAATTCATCTGTTCATTCATGTCCGTTACCTGTCCTGTTCTACCTCTGTAACAAATAGATGCCATTCAGGTCAATGCATGAATTAACACTGAATGCTTTGCAGTACGTGTCCGTATCAGGCGCTCAGGCAGGAATACGTATCAAGTCTGTTTTTTACAGATACCGTAGCCCTCATGCATAAAGTTGAACAGAGCAGATCGGGACAGACAGGAAGTCAGGCATGAGACAAGTGAGAAGAAAAATTTCAAAATAAAAACGCATTTGCAGACTCTCTTTGGTGGGGACATGGGGTCACAAACGAGACTGGATACATGTCAGTAAAAAGAAAGTATTCATATTCATAGCATGTTTATCCATAGTAGAAGCACAGAAGATATGGAAAATGTATCCAAAATAAACAGAAGATTGTGGTCAAATAGGCAAATGTGGCTTTTGTTTACATGTAGCTCTGTATACATGGATGTTATTGCGTGAGCTCAAGGCTTCCAGAGTTAACTCACTACTCTCCAATGAAATCAGCCTCTGGTCGCAATGCACTCGGTGTAAATTGGAGTTTACAAGAATACCTTTCTAACCATAATCTCCAGAAAACCCAATGAATAAAAGTTATAGTGTAAAGCAGATCAGATGTATGACTTTTTCTTGAGGGCAATGACTTTAGTGGAGGGGTGCAAACAACCCCTTAAGCCAGGGATACATGATTTTTTTAGTAGTCAAAGATAACTGAAGACTTGTCGACTGTGCCCAAAGGTATCCGAAACAATGCTCTAGGACTCTGCGTGGTTACGCCATTGTAGCACCGGTGAGTCAGAAGCTAGTGCCGCTTGCTACAGCAGTGTTGATGTGTGTGAAAAAGTAAATCAGAAAAGAAACTGTGGTTATGTTTGAGGCAGGGAAAAGACACTCCTGTTACTATAACAACGTGCGAATGTTTTTCTGTTGACCACACGTCTGACAGAGATCTTAGGTGCAGCGAGAGGCTGACACACTCTGTGACAAATTTTCCAAAATATCCAACACTGTCACAGTTGGTCTTTGGTGATCTTTGTCCCTGTCTCACTATAAAACATATGACCACTGTTTGTGAGCTACCACAGACAGTTTTTTCCATGACGAGGAATCTTTTGTCTGAGACGGCCAAAATTGTACAGTGTATGCTTCGTTTTAATGATTAGCCAGATACAGTGTAAGCAAACAATGTTTTACACAAATACGAAACAAAAAACAGCCGTTAGTTTCAGAAAACAACTATTTTTCCTCAGTCTACATTAAAACCTTGAGTGTCTGATATCTCAAGAAGTTAATTTGCCTCCGGAAAGTGAAAAATATTATTTAGAAGCTGCTTATTTTTCATTCAGTGTAATAATAGTTATTATATAACAACATCATACTGGATT
This sequence comes from Bostrychus sinensis, assembly GCA_020698575.1. Lineage (NCBI taxonomy): Eukaryota > Metazoa > Chordata > Actinopteri > Gobiiformes > Eleotridae > Bostrychus > Bostrychus sinensis. The sequence continues at coordinate 8,746,449 of CM036260.1, read as the reverse complement.
TAACAAGTGGGTGTTGATGGATTATTAAAACTCTGGTTCCAGTGCCTTACTAAGTATTCATGCAGTGAGCAACAACATGTGGACCTTAGTTAATGAGAAAGGTCAGTGAAATGCCTACTGGCTTATGTGTTCACTATATGACCTGCTAATAATAGGGCCCCAAGAAGTACAAAATTTCTTTACTTAAGCAAAAGTACAGATTAAGGAGCAAATATTTACTCAAGTAAAAGCAAAAGTATCACCTTAAAATTTCTACTAAGTAAAAAAGTAGTTACTTTCAAATGTACTTGCAAGTAAAAAAGTAGAAGTATTTTGCACAGACTTCATGACTCAAAAATGCATTGAATGTGAAGGAATTTCCTGAAAAATGTGCCGATTACTGAAGAAATAAACAAACTGGTGCAGTAAAAGAGACTGAATCTGTTGGTGAGGTCTTTTGATGTTTCTAAAGCAGTACTACTTTACTGCATCTTTTATATTAAGTACTGTGTGTCTGCAATGAAGCCATGACAAAAACATATTATTTTAAACTATAACTCAAAATTCTTTGTACTTTAAACCAACTCAGAAATGTAGTAAAGTAACAATTCCAGTTACTTGCTCTAAAATGTAGTAAAGTAAAAGTAAAAGTACCCCTTAAAGTACAGTTACATGAAAATTGTACTCAAGTAAAGTAACTAAGTACTTACTTCATTACATTCCACCACTGCCCCAAACCAATGCAGCAAAACATAGGGCTGTACCTTGGATGCTAGGTACAATAGAAGAGGTCCATAGGATTAAGTGCAACAAAACACGAAGTAAGCCTTTAAATCAGACCTAGAAAGCAGCTGTTAGCACCTGTGTTGACCTAAAAGAAGAGTATAGGTCACCATTACAGGCCTCTGACATCAGTGGTGGATGTGGGTCAACATGGCCAACAACTATTGTGAACAGTATTGCGTGCTGTGTGTTGTAGTATTACAAGCTTATGTAAGATTTAGCCCAGTGTGACTCACCTGCTGCTAATTGAATAATGAAAGCAGTTCACGATAAGGATAGGTGCGTGATGGTTTAATGGTGTGTAATTTAGCAAACAAGATCAATGATGGTCCATGTTATTGTTAAAAAGTAGAGCAGCTTCACTGAAAGTCACATGGCACTGTCACTTCTCCATTTGCTGTGTTCAAAATCTGGTACGGCAACACGACTTGGACAAACATTATTTGGCAGCCACACAATATTTGACACTCACAGTACTACATTGTTAAAATAAGGCATTATCAACTATTGCCATTTGATGTGACTTAATGTTTTACATTAACAATAGTTCAGTGTGATCATTTAAAATAAAGGCCTTTGTCTTACACACAAGAGGTTAGTAAAGAAAAAGTGAACTATATTAGAAAAGACTAACATAAGATTAGATTTTGTGTCATGTGTAATAATTATAGCATGTATGCTAAGGTTTGCTAGGTTAACAAACTAGCAAAAACACACATAATGTGGGGTGGCACATAAAAAAGTATATACATTTTAAAGCCTGTGTATTTTTTACATTTTTGCAATATTGCAAAGATTATTAAATGATGTTGTTAAAGGTCCTATATTATGCTTTTTACAGACTTTCAGGCTGGGGTTGTTTTGAACTCCTCTGCATTAGTATTTCACATTTTATAAATTAAAATGATGTATAATCTATGGAAAATGTCTTCTTTTGGGAGCTGTTATTTTGACTTTGCAGAGAACACTTGGATTAAGTGTATGATAGAGAGCTATGCATAAATAATATTATTTAAAAATGCTCTCGTAATTTCGTTAGGCTAAGTGCAGTCCATTTTGCTGTCTGTCGCCCCCAGCTGGCAACAGTGTTGAATGGACAGAGTATAAAATGGTTATTTAGCATGGCTATTAGCAACATGACACTAGCAGATAGATAAATGAGTTGACTGCTTTGCAGTGATGGCAACTTAAGCACTGAATATCAGAATGAGTTTTCTGATGGTTTTTGGGCTTTAGAAACACGCAGGAGCACTTCCTCATCTCACAACGCTACGTAGAGCAGCGAGACCACTCAGACATTTGTGAATCAGACAAAATATTACTCTGGTATGTTTTTTGACGTGGAAACATAACATGGTGAAAGCTCAACAAAGTTGATATAGATTTAACTTTAAGTTTCCTTTAAAACTGTTATGTGTTTGTTTGTTTTTTCCTCAAGAAAGAAAAAAAAGACGATTACAGAGGGAAAAAAAGTGTAAAGATGTTTGTGATTTTGGAAAAAGATAACTTAACAAAAATGTTCAAAAGAGAGCTTTGAGTTAAAGCATGTTATGATTAGCATACTTTTCATGACAAAGCTAACTACCTTAGTGCTATAAAAGAATATTACCCTACCAATAATTAAAAGGCTGCAAGATTTTCCCAAAAGTGCCGCTTGATATTTGCTGTGAGCTATCTTTGGACATATAATTGACAGTAATTTAGCCTTGACTAATTAACACTTGTTTGTTGACTGCTGAAATCACATCTGTGTGAGGGGCTTTACACATTTCCTCCTGACTCTAGAGAAGCAGGTGCGAGAGGTGAGGATGACTGTGCTCCAAACTGAAAATTGTACTTTTCCCAGGAGCCAGGACCTAGAACTGCATTATAGATGACACTGTGAGTCTCATTGGTCAGCGAAAACATTGTGGTAATCCTTCATACGCTCCAGCTGCACACAAACTTTTCAAAACTTTACTTATTAAAATATTCTCCATCCCTTTAACATCCAAGATCTGGGCTACATCTAGAGTAATGCTCTTTTTACTTTTGCTTTGATTTGTTACAATTTAAAATGATGATATCCTAGCCTTGAGTTAACAAACAATAAACATCAAAATGCAATCATTTTAAAAGCTGTTCTTCTTTGCAAAAGTTTAATGTGACAACTGAAGAAATCAATGGAAAAGAAAAGATGGCTCTACATTCTGTTCTTACAGTCCATTGTTGGTGTAGCCTGGCCTGTTATCCCAATTCTTTTTCTACTCTTTACAAAGAATAAGTCTGTCAGTTTACGTTTGATATCAGGGAAACAGAACAAGTGAAACAAACTATCTCTGGACAGACACATTTTGAATCATTTATAACCAACAAGAGAAACCTCATATACTATAAACCTCATCATATAAATTCAGCCCTATTTTAAGCACTGCATTTTGCTAAAACACAGATTCTGTTGTGATTGGCCTTTTGTTAACACAAGGTTCTCAAGATTTTGAAAATGGCAGAGGTTTCATGGCATAGCTCAGTTGGAAGAACATGTGGTGCATATATAGAGCGATCAGAGCTCGCCTCTGTGTCGTAGGTTTGAGTCTGGACCTCGTCTCCTGCCCTCTCTCCCCTGATCTCATGTTACTTAGGCTATGTACAGTCCTTTCCAATAGAGCTGTGAAAAGGACAAAAATATCCTGGGCCAACAATTAAAAATACTGTGATTTTATGCTTCATAAATGAATAATTTGATTATCTACTGTTAATAAAACCTTGAACCTTTACTGGTGCTTTAGAGTTCATCAAACAATTATCATTGGTAGGCCTGCGACAACTAATTGGATTAATCAATTGTAATCAATTATTGAAATAATCGTCATCTAATTTAGTAATCAATTAATCACTATGGTATTTATAGGTGTGCTGAGAGAGGAGGGATTATTACCAAAAGCATTAAACCCACAGAAAAAGTCTTCAAATAGCATACTTGAATCTTTGTCTGGTTCAAATTTTGTAAAAAAAAAATAAAAAATTAATGATTTATTTATTTATTTATTTATTTATTTATTTATTTATTTATTTATTTTTAAAAATAAAATTTTACCAATTTTTAACATTAACAGTAAAGCCTCAATTTTTTAAACAACTTGTCATTCTTATAGCACAAGGTCATAACACATTAACTCATGCTTTACTATTCATAGATTAACTGCAGAAATAATCAACTGATTAATTAATTACCAAAACAACTGATAGTTGCAGACTTAATGATTGGTCGACATTAAGATTCTCACACGAAGACAGCTTTGACGGACAGGAAAATGGTGCACTTTTTAAATTAATGTTGACAGATTTTGTTTTTGTTATTTTGTCATATTAAAAATAAAATAATAGTTGAGAATTGATGTAAGTGCTATGTTTGTACCATTTCCAGAGTGAGCGCACATGATTGAGTGCTTTCACTTTGACCAAATGTACAAAGTGATGTAAGAGCTCAAAGACAAACAACATGAAGAATAATTAGAATGGCTTAGACTAAATTAATCAAATGCACTTGTTGTTGCATTTGTCTCTGTGCTAGTGTAAATTAAGCTATTGTAACCACTGGCAAAAACATGCATTGTTTTCAGAAAATATGTACAAAGTAATCAGTGTCGGCTCAATCGGTGTGACGGCTTCATTTAGGAAGGCTTTTTTTTTTTTTCCTGTTTATTTGCGTCACTTGTGCCACATAGAATTGAACTTCCAAGGAACCCATTAGACCGAGAACAGGACTGATCTTATTTATTTAGTACGCTGCACAAATAAAAAGAAAGTAGTCTAGGTCTGCATGTTGGTCATATGTTCTGTACTGTTTTGTACTTTTCCTGTGGCATTTATGAATAACTAACTATGTTTTATGATTATTGAGTAACTTGGAGTTTAACACTACGCCCTTGGTACACAGCACAGACAGGATATCCTACCAACCATGTGATTTGTTTACATCCCAGAAGACTACAGCTATTAACTACAAATGCTGCGTCAACACATTCTATGGCTGACAAAACATGTACACAATAGCCATGTTTCCACTGTTTTGGTACAAGTTGGGTCATGGGGACAGGAAATGTATATAAATCGTCCCATATAAGCAAATCGTCCCATTTTTGCACACATTTGTCTTTGGGTTCCAACATTGTGATTTGGTGCTTATGGATTATATGATTATGGATTCAAAAGTTCTGATGCTTTGAAATTGCCCAATGAACAGACTTACTTACAGAATAACGCTACTATACAGAGCATATAAAAACTTAAAATAAGCATGAAAATAAAAGATGTTGACTTTTTTATTTTTAATTAGGACTTTATTTAGTATTAAAAAGTAAAAAACAACAGACACAGCTAACGTAAAAAAAACAACAACAAAAAAACATAAATTATAAATATAAACTCTAAATATATATTTAAAAAATAAATAACAGAAATGCATTGTAATGTGCATCGTGCAAAACAGCAGCACCAAAAAGCTTCAGGTGTCTCTCTCTGAACTAACCACCAACTATCTAGCTGTAACTCTTTTTTTTTTTTTTTTTTTCAGTGCAAACTGGCTTTGAGGAAGACCAAATGTCTCAGCTCAGAGGGGCAGATCTGGTTATTTCTCACTGTTATTATCTGCCCTGATTTTTAAAAGATCCATTCAGAAAAAAAAAAAAAAAAAAAAAAAAAAAAAAAAAAAACAGCTTGTGAATGGGAGCCGGCTCTAACCATTTACTTAAAGAGCTGGCTCTTTGTATCAACTCATTCACGACTGACCCATCACTAGAAGATATGCCACTCACTAGAGCTTACATATTTGGCCTCACTTTAAAAGAAAGTCTCTTTCTGCCATTCTTTCATTTATGTGAGCTTTTAGAAGTTTGGAGCTAGTATGGTCGAATTTTTTGGTGCCAGCAATCACTAATTTCCATTTCTTTTTCCTTAATCTCACACAGATATGAAACTATTACATACCTTGTGGTATAAAGTATTATACCTGTAGCAATTTGGGTCAGTTGAGAATGAACACCCCTGTTATATATGAATGAATGAAAATGGTATGTTCTTTTAACTAGGAATGTAGGTAAATATTGATTCTGAAAAAAGTTGCAATCATTTATTGGCCATACTCTACCAATGTCATATAAAGCCCATATTTTTTTGTGTGTGATTTATTTTTATGCAAAATTTCATTTGTATTATATTTATACCATCAAACACTAAAGCATGACAACATCATCGAGCAAGAGTAAGTTGTAAAGTGTCTTTGAGCATCTAGAAAAGCGCTACATAAGACTGATGCATTATTATTATTAAGTTCAACGCAAAATATTTGTTAACAGTATATAGTGATGTATCAATATACAGTATGACGTATTGTGATATTGTGATACATATCACATCACCATAACTAATTTAGGATTTTTCAAAAAGGTTTAGGGGTAGAAAAAAAGTGAGGGCTCCCTCATATGCTGCTCAAAGAGGCAACAAATGCATTTATATAAAATTTAAAAAAAAAATCAGTGCTATCACAATTGCTGTTTAAGTCACACACAATCAAATAAAAACAATCAATAGCTGAGTTTTCATCTATGCATGTCATTTCAGTGGGGCCACAGTTCATACTACAGGGTTTAGGCTCTAGATTAATTAATTATCAGTTAATGATTAATACCCCTACCATTCAACAAGGGTTGGGGTAAAAAAAAATATGTAATGTTAAATATACTTTTTATTACACAAAGTTAGCTTTTTTTTTCTTCTGGCAGAGTGTGCATCTTAGATCTTTTGCTTTTTTTTACTTAAAACATTTGCTGTCTACAATGATTTAGATTGTCCCTAAAATGCAGCATGGTGCAGCATCTTTGTCTCCTACTGTTTTTTTTTGCAGCAGTATACACTCAGCCTTACAGACCACTACAAACAAGGATTTACAGTACTGATGACTTATTAGAAATGCTGATACTAGAAATATAACAAATTGTGTTTACAAAGATCTGAACATACATGGACGCAGGCTAGAAGTGTTCAGCAAAGGTCAGCCTCACACCTACACAACATCATTCTCAGATGACGTATGCTCCTCTCTCAGTTTTGTTGTCCTTGAAGGGTTGCTTTCAGCTCCACCTCACGCCTCTTCAGTGCGCACTCTGACACCAGACTGTGAACTGTACTCCGGCTGCCATTAAGAGTATGAAAGCCCAATCTGAAGGAATAAAATCACATCAAATACTGCATACAGCCGTTGCTAGGGCGACCAATAGAAAACAGATAAAAGGTAGAGTATGTGGCAACAGAATGTAAAGAAAATTGATCTATGAGATAATCCGCGTTGACTTCATCTGTCAGTGGTCGTAATGTTATGCCTGATTGGTGTATTTTCACATTTCATTTTGTTTGCTCTCTTGTAGTTAGCCTTTCTTAGTTTAAACAAAATCTGATCATTGCATTTAATAATTTGATTTTGAGATGCAACCGAAACAATAATAGAATTTGTGGCTGTGATTTGTATTATTTTTATTATTATTTTGTCCAATCCAATCCATTTTATTTCTATAGCACATTTTACAAACAAACACAGTTTCCAAAGTGCTGCACAAATAATACAAACAATAAAGACAATAATGAAGCAACGAGATACTCCATTTAACTTCACTAGTGCCCACTAAAACAATAGAAACTAGTAAAATTAAATAAGAGTAACACACTAAAATACCAATAGATATTAATAAAACATCATAAAATAAATAAAAACAAAAAAATAAAATAAAATAAAAGACACAGGACCACACAAATCACACCGAGTTAAAAGCCATAGAATAAAAGTGGGTCTTAAGACGAGACTTAAAACATTCGACTGTGGGGGCCATTCTGATCTGTGTGTGTGTGTGTGTGTGGGGGGGGGGGGGGGTGGGGGGGGGGCAGAGCGTTCCACAGTCTGGGGCCGACCACAGAGAAGGCACGGTCTCCCTTGGTTTTAAGCCTCATCTTAGGGACCACAAGCTGGAGCTGGCGCTCGGACCTCAGTGAACGCACTGGAGTGTAAATTTGGAGGAGGTCCATGATGTACTGTGGGGCCAGTCCATTTAATGCTTTAAAAACAAACAACAAAATCTTAAAATCAATCCTAAAACGAACAGGAAGCCAGTGCAAAGAGGCCAAAATGGGGGTAATGTGCTCATGCTTTCTAATTCTAGTTAAAAGACGAGCCACAGAATTTTGGCCTAACTGTAAGCGTGAAAGTGCATTGTGACTAATACCAGAGTAAAGTGCATTACAGTAGTCTAAACGAGATGAAATAAAAGCGTGCATAACTTGTTAAAAAATCTTAAGCGATAGAAAGGGTTTAATTTTGGATAAAAGCCTAAGATGATAAAAGCCTGATTTGACAACTGCATTGACTTGTTTGTTGAGTTTAAAATCATTGTCTATAGTGATGCCAAGGCTGGTGACTGAGGGTCACGGTATCTCAGTTTTCCCCTCGTTAAGACTCAGAAAACTGTGGGCCAACCAAGCCTTGACGTCACCAAGACACTCAAAGAGGGGTGTCAGGGGGTCAGAAGCACGTTTTTGGAGTGACAGGTAAATTTGACAATCGTCTGCATACAAATGATATGGGATGCTATGTTTTTTAAAGATTAAACTCAGTGGGAGAAAGTAAAATGCAAAGAGAACAGGCGCCAGAATAGAACCCTGAGGGACTCCACAGTTGAGAGGGGCGGTGGTCGAGGTGAAGCCCCCCAATCTGACTGAGCAAGATCTCCCACTGAGATATGACCTAAACCACTTCAAGGCCGTCCCTTCTGACACCCACACAGTTTTCCAGATGAGATAAAAGAATTGTGTGGTCAACTGTGTCAAAAGCAGCAGTCAGGTCTAAAAGCACTAAAATGGCAGAGTTACCAGAATCTGCCATTAAAAGCAAGTCATTAAAAACCTTTAAAAGTGCAGACTCTGTACTATGGAATGCTTATAGCCTGACTGGAAGATGTCTAAAATATCATGTGCTTCTACAAAGGACTGTAGCTGCACAAGGACACATTTTTCAAAAATTTTTTCCCATAAAGGGAAGTTTTGAAATCGGTCTATAGTTAGAGACAATAGAAGAGTTAAGCTGGTTTCTTCAGCAGAGGTTAAACAACAGCTTTTTTTTATTTTGTAGTTTGGCATGAGTCAGCACCAAAAACTAAAAAGGCATTTCACTGAAAACCTCCTTGTTACAATCTGCTGCGTAAACTTCGAAACATTTAAAAGTACAAAAATTACCTTGAGCTTGTTAAACATTAAAGCATGGGAAACATCATAAATAAATAAATAAAATATAGAAACAGAAAGGGGCCAATAATCGAGCCTTGAGGAACTCCATCACTTCTGATCATACTATTACGATCAATCAAAAGTTTTTACCACATACTTTGTTACAGTTATCCCAGCTGCTTTAGGCGTAAGGCATGGTACACCCTAAGCCATGTATTTAAGTTGAGAGAACCCACAGCATTATGGCTGGTCTGGGAATCAAACCCATAACCACTTGTTATATGAAGAGCTAATGCACTAGGAACTGAAGTAAGCCATCTTTTATGCAGAATATTGAATGTAGGTTCATGCATTTGTGTTTTTTTTTTTTTTTTTTTTTTTTTACTGATGGGCCTATTTCCATAAGTGCCAACTAGGTTGCTCATCCCCATGTCCAGCCCATTACACATGAACAGAATAATAGTACATTAGCTATTCAATCAAGTGCATTTGTGTCCTACCTTAGTCTGCCTGCACAGCCGAGTCTATAATGCATCACAGTACCATACAAACATATAACGTTAATTTCTGAACACTAGTTTTAAATCCATTACCACGTTGTGTGGCCACATTAGGAAAGTTCACCGCATTTTCGTCTCTCAAACAAATATCGATGGTGCTTAATGGCTCAGTGTGGAGCGGCCTTCTGTGTCACCGCATACAACCAGCTCTTCTTGTGTGACCTTTAGAAAACTAGGTTGCAGAGGAAAGTGGGGCGCTTGCACTTGGTAAAGTAGTGCAGAAAGTGTGAGTGAAATTAGAGTGTGGCATATTACATCATATTACATGTTGTGAGATGACCAAGTTTGATTGATAGGCAAAGTACATTCTTAAAGGTTTTTTCCTGTAGAACAAGCAGTTACAATAGTCATGTTTCCTTCAGGCTACACGTCAAAAAGCTGTTATATAAATGTTTCTGAACTGAAGTTTTTTTTGTTCTCTGTTCTCTTTTTTTTTCTTATGGCTTAATGAATTCTATTGATCAGTATAAGTCCTTGAACATGATGCAAGCAAAAGTTGCTTTGAAATCACAATAAACACTTTCCAGCTGCAGTACAACAGCATTCCACAATATCCTGACATGTCTTACAGCACTGCACGTTCTGTGTGTCAATTTTATAATCAATGTGTTTGATTGTCATTGCATATGCATAGAGCTGAGTTCTGATTTTTTCTATGCCAGTACTAAAACGATACCTAGTTTTCAGTACCAGTACCTGAGCAGTACTTTTTCTGATACTTATGGTGTGCTAATTCATCTTCTACAATCATAAAACACAATAATATTGAATAAAGGACTATTTTTTGATGCAAAATTCTAAGCTGTAAGTTAAAACCTGTAGTTTATATGCTTTATTCTGTTCTATTCTCTATTTAACTCATACATGCAAAGGAATATTAAAGTTCCCACTAGGTATTGAAACTTGGTAATGAATACAAAATTTTTTTTTGATACAAATAATGTTTTTACTTTTCTTTCGATACCACAAAGGTATCATTTAACGGTACCCAGCCCTACATATGCTGTTCATCTTTGTAAAACATGATAACAGTACAGTAATGCACTATATAGCTTTAAACCCTTACAGTTGTTCTGTTCAATTTATATGCCATTTACAGTAAAAAACAAACAAACAAACAAAAAAAAAAAACACAAAGCAAGGAGCTCAGTTTACAGTCAACATTTAATAGACAAAACATAAAAGCAGGTTAAAATGTATCAACTTCAACAACACATAACCACATAAAGAACATCTGGACAAAAAGTATAAAGTGTAAAACAATAAAATAATAGTTACCAACAATAAAGTGCATGTCTGAGGTGGTGCATTGTTCAGCCTTGATACAGCTGGGCAGAGTGTTCCACAGAAAAGGTCTGGTCCTCCCTGGAACCAGGAGCTGCAGCTGGCTCTCGCATTTGGATGAGGTCTGTGACTTACTGTGGGACCAGTCCATTCACAAGCTCTGAAAACAAACAGTATAAACTTTAATCAATCCTAAAACAAACAGGAAGCCAGTGCAGGGAGGCGGAGATGCGAGTGATGTGATTGTGGTTTTTGATTCCTGTTAAAAGACACACAGCAGCGTTCTGGACTAACTGTAAGCATTAAAGTGCTAGATTCTAGAGTAAAATGCAGACGTGATGAAATAAGAGCATGTATTAAACACACAGCCTTTACTAAACAATTACGGTGACCACCTCAAAAAGAACAAAAAGTGGCACAAGTTGTATAATTTGATGAAACAAGATGAAATGGACTTGAGAAATAAATCGTTTAATATACAGATCTAACTTACCAACTTACTGAGATACAAGTTGCTTCAGTTTAAGACCTATAAAACATCTGATGGGTTGTTTTTATCACAAAAGCACATTTTGCAAGTATTGTCTTTGTTCATTGAAATAAAAAAGATGGAACAGAAAAAACTAAAAGCTCTCAGTCTGTACATTCTCAACACAATTCAGCACCAACCCCAGCTCCAGGAGAGGCCTGTCCTGAAACACAACAACTACATATTCAACCCAGCAAGATAGGATGCCCACAAATATGTATTCTACATTTTACACAGGGGATACTGATCTGACCTTGCTCTTAACTTAAATGTTTTTTTTATAAACCCACTGATCACCAATGAAAAAGTGGGACATTATCTTAATCAGTGGGACAGAGGAACAGATGCCTAAATGGCTGTGCAGTACAACCAAAAGTGGGACATTTGGTCACTCTATGAACAATACAGTCACCTACTAACATTTAGAAGTATAGGACAAGACTGACCCTATGGTACAGAATCCTGTGATCATTTGTTTCTTTCCTAACCAGAGCTTTAAACTGCTTGCAAATGTCGTACACAAAACCCATACCAAAAAAAGACATTTAATACATCCTTGTTACAAATAAAAAGTACAAATATTATCTTTACCTTGTTAAACATTAAAGTATATAAAATTGCCACTAAATTAACAAAATCTATAAATAAATAAAAATACATTAAAAAAAATACAGAAACAGAAAGGGGCCAATAATTGAGCCTTGAGGAACTCCATCACTTCTGTTTATACTTTTAGGCTAAATTAAAAGTTTATACCACTTATTCTGTTACAGTTATCTCAGCTGCTTTAGGCATGAGGCATGGTACACCCTAAATAAACTCAGGGCTAACACATAGAGACACACACTGACACACAATTTGCATTTACAAATTTTAGTGAGAGCACTCACTCTCTATGGACAATTTAGAAAACCTATACATGTGCGTATTTAAGTGGAGAGAACCCACGTGTTTATGGCTACCCTGGGAATCAAACCAACAACTACTGATTTATGTGAAGACCTAATATGCTGGAAACTGAATTAAGCCCTTTTTTTATGTGAAATAAATATTGTGAGTTTTTCAGGTTGTTGTTTTTTTTTTTTTTTTTTTTTTTTTTTACTGGGTTTCTTGTCCCCATTTCATGTCTGTCATTGTACCCAAACTGACAACTGCTTCCTGATTGCAGCCGTTAAAAGATGTCATTACTGGTACAATACAACAGTACAACTGGTCTGCTCTAGAACAGAGTGTAATACAGCAGCATGTGGCTAGTGTTTGTGTTTGGCCTTAAACGCTTTTCCCCCTTTCACCGAAGCCACTCATCATCTGTCGGTTTGTTATTAGCTCAACAAACACGTGCCATGTGGCGAGTCATCTCACTGAGTTCTTCATCGAGTTCTTGTTGTAAATCTAGTGCAGTTCCCTTCCATCCCAGCTTCGGTCATAAATTCACACAGTCACCTTAGACGGATTGTACATTCACAGAAGCGGGTGTTCAGTGACTGAAGAGGAAATCGTGCGATTCACTAAGGAATGTGTTGCGGCATTGAAAAGAGTGTTTTACAACCGTGCTTCTGCTTTGTCCAGACTGAACTGGTTTTATGGATGTATTCAGCCTGTTTAAGTGGCAAAATGATTTCAGGTAATAACGTATTCTGTGAAAGGCTTGTACAAACACTGCCAGTTCAAAGAATTTTAGACGCAATGACATAATGTATTGCTGTTGAATGGAGGCAATTGAAGATGACTAAAAGCCCTGTATTTTGACATTTTTTGGGATATATATATGTGTGTGTGTGTGTGTGTGTGTGTGTGTGTGATTGGTGGTGGTCGGAAAGGCCGTTGGCACACAATGGCAGCCATGATTCCATCAGTCTGCCCCAGGGCAGCTGTGGCTGCTACAGAAGTAGCTCACCATCGCTGAGTGTCGGGGGTGAATGAATAATGCAACTGCAAAGAGTCTTTGAGTGTCCAATAAAGTGTTATATAAGACTGATGCATTATTATTATTATTATTATTATTATTATTATTATTATTATTATTATTATTATTATTATTATTTTACACCCTACCTCCTGTTTGTCACTGTCAGCCAATCACAGTCTGCCACCTTTGCCTCTCACATCTCAAGCCATTCATATCTGTCTATCTGTCTGTCTGTCTCTCCACACGTTTTCTCTCCTCAGTCATCCTGCTGTTCAGCTACGTGACAAAACAGCAGAACCTTCAGCCTCCACAGCCTCCCTATCTCCCTCCTCTTCACCACCAGTGTGTAGGAACTGGAAGAGAAATTTTACTCTCGGCATTGCCGACGTCTCTACTTGCTAGGGTCTAAGCACCTCACTCTGCATTTGTCTCTCGTGGTAGAATTTAGTATTGGCACAAGATATAGCAAATTATGAATAATCAAGATAATTTTGCCACTGACAATAAATCAGGAACATGTAAGTAATATTAGAGCCTGGTTAGAAAAAGTTAACAAGTGTGTCAACATTTAGTTATATATATTAAGCACGTAGCAGCTCATTAGTAAATACACTAAAGGTTATGTAAGATTTATCCATTTCTTCTTAATGTTAATATGTTGGACAAGTATTTACAGAAAAATTCAAATATCAAATGGAACTGACAATCAGATCCAAGTGCTATTAAAGTAAATAGTAAATATATTAACAACAACCCCTTTTTTCTGGCATCTAAAATGTCTCATATAATGTTTTTATTTGTTCCCTTGTAAAAAATAAATGGGGAACAATGCTAATCTTTACACCAAACTGTGTGCACAACCTCAATCTGAATATGTCATTCGTGGAGGAGTCTTTATATATCAAAAGAAGAGAAATAACGCAGTGTTTGCAGAATTTGAACAATTCAAAATTTTCCCTTTTTTATTTTTTGATAATTTTTTGTCATTTTTTACCCTTTATTGATAGGACAGAGTAGAGTAGGAAATCAGGGAGAGACATTCGGCCAACTGTCACAACACCGAGGCAGGCTGTAGTTGCCCTGTATATGCGCCACAGCTCTACCACTGAGCCCTAAGGCAACGCAAAAATCCACAAATTCACAAAATGGTCATAAGGTTTTGAAAGAACCTTCAGATATCAGTATTTGGTGACATAATGTGTGAAAATAAGTTTTTCACATTGCTGTTGGGTAACCACACTGTCAGCCTTGTTCGAATAGTCTGAGGTTTCTGAAGGATTTACCAGACACAGGCCAGGGATGGTTGGCAAACTCAGAGAGACACTGATTGAAGAAATAAATGCAGTATTTGTTTTTTTTTTGTTTTTTGTTTTTCTGGAAGCTTATATTTGGTGTTTTAGAAAAGGTGTTGCAGAGCGGTGCAGACAGGTTACAGGAGGTCAGGGAGATGTGAGACTCGACTGTGTAAACAGAAGTGATGTCTATGTTGTGCACCAAACACTCTGAGCTCATAGTTGGACCACAGCCGAGAGTCTAGACTACGAATGAGGGTATGGTACAAGTCACGTATGGCACAGATAAGAAGTGCAGGAGAGCAGGGTATAGCTACATAAACAGAAATAAAGTGTATGTCAGTAACTTAGAATAGCACAGAAAAGTAAAACTCATCATATATTTTCAGTACACACAGTGAAATTTTTCAAGCATTCTGTAACTGTAACCCATAATCATCACTGTTAAAATAAATAATGCGAAGTCGGGAAATAGAAGACACACAACCTCAAATGCATGGGGTTCTTTATTTCTCAAATCTATTTTTCCTCTGTGCTTTACCGGTGCAGAGTCCAAAAGTTTGAAAATCATAGAACTTCTGTAAGAGGACAAAACAAAAATATAGTTCACAGTTTCAACCATTTCTTTAGCCTATTACATAATAATGATTCATTATACAGACAGTTGTGTACTGAGATTCCCGAGTTTTTAATCCTGTGGCTGTTTAATGTTGTTGTTGAATGTCTGCTTTTCAGACCCCATAAGCAAAAAATGTGCAAAAATACATACAATACTCTAAACTTTGACTTTGGGACAAAAACAGGATACATCAATCAGTTATGTGAAATACAAACAGGATTTACCCAATGAACACATTTTACAGCAAGAATTACTTCACTTTTTCACTCAGCTGTTGTATATGAGTTTAGCTTGAGTTTTAAATTGAACTAAAATAAAGTGTCTTTTCCACAATAATCTAATCTATTGGCATACACCTTGTATTGCGTATCAATATCTGAAGCTACAACAAAACATTGTTTAGTTGCTTTAATAGGTTATGTTTATGTTTTAAAATTTGATGCTGTCTAAACCTCAGATGGGGGCATGGGCCTATAAAAAATAAATATCCAAACAGAAAAGCCACAAATATTGAACCTGATCTTTCTTTCTTTGCAACTGGGTCTACCACCACACTGCAATAACCTTGTGGCTTAATGCAGAGTCTACTGACAACAATCATGCCTGTTTGTTAATTAAATAATATCATTACTTTGTGCCAGTTTTTGTTTCATGTCAATAAGCCCAGTACTTGCAGAGAAATTAGCCATAAACCACACCAGGACATCTGCATTTTCTATCTTTAGCAGCAGATTCTACCATAGAATTCTGACCTGCCTCCAGCTCAGTTTTAAACTATAGACCCTTTCTATGACTGATGCGCTTCACAGTAGAAATAGTATCTTACTGCTATTTTTCTCAACAGTAAATTCCCAGTGTTACATTTTGTTTTTCTTAATGAAGAAGTGGTATCCCTGCTAAGCCAAGCGTTGCAGCCAAGTAAAAGCATGCCAGTATGTAGTACCAGTATGTAGTACCAGTATGTAGTACCAGTATGTAGTATTGTACATGCTGTGGTTGTGAATGGCTCTGAGATAATAATAGCATTGTTTGTAGACTTAAATGTGCACTCCCTGATTTTTTTTTTTTTATTTATCTTTCCCAGTACTTCCCCAACCTCCAAAACAACATTTACCTGTGTCCCACTTGCCTTATCTGTTCATCATTAAGTTTTTCTTTTCAGTTTATCTTTGTGAGCAGACATAGGCAATGAAACGATCTACTGCCCAAGACTACACTAGCTTTTACCTGACATGGAAGGCTATATTTGCACAAAGACAGACTATAACAGAATTCTCACCACACTTACAATCTGCTGTGTGTGATGCTCTCTTGAACAGCACATACTGTGACATATGAGCACACCAGTAAACAGTGATGGCCTTTAGATTCTGAAACCATTAGCATAAACTGCACAACAAAGCAAAAAGTCTAGTTTCAAACAGAGCTGCTGAAAAAGAGCAGTTGTATGATTTTCCTACGTAATAACAACTTGAAATACCTTGTCTTTTTTTACAGATCAGAGGAAGGAGGTGTGAAGGGGAAGATATCACACAGTTATTTAAAAAGTATGCTTTGAAATAAGTGCTAAGGTTGAAGCTATTAGTACATTTCACACTTATTATGTGGGTGACAGCTAAAAGTAGTCAGCAAAGGTGTGCAGAGTAGCCAAAACTTCTACTTATGTTGCAGTATTGCTCAGTTGGTAGAGCTACGGTGCATATATACACACATAAGTACACCCTGCCTCAGTGTTGTGGGTTTGATAGTGATGGGAAGTTCGGTTCATTTTCGGATCGGGATCATTTGGCTCGGCTCACCCAAAAGAGACGACTCTTTTGGCTCCCAAATGCCTCTTCATTTTACCGCTTGTATTTCAGCCAAATTTAGTGAGTTGTATTGCGTGCTCATACTCATATAAGTCAAATACATGGATTGTGATGAAGTATTCAACAGTTCTGATGCTTTCAACCTACCCAATGAACCGACTTACAGCACTACTCTACTACACATAACATATAAAACCGCTCTAATTAAGCATAAAAAATGACAGATTTTTATTCTTATTTAAACACATGCAGATTCCAAACAAAAAACAGGACTGTATTTAGTGTTAAAAAACTAAAAACAACAGTAACAGATGAGCTCAAAACAAAAAAAAAAAAGGATCATAAATATACAACCTAATAAAAAATAAATAACAGAAATATGTTGCAATGTGCATTGTGCAAAATAAGCAGCACCAAACAGCTTCAGGTGTCTCTCTCTGAACTAACCACCATCAGATATCTGACTGTACATTTTCACAGTTCACAATTGCCTCAGGTCAGTGACGCTGATCTGGTTTCTTCTCTCTGTTATTATCTGCCTTGTTTTGAAAAGATCCTTTCAGAAAAAACCTCGTGGATGGAAGGCGGCTCTCACCATTCACTTTAAAAAGCCAGCTCTTTGTATCGACTTGTTTGCGACTGACCCTTCACTATGGTTCAAGTCTGAACTCTGGACACTTTGCTGAATGAATCGCCGCCACAATTTCCTGTCAATTCTCAACTGCACTATCTAATAAAGCTGAAAAAAAGCTGGAAAAGGCCTAAAAATAACTAAAAGATAACTTACTTCATTTCCAAAAGTATTGGTGGAACAAATACTCAAGTCCTGAGTAATTGGTTGATAAGTTTCAGTTTTGATATAATCAGGCAGTAAAAAAAAAAAAAAAAAAACAGTTCTTTTTAGCAGTGAATATGACAACTGAAAGTATTCTAACACTTTTAATTGTAGTTTTTGTCTATGTACTTTTAACTTGTATTTTTTTCTATAAAGTACTTTAAATTACCTTGCTAAACAAATAAACTTGCCTTCCCTAAAAAGATATAAAATGATGTGACAATTCTGGCATTTCCAAACATAAGAAAATATAAATCATATCTTTACAAAATCACCAAAAAAGGCACAAGGAACACAAATCTCCAAATCATCTCTCCTTTTCACAACATGAAACTGAAATCAATGCATAGATAACATGCAGACATGGTGGCAGAGTTGTAATGAGTAAAAGTATTATTTAAAAAAAAAAAACACTCAAGAACTACTCTAAGAAGTGCAATTCATTCAAAATGTACTAGTAAAGTAAATGTGAGTAAATGTAACTCATTTCTACCCAGCTGCAAGTGTATATATGTGCAATAACATTAATAAAACCTCTTCTTGCCACCATTTTAATAATGAATACATTATCTCTTACATCAGAGAAGTGTGCACTGTATTTTAACCTGAGTACTTTCTCTGTATATTCAACATGTGTATATTGAGTGAAACCAATGACACATGAATGCAGCATTAAATTTACATCTCTAAAACTCTAAAAGTCTCTAAAAGTATATTGCTGTTATAACACTACTGCTTTTAAATAGGAACTGTCATTCATTGGACAGACATTAGTTCATTATTTTGCTCTTCATCCTTTGGGGAGTCTGACTTTAATCTTAAATGTGAGTTTAGTTACAAAAAAAAAAAAAAAAAAAAATCATCTTGCATACTTAATGTTTTTCTCATGCAACCCTCTCCATTTTTCCATGCTTGGGACCGTACGAGGCTGACTGTTGTGAAGTAAAGTGTGTAGCACCTCCTCTAAACCCCCACCCTTTGTTATGGAGAACAGGGGTTCGATTGGCCATCATGGAGACAAAAAATCTATTTTTTCCTATAGACTTTTCAGAAAAATGCATGTATTAAGAGTTTAAAACCTCGACAAAGGCTAATCAGCATGACCATAGAGCAACTGTTGCTCTCCATGACAGAATGTGCCAGTTCCAAGCCCAAATAAATGTAAAGCGTTGTGTCAGGAAGAGCATCTGGCATAAAAAAAGGTTATTTCTTTATTTAATTTTAGAACATAGTTAGATTGGTTGGTACTGTTGCTGTACTGTTTTATATTGGACTTGCCATAAAACACAAAAGACAGATCTGACATTTTCTTCCCATATAAAAATGCAGAGGTGTTAAACATTTGTGTGTGTTGGCAGATTTTAAAACATTTTGCTTCTGTAAAATGGATACAATTTCACTTTTGGCCTTGTTCTAAGCTTTTAATCTAATCTTATATGTAAAAGCATTTGACCAGACTGAACATGCCTCCAATGTGTTACTACTTAGAACTGTTACTTCCTGGTTTCTCGCCTGCCCTGCCAGTGTCACCGTGTCTGTGAAAGAGAGCAGTCACACCACACTGACATCTTTTACACCATACACCAACAGTCGGGAGAGGAACAGGCTCAAGCAAAGAGCCTTCACACTTTCTGCTTCTCATTCTGCCAAGTTACGCAATACCTACATTGGCATTGACACAAAAATCTCACTTCACACTTTCCATTTGCTTTTTTATTAAATTTCAAAACAGTTCTACAATGCGAACTCGAGCTGCAAATTCAAGCACATGGTTTTCCGAGACTGAATCCCATCTCTCTGACGTCATATCTCTCTGTGACAAAAGCCATTATCATGCTTCATAATCAAATCCTGCACTTTCTGATCATGCACAAGGCTAAGGGACAATGCTTCACAGCTCATGTTTTCTTTAAACCACAACCTCTTTTGTTATTCTAGATGTTTGGGCAGCTTCAAAAGGGGCTGCCCTGCAGTGTCTGTGTCACTGTCAACAAAGAACTGAGCGTTTTCTCGGTAAGTGAGTGCAAGATGATAAGGCATTTTTATAGAGAAAGAACAAAGAACAAGCAATACCAGTTCCTGAAAGGGAAATTCCTATAAGTGGACACAACACAGTCACACTGACACCTTCATACATAGGCAAGGTGAAGGTGAAGTGTCTTGCTCAAGGACACAACAGGGCTGCAAAGGGTGGCAGTTTGATCCCTGCTACCAACATTTCATACTGTTGTTGCAGTTCCCTGTACAATAGTGAACAAGCTGAAGTGACACAGCCTTGCATTTCTCATAAAAGAGCCCTGGAGAGAAGTCAAACCATAAATTGTAGCCGGCATAACCACACCATATTATGGAAGGTAAATACTGAGTAACATGATCATGCAACATATGAAATTACACAGAAAAAGCAAGGCTAAAAGCCCATAATAACCATTTTCTCCCCAAATTCAACACTTTTTTAATTACAAGCAACTAAACTGGAATTTAGCAAAAATACAAAAAAATGTCAAAATTATGCTAAATAGGGATTCTGCTCAAACTTTCTGTACCTCTTTAATTTTGCCTTACTTGCTGTGGGTTTCTAGTGGTTTTAGTCTACAGCTCCATCAGTCTGAGGGGGATATACACTCTAGACACTCACATTATATTCAGTGGAAATGTGTTTTCTCAATTTCTCTCTGTGTTCTATGTTTATATACGCTTATATCCAATAATCTATGTTGGTAATTCCACATCAGTAGAAAACTCACAAGTGTTACCTTTTTATAGATATCAAGATTATTCATGTAGACCAAGGTGTTACAGAGATACACTCATTTTATTTTTGGGCATGTTGTTTTCAAGCAGGGGCCTAATAAAAGAATCTCTAGGCTCCAAGAGAATCATCCAAAATGCACCAGAATCCAGAAATTACATGCTCCACTCAAATTTTGCTGTGGACCCCCTTGCCTTAATTTGTCTCCTATTACCTGTCTGTTATATGCATGGCCACAGTTCATATGAGGCAAAAAAATATCTTATAATAATGATTAGATGTATCGTATTAATGTCCCTTGTTATATTTTTGGTTTGAAGTGAAATTTACAAAATTATTGGAGCCTCTATAGGGCCTCAGTTGTCCCTCTCACATTGAGCCCCTATAGGTTCTAGAAATGCCTCTGCTTGCTTGACATCTCTCATGAAAAGTCAGACTAAATGAAAACTACACTTAGAAAGCTGCACTGAGTATGGTCAAATGAACGTGCTTCAAATGCAGGGCTGTTGCATGTTAGCAGCCCTTTGCTAGCTGCCCCCTCAACCCCCAATCCCCACATAGGCTTCCTGGAATGCAGTAAACAATGCTAAGCCAACTGTCGGATAAAATGAATGGTACCCAACTGAATATCCTCAAAACGGAAAAACAAGTATTTGTTGTATTTGAATATACTTTGTAACTTCTTCAGCTTTTTCAGGCACGCAATGGTTTCTCCCTACACGCCCCCCTCTTCTGTCCACTGTGACCTTCCCATGCTGGTCCAGTGACCTCTCTCTCTCTAATATGCTAAGACAGATGGCGGTTTAACACTCTAGCCAGCTAATGGCAAAAATGAAATCAATTTCTTTCGCATTAATTCTAAAGTGTTTTAAATTTGGACTGAGATAAGTGCTTTAACCTCCAGTCTCAGCATGGAGAGCCAGTCCTTGTCGTAATGAGAGCCATATTAAAAGTAGCAATGGTCAGTTTTTGAGTTGCTCAGGGCTAAGCATTGATGTGCTTCGAGTGTTTTGGATTTCACTGTCTGCTCTTTATTTGTAAGACTCTTGGTAACAAAAACATGTTTGTATATTTGGAAATCTTGTCTGGATGGACTGACAATTGGTCTACACAGAGTAACATGGTTCATCCAGTGCAGTCTTCATTTCTCAGTGTTTCATGCATTTATCAATTTCTAAATGTCTGTCATTTAGTTAAGTGGTGTCCCTACCATTTTATTGTGAGTTATGCTCTACATAACTAAAGGGCATAGGCATTCCAAAATCTGTTTCACCAAGGGAGTACAAAAATCTCATATGTATCATGTTTTAATGTGATAATAACATATAGAAATGTAACAGGTTTTTGTTAAAACAAGAAAATATATTGTGATATTAATACATTAGTTCTATTATATTATATCATAAGATATTAGCACAATTTTACAAGATACAAAGTTATTGAGTTTTTACATGATAAATACTTATGTTATGTATATTATGTTTTTACCAGATAATGTTTCATGCTATTACACGATGAGTATGGTATGTATGTGAATATGTATGTATGTAATATGCCAGAATCTTGTAATGAGGTGGAACATTATCTTGTAAAACTTAGTATCTTGTCATGTTATCATGATGATTTTATGTTAAAACAATGGTATTTATCATGTAACAATTAAACTCTTGATCTCCTCTTCTGCCTTCAGGGGTTGCCATAGTGAATCACCTGGTTCACAGTCTGTTTTTGCACTGGCCGCCCCTCTATCCTCCCACTTTATCATGGCTTTGGGTCTGGGGTTTTGACCTGTAGGGAATCAAACCTCAGGCTCCTATGACAGGTGCCTGGTACTCACATTTTCACCAATAAGGGGCCACATTATGTAAAAAAGAACAAACATTATGTTGTATAAATGGATAAAGTACTGTGTAGACGTAAATGACTTACATAACATGAAATTTCACATTATGCAGATGGATTTTTTACTTAAATCTACCTATACAGGCATGAACATAATTCATTTGTGTGCTCCAAAAGAGTCTGCCTGCAGTGATTACAGTCTCAATAATGGTGAGAAATGACTGGCTAAGATGATGCGCTTCAAATGTCAGCAATTTGGCTGAGAGAACCACCAAATAAAATTGCAAATCACACAATGACAATGTACTTTATACATTGTCATTGTGTGATTGTATAATGTATTTGGCTGACTTTTGCAACACCTTCTTTTAGTCCCAAAGAAATACTGTAGTGTCGTCATGGTTGTACTAAAGATTATGTAATTACAAACTGTCTGTGCATAAAAGAAGTGCTGATGCCCCTAGTCTTATTATTTCCCACATCCTGCGGCTGATTGTGACTTCCTAATATTATTTGAGACAGGATGTGTCATGGTTGCCTCCCGCTGACTTTCTTTGATGTATAAACCTGTTGCATCACTAAACTGTATCCTGGCTGTTTGTGTTGGCTTTTCAAGCGCAAAATACATTCCTACCGTGACGTTCGTGGAGAAATGAACGCCTCTCGCCAGATTCTCATATATCCTCCCAAGTGTCTTGGGATTACTTGCCAAAGCACACTTCATTACTGATATCCCAGACAGTAGCTGTACAGAAGTGACCTTTGCAAATTTACAACCCTGACAGATAAAAGTCTACAGGCTTATTCTTAATACATAGATCTCTGGGTAAATGACAGCTAAGTGGCTTACTCATCCATGGAACAAGATAAATATAATGTAATACTGATAATAATCCCCTCCAGCTTCCAACATGACAAAACAAAGAGATTCACCGCTGCTATATATCTGTGTTTTTTTGCAAGGGAAATGTAACATGTCAACAGGCTGGTACTTGTTTCCAGTTTAATAATATATTTATAGATGCATAAATAACTAATCTGTTTTTATTGTCTGCATCAGTACACAGTAAAGTGTGGTGCAAATATATATAGAGAGACATATATATGGCAATGTTTATGTAAGAAGAACACCTGACAAAGTTTAGGTAACAATGTCAGAGAGTTGTTTATTACAAGAAAAAAATATGTAGCATTTGAATAAAAGTGCAGGGTGAAACTTCTTAAAACTGAAAAAAGTTTATTCATCTAAAAGCATCTAGTTAAAATGGGATATATTATGCTTTTTTAAAAAATCATTATATAATGTTGTTCCCTCATCAAAACCATACCTGGACTTGTGTTTGCTTCATTCATGCCTGTTTGAGTAAACCTGTATCCTCTGGTGCCAAGTTGCTGAGGCCTCAAAACATTTGGTCCCACAAACCTCTGCCCACTCCAGGAAGCACTGACCAATCAACAAGCCCTCTACATCCGGTGTACAGCAATGGTGTACCGCTCTGTTTCGACTCAGCTATTTTTCAGTTTGTAGTAAAATGGCAGCATATAAAGTTTAAAGAAGTAAAAAGATTTTTTCCACTGATTTTGTTCAAAAATGTGTAACACTGGTGCTCCCTTCACCTGTTTCTTCATGTCAGTGGTAAAGTAATTACTGGAATTGCTTTCTTTTATTCGGATAATGTTTTTACTGGCTGTAATGCTGTTCTAGAGGTGACCAAGATTGGCTTAAAAAGATAAATAAAAGGATAATATAGCCTTTAAAGATTGGGCAGTGCCTAGAGAAAAATAAATCAAATTAAACTTTATTTACAGTGGAAAGAAAAAGTATTGGCACCCCTTGGAAATACTAGGATTTTTACATGATTTGGTCATAAAATGTGATCTGATCTTCATCTAAGTCCACAATAATAAACAAACACAGTCTGCTTAAACAAATGCTGCAAAAAAAAATGACATTTTTCATGTTTTTATTGAGCATTTATGTAAAAAATCACAGTACAGGGATAGAAAAAGTATGTGAACCTTTGGATTTAATAACTGGTTGACCCTCTTATGGCAACAATAACCTCAACCAAATGTTTTCTGTAGTGAAGATTAGACCTGCACAATGCTCAGGAGGAACTATGGACCATTCCTCTTTACAAAAGTTAAGTTAAGTTAAGTTAAGTTAAGTTAAGTTAAGTTCAGCAATATTCTTGGGATGTCTGGTGTGAATCGCTCTTCTGAGGTCATGCCACAGCATCTCAATTGGATTGAGGTCAGGACTCTGACTGGGCCACTCCAGAAGGTGTAATTTCTTCTGTTGAAGCCATTCTGTTGTTGATTTGCTTCTGTTTTAGAGTCAGTGCACTGTTGCATTGCCCATCCTCTGTTGAGCTTCAGTTGGCGGACAGATGGTCTTAAGTTTTCCTGCAAAATGTTTGGATAAGCTTGAGAATAATATTTCTGTTGATGATAGCAAGTTGTCCAGGTCCTTAGGCAACAAAGCAGCCCCAAACCATGATGCCCCCTCCACCATACTTCACAGTTCGGATGGAGTTTTGATGTTGGTGGGCTGTGTCTTTTTTTCTCCACACATAGTGTTGTGTGTTTCTTCCAAACATCTCAACTTTGGTTTCATCTGTCCACAGAATATTTTGCCAGTAGTGCTATGGAACATCCAAGTGCTCTTTTGCAAACTTTAAATGTGAAGTAATATTTATTTTGGACAGCAGTGGCTTCCTCTGTAGTGCCCTCCCATGAAGTCCATTGTTGTTGTCCTTGTTCAATGTTTTACTTATTGTAGATTTGTGAACAAAGATGTTAGCTTGTGCCAGAGATTTCTGTAAGTCTTTAGCTGACACTCTAGGATTCTTCTTCACCTCACTGTGCATTCTATGCTGTGCTCTTGCAGTCATCTTTACAGGACAACCAGTCCTAGGCAGTGTGGTCACAGTATTAAACCTTCTCCATTTATAGACAGTTGCTCGTACTGTGGACTTATGAACATCAGTGCTCTTAGAGATATTTTTGTAACCCTTTCCAGCTTTATGCAAGTCAACAATTCTTACACTTCTTCTGAGAGCTCTTTTGTGCGAGGCATGGTTCACATCAAGTAATGCTTCTTCAGAATGGCAAACTCAAAATTGGGTGCCGTTTTTTATTGGTCAGGGCCAATTTAAGCCACTCCTCCAATCTTCACTGATTGGACCCCAGGTTGGCTGACACCTAACTCCAATTAGCTCCTGAAGAGGTCACTAGCCTAGGAGTTCCAATACTTTTTCCCTGCACTGTGATTGTTTACATAAATGCTCAATAAAAACATAAAAAAATGTCTTTTTTTTTTTTTTTTTTTGCAGCATTAGTTTAAGCAGACTGTGTTTGTCTATTGTTGTGACTTAGATGAAAATCAGATCACATTTTATGACCAAATCATGCAGAAATCCTAGTATTTCCAAGGAGTGCCAATACTTTTTCTTTCCGCTGTATATAGCACCTTACAACAGCCGCAGTTGAAATGCTTCAGCAATAAAATAATAGAAGTACAAAATAGTTAATGTTCAGCCGATGATGGCAAGTGTTGGACAAAAAACGCTCACATACAAAGACTGCTTATATAAGGCACGCGCCAATGGCTGTTGGTCTACACATCTTATCATAATTCAGTCACTGGCTGAAAAAAATATTCCAGGAAAGTCACTGGTTGCAACTGCTTACACAGCAAAACAGAGCAAAAAAGGAAAACACAAACGGCCCTGCTCAGGGAAATGTGGTTGCATGGTGTGGCAGCACTGACAGTTATGGCCGTGTTTCAGGTTTGACAACAAAGTGGTTTAATAAAACTCAGAGCTAGATATTTAAGGCAGGTTTCAATTTGATGTAATGTTGTAGGAATATGCAGTGGCCAAATGGTTCAGTTTTACAGCAGGCAGGTCACTGAGTTGTTATGAGGGTTGAAGGGTGACTCAAGGGAGTTCTTGGCTAGTGCAGCTTGAAATTAAAATTGCAAAATATGCAAAATTACATAAACCAAATTCACCCATGTCTAGAAAAAATTAAACTTGGCAAATTTAATTATGACAATGTCCTGGTTTTGGTGTCAGACGGATCACTTTTCCATCCATTTACCCAGGAACTTCCAAAACATTTCTTTGAAAAGTTAACATCAAAGTCAGAATCAAAGTCAGTAATTGTGTTTACATAACATCCTGGACAAGCTGTTGTCAGATTTTTGGGCTGCACTCTGTTGCCATCGATCCAAAAGGAAATTCAAAAGAACAGAGTTGGCTTAAAAATATTACAGTATTAGATCATTCACATTACATTCATGGCACATGTTACCGATCTGTTGGGTCTGCCAATGGTCTGGTAATCTTTGCCAGAAACTAATTTTAGTGTCAACAGTGCACCTGTGGCCACTGGACAGTGTTTATTTGTTTTGAAATGAGGTGGCAAACTAAGGCTGACAAAAGGGCTGCAGTGCCACAGGTGTCATGGGCATATTAAACACTGCCATCGCACCTGCTGGCTCCTGGGCAGTCTAAAGCCTATTATTATTTGAGATAACATACAACCTGAATTCTGGAAATGTTGAGACATTTTTAAAATTTGAATAAAATGTAAACTAAAACACTCAGATCACATGAACCTATGTTTTGTTCACAGTAGAACATAGATAACATAACAAATGTTAATCATATACACTGAGAAATTTTACACTTTTATGCACAAAATGAGCTCATTTCAAATTTTATGCCAGTGACAGGTCTCAAAATAGTTGGCACAGGGGCAACAAATGGCTGAAAAAGCAAGAAATTTTTAAAAAGACTCAGCTGGGAGAAGATCTAGCAACTAATTAAGTTATTTGATTTCAGATCTGTAACATGATAAGCTATAAAAGGAATGTCTTAAAGAAGTAAAGATGGGCAGAGGCTCTCCAATCTGTGAAAGAGTGCGTAAAAAGATTGTGGAATACTTTAAAAACAATGTTTCACAATGTCAAATTGCAAAGGCTTTGCAAATCTCATCATCTACAAAAGTTTCAGAGAAAGTGGAGAAATCTCTGTGCGTAAGGGTCAAGGCCAAAGACCTTTATTGGATGCCTGTGGTCTTCAGGCTCTCAGACGACACTGCATCACTCATTGGCACGATTGTGTCAATGACATTACTAAATGGGCCCAGGAATACTTCCAGAAACCACTGTTGGTAAACACAATCCACTGTGCCCTCTGCAGATGCCTACAAAAACTCTATCATGCAAAAAAGAAGCCATATGTGAACATGGCCCAGAAGAGCCATCGTATCCTGGGACAAGGCTCATTAAAATGGACTGTTTCAAAGTGGGACAGTGTTCTATGGTCAGACAAGTCCAAATTTGACTTTTTTTTTTTTTTTTTTTTTGGAAATCACAACTGCAGTGTCCTCCAGGCTAAAGAGGAAAGAGACCCTCCAGTGTGTCATCAGCGTTGAGCAGCTCTGATGGTATGGAGGGTATAAGTGCATACGGTCAGGGCAGCTTGCGTGTTTTAGAAGGCACTATGAATGCTAAAAGGTATATAAAGGTTTTAGAGCAACATATGCTCTGAAACCTATATCAGGCAAGAATGGGGACAAATTCCAACATCAAAACTCCAGAAACTCATAACCTCGATGCCCAGACGTCTTCATCATGGTAAACATGCTCCTGTCCCAACTATTTTGAGACCTGTAGCAGACATCATGTTTGAAATTAGCTCATTTTGTGGATAAAAGTGTCAAATTTCTTAGTGTAAACATTTGCTATGTTGTCTATGTTTTACTGTGAATTAAATATTGGCTCATGTTATTTGAAAGTGTTTTAGTTTTTATTTTATTCACATTTAAAAAATCTCCCAACATTTTCAGAATTCAGGTGGTAGAAGAAATCAAACAAATGCTCCTTTGAAATAATGACCTAAGACATGTTCAAGATGACCTGTGAAGTTTTGAACACTGTATTCACAAATACTTCTTTGACCTTTTATTTCATCTTATATTACATTGAAAACACACTTCTTTCATGTCTCAAATACTTGCTCTTCATCTTAAAGTGTGACCTTGTCTTGAGTGGATGCTGTTGAAGTAAGTGAAAACAAGATAAAGCTTATTTTCCTGTGAGCAATAGCCTCGCCTTGTGTGGTGGACAAAAACATTTAAGGTTAAGGAGAAAAACATTGGGTCTATAAGCAACATGCTGACTTCACGGTCTGAAAAAAACAACTCAAATGATCACTCAGCTTTCCACTCCACTGGATAAACTGTTGACTTTGTTGAGCTTTGTAAAAAGGGCACTGTGTAAGCAGATTATCACAGACATCTCACTGACATCACGCCGATCATAAGTGTTAATTTCTTACTGTGGAGCACAGTGTGTGTCTGTTTTTGAAAAGAAATAGTTTATTAACCTTTGCTTTCAACAGTTCAAAGCATGACAAATTATTTTTCTTTTTATGATGTCCTTGGCTCAACAGCACAAATGTAAAAAGTAAGATGAAAGTCTTACATCACCAGACAGCATAGGGAGACAGCCTGGACTAGACCTCACACCCAATCAATAAATACTCAATTTAGGCTGTTACAATGTAAGTGTCTCATGAAAACCTACATCATGCCAGTCAATTTCAATAAGTATAATAGTAACATTCCAGAATATGTGTTTCTGACAAGTCAAAGAAACCAATGCAGTGTTGTGGAAAGAAACCAACAGGCCTAACACTGGGCATTGGGAAAGACAAATGGCCAATACTTTTTTTTCTGGAAAAAAATACTAATAAGAAAAAAAATAGAGGTTTTGGTCTCATTTCCAGGACTCGTGACTTGACTCAAACATACAACTGATGACTTGGGACTTGACTTGAAGTTCACACCAATAACATGGAATTGGACTCAGACTTGCACATTGATGACCTGAGCTTGGACTAGGGATATAATCAATACCAAAAGTATTGATACTTTTGATACCTGTGGATTTATTTAGGGCATCAATACCAATCTGAAAGTATTGATAGCAGTAATGACAAACAATGTTATCAGTATAATACAAATTCCACTGGATCCTCTACAATGGCAGGTCCAACCTAGTCCATTGTGTTCTGCTGCTCCACTGACATAAAGAAGCTGTTATTAGTAACATGTGTATGCATAGATTTTTATAATTTACAAAGATTCAATTAGAAGA
The DNA here is from genome assembly GCA_020698575.1 of Bostrychus sinensis. Taxonomy (NCBI): domain Eukaryota; kingdom Metazoa; phylum Chordata; class Actinopteri; order Gobiiformes; family Eleotridae; genus Bostrychus; species Bostrychus sinensis. The sequence goes on along the minus strand of CM036260.1, from coordinate 8,716,836 downwards.
AAATCAGTGGTTGTGACAGTAAGGGGTGGTAACAGAATCAGTATTTGCATTGTTCTAAAGGCTTCGTATGGATTGGTATTGAATCATCACTAACTTGGACTCGGACATGAGCACAATGGACTCACCCTGGACTTGGAATTAATCATAGATGCTCCTTAGAGTCACATTTACGTACAGAGCATGCCCCCAGCCACAGTATATACATAATAAATGATCTTATCAAAGGCAGTTTTAGATCTTTAGTGCCCAAAGCCTGTATGTTTAAAGTCATCAGAATTCACATACTGTGTGAACTTCTTGAAATCCAAGACCTGTTCATAGAAAACTATTTTGACATTGTTTCTTTGGATTTGTCTACACACAGAGTCTAAGAATATTGACTCCATCTGAATCTGCATTTATTTCATTTGTTTTTTAAGGGTTCCATTCTGGCACTATTAAAAAACAAACAAACACTTGGACTGGACTTGAAGGTTTCTTTTGGTGACTCGCACTAGACTGATACATACATACATATTTTGTTTGCTGATAATTAATTCACAAGATAGTGTGCAACCCTAGCAAATGTGCTTTGCAATAATTTTCATGTAGTCGTCTTGACATTTAAACATTTAATTTACTCAGTCTGTAGCTAGAATGGGCTATGCTGTTGTGTGGTCCCTGGACTAAATTTTTGTTTTAATCAAAGATTGCATTGAAATTACAGTGAGTGTGTGGATACAAGATACAAGAGTGCATGACTGTTTTAGACCCACAAGCCTCAACACTACATTTTATGTGAGCTTTCATAACTGTAGCTTTGTATTAGCATAACAAAATGCTGGGAGGCATGTCCTGAAAGTGGGCCATAACAAAATCATACCAATGGCAATTACTGTGAGGATAACCAGAGCTGTAGCTGTAAATGTATTTGGTCTGCTTGTGTTGCTTTGGTCTGAAGACAGAAGATGTGTAGGAGGAGGCAAAATGGAGGGCTAAATCAGCTTGTTTCATATAGGTGCCATGCACATGAATCCAAGTGGTCCTCAAATAGAAAACATGCAATGGTTTAACTCTCAGAGCACCTTAAAAATATACATACACGCTTTAACTTCGGAACCCATTTGGGGCCTCTCATAAAAATTGCTATAAAAGTGTCACATTTTTTAGTATTATTTTTTTTTTTTACTTTTTTTGCATGAAATCTTTTCTCCCACTTTAGGCCTAACCATAGATAAAGTTAATTATCATATATTAATATTTTTTGTCATCAAAAACCCATATATATAATCTATCTATCTATCTATACGATCTATTTTTTTTAGATGACAAAAGCACTAAATATGCCATATTTTCCAAAAATGAGGTGTAGAGTTATACAGCATATAGAGTATATAGAAATATACAGCATATAGAGTTATATTTTATACACAGTGCACTATTACATCTGACCTGGAGTCTTTGTTGTCACTGCATTGTATTAGCCCAAATATCAATAGTATTGAATGTTTGGTATCGGTATTGGATCGACATTAGCATGACGAGATCAGTTCTACCTTGCAAAATCTCTGTAAACCTCTGTAAACTAAAAATATTTATTTGAGCAAATTTTATGGTAATGATTTTTTATGTGTCTTGCTTAAATTAAGTTCTTGGTTTTAACATGCATTATAAAGTGGAACGCAACCATCATAAACCTATCTAGTATCATTCAGATTTAACACATGATGACCCAGCACACACTGTACTGCAATACTAGCCCAGTATTTACTTGGTATCGGATTGGTAAAGTTTTTTGCAGTATAGCACACTCCTACACTGTGGCACTTGCAAAATCTCTATCAACTTGATAAAAAGTTTCAGCTCCAGCTCTCATTACTATGACTATGGACTTTTCCGAGGGGCAGGATTTACAGTGGCCTGCAATGTTAGGTTGTTATATGAGGAATACATTCTTTGAAAATATGAATACTTCTAATTATGAAATAAAATGTAGCAGACTAGTAATAGATTATGGCAAACTTGTTTTAGAACTCTCTCTACTTCCCTACTTTACAGCTAGGAATAAGTACAAAAAACAACAAAATCAAGTTGAATGTTATGTTTGTGTAAGAGCTATCTGGCTGTTAAGTGATGACATAATTGATGATTTCTGAGTCCAAGCTTGTTCAAGCCTCATACACTGTCATAGCACTTTGGCCTGTTTTATACTGCCCCTGGGCTCTGTATAATGCCGAAGGCTAAAAACATAAATGTCAAAAAATAATAAATTACTTCAGGACCTGCTCTAGCAATGCTTCCAGAAACTTATGCAAACTAGTAGAATTTTGTTCCTTTTCCATTTGTTTTCATATTAGGTTGTGGAATTTTTAGACTCTAATTTGCACAAATATAATTTTGATAACCTGAACCTCAGACTGAGCGTTGTGTATCTGGCAGCCCCCCCAGGGTGTCCCGGACCCCAGGTTGGGAACCACTGTATTAATTATTCATAGGGTGCTTAGGGTTTTATGTCTGAGCTAGAATTAGTTAGTTAGGCATGTGTCTATATATTCTATGTATATTATTAAATGTCTGGGCCCCTGTTCACAAGCTCTGGATAGCTTCTGAGTCCCAGTTTACCAAACTTATATTAAAGATTATGAAATGTGTTTTGCACATTCAGTGTTTTGTAAATAAAAATTTCAAAATAAAATTAATGAAACAGTTTGAAGACCGTAAACAGACTTTCTCTATCTACTGCCTTTATTAAATAATTCCTGTAGTAATGTAATTTAATATAATCTAAAAGCACAAATCACTCATCACTATAACTTTTACTTCTTTAGGCTAATTAAAATCCACACACTGTACACAAAGTATGCACCAGCAAGGCAGGGCCCCTCTCTTAAACACTGTGACTCCCCCTTCCATAGATAAGTGTGTGATGAGAACTGCTCACCTCAGGTACACTGTGGATGAGGCCTGAACATGAGATCTGGATCAATACGTGCACCGAGTGTGGCTTTGGGCGACGATGACGACACCGAGCGTCAGTCCACTGTACCTAAAAACACCAGGCCACCAGGGGAGAGGAGGGAGAACCACGAGACTATTGCCATTCTGAGCGTTTGAAGCAACACATGAGTGACAACTCAGCATCAATATGGCCCATCACACTGTGAGCCTTCCTCAATCTGTTCAGTCCTACGTCAGCCTGTGAAGTTTCCTGGCACACCATGTGGAATCAGGATGGCTCATCACGCTCATCCACACACTAACACAGGTTTTTGTTAAGAGGAGATTTAAGGCTTGGCTACATGCGTGTTGGGGCCTTTTGTAAACTGTTCAGCAGATTATATAAAATCCTAGGCGAACATTTTTTTTTAGCTTTTTTTAATACCCATAAAGCCTATCATGATAAAAAAAAAAAGAAATTGACAGATGATACAGAAAATATCTCAATAAATTATTGTATTGATTTAAAAAATATGTAATGCCACTGATAGAATGATCCTAAAGCATGATAATCCCTGTATATCCTTTTCAATAGCAATGGACTCTAAACTTAATTATTAAAACGTGCAGAAATAATATAAAGCACAATAAAAGAAATACATTGGACTTTGGCATTGTGTATAAAGTCAGTGATTAATACAAGAATAAGAAGGCTTCATCATGGGCTCATTATAAAAAGAGGGAGCATTTCTGGACCCCTCTGATCCTGATTTTAGTAGTGTTCTCCTTATAAAGTAAAACCGCTAAACACTGGTTTGGTTGCTTTGCCAAAACCATCTTGATGTTGAGTCTGCAGGTCCTCCCCATGTTACTGTGAGTTCTCTCCAGGAGTAGGTGTGAGGTGAATTGATGATGTTTTTTTGGGGCTATTTTTGGGCCCTTTTTAGGCTTTATTGATAGGACAGAGTAGTTAGAGATCTGGGAGAGACATTCGGCAAACTGTCAAAGTACAGACTCAAACCCACAATGCCGAGGCAGGCTGTAGTCGCCCTGCAGTAACCAACTGCAAAATACATTTATGCCACAGTTTTAAGTTGCCCCTAGTGAATGAATGGTTGTCTGTCTGTGTATGTCTCTGTGTTACCCACTGTCCAGAGTGTACCCCTCCCCAAGCCCACAGTTCCTAGGATAGGCTCCAAAACCCTCAAACCCTAATTGGAATTAGCAGAAGAAGATGAACGAATGAACAATTTGTCAACAATTTTAATCATCTGTCCTTGTGAATTAATTATTTACCACTTACTACTTTAATTCACTGAAAATTCTTTGATTTCTGGCAGAATTTTAGCTGCCATCTTGTGTCTTGTGACTTAATTTGCCGGTGCATTTATGTAGGCAAAATGTGGGCAAAAATATCAGTTTATAAAAATATCTGCATTCATGTGGCCAGACCCTTTTCCAAATAAGCTGGCGTCACAGTTTGGCCACCGCTCTTCGACTGGCATGAGATCCACTGAAGAATCTTTACACACCAGAGATAAAGACGTGCTAAAATAAAACATGCAACTATGCTTTTTATTTTATATTAATTCTAACAGAGATCATTTTTGGCACACACAAAGACAGAACGCAGTGCTATTCTGGGTGAATGGGCAGGACACCCCTGTGAAATCCTCACACCTCACTGAAGAAACGCTCCAGTGTTTTCACACTCCCATGATTCATCTTCCTCCCAAAGAACTAGGTTATTTTTATTATTATTTATACGTTTTCATGTGCAATTGTGTATCTTTTTATATTTCTCTGTTCTCACTTCATAGCAGGCTGATAGATGAGCCAGAATGGAAGAAGTCACACCCTCATCCCAAAATACCGCAAGACAAAAGTAACAGGGACATACGTAACCAGTCAATCAGCCAATACTGGGAGTTAACTAAAAAGCTTTTTCATCAGCATCGTTTGAGTCACTTCTGAAAGTTTCAGAAAAGCGTTTGGCTGTGACTGTGTTACGTAAGGACTACACTCAAAAGATCAACGGCTGTATCCCACTCAAGAGCAGCAGGATGAAGACATATTTTGTTAAAGCAACAAGACGCCACTTTTTGCCATAATATGCATATCTTCAAATCATTACAGTATTTTGTACACAAACAAAACCTTAAACTAAATGCTCAAGTCACAAAACCTCTCAGAAAATGTGCAAAATTTGTGTCAAAAACATTACTCTTTTAAAAAAGACACTTCATAATCTAAATATGACACACAATCATCGCACTCATAAATCTGTCTATCATCAGCAAGACACTGTGCTGGGAAATGTAAAACTTTTTATATCTATACTTTTGAGGTAAACTCAAGTGTAAATGTGAAGAAAATCCACCACAGTAGTTTATAAAATATATTTGTGATGTTTCGGAGTCTCTAGTTCAGACTTGGACCACAGCAATGCTTTCTCTTTTTCTTTCTTCTCTAAAACTTTCAAAAAGTGTATTTATAGTCTGATTTCTTTGTGTTATCTTTTGTCCCATGTGCCTCAGGTCTATGGACTTTGGTAACAGAGTGCAGTATTTTGGTGGACAGTGTTTAAGACCTAAAGACCAAAGAAAGACTTTTAGTTTAAACTGGTGTTTCAAAAATGGATTATTGTGTTTTAGATTTTGCAAAATACTGTATAGTGTTGTGATAAATGTGTGATGGTGAGAATGTGTGTAGAATTGTAACGTAAAGTTTCTGAATTTGTGCATTGATTTTAACTTTAATTTAGAAAAAAACTTAGCATTTTGTAATACAGTTTTTTTGGAATTGCTTTGGCTCAAAACTCAAAATAAATGCACACATTTTGAAACTTGACACACAAGGGTAAAGTAGACTCAAATTGCCACATTCTCACCATCACATTGACAAAACCCGCCTTACCATGCAACACTGCAGTATGTGTACTATTTAAGTAAGTAAATAAATACACAGGTTGCTTAGCACATGCTGTTACTGTTAATGTGTAAACAGCAGAAGCAAAGTTCTTTGCAGACTTCCTATACCTGAAGGCCAAGCACCCACACACAGGACACAGTAAGAGTCTGTTTATGTCGGAAGAACAGGCTGCGGGCGTGCTGCGTGTGAATCCTGTATTTGTATTTGTGGCAGGAAGCATGTAGACAGTAGAGTAGCCTGTCAGCAAACGTATTGTTACCCATTGTGAAAATTCTTCTGTGTGCTGTTTGGCACAAGTATATGGAAAACATTGTGCTAACTATTTAGTGGCTTTTAGTTTGTAGTGTTTAGCTTGTGTCGACTAAATGTGATATACAACCCAGCTTCTGTTAATGTTGGGTTAGGGTTAGGTGTTTTAAAATTTGAATAAAATGAAAACTAAAAGACTTTCAAATCACATGAGCCAATATTTTATTCACAATAAAACATAGATAACATAAATGTTTACAGTGAGAAATTTGACACTTTTATGCACAAAATGAGCTCATTTCAAAATTGATGCCTGCCACAAAATAGTTGGGACAGGAGCATGTTTACCATGATGTAGCATCTCCATTTCTTTAGAAAACAGTTTGAAGACGTCTGAGCATCGTGGTTATGAGTTTCTGGAGTTTTGGTGTTGGAATTTGGTCCAATCTATATCTCTGATAAAGGTTTCCAGCTGCTGAAGAGGATGCCATCAGAGCTGCTGAAGGGTGATGACACACTGGAAGGTCTCCCTCCTCTTTAGCCCAGAGGACATTATTTATAAAAACAATGTCGAATTTGGAGTTGTCTGACCATAGAGCACTGTCCCACTTTGAAACAGTCCATTTTAATGAGCCTTGACCTTGCACACAATGGCTCTTCTGGTCCATATTCACATATGGCTTCTTATTTGCATGATAGAGCTTTAGTTGGCCTCTGCAGCTGGCACAGTGGATTGTGTTTACCAGCAGTGGTTACAGACCAGAAATCAATTAACTTAATTACTTTCTAGATTTTATCCCAACTGAATCTTTTTAACATTTCTTGCTTTTTCATCCATTTGTTGCCCCTGTCCCAACTATTTTCAGACTTGTAGCAGGCATCAAATTTGAAATGAGCTCATTTTGTGCATACAAGTGTCTAACCCTAACCCTAACCCTGTTATCTATGTTCTATTGTGAATAAAATATTGGCTCATGTGATTTGAAAGTCTTTTAGTTTTCATTTTATTAAAAAAACAAAACAAACAAACAAAAGTCCCAACATTTCCAAAATTTGGGTTGTAGGCTATTTATAACATAGCTGAATATCAAGCAGCTTGCTAATATTCTCTACCCACTCACTTACAGCACACATGCAGACTGGCCACTGTTACATCCATCTTGCTTGTAAAGAATTTTTACCTCACCTTTTGTCCGATGAAAATGTCTATCATTCTGCTTATAAATCCAGCCAAAAATGGGTCATTTTTTTGTGTTGATCCAAAGCCTGGATAAATGGAGAATGTTCAATCAGGAAGGGCATCTGACGTAATAATATAGCAAATTAGTAAGTGAGTCACACACACTGGGAGGCAGATGATTTGCTAACCTGTGATGGAAAAAGCAAGAAGAAACTTAACTTCTATTGCATACAGCTCTTGTAAAAAAGTCTGTTATGTCTAGACTTTTCAGATAAGGCAGTGTTTATGTCAAATCTGCTGCTGAACACTAATCCCACATAAAAGGGAAGGCTACATGAGTCAACCCAAGCTCCTGCCTTTTTCTCATGACGCCTGAATTCTATACGCACAATAGCAACGTCTGTGGTGCCGTCATCCTCCAGTCCCACTTCCTATGTGCTGATGCTTTCTGATTTTACTGCCTCAGAGCGTCCTGAATTATTTATCCAACCATATATTTTGCTCAAATCTCTTACGCATTTTAAGATATTTATTAGGATGACTTTGGGGTTTTTCCATTTAACATCAGTATGGCGGTCACGTTTCATAGATGTGCTGCAAGTTTTCTTAGAAATAGGAGGACATCACCTCCTAACCTAACCTGTATCCCATTTAGCCCTTACATTTCAGTCTCTCCTCTGTCTCTAAACTCATGGACCCAGCTTGACTTATTGTACTCACACCTGAAATTTATCATAGGATCATTTCTAACTTTATATTAAAGGGGATATATTATGCAAAATTAACTTTTCTGAACTTTCTACCATGTTATAATGTTGTTCCCTCATTGAAAACATACCTGGAGTTGTGTTCAAGCATGTTTAAGTAATCCTGTAGAGTTTCTGAGGCCTCAGAACGCTCACTTGCATGGAACCCCGCCCACTCCAGGAAGCAGACTAAATAAAAAGCCTTCTACATCCAGTCTGCTCTCATTCATTTATCTAAAAATCAATGTGCAGCTCTTCTTTCCACTGATTCCTCACAGCATTTTTTTCATTTTGTAGTAAAATGGCATCATACAGAAAGTTTAAGGAAGTGAAGTGCTCATTTTCTTTGATTATATGCTCAAAAGACGGCAACATTCTGGACTCTGCTGCCCTCTGCTGATCCTGTCACCTGTTCTTTATGGCACAAGTACAGTACTTTTTTTGTCAGATAATGTTTTAAAGGTTGTAAAATGTGCAATGCTGTTCTAGAGCTGAGTTTGTCCCAAAAACTTTGGAGAAAGTATTTAATCCTCTTCAGCGCTCTGCTCCAGGTGTAATGGAGATTTCAAATAATTTCAGAGCCTCAGAAAAATCCTGCAAATTCTGTGCTGCTGTAGATTATCATTAACAAACAACTTACAGTTTATTCCCACCACATCTCTCAAAAGTAAAGACGTAAATCTGCGTGCTCTGTTATTGGCTAAATCCAGATCTCTGGGCTAAAAATTTTAGCCCCTAATGCTGTAGATAGGAGCGGGGGTGGGACTCTCTCCTGTCAGTCACCTCACTAATGTAATGTGCAGTGCGGCTCTTGGGCTAATTAAAAATAGCCCTTTTTCTACGATGGCCCAGAGAGCTCAAGGAATTACAAAAGCGGAAACACACTTTACAAAAAGAAACTGCCGCATGACATTACAACAACATTTTTTCTGCACCGGAACATGTAGCACCAGAAGCTCTGCATTTTCATTTTCATGATGTTTTGTTTTGGAGGACGGCATAATCACGTGAGCCAGCTCAGTGAATGTATAGCCAGAATCGACATATTTGAAAGTAAGTACAAAGCTGAAAATGAGCAGCTTCTGGCTGCAGAGCTTCTGGTGCTACATGTTCCGGTGCAGAAAAATTGTTGTTGTAATGTTGTGTGGGTATTTCCAGTGCAGGTAAATGTTATTGTAATGCTGGGTGGCAGTTTCTTTTTGTAAAGTGTGTTTTGGCTTTTTTAATTCGTTGAGCTCTCTGGGCCACCGTATTTTTCTGTTCTTTGCTGCAATATTGGTTTATTTTAAAACAAAAAACAATAGCGAGCATGAAGCCAATACAATACAAGATTAGAATCTCATATAAGACACATATAAGATTAAAGAGGTCTGTTGTCCCAGGCCTCAGGCTCAGAGGGGCCCAGAAATGGTCCAGCTTCTCATATTTTCTATTATAATGGGCTCATGTGAAGCCTTCTTGCCCCGAGCCCCAGCAAGACTGTCAGTGGGTTTGAGTAAGTTTTTTTTAATTTATTTTTTTATCTGCCTTCACTGGTAACAAATGTCACTTAACACTTACAATATTCCCAGTGGAACATACATGTAAAATATTCCAATAGTCAACTTTAATGTGATTGTGTGCACTCTACAATAATAACAATAATAATAACACTTGTGAGCGTTTCCCATGGGGCAGATATTAGCGACGGCATATCAAAAATTATCAGCACTATTTCATATCACAGAATAAATATAGTTTCATATCAACACTGCTCATTATTGCAACAAGTGGGTGTATGTGTTTTCTAGCCACCAGCTATTCTTTTCTATTTATAAAAAACTCATTTACAAAAACACAATGTGGGCAGCAGAAGACTTTGCTTACAAGTAGTTCTGTACGTCTTACTTTAAAAGAAAAAAATAAAAATAGAAGCATTGCACTTAAAAATATCCTAATACTAAACAAGGTTGTGCATGACGCCAACAGAACCCGAGTGAAAATTTTCCAGGCCCGGTCTAGCGTCTGGAAATGGAGCGGCTATTAAGAGGGTTACATGTGCCGGCAACAGTGCGTCAACAGCAATATTTGTAGGCCAGTAGATGGATGGCAGAGTAATGCTGTTGTCAGCGGTGGAAATTTACCTGCTTTTCCCGTACGGCATGGCACACAAGACAGTAAGGAGAGAGAGCGCCATAACAAACATGAGAAGAAAAAAAAAAAGATGTGCTGTTCTTATACACATAACACATACAAAACAAACTGTATCCTTAGCCCTCGCAGACCTGCTGTATTTTTCCTCTTTAAGGGACACTACAGATTTTCTTGCACATGAGGAAAACTGTTTGGTTAATAGCATATAGCATATACATTATAATGCATGCTGTTAACTTAGAGCGCCTTAGTAAATACAGGTTTTTTTATTATGAAAATGGCAGGAAAGGTCATCAAAATGATAAATTTTAGTGTGGATCCAGATCGATGTTTAGATCCCAGTGTATTTTAATATATAATTTTGAGAAACAGACTGTAGATGCTAGCTTTACTCACTAAATTTAAATATATGATGCAAAGTTGACTTTTCCGACCATGTTATAATGTTCTTCCCTAATCAAGGAGATACCTGAAGTTGTGTAATGTTCTATTCCCTGACACAGTCTGCTCTCATTCATTTACTAAAAAAAACAGTGTACAGCTCTGTTTCCACTGATTCCACACAGCTATTTTTCCATTTTGTGGTAAAATGGCATCATACTGAAAGTTGAAGAAAATAAAAAGCTTTTTTTCTTCTGTTTGTGTTCAAAAGATGGCACCACTATGCACTGTGAGATAGGACCGGTGCTTTGGCAGAGCTCTTTGGGTGCTTCTATTTTTGAATTTTCTTTTGAAATTTTCTGTATTTTTATTTTTATAGCCTTTTTTATTTTATTTTAGCAGAGTACTCTTTATCTGCAACATAAAACAAGACCTTAAAGTGTAACTAAACCCTGAAACAACTTTTTATTTGCTGACAGACTATAAATGGGGCTGTCAATTGTTTCTTCCCCAACTTTTGACATTTTAGTATAAACATATCAAGCTAAAAGTGGCAGTTGGCAGTTGGCAGCTAGGCTTTATTATCAAGCTCCATTTGGTTGGTCTACACAACTTACCAACACTGACTTATTGACCACTGATAATACAGGGAAAGTGACTATTCCAGTGCTGGCTACATCTGCTAACACAGAGAACATAAAAAGAGAAAGGGGAAGTAAAGAACTTAGATAAATATTGGCAATGCCTGTACATTTGCTCAATGTTTGATGATGCAGAGATAACTGTGGTACACTAAATGCATACATTAGTATTTTTGGTCCAGATTTTTTATTTTTTTTTAAACAATGTATTTTTTTTATTTGTCGTCCATGACAAATGTATCTCAGCTTTGTGTACGTAAAACAGTACAGAGAAAAAGAAAACAAGAAACAAACACCACGCAACCTCCAGACACAACAAAGTCAAATAATGTGTTAGTGTTAGTGTTATTCATCTTCATTATCATCTGCTAAGTTTACATTGTTCACAAAATCTTTAAAAGCATCTTTAAACATTGCAGATTTCTTTTTCTTTATACAAGTCATCTTTTCTAGGGGGAAAAAAACATGAGCATTTGTTTCACCCAGTGCAATTTTTGGTCCAGATTTACTATTTTTAAATAAAATTAGAGCCTGAAAACTATATATAGTATAATTTATTTATGTGTCAGCAGCCACAGTTAGTCTTTGCTGTCCTCACAATACATGACTCTGTGTTTCTATCCAGCTAGCGAACAAATACAAGGCTTTCTTTTGTCATTTGGAAGTTCTCCTTTGTATTTATTTTCTGTAACTGCAACACACAGAAAAAATAAATACTAGATAAACAGAACGTATGGCTAGCTAGCGTGTGGCACACAATATGGAGATGTCAGCTTATCCTTGCAAGTAAACACTATATGTTCACAGTACTACGCTTTGCAACAATCACAATCTTTTTTTTCCAAGCCACAAAACAAACATATTCAGTGTTTACGAACCGTTCAGTCCCTAACTGTTTGAAACGCTGACGACTTGACCTACTTCCAAAAACGGAAAATGACGTCAAAGGTCAACTACTGAAAGAGCGAAGATCTAAATTATTACTATTGCCAATGGCTGTTACAAAAACCCTGTAAGTACAGATTACTTTTCAAAACAAATACTTTTAACAACTTTAAAAATAAATCTAACTGCAATTCAAAAAACGTCTTAATCTTACAAACCTACATACATAAGCTTAACCCGAATGCACAATTACTTTTCCCACAGATTCCATTTGGTCAAACTTTGAGATGTGTAGGAACTTAGCCATTTATTTTAACTTTTTCACTTTTTCAGCACAATTCAACATTTCAGCTGCATTCAGCAAATCACAAAAAAGTCAGATTTTCTTCAATTTTCTTTCTTTTATTATTATTAATTTTTTGTTGTTGTTGTGGTTTGAAAAATTGTATTTTTTTTTTCTAATTTCTAACTTTAGATTTAGTTGTTATGGTTCCTACGCAGAAATAATGCATTATCATACACACACTGAGCAGCTCTTTTTTAATTTAGTGTGTCTACACCAATGGTTCCCAAAGTGGGGTATGTGAGGTACTGCATGGGGACCTCCAGATGCTGTCTATATTTTAATACAATTTAAATTTAAATTTAAATTTATTCTTTAGTTCAGACACATGGTTTTGGTTCGTAACAACAAATAAAATATACAAAAATGTACCTAAAAACATTAAGTACAAAGAAAAAATCCAATTTGAAATTAATTACAGTGCTAAACTTGTTTTAAAATATTACTTTAAAACAAATTTTAGGCAGCAGTCAGTGTTTGTGTAATGCTTTTATAAAAATATATGGAGAAAAACATGTCTTTTGAATAGAGTGAAGTTCTAGAGTTGGGGGTTCGCGTGGAATTTTCTGAATTTTAAGGGGGCCCTGGCAGTCGTGACTTTGGGAATGGCTGCTGTACACAACATAAGGGAAAAAACTGAGTATAAACTGCAGTTTTTAAAGGAAAAATACTGAATGACCTTTTTTCACTCCCCTATTTGTGCAGAAACAATTACACTTGACTTTTGACTCTTGACATTTTCCTGGAAGTTCTGTCCTTATCTCATTCATACTTATATCAAGCATGCATGACAGCTTCCTTTTTAAAATGAAAAGAGAAATGGAACAGGGATAATTTGTTCTGTGTTAGCAGGGATTTGTGTGTAGCATACTATTAGCTTCATTGCCATGCAGTGAAGAAAAAAAAGGTGTGGAGGGATTCTCTGCCTCAAATAAACCTGACATTTAAATGATCACAGTGAATTTCTGACAGCTCATTCATTATTCTGGGAAAAAGAAGCTTGTGTGGATTAGAGGTTTGATATGATACACCCATGCTTCAGTTCTATCAGTTTGTGTTTGTGACCTTTTGTGATTTTTGCATTCATTCTGCATTAAAAGGCAAAGTAGTAAACTACTTTGTTATTTCCTGCTATGTATAGCTATGTATACAAAAGGTATACCAGGCAAAGTATAGATATTTCCTACTTTGTTTAAAAACACAAGGCAGTCTATAGAATATTCTGTAGAAAATCTGCATTTCCCACTTTGCCTGTGTTTTTTTGTTCCTTAATATAAAAAAAAGAGAAATACTGAAAATACATTTTATTTCCAATGCTGACAGTCTTCTTCCCTTTTGGCTTTTTCCTTCAAGCGTCACCATGGCAAATCATCTGCCTCTGTGTGTGATTCACATGTTTATTTGGCATAAGGTTTATTCTGGATGCTGCGTAAACTTAGGATGCATTCACACCGCATTAATCAAATTGTAGTTTGTTTGCTCAGGAAGTTGAGTTTGTTTGAATTAGTGTGGCTGTATAATCAAACTGTGGTCCACCAGAAAATATAGGTCTGAATCATGGTGCAGTTCGAGGACAGACTGTATGTGAATGAAAAAAAAGCCGACCCAACAGTGAGCCAAAACCAGGAAGCAGACCATGCTGCAGGGCGTTGCTGGTCATTGCAAACAAAACAAACACACGTGCACAGCGATAACAGGAGAAATGGCTCGCGGTCAGTGGAGAGATAGGAGATATAAGCCCTGACAGAAATGTGTGATGTTTTTAAGCTGATTAGTGGAATATAGGTGATGGGATTAACCCCTACTGTAGAGCAGAGGCACATAAAAGTTATTGTGATTCATTTATTCTATAGGCTACAGCATCGGTTCCCAAAGTGGGGTCCAGGGCCTAACTGGTGGGCAGCAAAGGTACTGCAGGGGGGGCCCCCAGAGGTTGTCGACATTAAGTACATGAAAAGAAATTGAGTTTGTAAACAAATTACAATTAAGTACAGTTATATTGTTGTTTAAAATACTACTTTGAAGCTATTTCAGCCAACAGTTTGTGTTTTGTGAGTAACACTTTAAAATAACTTTTTAGATCCTGAATGTTTTTAATTGTGCAATGATTTACATGAGCTGATTCCTAAAGAATGAAATATTAATAACAATGTTTATAATTCAATGTTGCGTATAAATGTTGAAGTAATGTTTTGTAAATACTCAGCTAACTAGTTACTAACTCTAAACTAATACTTAAATAAAGCTTAATAGTGTGAGTTATTCTAAAGTGTTACTGTTTATTTACATTTTTAATAGAAATCTATGGGGAAAACATGACATAATTTTTTGAATAGAGTGAAACTTCATTGTTGGGGGGCCACATGGGATTTTTGGATTTTTAAGGGGGCCGCGATACTCTTGACTTTGGGAATGGCTGGGTTTCACAATTACTCAAACATGAGTGAAGCAAAACACAACTCTGGATATGATTGTGATGTTATCACAACAAACGGGTGGTCATAATGATAAGGCTCATCACTTTATATTTACAATTGTTTATCATGTGCCACCTATTTTTGAAATGAGCATACTTAAAACCACATTGTTGAGTTTGTGGCTTCACATTAAGCTGCTACTTTACACAAGACAGTTTTAGAGCAAATATTCCTCATGCATGACTCATCCTCGCACAGAGCTTATCAGTCCACTATCAGTTTATTTGATTTGTATTAAACACCACACACAGGCACAAGAGCTGTGTATAGTATTTGTTGGTAATAAATAAGCTGGCAGTGTGTTTATGGGAGATTAAAAAGGAAGTGGATTCAAAACGGTTCAACAGTAAAAAAACAAAATAAAACTGTTATCAGGGTTAGTGTGCTGCAGACAGGTGTGTTATTTTCCATAATTACACTCCCTGTGTTTGACTTCCGTTCATAATACCAGCTCAGTAAAAAGAAGAAACAAAACACGGCGTCCTGTATCTGGGGCGAGGTGAGCAGACGGACGGAGCGACATGGACAGCGTGAGGTGAAGCTGGCAACGTGTGGATGAATCACTCAGATCATAACTGGCAAAAACACAGGCTGCAAAAAAGTCTGACTCAGAGAATACGCGTTAGCATGGGGGACAATCTGTGTGCAGGACAAGTGGTCATGTGACAGTAATACACATGAAGACAATACAACATGGTTTCAGTTTAAGAGATGTATGAAAACAAACAATAGTTCCTAGGTGTGCAGTTTAAAAAAAAAATGTGTCAAAAACTCAAGGCAACAGGATCCTTCAAGATTTTTGAGTTTTGGGGCCAACTCAAAATCACAAATATTTTTTGTTCATTTAATTTAATATAACATATGTCAAGAAGCTTTACATTTGTTTTACTCTGTATCATTATTTTTCACTCTTTTCACTTTTTCAACTCATCTTACAGCCAACGTACTATCAATTGTTCAGAAAAAAAGTATTATTAATTGAAAGTTTTTAGACATATGAATGTCAAAAAATAAAATTATTTGTTGTGGCAAAAATACAGGCTGCAAAAAGTCTGACTCTGTGTATACACATTAGCATGGGGGGCAATTTATGCAATAGGACAAGTGGTCATGTGACAGTAATACACATGAAGGCAGTACAACATGGTTTCAGTTTAAGAGAAGTATGACAACAAACAATAGTCCTAAAAAAGTCTAAAAAACAAAAAACAAAAAATGTGGCTACAACTCAAGGCAACAAGATAATTTAATGTTCATATGTCAAAACTGTTTATCATTATTTTTATTTTTCACTCTTTTCACTCTTTCAACTCATCTTACAGCCAACGTACTATTGATTGTTCAGAAAAAAAGTATTATTAATTAAAGGTTTTTAGACATATGAATGTCAAAAAACTTAAAATAGTCGTTGTTGAAAACTTGAGATTTTGAGTTGACCCAAAAAAAAAAAAAAAAAAAAAAAGAAGTTTTAGTGTATTGTTCTAATCACAACGGCAAAGGGACATGTAATAGTTTGGTGTAAAACCCATATTTACAGTCTGTGAGCACCTGTGAGGACATGCCCTTTACAAAACCCAAAGAAAAACATCAATTTATTGCAATCATGAATCTGAACCTTTATCAAAATGTCTTGCTTTTTTATATTATACATTTTTATTTTGATCAACATGCTTTATTTTTTATGGGTAATTTAAGTTCACTTCTTCACCTGATGCTATCTTTGAACACTGAAAGAAAGAAAGGAAGGGCATTGGAATAAATGGAGAGAACAAACACCTGTGCAGGCTGTAAAATCTGATTTAATCAGCAGCACCAGTTGTTTTGTTCGGAGCAGATTTCGCAACAAGCAGCTTTCCTTTTCCATGTCATAAAACAATTAACCCGTTGGAAAGCAATCAATATATGCTCAGAAAATTACCAGGGGTTAAAGTGTAAAATGAAGATAGATAGTTGATCCCAGGACAGTGCTGGAAACAGAGCAAGCAAAGAGGGAAAGCATTACCACATGTTCTGTTCTCAGTTATTTTCCAGTCATACTTCTGCTGTATGTTTTTTTCTGCAGAAAATACATTGAAGACTAGTCCAGCACATAGCAGATGTAGAATTTACCTCATCTTCCACAGCAGATATTCCACATAAAATGTAGTCAGTTTTACTCTATAACATTGGCACTGACATGATTTTAAAAAATAGGGACATTATAAGACATTAGGTTGCAAAGCTATTACACTAGATACCATAAGTAACTTTCCTAACAAAATACATGTGAAGGTGTTATTATTTATTTTTGCTATTCCACATAATGCCTGTGTAAACTAGAAACATTTATACCTTTATACTATACTATTACTTTGTTATAGCATTTTAGTATTTAAAATATTTACTGTTGCTATTTAATGCTATTTTTCATAAATATTACAGACATGTTTACTAATAAAAAAATCTGCTCAAGCTGTGGTTGACAGTTTCTCATTGAAAAAATACAAACACTTAATAAACAACATGAAATTGTACAATAAATAACTTCACATTAACCTGTGGTAAGTGTATTGTGTTGTGTTTTTAATGGTAATTGTTCATATTTACAGTTCATGTAGCAATTTTCTATCAAATTTGACAAAAAAAATTATTACGTATGCATATTCTATTAAATGTCTACTAAACCTTTTACACTATATTTACCATTTATACCATTTTCAGTTGATCATACAACTATACATTTTTGAAAGAACTTCTGGATGTTAAAATGTTAATTTTCTCTTTTATTTTCTTCATGGACTTTGAAAAATACATCACATTATACTTTTTCCAAACTTTTTGAAATAGTTTTGGACAGCTAGTATTTCACCTTTTATAACTCATGTATGGAAAACATCAGAGAACTCTTGGATTAGATGTCAGTGAGACTTATGACCAAGCGTTTTCAGCTCTTGAGACTGGGATGGCCATAGAATACATATGTCCATATTCAAACGTGTTAATGACACAAAATCCTACTCCAGGGATGTTGTAACTTGGTTTAAAGCTTCAAAAAGCTTGATTCAGCAAAATAGGGAAGCTTTAAATTATTAATAAATGGATTTTTCAAAACATTAACAGTACACATTTGTTCCTCCTCTATACTTCTTGTGCATTTCTCAGTGACCATATATTTCATCCTACATTGTCAGTACATGAATAGTTGTTATTTCACATGTGCTCTGGTCTATACACAGGGCTGGTTCCTCTGTCCTCAGAACATCTTGTGCAGGAGGCTGACACCACACAAACAGACAGGCTGTACTGTGTGGGGGTTTCCTCCGCCATTCTGGAAGCGCTCCATATTTATTCCCGCTCTGCTCTGTTTTTAAAGGTCTAATGGGATTTTGTAAGGCCTCTGGCGAGTTCAGGAGGAAAAACAGATGCAGAATTCATATGAAGTAGTCTGACAGATGTATGCCATTTTAATGCAGCTTCTAGAAAAATTGCAAGGAAAATGCGTATATTCCCTTTCACTTTAATTTAGACTTCATTGCGTAAAGTCAAAATGTTTTTACTCTGTGCTTTTTTGGTAATTTCCAAGAATGTTCAAATATTTCTCAGAAGGTTGCATATATTATATATATTACTAAGCTCAGTTTGCAAGGCCTCTCTCTATTCTGCATATTGGCCACTTTTCGGAGAAGTCAAGTTGGATTTTCCATTTTCATAACCTTTCAAGCATAAGCTGCAATTGTGTCTATTGCCAGCATAGGTTTGTTTGTTTGTTTGTTTGTCTGTCAGTGTTAGCAAGATTAATTCTGATTAACCCTTGTGCCCCAATTTTGAAAAAGTGTCCCCGTCACAAAACATCATAAAAATACTACTATTGATATTTTTTCTACTTTTTTTTTTTTTCATAAATCATTTTTTCTCTGTGCTATGTAGGATCTAAAAAAGAACTCCCATTACAATCCATCCAAAACTTTTTGTTACTACCAAAACATCCCAGGCTGTAATAACCCCTCCGAGAAAAATCCACTTTGTATTGACAATAATAAAAATATTTCATTTTTTGTGTTTTTTTTTTTTTTTACTAAACTATTGAGATGCTATTACATAAACCGGCATAAAGAGTTAAAAGTTAAAAAAAAAAGTAAACATTCTGAAAATAATTCAATATTTGGTATTTATGGTCAGGGCAGAAGTTGAGAAGATGTATGCAAAAACAAGTAGGAAAAATATGAATATATACATTTTTTATGATGTTTTGTTGACAAGGACACTTTTGTCACTTAACAGGAGCAACATAACAAATTTAAAAAGTGTAAAAAATATGTAATATTAGATTTGGGTTAGAATATCAACATTAGTGATAAAATTTCATAAAAAAGGTAAAAACCACTGCAAAGTTATCAAAAAAATAAAACCTGAAAAGGATACTTTTGTCCTCGTTAGGGCACAAGGGTTAAATGGTTGGATTTCAAAATTTTCAGGAAAAGTCAGTAATAGGCCAAGAAGGGTTTGATCTTGATTTGGATCCAGAACACCAACTGGATCCAGGATTTTTTTTTTTTTTTCAAGGATTTTGATTTTTGAACATGTAATAAACACATTAAAAGTAAATAAGTAAATAAATAAATAAAAACACAGAAAAAAAAGTACAATTCTTACACACAAATCTCATTTACACATGATCCTGTACCATTGCAAGACACAAATACTGTAGCTGCCATAGATACTAACTCCAGCCACAAGGGGTCAGTAAAGAAACAGATTATGACCTTTTGGTGCATACCATTGGTAGGTATAAAGGTAGATAGATAGAGCATTTACCCCTGAACTAGAAGAACCACTGTTCAATTACTGCGTTCTCTGAGTGTATCTAGTATCCATCTAGTATATATCACATAATATTCACACATATTCAGTAGTTAATATTATATTGTGTTTTGAATATTTTTTCTTTTTTCTTTAGAAGAAATACAGTTTGTAATGTAAACAAGCTACATATACAATACATAGGCTTCTGAACTGTTGAACTTCCATGTACTGTAGGTCATAACTGTTGCATTAATGTACTCCACAAAAATCCTAGGCATCCACATGTCCTTTACAGTGGCCATGACCTTTGACCCTTCAGGCAACAATGGACCATTCATGTGCTGCTGAAGTAAACACTAGTCAATACGAGCACAAGTAACTGTGAATTATTGCTGCGTTTAAAAAAAAGAAAGCAATGTCCTTTGTTTACCCCATTATTGCAGTCATTTTTCCCCCACAAAACAACATTAGAAGCCATCCTGTTCCCAAACGGGCTGGATCTCACACCCCTGAAAATATGCCTCAAGGGTCACTAAACAAAAAAAAAACTCAACAATAACCTAACAAACATCACGACTTAGTGTTTTGGCCCCGAGCACAGTGACACATGCCGTAGAGTTACGAGTATAGATCTATAAAGTTATGTTTGGCTCTGACTCATGGTGTGGGTGTCTGGGTGCTGACCTGACACTTTTCACGTACACAAACACACAGCACATGTGACTCTGCACAACCAATGGTATTTTATTTTAGCTTAAGGTGCTACCAGGCAACCGTTTTACAGGTAAGCATTACTGGCAGACTGTGTTGATGGTAGCTCTCTGACATACTGCTCATGTCATTTATTTAGTTTTGGTTTAGTGATGACAAAAAGAAAGAGCCAGAAGATACCGCCACTTTACAGTTTCTTTATCCATAGCTCTAAACAATATCATTCTTTTTAAAGCCACACACTGTAAATAAATAAATAAATAAATAAAAATTTAACTCATCTTATGGTACGTTCACACCGGACGCGAATCTGGCGTAAAAATTGTGTCATTTGCATCTAGTTGGACGCGTGACCATTTTGAATTCACTCGCGTCGTTCGCGCGTGAAAGTCGCGCAAATAGGGCGAATTCATGCGTGCGAATGAAGCGAATTGGACGCTTCATTCGCATCAAATGAGGGGCGTGGCCGCTAGGGCTACTCCCAAATGAGCCTGTCTGGGTTTGGTCACCTGTGTCCCGTGTGGCTGCAGGACCTCTCCCCAGGACACTGCTGCTGTACAGCAGCATTAACCCCAGAGACAGAGCTGAGACACCTGGGGTTATTTATAGTTTTATTTCTGGTACATTAGCTCTCTCTAGTGGTTTTGGGGTCTGGTCTAGTCCCAGGCTCTGTATTTTCTGTTGTTCTGGAGAGTGCATTAACTGCTAATATAACAAGCACATCTCAATAGGTTATTTTGGTAAAGTTAACCCCCCTTTATATTTACTTGTATTTATTTGTGTGTTCTTGATGTCACGATGATCAGAGTGAGCCTCTGTCACAGGCTTGTATCACATATAACAGCTATAACCACACTCACACAAAGCCTAAACAGCCATATATTCAAATTTTTCAACTTCCGCGACGCGAATCTGCGTTGTTCGCTTCATCCGCTGATTCGCGTCTTCGCCTGTTCGCGGGACTTGCGCGTCAAACACTCAATTCGCGTCATTCGCACCGCGCGATTAGCTTGATTCGCGCCGCGCCATTCGCGTCATTCGCGCTGCAGGACGCTTGTTCGCGCCTGAACGCGGCTTTCCATAGACTTAACATGGAAATCACTCGCACCTGACGCCTGATTCGCGTCTGGTGTGAACATACCATAACAGTTAACTTACTATCCATTGTCATTGTTCAGAAAAAGTATTACTATATGAAAACTTAATATACTAAATTTAACAAAATTATTTTACAATTTAACAACAGAACAGTTGTTATACGTTGGCTGAAAGATGAGGTATAAAAAAAATAATAGAGAGTGGCTGACGCCACAACAGACAGGCTGTACTGTGTGGGGGTTTCCTCCACCATTCTGAAAGCGCTCCATATTTATCCCCGCTCTGCTCTGTTTTTAAAGGTCTAATGGGATTTTGTAAGGCCTCTGCCGAGTTTATTCAGGAGGAAAAACAGATGCAGAATTCATATGAAGTAGTCTGACAGACGTATGCCATTTTAATGCAGCTTCTAGAAAAATTGCGTGGAAAATGCGTATATTCCCTTTCACTTTAACTTAGACTTCATTGCGTAAAGTCAAAATGTTACTCTGTGCTTTTTTGGTCATTTCCAAGAATGTTCAAATATTTCTCAGAAGGTTGCATGTATTATATATATTACTAAGCTCGGTTTGCAAGGCCTCTCTCTATTCTGCATATAAAATATTGGCCAATTTTCAGAGAATTCAAGTTGGATTTTCCATTTTCATAACTTTTCAAGCATAAGCAGCAATTGTGTCTATTGCCAGCATAGGTTTGTTTGTTTGTTTGTTTGTCTGTCAGTGTTAGCAAGATGAATTCTGATTAACCCTTGTGGCCCAATTTTGAAAACTGTTAAGTGATTGTCATTGTTCAGAAAAAGTATTACTACATGAAAACTTAATATACAAAATTTAACAAAATGATTTTACAATTTTAACAACAGAACAGTGGATAATACGTTGGCTGAAAGATGAGGTATAAAAAAAATAATAGAGAGCAAAACTTAAAATTGAAAGTTTTTAGACGTGGATGTTAAATTAGCTGAACAAAAAATATTAGTTGTTGAAAACTTAAGATTTTGAGTTGGACCTAAAACTCAAAAAAAAAATAAAAAAAATTAAAAAAAAACTAGAGGGATCCTGATGAGTTTTTGCAACTTTTTTCCAGTGCAGTATATTAAAGTAAAGCAACACTTTTTCTGTGAGGTACAGACATTAACTCTGTGTTGACAAGCTGTGTAGACCAACCAATATGAGCTTGAAAATAAATCCTGAATGAACAATTAAGGTCTTGGTTATTGGACAGATGATTACTAACTTATTAACTGATTAATATAAAAGAATATTTAAAAGAAAAACATATGCTGTACTTGCCCTTAAGGAAAAAAGTACTTTTTAAAGTATTTTTCAACAACATCTGGGCAACAGTGGTGCATACTGTCGTTCTGTCTCTGGGCAAGACACTTCACCACATACACTCACTGTATGTGGCTGCTTGCAACAGGAAGGGCATCGGCATAAAATACCCGCCAACTTGCCATGCGACTGGTTCGCTGTGGCAACCCTGAGTAAAAGGGAGAAGCTACTGTTATAACTACTGCTGCTGCTAATACAGCCACTACTGCTACAACTACTGTTACTACCACAGCTACTACTATTACTACTGCAGTCAGAGGTGGAAGAAGTACTAATCAGTACTAAACTCAGAGTACTGTTACTTCAAAATATTAGTCAAGTAGAAGTAAAAGTACTCAACAAAATAAGTATTTGAGTAAAAGTAAAATGTATGGATGAATACAAATACTAAATGGTCCCATTATGTTTTTGTTTTTGTTTTTTCCAGGCTTTTTGAAATAGTTTTGGACACATTTGCAGTTGTATTTTGCTCGGATTAGATGTCTGTTGCCTCCTGGAAGTAGCATAAATGGGCTATTTATCATGGTATTAGCAACACGCAGCTAACAGATAGATACATGGGCTGGTAAATCAGATGAAGCCAAAACAAAAATTGCGCTTTGACACCGGAGTCCATAAGACCAACACTGATACCAGAATGTACACACAACACAATGCATAGACGCACACACATGCCAATATCAAGCAATTGCTCATTTACACTCAATTTTTAATTATATTTTCAAATATTTGTTAATAACATTATTACACATTTTAGCCTTATCTAGTTGTTTAATACATCCCACATCGCAGTCATGTCCTGGACTCCTTCTTCCTGCATCACTTTTCTCCAGCAGTCTTTCTGTAGTCTAAGCAAAGATGCCCAGACTTTCCTCTCCACAGACACTTCCTCCAGCTCCTTTGGGGGAATCACAAGATGTTTCCAGGCCAACCGAGAGACATAGTCTCATAGCGTGTCCTAGGTCTTCCCTGGAGCCTACTGGTGGGACATGCCCGGAACACCTCCCCAGGGAGGCTTCCAGGGGGCATCCAAAACAGATGCCCGAGCCACCTCAGGTGGCTCCTCTCAATGTGGAGGAGCAGCAGCTCTACTCTGAGCTACTCATGGGTGCGCCCAGCCACCCAGTGGAGGAAACTCATTTCGGCCGCTTGTATCCAGGACCTTGTCCTTTTGGTCATGACCCAAAGCTCATGACCATTGGTGAGAGTAGGAACATCGATCGACCGGTAAATTGAGATCTTTTTCCTTTTGACTCAGCAAGAAAAAAAAAAAGTTCTCATGTTACTTAATACTGTCCACCTCTGACTCCTGCTGCTAATACTCCTACAGCTTCATTCATCCTCTACTGTATGTGTTGGCAGTAGCTTCCCAACAATGACAAACAGCTTACATATTTTTGTTTTCATGACGACATAAAGACCCACACACCTCTGCTTTTTCAGTGTACTTGTTATTTTTGTGCCAATCACTATAATTTCAACCCCTTTACAGACTTATATAATTAAACTTTTCATAGCTGCCATCCTCCAGTGACATAATAATAATTTACCTTACAGCACATGTGACATGTTCTAAATAAAAATAGACACAGCAACACCTTTATGGAAGGCTGCACAGGAAACTGCTGCCATGCTTCAAGGCATAGTGTTGTGGTAATTAAAATGCAAGCTATTTTAGTCTGTATTATATATACAGTAATCAAAGATCACACCCATTGGACATGAATAACTTTTTCTTAAGAATCCATTTTAGGCTTTGAGGCAAGCTAATGGACATAAAAAGAAAAGGTCAAACTTTATCCAACTTTTTTTTAATTACTTTTACATGTCATTGATTTAGTATCCAACTATATTTTCTTTTTGTAATTATTTTTTTGAGGACACCAACTCTGAAATCCACCTTTTTTCTCTCAAAGTTATGGCATTTCTACAAAACCTTAGCTGGATCAGACCAATGGGAAGGCTAAAGGGTGATCACCTCAAAAAGTACTAAAAGTGAACAAGTAGTACAATTGGTGGGCAGTGCTTGGAAGTGGTTCACCCAATCATCTGCAGGTATGCATTTGGTGGGACCTGCACTTTCTGTGAAAGCCACACTAATGCTGTAATAACACATATGTAAAACAGAGAACTACAGTTAGGTCCATAAGTGTATTTCCTGACTGTATTTCATCCTTTCATCCCTGCACACCTGCATGCAATTCATTTTGTTCTAAGATGTTACATACACCCTGCTTTTGTCCTCTTTGCCCAAAGGTCGAGCAACTGCTGCTGTTTTTGATTTTACTTTTGGCATTAAGTTAAACACGCTTCATGGGATGCCCCAACTGCTCGCACTATACAGTATGTTTTTAATACATTCTTTTGTCTCTCCTGCTTATTCCATTAAAGAGTTGTGAGTGGTTGGGGCCTACCCAAAAAACTATGGGCCTTAGGCAGAGTACATCCTGGACAATAGGCAGCTAGTCACAAGGCTGCTACAGATACATACACAGTAGGGATACTCCAAATCTATCAATGTCATCTGTGTAAAGCTCAAGATGTCTTGCAGGCTCACTCTGTTTCAAATGGGAGTTTTTTTTTTTTAAGATCTTTTTTTATTTCATTATTTTTAAATAAGCAGTCCTGAATGTAACATGTTTTTTTTAAGATTTTTTTTTTTATTCTTTTAGAAATATATTTACATTGAAAAATGTATAAAATGCCTTTGTACAAAAACACACTAATGTTCTATAATGTCCACTTTTAGAAGAATCATCAAGAGATGAGTGAGGGGGTACTCATGGTATAACAGAAAAAAAAACAGGGGGTACACGAGATAAAAAAAGGTTGGGAACCTTTGGTTTAGATTATTGCTGTAAAATTCATAGGGCTGTGAGTTCATCTTGGAATTGAGTCAGGGACAAACAATAGAAATTATCGCAAATCCCTTCTTGGAGTACCACATAAGTAATGAAACTTCAGCTAGAGTGTGAAAATTAATATTCACTGTCTTGCTATGAATGATGAAGCGACTCATCCAATCACTGACTGCAGCAGAGGAGACGCATTTGAACTCTAAGGTGAAGTGGAATGTTCTTTTCTCTTGTTCCAGATTAAATATACTTTTACCTTGATTCAACTTGCTTCTTGACACAGGGCCATTCTCAGCTTTACAGAGAACAACAATCAAAATGCTCCACAAGCTGCAGACAAGTGTCTGCTTCCCGGCTGACCACCATCTGACGCTCCCTCAGTGTTTACTGCCAGAGCTGCACTGTTCAACAACACAGTCAGCGGGGGCCGTCACATGGTACAGGCAAGACTTCCCATGACTTCTGCTTCCATGGAAGCTTCAGTGCTGGTGAGAAACTACTGACCGGGCTGACCAGTGGGAGGAGGCCCATAGTGGAGGCACGTGTCTTCAAAAACTATTATTTCAGTAAGAATAACTATTAAGCAGTAAAAAAGCATGAATAAATAAGTCATTAACAAAAATTTCATAAATAAACAGTTTATAGATCCTGAAAAACCAATGATATTTGTAATTTGCCATTAATTTACATGAGCTTATAACTCATCAGGTATGACTAACTACTATCAGTGCAGCTCCAGGTTTTGTCTCGTCAAATTTAAGACCTTTTTAAGACTTTTCAATGCCACTTTGAATCAAATTTAATGCCTAAAGAACCATAATCTGTATAAATTTGACATAAATTAAATATTCATACTACTCAAGTGTTTTATTTTAAAAGCTTAATACCGAGGAAATAACAGTTCTGCATTAAAAAAATCTGAATCATACATTTCACTGATAAAGGTTCTTCAAGTGTATTGTGATGATGTTTTTATGACATTATGCAGCTTATATAGTAGACCTGTCGCCAAAGCTTTCAGAAACTTAAAATAAAGTCCTATTGGGCAACTTAAAACATTTTTACACCATTTATGATAGAATTTATTGCCTAATTCCAACTTGCAAATAAGAAGTACTGCACTTCTCTATTATTAGATATGATGTATTACTTTAAAATATTCAGTATTTTTGGACACGGAGCAGAAGAATCTATTTTAGACTGAACATGAATGTGGCTTCTCACTTTACATTTTGTGTGATTAATTTGATAAATGTCAAAGTTTGTAAGCATATATTCACTGATCTACATTCACCGGCCACTTTATTAGGTACACCTTGCTAGTACTGGGTTGGACCCCCTTCGCCTTCAGAACTGCCTTAATCCTTCATGGCATAGATTCAACAAGGTACTGGAACCATTCCTCAGAGAGTTTTGTCCATATTGACATGATAGCATCATGCAGTTGCTGCAGATTTGTCGGCTGCACATGCGAATCTCCCGTTCCACCACATCCCAGAGGTGCTCTATTGGATTGAGATCTGGTGACTGTGGAGGCCATTTGAGTACAGTGAACTCATTGTCATGTTCAAGAAACCAGTCTGAGATGATTGGAGCTTTATGACATGGGGCGTTATCCTGCTGGAAGTAGCCATCAGAAGATGGGTACACTGTGGTCATAAAGGGATGGACATGGTCAGCAACAATACTCAGGTCGGCTGTGGCGTTGCAATGATGCTCAATTGGTACTAAAGGGCCCAAAGTATGCCAAGAAAATATCCCCCACACCATTACACCACCACCACCAGCCTGAACCGTTGATACAAGACAGGATGGTTCCATGCTTTCATGTTGTTGACGCCAAATTCTGACCCTACCATCCGAATGTCGCAGCAGAAATCGAGACTCATCAGACCAGGCAACTTTTTTCCAATCTTCTATCGTCCAAATTTGGTGAGCCTGTACGAACTGTAGCCTCAGTTTCCTGTTCTTAGCTGACAGGAGTGGCACCCAGTGTGGTCTTCTGCTGCTGTAGCCCATCTTCCTCAAGGTTGAACGTGTTGTGCGTTCAGAGATGCTCTTCTGCATACCATGGTTGTAACAAGTGGTTATTTGAGTTACTGTTGCCTTTCTGTCAGCTCGAACCAGTCTGGCCATTCTCCTCTGACCTCTGGCATCAACAAGGCATTTTCACCCACAGAACTGCCGCTCACTGGATATTTTCTCTTTTTCGGACCATTCGCTGTAAACCCTAGAGAGGGTTGTTTGTGAAAATCCCAGTAGATCAGCAGTTTCTGAAATACTCAGACCAGCCCGTCTGGCACCAACAACCATGCCACGTTCAAAGTCACTTAAATCACCTTTCTTCACCATCCTGATGCTCGGTTTCAACTGCAGCAGATCGTCTTCACCATGGCTACAGCCTAAATGCATTGAGCTGCTGCCATGTGATTGGCTGATTAGAAATTTGAGTTAACGAGCAGTTGGACAGGTGTGCCTAATAAAGTGGCCGGTGTGTGTATATATTACCAATCACACTGAAAATATCTTTTTTAAATTTACAACCATGATGAACAGAATCTAATACCTGCCCATAAGATTTAATACTATTAAGGCCTTGATTTTGACCACATTGACCACATCAAATTCAATACCTTTTAAATACTTTTAAGACTTTGGGGCTACCCTGACAATATACTGTATATGCTTCTACTCACACAGCAGTTTTCATGAGAAATGATGATGAAATGTTAAAGTAAAGCTTTGTAAATAATCAATTAACTAGTTATTAATCCTTAACTAAGACTAATTAATGCTTAATAGTGCAAGTTATTCTAAAGTCTCCAAAGTCAGTAACACTTTAGGAAAGTTCATACTAGCGTTAGGTAAGCACTTAACTGATTATTTACATTACACTTTAATAATAATTAATAAACACCATTAAGTTGTAAATATTGTAAATATTTACATTTACAATATAAAACAATGCAATATTATAAACATCAATGTCAATGCAGTATCTATAAACAATGTATTCTGTAAAATATTGTTAATAATATACTTGTTAATGTTTTATTTTCGCACTACACTGGTGAGTTATTCTTAAATTAAAAAAGTTTTTCTGAAGTTCCAAAGATTATTTTGGTAACCTTCTGTTCATCTTTATTTCTAAGCGACTTTGTATAAAACAGCTGTGTCAAGGCCTTTTGCCAAAATCTTATAAGGTGCTAAATTTCCTTCAGCTATTTTTAAACATTTTTATTCCTACCACATACTTTTCAAGCCTTTCACTGAACCTGCTCCATCTTTTTGAGCCATTATTTTTCATGAAATGATAAAATATCACAATGTTGTTTATGTTCTATAGTAAATAAAATGTGGGATTTACAAATGATTGCTTCCTGTTTTTATTTATGTTTTACACTGTGCCATAACTTTTCTATTGGAACTGGGTCCAGGGAGTGTGGGAGTAGATGTGAACATCTGTCTGTTCTTACCCTGATATGTAAAATAAAATTAATGCATAACTTATAAATGCACTCAGAAACAGGACACAACAGCTATTACTTGTTCTTTGGTATGTTTTTATGCATATGAAATAAAACATTGACAGTATCAGGCAAATCTAAATGAATTATACTAGGCACCACAATACAGCATTTAAAACACATTACACATACTCAAAAGCCACAGAACAGCTAAAGGCAAACATATTTTTATCAAAACTGACAAACTTCAAGTAATGCCTTCTAGAATCCTAAACTGAATTAAATAAATTAAGAAAAATTTTTTTTTTTTTAAAACTGTGGCTCAATATATCACAGACAATGGCTATATTTGTGGATTTACAGTATATATTTGTGATTTTTTTTAAATTTAGGGCTACACACAGCATTGATCAAAAATAATAAAAGTATTTTCTAGAACATTTTAAAAGTATCTATCGATATATGTAGAAAACTTGTTAATTTGTGACTATAACATATGGATAGTTTTGTAACACTTGTGGTTTTGGCAACATGCGTACAGTATAAATGTGTGCGTTTTCAGTCTTCACTAGTATCTTTATACATAAATAAGTCAAATGCATAGATTTTGATAAAGAAAAAGAAAACACCTAAATAACAAGTCTTAAAGAGACAGTACGTCATTTTGTAAAAGTGGTTCAATTATATGGTAATTTATTCTAGATAACTGTCAGCACAGTTTCAAATTGAAGAGGCAGACATGAGCAATTACAGTAGATGTGGACCACTAGTGTCATTCAATAGCACTGTGCATAGAGAGCATCTACACTCAACTGATGGGTAGGGACACAAAAGTGGACATGTTTGTAACAGTTTGTGGAAAATTGTGGAAATATATACAGTAATTTCAGTGTTTTCGGTGTGATTAGGTTATGTCAATGTTAGGTGTTTGTACATTTGTAAAAACAATTTAGTTCAGCAAAATAAAGACTTTAGGTTGCAAGAGTCAGTGAATAAAGGCTGGGACACATTGGCTGTCAGGCATGGTCAGCAATGTGAGTCTTTTTTGGGCTGGACGTAGTGGGAGACTACTGAAGTGCTAACTGAAATGGCGTCAAACTTCAGTCTAAAATGAGCGCTCTGATTGGCGGCGTGCCCCATTCACAATTTTCCTAACAAGCTCCTGAAAAACATTACATTATAAGGGACTTTAGTTCAAAAAACTATTTAGAATGTTTCCTACATCTGAGACGCTAATGTGCAACAGTTAGCGTCCCATAGCTTGTAGCTTTGTACAGATGGAAATAACAGGGTTCATACATTTTTTTTTTTTGCCAAGAATTTTCCATGACTTTTCCAAAACTTTTGACTACATTTTCAAGAGCCGGATAACTGAAATGACTTATAAATAGGTGCACTAGAAACTTTTTCTGCTATTTCATTTGTTAAATTGGAAATTAGTCAGAAATATAGTATTCCACTAATTTTACTGACTTATACCCTACACACCAGTGATTAAAAGATAGTTATGCTTGGTAAGTTGGTTCATAACGCATTTTTAAAAAGTAAATTAGGATATAAAGTTATCATCTAGGCAGGCTGGTGCAGGTTTAACTAGTAGTGGTCAAATCTTACTCAGACTGTGGCCCTGGAAACTGCATTTTAAAATTCCATGACATTTCCAGGTTTTCCATGACTGTACAAACCCTGAAATAATAGCTTCTTCCTAAGGCAGACAGCTCCAATAATTCATTCTGTTTTATTAAGTAATGTGACACATAAGATTATTCTGAGCTACAGTAAACACATAATACGTCTCACGCATATGCAGAATGTACACAATGCTCTCTAGTTAGACTGGGACGTCCCAGTGTGTCTTGAGACTGTTTTTTGTGGGAGACTAAGGTGATAGAGCAGTAATGGGAGACTCACACCAACAATGACTGAAGCGACTCAAGTGACTGGTGACCATTCATTTCCTATGTACACTGGCACATGGAGGCGACAAGCATGTTGGGACGGTCCTGAGTGACGCGAATCATGCGACTTGAGCGTAGTGTTGAGTTGAACTAAGGTCAACTTTATGGAAATACAAGCAACATCACTGAAGTGACCAGCAATCGCAGAACTAGACTTGATAGACACTTGAGAGGTATTGGTCCAGGCACAAAAGTCGCGGTTGGAAACCTCCCGTCCAATCATCAGCAACCTCAGGGGGAGCTGGCGAGACGAGAAGGGTGAACTGAGCTTAGGGTTAGATTTTGTCACGTTTGGTGTGAATCTGCCATTACACTGTGTCTTCTGACGACGGCTGGGCGTTAGGTTTGTGTGTCCGAGCCTTTAAACTTTCTCAAGCTCTCAAGACTCATAACCCAACATTCTGACCTAATTTAGTTCCATATGCTCTTTTTTAAAATAGAGTTAATGTTTTTTTTTTTTTTGCTAAATTATGCCATGATAAGTCCTTTTATGCAATTTCATACCTACCAGAAACACAACAACCCAGTGTTTGTGATAGTGAACCACTTGTTTAGACAATAAGTATATGTTACTGCAGAGAAATAGCTTTTTCAAACTCTGGATAAGTTACCATCATTTCCTAGATACAGGACGCACTTTTACGAAATTCTTCACAGTTCCTTTGAAAACAAGTTCAGTGGTCTTTTACTATGTTCATTTTGTGACAGTAGGTGTGATGTGATGTCACCAGTTCGGTCATTGTCCTATGTCTCTGTATTGCACATTCGAGGTTTGGACATTAATGCACTGAAGTGAAAAGTGAATGTGTTACTAAACTAAAAAAGTGAAATAATTCTGAAACATTTACTATTAATTAAAGTTTAGACCTTCTCATTGAAATTTCTCATGTCCCATTTGTTAATTTGTTTTGGTGGGAGTCAGATTCACAAATGGTCTTACACTGCCCCCTAGTGGTCAAAACGTGTATGACTGCAATTCCCAGCATATTTTGTCTTTGTGGAACTGACTTGTAAATTTGTTTTCTTTTCTTTTCAGCCCAGAACCATGTTACCGTTTGGGCTTGAGTGTTTTGACAGTTACCATAGCAATTATGATGATTGCTGGTCTTATAAAGGGGGTCATTTTCTTTTACTGTCCAGAAGGGCCCTCCAATCATCGTCCCAGGACAGGAGACGTCTCTGCTGGCAGCTGTTCCCCAGGTGCTTGTTGTGACAGGCTGTAAACAGGACGTGCTCCCATGATGGGTTGGGCTCCACACCTGCTCACGACACATTTTAAAGACAAACATTACCAAAAAAAAAAAAAAAAAAAAAACACTGCAGTCTAAAAACAAATACTGTAAATACTGTTCTATTATTAATTACCCTAAACAGATTTTTTTAATATAAATTTGTTTTGGTGAGTAAACTATATATGAAGAACACCAGATAGATATTACATAAGAAATTGGATGTCCCACCGTTTCCATTTATCTGCGCACAGGACTAGCACAAAGAGTCCACTGACGGGTCCCTTTGTAGCCATTTTCTGCCCAGGTAATCATAACTGTTTATCTAAAATGGAGTAGGCTTTATGCAATGTGTTTTTTCCTTGATTAGTTGTAGACTTTTTAAACAGTCAGTTACAAATTTTATTTATTCTTTTAATGTTCGTACTGTCCTTGGTTTTTGATTGGCAAAATGTCAACCCAACTCTATTAAATCTGCATACATTTTACTGCCTTCTGGAAGTCTAAATTATATATCAACAGGACCAGACCCTTTTTTCCCCTATACAATCCAAAAGTAATTCTAAAGCGTCTATAGTTTAAAACTTAGCTGGAAGCAGGTCAGAATTCTATGGTAGAATCTGCTGCTAAAGAGTCAAAATGCAGATGTCTTGATGTGGTTTATGGCTAATATCTCTGCAACTACTGGACTTATCGACACGAAACAAAAAGCTGACATGAAGTTCAAAGTCTTATATGTCAGTACAAATGACCTAAAGAGAAGTTATTTCTTCACTATAGGATCAAACAGTGGTGATATTATGCATGATTGCTTTCAGTAGACTCAGCATTAAGCCACAGGATTATTATGGTGTAGTTGTGGGCCCAGTGGTAAACAAAAAATGATCGGGTTCAATATTTGTGGATTTTCTGTTTGGGTATGTCTTTGAAAAATAGTACCTCACCTATACATTTACACAGGCCACTGCCCTCCATCTGAGGTTCTGACATAAATTCTAGAATGTGAACACAACCTATTGGTTCTAGAACTGTGATGTCATAACATTCTAAAGGGCCTGTGTTGTGAGACTGAGCTGGAGGGCAGGTAAGGATTTACTGCTAAAGATTAAAAATGCAGATTTCTTGACCTGGCTTATAGCTAATATCTCTGTGATTACAAAACTGGCACAAAATTAAACTTTAGGGCTGCAACGATTCATCGAGTTATTCGAGTAATTCGTTGAGTAAAATGCTTCGATTAACATTCTTTGAACTCGAAGCTTCGTTTAACTAATGTAAATAAGACGCATAACGCTGGGAACTTTGTATGCACGGAACGAAGTTTCTGCACGGTTAATGCACAACACACTAGCGACAGTAAGGCAGTGGTTGGGCCATAAACTGAATAAATTTGAGTTGTAGTTCGCATTTTAAATGTATATATAAGCGTCGCCCTGTTTGGCTAATGCTACAGCTAACGCACAGAGCAGCTTAAATACTGACTCTGGAGACCCTGCAACTGCAACAACAAAAACACTAATAATAACCAAAGAGAAAGTATTCTTATTACCTCTGTAAAACATTTGTTCAGTAGGTGGCAGCAAACTGGCAGAAATGAACAGCGTAGTGTGATGTGCAATCCGCGGCGCTAACTTTGTTTATGTAGCTATGCTATTTAGCCGTGTGGGCTCAGTGGTGTTTAGCGTCTTTAACAGGCCCTGGTGTATAAATGATAATAGATATCACTGTTAGAAGCAGAGAGGGTTACAACTAAAATACTTTTTAACTGTGAGGGGAATGCACACCTCTGCAGCTTTTGCATTGTTTTGTAAAGGCATTTACAAATATTCTGATTAAATATATAAGTAGTATATAATAATATAGCCCAGTATAAGTAAGTATAAAGTATAAGTATATAATTAGTAAACCATATCGTAATGTATAATAATAAAACCTACATTTACAAAGCTATTTGTGCAATGTAATGCATTAAAATATGAAAAAACACTTCTTAATGTTAGACTGACAGATTCACAGATGTGCATTAAAATGTGTTACTTTTTAAAATTTGCAGACACGCAAGAGTATCTCTTATTCGATTACTCAATTAATCGAACAAAAATAATTGATAGCTGCAGCCCTATTCAACTTTCCCTCTGTCAGCACAAACTAAGGTGAAAGATTTTTTTCTTTCATTTATTTAAAAAAAAAAAGTATAACAGGCCCCTGCCCTCCATCATTTTTTTAATCAATTAAATTCTAGAACTGCAAAAAAATAGTTAATTAGTTAAAATGACTTGAATTTAGATGATTAACCTTGATTTGAGTAATGTTTGACTAGAACAGATTTATATACTAATATGGCTAGATAATTTGACTTGTTTAAAAATATTTCTGTCTTGTTTTAAGTAATTTTTACTTATTTCTAGCAAAATGATCTGCCAATGGGGTAAGTGGAATTTTCTTTCCCCATTTGCAAATAAATAATCCAATGCAACCTTTTGTAATAATCAAATGTGTTGTTTCTAAATACTTCTGATCAGATTTAATCTTAATATTCATGCTGTACCACTTGAATGAATGACCACTTTGGTTGAATTGAAACATTATTCCAAAACAAAGCACAGGAGCAAAGAAAAAATACTGCTGGTGCATGTTTGTTTCAGGCAGGACTGCTTTAAGCATTTGCAAATTTTCGAGTGTGGACATGACTTATTTGTATGCATGCAAACAGCCACACTGGCATTTCAGCCCATCCAGACGCACTGTAATCAAAGTACATTAAAACCTGAGTGGCAAAGTGGATTATGTAACTGTGATGTCAAAGCAGAAGATGAAGAAAGGAATAATAACAAAGAGCAGCTTTGAAGTGTGCTTTTCAGTGCACCTACAATATTCACTGGCCAGATAATATGTATAACATAAGTGAGGTGCACACATTAGACATGGGCAGATAGTCAGTTTAATAATGATGTGCTCATTCGCCCACAGTAAGGATTAAAGTTTTACATGAATAATATTGTGGTGAAAATATGTGCTTACGTGATGTAGGTAGTTTTGTAATATCATTAAATGGATATCAAATTATATTCTTTCATTCATTTTCTTCTGCTTAATTCTGTTAGGAATCAGGTGTGGCTGGAGCAGATTCTACCAACTATGGTCCTGAGTGTGTAGTTAGTTAGTTCTGTGAAGGTTTTAAGTATTACTAGTATTTGCTGCATGTTTAATGGTTTACACTGTGGTTTTGAGGATTGGTGCGCCCAGGTAATGTGTTATTCTTGTAGTGTGCAAGTGTCAGCTGCTTACAGTTCACCCAACACTTTTTAACTGTAAAGGGTTTAGATGTTGGAGCTTTTAAACATACAGTATGTGTAATGTTTTCTTTTCTGTGGTAAAAAGAACATATACTGAACTAATTACTAAAATCTGCACACTCAAAAACACTATGTCAGGGTAGCTCCAGGTTTTTTCTCCTCAAATTTAAGACCTTTTTAAGACTTTTTAATGCCGCTTAGAATCAAATTTTATGCCAAGATTGACGGCAAAAGAACAATAACCTGAACACATTTTACACTAATAAAATATCAGTATTACTCTCCGAAACTCATTGGTTTTATTTTAAAAGTCTAACACAGGTGAAATAACTCTAGTAAAAATCTCAAAACGGAATCATAAATTTCAGTGGTAATGGTACATTAACTGTATTGTGGGGATGTTTTTTTACAACAAATATGCCAATACCTGTAATATTACACAGCAGATATAAACAGCAGACTTAGCTTTCAAAAAACTTACTAAATAAAGGCACATTTGAGTGGGTGACTTTAAGATATTTGTAAAACCACCATTGATAGAATTTGATGCCAAATTTTCAACCAACTTGCAAAAAAGTCACACTTTTCAAGTATTAATCTAAAATATGTTTTTGAAAAATACAACACTGAAAAGCTTGACTTAGATGTCTAAATTTGACAATTTAAGACCTAGATTGTCAAAATTAAGTAGCTGCCCATACAATTAAATACTTTTAAGGCCTTAATATTCAAAACAATCACATCAAATTTAATGCCCTTTTAATACTTTTAACATTTGGGGCTACCCTGCTATGTAAACATTAGAGAAAAGCGGTGAAATATGGACTGTAGGCAGTTGGTTTGGCTACAGTTTTATTCAAATAAATTCTTTTGTAATCCACTTCTTTATTTCATGTAATTTTCTATGTATATCAATGTTATTAAAGAAATTCAGAGACACCAAAACGTTGTTTTTGACGTTATCAAGATTTTGAGCTGTCATTGTATCCCTCATACTGCGCTCGGAAAACGTAAGTAAAAGTAAATAATTTTAATGTCTTCTGATTTTAATGTATTCTGATTTGCACTTCACACTTATATAAGGTTTGACAAACTAAAGTATCTGTGATCGTCTTGTCAAGTCTTACACCCATAATGTATATTTTTCTGGAAAAAAAAAAAAAAAAAAACAACACAGCATGAGCAAGCAGTGGAAGACATCCATATGTGCACTCTATTACACTTGTATGCTTGTGATAATATTTTTCAACTGTCAGTTTGTTTTTGTGCTCTCACCTTATGTCCCCTATGCTTGTTGATAATGTCTGCGTTTGCCATTTTTAATGACATTTTTGAACATTTTTGTTGCCATAAACATACAATCAGTCCGGTCTGGTTTAGACCTGGTTTAGTCCTGGTTTTGTCCTGGATTGAGTCCTGGTTTAGCCCTGGTTTAGCTCTGGTTTAGTTCTGGATTTAGTTCTATAATCGCAGCAGTTTAAAGTGTAAAAATCTATTTAAAGCACCAATATTGTTGAAAGTCAAACATCAGATGTTAAGGTTATTTTTGTCCCGCTGGAACCAAACTTGTTCTGTGTCTATCTCGCTCCTGTAGGCTATGAAAATGTAAATTATTAATTAGAAATACATTTTTATTTTCACTAATAAAACTAATAATATCAGTGATTTTACTTCAGAACTATTTTAAATTTGAATGCCTGTTGGAATCAAATGTAATGCTTTTTAAGACCTTAATTTCAGCTAAATCAATTTAAGGACTTTTAATGCTTTTTAATGCCCCCCCGGGAACCCTGTACACATTTGTATGTCAGCATTAGGCCCTACTACAACTGCTTACAAAAAGCTATTTTTAGAACCTGCTACTATTAGAACATGTAAACATATGCAAATGTGGGTCTTTTTAATACTAGCTAATAGACGGCCCACCACATCTGTACAGACAGTACCTGTGCTGTGCCTCTCCTCTGTCATCTCAACTTTCTACCAGAACAGTCTGTGTCCACATGAGGCCGTATTCTCACCTACAATGTCTGGTTTGTCGTCAATGAGGATGTCCCCGCTGATCATCGTCTTGTCTCTGGTCAGGATGACCTGCTCCAGAAAGTCATGACCAAAATGTTTCTCTACCCACGCATACTGAAAAAGAACAGACACACAACACAGAGCTCTGATTAGACAAAGGAAACCAGATCATGTCCAAACAAGACAGTTAATCTATAGCAGTTACCTTCTCATATGGGCAGTGTTTGTAATGTTTTATAGGACTGGTGCAAATAAAGACATCAGTGCTGCAAAAACAAAGAGAAACAACATGGCAGAGTACAAAAAATGATAAAAACACAAATATCTAATGGGAAATGCGCTATTAGCCATACTCTGCCGGGAAACTGGAGATTCCAAATGAGATATTACTGTGTTACTGATTGTCAGATTCAAAACACTAGGGTATAAAAACAAACTAAGTAGATTTAAATGTGGACTTTCATAGCTATAGTTGCTATTCTTAGCAAATCACTTCCTGTTTGTTGTTTTGTTTGTCTCTGAGAATGCTAAAGGAAATAGAAAATGACCTGTTTTCCAGGTTGACTCAAGCTAATCAGAGAACAGAACGCATGTAAGCACTGCACGTCATTGGCTGCTGAACATGTTTTCTTAGAGCTTTAGACCATTAGTTTAAATATCAGATAAAATGGGACCTACTTGTCCATCTTGGCCATTTCCTTGACTGCCTCCACTCCGCCTGGTAATGGGTCAAGCTCGAAGAAAAAGTCCTTGGACTCCCAGATACTGATGGCTTTCTCCTGCAATCAAAACACACACACACACACACACACACACACACACAAAGGATACATGAAAAAAAGAAAGTGAAAGTAAAATAGAATTGGTGTCAGTGTATACATTGAGTTTTGAAGGAAAATGTCAAAAGGTACAGCTCATTTAATGTGACAATAAGGGCTATTGTGTGATGGAAAAAAATGGTTTAATAATGTGGGTTGTATGGATGGCTACTTGCTATTTTCTCTATTGGGTTACGTTATAATATAATATTAGATGTTGGGCTAAAAAAGAAATACCTTATACAGTATTTGTTACACTCTCAAATACACAAAAAATGAAAAAATAGGTTACTACCCAACTGTAGGATCCCATGTAGTCGTAATTCAGGTGGTACTACTGAATGAATGAACATCACAAAGCCTAACATAATGGGTTCAATGTCCTATAGACAAAGTAAGCAACTGCATAGGGCCCCACAGGCATTAGAGGGCCCCCATGCTTCGGCATTGTTTACATATTTGACTGATTCTGCAACTATGTTTTATTTTTATTTTGGTTGCCTATGTATATATTTTTGTATGTATTATTATTACATACATTGTTGAGTTGGAAATGTCTTCAAGTAAAAAAAATGGATGCATTCATTAATGAAATATAGGTATACTGTGTTAATCTTTACAATGAGTGAGAGCCTTGGCCCCCAAACCTATCTTGCATAGGACCCCCAAATATATAAAACCGGCACTGACTGGCTCCATGGTATTACTCAAATAAATACATTTAAGAATTAATATAAAACTATTATGAAATGTTCTGTTAGCTTCATTGAAACTATTCCATTAGTTGAGGATAATCTTTAACCACACATACTTTATGCGCACGGGTTAATGCACTCTCCCAGTCAAAGATCCGCACTTACACACAAGTCACTCCGGAGCTGGCCGTACTGCGCGGTCACCCAGAACCCCCTGCGGTCCTCCAGGGTGATGTATGGCTCCTCGGGGAACCGGGCGCGGTACTTCTTCAAGAAGCCCCCTTCAAAGTCAGCCAGGACCCCATCCATGTCCACTAGAACCCGCAGTCTCTTACCCGAGGCGGCGGTGGAGGACATGTTTACGCAAATCCTCTTAAACGGATCACGAAGAAAACTTCCGAGTAGGCGTGTAGCAGAGCCGTGGAACCACATAGTTCATTCAGGAGCGCGTAAAGCTCACACAACCGCATGGGAGTAGGGATGCTTCCCAAACGCTGCGCTCATTTAAAAGTTTTTTTCCCACTGTAAACGTTTCTCTACAACTTGGCAAGGCTAGCTAAAGTTTCTCATAGTGCGGCGCGGTGCGGTCAGCTGCAGTGGAGCTAACGTCAACGGTCGGTTGCTAACTTTAGCTCAGAGGCTAGTGGTCGAGCAGCGGCCAGGTCAAATGTGACATGCCTGGGGTAACAGTGCACTGCGGAACACCGCGGGGCCTGTCAGTGTAGGCTATTACAGTCTGTATGAACAGTTTTTAAGGACTACTGTTATGTGACAGCGGCTGCTGTGCCGTCAGTAACAGCAAAACCAAAAGGAAATGCCGCTTCAGCAGCAGAAGCAGCAACAGCACGGAGAGAAACAGCGTCAGAGAACAGTCTGTACTACAGCCAATGACAAAGATTGTCTACAGAGCAAGATGGTTCACTCTGTTACACACGGACAAACCTTTTTTTTCATATTGACATAACTTTGTTTTTAAAACCATTGTGTAAAAAAAAATCTAAACGCCAGAATTGTAAATACATTTACTACAATTGCATTTCATGTCGTTATTCTGAAACTACGGTGACAAACGTCTCCCACCACTTTCTAGTCATGAAAAAGCTTAATTTTTAAGAAAACCTGCCCCTATAGGCCAGAAACATGCAGCTCAATGCCCTTTTAGAAGATGATAGTTTTTTGGAGTCTGCATGTGTTACAATGGGCTCTCTCCGGGTACCCCAGCTTCCTCCCGCCGTCCAAAGACATGCATGTGTTAGGTGAATTGGTGACTCTAAATTGCCCCTAGTGAATGGTTGTCTGTCTGTGTCAGCCCTGCTACAAGCTGGGCCCTGTCTAGGGTGTACCCCGCTTAAGGCCCAAAGTTACTGGGATAGGCTCCAGTCACCTGCGACCCCTAATGGAAAATAAGCGGAAGAAAATGAATGAATGATAGTTTTAGGTTATAGGTTTGCTATTTATTTTTATTTAAATCACTTAGAATTTTTGTTGTACACTTAAAACCTTATGTCCCCAATCCTAGTTGTAACTCTTATGTGGAGTGTAAAGAAAATTTCCCATTTAAAAAAAGAGAAAAACATTACCAATAATGGACAAATATTACAAGGGTCTAACAAATGTGCAAAATCCAAACCAAAATTATTATTTATTAATAGACATAATTTATCAAAAATATCTGTCCCTTGATTTTGTGTCATTGTTGCTATCTGCATCAAAGACAATTTTTTTAAAGTTTAACATACACATAACTATACAGTTATAGTATTACTAACATCACATTGCATGCTCACAACACTTACAAAAAAATACTTGACAATAACAGGATCATTCTTCCATGTAATCATTATTTAGGTAATTCATATGATTTAATTACAGTAACATTGAATAGTCTTTTAAATTGAAAAACATTAGGTGAGTTTTTTCATTATTTTCCAGTGAATTTCATAATTTATCTCCAGCCACTGAAATACACTTCAGTTTTAAAGTTATTCTGGCAAAAGGAGGTCTAAGGTGAAGTTTTCTTCTGCTGTCTTAATCTGCGGATTTAAATACAAACTGAGAGCAACTGAGAGTGTCTCACTTAATACATTATGAGGAGTGTCTGTAATTTTATGAGATCTTGAAATTTTAGTCATCTTGATTGTATAAATAAGTGGTTAGTGTGTTCTCTTGGATAGACTTTGTAATAAATAGATAATTCTTATTGCTTTTTTGTAGTGTTATCAAAGGCTACAATCATATTTTACTGTTAAAATAAAATAACCATTTATTTGTCCCTTTTATGCCACTTAGCTGTGGAAGGTTTGACAGACAGCACTCAACATGCATTCATTATGGGTAATTAAAGATGCACTACCCAATTTTCCCCCCTTTGCTTGAGGGAAACTCTCATTAGTTCACTCCAAGCTAGTGCACTTGTCTTTATATACTGGAATAATGGTGGTGGAAAGTCCAACTGGAAAGATAGCAATTCCATAGCTGGCTACAACTGTTTACACCACAAAAAAGCAGAAAAAAGAAGAAGCAAAGTACAAATCTGCAATTCAGCAAAACAAAATGTGAATAAATAAGAGACAGGAGGCACAGACAGAAATAAAAAC
Source organism: Bostrychus sinensis (assembly GCA_020698575.1). Classification (NCBI taxonomy): domain Eukaryota; kingdom Metazoa; phylum Chordata; class Actinopteri; order Gobiiformes; family Eleotridae; genus Bostrychus; species Bostrychus sinensis. The sequence continues at coordinate 8,675,095 of CM036260.1, read as the reverse complement.
AATACAAAGAATTCTTATCAGGAAGCAGGAAGTGTTCTTTAAGACTTATGAACCTATCTTTGGATCAGATAAAACTTGTGGTAACACTTTATAATAGCTCACACTATAAAGCATTAGTTAAATGTTAGGTAAGGATTAGTAATCTTTTAACTGATTATTTACAAAGCATTTCTCCAACATTAATAAACAACATTCAATTAGAAACATTGTTATTAATGCTTAATTCCTGCATAATACGCTCATGTAAATCAATGCAAAATTTTAAACATCAGTGTCAATACAGTATTTATATCTGTTTATTCATTAAAATATTAATTACATATTTATAAATGTCTTATTACTGCTTAATAGTGGTGAGTTAGTCTAAAGTGATACGAAACTAGTATATATTCTTATTTAGTCAGCAATATGGGAACACTAATGCAAGTGAAGATGGTTGCGGCTTTGTGGGAATTAAATTAAGCACTGGTGGAAGAAGTACTCAGTTTCTTAACCTAAGTAAAAGTACAGATAAAGGAGCAAGTAAAAGTATCACCTTAAAATTTCTACTTAAGTAAGAATATAAAAGTATGTACTTTTAAATGTACTTGCAAGCAGAGGTGTAGCACAAAATTCTGGGTCCTTTGTATAAATTATCTTGGTGGGCCCCCAGGTTCACTTGAGCCATATTTCTTAAGCATGTTCCAGGCTTTTTGAGGGCCCCTCCCTGCAGTGGGCCCTGGGTTAACGGTACCCTTTATTCCCCCCAGTCCGACGCCCCTGCTTGCAAGTAAAAAAGTAAAAGTATTTCAGACAGACTTGACAACTCATTAATGTGTTAAATGTGAGGAATTTTGCTGAAAAATTGTGCTAATTACTAATGAAATTAACAAACTGGGGCAATAAAGACTGAAACTGTTGGTGAAGTTATTATTCTGATGTTTCTAAAGGAGTACTACTTTACTGCATCTTTTATATTTAAGCACTGTGTCTACAATAAGGGCACAACAAAAACACACGGTTTTAAACCAAAACTCAAAATACTTTGTACTTCAAACCAAATCATAAATGTAGTGGAGTAAAAAGTACAGATACTTGTTCTAAAATGTAGTGAAGTAAAAGTGAAATTACCCCTTGTAATTTACTCAAGTAAAGTACAGTAAAGTAGCTAAGCACTTGTACTTTGTGACATTCCAACACTGATAATAAGGGAATCAAATAATAGTTGAATAAGCAATTTCTTAAACAAATATCAGTTATATTTAATAGATACATTTAAATCAAATAAATAATTGCAAAATAATAACTGATCATAGGAGAGGCGCTCTTTAGAACATTTTTGTTTATAGACTCAAAAAGTACGTTGTGGTTTTGCACATGGGCTTATAAAATTTAGCAACAGTCCTTTCCAAAATATTAACACAGAAAATAGCTGAAGAAACATTTTGCTAGTGTTACTGTCTCTTTAAGAATATTAAACCGTTGCTCTGGAAATCTCGTTGCAGTTGCTTCTGTTTCCCCAAACATCTCGCGATAGCTCAATCCCAGTGGCGGCTGTGTGGCCCCCTGTCTCAGTCCGGACGGAGTTGTTTCTGACGTTTGAATGAAAAACAGTGCAAATTACCTCCACTTTGGATCCAGGAAATAATGGCTTCAGCCTTGGAGCAATTCGTGAACAATGTGCGGCAGCTCTCCGCTCAAGGTAGGCCCGCCAAACTTATCCGAGGGGGAAGTATTAGCCAGTGAGCTAGCTTATGCTATCCAGTGCCTTGCCGATAGCTAAGGCAGCCAAACTGGTCAGAGCCCTCTTTTGCTTTATCATGTAAACACACACCAAAAATGACTTTATTTGACCGCGAGAGTTGTCTAAAGTGTCTGCAAACGGTGCATTGTTCACCGGTGTAGCTAAGACTGACCTCGAAGTACAAAGGTAATGTAACAGTACCTCAAAATCATACTTTTTGTTTTTGATCTAGAAAATAATTTCTGGGGACAGCCTACCGGTAGTCCCGCCTTTAGCCGAAGCTGATTGGCTGACGAACCGAATTAGGGAATTTAATTGGTTCAGAGTCGTCTGTCAGTCGCAATTGCCATACCTCTGTTGCAAGGCCTTGACAGGACACTTGGCCGGCCGATTTAGAGTAAATCTTCTCTGCTTACAACTATTTATAACGGTGCGTTAAAATGATACTTTACTCTGGATCTTTCTGAACAACTGCGTGATGCTTGTTGCTATGATTAAAAACGGTTATACCTAAAACTGAGACTTAAATTACAAGAAGTGTATGAATGGCAGGATAGAATACTTGTGTAGGGTGATCAGAAGTTCCTATTTACAGGGCAGCCCCAAGGTCTTAAAAGCATTAAAAAGGTATTAAATTTGATAGTGTCAAAATCAAGGCCTTAAAAGTATTAAATCTTCAGAGTAGGTATTCAATTTTGTTCATTTAGATCTAAAAATTTGTCAAAACATTGTTAATATTACAAAAAAGTAGAGTCCTCACAATACCAACATATATTTATTGAAGAAATGTTGTTCCAGGATTTGTTTATTTGTGATTTTACTGCAGTACTGGAGTTCTTTCATCTGTGTTAGACTTTTAAAACAAAACCCTTGAGTTTCAAAGAGTAGTATGGATCATTCCTTATGTAATGTTCATACAGATTATTGTTCTGTGTTTGGCGATGCTGGCATTAAATTTCATTCTAAGTGGCATTAAAAAGTCTTAAAAAGGTCTTAATTTTCACAAGACAAAACCTGGAGCTACCCTGATTTAACCGGGACAGTCCCAATTTAAGGCTCCTTGTCCCATGTCCCAACACATATCTGTAAAAACACTAATATGTCCCAGTTGTCTCCATTTTAAGCAATAGAGAAGCACAGGAAACTAAAAAAAACACAATTGTCTAAAAACATTTGCCACTAAAATTATTATCAATATCAATTAAATCATTGTTTTTTTATTAATAAAGTGCCATTGAAATCCAAAACTTAAACCTAGCGCTATGTACTTTAATTACATGACAGAAAATTATATGGATTTTGGAAGCTTTTTTGTCCCATGGTGAGTTCAAATGCACCGTTATTAGTGGGGGGAAAAATGAAAAAGTCCCAGTTTTTGGGCTCAGAGGGCAAACTTTAGTTACTAATTATACAAAGAAGTAAGGATGCACATTCGGTTACTTTTCTTTAAATGATTGATTGGTACTCGTAACAAATGATTATTGATTAACTGTTAGCTTGACATCACCCATCATTACATTTTAGAAGTAAACAGCTTTTTATGAAATTCAAAGACATGAACCATACTAAAGACAATATATAGGCTTGTATATTTTAGGAAACAATTGCTTAATTTTATGTTTAATTTGCCCTAACTCTTCATTGGTACTGTACCTTTACTACTGTACAGCATAATGATTCATTGTTAGTATTTCTTTCAAAAGATTATGGCCATAATGCTGATTAATCAATTACCCGATTAACCATGAACACCCCTATTAATTATACAAAGAAGCATTAAGCAGTACAAAAAGGAAACACACTGATTGTTACACATACAAACCAATGAACAGTGAACACAGAAGACACTTTTTTTTTTTTAAGGAATCTAACTCAATTTTTTTATTTTGACATCAGATTTTTTTTTTGTACTTCTTTTGTAAGCTTCATCTAGATCAAACTTTATACCAGTCTATATACAATAAACAGCTTACAGGTTGTTTTGTGGGAAATGCAACAGGGTCCTTAGTGTTTACACCTCTCTCATGTCTCTGCCTTCAGGCCAGATGACTCAGCTGTGTGAGTTGATCAACAAGAGCGGGGAGCTGTTGGCCAAAAATCTGTCCCACCTGGACACGGTGCTTGGGGCCTTGGACATCCAGGAGCACTCCTTAGGTGTACTGGCTGTTCTGTAAGTACTGTTCCACAGTATCCGGCCCTGTGTGGCTTAATGGCAGTGTTACAGTGCAGCACTGTTCACAGTTGATCACATATGCTCGTGTTTTCCTCTTTGTTGCTATTGCCCTTCAAGTTCTTTTTGAGAGGCTTTGGTACATTTGGTCACATTATTTACATCACATTTAATTTAATTTTAATAATTTAAACACTTCAGAATAGTTAAAATGGTCATGTTCATGAAGTTTAGCTTGGTCACTCCTACCTATTATTTTTGAGAAAATGCATTTTGATATAGGTCTGGATTCCCTTCCTGCCACAGAGATACTGTATTTCCATTGGATTATTAACCATTTATCCAAATCAATGTCCTTTTTGGCTATTGGTATGTCTATCTATTTGCTCCCTCTGGTTCTACTTGAATGTTACAGAAACCATTTTGTTTAGAATACTAATACTAGAGGATATTATTAGTACTATTACCTTTAAAAATGTTTTGCTGCTGAAACCCTTGATACTCATAAGGGTTGTACTATATTTGGGAACTTTTAAATAACTATATTAAATATTGTAAAAACTTCAAGGACATCGTGGAAGTTCAGTTGTGTTCAAATATATATGAAGATGTGTAGATGACTAGGACTCACTTCAGTGGCTTTAATGGTCTCACATTTGGTCTCATCACTGTTTGAGTTTTGTATACTAGCTCTCATGGCCATATAGATATGTTTATGCTGATTTGATGAAAACAGTGTGTATGTGATTCAGTATCCAGCCCAAATTTAACATGACTTTAAATGAAGCAACAAGTGGCCCATGTCTACAGAGTCTTCTCTTTAGCCAACCTTTGTTTCTTTGTTTCTTGTCTTATTTTCCAGATTTGTGAAGTTCTCCATGCCAAACATCCCTGACTTTGAGACGCTCTTCTCCCAAGTCCAGCTCTTCATCAGTACCTGCAACGGGGAGCACATTAGATATGCAACAGACACTTGTAAGCACTCCTTATTTAAGCAGGCGGTCTACTGAAGGCATTAGAGCAAGTGCTGTGCTTGAGCTCTTGCCAGTTTGCCCTTAGAAGATGTCCACACTAATTAAACTTATTAACTCCCAACTTTGTCATTAAATGTTTATTGACCGTCAATAGGTACAAAATGCTCCACTAAATTAACTTGTCTTCTCTCTTTTTGTCTTTTTTCTCAGTTGCTGGTCTCTGTCACCAGTTAACAAATGCCCTTGTAGAGCGGAAACAGGTAAGACGACTCACAAATTAGAGGGAGGGAGTGCATTTAAAAATGATTGCTATATCATATAGACTACATAACCTAATATTAGAGAAGCATGCATTTTTTAGCTGTATTTATTAAAGGTTACCACTCTTGTTTACCCAAGGTTCTTGTGCGCTATAGTCTTGAAATAGCTATAAGATGGCAGTAGTGGCTAGTGGTAGTATTGGCTGAGTGGGCTCACAACTGCATTATTATCAATAACTGGATAACCCCTTGTGATCTTGTACTATCAATCATTTGATGCCAAACATATTTTTGTTTATACAAACACAGAATTTCAGAAATGAGTAAATATTTGTTTTCCTCTATTAAACCAAATTTAGAAAAAAAATTATATAGGACACTTCCACAAGTCCTAAAAACAACAAACTAAACAAAAATGGCAACATGTCCCTTTTTTTTTTGATGCGAAAACAAACTAAAACCAGACCTACGCTAATGTTGTAGTCTGTTCCATTTCAGAGTTCACTTATAAAGTAGGATTTGTGGTCTGTAATCTGTAGCCTGCCTTAATTGTGTAACTACTTATCTGGCATAACATTTCATTGAGTTGGCATGTAGCTTCTAGTTTCTAAAGCACTAATTGTTCTCAGCCACTTGCTAATGTTCTCTATCCAGACGCTCACATTACACATGTGTACATGGTGTGTGGATGACAATTTGTGATTTTTGATGCCTAAAGCCAACTGATACTTTTTAAATTTAATTATTACAATTATCTTTCTGATGATAAAGATCTATCAAATAATGCTTGCTGAATTATATAATATAGCTGTTCCTGTCACATCAGTGGCGCACCACTGTTATTGTGTCCATGGGTGAGACCCTTCATCCACATTGTCTACACCAGTATGTGGCTAGTTGGACAAGGGCATCTGGAGTAAAAACCTGGCAAATCACTGGGCGACTGGTTTGCTGTGGCGACCCCAAAGCAAAAATGTCACATCTCCCTCCACATTTAAAGTACAGTGAATGGCTGTATCAATGCTTACCACTGATTTCCAAAATTTACACTTCTGGACTTAATAAATGAAGTTTAACTGCTCTGTAAATCAAAAGGCACCAAATTAGGAAGGTGATGGGTGCTGTTGCTGTGTGGTGCTCGGCTATAATTATATAAAAAACTGCTTTCCATTTTTGTGATGATTTACAGATATTCCTGCCATTAAAAAATTGTTCCACGATATTTCACTCACACAAGCCCATCTAGCCAGCCAATATGCTATACTTGCCATTGCTTTTTATTTTTAGTTTATGATCACCAGCTTCATCATACTTTCTCTTTTATGTAAAATTATTGCTTTTGATCTATGCCTCTTAGGCTAAGGCCTAGTTTTACATTTTGTTAATATCTCATTTATTTCTTGTGATAAATATTTCAAATTTAAAAACACATTTTGATGAGTAATTCTTTTCTCTTCTTGACAGCCATTGAGGGGTGTTGTAATCCTAAAACAGGCAATAGACAAAATGCAGATGAACACAAACCAACTTACCTCAGTTCACGCAGACTTGTGTCAGGTAAGTGACTTAAATATCAGTATTGGGAGATTGTGATGAGAAGTATTGATTATTGATCTAGGGCAGATTTTTTTGTTTTTATGTTGTTGCATTGGACATCTAAAATTCGAGCTGGGCAACTTGTTGATAATTTTGTTACATTCCATTAGTTTTGGATTAATTTATTTTCTAAATGTGCACCAAGTGACTTTCTCATGCCTTGAACAGTGCTGTCGTCAGTTATGAGTCATGTCTTCCTGTGGTTTAGAGCACATTAGTGTCTCTGTGGGCTCTGAATGAATGTGTTGACATTGGAACCTTTTGTCATTACTATTTTAAAAGAGAATAAAGCCACAGCAGGCTAAACTATGATTTGACGTTGTTACATTCATCACAAATTACTGCAAATGTGACATTTTGCATTAGTTTGAATTTGTTTAAATGCAGCTTTTATGAGCAAACGGTAAGAGTGATGCAAATAACGTCTTTATAACTTACAGTGTAGTCAATGGGGGGTGGGAGGCAATAGCCGAGATCTGTTTAAAATGTAACATACCAAACTCATTAAAATGATCTATAATAGTTCACTAAATTAATTCTCACATACATTTTGGAACGTAGGTCATTTCTTCTTACGATGTTGTGCCTGTCCCTCTGCAGCTGTGCTTGTTAGCGAAGTGTTTTAAGCCTGCACTGCCCTTCTTGGAGCTGGACATGATGGACATCTGTAAAGAGAACGGAGCCTATGACGCAAAGCACTTTTTATGTTATTACTACTATGGTGGCATGATCTACACGGGCCTGAAAAATTTTGAAAGAGCACTGTATTTTTATGAACAGGTAATGCCTCTTTTGTACAGAATACGGCAGTCATAGCCTTTATTCTTGATTTGAATGACTACAATTGTTGATGTGTTTGTTCTGACAGGCAATAACCACTCCAGCCATGGCAGTGAGCCACATCATGTTGGAAGCCTATAAGAAATACATCCTGGTGTCGCTCATTCTCCACGGCAAAGTGCAGCAGCTGCCCAAATACACTTCACAAATAGTAGGGAGGTTCATCAAGGTACAGATGCACACAGGACATTCACTTTCTTAATTGTACTTAGCAAAATGTTTTTCTGGAGCACAAATATAAATGATTAAGTAAATGACAAATAAATAGTAGTAATAGTATCTTGTTGCTTTCCACCCCTCCTAATGTAACTAGCATCATCTGTGCAAGATTTTGTGCTTGACTGTACATCTCTTTTCCTTTATGTCTTTACTCCCAGCCCTTGAGCAACGCTTACCACGAGTTGGCTCAGGTTTACAGCACCAACAACCCCGCCGAGCTGCGTAGCCTGGTCAACAAACACAACGAGACGTTCACAAGAGACAACAACACAGGCCTGGTCAAACAGTGCCTCTCCTCGCTCTACAAGAAGAATATACAGAGGCTAACCAAGGTGGGTATGGTTTAGGATGGACAAACATAATTCTCTATCACTGGAGCATAACAAAAAACTACTAAATGTTGCAAAATCTTTGATACAAATAGGGTTAAAAATTATGCTCATGCTGCATAGTTTGTATTTTACTGATCTGTCTAGTAGATGTGCTGGATCAAATATTTAAAATATACTTGTGTACAGTGGTTGGATAGTGGATTCTGAGGTTTAAGTTGCTGGGCAGGGCGCCTAGAGGAAGACCAAAGAGAGACCTGTGGTTGTAGGGATTAAAAAAGGTAGTTGGTGTAAGAGAAAGGGATTCAGAGAATATGGCTATATAGAGACAGATGATTCTCTGTGGCCACCCCAGAAAAGGAGCAACCCAAAGTTACAGAAGTAGTGGTCATGGAAACAATATCAGATTTCATTTCATTGAGTTTAGGTAATGATTACCACACAGCATGTATAGCTACCAATAGAATTTATCATTTGTATTTGGGCGCATACAAAATTGTTAATATTTATCATATTGATATTTCAACTTGGCAAGAAAGAATAGAAGGAGAATTATGTTTCTAATTTGGCAAGTTTCAATAATTGTCTGTTACAGTTAATACAAGCTCATCTAAATTAAAAAATCAATAGTGATATTGATATTATAATTACGCTAATGCTCTAATGTTTAAATTTTCTCGTCCAGACTTTCCTGACATTGTCTTTGCAAGATATGGCAAGTCGAGTGCAGCTGTCTGGTCCCCAAGAGGCAGAGAAATATGTCTTACACATGGTGAGTGGGACAAAAATCACAGCTGGAGACATATTTTTTTTGTACAATTGTGTGAAAGATATAAATAAATTTGAATGAACGTGTTGGGTGAGAGAGTAAGAAGTATATTTGTACATCATTTTGTGGCTTTGTTTTATGCCTTATGCAGATTGAAGATGGTGAAATCTACGCTAGCATTAACCAAAAGGACGGCATGGTGTGCTTCCATGATAATCCTGAAAAATACAACAACCCCGCAATGCTCCACAAAATTGACCAAGAGGTACTGCCACAGCTTCAGTTGATTGTTTAATGCTGTTTTAAAAGAATGTCACAGAATGTGTCTTGTAATGTACAGTACCAGTCAAAAGTTTGGACACATCTTTCCATTCGCTTCTTAAAGGATAGTGATTCTCCAATTATCTTCTGCCTTTCAGATGTTGAAATGTATAGAATTGGATGAGAAGTTAAAATCTATGGATCAAGAAATCACAGTAAATCCACAATTTGTGCAGAAGGTGAGGCAATGGATTTTGGTCCATATATATATACTGTATATTTTAGAATAACCATATCTTTGATTAATGTTTACTACATTTTATTGTTGTGATATATGCTCTAAAAATGTTGTAGTTTGACCAATAGTGCCTGAATAGTACCTTAATACATCATGAAGCAGTGAGAAGAATTTAATGTGCAAAGCAAGATCCACTTTTGGGTCCTGACCTACCAGTTCAGAATGTAGAAATTAATGGATAGGGTATGGTTTTGTTTTTTACTCCTACAACCAAACAGATAACATTAGAAAACTATTGCGTGGGTAATCATTCAAATTGTCGGTTTTATCCATTCATTATACAACTCCATGCCAAGTTTTCAAATGAACAGGGTTCTGTGTATGTACAGTATGTATTCAAATGTCAGTAGAGTTTTCTGGCATAATATTGGTGCTATGTGAAAGCAAAAATTAAGATGCTGTAGTTCCAGTGGATGCATAACAAGGAGTATTTAGCCTTATAGACCTAGTTAATCTAGAAAGACAAATGAGGTGTTAAAAATGAATATATGCATGGAGTGATAAGCACATATTTTACATGCAGCAATAAAAAAGCCATTAGTTAACATGTGCAAGAGACCGTGTGCTGTAGAAGCATTGTAATGTCAGAAAAGATTATATTGTATTCTTTAGGTGTTCTAAATTGACCTGTGACTTGTTTCTCAGAGTATGGGATCACAGGAGGATGACGTCGGTAGCAAAACATCAAGTTACTCCTGAGGGGATTTGGACTGGGACAAGAACGCCACAGCCACCCAACACGTTCTTCCCCGGGATGAGTTGGATCTTTTTTTTTTAAAGAGGAAAAACAAACATTCTATTGCATAAAGGACATTGGACAAGGAAAATCTAAATGTGTGGAATGGTGATGAATTTGGTTATTCTTTCTTCACAGTGTCTTAAGAATAACAAAACAGAAAAAAAGCCGTTTTCTCAGTGTTTTATTTATCGATGTCCAGGTTGGAGCGCCACCGCTACATTTACACAAACCTCCATAATAAAAAACTGGACTTATTTGTTCCAAACATATGTGTGAATAATCTCACTGTTTATTTTGGAGTCTGCATGATGGCCGTAACGAGGGCATTACATGTGAGGTGATGATACATCTATGGCTGACGAGGAATAAAGCTGACATATATTGTAAAGATCGCGATGATCATTTTTCCTCTCACTCCTTTTTGTAGATATCAGATCTGTACACACGGACGTGCCCTTGACTAAACTCGGAACAATAGAGGAGTGTTCACAATCTGGTGCACTGTAATGTTCTTGTTTTTTCCCCTTTTTCCTTTTTTTTTTTTTTTTGTTTTGTTTTTTTGTTTTGTTTTTTTAGGTCGGATCCACTAGAGGTCGCTTGAGCACTGTACAGAAAACCGTTTGACAGCTTGTGAGCAGATGAAACTAAACTGTCATGTCATTTGGGAGCTTGAGCTTTGCGATTGTGGATCTGTTATAATAAATTGTTTAAGAATATATATACCTGTTTTTGAATTTGTAAAAAAAAAAAGAGAGAGAGGCAAATGTATGTAAATGTTATTCTCTGTACTGCATTGTAGCTGTGTAAACTGAATTCCCCGTCGTCACATTGTACCGTTTTTGATTGATGCGATGGAGCTGATTTATTCCTTTAGCCAATGAGCATCTTTTGACAGGCGGATGTGGTCTGCGGGAAACGGACCAATCACGACCGAGTACACACTCCAAAGGGGCGGGACTCGGAGGGGGGAGTTGCCAAATGTCAGTCAAATGCAGCGGAGTCTCGCTATTGGTTGGTTGTATCAAAGGGGCGGGTCTATGCGATACACCGTGTAAGCTACTGTTGAAATTCCAATGCTAACCAACTTTAGCCAGCTTGCTAACATGTAATTCTACGATTGTGGAAGAACTGCGCGTGTATCACATCTCGGGACTCACTTTATTTTTTGAAGTTTGACTTTGAAATTGTGAAAAAAGACGTTATATTTGGACATTACGTATGAGTACGCCACTGCAGCCTGGACATGTCCAGTTAGCTGGAGCACAGCCGTCGGTGGATAACCAACCTGGCGTGTCCTGTGCGGAGGGATTTGAGCAGGTTTCACCGCCTTGAGGGGGAGCAAAGCCGGATGCTGTGACTACCATGAGTCCCGCAGGCTGCCCCCATGTCAACAGTTTCAAAGTGGACAACTGGAAGCAGAACCTAAGGGTTATTTATCAGTGTTTCGTATGGAGTGGGTCAGCCGAGACCAGAAAACGCAAGGTAAAAAGTGACAATTGCTTAGAGAGGACAGTAGTGTGTGTGAGAGGGAAGCTGCGTGTTTGTGGGCATCTCCCCGCCCTTCCAAAACAACACAGCATCCCAGCAATACTACAAGCCACGTTTAATGGACTACTTTTTGCGGGTTTATCGTCGAAATAGTACCTTTTCAAAACATAATATTCAATGCATCTGTAAAACACTGCCAAAAGGAAAAGCGAAAGACCAGATAATAGCCTCGGCAGCTCATGTGTTTGTGGTTGGCACTGCGCCTTAACTGTCATCACCCCTTCTACCAGCACTTAGACTGGGAGCAGCGTAGATACAGTACAGTGTTGGCAGTGCTAGTGTGACCAAAATGCATAAGGGGGCTCATGGAAAAAAACACATGCCCACGATTTGACCATCATTTTAAATGTGCTACAACGACACAATAGAAGACTAAAATTTCACTAAAGACCAGCAAACTGTTAATATAAGATCAACATGACAGTAATAAGCACCAAATGGCAGTAAAATGTAGGAAAACAACATGGCATAAATGTATAATGGGTAACTTTTAAGTGATCATGGTTTGAATGAAAAACATAATAATATAGGTGTGCAGCTGCTGATTTGTTAAATATCTTGGTCCAGATTTACTTCAACAATATATTTCTGACTGCCCAACACCACTACAAACACCACTTCTAGGCCTATCTAAGATTGTAACCACACATCAGTTTTATAGTTTTTTAATGTGCATGGACAGCTAATACAGTGGAACTGTCATTAAGCAATACTTTACAGTATAGCTGCATTAAAGTAATAGTCTTAATGCAGTCATCTTCACTGTTACCATAGATGATCAACAACAGGAGAGTCTGGAGTTTTCAACAGTTCAGTGTCCCACAACTGACAATACTAATCTAGAAATGTAAAACCATTTTAATTATTACGTGCAGCTGCACTTCATAAATCTCTGTGTGGCCATCCATCCTCATTCCCCTTTTTCATCTACATATGATTAGTCCACTTTTAGTCAATATATATATACATGACATAATGGACTTAGATTAAATTGCAATAATGCATTTTGAAAATTATATAACCATGTTTGGCCAGGAAGATGTGGAGTAAAAGTACTACTTTAAGTTTCAATAGGTTGCGTTCATGTTCTAGAATTTGATGATGTCAAAGCCTCAGATGGAGGGCAGCGCCCCTCATCACTGTATAGGTTAGAGACAATTTTTAAAAGAAATATCCAAACAGAAAATCCACAAATATTGAACCTGATCATGTATCTTAGCAACTGGGTCCACAGCCACACCATAATCATTTTGTATTATCAGTCTTTAGCAGCTGATTGTACCATAGAATTCTTAACTGCCATCCACCTCAGTTTTAAACTATAGGCCCTCTATGACTCTATGACAGCAATTTGATGACATCAAAAACCCAGTTGCAGGGCAGAGGCCAGTAAAGGTCTATGGGTTATACACAATTTTGAATAGAAATGTCCAAATGGAAAGTCCACAAATATTGAATCTGATCATTTTTTTAGAAATTGGGTCCACAATCTCAATATATTAATCTTGTGGCTTAATGCTTTGTTTACAGAATAATATCACCACTCTGTTGTAAAACCGTTAATTTAACTATTGGTATGTGTTGACAGAGAAGACATTAAACTTTGTACCAGTTTTTGTTACATGTAGCTAGCTAGACCCAATTATTGCAGAGAAATTAACCATAAATCAGACCAAGACATCTGTGTTTGGAATCTTAAGCAGCAAATTCTACCGTAGAATTTTAGTCTGCCTTCCATCTCAGTTTTATAACAAGGATAAAATTTTATGACATTACGTGAACACAACCTATTGGAGGGGTTCCAGACCCATTTTACTTTGCTAAAAAAGTGAATATGTCTGGCTTTTAAGGCTCAAAAAATGTACATTTGACCAGTTTTCAATAAAGTATTATTCTGTAAATATCCAATCAACCTTTTCCACAATCCACATTTTAAGTGCTGCACAAAATTATAAAAACATTAAATAATAAATGATCCATTTACCTTTACTACTTCTCTGTTAAAACAATAAAAAACAATCAAATCAAAGACTAATACATAATATATAAAAATATTAATAAATAAGTAATTAACAAATAAATAAATAAAAACTAAACAATAAAATACATAAAACGAACAATTAAATTAATAAAAGACCACATTGTCACTGTCACTATTGCAACATCTTTATATCGGAGAGGCTAGTGTACTGCAAGCCAGCATGGGTGTAGTCTGTATTGTCCATATGTAGTGGATGATGTTGATGTGTAAAGTAAACAAAACCGCCTGAAATATGCTCCTCTTTATTCACAGTTCACCTGATCCCTTAGCCATATTGAAAGAGAAGCTTGTTTCTGCTTAGGCATTGCAGGGCAGATTCAACAAATGGCAAAGCAAAAGGAAATGTATGTGTGGGAGGGAGAACATCATGCTCAAGTTGGCCTCATTCAGAGAAAAAAAAAAACAATGACTCATATTCATTCTATACGTTCATTTGGCATTCACAGCAGCAGTTATTTCTGTATCTGCAGTGTGGGCTATGCTTCTGTTCTATGCTCCTTGTCATCTTCCATAGAGGCAGTGAGGAGGGTAGGATGAACAATATTTGCTGGGTGTGTAATTGTCTTATTGACTGCACCCCCTCCGCCCCACCCAGAGGAACTGGGGAGCCTGGCAGGAGGGCTCCCATCCCTGCTGCTTGTTACCTCCCTGTGGCACTACCTCTATCGATTCTGGCTCGGGTTTCTATTCAGATACAAGCATGCCTCTTACAGGGCTCACACTCTCACACAATGCAGTCAGTAAGGAAGCTTTTGTACAGTGAGGTTAAATATAGGCTCTTGATAGAGTTGACTTCTTATTTAAAACCGTTACGTTCATACGCATCAAGCTGGTGCTAAAAATAGACATTGTTATGGTGTGAGTCAGTCCTCAACCTTAATCTTTGCATATTTAGTCACATTTAACATCACTTTACACATCAAAATGGGCTGCTTGCCATATGTATGCACTTTTTTTGGATTTTAGGAAAAAAGTAAATAATACCTTTTTGATGAAACAAGGAAACATCACATAGCTATAGCGTAGAGCTGCTAACATGGGTGTGCCAGTATCTCCTTTGCAAAAATCAGACATGGCTAAACCTAGAATTTTTCTGTTTCCTGTCTTTTATCCATTCAGTCCCGCCCAATCCCGCAAGGTTTGCATTGGGTCTTAACCTGCAGGATTTGCCACACACTTCAGATCTCTACCCTTTGCCCCCCTAGTCTGATGCTACTGAATTTAGGTCAAAGTTGGGGCTAAAGTTGGCAATAATGCAGCACGTTGACAGTTCATTGAAGTTAAGCAATGATTTAAATAATCTGGAAAAAAAACTACATAGTATTAATTTCAACATTATGTAGAGCAAAGAAATGTAATAAGGACAAACAAGAAAGACATTTGGACAAAAAAAAAGAAAGGCATTTGGACAAAAAGAAGAAACTCATTTGGACAAAAAGAAGAAAGGCATTTGGACAAAAACAAGAAAGGCATCTGGACAAAAACAAGAAAGGCATCTGAACAAAAACAAGAAAGGCATCTGGACATATACCTGTAGCTTTTGAGGAGCACTTGTACACAACTCATGCTCTATACTATCTTTCTTCCAATTTTTCATATCTTGAGAGCCTAAAACAACCAACAAACAAGTCTAGCCAATTACAGATGAGCATTAAACCATCCATCTCTCAACCTAAAATGTGGTATCATTCCTCAAAGCAGTACTTTTTGTGCTTTTCCACATTTTTACTTATCCAACTCTACTCTTCACTGCCTGGTAATATTGTCCTTAGATGTCATATATTTTAGATTGGAGTGCCACTTTCCTCAAGTTCACATTCTGAAGACTTGGGCTGAATAGAAGAGACAGATTATGTCAGCTTCAGTTCCCGGTGTGATAATGTCCCCACTTAAGCTTCTAACCAGGGTTTTTTCCGGACCATTACCCGGTCCCGCTCCTCTCTCATAACATCCTGTTGGCAGATGGCTGTCACTATAACACAGCACAAAACCTCATAGATAAATCTACAGACTCTTTCTTATGCATTTCACTTTGCTTTACTTTACTCTATTTTGTCTATTTGTCTATTTTGTACTGTGTTTTTCTTTTTTGCTGTTTGGTTGTGTAAGCATATAGATGGAGCTGAAATAGCCCTGTACTTCCCCAGTAGGATCTTCTGTTATCATTAATTAATTTTTGTACAACTCGTGTAGACCAACAGCCAACAAAAGCATCCTGTATGTCAACAGGACTAATCATCTTCTTATGCAAGCATGTGATTACTTGATGCTTGGCCTTACTTCATTGATTTGAAATTGAAATAGCTGAATTTAGCTTGTAGCCCCTTTGTTGGCGAAATGAGAGTACCCCGCCTGTCATGTGAGAAATCAGGGTTTGAGTCCTAGAAGGCCAAAACATCAGCTACATTATCACTGATGTGTTGGTTTCAAGCCTGGATAAATGGAGAGGTTTGTGTCAGGAAGGGCATCTGGCTTATAAAAACATATGCCAGAGAAAACAAGTGAATCACTAAATGATTTGCTTGGGTGGCCTCTGAAGGAAGCAGCTAAAAGCAATAGTGTTGTTGGATTTAGCGTGTAGATATTTTGCCATCAGACCCAGTAAATTAGTTTGCAAAAGAACACCGAGTGAATAAAATTCTTGGTTGATGATTCTGTCACAAAACTCTATCCGTTTGTCCTTGGTCACGTCAAAGGTCCCGGCCAATCTTTTCAAAGAAGATTGTCAAATAAATGCAGGTGGTATTGAATCTTTGGTGGAAATGATGATGAAAGACTATCTCGGTCAAACTCAGATTGGATTTGGCTCGAAGTGCCAACAGGCTGCGCAGTTTCAACATAAGTGGACTCTACAGTTGAAGACGTCCCAACACGAGAGCCGACAAGAGATTCTTACAAGGATACAAGCCCTTGTGGACCAAAGCAAATCCCTACACACCACAACACTGACAGTTGGAAGAATGACTGAGGATAGGATGTTGCATATTGATGGCCTTTCATAATTCATGTGCTGCCTAAGCACTTATGCATGAGAAGAAAAGTGTGACTGGAATAACAAGCAGTCATTTTTTTCAGTCTTGTGTACCATATCTAGGCTGGCATGGAAGACATATCTAAATATTATGCCAACTGTCAACATAGGCAAGGGTTGTTTTTCCCATCCGGTTATGAATAGATGTGATGGTGGACAAATTATTGGACTTGAACACAAAAGCGCTCTGTTCATTTCCTGTTCAGAATTAATGGCCGCAGCACTGTTTATTATTGACCTGATGATAACGCAATGTTGATAACACTGAAATGAATTCAGAAGTCCACTGGGACAGTTGACCCTAATGGAAATCTTGCAATAGGCCACACACTAAATGCTATTGGGAAACTGTGATTTATGCTTGGACTGAACACATAACCTCAGGCTGAAAATGCCCCGTACAGAAACACACTAAAGGGTTGGCTCTTTTTCACATTCATAATAGGGAGTCTGTCACACCCCTTCTAGGAAAAATGTTCCGCCCCAATCAAAGACAAATTTGATTGGTTCACGTTAAGCAGCATTTTTGGGTTCTATCTATACATCTCATAGGTTTAGGCGGGCGGGGCCATGAAGTCAACTCATCAAAATTTTAACCGCATGTAAAATGTATAAGCACAGCTCTCTTTAAAGCCTTTTATCTCTTAATGATAAAGATATAGGGCTCAGAATGGGACTCAAACCGGTGGTAATCTTTTAGTTCAGGGGTAAATACATCCATTTCACCACCTAGCTCTTATATCTAACAATGGTAAAGAATCCACAAGAACCTTGTGGCTGAAGCTTGTGTCTTTGTCTGTCAATGGTCAGCAATTCTACAATAGGCAATACTTAAAATTCTATTGAGATATTTGGATTTATTACCAAAATTATATGCTTGTTCGTTACTCACCACCGGAGGCTGAAAAATGGCCTATTAAGATTGCCCTAGGACAAGATTTAGCTTGCCTGATTTATCACTTCCTCATGGCCAGAGCAAATATGTCTCTTTTAGTAGCTCTAATTGCAACATTTTTTATACTTTCTCTTTTCATTTGAGTTGCACATTCAAGCATTTTACCAGTTTTAAATGTCTTTAATGTTGCAAGGTCATTTACCAACACCATGACGATGAATTTAACCTTCATCATTGGCATACCTTTTACTCCCATACTTCTCTTTTTAAATATCCTTCATTATTATTTCCCCTCTGAGTATGGCTTGGCTCCTGTCTCTTGTTCATATTCATTACACTTATTGACTTGCCAGCCTCTCATCTACATGCTTTTGAACTGTTGCTAGCTGCTCTCCGTCTGCAGCCCTGCCTCCCTTTCCCCCCTTTGCACATCATGGTTATCAAACAGAATGTATAGGTAGCACCATTAATAATTCAAAATCGTATGTTGCAATCTAGGTTTCCACTTAGATTACTTATATGTTACACGATCGCCACGGGCTCCTTCAGCACAGTGCAGTAAGAAAAAGATGAATGAAATATTAAAAGGACAAAATGCCTTAGAGGGCAACAGGCTGCCTTTGACATTGTTCTGACATTACATGTATATAGACCTAACTAAACCAAGTCAAGTGGCACACTCACTGGCCACATTATTAGGTACACCTCTTGCTTCTAAATATCAAACTAGTAAATTATATAGCAGCAACTTCATGCATTTAGGCATGCAGACATGTTCAAGACAAACCTGTGGAAGTTCAGAGTGAGAAACAAATTGGATTTTGAGTGACTTGAAATGTGTCTGTCAGTATTTCAGAAGCTGCCTATCAAATGGGAATATAACTTCCATCTCAAAGGTTTAGATGATAAGAACAACTGGAAATATCCAGTGAGAATGGTCAGAACTGGGTTTAGATGATAGAAAGGCTAAGGGTGCTCCGATCGATCGGCCGCCGATCATGGCTAAAAATAGAGTGATCGGTGATCGGTAAAATGGGCCGATCAGAAGGGCCGATCAAATTACAATAAACACACGAGGCTCTCACATTTACTGTCCTGCAACTCCAGTTTGATTAAACAGCCGTAGCGTTATTTTAGCAGTGTTTTTAAGTTAAGCCCTGGTTATAACTAACACAAACCTGCCCTGGAGGCGCTGCTTTGTGTCCCCGCTGTGTCCCCGCCTGCTTTAGGAGCGCACGGGACAGAACCGAGGCGCAGCAGTGCGTGTATTTGCAAACACCAACGTAACTAGAGCTACAGCTAACCCGCTAACAGTTACGTTAAAAGGATTAAGAAAGTTCAGAGTCTGCCTGTGTCTTGTTGCACGGAGAAAACTGTGGGTTTTGTGGCTTAAACTGCACCAAATGGCTGCTAATGGAAAGAGAAAGTAAAAAGGCAGCCCATGTGTCCGTGTCTGAGAGGAGCACCTTTCATCGTTGTCTTCTCTGCTCTTGCACGTTTTCTTCATTCAGACGTTGTCAAAACTGGCAGCAGGAGCTGTCTGCTCTTTAGTCCACTGTGTTTCAACCTGGTTTGGCTGCGCGTTACGCGGACACAGGCGCTGCACCCGCGGACTCGCATTAAAGGAACCAATTAAGAACAGCTGATTTTTACATCAGCGGAGCATTCAAACAAAGCCACAGACACTGGGCACACATTAAAGACCAATAATGCAACAAAACCTCTTCTAAAACAAAAATAAGTAGAATTTTGTTGTTCTTTTATATTTACAAAGGCTACAGTATTTTTCAAATGGAACTAATAATAGCCTGCATACAATACATTACTACATTGAAGACCACGTGATCGGTATCGGCCATGATCGGTATCGGCCATGATCGGTATCGGCCGATCACAGCAGAGGCTGATCGGTGATCGGCCTCAAAAACCCTGATCGGAGCACCCTTAAGAAAGGCAACAGTATGTCAAATAACAAATACTTACGTTTAGTACGTTGCAGACCATAACAGAATGCACAACTCAGCAAAGCAAATTCAGTAGCGGTAGCGGTAGCGGTCTTAAAGCTAAACTACCTGATCTTGCATTCAAGTGGCAAGAATAAAGTACTGCAACTTTCCAGTTTGCCCAACTTCCTCTTCCCTGACTCCTCCTACACTTCTCATGCACGCTCTGTGCATATAATGCACATAAACCAATTACTAGCTACTGTATTCCATTCAAGATTTTACCATTTCTTACCTGTCAAGAAGTAAAAAAGCTAGCTCTGCATCCAGTTTTAGACTAATGTGATCTCGAAGCTCTCTCCATCTGCTGAATGCGTCGCTGATATTTACTTGCATTTTATTTCTTCTCACGTTTGATAAACGCTTTACTTCTGTCTTCTCTGTCTCCGGTTTTCTTTTTTTTTTTTGGGGGGGGGGGGGGGGGGGGGGCTGTTTTGCTGTGTAAACTGTAGTAGCTAGGGCTGGAATAGGTATTTTGCCACTCAGGTTAGCAGCCGCCATTGTTTCCGTATACAACTGTGCACATTCTTAGGCTCTACCTATAAATGTGTCCCTGAGTCGAGTGGGAGGAACTTCACTTTTTTCTGAGCCAGTGATTGGGTACACATTCGCATCCCTTGGCAAAATTCCCCCGCTGTAGCATACGGCCCAGATAAGTTACAGGAGTTGTTTTTTTGTTTTTTTTTCACAATTGGCTTCATATAGGCTGTTCTGATGACTGAAAAAAATGCATCTATGGAATTTATTGCAAAATGGCTCAGGTAGTTAAGGTTTAAACCAAAATGAATCCAATCTATCGTGTTCTTAACAGCAAACGTTTGTTTTTTCTCCACTCCACTGAAAGTTGCAGTAGACCTCAAGACCCATTAAACTAGGCAATTGTAGGGATGCACCGATACCACTTTTTTCAAACCGATACGAGTATGAGTACTTCCATTCAAGTACTCGCCGATACCGAGTACCGATACGAGTACTTATATAGGGGTTGCTTAATAGTTTATACAGTCACACTACTGTACACACTACTATTCATCCCATACCGTGTCGTCTTTTTGCCGTCTATCCCCGCTCTGCGATGCTAAGTTATTTTTACAACAGAGTGGTTTGAACACAGCTAACCATGGCTAAAATTTGCTTAATATGGACATGTTATACCTCATTTTAAAGCTTAGATTAAAAACAGATTGAGTATCTGCGCATAACCAGCGGTGATTCGCCAAGACATACAGCAGCTAACACAATTAGCAACGGTACTGCTTATGTTTTATCAGACAACAACTGCATCAGACTCTGCACTTATATCATTTTCGGGACAACTAGTACAACAAAAGGACAGCTGCTTAAGTTTCAGGACTCACATATGATTTGGGATAAGTCTGGTTAAGCAGAATGTAGACTCAGCTTTGCTTTTATCTCCATACAGTTCACTTTGAAATCCTTCCACTCGGTTCTCACTGCTCAGCTGAGAGGGGAAGGTCACGTGACAGCGCTGTAAAGTGATATCGGTTGTTGGTATCGGGCCACTTTTATGAATACGAGTACGAGTACTTGGACATGGTATTGGTACCGATACCCGATACCGGTATCGGTATCAGTGCATCCCTAGGCAATTGTGTACATTGCCATATGCCATTGTATTTTGGCTAATCTGTTCAGAGCTCTTCAACATCAACAATGTATTTTGCCCACAGTACTGTCATTCAATAAATATTTTCTCTTTTTCAGACCATTCTTTGTTAATCCTGATAATCATTGTCCACTGAAAGTCATCTTCCCCATTTTGAAGCTCATTCTGAGCTGTCCTCAACATGTTTTCATGCCTGAATGCATTAACTTGCCGCCTTATGATGTTGTTTAGATAATTGAAGAATTATAAGCAAATGTGTTTTTAATGTTTCTGTTTTTTTCAGTCTATGTTGTATTTATTTTTTTTTTTTATTCTAAATTGTTGCTGTTAAAAGTTTGTCTTTATCCTTTCTTTATGGTTTGCAGGCCAAGTCATGTATCTGCCACATGTGCGGTGCCCACCTCAACAGACTCCACTCCTGCCTCTACTGCGTCTTTTTCGCCTGCTTTGCCAAAAAACACATCCATGAACATGCCAAGAGCAAGAGGCATAACTTGGGTACGTACAGAGATTTGTGTGTTTTCTGTTTGGCTGCAATAATGTTATCTGTTACTACAATTAACACCTTCAGATTGTCTGCCACTAATGATATGGTTAAATATACAGCTGAATAGCTAATGGGTTTACAAATGGCCATGCAGTTACAAACAATGATGGTGATGCTTGTGTGGTTGCATAATCCGTTTAATCAAGTAAAATAATAAGGAGTGACGGGGAGTGCTATTATGCAAGAGAGTGCAAGATAATTGCAACAGGCTCCAGCCCCCAGGGGGGATATGAATATCACCTGTGTATTTGTCCTCATGTAACCCAGAGGAGAACACACACATTAGAGAACTTAATAAAATAGTTAGGGAGACCTGTCGTGGGGGCTGGTTGGGTGTAAAATTGAGCATACAGATTATTGTTTAAAATAAAGTGACATTTGAATATTTAGAAATAACTGCTCTGATATTAGGATTTGGAGAGAATCTCATTCTGTTTTGATGGGGATAACATAAGGCCCAAGGGATCTCAACATCCACGTTAAAAGAATTAACGCCTTTAATTGCACTTGTCTATGGCAACAGTGACCTCATTCCTAGCACACGGTAACCAGGGATCGACATCCACACTGGCCAAAAAGCCAAATGTGACTGTATTTCAGCGTTGAGTGCACTGGAGGTAAATGTGGGGTTCCTGCAAGGTTGCCCCACCCTTGCACATAGGGCTGTCGCGGTGACCGCATTATTGTCATACCATGCTGTTATCAATCCAACTGCATGGGGGCACAAGCGACCACGGTAACCACAGTTTATTATTTTGTGAGCCACTATTGGGATGCACAGTTTAATTTCACTGTAAACTAAATATAAATATTGCCTTGTTTGAAAATAAGTTAAAATAGGCTAGAACATACAAATAAGCTCCTATATTGCTCCCTTAAAGTTTTTATAATACTTAATAATATTTTTGCGACAGTTAAAGCATATACTCACACAGTTCCTACATTAACTTTAGAGCAATTACACACACAATCTTAAACCGTGCATTTGAAGTCTCTACTGTTTGTATGACTCTACATTAATAATACTCTACAATGTCTCTCTGCATAATGTACATTGACAACACATTTACCACTTCTAACACTGTGCACGAGACACACCTCTTATGATAAAAGTCCAATGGCTTTGTATTAAATATTGTATTGTGAAAATGAAAGGTAGTGGACAAAATTAATATAAAACAATACTTAGTAAGTTCTTAGAATAGACTTGGTGCAGACTCTCAGGTGTGAAAAGACCCTCAGTGAATCCTGGGTTGTTGCTGGTTTCTGGTCTGCACCTCTAAATGAAGTTGTAAGCAACAGCAGTGATTAGCCGCCGTCTGCCTTAAACAGGAGGCTATTTTGCTTAATGGGTTTTTAGAACATCTTGCCATTGATGTGAAAGTTGTTACTGTAACCACCACAGTAAATAATGAGTTCTGAGGCACATTATCTTGATGGATTGTAGATATAAAGTTAATTTCTGACAGAGATAAATGGATGACACACTACAGATAATCCCTTTAAAAAGAAAACCACAATGCCATTCGTCTGTGCCCTGTTTTGATGTCATCCAGAAAGTACATATACAGCACAACTGTTCATCTGAATAATCAATATGTACATTGCTTGTTGGTGAAGGAGGAATGTGAAAGTTGTATGTCAGGTCTCTAAAATAAATATTTGCACCAAACACACACAATCTGGATGCTTCGCGAGCTGAAGCCGTGGGTGTTTGCTGAACACTAGGAACAGTTGGCCGTAACGCATCAGTGCTACTCCCACAGGGACACACACGGCCTGTAGTTATCAAAACGCTGTTCAGAAATTAATGCTGAGAAAGTTGACTACATTCTCCAATATGCGAACCACATAAAATTCCCAGCACAGAAATATAAATACATTAAAACAAGCATCTTGCCAAGATCATGCAAATCATGCAAACGTAATTTTACATAATGGGTTTGTGGGGAGGCTGGAGCTTATCTTAGCCATTTTGGTTGTAAGGTGGTTTATTTGAGTTAATCGCAGGGCAAGGCATTCATTTTAGTTCAGTAGTTTAGTTATGTTAAGTTATAGCAGCTTGTTTTCACCCACCACAGTTCAAAACTCTGAGTTATCATCCCTTTACATCAATGTCACTCCAA
Source organism: Bostrychus sinensis (assembly GCA_020698575.1). Lineage (NCBI taxonomy): Eukaryota > Metazoa > Chordata > Actinopteri > Gobiiformes > Eleotridae > Bostrychus > Bostrychus sinensis. The sequence goes on along the minus strand of CM036260.1, from coordinate 8,651,099 downwards.
AAACTGTCCATGCAACTAAGTATGCAGTGCTCACCACTTTATCTAGTGGTACAAAGTGGTAGAGTTTGCGGTTTGTAAAATGTGATGTCAAGAAATTGTGGATTATCTCTACCCAGCAGCACACTAAGGCAACCTTTCCTGCTTTTGTTTCATTAAAATTCAATTTTATAAAACCATAAAACCACAGCTCTAAGTTGGTAGACCAATGGCATTTGCAATTGTCTTTGTTCTCTTGAAGGGGAACAATGTAACTTTTCTCATTTCTTCCCTGCTTTGGTTCCATTTTTTACTAAAGAAAGCCCCCTACATTTTGGACATCTAGAGAAACGTCTTGTTATGGGTAACTGTGACGTTTCATTTCTTGCAAGACATAAGACTTATTGAACACTGTGTGGGTGCTGATTTGTTCTTGCAAGTAGGGCTTAACGATTTTGAAAAAAACATCTAATTGCGATTTTTTTTTTTTTTTTTTTTTTTTTTTTTTTTTTTAGACATATTGCGGTTGGGATTAGATTTGCAATGTATTTTTTAAAAATCAATGTTCAGTTCACAGTTTATATTTTAAGCATGTGATGGAGCATTGACACTTAAGAGAAGACTGAAATATTAACTGCTGAACTAATACAAGGAATCACAGGCCTTTCAGATCATGTCTGTAGAGGTTAAACTACAGCTGTAGCATGATTTATACACATTAAGAACCTGTGGAGACAGGATATTGTGTTCTCTGCGGAGGACATTTTTTCAACTAAATAATTTCAGCCTTTGTGATTTGCTAATTGTGACAATTCAAATTGCGATTTTGATTTGATTTTGATAAATTTTGCAGCCCTACTTGCAAAATTAAGATTATAACCAAGATATACCAGGGGAGGTGCAGGAAGCTTCATTTACCCTCTAACAACTTTTTTAGCCTACGCATGGACTCTGAATGAATAAATGCCTTGCAAATGTGTATGCTTTTTCACTTGGTTTTATTTCTTCTTTATATGTTTTAAAGTGTTTTCTTTCTTTATGTTAGCGAGTCCTAGAGTAGACTTTCAGCAACCAGTGATTCATTCCAACCAGTCAGTAGAGGCGTCTCTGTGTTGAGTAATAGAATTAGTTTTGTGAAATACAAGAAAAATCGTTCCACTTAAAATCCAAGAGCTGAGCAGATCATAAGGTTGCCTTCATTTTAAGCAACAATCAAATCAAGCGTGCACTGGCTTGCCTATATCATGGTACCTTTATTTTTTTGCTTCTAACAGAAGAAAGACATTTGAATTGCATGAAGCATTATCTTCAAACACTACCATCATTCTGTTTGTCTAATGCAACAATACCATATCTACACCCTGTGCTTTCCAGTTCTTTACTCTCCACATAATAGAATCTGAGCATTGTGTGAAGTACTGTGCTGTAGGGAGAGAACAGCTCTGCAGCAAAGCCATTTGGGTGTCCATGACAAAGGCAGCCATCGGCAGATGTTAAGATCCAGCTTCTCTATAGTATGCCTTATCGGCTGGTTCAGGGAAGACCCCCCACTGCTGTTTGTGTGTTTCCCATGAAGTGTAATTGTGAATTTAATTAGGTTAGCGGCTGAATTAAACACAGCCAGAACTAGGGTGAGAAACAGTAAGAAGAAACAGAGAGAAGAGAAAAGACGTTAAAAGAAAAAAAAAAATTCGGGCCAGATCCCAACAGACCGGTGAGAAGGTAATTAAGTCGTCTTTATCAAGCCCAGTGGAATCAGTCTCCATTAAACACAGCACGCCCCTCTTCTTGCTTCTCCTCCTTCTGCTCAAGCCTTTTCTGCCTTTATATATCTTTTTCTATTTGAAACCAAGCTTATCCAGTCTCAATCCTCATAACACTTTCCTTTAGCTCTCATCTAGTTCCCATGGCTACCTGATGACCCTTTCTGAATCAAAGGTTTTACCTAATTGACTTTTTTTTTTCCTTGAAGTTTCATGCTGCTTCATCTGAAACATCAGAATGAACAACCAAACATGAGATAATGTGGGAAGACTTGGCACAATTTGGTTTCTGTGGTTTTCCCTAATATTTTTTTGTCTGTGTTTTAATTCTCTATCCCTACAGAGAATGACAGAGAAAAGCTAGGAGGCAGGTTGTCATAGAAACAGCAAACAGGTAGCTGCAGGGCACAGAGCCGGTGGGGAAAGAGATGAGAGAACTGTGGTGTCAAACTAGAATTGATAAAGGGTCATGTTGGAGAAGAAAGATATTGTAACAAGAAAGTTTTTATCAAATTAGACATTTATCAAACAGCTAAAAGCATGGTGCCTAGGTGGCTCACCTCGTAGTGCGCATAAAACATATACGGTTTGTTTCACGGGCTTACCTGAGAGTTACACAAACAAGTGACATTACATTAATTAGATAGCAGTGAAATATATTTTTTATCTGTAAATGACCATAGAGGTTATTAAGTATTAATTTAGACCAGCTTTATTGATGTGAGTGGATGCAACTAATCGCCCAAAAAAATGTTAGTAGATCACAACCTCACTGACTAATTAGTCGACTAAACGACCAGAGGCTGTCAGCCCTACTGCAAAGACAATGTACCTGTCTGTCTGCTTTGACATACAACTAACCAGAGAAACAAAGTATGGCTCCATTTTAGATGCACTCAATAGATTTTTGTGGAATTTGGGTTGAATTGGAAGGGTCCCAGACCCACGTCGCTAAAAGTTGGTCTGGCTGGCCAGGCGACCAAAGTTTTAAAAATCTGTTTAATAATACTACAGTTTCAAAGACATTGGCTCTTTGAATGTTGCAAAATATACTCATAAAATTATATATATAAAAAAAAAAAAACATGTATGGAACTTAAAGGAATGAGGGAAATTAGGTATTAATAAAATAGGCTAAAATGCCTGAAGACTAAAGTCCTAAGGGACTATTAGAGGACACATATTATGCTTTTTGAAATAATTTTGGACACTTGCGGTAGTATTTCACGTTATATAACTTAAAATAATGTGGGAAAACGTATTATTTTAGGGAGCTGTTACTTTGACTTTGCAGAGAACGCTTGGATTAGTTGTCTGACGCCCCCTGCTGGCAACCATGGGGACTGAACAGAGCATAAAATTGCTGTTTCGCATGGTTATTAGCAACATGACACTAACAGAGATAAATGATCTTACTGCTTCTTGGTGACAGTATTTTAAGCTCTGAAATTATCGGAATGAGTCCAAGTGGTGGTGAATGTATTAGAAACTTTCTGGTTTCACATGTCTACAGTGACTGTCAACCAGGAACTGACCAAGCTTCAGAAAGGCAGCAGCTCATTGTACAGGATTACTCAGACATGTGTGAATGAAACACAATACTACTTCTGTGTTTAGGTGCAAACAACATTATTATGTGGTTAAAAGCTCAAAGTCACTGTAGCATAATAGGGGACATGTAATTTTATTGGGGTTTTTTTTGTGACATCAGGTGGTCAATGTGCAGAGTGTAATCCAACATCTCACACTGTTCTTTTTAGAGAATTTGAATAGCTACGGTAGCCCATGTTATCCATTCTGTTCTACTACAACAATACTTTGCACAGTACAGTGTACTCAGTACTTATACTTTACTTACATTCCACCAGTGTTGGTGTGTAAAAAGTAGAGATTGCACAGACACTTTCCTCCTTCCTCACCTTTTGATTCTCTATGTCTTTTGGCTGGCTTGCTCCTGGATGGTGTTAACAGATAGTGGATATGTCAGCAGATAAGCCCCGCTACCTGGCAACCTTGAGTGAACCGGGCCGCAGAGCAGTTATCACTTCACACAGCTTAAAGCCCCTCACAGCTTTCTGACAAACAATTTTAGTGGGGGAAAAAGGTGCTGGAGATGAACTTCTGATGCACATTTTCTTGTTTTCTGTTTGTCCACAGCTATTGACCTGCTGTATGGGGGCATTTACTGCTTTATGTGCCAAGACTACATCTATGATAAGGACATGGAACAGATTGCCAAAGAAGAACAGAGGAAAGCCTGGAAAATGCAAGGTATGGAAAAACAAAAATGAATCCAAAGTGACCGATACATAAAAGTAGGAGCACTCAGAGGGCACAGACCTCCTCCAAGACATTTCATCTGTCTAGAAATGGAACAGATATACTGCCCCAGACTGCACTCGAACTGGGGATCTTCTAGTTCAGGGATAAATGCTCCATTCATTGAACTACTTACATTCTCACTAAAAATACACAGGCACATCAAAAAGCTGTAATTTGTTCCTTTACTGACACCTTGTGGCTGGAGTTAATATCTTTGTGGGCTATCCCTAACCTGCAATGCTAAAGAATCTGGATCCAGACAGCGTTCTGGATCTACACAAAAAGTGAACAATATCTTCCTTGTTACTGTTCTTTACTGAAATTTACTTTAAAATCTGACCACCTGAATTATCGTGCTGCGGGTTGATTCTTCCATGGCAAAGTAGCAGTTATTGCAATTGGAAATGTCCTGTCCTTTTTCTATTGCTGTAAAGCAGATACTGGTTGAAAATGCAGAAAATGTTAACCTTGCAGTGAAATTGTTTAGTGTGGATATTCTTGGTCAGTGTGCAGAATCTTTGTTTTCATTCCAGGAATAGGAGAGAAATTCTCAACCTGGGAGCCCACAAAGAGGGAGCTGGAGTTGCTTCGACATAACCCCAAGAGGAGGAGAATCACATCCAACTGTACAATAGGTCAGAGTCCATTCCTCAGGCTAAGAAATAAATATCAAGTGCAAACGAGGAAATAGATGCTCTGATGTGTTATTATTTTTAAGGCATTAAGTAAGTTTATATATGGCTCTGTGTGTGGTAATTTACTGCCATTCCTTATGTGAAGACTGGAGTGAAAATAATTTGTTATAGCATATATTGGTGGCAATGAGAAAAATTCTCACTGCCTCTAGGAAGAAGCTGCATTTTACCTTTATCTCGATGTTCTGGCTTTGAGGCTGTGGAATATTCTGCCTGAATGAGGGGGTGTCAACAGTTTGAGTTCTGGTTAGAATCGCTCCATGATGGAGCTTGCGCTGCTCCTGCACTGACTGAGGTTATTTGCAGAGCCTTGCTATGCGTCGCAGTTGCCATACTGCAAGGTTATTTGTTATCTGAGGGATAACACCAGCCTGGTTTTAGCCTCATTACTTCCAAGAGTAACTGTTTTGAAGTAAGGTTTTTAGTATTGATGTAATCAGACAGACAAAACATTAAATAGGGTGCAAACTGTGGTATTTCCAAACAATAACCAACTAAATTATCTCTATACAATAACAAATTAAGCCACAAGAAACACAAAATTCCAAATGGTCTCAGTTTTTCACAACATCAAACTTTCAAAACAAACATATAGGTAACATATACTGTAGATGTTGGTAGATTAGCCAAAAATTGTATTGTTACTTCAAAATAAGTAGAAGTAAAAAGTATGCTGCAATAAAACTACTCTCAGAAGTACAATTTATTCAGAAAGTTACTCAAGTGACTGTAACTCATTACTGCCCACCTCTGCTTACAGATAAGTACTTCTGTTATCATTGTTCAAATGTTAAATGTATAGCCTTGTTAGAAAATATATAGAAGTGAAAATACGTGATAAAACAGCAAATCAGTAAGACATTAAAATCTGTATATAGTTAAAAATATTAGTCACTTGGGCTTTTGTTTTAAAAAAGTCATATTAAGACCCTTTTATTTAAGATGTGTTTCATGTTTTGTTCAATACCTACAGATTTGCATAGTGCTAGAAAGAACAAGGTCAATCAAAGTAGAAGAGTAAAATGGATTATCACAACAGTAAAAACAAAAGGTAAAAGGTGGCCCTTTTTGTGGAGTAAAGAGGATTTGAATATTTGAAAATGTGCCTGCAGCAAGCCTATGGCAGTCAGCAAGAACGAGCAGCCACGTTTACTTTCATCTTATTAGGGGACAGTTTCACTTTCATGTTAACCAAGCTAAACAGGAAGTTGGTGTTGTAATATTCTTTCTAGCAAATTGTTATCTTGTGCAGCTTTGAGAAAATCATAAAAGATGTATCAGTCCTTTTGGCAGTTTGGTATTAAACAGTGCTAATAAGCTAATGTTATATTGAGATCAAATCTGAGAATATTCGGTCAAACTGCTACATGCAAGAGTCCACGTTTGTTTTGGAAAAATATTGTAACGGCCTGACAAATGAAACCACAGGCTGAAGCAGTGGTGGTTTGCCTGGCAGCATGTGGGTGTGAGACTTAGCATACGTTTAGCACCTTGAAGCCGCCTGCAGGGATCTGCTCTTCCGCCAATAACATCCCTGGCACTGTCCCATTAGAAGGGAATTACAAGCCTTCGTGCTCTCCTGCTTTCCATCCACCTTTCCTCTGTTTCTTTGTTTGCTCTGCTGCATTCTGACAATTGTTCCTGCCCGGAGTCACCCCAGGGCCAATGGGGTATTACTTTAGGATTGCAGCTTTGCCACCACACTGCGGCATCACAGAAAAACGATCCAATTCGGGTTATTGTCTCTCATTGTTGCTGCCATTTCCGCTAATCTCCTAGGCCTGCGCGGGCTCATAAACCTGGGTAACACCTGCTTCATGAACTGCATCGTCCAGGCACTGACCCACACGCCGCTGCTACGGGACTTCTTCCTGTCCGACCGACACAAATGTGAAATGCAGAGCAACTCATGTCTGGTGTGCGAGATGTCCCAGCTTTTCCAAGAGGTAAAATCTTTGGAAGATTATACGGTAAAGTGGATACACACATTAGTATATACATAGGCTATAGTGATAAGACAACGTAAGTGTATAGTGTAGTATTTGAACCTGGTTAGTGCTGACATCACAACGGTCATGTTTGTGCTAAATGTAACCCGCTTTGAAATAAAACTGTTATGTTTAGCAATAATAAACCTCAGAAGTCGGTGCTTCTTTACACTGTAGCTTCCAATATCTTTGTAAGCCACTGACTATCCATACAACCATCCATATAGAACTCTAATGGTTGATCTTATTACAGTTCTACTCAGGCCACCGCTCACCTCACATCCCGTTCCGTCTGCTGCACCTAGTGTGGACCCACGCTCGCCACCTGGCCGGATACGAGCAGCAGGACGCACATGAGTTCCTTATTGCTGCCCTGGATGTCCTGCATCGACACTGTAAAGGTCTGGTGCATTCTCAGAAAAGAGAATCGATGCAGGTTGAATTACAATATTTTAGGGCTAGGAAAAAATATGGGGTAACACTTCATTTTACACTACACTTGATACAGTGTAACAATAATGTAACACAGTGTAATAAACTGTAATAACATGTACTTACATTATACTTACACTTTTGTGTACTTACAGTTTTTAAGAGCATATGTAATAAGAAAAAACAAAGCTTGTTGCACTACTCTATCAAAGTGCACATTACTACTGAGTAAAGTTGTCATTGTGCAGAAGCGAAATGCACTTTAGTAGTAGCATAAGTTTTTTTTATATATTACATTTGTTTCTAGAAGCTGTAAGTAAACATAATGTCCTAATGTAAGTACAATATAGTTACATGATATTATAGTTATAGTTACATGTATTACATTGTAGTTACACTATATCAAGTGTAGTGTAAAATAAAGTGTTACCAAATTTTGTTTTGAGATATATCAATATTTTGTAACAATACTTTGTGAAGTCATGCATGATAATGACGACTGTACTGCACTGCTTTCACAGTTAAATGTGAGCCAATAGCGGTCAAGAATTTTGCCAGCACACCATTGCACTTATAAGCGGTTGGTCAGCCAAATACTGTATAAATATTTTATTTTTTAATATGCTCCAGTGGCATAGAGTAGCCATAATATGTAACATGTACTATATATAGCCACAAAAACTAAATTAATACATACAAACAGAAAAATTGTTTAATGGTTTTGACTGAAAGGAGTGGAATCAGAATTGGTATCATCACTTCCAGTCTAGTTATTGATTGCGATCAAAAGGAAAATGAGAAAGCTGGTATCGCAATATGAATTGTATTGGCACCAAAATTTTGTGATAATATCATATTGTGACAAAAGCAGCCCTACAGTCTTTCAAGCTGTGTTGCTGCAGGTTTGTCGGCCACACATCCATGATGTAAATCTCCTGTTCCACCTATCCAAAGATGCTCTGCTGGATTGCGAGCTGGTAATCATATATTGAATTTACTGGCTCGTAAGAGAAACTAGTTTTGAATGTTCTGGGCTTTGCAACTTTACATGTTACCCTGCCAGAAGTAGGACAACATTGCTCATTTGGTACTAAGTGTGCCTAGACAACACCATTTACAGCAGCAGCAGTGTAACCACTGATACAAAGGCAGTGAGGATTTAAGCTTTTATGTTGTTTACCCCAAATTCTTACAGTACCATCTGAATGTTGCATCAAAATCCAGAGTGATCAGACCAGGCGACGCTTTCATACGCTGTCAAATATGAGCCTCTGTGAATTCTAGCTTTAAGGCTTGATAGGTTGTGTCTATCATCTATCACCAGTCTTGTCATTCACCTCTAACCTCTGGCATTATCGTATTTTACATATACTACATTTACATATCTTAATTGCTTGAACTTAGTTGATAGTCAGTGCATGTATAACAAAGGTTTGAGTATTAGGCAGCTCTGTGAGAAGCTTATGAGGGAAAAACTGTCTGTGAGAGAAGCAGACTTCCCATGACTGACAGATATAAGAGTTGTGTCTCTGTGTGCAGCTCTGAACTGAGAAAGTTAACACAGCATGACAGTCTGTTTCTATCTGCGCAGATGACAACGGCAAGAAGGCGAACAACCCCAACCATTGTAACTGCATCATCGACCAAATCTTCACCGGGGGGCTGCAGTCTGACGTCACCTGCCAAGTGTGCCAGTAAGTACGTTTGGGTACACAAGAAACTGCACAGTCTCACGGTTTTAGAGTTTTTAGTATGTTTTTGCCACAGAGCAGATATAAAATAATCACTTTGTTCTTACCCTCCCCGGATCAGAAGTTTGTAATTTGCTGGCCTGAGGTGAACTCGGACTGAGGTCCCTGCTTTAGCGTTCACAGATTGCACCATCAATCACACTGAGATTAGCTCCACTGCAGCAGCAGGGAAAGCCTCGCATTTCACTGAGGTTAAGCTTGAGCTCTGGTTCCACCTGGTGGTCACATACGCTATATGACATTTGTTGTTTAAATAAGATTAATACTGATGATGGTGCAACAATTATTTTACTTCTACTGTTAGGGATTTATTTGGGGATATATTGGTTTAGGAAAAGTTGCAATTCTGTTTAGTAAGGATCTGCTTATATCGACATTAAGACATAAAACAGTTCTGCCCACTGTGCAAAGCCATACATGTGTTTGGTGAATTGCCTCTTATGAATGAATGTGAGTGTGTGTCTGCGTACGTCTCTGTGTCAGCACTGCGATTAATTGGCTACTGTCTAGGATGTACCCCACCTAAGGCCTAATAGTTGCTGGGATAGGCTCCAGTCACCTTTGATCCCTTATGGGAATAAGTAGAAGAAGATGAATGAATGGAAATAACCACAATCTGTACAGACAAGCAACAAATATAGATTCTTGTAGATCAGCCTTCAAGAAAGTGTTTAGCAAACCTATATCAGTTGAGGTCTTTATTTAAAGGCTATATACAAATAATATAAATTAAAGATTAAAAAGTATAACAAGTCCACATCTAAGCCAAACAGCTAGTTCACTTTATAATTTGGTGTCACAGTGACCATGTACATTTTCTAATTTCTTTTGTTTTATTTGCTTATGACCATATACATGGTATGGAGCACAAACATAATCATAGATGACAGACAAAACAATACACACTAGTAAACCACAATAATTCATTAATATATGGGAAAGAAAGGCACCCAATCCACCTTTTTTTCCACAGACTGAAATAACATTACAAACATACATACATGGCAAACACTTTTCTCTGAAGTTTCATCACTTCCGAACTTGTACACTGAAATACAACATGAAATTCGTCTCCAATTCATTTTGCAACATTCACATTTGCATTACAAATTCTCCTTTTTCTTTCTGATTCTTACACCTACCAATGACTTTAGGAATTCTAATGCTATTTGTTCTGAAATTGCAGATGGCCCATGGATATCAAGGTTGTCACATAAATATTTTAATTTATATTCATGTTTAACTTATCACTAGAAGTGATGTCCCTGATTTCACTTCGCCACAATGAAAGAAGAAAAGAAGCATGTGTCTTTTCTGTACTGTTCCTAACTTTGCTGAACACAAACATTTGCAGCGGAGACAGAGAGGCTGTCAGTAGGTTGTGTTAACAGCAGTTAAACTGTGAAAATCTGCTGTTCATAATATTTCTGCCAGAGTGAGACAGTATTATTACCAAGGGGGACTATAACTCAATATTTCATCCGCTGCTTGAAAGAAATTATGCTATAAAGTGAAAGTTAAAATAGTTGTTGTAATTAAAACAGATTAAAAAAATGTTTTCAGTATTTTTTCTATGTGATGTAGTGGCGTGTCGACCACCATAGACCCGTTCTGGGACATCAGTCTGGACCTGCCGGGGTCTTCCACTCCCTTCTGGCCTCTGAGTCCTGGAGGAGACGGAGCAGCTCTGAACGGGGAGAGTCACGCCAGTGGAGCTACTACACTCACTGACTGTCTGCGCAGGTACACCACAGAGAAATGTTTCTCTTATATGTAGATGCAAATTACATCAGTTTCAAAAGTTGCACCAATTTTTATTTTCCATCCATCTTTTTACACTTACCCGGGGCTGGGTTGTGGGGGCAGCAGTCTAAGCAGGGACCCCCAGACTTTCCTCTCACTGGACACTTCCTCCAGCTCGCCCAGAGGAATCCCAAGGTGTTCCCAGGCCAGCCAAGAGACATAATCCCTCCAACATGTCATAGGTCTTTCCTGGGGCTTCCTTCTGGAGGGACATGTCTAGAAAACTTCTCCAGGGAGGCGTCCAGGAGGCATCTTGGACAGATGCCCAAGCCACCTCAACTGGCTCCTTTTGATGTGGAGGAGCAGCAGCTCTAGTCCAAGCTCCTCCCAGGTGGCCAAGCTCCAGCTTCTAAGGGAGCACTCAGCCACTAGGGCTAAACGATTTTGGAAATCGTTTGTAATTGCGATTTTTCTGACAGATATTGCAATTGCAATTTGATTTGATTTGATTTTTAACTCATTTTCTTTATCCAGACTTTCTTGTGTGTTTAGAAAGCGTTTATGAAACTCTTACCGTTTTACGTAGAGACACCGGTCAGAGACAGCCTGTGTTCATCGACACAGACCACTTTTTAGAGAAGTCTGCGTGGCCTCAACAAGATACCAAATAAAATAGTCTTCATCTCTCCACTCATTCATACTTTAAAAGTCTTTATTTTCTTAGTAAAAAGTGTTTATTTCCTCCTGCTCCCGCTGTCTCGTGTCGAAGCCATCGTGCTTGTGAAATCGAAACCAAACTCACGCACATGGCTCATTAGCACTTGGAAACACAATTGCGCACTTTTACAGAAAGATTTCTGTTTTAATGCGTTAGTGAGGCACCCAAATCGTTGTGAATGTTCTGAATCTCAAAAATCCTTTACACTGCTTCTGATTGGTGAGCATTACTGTCTGTTACAAAATACATGGGCATGAACCCACAGCCTCGACAAAGAGCCTAAATAATCGCAGCTTCTGCGCTTTGCTAATCGCATCAGTGCAAATCGTGATTTAGATTCGATTTAGATCAATTGTTCAGCCCTACAAGCCACACTGCAGAGGAAACAAATTTTGGCCGCTTGTATCCAGGATCTTGTCCTTTCGGTTAGGAGCTTTGGGTCATGACCCATAGGTGAGAACATAGATCGACCAGTAAATTGAGAGCGTTGTCTTTCGACTCAGCTCTTCCTTCACCACAACAGACTGATACATCGACCGCATTACTGCAGACACTGCACCGATCCACCTGTCAATCTCATGCTCATCCCTCCCTCACTCGTGAACAAGACCCTGAGATACTTGAACTCCTCCACTGAGACAGGCCATCCTTTTCCAGTCAAGCCTCAGACTTGGAGCCGCTTTATTCTTGGCTGCAAACTGCCCCAGTGCATGCTGAAGGTCCTGGTTTGATGCAGCCAACAGGTCAACAGCATCTGCAAAAAGAAAAGATGAAATACTGCGGTTTCCAAACTGGACTCCCTACAGCCCTAGGATATGTCTAGAAATTCTGTCCATAAAAATTATGAACAGAACCAGTGACAAAAGGCAGCCCTGACATAGTCCAACATGTACTGGGAACAGGTCTGACCTAGTGCCGGCAATGCGAACCAAGCTCCTGCTTGTCCTGCCCTCTACAGAGGGCTTTGGACCCAATATTTCCAGAGCACCCCTCAAAGGATGCTACGAGGGACATGATAGAACGCCTTCACCAAATCCACAAAACACATGTGGAGTGGTTGGGTGAACTTCCATGAGCCCTCGAGCACCCAATAGAGGGTGCAGAGCTGGTTCACTGTTCCATAACCAGCACAAAACCCACATTGTTCCTCCTGAATCCGAGGTTTGACTATCGGCCGAAATTCTTTTCTTCAGTACCCTGGAATAGACTTTCCCAGGGAGGCTGTTGAGTGTGATCCCCTATAGTTGAAACACACCCTCTGGTCCCCCTCCTTGAATTTTTTTTATTTATTTTTTGTTTGTTTTGTTAGCTCAGAAATATTTTTTTGTGTGAGTCAAATATTCTAATGTCTAAGTCTTAATGTCTTTTATAACAACAACAGAAGTAGCGTTGCAGTAGTATTTTTTAGGCGCCAGTGACACAGAATCTCCTGTTGCGTACAGGTTCACTCGACCAGAGCACCTCGGTAGCAGCGCAAAGATCAAGTGCAGCGGTTGCCATAGTTACCAGGAGTCCACCAAGCAGCTGACTATGAAGAAGCTGCCCATTGTGGCCTGCTTTCATCTCAAAGTAAAGTCACTTTTTCTAAATCAGTCTGTTGGCGTATATTTTGTATATTATAATGTTCATATATCTGTGTATTTTCAGAGATTTGAGCATTCGGCCAAACTGAGGCGGAAGATAACGACGTATGTGTCCTTCCCCTTAGAGCTGGACATGACGCCCTTCATGGCCTCTAGGTGAGATTATGATGGCAAACAAATCAATTGTTTTTAAATTTTGGAGGAAATAAATGTCTTGTATTTGTGTCACAGTAAAGAAAGCAGGATGAACGGGCAGTATCAGCAGACTGTGGACCCATTCAACAATGACAACAAGTGTGTAAAATACCAAAACTAATTAAATTCTAATGTATCTATACTGTTCATAGTAGCCTGTATGAACCTTACATTGTCATAAACCAAACCAATCAAATCTGTAGTTTTAAGATCCATTTGAGACATCTAGATAGGGTGACATATTTTTTCCATCAGTTTTATTGCTTGTCTGATTTTAAAAAATGCTAAAAAAAAATAAAAAATAAAAAAAAAAAGGAACAAAATTTTAGTTTGTTTCTTAAGCGAGTGTTTACAAGAATATATTTTGTATTCCAGGTACAGCCTGTTTGCAGTGGTGAACCACCAGGGGACACTAGAGAGTGGTCACTACACCACCTTCATCAGACAGCACAAGGACCAGTGGTTCAAATGTGATGATGCCATTATCACTAAGGCCAGCATCAAGGATGTCCTGGACAGTGAGGGGTGAGCACAACTTAAATATCTAATTCGAATATATGTATGAATTAATATGTGACAGGAGGTGTTCCTCTGTGTGTCCCAGGTATCTTCTGTTTTACCACAAACAGTTCCTCGAGTATGAATAACACAGCACTGACAGGAGACGACCTGATGCAAGCATTATCTGCATGGGACAATGTAACTCATGGGAGAAAAAAGGAAACACACGACTTCCTTAACTCTAAACTGTTTTAACACAACTGGATCGCAGCATACTAATATACAGTAGTTTAACTGTACAGGTGTAAAGCTGGACTGTCTGCTGGGCACCACAGAGCAGAAATGTCTTCAATACTCAACTGTGAAAAGAGGATAGATATCTGTAATGTGAGCATGTGTTTCAGATAAAAGGAGAAGAGCTGCTGATACTCAGTGGTATATCATTCACCTGGTACACACGTCAAATGTGACACAAGCACACTCTTGTTAAACACATTTGCGCAATTCACTATGACCAAATAGTCAAAGTAAAACGTTATGTCATTATGCATTTTGATCAGAATGCAAAGCGTTAAAATTATTATTCACGGACAATGTGCCAGAGTTTTGTTACTGATGTGGTTGGAGTCCGAATTGTAGATACTTTTCTTTTAGAAGAATTTCAGATTTCTTGTGTCTCTTGTTGTCCCCAACAGTCATGAAGGAGTAACTACAGTAAATATATTTTTATACATACTGTACAAACTAGTTTTTCCATTCTCTTTCAACTCAGTGTTGTTAGTTTGTGTTGCATAGTGCTGTCATTATTTTTCTACACAAAAGCAAAAAAAGTGCAGATAAGTTCTTAAAGTGCTGCTCCTGCAGCTTCTTGCTGTTCTTTTCTCAGATTTTGGACATAACATGGTTATGGTCTTTATATTTAAGAGATGTTCACTAATTCTCTTTCAGGTAAATGGCTAAAGAGTGTTGTTGTCAGTCGAGTGTGAAGCTCGTTCTGCAGTGTTCCCGTCTGCCGCATGTCTCTCTAAATCTCTACAGTGTGTGTGACAGAGTATAAGTGTGTTCATGTGTATGCACGTGTATGCACGCGTGCGTATGTCGTATGTGGTGTACTGAATCAGTACTTGCATTAAGCATGCCGTCTGAGCTGGTATCACAGTTTGATGGACTTTTCCACATGTTGATGATGTATGTATGTAATATGTACACTTTGTATGTTAGAGACAATGGTGAAACCTCAAAGTTGAATTGTTCTATATTGCTGGAGCCGGCCTCAATTGGTCCTGGTCTAGTCAGTCATTCCTCACATGTAACTGCTGCAAGAACTGGATAGTGTGAAAGACACTCAAATAAAACAAGTTAGATATGTACACTGGCTGTGTCTCATTTTGTGTACAAACATCTACACTGCATCTGTCTGTACAAGGTGAAGCTCTCTAAGGGTAAGTGGAAGCATCTAATGTAAATGCACTTTATACTTACAAGAATATTTTCTTTTGCCAGATCCCTTGTCTGTCATATTCATTCTTTTTCTAATATTTACCCATGACCTTTTATTATTATAGTAGTTTAAAATGATTTGTTCTGTTTGGTTTCTAATGTACTGCACTTAAACTGAACTACTCCTTAGTATTGTCACACACACACACAGTACTGTATTTGCAATGGCGCATAACAAAAATATTTGCTTACATCAAAGCCCACAAAACATCTTTGGAATCTGTCAAGTGCAACTTTATTTGCTACTTCCGTCTTTAAAATAAGTGACGCTTATTCTTTCCTTTTCGGTCAAGTCAAACGTCTGCAGCAGATTCACTATGAATATTCACTGAGACATGCCATGTACACTTTATATGAAAAGAGGTGGTTCCTTTGTGTCCTGCTCCTCCTTCATAGACTCAGTTTGTCTTCAGTGGGTTACAGTTCGTCATGACTGTCCACATTCTTCTACCTGCTGGTTCTTGGGACTGGGATCTGGGCCTTCTTCAAGTCCAAAAGGGAGCAGAAGAAAAATGCAGCCCCTGAAATGGAGATGGCCATTCTGGGAAATCGAGGCATAAACCTGACTTTGGGGACCTTCACAATGACAGGTTGGTAGGATTTTTAAATTTACATAATAATCTTTGATTTACAGTATATTTATATGCCAGATGTGGGAGACATGACAAGGATCATGTCATGAGCATTGTTGTTTAATCATATTGTTATCTGTTCATGGACACCCCACACACTTATTTTTTCAATTTTTTTGCCATCTACAAGTTAGTGTAAGTAAGTGAACAGCTCAAATATGTATAGTTTTTCTCATATGCCTTATATAGCAAGGCAATATACACACGTGCTGAGTATTTTCTGTGTGAGGTGTGCATATCCTCACTCGGTCTAAAGACATGACATGAGACATAAGACAAGAAGTGTGGCTGGATCTCTGTGAGTGATGATTCATTTAATTAATTAATGGTTTAATAATATATCTATAGCAGTTAGTTAGAAGTACGGTGGCCTGAGGTGCCACATCAAAATTGTTGTCAAAATTTTGTCCACTAGAAAAAGGTAGATTTTTTTTTAAATCTTGGCTTATAAATAAACTCATTTCTCAAATAAAAAAAAAAGAATATAAGAAAAATTAAAATATATGTCTATATTTAAAAAGGAGCATTTTAAATGTGTTGCCTCAAAAATGAAACCTGCTTCTAAAAATTAAAGAGTCAAATAAAATAAAGCCATATCTCAATTTTTAAAAGCTTCTTAAAAAAATACACTTAAAAAAAAAATGTTTTTTTTTTTTTTACTGAAACTTGGCTTTATTTTAATGGACTCTTTTTAATTTTTAGAAGCAAGTTTAATTTTTGAAGGAACACATTTAAAAATCTTTTTCTAGTGGCCAAAAACAATTTTGATGATGCTACTTTTTAATATATTTATATATTTAACATTTACTTTATTTTTTTGTATATTCTTTTAAATTTGAGGGATAACTTTATGTTTAAGGCAAGATTTAAAAAATAATCTACAACTGCTTTTATTTTTCTAGTGGACAAAAACTATTTTGATGTTGCACCTCAGGGCCACTGTATAGAAGGTTAACTAATGACTTCCTCAGGTTACCTGAGCAACTCTGGAAGCCACTTCCTTAAGACACTCTCAGCTTCTCGCATGTGAAAAAAAGGCAACCCATCCCACCCAGCACACAAATTGATCATACCCCTCCCCTCGGGCAGAAGAATATGCAGCCTCATAACCAGAGCAAAGAGGCTGCATATGTGCTATTGTGTTATTATGAATGATCTCCTTGCTGCCAACGTGCACTTATTCAATAGTATAACACTAGCATGTGTAAGACCAAACAATTTAAAGGATTTGGTAATAATTATTTCTCCATATTTTAAGCATCCAATAACCTCGTAATACCAGTAATCTTAGCTATAAGTTGGTGTAGTGTAAATGCTCATATAAATCTTATCATCCAATCCCTCACTAATGTTTCCTCCACTCACTAACAGAACACACATTAGTCAGTTGGTTGTGTAAATTGAGTAAATATTTTTCTTTTTGTTCTGTTTGTTAAAGCCATGATACTGGTTCTACTGAAGTTCGGTGAGTGGAAAGTTACTGTAGTACAAGTTTAACCAGAATACAAAAGCTGCAATTCATGTTCATTATTTCTTTTATAAATGTGTAACCAGTACTAACTGTGACTCGAGTGACAGGGCCTGCGACCCTCTGGACTGTAATACTAAAGTAAAAAAATATATATAACCAACAACACCACCTGGGGAATCTAACTCCAGGACATACTTTAGCTACAGCTGGGTTCCCTATTACAAAATGCACAGGTAAGTCTGGCAAAATGAATATAAAAACAAGGAGGTAAATGGCGATAGTAACAAAGTTTATTTACAATTATTAAAATCAACACTTTATTTTTATAGCTTTATTCTAGTTAAAAATTAAGCAAAAGAGCAAACGCCAAAATATAGTAACAATCTCCAACCAAAATCAATACAAATTAACAACCTTAACTCAAACTAATATGGGGTTTAAAAACAAAAAAGCAAACAATCAATAATAAACTTCAACCAAAGGAATAACGAACAAACTCAGAATTAAGATGCTAACAGTATTGTGCAAACGAGCATGGTTAAAGACCTCAGGGGAACATAACAGGTCTAAAGTGCAGTCAAATCAAACTAAAGTTAAATGGTAAAGTGCAATGTCAGGTAAAATCTAAAGTGCGTGGGTACTGTGCAAAAGATGGTTAAAGTTATTAACTAAAGTGCGACAGCAAACTACGACTTCAGGCCTAACTTTGACGAAGCACCCACTGAGACTTAGCACAAAACCCGAACTGCCTCCGTTAGGCAGCTACAACCACTAAAAACTCGAATCACACACCAACATTAAGATCATGAGCGAAACCGTGCCGTTTACCAAATGCTAAACTTTGTTGACACTTTTATGAATCTCTTTGTAACTGTAACCATTATCCAGAACCAGTTGTGCTAGTTTGATACATATATTAGAAAAGATGCATGGGCCAACTGCCAGACACAATTGTTCATGAGGCGCCAACAGAAAAAAAAAAGTACTCAGAAATACTGTAATCTTTTTCAAGTAAAACTACCTGACAAAATAATTAAACTGAACAAGGATTAAATGTTAGGTTTACATACTACTATTGTGTTGAGGTAAAAATGCTTTAAAAGGGCTAGATTATGCAAAACCAACTTTCTTTCTTTCTTTTTTTTTTTTTTTTTAGCTTTCTGTCATGTTATGTTATTCCCTCATCAAAAACATACATGGAGTTGTGTTTTGTGTTTTAGTAATCCACAAACCCCCACCTCTCCCACGAACCCCCGCCCACTTCAGTAAGCACTGACCAATCAACAAGCCCTCTACATCCAGACTACTCTCATTCATTTATCAAAAAAAAAAAAAAAAAAAAAAACGGTTTCCACTGATTCCTCACAGCTATTTTTCATTTTGTAGTAAAATGGCATTATACACAAAATTTAAGAAAGTTAACAGCTTTTTTCTTGGTTTCTATTCTGTGACTGTAAAGAGCTGCACTCTGTTGCCCTCTGCTGGTCTCTTCCCCTGTTTCTTTATTGGCGTAGTATAGTAATTTATTATTGTATATTTGTTGGTTGAATATTTCTGATCACACATTGTTGTGGTGTTTGCAGCATCAAGTATTAACAAACCAACAATTAGTATTTGTTGGTTGGCTTATTTTTTGTGTGGCTGCAAATGGAGTGAACCTGAGCATAGTGGGTCGTATTTGCCTAACTTCTATTGTAGTTAATAACCATTTCATGTAATGATTTTGCATGGTTGACCTCTTTTTCTTTCTTCTATACACAGGTGGTTTTGTGTATATAAGAATATTATCAGCAGGCAAGGCAAGGCAAGTTTATTTGTATAGCATAATTCATACACAGAGTAATTCAAAGTGCTTTCCAGTCAGTGACAGGAGTGAAGTGTGTCAGCTCTGAGTGTCTGGATGGCTGCAGGGTTGTTATCTGTGTTGTGGAGTTTATAGCATGTTTATTACACTGAACCTTGTCATTAAAAAATCTTGCAAACTCATTGCACTTAGATGTGGAAATGAGTTCTGAAGGCAATGGAGCTGGGGGGTTTGTTAACCTGTTTACTGTAGCAAACAGGACACATGAGTTGTTGCTGCAGTTTGTAATGGTTTCAGAAAAATACCTTTCCCTTGTTCTACGCAGAATTTGATTGAAAACATTCAACATTTCTTTATAAATGTCATAATGAACCTGGAGCTTTGACTTTGGCCATTTTTGTTCGGCCCTCTGGCACTCCCTTTTCTGTGCCCTGACCAAGTCCTCATTTCTCCATCGCGCTTTCTGCCTATTTCTAATCATTTTAACCTTAATAGGAGCAATGGTGTCCAGAACATTAAGAACACTAGAAGTATAGGAGTCCAACAGCTTAGCAACATTAGAACATGAGGTATTTTCAAACCTAATTATCTCCATAAACAGAGTCCCTGTGCTATCATTGTACATGTACATTAAAATCACCTGTAATGACTATACAGTCAAAGTCTGTGCAGACAACTGAAAGCATCTGAGTAAAATCATCAATAAAACTTTGACAGTGTTGGGGGTGGCTTGTATATGATTATATAGATTATGGGTGGAGATACTTTTAGCTCCATTTTGAAAGATACACACTCAAATGATGGAAACACCCCAAATGACAGCTTGTGGGTAACTATATCATCCTTAAATAAGGCACAGACACCACCTCCCTTTTTGTTTTCCTGTGTTTCTGATATAAAAGTGAAGTTAGGTGGAGGGGATTCAATAAGAACTGCTTTACCTGTCTTGCTATCTAACCATGTCTCTCTTAAAAACATAAAATCCAGGTTATAAGAGGAGATAAAATGATTGATTAAAAATGATAAAGGAACTTTTCTCTGATTGGACTGTCTAACTGTCCCTCTCATCTAATTGACGACATTTAAAAGTAGCTATAGCAGTAGGGGAGAAAGCTCTCTCCCAGGGCCTCGGGTTGATAAGTTCTTTATCATGACTAAAAGTCCTGGAGCAGAGGCCCTGGGTGTCCTAGTCGCTGATAGCATTGATCTTAGTCAGGATCTTTGGTCTGGGAGCAGGTCGGGGGGGGGGGTCTGACAGGGGTGCAGTGAGGAGTAACAACTCAAGATGTTGGTTGTGGGGGTGGAGCTGGTGGGGTTTTGGTGAATGGAGCAGGAGAGGTGGAGCTCCTGGGGGCACAGGGGGTAGGGTTTGGTGGGGGGAAAAAATTTCTCCCAACGTCATGCCTTTTGTCTTGTACTGTCTGTTTGTCAGGCACAGCAGAGTTCACATTCAAATGTAACTCTGACAGTGGATGAAATCTGTTGTTAGCCGTATGTTAGCTATAGGTTGGATGAAGGTAAATCCAGCAGTTTTCACAGAGAGAATTTGTTATATTTTTCACTGACATGTTGAAAAATGTTTCTCAGACTGTAGTTGCTCAGTTCTTCAGATAAGTTTTTTAATCTGTAAAAGTATAAAAATGTTTTGGGCAAACTTAGAAGATTTAAAAGGTAGGCTCAAGGAATAAAAAGTAAAAGGATTAAAAAAAGCAAAGTGAAGCTGGCCAGAGCAGGAGCAAGCAGAAAAGCATCTGCACTCTTCAGAAGCAGGAAGTAAAGCCTACATCTCTACACAGACTACAACATTGATTTAAATCAAACTTTCACTTTTTTTGTGTAAATGTCTGACCAAGTTCCTCTGTAGTGGAGCCCCAGTCCCTGCCCTGCTCTGCTCCGCCCCTGTTCAGAGCACTCTGTGCCTTCAGCCTCATCACACTGGGAAGTGGACAGAGGCTACAGGCTACAAAAACTTTAGTGAGGACATCTGAATCATGTTTTATGTTGCTTTTATAATAATAAACCTAATATATTGTAAGAAAGGCTTCACATTCCTACATGGTGACGCTTTGATCATGTCTAGTTTACTGCACATCTTTTTTTCAATGAGCTATTTATGATCAGATCTCCATCAGTATGAGTTTGAGAACTGTAGTCCACCTTCATGGACTCAAAACTGTCCCCAGTGTGTATGGGGTGCCGTTTGTAAAGTCTGCACAATAAAAAAATAACACTTTCTTTTTGCCACATTTAGCTCCAAATGTCTCTTTTTAACACATTTAACACACTTTGTGAATATTTTTTCATATTTAAAAAAGTGTTAAATTATATATCTAAATGTTAAATGTAAATTTAAATATTAAATATATATCTAAATATTAAATCTAAATGTTAAATATATATCTAAATGTTAAATATATATTTAAATGTTAAATATATATCTAAATGTTAAATATATATCTTAATGCTAAATATATATCTAAATATTAAATATTTATCTAAATGTTAAATATATATCTAAATATAAATGTTTAAAATAAATCTAAATGTGAAATCTAAATGTGAACTCTAAATGTGAACTTTTTTGTCTTGCTAAATGTAAAGCTAAATATTTAGTCGCCAAGTGTAAAGCAGCTAAATATTTAGTTAGTATGCAAATAATGACGGGAATCTCCGCCCCTTTAAGTGCCGTGTGCACTGCAGAGCTTTGGCTGAGGCAGCCCGCAGTTCATTACCACTCTATTAACACTCATGGAGGACATCGAACGGGCTGTGATTGCTGGTGTACGGGCAGCCCTTCAGGGCACTGTACAACCAGCAATTCCCATACGACTAACTGTAAGTAAACATACTTTTCATTTTGTATTATTTTATCAACGCTGCTAGCTAACATTTGATTAGCATCGCGTATCACTGTGGCTGTCAAGTTAATGCTAATTTAGCTAGCTACAACAAATAAAGCTGCTTGTGTCCCGCGAAAATATAATCGCTCCATCAAGTAGTTAACGTTACAGAGAGGGCAGCACAATCCCCTCAACAAAAGTAATATTTAGAATAAAAATGAGCAGTGAGAAACTTAGAAAGGCACCAGGGACCCGTATTTGGCCAAGTTTACCACAATTAGCAAAGGAGATTCTAAGGGTGACAAGATTAACGGGACAAAATGGGTCAGTGGTGGACATTATTCAGACCTAGTGACAAAGTAGAAAAAATAAATAAATAAAATGTTGTTCATCAAGTCTAATTAGCCTCTACATTGACAACATCAGAAGTAGCTTGCTGCTTGCTAACTGTAGAGAAATTACATATCTGTGCTAGCATGAGTAAAAATGGAGGACACAACCTCAATTTGTGAGATGTTTTTATGGGGTGCCGTTTGTAAAGTCTGCACAATAAAAAAATAACACTTTCTTTTTGCCACATTTAGCTCCAAATGTCTCTTTTTAACACATTTAACACACTTTGTGAATATTTTTTCATATTTAAAAAAGTGTTAAATTATATATCTAAATGTTAAATGTAAATTTAAATATTAAATATATATCTAAATATTAAATCTAAATGTTAAATATATATCTAAATGTTAAATATATATTTAAATGTTAAATATATATCTAAATGTTAAATATATATCTTAATGCTAAATATATATCTAAATATTAAATATTTATCTAAATGTTAAATATATATCTAAATATAAATGTTTAAAATAAATCTAAATGTGAAATCTAAATGTGAACTCTAAATGTGAACTTTTTTGTCTTGCTAAATGTAAAGCTAAATATTTAGTCGCCAAGTGTAAAGCAGCTAAATATTTAGTTAGTATGCAAATAATGACGGGAATCTCCGCCCCTTTAAGTGCCGTGTGCACTGCAGAGCTTTGGCTGAGGCAGCCCGCAGTTCATTACCACTCTATTAACACTCATGGAGGACATCGAACGGGCTGTGATTGCTGGTGTACGGGCAGCCCTTCAGGGCACTGTACAACCAGCAATTCCCATACGACTAACTGTAAGTAAACATACTTTTCATTTTGTATTATTTTATCAACGCTGCTAGCTAACATTTGATTAGCATCGCGTATCACTGTGGCTGTCAAGTTAATGCTAATTTAGCTAGCTACAACAAATAAAGCTGCTTGTGTCCCGCGAAAATATAATCGCTCCATCAAGTAGTTAACGTTACAGAGAGGGCAGCACAATCCCCTCAACAAAAGTAATATTTAGAATAAAAATGAGCAGTGAGAAACTTAGAAAGGCACCAGGGACCCGTATTTGGCCAAGTTTACCACAATTAGCAAAGGAGATTCTAAGGGTGACAAGATTAACGGGACAAAATGGGTCAGTGGTGGACATTATTCAGACCTAGTGACAAAGTAGAAAAAATAAATAAATAAAATGTTGTTCATCAAGTCTAATTAGCCTCTACATTGACAACATCAGAAGTAGCTTGCTGCTTGCTAACTGTAGAGAAATTACATATCTGTGCTAGCATGAGTAAAAATGGAGGACACAACCTCAATTTGTGAGATGTTTTTGATCTAAAAATGCAGCATTTAATACTGCCTATGCTACACTTGGGAGTTAGATCTTTATTCATTTAATCTAGTTGTTACTACAATGTATGTGAGTATGCAAGTGGTTTATTTTTTTAACACCTCCTCTAAGAATGGTCTCATTGTCACCTGAGATCACTCACTAAATATTATGAACTCTTGTTTCAGAGACCTACTGGACAAGGTCAGGCACAGGCACCACCAGCCATCTCTACAGCCACCTCCAGTTTTGGTTCAGGCCTATCACAGAGACCAGTAGTAAGTGAAGATGTATTAACAATTTGCTTAAGAAAAGTACTAGTTCTTAAGTAGTTGAAGAATTTTTGAGATTCCGTATTTTCATAGTTGGGTGTCTGTGTGTGGCAACACATTAATTTTTTTCCCCCTCTTGTTTATTAAGGATCAGGGTACCATCATATCCAAAGAAGACATAGAGAATTTGCTGCAACTACAGATAACGCTTTCAGAAGTTGCTTTACACCTGCAGATTTCAAGACCAACATTATATAAATTAATGCATGAATATGGTATACGCCATCAAAAATTTTGTAATGTTTCGGAAGACGAACTGGATGTAATCATAAGGGAAATAAAAACAGAGCATCCTCATATAGGAGAAGTAATGCTTAATGGACATTTACGTGCCAGAAACATAATAGTGCAGAGACGGCGCCTGAGAGACTCTTTGAAAAGGGTGGATGGTGCTGGCGTTGAGTCCAGAAGAACAAGAGCTATTCAGAGACGAGTATACAGTGTACCTTGTCCGAACTACATATGGCACATTGATGGTAATCATAAGCTCATCCGATGGAAATTTGTTGTACACAGTGCAATGGATGGGTACAGCAGAATGTTGACATTTCTCCAGTGCTCCAGCAACAATCTGTCAGAAACTGTTATGTGCCTCTTCACCAAAGCCGTTAGTGAACATGGCCGGCCAATACACATCAGAACTGATTATGGAACTGAGAATGTCCGTATTTGGGAAGACATGAGAGAGCATAGAGGGGAAAATTCTGTATTGACTGGAAGCTCAGTGCATAATCAGCGAATTGAGCGATTCAATCGAGATTTAAATAGAAACTGCCGTGATGTGTTTGCACCAATTTTCTATGAGCTAGAGTCAGTGGAGGCCTTGGACACTGATAATGAAACTGATTTATTTTGTCTTCACTATGTATACATTCCAAGGATCAATCACACATTGAATGAGTTTAAAAATGCATTTAACAACCATTCAATATCCTCAGAAGGAAATAGAACCCCAACACAGCTTTTTACATTGGACAGACCACTCACATTACTGAACTATCCAAATGTAGCAACAGAGGTAAATACATTGTACTCTGTTACACATCAAAATAACTTGTCCAACCCACTTCAACAGCAGGATTTTGTAGAACTAACTGCTACAGTAAATCCACTTGAAACTGATCATAACAATGGGAAATCATTATATCGCAGAGTCCAGGACTTTGTATTTCAAAAGATTGGAAATATGTAAAATACAAAACTGTAGAGTGATAATGTGCTTTGAAGACCTGAACACCTGTAACAACCTTTTTGAACAAGACAATTTATAAAAGTTGTGTAAAAAAAACACTATAATAAACAGTGCACAAGACTTTGAACTGATTTTTTGTCTGTAACTTTGCTTAAGCCTATGGAAAACAAGCTGTAAGTATGGCAGTATTTGTTTTAGGCTACACTACACTAAAAATTGCTCCATTCATGAGTGCCACCACAAAAAGATAGTCAAATTCATTGTCATTGTTCAGATTTTTTTGGTTAACATAGATCTTAAGCTCATTTGAGCATGTGTTTGCAATGGGAAGATGTTTGGTTTCATCATGCACAAAAGTCATTTTTGGACTAGGGAAAAATCCAACTGCAGGAACTTTGTTACTTCCTGTTACAAAGGCAAGAATATGTCCAGGATTAAGAGTCAGGAT
This sequence comes from Bostrychus sinensis, assembly GCA_020698575.1. NCBI lineage: Eukaryota > Metazoa > Chordata > Actinopteri > Gobiiformes > Eleotridae > Bostrychus > Bostrychus sinensis. Next base: position 8,625,521 of record CM036260.1, on the reverse strand, counting down.
AAACTTGTGTTCTGCTTCAGTGAGGTTTCTGTCAGCAACACGGTCAGCAACCTGTTTGACTGAAAGAGAACTTGAACTCAATAAAATTCTGATATATTTTTACCATATCGCCCACTTCTACACACAACAGGTGAAGACATTAAATTACCTTGCACACTGTGAAGAAACTCTCTAAACTTGACAACCATTAATTCCTCTTTTGGCCGTTTGTTGCTTCCCAGTACAGAATACACAGGTTTCAGGAGGGCAGCTACAACTTCTGCTGACACATCACTGGGGTCTTCAGGGATTTCAAGAAGAACCCTTAGGCAAGGTGTGTTTTTGAGTAATGGCAAGATCTGTGAAAACATGTGCATTTTAATGTTTTGAATTTTATGTCACACGTTAACTGTTACACTCTGTTATAACTGTTACAATAAAGCAGTCAAAATAAAAGAGTTTTCCTTAGAGGTTTTGTCAGTTACGGTGGTAGCCAACTCCAAGTTCTTTTATACTTTGAACTTAAATATTATATATTATTTATACTATTACTACTGGGGACTCACATATGTCATTTATACACACAATTTGCAGCTCCTAAATGCCACAAAAAGTTATAAACTAAAAATAAACAACCCAGTTTTATAGACCCTTTAAAATGTTTGTCATATGGAATGTTAAAAATTCCGGAATGGAGGTGACTGGAGCAAAGGTTTTGTGGTGAGAAATAGAATAATTCTGAGCATACAATGAAAAAAATATTGTGGTAATCAACATTTCTTTAAGGATTTGTCCATTAAAACCTAAAAATACTAAAGTGTACATTAACTAAACATACAATGTGTGGTACATTCACTAATGTTTCTTAACCAGGCTCTGACATTACCTTCATGTAGCAGAGTGCTGGTCATTTGTCAAAAACATCTTAATTTGCAATTTTTTGTGGCTAATGCTAATTTCTCCATTGAAAATGTACTGTATTATGATGATCTTGCCTCCAGTTGCCTCCATTCTGGAATTTAGAATATTCTATTTACAAATTTTGAAAGGGTTTATTCATTTGTTCATAAACAAAACCAAATGTTAATACACCACCAACCAGCACACACACACACAGTCAAAAATATTTTTTTTTCCAACTACCACAATAGGACCCTCCATTGCCATAGATTTTCTTGGGCACCAAACAAAAATGGTCTTGGGGTGCCAGCTAAAGGTAAAAAACTCCTAAACATTTCAAATCAACTGAAATGATAAAAGGCTAAGTACAAAATTGCCTAACAAAATATATATTATATTGTAGTTTTCCTTTCAGAATAATGGAAAAAGTAGCATTCTTGGTTTTGATTTGTTTTACCATTAGTTTTCTCTAGTTAAAAATGAAGCATTCATTCAAAGCATTAATAGCATTGAAGAGTAATTTAGATTCTTGTGACTCTTTAGACAACTGAATGTTGAATTCTTGGACGCAAAACTGCCACTACACTACTTTGGCACTGCCTACCACTATAATCTGCTAAAAAAAATTTAACAGGGTCATAATTGCCTTATTTTACACAATACTTGCCTCATAGTAGTTCAAACCTTTGCCCAACTGGTCGTAACAGCTCTGTCGCTGAATGAAGACATGGAAGCGTATTGCATTCTGCACAAATGAATCTTTGTTGTTCATGTTGACTGGGCTAGGAAGACCTTCAATACCATATCTCCAAGAGTCACAGCCTTCAATTGCTTCTTTCAATTTATCCTCAGTTGATGCTTTATCAACCTTATGGTGTAAAATTTAAACAAAAATACATTGGAAGTCCTTTTGTTTAAATGAACACTTTAAAGAGATAAAATACACATACTATACCTTCTTCAGAGCCTCTCTCAGTTCTATGTCACCAATGTCATTTGGAGTAGTGTTAACTTGAAAGATGTCTCCAGTCAAAAGAAAATCCACTACACAAGGAGCAAGTAGGGCTGGTGGTTCACCACCCTGCACTATGATGGTTGACATCATATATCCAATAGTGCGGTAGACTCCATTCTGCACATGGGAAATGTTGAGTCTTGGAATGAAGCCATTTGGCGATTCTATGAGAAGGAAAAAACATAACTGTATAAAAATATGATCAGAAAGATGCAACAGCTGGTGACAGCAAAGGTAGTTAAAATAAAACAAAGGGTGGCGTTGAGAGGGAACCACAGCAGAATAAAGCTGATGAGTCATAAATATTAGTATTATATGTTGAGTTATAGAAAACTGTAGTGGATTAAAGGCACAAGGAATACCAAAACAAAAGATGTGACTGTAGTGTAAGAAGATACAAATCTACTTGAAAGTAGAAAACAGGATAAGATGGAGAGGAGTAATTTCCTGTGGGTAACTTGAATTACCTTCAAATGCTCCACTTTCTATGTAGATAGCTTTCACAAGAAGGCGAAAAAATTCTCGTCTCGGTCCTCCAAGATCTTCTGCATCTTCTTTGTCTTCATCGCTTGCAAATGTGACATACAGTGCACCTGTACTTTGAGTGAATGCACCCCTACTGAACTGTCGGAGGGCAGTGGTCCATACATTCCCTCTGCTGATGTAGATCGGTCTGTATTCTTCTGAGACAACTCTTTCACTGTGCGCTTTAATGATTCCAGTAATTTCCTCTTTGCTGAGTTTTGCAAACCTTCAAAACAGAGAAAATATTCATAAAACACACACATACACAAGTATATGTATATAATGCATGCACAGTCTATGCACCTTGAATCCTGAATGGACTGCAAGGGCTCATCTGTTAGACTACGTCTGATTGCCTCCTCAATAGCTTCATCCTCTTCAACATCAACAGGACTACAAATTAAACACAACATATAACCTCTATATAATGTGTTAAAACAAAAAGTACTCAGAATGTGCAAAAGAAACATACATGAAATCTGTAAAATTTACAGATGCTTCATTTTGCCCTGGATGCCTTCCACAGCCTTCTCTCTGGGCAGATCCATTACCTGGACTGACTTTAATGAAGAAAGAACAATGAGTAAAGATGAATTAGCCAAATGATGAACCACTAACACGTGACTATAATGTCATGACAAGATTTTTTTAAACCAACCTCTTCTTTGTGGTAGAACTGGGCTATCAACATCAGAGTCATCAGAGACCTCTATAAAGCCATTCTGCAGAAAACATTTTAATTTAATTCAGTTAGGCATCTTTCAATGTGGACCGAAAACTAGATCTGATATATCTAGCACATTCAAATTTATGAATGTGATAACCTGTGCTGGAACATTAATTCCTGCCATGATATAAAGGCAAGTGCTGGAACAAATGGATGCAACTTCTTTACCACCCCACGAGAAATTGGAGGTGACCTTGGGTTTCATAAGTTTTTTACATCCTTGGATGGTGGTTAAAAAGCTAAATGGCAATGGTTGATGTTTCGACAAAGCAAACACACTTCTGAAGATGGTGGTTATTTCAGCTCTGAACTGTTCCTCAGACCAGTCTGTACAAAAAGATATTTTGCCAATGAGCCCAGCCTCAGCTAGCCTGGTCCGAGAGTCTCCTCTTGGGATGATAATGACGGAGGCCTCAGGTGAAAGTGGCAAACATACAACATCTTTAGTGTATGTTTTTACAGATCTTTGGCGGGTCAGTCTTCCCCTATTACGGTGGAAAATGGACGGAAAGGGCTATAGAAAACAAGCAGACAGAACTTTGCATTAATGAGTACCCTTATTTTAAAGCTTGAACTACAATATAATAGCTCCAATACAATTAACAGCTTTAACAACTACAAACTGTATTTTGTATTAGCATACATGTCAGGAGAAGTATCAAAAGGCTTATTAGTCCAACAAAGTAAGTTAAGCCCTTTGAAGAAACACGTTCCAGTAGTAGAATTTTCTTGTAATTGAGTTAATGTCTCTTTAAGAGATACTTAGATATTAAGCTCACTTTTCGTAAGCAAATTGTTAATACATCTTCACTTACTACTGGTCTCTGTGATAGGCCTGAACCAAAACTGGAGGTGGCTGTAGAGATGACTGGTGGTGCCTGTGCCTGACCTTGTCCAGTAGGTCTCTGAAACAAGAGTTCATAATATTTAGTGAGTGATCTCAGGTGACAATGAGACCATTCTTAGAGGAGGTGTTAAAAAAATAAACCACTTGCATACTCACATACATTGTAGTAACAACTAGATTAAATGAATAAAGATCTAACTCCCAAGTGTAGCATAGGCAGTATTAAATGCTGCATTTTTAGATCAAAAACATCCCACAAATTGAGGTTGTGTCCTCCATTTTTACTCATGCTAGCACAGATATGTAATTTCTCTACAGTTAGCAAGCAGCAAGCTACTTCTGATGTTGTCAATGTAGAGGCTAATTAGACTTGATGAACAACATTTTATTTATTTATTTTTTCTACTATATCACTAGGTCTGAATAATGTCCACCACTGACCCATTTTGTCCCGTTAATCTTGTCACCCTTAGAATCTCCTTTGCTAATTGTGGTAAACTTGGCCAAATACGGGTCCCTGGTGCCTTTCTAAGTTTCTCACTGCTCATTTTTATTCTAAATATTACTTTTGTTGAGGGGATTGTGCTGCCCTCTCTGTAACGTTAACTACTTGATGGAGCGATTATATTTTCGCGGGACACAAGCAGTTTTATTTGTTGTAGCTAGCTAAATTAGCATTAACTTGACAGCCACAGTGATACGCGATGCTAATCAAATGTTAGCTAGCAGCGTTGATAAAATAATACAAAATGAAAAGTATGTTTACTTACAGTTAGTCGTATGGGAATTGCTGGTTGTACAGTGCCCTGAAGGGCTGCCCGTACACCAGCAATCACAGCCCGTTCGATGTCCTCCATGAGTGTTAATAGAGTGGTAATGAACTGCGGGCTGCCTCAGCCAAAGCTCTGCAGTGCACACGGCACTTAAAGGGGCGGAGATTCCCGTCATTATTTGCATACTAACTAAATATTTAGCTGCTTTACACTTGGCGACTAAATATTTAGCTTTACATTTAGCAAGACAAAAAAGTTCACATTTAGAGTTCACATTTAGATTTCACATTTAGATTTATTTTGAACATTTATATTTAGATATATATTTAACATTTAGATAAATATTTAATATTTAGATATATATTTAGCATTAAGATATATATTTAACATTTAGATTTACATTTAACATTTAGATATATATTTAACATTTAAATATATATTTAGCATTTAGATATATATTTAACATTTAGATTTAGATTTAATATTTAGATATATATTTAACATTTAGATATATATTTAATATTTAAATTTACATTTAACATTTAGATATATAATTTAACACTTTTTTAAATATGAAAAAATATTCACAAAAATGTGTTAAATGTGTTAAAAAGAGACATCTGGAGCTAAATGTGGCAAAAAGAAAGTGTTATTTTTTTATTGTGCAGACTTTACAAACGGCACCCCATACTAGGGGGCCCCAAAGTTGAATGTTCAGCCTCATGTCTGCCATGCCACTGTTCAGTGCAAGATATTTGCTACTTAACATTATTTTAAGATCGCTTATGATTAATGTATTAAGATTAGAAGTATGCTACTGCTTTAGACAACACAAGTTATTTTTTAAGTGACTTATAAATATTAAATAGTAGATTCGTTTGGGCTTTTGTGGCTGTGCATTATTGCTCGCAGTGGATTTTTGCCACCTCATCTGAGTTAGTTGCAGTCTCCCTTGTTGTTTTCCTTGTACTATCATTACTAATCAGTCATCTTGCTTGAGTGGCTAACTTAAGTTTTATGATGTTTAATACTTGAGAAATGTTATCACAACTGTAGCTTGTTTTGTTCATAAAGTGTAATGGATCATCTCAAGGATTGGGAGTCTCTCCATTGTTGTTTGGCAAACTAGGGGCCCCCCACACTGCATCTTGTATAGGTCCTCACAGAGCTAGTAATGGCTGTAACAGTACAATGTATGAGGAGCTGTAGGGTCTTCAATGGAACATATGATTGTGCTCATGTTTTCCATTGTGCTTTCTTCTTCAGGCTTCAGACAGAGAAGTCCAGTGGGTGATCCGGGCCTCTGTGGTGGTCACTGGACTGATCGGGACACTCCTCACTCATTTGGGGGACAGTGTATTGTATGTGTTGGTTCTGTGGTGCTGAATTAGCCTACAACGTCATCTTCCCTCAGTCTGTGTTCTCTTCTTCAACATCCTCAACGGTTACGGAGCGGTTATGGGCTGTCTGGTGGGGATACCTTTAAAACTACTGTGTGGAATGCCTACCGTGGGGTTACCGGCAGTACTCCATTTACCAGGATGCACTCTGGAGGATGGTGTCTATGTGCAGCGCTCTCCAGTTAGGATCGTCTGCATGCTGTCTGCCCTGGCTGCCATCTTGTTTTTCTCCTACCTGGCTTCTCTGCTTTTCAACAGAGGCTGGCTTCCCGAGAGGTGGGATGTGTTTCAAGTCAAAGTTCAGACAGTGCCACGGTTAGAGCCACTAGATGGAGCTAAAGAAAAGAAAGTCTATGACCTAGAAGAGAGTAAAGCACGATGGTAGAGTCCAGACCTAGACCACCTAGAAATGACTTGGTGACATCAGCGCCTGTTGCCATGAGGACCTGCCACCATTGGCTGAGAATGGGATTTAGAAGTTGTAGATTTGTTCATAAATGTGGGCCTTTCCATAATGGAGTCAGTGTTTGCAACTCCTGTTTAAAAAATTCTTCCTCCTGAATATCCACTGCAAGATCAACTCCAGAGTTGACTCAGTGTAAACAGCTTTCAGCTGCAGAATACACCTTTTCTTAATGTTCTACATGCTGTCGTCATGACAACATGTTTTCACTTCCGTGCAAGATTGGTTTTGTGAGTGATCTGTGTCTTAAAAACATTCAATTATTCCTCATACTAACTGTACACTTTTATTCTAACAATGTTCACTGAATTAAAACTGGATATTTAGTCGACCCAATTTTAAATTTCATGTAAATGAAGAGGTCATGTAAGGTCAAATGTTTAGGCAATTAAAGAGACAATGCTGTTTTTATAAACCTTTACTGATGTTCATTTTTGTTCTTAGTGAGGTTTTAGAACATTACAGTTTCATTGTCATATTTGAATATACAAAACAGGACATTTCATATTGATTCAAATGAAGTTGTCACTCCACATTATACAACATTGGGTGGTCAGAGGAAGCTGGAACACATCCTTACTATGAGTTAGGAGTGCTAACAACTCTGCCACTGTGCACCCCCACAGGTAATCTAGAATGTAATTAAGTAATGGAGTTAGTGCGAGGGAAGGAACAGTTTAACCAATCACACTCTTTCATAGGACAGGAGCACTCTGGTTGGTCAATACATCCTTTATCTATCCAGAACTAGAATCTATCAGGAATAATGTGAAGGAGCTATTGCTTTATTTCAAAATGTAGAGCTTATTCACAGTATTTTTATGTTTTATTTTAAAGAATTAAAAGCAAACTCCAGATCTGTGCTGTGTTATTGTGATAGCTCCTGGCTGTGTACAGACTTCCAGGTTTGTGTGAGACTGTGATGGGGGCCATAGTTACCTCCTGAAGAGAGTTAGGCCACGTTCACACTGCAGGACTTAATGCTCAATTCAGATTTTTTTTTTTTTTTAAGAGTAGTGGTTCACAGTACATCTTAAATGTGACTTCCATCAGTCTTATGTGTGTGAACTGTCTACAGCCCTGAAGTGATCCGCATGTGCAAAAGAAGACATGATGGAGCCAGGAGTTGAGGGATTGTTGAGGGATGTAATTTCTGAATATATTTTATTTTATTTTTACCCAAGATACTAATTAACGTTTCCACTGACCTGCTCCACCACTGTTGTCTGCCATGTTTGTTACTATTTGATTCCAGTTCCTGTCTCTTCCAGTGCAGAAATGTGGCATCTGTTGCATTATAATGTAGTAAAGGTCAGATTAAATGTGGGCCTTTCAGACTGCAGTCACATTGTAAAAGATCAGATATGTATCTGATTTAGGAGCATGTATGAAAGTGGCCTGGGTCACATTAAAAAAAAAAAAAAAAAATCAGATTTATGCTGTTCACACTGTCATAAAAAACTCAGATACAGGTCACATGGGCAAAAAAAATCAGATTTTGACCACTTTTTACCTGCAATCTGAACATAGCCTTAGTTCTTGATATGAATCCAAATCACTGTCCATATCCAGGGATTTTTAAAGAATTTTGTTCCATTGCAAGATGGGGCCAAGGATAGCAACTTCAGGCTCACACATCAGTAAAAACAGAAAATTCTTTACCATTGTGAGAAATATGGGCTTCGTGGCTCAATGGAAAAAGCCTTTACCCCTAAACAGGCCCGTCGACAGGTTTGCTGGGGCCCAGGACAAGAGACCCCTTTGCCCCCCTCCCTGCCCCTAAACTAGAAAATTCGTAATATAGTGCCTTGGCAAAATTCTGTGCTCTCCAAGTGCTTCTAGTTGATATAATAATAATTCCAAAAGCATGGCTGAAATGGCTGTCTTCTGATTTGCCTATGGTGCATGTTTTAGGTTGATGGAGGAGAAACGGAGCGCCTGGATAAAACCCACACCAGACCTTCTTGTCGTGAGGCGTCATGCCACTTTGTCTGGAGAAAAATAATGATGGTGGACCATTTTTAATAAAACCATTCAGTTGAGAAAACAGAATATAGTCTTTATTTCATTTTTATAAAGTTATTTTTTACTTCTGTATGTAAGTTTATGCTCTAACTTTTATATTTAGAACATTCAATAGAACATTCAATACACTGCATAAGGAGGAGTTTCATCTCCATTCGCAGCGTTTGCCCCATAAATGTATATCTCCCTCTCAGCCCACATTACTCCTCCGTTCTGGCACTGGGATCTCTGTTGAACGGCCTGTTGCGGGTTGGAAGGACTGACTCTGATGGGACAGTCCTGGTCCAGGCCTTTCAGATCAGGAAAACAGTGGACACACACGCAGGTCTCAGTAGGGCTGGAGTTGTCTGATGGCTCACCTCTAGGTTGCATTTCTAAAGAAGGACAGGAGAGGGCAGTGTTTACCTGTTAGTGGCAATGACATAGAGTTGTACAAGCAACTCGATCACTGCCGAAGTAATCCAGTGTAAACAATAAGAAGTCTTTTTTTTTTTTTAAAGATCAGTTGTAGAAGTACCTTGTGTAAAACTGCTCAGAGAGGGCAAACTAAGCACTGTTGAAGGAGACTTGCCTTTCTAAATTTCTAAACTGTATCTCCTAGCCCATGTTCCCGTTGGGCTTCCATAGATAGCTTATAAATGGCCTAAAAAATTTGGAAAAAATAACTTTCACTTTAATGTTTTTTATATCGCCACATGAGTAAAGATATTTTCGCCTCTACTGTGCTGCATTTCTAATTTCAGTATTTTTTTTTTCTGCTGCTATTGCTATTCCTACTACCACTACTGCTTCTGCTACTTTAACACTACAGCAAATATCACAAAGGAAGTCATTATAAGACTTACCTTCAGTGGTTGTCAGTGGTAACCCAAGCTTGTTGCGTTTATCCTGACCACATGGGTCACAGTGAGCACCTTTAGGTCCTGTCTTGGGTGATCTGGGCTTAGTTTTCCCCAGAAAGACTCTTAGGGCTAGACCGAGGGTGATTAAGAACAGGACTATGGAAAGACCTAGAAGAGAGTAAAGCACGATGGTAGAGTCCAGACTGGCCAGCACTGAGAGGCCAGTAGGGGGCAGAGTTGTTTTAGTGGCTGCTGGAGGAGTTGACTCTAAAGAGATTAATGAGAAGTATTAGTAGTTGTCTTTGCAAATATATCAGTCAATTTGTACAAAAATGTTTTAAAAATGTTTTTGTGTGGATTTCACAAATGTATTTCAAGAAGATACAGCTTTAAAGAGCCCAACACTTGAAATGACAACATTTTTCCTTATTTGTTTTTGGTGTGGAAGAATTTTCAAAGGATTTTGTACAATTGTGAGATAGATCCAAAAATATTAAATCCCACCTCAAGGTGTCGATAGGATAACAAGTGATTTTTACCATTGTGAGATATGAGGGTTGGATTCCTGGGTTGGATTCCTGGACCAGGTGGGGCCTTTCTGTGTGGAGTTTGCATGTTCTCCTCAGGTCTGTGTAGGTTTCCTTTGGGTGCTCTGGTAGTAGTAGTAGTTTTTTCTGTGAAATAGCAAAAATAGGCAAACAATATTGAAACTTTATACTTCAGTAAACTTTACACATACTCCTTTTTCACATTTACTGAAGTAATGATTTTGTGCCTCTTGCTTCTACTTTTACTTGAGTACATTTCGCCCTAATAATTCTCATACATAACTAAACAAAGTATATAAATATTTGAACAGGGGAGTTTTACTTACTAAGGCACTGCAGGGGGCAGCCTCTTTGTTGGGGTCCACATGTTTCAGGGCACCTCGCACATCTCTTGAGCAGCCCATCGTAGTAGTGCTCAGTGAGGGCATTACATTTGGACACCACTAAGAGGGACATAATGTTATTACTGTGATAATCCAGTCTGTATTCGACCAATACTACATGATTAAGAACTGACCACAGAAGGTGGCACATCTGCCAAAGACAGACTTCTGGTTACAGATGTCCTTACAGGGCTGGCAGGTTCTGAGCAGAGAGTCCCAGTACTGAGTGGCAGAGCAGCCCGCAGCCATTAATTAGCCCTGTTCCACTCACACTAATACAAACACATACACAAAACAGTCTTGTTGATTTGTGCATCCATCAACAGGCAACAAGTGAAAAAACATTTACAGCAGCTCTACTGTAATCACAGCTTACACTCAGTAAAAAGTGGGTCATAACAAAAATATTCATTCATTCATCTGGATCTCAGTACCATCACTTTAGCCTACTTCAGCAACTATGGGCCTTGGGTAGGATACTCTCTACACAGTGGCCAGTTAGTTGCAGGCCTGACACAGTACACTGTAAAAAATATCTGCACATCTCACGGTAAAAATCTGTAAAATCTCAGCAGAAAATAACTGTAAATGATATATTGGTAAAATACTGTTTTGGTTACAGTAATTAACTGTAATATTAAAAACAAGGCAAAATTGTATTTTTTACTTTTTTTTGTATTTTTATACAGTATAACACTGTAAAATATATGCATACTGTCTTTATTACAGAAATATACTGTTATTAATATAATGGTCAACATTGTAATTTGTACAGTCATTTCTTAATAAATATAAAGTTTTTTTACAGTTAAATTTACGGAAAGTACGCTATGTGTTAATAACATTCACCTGCTGTAAAACAAATAACTGTCACTGTTGTAAATTTTACGATCATTTACTGCAAAATATATAGTTTATTGCTGTAATAATAAATATTATAATAGCCTGCCTTTCTAACAAATTATTATTATTATTATTATTATTATTATTATTATTATTGCAGCCTTATGAGCCTATATTAATAATTTCTGCTTGTGGTCAGAGCATAGGCGGCGCCACGGGTGGGCCTGGCTGGGCCTCGGCCCACCCACTTTTGTCCACCTCGAGCTGCCCTGCGCCCTGCTGTCATAGGGTGACCCTGGATTTCCACTGCATGTGTATCCGCTGCACTGCGGGCCACCACCGAAGGACAGCTCAGACCTTTGCCTACTGGATCCGTCTCCACTCTGCTGCGCCGGGCTGCGGAGCCCAGAGCAGCTCAGGAAGAGCATGCGCGAGAAGTATGAGTTTGTGCCATAAAAGCCATTAATAAAGTCCAAAACAACTATTTATTTAGAAGCTGAAGGACAGAAAACAACAGTTTATTATGAGATTGCTTTGGAGTTCACTTCACTTTCATTTCACAGGGGTTTCCTCTCTAACGGGAAGTAGCTGGGCACGAAAAAGCTATGTGAAGTGCTTAATCGTGTCCGACATAGTTTCTGTAGTACGTAAACGGCTGCGTTCACACCGGACGCATTTGAGGCGTTTGGGGCGTCTGGTTTACAAGTCTATGTAAACCACCAAACGCGAATAGCGCGGCGCGAATTGAGCTTCGACGCGTCTGACGCGCAAATTGAGCATTGGATTAGCAGTTACTGTACTCCCCAAAACAACAGCAAAAACAGTCTGTGTACTGACTGCTAGCCTAGCCTATAACCCGCTAAAACCACTAGAGACCGCTATTAAACAAGAAAAAACTCTTCCATATCTCCGCTCTGCTGCTGGTGTTGAGTGCCTAAAAACAGCAGTAGTGTCCTGGGGACATGTCCTCGCACCGACCCGGGACACAGGTGAGCAAACCGGCGTGGCCTCAGTTGGGATTAGCCCTGAATGAGCGGCCATTACCCTGGCACAACAGACTCCTCCCATGACCCGAATTCGCGTCTGAACACATTTGTTTTGACATGCGAACAGAGCAAAATTGGACACGCGAATGAAGCGTCTGACTTCAAAATGTTCAAGCGTCCAACTAGACGCGTCGGACATGAATTTGACGCCTCAAACGCGTCCGGTGTGAACGCAGCATTAGACGGACTATATCAAAGATAATGTAAATATTCTAAGCAAAAACGTTCGTACGAAGTTACATTACTTCTAAATCCGGATGTTGTGCACGTCCAGTTTCCTGTTTGGTGTGATCTGAGCTGCGGAGGTTAATCTGAACGGAGTCTGCAGTCGAAGAAAAGACTGGCTGCGGATCTCCGGCTCAGGGCGGAGCACGGCCGGACCGGCGCCGCAGAGGTGCGGGGGCAGTGGAAACGCTCTCATTCACTACAACGGCTGTGAATGTACTGTGGAGTGCGTGGCGCAGTGCAGCAGAGCGGAGTCGCACGAACCCCCAATTTCCACCCCCAGTGGGATTTGCGCAAACGGAAAACATGACACATTTGGGGACATAAATATAATTCAACCCATATGTACACACTTCTCAATAAATGTGAGTGAAGCTGAATACGCTGTGTTTGTGCAGCATATTAAGAGAAAAAAGCACAATGATCAGGATAAGGATCATGCGTAGAAAACTTCACTAATTGAAGTCCTCGACGCAGGTCCAGGTCACATATTTCCAAGTAAACAAACTTCTTAGATCACTTCTCACACTGCCCATGACACCGTGTTCTGTGGAGAGACTCTGTTCAGCTGTGAACAGAATCAAAACGGGCACCAGGTCAATGCTGCTCACAGAAAAACTCAACTCTTTATCACTGATTTCCTTTGAACGAGAAATAGCAGAGAGTAATGATTACAGTGAGATAAGTGCAGTGTTCAATGAGAAACCCCGCCGTCTTTTATTGTTTGGTAAAGTTTTATCATTGTTTTTGTTGTTTGTCTGTTAAAGAGGTTGCATTTAATAAGGTATAACAAAAGTTTAAATAAATGGCGCAAGGGAGATTTTCAAAAGATTATTGTCGTTTTGGTCATGTCTTTCACATTAAGCACCATGGACAGTGACAGGCACACACAAGCGGCCAGGCGCAGAAACCTCCCTCTCACACACTTTTTTTTTTTTTTTTGCCCAGCCAGTAATCTCTAGGCCCATTTACGGTTCGCAATCCTGGCGCCGCCACTGGGTCAGACTTGTTATGATAGACCAGGGGTGTATATATTTGACTATATTTTACAATGCTTTGTGATAGCTAGAAGAAAATAAACAGCAAATTCCCACCCATCTAACAGAAACAGCCAATCAGAAGCGCTCACCCTGCTTCCAGAGGCGTGGCATACAGATGAGTGACAGCTGTCAGTCAGAGCGGTGTGTGAAGGAAAAGGGGTGGGGCTAGAGGTCTGCTGCTGTCCGCGTGTGCTCCAGGACTCCGCTGACTCTGCTTTCCCCGTTGGACTGTTAGCCAGTGCTTGTAAACATTAGCGGGGGACATGTCTGATGATTACTCTCCTGGTGCTCGAGGAAACGACGCAGAGATTTTCGGCGCGTGAATTCAAATGTGACCAATCAGCGGCGAGGACGGTTAGCGCTAACAGCGGCTAGCGGCAACAACGGAGTTACTACCGAGGCTTCAAGGTGAGTTTTACTGCTCTTCAATATTTTTGTGATAAGACAATTACGATTTTATTGTCCTGGTTTTGTATTTGCTGCAGAAAATTGCTTGGTTTAGTTCTGAAATTGGTAGAATTCTTGTTATGTGTGGACTTGAGAGAGAGGGTAAAGGAAGAATACACAGTGCAAACTCCACCACAGTTAGCCTCGTTTCTTTTTGAATGACATTGAAACTGTCCATAATTATACCGTTTTTAATCTGGATTTCACTTAAATATGTATTCTGTAATACATGTGAAGGTGGAATAAAGGTAGTGCACACATATTGATAAAATTGCTGACCTGTGGCTAACCTGAAAATAAACTTGCATAGACACATTAGATGCTTCAGTGTTATCATGGCTTGATAAGTATTTACTGCATTATATACACTATTTTAACTTGTAATTGTAAGTAAAAATATATATCTATGTTAATTATTACAACCTGATGTAATTACAGCAGCTGATAAGTATTGGTACAATTCCTGCAATGGTCCTACAGGGAGTGATGGAGTTGTCACGTTGTAGGTAAGACATGGAAGTCTTAAAAAAATAAAATGGTGAGGCAGAATTAATACAACAATGTTGTTTTTTTTCTTTCTTTCAGTATTATTGTCTATAGGGATTCTTCCTAATTATTCAACATGGAACTGCTGACTGCACTTGGTGAGTTTAGCTTCCTAGCTAATTTTGAATTTAATAGTAGCAATATATCTAAAAGAATTTGGAATAGGGGCAACATATCCCAGTTTTGCTACTAATCAAGTTAATTGGCAACACGTCTTGGCCTCTTTGTTTGCAAATAAGAACTGGTTCTCAAATATTTTTACCTGGTTTAATAAAAATAATAAAAAAAAACTTTAGTGAGAGACTTGGGTATGGAGCTTAACAAAGTAAAAAGTAACAGCTGGACTGAAGCTATCTATGGTGTAACACATGACCAAAACACAATTCATTTTGATCCAAAAGATTAAATAAAATTTTGATGATCCACCTAAATACTTCTATATCTTTACTCTCTATCAAATTTCAAAGAAATAATATATGCAAAATTAAATGTTTTATAGATACAACTTATCCCAAAGCTGAATAGACTCTGTCGAGCCTTTAAACCCCCCTAAGGCCCTTTTATACCTAGTCCTCAAAATGTTCCACCAACTGTTTATTTATTTATTTTTTTATTAATATTACTTTTCCAGCTTTTCTGTTGCCCCTGTCCTAACATTTGAGATGTGTGGCTGCCATCAGATTAAACAGGAGTTTAGAGGTTTGCAAACCATTGTGTTCTCTGTTATTTATTTATTTTACCCAGTGTCCTCTCCTAACTATTTAGGACATGAGTTTGTAGCTGCTTGTATTTGGGCATTTGTTGTAACTATATTGTGTAATTCCGTATTCTGTCTGCTTGCATTTATAAACAGTGACTGATACTCATGTTAAAGATTTAAAATATTTTGTTATGGTAAAAGTTTAGACACAGAAGTAGACTTAAGGATTGCTGTACTTTGCACAACTTGCTTGTCATTTTTGTAATGTAAAAGTATGTGTATGTTTCTGCTGCTAATTCCATGTCAGTACATGTAACCCTGACCTGTAAGTATTAATTTATGTATTTTTTTAAACTGTTGTAAAAAATCAAAATGTACTGCTGATTTGGCTAAAAGCTGTTGTAAGACTGTCATGTCAATTGAAAATGTATGACATGCTTTTAAAATATTCTACTATGTTTATACTCAAGTCATCTTCTGAAAACAATAGATGTATTTCTGTATTAAAGTTACAGTTGTGTTATGTAAAGTGATTATTTCACTGGAAATTTAAACAGTTATTGATTTATATGTTACACAGTAAAATATCCATATTCAGCAATGTTTTCAACACTAGTATCTGGATTAATTCAGTATTTTACCGTAACAAGTAAAGGTAAGTTTTTAGTTTCAAAAAAATTTTTCCCATTAAAAAAAAAGAAAATTCCATGTACATTTTCAGGTTCAACAATGTTTTTTTTAAAATGCGAACTGGAATATTTCTTTAAGGAAATGTTTTAACCATAATTTAATGGTAGCTTTTTGGCAACCACAGCTGCCAGTATTTTACCGTAAAAATAATAAATTATTATTTTGAAATGTCCATATACATTTTTAGGGTAAACAATGTTTTGTTTTGTTTTTATTTGGATTTTTTTTTTTTTTTTTTTTTTTTTTTTTTTTTACGGAACAATACTAAAAAGTGCATTATTTAGCACATTATTTAACTGGGCATTCAACAACATCAATACATTCATTTATCGTAAATGAAGGAAATGTTTTATCGTAATTTAACGTTAACTTTTTGGCAACCACAGCTGCTGGTATTTTACCGTAAAAATAATAAATTATTATTTTGAAATGTCCATATACATTTTTAGGGTAAACAATGTTTTGTTTTGTTTTTATTTGGATTTTTTTTTTTTTTTTACGGAACAATACTAAAAAGCGCATTATTTAGCACATTATTTAACTGGGCATTCAACAACATCAATACATTCTTTTACCGTAAATGAAGGAAATGTTTTAACGTAATTTAATGTTAACTTTTTGGCAACCACAGCTGCTGGTATTTTACCGTAAAAATAAATTATTTTTTACAGTGTAAACACTGACACTTTAAAAGGATTAGGGATAAAATGAGGTCAAACAGTCAGACTGGCTGAGTGACACTGGCCAGTACTTGGTAACAGATGAAGTGGCACCCACCTCATCATCTGTCGCCCAAGGTGTGTTCCAGTGTTCATGTCCTTCCCAGGCAAGTGTCCTCCGTTTGACTAACATGTGGCTAATTCACCAAGGATACATCAGTGGATCCTTCGCTGCCTTGCATCGGCCAAAATCACCCAAAATGCATTGCAGCTTTTTTGAAAAAATGGCAGGCCATGGGCATGTATTACTTTTAAAAGCTTATTTAGCAAATTTTAGATTATTTATAAGCTAAAATGTAGCACACAAACAAACACACACAAAATGGTGCCCCCCCCACAAGAACCCCCCCCCCCCCCCCCCCCAAAAAAAAAAGGTGACCCCTCCCTCAAAAAAGATTTCTCCCCCTTAGTGCCCCCCCACTAAAAATATGTGACCCCCCCACCCCAGGTGAACTCCCCCCTCTCTGTTTATAAAAGACTAAATAAGTGATAAATATTTAAGTATTGTATTAATATAATCCACATGTAAAGTATATCTGAATAAATGACACTAAAACCAGTCAGGATCTGTGACTGTGGTGACGCTCCTCATTCACTCTGAAGTCTGTTCCTTTAGCCATTTATTTGAACCGAGGGAGGACACTTGCCTTGGATTAGAAGGAAGTGGCTTTGGAGGAAATCACTTTCAAGGCAAGGCAAGGTACCTGGGCTTTGAGAAACACCCACTGTGTATACTTGCAACAGTGCACTGGTTTCTATCAGAGTATCTGGGTTTGAGACCAAACAAATCAGATCAGAACCTGTACAGGTACAAATTGACAACTTAAAGCTTATATTTATGTTCATTTGAGTCATTCTATGAGAATGATTTTTATTTGTCATCAGTGTTGGTTTTCAAATGCAGTACTTTGTGCTCTGCTGAGTAGAGTCAGTGAAGCGTGGTAGAAAGACTTCTCCTCCGCCCTCCACTGCTTTCACATGCACATGAGTACTACCAGACATAATGATTACTACAAATATTGTATTAATGACTCCAGTCACAGTATGTGGCTGCAACAGAAGGGACATCCTGTGTAAAAAAAAAAAACAACAAAACACCTGCCAATTCAGCGTGTGACTAGTTTTTTGTGGTGACTCCGAATAAGAAAAGGAGAAATCAAAACCTTAAAAACAAAGTGCAGTTAGAAGAAAAAGACACACACATCCACAAAAGACCACTGTGTGCTGGATAAAGAAAAGTACATGCAAAAGTAATAAAAAGTAGGATCCGCACAACAATGCTTTTTAGCTCCAATTTTAATTTTTCACCACAAGTGACGTTTCAGGCACCTGCCCTCCATCAGACATGAGAAAAACTGTGAATTCATGTCTTTTGGTTAATATAACTATGTACTATGAACATTTTTCATCTTATAGACCAGGGGTCACCAACTAAAATTCACCGAGGTCCAATTGGTGAACATTTTCTCGCGCGAAGGTCCGGAGCATCACAATGTTGATTTGTACCTCAAAAATAAATAAATAAAATCATTGTAGTCACATCAGTGTCTACATTATGGCAATAGCATTTTGCTAACATAAGCATCAGTTTAAAACTAGGGAATATCAAATAATAAAATAAAAAAGTTTTTTTTTCTTATGTTAATCAAATACAGTTAAAAATAATCAAACAAAATGCTTTTATAATGGTCCTTGGCTCAGAACACAGGAGACACAGGAGTTTAGAGCTGACCTCTGTTCCTTTCTACATCTGTCTCTCTCATTTCTCCGCTGTTTGTCTCACAGTCACCGCTCCATATGTTTCCAAATCCTCAGATCTGATTGGTTGATAGCGTCACACGCAAGATTTTCTGTCTGCTTTTACGCAGGAGACGATGCACCCTTTAAAACTAAAGTGGAACGTACTGCGCCTCAAAACACAGGTTTCCTCTTAATTCTCTGGTGAATATGAGGCAGGTCTGTCCTCTGTGGAACAGAGGGACAGACACCGAGAGGAGAGGGGTGAGCCTCGACAGAGAGACACCGAGAGGGGAGGGGTGAGCTGTGGGACAGAGGGACACCGAGAGGGCAGAGCCGCTCACAGCCTGTGTCGCCTCCTCTCTCGCTGCTCCGTAAAAACGAAACTTAAGTCTGTTGTAAACGGAACAGTCCTGTCCCTCCTCACTCAGTCTGGACTCCTCTCATTTTGTTGGACAGTAACAGAAAACACAGCTGATTTAACCCCGCACTGTTTATGTTAAAGTTTTAAAGCACCAGGATACGATGCTGTTGTCGCGCCGCAGCGGAGCCTCTCTCGCGCCGCTGCGCTCCCAGGGAGTGAACAGGCTGAACGGGTTCGGGTCCGCGGAGTGGGACAGAGGTTCGGGTCCGGATGGGAGGGCATCTGGGTCCGGATTCGGACCGCGGTCCGCCTGTTAACGACCTCTGCTATAGACCATTGTATATTCTATCAGTGCAGTATCATAAATTGGCAAGGCTGTCTTGTGTGTAATGATTTGTAGTATTTCCTATACTATTTTCTACTATTTAACATCACTTCTTGGATGTACTTTTGTCTTACCAAGGAGGCATAGTATTCAAAGGGATTCATTGTTCCATTGTGATACTGAATGGCTACGCAGATTAAAATACTGCTAAATAAAATAACTAGACCTATGTACAAAACATTAATGTTAAAAAAGTCTCAAGACTAACTTACACATTAGAGTGGACATGCTAATGGTCATCTGCAGTAGTCATGCAGCCATCTTACTGGAAGTGGTTTTAAGCTCTTACCCTCCAACCAGACCTCACTCCAAGCCCATACTGTTGTTGTGACAGGAAGGGCATCTGGCTCAAAAACCTGCCAAAATCACAGCGCTGGAACAAAAGAAGGAGCAGCTGACGTATTAAAAAAAAAGTAGTAGTAGTTTTAATGATTTGGCTATTTTTGGAGTGCCTGGGTCTCCAGTTTTGTTTTTCAGTACCTGCCCCATGTTCCCAAGAGCACCCGCCATTGTCATCAGTTACTGTTTCTCTTTATTTTCTGTTTTTAACTCCATACTCCATGTGTCGGACCACAACAGTTTGCCAGTGTATGCTCAAATATAATCCATCATTCTCACAAAACCACCTTTATCAAAGGGAGCTGTATCATATTAATTCAAAGAAAACACATAAAAACAACAACCATTAGTTTCTATCTTCTAAAAACGTCTAATTTAATGTTTTTAATTTTCTCCCTCATAAAAACAAATGGGCGAGAACGCAACGCTCGTCTCTGTACTGCATGTGAACTTACCTGAACTGTCATCCATGCAAGCATTTATAATAAACGTAGTTATTCATATATACGACAGATAATAGTAAGTACATGAGCGGGTCACTCACCTGTGCAGCGCTGTAGTGATCTGACTGTGGTGTGTGGGGTGCTCGGGCTCAACATGGACACTCATTTGTCTAAGTGCAACTCACAGAGAGCTCTGGGACTTCCCCTGGTACAAGTCAAGCAGATCACACTGCTACATCATGAAACACAGCAAGCAAATCCTTCACCATACACAAAATCTACTGAAGCGCACAGGTGTAAAGGAAAACTATGCAGCATTAACTGCTACTGCACAATTAGTCATTGAAAATAAAGTATTCAACATCCACTGTGCTGAATACAGTAGACCATTAAAATATATAAATTCCTGTTTTAATCACTACTTGTTCTCGGTCTGCAGCCCTGACCTATGTGACACTGAAACTCTGATAATAATAAAAACTATGTTTTTCAAATGAAACCACTGTCAGCTGTGAGTTGCACCTTCACTAATACAAATTCACACAGATGTACTGCTTTACAAAAAAAAAAGTTTTTTACAAAAAATGTGTATTTTTAAACGCTTTCTGTTCTCACCTTGATGTTGTTTTGAGATTGTTTTCAGATATATTTTTTCACACGCATGTCATTTGCCTGACTGTTTCTCATTCTTCTTCCTTCTTTTGTTTTTTCTTTCTTTTTGGCCACCATCAAGTTTGTCGCAGTAAAATAATAAATACTGTTGTGCAAGAACATAATTTACTGTATATGCTTCATATAAGCTTTTATAAGCACAAGTTACTGATGATACAGTTACTTATCTGCATAGCTTGAAGGTCATAGTGAAATTTGAATTCATGATTTGGTAAATTTACTTAGTTTGGTAAAAAAAAAAATGGATAGTGACTAAATGCTGTATACATTTTTGGTCCCAGGTGTGACCAGTTGAAAAGGACTGTAACTTTCAATAAATGTACCCATGTATAATAAATTAAAAATATTTCACAATTCTCTTCTTACTGTAAACTGCCCTGCATTGGGGAGTTCATGTCATGGTCTAAAGCTGTGAGTAAGCCATTTTCTCAAAATGAAAGTGTGGGCAACCCCACAGCAAGTGTTTTCTGCTTCACTGAGCACAGAAGTGATTTCAGGACAGCACTTTTCACACACAGAAGACTTGTGTGTGCAATATACAAATAAATACATCTCCTCATTCATTTGACTTGTATTACTCATACGTGGGGTCGATTACTGCAAACCAATTATTTGTATTCAGTGCTACCACGAAAACTACAGTTGTATATATAAACTATGACACTCTGTAACTATGAACATTTGCCAATATGTGTTATAGTCCATGTTGCTGTTTTATGCTATACAGTTATAAAGTTCTATGATATAGACCACACTCTCAAACTTTACACACCAAGTACCAGCTCAGAAATGATTTCACTTTCCACATACTATCTTTACCTTTGTGCTCCCCTGAAATTGTGCACCATTCATGACCCTCTAAAACTGCTATAAAATCACATCTATTTTTTTTCTGCTACTTTTGCATACGTCTCTTAAACTACTGTACTTAAAATCTTCTCAAAAGTGCCAAACATTTAGTTTTTAAAATCCATAAGATTATTTATTTTTGGTAGTTTTGAGCAGATTTCAAGTAGTTTAAGAGATTTTTGCAAAAAAAAAAAAAAAAAAGCAGAAACAAATATTGATGTATAGCAGTTTTTGAGTCATGAAAGGGTGCAAAATTGTAAATCTCTCACTGCATAAAAAGATACTAATGCAGTCAAATCAATTTTGCTGCTCATCCTTGACACATCAAAGGCTCTACTCACCACCAAAGCCCCATCCCTCTACTATTTATTTTTTGAAAAATAAAAAAAGCAACTTTTTTGTGTTTTTTGGCAATGCCTTGTTCAAAATTCATATAATGGAACTGGCATTTAAAGCATTAACCCTTCAAATACCAGTTTCATTATATGAATTTTGGACAATGTAAAACAAAAAAGTGCTAAAACTAAATTATTTTACAAAAAATAAATAGTAGAGGGATGGGGCCTTGGTGATGATTAGAGTTTTTAATGTGTCATAGATGAGCAGCAAAATTGATTTGATTGACTAGTATTTTTTATGTAGTGGTAGATACTGAGCAAAAAACGGCCCCATTGACAAAAAATGTGGTTAAAAAGAACATTTTCTGCAAAAATTCATGCCCCAAGCTCTAACACAGCCAAAATGATCACCAAATGAAAAAAAAGGTCAAGCAAAATGTACAAAAGTGTACACAGGGCAGCATAAAGGTTAAATGACTAAAACAGGCCTTTGTCTTGGTCTTGGGTTACATTTTACAGCTGCTAACGTGGAGATTCATTCCATACATGGTCTCTTCAGATTAGAGGTGCTGCTAGGGTCTCTACGGAGAAGAAGCAAGAATTCACAGGGGGCCCCGGTTCCAAATCTGTCATTACAAATGTGAAATATAAACATTTTTTGCCATTTAAAACATAAATTCCTGCTCTGAGCTAAATTAACTACTGTATTATACTCACCACTCTTGTTTTCTTTTCACCTCTTTCTCTTTTTTCTTATTTCTTTTCTCACTGCCAGACAGATAAATAACTTCTCCTCATTTGCCCTGGACACATCCAGACATACACACAACCGAAGGGGTGTGAAGACCCATAAAACACTGCTTGCAGATGGCACTAAATTCTGGAAAGGGTCATCAGATTTCATCTAACCTCCTTCCTGTTACCTGCTCTTACACAGCATCAACTGAGCACAGATACAACCGTTTGAATCTCAGCCAAAGTGGATACTGTTGTTTTGTCCCAGGGCAGCACCCAATTCATCTGGTTTCTGGTTGCAACAGGATGGGCATCTGGTGTAAAACTCTGCCAAATCACTGTGCGACTGGGAGAAGCCGAAAAAAAAAAAAAAAAAAATCTTGAATGAACACCAGGGTCAGAGGGGCCCAGAAATTGTCCCTCTTCTTATATTTTTTATTATAATGGGCCCATAGGAATTGCCCCAACTCTAATTAGGATTTACCTTGCTTTTTCAGAAGTGACACCACGGTGATGCGAGCAAAGAAAGTTTAGTCACAGGAAGCAAAGGCAAGAAAGAATCAACGCATATATAAATTGAAAACACAAGCAAAATGCAAGAGAGCAAAAGCAACTTTGTGTTGCTTTAATTTAGTCAGAGGTGGACAGTGACAAAGTAAATTTACTTGAGTACTGTGTTTAAGTACACTTTTCAAGAATCTATACATGCGTAGTGTTTTTAGGGGAAACTTACTTCTTTTACTCCACTACATCTAAAAGATTAATATCATATTTTTTACTCCACTACATCTAAAAAAACAAAAGAGAAATTGTCTTAAAACTGAAAGACAAATGATTTACTCCCTAATAATCATTTACTAATTGTAATTTATACTTTAAGTCTCTTTGTAATGTAAATGTACATATATCTCTCAACTCAGATTTGCTCTCCTGGAACTAAAAAGAACCTCTGGTTACAATACGGAAGTGATTTAGCTTTTGCTTTGAACATTATTTGCACAATTCTATAATAAACCATTTTAAAAATAATTGATTAGTTTGATTGTAATACCCAGCCTTATCTATTATGGTTTGAGTACTTTGAACACTTAAGTATTTTTGAAAGGACATACTCCAGTACTTTAACTCAAGTAAAATTTTGACTTTGCAACTCTTACTTGTATTAGAGTAATATTTGACCTGGGGGATTTAATGAAGTTAAGTACTTTGTCCACCACTGAATTTAGTTAACCAGTATTTTTTTAAATGTGCTATAGTGAGGCAGCTATCTCCATATAATACTGTGTATTTGAAGAATTTTACGTCAAGTTCTACAGTCATGATAAGATAAAGGTTGTACATTTCCAAAGAAAGCTCTATTTTGCATACCTTTTTCCTAATACTGATCCATGACAAAAACTTTGATTTTGCTGATAAGTTCATTGTAGTTTACTCAGTAGCAGGTTTTCATTTTACTTTCCATTACATTTTAATGCCACAGGAGCAGCTGTGATGATCTGTTATGCATGAGAAATGTATGAAAACGTTGATCATCAGTTTAGCAGTGGGTTTTGTTTTTCTTTTGTTGTTTTTTTCACCCAAAACACTTGCAGTGCATTGTGGGTAATTTTGAGCAAGGCAAGGCCACATCCTTGGTGCATTAGTCAAACAGAGGAGACAGACCTTTGGAACAAAACTTATTCTTTTACCTCAGTGAATATGTATTTTTTCCTCCTTTGACATTAAGTTCTGAATCCAGTCGCATTGTGTAGCTCTACTTGACAGAATAAAAAGTAAAAATATAAATTACTGACAAATGTGTTGGTGCCCACCTGCTCCTGATACTGAAACATTCAAAAGTTTCAATCCGCAAGCCATCGTGATCAGATTAAACGGGCCGTGTCTCACTTTCACTTTTTTTTTTTGCCCCCATTGATCATTATAACAATGTTTTTTGACTGTCATGACACCATATAATCACAAATTCTTGATTGTTAGTAGTTTATCCTGATGAGAAGACATTACATTTGTGATTTCTACAGTTCACACTAAAGCGGCACCATTAGGCCTGTGCATAGAAGGCCTCAGTGCTTTTCTATGAGGTTCTATGGAGTATAGCAGCATATAGCAATTGTATGTGTGGTATTTGCGTATTTGTGAGTATGTGTGTGTTTATGTGTGTGTCCGATTTACACAGATTGACCTGTAATTGAACACAGATACACACACATATCCCCTCATGACCCCCCTAACAAAACATACATGACAGGGCAATAATAAGAAGGTATTATAATGGAAGTCAATGGAGCAAAATCCGCCATAAAAAAACAAACAAAAAAATTGCTGATACTGCACAAAAAATAACAATTCAAAGTCAATGATTGTTACTAATCTTTGGCATGTCCAAGACTGTGATAAAAAATAAGAACAAATCCAGCTCAGAATCACTTTTTATATGGAAAATAGGCCATATTATGTTTTTTTGCCACATTAGTGACAGATTTAAAAAAAATAATAATAATTTGACATATTTTTAGAGTACTTGAAAGTGAAAGTATTGGAAAAGGATACTCTTTTCTATTATTACACGGGGATTGAGCATTGGTGGATGCCTAGTTAGCTAACTGGGCTGAACTCCAAGTCTAACTGCATGGGAAAGTCTTCTTTTTCTTTTGCTCGTTTTAATCACAGTTCATCTCATGAAGCCAGTAGAAGTTTGTAGGTTTTTATCACATGGTGTGGTAAAAAAAAACAAAAAACGCATCACCTCAAACATTACTGACATACAGGCGTAGCTACAGTACATCAGCTCATGGCATCAAGTCATCAAGAAAACATCCAAATCAAACCTCAGGGCTCCACAGTTTGTGCTTAAAAATCAAAGCTCTGTTTAATGACTTGTTTTTTTAATATATAGATTTATATATTATTCCTACAAATACATGGTTTTCAGCACTTTGAAAAACGTTCACTTTCCTCAGTAAACCAAGAAGGCTAGAAATATCCTACAGTGAAAAAAAAGACAGACAAACCATTCTGACAAAAAAAAAGAAAGAAAATAAAGTCACAACAAAAGACGTAAAAATAACAGAATGAAAAATAAAAATAAAAAACAACATCCTGTACAAACACTATGGCCCAATAATTTAAGAAAATAGTGTCTCTAAAACGTTCATATTGCTTAGTGCCTCCACGGAGCGGCACACAGACGGGGCAGTTCATCGCTCCAGAGGCGTGGGTCCGAGAGACACGGGACACGTCCACGTCCCCATGTCCCTGTCTGGTCTGGTTTTGGCAGTAACATACAAAGACCGAAAAGGATGTCACACTAATACAGTACCACACACTCCTGTTGAGTACCGAGGATCTTTTCACTGTTTGTGATACCTTTATTACTCTCTACAGCATTATTACTAGAACTATCACCAGCACGGATACGCCGAGTGCATCGTGTGTGTGTGTGTGTGTGTGTGTGTGCGAATTGGCCTCCACCCCTCTTCTGTGGGGGGCGTCAGGTGCGGGATACAATCTCAGGACAGCTCCACTGTTACAGGCATGATGGGAATTTGTCATACATCAAACCAACAAACACAGTAAAGTATTGCAATGAATAGTGTTAAGGGTTAAAACAATCAGTGGTCACTAAGCACCATTACCACCATCAAGTTCATAAAAGATGACAGATGACACTATGAAAGTTTTTTTTTGTTTTTTTTTAAGGCTGGGACACAACAACCCAATCTCTGACACTGCTCTGTCACCTCTCATGTCCACTGGTCGGCACAAAATATGTCTAAAAATGCAGACTTTTTTACTCACTGGCCATTTTTTAAAGGTTACTAGCCATTTAGGGTTTTTTGCTAGCCATAGTTTAAATGTTAAATTGTTGATTGACTGTTGAATATAAGGCAATAATCTGTTGTTTTTACTTTTTTTTTTTGTTTATTTAGACTCAGAAATGTGTATAATTTTTTGCTTTTGCTGACTTTTTGTTTGTTTGCATGTTTTCAAGCAAAACCCTCCAAAGAGTTAAATTTTTGTCTCTCCATTGACGATTTACTATAGATTTAGGCAGAAATTAATTCAAATTCATGTAACTAATCCAACCACACAAAGTGGCTAGTGAGACTGAATATGTTACTGGCCAAAATGGTAATCTATCCACATTTGGATGGTTGGATGTCAAGCCCTGCATAGTAACAGCAGGTGGCGCTAGTGGTAAATCTGATGTTTTTTTTTTTTTTTTTTTTTTTTTTTTTTTTATAGCTTTTGTAATGTTTATTTGCATATTGGGCCTAGTTTTGATATTGATTTGTTTATACATTTACTTGTAGTATCAGCATATTTCTTAAAAAAAATGTAAATACTGCAACGTAACATTATTGTAAAAATGTTACATGAGGTAAAAAAAAAAAAAAAGGAAAAAGGTTTTGTAAAAAAAAGTTGCAATACTGTGTCACTCAAGCATTTATCAGAGAATAATAATGACACACTACATTACACATGTCCTATCTATGGCTTGATATGAACATTAGCCAACTGGCCAAATATGGGTAAATTTCATATTTGGCTAGTAAAACATTTATTGTCACTAGCCACTTTGTGCGGTTGGATTTTATACATGAATTAAAACTACTTTAATTCACCTAATCTATACTAACTCATCAATGGGGGAAAAACTGTGCTATTACTGCACCCTTACTTAAAAACATATAAAAAGGGTGAATTAAGAGATGTTACACAATGAGTCTAAATACAGATATTTTTCTTTTTGATAATGCTAAATTAGAACTTTGAAAGTAACTTTCCAGTGGTCAATGTCAAAAGGACTGCAAAATCAAATTCTAGTTTGTCATTGTCTTATCACACCTATACTACACATTAAACAACATTTTAAAGTCTTAATTGTGGCTAGTGAAAATTTCAAATGGCTAGTAACTTTTGAAAAACCCTTGCCACAGTGGCCAGTCAGCAAAGAATTAGTGTCAAGCCCTGGTCCTATCACATTATCTCAACTGAGGTCACATATGTACGCAACATGCTGACTAGTTTTTCAAACTAAAGGCCCTTATAATTGAACGTGAATGGGGCACACGGCCAATCAGAGCGCTCCTTCCATGCTAACGCCTGATGCAGATTCAACATGTTCAATGTTCAATCAGCCAGAACTAGGTCCAACTGTCTCTCACTACGTCTGATGGTGCAGAGCTCACCAAAGGCCGACCGTGCCAGATAGATGATGATTGTCCCAGTGTGTCCCAGCCTTTAGAGACACCAATGAGATTATGTCCAAGTTAACCTGATCAACTAGACATTGGCACATAAAATGAATATGTAATCTGCAGATGTGCAGAACCCTCCAAAATGTCTTGTAATTTCTTCTGAGCTGACAAAAACACAACATACATGTTTTATAGATTGTAGCCACACAATGTACAGCTGTAAGTTGGCAACAAAATCCTGACCTGTTTTTAATAACAATATGTAACATGTGTTTTGTAGTGGTATTTTTTGTACTTTTGTCCCGACAGTGGAGCAGTACTGAGAGTGGGGTGTCCCACAGGAGAGGTGTGTAGTCCTGGTGTGTGGGGGTTGTAGTCCGGCTGTGTGTTCAGTGCTCAGAGCTAGTCTTCTCAAAAGAGAAGCTGGGGAGAGTCAACAGTTTGGGGTTGGTGGGGTTTGGCGAGCCCCCGTCCTGCCCTAACCCTTCCCCTGCTGCCAGGTCAAATGAGTCCTTGGAGTCACTAGAGGGCGCCCTCCTCCTCAGGCAGGTGTCCTGGCTGGGCAGAAGGGGGGGCAGGCCCGTGAGCCCACCCAGGGTGGGGAAGTCGGGAGGGTCCACGGAGATACAGGGAGGGCTCATCTTCTTTTTCCTGCGGGGCGAGGGCAGCTGGGTGGAGGTCTGCAGGCTGTCACCACGGGAGACGAAGCCTGACGACGTGGAGGCGGTGCTCCGCTGGGGGCTGGACTCCACAGAAGAGCACACTTCCACTGAGTGGCGCCGTGGGTCATCCAGCCAGGAGTGGGGGCGCGGCCGGGGCAGAAGCGCGCAGCGGCCCTGTGTGTCCACACTGTGGAAACGCTTCAGGCCGCGGCTCACCTGCCGTCCCGTGTCGTCGGTGGAGTCCGGCCCTGCGCTGCAGGTGATGAGGGACACCTCCCGGTCCACCAGGGACTCGTCTGGGGGCACGGGTGAGGGAGGAACCAAGCTGTGCTGCTCACTGTGCTGGACGGCTGTGGACAGGGGCTGGTGCACCACAGGCTGGGAGGGGGGTGGGGGAAGGCCCACAGAGGCCACATTCACTAGTCCTTCACTGCTCTCCCCTGTGTCTGGGCACAGCGCCTCCTGAGAATCAGTAGATACTGCCACCTACAGGACGGAGGGGGAAGGGGGGTATGTCAGGAGGGACAGGTGAGCATGAGAGATGAGGACCATGGGGAATGAGGGGGAGGGGGTGAGGACATGAGAGCGCAGACTGTTAGAGCAGCAGCATGACAATGAGAAGCTGTGCAGGGTCAAAGGTCACAGTGTACTCCGCTCAGTCCCACAAACTGCTCTGCATAAAGAAGACTGTAGCCCTCAGCAGCAGGATTTTTATGTTGCTGATACTAACACTTTACTGTATACAGTTGTTATTCTACACCCAATCTATGACTACAATTAAGACATTTTTAAATTCTCAAATTCTGCAGTTCTGAAGTTTCTTTTTACCATTATCTTTTTATAAATGTCTTCTATTCAATTTTTAATTTGTTTGAATGATGAAACATTTGTGATTAAAAGTTTAAAATCCATAAGGCTTTCATTTCAGTTCAATAATAAGTCACTTTTTTTAACTGTACAGTACATCAGAACTTGTGCTGCTTTAGACTAAAATAACACTGGGACATTTTGAGCATTGACACTGTGCTCTCTGAGCCAGACCTCTTGACCTCTGACCTTTGACTCCTTCACTCTGAAGCCTGGACACACCGCTGCTATCCATTTTCTTGAGTGTATTTTCATGTTTGGGTCCCTCAGAGTAAGTGTGAAGCCATTAGTCAGAGGTCTAACACTGTTCCTGCCACGGGACCACAGGGGTTCAGTGCACAGAGGTCCCCAAAACTCACAACGGGACCATGGCTTGCTCTCATCTCTCATTAGGCCAATATTATATGAACTATAATTATATTGAGTTAGACCAAATTAATTTGCATGGCAATGAAGAAGCAAGTCATGTGTGAGCGTTCCATGCTTTTCTCTGCACGGCGTGACCACAGTGACACCTGATGGTCACTGATATTTTACACCCAGGCCAATCACCAGCCACCAGCTTTTTGTTTAAGAGGTACAAAAGATCACCCTGGTCTCCCCAAGTAATAATATCTAGGAAAGGCTAAACTACTCATAGAAAATCACACAGGCTCTAGTACTATAATACTGTCAGTACAAAATATCCAAATGTATATTTACAGCTCTGGCGGTTCTGTAGTGATCCCCTGAGTTATCTAGTGTGTTGTGTACTGTAAGTGCACCATTCTGGAGAGAGGATAAGCATCAAAGTTTTTAAAGTTGGGGTTGACAATTTCAGGTTTGTTTGTATGAGGCATTTCCCCATATACTGCAGTTTAGTGTAGAAGACGTTATACAGAATTAAAAGAAAATGTACTAAATATGCATTGTGTCCCATAGAGCTTCACTGCATTCTGCGTATTTGCCACAAAAAAAAAGAAAAAAAAGAAAGAAAAATAAAATTTTATGTGGGTTGCAATTCAATGCTTATTATAGTACTGCTTGAAAAAGAAGCACTGTATTAATAAGTAACAGAGTTTGACATAACCATTGGGAAAGTGGCTAAAGTAGTGGTTCTCAAACTGTGGTACAGGTACCACTGGTGGCACATGGGATTCTAGTGGTGCTTGTAATTAAATTTGAAGTGCAGATCGCTGCTAGACTGGGATTTAACCTGATTTAACCTCATGGTTTTGTCTTGGTTCATTCCAGTTTTAGTCCACTTTTAGTCCTGGTTTTGACCTTGGTTAGTCCTGGTTTAATCATAGTTTTGTCTCAGTTTATTCCTTGTTTAGCCCAGTTTTAGCCCGGTTTCAGCCCTGATTTAGTCCAGTTTTAGTACTTGTTTTATCCTGGTTAGTCCTGGTTTAGTCCTGGCTGTTCCTGATTTAGACTTGGTTTAGTCTTGGTTTAGCACTAGTTTATTCCTGGCTGGTTTGGTCCTGGTTTTGTCTCGGTTCATTTCCAGTTTAGTCCTGTTTACTCCAGTTTTAGTCCCAGTTTAGTCCCAGTTTAGTCCTTTGTTAGTGATGCTTTAGTCCTGTTTCAGTTCCTATTTAGCAATGCTCATTTTAGTGAATTAAAAATGGCACTTTAAAAGCCAAATACATTGTCTTTTTGTGATGGTACTTGATGTGAAAAGTTTGAGAACCACTGCGATAAAGTCTCCTCATTCAGAGAACCTCAGTTACATTGGAAATGTAACTGTCAGTCCTATGTGAGCAAACATGCTCCACTTTATACATGTTGATATTCTGAATTTGTTCGGAATTAAACACAAAAAGCAAAGGCACACAAGAAAAAATAATACAAAGTCATAATAACCAGTTGAAATTGACCAGCAACTTCAAGTAAAGTGAATGCACCACCATGATGGAGAAATGCCTCGTACAAACACATGAATTAGCTAAAATACATTCAACAGATCAGTGATTATTTTAGAGCAGGTTTTTGATGATCTGAGTGGCTGATGGTTAGCAAATGAGTGACAGAGAGGAGGGTGTGTTTGGGGGTCTTTGTGTGTTAATGTGGATATGAAAGTCTGATGTTTCTGAAAGGCTCGGGTTATAGAGTTCAATTCTGCCCTTCAGAAACAGGAGTATCTGTGTCTGCGCAGGAGCTCAGGGTCGGGGGGCTCAGGGGCCCGACTGAGCTGAGGCCAGGGGGGACAGATACAGTACAGTGTGTGTGTGTGTGTGTGCGTGTGCCATGAGGTCAGTCAACCACAGGAGCAGGTTAATTAAGAAGGCAGGGAAAGGAGAAAAGGGAGAATATTTTAGAACATGCCAAGAACTGATTGTTAGTGACATTTGTTAGCACTTTATGATGCATTCATGTGGTCCTCGGATATTCGTCTTTCCAAGATAAAAAGCAGGTTTTTTATGTCATGTGGTTTTATTTTGGAAAGTCGGGATAATGGCGTAACTACAGTATTTATAGATCAACAGAGTTATTAGTCAGTAATGTTATTAATCAGTTTCAGCAGTAGAAATAAGTGATTTTAATGTAAGTCAGTGAAATCAAAAATGGCTTTAAGGGTGTGTTCACACTTGCTGGTCTGCAGGACTCGGTGCGTTTTGGGGCAAAAGTCCGCACCTGTGCTGATGATGTCATTGGTCTGGTTCAAGTTCACATTGAGCCCTGTCAAAGTGAACTGTACTGACTAAGGGAGTGGTAACACAACTGTCTGTAGAGGGCAGCGCGCCAGTATTTACTGAGAGAAACATGGGAAGAAACCCTGCTCATTTATTGGTCAAAAGTCTGCCTCTTCAGCTGCATATATCCCAATATTATCATACAGCGCACTTGAATTAATATTTAATAAAGTATTAGAACACAGCTGTGGACTCTCTCTGGCGACTAATATGACAGCTCTGTTGTTTCAGCTGTGTTTTTTTTTTTTTTTGCTAATGCTAGCAACCATTTAAATATATTTTATATACAGTACAGTATATATTAGTATACAGTATACAGTATATATATATTTTTCTTATAGTCATGCTGGATGTGTGTTTGTTTTCTGCCCTTGGTAAACAGTGGTTTAGTCCACTCCCTGGCGTTAGTCTGTAGTTTGGTCCGCGTTGCATTCGCACTTCACCAGGACCCACCAGGAGCGCACCAGAGCTCAAAGTGCACTGCACCCAGACCTCTGATTTCAGGAGCACCAGAGTTCACCTGTTTGGTGTGCACCTGAGTCTGACTGTGCGTGCACAGCTGCTCAAACAAACTGGACTTTCCCAGGAAGCGCACCTGACTTTGACTAAAGCAAACCACACACAGCAAGTGTGAATACACCCAAAGAGGAAGTGTGTGAGTTTTTTTTTTATCTACACAGTTGAATATTTTGGGTTTTTTTTTTCAGTTGTGATGCTCAAATTCTACAATTAATTTATTAATTTACATCTTTGTCAAATAACATCAACCTAGAATAAGAAATGCCAAAATGAGAGCAAAAAAAATGCCATGGAGGCCTGAGGGTTAAGTACAACATAGTTCCAGTTTTAAAAGATCCATACCTTTTAAGCTATTTTTATGCTTTTTGTACATATGTGTATGGTAAATTTCTACAGTACTACCCTGCTATAACATGAAGTGCCTTATAAAACAATCAGATATACTGTAAAGTTATTATTATTATTATTATTATTATTATTATTATTATTATTATTATTATTATTACAGGAAAATAAATAAATGTTTTATTTATTTGCCAGTCTGAGCAAAAACAAGTTGTTTTTGGAGCATCTTTTACATTGATTATCCTGTAGAGCTCCTGGATGAGAACACTTTAATACTCAGGCATCTGGCACCACCTGCTGGATAAACATGGAACTTTTTAATTTTTTCCTGGGATTTCAATGCCTGCTGCAGACATTGATAGTGATTCATACAGACAGAAAACAACAGAATGAATTATTGGTCACATGGATAATAGATTGGAGAAATGTAGGGAGTGTTACCTGTCTGCGCAGTGTGCGGCTGAGCGTGTGCGTGCGTCTGGGAGGGGGCAGGCGAGGTATGCTCTCGGAGTCCGACAGACTGTGGGGGCTGATGGGTCTGAAGAGGTCCGGGGGGACGGTCAGCTGGTGGGAGGATGACTGCTCCGGCTGAGAGCGCACTGAGCTACTGGAACCTGCAAACGCACCAAAACGTCCCATAAATTTATTAGAGAAGCAAAACGGGGAACTATCACTTATTATTAAAGACAATTTCTTAATTAACAATGCTCTTAACACATGGGCCATCCCAAGAAAAATGTTTGGAAAGAACCAGGCTTTAAATTCTTTGACAATATTAGTAGACAATCCAAACTTGACAGCAGAGGGTGTTGGTCCCAATCTTAAGTCATGGCTAAAAGATGGCTAAAAGTTTGGATTAGGAAGATGCATGATCTATAGCAGTGGTTCCCCACCTTTTTGGTCTTGTGTACCCCCAGGACCTGCTTTAGTCCTGGTTTGGACATGGCTTAATCCTGGTTTAGTCCTGGTTTAGTCCTGGTTTTAGACCTGGTTTATTATTATTATTTATTTAGTGTTGCATTCCTTTGGTGTGGTCTTGGGTTAGTCCCGGTTTTGTCCTGGTTTGGACCTGGTTTGTTCTTTTACTCCTCTCTCTAACTCATGGGAGGAAATTCTGCTACTGCCTTCTGGAATATTCATTTGTAATAAATATAAAGAAATGCAATATAATATTTTACACAATGTTTACATCACTCCCTACATCCTAGGGCTTATACCTGATAGGAGAAGGTGTTATTGTCTGAGAATTACAAGGTCATTGCTGGATACCTAAATTCATGCAAAACAACAATACTTTACAATGTGTTTCTGTAATAAGTGCTGTATGTATGTTTAAATGCTAAAAGATCTGCCTTTGCCTGTTTGTTTCTGTGCAGTTTGTTTTGTGTATAAAATCTGAGTGTGTGTGTGTGGGGGGGTCTTATGGGGTCCACACTGAAAGAGAATGAGTGTGTCTAGGACTGTTAAATGAAGTCTATTAGATCTATAGTGTTCTAATTCAGGTCTGTAAGGATGCAGCAGGTGGACTTCATCCAGACAGAAGAGTGGGGGTAAGGTTGGGGTCCGGGAAGTCCATAGGAGGTGAGGTTGAGGGCCCACAAGTTGAGACAGGAGCACAGATGGGATATTGTGGTGTGATGCAAGGAAGAGGAATCGCAGGACACGGGTGCGGAGTGGGATGTATTAAACAACGAGATAAAGAAATTTCCTGGCTATAATCTATAATAATGCTGGCAAATATGTTAAACTAGAACTTAAAATTGAGTGTAAATGAGCAATTGCTTGATATTGGCATGTGTGTGTGCCTATGCACTGTGTTGTGTGTGCGTTCTGGTATCAGTTTTGTTCTTATGGACTCCGGTGTCAAAGTGCAATTTTCGTTCCGGCATTGTTTTCAAATGAAGCTCTGCCTTCAGTTAAGTCTTTAGTCTGCTCTCAGTAATTCTTTATTGATGGTGCTGTTATTACTTGGAATAACGTCTTCACCTGACTGGCCCCTGTGCGAGCCCAGTATGTGCTGTGACCGGTGAGACTGTGCTAGCAGATGTGTGGAGGCGCTCTCGGTTGTTTGGTCCAGGGGCGGGAACATGTAGCTGTCGTTGGGCAGGGAGTGTGTGCGTCCCACCGCGGGCTTCCTGACGCTCAGCAGGTTCTCCTCCAGTGGCCCCCCGTCGTCGGGCTGCTCAGGCTGAGGGACAGAGAACAGACCCAAGTTAGGCTTCATGTGGAGATCCCCTTCCACCTGCACAATACCACTCTGTCACAGTAAGATCAATATAAAAAAAAAAACACGAGTGGTCATCTGCTCAGACAGGAAACACACAGGATCTTTGTATTGGAGCTGCCACAGATCGCAGAGACAAGGCCGACTTTTGGTCTTGTTCTGGGACTTGTTTCTGCTTGAATCCGAAATCCTGCTCTGTGATTGGTTGTCAGCTGGGGCAGTGTCCCGTAGTCAGACCAATAAAAAAATCCCATTGGTCACATGACACGCTGAGCCCCAGTGGAAAACCGCAATCACCCACAGTTAGGAGAGAAGCCTGAGGTAGGGGTGGGACATGTCAGTTTACTATAGCATGTTTTTTTCATCTGAAAGCTTTGGTTAAAATGGAAATTTTAACCAAGATGATAATCCACCATTTTAGACACACAGTCACTCTTTTATAACGTCTGGTTAAATGGTGGTGCTTATGAAATAAACAAAGAGAAAATCAATTGAAGGCATCATTTGACTGAAACTGTGAGAAACCTTAGAAAGTATCACATAAACCCCAGCTTTCTAACTACACCACTACATGACACTACAATAAGCCTTGCTTTTTTGTTTTACTATGGACACTAGCTAGCTACATTATAATTTAAGTTGAAATAGAATCTAGCAAATTGCTTATATGGTTTCTATTATGTGTAAATTTAATCTAACCCCTTGTCTGAGTTGTAATCTGACTCATGGAAGTATCTCAGGGGGCATCCAAAATTAGCTTTTGGCAAGTGTAAACTTTGAGGTGTTTGGATGAACCACCTGCCTATCTCAAGATATTTTATCCAACCAGAGTGCTCCAGAGCAGCTTAAATTCAGTCTGTGGAGACTCCTCAAATGCTAAAACACCTTTGTAACGCCTTCACTTATCACAGGGGTGCCCAAAGTGGGGCCCGGCCAATTTGATTTGGCCCACAAGGGGGCGATGATGAGATTTGTACGTTGATTCTATCGTGCACTGAATGGACTGTCAACGGTTGGTAGGGAGTCTAACAAGTCTGTCTACCTTAATGATGTAATCATTAAGTTTAATCATAGATCTGTTTGCATTTGATCTCATTACATGGAAAAGATTTTTGCGATTGGGCCTTGGCCTGCTAATACATTTCTGTTTTTTTACCCTCTGAGTGAAAAAGTTTTGGGACCCCTGGTTTTGCGTTTAAAGAGGTGGCAGCAGTTTGACAAAAAATAACAGTGCAGAGTGAGGTGTGCAGCACTAACTTGCGTACTTTATGTACGGAGAGTAGCCATGTGCTTGGGAGCAACTTTGGCATCGTTTTGTGTATAGCATGCAGATATAGAAATATTTTATAAATATACATTATCCTAAGTATATAATTTTTTTGTAAATGATAATATATAGTATGTGTATACATACTATATCATAATATATGACCACAAAACCTATATTTAAATTGTTTTTGCAATGCATCAGAATGTGAAAAAGCACTTTTTATTTATGTTAAATGGACAGATTCACAGGTGTGCATTAAAATGTTACTTTTTAAAATATGCAGAGAATCTCTTATTCCATTACTCCATTAAATGGACTAGTATTGTGGTATATTTTAGTAAATGTGTGAACTCATGAGAATCTAAGTGCTAAGCAAGGTTGTACGAGTGATTTCACAACTTATCTTTACAATTGGACAATTTGTTGCTATCTGGGTTTTAAAGGTATGGCAGAATCACATATTATTGTAGTTATTATTATTATTATTATTATTATTATTATGATTATTATTATTATGCAAACCATTACAACATTTTTCTGACCAGCTACCTTGTGAATCCCACCCCTAGTCTAAAGACAGGACACGACACACATTAAAGAAGACCAGTAGGACAGTAGTGTGAGAAGAGACGCAGACCCACATAAAAAGCACAGAGGATAAACACTGGGACAGAGAAAAGAAGGAGACAGAGGAGGGTTAGAGAAGTTTTTTGGGGAGAGAGAGAACTTCGAACTGGCACGTGGAGGAGACAGGCGCACTACTCTACTGGACTGGACTGGAGTAACAGACAGGAGGCTGGAAAGGTGGAATGAGAACATTAGATTCACCAGGCTCTTTCAATGTTACCTGTTCCCCACTACATATTTTTGTGTGTTTTTTGCTGCAGTGTAATTCATTTAACAGTGATTTTATGTCAAGTATTGTGCAGGAGGAGGAGGCCGGAGCGTGTTTGGGAGCTTGATGCTGTATTAATCAATCGTGGTACAGGCATGAGCCAAGGTTACAGTGACCCTGTATTCTTTGAGACAGACATGTGAGGACAGGGAGCTAATGCTGTCATTAACACTGCCATTACCGAGCCAAACTGGTTGTTAATTACTGCCCGACGCCACAAGGACATTCTATTCATTTTCGATTTTGGAGGAAGATGTCCTTTCCTTCAATGCTGGGGCCTTGGAAGACGGGGTATTATGGGGCGACGTATAGATTTGTGTAGGTTAGATAGCGCTAATGGGCCACGTGATGATCAGCTGAAAGAAAACGCTGATATGCGAGATGTGACCTTCGAAAGAGTCAAAAGGTTTTGGTGGGCTGCAGTTTCTGGGAGAAGGCATTGGTTTAAGTTTCTCAAATCTACAGAACACTGAAAACTTCACTGTACTGGACATCATAGACATTGCTCTTTTTGTAACTGGGGCACCTTGGACAAGTTTTAGACTATTGGGTTATGTCTAATTAACACCAGCGGAGTTCACAGGAGAGTAGCGAGTTTAAGCTGGAGTTATGAGTTCATGCAATATCAACCATGTGTGCATGAAACTACATGTAAACAAAAGCCATGTTTGCCTGTCGGACCACCATCTTCTGTTCATTTGAAGATTATTTTTGTGACTTTATTTTGAAATACACTGGATTCTCTTCACTGGACCCAGGTCTGACTTCCTCTCTGTTCAAGTTTATGCATGAGAGCTCCATCATCTGTCAAAAATAGACATGATACGTATTTTTGCCAGAGCATCAGACACAGACCCGTACTGCAACGCAGCCAGTGTGAACTCATGCATTGACTTGAATGGCGTCTATTTGTTTTGCAGGTAGTACAGGACAAGTAACGCATTCAGTGTAAACGTCTTTATAAGGAAAACATTTTATCTAGATGGCTACTTTTTAAACCTTTTAACCAAACTGTCATGGAACGGCAGCATGGTTAACAGCAGGGCAATGGTAAATAAAGCTAAGCAACTGTCTGCAAATGGCTGGAGATTATAGGGAGGGGAACAGTAAATTAAACATACCCTCGTGAAATAGCAGTATTAGCAAGACACTGATGAATAAATGGGCAAACTACAGTATGGATGTGAACAGCAAAATTATAAATACAAAAGCAGCTGTTTGTGCATGGCAGAATAACTAAAGTTGGGTGAATGGTGAATAAAAGTGGAGTAACTGAGAGTAACAGCAGTTTGAACATTACTCCCCCTACTGGCCATTGGGTGTAATTGTTTTTGAATGTCTACACTTTGTTGTAGTGTTTATTTTAAGAGTGTAATGGCAATGCATTGGGCTAAATTGTATCAAAAAGGGTTAAAAGATGTGTCTGAAAATCTTGGTGTTTTAAAAAAAGACTTTCTGTCACAAAATGATGACCAAGTAACAGTTTTCGGACTTGACATGGGAGTAGTAGTGAACATGCAGCTTTGAAAGAGCTCTGGGAAAACACTACAAGAAACTGCAGAGAAAGGGTAGAGGCGATGGAGGAAAAAGAAACAGTGCGTGTCAGTACATTGCAATCCAGACTGGTTAGAAAGAGAGGATTAAAATCGTCGGCGGTGGAGTCGTCTGTCAGAGCTAGCGACCAGGATCTCTCAGAGGCCAGAGACAGAGCTTCCATCTCCGCTAGAGGTATCTGGGCAGGGAGAGACAACGCCCGTGAGCAACACCAAAATAAGGACAGAACAAACACAGCAGACCTACGGTTAATGGTTAGAACATGGTGGGTTAAACATGACATATAAACAGGAAGTTAACGATGAACCAGGGAAAAGACATCAAAATGAGCATAGCTCGTCTCATGTTGACACCTTGAGGTATTATTGCGCTTATGAGTTAGAAAAATGATAGCAGAAGACAGAGAAAAGACATTTTTGAATAAATTTTCTGTTTGCAGTGTCTTTGGTGTACATTTAGTTATTCATTCTTGAGACAAAACCTCAGATTTTAATTATCTTTTAATTGAGCATAGAGTTACAATAAACATTAACAAAGGTCTGAGGAAGTGATGTTGGTAATGATGTTAACAATGTGTCTCAAATCATGTACTTTTGTAAGTCTAAGTATCAACAAATGGAGTGCACTACTTATGAAAAAGAGCAATGTTTAGCATACATTGATCACACAGGATATTCATTACACACCCCTAGGGATTTTTTTTTTTTTTTTTTAGATTTGGCAGCTAAAAGGCCATTGCTCAATTCTGAATACCTGTTAATAAGCCCATTGTACTACCCTAAGCGCTGCAGTACTACAACAAAGTATTTGATTTGAGACACTGATGTGGATTGTCATAAGTTTAGTGTTAACTAAGTGGATAGAAAGTTGTTAGCAACGCCGTTAGT
This sequence comes from Bostrychus sinensis, assembly GCA_020698575.1. Classification (NCBI taxonomy): domain Eukaryota; kingdom Metazoa; phylum Chordata; class Actinopteri; order Gobiiformes; family Eleotridae; genus Bostrychus; species Bostrychus sinensis. Next base: position 8,585,877 of record CM036260.1, on the reverse strand, counting down.
AAAATGGACAAAAATTCTATTGACTTTCATGAATCAAAATAAAGCAATTTTGACGTCAACACAATGGAAAACAGATGATATCATAAGGCATAAGTACAGGCAAAAATAATATGTAGAGTTATGCTACATCCACAATAATATTCATCTGTTGGAAACCTATAAAGTTGGACTCTTGCATCCTTGAGCTGTGTTGAGGTGAACTCCAGTGTGTTTATGGGCCTGAAGCGTTTGTGGCTTCTGTAAGAGGAGCTGCTCTGTGTTCGTCTTCACAGAGAAAATGATCAGTGACAGGCAAATGGGCAATCACTGCACTGAGGTGAAGGGTCCTAACGTAATGGAAAACAGCGGTTCCTGGCGTAAGCAAGAAGTGCCTCACACTGTCTGATAATTTCATCTCAAAATGTGTTTAAGAAGACATGGTTTTGCAATGTTATAAATGGGGAATTCTGCCTTGAAATAAGAAAAAGAGGCAGCCATTTGCACTCTTCAGCAACTGTGTAATCTATAGTTTATTGACTCGGATGCGAAAGTGGATTTGGAGGTAAGTACGCCTGCTTTAGGACCTAATGAGAATTCGCATTTGCTTAACACGCAGATGTCAAACACAAAAACTCAAATAGAAATCGAAAACTGTGGAGAAGAGACATAGTTAAGCATAAAGAGTGGAACCAAAAAAAAGATGGCTAATTGTGAGCAAGAGACTAAGGAATGGAATGGGTCATGGCGGTATGCACTGCACTGGGATGGGCTGGTTAGAGAGTGGAGGAACTTTAGTAAAGGAGAAGTCCACTTCCAAGTGTGAAAGATGTAGGGCTGCACATCAAACATCACTTATTATGAGCTGGAATGTTGGCTTTTTAGACAATTAAAACTATATCTAATACTAAATCCCTGCAGGGAGCGATAACGAATAAAGATTCTGGCAATCTTTTTAAAGGAGTGTTTTGGTCTTTTTGCGGGGTTCACAAGTCAATTGAATACTATTATTTTAATGGAACTCGCAGGTGCACAGGTTTCGGTGCACACTGTGGTTTGTAAGGAACCTTTGAACACCAAGTAAACAGTGCCAACAGAGGAATCACACCAAAGTTCAAACATCCAGGGGCAGTTCTAGGGGATGGCTAGTGCTCCTGTAACTGTGAGCCTGTGCCCCCTAGTGGCCACTCTTCTGAAGTGGCCTTATGAAACTCACACATTACATTGTAAATATAATATAAAAATATAATAATTGTTTCAAGGGTTATTCTAGCATTATAAAAGCATTATCATGTTTACAAAGAACATATTAGTGTTATTTTTAACTGTTTTAACTGTTAAGTCCCACTCAGTTTACATCAAAATGCTCAAAGACTGGTCTTTACTGAGTCCAGTCATCAACAACTGAAGTGGGAGTCTGTGTCCAAATCCATGTGGCCAAATGTATGTAGATTTGTATTTCATTTGAATGTATTTCGTAGCAAAAAATCCAATGATGTCTGTTTTTGCTCAGACTTAAATATAGCGCAGCACTGTCTCTAATTTCAGAGACTCTCAAACTCGCAAGGGTTTGAATCTGAGTTCAAGCATGAGTTATTATCAAGTCTGTGTCAAAGTGGAGTTTCAAGTTCTGGAATATGAGAGGAGACGAGCCCAATTAGTCGTTGCGGCCTAAACTCCAGTCAAGTCATGAGTCTCAAAAATGAACCCACTGACGTAATCTTTATCCTTGAACATTTTTCTTGCTATTTTTGTTAGTTGTTATTAGCCGGTTACAAGATAATTAAGATAATTCCTAGCTTTTTAACCTCTAGCTAGCTAACACATAAACAACTCCTATGCCACTGTGCAGCCTAGGTGAAGCTGACCTACAGGTTGTATACCAGAAACAGTCTAGTTGGATTCTAAACTTCTGATTGTTGTGCAGCCCTACCCAGGAAATTCTCAAGTGTTAAATTAACACTTTAGGAGTCAAAGTCTATATGGTCCTTACTTATGTAGTGGTAAATTTACTCCATTTAAACTACTGTGGAAAAGAAATCAGTGTAGTAGTAACACAGCACATGACACTGGTGAACAATGCCACACATGATCTGATTTCTTTAAGAAAACTCACTCCCATTATTTACTGGACAGTTGTTGAAAATGCCACTTAATTGAATGTCACTTTAGAGAACTATTACCAGGGTAATAGTAATGGCAGGTTTATCAGTAACACGAAATAATAATAATAAAAAAAAATTCAACTGCATGCAAACTCAATATATAACATTGTCCAGTCCACATCCGTCACTGTCCAACCATGACTCAGAGGAACAGTGACACACATGACTCCAGTATCAACTAGAAATATATTTAACTTTACTAAATAAAGACTAACTTTCAATTATCACTGCTGCGAAAAAAAAAAAAAATCTCTTTGCTGGCAGTCACTAAACAAACTTACTTTTGCACACTGGATCAACACTTTTGGTTACATCATTAACATGGAATTATCAGTGGCAAAAATACATGGAGCCAGGGAGAAAAATATTACACTTTGGACAAAAACTTTATCTAAAATAGACAATCTCAAAGGAACCTACAGTGTTTACTAACACCTAAGCTTAGAACATCCACTAATAATATAATTTGATTATTATATTACTATGGCATTGTAAAAAAAGTGTTGATTGTGTGTTTATGTTTGATTAACCCTTTGAGGCAACTTTTGTTGTGATACTGGACTATATAAATAAAACTTTAATTACTGTAATGTTATATTAAAGTATAAAAATGGTATAAAAAGATTAGTATGAAAACCCATTGATTATGAATAGAAATCCAGAAGAGGTGGGTTGTCACCATGAGATGTTTTTTTTTTTGGTCTATTATTATTTTTTGTTGAAACTTGATAATAATAAAAAAATCACAAAAAATAAAATAATAATAATAATAATAATAATAATAATAATAATAATAAAAATAATAATAATAATACAAAATGATGAAAATAAAAATAAAGACTGCATGCCTATCTTGGTCATGTTGACGTCACTCATGATCTCTGATTCTCTTGACCAGGAAAGTACATTTACCACTACATAGATAAGGACCACATACTGTATACTCTGACCTAGTGTCCAGTTTAACACCTGATCATTTCCTGAGTACATATATGGAAGTGGGCCGTCCTGACTGAGACATGGCAGTGGGTGGTCACTGATGTTGCTGGTGATCATTGACCTTCTTGTCGGTGCTGTGCTTGCTGGGCCTGGGGGGCAGGGCGTAGAAGTGGCAGATAGAGCCCGACAGGTTGTCCATCAGACTCAACTCGCCCTCCATAGAGCCCCGGATGACCAGGGAGACCGAGTCTAGCGGCGCCCTCCGCTGGACGCACGCACGCAGTGGAGAGAGGCAAGAGAAGGAAAAAAGAGAGAGAGACAGAGAGAGTGGCCAGACAGAAGTGATGGACAGGTGTGGAAAGATGGATGGACAGAGAAAGAGAAGACCATCAGAGTGAAAGACATACAGTATACAAGACAGAACTACATTTATAATAGAACTACATATACCCCACTCATTATACTTATTGCCATACAAAGGATATTGCACCACAATAAGTTATTGCAAGAAACAATTCATATAAATTTACAGATTTTAAATACAGTATATGTTTTGTATGTTTAGCCATATAAAACAGTTTAAGGCACATAGTCATTTTCCTTATAAATCAACAAGTTTATGTCATTCTTGCACACAATGCTATTTGTGTATATTTGTGACATTTTCCATACATTTTCTCGGCCAAGGCATTGCAGTGATAATCAGGGTTACAACTATTTTCTTGAAATGATTTTCCAGGATTTTTTCAGAATAAATGAGGTCTAAGCCAGGTCCAACCAGGACTAAACCATGTCTAAAACCAGAACTCAGCTTGGACTACGCGGGACTACGCCAGGTCCAAACCACGACTAATCCAGTTCCCTGGGGGTACACAAGACTGAAAAGATTGAGAACCAATGTCTTATGGGACAGACAGACAGACATGGGCATAATGTTTAGAGACGCAGAGGGAGGAGAAATTATTTTGCAGGACAACATAAGCTTTTTCAGGACATATGGCTTTTTTTTCTTTTCTCATTTTCCAGATGTTTTCCATGACTGAAAAACTGGTCAATTATTTTCCAGGTTTTCCAGGTTTTCCAGCATGCGTGGGAACCCTGATAATATGACAACCTTTCTCTCCTTGGTCATCCTTTGACTGCACAATCACTATGGCCAATATTGGCTACTACTACTACTACTACTACTACTACTACTACTACTACTACTACTTTCAGTTGAGGAATTTAAAAAATTTTGTTTCTATATTATTATTATGATTATTATTGGCAAAAAGTTAAAAGGCTACTATTCAACAACACCAGTGCAACTAGTAACATTATTATCATTACCATTTGAGAAACATTATTATCATTATAAAATGACATACTAAATGGATTGGAAATGTTTTTAAAAGCATTTGCATTTAAGGTTTGAGTTTTTATTTTAACGTTTTTTTGTTGCATTGCTGAAAACTTTTTCAAAACTTTGAAGTGCATTTCTGAAAACCATTTGTACAAACAGCAGCAGACAATGTATTCATTGAAAAAGAAAATAACTTGCTCAAAATCCTTAGCTGATCTCTCAAAGGTAAATATTTGTCAGTGAACATCCGAATGAAAAGACTTCTGTTGCAGTGTTCCATCAAAATGTTTCACCAAGTACTTCTTATGTGCATTTCCCAAAACATACTTTTAATTTGATGATGTCATTCTTTTCTTTTCAGGGTCAGAAAGGGAACTGCTTGACTTTCATCTTTATGTCAACAGTCTGAATGTCAATTTAAAGTTAAGTTTGGAATATGATTTCAAAACTATTAATTTCCTGGACCTAAAGATTACAAAAGATAACCAAGGCAATCTACATTCTTCAGTTTTTAGGAAACCTACAGATCGCAATACAATATTGCATGCAGACAGTTTTCATCCTCCTGGGTTAATAAAAATATTCCTTTTGGACAGATACAGAGACTCAGACGCATATGTGACTCTGACCAGGATTTTTTAAACCAATCTATGGATATGCAACAACGTTTTATTCAAAGAGGGTATCCAACAGAGCTTCTGGCTCAGGCTCATGAGAAAGCCCTGTCATTGGAGAGGATTGAACTACTCACCTCCAAACCTAAACAGGAGCCCTGATGAAATAAAGGCCTTTTATATCTTTCCAACCAAATGAGTGCCTGGACCTTCTTTTTCTTATACTTTTAATTTACTTACATGTTTCACCTGCAAAGTGAGTTAGCAGCAGTTGGAGTAGTAATTATGGTAGTAGTGACACTAGTAAAAGTGGTAGTAGTAGCAGTAGGCCTAATAGTACTGGGAATAGTAGGCTAATAGTGGTAGTAGAAACAGAAGTAGCAGTAAAATGTTTTAAGTGTTAGACTATTCAAATGAGAGCCAGTATAATGCATTTTGATCAGCAGGACAAAACTGTAAGATGCTTTTCAATAATATTAAAACCCCCAAGTTTCCACATGGGGGCACTGCTGCACCACGCTCCAATTTACTCCTCATTCTCCCACAGCCCCCGGAGAAGAGAAGAGTGTGGTGCATATTTTGCAAGAAGAGTGGCGGAGGAAGAAAGATAACATCATGTGAGGAGAAGCATAACGTTAGTCAGCGAGACCTCCATTTCCTATCCCTCCCAAAGTTCCCCGCAGTCTGGAAATAGCAGCTTTAGCCAACAACAAGGCCCAGCGGTACTGCTTTCCCATGGCACCCTGACCTCTGTGACTGGCACGTCCTCTACAGGGAACACACACACACACATATACTGGACATCCCACTGATACGGGATAAAATGAGTAATAGGGGATGGCCAATACATTTTCTGCATACAGGACAGGCCTAAAGATAACTATCTTAGGAGCATAGTCCAAAACAGTGCATGATGTGTGTTGGTATACTTCAGAGTGGTTATTGTTAATTGTAAACAGATATTGTATAGTTAAATAAATAGGTCATAAATTTAACGTATGTTTTATGCCCATATTAGGATTTGCATGTCCACAATGGGGTGTTTATTTGTGGTTGAATCAGGTTGCTATGGCAATCTTTTTTATTGCACTTTTCTGCAAGCTGTGGATGTAATGTCAGCATTTCTCAAGCAATACGCTTCTACAATCAATCAAACTTCCATCCATTTTGTGCAGACATACAACTTAATTCTGAATAAAAATATTTTCCCTCTTAAGAAAATTACATAGGATTGCTACTAAGGTGATTCTGAATGGTTTTGAAAAAAAAAAAAAAAATCAGGGTTTGTACAGTCATGGAAAACCTGGAAAAGTCATGGAATTTTTAAAAAGCAATTTCCAGGCCCTGGAAAAGTTTTGGAATTTTATATTTTGGTGTAAAGTTTTGGAGAGGTTTTGGAACTTTAAACATCACAAGTATTAGTTAACCTGTGGCAGCTAAAAACCAAAAAACAGACAAGCAAAAAAACAAAAAAAAAAACAAAAAACCTATATCGTCATCTTGCGTTCTGAACCAACTTACCAAGCATAATTAAAAGTCAGTAAAATTAGTGGAACAATATATTTCTGGTGGTAGAGCCCCAACTGTTTTCTTTTTTCTTCAGGTGACTAATTTCCAATTTTAACAAATTAAATTGCAGCAAAAGCATGTTTCTATTGTACCACATTGAACATTTTAAATACTATTTATTAATGTGTAAGTCATTCTTTGGGTCTGGGAAATTTAGTCAAAGGTTTTGGAAAAGTCATTGAAAATTCTTTTGTATGAACCCTGAAAAAAATCTAACCTAACAGATTTTTCTGACAGATATTGCAATAAGATTTGCAGTTTATTTTTTTAAATCAATGTTCACGTCACAGTATACTTTAAACATTTAATGGAACATTGACACTTCACTCAGAGAGGACTGAAATATTGGCTCCTAATCTCATACAAGGAATCACACGCCCTTCAGAACACGTCTGCAGCTGTGGCACAGTTTGTATGTGTTAGCCTGTGGAGACGGAATATTTTGTTCCCTGCAGAGGACATGACAACAACAATAATAATAATAATAATAATAATAATAATAATAATAATAATAATAATAATAATGCATCAGTCTTATATAGTGCTTCACACTGACACTATCACACAGGCAAGGTAGGTAAAGTGTCTTGCCCAAGGACACAACAACAGTATGCAATACCACACATGATGTTTTGGAAAAATGCTGGGTAACTACAAGGCACATGTGCGACTTCAATCAACTACACAACTGGTTCTTAATGTTCTACCAGGTAAAAAAAAAAAAAAAGGTTACATGAAAAACTGAAATGAACTGGCAGCCTGAGGTATTTTACACTGTGCATTTAGAAAGTGCATAACTCACATAACATTTCTATGGCCATGAAGGATCACTATAAGCCATACAATGAAATATGATGTCATTACTATAATACACAAGAACAAAAAAATGACTACCTACTGGACTTCTTTTATTTTCTTCAAAAAAATTCTCAGCTGAAAGTCACAAGATACATAGGTAGGTGAGAAAGCGACCTCTACACTGCACATGTACCAACACAGACGGCCCAGCTCCTCAGGACAGGACTCAGCAGTGTATTAACATCTACAAAAACATCAACACAGTTTGACCTGGCATGTCACACACTGATTGATCATGTGACCTTCAGCTGTGTATTTAATGCCAGAGACTTCCTGTTTCCTGTAAATTTCAAGCTGATGATAGCGCTCGGATGAACACCAAAACATCTTTGATGAAAACAAACCTGAAGTACAGTATTTAGTGAATTTTAGTTCTTGTGTATTTTTTCTCAATGTGTAGCTATGGACCTACAGGGACTAGACAATACAATAAGTTTTTCTTTTGTAAAAGTTCATACTGTGTTCTTGATATTATTATACTATTTTAAGATTTCTTTTAGCAGACCAGAGTGTTTGTTTATAGGCCTGTTTTAGTCCTGCTTTACACTCTAAGATGGAGACTCTATATATAGTAAGTCTCATCTCATATTTTTGAAGCTGTAAATCTGTCAAATGTAGCCAAAATTTCACCCCAAATTCTTGACTGCACTCATTTGAAATGCATTGTGAAGAAAAGTACTTTGAATCCTTGAGTATTTTTTACAGCACATACTTCAGTACTTTTTAATAATTTGACAGAGCTACCTTTACTTGTATTGGAGTAATATTTAACCAGGAGGATCTGTACTTCTACTCAAGTAATAAAGTTGAGTACTTTGTCCCCCGCTGCATGTCTTCTGTAGTTTTTGTCAGACACCTGGGATAGATGCCTTCCTCAGGACAGTGTCCCAGGTGTGTGTCCTGATCTCCCTGCTCCAGCAATGATCACCAAGGACCATGAACTGGGACGAGGGAGCATACATCCTGTCCCACACCTGAGACCCGGCCCTGTGGAAGGTGCCTGAAAGCAAAAGCTCTCCCTACTGTCTGACAAAAAAAGAAAAAACTTAAAATAGCAGTTTCCAGTTGTCACTTTTGCTACAGAAGATTATTATATGAGCTGTTATTTAAAAGAGGTTGTAGCTTTTCTTTTTTATAATAATACATTTGTCCTGTTTCCATGGGCCAGAGAATATGTTGACCAAGTGCACACAGATCCCTAGAAATCAATTATGAGAGACACCACTCAGCAGGGTCTAATGCTTTGGCCTGGAGTCAGAGCAGACACACAGGGGTCATCTGACCGGCCCCGCAGTTTGGCCCCCGGCAGGAAGTGACCTCAGAGCATCTGTGTCCTCTAAAACGCTGAGCCACCAACAAACTGAGCAGGACCAGCCAACAAAGATAACCCTCGGGCCTTAGTATAATGATACAATGTTTAACAACAACATTATGATCTCATGCATATACACTAAGTCATGCATATTTAGAGATCACTTTATGTTGTTTTCATTCATCCAAGTTATTATTATTTTGCCTATGCGCTAGGAGAAACGAGGCTCTTAAAGACTTTTAAAGGATTTCCTAGAACAGAATCTTGTGTTTTTAATGCAGCGCTGCTTGAAAGCCATAAGATCATGAACCAAAACGTACATCTAATACTTAGATACTAATACAATAGAGCCATCCTTTTGTTGTCTTTATCCCACATTTTTGAGACATGTTGCTACCATTAATAAGCAATTTTTGTTTTGTTTTTTAATCCGTCCAATCGTGTTTTAATACATACTGTGTGTTGTTTATGTTGGTATGTTTTTTTCCGAACTATTGCTTTTTGTTTTTTATTTACATTTTACACAACTATTTCAAATGACACCAAGTTTAATAAATTAAATAAAAAAATATATAGATAAAAAAAGGATTGCAATAAAAGGCTGATAACATTATAAAACAGTTATTTTTAAAGTTGAAGTGCAAAAATTGTGCTTATCCTTGTTCATGAGAGTTGCTCTTTGAGTTTTTCCTTTTGTCTTCTTCTTTTGAGTTTGAAAAGATTGGTGAGTGGCAAAAATCTTCCTAAAAAAAACTTTAAGTAAAAATATGCATTGGCAAGAAGGTTGTGTCTCATTCAGCATTTTTTTTAAATCTTTAATCTTTCTTTTTGCTTCCTTTTTATTATTTGGGGATGCCATATTTACAGCAACTTGGCAAATTTTTACACCAGATGCCCTTCCTGTTGCAACCAGCTACATACTGTGTATGGACTAAGCCAGGGGTTCCCAAAGTGGGGGTTGGGACCCACTTGGGGATTACGAGACACTGGTCGGGGTCACAAGATGATTTCGGGAAATTATTTTTAAAACATTTATGAAACTTTATTTATTTTTGACTATAAAATAAAATTTTATTGTCAAAAATATGAGTAGTTTAAAAATAAAGCATGCAGATAAATTGTAGGATTTAAATGGTTTGCCTCCTCAGGTTTTCACATTTTTCGTCTGCACCCTTATTTTGTGGGTCGTGGTCTGAAAAAATTGGGCAATGTGGGTGAAGTGTCTTGCCTAGGGGCATAATGACAGCATGCCCTACTGGTGAAATTTGAACCCCCGACCTTCCTGCTGGTGGACAAACCCTTAACCCACTGTTAATGCCCCTCTCTCATTCAACAAAATACCTGAACATACAACTCCACAAACTCACCTCAAACTTGGGCTCTACGTCTGGACAGGGGTCTTCTCTGATGTTCACAGAGTCTCTGGTGATATCAGCAGTAGGCGAGTCCATTGGCCTGTCCCTGTCCCTGTCCCGCTCCCTGTCCCCACCCCCTCCAGGAGACCTCCAGGGTGAACCCCCAGAGCTTGTGCGGTCCATGCCCAGCCCCAGAGGCAGCAGCTGGGGCGACCTGGACCCCACGTCCGCTGCCTCCGCCTGGATTTCCATGTCCAGCTCTCCCTCCATCTCGGCCTCCTCCTTGGCCTCCTTGTTGCTCTCCTCCAGGTGCTTCATGAGGACGGCGATGACCACGTTGACCAGGACGAACTGGGCAGTGAGGACGAAGGACACGAAGTAGATGGGGGAGACCACAGTGTTGTAGCAGGTGGTGGTTTCGTGGGCGCAGTCTCGGAGTGTGTCCTGGGCCGACCAGATACCATCATGTCAATATCATACTAAAATAGTCTCAGGAAAACAGGTGGTAATAATAATTCCTGTCATAATTCAGTAATTATACAGAACACACTAGCGAACATAACACATATGCTATTTTAATGTAGCCATCTGCTGGAGCCAAACGGTGTCAACAATGTTAAGGAGAAGGTACAAAGAAATTAGAGGAAGCTTGCCATATGTAACACATATATGAAAGATACTAGAATTAGTCAACTTTTTTCTATTGATCTTGTCCAATTTACAATTTACAGTTGTGTATAGTTACAGCACATAACAACCTCTAGCATCAAGCCTCTACTCTAACAATGTTTAAGTCCAAGCTAAAAACTGTGCTTTTTAGCTGTGAGTATGACAGCTGAAGGAATTTCATATCTTAACCTGTTTTTATTTACATAGATTACTGAGTGGGGTCACCTTGTACCCCACAGATAAAAAATCTGTAAAAAAACAAACAAAACATCAAAATACTAAGACTTTTTTTTCCCTTTTTGGTCATCAGTGTTGTCATTTCAAGTAAAAAGATTTAGTTTCTGTATTGTGACTACAATGACTGTGTGTGGACAGTGTGGTCCTGTTGGCCTCAGCAAACCTGAACAAACTTAAAAATGACTAACGGTGAACCCCTAACCTCCCTCTAGAATGTGGTGCATCAAATATGGATGTTTTGCAAAAGAAAAACTAATAGAAGTGATAAAAACATAAAAAAATACACAGGCGAAAGTAGGTACTTTTGACTGGGGTCATTAAAACTCTCAAATTACATCAGAAACCAAAAACAACTATATGAAGTTGTAATGAACAAGTAGCCCGACAAAGTCATGAGAAATCAGAACGATAAAATAAACCACTTCTGAAAAAAAATATACACTGGGTTCATGTTTTACCCCATTTGGTCGGATGAGGCTTAATTAAATATTTAAGAGATTATTTATTTATTTTATGATTTATATTTGAAATTTTTGTCTGTGTACTTTTGATTTTTCCCTTTTCTGTAAAGCAAGAATTGTGCTATACAAATAAACTTTTTTTTTTTTTTTTTAGATATTTTAGTTGCATTACATAAGGTTGGCCCTAAAACTGTGCAGTGTAGACAAACTGAGCACAGCTAGATGAGAAGCACACTTGTGGTTTTGTTGTGCACACAATAAGGGATGGATTTTTAATGACACTTTCTGAATTAAATCAGGTTTATTATTGAATGTCGATTTCTACTGGGTTTGTCACTAGACCACAGTATGTCCATATTGGGCTATCATAGCAGTTGACAAGCTCTAAAAACAAGGTGTGAGTTGTGGAGACATGCAACATGCCAAAAAAGCCAAAAACAACATATAATATTTCTATTGTAACAAAAGAGCACTGAGTCTTGTATTGTTAGATAGGGTTATGGTCACCAAGTCATTTTACCTTCATAATTCCATTCCAATTGTCCCCAGTGGAAACCCGAAAGAGCAGCAGAAAGGCCATGCCGAAGTTCTTGAAGGTAGCGTATCGGCCTAGACCTTCACATGGGTGGAGCTCATCGCAAACTGCGGAAAATAAAATGTGTTTTAATGGTTACAGCATTCTTTATATGAAAGGAAAGGAAGTCTGATATTCCCATGGATCAGAAGAGGCGTAGGAACTGGGTAGTCTGTGTAATAACATGCATGGCAAAGCAGTTAGGTATGGAGAATAACTACTATGTTATTACAAAACACTTAATACATGATACTTTAAACCAAAAGTCATTTCAACCGAATGCTTTGCTTTTTGGAGAATAAATACCATCTCATTACAAAACACTTACCATGACTTGCATTATAGAGTATAACTGTATGTTATTATAAAACGCTTGCCACGTCTTGATTTATAGAGAATAACTACCATGTTATTACAAAACACTTACTACAAAATACTGGTCTGTCTTTTTAAACAAAAAAAAAACAAAAAAAAAAAAACATTTCAACCTAATAACTACCATGTTATTACAAAAAAACTTATTACAAATTACTGGTCTAGCTAAACCAAGAGCCATTTTAAACAAGTGCTTGCTTTAAACTGAATAACTACAATCTTATTACAAAACACTTACCATGCCTTGCTTGACAAAGAATAACTACCATGTTAGTACAAAATACTTAATACAAAATATTGGTCTAGCTAAACAGAGAATAACTACCATGTTATTACAAAACACACACTACATCTCTTTGAACCAAAAAACATTTCAACCAAGTGCCTTGCTTTATAGATAATAGCTACCACGTTATTACAAAACACTTGCTATGCCTTGCATTATAGGGAATAACTACCATGTTATTACAAAACACATATTACAAAATACTGGTCTAACTAAATCAAGACCCATTTTTCCACATAATGTTACCACCTGTAAGCAGTAACTGAAACTAGTGCATGCATCCTTACTTAAGTCACCAAACAGCTCCACTCCCAGCGCCGCGAAGATGAAGAAGAGCAGCATGAATAGTAGACCTAGATTCCCCACCTGCAGGAGACAACAGAAATAAGTCAGCTTTCATATCTCACATACGCACTATAAGCCAAGGACAGTGATCAGTGTACATTATATGAAGGGTATAGTAAAAAAAAAGGGGACTTCCCTAAAAATTGTAAACAAGGCATGTGAAGGATATACAAAGTAAGACATGTAGTGGCTCTCCCTATTGTTGTTTGGTGTATGTTTTGTGTAAAGATTAGCAGCAGCACAAAAGGGTGTTTGAGGACTGGGCTCTGAAGTGACAGTCTTTGGAGGCGCTCTGTCAAAAACATCAGCGCTGTTATGACAGGAAGACACATGTCACCAACAGACAACAGAGGGGAGAAGAAAGTGTTGACGTGAACATAAATATAACTTGTTTTCAGGCAAAATTCAAACACCCACATGCTTGTCTAGTTTCGGGACGCTGGTGGCAAACCGTCAAGCCTATCAAGGTGGGTAATCACCAAAGTGATTACCCAAATATTCTCTAGGAGACATATAATGCTTTGATGGCCACTATATCAGCATAAAAACATTATCTGACTAAAAGAAAACTTTTTTAATAGTTACTCTCCTGGGGCCTCATTTATAAAGCTTGTGTACGCCCAAAACGAGGCTGAAACTGGCATATGCCACTCTCTGCGCCAAATGTGGGATCTATAAAAATCTAACTAGGTGTGAAACCTTGAATATCCCTGTGCCTCACGGCAAACTGCTGAAGTGAAACAAGTTTGATAAATTCATGTTTGGAGCGCGTTTGACACAGTTCACTTTCACTTTGTATCTCTCCAGAAAAAATAAAGGATTTGATTCAGACATAATAATTTGAGCAGGTACTGAGTAAAACTGAGGGAAAGACATTTGGTTTCTTATAATTTCACTGAGTATTCTTGACAATAAAGCGGTTTGTAGCCATGCACGCTCGTTCACCCTCATTCATGCTCGGCGGAGGTTTGTGGAATCGAGCATTTTTCATTTTTAGACCTCAGATCAGCTGTGCCAACACAGCTCCAGGTATGTTTTTGATGAAGGAACAACATTACTTGGTTGAAATCTCAAAAAATGTGATTTAGCTTAATGTAGCCCCTTTAAAGCAGACATATTATGCTATTTTTCAACCTTTTTGAAATAAATTTGAACTTCTTTGCATTAGCATTTTATGTTTTATAACTAGCTGTGGTGTACTGCAGGGCTGAGGCCTTTCTCTCACTATTGCCTCTTGATCGTCTGTTTTAAGGTTAACACATGAATGAAGTTGGGGGGATAGTGCTTGTACTCAAAGGTGGGGAGAGACAGAGCATAATAAAATGCTAGGTAATTACCACTTGGGAATATATAGAAGTTAAGGCTTGAACTATAACTGCCTAGTTTGTAAGCTTTAAGCCAACCTTTTGAGTCGACTCATGTGACCACAAAGATTCTTTCACCAGTGCTTTTCTCTCTTATCTCTCTTATATTCTGCACAAGTGCTTATTATGCATGAGATAACCATCGCACACTGCTGCCAGCTTCAATAGCTGCACAGATTAATGATGAAGTTAGAAAAAGGAAGGAGACAGTGCATGAAAGACTCCTGCAACACCTGCTTTTTCACTTCTCTCCAAACAAGTCGCTCTAATTTAGCGACGCATAACCAACTCCGCTATACTCTCAAATCCACCCACCATCGTTCAAAACAAAAAAAAAAAACCTGCAGCTACTCTCTGCCTTCCCCTCCAATCTGCAGGGGGCTGGTTATGCAAATACCGGTCTCTAGAGTTATAGAGAAACCCCCTGTGGGAGCCAACAACACCCCAAAACTAGCGGAATAAATGGAGGAGGAGGAGGAGGAGGAGAAAGAGTGGCAGGATGTGATTTTTGGGGACAGTGTCAGTGGGACGAGCGAGGAAGCGGAACATCAGTAGAAAGAGGGGACTGGGGAAGGGAGAAGCGAGTGCCGAGTGGTGTGGTAGATGGTGCGCATACCTGAGGCAGTGCTTGCATAACGGTGTCCAGCAAAGCCCTCATCCCGACTGCCATCTTCAGGAGCTTCAGCACTGTGGGACACAAACACAGGCACAGAGATGCACAAATATGGAGAGTTGAGTTTTACATAGGAGTACAGCGTTAAAGGCATCTGAGGTTTGTTGTGGTGGCATGGTAGCATTACTAAAATGTGTGCAGAGTGGAAATGCCGGAACTTGAATTTCTCTTTCTGGGCAAATATGAACTCATTCAGGTTGACTTTACTGTCTACATAGCAATTATAAATTTTGTTCTCTGCATTAGGCCATTCATTGAAGTGCCACTTGGTCCCAGGGTTTGATTTTCAGTCTGGGCAGCTGGGCCTTTCTGTTTTCTGCTTGCATGTTCTCTGTGTCTAGCCAAATTGTCATAAGGTTATTAGCCTGTGGGGCTGACATTTCCCTGTACTGCTGGTTTTAGGACTACAAAGTGTCAGAAATTGCCGTATGTACAGTTTAGTGACTCTGGTCCCCATGGTAGCTTGTGTCTATAATCATGTGCCTCATGCAGGCACATGTGCCAGTGTAGCTTTATTTGAATGGATGTTAACATGGTAAAGCAGCTCAGTGTATGAGTAGATACTACTCCCTGTAAGCTGTCAGGTGTACAGTGGGCGCCATTTCTTGCAAAGATTTACATATATTGTAAGACAGTAGTTCCCAAAATGGGGTCCAGGGCCCCCCGGGGGTCTTTGAAGGTACTGCAGGAGGGCCTCCAGAGGTTGTCTATATTAAGTACATAAAAAAATTAACTTTGAAATACTTACAGTTATATACTTGCTTAAAAATATAACTTAGCCAACATTTATTGTTTTTGTAACATTTTTCTAGAAATCTAAGGAGAAAAACAAGTCTTTTGAATATGGTGGAGTTTTATAGTTGGGGGGTCCTTGAAGGATTTTCTGAAACATAACGGGGCTGCAACACTCTTGACTTTGGGAATGGCTGTTGTAAGGAATGTAGTGTTATTGATGCTGTTCCATAGGGCTTCAGCAGTAATTCCCAAACTTCAGGACTTTCTTGAGAAAGAGGTTTTTAATCTCAACAGGATGGCAAAACGGCTAAATATTTGGGGCTCAGTCGATAGTGACGCTTGCCCCTAACAAAAAGGTTGGTGGTTCAAGCCCCACCACAGGCATTGCATACTGTTGTTGTGTCCTGGGGCAAGCCACTTCACCCTCCTTGCCTGTGAATGTGTCAGTGTGACTGTCTTTGGTGGTGGTTGGTGCACATTGGCAGCCACAGTCCCATCAGTCTGCCCCAGGGCAGCTGTGGCTACAGAAGTAGCTCAACACCACAGAGTGTGACTGAGGAGTGAATGAATAATGCACCAAATAGTAAAGTGACTTTGAGTCTCTAGAAAAGTGATAAATAAGACTAATGCATTATTATTATCATTTTGAAAAGAGAGAAGGTATTTTATTGGTGGTCTGCGTAGGTTTTTCTTATTTTTTAGTGGGCCGTGACACTCTTTATAGTATTACAAAAACACTGAATATGAAAATTCAGATTTATAACAAATACTTGAACTGGTCAAAATTATTTCACTATTTGCTCCCAAGACTTGATTAAAAGTTGTAGTTTTTTGGTCAGTTGTTTTAAAATGCGAGACGTGAATATACTATAATAACAATACAGGCAGTTCTTCTTCATATGGATATTGTCCTGTTCTGAAACTAAACTAAAACTCTCTCTTACACTTGTCCCTCCATTTTGTGCTCCTGTAATTCTTTCCCTCACTTCATTAATCTCCTCCTCAGCCTCTGCGCTCCAACATCAGCTGCTCCCTTTATGACTTCTCTCCATCTTCTCCTGATCTATTTTCAGGTGAGCTGTATCCATCATGGCCGCCGCTCCCCGCTGATGTTCCTCCTTCAGTCGTTCTCTCCAATCATTTATTCCCAGCTCGTCTCGCTCTGTCCCGGGCCTAATTCACTTACTGTCGCATACGTGCCCTGGCTCTTTCCCACTTTTGCCTCCACACTGTCCTGTCTCAGTGCTGTCTTTGTCAGCTGACTGCATTTTTCGTGGAGCCATCTGGACGCCTCACACCCGTTTCAAATCCTGGCGTGAGCCATGTGAGAAGGATAAAAAGGAGAGCCCCAGTGGTGGTTAGGTGGCTACAAAATACTGTGTTGAATTGTTTAATTCTACATACTTAAGTCTCACAAGGCCCTTTACTCATGATGTAAAAATAAGTTTTTAAATGTCAGGGCTAAGCTAAATCAAACTAAACATTTTATGAAGATATTTTTTTAAATAAAAAGATAAAAAAATAAATAAATAAATAAAAAAAAACCTTCACAATAACAAAACCAACAGCAAAATTAAAAAAAAAGTAAAAATGAACTGAATCAAGTTTGTAAAAAATACTGTATAATAATTTATTAGCAATAATTACATTTTCTATTAAAAAGGAATCGTATATCAAGGATATCATTTCATTATATATAAAACAACTAAAAACAAACAAAAAACAACAACAACAAAAAAAAAACAATATTCTTTGGCCCATATTCATAAAAAAATAGACATTTTTCCTCAAAAATGTAAGGAAAAAGAACCCCCACATTTTTATATCAAAAATAAAACTTTCATCATCATCATCAAAAAAAAAAAAAAAAAAAAAATCATCTTTGTAGTTAATACTTTTTTATTTAGAACCTTTTATTTACTATTTGAAATTGTATTTTAAATATCTGTCCCAAGTTTACAAGACTTTCGCACACTTCCGTTGTATTATTGACCCTTCCATGTATATAACATATAAAGTGAAAAGTCAGTGTTGTTATTGTGCTCTAACCTCGTGCGATCCTGAGCACTCTCATGATGCGGATGATGGTGGGGTTGATGGGCAGTGACGCATTGACCTCAATCTCCTCCAGAGTGATGCCCATGATGGACAGCAGCACGATGGCCAGGTCCAGCTGGTTCCACCTACACACAAACACAACCACTCACTCAAACCACTTTTAAGGTTACTCTGAACGTATTTAGGTCATTTTGAGGCTGCAATGAGCTAAAAATGTACACACACTTTCTTGAACATTATAAGACTATTATTATTACCACATTGGCAGTGATCTGAACATGAGCAGATTTTAGTTGTCCAGCTGACATTTATGTAAGACATGATTTAGTGTAACTACAAGTTTTGGATGCCAACCAATGGAAGAGTTCTGTTATGTCTTCATTTGCATATCAAACACTCAGAGAGGCCTTATTCCTTATAGACCCAGCAGGCTGTATGTTAATGCTAGCTGGCTATAAGCACAGCATGTCTTCCTTTGTGCAGCCCACCCTGCCATGGTTCATCAGAGGTTCAGAAAGTGAAGGAAAAAAATCAACAACAATTATCTCAATGCACTTAAAAGAAAGGTTTAGGTAAGAGGTAGGGTACATTAAGTGAAAAGGTTTCCCATGGTATAACAGTGGTCCCCAACCTTTTACCTCCTTGGGTTTTTGTCACACCATGAATGATATGTGGTGACGTTTTTTCAAAAAGTCTTTTATTAGCATAAAGACAAAGAAATGTCTTGTTTAACCTTTTTTACAAAGACACTGTATACTTACTTTACTGCAGACACTAATTCTCTTGCATTTTTTTCTTATAGATAAAAAATATACTACTAAAAAAAGTAGCACCTAAAATCAGCCTGCCTTTAAAATAAAAATATAATATATACATATAATTTACTTAAAAAAAGAAAAAGAAAATCATAGCACATTTATTACAAAGAAAAATTTAAATCACTGAATCATTTCCCTTTGAAACCTTTAAAAAAAAAAAAAAAAGAAATTAAATTGTTCAATATGAAAAGATCACAATTTTTTATTTTTCATTTAGGAAATAAATTCCTGTGAAGTGCTCGCATACGCCTAGGGGTCCCCGTACCTCTGGTTGGGAAACACTGGTCTATAATATAAAAAAGACTATTTGCAGCCTGAAACAGTAGTCCATAGAAACAGTAGAAGCTCTAAAGCATCAGTGCAAACAGACACACTTTACTGACATATTCCTGCAAGAAAGTTTTAGACATCTTTGTAAATGTGTGCTTTTGTAAGTGAGCATATACAGTAGCAGGCCTATTTACACTGTGTTTGTTTATAGACAAGAGAATGTCCCTGTAGGGTTAACAAGTCTAGGAGTCTTGTGAGGTGCGGGAATTGGTCCAAACTATTACACCCTCATTCAACTGTGCATAATATCTAAGTCTTTCAAGAATTTATATATCATTCTGAATAAAAAAAAAATAAAAAATGTTATTTCATTACATAAATCTTTTCAAAACATGTCATTCATTATGGACAGGCTCACCATGTGTTCTATAAATGTTTATGCTCCAAAGAATGGATTTGGCCTATTTAGCCCATACATTACTGAGGTTGGCATCAAAGCTATGGATCATGTTACACAGGTTTGTATTACATGTAATTACTTAGGCTGTACCAACATTTGGTAACACTTTATTTTACACTACACTTAAGTCTATGTAGCTACAATGTAACTACTATGTAATACATGTTGTAACAAACTGTAATAACATGTAACTATATTGTACTTACATTAGGACATTTAATGTACTTACTGTTTCTAGATACAAATGTAATAAAAACAAACAAACAAAAACAACAACAACACTACACTACTCTAGCAAAGTGCATTTTGCTTCTGCAGAAACAGCACAAAAACAACTTTACTCAGTGGTAATGTGCACTTTGAGAGTAGTGTAACAAGTATTTTTTTATTAGACATACTTAGAAACTGTAAATACATAAAATTCCACTACGTAAGTACAACATAAGTACATGTTAGTACAGTTTGTTAAACTGTGCGTTACATTGTAGTTACACTATATCAAATGTAGTGTAAAATAAAGTGTTACTCCTAAATTCAAAAGAAACTACCAAAATAAAAAAGAGCAAATTGAGATGAAATGACTTTTAAAACGATGCAACATACAACTTAAAGTGATGTTTGTAAATGATTCCTGTTTGAAGAGACAGCTGGCAGGTGGGACGAGTTAAATACAAGCCTCTTTTAAGCTTTTTATGTTGTTTTTTTCATAATTTTGTTAGGTTGACCAATTTTTTTTTCTTTGCAAAAGGTCTGGCTCTGGCTATGGCTCTGTCTCAAAAAATCACTGCAGCGTTTTGTACAGAAGCAACCTATTAAGGGTTTACAGACTTTTGAGCTTGTGGGGGTAAGTGCTCAACCCTCTGAAGACAGACTTTTTCTTTTTCACGGTAATGGAGATGTCAGTAGTGAGCCGAACACCTGGGTCATACACCGTTAACTAACCACGCAGAGTGTTTTAGTGTTAATGTGCGGCAGAATAAAAAAGCAGGAACGGTATCATTTGCTTTAAGTGTATCATAAATATTGATGTGGTGCAGTGGGATCAGGAGCCATGCTACTTGCTTTATTTCCCACATAACTCATGAGCGGATCAAAGAGCTGGGACCGAACTGAAGTTTCCAGCCCCAATGCAATAAAAAAAGAGCAAAATGTTTGGATCAAAATGCTTGTGTGAAAGTCAGTTCTGATATAAAAGAACAGGAGAGTGGGTGGTCAGACCATACTGCTACTTTTCAGTAAGATACCCAAAATCAAATTTATCACTCCAGAGATCTCAACAAACAAGAGAGATAGTCCAAGTATTTTATAATCTTTACAGTTTGGAAAAGTAGGCAGGAGCAATGATACAGGCAGTGTGTTAGAAATTGTAAGTAAAACCATTGACTACACTGTTAAAACAACAAATATGGCGTTTGAAAACAAAAACTACCATCTAAGCAAGTTTAGGTTATATGTACCAGGTGTGGCTCTAATGACTTCTAAAGCAACTTTCAAAGGAATCAAAACAGTTGAACAGAAAAAAAAACATGTTAAGATGAAAAATCTAAAACAATCAAAGCGACTCAAAGGCATGTTTGTAAAGTTTTTGTGTGTGTGTTTGATGAGACATCTGGCAGGTGAAGGATATAAACCTAACAGTTTTAGCCATGCCTATTGGAGTAAATCTGGACTGTTTACAATTCAAACAAATTTGTCTGAAATTAATCTGTCTAAACTGGGCCTGGTTTTTATTTTATGTGATGTTTTTTTCCTACTAGATACAGTGCATATATTTTATGTTTAAAACTGCAACATTATAAAGGCAGTTTATTCTGAGTATTTTTTAATATTATTAGTATAACATTCTTTATACAGAAAAAAGTACAAAGGTCTAAAAGGTGACTAGGCAACTTTGTTGTTTGTTCTTTTACCAATCACCCATCCTTATGTCTCAGTTAAGCAAACAAGAAACAATAAGTTTGATTTACCTTCTGGCATTGTGATGGGCAGATCCATATTTACATGCACTTTATTTATCATACCACGTATCATACCAAAACATAACATTAAACCATGACATATCATGGCATATTTTGCTTATTTTTACGCTGGATGCTCTTCCTGTCACAACCTGCTGCGTACAGTGAAGTATGCTGGAGTTGGCAATGTGGGTGAAGTGTCTTGCTCAGAGACACAACGACACAACGTATTCAGTTCGAGCAAAGTTTGGTTGGTAGGCAAATGCTTAACCCACTGCCGTCCTAATGAAAATATCCTCTACAAACTGTCATAATAATCAAACAAACTGCCATTGAATCAGTCGTTCTGATTGCTGCATGTTTGAAATCTAGCTCTTTTGGTTTGGTGTCTGTGGTGTTGCTACTGGCAGCTTCTCTAAACTGGGAGTGTGAGATAAGGGGTGGAGAAAAATTAGCTATCCAAAAGTATTTAATAGAACCAGATTTACTAGATACTGAACTTCAATCTTGGCTGGAAATTGCTTTATCTTTTTCTGTATAATTCTCACTGAACGTGCCTCGAGGTAAAGTCAGCCTGGATCACTGCCAGTGCTACAATCGGTTAATGGTTCTACTCTGGCAGTGATAGTGGACATAATGGAGCCCTTTGGTGGTCAGCTCCAGTTCAAACATCACAAGGCCTTGTATATGTTTGTGTTGCCGCCATTGTGTTTGTGCGTGATTATGTGGTTTGCAGCAGGAAGCCAGGGATTTCGAAGCTATGAAATCATCTGAGGCAGCGTGTTTTATGAGTGTTTAACGAGGCCGTTTGTATTCATACAGGCCCGCGCTGAGAAAGGAGCTCGTTCAGCACTGCCTCACTTTTTCCACATGACTCAGAGGTTAAGAAACGATACCTTTAACTGACAATCTATTTCAATATCGCAGCCACTCCAAATGTCAGCTGCCAGGTAAAAGTTTATGAAGCTTTTCGGATTGGCTTTTAACAGCAAGGTCAGACTATTGCCATTGGTGCATGATCACAACCATCTTTATATGCTGCCTGTGCTTCCCAGTCACACCTGAAAGACTATGGAAGCAAACTTGTTTCATTAGAGTTTGAATTTTAAATGAATTGAATTTCTACCGCTGAATTTTTTTAACAATGGAAAAACACAGGTTGTGGCGACCTGTAAGGGAGCAGTCGGAGTAGATACTGAAAATTAGATAGTAAAATTAGATAGTGAAATTTCAGTGACTGAAATTCAGAAACAAAAAAATTCACACTTTTTTTTCCATGTTAAAAAAAGTCAGTGGTAGTATTGAATATTTCTACATATAGCTTTGCGTATTACCACTAAACTTATATTTTGATGTACTTCTGCTAAGGTTAATAAACGCTTCAATATTAGTAAGAATATTTTGATTCTAAAGGATGTTTTTCTCCTTTTCACTCTAAAGGTCACTCTGCGATTAGGTACATTGTGCATTTGCAAAAGTGCACAATAATGAGCTGGTTACAAAGTTAGGAAACTCAAGGTTACAAGTGGGGGCTCCCTGCCGTTGCGTGGGACGCTCCTGAAGATAACGAAGTTTACGCACTGCAGAAATGAGAACTCTGGCCTGGTCGAGGCACAGGAGTTTCTTGAAGAAAACAATATAATGATATGCAGAAATCGTCATACATTGTCATACATAGTATAAAAACTGTGATCACTCCTTTTTTGGACGGCTTGCTCACCCTCTCCCTTTCAGCGGGGCCCAGCTGTTGTTACCTTACCTGTGTGATACTAAAATAAACCTTCTGACTTGATTATACTTCTGAATCATCGTCCTCTTTGATGCTTACACCCAAAATGAACAATCCTAATAGTAGAAATTCAAAGACATTTAAAATTCAAAATCTGATGAAACAAGTTTGCTTCCATAAAGGCCCAAGTTTTAGTACTATGACAAAAAAAGTCGTAATATAAACAAACGTTACAAAAAGTGGAATTGCTCTAAAAGAGGTGAAAATGAGTATTGAGGCGCCAAGACCACTTGAAAGAGCCTCAAACTACGTAGAAAGTTCCCTTTTTGCCCTGCTGTTCCCTTTGGGTCGCCACATTAAATCAATTGCAGTAATTTGGCAGGTTTCTACACCAGATGCCCTTCCTGTTGCCCTTTCTAAGTAGGCAATGTTGGTGAAGTGTCTTGCCCAAGGCCAGAATGACAATACTGAGTCAGCCCGAGAATCTCCTTTTGGCTTTTGCTTTTTTTGGGGGGTTGCCACAGTAAATCACCTGGCTTCTAGCATGGAGGGATTTGCAAAATAATTTGGCAAATGTTTCATGCCAGATGTCCTTCCATCCTCTCCATTTATCCTGGCATTTATTAAAGCAAAATCCTTCTAACTCCACATAAATGCAGAATGGAATGAGTAGTCTCTTTTTCTTCCATGCGTATATACTCAGTCAAGACAGTACTCCAGTTAAATGACCTAATTGAGCTTTGTGTATAGTCCGATTGAGATTTGCATGTAAAAATACTAACCAACTTATCAAATCAAAGATCAAAAACTAAAAAATGCTCCAACAACTTCCAAAGCAAAAGACCATGCACCAGCAACAAAGGCAGATGTCAGGTGAAAAACTTAAAATCTGATTTCTTTTAAGTTTCTTTGCTTTGTATTTTGAGAACATTGTTTCACCAGTGTACATTTGTAACCCTCTAAGGATTGACAAAAAATAAATAAAACTATTTTAAAAAGTAATAAAAAGACATGTTTACAAGCCTTTGTTTGATGAGCCAGGTGCAAGGTGAGAAATGTAAACTTAAAAATCTAATTCCTTTTAAGTGTCTATGTATTGTTTTTTTTTTTTTGTTTTTTTGAGGACATGATTTCACCAATGTGCACTTTTAACTCTATAGGTTAACCAAAAAAATAGATAAAACTTAAATTTAAAAGGGACAAAAAAGACATGTTTATAAGCCTTTCTGTTTGATGAGCCAGGTGCAAGGTGAAAAAGTGAAACAATACAAAAGTGTCTTTGTGTCACCAATGTCCATTTGTAACTCTCTTAGGTTGGCCAAAAAAAAACCAAAAAAACAAAACAGTTTAAAATCGATAACAACAAAATAGAAATGTTTACAAGCCTTTCTGTTTGATGAGCCAGATGCAAGGTGAAAAATGTAAACAAATCAAGTCGTTTTTAAGTGTCTTAGTATTGTTTTTTGAGGAAATTACTTCACCAGTAACCCACTTAGGTTAAGGTTAAGAACCCAAAAACATGAATAGTTTAGATGTTGATGTTGTTGGCATTCTGCTCAAATTGTTATGGAAGAAAAGCAATGCAGAAAAGATGAAATATATGAAATCTGCAACAAAATGAAAAATGATTGGGGTTACTGACTTGTCTTTGAAGAAGCGTCTGAATCCAAAGGCCACCAGCTTGAAGACAGACTCCAGGACGAAGATGAGAGTGAAGATGTAATTGCAGATTTTGAGGGCCTCACCTAGCTCCTGATTGGACAAAGACAAAAAAAATATGGTTAACAAGGCAATAAACTCTGTCTCACAGCTTTAAGTATCAGAACGTTAACACAAGCGTGATTATATTTTATGAATTGTGCTGAAATGGCATTAAACAGCTGAAACAAGCTCATATTATAACCACTGTAATAGAAACAACACAATCTTTCTGCTAAATTACATTTGCAATGATTTCGCTTGCTTTATTACGAAAAGCAAATTCATATCTTAAACCCTGGCCTCTCTCTCCCTGAATTAGCCGTTCCATTAATAGATCTCCCACGCAGCATTGCTTTTCCTCGCTGCCTCATTCCCCATGAAAAGGCCATTAGAATCAAAGTGTCCATTTTTGCCGGAGGGAGGGCTCACAGTACCCGTCTGTGCAGAAATCTGACCTTTAGCATCGAGGCATGGTGAGAGCGGCTAGTCAGCGGGGATTTCTCTAAATCCTCCCCAGTGGATACTCATGGACTCTCTGCTTGGATTATTTTCAGCCGTACTTAGTTCTTCCATTTCTACCCCACAGAGTTTTTCATAGTGTCATATTGTATAATGCGCTGTTGTAAAATGGCCAAGTGATGCTTTTCAGAGTTAAGTTTGATTTGAAGTTTTTAATATTTAAAGGCTATATGGATGACTTTGGACTTTTCATTAAAAAAAACAACATTCAAGAGACTATTCCTCGTTACATCTTTTTGTTGGTGCCGCCATCTTGCTTGTCCAAAGTCAGTTAAAAGGTGTTTCCCAGTTGGCAGGATCTTTCGAACTGGACAACTTTGGAGTTGTTCCAAATTGCCTGCCTCCTCTATTTGGCTAATGGGGTGCAATCTACAGTCTCTCCTTGCTACAATTTTGCCCACAATGCACCACTTTCCAATGGTGAAGGGGTTGGTTTTGAACTGGGGCTGTCTGGGGCCCACACATGCGATTAATAAAAAGAAAAAAAATGTATGCAAATTAATCATCACGATCTGTTCTGTCTTACACCAGCGTTTCTCAAATTGTGTGGCGTGAAGGCGTGTTGGGGATTGCATGGCTGTCTTGGAAATGTGCGTATAGGCCTACATAGACTTGTTTTCACGGTGAACGAGCCGCACTTTCACAGTGATATTCCTTCAGACTGATGAGACAGAGAGGAGAGAGCTTTGTTTGTCTGTGGTTTGACTTCAGGACAAGCCCACTCCTTTGGCCGGAGCACCACAACCCTGTCCCTTCCCTCTCATCAAGAGTCCCACCCCTGAACTTATGGAGCCACAGGCCGCTTAGTCCTACAAACATTCATTTAAGTCATGCTTTTTTTTTTTTTTGTCCATAAAGCTGTCAGTTCTCAGAGCACAGCGGTAGCCTCACTGTGGACAGGTGACAGTGCCCCTGAGAGGAGCGGAGGAAAGGTGTGCTCAGGTGTCTCATGCAGTAGATTTAATGCAGAGCACAGTTCAGCAGATACTGTTATCTCAGAACAGGTTGGCCAGTTACTACACAGAGTTATTAAAGGCTCTCTCACAATATTCCAAAGTTATTTCTGAGATGTATTTAGTTTATCCACGAAAAAACACACTCCTTAACCTCTCAGGAAGTTTTTTTAATTCAAAAGCTGCATATTGTCATTGAAAATCTATCAAGTTATACATTGTGATCAATCATGATTAATCAAAACCCAAGAGTGTGATTAATCAGAGTAAGTTTTTTAATCGATTGACAGCACTATTTTGAACGTACATGATCCCAAGCATGTTCAAAAAACATGCAGAGTTTGAAGGACACTCGCCGACCTTCAAGAAGCCTCCAGATGAAGGATCCTTGCGATTGGGAAACACCCAAAGACTCACTTTTATTTTGCTCCCTCTTAGAAATGAATGGGAAAGAACATTAATCTCTGTACCAGGCAGCGTGTGCAACTTTTCTAAATATGTCACCTCTGGAAGGGTCTATTGAATACATGCAATAACTGGGAGTTCAAAGTTTGTCAGCCTTGCTCCAAAGCATGTTTTTTTGTTGAAGCAGACATGTGTAATTTCTTCTTCATTGTTGTGACAGTACACAGCATGGCTACTGACCTGGAAGACATACTACTGCCTTCTTGAGCAGCTAGCCTTGCTGTAGAACTAAATCACAAAAAAACATTCCATACATATATTTTTGCGTATTTTTCAAGTCCATTTTATACTTCTGTAACATACATAACAGATGAAATATAAAGTAGACTTACACTGGTTTATTATGTAGTTTTCATTTGTATTTATAACAAGTTAGATATTTTTGTAGTAAAAAAAATATATTTCTCAGCCAGTTTTAACAGTTTGTGTACACAATGCTAAACTTTTTTATCTTCTATGGTCAACCTCAGTTTTACGTGTTTTTTTCCCCATTATTTACAAGCATATGGATGATTTTAGGGGTATTGTCCTTAGCCAATCACAGCTCCCCAACAAAGCAAATTGCTATTTCAAGGAGAAACCTTTAATGACCTCTTGAAAACAATTTAATAATAATAATAATTTCTCTACTTTTGTTGTATAAATTCCATGTATCATTTACCTTACAAATGCTCACTGTTGCTATCTCTTGCTTTGAAATCCATCTTCCTCTTTACATTTTACTATCATTGGCAGCCTGCTCACCTGACAGTATTTTAGGTCTGCTGAGGCCATAAACCTAATGTCCCGAAAATATTTTACTGCATGCATTTTAAAGCCAATATTGATGTATATTTATTAGTCTGACACCTTTAAAGGCAAGGTCAAATTGCCATTGGAGCATTAGAACAATTTATGCATCCAGAAGACTGAAACCATTTTATGAAAAAAAGTGCTTCCTTCCACTGTACATTGATTGTGTGACCTCTGACCTCTGGCTGCTGGTAGTGCTCCATGGACATGGTGATGACGTTGAGGCCGATGACGATGGTGATGAAGAGGTCCAGGTAGTGGCTGGTGCACATCTTGTGGATCAGGAGGCGAGTGGGGGAGTAGTCTGAGTAGTACGGCTTGCTCTGAGCTTCTGTTGGAAGTGGGGACGAGCAAGGGGGGTTCCGGGGTAAGGGTTAAGGTAACGGGGGTTTAAGGAGGAGGAGGAGGAGGGGAGGGCAAGGGGGTGGGCACATAAGTGAGATAGGGCGAATGGTAACAGGACATTTGTTACTGAGGAGCTTCTTGGAGGCGCTGTGAAGAAGTTATGGTTAGGGGCATATTCTGGTACAGTTAGTTACGTTACATCAAAACATAAATTAAAGCAACACTGCATAACTTTTCTGTATTTTAAATAAATAGTTATGGTCAGCAAATATAAGTTTTAGTCCAAATGGTTTGAATGGAAAAGGTTCCAGACCCACTTCACTTTGCCACAAAGGTAAATGAGTCACAGACACATTTAAGCCTGTCCGTCCTGGGACAGGATCTTTCCTTCAATATGGTCTCCATAACATTTCTTCTTTTTTGCCCCACAGCTGGGTTTTTTAGGAGTTTTTCCTACCAAGAGGAAGAGTGTAAGGGCGGGGGAGGTCCTGGGACTGCTGAGTTTATTTGTTTATGTTTGAGTCAGATTGAGTGTTTATGATTGACTGTGTGACTAATTGTTTGTTAGGTCCTTTGAGGCAGGTGCGGTTGTGATATTGGGCTATATAAATGAAATTTAAATGAAATCAGTCAATGGCTTGCAAGACTATTGTAGTAATTTCAAAGAACCATCAATAAAATACTGGGATACATAATATTTAGCTGTGTGTTTTCTGGTTAAAAGTTATGTAGTGTTAGTTTAAAAAATAATATAGTAAAAACTAGTATATAAGAGAGAATGGGTCTGCTGATTGCCAAAGAAAAAGCCAGGCTTGAGACACTCTGCCGTTATATATGGACTGTTGTAGTTGGTGAATTTAGAAGCTCCAAAAACAAATATTTAAATCTGTAACACTTTAGAACTGTTCACCTGCAATAATGCAATAATAAATGTGTAATTAACAAAGTTTTAATGAATAAATTTTAGATACTGAATCAACACTATGCTATATACTGTGGTTGGAATGATGGCATATGGAAATACAACAGGAACTAAATAAATAAATTAATAATAATAATAATAATAATAATAATAATGACAATAATAAAATATAATAATAAAACAATAATAATAACAATAATAATAAATCCATATTGTGAAAAAAATTGTGACATGAATAAATAAAAGTATTTTTTGAAAAGTAAAAAAAAATCAAAGTAATTATAATAATCCTAACAACTAAAATGATTCAAAAAATTAAATTAAATCAAATTAAAAATAAATTTTACTATGTTGTAGGTTCAAATTACAGATGTAAGGTACTGTATAAAGTTTAGAGACGCACAAATAAGCCAGAACAGCAGCAAAAAAAAAAAAAAAAAAAAAAAAAGGAAAGATAATCTTAATTGCAGTCTTTAAATACTAATTGCTGTCATTTCACAATTGCAACTTTACGTGACAATATTCAATATTTAACGCATACACTTTAGTATATCGACACAGAATGTCATAATTTGGGTATTTTAGCCCATAATTCTCACTAATTGCAGTAACTTTGTACTGGCCCAATCAGGCTTCAGTATCCTGTGGCCTATAAATTACTATTACTCATATCAGAGCTCTCCTCTGATCAGTACTAGTCTAAATTACTTTCCTTTGAGTGGATCTTGTGAGCGATAAACAGCTCAGCAACTGCACAGCGTCCCAATCGCTGTCCCCGGCTTTTTCTATGAATTACAAGCAGCCCATTCCCTCTAATCTTTTTTGCAGGAGAATCCACAGAAAAAGATCTCTATCCATCACTCTGTTCCTTGCCTGTTCCTCCACCCAATAAGGACAAGACGGACGGGCACGGAGCTTGGATGGAGACAAAAAAAGGAGGCTACACCTTATCAGATCGTCAACCCCAGTCCTTTGGGGTTTTCTCTCTGCCCAATTAACCCAATAGCTGCAGCTGCACAAGGCTAGGCAGTCCCCAAGGGTTTGAAAATGTACAATGTAGTGTGTGAATTAGGTTCCCTTTTTGCAGCCGAGAAAGTCCGCTCATAGATCAGGAACGTGAGACAGGTGGAGCTGAGTAAGCAGGTTTAGTGAATAAATATGCCCATATATCCCCAGAGTTAAATATACACCTGCTAAGGTTTGAGTTCATCTCCTGAAGCAAAGCCCAGCAGGTGCAAGGCTCTACCAGTGGAAACTGTTGCGAAGAATTACAACTTGGAATAATATATTTAGGTTTAGGTAAGTTTTTCTTCATTAATTTCATAAGTCTGTATCCAAATGCCAAAACTGCAGGACTATGAGGACTGCGACCTCACAAAAGAAGGTTCTATAAGGACAATTTTTTGGACTAAATGGGGGTTTTCTGTGTTGAGTTTGCATGTTTTCTCTGTGCTTGGGTGAATTTTCTTTGGGTATTCTGGCTTCCCCCCATCAACCCAGAACATGCACAATAGGCTAGTCCTCCAGCCAGGTACTCCTTGCTCAAGTTCTGGAGAAGGATCACCTTGAGCTGCTCTGCAATCGCCCATTGCTCCTGACAGGTTGCCCCAGTCGCATTAGAAGCATGGGTTAAATGCGGTGGACACATTTCCCTGAGGAGAAAATCTCCTTGACCATGTTCTTAAGTCTGACCGACATTTCTCAAAAGGTGTAATCACACTCAGCAGTCTAGTAAACCTTCAATAATATGTCAATAGGGCCTTAGATGTCAGCCTTAGATAGTGTCTTTGAGCCCAAGACCAGTTCGCGAGGCTACTTTTTTGTAGTCTTGGCTGTATTTTAACACGGTCTTGGTCGCTGCCTTGAATCTAGCCTGACTCAACCTCTTTTGGTCCACTTGGGGGAGCTGAAGGAAGTGTCCAGGGAGAGAAAAGTCTGGGTGTCCCTGCTTAGACTGCTGCCCCTGCGAACCGGCCCCGGATAAAGCGGAAGAAGATGGATGGATGTCTGTGTATGTCTGGCCACTGACCAGGGTGTACACCGCCTAAGGTCCATAGTTACTGGGCTAGGATCTAGTAACCACAACCTCTAATGGGAAGAAGCGGAAGATAAATTTATGAATAAATTGCAATGATATCACAGATATAGTTCTAACTTACTTTTTAAAAATGTGACTGAAAAAACTTAGCTTTGCTACTCTTTAATTCTGCAGCTGTTTTTCTATCTTTCCTATTTACTTTAATGGTCAGTGCAGTGTTACTTGTTTGAAGAGTTGTTGAGATTTGGAAAAGGACTGTTCCCTGCCGCTTTCTGGTAAATTACTAGGTATGTGTGTTCGGGGTCATCTTTGCAGAAAGCTAAAATTGCACCTGCTGATAATTATTGATGCTGCTGGCAGGTTATGAACCTGTGTACGGGGGCTGCTGGTTGAACCGTGGGTCGGCCCGTGTCGGAGCTTGACTGGTTTTGACCTCCCGTTGAGAAGTGCGTGCCTAAAAGTGGAAATAATAGGACTTCTGGTGTGCAGGGTTTGGCTTTTCAAATGAATTTAACTGAAATGGGACGGCATATTCAGTCAGTGGAACTGTGAGGACACATTTGGAGGTGGCCTGGGTCACAGATAAAGTATTCGGATGTTTTTGGATGCGTGTGCTGGTGTGGGTGTAGCCCTGACAGTGCATTTAAGTCTAACATTTATTCATTCATCTTCTTCTTATTCCCGTTAGGGGTTGCTGGTAACTGGAGATTATCCCAGCAACTGTTTTCCTTAGGTGGAATACATCCTGGACAGTGACCTGTTAATTGTACATCTTTGGATGGTGGGAGGAAGCCGGAGCACCCAGAGAGAACCCACAGTAACATGGGAAGGACATGTAGACTCCACCCAGACAGATTCATTCATTCATTCAATTTAACCATTTAAAAGGCAGGGTAGTACTGATATAAATGTACTGATGTAAATGCAAGGCCTTGAGCATAATACATGTCAAAATAAATATATGACAGGTTGTTTTGTGCTTGTTGCCATTACACACAAGGACATAATATCGCTTTTGCTTCTAGTTTTAGTTAGTTAGCTTTAGTTAACTTAGAATGCAATTTATTTTGTATGACACACATCTGATACCATGGTTATGGTGGCACAGTCGCCTCCTAGCAAGAAGGTCCCATGTTGGAATCCTGGACCGCATGGGGACTTTCTGTGTGGAGTTTGCATATTCTCCCCGTTTTTAGGTGGTTTACCTCTGGGTGCTTCCCTTAGATATACACAATAGGCTAATCTTCCAGCTAGGTACTCCTGAGCAAGACCCTGGCTCTAGATGTGGAGAAGGGTTTCCAGGTGCTGCACTGCTGTCGCCCACTGCTCCTGAGGGGTTGTCCCAGCGGCATTGAAGGATTGGGTCAAATGCAGAGTGTACATTTTCCTATTTGGGATAATGAAGTATACTTTGCCTTACCTTATGTAGCACCTATATGCAGACATATTGAAAACGTAAGCGTCTTGAGGGGTTATCTGGACTAACCTGCACTGTACCAATCTGACCAGTACCACATTGGATGAAGACTATATGCTTATTTAGGACTTGTAGGAACCCAGGTCTTCTCTGTTCCATCCTGTCAGTGGCTTGTAATAAATGAGGCTGGGCACTTTGCCGTATGGCCCGGGGAGACAGTGATAAAGCAGGTTTAAAACATCTTCAGCGGGTCTGGATGGTATCTGCAGGTATAACCCTAGTGGGACGCAACAGCTTGTTTCATTCACCGGGAAGTTCCGATTTACGAGCTCCTCTATCTTCCGCAGATGAGCAAACATTATTTTTACTCTGTTCTACTTACTATTTCGCAGGTGCACACAACTCAAAGAACAACACCGTCTTTGTTTTGCCTCCTCTGTGCACCATCATTCATCTAAATATGGTCCTCCCTCTGCAACTTTTTCTCTTCAGAGGTGAGCTTTTGGGGATCGAAAGCCAAAAGTTTTTGCCTCATTTGTTGAAGTTCTTAAAAGAGGTGTCCCCATTAATATAGATGGAGGAGAATGGGCGAGTCCCAACAAAAGATGTGAGACGAAGGAGGGTAAAGAGACACATTTTGACTTGAACTCAACCAGTCTCTAGAGACACAGAGGCACACGAGCAGAGAAGGTGAGAGTGTAGGTAGTTAAATTACCTGCCCTGACAGTTCCATTGCTCTTTTATTCTCCGCAGAGAAAAGGAAGCAGTTTTTAATGAGAAATGGAATTTATTCTGCAGTGAGTCACGTTGGTCAAATATATAGTCTTCATTTTGGGTTTTTCTACTCGGCTGAGGTGCATGGCCAATTGGTTTGAAAATGAAATAATGATACAGCTGCCCTCCCGCAAACCTCCCTTTGTTGCTCTTTCCTCCCCTTTTGATGTGGCAGGTGTAGCCTCTTCTCAGATTAGAGCACTCTATAAAAGTGAATACTGATAGGTGCAAAAAAAAAAAAGGCCACTGCCTGCTCAACCTGCAGGTCGTGACCCCGTTTCTGCAAGAAACATTGCAGGGATACAGTGTAAAAGGACACTCAGACAGGCTTCTTTTGGGGTGTTAGATTTTTTTTGTTACTGGTTATTTTATGTTTTTTTTAACATAACAGCTCAGGTAAGATCCCATTAAACACACTGACCTGTTCAACTAGGTTTTCCACAAATTTTATTTTACAATAGCTAAAGTAAAACTCACATTTCATTTCATGTTCACCTTTGCCAGATTTAAATGAAGTAGGTATGCAACAATGCGTTTTTGCAACAAAATGGTACATAGGGTTGGGCAATATATAATGATATAATGTTATAATAATATGGCAAAATATAAAATCTGTTTTGAGCTGATTTATGATTTTATTTTTTTCTTGTTGGCATAAAAAGCATTTTTTAAATGTAGGTTTATTATTTTTAAATGAGATTATTGCATAGTTAGATGTGTATGCTAAATGTCTGTACAAAAAAGCTGCAATGCAGCAGCGGTGTGCATTACTCTCACAGTTACATCAGTGAAGCCATAAGAGACATATTTTAGTGTTAGGCCAGGTTTATTATAATTTATATGCCGTTCAAACCCTTGTTAAAAGACTCTAAGTTCCAGAGCACATGGCTAATTAGCATACATAAACAAAGACATGTAAGTTAGCGCTGTCCATCACACTAATACTTTGTTTATATTTACTAATACTTTATTTAATAGTTTGTTTTTGCCAAACTGCTGTCACCTACTAAATGAAGGCATTACAGAGGTAACACAGCTCCTTTCTCTGTGATTATTAGTGTTTTTAGTGACTGCAGAGTCTCCACAGTAAGTATTTTAGCTGCTCTGGATGCTAGCATTAGCATTAGCCACAACACAAGAAAGTAGAATATAACTTACTTTTTTCATCAAAAGTGCAAAAAACTACATCTAAAAATGTTATTGCAGGAATAAAAATCAGTACATAAATGTAGTGAATGAATTGTACTCCTACTATGAAGCATTATATTTGTCTTTACCAGTTTACTATCAACTGCAGAAATGCATATAGACTGCACATTAACAGGTTGATTTTGTGATAACAGGTCAGGTACATGTGTAGACATATGTAAGCTGTGTTACGTTTTTAATTCTCCAAATAGTCTGCATCTCTAAATGTAGCTAGAATGTTTTCCCTCTTTAAAATTTACATAATATGCCATTCAAAATTCACATCAAAGGCTATTTTTTTTCTTCACAAAAACAATCATTGCATTTTTGTTTCAGCTATCCAGGAAAACAAGGTAAAACTACAGAAAATGCCTAATGTATTATGAACTTACTTTCCAAACGTGATAGTAATGAAATAATGTTCAGATCTTTGGTGTAAAAACACATGGTATTCTTCCCTGAGTTTATTGATAAATTTGAAGAATACTTAGTAGAACAGGTTATCTTGCTGTGGAAGAAATAAACTTTTATACTGAATTATTAACTTTTTAATACCTAAGAAGATCTAACACCCAATTAGAAATCTGCCTGATGTCCCATATAAAAACAGAGACAGATATAAGAGTCATATAAGTTCCCAGTCCAAAAACAACCCCTAGAGCACTATGTCCTTATCTGTCTTTATTTTTACTTACCTTTCTTTGTATCCACCATTGCTGCTTAAACCTAGACATTAAGGACTTGATCTAGGGGTTGCTTTTGCACACGGCCACTCTCAAAAACATATGGCTTACATTTCCGAGGCGGTCTTTGTTGGGAAATACAGAGTGGAAAAGCGGGGTCTTATTGTAGTGAGACCCATGGATATCACAGCACTATGGTTATCCTGTGACCGTGAAAGGTGAGCACAGGTCTGGGACTGGGTATGTACAGAACAACATGGCTCTGGAACAGTTTGTGGAGGTGTCTGCGGTGGACTGTGGGGTGGATACGCCAAATAACACAAGGGCCAAAAAAACAAAACAAAAAAAAAACACAAAGGGCCTGACCATGACACTCAACAACACGAGACTCTTCGATGCAAGTGCCGATACTGTGCTTTCAAAGTTTGGGAGTTGCATCAGGACTGGACTGACAGCACATGGTTGATGGTAATGAATGAGTGGGAATAACATATGGATTATAAAAAGGAACAAAAAAGGGCTTGGGCTGTTAAAGCAGCAACAGTGCACCTTCATGCTTAAGTGATCTTTTCATATGCACTCACAGGACCCAACTTTAGAGGCAGACATGGAATAGGTTGTGAACTCAATATTTCATCATCAACATTATGGGGGTATTTATTTATTGTTGGTGCTATTAGGCTGGATCCCTGTGTTTATGAGGTTCGTACCAAATTCTAGTCGTTTCATGTGACTGGTTAACTGAAGAAAACTAATGATTCAATAACATACCAATGGATCTAAGCATATAAAGGATTTTAATACATGAGAATATTGAGCTGGTTGCAAAAAAAAAAAAAAAAAAAAAAAAATCAATTGGATAAGGTTCTCATTGGCTGGACTTCAGAAGACCTCCTCTACAACTATTAGTCAGTAAGGTTCTTTGAGCAGTGGCATGTCTTCTTTTTAGACTATTTTCTGTCAATTTTCTGAAAATGGTTGTGCATAGACAGTCATTAATACCATCTTCTTGAACAACAGCCAGCCTGGCACCAACTTCTTTCCTTCTGCCTCCTAAAGTCCAATGATTTGCACATGAATTTGGCATACATATTAAGATGGAAGCCCTTATGCAATCCTCTGAATTTTTCTGTTTTTGGGACTGGCACAAAAGGTATACTGGCTCGTGACCCCCAAATTTAAGGAAGTACTGAAGTGAATTCTCAGTCTGAACTTCAGCAGTCTTGACCAAGTTTTCAGTAATGGGTTTAAGTTATTGCCATGTAATGAGATTGTTTCCTAATCCCATCACTACGCAGGGC
The DNA here is from genome assembly GCA_020698575.1 of Bostrychus sinensis. Lineage (NCBI taxonomy): Eukaryota > Metazoa > Chordata > Actinopteri > Gobiiformes > Eleotridae > Bostrychus > Bostrychus sinensis. The sequence continues at coordinate 8,549,634 of CM036260.1, read as the reverse complement.
AACAGGTGTCTCCAATAAAGTTCTCTGCGAGTGTATTCACAAATCCACTTCTGACCGAGGTAATGGTTTGGGTGGGTGCGGCTGCTGCTTTTACGCCCAAGACCTTCACTGTGAATGGTTCAGTAGTAAACCTTGAGACTCAGTGTCTGCCCGGAATGAAATGTGTCGAGCTTCTGTATCAAGGTTGAGGTGTCCAATTTAAAAATCCTGCAAGCACTGAGTCTACGAAAGAAACTGTGAACAGAAACGGTTAAACAATCGTAAAAACTGGAATTCCTACATGCTCTGCTGCTTTACAAAGACGAACATAGATAAAACACCCACAAAAGACAAATAAATTCATGTCAACAGGGGACATGCAGCAGAGCAATTTGAGGAGACCAGACGAACAAAAGGGGGTTAAAGAAATATCAAAAATCATCCAAAATGACATGGTTACACACTCTCGTCACACACATTTGTGCCGGTTCGAATGGTAGACTGACACACCTCTTTCTGAGTCATACTTGAGCAAGATGGATCAATCAAAATGGGGGACTGGGATGGTGAAGCGTTTGGCAGCGTGGAGTGGAGGAAGGGCGGAGGGACGGGGGGGGGGGCACGGATGACAGGGGACACACCAATGAGAAGCGTACCTCAGAACAGCGGAATGACACGGCCTTTTTACCTTTGCTCAACAACGTACAACCAAAACTCTACTGCAGACTGCCTCAGTGCAAACAACCACACAACAAGAATCCCTTGACACCTTGACACGTCTCTTCAAAAGTTTGCAAATGTTGCAGTGCATGTGCTAAAGTTTGGACTTCAAGCATTTGCCAATGTCCATGTACCAAAGTCCACAACTCTTATCTAAATGTAATTTCTGTGGTTCCTAAATTGACAAGCAGCAACAGAAAGAAACAAATGGTAACATTTAAAGGACACAAACATGGCGGTCTATGAAAATGAAGAGGATAGCAGGGCCAAAAAGTGGACCATAAACAGTCAAATTCAATACACAAGCTTCAATTAGGGTTACAGTAAGATGTTAGGGTTCCAGTTAACTACAGCATGCTATTTATTTGAAATTTGACCAAACCATTTTGTTTTGTAAAACCTGCAAGAATACCCAGATAAAGCAGAAACCAGTAAATAGAAGTTTAATAAAATGTGTGTACTATTGTCTAACACAGACATTTTATGGCCCGCGGGCCACGTCCGGCCCGAGAGCTCTTCCAACCCAACCCACGGTGGCTGCCCAACCTGAACCTCAAAACCACACCAAGCCCCGGGAGAGAGGGAGAGAGAGAGAGAGAGAGGGAGAGAGATAGGGAGAGAGGGAGAGAGAGAGGGAGAGAGAGAGGGAGAGAGAGAGGGAGAGAGAGAGGGAGAGAGCACTTTAGCGTCTCACAAGTCTCGGTGCACGTCATGAAATCGCCATATGCAGCAGGCATTTAAAGCTTTAACGTGAAAAGCGCGGGGTTTTTGATGTCTGTCCTTATCTGACAAAAGGAGAGGACGCGCTGCAGACTGTGTGTGGAGAGACAGGACTGCAACAGACACAAGTTTTCTCTTCAGAGCGGAGCAGCTGCGAGCGGCTCTGCGAGGGGTTAGTCTCTGTTACAGACACAGAGAGGAGAGAACGGCCTTGTATTTACTGGGAAACCGGGGAGCAACATGTCTTTCGAGGCACAGTAAAGTGCTGTTTCATTTTTTTGTTACTTACAGTTACTGCAGTGAAAAAGTCAATTGTGAGTCATCACAAGCAATGCTAATCTGCCAATCAAATCCACCCATTCAGGTACGGGTGCGAGATATGCAGCAAAGAGAGGAGAGATCGAGACAGGCCAGGAACTGGGTGAAGCCAGACTGGACTGAAAACAATTTCATCCTCCCTGAGACCAGCTCAGAGCCAGTGTCTTGTGTTCTGAGACAGCAGCAGAATTAAGCTCCATATTAAAACCAAGCACAACACAGCTCACTGTCAGACCTCACCCCAGCATGCCACAGCACAACAAAGTTAATCAAGTTAAGTTTAAAAGAGCTGATTATTTTAAAAAAATAGATATTCAGAGCAATCAGATATTTTATTTTAAAATTACTTTATTTGATACAAGAATATAAAACCTTTTTTATTTTATTGATGAAATATAATTTAAATGCTGTTTAAAGGAATAAACAGACCTTGTGATGTTCAGGACTTCACTTTCAGAGATTGGACCTCACTGAATGTTTATAACAAGGAAGAGTTATGGATCATAGGCAGTTTGTTGCACTTTTAAAGGAGCAGGAGTGAACCTGGAGACATGGGCTCTGCTGCTGTCAGAGGCTCAGTGTAGGCAGAGGATTGAAAAGGGGTTTGGGTCGTGAGGAAAGAGATCCATGAGTTCTGTCCTGACCAAGGAAAGTTGACATTCTGTTGATTTGACTCACTGTTCAGTAAACTAAACACTAATACAGCGAAATGCACATTTAAACTAACTTTTAACTCTGTTTTTGTTAATGCTGTTTTGGTAAATGCTGAAATTCCCTGTATTCTTTTTGCATTTGTTTGCTTATTTTTATAAAGCTTAAACATAGATACACAGTCGTTAATGAGCACAAGCAAAGTTAGTGTTGACCCGGCCCTCTGCAACCGGCCCAGATTCTAATGTGGCCCTCAGGAAAAAATAATTGCCCACCCCTGGTCTAATATTTAGAAACCTCATGGGGGGGCAGTAGCTCAGTAGGTAGAGCTGTTCCTGTATGAATGTGCTGGTGTGAATGTGTGTTTGGTGGTGGTCGGAGAAGCCGTAAGCATTATTATTATTTTTGCATAGTGTCTTTCAAAAAAAAAAAAATCTTGTCATATTAAACTTTAATTTTGATCTTTGACAAAGGAATATCTCCTATATCTCAAAACAAACAAATGTATATAGAGCTGGCACTGTCAAATCAACTAATAATAATAATAATATTAATAATAATAATAATAATGAAAACTGTGATAAAATAATAAAAATAAATTAGATTACATTAAATTAAGTTTCTCAAAGCACTTTACATTAGTCCATTATTAATTCCCAAGTGTCTTGCCCAGTATGAACTAGGGAGAACAGGATTTGAACCGCCAACATTCCAGTTAGAGGACAACTGCATCTGAGCAACTGTCACCCCATGGTCGTGTTTTACATCCAGCCAACTGTCAATATAATTCTACTTAATATTAACAAGATATTATCTTAGTGGTCCGGTAAAAAGCTGTATTTGGCCAAACAGCTGTTGTTTAATAGATGCTCCTGGCCCGCCTCCGCCGCAGCTCCTCTAAATTACAAACATGTCTTCAATTGCAACGTCGTTACCACTGAGGCTTCCCTACAGGGGGTCTCATTATGCAATAGAAAAGGGCATCCAACTTATAACTTCAAAAGCGACAGAATGTGCATTCCTGATTGATTCTATTTCTTTCTTCCAGTTTGTTTTGCTCATGTTGAGTATTGCTGCAAAACAAATTCAGTGACACTTTCATGCCAAAAAAGTCCAGCTCCTTTAGGTTCAGCAAAGTGAATGCTGTGCTGCTCAATACAATACTACCGCCATTCTGCTCCGCGCTGTTCTCCTCCAGACATTTCCTCGCATTAAATATTCATAGACAAAGTTTTCAGTATTAAACATTTATACTGCGTGTTGTTGGGCCTGCTTTTTCTCTATCTCACAAATTACTTACAACTTTCAAACCAAAGTTAGTCATTACTTCTGGCTCCTTCACTCATGTTGATGCAGTCATTAATGTTACAAGACCTTCTGGTGCGAAATGAATTGGGTCTGTGAGGCTTCATTTTTTATTTGCAGGAACAATTGATCTGTATTGTCACTTTTCCATTGATTAAAGTTGGAGTAAGGCGAAATAATGGGAGAAGTCACTGGGTAAAGAAATCCATACCATGTATAATATTGTTTAAATGTAGATCATGTAAAATGTTGTACATAGCTAAACAAATCTTTTTTTATTCACATAATCCTCTCTTTAAGGCACAAATGCCATGAAAAGGACAAACTGAGCACTGTGGGAGAAGAAGCACACTTTCTTAAAAACATTATTTAACAAGGTTTTAGGTATATATATGGCCTAAAATGCACAATATATTGGAATACTTTTATACCAGGAGTTTCTTTTGGAAGATAATTGTTTTTTTAGCTTAATCAAAGAAAGATTGCTAGGCTTACTGAAATGTATAGATTGGGATGCTAGCACTGCTAACATTCCTTTAACTGCATACTCTAAATAAGATGAAGAATATGTTGTAAAGGTGAATTAAAGCAGAACTCAGTAACTTGTCTCATTTTGGTTTCATTTTTTTCTGGAGCTCCCCCTACATTTCGGAGAAAAACACTATCAAATACTCACAAATTCAATTGACTCCTATGTGATCCCTCTCTCAGCTTTATTTTAGTTTTTTTCTCTGATTAAAGTTTTTTTTCTGCCATTTGCCCACTCTGCCCTGGCAAAAATCGAGAAATAAAGCCATTGCTAGCTTGTTGTTTGGCTGACCGTGATGTGACACTTTCTTGTGAGACTCGAGACTTCTGCGACACCAGGTATTTGCCCCACATCAACTCAATTAACCATAGCACAGACTCCAAAATAGTTTATTTAAGGTAAAACAGTTTGGAGTTCTGCAACTCCAAAACCATCTTATATACCTACGGCTGTGAACGTCTATGGTAGCCCTGGGAGGATATGCTGTTATGTATGAGAAAATCCTAAAGAAATCAGACAAATCATCTGCTACATTGTGTGGTTGAATGAGTACTGCAAGTTATGATAAATGGAGAATGGTATCTCGCTTCCACATACACTGAAAGTTTATGAATAAAGTGATAATAAAAGTACTGAACTGAACTGATCTTCAGTTAATCCCAGCATTTTTGAAAAAAGAAAATGTTCATGAATATATGGCTCCCATAAATTTGTTCACTCACGTCAGTTCTTCAGAGCTTCAAAGATCAAAAAATCAACATGCATAAATGCATTCAACTGATCTGTACAAGCACACAATGCACTTTTGAAGTGGAACTATCTGATTTTCTTCATTTCTTCTCTGTCACATTTTTCTCTATGGAGCTCCCCCTACATTTAGTAGAGTAAAGGACTATGGTTTAACTCATGGGTCTGGTTGACTCCTTGTTTAGCTTGACTCTCATTATCTTCTCCTTGTATCCGTACAAAGGTTTTCTCTGCCTTTTGCCTGCTCTGCCATGATGAAAATCGAATAAATACAGCCATTGCTAGCTTGTTGTAATGGCTAACTGGGACATGTTGCTTTCTCATAAGAACCAAGACTTGTTGCAGTATAGCTCGGTTGGTAGAGCTGTGGCACATATACACAGCAACTACAGCCTGCCTCGGCCTCATGGGTTCGAATATAGGACTCTGACACTTGCTGAATGTCTCTCCCCACTCTCTACCCCATGATTTCTTACTTAAAATAATAATAATAATAATGATAATAAAACCCAGGACTTGAAGGACATTGGGTCAGTGCTTCCATTCTTGCAAGAGTGTTTTTTCAGCCATGATAGGCCAGGGGGAGGTGCAGGGAGCGTTATTCACCCTGCAATAATGTCTATAGCTATTGCATCAACTCTGAAACTTCCCCTTTAGATGTATGTTTGTATCTTTTAAATTATTTCAAAGCCATGAGTATCTGGATCAAGCCTATAAGTTCCACTGTATTTATTTTTAGTTCCCACCATCAATGAATTTGTGCATTGTAAACTTCACCACACATGGCATGGCTCACCTCCAGGCCTTTGCACTAACTCGACTTCCTTTCCCAGCAAGTCCCACAACTTATGAAACATTCAGAGCATTTAACACTCCACTTAACACTGCTACCTACACGTCGCGGCATCAAACTTTAACATCCGCCTTTTTCAGACTTACTGTTATGTCACTAGCTCCTGTTTATACTTCCTTCTATTGGGATTTTTTTTTTCATTTATTCTCTCCCTCAAGAGCTGAAGTTATTAATCACATCTCTACAATAAAAAAAAGAAAAAAGAGAGGCCAGGGTGGAAGTAGTAAAGATTTGTCTCTGTTAGCGATGACCCAGTTAGTGCTAAGAATTGGCTTGTGCACTTGTGTGTGATAAAATATGAAGAGAAAGCTATTCACCGACCTGTCATGGACTTGCGTTTTGATTTTTTGTTGTTTTTTTGTGCTGTGCAAGGGACATGATCCTATTATCCCCGGCTTGTCGTGCAATGCTGGCTGTGTACTGACAACTAAGATAAACGCCACAACATAGAAAACGACTTTGTTTACGCAGCTCAAGGTGATGAGGATTTATGAATGTACATGGAGAACGCAGGAGTCACGTCGTCCACACCACAGTGTTATCAGGACAATTGAAAATCCAACCGTGAAACATTTAAAACCTATTTGCTATTGGCCCGCTTTGACTCCAGAGCCCGAGATATAAATGTGTGCAATATGTCAAGGCTTAGCATAATATTTTCAAGTATTTGGTGGATATAAAAAGGCTTAGCGTGTTGAAAAAGGTCACAACCCCAAATACAGCAAGAAATGTTTCTTTAAATGAATGCAATATAGACTTGTGATACAGCAAAGTACTATATATTCTGGAGGTAGATAAATGTGACTTATGACTACACATACTGCATATGGCTTTACAGTAAGTTGCACCGTTAGCATAAAAAAATGCATGGCATACCTTTTCAGGACTACAGTTTCTTGTACACATTTAGATTTAATGTAAATGTATGTAAAGGTAAATTATGTTCAACATTAGATATGTACTCTTTTATGGTAGACTCAAAAGCGACATAAGCAGCATGAACGACTGAAGTGACCATTAATTTCCATTGTACACTTGTCCGCTGGAGTGAAGACGCAAATCAAGTAACTTTTGAGCTAAACTGAAGTTAACTGTATGCAAATATGGAGCGACAATTCCAAAACTGTCGGCAATCGTGAAACAAGATTTGATAGACACTCAAGCAGAATAGTTCCAGCCACAAAAGTCGTGTTTTAAACCTCCCGCCCCTTGTCAGCGATCTGAAGGGGGGTAGCGACACAGGAAGAGTGAACTGGGGTTAGAAAACTGATTCTGTCGCTTTTGGTGTGAGTCCACTCTTATTGTTTGTAAAGAATATAGCTGCATTCAAAAGAATCGTGTCATATACTAAGCAGACCATGTTACATTTTCTATGGAGAAATTAGCGTTAGCCAGCTAATTTAGAGAGATATCACAAATAATGAATTTGAGATTAATATCATAAATCAACAATAATCAGGATGATTTTGGCAACTAACAACCAGTCAAATACACGTGTGTAATGTTAAAGGCTGCTTAGAAAACATTAGATAGAAAAATGATGTTGAACCATTAGCATATATGCTAATATCATGTATCATTAGGATATTAAGCTAATGGCTAAATAATCTATCTTTCAGATTTTTAAGTTTATGCTAAGCAAGTAGTTACAGAAACAACTGCATATATACATAAAGAATATAAGTTAGCACTGTACACCACACCACGCTGCCATCTACTCAGTGCTAAACAAAGGCATTACAGCTGTCTCCTTTCTTTGTGATAATTGATGTTTTTAGCATCTGGAAGTCTCCACTGTCAGTATTTAAGCTGCTGTGTGGCTTGATTTACATTCAGTTATCCCCAGTCCTGTTTTAGATGTTTAAAATTGCTTGATTATGATGTATGAACAGAAATAAAAATAATCTAATTGCTCACCTGTTTCATGTGGACATATCATTAGCCAAACTGCTAATTAGGTCAGCAGTCTAGCATGTTATAAACATTAATCCAATAAATAATTAATCTTCACATTAGAAACTGAAAACTTGAAAGTTAATGCTTAATGCCATCACTTTTTTATACTAAAAAAACATTCTTATGGTATTTTTGAGGTTATGAAGTTTAGAAACAATGAAACCCAATGATTGAAGGCTTATTTATCTGAACATGGCTTGCCAACATTTTGTCTTGTTTTTTGGGGGGCCCTGAACCAGTGTGGTTATTGGCTGGGCAGTTTCCGTGGTAACATAAAAAGGCAACCAAAACAGCAGGGATGTTGTTGATGATGGTCACAGCGAGAGTTTGTACAAATTATGACCATGTTTCAGAATGCATTCGTTTAAAAAGGGACCCTGCAATTTCTGATGGCAATCATCTGGACAACATGGGGCCAACTGTTATCCCACTGATTCGGGCTCGAACACATTTTCATTGTTTTAGATTTATGTGATTGATTGCATGCTTTTATTACTGTGACATTTTGTTGACACTATTTACATGATGCAACAAACTTTGATCACCCATAAAAAATGAGTTTGGTTGATTCCAGTTGGGTTTCCAAGGAGCGGAACAATTGGATGCATATTAAACTACTCAACGGTTATTATTAGTCAGGTAGGATTAGTTTTGATTTAAATGGAAAGGATTCAAGACCCACTTCACTAAAAAGTAATTGTTTTCACCCCAGTAATGAGCTCCCTTGACTAAATGCAGTATTTGTGCTGTATATTTTGTAGTGTTTTACTCTGTAACTGTCTGAGAAACCTGAGAGTGTTATCGTGTCTGAGTTCATGTGGGGGCTGACCCAGTCGGAGCTGCTCAGGCCATGCTTCGGATCTGCTCTGCCTGTTTGGAAGTGAGGAGCCATCTGTCAACATGGCACGGCCCCAGCCCTACCACACCAACGACAGTATAGTTTCTGGTACACATTATTTCTTACTTCTTCATAAAGCATTGAGTGTCCTGACTGTGGTCTGAGTGTTCAGTGTTTCCGATACACCGCAGAGATCTTGGTGGCCTGCTATAGTTTCAAAACAAACCGATGGATGTGGACTTATGCCTGTTATGTCAGTTCTCTACTTGCTCTGTGAGTTGCTCAGTGGCGAGGCTCCTCTGCTGCTGCTGGAATGAGCACTGAAGCAAAAGAGTTATGGGTGAGGGCATGGATTCTTTTGACCTGTGATAATTGATTGTCGCACGATTTGTGAGTTCACAAAATCACCAAAATCCATCTTGTTCGGCTGTCGCTGATTTGTATGTGTCCGCACCACTGGCGGTGCAAACAAATGCCGTGGCAGTGCTGCCGCATGTGGGTGCATTTTAGTTTTGGTGGCAGCCACTTATACATACTTGTAATGCTGATATCTGATATTAAAATCTGTTCTCAATATTTTGGGTTTTATTTTGGGTTTGACACAATTTTTTCCCAGATAATTTTATTGTGACTTAATGTTACAGGATAAAATTCATTTTCGCAAAATAGTTTTTCTGTGACATTTACAGCAATAGGGGGCACAGTGGCAGAGCAGTTAGCGCTCTTGCCTCCCTGCAAGGAGATTGTCAGTTTGATCATTGGGTCGGCCAATACACAAAACTCAGACATCAGCTTGTATTAGGTAAATTGGTCCCCTAGTGAATAGTTGTCTCTGTGTCAGCCCTGTGACTGGCTTAAAACCAACCAGGGTGTACCCCACCTAAGACCCAGGGTTGCTGGGATGGGCTCTAATAGACGCAACCCAAATATGAAGTTACATAAATGAGAATTTATAGCACTGTATTTCAAACTCAGTTTCACCGTTTTGTGTAGCTAAACAATATTTGGGCTTCAGAACTGCGGTCCTTTAGGAGTCCTGACCCACCACTTGGGAACCACTGCTCCATATGTATGTGAAAAAATACAATATTAAGATAAGCATAATGGTTTGATAGTAGCTTAGTGTTCCTTACAATCATAGTAATGGCATTGTGTTATATGGTATTAACAAGTATATGTACTGTAAAATAGCGATAAAAAAATAGCAATGCATAGGACAGGGGCAGTGCAGCCAGTGCAACTGCTCTGGGGCCCAGTAGGTTTGGAGGCCTATGAGAGTAGCCCTTGTCCATCTATGGTTATGTCTCAAATATTCATTGTAATGCCAGTGGAATTTGTCAACTCATTACAAAATTTGACACAATTAATCATGTGTAAAAAATAAAAACAATAAATAAAAGCACAAATTGCTTAAATATAATAACTACTTTACTTTATACTTTACTTTATAGATTTCCTACAGAATAATGATAACTTTGAGGTTTAATACCGAAGCCTTAGAATAATGCTAAATGTGTTTCACTGAGCTATAGGTCTTCTTTGGTAACTCATATATTCTCAATCTGGTGTTTTTGACTGATACACCTTGTAACTGCTGCTACCTATGGTGACACAGAGAGGTCCATAGAGCAGGACTGTATCATTACTTTGATACAAGCAGCTGTCTGTCAAAGTATCGGCCTGCCACTTTCCTCCTATCACAATGTGAGCTGAAACGGCACCAATAACCCCAGTGCGTATTTACCGTTGGCGGCATACATCATGTGCAGTGCGGCGCGGCCTCCTGATGTCTGTCACTGGCAGCGAATGGGGACCACACAATGCATGAGTCGACATAAGTGTGACCCTGAGGGAAGTGCGTGGGCATGTCTACACTGTGACCTCTGTCTGGTCGGGATATTCTTAATACGCCTCCATTACCGCCACCCTCGTCTGCGGTTCTCTTCCTCCTGGGACGGTCTGAAAGCAGATTCTCAGCCCTTTGTTGCTTTCAAATTCGCAGGCTGCTGAATTGCTGTGCAAGCTGAAGATGAGGGCCATACACACAGTCAGTATGTTTAATTACATGCACAATTTAGCTGAGCTGTGGTTACAACATGACTAAGCCACTTAAAGTACTGTCCCAGTATACTGGAACTGGAGTATGCAACCTTCACAAAAATACAAGAACCCTTCTTTTCCAGTTGGCTTTTATTGTCATTTTACTCCATGTTAGCTTACTTCAAACAACCTTGCATTTGAAATATTGAGAAAAAATGCCTTGTACAACTTATCTAATTAGTTAATGTAAAAAATCATCAGTAGCAATGTACATATGTCAGCCATATTAGCAAAACTATGCAAAAAATAGCGTACTAGCTTAACACAAGCATTAGATTTTGTCAGCTCTTTCATCTTACTTCATATTATTTCACAGGAAACATTTAACCACATGGCAACCTTTTATGCTGCTGGGTGGGGGTGTTCTGACTCAAAACATTGGAGTAAGTTTCCCAAAAAACATGTATTAATTAGTGAAAAACAAACAAATCCAAGGCACTTTGACTGCTTCTCAGTTAAAAAGCCTTTACTGAAACATGACTAATAAATTAAAAGTTTAAGCACTAACATATTTTGGCTCAGAGGCCGTCCTAAGGGTGCACAGCTAAAGACAGGAAGGACACAGGTGTGTTCATCATTATATACAGTATATACAAGTGGCACATGAAACTCCCTTGAGACTTATGTTAATCTATGTGTTGTGCCTTGTTTACAGTAAAAAAACTAAATAATAAATGTAGTAAAAAAACAACATACTAAATCTAAACAATACAGAATGCATGCAGGCCTGAAAAACTAAAGCACCTGCATGTGTGCATGCATATAGTAATTATATAATAGGAAATTCTGACCTTTGAGCTGAAACATGTTTGCACGTATGTTTTTCTGATTTATTAGCCGTGTTTCAGTAAAAGCTTTTTCAGTTAGGTATCACCCTTTTCTTTTCAAAAAGCACTATTTCTTTTATGTCTACCTGAGCACCCACGTAGCACTCCCCACCATTTTTTTCTTTTTGATGAATAAATTAGTATTGATACTTTTTCAAATAATCAATATCCAAATTAGTATTGTGTAAGTATTGATATATACTGAAACCATGGCATCAGTCTGCCCGGCTAAGGCACAGCTTCACTTCTTTTCTTTCACTTCACTTCATTTAAAACACACTTCTTCAAGGTCCGGCTCATCGTATCTCCGATTGTTCTCTAAACTGACTGACGCACTCACGCACACACTCAGAGGAGACAGAAGCGCAATGGGTTGATGTGAGAAAGAGAGAGGAGACAGAACTGCGCGGGGATCAGGCGAGCTCTTGTGTTGGTACGTGCACTCAAAGGACGATGTCGACAAACACAGAACACTGCCCTGCCCATTTCATAAAGATTAATTACAAAGCCTGTAATTAGATTATTTTTTAAATTACCTCTCATCAGTGTACTAGTACATAGCGCTGTACATCACCTTACTCACATTAACAAGAGATCCTCTACTAAGAGATTTGTTTTTACTCATCTGGAAGATGTCTACATGCATTTCAAAAGTCCAGTTCAGCCAGACCAACGCAACTCTATTTTCTTTGGTGTCATGTAAACGTACTGAATGTGCCAATCACTCCACTTCCTTCTCTTTCCTGTTTGTTTACTGCCATGGCCCGGCGGAATCACCTTTGGGTCCAAATCAAAAATACAGCAAACACTCTCGTGCCCTCGGGTGAAACGCCATATAGCGCCTACAAAGCAGTGTGGAAGTCCCGCTCTGCACTCCAAGACAGCTATCCAGGCCGAGAGGGGCTTTGGGGACGAGAGAGAAGCTTCTGCATATTTTACAAGTTGTGCGGCGCCATCTGTTCACTTTTACAGACGATACACACATGCACAAAGAAAAAACAACATCCAGCATGGTCAAGGTTAAACTTACAAGATGATCTCTCAGTTTAACTAGACCAACACATACGCTGTAAATGTCCCAGGACTGACTAAGCTTTAATTACGTGGATGATAATGAATTGGATTTCAACTGCGGTACTTATTCTACTGTAATGTTTTGTGTCATTGGGTTTCTGTGTCCTGGAGATGCAGGCAGGAAGTTTACTCAAAGGCAGCACAAACAAACTTTTGACGAGTGACAGGGAACACATGACACAAAAAAGATGTACTCGAACAAACCAGGACTTCGAGGAGCCATTAACTACTGCGGTTATTCCTGTTAGGCGAGTGTGCTTTGGATAAAAGATGTAAACAGTGGCGTTTTTAGAATTCACTGGGATTATGTTTCCCCCTGCACCATATTAAAAGTGTTAGCAATACTGTGCGACTTGTAAACAAACAGCGCACATGTCAGCTAAAGGCTAAAAGCTACAAGACACTAAAGGACTATGTTAGGCTGGACTGAACCTGCGTTAAATGTGAACTTGTATAGCCTTGGATTTAGGACCTATGCTGCCCCATTAAAGACAGTTAAAGTGAAGTTTACTTTGTCCAGCACCAGGGCCACAAATTGATTTCAAAGTAAAGTGCATGTCACAAGTATAGACATAGAGATTATACACTGCAAATTAAGTACACACTCAAATTTGCATTAAATCTGAATTAATGAAAGTCTTGGTTGCTATAAAGAAATATGGGATGGCTGGAGCTTTTTAGCATTCTTGTTTCATCTGCTAATGGTAGCAAACACAAACAATAAAGTCCAAAATTAGCTCATTTTATGCTGTTGCTTGTGGGAATGTGATACTATTGTAATGTACCATATACTACACTGCAATAAAACATCATTCATTCAACAATATCAGAAACTACATTCACATCAACCACATCACTCTCTTGTGAAAGAGCGAACCAGTCACAACAACAACATGACCTTTAACCCTAACCCTGTTATTTTTCCATTTTGTAACCACTTGTACCACATCATAACCTTTTTTATTTACTCTATTTCACTATTAAAGACATGGGCTGAAAATAACACCACACATTTTGGCACAGAATGAATTCAGTTTTCCTCCAAGTATCCTGGGATGCACATTTGAAAAAGAATAATGTGTTCTTTGACTATTGCTAAGCCCTGCGGGTTACTTGTGACTGTTTCATTTGCACTGATTACACTAGCATATTTTGGAAATGGATTTCATAAATTGGTTAAAAAGACAAAATGTTTCTGACTGAATTTGTGTGGTTCAACGCCCTTCAAGGATGACGGCAATCTCATAAAGTATGGTTTAAACTAAATGTGTTCATCAAACATGGCAACCAAACTGTTGAAATGTCCTGTTTTCTCTGGCTCTGATTGTGCACCATGTAATAAAGGCAGAGAGCTGAAATAACAAGGCCTAATGAAGGAAGTGAATAGAAACTGGGCTGGACCCCATTTTGTCAACTTTAATTTAATTCACTTTGTATATCAATTCAGATCTTGACCACACATTCTGTAGTGGTCTAACGAGACCAGCAATTTCGTGACCACTTCTACAAATGCATCATTTAAAATGTGTTCAAAGTGTCAAATTTTGCAACCACACTGTACAGTGTTGTAAATGGCCTGTAGATAAGTGTGTAAGCTAGAAATGACTATGAAAAAGTATGAAAAAAAGATGATTAATAGAGACAAAATTTTGACACCATAGTAAAGACCTCATATCTCGTTGTGTTTTTTTAAATATTGTAGCATGTATATTTTCTAAATATGATTTTTATGACTTTGACTTCCAACAATATTAGAAATAATATTACTAAAATTGTGAAGAGTTGAGAAATAAAGTGAAAAATTATTATCAGCAACTGATCCAAAAAAAAAAAAAAAAAAAATCTGCGACAAGCCTGTCCAGAGTGTACCCTGCCTAAGGCCCAAAGTTACTGGGATAGGCTCCAGTCACCCACGACCCCTAACGGGAATAAGTGGAAGAAAATGACTGAAAGTGAAAAGAAAATTGTTCAAAAAGTTAAACATATCTAAGAAGTTAAAACAACAATTTAATTTACTACAGTAACATTTTAAATAAATTCATCATACTCAGTCATATTATATGCGAGTCCAAATGAGCAAAAGTCTACTAAAAATTCTAAAAAATGCCAGGTGCAATTTTGAACAGCCAATTGTTCTGAAAAAACAAGGCAAAATCGTTTTTCAGCTTCTTTTAAGTCTCTTAGGAAATCACTTTAGGAAACCAAGTTGAGTCACAAAAAAAGTGCTGGCCTCCATTGTAGTTTACAGTACAATAAACGTTTAATGCCTTTTCTGCTTCACATTTTAACAGTGCAACCTGTAAACCAACTGTTGTTCATTATGCAAACATATTGCTGCTTGATTTTAAAGTCATAAAATTGATAATAAAGAAATGTACTGCAACCAACCCAAGGTTCCTGGCCCTTAAGTTCAACACTGAAGTGGACTACAGTATGTGGTGAGTCGTGGTGGTGGCAGTGGCCAGCCGTGTTACAGTGTGGACAGTGGATGGATCGCTGTGAGGAGACAAAGCCACGACAGAGAAAACAGTTAACAGCATGTTTCCAGCGGACTGCGAACTGATGGGAGAGAGGCAGGGGGGCGGCAGGGACGCGGGATGGGGCCCTACCTCCCGTGATCATTGAGCATAACTTAGGAACCTAGCCACCATGGTGGGTGGTCGTGGCCGGTGGTGGTTGGGTGGTTTGGTGGTAAAAAACGTGGGTAGTTCTTTGAAAAAAGGGACACACAGAACATGCTGGAAACTCTGTACCTTTGAGTGTGCCTTCAGTGAGGGCCCAACTCACCCCCGGAACCATTATATCTAGAGGAATGAAAGCCAGTTAGTTGGGGACAAGCAGACAGCAAGAGAGGAAGGATGGAAGAGAAGTTAAGAGGACCAGGAGAGTCAAAGAGAAAGAAAGAGGGAAAGAGGGATGGAGTAAGGCAAGAAGGAAGCGATGAAAGATTAAGCTGGTTTGTGTTCCTGCATGTGTCTTTCCAGTAATTCTGAGTCCATTCAACCAATTCCAGAGAATCTCAAACCAAAGCAGTCATTTACCAAAAGTACCCTCCAATCACCAAGAACTCTGCACTGCAAGTAAGCAAACGTTTAGACAACAACGATCTGCCTCAACTTGTGTACAAAAAGAAAAGCTCCTGGCAAAATAAAAAAAAGCCAGAAAAACTATTTCTCAATCAAAAATAAGACAAGAAACCTGAAAAACCAAGATAAGAAAAAACAAAAAAACAAAAAACAAGACTTCCAAGAATATTAGTAGGGGAAATGTTAGTGCGTAAGTATTTGGAAAAGGATTGCCATTGATCGAACCTTGGCAGATGCCTCCTGAAAAGGGAAAACCTCATTGTTTTCATCTGTATTTCTCAAGAGTCAGACAAAAACATTTCTTAGTGCCAAGTAAAAAAGTGTTTAAAGAAAGAATAAAAGAAAAGAGAGTGCTTTTGAAAAACAAAAATGGTCCACTGCTCCTTAAACAAACACAATCTTTGAGAGTCAATAAAAGAATTCAAGAACTTGGATGCTATCGCCAGCTTAACTTGGGATGCTAGCATAGGTTTTGTCAGGTCTAGGAGGCAGTGGAAAGAAGAAAAAAAAACAATAACAACCAAGCAGATTGTACCACGCCTATACAGCCGAAGGAGAGGGGCACAGGCTTGTTGAACGCCTAGAGATATCCCCAAACTAAATTGTGCGCTATTCCTGCCCCTTCGGCTGTACTAACCCGCATGCACAAAGAGGGGAAGGGAGGGGGGTCATCGACATCAACAAATACAAAAGTTCAATCAGTCTCCCCCTCCCTCTAGCTCTGAAACCCAACACCATGCAAGCCCCCGTCTACTACTGGCACTCACCGGGCATGCTCTGAGGGGCTGTCCCAAGCACTACGATAAAACCAGGCAAGGTAGGGTAAGGAAGGAGGGTCAAGGGAGGCTAACCCCATGTGGTCAGCTGTTCTACCTCTGCAAATCCGCCCAACTATAGAGGCTTCCCTTAACATCCAAGGTTAGTAAGATTTTGGACGTGGAGAGAAGCATCCACAGTCTGGAGAGGTTTGCAGAACAGTGCAGAAGACCACTGGACGCCTTCGAAACTAAGAAGGACGTTGGGAAGACGGCTGGAGGTAAGGGTTCTACTGCAGCAACTATTAAAGCCTGCTAACTGCGTTCGTCCCAATTCGGCCAAACCAAATCAAAAAGGCAAAAAAAAAATTAAAATCTCAAGCTCAAGCTCAGGCTCGTTTCAAGCAGGACTCAGAAAGATGTGGAAAGACTACCGACCAGCCAGCTCCTTCTCCTTACTCCGTCTCTTTTTCTCCAAGCGTTTCAGTCTCTTCTCCTCCCTGCGCTTGGCTTCCTCGGCCTCCTGGTGGCGCCGGCACTTGTGGAAGTTCTCCACCACCACGCCCACAAACATGTTGAGCACGAAGAAGGCCACAATCAGCAGGAAGGAGATGAAGTACAGCAACATCCATGGGTTGTAGTTCATGATGGGCTGGAAGACAATGAGAAAAAAGTTAAGATGTATCTGCTGTCTTAGGGTGTGCTCACAACTTAATTGAATTTTTGAGAATTTGGTCCATATTGACACTGTAATTTTGCAAATGTACCAAACTTGTAATGCATGATGTCACTAAAATCTGATATGTCTGGCGTGTGATGAGGAAAAACTCCCGGAAGACAACAAAAGTCTAGCCTGTTGCTTGGAAGTCAACAATGGACTGCAGGCAACTTGTAGTTGTGGGGGGATATTTTACTACACTCTTTGCATTTTTCACAACAAGCAAGTAATGTAGTTTGAAAATGAAGCTCGCTTGCGGCTGGCAAACTTAATGTATTGGCCATGCAGAAGACTTCACACATCATAGGAGGAGGTGTGCTATCCTCTTGAACTTTGGACAAAATATAAAACAAAAATACAATATTTCTTAAAATTATTCTTGTAGGATTCAGCGTTTTTGACATTAACAAGTACCATTTAGTTAAATCATCAATAGATTTTTGCCAATACAATGGAAGCTTGTTTAGACCAAAAGTATAATTCAGTAGGAAGCTGGGTTGAATCAAGGCTGGTTTGTATTCTCACCGCAAACTGCTTCGGAGTCCATTTAGAACCATTAGTCCACACCAAAGTTCACTGGATCACTTTTAAACGAGCTAAAACAAACTTCACTAACTACCGAACTCGACTTGAGTTCTTTGTATTTGGACTAAATGTATATAACTACTACAGCTACTAGTGCTATTGCTGTTACTACTACTACTTTGCCATGGCAAGTTTGACTACAACAGCATCCACAGCTACTAGAGCTAAAAGTACTACTATGACAACAACTACTACTACCGTGATTGCAACCACAGCTGCTATTGCAACTACAGTACTTTTCCTGGCCATGGCCATGACCTTTTTGCTACTCTTGCAAAGACTACTAGCAGAGCTGATCTAAGATCCTATAGATGAGCTAATGGACTAACAGTCCTAGACACATTGCCTGTCCGTCCTGGGAGAGGATTTCTCCAATATGGGCACCATAAGGTTTCTTCTTTTTCTCTCAGAGCTGTTTTTTTAGGAGTTTTTCCTTACCGAGAAGGAGGGTCTAAGGACAGGAGTGTCCTGGGTCTGTTTAGTTTAGTGTAGTTATTGTTTGTGTTGATTGTGTGTTAAGCCTGGTTGTGTGTTTATGTTTGATTAACTGTTTGTGGAGCCCTTTTAGGTGACTTTTGTTGTGATACTGGGCTGTAACAAAAAAAAAAAATTGAATTGAACTGAATACTACAGATACTACTCTTGATACTGATTTTATGACTACTAAACTACTACTAAACTACTGCTAGGTGCCACTATTGTTACTACTACTAACACCTACCTCAATTTGTCTTACCTTCTTCCTGTGAAGCCACCAAGGTCTAACGCAACTTTGACTACAATTTTTGTACTAAGCACTTTAGATACTATAGAGTGGGATCACCTTATAAGCCTTACAAATTGTATACATTTGGTGAACCTTGGTGAAATCCACATTTCGCAAAAAAATCTCTCTCTTACGATGCAACACATTTTTTAGGTGAAGTGTTTGCTGAAGTGAGCAATATCCTGGTATACCTGTTGATCAACCCCTACAGCATCCAGTCCGTCGTACATAATGTCCACCCAGCCATCCTTCGACGCCAAGACGAACAGAGACATCAAGGCCTGTAAGAAGATAAAAAAGTAAATCTAGTAAGTTCCAACACTTCACTGTGTTAAATCCTTTACAATCAACAAACAGTATTTCTCTGCGGCTGTACCTGTCCCAAGTTGTCGAAGTTGTACTTGTGCCTGACCCATTTATAGTTGGCCTGCATGCAGTCCGACTTGTTGGTAATATTCCTCACATCCTCTCCTTGACAAACAAAGAATTTCCCTTTGAAGAGCTGAAGGGAGACAAAACACAGACAAGCCCCAGATTTTTTACACTGAGCCCAGAAAGAAAAATGATTGTAGTGAAGTGAATTATGTTTTTTTTGCAGTATGCTTGGCTGGAAACCTGGAGAGAAAGGTCAGAATAAATTTTTTTGGAAGAAAAAAGATTTGCATTGATCTCTTTGCGGTTGCATAGCTTTAATCAATTCATCATGAAGATTTTGGTGTCCAGAAGCAGAAGCAAAAACCCTGGCAGAGCAAAGGGAAAAGAGCATATTTTGTTATAATACAATAACCCTGGTCTAATTGTAATGGGGGCAGTAATTGTTCTTTCGGAGTTTCCTGGCAGCAGGTGCAGTAACAAAAGAAGGGACTTTTTGTGGTTAAAAAAAAAAGAACCATTTCTGGGTTGTACAGAACTCATTTGGACACGTCTGATTCTCTGTTATCTTTGGCTGAACTGAAGAATGCATTTTTGATTCAAACAATGCATAATTTATCGGAACCATTTCTTACCAGGCCGTCCCCCTGTTTTTGGGAATTATATATCAAAGACACATGGAGTACTGTCTGAGTAGGGATTAGTTCAGATGTTTGGATTAGGAAAACTATTTAAAATAAATCAAGAGAGGATACTGTTATGCCATATAGCACTCGCAATTACATGATTCAAAGCCAAGAAAGAAAGCTGTAATGCATTCTTACTTTTATGTGACTAAAATCTAAGGAAATTATGTATTTTTCACAACTTTGCAAAGAAGGTTTACATCAAATGTACTTATATCATGTTATTTTATACTTTTGTTCAAAATATGTGACACTGAACCATACTGTTAAAGGCAATGTTGTTGGTGATTTATCAGTAAATAACAATTGTAAAAAATAGAACTTAAATAAATGAATAAAAGTTAATGCAATACACATAATGAAACAGTTAAATTAATTAGCTGGAGTTTGGATTTACAAATATTGTGGCTGTATGTTGTCTAAATCTGCTGGTCTCGAGACTGAACATATGTAGCCTATGTAAGTGTGTGTATGTTCACTTTTAAAAAAGGTTAAATACATGCCTGTTAATGCCAGTATTTTTATTTGGCATTTCAAGAATCAGGGCTCAGGGTAATGCATTTGTATCTGAACCACAGTTGGTCCAACCCAATTGTGGCCATAGTGACAGTTACAGGGGCGTTATAGCTTTGACAACAAACCTATTGATTTACCATTATAAACAAAATAGCAGTCCCTTCATATGTGTTCCTCTAAAGCACAGGGGCCTAAAGTGGGGTCCACGGGCCAAACTTGGCTCTTAAAGGGATCTGATTTGGCCCAAAAAGGAGTGGTTTGATTCGTAAAGGGTATCTATTTGATTCTATTGTGCACTGACTAAATAGACTGTCAGTGGTTGGTAGGGAGTCGAACAAGTCTGTCAACTTTAATATTGCAATAAGTAAAGTAGGTTTGGGTTACATCCATTCACAAATACCAATAATATTTGGTAACAGCACCACAAACACATCAAAAATTACTGAAGTAAAAAATGCTGTTTTGCCATGTTTTTAAGCATTTAGCACTACAAACATTTAGCGCTACATGTAAATAAAAAGGACCACATGAACACGCTATCAGCACTGGGAAGACAGTAGTTTGACTTTCTTTCCTTCATGTAAACATGGACAGAGGTCAGAGCTGTGAAATTGGCTCTGCCTGTAAACTTTGTGACTGTCTCTTGTCTTGTTGCATTCAAACATCTGTATTTAAATATAACAAAAACATGGATCTATAAAATGAAAAAAATGTTGTGGCCGCTGAGAGAATACATGAATACATATATGTTCCCACAGATTTACAAATTGCATGACTGGACGGCATGACAAAATTTATGAGCCCAGCTGTATAATTTTTCGTTAAAAGCCGAGGTTAATGGGTTTGCCGTTGCCAGAGGTTAAGGATAGTGTATCCGGAGAAGCTTTTACCAAGTGACGGCCAATCAGCGGCGCATGGTGTGGCCGCAGTCATTAACCCCTCCTGACACAGCGTCGCATAGACAGATGCTGTATGGACATAAGCATGCAGCCGGCGTGTGAACTAAAGACCGGAAGCGTGAAGCACGCCAAGGGCACAGCTCTCGTTCCTATAGATTGGTCCTTGGGACGTCGGATGTGCAAGCTCCACTGAAATCAGAGAGGCGTACGTAAATATCTTTCACATGAGCTGGGAGGTAATGAGAGTCTCTTTGTCTATTGAGTCTTCCAATGTCTTCCAATATTTCAAAGGTCATTGAGGAGGAGACAGGGGTTGCATGATTGAGACCTGGTGTCATGAATGAAGGGGAGATAGCAGAATCATTCTTCCATTCATCAATAAGGGAATGTGAACCCTCTTTACCTCTGAGAGACAGATGAGCTGGCAACACTGACAGGCATCAAGGATACTGACTGACAGAATTATGGCACCATATTGCTGATTTAAGGGCAAAAGGTAACAAGGACAATAAAAAATACTACATAAGGTTGAGTTTGGTTGATGCCTATGATGCTTTAAAGCAGAACAATGTAACTTTTTGGCAAATGTTTCAGTTGACACCTGTGTGACGACTCACTTGGCTTTACTTTCTTTTTCTCCTCTTCATATCTGTGCAAAGTTTTTCCTGCCTTTGGGCCGCTCTGCCATGATGAAAATCTAAGAAATAAAACCATTGCAAGCTTGTCGTTTGGTTAACAATGATGTGCTTGCTTGCTTGTGAGACTCAAGACTTATGACACCGGGTCGGCATCGCTCACTGTTGCAAGATACACCAGGGTATCTGGTGTATTCACCCCAGAACCATCAGACGGACTCCAAAACACTTTATTTGGAAAAAGTTACTTTAAGGAAATCCTCCAGATGACCATGTTGCCTTATGATGTGTTGCAGCAACATTTTTGTCAATTTTTTGTCCTCTTTTTTTTTTTATATGATTTTCTATTGACTGAGAAAGCATGTGAAAGTATTGAAGACTAATTTTACTTCAAAAAGTGAATGGGTTTGTTCAGTCTACAGAAATTGGTAGCCCATGA
Organism: Bostrychus sinensis; assembly: GCA_020698575.1. Lineage (NCBI taxonomy): Eukaryota > Metazoa > Chordata > Actinopteri > Gobiiformes > Eleotridae > Bostrychus > Bostrychus sinensis. Next base: position 8,527,560 of record CM036260.1, on the reverse strand, counting down.
TCATCCAGCCCAAGTCATCAAAAAAGTCATCTTGTACATGTAATATTTTTAATTTACAATGTTATTGTTAGGTTTATCCCTATGCAAAATGCCTAGGTCTTAATGGCATTACAGCACTACAGATGTTTTCCAATTACTGGTGCATTCAATAGAAATTATTTTTTAAATCATGTAAAATGTAATATCTAAGTGTTATTATTATTATTATGATTGTATATTGCAATTATGATAAACAACACATTTATGAAAGCTCAGAGGCTTTATTACTTGCATGTATAAAAAGAAAAATCTAATATTTTTTGTTTGATGTCATATGTACACAGCCTGGCCAGCCAGACTACTTATTTTTCTTTTTTATACAAATAGTTTTGTTTAGTACAGCTTGGTTTGAGTTTGATTTCCAGGGGGTGGGGTATACACCAAGGCGACGGTCGCCCGTCTGAAGCCATCTTAACGGTTCTTCCACGTTGCTCATTTCCGTCCTTTTGATATGTATGCGCCGTCGCCCCCCATCGCTCCAGGACGGAGGCCGTCTGACTAGTTTTCTGCCGATTGGCTTCATTGAATCGGCGTCTTTGGTCTTTGGCACGAAGCGCTCTGATAGGCCTAGCACTACAGCTGCCGCGCCAATCAGCTCATGGGAATTTTAGCGGAAGTGACGGAGTGACGAGAGTGAAAACCGCTGTGGCAGCGTACCGTCACCATTTTTGCATTCTTCGCAATTCCGCAAACAATGTCCAAACCGGCCATTATCACGTTTCTCAAATGTTCAAACAAGCTGAGAACAGTGGCAGACCAAGGCGCGCTACATGCATATGTACTCCGCAAACATTGTGTCACTTCCGTTGATCTTTGTTCACTGGCTAGCGCCATCTGCCGCTTTGGGGGGGTAATTACATCACGCGCATGCGCAAGACACGGTCTTTAGGTCGGCTGTCGCTTCGGTGTATGAAGAGGGAAAAAGGTCATGCGACGTGAGGAAACGGGAGGGAACGAGAGGAGACGAGAAGAGACGAGCTGTCGCTCCGTCTTATCGGTGGCAGTCTGGGAGTCGCCTTGGTGTATCTAGGCCTTAACAGAGGCAACGTCAGAGGCAAAGTCTGCTCCCAAATGTGTAGGGCACTCAGCCATTTTTGAAATTTAAATTTGACTCTATAACATTTTAATTTAATTTCAGTGAAACACTGGCTAACTAAGTGGCTCAATCAGGGTAAACAGAAATGAATACTTTCAGCTAGACCCAGAGAAAAAATGAAAACATTATGGCCCTCTAATGTCTGTGGGGGCCTATCCAGCTGCTTAGTTTGACTATAAGGAGGGCCAGCCCTGGGTGGAGTAAACGTGAAAGCAAGACATGTATGAATGGCTGTTGGCATAAAAATACCACAAAACACTGTGTTATGAGCAACTCTGTTCTTATTTCTGAACAGGGACAGTTGTTAAAACACTTACAGAAAAAGTCAGTTTGTTTGAATGTGGTCACTATAGAGCTCAACAGTGCCCGCCCACCCCCTGTTCTGGAAGTAAAATTCCCATAAATTTTTTCCATTGACTTTTCAAAAAATATGTATATTAAAAGTTCAATGGCTCGAGGGAGGCTACTCAGCTATGTGGTAACTCATGACCATAAAATTAATAATTTCACTATAAACACATATTGGAAACTTGTGAAAAAGCAACGTTACAAACACATTTTGCTGAATTTTTTAATCTTAGATAATCTTTATGATAGAAATTAATCGTGTTATGAACATGAGTTACCACATAGCTCATTAGCCTCCGTCAAGCTTTTAAACTCTTAATATACATATTTTTTTTAATGTCTGAAAAATGAATGGGAAATTTACTTCTGGCACCAGAGGGAGGCACACAATGTTGCCCTCCTTTTGCTTTCCTTTTTGTTGGTAAAATGGCAACGTAGGAATGAAAACCAGCAGAATAAACAGGTGATGAATGAAAGTGCTAAACGCAATCAAACAGAGACAAGAGAAGTAATAAAATTCTTTTTGCATTGGCTGACACCATCTTGGATATTTTGTATTTGATGGAAGATATCGTCAGCTTTTGTATGACGCTCTGCAGATGAACGGCTGTGATAGGATAATGCCAAATCAAGCAACTGGAAATGACTCTGTATGAAAGAAAAGAAAGTGGGCGAGTCTGGCTGGCCAGGCAAGTATGTGCAGCCATCATTTAACTGCCCACACTCTTATGATTGTCTATTGCAGTCATTATATATCAATTATTGGACAAAAACAGCATTTTTTTATTATTATTTTTTTGCTTCTAAAATAATTCAACAGTTTACCAAAGTTAAGAGGTTTTATTACCACCAATGGAATAGGAATTTGCAACTGACAGCAATGAAATATAACAATTATTAACAATTAAGTTTTCTCATTGACTGATACAGACAAGTTTATCTGCTTCCTCCCACTGCTCCACTCACCTGAACTCCGAGGATTCCAAAGATGATGAAGAAGGCGCAGCAGATCACTACGATGTTTCCGATGGGCTTCAGTGACGACATGAGAGTCTCCACCACCAGCTTCAGCCCTGGGGCTCTGCTGATCACCCTGAAACAACACCAAACACCAAACCAAAGCATGTTAATGGTACTGCATTTGTGTAGGGGGCTCTTAGGTCATCTGTCGAACAACATGGAGCAGATGGAGCAGCGATGGCCTGCAGCTTTGCCCCAAACCACTCACTATACTCCTCCAGAGCCCCGTCCCACCCAGGCCTGCTCTGTCTCTGCACCCTGTTGGCACAATCGGTAAAACCATGTCTGAGGAGCAAAAAAAAAGTGCTGTGTTCTCTGGTTAAAAATGCTAGAAAATTATTATTGCATAAGGAGAAAATCAGACGGACAGCCCCTAACCTTTCAGTCACTACAAAGTGGACGGAACAGATTTGGACACTCACTATTTTTTACTCGTCATTAGTCTTAAAGCGGAACTCAGTAACTCACTATCATAATCACTCACAAATCATGTTAACTCCTGTGCGATCCCTCACTTATCTTTACTTTCGCTTTCCCCTCTGTGTAAGTGTACAAAGTTTTTTCTGCCATTTAGCCGCTCTGCCACGCCGAAAACTGAGAAATAAAGGCATTGCTAGCTTTTTGTTTTGCTAACCGCGATGTGTCACCTTCTCGCAAGACCCGTGACTTACGTGCCACTGGGTCAGAGACACTCAGACTTGCAAGTGTCATTTTCATCCCAGAGACACCAGGGGGAGATGATGGACGCTGCATTTAACCTACAACAACTCATTTAACCATCACACAGATTCAGAAAGTTACTGAGTTCTGCTTTAAAGCCCCGCTGGACTTGAGGGATTTAAGCATTTATAGCTAAATAATAATTATATGTGTTACACTTATCTAATTAATTAATGAAACCGACAGGATTGTTGTAGCTATTTTTGGCTGAAGAGGGAAGCTATTATTTATTCATCTGTACAAGCTAAGGTAAGCTAAGGAAAGCTAACGTTAGCAATTCTACACCATAATGGATTAAAGAGAAATATATTCGTGATTACAATGCTACAGAAAGAAAAAATAGTGTCTTAGTTTATTTAAACTTGCATACAGTTTAAAGACCTGCCACGATCCCACTATTCTCCTCCAAAACTTGCAAAGCATTCTGGTCTATACAGTTCAGGAACCTAAGTCATGAAGCAACCATAGAGCAGCCACGTTAGGGTTCACAAACAGCAAAATATAACAGAGTTGCATTAGTCACAGCGGAATAAAAAAGTAAACAAATGGGCCTTGCGTGAAAACCAATGTGACGAAACTGTCCCAATCTCTTTATTGACTGTCTAATGACCATCGCCTGTCAAATGTCACCTACTTTTCACAGTGCATTGTGGGAAAGTTTAAGCGCACCACTTTTCATTCATTAGACATTTGAATTTGAGTCCCAGATGGTGAAACTTTAACCACAAGTGCCGGTGCCAAGCCCAAACTGAGAAGGTTGTGAAACAATGCAAATCTGGGATAAAAAAAACAAACAAAAAAAACAAACAAACAACCTATACCAAATTATACCCATGCAAATCTAATGGTTAGCTGAGGCAACACTCGACACAAATGAAGCAGCCAGAAAGGACTTTCTTTGTGTGTTATGTTGCTTTTCAACAAAGGCTAAGGTATACTTTATTGTCTTTGTATGGAAATGTGTCCTCTGCATTTGACCCATCCTTCAATGGCACGGGGGCAACCATCTAGATCCAAAGAGCCAACTCATTTTAAAGCACAAAAGCTGCTTGAAATTTAGCATGAGTGGGCATTAATAATAACAATCTAAGAAAGAACTGCATTGCACTGATAATCTTTTAACAGGCCACTAAACTACAGTGTAATAAAGGAGACACACATACTCTGAGAACTGGAGTTACATCCAGTAACTATTTCTTAGTGCTGTTTATTTAACTTAAACGTCTTACACTTTAAAGATTTATTTTTAAACTGACGTCATGATGCAGATGCAGGTTGTTTCAAAGTCATCTATGTATTCCTTTACTGACTTTACATAACCAGATGCCAGATACCCAAAGAGCTGCAAGAGCACTGTGCCGCCAATAATGATCATTATTTTGCCATCTGAAAAGCACAAAATTCAATTTCCCTTTATGTTATGTTATCTCAAGAAAACAAATGAAAATGACAGCGAAGGACTTCCATATAGTACTTAGTTTAAATTCTCCCATAATGACATCCAGACTGATTAACGTCTCATTCCCCTCCTCTTTCCTTTAACTCCATCACTCTCCTGTCACTCCTTCACTTTTCCTTGACTTCTACATCCAGACAAACACATGCATCTCATTAGACTCACCAACTGATGAGAATCTTTAATTAGCGGCATTTAGCATTCTATATACCGTACACTGACACTGCTGTGAGAATCAAAACCTTACCGTACGCTTTTCCATCCACGTAATGGTTGATATAGTAGGATGGAGATACATGGAGGCTCGTTCATGCTTCTCTGTCTGTTGTGTGTGTTTTTTTTCCCCCAGAGCTGACAGTTCAGTGAAGGCAGGGTCAATAGCACATTAAAGCTCACATGAGATAATAAGGAGAGGGGCAGACCAAGGGCGCTGATCGATAGCTCTGATCAGATTGAAACGAGCTCGGCCTTCTCATTGGTTTGGGCTTCAGAGCGGCAAACCAGGATCTACCTGAAGCTGCAGTGGGTGTAGTACCGTTAGATGACTATGGAGGGGGCTAAAGTCCAATCTAAGTGTTAGTCTGACAGTGCGAGCCCCAATTTGACAAAATGGGTCAAAAAATGAAGACAATTTGACAAGTTAAGCTGACTAGTAAGTTGATGCCCACACCTCATGCCCCAAGCGGCAAGAACATCACTGGCCAATGTCCTCTAAAGCACACTGAAAAAGGTGTTTTGTTAAAACAACTTAATTCAGTTGTTTCAGTAACATATGATTGAATTGATTTAGGTTTATTCAAATTAACATTAAAGATTTTGTCAAAGTGACTCTTTTCATCAGATTTAATGAAATATGAATTTGATTTAAACTAATAAGTTACCCAGTGCAGCTTCATTTTATGTAAAAATCTACTTATTTCCTATTTTAATCTAAGGTGAAATTTGTTTTAACTTTAAAACTATTATTTTACCTTAAAGTACAGCAATATTTTAAATTGAATTTCTTGTTAGTTAATTTGCATAAACCTAATTCAATCATGTGTTACAGAATGAAACAAATTAAGTTGGTTTACCACATTTCCAAATCACCCACAACTTAATATGTAGCACTGTTTTGTTTATTGTTGTTTTGCTGCAACTCACCATTCAAATTGTTGTCCAAAGGTCCTGGTTTTTTTTTTTTTTTGTTGTTTTTTTTTGTTGTTGGTTTTGTTTTTCTTATTAACAGTTACATAGATTTTCTGCAATCCATATTTGGGCCCCTTACCTTTCAATAAGACCATCAAGACCATCAAGTGACACTAGGGAATGCATAAAATATTCTTTATCTGAACTCAAACTGTATGAATTCATACTTCTCCAAGTCGGAATTTAAAAAAGAAAAAAAAAAAAAAAAAAGAAAAAAAAAAAAGGTTCTTCTGCAAGTAAAGAATACAAGTTACTGGAGTTGGACGAAGAGCATAGAGCTGGCATAATGCAACAGAAGCGTGATACTCAGATATTTTTGGGCAGACCACAAATCACTTGTTGGCTGTTTTGGTCTGCAGTGATGCAAAAGATTTTAATTTCTATAAAGAAATGAGTGTAGTGTGGACGACAGTGGCACAGAGGAAGAAGCATTTTTAAACCTCACTCGATTCGCATACTGCCATTGTGTCCCTGGGTAAGACACTTCACCCACATTGACAACTCCAGGCACAGTATGTGGCTAGTTGTAACAGGAAGAGCATCTGGCATAAAAACCTGACCAATAGACTTATACTACACACTACAGGACTTCATTCATACCATTCTTAATCCAGCTGTACATCACCTTCCTGTCATAGATATCCCTGTTTTATTCATGTTAAAGCTTACCCCACCTCCTTACCCCACCTGTGTGTATATATACAGAGTATATGTACTATTATATCTTTACTTTTATTTTTTGTAGATTTGTAAATATGCAAATCTTGTATATTTTACCTATTCTGTTGCATTTTATTCATATTATTTTATTGCTTTTAACTATTCTATACCTATATTACTGTTTACTTGTGTTATTTTGTTTTTGTTTGTTTCTTGTTCTTTTTATGAATTTCCCTTGTAGATCAGTAATATCTATCTAGGCCTAACTTTGCTATAACAACCCCTAAAAAAATACTATAATCAATAGTTTTGATTAGTTAGATTAGATTAGTCGCTTCCAGACCTTCTTAACTTGGGCTGAGATGACCAGGCTACCCCTTTGCTCATACGCTAACTCTAACCCTGAGCAAAGACTAAGTAGTCCATTTAAACTGATCAAGTTGGTACAAGTTTGAGAAGCTGAAACCATTTTATGACAAAATTCCGTCCATCAAGGACAAAAGACTCCTCCAGATCCCACTTGAAACCTTTTGCACTTTACACTGTGTTCTCCTTTTGAGCTTGAGTAAAAAAAAAAAAAGCCTTATAAAAAGCCTCTTATACAAGTCAATACTCTCTGATCATGCAGCGCGACAAGGACACACACAGTGCGACGCCTGTTCCTGAAATTTGCATATGACACGAGTGAAGGAGGACGAGGAGGAGCTGGAGAAAAGTTAGCTTCTTCTAATCTAGCGTCTAAGCACTCAGAGTGTGTCCTTGATTTTTTTTTTTTTGTTTGTTTGTTTTTTTGTTTATGTGTGTGTGTGAAGAGAAGAATGTGGCGTGATGTGCAACACCTGCGCGGAAACATGAGCTGCTTCCACCGATGGATCCCTCACTCGCTGGAAAGGGAACAACAAGTAGGGCACTAAGAGGCGTCCGTGTTCCCGCCGCACTAACACTGGTGCGTAATTAAGAGAAGCACAGAGGAGAGAGGAAGGAGAGCGGCGCACACACAGGGAATAACAGATGAAGCAGATGCTATTTTTTGTCTAAACTTTGTTCTTTCTTACTGAATAAACTTCTCAGGAATATACATATAGCTATGGGTTTTATTTAGCGCTTTGTCTAGTCTAGAACTCAAAAATATATTGTATTTTCATCCATATTACATGCTAAAAAAATGTTTTTAAAAGGTATTCAGGGGAAGTGCAATTGTGAACCGACATAGAACCAGAGTTATTTTAGTAACCTATAGTAATATTAGGAAAGGAAAAGCAAGTTAACTGAATCCAATGGCCTTATTAGAGAAGTTTGAAGTACATAGTAAAAGTACAAGTGGTCACAAGCCAGTGTACTCTTTGTGTGAGTCCCAAACCTCGAAAAACAGAGAGGGTTGAGCTGGGAACGCCAAAAGGACAGAAAAAATAGCATCCTACTCCCAAGATGTCCATTTTTGTCCATCAAAGTATTACAAAATCTAAGCAGCATGTCTAATCAACAAAATGCATTGCCCCAGTCTTTGTGTGTACAATATATCACTATTTCCAATATTTTACAATGACAAATCTGAAGGGAGAGGACTCTCAAAGCTTTCCATAGAAGAAGTGATGTGTCTGATGCAAAACACATTGCACTAGAATCAATCAGGCCCATAATTAAGTTTCATGAAAAATCCCAGCTTTTTTTCCCCTTTTTTGGTGGCAGCAAATAATCACCCAAAATAAAAATAAAAAAAATAAAAGAGGCTGGAAAAGTAAATGGCTGGAAGAACAATTTTTAAATAATTACATTGGAAATTGCTTAGTAACATAACAAGGCATAAGAGGAGCAGAGGATGGAAAAATGTTCACAAATCTACAAGAAACTGCATCTAATTTTCTTTTTTTATGTGGTCAGAATTCATTCATTCATTTATCTTTTTATGCTTATTAGGGGGTCATGGGTACAACAGTCTATCCCACTAACTTTGGGCCTTAGGCGGGGTACATCCTGCTATACAGCTTTCTAACTAAATGAATGTATTGACTAAATAAATGTACTGAAAAAGCCACTTCAAAACAAAACATCTCAACAAAACCAAAGTAGATATCTTCTCAGAATCAAAGCCTGTGGTTAAAGGCACACTATCCAAGGTTTTGAGAACATGGAAAGTAAAAAAAAATCTATATAATATATATATAAATCTATATAATATATATAATAATATATAAATATTCAATTTTTTTGTTCTTTTGTCAGATTTGTCTCATTTTTTCTGTCTCTGTTTTATTTTTCTTCTGGTGTTTTGTGGTATACACTGTAGTAGCCAGCGCTGGAATGAGTATTTTTCCAACTTGTCGTCCTTACTCCAGTGTATAAAGCCGTGCACAATGAAAGTGTCCATAATCCAAATGGGACCATCCTGCTTTGTTCTAACCTATGACTGGTCAAGAAATAATCCCCTGTCTGTCAAAAACACTTTATCCACCTCAATATAGCTCAGTTGGGTGAGCTGCGGCGAATATGCAGAGCAGCCTTGGCATTGTAGGTTTGAGTACAATACATCCAAAACTCTGTCGTGCACCTCCTAACCCGCACCCGCTCCTGTGACCACATCACCCCAGCCTTCAAAACCTTCACTGGCTCCCTGTCCCTCAGCGCATTCACAAATCCTCCTCATCGCCTTCAAAGCCCTCCATAATCTGGCCCCCTCTTACCTCCCAGACCTGCTCCATCACCACACCCCATCTTGTTTCCTACATTTCTCCAACACCAACCTCCTGTCCCTCCCCTGCAGAACCAAGCTCCGAACCTGGGGAGACAGAGCCTTCTCCATTGCTGCCCCCCACCCTCTGGAACTCCCTTCCCAACAGCTCCCTGACCTCACCACATTTTAATGTATGACACTCTCTATGTTTTTAATGTTTGGTTGCTTTGTTCTTGTGTTTTTTTCTTCATGTAACTATGTACAAGGTCTTTGAGTATCTAGAAGGGCTTTTTAACCCTCAGGTCCTCCATTTTTGGGGTTTTGAAATGTATTTTTTGCTCACATTTTGACATTTCTTGCGCTAGGGTCATGATATTTGACAAAGATGCTCATTAATAAATGAATTTTAGAATTTCAGTCCTACAACTGGAAAAAAAAAATTCAACTGGGCAAAAAACTTATTCTTCCTCTTAAAGTTATTTTTGGTCTCACTGACTTTCATTAAAATCACTTATATTCCCTCTGCTGACATTGCAATACAGAAATGTTAAATCATGTTAATTTCTATGTAACCCTGTCAGTTAGAAGCTAAAAAATAAACAAACAACAAAATCACTACCAGATCCACCATTTTCTCATTGCATTGTGGGAAATAATTTGCTCATAATTCCCATTAGATAAGAGTGACTGTAGACCAGCCCTGTTAGAGCTTTAAGAGGAAGAATGTGAGTTTTAGCTCTTTTTTGTGTGATATTCTCCCCTTTTTTGTAATTCACAAAAAAGTAAAAATTTATTAAAATCAGTGTTAGGACTAATCAGTCACCCATCCGGGGCCAGTAATTCCTGCACTAACAAAAAAAATGTTTTGCATCATTAAATAGTATATAATGCATGTTTTGTTTACAAATATGTTAGAATTATTTGAACAAACTGGCATTTAGAGGGTTAAAAATATAAAAACGAGTTCATTTTTGTTATGTATGATAAGAACAAGGGTTAATGATCAAAAATCAAACAAAACATGCTTCATGTTCTATATCTTAAATGTGACCCATTGACCTTAAAGAGCTTTAAGAGGAAGAACGTGATTTGTTTAAAGGAGTGCCTGAGGGTTACATAAAATGTATTAATATTTAATATTATTCCATCATGTTGCTATTGACAGAATAATTAGTTGTCCCCAAATACAAACAAATAAAAAAAATTAAATAAAAAAATCAGGTAGTGCGTCTTTTATACAGTACCATCAGGCTCTTGGAGATGGATGAACTTACAGCTTTCAGTGACAGGGGTCCACCGCAGGGGCCCTCATCAATAAACCAACCTGTTAGTGAGCACTGACCTCACTAACTCACTGCTTAAACCTCTGGGAAACAAGCATATAATTAACAAATATACAGACGTGGGAAAGGGCTGAGGTAGAGAAATGGGTGGAGGTGGTAATGGCTGACATAAAAGTGCCAGTGGGTGACGGGGGCTGGGGGGCTGGGGGCCGCTAACCTGTGGATGTTCACTCCCCGGGTCGGCCCCTGCGTGACGGTTGTGCAGTTGATGAATGAGTGCGGAGGTGTGCGCAACATGCCCTGTTAAACAAAGCTGATGCATCATGGTGTCACAGATGCGCGCACACACACACACTCACACACACACACACTCCTGGCTCCTGAGGGCCCCATGCCGCTCATGTCGCCATTAATATTCCTAATGAGAAACAAGCAACACCTGCACAGACACTCACATGATCGAACGCTACGGCAGGTTACAGGTATACAAAAACATACAGAGAAGAGAAATATTGGGCCATGAGAACATTCTTAAGAACATTCTGTGCTACTTTGCTACTTGGTTTTTTTACTATTGCCAGTATTCCATGGTAGGCTTATTCATGATAAAAAAGGTAAAAAAACAAAACAAAAAAACTATTGGTTTAGTGTCCGAGGCCAGTTTGACCCTTTCATTTGGCGCTTAAATTCCCGTCAAACAAAGCAGTCAGCTCAGTTATCTAATTGTTAGTGTCATGATGTTAATAGCCATGCTAATTAGCCATTTTATGTCCATTCCCTATCATTTTCAATTTCAATTATTAAATCTAGACAATCTGGACCACAACCAATACAATTACAAAGTGTCTCTACTGGGGAGATCTATAAATTTGTCACTGGTGTTAAGATGGGATCTGTCTGTATCTCTTCCTATGTTTTATGCTCTGGCATAGATCTTACTCAATGTGCACTCACACTGGCCATTTTAATGCATGACGTGTTTGGCTAATATCAGTTATGGTACATCACAATAGGACTTGTATGTTACATTCATGATGTATTACTGATCTGAACGTTTTTTAGATTTCAAAACTAAAGATAAAACTTCACTTGTGCTCTGGCATTTGCCATAAAAGGAATGCAAATAGAGTATTCCTGTTTTGCATTCACTGACTTAACTAGATAGCTTCTGTGTTATTTAGGAAATCAATTTGTATGTATCATTGGAGCAATTCATGTTGGGTAAAGTAATTCCCAATATGGCTGCGGAGAAATGTCAGTGCCAGTGACCTTTTCTTTATACGTGTTATACAGTACACAGAGACATTTCTAATGTTAAACCAAGACTCACTGATCCTTATCTATAAAGTGTTAAATTAACTCTGTCTTTAGAGTTAAAATGTGAGCGTAAAATGAACACAGCGCCATGACTTTAGTGAACAATGCCACACATGATCTGATGGCTTTAACATAAACATTTTGATGCACTCACTCCCATCACAGAATGGGCAGTTGTTGAAACTTGACTTCTTTGAATGTCACTTTAGTGAACACTGCATTGCTGGGGTAATAGTAAAGGCAGATTTATCAGTAATTAATAATAATAATAATAATAATAATAATAATAATAATAAAATCCTGTTACTGAAGGAAATATTTTGGACAAAAAAAACAAAAACAAAAAACATTCAGCTTTACAGTTCGCATCACTCATGGTCCAACTATGGCTCAGGAGGAACAGTGACACACAACTCCTTCATCAACTGGAAATACATGTTCTTTATATACAACTCTGTTTTTGTCTGTCAAAAAACAAAAACAACAACCAAAAAAAAAAAAATTGTTTACATCAGCATTTTCCTATAAGGATAACATTAGTTTCTCCAGTATCTGACTAGAATTATTTGCTGCAAATGTCTCAAACTACACTTTTTTACTATAAAATAAAGACTGCCTCCTATTTCCATTGTGTTGTCACTCATGTTCTCTGGTTCTCTCAACTCAAATTTTAACACTAACAAGAATAAATTTATTAGTGAAGGACCACATACTGTATACTCTGACAAAGTGTTAACTTTAACACTTGAAAATGTATCCTGTGCAATGCAGATATTTAGTAACGCCATATTAGACAATAAATAAACCTTAAATACAGTATGTCTTATTAAATATCTAGAAACAAGTGATGCAATCAAAAGCATGCAATGTTTCCTGTCATACTGTGGGGGCTTTGCCCTACTGCAGGAAAACAGCTAGATATTTAATTGCATTACAAGTGTTGCCTAAGGGACAAATATGTGGCTCCTAAATAAATGCTGATTGATTATTTGTTCCCAGACATATTTAGAAAGCGTGCACCGATGCTGCCTGTGTGAACTATATGTGCACTGCGCCGCCAGAGGGGAAAACACAGACAAGCTCATATTTAATTCAAGCACCCGGTGAGCCTGAGTCTGCCACAATCGAAATTGGGTGACAACAAGCTGCTATTCAAACTAACACACAGGCTTTTAGATAACAAAACTATGTCTGCAATGGGAGAAGCACAGAGAGGAGATTTAAGGATAAGAGCTGCAACAACAGCTAACTAGGTCTGTGTTTGAACATTTTATAATCAGTCTGTTCTTGTTCTTTGGAGCCAATTTTTTCAACTGTGTCACCAAAGTTACTGTGGATATTTTTGTAATTGTACTTTGGTAGATGCAGAATAATATACACAACTGTCATTTGAGGCTTGTTATGGTAAACAAGTGGACATGGGTAGAGTAGTAAAAATGGTATTACAGTAAGAATATATTACTCAAGTAGAAGTAGAAGCACCAATTACAAAAAAAAAAAGAAAGAAAGAAAGAAAAAAAACTACTCATGTACTGAGAAGTACTGAGTAGTATTTACTGTAGAAGTAAAAAGTATGGTGCAATTACAGTACTGTTACTCAAGTACATCTAATAGAGTAAATGTATCTCATTACTACCCATCTCTGTAAACATGATGTATAAAAAGTGAGGAAAGTTTACCCAAGGAATGCCCAACAATGATCAAACTGTCAATAAAAATATACTCTTGTCTTGAGTCATTTCTATGACCAAAAAAACATTTTGAAGTTTGTAAAGAACAAAGGACAGTAGTATTATTTAATTAAATGAGTGATTAAATGAGTGAAGTCATAGAGCTGTAAATGACTAATGCAAAGACAGGCGTCTAAGGGTCAAAGGGTAGAGATAAAAGCAGGTGAGAACCTGAATTTTTCAACAAATAAAGCAGCTGAAAAAATGATTAAATATAGTATATAAACCAAATAGTTTGAATTTTGTAAACATGCTTTACAGAAAGTGCACCTGTGTCAACACTGTCTTTAGAAACTCAGTTTAAAAACAAAAAGAACAAAGTACACTTTGAAGGCTCACTCGTGTCAGATGACACTGTCAAAGATCAAAATTTAAAGTTCAAGTTCAGTGTTTGTTTAATGAGAAACAATAAAGACTGGTTGAAGTTACTTGGAGTGGATTAAAGACTTTCAGCTGCTTGCTTTGCTTAACAAAGTCGAGCTATTCGATTTGGCTAAAGTCAATTACTGAGTAAACCAGTCGACCATATAATTAGTTTGTCGTTACAAATGCCTTTGAACAATGTTGGTGTTTTATTAGCATGTGTTCACCTAAAAACATCTTGTATAAACTTATAAACATAAAATATATGACATTATAACCAAAGAAAGAGTATCTATAGCACGGCAATCACTCAAATGGTAATTTTATTCAGTTATTCAGTCCAAGGGCCAACTTCTCTCTTAAATCACTACTTCACAGTAAAAAAAGAATTCTAGCCCAATATAACACTGGCGCCTGCAGTTTCCAAATTTGCAGCCATCTGTGGCCAAAATATGAACGCAGTATGGATCTTGAGTCAGGTTCAGTACTCACCAGGGTAATGCTTACTGACTGAAACCAAAACCTGTCAATGTGCTGATTAGGGAAAAGCTATTATAGGCCTTCTTCAGACCTGCCATCACAAGCAGGACAGACTAATTGGATCCAATATAAAGAGCCTTAATGCAAACTGATTGTGCTGAATGTGTATAAGTTAGAAGTTTATTTATTTGTTTAGAAAAGGTTCTTTCTGAATACATTTTCTAAAACCAGGGAGTAAGAGTTGCCTCAAAAGGCCTTGCGTTAAAAGTACAGAACACCAGTCAGGGATACCATTATAAGCACTGACAGGTAAAGTGAATAAAACAGACTGACTCTTCATCGTGGCACCTGTTAGTGGGTGGGATATATTAGGCAGACAGTGAACATTTTGGTCACAAAGTTCATGTGTTAGAAGCAGGAAAAATGGACTAATGTAAGGATTTGAGTGTGTTTGAGAAATGCCAAATTGTGAATTGTGTCTATATCAGAGCATCTCCAAAACTGCTCTTGTGGGTTGTTCTTGTTCTGCAAAAATGGTCCAAGGAAAAAAACAGTAGTGACCTAGCGGCAGGTGATGTGCATGAGGTGTGAAGGCTGAGACCTGTGTGGTCTGAGCCAACAGATGAGCTACTGTAGCTCAATTTGCTAGAAGTTAATGCTGGTTCTGAAGGGTGTCAGTATATGATTGTTGTGTAGAGCCTGCATATTGGGCGTGGTCATAATGTTATGGCTGATCGGTGTATGACAGTAGTAGTGGTAGTTGTTTTTGGAGTAGTATTCAAAAATAAAAGTAGTAGGAATAGTTGGTAGTACTAGTAGTCGTAGTAGTAGTAATAGAAGACTCACTTGATTTATGGCAATGTTAAAATACATGGAAAACAGTTGTAAGTGTATTGCTTGCATTAAAGCAAACACAAAACCATTTTTCCATACAGTTGTTAGACCTACAATAGCGCCCCCTATTCATAGTTTTCACACTGACGTCACACTTGGAGGGTAATGCTCCGTTGCAGGGCAAGAACACTGGGCGCAAACAGGGCACAGGTCCCCAATATTTGTAGTTTCGGCCCATATTGTATGTTGTCAGGCCAGTTTAATACTTATTTGGCTGCATTTCCTCTTGCCATGTTTGTTTTGCCCTCCAGTGAAACCCAAAAGTCACGTGACTAAAAACTATGAATAGCTTATACAACTGGTTTTATTAAATTTCTATTGAAGACCACACTGACCAGGCTCAATGAGAAATATGGACCGTGTGGGACCTTTCTGTGTGGAGTTTGCGTGTTCTCCCTGTGTCTGGGTGGGTTTTTTCCAGATGCTCCGGTTTCCTCCATCAACCTAAAACATGCACAATAGGCTAACTGTCCTCCAGCTAGGTACTCCTGACCAAGATCCTGGCTCAAGATCTGGAGAAAGGAATCAAAGGATTGGTCAAATACAGAGAACAAATTTCTCTAACAGGCACAATAAAGTCGACCCCAACCTTACTTCAACATAAAAATCATGCTAAATAAAATACTGTATATTCTCGACATGCATTACACCAATTACATTTGCATAGTCCTGCTCGTTGCCGCAGTTGTGCTTGTAACTCCAACTTGTCTTGTCCATAAAAGGCTGTCTGTTCACTTATTAAACAGCGACAGGAGTTTAATGGGACCAGTGCTGTGGCTGTACCCCCTCGGCCCAGACTGAATCATCTATACAAGAGTATTTTAAGCGCCATACCCCGCATAGTCCCAGTGCAGCGTATAACTTCATAACTTAATATGCTATCCCCCCCTCCTCTTGGATCCAAACTTAATAAGTAGGCTAAAATGATTTGACTATATTGCCTTGATGTTCGTCGGCTGCTGGCTCAGCGGGGTAGTGAGCCAAGTCGCCACACTTCGATCTATATCCCACTCCATGGTCGTCCCACCTTGACATTTCACTCAAAACCAGCGCTATTCCCCTTTCTTGAGAAACACTTGACCTTTGCTGTCAAGAATATTTAGCCCTAAACTGAAAATTAGGCCAATATCCCCCTGTGTGATTGCTTTATAAAAAAATAAAATAAAATAAAAAAATAAAAAATAAATCTGACACAAAATCCCTCCCTGGGTTGACAGTAATGCTGCATGAGCCATGTTGCTTGGTGGGATTAAACAAGATGTGGCACAGAGGAGAGGCTTAAAGTAGACAGCAGCAGAATGCAGCAGGTACTCAACTTCAAGTGTTCTGTTTGTCCCTGGTGTAGTCATGCTGTTCTTTAATTTCTCTTTATTATTATTATTATTATTAGTAGTAGTAGTAATAGTAGTAGTAGTAGTAGTAGTAGTAGTGTTATTATCATTATTATTATAATCGGGCAAGGTGGGTGAAGTGTCTTGCCCAAAAACACAACACCAGTATGCAAAGCTGGGGGCAGGGATTGAACTGTCAACCTTTGGGTTAGAGTGCGAATGTTTCTACCAGCCAAGCTGCTGCCGCACTAAATTTGGTAACACTTTGGAATAACTCAGCACTATAAAGCAGTAGAGGTGTAACGATACAGTAACTATTTTGATGTATCAGTTTTTGTTCTTACGATACAACTATATCAATACACATGACCTTGTATCAAATCGTATCGTTTTCTAGGAAGTGTGTATCAATATACATGGAGAATCGATCGATAATTGATATCGGAAATATCAAAATTTGAAATATGCATGTTAAAATAAAACCAGATACGGCTTTTGGGTGTAATTTTTGTGTTTTTAATTAAATAAAATGTTATATTCAACTTTGCTTTCTGTCTGCTGGACATAATGAACCCCGGCTGCGGTGCAACATTTAGCGTAATCTATTATGATTTTTGGCAAAAAGTTGCTGTATCAATTATCGATATGAAGGTGTTGAATTGTATCGAATCATATTGGTCCAAATTAACCAATATTGTTTTTAAAACGTATTGAAACACTTCTAATTGATACATATCGTATCGTTGCAAAAACATATCATTACACCCCCATAAAGCAGTAATAAAGCATTAGTAAATATGTAATTACAATGATTTATTTACATGAGCTTGTTACTAGAATTAAATATTACTAACAATGTTTAGAACTCTATGATGTTTGAAATAAGTGTTGAAGTAATGCTTTATATTGGGACTATTGTAGAAATATTCCCAATAACAAAACATATTCTCTAAAAATGTCCTAACAAGCCTTTAGTGCATTAATTATTGTGATTATTTAAAAGATTAAGACTAAAAAAGTGTTTAATAACTATAATTTTGTAATGCTGGCTGCACTGAAACGTGATGTAGTTCGCTCTGCTTTGTTACCATTCCACTGCAACAAAACAATGCATATTAATCCTGGGAGATTACCATTCAATATTGTGAAAGTCCACAACAATATTGTGAGACTTTGATATTGCGATATCACAATTGACAATATTGTTACATACTTAGTAAATAAGCTATTACCTGGTTACTTATCCTTAACTGATGGAATGTATGATTAATGATATTGGAATGTATAGTTAATGTAACTAGTAAACAAGTGTCCTGTTTGTATAAGTTAATAAGGTTTGTATAGAAAAGTCTATTAATTAAGAACTTATGATTGAGTATAAATAGGGAGCAGATAAATGTACTTTTGATTCATTAGAAGATATTTTATTTAATATATTTGTACTTCTTCTCACTTCTTTACAGGCATACATGTGAAGATGTTGTGAATGTGTTAGTGTGGCTGCGTTTGGTGGTGGTCGGAGGGGCCGTTGGCGCAGATTGGCAGCCACGCTTCCGTCAGTCTGCCCCTGGGCAGCTGTGGCTACAGAAGTAGCTCACCACCACTGAGTGTGACTGAGGAGTGAATGAATAATAGATCAAAAATTGTAAAGCAACTTTGAGTTGTGTGAAAAGCGCTATATAAAATTGATGTATTATTATTATTATTATTATTATTATTATTATTATTATTTTCCATTAGATAGTCTTGTCTTGTTTATTTGTTTCTTTTACACATGTACATTGCGTAAGTGTAAATATAATTGTATTTATTATATGCTCAAAATAATCTCTGCTAAAACTCTAAAATAACTACTAATTAATGTTAAATAGGGTAACGCACCTGTCTCCAGGTTGATAAACTAACAACCTAACCCTTATATGTAAATTCTACCTTAGACCCTCAGATTTAATCAGGAAGAAAATATTATCACTAACTCTAACATATTTGGACAAAAGTGATAGATTTTCTTAGTATCTTTTGAAGTTTGTTAAATAAATAATAAAGCAAAGAATGATTACTTATGTATTAAATGAGGTCACTATATTTCAAAGGACCAATGTTTTATTAACACTGAGAAGATCAAAGTATACTGACTATTCAAGTGCTCAGATGAGTTTATTAACAACTAAAGCCAAAATCGTTCATTTCAAATGCATAAACAAGATTTACTGAAAGTACACCTGCATAAAACTCATCTTTGATTTCCAGAAGCTCACAGTTTAAAGAAACCAACTCTGCAAATTCTGAAGGCTGCAAGCATTTCTTAGCAGAGTTTACTTATGCCAGATTCCACCATGTCAAAGGTGAAAGTTAAAAAAGAATGAAAAGCGGGCAAGGATCAGCCATGTTCAGAGGGTAAATATGGCGGAATAAAAATTAATATTTGATTTCTGTACTTTTCCTGAGAACCATGATAAATATTCAAGAGAGGGCAAAGCCTTGAGAGCTCCTCTTCGCGAGATGAGACGGCTGGAAATCAAGTCGAGCCTATAATGACAGGAATGCAAACAGCACGTGTACGCAAGCATACACACTGCTTAAACTCACACAAGATAGTATGCTGTATAAAACTACAAGTGTTATGCAAATACCTAAACATCAACAAATTAGCAATATCCGCCTTATTTCCGCCCAAATAAACACAACTGTACATGTTGACGCTAGCATGCACAGATTAAAATAACTGCCTCCGTTCACATAAAGCTGCAAAAGGAGAGAAAGCATTGCATCTCCACCCCCATTAAAAAACAAACAAACATCGCAGCTCGTACCCCGCCGAGACATTAGTGCTGCTCCACATGTTTACTCAAGCGCTCACCTGCCTAGCCATTACCGGCACCTGTTCATCTGCTCCGTTCAAGTGAGTGTCTAATCAGCCAATCAAGTGGCAAAAATCGATGTGTGGTATCTGGAGGCTTGTGTATTGGTGAACAGGGGAGGTCAGTGGGCCTGTTTAAGCATGCAAAGCAAAGGAGAGACCAAGCTACACCCAATCAATGACTCCATTTTTTTTTTTTCTTCTTGTAATAAGATTAGAATGGTCAGTAAACAAGATAGAAATCTAATGTGGCCGGTAAAAACAGGCTGTCAATTAAATAAACATTAGTTAGATAGCAAATTCAAGCAGCAGTAATATAATTAAGTGAAATGTTTTGCAATAGAGGCTAATGCTTAACTATAATGTAATTGGTTGCTTTGTATGAGCACAAGGAGCCTTCAGATACCCACAAGAACTTGAGATCATTTTATTGTCAGCCACAAATAAGTCAATATTTACATTTATATAGCACTTTTCTACTCAGTTCACACTTACAAACAATCACAGACATTCATACACCAGTGTATGCAAACAGGACAATAATATGCAATGCTAGAAGTGCAAGTGAACATTGTCGGGTTAAGAAAATCAACATTGTTTATTCTTTAGGCTGATACAGAATATATGGTGGGTGATACAGTAAACTGTTTTAACCGATCCGATACCAATGCGATACCTTTTGTGATACCAGTAACAAATACAAGCAGCTTATGTGCCATCATGTAAGGACTAGCATAGTGTGTCATATGTACAATTTTAATACATTTTCTGACCACTAAAAGAGTTTGTTACTGTTGCTTTCCATGGTTAAGTGCATGGTTAAACTGATTGCAAGCATATTTTGGCAAAAAAAATGGCAAAAGAAAAATAATCGAATTCTTTCTTCACAGTTTACAGAGGATTTGCAGGGTGGGGAGGAGCAGCAGAATTGATCTGATCATGCTAATATCAATCCAATACCAATAGTATCAGTACTATTGATATTTGGATCGATCTGCCCACCCATGACAGCATTTAGGTTTATACTGAATCAGCAACACATATCTCAATGGGATAAAAATGACTCAAAATATACCAAAAGCTTGGTATAAGAGTAAAAGTAAATTAACTAGAATGATGATAATAAGCCATTTAAGAAAAAGTGATGGTGTCAGTATATGAAAAATGTCCATAGTTTAATATTAAAAAAGTTGGAGGTTCAAATGACCAACAAATAACTATTGACCACCTTGCAAATGGTCTGGGTCTGTGGTGACCAATACTCATCTTTTCGTCTAAATATGGCATGAAAAAACAAGCCCCGCCACTTTCAGAGCCACTTACCGTAGCGGCCTGAGTGTCCGCAGCAGCCGCAACACACGCAGCATGCCCAGGATTTTGGTGCCAGAGTTGGAGATGAGAGACACCAGGATGTCGATCACCGATATCATCACCAGCATCCCATCCAGAACGTTCCAACTGCTCCTCAGGTAGGCCTTGTCCCCGAAACACCAGCCCAGAGCCACGATCTGCGCACAATACACAACACACACAGTAAGTTTGGTTTTACTGTGGCTAAGTAGGTGCAGAATTTTTACCAAGCCATTTTGTCTTCTTAATGTTTTCAACACTAAGCAGGGAGGATCATAAAAAAAGCCACAAGCTTTTTCAAGACCCCATTTTCAATTCTATAGGAGCCACTCATTGTTTATTCTGCCCATGAAGCAAATTTGCATTCCACAAAATAATAGACAGAGGCGGACTTTTTTTTTCCTTTTACTCATTAAATCAGGCCAAATACTGCACAAGAACTATTTTTGCTCCATGCATTTCCAAACACCTGCTAAAGAGATAAGAAAAAAGGGAAGGGAATGAGGCTGCAAGCGAGGATTTACAGAGGGTGGTGAGGCTCGTCGAGAACACCGTGCACCGTGTGAATATAGTAGTGTCTCTAATGAGGTATGCCAGACCTTTGAAGGAAGGTGTCACAATTAAGACGATTACGTTCAGGTTCTAACTAAACATACTATACTGGAGTAACCTTTTGGATAAATTGTGCTTTCAAGGGGAAGAATGCAATTTTACTTATGTCTTTGCTGTTTTTGTTGATTTTTTTCTCTATGGAGCTGTCACTACATTTGGCAGTAAAGCATTGTAATTACTCATTAGTCTGGTTGACTAATTGTTTTCTCCTCCTCGTATCCATACAAAGGTTTCCTCTGCCTTTTGACCACTCTGCCCTGATGAAAATCTAAAAAAATAAAGCTATGGCAAGCTTGATGTTTCCAGGATGTGCCGCTTTCTCGTGAGACCTGAGACTTCAGGGACACAGGGTCAGTACTCCCATTCTTTCAAGGCTGTTTTTTCACCAGGTTGTAACTAAATATAATTACTGGGGTAACCTTTTGTATAGATTGTGTTTAAAGGGGAACAATGTAACTTTCCTCGTTTCTTTGCTGTTTTGGCAGCACTTTTCTCTACGGAGCTCCCCCTACGTTTCGGAGTAAAGCACTATCGTAAAATCTCACAAGTCCGGTTGAATCCTGTATGACCCTTTGTTCAGCTTGACTCTAGTTTTCTTCTCCCCATAATCAAACAAAAGGTTTCCATTGCCTTGTAGTTGCTCTGCCCTGACAATCTAATAAATAAAGCTATTGCTAGCTTGTTGTCATGGCTAACTGGGACGTTTTTTTCTCGCGAGACCCGAGATTTTAGGGACACAGAGATGTTTCTCCTATTCTTGCAAGACAGTTTTTTCTTTTTTTTGCCAAGATACTTCAGGGGAATTTATTTCCCCTGTAAAGGTCCAATGTTATGTTTTTTCAGGCTTTCAGGACACCTTTGCATTACTATTTTACGTTTTATAATTTAAAATAATGTATATGTATGAAAAACATCTTTTTTGGGGGAAGCTGTTCCTTTGACTTTGCAGAGAATGCTTAGATTAGGTGTCTGTTGCCCCCTGCTGGCAACAGTGGGGAATGGACAGAGCTTAAAATGGCTAATAAGCACAGCCTATTATTTTTAGCAACATGATGCTAACAGCTAGATAAATGAGCTGACTGCTTCATAGAGATGGCAGTTTAAGCTCTGAAATTAACAGAATGAGTCTGGTGACATGTCTATGTAAAACAGTGAAACCCGAGTGTTTTCAGTTCTTAAGAAGGGCAGTGCCTCAGCATACAGGATTACTTAAACATGCATGAATACAATCACTACATTGCATGCACGACTTAGTCTTTGTTAAGTTGATCTTGCCTCAGTTTTGACTAGTAAATTCAGGGGCCTGTATTTCTTCTTTTGTTTAACGTCCTATGTCAAAAACAGTAAATCAAAATATCACCAAATATTTTTTTATCATAATAGTCAACATTGTTAGTGCTTATTGCATATTTTTCTGATATCGTACAGCCCTTCTAGTCACACACAAGCACCAATACCCCATCTATTTTCCATTACCCAACTTCGAAAAGATCTAAGCAGCCATCCACTAGTGACCCTGAACAGGAATTATAACAAGAATATAGGCCTATATTAGTATATTCTGTGATTTTGGACATACAGTTCATGTTTTGTGGCTATATGGAATATATTATCTGTTAAAACACTTAAAACCAGCTAAAACATCCAGATACTACACATATATCTGTGTGCCATTGTGCTGCAATTGAACCGAGCCCAAAAATAGCCCCTTTGAGGCTTTGAATCAGTGACACCCGTGAACCTTTCTCCCCCTGGCTCTGCTCGCCCACAGACCTTTATTGAGATCCAGCCCATTTGAATACAGGCGAGACGAGCTTGGGCTTACGAAAGTTTGCACCATCACTGTCTGCAAGAATCCTCTTTTAAAGCCATGTAAGTCTGCTGTGCTTTGTATTTTGGAGGCTTACGGAATTGCAAAGTCTGTTTTCTGCAGCTTTTTTGTGGAAAACGCTTTATATAGCACTTTTTGCATCTTCCGTGTTGTGCAGAATGGTGTTTTTTTATGATTGGTTTTTAAAATTTACAGTTCGATAATCTCTTACCTTTACGATCATCTCAGCCACAAAGATTGCCGTGAAGATGTAGTTGGACAGATTCAGGAAGATCCGCTCCTGTAGAAAAAAAAAGAGGTTTTAAAATGCTTATTCATCAATTAAGTTGTTTTTGGCTTCAAAATTATCCAGGCTAGTGCTAAATAATGCATTATAGAGCTAAGATCCTCCATTTTGCAAACAATCTGTTGCATTCACTAAAGATGGCTGGCAGCAGTTCTGAAGTTTACTGTTTACTAAAGATGCCGAAGACTCAGGGCAACTAATGCAGTATTTAGAATCAGAGTGAAGGGATAAACAAGAGGGTCACCTGTTGACTGCCCACATAGACCAACCAGTTTGGCTTGATTTTTTTGGTTGCATTTGCGCACAAGACTCTCAAGACCAAAACCTGTCTGAGACCACAGTGTACCAAAACCAAGACAAGCTCTAGACTTTCAGGAAGTAAAGACAAAGTCAAGATCAAAACTTTAAGAGGTTGAGACAGAAACCAAGACTTAGACCAGATCAAGACAAAATGTTTTCTCGTGATCACTAAATAAAACAGATAAATAAACATAAATCAGTGGCTCAAATGTTGTTAAGCCACAAATCTGTTCTGAGCAAAAACTTGAACCAGGCAGAGCTCACTACTCTTCTGCTTTATGGGCTCAGAGCTTCCCACCTCTAGAGCTATGTCCCAAGTTAATGCTGTTTTTCCCTTTTAATCCTTTTGAAACAGAGCCAATGATTACAAAAATTAAAAAAATGAAAACTAAGAATTCTTTTCTTTTAATTTTATTTTCACTGGTGGAAAAATCTCAAAGATTGACAAATCTGAGACAAGACCGAGTAAAATTGGATTCGAGACCAAGACAGAGTCAAAATGCATTTGCAAAAAAGTGGTCTTGACCTGCCTCTTGCTACACCCAGAAATGGTGTCCACGTCCAGGACTCAAGTCCAGATATTGGCCTGATTTTTGGTACTCAACTCGAACATACTGAACAACTGATGACTTGGGACTCCTGAGTTTCTACACTGATGACTCAGACTTGAGCACCATGGACTCACACTGGTCAGTTTCAAATTATTGGAATTCAAAAAATCATCATAAGAAACAATTTTCACACCAAATCTGTGAATGTTTGTAGCACAAATAAAATCAAAATGGTGACTGCATTTGAATCATTTATTTCATCAGGCTTTGCTTCAATGGTCTGGACTTGCAACTTGGACTTTGGCTCGCTTTCAGTCACAAAAAATGACCAAAACAAGCAGGACTTTAGCTGGCTTTAGGCAAGAGACATGTAGTCACGTAAAAAACCAGGAGGGTCAAACTATTAATGCCCCGGCTGCCTAAGGCTCTCTGATGTCCGTGCGGTAGAGATGGGAGCCTGTATTTACTGAGCTAAACACGGAGCGAGGAGGGAAAACAAGCCGCAAGCGAGAACAACATCCCATCACTTCCAGCTTATTTACCCTGCCCCCCCCCCCTCTGTCTGTGAGACGCAACCCTCCACGTTAGCCTTAGCATTAGCGTGCGTGTGGGGTCTTTCCCACGGCCCCCCTCCCCTCCGGCTACCGTCACACGAGCACACAAACATGGATGGCAGTCTCGCGTAGCGTTCCGTGGAGGCTCTGGGAATGTCAGGGAGTGACATCACTGGGAATGCTGGCTCCGAGACACTGTATACATTCCAGGACTGACAGCAGCTATTCCTATGTGAACAGATTTGCATTCAGTTCATTATGAGCGTATACCATAAGAGAGAAGTAAAAATGAAAAGTGAATTCATAATGAAAGTGTGTGAAAACAAAGATCTCACAGTCTATAAAAAGATTAGGTGTATCTTATAGAATACATGGGTAAATGTAGCATGAACGAGCTAACAAATATACAAACATTGTAACAATCGATTGAGGTTTTAACTAAAGAAATTTAAATAGTTTTAGCTGTAGCTTTAGTTATTAGGCAGCCTAAGAACACACTCACTCCTAGATTCACTTGGATCAAGGTTTGAATGTTTGCCTGTGCATTATGTTATGACTTTATGTTTTTTTCCAAATTTTAAAGTGTGTTTTTTAAATTAAGAATGGTTTATGTGCGTTGTCATATGGCTCAATAGTAGAGCTGCGGTGCATATACAGGGCGACTATAGTCTGCCTTGTAGAGATGACAATCTCTGGTTGCTTAGTCAATGAATTGGTCAGTGAGGTCTTGGTCATCTAAAAATGTATTGGTTGATTAGTTGGATGCACTCTTTGCATCAATAAAGCTGGTCTAATTTATTCGACTTTAGATAGCAATATGTTTTTCAGACATTTTTTACTAATGTTTTATCACCTAACTAATGTAAAGTCACCTGTTTGTGTAAGACTGGTAAGTCCCACACATATCCTGGGTTGGTTGATTTTGGTCGATTAATTGCTCTGCTGGGCATAACTTCGGTCATCTAACAATTTCTTTGGTTGACTACAGCCCTGCCTTGGTGTTGTGGGTTCGAGTCCAGACTCCAACAGTTTTCTGAATGTCTCTCCCGGCTCTCCATCCATTTTCATATCCTATAATAATTTCATTTTATTTTATTTTTCTAAAGAATGCAGCCTGATTTACTAAGGTGCTTCAAGCAACAGGGCTATGGAACAAATGATTGTGCCAAAAATTAAAAAATAAAATAAGCAGCTAAATAAGTCACTCCAAATTAGTACTTTACACATAATGTGCATCATAGTCCAAAATCACTTTTTTGTTTTTGACTATTTTGAAGTTGCTACACCTCAAAGTTTTTAATAAGTCCCACTTATTAATTCTTGACTGACTCCCAGTGCCCCAGAGGGTATCTATGAACAACAAAGCATCAACACCACATCATTACACTGCTTCTGTACCAGACTTTTTCTGTTTTGCCATGCCAGACGTTGATAATCTTTCATCAGTGTCCAGCCTCAATCCTCTATAAAGCCATGACGTGGTGCTGAAAACTCCACCACTCTCCGCCATCGTCGCATATTTCACTCTGTTGACGTTTATATAATTCAATTTGAGCAGCAGACAGTGATGTATTGTTCCCCCAGCTCAATTAGAAATAATACTTCTTATTATGTGCTATAATCACTCGATCATTTTCCACTGAGCAACGGAAAAGGCGGTATCCAGGCAACCTCCAGCACTACAGCAAAACACCGAAGCAACAGCAAGCCAAGTGAAAAGTGTGTGACTTAACTTCTCGAGCAATAAGCAGATAAGTGCATTCCACACTAAAGGGGTTTTGTGTGTACAGAATAGATCACCTGCTTATCAAACCCCAAAATGCGACTGAAGTCACAATTGCTAATTTGCAGATGACACAATGCGATGACCACACAGACAATGAGAATTGGAGAAGCATCAGAGTGCGAAATTGGTATGATGCTTTTGTTTTGTTTTTTTGTTTTTCGGTGGCTCGTCGCATGTATTTCCATCTGATTGGAGAAAATGGCCCGGGGCGGCTGACTGGACTCGAAGCACATCAAAATATATGTGCATTCTGAAGTCTGTCTGGGATGTGGAATAGGAGCAAGCAAGCAGAGTTAGGTCTATATTGTGTGCAATGACTTTGAAAACATAGTCGTTTGGTTCGAAAAGGTGATTTTTTTAGCATATTCTGAAAAGGTTGGGACAGTGGAAGGATTTACAAGAGGGAGATTAAAATGACATCCCATGTAAAGTTTACTTATTACTCCCATTATGGTGAAAAAGACAGGTCTTAAAAAAAACATTATGAAACTTTAATTTTAGAAATAAATAAAATTGGATGAATCCTCAACATAAAATAGTGCCAAAAGGCCTTCCTCTTAAAGTGAGTTAGGTCAACTGAGAAAGTGCACTATGTAACTTGAGGTGAAGAGACAGGAAGACAAACTCCTATGTGTTTCATCCCCTCATGTTAGCGTACAGCACTATAAGCATGCAAACTCAAAAACAATTCTATGGACTGCTGTTTTTGTACAGCACAGCAAATGCTAACGTTAGCTGCATTATTCTTCTTAACTTCACACTTGTTCTTTTTGCTCATGCTGTAACAAGTGGGCCCTAACAGTAAACATACATCTGCTGTCGGATTGGCTCGTAGACTTGTCCATATTAAATAAAAAGGCGTCAAGCTTATCATCTACCCTTTGCTTAATCATGATGATTTTTGGCCCAGCCCTACTCAATACACATATCGACTTTAACATACACATGTACTGCTACACAAGTAACGTTTGTAATTGCAGCATACAGTTAAAGGTGCTTATGAGCAGTATATATTTTTTAAATTTTATAAAAATAACCCACAGGTATCCCAAGATCTGAGGTAAACATGTTTAAATCAAATATTCATTTTTCTGATAACAACGATTCACCTGATTTATTCACAATAATAATAATAATAATAATAATAATAATAATAATAATAATAATAATAATAACAACGTAAAGCCCGAGTTGTTTTTGTTTACTTTTTTTGTTTTGGTTCCAGACCCTGCATTACCAATCGTCCAATCAGAAAAGCGGAAACCAGTACCTTTAAACAAAATAAGATTTGAATGCTCATTCTGTTAACAGTACTGCATCTTTTTTCCTTTTGGCTTTTCCGTTCTAGGGTTGCCTTGACATAGGCTTTGCTGAAAGCAACCCTCTCCATTTATCCAGGCTTGGGACTGGCAGAAATAGTACACTGACATTCTTAAGTACTTGAGTGTACTTGTTTCTCTAGTAAAATTTGAATGCAGACAATCCCAGTAATTGTGCACACACTTCTGTAGTTCAGGAGATAGGTTGGATAAATGTGTTTAGGTATGATTGCACCCATTATGAATACTCCCATAGTTAAACATCTCTATCCCTGGACATTAGCCACCAGCCCACTGATAATTGAATCAATTAGACCGACACCGTCTCCTCCGTGTTTCACCGAACAAGCAGAGCAGAGCAACCCCTTGAGACGGCAATTAGACACATCCACGGAACACCTCATTCTGTTAGCAGAACAAAAGAACCCCCCAAAAAATCAAACAGTTATAATAATTATCATGTTTGCGGCTTGCTGATGGAAATAGTCCTCATGCTCATGTCAGTGCCAGCCCCCTCTGTGCAATAGGATGGCGCATTAGAGGAAGAATGTTGATGCAATGCAGTAGATTCGGGGGTATAGCACACATTACCCACAGCCACTGGCTCGTACTCAAGCAGAGGTTCCCTGTTTTCACAACGTTCCGCTCCATTTCTCTCTTTAGTAGCTTACTTAAGGCAAGGACGTGTTAAGCTTCTAATTTCTTCTATGTGTGGGGGAGTTTTAATGCACTATCAGCCATAACAGCACCAGTAAAAGCAGTTCTCCTATCTCGCAAGGGTAAAGATATGGTGCCCAGACCAGGATTTGAACTTCTAGTTCAGGGGTAAATGCTCTATATCAGGGATTCTCAAACTGTACACACTAAAATGAGCCTAAACCTTGACTTAACCAGGGCTAACACAGGGCGAAACCAGGTCTAAGCCAATACTAAACCAGCACTAATTCTGGTCTAAATTATGGCTCAACCAAGACTAAATCAGGGCTAAACTAAGACTAGGGACTTAATCAGCACAAAAACAAAATGAAACCAGGATAAAATCAGGACTAATCCAAAACAAATCTAGGTCTAAACCAGGACTGAACTAGGTCTAAAACTCTAAATGAATCCAAATCAGGACTAGAACGGCATATGACTCCTGAGTACCACCATAAGAAGCTCACGTACCAGCATTTGTACCCGTACCACTGTTTGAGAACCACTGTTCTATATGTTGAGCCACCAAGGTGTTATATCTGACTGTGATAAACAACTGACCAAAAGTTCATGAATCCAAACCATGCAGAATGAAAAAGTGATAATTAAACCCACTACTGACCCCTTGTGGCTGGAGTTAGTATGTGAGTACCAAATAGTACCAAATCTATCTAAAATATTGAAATATCCCAGATGCACACCAAGGAAGTTGATTTCTTCCTTGAGCCATTATTGACCTAAGTTGCTAAAAAAATCTGAAAAATTTAACCAGTACTTTTGGTGCAATCTTGCTTACAGTCACCGACAAAAATTCTACAATTCCTCCAAGTCCATTTGACTTAAGTTATATTTTCACAGTAGAAATATGTACCATACAAACACATATCCCTCCATACAGTTTCTTATAGAGTTTTGATGGACAACTCTTGTGTTTCTTTGCACTGAAGATGCTTATACAACTGACAACGCTGACACTCTCAAGGCATTAGCATATTCATATAAATGTAAATAAGCTATACACATGTTATGCTGTGGAGAGTTAGAAGACTTACAGCACTGCCGGGGTCGATGCGAGGTCTCTCCATGGCGATGGTGATGCAGTTGAGGAAGATGATCACCAGCACCACGTGGTCGAACATCTTGTGAGTGATGATCTTGTTGCACATGATCCGAAACCTGACAAAGACACAGGCATGTTAATGTAAGACATAAGAGCACCATGGAAGGTTCATTTTTTTTGTTTTTTTCCATAACTAAATTCTGAATTTGGTATTCAGAATGGTATAATGTTGTCCATGTGTGCTCTGAATATCCTAGCAGATGATGAAGAAAGATTTGGAAATTTTACATGGACAAAGCTACAGTAAGACTTTTTAAGTTGCTTTGACTTTTGTTAGTGATGCACAACATTCTAGATTGTATTCTTAATGGGGTAAAATTGACCTCAGTCAGGGGTTACAAGTATCTACAGTTTGTCTGAATTAATAACAAAGCCACCTTAGAAACAGCAGTCATGTCAGGGTTTTCGTGAACATCGTGTTTAAAAAAAATGGAATTAGGGTTCCAATGACCCACTCAGATAATTATACTATGTATGCTAATTTGAAATATGGAACTTCAGTTTTACTAACAATACCAATTAAAACAACAAAGAAAAAGAAAAAAAAAGTTGTGCTGGATCAGCGTAGGAAAAAAATCTAAGTGGGTAATAATGAACTCACTATGGTTGCAGTGATAAAATGCCTCTTATATCAGCATTTGCAGCAGATGCTATCATTCTGCTACAAAACTGAAGCAATTCACATTTTTTTCCCTCCAGTGGGGTAAAAATGACTCCTGGGTTGTTTAAGATAGAAAATATAACTTTTTTCATTCTTTTTCCAGATAGCTAGATTTTAGTAAAATGAATATATTTAGAAACTCATTAGCATGCACAACATTTTAGATTGTATTCTTAATGGTGTAAAAATGACCCCAGTTATTTGAAATATCTACAATTCATTTGAATGGATAACAAAATCATCTTAGAAACAGTACTCATGTTAGGGTTTTCATGAACATGTTTTACATAAAGGAAATAAGGTTCAAATAACCCACTTGGCCAATTATGCTAATTTGGTACAGGGACTTTTGCTTTACCTACAAACATTATTCAAAAAGGTGCAATTAATTTTGCTGAATTATTGTGGACAAAATTGGTAAAAATTACTATCATTGTGACTTCTGCTATGGAATTAAACAACTTTTTTTTTGTTTGTTTGTTTTTCACTGAGGTAAAAATGACCCCCCTGACTGTTCTGCCATTTTAGAAGGCATTAATTTAAAAAAACTTGAAATTAAATGAATAAAGTTTATCAAATGCAAAACGGGTTTAAATGACCCATCAGCTGTTATACTGTAATTTGACGTATTGGAAAATTTAGTTGAAAGCCAACATGTTAATGTGTTAACCAAATGCAGTATATCTTACAAGGACGTTAAGTCTTTGTGGACATTCTGCAGTAAAGATCTGCTTGAGTTTGGGCGCACTTGTCTAACATACTGTAACTCTGTAATGAGGCGGTGTAGAATTAGCAGCCATTAATTATGCCTGACTTCCATTAGCAGACATGAAACGCTTCCCAGGCTTTTAGCTCATGACAACAGACAGAACGTAGCAGAGAACGCTTGTTATATATGACACTGGGAGAGATTAAACCAGGCATCAAATCCGCTTTGATGCCTCGTATCAGACCGAGTATGGCAGGGGACATCATTATCAGGATTTGGGACTTTGTGCGGAAATACTGAAAATGAAAGAGAATGCCAATAGCGCCTGCTGTTAAGTATTTAGTCTGAGGTAACTTTTTATATCTATGTGCTACAGGTCCTAAAATATAGAGCTCAAAGATATAACTTTAGTTTCAAGACCTAGACCTCCATAAAAGAAAGTTTCTGTGTGGGCATGCAGTTGAGACTAAGCACTGGTTCAGTTCGGACATCACATTTGCTTCTGCTTAAAGTTAGAAGAGTTAGGTATTCGACTATAAAAGCCTCTGCTTACACTCTGTGAATCATGATTGACTGGCTAACCATAATTCTCCATTATTATGACCTGCTATCATTTCCTGAATTTCAAAAGCCATTGTTTTGCCTAAATAACTTCTGGTGACAGACAGTAAGACAACAACAGGTGCAGTTATAGACGTTCTATGGACTCCCCAGCCCCAGGAGTTTTTTGCCGACTTGGTATTGCACTGCCAGTAGGAATCAAACAATCAGCCAAAGTCTATCTATACAGCACTTTACAACAGCACAAACAAGATCTCAGATAAATAGGGTGGAGCAAGACCATAAACAATGTTCAAAACATACATTTTATTTTTAAAAACCAGGAGACAGTGGAGGGAAAAGAGAATCTGGGTGATGTGGTTGTGCCCAGATAAGCTGATTAAAAGTCAGGCAGCGGTATTTTGCACCATTTGCAAATAATGGAGTGAGGAATGTGTGATACCAAAATAAAGTACATTACAGTAGTCAATATGTGAACTGATAAAAGCATGAACAGCATTTCACAGATGAATTGGAAATGAAGCATAAAACAGGAATAGGTAGAGGATGAAAGAATGAATGAATAAATGCAAAAAGAATAAAAACTTTGGAGATTCGCAGCAAAAATTCAAGTAAGTTGAAAAGACTGCTGTGGTTGGCTAGAGTACAAAATTACAGTAAAATTTTGTCAGATGTGGTTGCCAAAATTTTACTCTAAAACTTCTACATCAAATCAAACACCTGCCATGTCTGTATGACTCACTGTCTCTAATCAACATTAAAAATAAGTGGATTTATGGTACGGAAATGGAAAAAAAAATGATGGTAATTTACAGTTAAGTTTTATACCACCACCAGATTTGTTTACAGCAACATTCTGGTTACCACAGCTGCCAATATAGAGATCATAAAACAGCCACTGAGTGATGAATCTGCCTTGTTGGTGGTCACAGACAATGAAATACCATAGAGTTGCACTAGAAACAGCAGCATAAAAGAGTAAACAAACGAGCCTTGAAACAACTCTTTTAACTGCTTTGTCACTTGTCACTAAATTACTCCATTATTTTGCTATTGAAAATATCTTGTGTGACCACCGATGTGATGTCACGATCCCATTTTCTATTTGAACGCCTCATCATTTATTTGATGATGAGGCCATGAATTAGCCAGGTTTATTAGCTCCTTTTAAACAAAGGCAGGACACTGCAATACTACATGAATGCAACAGTAGCCTGAGTAAGGATGCAGTGGTTAGTTTGTATTCTCTATTGGACAAAGACGACTATAGTCTCAGCAGTGTCACACAATGAGGTCCGCATTTGAGCAAAGTTGTCTTTAGGGTGGCATTTTATTTTGGTGTTATATAAACTGAAGCTTTTCCTTTGGGCCCCAAACAAACCCCAGTTATGAAGCATCAGCAATCACTAAGCGTTAAAGAGGTGACAGATGCTCACAACTACTAATGTTCTCTCTAAATACAGGCCTAATGGCTTTTTTGTGAAAGCATGAGGCGGCGAAAGCAGCGGGGCATAATTATTGTGACATAAAAATGCCACAGATCATTATTGCGGCCATTTAATGTAATTGTAAATCTTCCTCTGTGCTGTCTGCTTATTGTGCTGCTCAGGTGACCCACTTTTCTGTTACTGCGCTCAGATAAGTATGCATAAACTTTATTTCCAAAATGGGCCGTAGCCTTCAGTAAGAAAACAAAGAAACAGGGGTGGTACTAACATATACAGAACAACAATCTGTCTCTAGACTGACAATGTGAAAAATATCAAACAATTCGGGGGAAAATAACAACATAAAGCCCAGTTCATGTTATATAAAGCATGATTGGTCAGAAGGATTGGCTTGAGAGCGGTTCCAAATGCATTTTACTTCACCAAGAATGGATCTTGCCGTCTCTGTGTTAGTTCGTGAACAAAAACTGACAAATGAAGCAATCCATTCATGACTCCTTTATGCAATGCTTTGTTTTTCCAATTCTTTGCATATTTATGAGTTGAACTGGTCCCGGTTTGTCAGACCCGGAGTGTTTGATTACATGCTTTACATGTTTTGACTTCTTTGTCAAATTTAGTACTAGCACTGCATCTGAAGTCATTTTAATTGCCCCTTCTTCTTTGAACTGTCTGACAAGGTTACAACCTCTGCAACGAATCTTGGTTTTGGTATTTACTTTTTGTAATTTGTCTTTTAAAGGTCAGAAAAATAGTGTGGTGCAAAATTGCTTTATTCATCTTAAACTCATCTCTATTTGTTCTTGGTATGATTATTATTATTATTAGTTACAACAAGTTGAAACAATGCTATAGACTTTGGTTTGTGTTCTAAGTCAATTACTTAACTCATTATATCATCTCTATCATGCTCAGAGGCAGGTGGAGGTGAGTGCTGGCCCATGAGAACGCCGCAGGACCCCCGGCACCCCCACCACGCCTGTCTCTTCATGTGATTCCGAGCACAGAGGGCGGCCATGACGGTTCAAGACGAGAAGAAGCGCCACGCAGAGCCATGTCCTCAGTAACGGAGAAGACTGAGAGGGAGACATGACTGTACGAGCCTGTAAAGACTGAAAGCTCGGACAATCACTGACGCCAGGGAGCCATTGACTTTTTCCTATTGATTCAACACTGTCTTTGGGGAAAATTAATCCTTCACAAGTTTTGGATGGGTTCAAAGTCAATAGCATTATATTGTGTTTCAATAACGCATTTAGGAAGAATTGTGTGTAGAGAAAAACAAGGCTAGAAAATGATTAGTTGTTCTAGTTGCACTACAAAAGTCACAAAAAAGTGTGCTTGAATGCACCAGAACTTAAATGAATGAGAACTTTTATAGCTGCCTTATTGTTGACTGATCTACACGGAATCACATCACTTTCATTCTTGGCATTGTAAAACTGCACATGCTTCCCATTCTTCTTTCTTTATTCTTTATTTCAGACACATGATTTTGGTCCATAACATTAATTATAAAAAAAATAATTGACCAAAACCATATTTTTTCCTATTTCCATATTTACTTCTCATTGTATTACAGTATTCTTTTTCCCTGCCCAATGTTTAAAGGATGAAAACTTCACACATCAATTTTTTAGGATGGGTGCGTAGGAGCAGAGGGAGAGGCCCAAAAGTACATCAGTTAGAAAAGATTCCCGCACCCTGTCAGAGTTACAAACCTGAGACTTTATATGGACTGAACAAGCAATGTTTTGGCACAAGGCCTTCATCAGGCAAATCCCCAGTGCAAGTCATTTGCAAGTCAGTTGATGTGCGGAATTTTTTCTAATTGAGGTACTTTTGGGCCTGTCCAATGTTTGAAATGTTCAAAATTCAATGAGCAAACTGACTGAATGGTAGTTCTTGCTCAAGTTCCTCGAGTCACTGAAGACTAGTAGTTGTATAGAGTGGTAGGCAAAGACTGAGACTATCAAGCAATGCATCATAGGCTACATAATAATATAGTGCAGCCCAGTAGAGGACAAACGATACTACGCTCATAGGCTTCAGTTCGACTTTGCCAGTTAACTGGTCAAATCTCTTTTGTCTCAATTTAAATGCACACCAGTGAGCTAAACTGCTGACTCAATGGCACTGGGATGCTTTCAAGTGGTCTGGGGAATTATCAGTAATGTATAAATATTGTTGCGCTAGATGCTAATAAACGTGGCTAAATTCAGTTATCATAGTTTTATCAGCAATAACTCACGAGTGAGTGAAGGATGGAGTGTGAGATTGACAGGAGGATCGGTGCAGCGTCTGCAGTAATGCAGTTGTTGTATCGGTCTGTTGTGGTGAAGAAGGAGCTGAGCCGTAAGGCAAAGCTTTCGATTTACTGGTTGAACTACGTTCCTACTCTCAGCTATGGTCAGGAGCTTTGGGTCAAGACCTAGGGCACGCTGGAGGGACCATGTCTCTCCGCTGGTCTAAGAACGCCTTGGGGTTCCTCCAGGGGGTGCTGGAGGAAGGGTTCAGGAAGTCTGGTGGAAGATGGATGGATATACAATAAAACTTTGACTTTATGAAATTAAGAGCAATGAAATCAGAACCTAACTTGCTCATGAAGTGATGTTAACAAATCGTAAGTTGCGGCAGCCAAGCTACAACTAATGTAGTTGTGCCTATTTAGTACTGAGTGTTGTTGATCGCCTCTCCAAGTGTAGTTGGAGTAAGCTGCTGACATGCACAACAAAACATGTACAATAGGTCCCCCATGGGGCCAGGACTCCCCTGCAAAAGAGATTCTGAATCTCAGTGGGACTTTCCTGGTTAAATAAAGGCTAAATAAATAAATAAATAAATAAATCCAACAAGGAACCACATTATCCAGGTGTGTCAGTCCAACTAAGAGAAATTCTAAAAAAAAGAAAGAAAAAAGAAAGACTAAAGACAAAAATTCAGTTTTCTTCATCTGCAGCCCAGTAGAGGACAAACAGGACAGTAAGGCAAGGCATGGATCATCCCAGTGGATCAGCCAAACTTTATATTAAGTGCTGAAGTTCTAGTCCAGTCATGGGTTCCTCCTTTGAAGTTTCATTAGCATGTTTTTTTTGCTGCAGTGACATGGAAGACCAGCATGATGCGTGTCATCACAGCCACATTCTCTGAGCTGAACAGATAGAAGCCACTCACATCAAAGCCTCAGAGCTGCAGCAGCAGCAGCAGCAGCAGCAGGAGGAGGAGGAGGAGGATGAGGATGGGGGTATTTGATGGGATGAGAGGGGAGGGTGCACGTGTTGGAGATAACATGCCTCACTCTGCAGGGAAAAAAAACACAAAAAAACGTCTATCTGTGCCACTGTTTACTCGTCCCCTGACAGCGCAGAACCATACAGCAGCGAATTGGGAAGAACATGGTAGAAAGAAAAAAAAAGCTGCGCTCATGTTACGTTCAGCATTACGGGCATCAGTCAGAGGCAGCTGCTAACCAAGGTTTGTCAAACATAGGCTCAGGCTTTGTACTGGGAGCAAGAAAGTTTGATTTGAAAAGGGCTCAGTTTGAAGTACACTCCTGATGGCTGGCTTTGACACTGTACCAACCCACTCTGCTGTTCAGAAAAGTGGTTCAACAGTCCTACTCAAATTTACTTGGAGAATAATATTTTAGGACTGAGGGCTTTGGAGGCTGTACAAATGGTTACCTGAGATGTAGAAGAGTGTTTTCCAACCAGGGGTACGGGGACGCCTAGGGGTATGAAAGCACATTGCAGGGGGTACATGGAGATACTTGATCATTTATAGTAGCTTTATATATAGTATTTGTCCATCAAAGACTAAAATGATTCTGAATCTGGACTAGAACTAAACCAGAACTTGACAAGAAATAAACCAGGTTTAAAACCAGAACTCAACAAGAAATAAAACAGGTCTAAAACTGGAACTAAACCAGGACTAAACCATGTCTAAACCCAGAACTCAGCAAGAAATAAACCGGAGGTCTAAAATCAGCACTAAACTAGGGCTAAACCAGGACTAAAACCAGAACTCAACAAGAAATAAACCAGGTCTAAAAACAGCACTACACCGGGACTAAACCAGGACTAAACCATGTCTAAACCCAGAACTCAGCAAGAAATAAACCGGAGGTCTAAAATCAGCACTAAACTAGGACTAAACCAGGACTAAAACCAGAACTCAACAAGAAATAAACCAGGTCTAAAAACAGCACTAAACCGGGACTAAACCAGGACTAAAACCAGGACTATAACCAGAACTTCACAAACATTAAACAAGGTCTAAAATCAGAAATAAAGAAGGAAAAAATGGTCTAAAAGCAGCAGTAAACCAGATTAAACCAGGACTAATCCAGGTCCAAACCAGAACTAAACCAAGACTAAACCAAGTCTTAAACCAGAACTCAAAGAAATAAATCAGGTCTAAAACCAGATCTAAAATGCTAACAAAATCAGGTCTAAACCAGGAATAAACTAAGACTAAACCAGGACTAAAGTGTTAGTTTGAATTTAAAAAAAAACCTATTCACCTGCAGTGTCTCGCCTCAAGTGGTACAGTACAGTTATTTCTCAATGTTTTGTAGCACTTTTTAACAAGAGAAAGTGAAGAACAGTGAGAAGTAGTAAACTGGGGAGCAGGATAGTTTGGGTGATTTTTGGTTATGGGGTAAAAACAACCAACATTTTTAAGCACTTATTTCAAATAGAGTATCTTCACTCTGTGTGTGTCTCTGTGTTCAGTCTCTCAACTAACTGGCCACTGTCAAGGGTATACACAGAAGATGATAGATTGATTGATATGTTCACTTCACGTCTTTATAAAGGGTGTTTTTAGAGCAAATATGCAAGATGTGGAGTTACCCATAGCTTCAGTACCACGGACAGTGAATGTGAGGTATTAGAATAAATGCAGTAGTACCTGGAGTCTGGAGGGAAGAGGTACAGTGACCAAGTATCTCTCTCTTTGCACCACTCCGGCTGCTTCTTTTCCAGGTAGTGCAACAGTCTGGCTGCCCGACCCTGAGACAAACATGCAAACCATAATCAACCATTCACTTGGTCAAAGTCCTACAGCACAAACTGATTTTCTATTGCACAACAAAAATGACACACTCAAAAGCAGCACTGACCAAATGAACCTCCTCCTCAGCGTTCTCGTCCTCGGTGTTCTCCTCCAGAGACACGTGTGTGGGGGCCAGCGTCGTTGGAGAGCCCTTCCCGTTACAGTCCCTGTGCTCTGGAGGCCGTAAGCCGATCAGGGAGGGGGGTCTGGAGCTGTGCATGCTGGCAGAGCGGTACAGGTAGGGCACCTAGAGGGAACAGAAGTTAGGCACCAAAATGACCTTTTATTGTGTCATTTTATTTTGTATTTGAAGTTTTATTTATGCTATAATAGTACCGGTTAAAACAAAACTGTTATTTGACCAGCAGGCTGTGGATGCTGTCAGATGGCAGATACCGTTAGCTCTAAACCATTGAAGTGGAGGTTCCATAATTTACAGTTTATGATCTTATGGGTGCCCAGAGAGGACAAAGTGTGCACTACAGAAAGGGGAGAACCCTCATGTTTTTCTCAAACGTTTAGTATGCAGCTAAAATCAATTTGATATGATCCCAATAGCCTTTGCTGTTACTAAATAGGAATAGAAGTAGCCAGCCAGTAGCTAGGGAAGGTAACAACTGATAAGGAAGAGTTACTTTTTGACAAGCAGAAATAAATAGAAAAAACACAAAACATTATTTTACAATGGCTTAACATTTCTTTTTGGGACATAAACTAATAATGCATTATTATAATAATATGGCCGCCTTCCTAAACCCAACAGTAGGGCAGTCATATTGGGCGGAACCTGGGACCCACAAAATCATACCCCTCGAACTTTTCATATCTCCTTTTATGGTTTTCATCCCAAGGGCTTCAAACACTGTCAAATTACCTAGAAATATGTGCGGTCAAAAGCCATAATTTACATTTTTGATAAAATTTTACAACAAAGTGGTCATTTTGAGAACTATAAAAACACACATATCTCTCACATAAAATGTTGTATTGAGACAGACCCTGTGTAATATTTGTGCAGAATGACGATCTGAACACAATGATGTGTCATAAGACTTATAAAATGGCTCTTCAGTGCCCCCTACAAATTTATTTACTAATTATTGAATTTCAGAACAAAGATTACAGTAAAAAGCACAAGGAGCGGTCCTCTCACTGCTGCGTACCTTCATGGTTGGGAGGGTCAGCGAGGGCCCTTAATGGCGCTTGCTTCTTTAATTACCATTATTATCATTGTTATTATATATATTTTTATAAAGACATTTTTTGGCCATTGGGCTTTATTGACAGGAGAGAGTCTAGTCACAAATTGGGGAGAGAGTGGGGAGAGACATTTGGCAAACTGTCAGAGTCCGGACTCGAACCCATGATGGCTCAATCAACTGAGACATACAGCGGCGCATTATTATTATATTTTTGCTGAACATTATTATTATATTTTTGCTGACCTTATCTTCCACACCAGTGCTTGTGTGAAGTAATGTGTACCTGCAGCAGAGCGTCAGGCGGCAGGTCCATTGAACTGCGCGTCTCCACCGACTCCATCCTCCTGTGCCGGGGCCTGGTCTGGGACATGGAGTCCGTTCTTGCCAATGAGGCGTCGTCATCCTCCATGAGCCCGCCCCCGGAGTCTCCGCCCCCCTCGCCCTCGTCTGAGCTGGTGCCCCCCTCCCCGGACAGCAGGGACCTCCTCTCTCCGGACTGACGCTTCTGCCTCTTCAGTGATGGTGCGCGGCCCAGGCTGTTCCAGCTGGACCGCCGGCTGGTGCGCCCACTGCCGCTGCTCCATGGGGTGTAGGGGGAGGGGCTTCGGCTGGTCTGGGAGGATAGATAGGAACATAAGCGGTGTCCCAATTCAACGGCTGCAGCCTTGAAGGTCGCGGTCCACGGAGGCTACTCCTTCTTGTGGCCTTCGTGGACCGCAAAGGCCGAGCCGAAATGGGACGGTCCGGTCCACGGAGCGTACGTCAACAGCTGCTCCTCCTCTCACGTATCGCCACTGTCGCCTAGCAACCAGGACCGCAGCTGCTCGCTAATTCACTTTATTCATTGGTCACATAAGCAGAAATGGAGCCAGAAATTACACTTATTTAATTTTTTATTTTGTTTAATTTACTCCTGGAGGAGTTTGAGCAGCTCTCTCCGCCTCTGCCATCTTCGAACGTCAGACAAGCAGCGTGCAGTGAATCATGGGATATGTTGGGCCGCGGGATACACCCGATGCAGCCTTCGTTCAGCGGGAAAGGAAGGCCACATTCGTGGGCTGCATTTGAAGTAGCCTTCGAATTGGGACACCCCTGTCGCGCCGACTGTGACGTAATCAGCCTTCAAATGTAGCCGACGAAGGCTGCAGCCGTTGAATTGGGACACAGCTAAAGAGTGTAGAAGTTAGCAATGTTAGGCCTGATCGGTGTATGCCAGCCTGGCCAATCAGACAGGCTTTCTTTGTGAAGTGGGTCTGGAATACCTTCCCATGTATCTCCTTGTCTATCATAGCCCTTTATCTAAAAGAGATGCACTTTATGTAATGGTTTGTTCCTCTGGTTGGTTACACTGGTCCATTTGTAGCTTATTGTGCACTTCTCATTACTGCCCCCTGTATTCTGATTGGTTGTTTGGCTGTCCAACTGTCTTTAGAGATAGTTTATTATTCTTTCATTTGTTCCACACCTGGGAAACAAATTCAAATTGATAGACACATATAGTATGTAGCATAGAAAAAGAGTGGTTGCCCAGGTTTAATATATGCATGTTTTAAACAGTTTGTGCAGTACAAATTACTTTGACCTTTAGAAAATAAAAATGATATTCAGTAAATTATTTGTGTGATCTTTTAATTTAAACAAGTCTGTCAGTTGTTCAGTTAATGAAATGCCCTTTGGAGATAACTTTGACATTTGATATGTCATCCATATTCTTATTAGATTATATTTTTCATAGCAGGGAGCTGTAATTAGGTTTCATTAACTTGAGCAAAATTAGTTCATAACTTTGAAGAAAGTCTATACAAAATCATTCTCAATTTTGTATCTTTTTTGATATTCAATTTTGAACTTATACTAACTAGAACACAACCCTAATCCTAACTTTGAACAGTAATTTAATAAAGGCAACCTCCACTGGAATCAGGTCCTCAAATATTGGGATGCAATTTGCATAATTAATTAAGTTATTATTAATTCAGAAGCAATATTAATTCATCTGAAGTAAATAAAGCAGAAATACAGGTAAGATCAGAACAGGATGTAACAATTTCTGGCAAGAAAATGTCAACGGAATGATCATTTTCAAAATTCAAAATTCAGTCTGAAACTTGTCCAAAATGGGCTTTTTATTGTCCTGGGACCAAACAGCCTGGATTGGAACAAACAATTATGAGCTTGTAATGGGCTACGCAAACAAAAACTAACAGTGAAGACAAAAAGGTTGCTAAAATATCCCTATGAGGGGGTCTGGCTTAATAAAACCCACCTTATTTCAAATAATTATGCGGGTTGCAGAAAGTAGAGCTGTTAGCCTACTCACTGGAAGGTTGGTAGATCAATCCCCATTACTGGCATTGCATAATGCTGTTGTGTGGGCAAGACACTTCAACCATGTTCCTTCTATTGTCAGTGGCACTGGCCTAAGAATGTGTTAGTATGACTGTATGTTTGGCTGCCATTCTTAGGCCATAAGCGCAGAATGGTAGCCACGTCTCTGCCAGCGTGCCCCAGGGCAGCTCTGGCAACAGCTTATTATTATTGGCCAATCTGAGTGAGGTTGGAGCGTCAGATGGCTGGAAAGAACTTGACTTTGCTGAGAAAGTGAGTGCTTCTGGCCATTACAGACAAAAATGCGATCTTCAACATCAATTACCAATCAGCGCAAACTGTATCCAGCAGATCTCAAAGGCACTTTTTCCACATCCTCAGAACAAGCTGTTGAACTTATGCCTGCTGCCCCCTTCTCTCAAACACCAGGGCTGAGTCACTGAATGTGTACAAATGGAGCCGTGAGCGGTGTTGACAGACAGGAGCAGACTGCAGCGACGACAGCGTATTTTCTCAGGTCTATTACCATCGTCAGGTCGTCAAATAAAGAGTGACAGGCCCGTACTGAGAGCCCCGCGGAGTGTTGGAGCAGCATTAATCATCATCCGTCAACAGCATCACATATCATTATATTTACTGTGGCGGTGGCGCAGGGGGCAGCGAGGACTGGCATCGTTCTGGGCACTTGTAAATATGGCAAACACTGTACTGACGCAAATGCAATGATAGAAGATTTAGCTGTGAATCTAGCATTTTTATGTACTTGCTGGGGCCCGGGGCAAGAAGGCTTCACATCGGCCCATTATAGTAGACAATAAAAGAAGAGGGACTATTTCTGGGCCCCTCTGACCCTGAGGCCCAGGACAACAATGATATTTCTGAGCTTTCTACCATGTTATAATGTTGTTCCCTTATCAAAAACATACCAGGTTGTGTTTTGTTTCATTCACCCCTGTTTAAGTGATCCTGTATTCTCTGGCGCAGAGTTTCTGAGGCCTCAAAACACTCAGTTCCACAAATCTCTGCCTCATCCACAAACATCCACCCACTCCAGGAAGCAGTGACCAATCAACAAGCTCTCAACATCCAGTCTGCTCTCATTCATTTATCCAAAATAATGGTGTACAGCTTTGTTTCCACTGATTCCTCACTGTTGAGTGTAACACAGCTGCACTCTGCTGGCCTCTTCATCTGTTTCTTTACATCAGTAGTAAAGCAATTATAAGAAATGCTTTCAGTTAATGTTTTTATGCTTTTAGTCATATTTTTAAATCAATCTTGGTCATTTTTCACCTTTAAAAACATTATGTGACTCAAAGAGAACGTTTCTAATAAGTACTCTAATGGTGTCATAAAAAATAAAATAAAAACAGGTGAAGAGTGCAGGAGAGTGTTGCATTTTTTTAAACATATAACCAAAGAAAAAGAGCACTTTCACTTCCTGAAACTTTTGTATGATGCCTTTTTACAACAAACATGTATGTATGTATGTATGTATGTATGTATGTATGTATGTATGTATGTATGTATGTATGTATGTAGAGGGCTTGTTGATTGGACAGTGCACTTCCTGGAGTGTGGGGGGTTCACGCGAGAGGCTGCGCTTCGTGGGATCGAGCGTTCTGAGGCCTCAGAATGGGTGTGCCAGAGAATAGAGGATTATGTGTGACTGAAACAAAAGACAATTCCAGGTATGTTTTTTGATAAGGTAACAACATTATAACATGGTAGGAAATTCAAAAAGTTGATTTATATTTGCATAAAATATCTCCTTTAAGAAATTATAATTTCTTTATGGCAGTAGTCAAGTAATTTTAGGAAACGTTCTCTTTTGTTCTCATAATGTTTTTAAAGGTTGTAAAATATGCACTGCTATTCTAGAGTTGACCAAGATTGGTTTAAACAGATAAATTAAAGCATAACATAGCCCCTTTAAGATCATTTCTTCAAATATGAATGGATGAACAACCAGCTTTAGCACAGTACTTTTTACTTCGAGTGTATGTTTGGTGATGGTCGTTACTCACCAGTGATCTGTCGTAGCAGGCCGGGTCCATGGACACGCTGCTGCCCCTGCGTGATGCGTACCCCAGGACGGTGTCTCCTCCCACAGGCAGTTTGGGGATGGGCATGGGCGTGGCCGCGGTGTGGGTGATGAGGGGAGGGGTCAGGCTGGTCTTCATCTGGTCCACGTGGCCATTCACAGGCACTACTGGTACAACACAATCAGAGTCCAGACTATTAAAGATGGCTGACATAAGTGAATAATAATGTGAGAACTGGAACATAAAAGTGGATGCTTAGGCGTGTTATAGAGCAAC
Organism: Bostrychus sinensis; assembly: GCA_020698575.1. Lineage (NCBI taxonomy): Eukaryota > Metazoa > Chordata > Actinopteri > Gobiiformes > Eleotridae > Bostrychus > Bostrychus sinensis. Next base: position 8,483,411 of record CM036260.1, on the reverse strand, counting down.
ATGAATGTTTCAGTGTGTCATTAATGTTACGGGAAGCGTGGAAGAGGCTATAATGTGTGGCTGCAACATAAATATATGACACGTGGAGGGGGGATGCAACTTTAATAACACTAAATCCTCCATCTTCAAAGCGACTGTACTGCATTTGATGAGACTCTGGCAGCTACATAAGCACTTACACTGAGCAGCTGAAGGAGTGAAGGGGAGGCCATGTGTTGGTTTGGTCGGCTGGTTGCATTGTATAGGTCTCCTCTATAGGGATGTGTAGCAAATGTTGGGCTAATATATGCCAATGCATGGGAAACGTATTATTGAAGTTATATGTAACACAGGTGTCAAATCCACTCATCCACTCTTCAGCCTGACCAGTCATCCATTCACTTTCTGAACAAATATCGGCAAGTATCGGCCGATATGCACATGGTTGACTGGCATGAGCTTATTGGTACATTTGGTGGCATGGACCAATAACAGTCAGCCGTTGTTAACCTGTTGTACTTATATCTGCGCTAGCGGCAGCAGCTCAGTTGGTAGAGACGTTCGCCCACTAACCCAAAGGTTGGCGGTTCGAGCCCCGCTGCCAGCATTGCATACTGTCCTTGGGCAAGACACTTCACCCACCTCGCCTGTGTGATTGTATGTTTGTGGTGATTGGAGGGGTTGTAAGCACACAATGGCTGCCACGCTTCCACCACTGAGTGAGACTGAGGAGTGAATGAATAATGCACCAAATTGTAACGCGATTTTGAGTGTCTGGAAAAGCTCTATAAAAGACTAATGCATTATTATTATCATTATTATTATTATATCTACCCCTGAGTGGATTTGTCTTCAGTTACAGATGATGGACTAAAGAGATGAATGCCTTCAAAGCAGTTTTTATGAGGGAGATTTCTTTGTTTCCTTTATACAAAAAGGAGAAATACAATACCAAAACAAGGTTAAGAAAATATCAACATCATGTCAGTTGTTGGCCAATACTTTGCTTACAATATCAGTGCTGGAATAGAATTATCACATCAGTGCATGCCTAATAAAAAGTTACTGTTGTTGGGTCTAATTTTGATCATGCGTCCACAGATGAGTAATGTGGCAACAACAGAGTTCTTAAAGCACTCCATTTAATTGATGGAATTAAGGAGGTGTTTCCACTTCCCAAAGAGGTCTGAAGTCTCCCAAAATGTTTTCTGTACCATCCCTATTTTGGGACGCCAGCTCTGGGATCACTTTGCATCACTTTGGAACAGGTTTGGCTAAGCACTGCTGTGAGGTGATTGGACGACAGAGAATCTTCACCTGTCTTTGCGAATCAAAACGTTGCATTTATAATTTAGACTGCATTAAACACTAGTTAAACACATTATGACTTGTTAAAATGTGGTAAAAGTTAGCATTTTAGCCTATCTCCTACTTGCCAGCCAATGACTATACAATATTATGGTGTTTAATTCACAATCAATGCATCACATCGATACACGTTCTCAGCTGGAAGCATTAGATAAACTGATTTTTTGGTGTTTCTCTAGTAGTCTCCCCATTAGACTTTCCTATTGGCTTAAACAGTAATCAAAGTGAATGTGAAGTGGCATTTGAAGAATTATGAATGAGTCCGCTGTGCTAGACTCTGAGTGCAGACAGACAGAGAGCAGGTGGTGGATATTTGTATAGGACGCTCCTGAAAACGCCTCGGGCTCAGACGCTGCTGTAACACAAACTTAGACATTCAATTTTGTAAAGACGCACAGAGAGAGTGTAATCTGGACGGATGGAGCAGGGATTATGGGATAACTCCAGAAGATTGCGTTTAAACGGCAGCTGAGGTGAGACAACGGGCGAAGATTTACGCTAATTATAGACGGCTAGGTTCAACTGTTAAACATCACACAGTTAATATGCAAAAGACTTTCTGGATATGGAATTATTTTATTGCCTATAATCATTACTGTTACCCAATTGCTATGTTTTCAATGTAAACAAAAATAGTATCTTGATAAATAAAAATTATAGTGCATAAATGAAAATGATGGGGTTCAATTTATTTCGATTTTATGTACTTGTTGATGTTTCAATGTTTTTCCACCTTTTGTATACATAATTAAAAAGTTAACAATTTTTGTTTCTTTTTTTTGTGGGAAGGGGGTATTATGTTCAAATAAAGAAATTAATAAGCTCAGAACATTTAATTAACTGGGCATTTAAGATAATAAGAACTGTGTCTGTTTTACTCCATTATAGGAAAAGGTGTTTATGTAAAGGGAGATAGAAATGAACAAGGCCAAATAAAAACACATTTTTATGAATAAAGAGGAAACATTCAGAGCTCACTGTGTTTTAAATAATTTATTTGCCTAAAGTCGAACCTTCTCTGAACGTCTTGTCTCTCTGTCCACGCTCCTCTGTCTGCTCTGTCCCAGGCCCCTACCCTCCCTTCTGCCTTTTCCTCATGCACAGAGCTCTGTCCCCCTGCTCCATTCTCGTGTTGGGCCATTAAAACTAAGTTATCGATAGTAAATATCTCTTTCTTTTGGATGTTTTTTGTGTAAAAGCTCAAACATCCGATCTGAAAAATGTCCCATGTTCCCGCTGATCGAGCGCCAAGATGTTTTTAATTACTGTCGCATCAGTTTTTGGACATTTAATGGTTCATAACTTTGAGATTCTTGTGCCTATAAACATAAAACAAAGACTGGCATAAAGCTTAAAGTCTCCTCTGTCAGGATAAGTTAGCTGCATGTCTTTAAAATAAAATCCTATTTTATTAACAAGCTTTCTACCCTCAATCAATGTGACTATGGCTGACTGACTGTATAATGCCATATTGTGTATTTTAAAGCTGTTGTTATATGCTACATCTTTTCTATTGCGAAACACTTTGCAGCTGTGGTCTGAGAAAGGTGCTATATAAGTTTACTTTACTTACTTACTTAAATAAAAAGTCTTCCATTGCCTTGACTCAATAACTATTCTTAATGGAAAAAAACAGTTCCTAATAAAATAGTCATTAGTCATTTTTATCCTTTTAGCTGTGGTCAAGTTGGTTTTCCAAATGACACAAGAAATCTAATGAGGCTGTTGATCATTAATTAAATGGAAGGCATCTCAATAACAGGCTTTGTCCAGATGCAATCCATTTTTAAACTTTTTAACTGCAAAATAAAGTCTATCCTTGTATGGAATGTGCACTTACAGAGACAAGTTGCAGAAATTTGGTAGCAAATTTGTCTATTTTGATCATTTTTTTTAGCAAAGGAGCAAAGGTATGAGGGTCAGTGGAGAAGTTGTAGTAAAAATGTTGTGGTAAAAATTTAAATGGGTAATAAATTGGGAAGTAATTCATTTACTCACTGATGTTGAAACATAGGGACATCATTCAACAAAGCAGTGATTTCAAATTAAATTTCGTGTTATGTGTACTTTTGTACCTCCAGTGTGTAAACGTCTCCGTCTCACCTGCAGAGGCTGACAGGTCCTTCTTGCTCCCGTTCACATCCTCCATACTCCGAGCAAACGACTCGATCTCCGAACCGGATTTAGAAGCGTCCCCCTTCACACACACACACACACACACACACACACAAACGCACAGTTAGCTAACACACTCTCCAAAAAGACCAGAGCTAGAACACCACGCACAACAGTGGGCACAACAGATCCCTGCTCGGACACTTTACACACCACAGTCTACCCGTGGTCACGTTGTTTTATGGTTAAAGGTCAAGAGAGAAGAATAAAAACAAATATTTAGCTTATGTCATGCAAGGACACAGCACAAGACAAGGCATGCAGCAGTTAACAGACATGAGCACTGACAAAAAAATAATAATAATAAATGATGCACTCAAAACCAATACCTTTACCATACATTGGATGCATTATTGGTCTTGTAAAGCCATGGAAAGATTTGATTTTTACTGGTAACTATTCAGTCAGTGTAACTCCAGTTCCCTGAGTGCGCACGTTATGGGGATATTACTGTAGCAAAAAGATTTGTGCATGTGTAAATAGATTTGTCTGTATGGAGATGTGAGACCACCACAAACACACAATCACACTGACACATTCATACAGGTAAGGTGGGCGGAGTGTCTTGCTCAAGGACACAACGGCAGTATGCAATACCGGCAGCAGGGCTCGAACTGCCAACCTTTAGATCAGTGGGTATCTACCAACTGAGCTACTGCTTCCTCAAATTTTGTGTGCATGTGTTAAGATTTGTGTGTGCGTGATACATTTTTTGTACGTTTTGGGCAAATAAACACAGACACACACATCTGACGGAGCAAGACAAAAAGATTGCATTATTATTATTATTATTGTAAATGTCCTTACTTTTTGTGCTTATTTTTATTTATTTTTTTTTCATAGTGACTTGACCCTCAAAGGGCTACAATCCTGCAGACCTTTCCTTTTGTCAGTTGTTATATACTGATGCTACCAACACAACGCAATCACACAAACAAACCGTTTCGACATCTTGCTAATTTTTTTCCCAGTCAAAAAATAATTTGCGTATTTTACATTAACATTTTTCTCCTTTTTAATTACCCCGTTCCTTGCCCTGACCCTACAGCCGTGCACCTCTGTGATTTCTCCGTTATAGTATTTCTGCTGCGTTAATGTGCGCCGCGGGCCAGGTGGATGTTGGGTGGATTAATCTGGGGCCTGGGCCTGGATTCGCGTTGGAGCAAAGTGAATAAAGCCTGCGGAGCTCATCTCCATACGCCACATTTTAAATCAACTCATTATTTCCCCCCCGAACCGAGAGAGTGTGAATATTCAGCCCGTTGCCTTTGTTTATAGCAGGTAGTTTTAGTGCTTTAACATTTTTTCTCTTTCTTTTTAATGTCAGCTGCACCTGTTGCTTGATTTAATGTCCACTTTCTTCTATTGTAACATTAGTGCTAAAATGCTGTTTTTTTTTTTTTTCAGCACTTAGCATTTAGCTTGCATTAGCTTGTTTTAGCTTTAGTTTTAGTTGTCCACATAAAATAGTTAGTCATTGCCATATCTCTTGTATCTCTGCTATCATTGCACATAAAAAAGTTTGCAAAATCACAATCTCAGTACGTAAATGGCGACTTAAAATTATTTGTTAGAGTCCCCTATTATGCTAAACCAACTTTTTTGATTTTTTTTAACAATGTTATAATGTTTTTCCATCTCAAAAGTAATAATTTTAAGGTCACTACAAAGCAGCCAGCTCATTTATCTGTTAGCTTAATGTTGCTAATAGCCATGCTAAATAGCCATTTTATGCTCTGTCCATTCCTCACTGTTGCCAGTAGGGGGCATCAGACACCTAATCCAAATATCAGGGTTTGTACAGTCATGGAAAACCTGGAAAAGTCATGGAATTTTAAAATGCAATTTCCAGGCCCTTGAAAATTTGGGAATTTTATAAGATTTTGGAACAGTCCGAGTAACGCTGGGCCACTACGAGTTAAACCTGCACCAGTTAGAATACAGTAAATGTTCTCACTGTACAAAAAAGTGACCTATATCAATTTTTTGTCAGAGTATTTGAACTAAATTATTTTCTGGCTGGTCTTTAGCTCTTTTGGTTGGTCAAAATTAGTGGAATAATACATTTCCCTAACAGTTTTTTTTTTTTTTCCCCCCAATTACTCATTTCCAAATTTAACAAATGAAATTGCTGCAAAAGTATGTTTCTACCACATTGGACATTTTGAATACAATTTAAACGTGTAAGTTTTAGTTCTTGGAAATTTAGTCAAAAGTTTCGGAAAAGTCATGGAATTCTAGGCAAAAAAAAAAAAAAGTGTATGAAGCCTGAAACATTCTCTGCAAAGTCAAAAGTAACAGCTCCCCAAAAGATGTTTTCCATACATATACATTTATTTAAATTAGAAAATGTGAAATACTACTAATCAGATTGCTTGGTTGCAACTAACTGCTTATTGTCTGAAAGAGCAAACAGGCACAATTAGCAGCAACCGCACCTAAAATATAAAACTCATTTGTAGATTTTTGTACATTTTTACAGGCCCATAACTTGTATATAATAATAATATGTCTGTATGAACAATTACTTCCAAGTTAGGGTTAGGTCCCAGACATGTATTGTGTAAATACTAACATTGTATTTGCTTTCTATTTAAGTATTAAGTAAGTAAATATTTTCCCTGGCCCCCTTCACAACAGTACTACATATGGTTTAGTCCTTGTATCATTGCTCCTGTCTGTGTCTCCAAACTCCATAAGAAGCAGTCATTTAATATTGTAAAAGTTTGAAACAGGACTCATAACAAACTTTATTTTATGTTTTTATGAAAAAAAAATGTGTCAAATTTATTTCTTATTTATTAAAATGTGTCACATTTATTTATTTTTTATTTATTAAAATGTGTTAACTTTGCAGAGTTTTGCCACTCACAAGTTTTCTTAATTTTTAAAGCAGCTAATTAATTATCTGTGATTTTTCTATGGCGAGTCGAAAACCAATTACTGTTTAGACTGTTGCTGCTATTGCAACTTATTATGGTAAAAAATGTAATTGCCTCTTATTATCATCTGTAATTTATCAGTATTATAATATGTTAATTGCAGTGCTAATTACTGTATGCTTCCAACTGTGAAGCAGAAAGATTATAAATAAATATTCACAATTCCACAGCAAATAAATAAGCGTCTTTTTTAAGCACAGATAGAGCTTCCTTCAATCCGAACGGACAGCTGTGATTGGTCCAAACCAGTGGAGCATTGTGGGTAAAGTCTCTTCTCTGACTCAGGTGTCCCGCTGAGTAATGGGACAGGGGCTTGTACAGTTCCCGTAGCCTGTGGTCAGTGTAAAGGTCAGCAGCTGAGTGCATTTGGACTCGCACTAAAATAAAAGTCACGCTGAGAAGAATGAGCTAGATTTAGAACACTGTAAAAAAAAAAAAAAAAAAAAATTAAAAAGTTGCAAAAACTCAAGGCAACGGGATCCCTCAAGATTTTTGAGTTCTTAATCTTAAGTTTTTAACAATGAATCATTTTTGTTCACCTAATTTGATGTTCATATGTCAATTTAATTTTTTTTATTTCAATTTTAACTTTCAAACACTATCATTATTTTTTTTTAACTCATCTTACAGCCAACTTACTATCCATTGTTCAGAAAAAGTGTTAATACTGATAATAATAAAAAGTAATAAAAAATACTTTTATGAACAATGAATGAATGAATTTATTGAACATATAAATGGAATATACAATAACAAAAAATCCCCCAAAATTAGAGTCATTAGTTTAAGGTATACAGTTAACACATATAAAATAATAATAATAATAATAATAATAATAATAATAATAGCTTCCATTTGTATAGTGCTTTTCGTGACACCCAAAGCACTTAATAAAAAACAAAACAAAAAGAAAAAACAAAAAAAGGGAAAAAAGTATTTAATGTTCAAAAGAAGCAGAAAGAAACAAAGCTTATTCATTTCTACCCCTTTTATACATTTTTATATTGTCCATTATTACAATCAGCAATATGTACATAACAAAAAATTAATGAACAATGCATAGTAAGTCGGCTGTAAAAGTTAAAAATATAATGATAATGAGTAAAACTTTTAATTGAAATATGAACATCCAATTAGGTGAACAAAAAATATTAGTTGTTTAAAACTTGAGATTTTGAGTTGGCTCTAAAGTGTTTTTGCAACTTTTTTTTATTTATTTATTTTTTTACAGTGGAGAGACTGTGGTTGTGCTATAGCAGAGAGAGCAGGGAGACAGTGGATAGTGCAGGTGTTCAGGGGCCTTTGAACCTAGATTTGAAAACATTAAAACAAAGTGAAACTAAAAACAAAATGACATCAAAGGGCAGCACTACAAAGTAAGATAATTAACTAAAAACAAGCCAAACAAAAACAAACCAAAGCATCACAGAAAAAGACAAACTTTTAAAAATGTAACAAAGTGTCACTTCAAAGGGAATATCAAAACTCTAACGTAAAATATCAAAGCGAAGAAAAGCACACTACAAAGGAGCACATTATCCTAAAAAGTATCTAAAAATGGACAAAATGATAGTTGAGGCTGTAATGTGCCCTGACCCAGGCCAATGATGGTAAACTCTTGGGTTGCCAAAAGGAGATGACTTTGTAAACTTTCTAAATTTACTCTTGTGCCACAGTGTTGTTAAATTTAGTAAAGGTAAAATAAACTTTAGTCGTAAATTAAGAAAAAATATAAAAAAAATTTCTTGCATAAAAAAAAGGTTAATTTCATATTCATTTTTTAAATTTTATTTTTATTATTACTACAATTATTAAACAGTGAAGGTGTTGATCTGAGATCAAGAAACAGGCTGTGGAGACACAGTCATGGGCCAAACTATGTCTGACATAAAACTATAAGCTATAAAATAAAAACTGGTAATTATGAGTATAAAACTCAAAACTTTAAAACTTGTAATTATGACATTAAAACCCATAAGTATGGCTTTTAATCTTGTAATTATGACATTAAAACTCATATTTATTACTTTTAGAAACTCATAATTATGACTTTAAAACTTGTAATTATAACTTTAAAACTCAGAATTGTGACTTTTAATCTGATGAATATGACTTTAAAACTTGTAATTATGACTTCCTGTGAACTTTTAATGTTTTTTTTTTTTTTTTTTTTTAGGTGGCGGAAACGGGATTCCATTAAATACTTATACATCCTAATCTAAATCATACACAATGCAAAATAAATAAATAAAAACAAATAATGATGAAACACTTTCAAACAAATTATTGACATGTAATGATTTCCCAAAATGTACTGTATAATTATCCTGTAAAATGATATATTGTTTTGCATATATTCAGTTTATTTACTGAAATAACGTTTATTTTTCTCATAATTTACTGTTGCTATAGATAATTACAGATTTTTAAACAATATAATTAAGTATTGTGAATTGACATAATTGTAGGTGTGGGTTATTGCTGCACAGTTTATAATGACCAATGCATTTATTCTTTTGCATACAGCTATTATCGCTGTAATATTGTTATGTCTGAGCAGAAAGCGCAGGTATCCAATCCAGCTCAGTCCTGATTGAGTTTAATGCTGCAGCTGTGTTTGGGGCTAATCTGGCACACACAGACACACATTTCCTCCACCTCCCTCGTATCAGCGCTAACCTCCATCTCCCATTTACACTTTTTTTTTTTTTTTTTTTTAGTCGCTGTAATTGAGCTGCCCCTGAGCCTGCCCATGCTGTGTTGTTGTGTTATTGCGCCGCTATCAGCTGCAGTGGTCTGGCCCATCTCCTGTTCCTATAACACCCAGTCCAAATTGGGGTGGCGACGTGTAAACAAGCTTTCTAAACTGCGGGGCTATTTCAGGGAGCAGGGATGTCCCTCGAGTTAGCAGAGTTTGCCGTCCACTTTTGTCTTTTCCTGCTGAAATGTGTTTTGTCAAGTGCTCTGACTTTTACTTTGTAGGCTATGTTTAGACTGCACGCTTCCAATGCTTAGTTTAGATCAGGGGTGTCCAAACAAGGGCCAGTTTTAAGTTTGCAAAAAATGTCCAAGGGCCGGCAGTTGTATTATATTTATAAAACAATATAAATATTTTATTTGAATTTTTACTTGACAATTATAGTTTTTAAATGCCAGCAAGACAAGTTTTTTGAGAATTGATAAACTTACCAAACACTCTTTTGGTTATTTGGTTTTAGATTAAGTTTATTTTTTTATAGTGATGATATAGCCTATAGTTATGGAAGCCCCAGATAACAACATCATTTTCTTGTTATAATGAGAAAACAAGGTTTGTTTTCCTGAGTTAACGACTTAAACCCTTGTTTTTATTTAATCACTACGTTGTTCTCTCGGGAAAACAAACCTTCTTTTCTTGCTATAACGAGAAAATTAAGTTGTTATAACAAGATAAGGGGAGAAAAAAGTTATGAATTAATGGCCGCTTATGACTTCCATATATAGTTAATATAGCCATAAATTCACATTGAAGTCGATTTCATTTCATTTATTTATTTGCTCATGACTAACTAATGAAGGTTCAGATCTGGCTTGAGAATGGTAGAGATGCACAATGATCTATAAATGCTGCTTAATGGTGCTAGACAATACATTTTTTGATGCAAGCTGAGGGCCATATGAAATTTTCCTCTGTGCCACAAATGGCCCCTGGGCTGCACTTTGGACGTCTGGTTTAGATGCATGTTTTTGTTTGACTATAAAATTATGTCATCCGCATGTATTAACTGCTTACCCACTGCAGGTAGGGGCCCTCAAAAATCCCGGGATACACTGAGAAATATGAATCCATTGAGCCAAGGGGCCCTAGAGAGTTTATAAAAAAAAGGCAGAGAATTTTGTGCTACACCCCTGAATGCAATAGTCAAAAGTAGAGTGTCCCAGACCTCCTTTTCCCCAGACATTTCTTCAAGCCCATCCAGTAGAACAGTAAATTGGAAAATTTGTATTCCTGTTCCTAATTATTGCTAATGATGATTAGGTTTTTTAACTTCTGATCTTTGTAGTTAGTAGTGTTTGTATGCATTTGCACTGTAAATGATCAAAGTATTTCCTGACATAAGGGTCATAGTTACGTTGCATTATAAAAGTATTTACCTGACATATTCTAATTTTATATAATAATATAGGTTAGGAATAGGTTGCGTTCATGTTCTAGAATTTGATGTCAAAAACTGGAGAGATGGAGGGCAGTGGCAAGTATAAGTGTATAGGGGTAGAAACGATTTTTGTTTTTTAAAGAAATATCCAACCATCAAATTTACAAATTATGAACCTGATAATAATTTGCAGGGACTATATTTATTATATGTCTAAATAATCTGTCTACTGACAATGCTCACATCAGGGTGATTGAATAATATCACTACTATGCACATCAAGAGTAAAAAAAAAAAAAAAATCCTTTCAGTTTAGTTAATGTGTGCTGACAGAGAAGACGTTGAACTTTGTGCCAGGTTTTGTTCCATGTCAGTTGGCTCAGTAATTGTGCATATATTTGCCATAAACCAGGCCAAATTGTCTGCATTTTGAGCAAATATTACCATAGAATTTTAGCCTGCCCTCCATCTCACCGTCTCACTGCAGGTTCTGTAGAAGGACATCACGTGAACGTAACCTGTTGGTTACTGCATACACACATGCACACCGCACTTGACGACCGTACGATTTGGTTAACTTTTCTACTTTAAGTTGTAAGCGTGCTCATATCTAGCTGGACTGTGTATGTCAATGTGTGTGCATAAAAAGATTGTTGAATAACTACAAATGAAACACTTGAATATTGCTGCCATTTTACTTATAGAGATACTGTATGTATGTATCCTACTCCTATTAAGTACTGTAAAATGTGATTTCCAATTGATGTTACAGTTGTCATGTACATATCATTTACTGAAATAAACAGAAATGCATGAATGAACAGTCATAGTAATATTTTACAACATTCCTGCAGGTAAAATGAACTACCAAATATTTAATCAAAACACCCACAGCCAGCAGACTCCACTTCACATCCACCCTTTAAAGCCCTTATCCCTCATGTTTTTGCAAAAAGCCCAGAGCAATTTGGGAAACCTGCCCAGTGGAGAAGTCCTGGATCACTTTTGGATCACACTCAAAGATATGAAATTGGAAAACACTGGGGCAGCGCTTACTGCCTTGTGCTTTTCAAACTCCACTGAGTTTACTACGGGCCTTCATTCATGCAAACAGAAGTGATCTCCCCCAGGTCTTTATTAGCCCTCATCCCGTTATAGCCCCACTGGATTTATCTGGCTGAGCCCCGGACTCAGTGTAAGCCACGTGCATCCCTCCACTACCACCTTCTCACTCCAATGCTCCAGCCAGATAAAACAGACTTGGAAATGGGGACGGATTTTAGCTCGAGGTTGAACGGACAAAAAGTATGCAGTAGGCCGGTTGGGAGGCGAGGGTTCAGTTGGATATTTGAAGTGGAGACTGTGTTTAAAAGAAAGGAATAGATAAAAAAAAAAGTCATGCACAGCAAAGTAATGTATTCTACTGTGTCCTTAACTTGGTAAATTAGGCACTCGCTGCAATGTTAGTGGAACATGCAGGAAGTAAGGGAAGGGCTTTCAGACAAGGTAACAGATTCTGTGGCAGCCATTTTCAATATCGTTTGCATTTATCATAGAATGTAGGGCTGGGCAGTATACAGATTTATTTTTCTTATATACATACATTTTTTATATTAATGAAAAAGGATCATGGCGGAACTAAAAAGTTGTGCGAGTTTCAACCAGTGCGTTTACTTCTGCAGGAATACAGTCCCAATACCCGCACTACAAACTACACACTTTGTGGAAGTGCGCATTTTCTGAAAGTGCATGAAGTGCAAGAGTGCACAGGGGGCCAAAGGTGTGAAAAAGGAGAACTGGAACATTCCACTCTACTTGGACACTTGCGTTATGAAAGTCACAAGGTAAAAACATTTAACAAAGTAAAAAGCGCTGTTTTTTTAGAGTTTTTTGCTAAAGATTTATCTGAGTTAACGACAGCTGATAAGTGATAATTTTGCCACAGAAAGATGAGACTTGTTTTTACCTTGGCAACTAGCAAACTCATTTAAAATTTCTACCAGTTTAGCTGTTAATGCATTCATTTCTATTTTTGCCAGTTATCGTTCGCTGCTAAGTTGCAAACAAATGCAGTGTCATTCAAAAATGTCACACTGAAGTGAATTGTGGGTAATATACTTCAGAGAAGTCTGCCTCACTCCACACTTAATGGATGTGCAGAGTGAAGGGTGTGGCTCTGAAGTCAGTCACTCTGAGATAAATATGAGTCACTTGTGTAGCGACGCGTCTCAATCACAGTGAGAAAGTTACAAGATGCTACTTTGTTGCTGATGCTAGCTGTATGCTTCCTGCTAGCAGCGTAATTACTGTCTGTGGGGGATTATGAGAAAATCATGATTTTATTTTTTTAGCCACAATGCCCAGTCCTACATTCTGATTTTTTACAATATAAACCAACAAGTCTTCAAATAAATAAATAAATATATAATTGTTTTAGCATTTCCTGAGAAAATGCAAAATGCCACATAATTTTGCAGCTATGAAAAAAAATAAAAAATAAAAATAAAATAAAAAATAAATAAAAATGGGGAGATAACATTTTGGTCATATTGCTCACCCCTACCAGAATGTGCATTTTTTTCTTCTTGTTTTTCTTTAAGTTTAGATTATACACACTCATTTATAAACTATAGATTACAGTAAAACAATATTATACAACAGAGTGGTGTACCACAGGGATCTATTCTCAGTCTCCTTCAGTTTTGTCTGTCAAACAATTTAGCAAAACATACCACTGTTTACTAACGTATGAATTAGACACTGCAGGTCAATTTAAACAATTAGAAGGTCTTTATGTGCACACAGCTTTTCACATGCAATTTTTAATTTTTTTTTTTTTTTTTTTTTTTTTTTTAATGACTTCAGGTTTTTTTTTTTTTTTTTTTTTTTTTACCAGTGATCATTATTCACAATTATAAATTAGACTATAAATTTGAAGTTTTAAGACCAATTATTTAGATTTTTTTTTGAAAATATAAAACAACAATAACAAAACAATTTTTTTTTTTTCATATATTTAAATTCTGATCCACCTATATAGTGGATATATTAATACAGGTTGTAGTAACGAATGGCTGATGAAAAAAGTGAGACATTGTCTGAAGAACCTTGTACAGTGAGGGTCAAAGGTCAAGAGAAAGGTCAGAGGTCGCTGGGAGGGGGTTGGGGGGGTCATGTTAGTGTGGAGTCAGGCTGGAATCTTGCAGTGCTGTACATACCCCTGAGTCTACAGGCAGCTGAATCAGGCTAAGCTGGGCATGCAAGTCCTCCCGCTTGGCCACTTCCTGCAGCAGGAAGTGAACGGATGCAGCCCCGGACAGGAGAGGATAGGACGGAGGGGGGAAAAAAGACATGTAACGCACAAGAGGAGAGAGTTAAAGGAGCCTTTCAACACATCTGTGCTGCATCATACTGCACAGCGCCCCTGGGTGCACTTGGGTTAGTTCAGAAAATACAAGATTAGTAGAAAAGACGAGTGAGGAGAAGACATGTCCGCTAGAGCTGCTCCAGTCAGGAAAAAAAAAAGAATGGTTATATCTTGATAAGGGTTAAAATCACAGTTTGCATTTATATTGAAAACATATAGACACTGCTTATAAAATATATCATACAGCTAGATAGAGAACTGCTAATATATTTGGCATTGCAGTCTACAAAGGAAACAATTACTAACCAATTTGCTGAAGGCACAATTGCAATCCTATTTACAGATTTAGCTGCTAAATTGGTAATCCTGGCTTATAAATAAAAGGTTTTCTGTTAGCCTTACACTTTGGAAGAATAATACAAATTTTATCCTCACAACTATCATGGGACGTCTGACCGTACACCCTTCAAATTCATTATCTTCTATGACTTCTTTGTAGTGTCAAATATTCAGTCAAAACCTCACAGATTTACTTGGTGACACATCCAGAAGCATACAAATTGATTTCATGAGCTTCTTAAGATGAAATAGTGCCTTCAGTTGAGATGACTTAGTTGATACATGGTGCAACAATTGCTCATAAAGATGTAACAATTGCCCACTTTAAAGGCTGAGTTCAAGAGCTTGATCAGTCAGTCACTAAAATATTGTATTTCAAACACAATTACTAGGTCTCAGCGTAAAGAATTGTTAGACCATTGAGCAAAACAATGCATTGCAACCATAGATAAAATAGTGGACCAAGGGACTGTGATGGCAAAGTCAAAATGATTTACATATTTGGGGAACATGATCATGATATGTGCAAAAATGTTTAAATTCTTACTGGGACCTTTAATTAGCTCACCAAATGTATCAGCAAAAGTATCACTTAGGTACTGGTATTGAAAAACCGGTATTGTTTAAATACTGGTATCAAAACATTCAGTACGGTGCCCAGGCCTGGCAGTGCATGGATGAATGATACAGTATAATTAAGTAAAAGAATCATCAATTTCAGTACTTTACTTGTCTCATAATTCAATATTAGATTTAAGATGTTTTTGCCTTTTGAAGATTGCAAAAACTTGAGCAAAATGAATACTTTCTTATGGTGGATCCAAGCTCTACACTCGAAAGCTAAAAAAAACCCAACCTATATCAAGACCAAAACTGCAAAATTTGACAAATTTATGGATATAGTGTAGTATAAATGTTATGTTGTATAGTATAAATGTTTAATGTTTTTTTATTATTTTGTATTTGCAAAGAAAAGGTTAATTAAATTAAAATCAAATTATCATGCTTTAGTTACAATGGAATTTTCTTGCAAAATAATGCACAAAGTAGTCTCCATATGTTTTCTTCCAACTTTTGTCACAAAAAAACAAAACAAACAAACAAACAAAAAACTGCCAAAATAGAAAAACATTAAAATCTGTAAGAAAGTTAAGAAAGAAAGTTAAAGGTGTGTAAACTTGTATGAGTTTTATATATTATGTAGTAATAATGTCATGCTCTTCCCAATGGAAACAATAAATTATAAAATAATAATAATAATAATAATAATAATAATAATAATAATAATAATAATAATAATAATAATAATAATAAAATGTATCTAAAAAACAACAACTTAACACATTTAATTTGAGTTCATTTTAAACCTCAAAAAACACACTCCCATGGTTGTAATAATAGTGTGTGCAGCAAAGGAATAACATGAACATAAAGCATCTCTGAAAGTATAATTACATGACTGGGAGTTGTTCTGAATTGTCCAACCCTCACTAAAACATGGCTTTTCCCACGCTCCACTCATTTTTATATGGTTGCAATATACTAATCTGTTTCTCTATGTACAGTACATAGTCACACACCTAAAAACTATCATGCATAAATACATGACTGTGTTATTTTCATGTTGCACTCTCTGCAGCAAGTACGCAAGAAAGGATCCAAATGGACACAATCACAACCAGGCAATGAAAAGGAAAGAGTCTGTGATGAAAACATGAAATATATAATGGATTGAAAAACACTGTATATGCATTTCTCTGTCAGATAAACATAAATATAAATTAAAGATGGCTACATCTCGTTTGTGTCTTGGCTCCAGAGAAAGTCTCTTAGCACCCTTCGCCTGGCTCGCGTCATTCAAAGCAGCGTTACCAAGCAACGCTGATGCAGGGAAAGTTTGGCCAGCTAAAAATAAACTTTGTGTCGGGAGGAAAAGGATGTAAAGTTGAATAAGGAGGAAGAGAATCAAGCTGACAGCTCTGTGTTAAACCAGAGGAGAACAACAGGGAACTACCCAGACCCCGGCTCTGGGAAGGAAGTGTTTGCCGTTACAAAGATGAAATATCAGCATGACAGGTACATGATATGCACTCAACTGTGTTTTGGAGATTGTCCTCAGTATGACGGGTTTCCATTACTTTATCAAGACAGAAAAGAAAGATGGAAACTGAAATGTTTTAAAAAAAAAAAAAATATTGGGCAAAAAACATTTTTACACCCACTTCAAGTGGTTTTTGATTTGTGCTAAAACAGTGAAAAGTCCCCATTATGCTAAATTGACTTTCTTGGGCTTTTAACCATGTTATAATGTTTCCACAAAAACAACTGGTATATGGATATCACTACCATTAACTGTCTCGTCAAAACACAACTAGTCATTTTGACAACTAAAATAATGTCAACGTTATCCATATTTTAAATTATGGAGAAAAAAACTGCCTAATTAGTTGTTTTTAGATTCTAGAATGTGATGATGCCACACTTTCAGATGGGGGCAGGAGCCAGTGTTCCTGTATAAGTTATAAACTTATAAGAAATATCCCCCCAAAAAATTCACAAAAGTTAAACCGGATCATTTATATTAGTCATAAGGTCCATAAACACACTGTATGTATCCTAACACACTAAAAAATCTGCATATTAATAACAGACATTTTGCCTGCCCCCCATCTAAATTAAATACTAAAGGCTTATAGAATGTTGTGATGTCATCTGAAACCCAGCAATACAATATTACACATATCTGTCATGTCATTTTTCTTAGTTAAAACACTGGTTTGCAAAATCTGTTATGACATGTTAACAAAGCAGAACAGAGTAGATATCTCTAATCGGAGATATTTATAAAAAAGTTTTGTTTGAGGATATCTGTAGCTCAGTATTAGAGATATAAAACTACATTATGACTATTCATAATTACAATTAGAGAAGTTAAAGGTTCTGGAAGCAGCATATGTGCTCATTCTAGTTTGAAAACGGTCCTGCAGTCTAAGTCAAAACAGTTTTTCCGCTTTTCTGATTGGACGATCGGCAATGCAGTTTTAGAACCAAAACCAAATATGTAAACATAAATAACTTGGGCCAATCTTGGGTCAAATGTGGGCAATTTTTATGAAATATAAAAAATATACACTGCTCATAGCATCTTAAAGGTTTGACTAGTCACAAGTGCAGTGCAAGTTTTGGATATCTATAAAATACATTACAGAGTTCTTTAATTAAGTTTAAGATATTTTCATAATTCAGCTGTTGATTTCCACAGTTTACATTGTGGATATCAACAACTGTATTACAGATATATCTGTAATAACAAAACCCATAGAAATGAATGGGACATAATGTCTTTTGTCCTAGGAGAAATGACTTTGTGGATATCCTTAATGACAGCTGTGGAATAGAAGCATGTTATGGATATCTAACATGTTTACTATGACAAGGAAGATACTTGTAATCCATATCCAGACTACTTGTTAAATGTTAAAAGGGCTTGGCATAAACCTCCACAAGAACAGCAATGGGTGGAGCATCAATAAGACCTAAGGAGTTACCAAAAGAGGGAGCTAGGGTGGAGGCGGGCACTGTAGACAATGCTAGCCTACAGATTTAAGATGTTTCTCAGACTACTATAGGATTTCATTTGAGTTTTCCCTTATCCAACAGCCATTTTTCACCACTTCTGCAAACACTATATATTTTTATGATTACTGCCAAAGGTAATCTATTGCTAGCTTTCCCTTTGTTGTTTGTTTGTTTTTGGGCACACTAGCAGTCTTGTCTATAGGTAACAGTTTATGAGATGCTATGTAGAAAAGCTGCTCTTGTCTCTGTCTGAGAAAAGACAATCTGCTCACAACAGAACTTTCCACAAAGTGCTTTTAAGATGTAAAACCAAATTGATTTATGCCAGTATTGAACCTAGTGCCTCCATCTCGTGTCAGTGCTTCCAACCTCTCAGTGTGATCCCATTCTCCGCAGTTTCGCCTCTGAAATTTGCACAGAGGGATGTGTGCCATATCGGGACGGGCCCCATTTCAATTAATCCATACTTTATGAGACTGTCAGGCCGTTTCTCCTGCACCTTCTGTCCTGAGAGCCAAGAGGGCTGCAGATCAAAGCTAAGGCGCTGTCACCACGCGGAGAACAGAACGAGCTGGGAGAAGACGGGACGGAGAGAAATGAGTCCAAAACACATCATGTTCAGGGCTAACAATAATGACGTACTTGTAATAAGAAAGCAGACCAAACATCGGGTAAAATGTGTTGTGAAAAAAAAGAAAAAAACAAAACAAACAAAAACAAATCTGAAAAATTAACAAACTAAAATTAGCAATATTAAATAAGGACAAAACAGACTAAAACTGAACTAAACCAGGTCTAAATCAGGACTAAACCAGCACCAAAACTGCACCAATTCAGGACTAAATTAGGTGTAAACCAGGACTTAACTAGAACTAAACCCATACTAAACCAGGACTAAAGTATAACTAAATCAGGACTAAACTATATAGCACAAAACAGTATAAAACCAGGAACAAACTGGTACTAATTTAAGTGTAAACCAAAACTTCACTAGAATTAAACCAAGACTAAGCCAGATCTGAATCACAGCTAAACCAGGACTTAAGTATAACCAAACCAGGACTAAAGCAGCAAAAAACAGTATAAAATCAGGACCAGTCCGAGACTAAATTATGAGTAAATGATGACTTAAATAAACCAGTATTAAACCCGGTCTAAATCATGACTAAATCAGGACTAAAGTATAACTAAAGCAGGACTAAACTATATAGCACAAAAACAGTATAAAACCAGGACCAAACTGGTACTAAATTAGGTTTAAACCAGGACTTAACTAGAACTAAACCAAGACTAAGCCAGATCTGAATCATGTCTAAACCAGGACTAAAGTATAACCAAACCAGGACTAAAGCAGAACAAAAATGGTATAAAATCAGGACCAGTCCGAGACTAAATTATGAGTAAATAATGACTTAAATAAACCAGTACTAAACCCGGTCTAAATCATGACTAAATTAGGACTAAACTATATAGCACAAAAAGAGTATAAAACCTGGACCAAACTGGTACTAAATTAGGTGTAAACCAGTACTTAACTAGAACTAAACCAGGACTAAACCAGGTCAAAATCACGACTAAACCAAGACTAAACTAGAAAAAAAACAGTTTAAAATCAGGACTAAACAGGTACTAAATTTGGCATAAACCAGGACTTAGCTTGAACAAAGCCAGGTTTAAGCCAAGACTAAAGTGGGGCCCTACAGCTAAAGCAGGACTAAAACAGGAATCAAACTGGATCTAAACTGCACTTAATCAGGATTGAGAGACCATCAACAGAAGCCTGCGTACCACCACTGGTACCCCTGCCGCAGTTTGAGAACCACTGGTATAGACTATTTCTTGCTAGCTGTCGACAAAGATTTGCTATGAGATATAGTTTACTGACAGATAAAGCTTATGTACGTTGCTAAAGCAGAGCAGGTAGACATGACAGTTTACAGTCTACAGTCTGTTTTTGGTGTGTTTCTGTGGATGCGTTACAGCGCCACTAACAGGCCTGGCCTATGCATTACAGCATTTTCAGTTGTTTTGTGTGGACCCTTTTTTTTTTCTGAGACAGTGCTGTGTTTACGGAAAATGTTTTTGAGGCAATAACGGTTTCATCTCTGTGTGGATATAGGTTAAAAGGCTACAAGCAGTGGTGGACAGTAACTAGATACTTTTACTCAAGTAGTTTACTTAAGTCATTTTTTTGAAGAAAATGTACTTTCCGAATATATTTGTAGAACATACTTTTACATTTATGAGAGAGTGCCTTGGGTATTTTGTTGTTTATACTTTTACTTTTACTTTGGGGAAGAAGAAGGAGATTTTGCTAAAACATTCAAATGTACTTTTTTTATACACTCAATACTTTTTTACTTTTACTGAAGTGACATTTTTGTTGGGTACTTTTACTTCTACTTAAATAATATTATTTTTTATGTAACAGTACTTTTACTTGAGTACAGCTTTTGAGTACTTTGTCCACCACTGGCTACAACTAACAAAAAAAAAAAAAAAAAACTCAAACAAGGCTCTGAGAGATAAAAAAACAAAACAAAAACAAACACAATCAAACAAAACTTTATTCTGACTAAAATAGTCAGAATAAAGACTAAAACTAAAAGTTGTTAAAACAATGCAACTGCAATTATCAAAACAATAAGCAAAACAATAAATAGTTAAACAGTAACAAAACAAGATCAAATCAAAGACTTTAAAACAAAATAACTACAAAAGTACTTAAACAAAACTAAAATGATCAAAACAGAACCAATCTAGAACAAAACATAACTTTACAGGAAGAAAGTTCATCTGGAGTAACAAAACAAAGGTTCAAAGCAACAAAAGGAGCACATTTAGAAACAAATTTAGATGTGTAATTAATTGATGATTATATAATTGTTCTTGCCTTACTCTCTCTATTCATATAAACCTTTGTGCACTCAGATTGAACCAGCAAAAAAAAAAAAAGTCTAGAGAATGCACTGTAGCTTCACTGCTCCACGTCGACGTAAAAACAGCCAGAAAAAACTAACTGCCAGTCTCCAACAAAAACACCATTAATCTGCCTCATCCGCCGCTCCTTTTACTTCTCGTCTTAAAAAAAAAAAAAAAAAAAGAGAAGGCCAAACTCAGCAGCTACATGTAGTAAGTTTTATGGCGAGGGAGTTTTACAGAGGGGAATAAAAACAAGGTATCGGAGCATGAGAAGATGAAGGAACCCGGGATAGAGTCAAGCAGACATACTTTTCTTATGATGTACTTTATGGCATTGGGCAAAAAAAAAACAATAATGAGGATGACTGCTGCGATAGTGAGGAAGAGTGGGAGGAGAGAATGGCTAAGAATGAAAATATGGAGGAACATTGCTTTTTTTTGCATAACTTGCTGCAGAGAGTAAAAATACTGAATTATTTAAAGTTTATGGCAAGTGTTATATTTCCATTGCTGTAACTTATTGGGCAATACAGTCTGAAATATAAAGCATGGATATGGAAAATAAGACAGTACCTCTGCCTGGAAGCCCTCCACCAAAATGGCCACCAGTAAGTTGAAGAGCACGTAGTTGCCAAAAGTCATGAGGGCGATGAAATAGAGGGCGGCCACGGGAGTTGTAGAGGCCATGCCGTTGTACAAGACCTTGTTCCAGTCTTCTTGGGTTAAGATCTGAAAGGAAAAAAATAGCAGAAGGAGAAATGTAAAGGTGTATTGTTTAAAAACTGTGTAAAGTTCAATAGGATGCAGGATAGTTTTGGGTTCGACAGCTGCCCACAAAGGACAAACTGAGCACTGCTGAACGAGAAGCACACCAGTGTTTTCTTTTTTATTTTATGTATTTTTGATTTAATCCTCAGGCCCTCTAAAAAAATTTGATTCTTTCTCTTAAAGCCCTTTTAGGTCACTGGGTCACATTTAAAAATATAAAACATCATTAACCTCTGTCCTCATCATACAAAGCAAAAGTATTTCATATTTTTAAGCCCCTACATGCCACTTTGTTTACATAATTCCCACATGTTTGTAAATAAAACATGAATTACTTAAAGATGCAAAGTGTTTTTGTCTATGCAAGAATTAGCAGTCTGGGATAGGTCAATGATAACAATTACTACACTTACTAAATTATTACAATTGTGCTTTTTGTTTCATTATTATATATATATATTTTAAATATATATATATATATATATATATTTTTTTTTTTTTTTTGCATGAGCAGCATTTATGAACTAAAACATTTTTGTTTTACATTTTTAAAACAGACACAACAGACTGATCAACCATCAGGCCCACAACACAGAACAACAAATATGTCCTTGTTCTGCAACAAACACACGGACACTGTACACTATTTAAAACAATTATTTAGTTCACCTCATATTTGCAAATATGTTTAAAATTGTAAATTATTTATTATGTTTTGAACAGATTCTTATTCCTTTTTGTAAATTGTTGTTTATTTTTACTAAGGTGTTTTAGACACAGCTGAAGATATATATATATATACATATATATATATATATATATATATATATATATATATATATATATATATATATATATATATATATATATATATATATATATATATATATATATATATATTTAATATTATAACTTTCCTATTCTGTAGCTTTTCATTTCCTGGTCAGGTTACATGTCTGTAACAAACAAAAATTTCCCCTCAGGGATAAAATAAAGAAAATCTGATTCTGATTAGGCATAGTATATTTTGTCATGTGTCAAACTAAAATTCTGCACTTTTGCCACAAAATGTTACCTAAGAATCCAACAAAATGGGATTATAGCAAGATTTTAGCCAATGCTAAAATTATGAAAACAAAATTTCTACCTCTTTTTGCAACCACTCTGGTTTACACATAAAACCCCTTTAAAGCGCACCGACCAAATCATATCGTGAAATGCCTAAAGGCTCCTAAAAAACATTCTTTGAAGACTGAAAAGAGAAATCCAAAAGCTTTCTAGCAACGTTAATCTACATTAACAGACCATGGGAACATCTACAGTGTGTCACTACAATGTTCTGTGCAGGGAGACATGGAGCAACCAGACATGCCCCTAGTTTATGTAGCATTAAATTATACATTATTTCTATTTATGGTCTGGGGATATGCAGAGATAAAACCTTTGACTAATCCAACTTGACATACTGCACCAGAGGTTGAAAATGGAAAATGTTGAGTCGTGGATAATGGCAGACCACATAACTATGCAAAGAAGGTGGGGAATAGTAGATTTGATATGTTTTATTGAATCGGGAGGAAAATAGTCTTTTGTGAATGAGAACAGAGAAGTTCCATTGCGCGAGAAGTTTAAACTCCAGCCACTTCAGGTCACCCATCTGCTGACTTTTATTAGCAGAGAGACCAAGCGTGAAAGCGGAGCTAATTGGGCAGAACACAGTGAATAATGAGTAAAAAAGAGTTTAGAAAAAGACTGAAGTGGTACCTGGAACACGGTGACGATGGCCCAGAGAAGAGAGTCAAAGTTTTTCCGATCGGGAAGGGTGTCTCCGTCCCTCTCCGAGCCGAACTTGCAGCCGAACAGATGCATGCCAAGGATACTGAAAGAAAAAAAAAAACACAATATACTCTATAGTTTTTTTGCATTAGGGGAACTCTGCAGATGCTATAAATAAACATAGTTGTGTTTCTAAAATGCACTGATTAGCAATGTTCATATTTTCTTATGACTATATTGACCAAAATGAAGCCTAAATATGGAAATAAAAATGCTGATATGTGCAAATTTTGTGTAATGCAAAAACTGTATCCATGGAAAGGCATTCAAATTTGCATATAAGCCTTGTGTATTAATGTAACATAATGCAATTAGTTCTGAATGAGTTGCTGTAAGTCATGCCAAGTTCAGCACCATGGACAGCACCAGCAGACAAGCGACAGCTCTCCTGACACAAGAAGGAAAGACGTGGTGGTTATTAGAGATATTACCATCACTTTGGTTAGAAAGATATGTAACCTGCGAACATGGCAGGGTGTTAGTAAAGTGGGTAGCCTTAGAGCAAGAAGGTCCCGGGTTCTATTCCCAGACTGTGTGGCTTTTCTGTGTGGAGTTTGCATGTTTCCCCGTGTCTAATTACAAAGTTTTAATTTACTGTATTGAATATTGCAAATAAAACGTTTTTTTTTTTTTTTTTTTAACAGTGTGTATATATTGAGAATTCACTAAACAAAATCTGTAGCAATTGAATACAGCTTTTCACCAAAAATGGATTTATTTGTAAATTCTCAAAAAAAAAAAAAAAAAAGGAAAAAATTTGCAGTGAGTAATTTTGAAAATGGCTCTGCAATGCCTTCCCTCAACAGTGACATTTCAGAAAATTGGAACACCAAAAGAGGGGAAGAGTTCTGTTTGTTTAGCAGAGCAAGTGTCAAACCAATGGAAAATGTTTAAAAGCAGCTATTTTATTAGTTCTCTCCAGTAAACATGCAAGGTCAGGCGAACTGGTGAATCTAAATTGCTCCTAGTAAATAAATAAGAGAGTAAACTGTCAATGTATCTTTAAGTGTCAGCCCAGCTATTAACTAGCCATTGTCCAGGGTGTACCCCATCTCGGGCCTGTCATTTATAGATCAGAAAAGCATCTGGAGTTGAGGCTGTGAGCAAAGGATCAAAAGGATTTTATTTTTATTTTATTATTAATTTTAATAAAATCTTCATCTAGCATGTGCTTGTTTGGTGTTCTGCTGTATTTTTCACAAAATAAAATTCTGAAAGTTAAAAATCTTTTTTTTTTTTTTAAGACAGGGATATATTTATTAAGTTAGCACCACAGATATGTTGAATAATTTATGACAAGACTTCAAATTACCATATTAAAAAGTAACACCACAGGACAAAGTCAAGTAATAGAGTTACGCTTAAAATGATGATGAAAAACAGAGAACTCTCTTTACACTTTTTATACAACTGATTTGTATTTGAAATTATTATTTAATATTCATTGCATTCAACTTCAAAGCTGTGTCACACCACAGGACAAAAAACAACAACAACAAAAAACACCTCTGAAAGTCAACCACCCTTTTGTCTTTTGCTTATTCATTCATATTCATATGCGCCTGACACAGAGACATATACAGACAAACAACCATTCACTCTCACATTCATTCATTAGGGGCAAATTAGAGTCAGGGAAAGTGGGAGGAAGCCATAGGAGAACCTGGACAGACCTTAATGGAAATAAGTTATGAATAGAAAGACAAGTTCTACAGTAGTCTCCAGTTACAGTTCAAAGAATAAACAGAAAGTGTCCACATCTGACCTGAAGATGAAGATGAAGAGCATGAGGAGCATACAGAAGGTGGCCACGTTGTCCATGGTCTTCATCAGGACCACCAGCTGCCTCTGCAGGGCGGGCATGAACCGGACCAGCTTTAGCACGCGCATGAGCCGGAATGTCCTGAGAACGGAGAGACCGCCGCCCTGCTGGCCCACGATCTCCCACACACTGGAAAACACAACAAGATATACTATGTTGAGTGATCAGCCATAACATTATGACCACTGAGAGATTCTTCTACAATAAGCACCTGTTAGTCAGCAGAATATATTAGGCAGCAAGTTAACATTTTGTCTTCAAAATTTGGTGTGTTAGAAGCAGGAAAAATGGGCAAATGTAGGGATTTGAGCGAGTTTGAGAAGGTCCAAATTGTCAGTGGTCAGCTCTCACCTGATGACCACGATGATGCCGTCGAAGATGTTGTACGGGTTCTTGATGTATCCGAACGGCCCGTAGACCAGGACCTTCAGTAGCATCTCCAGAGAGAACAGGCTGGTGAAGACTATGTTGCTGATCTCTAGGGCGTTGGTCAGTTCATCAGGCTAAAAACAAAAAGAGGAAAAGAGTCATTATTATAGTGTGCTAATGCATAAGCTATCACTACTGTCTGCCAACAAGACACATCACAATGCTGCTTCTGATAAAGACTGACTGTTGTCAACTCTAATTGTTTTAAAGTCATATTTTTAAACACCTATATTATTAATAAAGCAAGTAATTCATTTCATACTCAATTTATTTTCATGTACTTAACAAAGACAGCCTCTGGACCCTCAGGGAAACCCAGACCCCACTTTGGAAACCACTGATCTACAGTATCTATAAGTCTATAAATTTGTGAATTAGTAATGTATGAATCCATACCAAAGTAATAACCAGTAGTAATTATGGTATCGATACCAATCTGAAACTGTTCTGCTGCTCCAGTGCCATAAACTAGTCACAATATGTAACATTTAAGTACATATATAATTCACAAGAACTCATTTATTACAGATAAGAAAAAACTTTTTTTTTTTGCTTTAAAAATAAAATGATATATTGTAGATTATCTTGTAATATATCAGTAATATCAATATCGGCAATCATGATATCAATATTGCAAGCCATGTTTCATGCATTGTATCATAGAATACCCAGTGATTCCCAGCTCTAGCCTAAACCAGGACTACACAGTTGTCTAAACTTCAAACATGAGCTTTAACCAGAGCTGGAATAAACCAAACTGGCTCTACATCAAAATTAAACTGAACTGCAAAAGACTCCTGAGTACCACCAGTTGTACCCATACCACAACTTCTTTTTCTACATAATATACACTTGACTTAACCATTTTGTGAGCCAAACAAAACAACTGCATCTGGACAAAGTTTTTTTTCTTTTTTAACCTCATCTACCAACCTGAACAACCCCGCCTCATGTATCCACAAAAACTCTCAGATCTCCATATAAGTAACTTGTCTAACCTCTGAATAGCAAACCCTGTGCATCAAAGCTTCCATAAGCAGCACACACACATCTATACACATCACTGTTAGATGTCTGTGATAATACTGAAGAATTCAACTGCCACTTACAGTATATTTAGATCAAAGCGCCGCTGTGTGTTCGTCACGTTCATACCATATTCATATAGACTGAGGGGGCTGGGGGATCAGTCAATTCAAGAGAAAAGCCGGGGCGATGAGAACAAGCAGGCAGACAAAAGAATGAACCAAAGATAAAAGGAATGCCACTTTCAACTCTTGACACAATATAAATGAGAATTATAATGGTGGAGATAGAGCCGGTGGGAATGTTTGAGCCCAGACGAGCGCCATATACTGGAACAGACACTTTTATCTGTGTGCAGTAAACAGTTTAGAACACTGACAGGGAGGTGTCAAAGGCGTGTTTTTCATA
This sequence comes from Bostrychus sinensis, assembly GCA_020698575.1. Taxonomy (NCBI): domain Eukaryota; kingdom Metazoa; phylum Chordata; class Actinopteri; order Gobiiformes; family Eleotridae; genus Bostrychus; species Bostrychus sinensis. The sequence goes on along the minus strand of CM036260.1, from coordinate 8,456,315 downwards.
ATAAACTTCACTGTCTGACCCTACAGAGAGAATGGCTGTGTGAATAGAGATGTATGATAGGAGAGCTAAACAGAACTACTGAAATGTAAACAGTCAATGTGTGATTATGGGAGCTGGACGTCTGCCACTGATCACTACTATACACATAGAGTGCATTCATTCAATCATCTTGTCTGCTTATTCCAATTAGGGGTCGCAGCTATTGGAGCTTCACCAAGTAACTACAAGGTCTCTATAATGGCTGTTTTCATATCAGTCATGGTCCAACCATGACTCAGAGGAAGGTTGTCACACATGACTCTAGTATTAACTGGTCAGATATTTTTATTTATGTAAAACAACTGTCAAAACTCTTAGCTCAGTCTACATCTTCACCAAAAAAAAAAAAAAAACTTCACCATGATCACATTTACTCACCATGATCACATTTCTTACCATGATCACATTCACTCATTATGACATTTACTCACCATAATCACATTTACTCACTATGATCACATTTACTCATTATCACATTTACTCACCATGACCACATTCACCCACTGTGATCACATTTACTCACCATGACCACATTCACCCACTGTGATCACATTTACTCACCATGACCACATTCACCCACTGTGATCACATTTACTCACCATGACCACATTCACCCACTGTGATCACATTTACTCACCATGATCACATTTACTCATTATGTCATTTACTCACCATAATCACATTTACTCACCATGATCACATTTACTCATTATGTCATTTACTCACCATGACCACATTAACTCACCATGATCACATTCACCCACTGTGATCACATTTACTCACCATGATCAAATTTACTCATTATGTCATTTACTCACCATAATCACATTCACTCACCATAATCACATTTACCATGATCACATTTATTCATTATATTTACTCACCATGATCACATTTATTCATTATATTTACTCAGTATGATCACATTTACTCACCATGATCACATTTATTCATTATATTTACTCAGTATGATCACAGTTACTCACCATGATCACATTTATTCATTGACATTAACTCACTATGATCACATTTACTCACCATGATCACAGTTACTCACCATGATCACCATTACCTTGATCATTTTAAAGCAGAACTGTGATGAAATCAGTTGTTGTGGGGTAAATTAAGCACCCTGCCACCTCTGGGCCTTAAAATGCAAGTATATATGTCACTGACCCAGAGTCACGGAGGTCTCAAGTCTCGCGAGACAGCGGCCCATTACGGTTAGCAAAATATAAGGAAGCGATGACTCCATTTCTCAACTTTTGTCATGGCAGAGCAGCCAAAAGCAGAAAAAGAATATGGATACACGGAGGAGAAAACGAAAGTAAAGCTGAGCGAGGGGTCATATAGGAGTCAAATGGACTCATGAGTATTTATGATGGTGCTTTACTCTGAAAGGTAGGTGGGGCGCTAAAGAGGAAAATAAGGCAACAACAAAGAAACAAAAAAAGGTATTGAGTACCGCTTTTAAAGTTTCTTAAAACTCTTATATTTTGTTATTTTCATAAATGTATTAAGACTGGACCACTATTTCCACCATGTTGATGTAACTTATGGTCTCGTACCAATGTGAACAGGTTGTTTGTAAAGTATTGCCCTTTAAAAATATCCCTCTCTCTTTATTCCCTGTTAGCATGTTGCCTCTCTTTCCAATAAAGGCAAAAAGTGGAAAAAAAAAAAAAAAATGAAATTCCTGCCAAATATTTCAAAATGTTGACAAGAGTAAAAAGCAATTTCTGAACAAATGGCTGAAAAGATCATTGACTTGCTATGTCTGCTGAAAGTCAAAGATCTGTTCAAAGAAACCACTGCCTTTAGAAATCTTCCACATGAACTCCTGACAGCTAAAGTGAGTTTGAACAAGTGAGCACTTACAAGTCAATGCTGGGTGTTAAGTCATTTTCCCGTAAGTGTCATGGGCCTGTCAGCATAGAAACGGGCACTGGATTGCACCAAAACTTGCAAAGCCTGTAAAGCAATAACCCAAAATCTGGTTCTATGTCCTGAGATGTTTTAAGGTAGAGGTTTAGTAGTGCATAAGGAAATTAGATCTCTGTCTAAGAGTTCCTTGGAGATATGAAAAACAAATTATCAGTGCAAGACCTTAACAAACTCCAAATAATAAACTCCACTTTAGAAGCAGCTGCATAATAATATAGAGATTTATCCAACTCTCAAAGGGGCTCTTTCACACAGAAACATTCTCTGTATCTTTGAATGCAACTCTAAGTATTTCCTATTGTTAATATGGATTTCATCCCTATGCAGTTCGATCCACTCTAAACACTCACAATAGTATAGAGAACCTTTGGATAAACTTTTTTTTTAAAAACAGCAAACTTTGCTGCTATCCCTTTTTTCTTAACTGGTATCGCTATGTGCTTGTTGCTGTTGTGAAACCTACAACCCGCCCACTTGCTGCAATACTCCCAGACTATCGGCCAAACAGAAAAGCAAGAACCTGACTAGATGGATTTTCATAAGTTTGAAAAGTCACAAATCTCATGACATATACAGGGCAACTACAGCCTCAACGTTGTGGGTCTGAGTCAAAACTCTGACAGTTTGACAAATGTCTCTCCGCACTCTTCCCAATTTCCTACTACTATAAAAAAAATAAAGAAATAAAAAAGGATCTACTACAACTAATCAATCCTTCCTTTATGTGGTGGGAGTTAGTATCTTTGGCCCTAGCTCACAAAAAAATCTGTATCCAGGTGGTTTTTAGATCTACTGTTTTAGTTCTGAAAATTGTATCCAAACATTACTTTTTGATGTATCCTGCTAACAGACTAACAAACAAACCAGTGCATGTAAAAAAAAAAGATATCTTTCTTTCCAGAAAGAAATAATGATCCTGAGCCGTGATTGATGGATGAGCCCTCAAAAATGACAAAAATCCAGGAAAAAAAAATACAATTTATAGGAAGCACAGGAAATTTGTGAAACAAAAGGTACTTTGAATTGATATGGAATAACACTGTAGTGACAACAAACACCAAAAATGGATTGCTTCAGTGCTGTCCATTAAATTGGAATATCATGAAAAAGTGATTTTTTCTATCAGGGATTCAGTTAAAAAAGTCAAAAACATATTTATAGTTTCAGTACAGACAGAGTGAAACAGTTCATGCATTTTTTCCATCTAATTTAGATAATTATGGCTCACAGTTACAGAAAACCTCAAATTCAACTTTTCCCAAAATTGGAATTGAAATTGTTTATTGTGAACTGTTGGTGTCACACTCAAACTCCAAATGAACTGGAAACATTTGTAAAGGTTTCTTGAGGCTTTAAATGCTCTTAGTCTGGTTCAGTCTGCCACAAGAGGATAAACCACAAAAGGTTACTGATAAAGAAGCTGCTGCTGACAGAATTGTATTAAAGCAGATTATTAGAAATTTGACTTTGCAGTTTTACATGATATTCTATTTTATTAGGTAGCCTCTGTACTTAGCTGGAGGATGAATTTATAATAAGTAGTAGAATACTTTTTGATGTATTCATGTTCTGTTCACCATCCTCTGCCACTGGCCACTTCCTGGAACACCCCGTCCCCCTTTTTCATGTCTGCTTGAATGTGTTCGTTTGATGATGCGGTTCTTTGTTGTGCACGATCATTGATGAGCTGCTGATTGCGCTGCAGACACATCTTCCATAGAGCGTCACGCTGGTATTGTCCCAGGTAACAACAGTTCAAAAGGCCTGGCTGAATGCAGGTCTCTCTTATATGTTCTCTTAGATGAATGCCCTCACATTCAGGAGGGCGCGACACTAACACCTGCCACCAGGACACACGCAGGTGGAGTTTGGAAATGGTGGGTATAAAAAGCCTCATCAGATACTTTTAATTGGTTAAATGTAATATATTTTGCAAAGACTTTGATGGATATTGAATAGCTGCCAGGGATCAGAAACAGCTGATAATGTGGAGTGCAATTTGAACTAGAAACACATGGATAAAGCAGATCTCCACTAAGGCATTCTTGCAATACACTGGAAAAAAAAAAACAATTATGCGAAAACTCAAAAACGCCAACTTACTATCCCTTGTTCAGAAAATGTATTATTCTTTTGTTAAATTTTCTGAACAATGGATGGCCAGTAAATTAGGTGAACAAAAAAATATTCGTTGTTGAAAACTTGAGATTTTAAGGGGGCCTGTTGCCTTGAGTGTTTGAGCTTTAGCACCATTTTACAGTGTGGCATAGTTTTAGCATCCAGATTCAAACAAAAAACAAATAATTTCTTCTGCAAATGCGCCAAAAATATACGCAACACACACACCAACGCTTGCAAAACCTCTCTTTCTTTTTAGACCATTCTCTATAAACCCTAAAGATTCACTTAAAGGGACTATATTATCATTTTTAGATATTTAGACGAACTAGAAGAGAATGATCTAACAATGTGGCTGGTCAGTGTACAGGTGTACTCTTCTGACTTCAACATCCCAGAGGCCACACAGCCTAATCCCACCTCCATTACCATATATGGACACAAAGCTAGCCTTGTAATCACTCACACTGGCTTTAGAGTAACTGCTCTTGATAGGGCAGAACAAGAAGTGGAGTTTTATGAGGTGAGACTTGGACTTAGTGAGACATCTGGCCTTCAGTCTGTAGCTCAGTTCGTTTTTTTTTTTTACCCGTTCTATTGTTACGGCATGTATATTACTCATTCTTAAGACGTTATGCAAGATTACAGCATTACTGAATGAGACTATAAAAAGCTTTGGGTCTTGCTTTATTCACAGTTTTTCCACGACTATCCCATGACTGCACAGGACACTCCAAGTCCTAACTAGTTTTCTAAAGCCCTGCCTCATTTTGAAACAGTTCTACAGCTCTATAAACAGAAAGTGCATGTGCTAATCGTCAAAATTCTCCAGTATGCACTTTATATGGGACTTGGTCATAAAGACAGCAGTCTTAGTTCTGGTTAGTTCTGGTACCAGAAGCAAAATACATTGCTAAATAAAACATGGAATAAACCAGGACTAATCCAGGTCTAAACCAGGGCTACACTAGTACAGATCCAGGAATAAACCAGGAAAGATCCATGATTGAACCAGGTCTAAACCAGACATCCTGCTCCAGATAGTTCTTCCACCTTTTATAGGAAGGTAAGGTAGACTTTATTGTCCCCGGAGTAAACTTTGTCCTCTGCATTTGACCCATCCTTCAATGCCACTGGGGCTACCTGTCAGGACAGTGGGTGGCTGGAGTGCAGCGCCCAGGGATGAGCCAGGATCCTGGTCAGGAGTACCTACCTGGAGGATTAGCCTTTTGTGCATGTTTTAGGTTGATGGAGGAAAACTGGAGTACCCATAGGAAAAACACCAAGACATGGGAGAACATGCAAACTCAATATTTTACTGTGAGGCGAGAGTGCTAACCACTTTGCCACTGCGCCTCCACATGGAGAGAACGCAAAAGTGATCCCCAGGCCAGCGGAGAGACATGGTCCCTCCAGCACTTCCCCAGGGATGTGTTCTTGAAGCATCTCAGGAAGAGCAGTGGCTCTACTCTGAGCTCCCTAAGCCTCTTACCATCTTTCTAAAGAAGCATCCAGCCAACATGTGGAGGTAACTCATCTCGCCCACCTGTATCCAAAATTTTGTCACAGCCCACAGCTCATGACCATCAACAAGGGAAACAAAACAAAACCAAGAACAATCAAGAACTTGCTTAGCCACATCTTATGACCATAGGAGTAAACATTGATTGACGAATAAATCAAAAACTCAATAGATTCTTGTACTTACTCTTCAACAACTGCTCTTACCACTGTATTTAGCACATATACTGTATATCCTTAGGGTTGGTTTTGAAATTTGACTATATCAGTGTGATCAGGTTCTCAAACTTTTCACACCAAGCACTACCACAGAAAATATTTTGCTTTCCAGGTACCATCTGACAAAAATGGGCCTACATCAGGACTTATGCAATTTTAAACCCAGAGATAAAATAGAGATTAACACAGAAAAATTATTGCTAAATAAAAAAGGGACTAAATCAGAACTAATCCAGGTCTAAACCAGGACTAAACCAAAGGTGTTTATTATTAGCACAAAAAAACAAAAAAAAAAAAAAAACAGGGACTATACTACATCTAAACCTATACTAAACAAGAATAAATTCACAAAATCCAGGACTGAACCAGGACCAAAACTGTGCCTAAGCCAGCAAACTTTAAATTTTAGCCCCAGCAGGAGCAGGACTAAATCAGAAAATCAAAGAGTCTCTAAATTCAACTTAATCAGGCCTTCTTAAACTGCACAAGCCTCCTGAGTACCACCAGAAGAAGCAATCCTTTTCCCAGTCTAGTATTGTGTCAGCGTGAAAGAGAAAACGGTAAAACTTACAATCCTGCTTGCATCATTAGCTTATCAAACAGCATATCCCTCTAACTGACTAATGGGCTCTGAGGTGCGCGGACACCTGGGGCTAGATAAATGAGGGTCCCGTTGAGAAAGATGCTCTGGCTTTTCTAATGAGGCTGCGGCGGTGTTAGGAGGCAAAGTGCACCCCGTGTGGAATAGTGTAATCCAGTTAGTGCTAATGTAATGTCACCTAATCTGGAGTGATCTAATCTAAATATGATACTGCGGTCCGCTTTAGACTGTCAGTGATGCTGCGATGTGTAAAGTGTAATCGAGTACAGTCTATGGAAGGACAGGCCACGGCGGAGGAAATTGTGAGATTGAATCATTAGCTGTGAATGCTAACTGGATGTGATTTAATAATGATAGTATTATAATCAGGAGTTAAAGTGGAATTTATGAAGTGGGGGGACTCACCATAGAGTCCATGTATACAGTAGTTATATATACTGCATACTATTATATGTTTAGTGTACCATTTTCTGGAACTTATCTGGTATCTGCAATGTGCGTGACAGGTTTTTGTGTAGAGAGTGATTTGTGTGGCAGCAAAATTTGAACAAAACAATGCAATTTCCTGCATTTTCGTAAAATTTAGAGAATATATATTTTAGAGAACATAATATTATAGATTGCTACCAACTTAAAAACGTAAAAATATGGGTAGAATTTGTGGTTTAACTTCACAATCACTAACTGGGAGATGAAGGGAGCTAACATGAGCCGGCTCTGGCTCTTTTGGTGCCGGAGCCAAGTGCCCCCTGCAGAAAATTTGAACAAAACTGATGCCATTTCCTGTATTCTGGTGCTTTTTACATGATATAATATTTTCAGCTACCTACCAGGTTGCAGATAAAATTTAGACACAATTCTCCATTTTATTATTTTTTTTTTTTAAATAACAAACTTCTATATTTTAACTAGAAGTATTAACTTTATGTAAATGTCTGACTAAGCTTTACTTGTAGTGGTTCCTCAATACCAAATGGAGCCCCAGTCCCAGATACTACTGCTCCAGCACAGAAAGGCACTGTCTATGAGCCCTCAGTCTCATCACTCTGGGCTGTGGACAGAGGCTTCAGAAAACACTACAGGCTACAAAAATGTTTGTCAGGATGTCTGGACTAATGTTTTATGTTGCTTTTATTATACTAAATCTAATGTATTGTAAGAAAGACTTTGCACACCTCGATGGTAAAGCGCTTGGATTGCATCATATATTACTGCTCATATTATTTTGATGAGCTATTTATGAAAAAAAAAGTTCCTTTGCAAATATGACGTCGACTGTCATCAAACAAAGACAACATATACATATACTTACACATAGACATATAACATAGACTTTAAAGCTCAAGAACTATTCGAATTTTTTCATTTACTCAAAGCTGTTCCTGTGTTGTTGGTTTTTTTTGAGCAGCGGCCCTGCTAAGAGTAGGAATGCCTGACCATTCCTGACCATTCCCTCCCACTTTAACCTCTGAATATAATATGTATGTAGCTTCATTCTACAAGATTATTGTTGCCATTTCAAAAAAAGTAAAGTCAGTAATAATAATCAAATTAAACTCTAAGTAGTAGTAAAGGCACTGGCAGCCTGAGGGTGGCAGTAGCTCAGTTGGTATAGACGTTTGACCAACTAACCTGAAGGTTGGCGGTTCAATCTCCGCTACCAGCATTGCATACCTTGCTTGAGTGTGTGGTAGTGTGATTGTGGTGGTGGTTGGAGAGGCCATAGGCACAGAATGGCTGCCACAAATCTGTCAGTCTGCAGAACATTTACCCTTAAACAATTTTTTGTCTTAAGAGCGCCCTCATACAACAACAATAAATTATGCTATTTTTGTTGATTTATATAGTACCATAAGACCAAGGTAGAGTTTTAACATTGCAGTTAAGTCTGGCACAATGCACTGTTTATGATCATATATTACCAGATGTTATCACTTGTTCTCATAGCCACACAAACAGATAGAGTGTGTCCCATTAAAACCTGACATGTGAGACATAGTGCACGATGAAGTGGCCAGATCCGACACATCCTCCGCACGTGTCCTTTGGGAGGCAGACATGTTGTTAACCTGTAACCCCTCAGCGTGTACAGTTCTCCAGAGTCTGAACCCGTCGCTGTCCCGGACACAGAACAGAGTCCCACTGTCTGCGTCCTATCTCCTGCACTCACAGACACTTCAATGAGGGGGGCGCGCAGTACATTCTAGTACTATGTAACACAAGTGCATTCACCTAATGTAGTAAATGTGTGTGAAGGTAGTATAGTACTCGCAAATACATCTTAATTCTATATATACAAAGTCAAACTAAATTATGAATTGGAGGATATTCTGAATTGTTTAGAATTATGTTATGCAATACTATTTAATTACTGTGTTGTTTTATATTTTTCAATTAAGAGAGACAACAGATGAAGCAAGGAGATCAAGACTTCCCTCTCCCCACACACTTCCTTCACATTGTCAAGGCTAGTAAGCAGTTAAGCATTAAATTACACATATCAAACAAATCACTGATATTATGCAACCTTACAATGTGGTGCTCAATTTCATGTTACAATCTTTTTTCTTTTTCTTCTTCTTCTTATTCTGTTAATTTTAGTTTTTACCTTTGCATCACTACAAAACAGTCAGCTCATTTGTCTATGTTAGCATCATGTTGCCAGAAGGGGGCGACAGACACCTAATCCAATTGTCAAGTCAAAGTAACAGCTCCTCAAAAGAAAACTTCATAACATATACACATATACATTATTTTAAGTCGCAAAACATGAAAGACTAATGCAAAGGTGTCCAAAACTATTTCAAAAAGCATGGAAAAAGAATAATACGGGACCTTTAACTCATTCACGGCTGTCATTCGAAACATCAGCTCTTCGTGCATTTAGAACAGTCTTGCTACATGAAAATAGAAAAAAAATAAAAAATAAAAAACGTTTTACACAAGTGCATTTTTCTCAGCTTTTGTGAAAACTACCATTCTTCAACTGTTGATGGAAAAAGAACCAAAAAAAAAACAACCTTAGAATAAAATACTGTTTTTAGATTATTTTGGTATTTTAACTATGAATTAAACTATAGCATAACATTTTCTGTGGGACAGCAAATATTGTTGAAAATGACCAAAAACACTGACACTGGCTAGCAACTTTTGGAGAATTGCTGTTGGTGAAAGAGTTAATAACTTTATGGCAATTTGCAGTAGATATACAATAGCTACTGAGCCTAAAAAATGTAGATGCCCTTCCTGTCGCTACCAATCACACACTGTGACTGGAGCAGGCAATGTGGGTGAAGTGTCTTGCTCAAGGACACAACAACAGTGTGAGCTCCGGGCGAGGTTCGGCGGGCGAACACTTGACCAATACATATCTTTTTTATAAGTTTTTAAATCAGACTTAAATTATTAACCATACGTTTAATGTTCATATTTAATGTAGTTATTTTTATAGAATAAACAAGGAGGTGGGGCTTATGATGTATTGTTAAAAATAACTGAATGTTTTAACAATAACAAAGCGCCTTGATGCTATGTGATATATATTCAAAAATTAGCATATGGTTACTTTGCATGACCACATACAGTAGAATTAATTCCATACAGTCCAACCATCTACCATTATCATTGGAGACGGGACAAAACAACAATTAATCAGGCTGTTTTTGGGGAGGGAGGGGTTGAAGGCGGACATCTTGGATAAGTGTGGAGAGGGTGTCTGCTCTATCTCCAGTCAGTTTAAGAGACGTTACCTTTTATGGCCGTCCTGATGGAATACTTGCGAGTGTGCCAACTATGTGACACGGCCCATAGTGTATTTACTTGAGAAGGTCAAGCTCCTCTTTTCTTTGGCGGTACATGAGAAACTTCCCCATGTCGTTATGACCACACAGACGGATCGCACTTTTCACCTTCGCTAACTATGGATGGAGCTCAAATCGGACACTGAAAAAGACATCCAGGCTATCCAGAAGAGGGTGTTTCTCCTGTTATGTGTATATTGTTTTACTAAAGGCTTCTTAGCGCTGACATAAATATTGATTGAGAGTGTACAAAAGCCTGAAGTTATCCAACGTCACTTTTGGGGTCACTTGGGTGATGTTTCCCACAGGCCTGAGTTCTGACTTTATTAACCTTGAGAGCTGAAAAATGAAGTGAGGGTTTGGACAGTTGAGTGCTGCTTATAGAGATGGGTTTTGGACAGCGGCCAAGCTCTGTGTTATTCTTGGTCATAAACATATACAGTACATGAAGTGATGTTTTGGGGGAATTATATTTAAATCTACAAATCTAAGCTTTTGCAAGACTGTGATACCAACTGAAACCTAAACAAAATCTAAACTCCAGTCCAAATTTGATTACAACTCTCACTGTAGAATTTGCAAGAAAAGATGTAGCTGAATGTGCAGTATAGGCTAAATATTACCTAGAGCTAGAACTTTATGAGTAATTAGCAGTGAAATACCTGACCAGAAAAACAAATAGTATGAAGCACATTCACTTACATAACCTGTCCCGAACTATGCACATTAGTCACTCTCAACTCAAAAAAATCATTAAAGGGCACATATTATGCTTGTCCATACTATTTGAAATAAATGTGGACATGTTTGCATCAACATTTTCCATTTTATAACTTAAAATAATTCATATTTATTGAAACCGTCTTCTTTTGGGTGGCTGTTACTTTCACTCTCTTTTTAAGCTCTTTTAAACAAGAATCTGCACCGCTAAAAAAGATTAACACTAAGCACTTTAAACACTTGCTCTTACTTGTTTTTATTGCTATTGTATTTATTTGTTGTGTGTATGAGTGCATGATGGGATGCCGCTTATCTTTTCTCTTGCACTGCGAATCTAATTTACCCCAAAGATATAAATAAAGAAACCTGAACCTGAATTTTCACTTTGCGATAAACGTTTGGATTAGAAATTCCTGTTGCTTTGAGGCTCTACAGGCCCCGCCCCCCTCAGTCTGTCAGCTCCGAGATCACTGGTTTGGTTCCTCTGACTAAAGCCCTCTAAAGACACTACTGCCTCCTGATTGTGTTTACACATGAATAAAGTTGGGCGGATTTGAGTTCAGACATGAGAAGGATGTCTGAGTGCTTGTACTGAACAGTTCTGGATAGACAGAGCTTGATATAATGGCTAATTTGCACAGCTATTAGCAACCTGAAGCTAACAGATAGATAAATGAGCTAACTGCTTCAAAGTGGCCATGGTTTAAGCGCTGAAACGGTCAGAACTAGTCCAGTGACAGTGCTTTAGAAACACACGGGAGAGCTTCCTACATAAAGACGGAGTATTTTCAGCTCTTGAGAAGGGCAGCGCCTCAGCATACAGGACTACTCAAACATGTGTGAACGAAACCAAATACAACCCCTGGAGTCTGCACCTCCTCACTGTGTTGCCATGCGTTCACTCCGAGAACTTCCTCCCATCGTACAAAGACAAGGCAAATTTGTGACTCCCAAAACTGCCCCTAGTGATTGAATGTAGAAGTGTACTGTTGTCTGTTTGCGTACGTCTCTCTGTCAGCCCTGCAACTAACTGGCCACTGTCTAGAGCTTATACTAGGCCCAAAAAAATCCAGCCCGACCCAGCCTGAGCTCGTTCACGTTCTGTCGCTGAATACATGTGTTAACCTTCAATGCTTTGGCTTCTAAACTACAGAGGGACACGGGGGAGATCAATATTCTCCTCCAGGACAGAAGGACTTTTTGTTTCCTGGAGGAGCGGGGCACACACAGCAGACCTCTCCATCTTTCACTGAAGAGTTTAGGCCTTTATTGCTGTACTGCACATTAATATTGTTCAACATTTAAGCCTGTAGTTAACTAACCAGCCCTAGAGTGGGGTGTACCCTGCCTAAGGTCCATTGTTACTGAATGACAGGACTGATCTTGCAACAATACAGGTTGGAATTATTGGATTGGAATACACTGGATTATTGGAATAATAAAAGGTGGCGAATTGTTCCAGTTTTCCTTTTAAGAAGTCTTTTGGCTACAGCTATTGTCTCTCTTTATTATAATTAATGAATCATAACTTGCCTAACATATATTTGTCTGTGCAATGGATAAATAATAAAATGACACTGATATGTTGCAGTCACAGTAGTATCCATAACTGTACAGCAATATGTCCACCAAAGCCATTGAGTGTTAATATATTATATTTGTAGCTACATCTAAGAGCCTATATTTATTATTCTTGTATACCCACAATCATTCACTCTTGAAATAAAAGCATCCCGGGTCTTCTTTCTAAGTGCTGGGATTAGCCTGTTTTGGTAAGCCCCGCCAACAACATCCCATAAAAGTCCTACTTGTTTAGATTCCATATAGCATTGGGATTCATACGCATTAGCATCTGCGTATTTTTAACCGTCCCCTGCTCAAACAGTAGGTCCCTCCTGTTGCCAAAATCCAACGAGACAGCAGTGGAAAGACCCTTCTGACTTCTGAGACAGTGTTTATCCAGCTTTTTATCCTGCCCCTATCCCGCCTGAAGAAACGCTGGCATCTGAAAGACACTGGCCACCCTCCAACTACCGAGCACAAGAGAAACCTGTTTTTCTAATTTGTACAAGACAGAGACAGCGGGAAACAACAGTGGAGTCTAATCTGAGTTTACAGAAGGAAGGCTTTTTTTTTTCTTTTTTTTTTTGGGAGTCCCGAAGGCAGAGAAACACAAAAAGAGGGAATCAATGATGATGGATCTGGCTATTTCCCGGTTCAGTGAGATGTCAGATGTTGGCTGCAAGTTCGGTTTTGTAGCACAAGCTCGGGAACTGCAATTGTACTACAAACCGGTCTAAAATACAAGATATGACATGATTTGAAATAAACCAGGACCGCACTGTGTTTGCTGAGTGAATAAGTCCACATAAAAACTAAACTATGTCAAGAAAACGTGGGCAAGGTGGGAAATCAAACATACCCCACACTAAAGCTACATCCTCAAACTACAGTACAGTTAAATTATTTTTGTAGTCATTGCAGCAACTCAGGGGCAGTGGTCCTATCTCACAGTGGTAAAGATATAGAGCCCTGACATAGATTTTAAACTAGGGTGACCAGATTTTTAGACCCAAAAATGAGGACAGATACAGTATTTTTTTTTTACTTTCACAGTGCATTTGAACTCACCATGTGACAAAAAAGACAGAAATCCCATCAAATGTTCTGTCATGTAATTAAAATACATGATACTAGGGCTTAGGCTTTCAAATTGAATGGCAATTTAGCAATAAAATATTGACATTGTAAATTATCATTTTATTGACAAAAGTCTTTAGACAAACATGTTTTAAGTTTTCTATGCTTTTCTAGTGGTTAAAATATGGACAACTGGGACATAAGTGTTTTTGTAGATATGTTTTGGGACAAAAAGCCTAAAACAGGGACTGTCCCAGTTAAAAAGGGATGTCTGTTCACCCTATTTTTAATCCTTCTCTTGATCTTTTCATTTCGGAGTAGATGCTTTATTTTTTGAGCCACACAGCATGATTTTGTCTTTGGCCCTTTCCTGGCTTTTCTTGTAAAAAGCCTCAAACTCAGACCATTACTTTTTGAGATATTATGTTAAGAGACTAACAAACCTACTAAATAAAAAAACAAACACAGAAATACACAAAAAAAAAAAAAAAAAAAACATGGTGAAAATATAACTTATCCTAGCTTGCGTAAATGCTAAACGTGTGATAGCTAAATTGCTATTAGCCATCTTAAAGCCAACTGTTCTGAATGCAGGTTTAGCTAGAGCAGTGATTATCAAATGGTCTGGCTTGGGGACCCACCATCAGCTGCAACCCAAATAAAAAAGGTATTTCATTATTTCTCCATTGACTTGACTTGATTCAGTCAAGTAAGAAAACAGCTAAAGTGTTGAGCATGGTTTGATACTTACAACTGCTAACAAGAATCTTCAACAAAATGTTTAAAAGCAGCTAAACTGTGACATCAAATCAAAAGAAAAGAAAAACTGGGTGAAGAATCTATGGCACAAAATGCAAAAAAATGAACCATGCATAGTAGAGCTGCATGGTATAAAAAAAAAAACATGCAATATGTTATAATGATCAATAACAATATGACTGATGATATTTTGACAAAAAAGTACAATTTTAAAATATAAGTCCCTGTACTTATTTGTCAAAGCCGAGTCAAAATCTAAAAACCTAAACAAGAATAAACCAGAATTAAATTAATTCTAAGTGAGGACTAAATTCAGAAAATCAACTAAATCTAGATTTTTTAAATATTTTAATTTACAACACATTTTCATTTTTTCTGCTAGAAAAAAATATTTTGACAGTGCAAATCTCTGTCAGGTGGAGGACCATAACATTACCGCAATACATATCTTACAAAATCAGTATTGTGTTATATTCTGATTACAATAACTTTGGGATATATTGTGCAACCCTAATGCATACCATACTATATACATTTGTCATATGATATTATAGGACAAAAAGTTACACACCCAAACATAAACAAACTGAATTTTATTTTTAGAAATGAGGTAAAAAGAAAGAAGTCACGAACTATAGTTTAATATAGTTTGGTGCTTTCTCATTTCAATTTATTTATCCTCCAATTTATCCTCACAACATGGGAAATACCTCATCTTTTCAAAACTAACTGTTTGGCAGAAAAACTCATTTCCAATTACTTTTTCACCCATTATCCGTGTTTACTTCCACACATAAATATTTTTGAAGCTTATGGAAGCTGTCAGCTGGAATAAAGTGTATAACATGGATTAGAAAAGTTGAGCCCAAAACTGCATTTGCATTGAGTTTTTGGGGTTGCATAAGAGTCGATTATGAAACGCAGTATCACATTCACGGCCAGACACTTGGCTTCGGAGCATCACTTAAACACATTACAGTGGGTTCGGGAAGTCTGAGACGGAAATGGAAGAGCTTTCAGTTTTTGAGAAGATTCATAACTTTCTTCAAAAATAACACTAATATAATAAAGAAATGCCACTCTCACTTCTTTCATTGGAGACACAAAATTCATCAAAAACACCATTAGCAGCAGGAGTAACACATTTTTTTTGTCATAGCTTGTTCATAATTATCCAAATACATGATTAATATGCACATTATATGTAATCAACCCCTGCAGAGAGATCCATTAGCTTTTTACAAATACAGCATGCATGTTGAATCACTTTTGGTTTAATAAAGTTACCCGTGTTATTAATGACAGCTGGGAATGGTGGGTTTTTCAGGTCAGAGCAACACAACCCATCTGCAGATGAATCATATTTAATTTAATCTCCAGGTTTTGCTTAAGAATGTGGAGATAAAACATTCGTGTAAAATTAATACTAATATCTCTGGTTGGATAGAATTCAGTCGCAAAAGGTAAAAAAACAACAAAAAAACAACAACCTTGTGCTAGTGCCAAGGCTGGACATACTTAAAGGTTTGTGTCAGGAAGGGCTTCAAGGGCAAAAATCAACATTACAAATTATTTTCTGTGGTGACGTCTGAAGGCTAAGCTGAAATGGAAAAAAAAAAAAGGATTTTTGGTTGGATAACTACTCTGATTCTTGGATAATCTTGATGTAACTTCGGTGGTGGTAAAGTTCTTCTGTCCTGGGGCAGACAGATGGAGATGTGGCTGCCATTCTGTGCCTAAATGGCCTCTCCAACCACCATCAATCACTTCTGCCCTGATCATAAGTCCCAAATATTTAATTATTTTTTAGAAATGTAACCTTTTTTATACCAGTGTATGTAACAGCAAACACACACCCCAAAAAAAAAAAAAAAGTGACATAGGAGCAACATAAAAAATTTGTTAGAGAGTGTAAAAAAGTAATACTAGAGCCAAATTGCATAGAAAACCACTGCAAAGTGATCACAAAATCTTTTTTGATTTTTTTTAAACTTTTGTCCTTATTAAGGAACAAGGGTTAAGCAATTTTCCGTAAAAAAAGACATTCAGTGAAATTTTGTGAAATTTGTGATTTTTTATCTCTTAAAATAAAAAAATCTTTTTTTTTTTATTATAGTTTGGAGATGCCAGAATTTGCACATTATGTTATGTCTGTCCACCTCTGCAAATAGAGGATCATAAAGCGGCCACTTTGTTATTCCATTTGTTTCCTATATAAAAGTTATTACATGCTATAATATAGGATAGGATTAATAAGCTAATTGTGATAATTGGTGTTGCAGTGGTTTTGGTTCTGGCTGATACCCAGGGTGGTATTGATATTGCTATATTTCCATCCACTTCAGCCTTTCAACACTGCAGCCAGTGGAACACTGCAGTATTTCCACAGTGGCAGAGCGGGCACACACTTCTTGGCAGCAGAATGTATGGAAATGAAAAGCAACACAGTGCTGCATGTGGTCCCGGTTAGAGCGAGGGGCAGAGGCGCACTGATCCCTCTGTCTGTTGGATGTCGATGGGTTTTGCAATCAATGAAGCGTCGCGGGCCGGTTTTTCAGCAGGCTGTCTGGGACTGGAGGGATCTCTGCTAGACTAACTCATGAAGAGCCCAGAAAAAAAATCATTTATTTCTTGAGTGAGCGTAATGGAATGTTTGTGATTCTTTTTTAGTATTGGAGGCAAAATGCAATCACATAATGGCATATTTTAATGGGAAAAGTCTCTAAAAAAAGTAATGTTGTGAGAAGATTGTGTGTCTACCATAACTGTAGGGGCACTGTGCCCTCTAATGCCAGTCATTACAGTCAAGAAGTAGTATTAGTGAAAAGAGGTGAGAAAACAACTGGAGAGCAGAGTAAATGCAGAGGAGGGATGTAATTAGAAACGGCGACTAAAAAAAGGAAAAATCCGGAGTGAAGAGAGGACAAATGAAAGATTGAACAAAGGTAGAGCCGCCATAAAACTGTGTTGGGCTGAAGACGTTATGGCATCTGGAATCGTTTATAGGCAGTGGGTCAGCGAACGGAGGTAACCCCATAAAACACGGCTCCTGCCTGCTACACATCTACACACGTGTACACACAACGCTCAGTGTCAATTGCTTCACTCTGTTATATAACTTTATACAATGCTCCACATGCCAACGGAACACAGCAAACGCCAAGACCAGAATACCAGGCGCTAAGTCAGAGGAGGTAACAGCAGTCCGTACTTGCACCTCACAGCACAGGGAAAGATTGCCACAAAAAAACCACTCAATTACATAACGTGAGCAGTGACTAAGAGAATGCCTGAAAACAATTATCCCAGTTTGCATGGGTTAAAAAACCTTGCAGTAAATTGACTTGACTAAAGTGTAAATTCAGTTCATGGTGTTTTAGTCACCAGCCAATGCTTATTCTCAGGCAATTACAAAATGAATGATCAGTAGTCGAATGTGGCCCTTCTCTGAGCACCCTCATCTCATCGGGCCCCATTCATAAACCCTTCTTATGCAAAGATTTGTACTTTTTCTTTTTTTATTTCACACACAAGAGAAACACAATTCGGTGTAAAATAATATACAAGCTTATGTGCATGGGAGTGGTAGAAGCCCATGTAGGTTTATATAAAAACACACCTTGAAAAACTAAACAGTAACATTGCCTAATCAACAAAATAACATACAGGGTGTCCATAAAATCTCTTTACAATTGAAAAAGTTTTTTACAAAAGCAATTTATTAGATCTGTGCTATATACTCAGTGGTTATCAGAGTTTTTAATCACATACATACTGCTGCCAGACAGTTACAGCTCCACATTCAACAATGCACAAAGTCCTACACAAGAACTTGTGACTGTACGATTACAAAGTACAACTCTTACAGCCTGCACTCGAGCCAAATGATAAACCAAGACCAAAAAGTTTGTAGTTAACACTAAAACCAATTTCTGAGAATGAAAAGTTCCTCATCTGAGTTTGTTTTAGTGATGAGGCAGCCTTTTACGTTTCAGTGAAACTGAACACATAATGTGAGAATCTGGGATCAGAACAGCCCCATGTGACTCAAGAATGTCACTGAGAGAGTCCAGAAGTGAATGTGTGCTGTGGGATTACCATTGATGAGGATTGATGCCCATATAGAGATGTATTAAATGAGGTAAAAAACTTTAATATCTACTCCTCATTTGGTAATCAGTTCCACATTTTTGTCTGTTCATTTGCTTTAATACTTTAATGACACCCTGTATTTAAAACAATCTGACTCAACAAATAATAGGGCTCATTACATGATCCAATTGTTCAACTTGTAGGATGAGTCAAAGCAAATATTCCTGCCATCAGTCTACACTGTAGACTTTTTTTATACAGACAATGAAATGGCAGTAACTACTAGAACTATATGAGTTTTCTATCATTTAGCACTGTGATATTTGATTGAACAGTGATCAGTAGAGGTTTTATGTAGGGGAAGATGCAGATTTGCAGCCTGCCTAGTATGATAGTGGTGAAATTAAGAATTGTAAAGAAAATCATATTTGATATAAGAGGGCCAATCAAAATAATACAGTGCTCTGAACACAAATGTACAGTCAGAAGGGTGTTTATATGAAAAATAATCATGAGCTGTAATTTAAAGAACAGAGGTGCACTTAAGTCCTACTTACAAAGATGTTTGGCAAAAACTTCTGGAAAAATAACCACCCAATGGACTTGAAATGCGTACATCACTACCTGTACTCAGAACAGTGACTGAGTGATTGTTCAGCATAGTTAAACTATCCAAAGAAGACAAATTTCCCTACAGGGACAATAAGCCAGCCAGCCTACCTACTGGTGAATCAATATGAAAGTGAAAATTTTAGGATGTCAGTAGCTGTCTCTAGTTGTTAGCCCTTCTTGTAATTATCTAGGTCAGTGATTCCAAACCTGGGGGTTTGGACCCCCACTAGGGGTCACCAAAGCTTCACAGTGGGTTGTGAGGGTCTCTTGGAAAAGAAGTCCAAGCTAGAGCTGAATGATAATGCAAGGAAGACTGGTTAGTGCAGTGTAATGGTCACAGAAAATGTGTATAGAAATTGTTGAAAATAGATAAATAATACATGTTTTACTTATGCAGTGTAATTTAACCAATAAATTACTTTACTTTTCCTAATTATTAGGGTCAGGGAGGCGAAGGGTGGGGGCCGTCACTATCAACTGATAAAATAGGAGTCACTTGGAAAAAAGGCTGGAAAACACTGATCTAGGTTGCCTCACTCCCAAAGCCACTGTGCTAATCTATCCAACCCCTTGCCCACCCACTAGTGATATTATTGCCACACCGTTGGCCAAGCACACAAACCACCAGCAGAGTGACTCAAATGGATAGGCTTGTACCGGACAAGCTGGATTTTTGTGAAACTGTACATATACTACATCATACATTTATACATGGCCCAGTAAGATATTTTGATTCCGCTTAAATGAATTCTTGGAAATAGATTTCATAAATCTATTGAATTCTGAAAATGTCTATATGTAGCTCTGACACCTGGTTTCGCTCTGGAAACTTCAGGGGCCATATGAGCTCCAGATGTGGCCCTGACGTCTCCTGCAGCCCTGACTGCGAGCGTGCTGTTTCGTTTTGCTCTTGACATGCATTCTCTTTTCATCCACGCAGCACTGGCTTCGGGATCGCATGCTAATACCAGGTGAATCTGGGGTCAAAACAATACGAACCGCATGAAGGCAGCGCAGACTGACAGACACATGGGGCCTTCCTCAACGTTACATCACTTCTCCAGTTCTTTTTATATCCTCCATGGCTCTCTCTCTCTCTCTCTCTCGTACTATTTCGCCCGCTCACATGGCTGCAATTACGATCGTGTAAACAAAGAAGACCGGAGAGAGACATCACGGAATTCCAGTCAGGGGGCTTGTGGGAGCGAAGAAGTTTACCCAATCACACAGAATGACACATGAGTACACAGAGGATCTATAACTTGCATTCATAGCATTCCTTGGTGATGCTAACTGTTAGCTAAGAGCCTAATCCCATTGTGGACAGAGAGGAGGCATTAAGGTGAATGATGATTTTCATAATGGAAGTCCCAATCGGCAACAGCACTCAGCCGAAAGTGTTTTATCAATGAGATGAAAACACTGTCAGGAAACAGAAGTGGATTCAGTAAGCAATGCCCAGTTTGGAGGTTGGCGCCATTGACTAGGCTCCCATTGGCCGACATTCAAGCAAAATAAGGAAGTCAAGGGTATTTCACAGTTTAAATGCTGATGTTCCAGAGGTCAGTTTAGATTTTGTTGGTTTGTTTTTCACAATTCTGAGGCAAAATAATCATCTGCTAAACTATGATGTTATCCAATATAAGAGATGGCCTCCAAAGCCAAAAGTGGATTTTCAATAAACGACAACAATTTTCTACAGTGATTGCTATTGGAGTCAGGGGTAAACCAATTTGTTGCACAAAGACAGGAAAATATAACATCTGTGGTTCCCAAACATAGGGTGGGGACGGAAAAGAGGTTCACAAATTTAGATAGCTAAAAATTATAAATTGATCTAAAATCCCCCAAATATTGATGGATTTTAACTTGTCAACATCAGTAATAGTCAGGAATGACATTATAGTGAGTAATCAAAAACACAATACAATAGGAAAAAACACTACACTACAAAAACATGCACTATAATAAAAATGTTAGCGTTGATTAAAATAGTTAAATATTTAAATATGTCAACGAATTGCTCAAAAAAGTGCTTAAAAACACAGTAAGCGGAATTAGAAGCAGCTCTCCTTCCATGGACAATAACTGTAATTGTTGGCCTTTAGCCCCCACCTTAGCATACAGAAACCACTAATAATAATAAGCCACATAATAAAAATTTGTGAAAAAAAAAAAAAAAAAAAAAAAAAAAAAAAAATATATATATATATATATATATATATATATATATATATATATATATATATATATATATATATTTATGTCAGTCCTGGTCATTATTTTCATTCCAAAACAATTAAATTGAGACATGGAACAATCCCACATATATAGCTTTAGTAACTATCTAGCAACAAATGACTACAGACTGTGTTTCAGGGCCGTCTGTAGCTTTGTGGGGGCCCTATGCAAGATGCTGTTTGGAGTGGGCTTACTTAGTTAAACTACAATCTCTTAGATCAGTCATTCCCAGAGTCAGGAGTGTCACCAGCCCCTTAAAAGCCAGAAAATCTTTCACAGACCCCCAACAATAAAACTTTACTCTATTCAAAAGAGTATGTAATGCTTTTCCTCATAGATTTCTGGAAAAACATAACAAAAACACAGAGAAAAATTGCTTCAAAGTAATATTTTTAAATTAGTACTAAATAGTAATTCATTTCAAACTCACTACTACTTAATGTACACAACCTCTGGAGGCCCCCTACAGTACCTTTGCAACCCACTTGGGGGCCCCGGACCCCACTTTGGGAACCACTGCCTTAGATGATACACAAACATGCCATGATCTATTCGACTTTACAAGGAGTATAAGCTACAGTCATAATAATCTCATATTAAAATTAAACATTTTAAGTTGAACCACTCAGGCAAGATAACTGATAAAACAACAATTTACAGCAATAATGCACTGCCACAATAGTCCAAAATAATCAACAATAGGTCTAATATTTATTTGTCACTTGTGTTATCTAATATTTAGGTCTTTATTGTTTTTATTAATGTGTACCTGCAGTACCATTTGTCTTGTCTTGTGATGTTTCTATGCTCTCAATGCAAGCAAAATTTCCATTAGGGAAATAAAGGTTTCATTCCCTAATTCATTCATTCATTCATCTAAAGCAGCAGGAAACTCCTAAACTTTATAAATGAATCATACGTAATACTAAAGTAATGTTAAGATGCAAATATCTGACAAACAACTTCCATAGGACCACGACATAGCAGACATCTGCCCAACAACAACAACTCTTCTCAGATGAGACTGAACATTCAGCCTTGGGGCCCCTTAGTGGTTTGTGGGGCACTATCCAGGTTCATGGTCTAATTTAGTTAGAAACGGCCCTGCTATGTTTTTACTACAAATATGGAAAACTAGCAACAATGTTAAAAAGCTCTCAGCCTAAGCACTCACCTGCTCGTGATACTCGATGCCCATACTCAGTGTATTGATCATAATGGCGATCATGATTCCTCTTCCAAAGTATTTACTATCCACAATCTTCCTGAACGTATCACACACCAGCCTCCAGAAGTGCACCACCTTGGCGGCCGTCTTCCCCAGGCTGCGGTTCTTCTTCTTGGGCTGCCGGCTGTCTCGCCTGTCCCGGTGGTGGACGTCCTGGGTGAACTCGTACACGCCCTCGCTGTCCGAGTCTCCGGGGGTCTCGTTGCCCTCCGCGCCTCCCTCCGACTCGTTGGCAAGGGCTTTGGCGCAGTAAGGGCAGCTTTCAGGGTCAAGGGTCAGCGCGGTCGTGTCCATGGCACTGCCCGAGTGGCTGAGGTCACGGGCGGACAGCTGGCAGGAGAGCTGGGCTGTGGGGGGAGTGCGAGAAAAGATAAATTGCAAAAGCAGAAGTTATACTTATCCTGTTCCACATTTCCACTGACAGCTTGTTTACATATTTGCAGGTGTTAAGGTGGTTTGACGTATGTATATATAATTGCAGGTGTTAAGACGGTTTGAAGTGTGTTTATCTTTTTGCAGGCGTTAAGGCGGTCTGAAGTGTGTTTATCTATTTGCAGGTGTTAAGACGGTTTGAAGTGTGTTTATATATTTGCAGGTGTTAAGGTGGTTTGAAGTGTGTTTATCTTTTTGCAGGCGTTAAGGCGGTCTGAAGTGTGTTTATCTATTTGCAGGTGTTAAGACGGTTTGAAGTGTGTTTACATATTTGCAGGTGTTAAGGCGGTCTGAAGTGTGTTTATATATTTGCAGGTGTTAAGGCGGTTTGACGTCTGTTTATGTGTTTGCAGGTAATGAGGCTGTTTAAAGTGTGTTTACGTATTTGGAGGTGTGGTAATGTTTTTCATGACATAATGGTGTTTGTAATATAAGTACAACAACAATGGCTTTTGAGTTCAAAAGTTACTTAGTAATTTTTAAAGTTGCACATTTGTGACAAAAAAACAATTCAGACTTTTACAATAATCATAGGTGGCATAATTAAATCTATTCCATTTGCAAAACAAACAAACAAAACAATAACATTGTGAACTTTATATATTTTTCAGAACAGACCCACCTGCTTAGGGCTTGAGGCAGGGTGCATCCTAGATAATTGCAATGCTTAATTTTGGTGTGATGAAACAGCACAGGCACACACCAATTAATATGAATATTGTGGACTATATCAATTCATATACATTATATACTACAGCTATGAAAAATAAAATACATTTTCTGATAAAATTTTAATATTATATATCAATCATAGTCTACATAAATGCTTGAAATACTGTTTACACTTTGTGTGTACAGAATCTTTATGCTTTTTGGATTGAACTACAGAATTTATTTTTAATCTTAATTTTCAACAATGTTTTAATTAAAGTGCAACTGTATTATATGAAAATAATGAAGATTTTGGAATGGCCTTGTCAAAGTACAGACCTCTACCCAACAAATGCTGAGGTAGCAGTAAACAGGCAAAAGCAACATAACTTAGTGAATTCAAGAAAATATAATATTTCAAGCTACTATCACTACCCTTACTAAGTTCAACTTTTCTACTGTTTTTCACACTTGATGACGTGTGGTAGTGTGTTTAACCATTGCAGGTGTGGTGACCTTTTATAATGTAAGGGTCAATCTGGTGAAGATGTTTTTCTTCACACAGTGGTGTTGAGATGCAAGTACTACAACAATGTCTTTTGAGTTAAAAAATTCTAATCAAAAGTTGCCAAGAAAAAAAAAGTCTGGCAAAATACAATCCCAGCTGCTTAGGGCTTGAGGCAACTGGATAATTTCAAGTTAAGGGATAACACTTCATTATTTCAAATTTGGATGATGGAACAGCACAGTTATTGGAAACATACTAGAAAATACCGTATATTAAAAAAAAAAAAAAGGAAGAAAAAAGTTTAAGTTTTTTTTTATGACCCTGTCAAAGTTCAGAATCCAATAGAAACACTAAGAGAGCTATAAATAAGTTAATGTGGAAAAACTCAGTAAACTGAAAAATAAGAATTTTTGAAGCTACTTTGACTACAGGCAGATGATGTAATTCAGTGGTTCTCAAACTGTGGTATGGGTACCACTGATGGTACTCAGGAGTCAGTTCTGATTTAGTTAATGTTAGAGACAGTTGTATTCCTGTTTTAGAGCTGCATGGGAATTAAATTTGAAGTATAAATCGTAGCTCAGTCCAAATTTAGGCAGAGTTTAGTCCAGGCTTCGTCCTGGCTTAGCCCTGGTTTAAACCTGATCTAGGTTTAGTCCAATTTTAGTTCAGTTTTAGTCCAGTTTTAGTCCAATTTAAGTCCAGTTTTAGTCCAATTTTAGTCCAATTTTAGTTCAGTTTTAGTCCAATTTTAGTCCAATTTTAGTTCAGTTTTAGTCCAGTTTTAGTCCAATTTTAGTCCAGTTTTAGTCCAGTTTAAGTCCAGTTTTAGTCCAATTTTAGTCCAATTTTAGTTCCGTTTTAGTCCAGTTTTAGTCCAGTTTTACTCCAATTTTAGTCCAATTTTAGTCCAGTTTTAGTCCAATTTAAGTCCAGTTTTAGTCCAATTTTAGTCAAATTTTAGTCCAATTTTAGTTCAGTTTTAGTCCAGTTTTAGTCCAATTTAAGTCCAGTTTTAGTCCAATTTTAGTCCAATTTTAGTTCAGTTTTAGTCCAATTTTAGTCCAATTTTAGTTCAGTTTTAGTCCAGTTTTAGTCCAATTTTAGTCCAGTTTTAGTCCAGTTTTAGTCCAGTTTTAGTCCAGTTTTACTCCAATTTTAGTCCAGTTTAAGTCCAGTTTTAGTTCAATTTTAGTCCAATTTTAGTTCCGTTTTAGTCCAGTTTTAGTCCAGTTTTACTCCAATTTTAGTCCAATTTTAGTTCCGTTTTAGTCCAGTTTTAGTCCAGTTTTACTCCAATTTTAGTCCAGTTTTAGTCCAGTTTTAGTCCAATTTAAGTCCAGTTTTAGTCCAATTTTAGTCCAATTTTAGTCCAATTTTAGTTCAGTTTTAGTCCTGTTTTACTCCAATTTAAGTCCAGTTTTAGTCCAATTTTAGTTCAGTTTTAGTCCAATTTTAGTCCAATTTTAGTCCAGTTTTAGTCCAGTTTTAGTCCAGTTTTACTCCAATTTTAGTCCAGTTTAAGTCCAGTTTTAGTCCAATTTTAGTCCAATTTTAGTTCCGTTTTAGTCCAGTTTTAGTCCAGTTTTGCTCCAATTTTAGTCCAGTTTTAGTCCAGTTTTAGTCCAATTTTAGCCCAGTTTAAGTCCAGTTTTAGTCCAATTTTAGTCCAATTTTAGTTCCGTTTTAGTCCAGTTTTAGTCCAGTTTTAGTCCAGTTTTACTCCAATTTTAGTCCAATTTTAGTTCCGTTTTAGTCCAGTTTTAGTCCTGTTTTACTCCAATTTTAGTCCAATTTTAGTTCCGTTTTAGTCCAGTTTTAGTCCTGTTTTACTCCAATTTTAGTCCAGTTTTAGTCCAGTTTTAGTCCAATTTAAGTCCAGTTTTAGTCCAATTTTAGTCCAATTTTAGTCCAGTTTAAGTCCAGTTTTAGTCCAATTTTAGTCCAATTTTAGTCCAGTTTTAGTCCAGTTTTAGTCCAATTTAAGTCCAGTTTTAGTCCAATTTTAGTCCAATTTTAGTTCAGTTTTAGTCCAGTTTTAGTCCAATTTAAGTCCAGTTTTAGTCCAATTTTAGTCCAATTTTAGTTCAGTTTTAGTCCAATTTTAGTCCAATTTTAGTTCAGTTTTAGTCCAGTTTTAGTCCAATTTTAGTCCAGTTTTAGTCCAGTTTTAGTCCAGTTTTAGTCCAGTTTTACTCCAATTTTAGTCCAGTTTAAGTCCAGTTTTAGTTCAATTTTAGTCCAATTTTAGTTCCGTTTTAGTCCAGTTTTATTCCAGTTTTACTCCAATTTTAGTCCAATTTTAGTTCCGTTTTAGTCCAGTTTTAGTCCAGTTTTACTCCAATTTTAGTCCAGTTTTAGTCCAGTTTTAGTCCAATTTAAGTCCAGTTTTAGTCCAATTTTAGTCCAATTTTAGTTCAGTTTTAGTCCTGTTTTACTCCAATTTAAGTCCAGTTTTAGTCCAATTTTAGTTCAGTTTTAGTCCAATTTTAGTCCAGTTTTAGTCCAGTTTTAGTCCAGTTTTACTCCAATTTTAGTCCAGTTTAAGTCCAGTTTTAGTCCAATTTTAGTCCAATTTTAGTTCCGTTTTAGTCCAGTTTTAGTCCAGTTTTGCTCCAATTTTAGTCCAGTTTTAGTCCAGTTTTAGTCCAATTTAAGTCCAGTTTTAGTCCAATTTTAGTCCAATTTTAGTTCAGTTTTAGTCCAGTTTTAGTCCAATTTAAGTCCAGTTTTAGTCCAATTTTAGTCCAATTTTAGTTCAGTTTTAGTCCAATTTTAGTCCAGTTTTAGTCCAGTTTTATTCCAATTTTAGTCCAGTTTTAGTCCAGTTTTAGTCCAGTTTTACTCCAATTTTAGCCCAGTTTAAGTCCAGTTTTAGTCCAATTTTAGTCCAATTTTAGTTCCGTTTTAGTCCAGTTTTAGTCCAGTTTTAGTCCAGTTTTACTCCAATTTTAGTCCAATTTTAGTTCCGTTTTAGTCCAGTTTTAGTCCTGTTTTACTCCAATTTTAGTCCAATTTTAGTTCCGTTTTAGTCCAGTTTTAGTCCTGTTTTACTCCAATTTTAGTCCAGTTTTAGTCCAGTTTTAGTCCAATTTAAGTCCAGTTTTAGTCCAATTTTAGTCCAATTTTAGTCCAGTTTAAGTCCAGTTTTAGTCCAATTTTAGTTCAGTTTTAGTCCAGTTTTAGTCCAATTTTAGTCCAGTTTTAGTCCAGTTTTAGTCCAATTTAAGTCCAGTTTTAGTCCAATTTTAGTCCAATTTTAGTTCAGTTTTAGTCCAGTTTTAGTCCAATTTAAGTCCAGTTTTAGTCCAATTTTAGTCCAATTTTAGTTCAGTTTTAGTCCAATTTTAGTCCAGTTTTAGTCCAGTTTTATTCCAATTTTATTCCAGTTTTAGTCCAGTTTTAGTCCAGTTTTAGTCCAGTTTTACTCCAATTTTAGTCCAGTTTAAGTCCAGTTTTAGTCCAATTTTAGTCCAATTTTAGTTCCGTTTTAGTCCAGTTTTAGTCCAGTTTTAGTCCAGTTTTACTCCAATTTTAGTCCAATTTTAGTTCCGTTTTAGTCCAGTTTTAGTCCTGTTTTACTCCAATTTTAGTCCAATTTTAGTTCCGTTTTAGTCCAGTTTTAGTCCTGTTTTACTCCAATTTTAGTCCAGTTTTAGTCCAGTTTTAGTCCAATTTAAGTCCAGTTTTAGTCCAATTTTAGTCCAATTTTAGTCCAGTTTAAGTCCAGTTTTAGTCCAATTTTAGTTCAGTTTTAGTCCAGTTTTAGTCCAATTTTAGTCCAGTTTTAGTCCAGTTTTAGTCCAGGTTTAGTCCTTATAGTCTGGTGAAGTGCCTGTTTTCTCCTTTTTAAGTATTGTTCATTTTAGCCCATTACATTTACTTTAAAAGCCTAATAATTTATACATTTGAGAATTACAGATCTAAATGCATAGCTATGGAGCTTATTCAGCTCATGTTTCACATTGCAAGACGTGAGTAGCTTGACCTGCTACCTTCTACCTAGAACACATGAGACTCATCACAACAACACACATTTTCATAATCAACAGATTTAAAATCATGTTCAATACCTTCACATAAATATAGTATGTGGTCAAAAATATCTGGTTAAGGAAGATTTGATTGAGCTGACTATAGATCCCTGTAATTTCAACCCTATAATAATTTGTTCATCAGAAATATGAAGAAAAATGTGAATTGAATGACTCACTTGAAAATAATGTGTTTGGTATGAGATATTTCCACCCCTGCTGGAGTCAAAGTTGCGTGATTTAGATTTATTACACAAATGGAGTGGTTTAGACACATTGACAAATCCAATGAATCTGTAATGGCTTACATTTGGACAGTTCCGTGCGTGTGTATTGACAGGCGGCGCTTGAGTAATGCCTTGTCACTATTGGCCTGGATATCTGGCGTCTGTGCAGCCAGAGCAGCCCTAACTTCTGCTGAGCCCCATGTCTTCTACCTTTTGGCCCAAACCAAACTGGCTGCGAGTTCACCGCGTGATGGATTAGCATTTATTGACTGTAATTAGCACGCTTTTCTGTCTCTGACTAAGAAAAAGAGCACTCAGAATGGGGGGGGGGGGGGGGGGGGGGGGCATACTGTAGTTGCAGGCTTAATTACAGCAAATCAATACCATACTGCGCCAAGGGGTGATTACAAAACAGGAACAATTCTAAGGCCAGCTTCACTTAATTTGATGTAACACACTTTTTAAATTAAACCCTGATCCTTAGTGAAAAAGATACTCGGGTTTTTGCGCAGGGCTAATTGCACTTTCTTGTTTCCCCAGCAATGAAAACTATTGGAGATGGCTCACTCAAATGGAACTAATGGGAGTAATCAACACCTTCAGGCGGTGTCTTTGGTGGCTGGGGAGGCTTGTCGCATTGCAAATTTAGAAAATGAGGACCCAGCAAATATTAACTGCAAATAAGGGTGTGTGGTATGTCAGTTCTAGCATGATGAATAGCATATTGTAGTATTGTGATCGATGCACAAAGTTTAAGTTTTGTTTATAATAATAATAATAATAATAATAATAATAATAATAAGTTTTTTCTCTTAACATGGAGCTTTCACACTGAAATAAAGAAAATTTCCAATATACACATTTATTTCATTAGAGTTTGTCAACTTGTGTTTATAGATTTATACCTGAAATATCAACTTTTTCGTCAGTAACACCTACACTACATTTTCTAGTCTTATAGTTTGCTACAGTATATCTTAAAGGCCTAGCCTGATTTATTGGGCACTGTACTCCTAAAAATGTGGCAAAAAATCAATTTTAAGGCCCTCGGCAGTGTTTTCTAATTTACTGAAACACAAAATAAGATCTCCAGAATTGCCTCTGTAAAACCCTGTTCATCGAATATGTCATCAAAATGAGCCAAGAGTTTTAAGCCTTGCTCCATCCAATTTTCAGAATTAGTTTTGTGTTTAATGTATGCAAATAATATGCATAAAACATTTGCAAATTAAAACATAAATTTACACAATACTTGCAATACTTTTTCATGTTAATGCCAGTAATATACTGGAGAAGGTTTACTATGATATCTTTTAGTTGAAAATGTTACCATATTCATTTGTAGCGCCTTAATATAAAGTTGTAACAGGTAATGTAAAATAAATTAACCCACAACAAACAAACAAATGCATCATGGTTATGACTATATCCTTTTCTAATGATTGTCAAATGGTGGGGCCAGGAATGTTGAATATAGTTTCAGTGTTCATCTTTTATGAAGCATTATGAAACAATTTTAATTACAAAAAGACAAAATTATGTCATAAAGGTCATAGTAAGAATAATTTTAAATAAATTTGATTTGGGAAAAGGGTCCCAAACTCACCACTGACAGTGTTGTAGCATTACACAGTGTTTATATTTGTGTAAAGGGTATTCTGTGAAGCAACATAACCCAGGAGGCCTGCCTTTTACATTTTTTGTGCATCACTTACTTTGTTTTTCTATCTGGTGAAATGATTTAATTGAAGACTAAATTAAACTGTAAAACATTTCTCTGAGAGCATTTCATTATTCAAAACAACCTGTCATTTAAAAACTCATCCTATGTTAGGTGATCTGTCAGCTATACCTCAGTGCACTTTATGACAGTAAAACACACTTTAAGCAACAAGCAGTATGCATCTCACAGTTTTCTTGGGTAATCACTCTCAACTTTAATGCCTTCTGCCCCATCAACCTAAGCAACTTTCAGGAGTTTGGCCCCTGGTATTGTCACATTTTACAGTGCATTTGCTCTTCAAATGAAGTTTTCTTTATTATCTGCTGCTGTCTCAATTAGCTTTTTTTTTCTTTTTTTTTTTTAACTAAAGTTACACAACAATTTATCCACCATATGTGCCCTACTCACGCAAATATAAGTGCTGTCTTTATTAAGCCTGGCTTTCAATTACTGCCATTCAAAACATTACCAGTTATACTGCCCTCAATTACAACCAGGTCTTACTGCAAATTTGAACAAACTTCCCTTAGTTTTAAGTGAACTGGGTTAGCTTTACAGTGCTGCGAATAAGTTTTTGCCTCCTTCTCATGTCCTTATATTTTTGCATATTTGTTTCCGATCATCAAACACTTTTTATTACACTGGTCTACAAATTTTTTGACTCGATCTGCTTCCGAGATAAAAGTGGCTAAATCTAATTTATTTTGATAAGATGAACTGAAAATCAATTGATAATTGTGCTGGTTAGCTAATGTATTCAAGATATTTAATGATATTGTTTCACATCAAAATCGCATCTGTTTATATAATAGATTTAGGCATTTTTGCTTAAAAATAATATTTATATTTTGAAAATATTTAATTTCTCTACATGCATGCATTTTGTCCACTTCCAAGAGAGAGATTTCTTCAAATAAAAACAAAACATTTTATGTCAAAACTCTAGACATATTAAAATGAATGTATTGGAATGTGCAGACAGGCTTTCAGATAGAACTGGTTGCTTGTAGACACTGTACCTTCTGATAAACTACCGTTTTTGCCTTATTTTGCATAAATTTCCTATTTTGACCCAATACTGTTTCTTGGAAACTAAAGCAAATCTGCATTTCTGACTTACTTTTTCTTTATTAATGACCTAATCCAAGAAAAATGTCACTACTTTTGTTCCAGAGTAAATACAAAATCTAGTTTTAAATCACAATTTCATTTATTATGGAGCAACATTGGCATCCATGGAAGAGTTTCAAAGAAAAAAAACAAACACTGATGACCAAAAAGAACAAGCAAGCTCATCTTACATTTGTCAGAAAACATCTTTATGATCCTCAAGACCTTTTGGAAGGTGTGTCCTTTTACATCTGCCGTAAAACTAACACAGCAACTTATAAAAAGAACACCATACCAAAAGTCAAACATGGTGATGGTAGTGTGCTGGTCTGGGACTGATTTACTGTGGCAACTTCCTTGGCCACTGTTGGGATGATTCACCACTGTTCCAAATCCTCTCCATTTGTGGATAATGGCTCTCACCATGGTTTGCTGGAGTCCCAAACTGCATTAGAAATTGCTTTGTAATGGGCAATATTGTAACAATATCAGCACTACTGTGATATTGCAATATCAAAAGTCTCACAATGTTATTGTGAACTTTCACAATATCAAATAGTAAGCTCCCAGGGCTAATTTTTGTTCCAGCAGAACTATAAAATAGCAGAAGGAACTACATAGACCATGATCCATTGCTCAGTTTCAGTGCAGCCAACATGACAAAATTATTGTTATTAAAAGCTTTTTTAGTCTTAATCTTTTAAAATATTACAATAATCATTCACTAAAAGCTCATCAGGGCAATTTTACATAGCATGTTTTGTTATTGTGAGCATTTCTACAATACCATTAGCCTCTCATAACATTGTACCATGAGATTATTATCATGATAATACTGAGATTTGGATATTGTTACATCCCAACTTTGTAACCCTTTCCCTTTACTCAGTTTTCCAAAAACTCACAGTTAATTTACATGAAATTATAATTTAACAAGGGGGCAATAAAAACAGATTTTTGTATTTACTCTGGTTATCTTTGTCTAAGAATAAAAAGTGTTTGAAGATGCAAAACATTCAAGTGTGACTAATATGCAAAAATATAAGAAATCCAAAAGGGGGCAAATACTTTTTCATAACACTGTACGATATGCAGCATTCTGAGACATTACCTGCTAGGTTGTGTGCATCCACTAGACAAGATGGCCGCCGCTCCATGGACATAGGTGGAATATTGAGGTTGAAATTGAGGTTGGTCAAAGTGCTAACAGCCACGCTCCCTCTTCGGGACTCTGCTAGCGCTCTGGCCTGCAATGTGGGGTAGTTTTTCGGTCCTGGGCCAGCGAAAGGTACGGAGTTCCTCTTCATGCCTTTGGACAGGGCAACCGGGGCTAGGGAGAAGGGGTTCAAGGAGGTGGGCGAAAGTGTACAATCCCCAGGAACAGGCAAAACAGTTATATCCATATCCGAAGTGGTTGCTATGGAAGGGGGTGGGGCTATAGTTAAATGGCCAGATCCTGTTGTTGCTACGAGAGATCCTCCATTGTTGTTATTAGAAGCAGCTTCGATATCGCTTCCATCGGGACCCCTCCCTGCTCCCCTTACGCTCCCATTTCCCAGGTGGTAGTGCTGGTGATGGTGGTGATGGTGCGTCATGTGGTGGATCAACATGGACCCGTGCCTGGACTTTCTCCTCCTCCTCTGGCTCTGGGTGCGCTGCTGGTTCTTGCGCAGGAGGAGAAGCGGCGATGTTAAGTCCGGCCCGACGTGCGAGAAACCTGAAAACGTGGGCCACCTGCTTGGCTCCTTTGCGGACGATGTGGACCAGGTACTTGAGCAGCTCGTCGTAGCAGGATCCTGGCTCGGACAGCGAGGCCAAGGTGCTGGCGTTGGACATGAAGCGGACCCGTTGCTCCTTCATCAGCTGGCTCTCTCTCTGTTTGGTCTCAGAGAACTGGGTGGCGATGACGACCAGGCACAGGTTGATCATGAAGAAGGAGCCGATCTATGGACAAGACGACAGGAGTTAATCACAGATCTACACTGTGCATTTCAACAAAGACATCTAGATAAAGAATTCAATAAACAATCTATTTTAGGTGGCATGAATCACTACCTAACCTGACAAAAAGTTATTCTTGGGGGTCTTTGCAAAGGGCACATAATTTAGATATATGTGGTAGAACCGGTGGGGGTGGTGGGTGCCTGGCTGCTATTCGATGTCCCAGTGATGACCATGACCATAGCAGACCCCATCAATACCACTGCCTCAACCTATTCATCCCCTAGACCCCTTAACCTCGCCTCCTATGGATCCTGGACTCCTACCTCACCCCCACTAACCTGTCTGGATGAAGTCTTCCTCCCCTGTTTTATCCTTACAGACTTGAACTGTATTAGCAAATGGGGACTATATCCATCAGTCCTGGACACATCTACATCTACACATCATTTATCTGCTTCGCATAATAATAACAAGTTTTTGTTTTAAATACTTTCATTCTGGAAGTTCAGCCAACTTACACAGCCCATACTGTAGTTACTATTTCCACAAACAAAATGTACCCAATCTAATCTTTTCATTTTTCTTTACAGACTATGAGCTAGTGCTGCCAGTGTGGGGTCAGGGCACTTACGATGATGAGCAGTATGAAGTAGATAAAGTTGTAGAAGGAGTGTGCATCCATCACGAAGTACATGATGTCAACCCAGCCCTCCAGAGTGATCACCTGCAAGAAAACACAGAGACAGAATAGAAATTGTGTCAGAAATCACACCCAGAAAAGGAACCAAGGATGCAAACAACTGAATTTTAGGATTAAAACAGTTCCGAGTACATGCACTCAGCACAGGAGTAATCCTATGCATTTCTCTTGAGCTTCTGACCCCACACAAACAAACAAAAGATGAGAATCTGGCTTTCGTTTGCCCAAAATTACCCTCCTCATGCAGACAGTGATGAATGCACACTCACGGAAGGCAGTTTTACAGATGATGGGGAGATAGCAAACAAATGGAGTGGAAAAATGAGGAGCACTGTGGAGACCGGCTAATCCCGTAAGCCCAATTTCTCCGAGGCTCTTGGACGATTAGTCTTTCTCTATCTGTTGGTGTAGGTTTATGTCAAGCCAAACCACAGTAAGATGGTAGATTTACACCAGACGTTTGTGTCTATGTGTAAGTGTACACTTTAATCTAATAGTGATAGTTCAAGAGAGGTTATGCTCCCTTGTATTCAACAAGAACTTGTTAAGTTTACATTGTGAAAAAGTGGAACCACCCAAGATTTTGGTGATTTTCCATAACTTGGAAATCATACATAAGTGGGCTACAGGTGTTACAGGCCAATGACTTCACATAAGTCTAGAAAAATTGGGAATAATAACTTGACATTTGTGAATTTCACAATCTCTAAATAGCTCTTGTATGTGTAGCCCATATAATGCTGTACATTTTTATTTAACTGACTTCAATATTGAAGAAGCTCCAAGATTTTCAAAAGGGATTTTTCCACCCAAAACAACACAGTAATCCATGAATCAGCTGAATTACCATTCTTGACAAATATTGCTTTGGTTCTTGCTTTGATATTTGCCATTGCCTTTGTATTTTTTCTTACAGTTTTTGCTATCAGCTGCTTTTCCAGTTAGGTTATGCTCTTCAATTCATTTGTTGTTGGCAAATGTTGTTCCAGCTGATGGCTCCTCTAAATGGCGTCACATAACCCAATTGTATAAGCATAACTGGTAGACCATCAGAGATCTTGCTCAAATTAGCTTGTTCAATATTAGCTTTATGTCACGTAAAATAGCTTGAGGCGACATTATGAATGGTTAATTGTTATGCAATTGCATGTAATAAAAATCTGGTTCTACAAGTGCTCTTCAAGGATAAGGCCTTGTTAGGTGGTAATGCTCCCTAAAGGCTGCCAACTGCCAGTAAACACCAATCTAACATACAATATTAGATTATATCTCAATAAGTTTATTGCCATTCACAAGATGTTCCTCTGTCCCACTCTTTTCTTGGGTGAGTGAGTAATGTTTCAGATGTCTGGCTGCTGTTAGATGTTCCAGTGATGACTTAACCTTAGCGGCCCCCATTCAAGACTATATTCATCAGTCCTGGACACATCTACAGCCTGTGTGTCCTGGGAGTGGATCCCTGCATAATGTGGTTCTCCCTGAGGTTACTCTTTTCCCCATAGCTGTGTTTTTGAGTTTATCCATACTGAGAAAAAGCATCTAAGCTCAGGAGATGTCCTGGGACTGTTTTGTTAGCTTGGATGTTTGTTAGCTAGTCTATTCCTGTAAAGCCATTTGAAGCAGCTGTTGCAATATTGGGCTTTATAAATACAATTAAATTGTAAACTTACCAAATTTACAATCAAAAAAATCCCCTGGTGTGTTTTACCTGAAAGATGGCGATCCAGGCGTAGCAGATGTTGTCAAAGTTGATGGCTCCCTTGAAGGGGTTGACAGGGCCCGGCCAAGCAGTTGGTGTAGTACTGGTTCCAGTTGACACAGGTGGTGTT
Source organism: Bostrychus sinensis (assembly GCA_020698575.1). NCBI lineage: Eukaryota > Metazoa > Chordata > Actinopteri > Gobiiformes > Eleotridae > Bostrychus > Bostrychus sinensis. Next base: position 8,420,623 of record CM036260.1, on the reverse strand, counting down.
GTCAGTGTTATTGTAGGAGTACATGTCCAGGTTACACTGCAGCCCCCCCTCCTCGTACAGCTTGGGCACCGTGCCGCAGTCCCTCATGCCATTGTCCTCCGTCTGAGAGCAGATGAAGGGGTTCTCGTCGTCATTTTCCGTCTTGTAGTAATTGGCAAGTCCCAGTGAAAGAGGACTGGAACAAAAAGAAGCATCGTGCATTAGATGAGTACAGGTCTGCAATGTCCATACAGCAATCAGGCATATCATTATGACCACTGAAAGGTGAAGAGAACAAATTATTGTGGCAATCTTTTAGTGGGAGGGATACATGAGCAATAATAGGCAATTGGTGGTAATGATTGGTGTAGTTTTAATGCAGACTTCTAATATTATGGAGGCAAATGTGAAAAGTGTTAGTTGTAAAATGTACTGTGTTAAACTGGGCTTGAACGCACCATATGGCTGTTTCTACATTGCAGCTGAGTGCTTGTGACACAGCCAAATTTGAGTTTCCTGGGAGTGTTTGAGGCCAAGTGAGCTACTCAGTCAGGCTAATCATCAGCAGAGGCTAATGCTTGTATAACTGGGTTTAAATAACAATCTCCTTTAAAGATGGAAGCAGTGATAAAGGGCCCACGCACCTCTTGGGGGAACATATCAGTGGAAGGGTGAATCAGCAAACCCTTGCTTGATCTGTGTAGTGAAGTGTAAGTATACCAAGTAGTGAATGCCTGTAAATCAGCTTTGAGACCTGCATATTTGAACATTTTAACAAATCCTACAGATGGTTCATATCAGGGCTGTGTGGTTTTAATGAACCACAGTGTCAAAACCAGACTGAGTGGACATGTTATTTTTGTCTTTGCGCACGACATACACCTGCACCACAGCTCTCACTGCCCCCTCCCTTTACATACAATCTTTACTCAGAGCTCCACGTGCACGTACAGCATCCACAGTAAAATTATATCCATGTGAGTGAACAGAAGACTGCGATGTATCCTGCACATCTCATACTCCACTTATTATAGGCTAAGTCTCAATCACAGTGTGAGGAAATCCTAAAAAAGTGATACAATAGCTCTAAATAAAACATTTGTCACATTTTAAACCTTTTAATTATTAAGTTATTTCCAGAAGTAGGGGGCATTCATTGTCTCATTGCAATCATAATTTTTATTTATTTATTTTTTTATCAAAAAAGCAGCATTCTCTTTCCAATACAGATGCACGTGTGTGTGTGTAGAGCTGCATGGAGTGTCTCGTGTTTCTCTTTGGTGTTTCTTGGTGAAACCTTCTCATTAGCAGCTCATGTTTAGGAAGAAGTCACTTTGCGTTGTCCTTCTTTGGTGGATTCGAGGTGTGGAGAGGGCGTGGCATGAGGTGGGTTTACGTGTGCACCTTTCTACTCCAGGTGGGATCTATAAAGGGAAAACTGCGTGCAGGTGTTCGCATGCACAGTTTTGTAAGTCAAGATTTCTGTCTGCGTGCACCAGCTTTGGCCACAAGGCGTACATCCTTCCTTAGTACAGATCCTACGCAACCTTTTATAAATAAGGCCCCTAGTCCAGTGTTTGCAGTCTATCAGTGATAAAGTAATTCTGTCCACCCTTTGCGCTAGAGGGGGGTGGAATAATAATGCGTTAGTCTTATAGAGCACTTTTCTAGAAACTCAAAATGTCTTTACAATTTGGAGCATAATTCATTCACTCCGGGGAGCATGTTGGCAGAGCGGTTAGTGCTCTTGCCTCCCAACAAGATGATTGTGGGTTCAGTACTCAGGCTGGCTGACATGATCTGTCTGGGTGGAGACTGCATGTCCTCCATGTGTAAGTGGCTTCTCTCCTGGTTCTCCGGCTTCATCCCATCATTCAAAGACATGCGTGTGTTAGATGAATTGGTGAATTGAATGTCTCTGTGTCAACTCAGCCCTGTCCATATATATTTGCAAGATGAGCCCAAAGTATTAGCTCATCTGAGCCACTAATACTTTTGATAATATAGTGTATTTCTGTAGCCTTGGGCAGACTGACAGAAGCGTGGGTGCCAATCTGTGCCTGCTGCCTCTGCAACCACCAACAAACACACAATGCCGGTAGCGGGGATCAAACCACCAACCTTTGGGCTAGCGGTGAACATCTCTACCAACTGAGCTACTGCTGAGCTTAATAAGCTAGCCAGCTTCTACTCCATTTGGAAAAATAAAATAAAATCACAATTATAGATGTGTAAAATGCATATTGTAAAATGCATAAAGTAAAACTTATAAACACAAAGCTCAACAGATCAGCTAAAATCTGAGTAAAACAGACACAACAGGCACAAGATTGACTGAGATGAACAAACAAACCAGCAAATAATTTTAAATTTTTATGCATTTAATTTTTTTTTATTCATCCTGAAGAAAACGGTTATTTCCTTCAGAATGGATTGAGCTGCGACCTGTTGTAAGATTTTGGGGCTTAAGATGTAGTGAAAGTCCTCAGTGCAGAGAAAAAAAACGTAACAGGGCTGACTTTGAGTGGTTCTGGAAGGCTCTTAGCACACTGTTGAGATGATTGACAACAGTTCCTTCAAAAGCAGGCTCTTCAAACCTACGTGAAGCCAACAGGAGGCTGGAGGAGAATGCATATTCCTCTGCGAGACTTTTGGCCGCTGTTTTTCCAATTTTTTCTAAGTTGTCAAAGCTCATTTCAGTGACAGTTTCTTTTGTATGTTTTTTTTTCTAATCGTTATGTTTGCTTTATACTCAATAATGTTAGTCTTTTGTTTTCCAATAAAGAGCAAAAAGCCATTGGAAGGAACAAGTCCATGTTTGGTCCCTACTATTACCATGATGCATAGTCAGGATATTTGTAAAAATATGAGCAGTTATGTATTCAAATCTATAAAAAAAATATTTCCACAGTTACTTACAGTTAACTTACTGACAGTAACAGTCGGCTACAGAGGGGCTACAGTAGCTCTATGCTACATACACCTAACATGCTATTCACTCAAAATGTTATGTTTGATGGGAGGAGGCAATGCTGTTGGTATTTGCTAACTAGCTTCTTACACTTGTGGATTTAAGTCTTTGCCCATTCTTCAAGGGCAAAAGCCTCTTCCTCAGTGTTGATGTTTTGGCCTCTGTGCTGCTACTGCCTTCTTTAAATCCCACCAGAGATGCTCAGTGGGATTTAACCCTGGAGACTGAGAAGGCCACTCCAGGACGTTCCTGGATCTTTTTGTTTTCCTGACAAATCTTTAATTAATAAATCCTTAAAATCCTTGAAAATGTCTGAGTGTAACTGTATAGGAAAATCCTTACATTCTGGCAGAATCTGGAGTATTGGAGGTTTCTGTGCAAATGGAGTCTCTTGATTAACACTCCTTCAGACAGATAGGGCGAGGTAATCAGTGATGCCAGCTGTAATTGTGTTTACCAACCCGGGGCCAAATGTCTGGGGAGACCTCTGTGTGAGAGAGGGCCCATAACAGCTCTGGGCATATCTGTTACACTGCAGTCTGCCAGTGTGTGTGTGTGTGTGTGTGTGTGTGTGTGTGCTGGAATATCACTATTGTCTGTCAACACACAGTCTGCTGGCAGGATGTGCAGTTAGGTTAAATACCAGATTTCACTGTTTCAGGTTTACCAAACAAAAAATGACAAAAATGATTGCCAAATGCTGTCAGTGTAATAAAATTATTAATTATGCTGCTGGAATTTTGGACATAAATATTCAATTCGATTAAAACTTTGTTATGTCACTAGAAAAAAAGAGGCTTAAAAGATTTTTTTTCTTACAATTACATTTCCACTGATGCACAAAAAAGGTTTTAAAGAAATCATCTGGACTTGTTTTTTTCTCTGATGGTCACAGTTATCATTACATGTTATTACTCTCCTAGCAGTGCATTATGGGCTCTTCTGAAGGTCTACTGAGTTGACCGTTGGTGTTCACTACTTTTCACGATGCATTGTAAACTTTGAGCACGCTATTTGTCCACTAGACATTTGGACACCACGACAAAATAGCACAAAAGTACCATATAGTGAGTGTCAGATATTTTGATATTATTATTATCATTATTATAATTATTATTATTATTATTATGTTTTGTCCAAGGTGCTACTGTTTTCAGGTACCACCAAAAAAAAAAAAAAAAAAAAAAAAAAAAAGTAGTGTATGTCCTCCCTGTGTTACCTTAGGTTCTCTCCTGGTACTCCAGCTTCATCCCACCATCCAAAAACAGAAGAACTGGTGAAGAACTGGTGACTCTAAATTAAATCTACTAAATGAATGTGAGAGTAAATGATTATTAGGGCTGTGTTTAAAAAATCGATACGGGAATATATCATGAAGTACTTCTAGACGATACACATATTGATACGCATGCTACTGTATCGATACAGCTGTTTAAATGACGTTAATATGTTATAAATAGCTTGAACGGCAGTTTTGAAGCTGTTTCCTGAGGTGCAGTACACATTTCTGCCATAAGTGGCAGCACACAGCAGCATCCGCCTTTTCACACTAAATAAACATGGAGGAAGACAGTGTTTTTTTCAGTCAGACAAACTTGAAGGGAATTATCAGTTTTGGACTTTTAAAACACCAAGGAATCAGGAGTTAGACACGGCTCGTGCAGTGTGTAGGCTCTGCAGTGATTTAACATTTCTGCAGCAACTCTACAGATCTCTGTCTTCACACAAGACACTACGCTGATCTGCCGCTAGCAACAGGTAACGTTAGCACAACACAGAGCCAACGTGTGTCACTGAAGGAGCACAAAGTTACTGATCCTCTTGTGTCTAACTTGGCCTGAAATAATCACTGCATCCAGGGTAAAAGTGCAACAGTAGAGAGAGTATGCTCCACTGCTGGGGACATAGTTACAGCTCAGCTCAACATGTAGATACATTTGTTTCTTCACAAAAACATGACACGACAGTAGGCTAGATAAGCCATAGCTCCCAGTTAAGGCAGCTAAGTTTGTATTAAAGCTTGTTAAATTATGTATTATTTCATGTACTAATTGCTATTTTTGCCATGTTGGTTAGGTTATATCACTCAGGGCCAAAATAAGAATATCAAATATAGTTTAGTATACTTGTATGATCCTGTGATTTGTTCAGAAAGTATCGTGATACATATCATATCTTGAGGTTGTTGGCAATACTCAGCCCTAATGGTTGTCTGTCGCTTAAGGCCCATAGTTACAGGGATAGGCTTCAGTACTTGTGACCTCTAATGGGAATAAGGAGAAAAAGATTTATTATTACTACTACTACTACTACTGTTATTATTGTCCAGAATGCATTGTTTTGAATGCTTTTTTATTCAAATAAAGGTCTAAATTTGCAGTTTTTCAAGAACATACTGTATATATGTTCTTACTCTATAGAGAAATGAATGTGAGGCTCCAAAGTGAAAAGTGAAAATATATTGCAAATCTAACTATTTAACATCTGTTGCTCTCCCTAAACCCTAAAACATATATTAGCTTAAATAATAGAGGACATTTAAGTTTGTGTTGATAATAGTGTTTATGACTTTGGCCAGAACTTAAACTAGATATTACTGCCATTCTTCTGCTGAAATACTGACCATCCAGAAATAAGTTCCAAAAAATTGATGATGATGACAAAAAAATATGCCGGCTCACCAGCGCCATTATGCATGAATTTAAATTACCCCAGTGAGATGTCATTAATCCTATAGAGAGAAATGGACCCAGGGTGACACCAGGAACATGAATAAGTCATACTGCCTCATGTCCCACACATATATATATATATATCGTGGACCACATGGGGTCTTTCTCATTATCCCAGCTCACATCGTGCACCCATTCATCACCGGGACGAGAGTCTATAATCACTAGGCCGGGTTGGTTTTAGTGCTTGACCTACTTTAGTGCTGGGGGTCAAGGTTTGCTCCCTGAGTCCTACCTTGACCTCTGGTGGGAACTGTTTGTGGCCCCATACATCTTATTTATCTCAGCTGCATTAAGAAAATTGATAAATGTGTTTATTATAGGGCTTGTCACCTTGTGTATGTCCCCCATAAACCACACAAGAAGGCGTTAATGCAATTCATTTATCAGAATTGAACGATCTAACTAAAATCTATACTTTTCATTTGGTGATGTGTTCATGTGGTAATATGTTGTTTGTGTGATTTTTATAGCTAGAAATACAACAATGTTTAATGTCTAGTCTGAATTTGAAGTTATTTAGCTTTAGAGCTTAGAATTGTAACAATGGATTATAATAATAGCAATAGCGCTTGCACTTTTGAAAATAATAACTTTCTTGTCTTTGTTTATCAATCTAAAATAAAAAAGTTTATATTTTTATGTATTAATTTACATATTTTGTTATTTTCTAATATCTTGATTTTATTTATTTATTTATTTACCTATTTTTTATTTTGGATATATATTTAGTAGGGGATACAGTACCTACAGCATATCGATGTATTGATACGCATTACCTTGTATCAAATTGTATTGTTTTCTAGGAAGTGTATATCGATACACAGAGGAATAATACCGATAATAATGAAAATATCGATATTATGAAACTGCATGTTAAACCAGATTAAACCAGATACGTCTTTTTGGATGTAACTTTTGTGTTTTTTATGACATAAAATGTTGTATTCAACTTTTCCTGCTGGACATAATCAACCCTGGCTGTGGTGCTGCATTTGAGAGTAAACATTTAAGATTTTTAGCAAAGAGGTGCTGTATCAATTATGAATACGAAGGTGCTGAATCGTATTGAATCATATTATTCAAAATTAGCAAATTGGGTTAGGGTTAGGGTTAAGGTTAGAACTCCCATTTAAATCCGATTTCTAAAACTGCCTAATGTGAAAGCTTTTGAAAACTAAACATATAGCCTACATTATATCAGATGAAGCCCTCCCCACTTTCTGCATCCTTACAGACTTGAACTATGACATTATAAATTGACTTTATTTAACAGTCCTAGACACATTTATAGCCTATCCATCCAGGGAGAGGATCATAAAGCCTCCCCCTTAGCTTTTTTTTGTGGAAAAAATTAGCTTTTTTCCCCCCAAAGAAGCTGTTTTTTAGGACTTTTCCCTTACCCAGAAGGAGGGTCTAAGTGGAGTACGGTTGCTGGAGCTATTATTAATGGAGTTTAAGTGTCAAATGCATTATGGGCCTTTCATTTGTCAAGGTAATATTTCCCACATGGTTGTTGGCATATTTTCCTTTGAAACCATTTAAACATATAAACTGAACTGAACATGTCTACACTACCATATGTTAGATCTGGAACAAAGAACTACCACATCCAGTATAGAACAAATATATAAATACAGAGGACAATGAACTCACAAGGATAGATTGTCTTCCAGAAAGCAGCGGTTCCGGAGCAGGCCGGCCCACAGCTGGACGCCCACGATGCCGAAGATGAAGAAGACAAAGAAGCAGAGCAGCAGCACGTTCCCCAGCATGGGCAGAGTGTCGAGCAGCAGGGTCACCAGGATACGCATACCTGCAAGCACACACGAGCACACAAGGACGTGAGGACAAGGTCAGTCAGAGCTGGACGTTTGCTGAGTCAGTATTCATATAATACATACATGAAACTTCATTAGTCTTAATCTTATCAGTTCCTTTTAAAAGTGTAATTTAAAAGAGGTCAGAGAGGTCTCTGGAATAGAATGGTACAGGTGCATATTACTGAATAAAAAGCAGTTGAACCATATAACCCTGGATAATAAGGTTAAATGAACAGCTTTTTGGAATAAGTGGCTAGCACGTTGTTCAGATAAGGACTTTTCTGAGAGGAATTAACCATAAAACCATTTGCAGCCATTTATACTCAGTCATAATGGCCTGTTGTGAAACACTTTGGTGAGGCAAGTGCACTATTTTAATATCTTTATTCATTTGATTAAATTATAGCATTGGCCATTTAGTGTTACAGAGACAAAAAATGTAAAAATTAATTAATTACAGGCAGCAGTAGCTCAAGAGGTAAAGGTTGGTTGGTATAATGTATTGTGTTTGGCACTTCCAACTTGCTCAGTACTTCAGCCCCTGGTCTAGTTGCTCTGGTGATAACCATGTGGTCCAAAACTTACGGGTCCTAAACCACTGCCCCCTTGAAGCTGGAATTAGTATATTTGACCATATCATGCAAAGGTACAGAATGCTTTGTAAAATTTATGGATCAAGCGGTGTTTTAGATCCACATCAAAAAAGAACAATTTCTTCCTTGACCTTGATACTTATGGAGGACAAAAAGTGCCAAAGTGAAATAAATAAATACATAAATAATTATTAAATGTGTCAGTAATAAAAAAGTACAAAAATATATAATACTTTTACAACAAAAATATATATATATTTCATGGACATGTGCTGCAGTGTATCATGAATTCATTTTAATTTTAACCAATCAGGTGTTAGAGCCCGCCTACTAGCTTTGATAAGCGAGGTTGAAAGATAAAATTAATCCATGATATACTGCAGCACAGGACCATGAAATAATGATTAAAATATTGAAATAATTATATATTTTTAGTTTTTACATTTTATTATTGACACATCGAATACATTTTTGAATTGTAAATTTAAAATAAAATAAAAAAATAAATGAATAAACTATTATTTTTGGTATTATCTTATCAAACAAACCAATGACAGAGAAAATGTAACCTCAGGCAGAGATAAAAACGACCAGCAGTTCCTCGCAGGGCAGTCCAAACAAGCTCTAACTCACAAAATGGGACCCCTGTTAATGACTCATCTGGTACGTAGCAAGTCATTCATACTCACTGTATTGCTCCAGCACAGACAGTGATTGGAAAGGAAGTGCATAAAGTCACATAAACAATAGAATCTAAAATGAGTGTTACTCAGTGAATGGAAGTAAGTGCATTCTGTGAGTGCTGGCAATGGTTTATACTCTCAGCTAAATGAGCTGCACAATAACAGAATGGCTGTTTTAGCTTTATTGCACAGGGCCACAGCTTTAAGCATCAGCTCGAGAGCCACCATATAGACAGTAAGTGGAAATGATGGATGGCTCCAAGAAGGCCAGCTCCAAATGAATTTGTTCCTAAAAGTACATTTACGCTAATCCATATATGCTTGTGTTTATTTCATTTAAACATTGAAGAACAATCGACAGTTAGGAAGGTCAATCAATAGGTTGTGGTAAATTTTGTTATCATGAAAAACAGTGCTAGGTCTTTTGTCCTGGGCCTCAGGGTCAGAAGGGCCCAGAAATGGTCCCTATTCATATATTTTATAATTAAATGGGCCCATAGGAAGCCCTCTGGTCCCAGGTCCCAGCAATCCTGTTGATGGGCCTGGCTCCAACTAACCTAGTGACTATCATGCATTATGGGTAAATAGTTACCTTTACCTAATAATAATAATAATTATAATGCATTGGTCTTATATAGCGCATTTTTGGACACTCAAAGGCACCTGGGGCAGACTGACGGAAAAGTGGCTGCCATTCTGCACCTACAGCCTCTCTGACCACCATCAATCACACACTCATTCATAGGTGGGTAGGTGACGTATCTTGCACAAGAACACAATGGCAGTATACAATCCCGGTAGTTGTAATCGAACCGCCAACCTTCGGGTTAATGGGCAAACATCTGTACCAACTGAACTACTGCCAGCCCCAACCTTTACCAAGGTATTGTTTGTTTGACTGTCCGCAACAAGCAGGATTCTTTATCATTGCGAGACAGGGCCAATTTGATTTGTTAGCAACATTAATCAGAGTGTTAGAGGTGGATTTTCATGAAAATTTACAGAAGGGTCATGAATGAGAAATGAAACGATGAACAATTTTTATGTGATTCTTTACTATTATGAGATAGGGCCAATTTAGCCTGTTAGCAATATCACTCAGCAGGTTATAGGTAAATATTATATGTAATTCAAAATCAACTTTATAATGTGCTATGTTTCATTCCTATATGTTTGAGTAATTCTCTATTCTCTGGCGCTACTTTTCTGTGAGCTCCAAACATACCCACGCCCCCCTCTGTACCCCCTCCTTACCCCTGCCCCCTCCAGGAAACATTGACCAATCACAAAGCTCTCCACATCCAGTCTGCTCTCATTCCTTTATTATTATAAAAAAAAAAAAAAAAAAAAAAAAAAAAAAAATTGCACAGCTCTGTTTCCACTGATTCCTCACTGTCATTTTTCATTTTGTGGTAAAATGGTGTCATACAAAAAGTTAAGGAAGTAAACAGCTAAGTTTCTCTGTTTCTGTTCAAAAAAGCAAAACATAACTGCCCTTTCTATATAGTTTCCTTTTCTTTTCTTTTTTTTCACCTGTCCCCTTATGAGGTAGTCACATAAGCTTTTTTTTTTTTTTTTTTTTTTTACACCTGATTGCCTTCCTGTCACAACCAGCCGCATACTGTGACTGGAGTAGGCAACGTGGGTAAAGGGTCTTGCCCAAGGACACGACGACAGCATGCACTGGGCGGTAATCTATCCGCCAACCCTTTGATTAATGAGCTATTTATTATCAACAATTATAAACAAGCATTACTAAAATACAATACAACTTTCCTATTCTTCCTTGGTCTATTTTTTATTTCAACTGTTGACTGTGCTATCATGCATTGTAATTGAGTTATGTGGAAACTGTCTGTCATGGGAAAAAAAAAAAGGCTTCAATAACCACAAGTCCAGAGTTCAGTGATGGGCCAGTGAGCTGTCATTCACACAGGCAATCAACCGGAGCTGGGATCCAGTTCCTGGTGCCGTGTTACACTGTGGAGTACTGTACTTCCACTTAAGCTTCGGTTTCATGCCCCGGTCCCTGAGGTTCACCCTTAATTCTGTCTGCCCTGGACAGTGTTCACTCAAATATAAGACAAGTGACAATGCACACTCTTCCTCTGCCCACACACTTCCTCTGCTAAATCTGGGCTGTGCTGCTGTAGTCTAAAGCCATACCAGTGATGATTAAGTCTATGGCTATGTATGAATGTACTATATAGGTACATACAGGGCTTGACATTAACATTAGCTAACTGGCCAAGTAGATTTCCATTTTGGCTGGTAGCACATTGACTTCCACTAGCCACTCTGGCTGGTTGGATTTTATCTATACGTTTTACAACAACATTAGGCCTGAATTTCTGTGTTTCCTTAAATAAATATATAATAATTCATCATGATTAGGGAAAAAAGACGCCTTAAGTGTCATTAAATTAAGATACTGTTGAACACATGCAAAAAGATAACATTTACTCTATGTATTTAAGTTAACTAGCTGATTGTAAAAGACTGTAAAACTAAACCAGAGGGCAGAGAAGTTAATGCCAACCCCTGAGTATGTACACATGAATTTGGGAACTTTGAATAGTAGCATCCAATAAAAGCATTAATATACTTACAACTGTAATTATATGCTTAAGATGCACAGTGACCTAATATGCAAAATCAACTTCTCTGAATTTTTAACCATGTTATAATGTTGTTTCCATCCCAAAAACAAACCTGGAGTAGTATTTCATTCCATTCACACATGTTTAAGTAATCCTGTATGCTGAGGCACTGCCCTTGCCAAGAGCTGAAAACGCTTGGTTTTACCTCTCTATATAGACATGTGAAACCAGGAAGTGCTCATGTGTGTTTCTTTAGCATATACACCATCACTGGATGCGTACTTTCAGTGCTTTAAATGCGGCTACTATGAGCCAGTTAGCTCATTTAGCTATCTGTTATCTTCATGTTGCTAATAGCCATGCTAATTAGCCATTATATCATGAACTGTCTATTTCCCACCTTTCAGTACAAGCACTCGGAGATCCTCATTTCATGTCTGCACTCTCAACTCTCCCAACTTTATTGACGTGAAGTGAAAAGCAGACAATCAAGAGGCAGTATTGTCTGTAGAGTGCTATAGTCAGAGAACGTTGCACCTTTCTGTAAAGTCAAAGTAACAGCTCCCCAAAAGAAGACATTTTTTATAACATATACAGTGCATTAAGTTATAAAACATACTAATACAAAAAGGTGTCCAAAACAATTTCAAAAAGTCTGAAAAAGCAAAATATTTCTTCGTTCATAACTATAAAGCTCAACAACAAATTCAAAAGCCTCTTTTGATTTATTTTGATTTGTAGAGTTTTAATTCAATACCCAAACCAGAGAGTTTGCTATATACAGTATGTACTCAAAAAGTGGGATTTTCCTAGAAATTCTCCAGGGTCGGTGTTATGTGAGTTTGTTTGCACTTGTATATGTACTTGTGTCTAATAAATGTATTTTTAAGCTTAAACAGGGAAACAAGTGAACCTATATTGTTGCTCCCATGGGTGAAGACATTTCCTGTACAGTGCAGTAGTATACATAGCTGTAAAAACAAGGACGCCATTAGTTATTTTAGATCAAGGATGACTCCTCTGTAATGTTCAGTGTATTCATTTGTATTAACCACTGCTGAATGTATAGGATGCTTTAGAGCACTCCATGGAGACCCACACTAGTAAACATTGGCCCTTATCTCCAGTATATCACTCCTGTTGTGCCCTCTCTCGACTGACCTTTCCACCCGACACTCAGACATCAATAATACGGCTCGGTTTCCTGATCAGGGCTTTTCTGTGTAATGGGAGAGGCCTGGTTAGTCTCTGTTTAATCAGTCTGCAGTCCGTCTGTTGGGCTCAGAGCCATTGGAGCGACACTGGAGATGGAGGGAAGGGCACGGAGGTGAGGACAAGATGGCCAGATGAAGAAAGGGGGGCAAACTATGGTGGACTTCTTAAGACTCCTAAAACTATCGATTATATTTTAAGAATTCTGCAATAACAAGTTTATTTTTTATCCAAGAATGATAGCAGTGTTGAGTAAGACTTGTCCAATCACCAATAGCACATAGATGTAGTCAGTTGGTTAATCTAATTGTAAGCAGTTTTTTGAGAAAGTGGTTTGTGCAACTGATTTTTAAGTTAAATGAGGAATGTTATAGACCCCTTTAATTAAAGTAGTAATGGTACCTGCAAGTTTAATACATTTTCTATGGAGGAATTAGCGTCAGACACCAAACATTGCTAATTATAAATAATTAAGATATTTTAAATAACATTAGCAAGCTATTTTATTTGGGGTATCAGTTAGCATTTATAATTAGCATATAAGCTAACTTCTATGTAATTTGTTAATTTGCAATTCTCAATTTTAATCTTATGCTGGACAAGTAATTACAGAAATGTTGGGGACATTTGACATCGTATGACCAGATTTAATACATCAGTCACCACCAAAACTATTTTAATAAGTTCAATTTAGCAAATGAGTGTGGCTAATGTCCAAATTTTTTATTTATTTATTTATTTTTTTTGCTCCGTTGTAAAAATTATGAAAACGCTAATCCAAGGTACCAGGCTGCATACACAAATTATGTAAATACAGCATTTGTATTTTTGTATTGCTGCCTAGTTTGGAAGCCTCTATCTCACCAACAAAAACAGTCTTGACAGTCTGGTTAAAATTGAGAGTAAAACAGGTACAAAGAACTGCTAGCACCATAGGACAGTTCCAGGACCATCCCCTCAGAGGGAAGTTTTGGCCTTTTGCCCTGTGACATGTTCCTATTCTTCCAAATCTTCAAGCCTGGGTTGTAACATATATAATGTGTACCATTGTTAAATCAAATTCTTTGTCGTGTGGATTAACAAGTTTAAAGTAACTTGTCAGTATTCCATTCACACAGAGGCAACGGAGAGAATAATAATAATGCATTAGTCTTGCTTTTCTAGACACTCGAAGTGGCTTTACAAATGGTGCATTATTCATTCACTCCTCACTCACACTCTATGGTGGTGAGCTACTTCTGTAGCCACAACTGCCCTGGGGCAGACTGACGGAAGTGTGGCTCCGATCACCACCAAACAAGAGCCCCAAGAGGATGGGGATGAAGAGCAAACCTAGACATATTAATACAAATACAGTGTGTTTAAAATACAGTAGAAAAGAAGCAGTAGCTTTCCTCAAACCTGACCTCAGACTCAATCTGTTTACCATACCACTAAAAATACTTTTACTCAAAATACATGAGTAAAGATAGTCACTTTCAATATTTTAATTACCATAATAAATACTAGATTCTCTTTTTCCATTCCATATTATTCCATATTATAAATGGTAAATGGTCACATTTATATAGCGCTTTTCTACCTTCATGGGTACTCAAAGCGCTTTACATCAAGGAACCATTCACCCATTCACACTCACATTCATACACCAGTGTGCGCAGACACCAGAGGCAAGGTGGGTTAAGTGTCTTGCCCAAGGACACAACGACAGTATGCAACGATGGGAGTGGGGTTTGAACCGCCAACCTATTATACTTTTGCTAGTACTCTGTATACTACTTTGTACATACTATCACAATCTTGTGCTGCAGTTTTCCAAATTCCTGAATACTAATGTGTAAGGTCAGTGGTGGTTTATTGCTGCACTTAAACACAAGTGTCAAAACAATAGGGTACATTACCGGATCGTACTGCAGTCACAGATGTGTGCAGCCCCATTCCCACTGACAGCCCTGGGTCCAGCTGTCACATGTGGTCATTAGTGACTACAGTAAACAGTGCGTACGCATGGAGCATTAGTGTGTCAGGTTGAGAGTGTAAAGTGCTGAGCTGTGAGGAGGCTGCTTACTGAGGGCTCAGAGAGTGACAGCAGCTGCCTGGGATTAGTGTACACAGCACCAGCACTGACTGCGTCTACACAAACATCCAGCCATGTGCATAAACAAGACAGAAGTGTGGTAAAAGGATATTATGTATGGTCCTAATCAGAAATGTGCAATTACAATTCTTCTTGTAATGGTTCAGGAGTGCACCATGGCAGAGTGATTTGCATTTCCTGATTAACGTTATGTGATACATTTTTACAACATTACAACCACATAAAGTACTAGAAATATCACAGTAAAGAGCTATGTGACAGACTATTTTTCATTTTAAGAGTGAAACATGTCTTAATGTAAGCCCTGGACTAACTGCCATCTGTCCAGGTTGAACCCCGCCTAAGGCCCAAAGTTGCTGGGATAGGCTCCAGCCACCTGCACCTCCTGATGAGAATTGGCTGAAGTATTGTAATCCTTATTTTAGGCAGGATTGGATTATGAAGTCCATTTTTTTTTTCTTTTGACCTTTATTTAACCAAAAATCCCACTGAGATTAACAATCTCTTTTGCAGAGGACTCCTGGCCCCATGGGGGACATATTTTGGTGATACGGGCAAACCGGAGCATCCAAAGGAAACCTACGCAGACATGGAGTGAACATGCAAACTTCATACAGAAAGGCCCCACACAGTCCGGGAATTGGTCACTCCTGCTCTGAGGCAGGAGAATGTCTTTTATTTCACAGAACTACAGATGAAGTATAGTTTCTTTCATGGTGATATTATTATTTAATGATAGCATTAAGTTGGTCTGTAAGTGTTTGAAGTGACTTATTCTCTGCTGTTAGTATAAGTACTGTATCTGTTTTTGGCCTTAATTTTAAAATGTCATGTAAATGTGCTTTCACACCTGAATTGTGAATGCTCTGGTCTGAACCCTGATTTGTTACTTTCTTGCTTAGAGTCATTTTTCACAAACACACCAGTCTTGTGATGCATGACGTCACTTAAATCTGATTGTTCCCGTGTTTGATGAGGAAAAACTTCAGGGAAAAAAACATAAGCCTAGCCTTTTGCTCAGAAATCAACAATGGACTGCATGTTATTCATAGCTGTGGTGGTATTTTACTACGCTCTTTACATTTTTCACACTGAGCAAGTAATACATTTTGAAAATGAAGCTGGCTTGTGGCTGGCGAACTCCAGTATTGGACACACAGAAGACTAGTCTCCACACATTATAGGAGGAGGTGTGCTATCCTCCTGAACTTTGGACAAAATATAGGACGAAAATACATTTCTGAAAATCATTCAGGTTCTTTGGCATTAACAAGTGCTGATTCGTTTAGGCATGTTTAGACCAAAAAGTTCAATTTAGTAGAAAGTTGGACTGCTCAGGGGTCTGTTTAGATTAGGGATGTCCAAACTTTTTTCAGTGAGGGCCAAATACTGAAAAATATGAGGACGAGGGCCACGCACTAGAGATGACGGATTCTGTCATTAGCAAGTCACATTCGTATCTTCCCTTTCATTCACACTGAAAGAAAAAAGTCTCCACACTGAATCATTACCATTGGTACTTTGGCATATGTTTTACTCTGGATGCCCTTACACAACCACAGATTTATCCAGGTCTAAAACTGGCACATAGTATTTTTTTTCTTCTTCTTCTTTTTGGCAGCAGTCATATGAAGGTTTTTACAGTGCAGCCAAAAGTAGTGTGACAGTTTTGGCCAAATGATAAGGAAGCCTGAGGGCCAATCAAAAAAATGGCCTGTGGGCTGCGTTTGGGCCTCGAGCCATAGTTTGGACACCTCTGGTTTAGACCCACCTTTTGGGATCAAACTTCACTGGATCATTTCCACATCAGCTAAAATAAATCACACTAGCAAATCAGACTTTAGATTGTTTTAATCAGATATTTGTGTTTTATTTTGATACTGATAAAAGCTCATCTGAGTGAACATGTCTCATCTTAGTTTATGCCTTGAACATGTGCGGCAGAAACAATAAAGAGTATGAGTGATGCTTATGGGCCAAAGCCATGTCATAAATTAATAATGGTGCAGATGAGTTTCTTCCAATGACACCATCAATACAATCCATCATCCATATGACATGACTCAGAGGAGGAACGTGTGCTCATCTCCCACATCAGACAATCTATCCTGGGAGCGTCTCCTGGCTGGCTCGCCAACCCATTCCGACCCATTGACGTTTCAGATTCAATAACGATCACGGCGTCCCTCGCTGTGGGCCGACCCTCCCCTCCAACATGGCTGCCAGGCGGGTGGCGAGGTGAGCGATCGGGAGCCATCTGTTAGGTTCTCCAGCTCTGTGTACTGTGGACTAATAGGCTTCCTGAGGTACACCTGCGTCTCTGCACATGTGAGTGGGTGAGTGGATGGTAACGAGCCTCATGTCAGTGACACCGCACCGCTACAGTATGTCCCACAGATAAAAGAGTGGCTTTGCTGAAGCATGTGGTGTGACCCAGAGAGGACAGGGATGGTGATGAGTGAAGAAAGGAAATCCTATTGGGCTAAGTTCAAATGTAGTTTAGGCTAATGGTGCGTTTCAAAGCTCATTTGTTTGTGTACTTGTATGCAGTATATACAGTATACAGGCAATACTTTGTGTACTACAACTCACATGCATAGGCCAACAGTGGACAGACTGCTGAATTGTACTAATGCAACTAATCCTTCAGAGGCATCCATTAATTATTTGGTGTTTAAATGTGTTATAACTGCTACTTATGTTTTTTTAAAGTTTACATCGGTTAGTATAGTGAAGGGCAGACAGGAAGTAGTGCTAATTCCCTTCCTGTTACACGAGTCAAAAATGAAGTCTCTGTGTCCAGAGCGAGTACAGCCTGCATGTTCATAAAACTATGACACTTCACACTTTTAGAGAAAAAAATAAGTCTTACATTTGTTTTGATGGTGTGTGGTGTTGGAAAATATGCTACAATGTGTGTTGCTTTAGTGTTAGCATTTAAGCTAGCATTAGCATGTTAGCTTTGTGTACTGTGAACATGTTGCATGGGGTATTTGGGATTAATTTATTAACAAAATGATAGGATAAAATTTGCATTATTTTTTATTTTGAACAGTAGAAATTTATAAAAGACAAGCAGGCTTAAGTACTGACTAATAAAAAGGAAGTGGAACTGCTAAAAATATTACTTGTAAATAAATATTATATTTTCTTACTTTTTTGTGTAATATTTTGTTTCATAGAGGAATTATTTTAAAGTAAATTTATTGAGTTTATTTTGAACATAAAATATACAGTTAAATAAGTAAATGCAATAGGAATTCATAAGCCAAAGAGAATTATCATTTTAATTTTTATTTCAATGTTTTATTTTTATGTGAAATTTGAGTTTAAAAGAAAAAATGCAGGAGAATTAGTATAGAAGAATTATGAGGGGGTACTCATGATATAACAAAAAATGCCAGGGGGTACACGAGACAAAAAAGGTTGGGAACCACGAAGCTAAAGAACAGCACTTATCATTGGAGGAGTTATCTACCTGCCTAGCAAGCCAGGGGAAGAAGCAAAGGCAGAATATAAAATGTAATTGGAAAAGCAGACAAAAGCAATCACAATATCCTTGGTTACGTACCACTGCTACCACTTACTTAATACTTATTTTACATAATCATATTCTACTAGATGAGCAGAGCTGCCCAGGGGCTGGAGGGAATCCAGTTTGAGGACCACAATATTTCGTCTCAGCTTTTCGCAGATAATGCGCTTGTGTTGGTTTTATCAGGTGAGAAGCGGCTTGGGTGAGCAGCTCTAAATCCGAGGCCATGGTTCTCAATTTGAAATAGGTGGCTCGGGCATCTGTTGGATGCGCCCCAAATGCCTTCCCTGGGAGGTGTTCCAGGCATGTCCCACTGGGAGGAGAGACATGCTGAAGAGACTGTGTCTGTCAGCTGGCCTGGGAATGCTTGTGGGTTCCCTCGGAGAAGCAGGAGGAAGGGTCCAGAGAGAGGGAAGTCTGGGTATTTCTGCTTAAACTGCTGCCCCTGCAACCCAGCCCTGGATAAATGGGTGAAGAGAGATATTCTAGATTTGGTGAGCATGTGGCAGAGTAGTTAGCACGCCTGCCTCACAGCAAGGAGGTTGTGTTCTGATATGTGTCATATTATTCTAACTTTTTGTTCTCTAATTACTCAATATGGCTGCTATTATGTGTAGAAAAAAATCATTCTTGCACAGTTAACTGTACCAACGTGTGGACTGCATATTTAACATACTTGTACAATCAAAGTCAGATATAATTATGGCCAACACAAGCCTATGCATATGTAGAGATTTTTGCTAATTCAAGTGTATATAGCGTAGTAAGCTAACAGTATTGACGGCCACAATATTGTCATTACATATTACCAAATGCAACTTTTTACAAATATGATCAGTTTGTATTTTAAGGTCACACTTAACAACCTCAGCTCAACTTGATCACAGGCCACACAGACGGATCACTTGTAAAGAAATGACTTGTTTGCTATCTTTTATGCTGTGTCTTTGGCCTTGTGTACAACCCTGGGTTTAGCCGCAGTTTGAGATTCCATCTGGTGAAAAGTGATCTCATTAGGCTGGGGTCGCCTTTAACAAGCTCACTTCTGTGCTCTCATCTGTTTACTGGCATTTGTACACACGGCTTGCTGTGCATTTCAAAGAACTACCGCTTAAAACAATACGGGCTCCTGCGAGTTTTGCTTATGTAACACAGCTAAAGTTCAACTCTGGTTAAAGCTGAATATAGAAATGACATTAAATAGCAACCAAATTGTTTAATACTATGTGTAAATGTGCATTCCTTGTCCTTTTGTGTGAAAACAGTGTTGCTTGTAGAATATATAGTTGTTTGCCTCCATAAGTATAATTGTTAAAAGAAGGACTTTCATTCACATAGCATGGATCAATCCACTACAGAAACATTTTATGAGAAAGTGGGTATACATATTCAAGAGTAGAGGTCGACCAATATATTGGTCGATAGTTGATTGTCTATATATCGGCCAATTTTTGCACTTTTTTGCAAATTTTTGGTCAGGCACATGTCCGGATGACCATGAAGCATCCAAAATTGCTTTATCTCAGCCTGAAAAGCTTAAAACGGCACATTTCTCTGGCATAGAGCGTCGTAGAACAATAAATCCAAATGTATTTTGTAGCTCTCCCGAAGCTCTACACGCACAGCAAGTTTACAAAAACAAATTACCATATTAAATTAATTTCTTTTAATAAACATATAGCTCCAAAAAATTGTCAGTGTTTATCGGCTGCTCTGAATTTTAAAAATTGGCATTGGCCATAGAAAAACCCATATCGCCCGACCTCTAATCAAGGGTCTAAAAGGGGAAAAGGGTTTGATTCACAAAGTTGTAGTTGCAAATTGTCCTTTGTATGTAGGACGGTGGTCATACATCACAAAAATAAAAACTTACGAATCCACCAGCCACAATGTCATATAAGCTTTTCTCATGGAAACCAATGACACAACCTTATGACAGAAATCTACTGGCTTCTGACCACCATAATAACTACACACAGCAAAAATCGAGAAAGAAAAATCTAAATTGTATATAAAGTGGCAAGCATTAGTCTATCTGTGTATGTCTGAAATAATGCAACATGGTGACAGAAGTTGACAATATAAAAATTAAGTTAATTTAAGTTCCACAGATATTCTTGCCAGACAAAATAGTCCTCAAAAGCTAGTTCTTTTGTGACAGAAGGCGTAAAAAACATCTAATACAAGTGTGTATCGTCAGTATTCTGGCTGATTAGGTTTGTACAAGAGAACTTTGTTTTGAAGGAGAACTGCTCTCACACCTAACTGTTGTTTGAAGTGATAATAAACACAGTGCGATGTCACAGAATAGCATTTAGTCTGTTGGATTCTCAGCTTTTACACTTTTAATACGTATACAGACAACTGATGCAATGGTTACAACTTTATTCTGGAAAATTGGTTGCTTTTTTTTTTTTACACTAAGCTGATTTATTCTGCATTTGTTGGTACTGTCTTCTGCTGTCTCATTCTGTTAACCATTTGCAAGTGCTTCTACTTTCAGATATTTCCTATACCTATGCCAACACTGGACACTTCATGATTCAATCTTCCATCAAAAAACCTGGACACATTTTTCTGCACAACACCCATTTCTGCACTGCGTCAGTCATTCTTAATCATGACAAATCTTCTTGAAAAAATCTTCTCTCCACCTTTTTACAGCATCTCCAGATCAGAGGCAGCCATTAGCACTCCTTAAAGTCAGATCTCTTTGACAAATTGCACAAGTGAAGTGGAAGATGCATGGCTATCCGGGGATTCTCCACCACAGCAGGACGTCCCATGATCAAAGGATGGGAATTCAGCCTTACGTTACAGCTGTAGGTGTGGGTAAAATGAATCTGAACTGAAAGAGGTGGAGAGAATCTATCTTTGGCTACAAACTCCCAAGTGTGCTGTAACCTATTGGAAGTTTCATATTTTCTACTACCATCAATATTCTATAAGCTTTATGTAATGGGCACTAAAATAAAAAACAAAAACAAATGCACAATATATTATTATTATTTCAGACACTGATCATTTTAACTGAATTTATTGAAATTATTGACAGGACTGTTTTTTTTTTTTTTATAAAATACTATTTCTAGGTTTACTAAAATGGTTCAGAGCATAATATAATGGCTAGTTGACACAGCTATTAGCAACCTTAAGCTAACAGATTAAAGGTACTGTAAGCAGCATGCGCTCCTACTGGTTTGGACATGGTACTGCAGTCTAAATCAAAACAATGGTCAGTGGGTTGCCAGTCTTTCCTCTTCTTATTGGAAGATCGGCAATGAACCAAAACAAAAAAACTAAACAAAAACAACTTGGCCATTATGTAAAATATATTTTTAATTGTTAATAAATCCAATATTATCAGTAAACCTAATTAAAATATTAAAAATATTTATCTCATATCTTGGCACAAGTGGGTAATTTTTTTTTGCAATATAAAAATATATACTGCTAATGGCACCTTTAAGGTTGGCGTATCGTTTCCCACCACCAGCATTACATCGTGCCGCTGTGTCCTTGTGCAAGACACCCAACTTGCCTGTATGAATGTGTTAGTGTAATTGTGTGTTTCTGCCCCAGGGCTGCTGTGGCTGACTGAGGAGTGAATGAATGATGCACCTCATTGTAAAACCACTTTGAGTGTCAAGAAAACTGTTATATAAAACCAATGCATTGTTATTATTATTGTTTAAAAGGTCAGAAAAGTTTATTTAGCAGAATATTCCCCTTTAAAATGCAACAAAGCTTGATAAACTTTACATGCATTCACCTCCAACTTCCAAATAGGCCCTAAGACCATTCTAGGGCTCCAGTTTAAAACAGCACAACTCAAGTGCCAACATACAGTAAGGCATACTCCAAAATCCCATGGCGCTAGCAGTACACTCACATGTTACAAAAAGCTATAGGCCATTCTACTGTATACAAGTTCTTAATTACTGCTATACCAATGATGATAATGTTTTCTGTAGGGCTTGTCTAAGTGGATGTACCAGGAAAAGTGAGCTTGGGGGATTCTGTTGATGCATGAGCGAGAATAACATAAGCATTCAGATGTGTATTGGATGAAGGGTTTGTCTATGGGGAACTTTGATGAGGGCCTATAGAGAGGATGTAAGCCATGGTGGGTTTATTTGGGGATTTTGTAGTGAGGGTCCCAGGATAATGGTCTATTGAAACTCGCCTCAGGCTTATCAATCAGCAGGGACTTTAATTAAGAGTCATCATCTCTTAGGGGAGGGTAGTTGTATCTGTGGATCATATGGTGTTGTCAGTGTGGATCTGTGTCCTGATGGATGTAATTATCTTTAAGCTGGTTAGCCTAGGAGTTATTTCTCTTTACTCAACAGTCTACTATGGTAAAAAGCCAGGCAAAAGGCTACATCCATTCTACAGAATCCACTACTGTTTATGTAACACAGTATATAATGCATTCTGGATGCAGTTTAATTGCTTTATTTTAAGTTAGATAATGTGAAATACTAATGCAAAAGTGTCCAAATTTGCTCCCAAAATCTAGAAAAACAGCATAATATGTCTGTTAACTGTGGCTGAATTGGGCTTGGGTAAAAACTGTATTGTTTTTCAATTAATCTATTCAAACAAACAAAAAGGGTTGTTGATTGCATATCATAGTCAGTTAGATGTTGCACAATAGTTTTAAAGGTGCTATGAGAAGTATATATTTTCTATATTTCATAAAATTACCCACGTGTGCCAAGATACAAGTTAAACACGTTTAAATCACATATTAATTTTACTGATAACACCTGTGCAGATGATTTATTCATGAAGATGTTTCTGTTGACTAAAACCCTGCATTGCTGATCATACAATCAGAAAAGAGGAAAGACTGGCAACCCACAGACCATTGTTTTAGACTGAAGTACCGTTTTCAAACAAACAACAATTTTCTGTTTGGTCAAAAAGGATTTATTTTGGTGGAAACAGCATGGGAAGGGCTTCAGACCCACTTTGCTTAGTCAGGAAGGGGATGTTGGCAGGCCAGGCTACCACATAAGTGAGGAAATACAGCATCCTGCACTTTAACGCCAAAAGCAATAGCACAGTGGTTTTCGACTGAAATTTGCAAGCTGTTGATAACTTGAACACTTTAACTAATGGGCCATTAGACAAAAAATGAATTACAAATCAGTCTGGACTGTGGCTGGACATTGGACATTATCCAAGTTAGTTTGGCAGGCGATCAACCACCACTCCCAGCTTCAATTTGACTAGAAAAATTAAGTTTAAATTTTGTCCTCTATCTGCTGGGTGTGATTTTTATCTAAAGCTAAAATCATAAAGCCATTTTTATTTTATATAATCATAGCAAATCAAGGTTACCAAATGGTGACACTATCTAAATGTTAATGAATGCAGGTACTTCAGGTTATGCCGGACAAAAGTGACTTCTGACTTGTAACAATATGAAGTCCATTATCATTACAGACACTCAAATTCTTCTCCCTTGGCACGGAACAGCGTATTCTGAACACACACTTTGAATTTTAAAGTCCAAACAGAGAGGCTTGTCATAAGTTTTTGTGAGTGCCTCAATTCAGCCAATGACAGACTGAGTTCCCAACAGGCGCAGCAGCTAGACGTGAAGGTAATAGCCAATCAGGTGTCAGCAGATGAGAAGCGACGTGGCGGTGACAAAGCAGGGAGTTTTTGGTTTTGTATCGGTCACTGGTGCTGGCGGGCTGCCGTGTTTCGACATCAGTCAGTGTCTTAAGTCCAAGAACAACGTCTTCATTAATACTGAAGGCCTGTGTGTGAGCGTCATTCAGGATTAGGTTGGAACTTTTATTTCAGTATTCAAGATTTTGTAGGATTATTCTGCCTACTGTATATTGCAGTCGATGACCATACCTAATTTTTAGCCTGGCAGAAACCAAAAGATCTGCTCTGAATCAGCCAGGTCAAGGTTAATAAATACTTTACTGTCCCCATGAGGAAGTTTGTCCTCAGCATTTTGCCCATCCTATAGTGCTGCTGTGCAACACTGTGGAAATTAAAGAACATGCAAACTCCACACAGAAAGGACCCATGCAGTCTGGGAATCAAACCCACGAACTTCCGCCTCTCTCATGAACTCCCATCTGCTACAGGAGGCCCTGACTACTCAACAAGCCCTCTACATCCAGTCTGCTCTCAATTCCTTTATCAAAATTACACAAATTACACAAAAAGACCTCAGCTGTTACTTTATGGCAGTATTAAAGCAATTATTGGAAACACTTTTCTTCAACAGTGTTTTGAAAGGTTGCAAAACATGCAATGCTGTTCTAAAAGGCTACCAAAATTGATTTAAAAATATAAATAAATAAAAGCATAATAAAGCCCCTTTAAGACACATTATTGCTGATGACTGAAAAGAAAAAACAAAACAAAAAAACAAAACACTTTTTTTGCGGTTTTGGTTCTGTACACAGAGTGGAGTTTTTTTTAGGAGTTTTTCCTTACCGAGAAGGAAGGTCTGGGTCTGTTCAGTTTAGTGTAGTTGTTGTTTCTGTTGATTGTGTGTCTATGTTTAATTAACTAAAAAAAAGTTTCTAAAGCCCTTTGAGGCGACTTTTGTTGTGATACTGGACTATATAAATGAAACTGAATTGAATTGAGTTGAGTCTGTATGTTCTTGTATTACTGTCTTGCCCCTAGTAAATGAACGTTAGAGTGAATAGTTGTCTTTCTGTGTATGTCTCTGTGTCAGCCCCGGGACTAACTGGCCACTGTGCAGCATGTACCCCTCTTAATTCCCATAGTTTTAGGATAATCTCCAGCCACCCACAACCCTTTGACGAAAAAAGCAGATAAATGAACATATGTATCCTTAAATCTAGAGGAAAAATTAGAATCTGAATGAATCAAGACTTTGCAACCATAACCTATTTTAACTCTGCATTGAAAACACTGTGCATGCTAAAATGCTTGAAGCCAAATGTCCCACTAATCCTCGAATTCCTCTTCTACCCAGTACAAGCCCGTAAAGCCCTGAAATCAATGCTAACCCAGAAGGCACCAATTTAGCGGGGGGACATTTAAGGTAGCAGAATGCAAAACGCAATGACAGGAAGACGCTTTGAAGCCACAACTGCACTGTCAGCTGCTAATTCCCCGACACAACCCTTTCCCCATCAATTTATTGTGTGCTATACAGCAATTCTGACTAGATAAGCTTTATGAAAAAACGCCTCTTTGTGCAATTTTTTTTAGGACCACAGATTAACTCAAGTTTTTTTTTTCCTAGACGCACCAATATAACACTTTGAGCGGTGTAACTAAATGCTAATGCGCTTTGGGAATACCGCTAGCGAGTCTTTGTACAGCAAGACTGCATTTCCATATTGTTTCTTGCCAAGCCGACCGCTTTTAATAACGTCGGAAGGTACTTTTTAATCAAATGGCAAGAATGCGGTCTAGCTTGTTGGAAATGAATTTGTGGCATCGGAACAAACTGGCGCACCCAGGAATTCAAATTCTGTTAAGAGCATCTTGAAATAGCATCCAGTGTTGTGATGTATGTGGCTAGAGTCAGTGTGGGACTTGATTAGGCTTTCCAAAGACAAATCGGAGGTTAAGTTAACGCCGAAATTATGAGGGGACCCCTGCTACTATGACAGCACCCAGTGACATTTCCCCCGCGGGGCTGGAACCAGAGCAAACGATGTAGCCATTAATGATGCTATTAGTCGTGGGATAGGAAGAGCTATGGAGGGGCTGGATAATGAGTAAGTGTGTTTTCGGAAAATGCTGCAGTGGCGAGGGCCCCATAACAATGGTTCTGAGTGACAAGAGGTTGTAAAAGTGGAAAGGGGAAAGGGTGGTTATTGGAAAGTGTTATGTAACCTATTTTTTTAAAGAATTAGTCTGGTATGTGTCGATTTGGGTTTGATTTCCAGGGGAATGTAGTTGGAAAGACGTTTCACCAATCAGAAATCAGGAAGCATTAGCCTCTTATGCTAACAACAAGGCAATTTGAAAGCTAGAAGCATCTGGGGAGAACACACCTCCACCAAGGCTTCACAGTCCTTCTCTGTACCTCTGTTTCATCTAAAAGTTATACAGCGGGTAAAATTTGTCTTGAACACGTCACAATTTTTCTCAAACATATCTCTTAGGGGTGTGACAAGACACAAAATCCACGAGACCAGATTTAATGTAATTTATTCACCTCAAAGTCCTAAAATGCAAAAATGTAGTTTTTAAAATCAACTTGTAATAATTGGCATTTACTTCTATTATTTGAATTATATGCAACAGCACAACATATGTACTGCCAAATGTTTTGCCACAAACTCAACTGACTAGCTTCTTCTTTGTAAAAAGTGCAAACACAACATGATCCTGAGACCACAAGAATCTTGTGACATTTTGATCCTGTGAGATCACAAGATTGCGGCATCTTATCACACCCCTAATATCTCTGATGTGGCTGTTTTATAGTGGAGTTATGTTCTTTCTACTTCTGGATTATGGCCCCAACAAAGTTCACTGTAATTCAGACGTTTAGAAATCCTTCTCTAGCAAAAGTCTTGAAACCGTTTACCCATCTTGAGTTTACTGTGTGACACCTTGATAAACAGACACCAGGAGTAGTAAATAGCTGGAGGATTAGCCTATTGTGCATGTTTTAGGTTGGTGGGGGAAACTGAAGCACCCAGAGAAAACCTACCTAGACATGGGGAGAACATGCAAACTCACACAGAAAAGCCCCACATGGTCCAGGATTCAAACTCAGGACCTTCTTGCTATGAGGCAAGAGTGTTGACCACTAAGCCACTGTGCCAGCATGTGTTTTTTCCATTTTATTAGACATAACTAAGGGTGAATTCACACTGGTCCACAAGAATCTGTGTGGTCTGGTTCAAGTTTGAGCTCTGTCAAATGAACTGAACTGACTGAATGAGCAGTAACACAACGGTCTGTAGGGGCCAGCACGTCGATATTTACTGAGAGAAACTTGGGAAAAAGAAATCCTGCTCATATATTGGTCAAAAGTCTGCCTCTTCAGCTGCATATATCCTTATATATCATTGTGGTTTTTAACTGATGGATCGGTACCCAAAAGTGGGTAGCTAAACTGTTTTCAGTGGGTCGTGGGCCTTTGCCAGGGAAAAAAAAGATTTTTTTATTTTTAAAAATAAATTATCAATTTACACTCCTTAACAGTAGGTGGCAGTGTTGGATATACAGTATAGAATTGAATAATATAAAAGATTCATTTTTCTCAATATCTCTTTTATTTGGGTCGTGGCTTGTCATTACAGAGTGATGGTGGGTCCCGAAGCCAGATCAGTTGAGAACCACTGGTCTATACTACATTATCCTTGCCTTTGCTGCCTCTTCGCCTTTGTAATACAAATTTTGCCTGTTATGAGATTTTGAAGGTATAACTTATCAGCTCTGAGCTAATCTCACAATAACAGTGTTAGCTCAAATGAACTTATTGCAAGGGTTGTAAAAACCAAAGTGGACCACTGGCTGAGGAGAAAATGCTCATCATTTATTTAGGCATGAATGTGAGCAGTGGAAATCCAATCTGGGCTGATTAAACTCCTAATGGAGACTGATGAAAAAAACTTTACTTGGCGTTGGGACATAGAGAGAGAGAGAGGAGAGTGTGAGGAGGATGACAGATGGAGAGAAAGAGAGAGAGTCAGGAATCTGCAATCAGCACGTGTTATAGTATGTGGGAGGGCAGTTCTTTAATAAGAGGGTGAGGGCATTTTAACATAAATCTGTGGCTGGCTAATGCAGTATGAACAAAAGGAGACAAAAGATGTATGCAGATATGGGTGTCCTTGACCAGCAAGGACTTAAAGGGATTTTTTTTTTTTTCTTTTCCTTCACCTCTCGGACAGCATTGCACATTTTACAACAAGTGGCGGCTGCTGATCATTCACAAAGGAAAAGCTCACAACATTTAATCCTGGGCTAACTAGCAGCTAGTTTCCCCCACAACATTGATACTGAATGAACAAACTAAACTGCCCCTAGAACCGCCCATGCTATCTAGTCATGAGGGTAAAATGCCAAGATTTTAGTGTTTGTTTGTTTTTTTATCCCATTTGCTGCAGTCTGTGAACATCTACGGTAGCCCTGCAGGGACATGTTGTGTTGAAACAAACTTCTGGGCTCCATAAAACTTTAAAAGTCAATGGATGCAACATGTTATTTTCACAAAATAAAGCACAAAGCACCTTTTTAGTCAACTTTTTGAGGTTTAGCATTTACAGGTCACTTTGTCAGGCCAAAAACAGTTACTTCCATTCCCTCAGCAGCATCAACTTATTTTGCTTCCGGAATTGTTCTCATAAGTGAAGAATATCTCATACTTGAGTGTGAAATAGTGTCTTTTGTTACTCACTTGGCACTCTGTTGATGGCCCTCAGAGGTCGCAGCACACGGACCGTCCTGACCGCCGACAGACTGACGTTCTGCAGGTTGAGTGAGTACTCCAGCATTCTGCAACACACCAAAGACAATGTACATGTTACTACACAGGTCATTAGGAATACAGCTTACCCTCCCAATTTTTACTATCTTCTGGGAGTTACGGTAAGGCCATATTATGCAGCCAATTACATGGTGTGTGTGTGTTTTGCACACCCTCACATTCTCTAAGTCTCTAGGGTCAAAAACATCACTGGAATATACAGTCATGGGCAAAAGTTTGGGCACCCATCTGAGGTTGCATATTAATTTACTCTGTCTTCACGAAAAAGAGATCACAGAGGTATGTCATTCATTTTCTAGTGACATCTGAGTTCTAGGGTGTTTTCCTAACAGCAGTTTTTAGTGTAGCAGTATTTAGGTGTATGAAATTAAATGAAATATGAAAAAATGTCTGTGCACCTTTATAAGTTTGCTCATTTGAAAACTTGTAACTTCTCAAAATGGATTACTTGCAACACAAAACTTGTTAGATTAGTTAGTTAAGCCTTAACTTCATAGACAGGTGCATTCATTCATGAAGAAAAGGTATTTAAGGAGGTAATCAGGAAATGGAAGGACACATGCAAAGTTGATGTTAAGGCCAGATGTGGCAGGTCAAGAAAAATACCAGAGAGACATAGGCAAGGAATTGAGAGAATGGTTAAGCGACTCTGTTTGTGGTGTGGCATCCCCCTCCCACACAGATGTTTTGTGTGCAAAGTGCACTAAAGTTTTGACCCATGAACAGAAACACCATCTGCAGCAGAATGATCTTGTAGATCTTTGGAGGTGATCTGTGGGTTGTCTTTAACCATTCTCACCATTCCTTGCCTATGTCTCTCTGGTATTTTTCTTTCTTTCAGATTTCTTTGGCGTTGCAAATGTGTAGCTACATTTGTTGCTGTGCAATATCCAGTTTCATATGTACCCCCTATATGTAGAACCTTCTGGCTCACCAGAAGCAGAATATCAACCTGATCTGGGTCAAACTACATCAGATTATAACATCTACCAAGATGTCATCTTGAAATTATTTTTTGCCAGTGATTCTGGGCAGTATTTGTTGAGTTACAAGCTGTAATGGCAAAATTAGCCCCATTTCCCAATAGGAAAGAATCCTTTAAAAAATTCCTGGATCCAGATGGTGATCCGGATCACCCCAAAATGTAATCACTTGTTTCTTATTTCATTTCTGACATTTCCTAAAAATTTCATCAAAATCCGTCCATAACTGTTTGAGTTATGTTGCTAACAAACAAACAGACAGACAAAACCAACACCACCGATAACATAACCTTCTTGGCGGAGGTAGTAATCAAAAATAATCAGAATAATTTGACACTTCTTTAAAACTATCTATAAAACCTAAAAAAACAAAAAGGCATATTTAAAGAATCCTTTTAGCTGTTTTATGAGACACTTGAGCTTTCTTGTTTTTCAAAAGTTTCAATAGTTCAGTATGAAAAGATTGCAAATATTTTCTTAACAAATGATGAAATAATACCAAGTACCCCCTACAAATTGTTCACATACCTCTGGTTGGGAAACATTGCTCTAAATGAGTGTATGCTAGAGTGGACAATTGCAGAGTGGTTACTACTCTAGCCACCAGCCAGGTCACAGGGTTGATCCAAAAGGTCCCATTCCTGTAAAGTTGAAGCTATACTAGACAACACTGTGAAATTATTGTACAACTTCCCCTTTCAAAATGTTCTGGCAAATAGTGTGTTTTCCTTCTACGGCTCATTGGAAAACAGCTAAACTCCGGTCCATTCACTCCACTCTGTTGTGTACGTTTGTGCTCACGATGATGGCTGCTCTCTCACGATCAGCCTTCAGTAGACCTGAGGCACATGTGCATCCCCTGAATCACTCCACACTGAAGGAGTATAGGACATAAAAAGCAGCGTCAGAGCAGTGTGCATCGTAACCTTGAGGCGACACCAGTTCTTAACAGCCTCTTCACAGTCTGTAGAGGGTTAGGGGGACATGGGTACTTCAGGAACACTCAGAAAAACCTGTTTCTTG
Organism: Bostrychus sinensis; assembly: GCA_020698575.1. NCBI lineage: Eukaryota > Metazoa > Chordata > Actinopteri > Gobiiformes > Eleotridae > Bostrychus > Bostrychus sinensis. The sequence goes on along the minus strand of CM036260.1, from coordinate 8,389,926 downwards.
TTGTAAAGAAAGGTGTTCAGTGTCACTTTCTTATGTCAAGGTGTCAAGCCAGTAGACACATTACCTTTCAGTTTTATCAGAAATGGAGTGGAGCCAAGAAGAGCCAATAAGTTGATGGTTTGTGTTAAAAAAAAAAAATAAAAAAAAAAAAAAAAAAAAAAACTCCGTATATTTAGGCAGTAATAATGTCAAATATATATTTAGTGACAACTGTGTATACAGGGGATAACTCATCATAAATGAGGACACAAATATTGATAAATTTTTATTTGGATTTTTTTAAAGGTCATAACAAATAATAAAATAACAAATGGCAGATTCATTAAAGACTGAATAATAATAATAATAACAATAATAATAAATACAAATAAAAAATACATGAAATAAAACAAACCCAAAACAAACTGAAACAAATTTGCAATAAATAAATAAATAATAATAATAATAACAGAAACGACAATTGCAAAATACAAAACAAATACAATTAAGTAAATTACTAAAAATTACTTTTTTTATAACAAAAATTGCAAATTATAAAAATGTAAAAAATATATATATACACAAAATAAAAAATGCATTAATATAAATAAGTAAATGTACATAAAAACATAATTTTAGAAACAATTTTAAACCATACTGTTAAAATATAGCAAAAAATTAAACAATGAAAATTAACAAATGCTAGTTAGTATTACCTGTAAGCCGCTTAGTACACTGTTTAGTGCTAATAGAAAATAAAAGTTAAAATTGTAGTGATTTTGATGGGCATTCAGGATTTTACATGTTCTATGTTTCTATAGTTAAATTACTTTTTGATCCATTTTATTGCAGTACACCAATTACCCACTAGCAGTATTGCCAACCCAGTGAGGGGTCTGTGCTCCCTCCAGCTCTGCTAACACTGTACACCCACAGCTCTGGTCCACGCTGAGCAGCTGCTGAGCACATGTGCAGCTCAGAGCGCGTGCAGAACAAGGAATTCCCTCCTCTCTCCGACTCCAAGTCTGTCCGTCTGACAAATCGGCTCCACATGTCGGACCAGCGTGGGCCTGTGTGTTCCTCCCTAATCACTGCTTCAAGAGCGTACAAGTGTCCTTAGATTCGTCCTAGCGCTTTGATGTCTAGCTGTGACTTGGAGGGTCCACAGATGGGCAGAGGACCACAGTGAGCAGGTAAAGGGGTAAGTGAGTAACGGAACGATGCAGAGATGGAGTACCATCCAAAGAGGGCTGACTGAATCTGAAACGTTGCCATGAGAATGTGCATCAGCTGACTTATGTGCGGTAATGACTGGACTCTGGATGTGTCGCTTAAAAGCAATTAAATGTCACATGTTGGCAGTGAAAAGAAGTGATCGGTCACTGGTCCACTTTGGTCCAAAAGTGATCTAAATCAAAGATGTAAGCCAATGCATGCAACCCAAATGTCTTTGCTAAACCAAACCATAAACCAACCAAAAAAAAAAAAAAAAGAGTACGATGGCTTGTGACCCCTGGAGTGGCAAATGTAATTTAAAAGCCAAATTATGTACATTTGCAATAGGTAATCATTTTAATGGATGCAGGAGCAGAGCAGCCTCTATCATGAGGGACCCAGCCCAGCCCTGAAAGTCTAAAACTTGTTTTTATTTGTTCATAATATGGTCCACTAATATGTATAGTTCCATTTTGCAGAGGGACATACTGGTGTCCGCATGTCCTTCCTTTGTTACTATGGGTTCTCTGGCTTCCTTCCACCATTGGTCACTCTAAATTGCCCCCTAGTAACTGAATGTGAGAGTGATTGGTTGTGTCCAGGTTAGATTCACTAGGGCCTAGAGTAAGACGGTCAATATTGCTATCCCTGATCTCTGTCTTTTATGAACCATTACTGCAGAACTTCAACAAAACTTTGGTCTCTTTTGTGTTGCTAGACTTGACAGACAGAAATGTTGCAACTGAGGAGCCGAAATACCTTCCCTGGAGGAGAAAATGTCAAAGCCGTCTGCGTAAAATACGATGTGAAATCAAAGTCTCCGGAGACATTCCACAACAGAACACAATGTGAAGCAGTTCAGGATGCCAACATTGTCTGCCGCACACCTACAGCCCACAGCAGACGCCAAGTGCCACCATAAATCCTCCCCAGCAATATCATCTAAATATTAGGCTCATTTTTTTGTCCAACACGGTTGCATAAACAAACTTAAAAAGGGGGTGATGAATGACGCCTGTTGAAGTACAGTCCGTGCAAAAAAAAAAAAAAAAAAAAAACACTTGCCGGATTTTGATGAGAAGCAGATGAGGCCCGGGATGAAAACTGACCCATCTCGACTCATCTGGAACGGAGCAGCGAGCGGGCGAGAAATGGTCTGTATCAAACAAACGATGCAAAAACGACAGGAAGCCATGGATTCCGATTGGAAGGAGGAGAAAGGACAATGAGAAGCAGGCGGAGGACGGGGGAGGCCCAGGCCGACAGCCAGTGTGCGTGAGCAGCAAACCAAAGCACAAGAAGGTTGGTTTACATCTCGTTGTAGAGGCAAGGTAATAAAGAGGGTGTTCCCTACAAGGACAGTTGCACCAGGATGAGCAATAAAAAGAGCCAGGCGGCATATCAAGTACTTTGAATAATAGAAAGTCATGCCTACTAGTGAGCACAGCTGAATATAGAGAGATTTCTAATGAGTGGTGCATTATGGGAGGGGTATTGGTTCAAGTAATGCCTGAGGAGCAATTCCTCTGCAATGTGTGGAGTGGAAATACTTCTGCTATGTAAACAGTCAGGAAACGGTGCTGCTTTTGACAGGGTGTGGCAAAAGGGCATGCATTTTGTTTTAAAATATGCTTCATGATTGGCTATGCTGTTTTCATGCTATTTTTCTTTTTTGTTTGTACTCGTTGTCATCAAAAGTGTTGCTGAATAATAGCAAGCACAGACCTGAGAGTTTTTAGCCAAAATTAAGTTTGTTTATTTTAGTTTTTAGGTCCCCTATTATGCTAAATTGACTTTTTTGAGCTTCTAACCATGTTGTAAGCATGGAATAGCTCAGTTGGTAGAGCTGCAGCACATATAGCCAGCAAATGCAGCCTGTCTCAGTGTCATGGGTTCGACAATTTGCCGAATGTCTTTACCCCATGATTTTCTGTCACTTTAAACTGTCTATCCAATAAAGCTGAAAAAAGCCTAAAATATTTAAAAAAATACCCAGAGTAGTATTTTGTTTCACTCATACATGTTTGAGTAATCCTGTTTGCTGAGGCCGTCCTCTTCTGAAGATCTGAAAATGCTCATCTTACGGCTCTATGTAGACACGTGAAACCAGGAAGCAGAATAAACATGTTGCTAATTGCCATGCTAATTAGCCATTTTATGCTCTGTTCAGTCCCACTATTACTAGCATGACAGATGCCTAACCCAAGTGTTTTCTGCAAAGTCAAGTAATAGCTACCCAACAGAAGACATTGTCCATACATATACATTCTTTTATTTATAAAATGTGAAATGCTAACACAAAGGTGCACAAAACTATTTCAAAAAGCCAGAAAAAAAGCCAAATATAGGGCATTTAAGGGTTTTTAGTATTGTCCAGTACAACATAAAAAAAATAAAAATAAAAAAAAAGATTTAGTATTTTGCTAATGCCTGGTTCACATGGCAAGATTTTGAAATTGGAAGATTTTTAAAACCCAAGAGACCCCACACATGGCGATAAATAATCATAGATATAAGGCAATGCGGCAAAGACAACACAGCACACACCAACACATTTCACTCATTAACATTCCCAGGTCAGACAGGAAATCTCACAAAACCTCATGAGATTAAAAGTGACTTTGGTGTACACAAACATGGCCGACGATGAAGAAGCAGTTGCTATAGTTTGTGGACTATTTCTAACAGAGAAAAAAATTATACAAAAAGAAAAGGCGTTGGTTAAAGGATTCCACCTGGACTTTCTGGTGCACCATGACAGCTGTTTTGATTTTGGATTCCCCTCCGTGCTTCCATCACCTCACTTTCTGATTGGCTACACGTCACATTCAATAGGGTTTGTCGTCGGGACACACCACACACGCTGCGATATCGGGCCAAGACAATCCAACATGTTGAATATCCCCAATTTTTAGATCGGCGCAGTCCAGACATCATTCCGAGCAGACCAGAGCACACTTAACACACCACACACAGCAGGAATATCTGATCAGATTATCTTTAGTGCCATTACGATAATCATGGCATCATTAAGATTGTCAGATGTGGAGAATGCTCAGAAATCGGCATAATTATCTTGCCGTGTGAGCCAGGCATAGCTACTGCTAATGGCTCCTATTAAAACACAAGGTAACTTATTGACAAGTGTTGTTCTCAATTGAGGCATTGAAATTACCCACACATACCATATGTAGTTGTTTGCCCATTGCCAAAAGGATCTGCATAATTGACAATTTTTGGTGGCTAATGGTAATAGGTTCATTGAAAATGTTAAGTGTTCTCCTTAGCATAATGCACAAAAGATAATCCTCATTCCACTAAGAGTTGTTTCCAGGTTTCCTTCTATCTACAATAGGGCTCCATATTGACAACCTCTTGTCCTCGCCCAACCTCTTTCTTGTATACTTTAGTCTCACATATGGATTATGTTAGCACTGTGAAGATATGCTAATGGTATATACATCTGCCATATGTGTGTACCAATGTTTGAAAGACAATATGCAGGAAATGTAACTCTAGAGACTGAAGTTTACATTATGGCAGAGGATCACATCTTATACTCAGAATAAAATGTTTTTTTTACGATTTTATATACGTATATAATCCAAAGAAGTGGTTCTCAAACGTTTCACTCTGAGTACTACACAAAATATCTGGTTTGAGCTTACCCTAGCTGCTATGGGCCTTATGTGGGGTACACCCTGGACAGTGGCCAGAGACAGTTAGCAGGGCTGACTTACAGGCATGCACAGACAGACCCCCTTTCACTCTCACATATGTAGGCCTATTCACCACAGGAAATTAAGAGTCAGCAATTGACCTAACACATGCATGTCTTTGGACGAAGGGAGGAAGCCAGAGTTTTTATTTTCATTTTATTTTGCATGGGGTCTAAGGGCACTCCTGCTTGGATGGTCATTGTGAATTACTCAAGTGTTAGCACCATGGCTAATTACTAGTTAGTCATTTAGTCAACAAGGTCGCGTTTGGAGAAAAAAAAATCATAAGCCCTACTGCAGTGAATGCACCACAGCCCCTGCTCTGAATGGCTTCCTGTATATAGTGGTTACTGATTATAAAGTCCACTCAGACCAGGGGTTCTCAAACTTTTTGGGGCCAGGGACCCCTTACATGATAAAAAGGACCCCCTTATAGCATCCTCCACCCCCAATCAACATGGTTTATGTGGTGCATCACAATCATCAAGAGTGATAAACGTCCTAAAAACCACGGAGAAGTGAGAGTTATTTGCTCAGAGAGTTTATTTTTTGTTGTAGTAGTTCCCATTAACATTTCTGAATATTTAAAATGATTTACCATAACAAAATTTATGATAATAAACTATTATCAACTTTTTTTCTTTTTTTTTCACAGATCCCCAATCTATGGTCCAGGGAGCCCAGTTTGAGAATTGTGGTGTTAACCTTTCAAGTTTGGTGGGAGGCGTATAGTGAACTAACTCATTTCCATTATTTAATTAAATTTAATTAAATTCAATTAATTTTATTTTATTTCATTTTATAATTGGATCTTTTTGTTTATCTAGTTACACTTCCCTTTAGAGATTGCAGGTAGCTGGAGCCTAGACCAGCAAATATGGGCCTTAGGCAGGGTACACCCTAGATAATGACTAGTTTGCCACAGGGCTGACACAAACATACAACCATTCACTCTCACATTCATTCATTTAGGGCAAGTTCGAGTCATCAATTCACCTAACACATGCATGTCTTTGGACGGTGGGAGGAAGCCGAGAAACACGGTAACATAAGGAGGACATGCAGACTCCACTCAGACAGATCGTAGTCAGCCAACCCAAGGATTCAACCCTCAACCTCTTTGCTGACTTGCAATAAACTGTCCATCTTCATACACTCCATCCATTCTTCTGCTACTAGAATCTCAAGACAGCCTTTACATCGGACTAATAAATCATCGTGACTGGCTGTTACAAAACCCTAAATCTCTGGATCAACTCACATAAAACAAGATTTACCCAATACTGTTTCATTTTTTTTTCTTGGCACAGTATTTTTTTTATGCAAATCATGACGGATAGAGTGTGAAAGGCCGAATGAGAGTGACACATTTTGATGGAGCCCCCCTCTGTCTTCATGCTCCATTTGAGGCCCAGCGACTGTTGTTCTATCAGCAGAGGAATGATGGGGTAAATAAAGTTTGAAATAGATTTGCGGAATAACTAATGGGCTGAGCACCGGGGAGCTACGGCTGCACAAGAAGTTGATAAATGGATTCATGGTGTAGAGGGTTCTGGGAAATATCATCACCACAATATACACTGTAAGTACAGACAATGCTTAAATATGGCTGAAATAGGGCAATCAAAAACATATGCTTCATAGTCAAATTTAATTCAAATACATTTTTTGGGGGGGAGGGGTTGTAGTCCACCACAAAAGTCTGAGACAAAGTTAAATCATTCTCCTCCTTGGTGAAACAAAATAATAAAATGGAGCCTGAACCTATGAAAACACCAGGTGCCTCATTTATAAAAAAGTATCTACTGCATAGCTCAGTAAGTAGAGCTGTTTACCAAATGACCAAAAGGTTGGTAAGATTGGCGAGACACTTCACCCACCCTGTCGCCAGTGTATATGGCACTGTTGTTTGAATGTGTGTTGGTGGTGGTCAGTGAGGCTGTAGGGAGAATGGTCGGCACATCTCAGTCTGCCCCGGGGCAGCTGTGGCTACAAAAGTAGCTTATCACCACAGAGTGTGACTGAGGAGAAAATGAAAGGACTCTATAAGACTAATGCAGCATTATTATTATTATTACATTTTTTTTTTTTTTTAAATAATTGGGGTTACAGGGGCGCAGGGTTTAAGTTGCCCTGAAACCAAAGGGTAGGCGGTTCAACCCTCACCCAAAGTGCATACTGTTGTTGTGTCCCTGGGCAAGACACTTCGCCTACATTGTCAGCTCCAGTCACTGTATGTGGCTGGTTGTGACAGGAAGGCATCCGGTGTAAAAACCTGGGAAATCACCGACTGGCAATCCCGAATAAAAGGGAGAATGGTCATTTATCTAGCACTTTTCTACCTCCATGGGCACTCAAAGCATTTTAACATCAAGGAACCATTCAGTCATTGGCACTCACACATTCATACACCAGTGTGTGTCGTTACTGCAGGCAAAGTGGGTTAAGTGTCTTGCCCAAAGACACAACAACAGTATGCAATGGTGAGAGCGGCGCTTGAATCACCAGCCTTCTAGTTAGTGGATGAACGGGTCTACCAACTGAGCTACTGACACTGTGAGCTCTACCTCCCTCCCTACTCTTAAAGGGATATAAAGTGAACAGATGCTCAATGGAATGCACATCAAACATAAAATCATAATTTTTGCTTCAGGTCACAGCTAATGGGTGCAATGAGAGTTACCCCAACAGGATCAGGCTATTGGCCAGAGGTTCCTCTAAAAAATGTTTTCTTTCCATAGTCCTGTGTTCATGAAGTGGTTATTTTCTCTGACTATCAAGTGAGGTTCAGTTCATTGATGGGGACAGTCTAGCTCTATCAATAATGTTGCTCTTTTGCAAGTCCCAAACTCAAATAAATAGAGAGACTTGCTTCACCTGGCATCAAAAAATGTCAAAAAATACTAAATTATAATTATAATTATTATTATAATTGTTTTTCTGTGGCAACTCGAAAAGAAGGAGGGTATTGCTTTAGAGACATTAACTTTTAAGAAAAAAGTTACTGTAATATCACAAAGGTATGATAGTTGGAATGTATGTCGGAATGGATATCGGAATGTAACTTTTTCAAAACTCATAAAATACTGCCCTGCCTCAACAAATCAGTGGTACGACATTCTGATATTTGAAAAATGTGGGCAGATGGATATGACTTGGCCAGTGAGGATAGCTGTGTGTTGTGATGATAAAAACAAACTTCTCACCACATTGCAGAAGTGGCACTACTGTTACAGAAATCCACAAAGTTTAAAGACAACTTAAGCTGACTTAAATACAAAAGTTGAATTGTCTAGACAGCAGATAGAAATTTTATCTGGCATCAAATGTAATGCTTCTTTTCAGACTCTCTATTGGAAGTGAAAATCTAAGTAAAAAGCAGAATGATGGACTGCCTGGGTCCCTTATTCCATAACAAATCCTATGCCTCTGGAGCAGGCCCGGCTCCATCCATCACATTGTCCTCTCTCTGTCATCTCTCATACTCAGAGTCTAACAGTCGTCTGTCCGCTCTCTCAGATTCCTTGAGTCACATATTGTTGTGTGGCTCTAGTCAGCTGCCACACTCCATGTTCTTCTGTGGATCTAATGCACTGCTGGACAGGTGGGACAAGGGGTCTCCTTTGAATCTTTAGTTAGGGGTTGCACTTTTGAAGATGGAAAATAGTACCTCTTGTTCTGTCTGTGAAGACTCTCACTCGTCCAGGGTAATTGCATCGCAACAAAAGTTAAAAAAGCAGTCATCTGGATTAGATTTTTCAAGTTGAAGACGTTTCACCTCTTATCCAAGAGGCTTTCTCAATTCTGAAATGAACTGGTAAGAGAGCTGGTTTATATTCTTCTAGGAAGGAGGAGTTTAGACCTGAAACTAAATTCTATTGGTCAATGTGATCATGAATAGCCTGAGTGGTTTCGGGTCATTAGGAGTCCTTTGTCCTCAGCTGGAGTGGGAGTGGTTAACCCTCCCCAGCCTGGGAAGCTCCTTCAGATGTAAATGACCTGAGTGAAACTGGTTTTGTTGCGATACCTCTTGTTCTGTTATTGTGTTTTTTTCAGTCTGGAAATGATTGAAGTATAAAATCCCAACTGGCGATACTCTAATGCAATCAAACTGAATATTTCTGCTGGAAAAGGAGTGTATTTCTATTGGGCATCAATTTTGGAGTAACTACAAAAATGCAATGAGTTTGCCACAAAAGGGAAAGGCAAGACTGATTCATAGAAACGGACATGAAAGCAAGTCTTGTACATCAGTCTAAAATGGAAACTGCAAGCTAGCTTCTGTGGTTCGTAACTGGTCCATCATGTCAGCACTGTTGTACCATCTTAAATGAAAAATGCTGAAATTAAGTGGGATACCCAAGTAACCCTAATAAACATGAAGGATTTGATGCATTCTAAAGTTGATGTCAATATCTGTGCTAAGAGCATTAAAAAGCAGGTATCATGTTAACAAGGCTAACTAACAATGTAACAGTGCAAGCATACCCAGGAAAAACTGACTTTTACCTGTATAGTTACCAGCGGTTGAGACAGTTACTTATGTTTAACTCTGAAACACCAATGTTGTATTTACATAGGATTCTTGAAAGATGGGTTATGTTCCCACAGCCCTATGTTCCCATGGTCTCGTGTTCTCACAGCCCCATGTTCTCGCAGCCCTATGTGCCCACAGCTCTGTGTTCCTACAGCTCTATGTTTCTACAGCTCTATGTCCCCACAGCTTTATGTTCAGAGACCAATGTTCCCACATTTCTTTCCATTCAGTCCATTATTTTCCAGTAAATGGCATATGTTTAACCCTAAAATCTTAGAAATGTGGGAACACCAAATTTTGAAAAGTAGGAACACTGAGCAGTGGGAACATAGGGCCTAAGTTTGAAAAGTGGGAGCATCAAGCTGTAGGAACAAGAACATAGGGCCTAATAAAAAAAAAATAAAAAAAATAAAAAAAAACTCTTAGAAATGCGGAAACATAGGGCTGACCCCTCCCACAAAATGCATGACTTATTCTAATGCAATCCCATATTTCACAGATTTGATGACTTAAGATTGCACAAAAAATGATTAAGCAGAGGTGATCTACTGAAAACTGACAGATGGAGTGTTCTGGGCTGAATCCTTCTCCTCCACGGCTGCCATCAGCCCACTCTGCAACACACCATAACTAAAATGTTAACCACCACCTCTATTCTCACTCCCTCTTAAAGCACTAACACATCCCTGTGGACTTCTCACTACTGAGCCCTGGGCATGAATCCAAACATTGGGTCACTGTACCTTTTTCCTCTAAAGTAAAAAAAAACAATAAGTAATTTTGTTAGGGGCCCTCAGACTTCCTGGAATAGATTTACTGAACGACCTATGATATAATGTAATTCATATCCGTTCTTCGAGTCCAGGTCAAAGTGAATAAAACTCACAGAAGCTAACGCCTGAGGGACTTTATTTCTGTTCTTAAAAAATAAGACACTTTCTCGAATGGTTTTGGCAGATCTTGTTGTGAGAAATGAGCTACTAGGAATCACTCAGAAAGGATATATCTAAGTACATTGGCAAAAGGATTTGATCAATGCAGCTGAGATGCATTTTACAAATTGGATGACATTTTCGCGACAGAACAAGTGACCCAAGCTCTTTAAATGACAGTATACTATTTGTGCAACCTAGGATGCCTTAAAGGAAAAGGTTGCATAAACTGCCTTTATTGATCGACAAAAAGGTCCAACAACTTTGCAATCATTTACACAATTTACAAGAATCTTGCATCTTTGGCAGTGGTTCGCAAACTTTTCATGCCAAGCACCACCTCAGAATATATTTGGCTTTCAAATTACCATCTTCAATGGACTAGAACAGGGATCACTAATAGGCGGACTGTGATCCAAATCTGGACCCAGATGCCATCCCATCTGGACCTAAACCCATGTACCGGTCCACACCACAGACACGAACCTGTTCAACCCTGCACTCACTGGGAGCACAGTGGTGCCTCTCTCAAGGCACGTCAACAGCAGCATGTCCTGGCACTTTAAAGCTTTAACATAAACAGCACAAGGTTTTAATCAGGTGTGTTTTTCTGTTATTGTCCAACAAATTAACAGAACTAGCTCCAGACTGTGGCACCACACTATTTGTCTGACCCCCTCATCCCGTATGTCCCCTCCAGGTCACTCTGCTCTGGGGAGGGAGCCTTTCTCGTCATCCCCAGAACACAGCGGACCACTGAAGGGGACCAGACATTTTCTGTTCGGGCTCCCTCCCTTTGGAACTCCCTGCCCCATGACCTCAGGCAGATCAGACGTCTTTGCACTTTTAAGAAACATTTCTTTTTAGAAAAGCATTTGATATTGCATGATTTTAATTTGAGTTGATATTTTATTACTGTTTTACTTTTTAATCGTAATAAGTGTTTGCCTTTTGTCTTTTACTGGCTTGTATATTGCATGCTCATGGGTGTTTGTTGGATATTTTATGTAATTTTGCACTGGAAAGCACTTTGGAACTTGTTCAGAAAAGTGCTATAAAAATAAAGATTATTATTATTATACTGTGTGCGGACAGACCGGACTGCTCGATTTACGTACAACGGATAGACATTTACAGATCAGTGAGAGGAGCTGGAGACGACACATGCTGTAAGTGGTTCTGTCCCATAGCTCACCCCTTCCCTCTGAGTTTATCCCTCTGTCCCACAGAGGAGAGACAACTGTCTCATATTCACCAGAGAATTGGGAGGCAACATGTGTTGAGAGGCACAGTACAGAGCTCTTCAGTTTTAATGGATGAAACATCTCCTACATAAAAGTAGACAGTGAATCTTCGCATGTGACCCTATCAGCCAATCAGATCTGAGGATTTGGAAACAAAGAGCAGTGACTGTGAGTGAGACAGAAGGCAGAGAAATGAGAGACAGACAGATGTAGAAAGGAACAGAGGTCAGCTCTAAGCTCCTGTGTTCTGAGTCAGGGACCAGTATTAAAAGTGTTTGTATTTTATAATTGTAGCTATGTATTTTGATATATATATATGTGTGTGTGTAGTTACATCGACACAGATGTCGATGTAACTACAATGCTTTTAAAGGCACAAAATAATATTGTGATGTTCCGGACCTTCACTTGAGAAAATTTTCACAAATTGAACCTCGGTGAATTTTAATTGATGACTCCTGGACTAAAATAAGGGAAAAACAGGGACTAAATAAGAATAAGAATAAGAAAACATTTATTAGTCCCTCAGTGGGGAAATTGCATTGTTGCAACAGCATAAGTACAGTTAGCAGTAGCACACAGTTGTATCACACAAGAGCACAAAGAGTATCAGAGACCTGTCTGGTCAAAGATAATTAACTAAAAAACTAAACTACAAGCAGAGCTAAATAAACTAAATTAGAATATAAGCAATTAAATACACTATAATAAATATGTACAGTATATATTCTGACAGAGTATGGATATTCAAAGTACCATAAGTAAAGAGTGTGCATTGTGAATAGGTGCTTCAAGTAAAATAAAATAATTATGGCACATAATAATATAATATAACCAGGACAAAGCCAGGACTAAATTAGGTCTAAACCCAAAAATAAGCAGTAGAATCCTCAGAATAGGACAAAAACAGGGGAATCAGTGGAAACAGCTGCATAACATTTTTTTGATAAATGAATGAGAGCAGGCTGGATGTAGAGGGTTGATTGGTCAGTGCTTCATGGAGATTGTGGAGGTTTGTGCAACCAAGCGTTTTGAAACCTCAAAACGGCTGTGCCAGAAAATAGAGGTTAACTCAGACAGACTGTATGTGAATGAGGCAAAACACAACTCCAGGTATACTGCTGACAAGAGAACATTATAACATGGTAGAAAGCTGAAATGAGTTGATTTTGCATAATAAAGGCCCTTTAATCATTCATAGAACATACTGAATAAGGTCCATCTCTACTGTAATGCATCTTGTCTCATTAAAGTGTAAAGACTTACAACAAACCTGGTTTAACAAACCTGTTTATGCCCTAAGAAAGAAATTTGTTCACAAAATTCACAGCTACAAAGAAAGCAATGTTGTATACTCCAACCCCTGCAGAGAGACCGCAATGAACAGTGCAATGGGAACATCAAGCAGCCTGTGTACAAGAAGTTATGAAGGTCAACCCTGGTGGACCTTAGTCAGCAGTACACCTCTACCTAAGACAGTGATCAAGACAAAAATGGTAGCCTGAGACCTAACATTCTATGTTTACAACAGTCTCTTAAAACCCACATCAAGTTTCACTCAGGTATATTAACATTTAACCTTGCACACCAAATTGGATTGTCGTGAAATTTGTGAGCTCACAAATTCACAAAATCCATCTTGTCAGGCTCCTGCTGATTTGTTTGGGTCTGGACCTGTAGTGGCCCAGGCCAATGGTGTGGCGGTACTGGAGTGAGTGGGCGGGTTTTAGGTTTGCCGACAGCAACATACACTTTTAGTGATACTTGTTAACTACATGGTGACATGGAAAAATGCAGCGTATGCTGCTTTACAATTACAAAAACAGCAAAAATCTTCAAACGTCTTTTTCACGTTGTTTTACTATCATAACGGTTTGTAGATCAGTTGTTGTTGTTGTTCCGTCAGTCTGCCCCAGGGCAGCTGTGGCTACAGAAGTAGCTCACCACCACCAAGTGTGACTGAGGAGTGAATGAATAATTGATCAATTGTAAAGCGTCTTTGAGTGTCCAAAAAAGCGCTATATAAATTCGATGAATTATTATTATTATTATTAGATATATAGCTGGCGCTTTATCCAATAACCAGCAAGTATTTTCGTGAAAGTCCCACCCCTTTTTAAACATTTTCAACAGGAGCCTTTTCAGAGTGATATAACGTCAGTAAAGAGTAGTTAACCTCATATCAGTCTGGAATGGTGTTCTCTCAGTCTGGCTTTTGCCAGGTTATTTAACATCAGAGGGAGCAGATAAGTGTCCCACTCCCTCCAGCAGAGGACACATGACTTCTAACGACTCAAAACTATCATAGCCTTTCAACCATTCTAAACCAATAGAATACATTATGTGCCATTATGTGACTGACACGAGAAAATATTGTCACATTTTAAACAGAGCGAGACTATTTGGACCTCCGCACTGTAATCATCTTCCACTTCATCTGTCTCTTTGTGCACAGCCTTCATGTGTTCAAGTTTAATAAAGTCCTTCTCTCTGACCTTCATGCTAATGGAACAATCCTGCTTTTAATAACATCCTTTTCTCCTGATGAATTCTTACTCAGAGCTACAGGTTTCCTATTTGTTGCTAAGAGTATTTTTGTCTACCTCAATGACTAATGCAGACAGTTTCATTTGGGAGCTCTCAGTCTACTGGCTGCTTTTCCTTATTACAATACAGTGATTTAGGATGATAATACAGGGGTAAATGCTTCCTTGTTCACTTTTCAATCACTCCGGTCACACTTGCCCTTAACCTTTCTCATCTTTATATGATAGCTCCCACGGTCTACGGCTGTCAATAATCTATGGCCCGATCTGCTGACCCACTTGTAGCGGACACATAATCTAGCTAATGGAGGAGAACCCTTGTCGGATGGGGACGGCCCGGACGGCGCTAATGTTGGCCGGGGCCGGGGCAGCTTGTTTGATGGGTTTCTTTGTATTCGTGGATATCCTTGTCTGTGTCCTCTCCTCTCTCCGGCCGATTGCGACATCACTCTCTAGCCAACAATACATCATGTCTCTGTGTGAGTGGGAGGAAAAGAGGTTTGCCATCGCTGACTTTTACAGGGGCCGATCAATGTCATCAGTGTCAGTGTTTGTGGCATGAAGCTAGAGCCGAGTCAGGAAGGAAAAAAGGTTGTGCTACACACTGTTTTATGTTGTTATCAGTTTTATGCTTAATTAAAGATGGCGAACACTTTGCCAGCCAAACAAGAAGAACAATGTAAAAAAGTTAGTCTGGTATCCCTTTGCTTAAGTTTTTAAGGGTGGAACAATCACAGGTGGCGTAACCAAACAGTGAAACAAATGGCGGGACGTAAGCAGCACGCGGCTGACCAGTATCCCAAACAAACATGAAGAATTGTTGCCAGTTTTGCCATAAAACACGAAATTACTCTGTATTTTTTAGCCACTTTGTTCTTATTCTAGGGCTGGGTACCGTTAAACGATACCACTGTGGTATTGAAAGAAAAGTTACAAAAATCCTGGTATTTTTATTCAATACCACATTTCAATACCTAGTGGTACCTTTAATATTCCTTTGCATGTATAAACCCAATAAATAACAGAATAAATCATACACACTACTGATTTTAACTTACAGCTAAGAATTTTGCTCCAAAAATCGATCTTTCATTCAATTTGGGTATATGAGTATACTGTATTTAATAAATTGTGAGTAACTGGCACATGTATTCCATCCACACCAGGTGGGCTGGTTTACAAGAGTTTAAATAGACTTGGAGAGCTTTTTGTTTGTTGGTGTGAATGCTCTGTACTGTGATTCTCTTCATGTATTGTATTTCTGTTATCTGTATCATTGTTTGTCTCTGTTGGGAAGCTGAGAAAATGAGACAGTGCATCTCAAGGACAATTCCTTCAAAGAAATAAAGTTCTTCTAAATTTCTTCTAATATGATTGTGTTTTATGATGGCAGAAGATGAAATAGCAGACCCTAGGTATCAGAAAAAGTATTGCTCAGGTAACAGTATCAAAAACCAGGTATTGTTTAAGTACTGATATTGGAAAAATCTGAATGGTACACAGTCCTACTTATTTCTGACTGGGGACAGCAACAAAAACCAGTTGTACAAAGACATGCAGAAAATATCAGTTTCTGCTTTTGTAAGACACGCTGTAGGTATACGTTATGGCTGAAGAACCAGACCCTCCCGCTTTCGAAAAGAAAGTAGGACCACCTTTCTGATTCACCACCAGTCACCAGAGGTGGGAGACTCGAGTCAAGTCACATGACTTGACTCGAGTCGGACTTAAGTCATTATTTTTAGGACTCGAGACTTCCTTGACAAATACTGCAGAAAGACTCGACTTGACTTTGACTTGCTCTTCATGACTTTAGACTTAACTCGGACTTGAGCTAAATGACTTGTTTTCACAGAAAACGCAGCATTGCATTTGTGTTTACTTATGTTAATGAGCCATGTGGACCATTTTAGTTTTGTTTTGATGAAGGCCATGCGCTTCAACACAACACAGTGGAGAAAGAGGGAAAAAACATGCACTTCTTACAGATGGACTAAAAACCATTACAGTTTGTGGGAGAGATGAAGACTGTGATATTTAGGAGTTTGAGGACACAGCTGATAGGACTGGTGTCTGCGTAAAAACGGCAAGAGCTTAATTCATACACACATTCCAAAAACCTGAGGAATCTAAAAGTCTGACTAAAACTTAGGAGTGTGACAAGATGGATTTCGTGAATTTACATAGCTTTGATATGGGTATTGTGTTTGCTGATTGCAATTACGCAAAGTTTTTGTTATTATGAGCCGCCCTACCAGCTACAATAGCCATTTGTGCATGCATGTGGCATGGTATACTATGGGATTAGAGAAGTTGGGTGCAACATAGGTCACTACAGTCAACACGTGGTGACAACAGAGAAAACTAAAGAGGACTGATCAAGTCATGGTATTGTTGCAAACAGAGCTTGAACTGGATAGATACGTCTGTATAATAATGTAGTGATTCTGAAGTGGCATAAGCTAAAGTTTCTGGAAGTGTTTTGATGAATCTCGCAATGGTACAAAATCTAAAAATTTCCTGGATTCAGACTAATATTGTCTTCTTTGGCCCATTACTGACCTTTCCTAAAATGTCATCATAATCTGACAATTACAACAAACCAACACTGGCAGAAACATTTTTTTGATATCTTCAAATCTGCGTAAGCACATCTTGTATCTACTACAGCTTGAGCTTGTTAATTTTTTTGGCTATTGCACAAAACAAAACTAAACAAAATAGGCAAAAAGCTGAAGGTTCTGCTTCTGGTTAGTGAAGTGGTTTGATTAACTGAGAGGGAAACTCAACCACAAAGCCACAAAGTTAACCTTGTGCCAATGCAGAAATGGCATCCAGCCTTTTTATTTTAAAATTTTTTGCAGACATTTTGTAAATCTCTTTAAAAATGACCATGTAGCTATGGGCTCATTATCATTCCATGCTTTTGTTTTTTCCTCAAAGTGCGTCTTGGCTGAAAAAGAGCTTGATCCATTATCCTAAATGGTGTCCTGGCGACACAGTCCACATTAATTGCATAATAAACAGTTTATCACCGCGCCATATTTACGCGGAATAATTATCTCGTCTCTCCTACCTTCCTCGTCTCCTCCTCACCTTGTCTCTTACGACCTTTTCTCTCTCATTGTCCCCTAAACTGGGCTGGAGCCGGTCCAAAGTCTCTTTAATAAATGATTGGGAGAAGAAAGGCTGGAGAGGATTAGGTTTAGCCCTTTTTTTCAGATCCTTTAGCGGGACTCAATCATGGCTTTCAAATGGAAGAGGATGTGCTGAATTTTTAAAGCCAGTGCTAAGACGCTAAAGGTGCTAAGCTTGCATTTTAAACACTAGAATCATCTATGACAGCCTTACATAATTACATTAAATTAATAGCCCACGGTCAAGCAATATCACGTCTCATACTTTGTGCTAGACAGTTTTACTCATATATGGTCCATGTCCAATTTTAAGGCCACATGTTCTGGAATTTCATTTCTTTTATATACGCAGATAGCTAATTCAATTTAACTGCTCCATTTTACATATCGTAAGTTCTTTACTGTCTTTTTCAGATGGAATGGCAGTTTTGAATGGCAAGGCAAAAGTAGAGGGCTAGAAGCCAGAATACTCTACAAGTCCATCTTCTGAGTAAAACAAGTCTACTCTTTGGGCAGGTTAAAATCTATCTAAGTCCATATCTTGATTGCAGTATGGCATAGTATAGATAAATGAGTCTGCTATGCCCAAAATTAATACAGTTTTGTAGAGAAACGGTAAAATGTTCTTCCAAAATAAGAGCAGAGTAAGCTAGAATTTAAATATAGATGTTGAACAGATTTTTTAAGATCAGGACCAGTATAACATTGATTATTCTACAGAAACTGGACTCATACTTGTCAAAGATAATGTATTTTTGATTCCTATGTGATGGCTTGGTTGGCTTTACTTTTGTTTTCCCCTCTGCGTAACTGTACAAAGTTTTTTTTGCCATTTGGTCGCTCTGCCATGACAAAAATTGAAAAATAAAGCCATTGCTAGCTTGTTTTTTTGCTATCCGCGACGTGCCACTTTCTTGTGAGACACTCATAGTTGCAAAGAGGGGTGCCGGATGCTTTTTTCAACCAACCACAACTGATTTAACCATCGCTCAGACTCTGAAACTGTCCTTTTTAAGGTAAAAAACAAACAAACAACCTTTTAGACTCTTAAAGGTAAGCTAACAGAGACGTGATCAGAGACGTTATCCTTCTTTTGTCACCTTTATGTACTGCAAAATATGCCAATAAAACAAATATAGGTTATCAAAGTTTATCATTAGTATATTAAAGCAAAAGAGACACTGCAGGGATAGAATGGTAAGATCCCTCCAACACGTTCTTAGATCCTTAGTAATGTCTGGCTTCTTGTCTGTATTCTTGAGCGTTTTGCTAATAACAGCGAAAATATTGCAACAAATGTCTCCAAATGCAGATTCCAAAAATTGTTAAACCATAACTACTTTTTGTTAGCTTCACATTGATCAATGGTCCAATGGTAAACAGTGCAACACCATATTATCATGCACCAACGGTTGAAAGCATGACTCATAAGACCATACACAGCGAGTCTTGCCCGGTCTGTTCTAACCAATGTACAATAACAGGGACACTCCAGTGGTCCATCTGCTCCTCCGTATATCATGGCGGGACACTTTTATAGTAAAGCTGTGATTTGATCCAGTGCCACTTCTCATGACCATTAAGAGCCCAAGGACGGCCCAGAGATTAAGAGACGCTAACTGTTCCCACTATTTCACAAATGGATCTTCCCGTCTGTCCGGCCTCGCTGCTTTGCCCTAAAGTAAAGACTGTCTGGGATCACATCAGACCTGTGCTGTCCTCCCTCCACTGGCTGCCTGTTGCTTTTAGAATCCAGTTTAAAATTTTATTGTTTGTTTTTAAGTCTCTTCATGATCTGGCACCTTCTTATCTGTCTGAAATGCTCACTCTGCACACTCCTCAGACCAGTTACTGTTAGACCGCCCGAGGTCCAGACTGAGAACCAGAGGAGACAGGGCTTTTGCCATAGCAGGTCCCAAACTGTGGAACTCTCTCCCCCTAAACATTAGAGCTGCTACACTGAAAGTTTCAAATCACTGCTAAAAACACACTTTTTTGCACTGACTTTTAACACAAGCTGAGCTGGACATTTCTTACTGTTTGATATTTTGAACGTTGTTTTATTGGTTTTTATTAGATTTTTGTTTTTACTGTTTTAACTATATTCTGTTGTTTTATTTATTTTATAGCTATCGTTGTGTTTTTTACTGAGATTCTATGTTATTAACACTGTGCAGCACTTTGGGGCAGTACTGTCTGTTTTTAAATGTGCTATATAAATAAACTTTAACTTTGACTTTTGCAAATATTAAGTATTCACTAGAAGCACTTAAAGAGCAGTCTATAGTCAAGGCACTATTATGCAATAGAAAAAATATAGTACCCGGACCTGGACTTAAACTGGGGATGTTCTAGTTCAGGGGTAAATGCTATATCAGATGGTGATACAGTTTCAACAACTGTGCTGTTATTAAAAGGGCTATATTATGCAAAATCAAGCCTTTCCCACAAATCTCCGCCCACTCCAGGAAGCACTGACCAATCAACAAGCCCTCTACATCCAGTCTGCTCCAAAAAACAGTGTACAGCTGTTTCCAATGATTCCTCACAGCTATTTTTCATTTAGTAGTAAAATGGCATCATATAAAAAATTTCTGTTCAAACGAGCATAACAGAGCTGCACTCTGCTGTCCTCTTCTGTTCTATTTACCAATTTTTTTATGGCAGTAGTAAAGTAATTATTGAAATGTTCTCTTTTATTTACATAATGTTTTTTAAAGGTTTTAAAACTTGCTGCTGTTCCAGAGGTCACCAAGATTGGTTTAAAAAGGATACATAAAAACGTAATATAGCCCCTTTACAGATGGCCTCATAACTTTAAAACAGTCAAAAACAGATAGAACAACAGCCAAAAATTGGAACAAGTGTCACCTCTCTGACCCAGTGTCTATACCCGCAGCTCTAACCTGAGAGCAGATTAAATATAGAGGCGTTGGGATGAAGCCATCGACCCTGGACTGGCTCAGCTCCTCTCCCTTTATCACTCTGTTTCTCTATCAATCTGTGGCCTTCCAGCTCTGTTCCCCTGCGCTGGCTTTTCTGTCTCTCAGTGGGAGAGTACGGCCCGATCGATGGGCCATGGGTCGGACAGCCTCTGTGCCACAGTAGACTCCCAAAGATATCGATCGGCGCTACGCTACACAAGTCCATGCACAGTCAATAGATAGAGAAAAGAGAAATAAATAACTGCACACACTGGATTGACAAGAAGGATTTTCTTTTTTAGCTGTATATCATTCATACAGGTCGTCCTAGGTCAGGTTTAAGCAGTTTTGAGACTTTTTGGAGCTAATTATAACAACAACTCATATGACATAGCTAAATAACAACCGCTAAGTTAGTTTTTGTGCAAATGTATAGCAGCATATGTTTCATTTTTCAGCATTGCCATGTTGTCAACAGGTATCG
Source organism: Bostrychus sinensis (assembly GCA_020698575.1). Classification (NCBI taxonomy): domain Eukaryota; kingdom Metazoa; phylum Chordata; class Actinopteri; order Gobiiformes; family Eleotridae; genus Bostrychus; species Bostrychus sinensis. The sequence goes on along the minus strand of CM036260.1, from coordinate 8,369,209 downwards.
CTAAACCTAAAACCCGCCCACACATGACTGTACTGCCACACCATTGGCCCGCACTGGCAGCGAATCAGGAACAGCCTGACAAGATGGAATATTTTGTCGTTAGTGAACTCACAAATCTTGTGACAGGGCAGTTTACTGCGCACGGTACGGCTAAATAAGCAAACCCCAAAAGATGGTCAGAAAGTTACTGATGAAAATATTAAACTTTGACCGAAAAATTAGGCTCCTTTCATATCTTGAAAATATTTAACTAGTTTTGAAGACTTGATAAACCCTGTGGCCATAGTGGACTGAACTAAACATATGAGTTGAAATGAATTTGGGTCAAAGATGAATGAATAATATTACAAATGTATGGTCAAAGGGCAGATATACTTTTTTTTGTTTGAGTGTTTTGTTATAAATTTGGACATATTTTTGCACATTTTACACATTGCAACATAAAATAATGTATATTGAAAACGTTTTCTTTTGGTGAGCTGTGAACTTTCACATTTGCAGAAAATGCTTGGATTAGGTGCCTGTTGCTTTAAGGCCCTGCTGGTCCTGCCCACGTGCTCTTTGCAAACACCATAGTTCATACCAGATTTGCTGCATCGAAGGACCGCAGGGAAGAGGCCTTCTCTTACAAAAAACATCTACAGACATTGCAGCCTCTTGAGCTTCTCACACGTTCACGTTTTGTGGTGAAAACAGCATTATAACATTGTTAAAGCTTAAAAAAAGTAAATTTAGCAGAATAGGGGACCTTTAAAGTTAAGGGAAACTCAAGTAGTGTGATCACAAGTTATTTAACACAAATTGTTCTGTTGCAATTACTAAACATATTATGGATACTAATTATTGTTTTGAACTAGCTTTAGATCCAGTTCCAATTGAAGCAATATACCATTTTACATTTTCACCACATTTTTGGCCAGAAAATGGTTTCCAAGTTTCTTTTATGCTTCTGATCACATTTCCTAACAGAAGTTGTTCTTTCTTAAAACCCTAGTCACACTAGAGGTGGAATGAGTTAGAATGCTGGCAGAATAAAAATTCTTTGTATTTTACTGGATATTCAAAGTGCCTTCTAAATATTCTGCATACTAACAGCATTCTCAATATTTCTACTGTGTTCCAACTGCATTCAAGCTGAATTTGAGAGCTAATACACCTGGAATGTGCAAGTATCATTCCAGGCAGGTTCAAAGCGCCATCTAAGTATTCCAACGGCATGCTGTAGGAATTTGATCAATTTGAAATTCCCTCGCAAATGTGCCGCGAATTTTGAAAATTCTTCATTCCGGCTGGTTCTGCTTGATTCCTGCTGATTCCAAATAAGAGAGACAAGGGCTTTAACAACAAAATGCACAACAGGTTTAATACTAAATGGACTTGATATATGAAAAAGGTGACATTCTCTACCAGTGCCAGTATAGAGGGTATGCACTGATACCCCCCCCCCCCCAACCATAATCAGTAAAGGTACCTAGACACATTTTTTTCCAATAAAACCTTGCTCAGTAAGCTTTCTCCAGAGTGATAAGTGTATTGGAGGCACAGGAGCTGAAGTGTTAACCATGCCAGAGTTTTGCGTTCACACTGCAGTAGGTGCTGCTAATCAGCACGCTCACACCTCAACGTCAAGCAGATTACAAGCTCATAACTTCAGAACTAATCAAAGACGAGCCATTGTACATGACTAATGCAAGAAAAATAGGATAAACAACATTGTTTTATTCATAATTGTAACTGCAAACTACATTCCAGAGCTATTTCAGTCAGATTTGTGATTAACCTGTTCTCGTCCCTCTAACAGGTCTCATCACAATTTTTAAATGGGAAACGAAAAGGCAGTTTGCTGCAGTCATTTGACTGACAATAAGACATGGCTCAATATGAGTTCTTGTTCACTCTTGTGTTCTTGAGAACTTGCAAAACATCATCAGCCTCAGACCAAGTACTGTTCCAATTAAAAGTTCTCTTTGGCAAGTCCATTCTAGGGTTGCTTACTTGGGGTATACCAACACAACTTTCTCGAAAGCATAGCACTGCCTGTTCCTGCTGAGGAAGCTCAGGAGCTTTCTGGTCTGTCAGGACATTTTTAACAACTGGCCTCAAATCCCTCATCGAATCAGTCGTCTCATACAACATCACATCCTGGTTCACTTTTACTTCTGTTAAAAATAAAACCAAACTCTCCAGAGTTATCAACCAGGCAAACAAAATAACAGGAAAAAACCTAGACCACCCTGATCCAACTCCACAGTCAGGCAACTGAGAGGAGATCTAGCGCCATCACTGATGACCCCTCCCACCGCCTGAACAAGTCTTTCTAGCTCCTCCCATCAGGGCGTTGCTACTAAGTCCCTCGGGCCAGGAAAAATATTTATTAAAACCATGGATGTATTATAGAACTGGATAGTGAATGACGTCATGGCCGTTATTGTTTTCAATAGCTGTTGTCATTGGCGCGTGATGCCAAAAAAGTTTTTTACTTCCGCGTTATTTCTGTGTTGTGCAGCCCATAGAGCAGGCGCACTGAGGCCCTCGAGCCTGTGCGCTCTTGCTTCCAGTACCACATGATTGGCTTTGACCAATGGGCATGATGGCGGGTTAGAGCGATGACGTCACAAACCATAAAAAGTTATTTTTTATCCAAATTAAAGATTTTTAACAAGAATTTTTTTTTTTTCCATGATGTGAAAATAGATAATAAAGACCACAATATCTGACTATTTTCTCAGCTGTAGGTGTCCTGTCAGCCAAACACCAGGTGTTTATTTTTACATTGCGCTCTATGGGAAAAATCCTGTCTGGGCCGCCAGGGATACTTCCGCTGCAGTACCACGGAGCGGCCACTGATCAAATTGGAAACCATGATAAAAACTCATTTGTTCCTACTGCAATAGCCATTTTAAATAAGACTTGATAAAATTGTACATTTATTTTTTTTTTATTGACTATTTATTGGATTGCTGTTTTGTTTATGGTAGCTTTTAGGAATATGCTTTAGTGTTGAATGGCTGTTTTTAGACTTTTAGGTTTTTAATGACTGTATGTTTCTGGAGAAAATGCTTAGTCTTTAAAAAGACATAGACAGTAAAGCTTTTTGAATCCTTGAAACCTCAGTAAAGTTAGTATAATAGGCCCCCTTTAATGCTAAACTGCCTGTTTAGTTTTGTCTATTGCAGAAGATTAAAGAACAGGCTTGGTTTAGATTCTTGCGTGTTTGCATGAGTGTTGCAGTCCAGGCGGGGCGTCTCTCCTCCACCTGGCTCCGGCCGCCCTTCCATCACTCCCATCCCATCCCCGTGTGTGTGTCAGGTGATTATGGGCCCAGACAGCAGAGAGGCCCTGAAGAAGCAGCGCAGCCCTAATTATCGTCTGACGGAAAAACAAACACAGTTCATCAGAAGCCTTCCTCCGCACAAACTGTTGCCAGGGTATATCAAACCCGCCGTTACTGTGGCAACCATTGTCTCGGCGCCGCTACCAGGCCCCGAGCATGGATAGGAATTTTTTTTTTTCATTTATTGTTCTAAAATGGCACAAAAAAAACATAGATTCTCATCGTCATGCTCTGATTAACAGCTCCACTTTCTCTCATTTTAAAGACTTGATTTCCGTGTGGTGTTTTCTGTCACCTGTGTACTGTTTCATGCTCTGGTACGCATATTCGAAGTAACCTTTACATAGATGATGGAGCTGACATTTCCACAGGTATTAGTGAAAGAGCAACATGCTGCAAGAGCTTTGATTTGACTTCCTGACATCACTTTACAGAGGTATGCACTCTGACCTACACACTACTAGCCTTCCCTATATATTTTTTTTAATCACTGGAGCTGTCATTCTAATGTTACATGGTTGTTGGTTGGAAAAAGCGGATATCTTTGCTGTGTTACAAGGGTCTTTCATGAACACTGGCATATGAGCTGTCAGTTAACACGAGGACAAATCTAGTGCAGTGATTCACAAAGGTTTCACACCAAGTACCACCTCAGAAAACATTGGAGCTTCTAATATTGGCCCTAATATTGGCTAACCCAGGTCCAAACCAGGTCAAAAACCAGGAACCCAACACAGAACTGGTGGGTAAACCTGGACTTAAATCAAATCTAAACAAGGACAAAGGGCTATAAGGACTTGGACTTGAACTTGAATCCCGCTTCCCCCCTATGGTACCCGTACCACAGATTGAGAACCACTGAAAAACCCTAGATGCAGCACCACAAAATAGAAGGATAAAGAATGTGTATATAAATCAATAGACCCTAGGTGAATAAAGGCAACATGGTGAGTGGACCAAACCTGTAAGATGCCACTAGCTGTGTAAGAGCCATGTTTAATGGCCATTCATTCTCCACTCCAAGGACTTCAGAAAGTGGGAAAAAGTAAGAAACTAAGAAAACATCCACAAGTCGTTGAAGTAAATGTGACTGGTGCACTATTAAATGATTAGTATTTCTGAAACATTATTCTATATTTTCTTCCTCCTCTTTGTACAAACACCAGTCATACTGAAAGCTAACAGGTATACTGTGTAGGTATACTACAGTTCCAATCTGCTAAAGTTCAGCTTCTGCAGCCTTGTCAAATCAGATTGCTAGAACTACATTTACTGCTTTCAATGCTGCTTTCAAACTACTTTTTTTATGTCAATTCTTTATATTGTACAGTAATTCCAGATGGCATTTTTGTACGAGTATAGCCAGTCGCTAATGTTCTCAATCTTTCACAGCGGGCACACATCAGTCAGTCACATTCTGCCAAAACCATGTTGTTCTGCTAAATTTGCTCTTTGTCATACTTAATTCCTTCCCAAGGTGTATGTCTATCTATTGTTTTGAGTGGCAGCCAAACGTTCAGCCTCTACTTAATGTTCTCTACCCACTCTTTGACAGTACACACACATATCCAGTCGGTTGCTTTTTGCTAAAACCGTGTTGTTTTGTAAAATTAGCAAATGATAGCTAATTGATAGCTAATTCTTTCCCAAGGTTACAATATTGTTTTGAAGGGCAGCTAAACTTTCATCCATTGGCTAATAATCCCTACCCAGTGACTGACAACATGCACATGCATTCAGTCAGTTGCTTTTTGCCAAAACTATGTCGTTTTGTAAAACTTGCTATTGCTGGTATCTAATGCCGTCCCAAGGTTACATGTATCTACTGTTTCAAAGGGCAGCTAGACATTCAGCCTCTAGCTAATGTTCTATACCCACTAACTTACAACATGCATGTGCAGTCAGTCTGCTGTATTGAGCCAAAACCATGTTGTCTTGTTATTTCCGGTAGCTAATCCCATCCAAAGTTACATTTGTCTATTGTTTTGAATGGCAGCTAAACATTTAGCCCCTTGCTAATCTTCTCTACTTACTATATAATAGCACACACACATTTCCAGTTGGTTGCTTTTTTGCCAAAATCATGTTGTTGTTTTTTTAAAATTACTACATCTGGTATCTAATCCCATCCCAAGATTACATGTATCAACGTCTAGCTAATGTTTTCAATAGTCACTGACAACATGCACTCACAGTGATCAGTTGTATTTTGCCAAAACCATGTTATTTACCAAAATTAGCTATTCCTGGTAGTTAGTCCCATTTTAAGGTTACATGTATCTACTGTTCCAAAGGGCAGCTAGACATTCACCCTCTAGTTAATGTTCTATACCCACTAACTTACAACATGCACGCACAGTCAATCAATTGTATTTCGCCAAAAAACATCTTGTTTGTGTCTTTGTTTTGGCAGAATTTGCCATTTAATTTCCATTTAATCCAATTTCCATTCAAAATCCACTGCAGTATTGCCAAACTGTGCACATAACTCATGTTTACAAAGGCAATCATAGCTAAATAAGCTGTACACCTGCTTTATGCCTCTTTTATCGGTCTTTTAATCACTGCAAAGATTAATGCTTGGCTATTACATATTATGGAGTTCCCCACGTGGTTCCTTCTGTTGCTCTGGCACCAGCTCAGGCAACCAACAAACAACCAATTGGCATGCCGCTATGTCATTTTGTACAGTAATTCCATATGACGTGTTAGCACATGGGTACGGCATAATAAATTAAATTGAAGAATGGTCGCTGGCAAGGTTACAGTGTATGTATCTGGTGTTTTGAAGGGCACAGCATTGACAGAAGGGAAGAGTGCCGCGATCCCACCGACGGACAACAGAAGCGGCGGCAGAAGGATGGCATTAAAACTCGGCGGGGGACGTGCCGAGATGAGAATGTCAGACGGGAAGCAGCAGGCTGTGTTCTGTAACATGTTTAATCAAACAGCGGCGCGGTGCATCACAGAGCCGGGCCACTCTTCACATCCGCCAGGCCTGTCATGTAGACTGTGTGAGCGTGTCGGTTGGAGTCTGTGGCTTCTATATGTGAGGCGTGTGACAAGACTAGGTCTTGATTAAATGAGAATTTTCATGAATATTGTACTTTGTTAAAAGAGAAGCACTGCTAATTTATTGTATTTAGGCTTACAAAGACAAATGGTAGTTCCAAATGCACAGAGTATGTGGCTGGTTACAACAGGAAAGGCATCTGACTGTTGTAAAAACCTGCCAAAATCACTGCACGACCCCAAATAAGAAAGAGCGCAGCCAAAATATAAAAACAAAACATTTTTACACATGTAATATCTAAAGCATCAGCAATGGATATCCTTAAATCCACATTTCATCAATTACTAAACCTTCAGATTAGCAAAACATTAGCAAAGCTGCAAAAAATCAACTAGGTTAACCAGTTTGCTCATCAGCTAGGTTGTGGAAAATGTGTAAAGTTGAAGAAGCCCTTCATAATGGAACGCTAAACGATAATGATTATTAGTTTTTTTTTTTGTTTTTTTTTTAAATCTGAGCTAACTCTGATAAGTGTTAGCTAGCATGTGTTAAGCAGACAACATGTGGGATTGTAGCATGTGTTTTCTTATGCCTAATTTTACAGTGCATACAGTATATGCTTATTTTTCCATATGAATGCACTTCAGTTTGGTCTGTTGATTAGATGATAAGAAAATATTACCAAAAATGACAAGTATACTTACATATAAAACATTTTCTTACATTAAATAAATCATTTTCCAACAGCAGATGATACATGTTGTTATTTTGGGGTCCTATACTTGAGGCTATTAACTACAGCGTTTTACACACATTTCTTGCACAAGAGTAGAAACCTCTGACTTAACATACTGTACAGTTGACATAAAATACAGTTAAAAATGATCAAAACTGGAGTTGCTCTCTGAATTTAAATTTCACTCCATAAAAAAGACTTTCTTAGACTTAATCACAATACATCACCCTTGAAAATACTCTGCAAATACATGTAGAATTTATTACTTCAACACAAACCATACTAACTTTTTAGTACCTTATCAAAACATGTAAAAAAAAATAGGAACAAATTGGTTTAAACAAAAGCTTAGATTATATTTTACAATGCTAAACAAATTGACATTCCTTAATAAAGGCTCACTAACAAAGTTTCTGTCTATGTTCCAACAGCTGTATGTCCCTACAGCTCTATGTTCCTCTATGTCTCTTTCCAGTTGGACTTGATCCCACCATCACTCCAGTGTATTAAGACGTGCACAAGTTTGGACTCAACCAAAGAAAGTGTCCCTGATCCAAATGGGACCATGCCCTTTTGTTCTGAGCATGTGATTCGTCTAAAAATTCAGTCCCTGCTCTAGTTCTGCCTGTGTCAAAAAAGCTTCATAATAAAGCCCAGATGAGGTCTCAGAATCTTGTCTTTTTTTTTCAGAGATTACTTCCAAAACGCTGCTATTGTCAGAACAATTAGTTTTCATCAAATCAGTTTCTGGATCTTTAACATGATATTGAATGAAAACAAAAGGCAAAACAACAGCAGTATGATTAACATTTACAGATATTTAAAGATAAACTTCCATTTTATTACTGAAGAAATTGCCTTGTATAACTAAATGGTTTTCTTCAACACACATTCATACTTGAAATCTCCCCAGTGAGCACAAAACAATTCAGTGATATCATATTTACTCAGTCGCAGTTGTTCAAGTCGTGCAGGACAAATATGTTGCGTGACCATGTGTTCATATGTTTGTCCAAGTTCCGAGCCAGTGCCCAGGGCCCAAAGTCTGACAGAGAAACAGTCACTTACCCAGCCAACACAATGAAGAAGTCCAGCCGGTTCCACGTGTCTCCCAGGTAACACTTCTTCCCAAAAATCCCCAGAGCCACCATCTTGATGACCATCTCGATAGCGAAGAACGCAAAGATGAAGTCATCGAAGTCCTGCAGAACACAGACATGGAGCTGGGTTAGAATCATGTTTGTTTGTTTTTTTATTATTTGCAGTAGACCACAAACAATATATTCATTGATTCAACCATTTCATACCAAATAATAGCTCTTTTTTATATTTGATGGCAGCAGCACATCTCAAAAAACTTGGGATAAAGCAACAAAAAGGAATAACGTTTTACTAATCAAAATTAGGCTAATTGGCAAACTTTTAGCACAGTGGTTCCCAAAGTGGGGTCCGGGGCCCCCTGGAGGTCCGCGAAGGTACTACAGGGGGGCCCCAAGAGGCTGTCTATATTTCATTTTCAATTTGAATTTATTATTATTATTTCAGACACATGGTTTTGGTTCATAAAAACAAATAAAACATACAAAATATAAAAAGTCAATGAAAATATTAAGTACCTAAAAACATTAAGTACATAAAAACATTTGAAATTAATTACAGTAGTATACTTGTTTTAAAATATTACTTTAAAACAACTTTTATTCAATAATCAGTGTTTTTGTAATGTTTTTATCAAAAAAAAAAAAAACATATGGAGAAAAACATGGCAGAGTCTTTTGAATGGAGACAAGTTTTATCTTGGGGGTCCGCGAGGGATTTTCAGAAATTTAAGGGGGCCTCGAAAGTCCTGCCTTTGGGAATGGCTGTTTTAGCACAATGACTAGATATAAAAGAATAATTTTCTGTGAACACTAACTAAAAATTTAATTATCATGTATTTATTCATCATTTTAAACTGTTCAATGGTCAGATGAACCAGAATGTGAATAAGACAAATGTACTTAGTTCAGAGAAAACTGACCAGAGAAGAGTTTATTGTGAACTCAACTTAAAACTAAAAGGGACAACATAACATCTTCAGCAACTGGAAACAAAGTATTGCTTTCCAGAAGGTCACTAGAACTGTAGCTTGACCCAAATCCATTATTAGCCTACATGTTTCCCACAGTGTTGGAACACAGAGGAAAATGAAGCTGAATATACTGATCCAAGCAAACATCATGGCACTAACTAATAATTGGATTGGTATTATCCTCAAGAAAGATGTCAAACTTTAAATGCAAAATGGTGGATACAAAATCCCTAACCCTAATAATAGATAAGGAAGTTGGGTTGCCATTAAAAAATGTTTCAGAACCACTAGCGTTGAGCATTCTTTCACGCTTTGTCAGGTGATTTTCATGATTCAACTATCTTCACTAGGAGTGCCCATACAGTACCGAAACAGAAATGTATTTAATGTTTTGCATGTAATGAAATGCAAGTTAGTTATTTATTAAGTTATTTAGCCTTTTGCTCTTCTCTCATTGCTGGGTATTGCTAGGTTTCAGTAGATGACATCACAACACTGTGGTGAGAACAGATGATCAGGAAGTAAACACTCTATGGTTAAGTGCTGGCAAAGTTCCCAAGTTTTGTGAGGCTCATGACTGTTACAACCGATTTTTGTGGTTACTTAAATAGTTAATCTTTTTAGAAAACTCGCCTAAAGTCTAGAGAAGCGGAGACAGTCAGCGGTTGCAGTCCCAATGCAACTTCTCTGCTTCCCCGCCACAACCCATGTTTTTAATGGCAGACCTCAAAGTGAAACCATAATATAGTGGCGACATTTAGCTGTAACCTGTAGCTGGGCGGCACTAGCATTAGCTGCATCCATTGATATAAAATGACTATTCAAATACAAATGAGCTACCCTGAGCAAAAATAAGACGACAGCCTTTCAGTGCCACCTTCAGTCCAAGTTGGTTGATCCATCCGCACACAAAATAGTAAACCTTGTAAACCTTTGTAAGCCTTTAAGTGACTAAAGCTGCATAGTACGAGGTCTGTAGGAGTAGTTTGTGATAGCAATCGCCTCATTGATGTGTAAATAGTCCAAACAGTGGAACAGATCCCTTTCCAGTAGGGTAAGGTCATCAGATGTCCCTATTTAATCGGGACAGTCCCAGTTTTAGGCTCCTTGTACCATGTCCCAAGACAAATCTGTGAATATGTCCCAGTTTTCAACAAACCATTTGTCCCATTTTAACCAATGAAAAAGCATAGAACACTTAAAACACATTTGTCTGAAGACTTTTGTTACTAAAATGATTTACAATGTCATTATTTTTATTAACAAATTGCAATTAAAATTCAAATAACAAGCCCTAGAAAATTGTATGGATTTTGAATACTTTTTTGTCATTTGGTGAGTTCAAATGCACCATGATCATTGAAAAAAATTAGTGCCCCAGTTTTTTGGGCTAAAAATCTGGTCACCCTGCTTTTTGGTAAGCAAATTACAGCAGTCCCCTGGTGGGCCACATCACAGCCCTTAAAGAGCCACATTGGTCACACAGGCCCCACTTTGGGTACCACTAAAATATACCATTTCCTGATTAACTTATGCATTTCAAGAATCTTGGCATGTTTTGTATTTGCAGTCATATTCAGTGCACATGTGAAAAAACAATACATCATATATAATACTGCATGACCAATGTTATGTATTAATAATGGGTTTTTCTTTTCTCCCATTTATCCTCTGCATGCTCTTTGTTAATACAGTCTGTGTTATGGCAGAATTAATCAACAAACACAATGGTACTAGGGACATTAAGTATTTATTATCTAGTTCTATTTATGCACAGATGCAATTATAATATAGAAAGCAGAGTAAAACTGTTGAACTAATAGAGACACATTGTATTTGTGTGCTACAGTGGTTGTTTATGAGCTGACATAAATATCTCTTTAATAATGGAAGGCCAGAGCCATTAATAGCTCCGCTGCTGTATCACTTCCTTCAGTAGTATGGGAGGATTAGACAGTGTATAATGTACTCTTATATAATCAGTGCAGAGAGGAATCCTGGTTTTCCCACTGCCCTCTGGGACAGAAGATCCCAGCGGGAGCGGGGGAAGCCGGATGGGAACAGCAAACGGAATTCAAAAGTCGTGGCTTCGAGGCAGTACAGCTTTCCAATGAGAAGAGATAGGAGTTTATGTTATAGTTCTGGAATAGTAACAGTGGGTTAAGTGCCATCTTTCTTGAGTTAAAATAAGCTTTAATACTGGCTCCAAACTAGGTCTGAAACCAGGACTACACAAGGCTTAAACTAGGACAAAATCAGAACTCAACGAGAACTACATCAGGACTAATTCAGGACTTAACCTGGACTAAACCTATATGAGGACTACAGCAATTGTCTAAACCAGAGCTTCTCAAATGGTGGGTCAAGACCCAAAAGTGGGTCGCAGAACTGCTGTCAGTGGATCACGAGCAAAAAAAAAAAAAGTTTAATTTTTAAAAATAAATCAATTTACACTCCATAAAAGTAGGTGGCAGTATGAAACATATAAAACAGAATCAGATAGAAGAAACTCAAAGAGAGCAAAAAATTCAGTTCTATTATTTTATTGTTACACCTAAGGTTGAAGTGACTGCTGCTTAATTTTCCTTAATATCTGTTAAATAAGTGCTTAATAATTGTTATTTAAAAGCAATTTTGTGAACTACTTATAATTTGAATTTTGTGTATTTATGTGCTTTGGATCATGAGAATAAAAAAAAACAATTCATTCATATTGTTATGAGATCACAAATGTTGCAGGATTTAAAATTTAATTTGTGTTAAAAAATTATGTACTGTTTCAGTTTAGTATCAATATTTGAAACTTTCTTAAAATTATAATTATTGAACCATATGAGTCCAGAATAAAGTTGAATTGAATTGAAAATAGAAAGACAAGAGTCCACTTTCATGGGCCCTTATACCTGCTGGGCCCTTGTGCAGTTGCACAGGCTGTATCACTTCCCCTCTTTCGTCGTTAATAACGAGTTCTTTTTACTGATGGCTCCAATGAACTTTATTGTGGCTTACAATCCTGACCTTTTCATTGTTACATAGCTTAGTCCTTCACAGTAACCACTGTAAGACCACCGTCGAACTAAAAGGTACAAATATAACACAAATTACAACCAGACGATTAAAGGCATAAAATAAATGCGATGTAAAGGCAGTATAAACATACCTCGCTGGCTGACCGATGCTTAAGAGGGAAATGAGGACTTTATATGTGTAATAAATCATTACTGCAACATGTATCAGCTTAGTTTTCTTCGCTTGCCATGCTTAACCAATCTCACTTAGCGTGCGTCTGGATTACGTGCATGGGCGGAACCAAATTGTCTAACAAAAGTTCCTACCTGAGGATTTTCAAAATAAATGCACCAGTTTAATAGCCTGGCTTGCCATACACACTTCCTTTCTTAGCGAAGGAAGTGGGTATGGTAACGCTGCATAAGCCAATGATTTCTCCGGCTCCCTTGGAGCTGACCCAATCAGAGCGGGGCATTAGGGGCCGACCCAATCAGAGCGGGGCATTAGGGGCCGACCCAATCAGAGCGGGGCATTAGGAGCTGCGTCACACTCTGCGCCTGAAACGTTTTTTTGGTGGAGGCTACGCAGAGGCTAATGGAGGGATAGTTTCGTAACTTGTTTTGCTTCTGTGACCAAGACAGTCATGACAACTCTTAAAGATGTTTTGGCGTGCTTTGACTTTTGCAAAAAAGTTCCAGTCGTTGTGTCTCCATTGTCCGCTGTGTTGAAGCAACAGACAAGAGAGCCAGCAAGAAAGGCTAAAAACGAGAGCTGTAACGCTGCGAGACGGGGCGATTTGCGGACTTCTGACAAAGCAGGTGAGTATTTTTACACTCCCTTCACTCCTTCATGTTGTGTTACACAGTTCTCAAGCTTCAAAACAGTCTTTATTTAAAAAAATGACCTTATATTCGCAGAGATAGGACCGCTAAAACTCCAACAAAATAACATGTCTTTAATTCAGTTCTCAGTACTCGGTTAGCGAAGCTCGCTCTTCACGCGGACTTGCACGAGACATTTCTCCCAATATCTGAGCTGTAATTTTATTAAAAAAAAAAAAAAAAAAAAAATCATACAACATAGGTTCTGAGGTCCTGGTTAAAGTTTGGGCAGTCTTTTCTGCCCACAGTGCAGTTAGACTGCAGGCTGAAGGCTGTGTGTGACCTGTGTCTGCTTCCTCCACTAAAAGAGGGACACAAAATGCAAGCAGGTACAAAGCTTATGTTACACCACTGTAGTCCACCAGCCCCTATTTAAACAATGTTTTGTCTTGAGAGGTAAAATCATAAACTGCACCCATCTAAAACATAAATTACACCTTTGTATTTATTGTTACTTTTTAGTGAGACTGACATATTCTAGTTGTGTGTTTTGTCTTTCAGGTACACATCCATCTGGACACTGGAGTTCACCTGTACTGACAGTGGCTCCATCTGCTGGTCTGGAGTTCACCTGTACTGACACTGTGGATCTGGAGACTGGAGTAATGAAAAATGCTCTGTACAGCAGCACAACAAACTACTGCAGCAGTCTGTCTGAGCTGCACTTAATGTCTCTCATTTTGCATTCCATTACCAGGTTGTAAAGAGCCTGCCCCTCTACTTATATTATTCAGTTACAGAGCACATCATATTGGACGTTACATTTCTCCTGTAACATCACCTGTATTCAGATTTTAACTGCACAAGTTGTTCTTAAGATTATACATGAGATATCTGATTACAGCCCAGCTACACCTCAAAGATTTTTCCTGCCACACATACAGTACATGGATACATGGAAGAAAAAGTATATTATTATATAGTAGGCATATTTAAATATTTTTAGTCACTGTTCTTGCTGTGAACCACAGTGTGACTGAGAAGTAAATGAATAATACACTTAATTGTAAAGTGACTTTAAATTATTAAAAAACTGCTGTATAAGACTAATACATTATTATACATGTTTGATTGTGTGTGGTTGTAACTGCTTGCATGTGTCCTGTAAATAAAACCCTTTTGACTAGTTGTGATAATTTATTTAAAAATGTTACATGGGTAAACAAGTCGATGTATGAGCAACTAACAGCTTTTACACAGTAAATAGCAAAAAGCATTTTTATGTAAACTATAAACTTCATTGTAGGTAAGATAAAGGTCACAAAGTATTTAAAGCAGCTAGAGCTACATTCAATAAATAAAACATGTTAGAAACGTCTTTATTTCTCATCGATTGGCATAATTTATTTACTTTAGCTTTGGTAACTGATTTGAGTGGCACTTTAAAAATTCAGCCTTATTAAGAATAAAGTTACACTCGTGGTAATTCATATTGTAATTAAAAATTAACGATGGTCTAAGACACTCGGCAGGGCTACAGCACAACTTTACCAAAGCTCGATGGCGTTCAGTGCTTAATTTTATCACCAGCTGACTGCTGAAGCTTGTTGTGTTGTACTTAATTCCTGTGAATCTGCTTCGTCTTGTTACGACATTGATCACAGCAAAGTCCCGGTTAACATGTTTACACAAACCTTACGCAACGACTGTTTGAGCTGCTGCTGTCCTCATTTAAAAATTTATAGAAAAACGCTGCTAACGCTGAATAGTCTTGAGTTTTGATTCTAAAACCGGCAAAATCCCCCAAACGAGTCTCTCGCACCTTGGCGGCCATGTTTGTTATGAAAAGCTGCCGTCGCTCTACTTGCGTCACGTCCTCTGATTGGTTAGCTCTGCATCCCTTAGTCCCGCCCCTCTGAAATTTCTTTGAATGGGAGCGTTACCAGACTAGTTCTCTGTATAGAATATTGCCAGACTACCAGTTTAACACAATACACCAGAAAACCAAATTAAACTTATATAAATCAGATTTACAGCAGTTAAAGGCTGCACTCCCTGATGTTACACCCCTGAACATACCGTATCCAAATGTGTATCTAATGTAGAGTATAAATGCCAAAACCATAGCATTAAAAATAAAAAAATTAAAAAATCAAATTAATGCACAAAAACAAAGTTACCCGACAGTACTTTTACCCTCATTACTGTCTGTCAGGCTCTCAGACAAAGCTCCAGTCATTACCTGTAATCACTATCACACTGACTACTAACAAAACAAGGGCAATTGCCTGAAAGAGCATTGTAGATGTCAAAGAAACTGTAATGGCTTTAATTTTTGTATAATAAATGGCATGAGTGGAGATGAGAAGTAAAAAAAATAGCACAAAGTAAAAAGGCCTGGCAGGAGATCAAGGCACAGAGGAAACCCACTGATAAATGCAGCAAATCCGGTTAGCTTAGATCTCAGCGAGCTAGCTTAAAGTTTGTTTGAAGTAAAAACTGTGGTGGAAAGTAACCTGGTATTTTTACTCAATACTAAATGTGGAAAAGTGTGCAGTATGGTCTATAATAGTAGCAACAGTAGTACTACCAGTAGCAGTAGTAGTAGTAAAAGCTGATTTTACAGTAGTAGTATAGTAGTAGTAGCAGTGGTAGCCCTTTGTTGTAGTAGCAGTAATAGTAGTATGGTAGTTTTAGTAGGACTAGGCAAAGTGGGTAGCATGGCCAAAGTAGTAATCGTACTAGTACTAGCAGTAGCAGTGGTGGTAGTAGAGTAGTAGCTGTAGTAGTCCTTTGTAGTAGTAGCAGCAATAGTAGTAGTAGCTGAAGTAGCAGTAGTAGTGTGGTAGTAGTAGTAGTTGTTGTAGTAGCAGTAGTAGTACTTAGCATTAATATCAGTATGGTTGTTGTAGTAGTAGTATTAACAGTGGTATGAGTTTTAGCAGTAGTAGCAGTGGTTAGTAGTAGTGGCTGAAGTAGCAGTAGTGACTAGAGCAGTAGCAGTAGTAGTACTTTGTTGTTATAGCAGCAATCGTAGTAGTTGAAGTAGTAGTAGTAGATTAGTAGTAGCAGTGGTAGCAGTAGTGGATGAAGTAGCATTAGTAGCACTTTATTGTAGTACTCTAGTAGTAGCAGAAGTAGTCGTAGTAGTATTAGTAGCCGTAGCCTTGTGTTGTAGTAGCAGGGATAGTAGTTTGATAGTAGCAATGGCAGTAGTTCTAGTTGTAGTTATAGTAGTAGTTGTAGTTGTCAATTTTGTTATGCAATGAGATCTTTTTAAAGTACTTTCTATTTACATTTCTGTTTTTTTTTTTAACTTTTACTCATACTTTTATTGACTCCTGTTACTTCTACTCTAGTGATATAATGATTTAACACTACTACTATTATTACTACTACTGCTTTTACTTAAGTACAGATGTGAGTACTTCTTTCACCACTGAGTAAAACTGAATCTGATGTTGTTTCAATTCAGTGAAGGCCAAAAGAGTGGAGTCAGCAGTTTAGGAATAGCAGACAGGAGCACGAGTCCACCTGTCAGACACACATCTGCCTGGGGTTAACTACTAGAATCGCTCCAGATGTTCAATTACTCAACCGTCCCAGGGCACTTTCAGGCATGAGCAGACAAAAAAAGAACAAAACCGAGAGTGGGGGTAGAGCTAAATTTAACCAGAGATACAGTTATTTTTTATCCCATTTCAAAACGGTGGTAATCAGGGCTTGACATTAACTTTTTTTGGTCACTTTTTTTGCTCCTTTTCAAAACTTACTAGTGTGCACATACTTACACACATCCCTATGCATATACTGTATACATTTTTTCTAAGACACATGCAAGTACATATTTCTCTCCATAAATTTTTTTTATTTTTTTTAGAATGGACGTTTTTTCATTACGGCGGGCTGTTTGTGATCTTCAACTGTCGTCATGGTTACAAGCTCCACGGCACAAGACTAACAGCTGTGTGTTTGGGCACTGTTCTTGGGATTTGTGTCAGTAAGGTAAATCATCAAAATCCTAAATTTTGAATGCATTTTTATTACATCTATCCAAATTTTCTTTTCTTTTCTTTTTTTTTTTTTTGCCAACCATTTATTTATTTATTTATTTATTTATTTATTTATTTATTATTATGATTTTTTTTTAAACACAATAAACATGAAAGTACCCCATGGGGTGACATATATACATATATGTACCCCTAAAATAAAATAAAAAATAACACACACAAAATTATGAAAACAGTAATAATAATAATAATAATAATAATAATAATAATAATAATAATAATAATAATAATAATAAAAATGATAAAATTATAGTTGGAATTTCTTGGGGAAATAAAAATATGACCGGGACAGACATACTGAGACAGTATAATCTAATTGGAGAAACAAGTCCCAGCGAGCTGTGATAGACATTGTCTGTGAAAAAAGGTAGATTTGAAGATGTAATCTGGCCTCTATTATGGATGTGTTATAGAAAAACAAAAAGTTCAACTTTTAGCCAATGACGTGCTGGCAAACATAAGCACTATGACACGCGACCTCCTATTGGCTTCTGGTTTTTACCGCTTGTTGATCAAAACGTAGGGTAAAAATGCAATGCAAGTGGCTATTTCAGCACTGGGTTTATGACAGTGAAGCAGTATAAAAAATAATGCATGTGTGTGATGTTTAAAACTGAACAATTCAGCTTTCCCCCCCCATAAATAAGCAGTTTTTGAGTCCATGTGATGACTAAATGAGTTGTAGCAGGGTGAATAAAGTGCCTTGCTGTCATAGGATGAAAAAATAGCCATGCAAGAATGGGAGAACTGACCCAGTGTCCCTGATGTAACATCAAATGGCTTTCAGATGGTTTTATTTCTAGATTTTTATTAAGGCACAGCAGTTAAAAGGTAGAAAAAACTTTGTATGGCTATGTGGAGGAGAAAACGAAAGTAAAGCCCAGTGAGAGGTCAAACAGGAGTCAACCAAACTCATGAGAATATTACGCCGAAATGTAGGGAGAGCTCCGTAGAGTAAAGTGAGCCAAAAACATGAAAGAAATGAGTAAAGTTGCATTGGTTAACATTAACGTAGCAGGAATGTACTTGGTGATGTGCCAAAGTTAAACATTTCAATTTGGACGCAGCACATCATAACGTTCTGTGCAGACAAAGTAGTGGAAATGGTATGTTTTCTGTTGCCATATTTGAAAGTTAGCCTAGCATACAGGAAAAAGACCCCACCATCGCTGTTCACTCAACTCTGTGGTAAGCACTGTGTCCTATCTCAAAGAGGCATAGGCCACAGTCTCCTGGACTGACACCCAGCAAATACTTCCTAAAGAGGCTGAAGTGGGCAAGAGCTAGCTTTCAGATCCTAATTCCTCCCTTCCTTGGAAGACATACAGTATACTATACACCAGGAGCACAGGTGCCTCCAAGAACCCATCCAACCCAGCACAACGTAGAAAAAGCAGTGTCCTTCCTGTCTGTTCCCCTACACAGTGGACCTGATATATATAATCAGACCAGTGATGGAGCATATTTTAGAGGCACTGAGGATGCTGAGGTTCTCTTTGCGAATAACAATAGAGGTATAGTCATTATGTTGGCTAAAGGAAGCACATACATTAATTTTGGAGAGGCATCCCCTGAAAGGAACAGCCAAAAGGACCTTAATCTACTTGCAACTACCCTGAATGAAAGGTAGCAGCATATGAGCTCTACTGGTTTTAAAACAATACTACAGTCTACCGTATTTTCCGCACTATAAGGCGCACCTAAAAGCCTTTAATTTTCTCAAAAACCGACAGTGCGCCTCATAATCCGATGCGCCTTATATATGGATCAATGTTGGTTAATTATGGCTACCGTATTCAGGGGGCGTCGCCAAAGAGACAGGTTTTAAAAGCAAAGCTGGCTCTACATTCTGCTCAACCAGACATCAGACAAAACTTAAGCAGTTGTCCTTTTGTTGTCCTAGTTGTCCCGAAAGTGATATAAGCGCGGAGTCTGAAGCAGTTGTTGTCGGATAAAACATAAGAAGTACCGTTGCTAATTGTGTTAGCTGCTGTGTTAGCTGTTGTATGTCTTGGCGAATCTCCGCAGGTGATGCGCAGATGCTCAATCTGTCTTTAAAATTATTTTAGCGACTGAATAGAGGAGAATCTAAGCTTTAAAATTTTAGCCATGATTAGCTGTGTTCAAACCACTCTGTTGTAAAAATAACTTAGCATCGCAGAGTGGGGATAGACGGCAAAAAGACGACACAGTATGGGATGAATGAGATACAGTAGTGTGACTGTATAAACTATAAAGTTACCCCTATATAAGTACTCGTATCGGTACGTACTCAAATGGAAGTATTCGTACTCGTACCGGTTTGAAAAAAAGTGGTATCTGTGCATCCCTAGTTTTCAACAAGGGAGTTGTAAGAACGCTGGTTTGTATTCTATTAATAAAGTTTGACTGACTGACTTATCTGACTGTTTTATTGACATTCCCTTTAGCGCAGCGCCATCTAGTGGATGCGCCTTATAATGCGGTGCGCCCAATATATGAAAACAGTTTTAAAATAGGCCATTCATTGAAGGTGCGCCTTATAATCCGATGCGCCGGAAAATACGGTAAATCAAAACAATGGTCTGTGGGTTGCCAGTCACAGTGTGCTCGCTATCTTAATGGACTATCTACACGTGGCAACCATGATAAGTTACAAGTCTTCCACTACGATTTGGTGAACGCTTGCTTAGGCCCACTGAAATGCACCAAAGATTATAAAGTCTGTTAAAAGAAATATCCACTGTTCTGTTCTGCTCTTTCCGCTTTTCTGATTGGACGATCGGTGATGCAAGGGTTTAGAACCGAAAACAAAAATGTAAACATAAACAACCTGACCATTATGTAATTTTGTTTTTAAAATGAACTGTACCATTTTCATCAACATGTTTACCTCATACAGTATCTAGGGACAAATATGGGTAATTTTTTATTAAGTATTAAAAAAAATGTACTGCTCATAGTACCTTTAAGTCTGTAAAAAACAGTGATTTTTACAAAGCATTCCCTTTACTAAGCCTTTTCAATCCTTCAAAAACCATTAGATTGTTTTTGTGCAAAGACTAAAAAGACACAAGTACCCTTTTAACTAAAAAAAAAAAAAAAAATCCTTCTTTGAACTGTGTTAAGGCTGACCTTCCTCGTGGCCTGTTGTGACAGATAACTGAGAAGGTCATGTTTTAAAGGCTACAACAGAAAAAGGGCTGAAGATCAGAGTTGTTTACTGCCACACTGAACAGAAAATGATTGCGCTGCACCTTGCTCCATTCTTCTCTATCTCGTCTTGTTTTACAAAAAGAGCTGGCACTGGCTCCACTGCTGGTGACTAATTACTCAAGTCCAGAAAAAATAAAAACTTCAAAGTTAAGAAAAGTTCAAGGCTGGAGGCTGACAAGAGTAACATTTAAAGAAAGCGGAAGGGTATTGGTTTTTTGAGCAGAGGCAATACAACTAACAGGAAATTAATATGAACTGACTGAAGACAAATGTGTTTTGGATACAGTGGATCTTTTAATAGCAAAGAAAATGTTAGCTATAGTGCATTCCGCAGACTCTCCTTCTTTTCTTCACCGCAGCAGCAGAACCTTCCTCCTCCTCAGCCTTTGAGTCATGAAGCGAGACCTGTGCGATGCTAAACCGCTAATATATGCTAGCATTATTTTTCAAAAAAGTCACAGGCTACAACATTTTGCAAGTCCTCTTTGAATACGGCTGTTTGATTAAAATAATGTTTTCTCATTTATTCTTGGTCTCTCGCTCCTCGTTTTTGCTCGAGCGAGGATTTTTATCGATTGTCCAAACCAGTGTTTCCCAACCAAGGGTATAGGGACACCTAGTGGTACGTGAACTCTTTGCAGGGGGTACGTGGAAATAGTTTAAAATTTATTTAGAAGATCATAAGAAAATAATTGCAATCTTTTTATATTAAAATATTGAAACTTGTGAAAGACAAGCATGCTCAAGTGTCTCAAAATGGTCCAATTTAGTCCAAATGACAAGTAATATGTTATTTTGTTACATTTTCTTTTAGGTTTAGTATTTACATTTTTTGTTTGTAGTAAATTTATTATGTGTTTAAGATTATTTATTATTTACTCTTTTTTAACATAATCATAATATAGAGTAAAATAAATAAACATATTACTAGTTTATATTGTTATTTTTTTGTTTTGTTTTTTAAATATATGACCACCACCAAGTATGAGTGAGCAGAGATGCAGCACGAAATTCTGGGCCCTTTGTATAAACCATCTTGGTGGGCCCCCAGGTTCACTTGATCAATATTTCTCAAGCAATGGAACAACTGATCCAAACGACACATAGACTGTAGCTCCACCAAAGCAGACCCAGAGCTGGCACCCTTTGGCAAGTGGGAGAGTACAGTGGACTAATTGGTGACGCTTTGGACCACTTTGGGATGTAAAAACACCTCCATACCAACCTGACCCTGTAAAAATACACTTAGTTGCAGTTGCTCACCTTCCATGTTGTGTATTTCCAGCTTTGCTTACCTGTCTAACCTCTAAATCCTGATCCCAAAACAATCAACCCATGTCCTGGAACATTCCCACTTCCTTTCCTATTGTGTAATTACATTATCGATCCATACCACCTTATACCACACTTCACTGAAGCGAGAAACATGTTATGCCATGCCAGAGCCATATCCCCAATATTACACACATGTTAACACCGCTGTTTAAATACCAATCACTCATACAAGAGAAGTATTGGCTTTTATCTGAATGTAATATGTCTGTAGTGACCATGGTTGACTGGTTAAAAGCCCTGTGCCTGCCTCAGAGGGGACTCCACTGCTGACCTGCGCTCCACGGCTCACTGGATACACACTTCCCAAATCCTGTCCTCCGCTGTGTGCACAGGCTGATAGGGCACTTACTTCAACTCCACTGAAAAAAGGGGAAAAATCGCATATCCAAATATCAAAATGTCTGCATTATGACTTGGAAGTTAATTACGTTCTATCATGGGACTAATCCAGTGTCTGACAAAATGAAACTGGCTTTTATTTGCAGTCAACAAGCACGAAATGGGCCAACAGTGAATCAGCTTTTTGCAGAATTCTATAAACATGAATCGGCAGAAAAATCAGTGGAATGTTGAAATTTTTGGCACCAGCTAAACTTTAAAGGTTGCATTTCCATATGTTAATTCATCCAGTGAGATGGCTACAGTAGCCCTGCAGGGACATACTATTGTGTATGAATAAACCCATTCCAAATAGGTCTGATGGGGTTAGCTTGAAAAAAATAAAATAAATTGAGTTTTTAACTAAATGTGCTTCTTCTGTGCTTCTTTTTGATAGTTTTTAAGAGCTTCCAAAATGTTATTAAACCAATGTTATAAGCTAAAATATAAAGTGTTAGCCTGAACATAGATTTTTAAGTAAGCAAGAATTTTTAAACCCATCTTGAACAGTATTCCATGTTTTACAAACTTTATAAACATTATCTGACTAAAATAATGTTTTTATAATACTAATACTCTACTGGAGCCATAAAGAAACAGGTGAGGAGAGCAGCAGAGTGTTGTCTTTTAAACATATAATCAAAGAGCACTTCACTTCCTTAAACCTTTTGTTCGATGCCATTTTACTACAAAATGAAAAATGTCTGTGAGGAAACAGAGCTGTTTTTTGGATAAATGAGGGCTTGTTGACAGTCAGTGCTTCCTGGAGTGGGCAGAGGTTTGTGCAACCGAGCATTTTGTGGCATCAGAAACTTGATGCCAGAGAATACTGGATTACTCAAACAGTGTGAATGAAACAAAATAAAGCTTCAGGTATGTTTATGATGAGAGAACATGGTAAAAGGTTTCTGCTTTCTTTTTGGCTTTTCCTTACAGGGTTGCCAAATCTGCCTCCTAGTGTGCAGTGATTTGTATGATATTGATTTGGCTTTTTTTTTTTTTTTTTTTTTTTGCCAGATGCCTTTCCTTTGCCTGGAAATTCCAGACTCACCGCTGTACCAGCGGATGATATTTTTCTGTAGAATAATACAGAGACATTTTCCAGGCATGCCTTTCTTCACACAATTCTTTCCATTCATCCATGCTTGGGACTGGCACTAAGAGTACTTTAGCTTGTAACTCTCTATAGCTGGATCACATTGGACTTTACTTACTGGAATATTCACAATGGATTAATTATTTCTACAAACATGACATTAAAAAATCCCTTTATTTTCAGTATATCTTCAAAGATGACCAAAAACAAAAAATAATTCTGTTCTATCCTAATCCAGCATCTGACAATCCTCACGAAATGGCCTTGTATTTGGCGTGACAGAAGTGTGTGCCAAAAGATGACACAACGCGCGGCTTGTGGTGAGTCAGTCTTCGGAAACGTGAATCGGCACAAAATGCAGCCAAAGCCAAACTAAAACTGATCAGATAGCGGCATTTTACTGGCAAAAGAGTTTAAAGCATTTAAAAGGGTATGTCATAAGTCAACGTCTGCGTGTAGTGATGCCGGTGGAGTGGTTGGCCGCGCCGGTTCATTTGTCAATGGGCTGGCAGCTGTGGTAAAGGCTTTGTGCTGTGTGCTTGGTGCATGGGCGGAAGGTAACACGGCTCAACTTTCTATATTTACTCCAAATGCATCATTGTTTCTGCAGCTTTCACTTCTCCTATGCATCAAGATGGCTGCAGACGTTTAAACAGGCCATAAGACAAACTGACATTTAAATATACATAAATAAATTATGTAATAAGTTTAGATTTCAAATAGATATTTTTTGCCATTTTTTTATTACTATTTATGTATTTATCTTAAGAAAACATGATTTTTTTTGTTTTTGTGTTATGAGTTTACACATTTAACAGGATTTAAAATTTATATTAGCTGCTGCTACTGAATATTATGAATATTTTATACACAAATTTATGGATGAATAAGGGCCCACTCTAATAGGCCCAGTGGTGTAACTTGGTAATGTGGGGCCCCAGTACAGGATTTCAGAATGTGACCCAAAGTTATGAAGCACATTCAGTACTACAGGTTGATGTAATAAGCTTTTAAAATGTATAAAATATTACTGTTTTACTGGAGTTTGCTAGAAAAAACAGGCGCTTATTCATTAATATTTAATTTTTAGATTTTGTGAAATTTGTCTATTTATCTTCAGAAAAAAAAACACAATTTTTATTCTTTTTCCTATGAGTTCACACATTTACCAGGATTTAAAGTTGAATTTATGTTTTAAAAACTCTTTTCTGTAACAGACTTATGTGCTGCTCCTAATTATTATGAATATTTTAAACACTTGACTTGACGATGGATGAACAAGGGCCCACACTAATGGGGCCCCTAAACCTCCAGGGCCCCAGTGCAGTTGCGCTGGCTGCACTGCCTGATGTTAGACCCCTGTCCTTATTCTGGCATTGTCCTTGTAGCTAGTGCAAAATCCCTTAAGTAGCAAAAGGTAGGTGTGTCCAGAAAATAATAATATATTTTTAAAAATCTTGTCAGGAATTGTTTAAAATGAACATATTATGCTTTTTGAAATAATGATGGACACATCTGCTTTAGCATTTTATGTTTTATAACTTGTTACTTTCATATTGCAGAAAACTTGGATCAGGTGCCTGTCACTTTAAGGCACTGCTGGCCCCGCCCTCTTCACTTTCAAACCAAAGCAAACCCTAGTTTATTGCATATGTTTTACTGTGGGCGACCTTCTGCAACCACACATTTATCCAGGTTTGGGACTGGCGCATAGTATGGATGATTTTTTTGTGTTTTTTGTGTGTTTTATGTTTTGTTTTTTTCTCTTTCACTTCATAGAGCAGTCATATGAAGCCTTTTACAGTGCGCAAAAAGTACTGTGGCAGTTAGTTTAGATCTATGGCAACTACAGTGCATACCTTTTTTTTTTTAACCTTTTTTTTTTTTTACCTTTTTTACAGTTAAGGCTATGACAATAGTGCATCTTAAAGCAATACCAACTTTCTGAATGTGTGTTTTTCTTTATATATAATGTACATTCAAACATCAGATTAAAATCCCCTGTACTAACAGCAGCAGCTCTCCCTCTTGTCTTCTCCTCACTTGTATATTCCTCTTTCAGCTGTATCCCTGTCTTATCTTTATTCCCAGAGCAGGCGTCTCTCGGGGAAGTCCTATTACAGTGATTATGTCTCCCACAGTATATCACCGCAGTGCTGCATGCTGGATACTTTTATGTTCTACATGTGTCTAGTCATATCAGCCTAATACACTACATGTCATATGCTTGTAATTATGGTTCAACAGAGCACAGTGGATACATAAAGAACACACTGTTTCCATGGGACTCAGCTACAAACAATTAGGAGATATAATATACTTTTGAGCCTCATTTTACCTATTATCAAAACAACAACTGCAATACCCCATCATAAAGAACCATTTGTACTACATACCATGTTATTGAATGTAGTCAATTTACTAAGCTGCAGTGGCCTATTAGTTCAAGTAATTTACCTTCACTAAATCAAGCAATGCAAAAAAGTGATATTGCTTAATGCACAAAAAGAGATGGGATGTTGAAAAAATGTTTTCAATTTTTTTCTCTCAAACAAACATAAAAAAACAAGAAAGCATTTTCTATGCAGACGTAACTGTGTCTTCGAAGGAGTAGAATGAAGCCCAAAGCTTATTATGGTCCTACTCCTTTGTTACAGTCTTACTATAACATAATAATAAACATTACATTACAACAGTCTGCACACTGCAACAACAGTCAGATGGCAATACTTCTCTGAGTACTAATGTCAAGAATATTATTTGTAGTTTTAATTTTTATATTTATCTAATAATAGTTTCTTATACATTCTTTTAAACAAGACAATATGTTGATTTCATTACTCAGTCTTTTCCATAACGTTACTCCATAAAAAGATACACATCTGCTCTTAAGTGTGGTACGTGCGTAAACTGCTGTAACATGGCTTTACCTCTCAAATTGTATACATAGTCTCTGTCTTTGAACATCTTTTGTATATTATAGGGCATTGTACCATTTTTAGCTTTATACATAATTTGACCTTTTGTCCATTTTAAAATGGACAAATTCTGTAACAGGAGTGTGTCACAGCTTTTATTCCTTCACATACATTTATTCAGTACAAGTCACAATCACAACTATGTTCTGTGAACTTGGAGAAAAAAAAGAGCAAACGATGCATACCAAGGCCAGTGCACTCACCTTAAAGGAGACATATGCTAACTTGATTTTTCTGAGCTTTCTACTGTGTTATAATGTTTCCACCTTAAAACATACCACGAGTAGTATTTTGTTTGCTGTTGAGTAATCCTGTATGCTGTAGCCGTCCCCTTCTCAAGAGCTTAAATACTGAAATACTAATGCAAATGTGTCCAAAATGAATAAAAACACCAGAAAAAAAAGCAGAATATGGCCCCTTTAAAAAAAAAATAAAAAACTATGCAAAGCAGCTGTAGGAATAATTAATGGAAAATTGTAACTTTGGATTGATGCTTTTCATTCAAGTCTGCCCTCTCCTGATGCAACCCTCTTCATTTATTCAGGGGAGCAGAACATATTGGGTTCCACTTCAGGGAATTGAACCCCTGAACTCTTATGGCAATGATGGAGGAACAGGCCACTTCAGTATCAAAAAGCCTGACCAGAAAAATTAATAGTGATGAGTATGTTTGACTGATAATGGGTTTTTCTATGGCTGATGCCAATTATTTAAAATTCAGAACAGCTAATGGCCAATAAACACGGCCGATTTTTGGGGGGACCAATATGTAGGGCCGATTTTCTTAATTTTATTAAATAAATTAATATTACATAGCCATTTGTCTTAGTAAAGCTTATTAAAATGCAAATAAATGTGTTTTGGACAGTAAGAACAAAAAAAGAAGAGTTTTTTTTTTTTTTTTTAGAAAACCAATAAGGCAATCTCAATCAATCTTCCTGTGTGAGTAGAGCTTGGAGAGAGCAACAAAATACTTTTTTAAAGTAGTAGTATGAGGTTCTATGCCAGAGAAATTTGCAAAATCTTTTTATTGCCGTTTTGAGCTTTTCAGGTTGAGATGAAGCAATTTTGGATGTTTCCTATGAACTGCAGTATAAGATGTCTAAACTGCTACAAGATTGGGGGGGGGGGTCTTTCAGTCACATGGTTGCCCGGACATGTGCCTGACCGATTGCCGATTAACTAAAAAGGGCAAAAATCGTCTGAAATATCGGTTGATTTCTAATGTTTGGTGTGCCATAGCAACTTCTAAGAACAGCAAGAGTCCCGACATTCTTATATCTCCTATCACAGACTAGTGTCCTGCTTCTTACGGAGGCGTCCGGCGAGTGCCAACATCACACAGCCTCCCTTCACCTCCTGCACGCTGCCTTTATATATCTATAAGTGCAGCTAATCAGTAATGCTAAGTGCACTTACAACACTTTCTAATGACTCCAGAACCCTCCAGAGGTGTCGGCGCACACTTTTTACACACAGTAATACAGCGCAGCGACGAGTGAGCCCAGTCTCGACTTTAGACGCCGTCATGTCAACAAATCCACGTGGGTGTGAACACGGAGCAGAGACACAATGGTGGACTAATGTGGGAATGCGTGTATAAAAGGGTTTCAAGTAGAGTTCAAATGATAGTGTCTGATGTTGTGTTTTATGACTGCCTAGAGCTATAACAGTATCTGTAATCAGAAGTTACACAAGTTAGAAAACAAATGGCAATATACTGTATCTGTTATTCTAGTGGGATTTCAGGAAAGTTGTGAGTTCAGTCCCAGATGAGGTCTCAGAGACTAAGTTTTTCAGAGATGACTATTAGGCTGCTAAATAATCTCTGTTAAATACATGGGAGGAAAAAATTGGGTAGTGCCTCTTTAAAGGGGCTGTTTTAAGCTAGATAGACTTTCCTGAGCTTTCTTCCTTGTTATAATGTTGTCCCTCATCAAAAACATACCCAGAGTTGTGTTTTGCTTCATACACGCCTGTTTGAGTAATTCACTGATTCTTCACTGCTGTTTTTCATTTTGTAGTAAAATGGCATCATGCAAAAAAAAATAGGGAAATAAAAAGCTTTTTTTCTTCTGTTTGTCTGGTCTCTTCACCTGTTACTGTATGTCATCAGTAGAGTACATTTTATTAGCCTGTTTGACATCTTGTACCCCACAGATATAAATCTGTAAAGAAAAAAAAAAAGAAAAAAAAAAAGAAACAAAGAGATTTTTTTCCTCTTTAATCATTAGTAATGATGTGTTAACTGCCATTTCAAGTAATTTATATATTTTTTTCTAAATTATAATTGTGATAAATTTGCATATAATTGGCATATTTAGACCCCCTAACTATAGACTTTGTTTAAAGGGCCTATATTATGCTTTTTTGCGAGTCTTTGAAATTAATTTAGGACACATCTAGATCAGCATCTTACATTCTATTGGTCAGATGATGCTATAATTATTGAAAATATTTATAATTATAATTATTGAATATTTAAAGAAACTCATCATTTGACTCTGTGAGAAACACTCAGATTAGGTCCCTGTCACTTTTAGAGCCCTCCCTCCCTGCTGTCCCACTGCTGGCACGCCCCTTCAGCGCTCCTCACAGCAACATGTCGGAGCAGAACCAGTTGAGTGTTGTCCGCTGCAGTTCGGGGGTGGGTTTGTTTGGTTGCTGTGGGGGAGGCGTGAGCTGTAGCAGTGCTTCCTAAATGGGACAGGGCCATGAGTGGGGAGGGGAGGATTACTCAAACATGCATGAATGAAACAAAAACACGACTCCAGGTATTTTTTTTTTTTTTTTTTTTTTTTTTTTTTGATGAGGAAACAACATTATAAAGCGCAGAAAAGTAAATTTTGCATAATATAGCACCTTTAATAAAAAAAGTGCATGCTTAATGCCAGGAACAATCCATACTGACACAAAAAAAGCTCCTTCACCACTTTTTATTCTGATGTGGTTTAGTTTAGAATAATTTAAAATAAACTTTATTTTTGACTAATTTTTATGGTTTAATGTGGGCGGGGCTATAATCACTGATATAGAATAATGCCGATAAATCCATCAGACAACAGGATCCTCTGTGTTGTGTGTGGACAGTGTGGTCCAGTTGGCCTCAGTAAACCTGGATAAACTTAAAATTGACAATGAGCCCCTGACCTCCCTCTAGTGTGTGGTACATTGATTATTTATGTTTTGTAAAAGAAAAACAAATTAAAATGATAAAAAATATAAAAAAATACATGTGCAAAAACAGGTACTTTTAACTAGAACCGATAAGTTTCTGTTTATAAACTTCTTAATCATCAGCAAAAAAAAAAACACAATATGAAGTCATAGACAAGAAGTATCCCGACAAAGTTATGAGAAATCTGAGCAATGAAGTTAAGCAGCTCTAGGATAGGATAAAAAAAAATATCCCCGGGGTCATGTTTTACCCCCCTTAGTCGGATTAGTGTTAAGGAAATAAAAAGATATTTGGTCTGCTGGTCTCTTCACCCGTTTCTTTATGCCACCATTAGAGCACTCATTAAAATTGTTCTCTTTTACTCAGATAACAAAGTATAACCTAAATAGGGGATCAGTGGTCTCAGTAAATTGGTGTCAGCGATTAACCTTGTGCCCTGAAGTTTCCATTTAAAACTGAATAAAACAAGACTAATTGAAATACTTAATAAAAGACACCATTTGAATAATGTTTTTGTGCAGCAGCCCCCTCTATGACAGGTGCACGGCCTTCTCAGCTAAAGGCCATCTTAACATCTAAATATATAATGTTCTTTTTCAATGCCAACAAAAGGTCCTATCAATTCTGTGAAAACATTTCTCTACCTTCTAAAATAAAAAAAAAATAAAAAAATCTAGCCACTATGTATGCTAATTCTGCCTGTCAAAAATCTGAATGCTATTATCGCCGGGGTCAGGAGCGCTAACCGCACGAGCAAGACACAAATGCGGCGAGACAGGCAGCCTATACGCTCCCATAGAGGAAGAGGTAAGGGACATGTGATGAGGACAATGGCCCGGGATAATCTGCCGTTCAGTCCCAGGTGCAGACAGATAATAGTGTGAGGTGAGATTTTGCAGCTCAATCAGGGGCACTCAGAGCAGCTCAGGTAATGACGTGAACACATACACTCATGCATTGTCAGAAATGTGGGGCCCGGGGTGCTGTGATTAGTAAGAGGTACTACTTTGCTTTGATCCTATTGTGCACTGAATAGATTGTCAGCAGCTGGTAGGGGGTTTCTAATAAGTCTTTCTACCTAAATAACACAATAACTAAAGGAAGTTTAATCACAGATATGTTTTCATATGGTTTCATTACATGCAAAAGATTATTGCGCTAGGTGCTTGGCCCTTAGCACACGAATATATCTCCTTTTTGGCCCTCTGAGGGATAAAGTTTGGGAACCCCTGCTCTAGAGCAAACCTTTTACACCAAGTGCTACCTCAGAAAATATCTAAAACTAAAATAGGCCTACAAATCTGGAAGAAATCATCTAAACAAGGGCTAAACCAGAACTATGTCAGCTCTAAACCAGGGCTAAACCAGGTCTAAATCAGGACCAAACAAGAAGATGTTGTTCTGGGTCTTCTCTTGGTCCTAGGGCATGCCAGGAAGCCCCCTCAACTCTTTTTAGAAAGTTCAGAATAAGATTTTCATTCATTTATTCATCTTCTGGTTATTCTTTCTAGGGGTCGTGGGTACTGAAGCCTATCCCAGTAACTTTGGGCCTTAGGTGGGGTACACCCTGGACAGGGGCCAGGCAGCTGCAGGGCTGACACAGAGACGAACACAGACAGACAACCACATCACATTTCTTCATTAGGAGTCACAAATTCTCCGAACACATCCATGTCTTTGGACGGTGGGAGGAGGCTGGACTACGCAAAGTGAACCCACAGTAATCACAGAGAGGACATTAAGACTCCACCCAGAGAGTTCGTGGGTCGGCTGGCCTGACGATCAAACCCATGATGTCCTTGCTGGGGGGCGAGAACACTAACCGCTCTGCCACCGTGCCCCTCAATTTTAATTTTCTGTTATTAAAGCAACAATCACAGCAAAAATAAAAAGAGTACAGTATTGACCTTTGCGTCCTTTGAGATTCCTATTAGACTCTCTTCACAGCATCAAATATTTAAAACATGGAATTAAGACTTCTTTTCTTTTGGCTTTTTCCTTCTGGGTTCATCTGCCTTTTAGCTTACAGTGATTTTGAATACTGATTTGCAACGCTCTCCATTTATACAGGATTGGATCTGGCACAAAGAGCACACCTGTGACCCCCTGTGGCTGTAATTAGGACTAATGATTATAAATGTCAAATAATAATCAAAATAAGCGTGTTTTTTTTTTCACAAAAAGTCAAGTCTTTGGTTAACTATTAACACCACTAATAATTTACAAGCAGTAGACGTCATTTTTATGTATCTTTTACCGTTGCTCTGTCAGTGATTGTGTTTGGCTGTAGGGCCTGTGTGGGGTTAAGTGTAGTCTGTAGCTCTAAAAACACTGTGTTTTCCAATGAAACCTCTCCTTCAGGGAAAAAGAATGGCACTCTCACATTAGCTCTACTATAGCTCCGATTTTAAAATGCTGCTCGTGTTCTCAGTCTTATCTGGAGTGCTCTGATCTCTGGAGGATTATATCTCTTTTCTACAGATTTTTACATTAGCTTAGGCCAATGTTGATGTAGCACTGCTGATATGAATGATTAGCATATGTTTCATTGTCCAGCTGTGGTGATAAAGCAGAAAGCAGTGGACTGAGGATGCAATATATTTTTTGTGGGGTATCCATGACATATATACAGTACATATTTCAGATTCACCATTTCACAAGTTTGATTTAATGAAGAGAGAATGTTTTTAGTTCACAACTTGTATGCCGTACTGTTAACAGCTATAGCTACAATATGCTAGCTCTGCTTTTGAACGTTTTAATTTTTCTCCTCTTGGAATACTTGAGGCTTGAAAGCTGTGGCTTGAAGCTAAAACTCTTTTCAATACTGGTCCAAACACCTTTGTCACTTCCTCCACCTTAGCTCCTAGGGGATGTCCTATTTTGTCCTTGTTACCATTGTATTTCATGTTTACATTGTTGGGCATAATTTATGTTTTTTTTTTTTGTGTGAAATAAATGTGGACATATTTGCATCAACATTTCACAGTTTATAACTTAAAATAATGTATTTGTATTGAGAATGTCTTCTTAATAGTAATGGGTGCTATCAGATTTTTTAGATTCAATACAATACTGATTACTTTAGGAAGGAATTTAGGCGATACCGATACTCGATACTCATGATTTCTTAAGGGTTGAAATTTTTTTATTCAATATATGGTTACCCTTGAAGACAAATCCCACAGCTAATACTGACCATTTAACAATTTTAATGTTACAAAGTATACAATAATACCTTAAGTGTGCATAACGAACTTCCTGTCACATGACATGGATGGACCAGACCAAAATGCTGCTTTAAGTATTAGTTAATGGTCCCCTATTCTGCTAAATCAACTTTTTGGTCAACTTTTGACCATGTTATAATGTTGTTTCCACCCCAAAAACGTACCTGAAGTTGTGTTTGGTTTCATTCACACATTTGAGTAATCCTGTATGCTGAGGCGCGAACCTTCTCAGAGCTAAAAACGCTCAGGTCACCATTCTGCATAGACACCTGAAACCAGAAAGTGCTCCTGTGCATTTCTAAAGCCCATACATTGCACCCAGACTCATTCTGATAATTTCAGCGCTCAAATTGCGAAGCAATGAGCTCATTTATCCATCTGTTAGCATCATGTTGCTAAATAGCCATTTTATGCTCTGTCCATTTCACAGCATAGCCAGCAGAGAGCGACAGACAACTGATCCAAGCGTTCTCTGCAAAGTCAAAGTAGCTCCCCAACAGAAGATGTTTTCCATACATATACATTATTTTAAGTTTTAAAACATAAAATACTAATGCAAAGGAGTCCAAAACCATCTCAAAAATCACGAAAAGGGCAGAATATATGAGCTTTAAATATTAGTAACTAGTTAAATGATTATTTACAAAGTACTACGTCAACATTTATAAACACCACTGGGTTATAAACGTTCTTAAATTCGGTAATTCGGTAATTGTTCGGTAAATTCTGTAATAATCTCATGTAAATCAATGCAATATTATAAACATCAGTGGTAAATCAGGATCTATAGACTGTTCATTAGTGTTAATTACATATTTATTAATGCTTACTAGCCGTGAGTTATTCGAATGTGTTTCTTCCATTGCAAAATATGACGTGGAAAATTAAACAGTGAACTCCAGCTGTTATAACTGCTGTTCATCTTTACATACATTCACTTTTTTCCAGTCTCTGCCTCTCTCCACTCATCAGTACATCTACACTGTAAAGACCTCCACGCTCCACTCTCTCCCCCTTCATTTCATGCCGTCTGGAGCCATATCTTTCGCGTTGCCCATAGCTTCTATTGCCTTTACTCCTCTCTACCTCCATACTACCTTCCACTCTTCTGTTCTCCACTTTCATCTTCCACTATAACGGCGTCTGAGCACTTTACCACCTCCTCAAGTGAATTTACTCCAGGACTACTTCTGAAGCAGGTTTGACAGCAGGGATGATGGGAGTAAAAATGTGTCCCGTGGGGCAAAGAGCACTGCCTCTATTATATGTGACACAGTGGGTAACGTGTTTGAAAAAAAAAAAAAAAAAAAAAGTTCTGCTCACATATTACATTTGAATACACTTGAGAACAAATACTACTGTAAGGGAACAGCAGAGCACTGTCTGTATGTATAATGCAAATCTGCCGAAAACAATATAGGCTTTATAGGCATCATATATAAAGGCACTAGCTTTGCAAAGTCTCCAATAGTGGCCCCAGTGGATGCTGATAGTCAGCCTGGTTTAGGACACATTTAAAAGGCCAAATGCCCATTATAACTTTTTGGCTGCTTAACGCCTGATGTGACATATATGTAACATTACAGATCTCTAACAGTAGGGGGTGGTATTTAAAAAAAAAAAAATCAGAAATGTGTTTTGAGGTCTGTTTAGTCTGTGTTATATCCCCCATAATTTTCCTTGAAGAAATATATGGTCCGAGTTCTTATGGGTTAATTTTTATATTGGCCTATTGCAGTTGTTATTATTCATGGATAATAGTAATGATGGTGATGATCATAACTAATAATAACAATAATAATAATGGTGATTAATACAAACAGAAATAGCAAAATAAGAGTAAACTTACTAATAGTGCAAAAAAGTTATGTTGGACCCCATTTCATAAACTTTAAGTAGTTTCTTGGAAAGTCCATTTTTCCCCACACTTGTCACAGTAAATATTTTCAATGCATTTGTAAATTGACATTTGGGGACTTTGGGGAAATAAAAATAACTAACTAAAAAAAAAATCAATTTGGCAGTCTAAACCTACTAAAAGATGTGTATGAGGTCCCACTTTTAGACTTATGGAAACTGTGCGTCTCGGTAGTATGTGCATGTTCACATTTTTGGCTGAAACTGAAATTTTATTATCACTGAATGAACTCATGTTTGTTACATCTTCTGCTGCATGTGGCTAACATCTCTACTCCCAGTGCTAACATTTTCATGACTGTACTTGGAAGATAACATTTTTCTATGTGGTTTTCTATATTCTACTTCCTACTTTCCACATTGTTTTTGCCAGTTTATCCATATACCTTAAAACTTGCACAAGCATATAACTTTTTCTAACTAATGATTTAAAATTACAGCTTGTTATTTTTTATAAGCACCAAAGTTGAGAAGACAATTAACTTGCTATATATGGCAAATTTTTCTATGCATGCCTGACCAGTGTTCATGAGTAACTAAAGTAGCTGCGTCACTAAAGTAGCTGCGTTGCAGAAGTAACAGAATTACAGAAGTATGACCAACAAAACGGCATTACAGTTGTGTGTTCCTTTTTGTTGTAAAATATTAATATATAGCATTACTAATAAAAAAGGGTTAGGGTTAGACGTGTTACAGCTGTAAAAGGAGAATCTGCGCTGTCACGTGCTACGTCCTGTGGCTAAAGCTTGATTGACAGTAGCAGTAAAATCATGGCTGTAGAGATGGACATGCCCCTACTATTTTCAATTCATCAGAGAAAAAAAGGCCAAGACTGTCAAGTGCAATTTAATCAGCGACACCAAGGAAACTTTCTTACATCAAAAAACAGCACTGCTACCTTGAAAAAGCACCTGCAACAAAAAACACTAACCTAACTGAGAGAGCCACATGATCCCAGCTCAGTTCTGTCTCTATTAGGACTTTGTTTTTAGTGATTCTTTAAAAACTTTACTTTAAAGAAATGTTTTTTTTTGCCTCAGTCAGAGCCCAGGCCCGTATTGCGACCACAGGATTCCATCGGATTGTATGCGGACAGTGGGCTCCTGAGGGCCTCAGTAAATGTGGACAAACTTAGAAATGACAGACATTGAGGCCCTAAGCTCCCTCTAGTGTGTGGCACATCAAATAGTGATGTTTTGTCGAGAAGAGAGAGACTAATTAACCTCATAAAAACATCAAAAATACATAGGCAAAAATACTTCTGACTGAGGTGAGTGACCGTGAGTTGATCAGAAACCAAAAACAACTGTATGAAGTCGTGCACAACAAGTAACCTGACAAAGTCCTAAAAAGTCAGAGCGATAAAATAAAGCATCTCTGAGATATGACAAAAAATATACACCCTGGGGTCACCATTTAGTCCACTTGGTCAGATGAGGATTAATTGTAGCAGATTCCCTTCCATTGTGAGATATGAGGGCTTTGTGGTTGAAGAAATAGAGCATTTACCTTTTAATGACATAATAACACTGTTGTTCTACCTGGGCACTGTATTTTTACCCATGCAAGATGGCGTCAGTGCCTTGGTAGAAGTCTGCACCTTGAAAATGCTTCTAGTTATACAAAAAAAAGAAAGCATTTTTGTTTTTAATAAAAGCTATCACTCTGTGTATGTATTAGCTACACCATCAAAGTTTTCATTTAAAAAAGCTTCACTTTATTCTACTCTGTTGTGGTTCCTGAAGACAAATTCCTCCATATAATCCCTGTAGTACAACATGTCCTCCTATCAGCGAATGTATTTTCCTACCATTACAAACTACTTTAGATAAAAGAGGTCCCTTCCTTTTGGAAATGGTTCTCTAACGTATCGTCTCTATTTCTCTAAGTCACTGGACGGGAAAATAAGAGCACTGATTCAATCTATTTGGAGCCACTTTGCAAACGCATTATCTGTTTCAGGGGGGAAGATGAACAGCGGCTGATAACGCGGAGCCGTTCTGCAGCACTGCTACATTCACCCAGCGCATAGAGGAAGAAAAAAAAAAAAAGTGTTTTTATTCCAGTTTACCACCAAAACAACAGTACTTCCATTAGCATTAGCCGGGTTAAAGAATTAATGGAAACGCCCCCCACGCGATGTTGATATTTGTGTACATGGGAGATAATGCAAATGGAGGCAGCTGCAAAGGCCAGATAGGACAGAAATGATTGTTTTGCCAAAAAGCTGAGATTTTTTTTTTTTTATATTCTGACAGAGCTATTATTATAATACCACCAAAGTACATGAATAAATGAATGTGCTCAGTGTCATGTCGCTGTGGGGTTCCTTAAAACTTAATCTGAAGAAGAAGGAGAAGAGATTTTGGAGAATCTAGCTGTGTTGCAAATTCATGTTATAAATATTCTTCTGAAATATACTTTAATAGGCTGATCCAGGCCAAAGAGGAACTGCTGTGTCACTTTTTTTGACAGTCAAAAGAATTGCAGTGTCAGTATACATGTCTCATACAGGGTTAGACAGTAAATGGTTCTATGAGACTGTCAGAAGTCTAATTTAATTTCTATAGTAGATAGCTGACAGTGGTGTTGTACAGACCAGTCTTTGGACCATTTTTTTATGATCTTGGTCTCGTCTCTCGTAGTGACATTTCCACTTTTATTTATTTATGTATTTTTACATTTATTAGTTTATTTATAATTAAGTCATTGTCAATGAAAATATTAAGCACCTAAAAATATTAAGTACATAAAAAAAATGTAATTTGAAATGAATTACTGTTATGTACTTGTCAATGTTTTTGTAATGTTTTTATAAAAATATATGGAGAAAAACATGACACAGTCTTTTGAATAGAGGGAAGTTGTATAGTTGGGGGTCAAAGTGGGATTTTTGGAAATTTAAGGGGGCCATGAGCCTCTTGACTTTGGGAATAGCTGTTTTAGAAAATATAAGGACAATTTGCAAAAGTCCTACATACAGTAGCAGCAAATGACACATGGAGCCAAAGCCCAGGGCTCAAAGAATCAGGGGTCATAGTAAATGCACAAGTTTCTGTATGTGGCATGACAACAGTGACTTCAACACATGGATGCACATTATACTCCAAAAACATGAAGTCCATTACCCCTTTACTGATCAGCCAAGCATCTCAGCTGCCCAACAAATTAGAAACTACACTGTCTGAGCAATATTTATGTAGCCACTAAGTCTGTGTATGTCTACGATTGGTATGCGCTGCAACATTATGGACAATTGTAAAAGAAAGCCCAAACAAAGCAGGTACAGTATAGGCAGAACTTTGGGGGTGCACTTCCTACCTGCAGGATCTTGCAGCGGTCCGAGTGGCAGTCGATGTCCTCACAGGGATGGAACATTCCCAGTGTGACGCAGTTCAGCAGGATGACCAGCATGGACGCTCGCTCGAACCATGTAAGAGTCAGGAGTTAAGGAATTCAACAGAATATGAAGATCATCAAAAACCACACACACAAAACATGCAGCTGTCCCCAGTGACCTCATTATTCCATATTCTAACAGTCTCAACTTCTACTCTTCAAAAACTGACATTGATGAAGCAGAGGATTAAGTGCTGGGTGTACTTATTAAATGTGAAGACGGTTTGATGTGCGGAGTATGAATTTTATTGACCGCTGGGCCGGAGTGGGCACGGCTGATGTGGTTAGGGCTAAACGCCAGAGCAGGATGTGTGACACCAATCAATGACTGAACACACAGATCAGCCACACACACACACACACACACACACACACACACACACACACACACACACACACACACACATATGGTATGGATTAGAACTTTAGCCTCTGTCAGCAGCGGTAAACAGGGATGCACTGGCTGTCATATTAAATCTGTAATAGGTCTGTAAATATGAATAGTAGGAGTTAGTTATCAAAACTATACTGCTTTTAGACCGTTACTGGTCAAAATATAATTGGTTATGACTTAACATTTAACAGTACAACAGACAACAATGTAGTACCTCCTAAAACTGCTGTGAGGTCATTTTGACCCCGTACCACTGCAGGTTTTATAATTGCAAATTTATTATTTATTAAGGTCTGTTATTGCATCTAAGAAAGGATGAAATAACATAACTTTTTTGTTGATGTTTTTTGGAATTACCTTTAAAGTATCAATGGAAAAATACATGTAATAAAATATGAGAAAGCTGTCAGTATTACTCATAAACATTGAGCATTACAATTATAACAGGCCCTTGCTCTCATGAGAAATTGAACATGAATTCAGAAATATTTACAAAAAAAGAGAACATTGGTATACAATGTTTGGGAACCACAGGCCTATTCTGCTCCAGGTTCTACCACAGCAGAACCAGCACAAACACTGAACACACATGATTTGACTGTTTTGAGTCTGGCTGTATAATGTACAGCCATGGTTTACCTAAATGCAGTCAATTTACAATTTTTGTAATGAAAATGACCTCATGGTGGTTCTAAGTCAAACCACTGCTTTTTCCTATTTCTTTTATTCCAAAATCCTGAAAATCCATAAGATGGTGTCCTACACATCATCATTTCCTTTTAGGAAAAGTCATTGAGTGGGAGATAGGGTTTTTATCCAAACAGATTTATATGCATTGTAATAGGTAAGAGAGGTCAAAATCACCTCATGAACTGTTTCTGCTATTTATGTTTACCTCCAGAAAAATCCACTTATGCTTAATAAAAATATTTCTTTTTTTTTCTATGTTTTTACAAAAAAATTGAAATACTATTACATACATTGGCATAAAAAGGGTTACACTTCTGAAAAAAACTAAATATTTGATATTTATGGTCAGGGTAGAAGCTGATTAAGTTTGTATGCAAAAAAAAAAAAAAAAAAAAGTTGAAAAAATATGAATGTATACTATTTCTGTGATGTTTTGTGATGGGGACACTTTTGTTCTAAACAAGAGCAATGTAACAAATTTAGTTATAGAGCGTAAAAATGAAGTAATATTTGAGCCACAGAAAAGGAAAAAAAAAAAACACTGCAAAGTTGTCAACCAAAAAAAAAAACAAATAAAAAAACAAAACAAAGGAAATGACACTTTTGTCCTCAAGGGTATGACATGACAAGTCCACTGTCCAACAATGTAACTTGGTTTTGAAATCCAAAAGAGGTTCCAAACTGGTTGCAGCAAAATGTATTTTATAAAGGGGACTCTGCATACAAGGTTACACAATATCATGTTTATTGACCCGCAGCACTGTCCTAGTAATTGTAGCTTCCAACAATGTAGTCTTGGCTGCTGTTCTGACAATGTTTTGAGCCTGTATCCATTTCTTTTTGTCCTTTGTGCAAGTTTTCATGCTGACACGCAGTTTCCCTAATGAGGGCAACTTTTAATGAAAGGGAAATCAGTGGATCTACATGGCTTGGTAACAAGAAAGTGTCTGGTAATTGCAAAGCTAGACTTCGCAGTTCCTATGACATTAGCATTGTTGTATCTGCCTATGTTTCTGATCATGTGACTGTCATGGGGGCCTGAGCTAAAGATATTAATTATTCATATTCTTTGATGACCAAATCTACTCCCACCACTCCATTTGTGTGGCGTTGATGATAAATTTGTTATTCCAAAACTTCGATTGCCGACACTTACCCTTTGCTTTTTGGTGATGTATGATGTCTAGATTCAAACAAGTGACATTTGGATCTCGGCTATTTGATTGGCTCAGACGACAACTCATTATTTTCAATTAACCCCGCCCCTTTCTCCAACACACTCAGCCAATAGTGTCTCAACAATAACCTTTCTTCTGCAAGACTCTCACACTTTGCAAGACTTTTTGTTTGGTGTTTAATGACCCTCATAGTGAGTGAGCTTTTTAATTGCATCCCTTTGGATTCAGTGCACTGTGTGACACAATACACTGGTAATACACTGGCAAGCGTTTGCACATGGAAGTCTACACCCATTACACAATCCCATATTTGGAAGAAGATGCATGTATTACTACATAAAGGATATTTGTATGGAATAATCACCATTATTGCAGAATTGTCTTAAACTTTGTGATTTTCATGTCTTTGGGGGCATAGTGGCTGAGCAGTTAGTGCTCTTGAGGTTGTGAGATCGATCCTTGGGCCGGCCATCATGTGAGCTGGCTGGGTTTCACACTTGGGACTTCCTCCCATTGTCCGGAGACATTCATGTGTTAAATTAAATTAATAGGGAAATTGGTGACTCTAAATAGAGACTAAGGCCCATAGATACAGAAACAGACTCCTGTACCCGTGACCCCTAACTGGAATAAGTGGAAGAAGATGAATAAATGTACTACTATTAGTTATTGTTATGGCAAAAGAATGAATGAACAAGTTTCGGTTACAGTTGCTAAAAGTTGACAGTTCTTTTTTCACCTAGCTTCCATCTGTAAACATACAAATAACCCAAGCTAGGGCTGAATAATACTGCAAGGAAGACTGGCCATAGAAACTTGGCCATAGAAAATGTGTTAAGACATTGTTGAAAATAGATTATAATGTTTCTGTGATGTTTTAGTTGTGCACTGAAATTTACACAATAAATTACTTCATTTTTCCTCATTTTTAAGGTCAAGGAGGAGAAGGGTGGGGGACAGTCAACATAATAAGTGATAAAATGGGGGGCATCTGGAAAAAAGGTTGTATGACGAATCAAATCACTACACAATATTTATACTATTTTGTTGCTAATCCAACCATGATTTTTTTATATTTAGGTTATTTGCATTTTATTCAGTATTTTTATTATGAGAAATAGGCATAGTTAAAATGCTAGCCAGGCCATTAGTTGTATGACCAAATATTTTCGATGGTAGAACGCCTGCTGTTCTAACAGTGCTAGTTGCTCTTGGTACAGAATCATGTTTTCTGATTGGTTGTATGTCTATCCACTTGCAAGAATTGTCTGGATGTTTCGGATGAAATTAAGAAAATCTGGGATTTTATTTTCTTAATTTCCTTCTTTCTTCTTTTAGATGGATTTAGGTATATTTTTTTTTTTTGTGTGTGTGGGTGTGTGTGAGTTGAGTTGGTTTGTAGATTCTACATAGCACAAGAAAAAAATTATCCCTAAAAATAAAAGTTGTTAGTAAATGCACAAGATATGACCAGTTTTATGGCTGGCCTGATAGAATGCATTAATAACTTCCACAAACTGGAAATTGATTTACAGTCTTTAAAAGATCCAATATATACTGGCGGTGTGTCTATGCTAAAAATGCATTTATATGAACATTTTAAAAGCATATAAAAAAGTGACCTGTCTGTCCTTGCACATGCATAAAATAAAACAGTTTTTATTGGTCAGTAGATGAAACATATGCATTTACTGAAGACCTTAAAGTGAATAAACAGGATTGATCACGGACGCAAAGTCAAGCAAAATAAAAATAATATTAATAATTTGCATGGAAATCAGCATGTCTTCCTCTCTCACCTTCCTTTCCTTCCTCTGTCACTCCAGCTGCGACTCTATAATTATACAATCAGGAGTTGTGCGCACATACACACACACATACCTTCACCGTGTCGGCATATAAACAAGTGGTGACGCCCCGAGGGATGGATTCAATTAGAGAAAGATACACTCGGCTATGCACTGTCAAACGCCTGCAGCAAGATGCCTTCAGTACATCTGCAGTATAGGATTTAACACAGACAGGACAGAACAATGGTGCAGTGGACTGGGATGGCTCTATAGAAGCTTACAATATTTATATTACACTTAGACAATAAGTATATTTTCTACTCTTTTCCTTTCTTATTTGGGGTTGCCAGGGAAAATCAGTTGCAGAGTGATTTGTCAGGTTTTACACATACAGTGACTGGAGCAGGCAATGTGGGTGAAGTGTCTTACCCAGGGACTCAATGAGAGTATGCACTTTAGGTGAGCTTCAAACTGCCGACCTGCTGGTTTGGGGGCGGACACTTAAACCACTGCACCACTGTTGTGAGGAGGAGGAGCAGGAGGAGGAGGAAGAAGAAGAGGAAGAGGAAGAAGAGGGAGGAAGGGAGGGAGGAGGAAGAGGAAGAAGAAGAGGAAGAGGAAGAAGAGGGAGGAATGAGGAGGAGGAAGAAGAAGGATGAGGAGGAGAAGGAAAAAAAAGAAGGAGGAGGAGAAAGAAGAAGGAGGAGGAGGAGGAAGAAGAAGAAAGAGGAGGAGGAAGAGGAAGAAGGAGGAGGAGGAGGAGGAGGAGGAAGAAGGGAAAAAAAGAAGGAGGAGAAAGAAAAAGGAGGAGGAAGAGGAAGAAGGAGGAGGAGGAGGAGGAGGAGGAAGAAGGGAAAAAAAGAAGGAGGAGAAAGAAAAAGGAGGAGGAAGAAGAAGGAGGACAAGGAAGAAGAGGGGAAAAAAAGAAGGAGGAGAAAGAAGGAGGAGGAGAAAGAAGAAGAAGGAGGAGGAGGAGGAAGAAGAAGAAGGAGGAGGAAGGAGGAGGAGGAGAAGGAAGAAGAAGAAGGAGGAGGAGAAGGAGAAGGAAGAAGAAGGAGGAGAAGGAAGAAGAAAAAGGGAGGAGGAGGAAGAAGAACAATGAGGAAGAGGAAGAAGGAGGAGGAGAAGGAAGAAAAAGAAGGAGGAGGAAGAAGGAGGAAGAAGGAGGACAAGGAAGAAGAAGAAAAACAAGGAGGAGGAGGAGGCCACAGTCACCCTGGGGCAGACTGACAGAGACGTGGCTGCCATTCTGTGC
Source organism: Bostrychus sinensis (assembly GCA_020698575.1). Classification (NCBI taxonomy): domain Eukaryota; kingdom Metazoa; phylum Chordata; class Actinopteri; order Gobiiformes; family Eleotridae; genus Bostrychus; species Bostrychus sinensis. The sequence goes on along the minus strand of CM036260.1, from coordinate 8,326,139 downwards.
CTACGGTCTCTCTGACCACCACCAAACACACAATCACACAAACACTAACACACAGGCAACGAGGGTGAAGTGTCTTACCTAAACACAACAGCAGTATGCGATGCTGGTAGCAGGGATGGATCTGCTAACTTTTTGTTTAGTGGGTGAACAGCTCTACCTACCAAGCTACTGCTGCCCTAAATTTATATTTCACCTGCAATATCGGGGCTTGTGTTAGGTGACTTTGAGGAATCAAAGGCCTTAGTAAACATGGCTGCTGTTGATGTTTTTTTTTTTTATGTTTATGGACTCTGAAGTTTTTGAGATTATTTCTGTAATCTTTTACTTCTTTGATCAGAAAACCCTTAACCCTGATAAGCTACAATTTGCCTTTTGTCACTTGAATGCTATTCACTTTGCTAACCCTAACTTCTACATCTTTTTCTCTCACACCAATGAACTTTATGTCCTTTTTCTCTATATCTATACATCTCTTTGTCTTCCTCTCTGCTACTGTTCAATAAAGCAATACAACATGTAAACCAACTAGCACTCCTCTAAGGCATTGTTTTTATCTTCCAATTGTATAGTAAATATCACAATTGTAAAAAAAATCTACAAAAACTGTAAAACCCCTTGTAGCTGGAGGTAGTGTCTTTGGCAGTATCTTGTAACAGTAGAGATGGTATTCTGCATCCACTCAAAACTAATTCTTTCATTATTCTGCCCATTACTGACCTTGCTTCATCCAAAACTCACTATTACTATTTGAGTTGAATGCTGCCAAGCTAGCAGCTAACATAGTATGTTAGCATGCTCTAACAAATTATTATGCCAGAAATAATTATTTATTTGCTTAAGACCATTTGGACCTCCATAAAATTGTGTATTCAAAAGACACAAAGAGCAAATAACATGCTTTGAATATCTTTAAATAGCATTTAATAGAGTTTTTTTGTGTCTAGGAGCTAGCCCTCACTTTTGCATTACTTTCCTTGCAAACTCCTGATGCTTTGGTTTACTTTTTCATTAGAATTATGGGCCTTTATTACACTTTTCAAACTAGTATACCCACATGGTGCCCATTTTTCACAACCAAAGCTCTTATCGCTAAATTAATTCAAAGATTGTTGCATCTACTTTTGTTGCACAGCTAATCCACTCTGGTTTCCTACCAAAGTTACCAAACAAGTAAGACCAAAACAAGGTAATAAGTTCAGCGTTTGCTTTAGAATCCAGCACATCACATGGACTCTGCCTCCTAATTTTTTAATAAGAGCAGGGAGAGGGCCCCACAGAAGATAAGACAGGTTGGATCAATATGGACAGGCTCCTCTGAATACATGTCATACAATATTTTTTACCGGAGCTCACCTAAGATGTGCTTTGGCCTTCTACTAGCCTTGGCACCTCAAAAACTGTCTACAAATCCATATTTCTGAAAAACAAAAACAGCCTAATCATAAATATATGTAGCACATTCCTAGTTCTCTTCTCATGACCAATTAATGTCAGACAACTCACCACAAATCAATACTTTCGCTGTCAGAAAGCTGCAGGAATAACTCAACAGTGAAGTCCAGGCATTAAAGTTAGTGCTTCACATGTTGCTCTCATATTAGAATTGCTTGTGTCTGCAGCATCTGTCTAATTAGTGGGCAGGCTGGCAGTAATGTATAATCAGCCCTGTGGTCAGAGGAAGTGCTGTGTTAATGGTGTCAAAGTAAGAACTGCTTATGCCCAATCAGGCCATGGGTAAGTTTTTTGGAAGGTTAAATTAAAAAAAAAATGTTTGAGAGAATAGGAGAATATTTTGGGTCATAGGAAGAGAGCTGCAGAATGGAAGTTGTTGCAAGGTTTGTTAGCTCAATTAAGTAATAGCTCTGTGGTTGGATGCATTTACCCAGGGCCCATACAAAGGGCTCAGAATGACCCAGGTCTAAACCAAAGGACAACTTGGTGAATAACACAGAATTATGAATACCAAAAAAAAAAAAAAAGGAAAAAAAACGTGGGCCTAAACATGATCAAATGCAGAACTAAACCAAATCTAAATCAGGACTACGCATTGATCCACATATCAACTGGAGCAAGAACAAACTGACATATAACTGGAAAAAGCCATTGCACCACTTGTAGTACCTGCACCCAGAGCCGTTTCTAAAACCTATAGGGGCCCTAGGCAAGAGGGACAACTGAGGCCCTATATAGCCTCCATTTTTCTTGTAAATCCCACTTGAAACCAAAAACATAGGACAAGGGGCATTTGATACAATATTATCTACTCATTGTAACATCTCTTTTTTGCCTCATATGGATTGCCATACATATAACAGACAGGTGGATATGGATGAAAAATAAGGCAGGGGGTGTCGGGGGTCCTTCCCAGCAAAATTTGACTAACTAACGCACTGGCAAGGTGGGCGAAATGTCTTACTCTACTGCCTTCCCCAGCAAAATTTTAATGAAACATATGATTTCTTGTATTCCTGTGCGTATTAGAAGATTCATATTTTAATCTGGCTACAATTTATGGTTTTACTTTCCTTAGCTGGCATCTGGTGACTGGGCTTTCTTTTTTCTATAATTTCTTTTACACCTGAATAGAAGTAACACTTTGCCTTTGTTAGAAGAGTTACTGAAATCAGGTAATTACCCTAAGTATAAGGTACTGTATATGTTGTCCCTACAAAACAGAGCAAGATTAACCAAACTTGGGGTAAAAAATGGACAACCTTGTAACACTGCTTATGTTTTTGCTAGTAAATAATGGAGTGAATTCTTTGTAGAGTACTGCTGGTATTCTATAGGAGCTTTAGCCTTAAACCTGAGCAGAAATATGAGTCCGGACTCAATTCACCTGGAGTCAGCACTGGTCCGCAGCCAGGACACACACCGCCATCCAGCTAACATTATAAAGCATAGGTTATTAAGCTATTATACTGCACAACATCCACTCATATCTCATACAGGGGAACCAGCCAAGTTTTTTTTTCCTTCTTATCCAGGAGGGAGGACTGTAGAGAAACTTTGCTGCAAGATACTTTGAGAACCATTTTGATCAAACAGTGCAGCGTCCCAAAAGAAGCACCAGTTGGCTTTTGCAAATTCATAAACATCATACAGCTTTTATGAGTAGCGGGAGGAACACGGTGGAGCATAAATACTTCATAAAAAAATCACAAACACCCTCAAGATATTTGTAGGTGAAGTTAATATTGATTGCTACTAGCGTCACTTAGCTGTTCTAATTAATTGTAATCACTTTTTCTATGTTGCTAGTTTGGATATTTATACATCGACACTGGGCATAAGCATAATGCTGTACAGTATGTTCCTAAACTAGGCTTGTATGCTTGATGCAACCTGCTGAAAGTCTGGCTTCACAATTTGCCATTATATTCATGAAAGGGACCCAGATCAAGGCGCGGAGGGGGGATTTTTTTTGCCAAGGCATCTCCGTGATTAAAAGCCAGCGCGCCTTGAAGTCGGAAATGTGACAAAAGGCTGAGAAAGAACGGCGACTTTTAGAACCCAAAAGTGTGAAAAGTGTAGTGACATTCAAGCGGCGCAATGCAGAAAGTTGGTTATTAAAAGTGGTCAGAGTGGCTGGAAAAGGAGAGGCAAGAATGGAATGGGAGAAAAAAAAAGGCATTTATAGATTAAGTTATGGGTGAATTTGATCAAAGAAGACGTATGAAAAAATAGAAGTGGTTGCAGAATGAAGGACACAGACTGTTAGAGTGACATGTCTGAAGGACTTATCCCCAACATGCACTACATTCTGAAAGGACGCCAGCTAGCTAACATTTTAAAATTCATGTCAGTACAAAGCAATATGACATCCCGGATGAGTCCCCAATTTCTTTTTATTATTTTTCTTTTTCTGAAAGCGCCATAGACTGATCTCACTTTGCTTACACTTTCCATCTCAACTTTTTTCAAACGTGGGAACGTTTTAGGCAGACAATGCAGATTGTAGAGCGCAAGCCCCCAATTTCTTTGTATTGTTTTTAGAATTTTTTTCCGATAGGGCCATAGACTGACTGAACTTTTCTTTCACTTTTCACCTTAACTTCTTTTCAGATATGGGAACCTAGGCAGGCAATGCAGGCCATACTTGGATAAACTAAAATAGGAATGAAGGAAAGAATGGAGCAAACTTTTATCCTGGACGAGCCCCCAATTTCTTTGTAATCTTTTTATGATAGGACCATAGACAAATCTCTCTTTTCTTACACTTTCCATGTTTATTTTCAGATGTGAGAACTTTTTAGGCAGGCAATGCAGACCATACTTGGATAAACTAAAAATAGAAATAAAGGAGAGAATAGAGTGAAAGAATAGCTGATATTTCATCCTGGATGAGCCCCCAATTTTGTGTATTGTTTTCGAGATAGGGCCATAGACTGATAGCCTCTGTAGAGTTAAGTGGGATTTCCAAGAGGGAGAAATAAGCAATCTAGACTAATAGAAATCTAGACTGCAATTTGAAAATGATATATTGACATCTAGTCAAGTCAAACCTTGAATAAGGTATGCACCCATTGGCAAAATGGGTCTTTACTCAAGGAATTTACAACTTTCATTTTTACATGAGTAAATTTTTAATGATTTTGAAGCAACAGTTGTTCCTTTACTCACTTTATTTTTAAAAAAGCAATGTTTTTACAATAATAAAGTTTCGAAGTCAGTGTGATTGCTAAATGAGTTGTTTCGGGATGAATAAAATCCCCTGCACATAGCCCTGGTGCATCTTGGTGAAAAAACAGCCTTGCAAGAATGGGAGAACTTACCCAGTGTCCTTGAAATCAACTTAAAAAAAAATAAAAACATTGCATTGACTGACTGTTGACTGGCTCAGTTGCCATGGTCATATAAGGTAATTCAACTGGAAAAATGACAAATGACAAAAGATATAAAATTGATTATGATCATACAGTAGCATCATTTCACAAAAAGCTGACACAGAAAACACCTTTTCAGAACTCCTTTTATTCACTATTTGACAATCCTTTTTACTTTTCGCTGCCTACATTCTGTGCCCTGCTTTTGTCTTGGTTTCTTCGGGCGGAAGACGTCTCGCCTTCAGAGGCCGCAAACTTTACAAAGCCACCTGTATTAATAAATAAAAAGGTTCCAAGTACTCGCCGAGATGTGCAAAACAGGAAGCAAGGCGGCACGGGGGTTTGGCATTGAGCTTGATCTGTCAAGTCAAGAGACAGCCGCTACCTCACCTGTACCGCTCATCTTAAATCTTAAAACCCCTCAAAGGTCTTCTTTACGCCTTTTCACCTCAGTCTGATCACTCTTTTCTCACACTCTTCCATCTTAACTTCTTTTCAGACGGTGGAAACTTTTTAGGCAGAGCGCACTTGGCTCGACTAAAAAAAGGAATGAAGGGGAGAATAGAGTGAAAGGGGCTCATGAAATATTGAGGGCAACCGCAGTAGGTCTCTTTGTAAGGAGCGATCTGCTGGCGTGCACGTGTAGCCAAAAGGAGCGTGCACATGAGTGTTTGTCAGTGGCAGTCAAAAGGAATGTTTCTGTATGGCGATGAGAAAAGAAGATATTTGAGAAGCAACGGTCGAAGTGAAAATTTGGTTGGTATGCCGCTGTTTGGAAACTCCAGAAGAGGCTCGCAAGATTCAAGATTTAAACTTTAGTTTGAATTTGGAGCTAAATTTCTAAATCTTGGCATTTGACTAAAAAGAATTAATGTTTTATGGGGGCACAAAAGTACACTGGGTTGGAACATCCTTTACCTGAATTAACTCTCTAACTTCTTCTACTACCATGATAATTACTCATACAAATACTAAAATAACATTATAACCAAAAACAAACATTCAAACAAACAAACAAAAAAACATATTGTACACCTTGTAGAACATACTTTTAATTTTACTTGAGTGAATTTTGGATGGAAACATTTTAAGGGGCAATATTATGCAACTTATTTCTGAGCTTTCTACCATGTTATAATGTTCCCTCATCAAAAAACAAACCTGGAGTTGTGTTTTTGCTTTATTCACACCTGTTTGAGTTTCAGACAGCCTCAGAACGCTCGGTTCCACAAACCTCCGCCTCTCCCATGAAACCCCGCCCACTCCAGGAAGCACTGACCAATCCACAAGCCCTCAACATCCAGCAAGCTCTCATTCATTTATGGTGTACGGCTTTGTTTCCCTTGATTTCTCACAGCTATTGTTTGAGAGTTTTAAGAAAGTGAAGTGCTTTTTTTTTTTTTACTAATTTTGTTCGAAAGAGAGCAACAGAGCTGCACTCTGCTGGTCTCTTCTGTTTCTTTATGGCACCAGTAGAGTAAAATTTAGTCAGATAATGTTTTAAAAGGTTGTAAAATGTGCTGCTGTTCCAGAGGTGGACCCAGAGATCAAAATGCCTAAAGGTTAAGTAGATCTTTAGGCAAACTGACGTAGTGTTGCTTTAAGATTAAACTGCTACACAGGACACAGGACAGTATGAGAAGGAATCAATAAGTTTTAAAGTAAATGTAGAGAGACTAAAAGTAAGAACATAAGCTCAGGACTGCATTAAAAAAAGCACCAAAGTAAACTTTCCACACAGCATAGTAAAACTTAACGACCATCAATATAAAGTCCAAATCGACTTACTCTTATCCCCTCTAACACCTTGCCCCGATCAATTGTAAACAAATCTTCTCTTTGGATTTAGGAACTGGCTGTGTTTTAAATGTTAAACTCCTTCCTTTGCTAGACCTTATAACTATTCTTTCAAAAACTTTGTTCAATGACATTTTCCACTGACCAGACAAACTCGATTTCTGACTCAAAATACATTATATTTAGATACATTGGTTACAGGACCCTTGGTGTGCAGAGATTGGCTTGGCTTTGTATACTCTAAAAAACTAAAAGCCTACAAGATATCATGTTCAGGAATATATCTCATTGTCCTTCGGTAAATGTGGTACTTTGCTTAGGGTGACCAGATTTCTACTCCAAAAAACTGGAACACATATTTATTTCATAAATCATGGTGTATTTTTATTTATCAAGTGACAAAAAAGCTTCCAAAATCCATACATCTTTTAGTCATGTCATTAAATAACATGACACTAGGGCTTAACTTTTGAATATGATGGGAAATTATCGATACAAATGATGACATCATAAATAAATTTAGTGACAAAAGTCTTTAGATTAATAATTTTATGTTTCCCATGCTTCTCTGTTCAATAAAATGGGGACAACTGATACATGGTTTGTTGAAAACTTGGACATATCAGTGTTTTTACAGATATTTGTTTGGACATGGGACAAGGTCCTGGTTAAATAGGGACGTCTGGCCACCCTAACTTTGCTAGGGAAGTTATTGCTTTTATATTGCTGGACTTGATTTGGAAAATTACAGAACAATGTTAATGTTTTTGCAACAGATATTTCCATTATTTCAGCTTTTTCAGCCAAGCTCACATAGCAGATCAGTAGCTCAATAGGTAGAGCCGCATGCCCACCAATTGGAGGGTTGGCGGTTTGAAGCCCACTGTGTCCTTAGGCAAGACTATTAATTCCACCTTGACAATGCTCTTGTATGTTAATTCTGCATTGGTTAAAATTTCATTACCTGCATCACTGCATTTTAATAATAAGGATTCTGTGTAACTCCCAATGACGCCATGCCCTGTTGTGTTAAATTATCTATGCTTTAAACTTGTTACATTGACTCATCGTTTAAAAATTGTGAGATTTTCTGTTCTTTTGCAGGTTTGCGCTGAACCTTGCAGCCCCGCTCTGCTTCCTAATCCTCTAGCCTTTTTTGCAGCGTGTGTTAAATAAACAATAAGAACTGCAGTGATGTTTCATAATCTGCAAAGGCACCCCAATGCACCAGTTGTTATAGTGATAGTCTCTGAACAAAGCCATTAATCACAGTTATTATTAGGCTTCATGTTAAATACGCCTTGTAAATAAGCCGGCTGTTTAATACAGGACTTGTGGCGTGGAGAATCCTGCCGGCAGAACGGTGCATACATATATCCAGAGCAGTTGCTGACATGGCTTATCGCGGCCTGAGTCAGGAGCAGGGGAGTTTGTAGTGAGGCGCGGGGGGAATACAGCAGCTGATTGTTAGCGCGGCTGTATCAGAGGAAAAGGTTGCAGGACGGAAATGCTGAGAGTGGAGGGAATCGACAATGGGAACGAATGTGAGGAAATCAAAGTGAAGCGTCGATGTGTTCCAAAAGAGTTCGAAAAGTGACCTGACGATTTCCCAAAGGGGGACACAGACGACTGCAAACACCATTAAACTTTTAGCGGCGTGCATTATTAATATGCTCACTTCAAGACGGTGCCCATTCAAAAGAGCCGTGCCTTTTATGCCGCCTGCTCATGAATATGGATTCATACTTACGCTGACACAATGGGGACTTGCATGTGCAGATCAATCTTTATGTGAGAAGGAAAGGGCTGACTTAACAATCTGGTTAGCTCGTCAATATTTACAATAGAATGTCTTCACTTTAACATAAGTGTGTAGGAGTGCAATGGAAGTGAATTCACAGACAGTTCAGTCTAACGCACACACAGACACACACACATCTCTCATCAGCTCAGGAAACACCCTGTATCTGCCTCTGCGGAATAAGAGTTGCTAAGCAACGCAGGCTTTCATTGGGAAGTATTGTGAAGTAGCATCTCCAGAGCTCTGGTGTCTGCAGCTGAGGTGATGGGCCACAAGTTTGAAGCTACGGGACTGTTACGGCACGCTGAGCTGTTTCTAGACACTATAGGGGTCCCTAGGCAAGAGGGACAACTGAGGCCCTATATAGGCTGCAGGTTTTTTTTTTTTTTCCGTAAATCCCACCTACAAAAACATGGTGGGGTATTTGATAAAATTTTACTGTTTTAATACAAGTTCTCCTTTTGCCTCGTATCCTGAATTGTGACCTTGTATGCATAGCAAACAGGTGAATACTGTATGTGGGACAATATAAGGCAGGGGGGTCTGGGAGTCCTCCCCCAGGGAAATCTGAACAAAACATCTATGATTTTCTGGAGCATTTTTCATGATAAACAATATTTTAGACCGGCTACAATTTTTTACTTTGTCCAGATAGGGCCCTTTTAAGAAAATTGCAAGGCCGCATCACTTGAGTGGTTTGTTTTCCTTGCTGAAACAGCTTGTTCACTATTGTACAGGCAAATGACCGTCCTTGGGGCCCCCCTTCAGCTCTGGGCCTTAGGCAATTGCCTACCAATTGTGACGGCTCTGACCACATGAGATGGGATCAAAATAAAGGCATGGCTGAACCTAAGAGAAGAACTCAATGAGACAATATCAAGCATAGTATGAGTAACAACACTTAACACTGCATTAACAAGCTTCTTTCTTCCATCACAGTGTGTTAACGTTGTACGGTGGACATGGTTTATAGAGTTAACTGTAAAAACCACTGCCAGATTGGTTCTTTTTAACTTGATATTGACTCAATGTTCAATCAATCAATCAACTTTTATTTCTATCGGACTTAAGAACAACCAAAGTCGACCAAAGTCAATCTACATACATTTTAAGTTTGTCTTTGAACAGGGGCAGGTCTGTGATGGTCCACAACTCCAGAGTTTAGGATCTGCCCCTGCAAAAGCGCAACAGGCTAATGCAGACCAATGACTGCGCCCCTAACTTGAGACCCTCTGGTGCGCATGTGGGCAAACCTCATTGCTAAAAATATATAATAATAAAGCCTAAAGAATGATGTCTTTTGGTATCTTCTACCCAAAGTTAAGGTTAGAGTTAGCTCTTTGTTAGGTATATTTATAAAGCTGTAAATTGAATTGAATTGAATGTAAAATGTTACAAAAATTACTGTTCCTTTTCATACCCATACTGTTCATCCATTTATCTGGAGCCGGGTCACGGGGGCAACAATCTAAGCGGACATGCCCAGACTTCACACTCCCTGGACACTTGCTCCAGCTCTTTCGGGAGAAATAGTCCCTCCAGTGTGTTCTAGGTCTTCCTTTGGGCCTTGTCCCTTTAGTTATTGATATAAAAAAAACTATTCTGGTTTTGTTTATTTGGAAACCTTACATTATTTTAATGACTTTATCAGCCACTGAATTCTGACAGTACAACAACATCTCTGTTTTACTTTGTCATCTCTGCTCACTGCCAGATGATCCTCACAAACCTGAGCTATTTCCAACCACCTTTAAAACACAAACTACAGCCTCCCGGTCAGTGGAGCTATAAAAAAAAAAAAAGAAAGCATGACCAAGGAGCTGAGCCTTTACCTGGGACTGGAGGGGGCTCTCAAAGCACTACATATCCCATTAAACACCAGCAGGCCAAATTAACACTGACAGAGGAGAGAGGAAGCAGATTTCACACTTGTTCATGAGCTGACTGATGATGTAACATGAAGAAATGTCACACTCCTCTCTCCAGTCAGCACACCAGACACATTCACAGGCTCGGGGAACTGTATATGATAATGAATTTGCTCAGGGAACTTTGACTTTTCTTTGTAATTAGCCACAGAGGAGTTCCACAAGGCACTGCACTAGCTCTATTTATGTTTACTTTATAATACTGAGGATGGATTGAAACAACAAGACTAACCAGCACCAACTTTATTCTGTTAACAAATTTCTTATTTTCACAGACTGTAATTAAAAATAGAGGAGTTCCTCAAGGCACTGTTCTTGCTCCTTTCACTTGCTTCCAAACAGACAATAATAGGCAGTGAAGGAGTTCCACAAGGCACCGTTATTGAGGACCACTACTGCCAAAACTAAAAATGAATAAATAAACATCAAAATGTAGCATTTTTTATAAGCTAGCTTTATTTCATTATTTATTTATACTTTTCTATATTTCTACCTGTATTTATTCCTACGTTTATTTATTCACTTTTTTGTGGTCCTCCATACACCGTTCTTGCTCCTTTCAGTGTCTTGTTTTACTTTTTACTTAAGGTGTGACTTGACAACAAGCTGGACTGGCCCTAGATAAATTCATGCCATTACAAGACATAAAAGCTCATTAACACAAACTGTAATTAGCAGTATAGGAGTACCACAAGGCACCACTCTTGCTCCTTTAAAGTATATTTAATATGCAATGGTAAATGCATTTAAACAACTGGCTGGACTGGCCAAAGCTGGTTTCATTTTAATACAAAATAGCTATTTATTGCTTATTTTAATGTTTCTTTTTTGAGGGCTGACATTTGATAATGCCAAAAAACATATGACCTGACACAACCTAGCAGGCTATTTTTAAGCATCTTGGAACTCAGCTGCTCATATTATTAATATCATCATGTTACTGCTGTTAATATACTGTCATGCAATAAAGATGCAATAACAAATAATTTATTTTCTACATGCCAAAGTTATGAGAGTCATGCCAAATCTGAAAAGTGGCTAACGACAACCCAATCAAGTCAAAATGCTATGCTACAGATGAGCAGAGAACAGACATATGTTTTATTTGACATTGTACATAGTATGGTAGCCCAGTAGGGACATGTTGTTGTCAGTAAAATGTTTTTACTTTAAGATAAGAAAAATATTTTATAAATGACACAATTCTTTATGCTAATATGTATGTTCGTAAATGCACTTCTCCTTTAACAGTGCTCAGTTTGTCCTTTTGGGGCTGTTGTAGGAACTGGAAGTAATGGGTCCAGTGGTTTCTTTGGGTTCTATCAAGCTTTAAAAAGTCTTAAATGCAAAAAAAAAAAAAAGTGCAATGGGTTGTTAAGTTGCTTAGCATTTTGATTGAAAATGGCTAGCCTCACAGTGGGAGGATAGATAATGACATGCATGTATGGATGTTATACAGAACAACATGGACCATGAGATGGGAAAAACTGGAAGAAGATGAATAAATGAATTATTAAAAGCTTTTAATACATTATAATCCTTTCTCCGCACTTGACAGAATCCCATATCTTCCACTGCTAAAACAGGCCTCTTCCAGTATCGCTCATGTTCCAGAGGTGAGGTGTGTTATCCGGAGTAATGGCCGGTATCAGGGGCCATTACGGCACTTCAGGTCTTCACGCTCGGGAGCTGATGGAGGGGGATCATTTTATTGTGTTCAGCGGTGTAAGGGAGATGAGAGCGCGTATTTAAGTGGTCAACAGCTCGGAGATGCCCCGGGACATGCAGACACAAGATACAGTGATGTTAGTATTTCTAACACGCTTCAAAAGCCCATTAATATTCTATGTATATCCTGTAATGTGGTCTATTATCCTTGAAGGCCACATGGAGCTATCTTAACTCAGTTCGCCGGCAGTGGTAAATGAGTTATTACATCACTATTTGAAGAGTGTTGTTATCAAGTACTGCAAGTTGTTTTGGACGGCATTGGTTTGTTTATTGTACTCAAAAGGTTATTTTTGGACTTGGATGAAATTGTTGGGAGAGGTCAGTAAAGGGTCAAGGAAAAGTTGATTGGACTAGCTTTTGGTGTGGAGCCCGTCGCACCGATAATGTAATAATGGCCAATAATGTAATACTTGCCAATAACCTAATCATTTTGGCAATTTTAAATGTAGTAAAGCCAATAACATAATAACCTGCTAATAATATAATGAAGTTTTTGAGGCAATAACATATTACATTTTGTCAGTAATGTAATAAGTCATTACAATAAGTTATTATATTATTGGCTTAGCATTTAAAAATCCTTTGAAAATTTGTCAACTGCAGCCTTTAATGTAATAGCAATAGATCAGAAATAGGTTTAGTGGATGGCATAGATAATTATGATTGCAAAAGCCAGTTTAAGTGTTATCTTTAGAAAATTATCAATTTGCTTGGATATGTTTGTTAAGTCTTGTAGTCATCCAAGCTATCTAAATCAGCTGGACTTGGTTTATAGAGTTTTAGATGTTTGTCTCTTATCCGAGAGACTTTTTAGGTTTTGTCTGTGTCTCTTGGATGTTGCATAGTCAACATTATCGGCTCAAAAATATTTTACATTACTGGCAAGTTATTACAATATTAGTTGGTATTGGCATGTTTTTTTTGTTTTTTTTTTGAAGGGTCACTAATGAGAAAAACAACATATGGTTTTCACGTCATCCTGACAGTTCATCTTCAATTTTGCACATAATTAAAGTTAGTAAATAGTAGAAAATTTACATCCCCAGGTCCAATTAAACACTTGTGAAGAGCAAGTGCTGCTGTTAGGCCTGGACTGAGCAGGTGTGTGTCTGCCACAGCAGGATACTGAAGCACATCCGTCATCCTAATTGACAGAGATGTACGGCTGCTGTATGGGACAGTGAGATTGAAACAGTGCAGGTACCATATACTGCCATTTTTAAAAAAAATGAAGAGAGAACTGCAAAAATCATTAACAATAAAAGTGCGAATAAGGATAAAAAGCAGAGAATGATGCATGGTTCATTTAGTTTGTTTTATTAAAGATGAAATAGAGTGCATTTGCTAGTGAAGTTTGAATGTTGCAGGTGTACCACAAGGGAGCGTACCGAGACCCTTTACATTAGAGAGTGTCATTCTAATCAAAATGTTTGTGTTTGTTTAAATGTCCCTTACTATGCTAAATCATTTTTTAATCATGTTATAATGTTTGCACGTCAAAAACATACCTAACATATACATTATTTTAAGTTGTAAAAAACATGAAATACTAATGCAAAACTGTCCAAAACTATTTCAAAAAGCAAAAAAAAAAAAAAAAAAAGCAAAAAAAAAAAAAAAAAAAGCCATAATAGTTCCCCTCTAAAATCTGAATGCAACATAGACTAGTGACGGCTATCAGAATGCTACAAAATGATATGCTAATTTACATTCAAAGGCAATTTCATTAAAGCTTAAATAGCAACAGTATACTAACAAAACAGAATTAGCAAAGGCCTATAAATGAATGATTAGATTTTAATATTTTGGAAATAAATAAAAAATAATAATACAGCCAGCACTATTTTGAGTTTTTTTTTTTTTTTTTTTTAGACCATTATTTTGTAATGAATGGGTTATGGGATATGTAGAGAAACCTAACTCATTTCCCTCAATAGGTGATGCCAATACATCTCCAGCTGAGAGAAAGAGACAGAAACAACAACAAAGATGTTATTTGATTGCTATTCTCTGTTGCTAATACTATCAGCTCAAATGTGTACATGTGTATTAATACAATTCCTGAACTTGACTCATCACTTCCACTTATTGTGTTTCTGTATTTACAAATGTTTTCTCTCTTTTTTACACACTGCTGTCACCAAATAGATTTGTGCTTTATATCATAGATTAGATTGCCCTTTGCTTAAAAAAACAAACAAAAACAAAACACTACTGGAAACCTGTACTTTCTGTTGCAAAATTGCACAAGCTCCAGTATATTTTTATTCCTTTAACTGTTCCCAAGATTCCATTTAAAATAAAGTTAATGGTAGACTTTATTGTCCCCGTAGTGAAATTTGTTCTCTGCATTTGACCCATCCTTCAATCAGTGCCACTAACAGCATATAAGCTATAATTGATAAAACTTAACTAAGAATTAACATAAATTTTGTGCCACTCCCTGAATTGTGCCATGATGTATTCTGTAGTAGGTTTTTAGGTAGCACAGTAAAGGGCAGGGGAGGTTGGGGTTCTCCTCTATGAAAATTTTAACAAAACAGATGCCATTTCCTGTATTCTGATGCATTTTTGATGATCATACATGATTTTCAGCAGCAACTACACCTGTAGTAAAAAAGGAGACTAATTGTGATTTTACTTTACTCAAGTTTCAAAACAAAACATTGTTTCTTTTTACAACTCTCACATTTTAAACACTGAGCTGCTTCTCTGCACAGACAAGAGCAGAGTGTGATTTAGCTATAGTTTTTTTATGTTTTACACATGCTGCTTATCACTTGTGTTGAAATCTTCTGTTAGTGGTTTCCCAGTGGAGCTCCCAGCTCTGCTTCGCTTCCTGCAGCACAGGGTCACAGAGTCTTCAGTCTCATCACTGAGCTGTGCACAGAGGCTCTACAAAACAGTGAAGGCTACAGAAGCTTTTGTCAGGACAGTATGGACTCATGTTTTATGTTACTTTTATAATAATACAGATGAAATACTGTGAAGAAAAGCATTGCACACCGCCACAGTAACTTCTGCTTCAGGATTGCGTCTTTCATTCCTGCACATATTATTTGAATGATTTTTTTGGTAGATTTTTCTTTTTTTTTTTATGATCATATCTCCACGACTAAGAGGTCAACTGTCATCAAACAAAAAGTCACATCACATTTACAGACTCAGCTGTCTCTGTAATGTCCGATATTTCTAGGTATATACTGTTATTGATCAGACTCATTAAGCCTTATCACATGCTGACGCACGGGGCAGTGGCAGTGGCAGGCTCCCCCAGTCACTCTGCGCCCTTAGCATTTGCCTAAATTGCCTAGGCCACAGGCCGGCTCTCTGGGTGCTTTGTATCAGACATTAGTGCAAAACCTCAAATGACCTGCCATAAAGTATGTGCCACTGCTCTGAGAAGACAAAAGAATATGAATGAGAGATAAGTAGGGTCAGAGGCCAGCCAAGCATCCATTCAACTCTCATTAATTACTCATTGACTGTCTTTGGCATTCATAAGCTCTGTCCATTCACAAGAATCGGCATGGGCTAAAAATACACAGGAAAGCCAGAGCTAAGTGCCAGCGCAAACAAATCGGCCCTTAATCCCCGAGGGAGAGGAGAAAGGAGGAAAACACGGCTCGCGCTGCATCGACAGGTTAGCCAGAGGTCGGCCAGATACAAGATAAAAGCTCCAGAAAACCCAGGGAGGAGGAAGTGAAGGCTATATGCAAATTGCAGCGAGAACAAAAATGCAGCATCGAGCCAAAGTCAGCGCGATTAGCTTATATAGTTTCAGAGGTCGGGCCTTATCAATGAAGCTAATCTCGCCCCCAGAAGTAATCAGGGGGCTAATACAAGTCACGCTACCGTAGTCTGCACGCACATACAGGAAGTCCATGTGTAAGATAGGTATCCTGGGATGGCTAATTAGCAATCAACGCTAACAACGGGACGGCACGGCGGTGGCTAAATGCGGCGGCGACACGCACATGTACAAATACAAATACAAGGGAAGGGAAGCTAATTCAGACTTCCTTGTTCAAACATATTAGGGGCCAAATCTGTAGCGCAATTAGCCAGGAAGCAACCCAAAGCAATTAGCATTAGCCGTATGAAAACATGGAAATATTACATAAACAGGATCTGATTTAAATATGTTTACACTTATTAAAATAATGGAGCCGGGACCAATTGAGAACAAAAACATTCCGTTCAATCACAGCTCAAATGTTCACAAGCAAGAGTTACCTTTTATGGCTTACAACAATCAGCCAAAACATTATGACTGGCCAAATTGTTTTACATTTCCTATTTGCCTGAACAGGAATGGGATACTGAGCCTTGGAATCTTCCCTGGGCTTTTTTAAACTAGAGATTTTCAATAGAAGTATCGGTAATTGCAAGATAGGATCTACATGACAAATTCATAAGTCAATACATTTATTTACTGCTACAGCATTTCTATTTCGCCTTTAGCAAAAAGTAAAGAACAAGGTTAAATTTATGGCATTAGCTTATTTTAGCTAAGGAGAACTAATTCTGTAATAAGATGCCACAAGTGTGCACTAGCCAAAACATTATGATCACAAAATCGTTTTACTGGGATAAATTACTACTGTGCTCTTTCATGTAGCAGTTTAAGTCTTGGGAGTTGCATAATAGGATGTACATAGATTAGACTTTGCTATATTTTTGCTGTCATTGTGTCCCTGGGCAAGACAAGAAAGATACTGTCTTTTACATGTATTATTCTCTTCATTATTATTATCAAAAAATTGTTAAATGAATGTAGAATCTTTTTTGTATTTTTTGATGTAGCTATTCCATTTTACAGTTACATGATCAAATGGTCAGTTACTGTTTGGCTGACAATTATCTCAATTATCTCTTATTATTACAGTCAGTCATTTTGCATATCACCATTTGTGGGGTTCTCCTTGCCCCACTGGATACTTACTGGCCCATTTTCACTGAGCGGTTAATTATGACTATTGTGGTCACACAATGAAAATTTGGCACTTTCTGATTTTGGCTGTTGTGCGGAAAATGTACTGTATTAGTAAAAATCCCTTTGCTTTAATGATTTTGTCAAGTATATGGCTGCTTATTAATGACTATGGACAGACATATTCAGTGTGCTAAACAATACTCTATGCAATTATTATTGCCTATATGGTAAAACATTACATACTTCACTTTCAGGACCCACAAAAAACAGAAATGTACTGTTTTCAAGGTGCCAAGGTACAAAAATAAAAAAATCACTACACCAGTCAGTGTTGTGCTGTTTGGAATATGCAAAACATAAAAAATATGAGCAAAATAAAACATTTATTACAGTATTTGATGCACACATATTTTGAAGTTCTATTTCAAAATGACCAAAAGCTGGGTTAAATAGCCAAAAAGTAAGAGTATGGTTACTTCAAAATATTATTACTCAAGTGGAAGTGAAAATTTGTTTTGCAATAAAACTACATGCAGAAGCACAATTTGTTTTAAAAAGTTGCTTAAAGGGGCTATATGCTTTTTGTATCTGTTAAAACCAATTTTGATAACCTCTAGAACAGTGGTTCCCAAAGTGGGGTCCACAAAGGTACTACAGGGGGGCCCCCAGAGGCTGCCTATATTTCAATTTCAATTTTAATTTATTATTTTTTTTTAATTATTATTATTTCAGACACATGGTTTTGGTTTATAAAAACAAATAAAACATACAAAAATATAAAAAGTCAATGAAAATTTTAAATACCTAAAAACATTAAGTACATAAAAACATTTTAAATTAAATACAGTTGTATACTTGTTTTAAAATATTACTTTTAGTAATAGTAATAACAACTTTTAGTCAATAATCAGTGTTTTTGTAATGTTTTTATAAAAAAAAAAAATATATATGGAGAAAAATATGGCAGGGTCTTTTGAACAGAGGAAAGTTTTGGGGGTCCGCGAGGGGTTTTCAGAAATTTAAGGGGGCCATGACAGTCTTGACTTTGGGAATAGCTGCTCTAGAACAACTATTTTCAATAAATACTTTACTGGTTTTATACAGAAACAGATAAAGAGACCAACAGAGACGAGCAGAGGGCAGTTCTGTTGCACTTTTTTGAACAGAAACAGAGAAAAAAGGCTGTTTACTTCCTTAAACTTTTTGTATGATGCTATTTTACTACCAAATGAAAAATGTCTGTGAAGAATTAACAGAAACAGAGCTGTACATTGTTTTTTTGGAGAAATGAATGAGAGCAGACTGGATGTAGAGGGCTTGTTGAATGGCCAGTGCTTCCTGGAGAAGGAGAGGGTATGTACGGGGAGAAGTAAGGAGGAACGAGCCATTTGGAGCTCACAGAAAGGCAGTGCCAGATAATACGTGTGTGAAATAAAAACAAAAACAAAACACAACTCCAGGTATGTTTTGATGAGGGAACAACATTATAACATGGGGGAAAAAAGCTCAGAAAAGTAGATTTTTTCACAATATAGTTACTTAAGGTGTCATAATGTTATGGCTCATTAACAATGAATATTTCATGCTTGAAGACGGAGGTGTTACCAAAAGCGCTAACTATAAAGTCATATTATCACCTCCTGTAGGTTCTTTCAGTGTCTCATCTCAGGAAGCGGTACAATCTGTTCTCTCTTCAGATAACACACAAATCAAGCCGCATTTGATTGTGGAGTGGTAAATCAGCCGCATTACTTCAGGCTGCAGAGTATATGTCTCTATGAAGCAGGGCCGGCTCGCTGTAGCATCCTCCACCGCAAACTCCAGGGACAGAGACTTATGATGGTTATTACTGCTGCTAAAAACGCATTTAGACTGTGAGTAGAGGTTTTTTATGTGGCGTTCTGGAGGAGCACTCGTGTATGGCTGGGCATACAGCCTAAGATTATATGTGTTCTAGTTAAGTATAGAGGCTAGAAAATCATAATTAGGTTGGACAGCATAAGGTCAGATGGAGTTAATCTATAGCTGTAGTATAAGACTTTAGTTGGCTTATTGCACTAACATTCTATTTGATGATAGAGAAAAGGCACAATGTAATAAAGTTTATCTCCAAATTAGAAATGTTGTGTTGCGGGGATATGTGTGTAATTTAGTCCTTAATTTTATCTTTATTAGTAAATTGGAATCAACAAGGTCCTCATTCCCAGGCTCTTTACAACATTTAAACTTGATTTTCAACTGAACACAAACATACATAAATACAAAAACATAACAAAACACTGCAGTATTAATGTGTTGGTAAGATTGTGTGTTTGGTGGTGGTTGGAAAGGCCGTATCTCACAATCGTAAAGATACAGTGCCCAGACCTAAACATGAAACGTGGATCATCTAGTTCAGGGGTAAATGCTCTCTCTACTGAGCCACATATATCCTATATCCAAGGTTCTCATGGGGCATTACAAAGCATTCATAGTCATTAAATTGGTTTTGATACAATGAAGGCCTTAAATGGCATTAAAAAACATTAAATGCAAATCAAACAGGCATTAAAACTAGTTTTTAAGTAAAATAGCTGACATTTTTTGTTTTGTTTATCTATATTAATATGTATAAATAAATAATAAATGACCATTTTCGTAGCCTACATGAGCAGAATGAGTTTACTTCAAGTGGGACCAAATTACCCAAACACCGGATATTTGACTCTCAACATTATTTTTGCTTTACCAACTGTATTTTACAATACTTGCAAATAGCTTTTGACAATTTAAGCTTATGTTTGTGGCATTAATATCCCTTCACGTCATATGTCCCTAATTTGCAATGTACCATTTAATTCGAGACTGCTGCAGAAATAATGCGTGTTTTCCTTTGATGCCTGTTCAGTTGCCTGGAAATTCCAGACTCACCGCTGGTTGCCTTAGAATCAATTCGATTTCTAGGGCGGAGCAAACCCGAGTTAACAGACAGCGGAGTTAGCCAATCAGAAAATGGCGGACGTGACGTTAACAAAGCGACAAGAAAGTGAGAAAGTAAACAAACGGAGTAGTGAAGCCACGAGGGAGGAACGAGGGAGTTATTTCAATATTACCGTACCATACCGCTGAATGAAACAAACTCTCGGCTCCTCGGTGCGCCATCTTGATTGTTGTCGGTGAGGAGACGCGTACGAGTGACGCTGCTCGCGAAGAACACGTGACTTAAATAAACCAATCAAAATGCACGATACGGTTTGGATTTGAGTAAACCACTGTGGACGGCGTGGTGACCAGACTGATATTTCTCTGTAGAATAACACAGAGACATATCAGTCTGGATTTTCCAGGCAACCTGTTCAGGCCATACTGTGTTCAAATGTGAAAAGTGCAATGTTCACCTGTGCTTAAACAAACACAACAACTGCTTCCGTCTGTTCCATGCATAAGTTTGTCTGTCTACATGCTCAAAATAAATTCAGGCATTAAGGGGTTAAAAATGTAAAAAATTGTATTAAGAAGCAATAAATTAGACTTGCTGATACCTGCCGTAACCCTATATCACATACTGGTAAAAAAAAAAAAAAAAAAATCCACTGAAACAAACAATTATTTGTGGAGTTAGTAAATTCGGCCCTATCTTACAGTTGCACAATTTGTTTTTATATTCCTGGACCCACACAGCATTCCAGATTTAAACCAAAAAAAAATAATTTCCTATTGCTCTTTCCTGCTATATTAATTATCTTAATTTAGCCACAAGGGTCACAGGTCAGTGTAGTCTTTGTGCCAGTCCAGCGCCTTGATAAATGGTTGTTTCAGGAAGGGCATCCAGTATAAAATTCTGAATGAGTATGCAAAACACTGCAGATGATTTCCGTTGCCAGTGCATTCCAGTTCTCCACCGCCCATATTCAGTTGAAAATGAACGCATAAATCCTGTATTGTTCTTCTGCTGTTACCACCTAATTCAATTACCATTCCCAACGTACAGCCTCGGATCGTCGAGACCGCATGCAGTGTTTCCAATTAGAGCGCCTGGAGTAAGTGTGGACCCAGGACGGCAGCAGCACTAGTTGTCTCTCCCTCTTCCTTCTACTTTCTCCACTCCCTGGCACTGAGCAGCCCATTATACCAAGAACAAATAAGCCCAGGCTATAGGCTCCAGTGGCTTCCCAAGAAAGAACAGCGGAGAGGCAACACATTCTGAAAGCGTTGCCAATCTCAAGAAAAGAAAAAAATAACGCTTGCAGATATTAAGGGCAAAACTTTGGTGTATAAGCTTTGCAAAGATCCCAGGTCTGTGTATGTTCGGCTGCCTTAAATGAGACTTTGAAAAATGATCTCCTAGAGGCTCAGAATGTTGCAGCAAAAATCCCAAACAGGAACAAACAGTTACTGAATGGCAGCCCTCAAATAACCTCTATATAGGATTTACATGGCAATACAAAGGCGTGAACTCCAAAAGGCAACCAGAAAATGAATTCTTCAAACTTAATGCGCCCCATGCTGTGAATGCCAGGTTCACAGTGTGTGTGCCCAAGTCAAGTCAAGCTAAGATGTTAGTTTTATTTTTAGGTTTATGCACTGATTTCACTCCAGGACAATACAAAATATGAAATAAGAAAATCTATTTGTTCATGCTTTGGACATGTCTGTTCCTCTTCCTTTCTAGAAAGAAACTTGGGACATTCTGTGCCTAGGACCTTATAAAAAATGTATCGTAAATAGTAGAGTTGCTCTCTTAAAATTTTGAATTAACTGCAGCAAGGGGTCAAAGTTTGTTCAGCTTTTTTCATTTGCAAGAATCAGAAATGGAAAATGGAAGTTCATTTTCTTCCCCTTTTCTCGTTAGGGGTTAGGGTACTAGAACCTATCCCAGTAACTATGGGCCATACTCGAGGTACACCCTGGTCAATGGGCAGTTAGTCATGTATAACTAAAACTGGCATACTTTTGCTGTGGTTCTGTGTGGAGTTTGTATGTTCTCCCTGTTCCTCCAGGTGCTTGGCTTTTCCCATGAGCTTGACTGCGGTCCCACACCAAGCAACTGGTGACCATTCATTTCCTAAGCACGCTGGCACGCAGAGGCAACAAGTAACCAAAACATGCCGAGTGTCGCAAATCGAGCATCTTGGCCGTAGTTTTAAGTAATCTTTATGCAAATACAAGTGACATTGCCAAAGTGACTGTCAATCACAGAACAAGTTTTGATAAAAATTCGAGAAGCATTGTTTCAGGCATAAAAGCTCCCATCCTTTTTGTCAGTTTTGGTGTGAGTCTACCATAAAACATGCACAATAGGCTAATCCTCCAGCTAGGTACTCCTGACCATGGATCCTGTCCCAAGATCCCTCACTGTTCCTGATAGGTTGCCCCAGCAGCATTGAAGAATGGGTCAAATGCAGAGAACAAATTTCCCTACAGGGACAATAAAGTATACCTCAACCAAATACCAATACACATATCAAATGTACACACTAAAAAATGCTGGGTTATTTTATTATTTTAAGCCATTTGCTTGGTTGACACTTTTGGGTCAGAGGTTGGTTTGACATGACTCAAGTTTGGGTTAAGATTGATAAACCCAGTCAGTCTGTTAGATTGAAACAGACCCAGGGGTTGGGTTATCCTCAACTGCCAAAGGTGGGAGTTAACCTTCATTTTTATCTAAATATTTCATCATTATCATTTAATTTAAACCTTTCTCTGACTAAAAATACAGGTGACCCAGGTTTTGTACTTGTTTCAACCAAACATTTAGTATTAAACCAACACATGAGTTAATTTTTAGCCACATTTGGGTGGAAAACAAAACCAAAAAGGTTGGGTCAAACCTTAAAGTTAGAATTACCCCAGTGTTGGATCGGTCCATATTTGACCCAGCACTGGATTACAAATTGGAATATTTTTAACTCAGGATTTTTTTAGTGTGTATAGACAAATCTGTGTTACTATGTGAGCTATGATTAAGAAGGCAGAGATAACTTCAAAACTCCAACAATGAATGCTGAACTCAGAGCTAGCAATCTTTTAATGCACTTTATGTACTTTAATGTTTTAATGTACTGTATTTTGTGATGGTGAAGTGGTTAATTTAAACATTTTGGCTCAATTAAATGCCAGAAAGGTATGCCAAAAGCACCTAGTCCAGTGATTCTCAAATGGTGGGCAGGGAACCAAAAGTAGGTCGAGGGGAGATTCAATATAGTTTCAATATTCAGCTTATTTGAGTCCAAAATATTTTATTTCTATGACATAAAAAGGCATTTTAAAATTCATTTACTGTTATAGTTGTAGTAACAACATAGAAACACAGTAAAAGTTGGGTCATATTAAAATGATTAAGGATAAAATTGCGTTCCATAGTCGGCCCAGTCCAACTTTTTGCTGATAAATGTTCTTAAGAATTTGTAGGCAGTTGGGAGAGGTGACTGTAGACATTTTTGCACAATCAGTAGCTTTATCGTTTAAGAAAATTGTGGTCACATCGCTCCTAGAAGCATGCCAAAAAATATTTCAAAACCTTGCGACTCACTGACTGGGCTTTGAATCTCAAGTGCCCCCCAAACTTTCTGAAGAAATCCACGCCATACAAACACTGACCACTTCTCCATGACAACAAAGAAAATGTTTACGCTCCCGACAAAGCCAGCTCTCCTCTAATTGGCCGAGGTCCTGTTTCTATGGCGATGGAAGTGTGCATCGTTCTGTTTGGGCATTGAGAGCTGTGAGTGTGCTGAAGTTATGTACAGTACAGGAATGTGTGGAGCACATATGGCTACGATTACACAAACACACACAAAAGCTAGGATGCAGCTAATATTGTGTATCGGAGGGGGGAAAGGGCCTGACCAATCACGAGCCTTGAAAGCAGCAGCAACAGCTTTGATTGGCCCATTTAAATCTAGTTTTGGTCTTTTTTCTTCAGCTCTTTCCATGTGCATGTCTATCAAAATTAAAATGGCTGTTTTGGTTACAAATATTACACAATTTGGAATCTCTTATTACCTTATGATAATAATAATAATAATGATAATAATATTTACAATTTGGTGCATTATTCATTCACTTCTCAGTCACACTCGGAGGTGGTGAGCTACTTGTCCTGGGGCAGACTGATGGAAGCGTGGCAGCAATTCCGCACATAAGACCTCCCTCCGACGGCCACCAACCACACAATCACATTAAAACATTCATACATGGGCAAGGTGGGTGAAGTGTCTTGCCCAAGGACACAATGACAGTCTTGAACCGCCAACCTTTGGATAATGAGTGAACATCTCTAGGGACTGAGCTACTGTCACTCCTATATTGTTTAAATTGTATTTAAATGAAGACTACAAAATGATTCTGTATACTTTTCCCTTATACATTTCAAAATATTATTGTAATCATCTCATATTTTAATATTTCCAACTTCTTGCCAACTTAGAGTAGTGTAACAAGACTTTTTTTATTATTACATTTGTACCTAGAAACTGTAAATACTCCAAATTCCAATATGTAATTATAAAACAAGTACATTATCACAGTCTGTTGCTATTTCCAAAAGTATTCACTCATCCACCCAAATTATTGAATTCAGGTGTTCCAGTCACTCCCATGGCTACAGGTGAATAAAATCAAGCACCTAGGCATGCAGCTGTGTGGAAAACTTTGTGGAAAAGTTTGGCGATGGTCCATAAAGACATGGATGAGCGAGTTTGGTGTGGAAGAAGTTGACTGAACCTGCACAGAGTCCTGACCTCAACCTGACAGAACAGCTTTGGGATGAATTCGAGTGAAGACTGTGAGTCAGGCCGTCTCCGTCCAACATCACCTCACAAATGCACTTCTAGAAGAATGGTCAAAAATTCCCATAAATATTCCTAAACCTTTCCCAGAAGAGTTGAAGCTGTTATAGATGCAAAAGGTGGGACAATGTCATAAATAAACCCTATGGATTAAGAATGGGGTCACTTAAGTTTATATGCATGTAAAGACAGGTGAATGAAAACTTAAAAAATATAGTGTTTGTGTATAGTTATATAGTAGTTACATTGTATGAATACATTGTTATTATGTTAACCATTGACAGTGACAGTCACAAGACAGAAAAAAAAATGCAGTCCTTAATTTAACTGTTTTTATGCTGTCACTAGATTTTTTTACGGTAAAATTCTGGCCAGTATTTTACCTTAATGTTTCACTATTTTTTTTACAGTGTATATTTGTTGCAAAGCAGAGTGCTCATTTCATTGACTCAACACTTAATTATTGTAAAGTTTGTTAAAATATTAGAGCATTAACTGACACTTTAATGGAAACTTTAATTGCAAACTCCTTATACAAAGCCACGCGCAAATGATAGTAAATGGAAAAACCCATTGCCTCAGTCACTGCCAATAAGAAGGAAACCTAAGACAAATCTCCTCTGCTGAGATGAAGGAAGAGCAGAAGTCTGGGTATAATGAAGGATTTGCGCGATTGTAAGCCATACATCCCACAGCCTCTCGTATAGATTCATGCAGCGCCAGCACATGTCCCATCCACGAGCGGTGAGCGGCAGCCCCTGGGCAGCCCCCGTAATGAGGGAACTCCACCAAATGCCAGGGGGGGAAAAAACAAACTGAGTGTACGGAAAGAAAAGATGGAAGCAGCGAGTGGGGGGAAAGACTCAGGCGAGGAGGAAAATCCAAACAATAGGAAACAAACAGAAATCTTACCCAGCTCTTCTTGGAACAATAAGTGTGGGGGTAGCTCATTGTTGGAATAGTTTGAGATTCAAACCAGGACTTTATTTTGTACTGTCGTTAAAATTTTCACTGCAGTTCAAATGTGTTGGAATTCTATGGCTCCATGCTTCTTGATTGCGCATTGTAGACTTTGGATATAGTCGGACAGATGGCGCTAACTGTGCAAAGGTGTCAAAGCAGGTGTCAATGTTCGTGGAAGGACAAAGAGGACATGTCCTTGCTGGCAATTACTGACCATCTGTACTCATTTCACAAAACTGATAATGTGCAAGTACAAGCGGTATACTGTAGATACATTGTTATGGGGCATTAAAATGTTAAATTTTGTACAACAATCATAAAAAGCCAAGCAATCCTAGCCTTGACTGCCTTGATGTTTGACATATTTTCCATTCCTTTAATGGTCTAAGGCAACACCAAACAATAGCAAAACCAGCAGGAAATTTGTTTTCACTGAAAAAAAAAACAAAAAAAAAACAGGGTTCAATACTTAAATTAGGTCTATTCCTTTCCATGTCCTAAAAAGTCATAAGGTGCATATTCCACTGGGCGTGGGTTGGGTCAGTTTGGGGTGGTTCCGCTTCCCATTTCCCAGAAGCAAAGTCCGAAGCAGCCCCAGAAACAGAAAGCATCCCAAACCTTGCTACTTTTAGCACTTTTAGCAAGGGGGTCCAAAAAACAAGGCTTTAAAGAGCTACCTTCCTTTCCTAATTTTTCTCTGCTGATTACAGAAACTCTGGCTATTTTTTAGGCTGGTCAGTAAGCTAGCAGTAGTATTAGCAATCACATAGAGTAGGTACAGCACATTTTCATTTTCATTAAAAGGGAATATATTATTATTATTTTATTCATATTTTTAAACCAGTTTTGGTCACCTCTAAAATAATATATTATAATATTAATAAAAAATAAAAAAAAACATTTTAAAAGATGTGACACCAGATGCACAGATTTATTCTGCCTGGGTACACCTGCTTTTTAATATTTGACAAATCCCTGTCTATACATTCATGTAAAAGCAAATTGTACACATCTTTAAGTTTAATGTATATCATAAATATACACAAAAACCTAACTAATTAAAGTGTGGCTAGTAAAAACACTAATTGGTTAGTAACATTTGACAAAGACAAGCCAAGGCCAGTGAGCAAAAAGTGCAGGGCAACAAAGGGCAGACTGTTAAAGTATTTTGAACATAATTTAAAGAATAAAAGAAGCTTCACTTCCTTAAACTTTTTGTTTGATGTCATTTTTACTATGAAATGAAAAATGTCATAGTAAATGTGAGAAATCAGTGGCAAAAGAACTTTACACTGTTGGATAAATGAATGAGAGCAGACTGGATGTGGAAAGCTGGGGTTTATGGAACCAAGCGTTTTGAGGCCTCAGAACTGCCGTGCCAGAGAATCAAGGATTACTCAAACAGGCATAAATGAAGCAAAACCCAACTCCAGCTATGTTTTCAATGAGGGAACATTATAACATGGCAGGAAGCTCAGAAAAGTCGATTTTACACAAAATAGTCCCTTTAAATTCATTTTTGCAAGATGGCCATTTTTTGGTCAAAATAAAAATGAGAATTAATTAAATACTATTACATACCTGCAGCCCCAGGAAGAACATATTTTGAACATATTTATTGGAACACAGTGAGGTGAAATCAGTAAGCCTTGTAATGTCCCATGGCTGAGAATGAACATGTTTTAACAATACAAAATGATTCAACACAAACTTATATTCACTTACAGTTTTATGTGGTCTTGTGTGTAAGAAAGCAAGTACCATGACAGATGCCTGGCTTAATGGCAGGAGACCCGCATCAACAGCCCCGACCCGCCTCTACACAAGTGTCCCGGCTCTGGTGTCATTAGCAATGCAGCTAATGGGCACCTAGCTTATCATATATGTCCGCCGCTGTTGATGCACATCACAGATTCATTTGCCAGCGTAGCGACCGCTGCATGAGAGACTCCAATATCCCAGTCTAAGAGCTGCCTGGGGGATGCTAATTAGCCATGGAGGCTAGCGTTCAGGCGTAATGGGCAGTGTGCAAATAGCAGCAGTTGGCTAACAGGTGTTGAGAGACCGATAAGTGTAGAATCACGTTTATTTGTAGTTTGAGAGTGCCAGTGGTTTTTGGACTCGAGAGAAGCTAACATCCTCAGCAATGCATGACCAAGACCATTTTGCTCTGTCTAGTAATGTTAGCTCTCTGATTATTGCCACAAGCATTCACGTCACGTTGCATTTAGTGGCCAAGGTTGCACTTTTTGAACAAGAGTGGTTGTGTAATCCAGTGGTTCCCAAACTTTTTGGTTTTAAGTTTAGTCTTAGATTAGTTCTGGTTTTAGACACGGTTTAGTCCTGGTTTGTTGCTGGTTTAGTCCTGATTTACTCATAGTTCTGGTTTGAGGCATGGTTTAGACTTGGCTTAGTTTTGGTTTGGACCTGGCTTAGTCCTGCTTTAGTTTAAGTTTAGTCTTAGTTTAGCTCTGGTTTTAGATATGGTTTAGTCCCAGTTTGACCTGGTTTAGACTTTGTTTAGACCTGCTTTAGTTCTGGTTTAGACCTGTTTTGCTCCTGGTTCAGTTCTGGTTATAGATCAGGTTTCGTCCTGGTTTCGTCCTGGTTTAGACCTGGTTTAGACCTGGTTTAGACCTGGTTTAGTTCTAGTTTTAGACCTGGTTTATTCCTTGGTTTAGTCCCTATTTTGTCTTCTCTAGTGTCCTATCCCTCTGTATTGTCCTGGGTTAGTCCTGATTTAGGTTAATTTAGTCTTTGAAAGCCAAATAGACTGTATAAATGATACTATAAATGGTCCCCGTACCCCTGGCTGGGAAACACTGATTTAATCCACATCAATGCACTGTATATAGGGCTTCACATTTTGTTAAGTTTGTGACATTACCTGTGAGGTATGATGTTGTCAATAGATCTCATTTATAGGGGATTTTTATATAATTAAATATAGCCACTGCAGTGTAGCATGATACTCAAATTCCCTGGCACAAATGCTCAGTTCCACAAAGCTCCGCCTCTCCCACAAACCCCCGCCCACTCAGGAAGCACTGACCAATCAACAAGCCCTCTACATCCAGTCTGCTCTCATTCATTTATTCATAGAAAACAGTGTATGGCATTTTTCTTTAGGTTACCTATGTTTTACTTCCTGTAATTTTTGACACAGTTAATCTGAAACTGGGGACCAATGCCACTAAGTTGTTTCACTGTTTACCTGGGGCCCCTCTTGTTGAGTTAGAAATGTAGTAAATGTAAAGTAAAAAATGAAAGCATTCATAAATAAATATAAAGGTATACTGTGTTAATCTTTACTTAGTGGACAAAATGACTGAGAGCCCCCAAACCTATGCAGTGCTTAGGCCCCCCAAATATATAGGTCAGTCACTGAAAATACTTTATATCAGCCATTCCCAAAGTCAGGAGTGTCACGGCACAATAAGACTTAACTCTAGTTTAAGTATTATGCCTTGTTTTTCTTCATAGATTTCTATAAAAGCCTTACAAAAGCAGGGTAGCCCCAATGCACAAAAGCATTAAAAAGTTATTAAATTTGAACTGATTTATTAAATATTATGCGTAGGTATTAAATTTTGTTCATCTAGGTCTCAAAATTGTGAAAACATTATGTTAATATCATCATAATGACAAGGACAGGAGTTGTTTCGTCTGTGTTAGACTTTTAAATTAAAAATCCTTGAGTTTCAGAGAGTAGTACGAATAATTCCTCAGTGTAAAATTCAGTGTCAGTGCATTTCACTTTAAGTGGCATTAAAAAGTCCTAAAAAGGTCTTAAATTTCACAATAAAACCTGGAGCTACCCTGAAAAATTCCTTCAAAGTAATTTGTTTAAAAAGTTTGCGAATTGTTATTCATTTCAAAGCTCTGGCAGCCCCCCTGCAGCGCCTTTGTGGCCCACCAGGGGGCCCCGGACCCCACTTTGGGAACCACATCATTTAAATGGTAGAATAATTACCTGATTTTGCCTTATGCATAGTTTTACTCAATGCAACATTACTCAACATATGCTAGAAACATGATCTCTGTAGTGCCTTCCACTGAGCAAGTAAATACCCACTGTATACCTTGTAAAAGTCCGGTAAAATGAGGTCAAGCTGAATCACCACAAACGCCACCGTATCAGCCGGCTACAGTTACACAGCAACACCAAAAACATCCCAGTCATCCGCTCGCTGAGTAACTGTGCGCTGAATGGCAGCTGGCTGTTTAAGTGACTCACGCCGCTCCTAATTGGAGTGCCGGCAGCGGCTAAGGCTAACCCCAGCTAAGTTGTTGGAGATTAGCATCGGGGAGACGGCTTGATTGCAGCTAATTCACCGGGATCACACAACGCTAAAGACGCTAATGGGGCCCCTAATGAGCGATCGGAGCACAAATGGGAGCTGAAGGCCACTTTGTTATATTTTTACAGGGCTGTCGAGAAGGGCTGAGGGAGGAAAGAGGAGCCGAGGGAAGGGGGCGGCCTTTGACAGCAGAGTGTGATGCTAATCCAAATAAGAAGTTTAGTGTTACACATTTAAAATTAGGCTGCACTGGTGTGACCTCAGGATTTACTATTGAAGATGTGCTTTTGAAATGATTGCAATGCTCAGTTTGACCCCCTCTGGGCAGCTGTAGTCACACAAAGTAGAGAAACTTTCACTAAATCCAAGAAATGGAGAGTTATTTTGAGGTAATCATTCATGACACAATACAGAACATACAAAAATTGCTCCCTCGCTAAATGGTTTATGTAAAATTCTTCTTCAAAATCAATCATGTGTTCCTTGACCCATGATTGACCTTTCCATAATAAAATCCTTTCCCAAAATGTAATAATAATAATGCATCTGTCTTGGCACTTTTCTAGGCATTATTAATTTTCGGTGGTGGTAAGGTCCTTCTGTCCTGGGGCAGACTGACAAAGATGTGGATGCCATTCTGCCCCTACAGCCTCTAGGACCATCACCAAACACACAATGACACACATATTCATAAACAACAGTAGTATGGAGTGCTGATAGTGGGGATTCTTTATTTTAATCTCATACACCCTAAAAAATGCTGGGTTATTTTTTTCTATCCAAACACTGGGTTTTGACTGTTTGGTCATTTTTCTGGGTTTTTTACAGAGAGTTGGGTCCTAGACACAATTTGCCTGTTCGTGGGAGAGGGTCTCTCCGTCAGTATGGTTTCCATAAGGTTTCTTTTTATCCCCCACAGGAGTTTAGGGTCTAAAAACAGGGCATGTCCTCAGTCTGTTTAGTTTAGTGCAGTTATTGTTTGAGTTGATTGTGTGTTTAGGTTTGATTAACTGTTTATGAAGCCCTTTGAGGTGACTGTTGCTGTGATACTGGGCTGTATAAATAAAATTGCACTAGCTCAGGACCTCAATGCCTTCAGACGGTTGGCTGCTAAGGTCACTTAAGTGACCCCTCAAGGATTAAGTTAAGTTAAGCTTTAACTTGTAATTTGGAGGCTTGAAACTAAACTTTCTATCTCATAATAACAATTACTGACAGTTGTTACTAAAGTTCCTCTGCCTTTGGTGCAGAAGTTCAATTCACTGACAAGGAAACCTAACTTTCAGCCAGGATGTGCCAGTCCCAAACCCGGATAAATGTTACCCAAAGTATCTGTGCGAAAAATGTCCATTTGCGATAATTATGACTGTCATTGCTTACAATTTTACTGCTTCTTGGTACTCAGGGTTTGTCCAACTGTCCAAAAACTGGTGACTCTAAATTGCCCCAAGAGAATAAATGTGAGAGTCTGACTGTGTTTGTCTCTGTGTCAGCCCTGCAAGTCCCTGGCCACTGTTCAGGGTGTACCTCGTTACTGGGATAAGCTCCAGTACCCCTATAATACCCCTAAAATAACGGAAGAAGCTACATACAAGGATGACTAACTGGTATTATGTCTGGTTCTGAATGACTTGCTCTTTCCACACCACTGTCCTCAGAGACATCACAGTTGTCCAGGTGGAAGGCCAGAGACCCATTCGATACGGTGGATCAAACAAATCAACAGGGGGCACTACTCAAACGCCTCGTCTAAATGTCACGGAGGACCCCCGCAGGAGCTGAGGCTGACCTGGCTAACACGATATGACAACTATCACCAAGGTTTCAACATTCAGTGTAACTCTGATGTAAAAATACATGTACCCAGACCAAAATATCAAATCCATCTTGTTTGAGCTGATGGAAATACAATTAGTGTTTAGAAGGACAGGAAGATGAGCAAGCTTGACACACAACATAATGTAAAAGGTTGAAAATGTTTGAAATGAGGAGTATTATGCTTTTTTCAGGCTTTCTCATGTTTTAAAGTCTGTGATTTTTGTAGCCTTTTTCTTTAATCTTTGGGGAAAAAACAGGACATTGGCTTGTATTTTGAATAAAGGTCTACTCCTGTGGGATTTTCTGATTTATTTTCAAGCTGCGACACTCTGACAAAAATGTTATTTTTTCGTTTAGTTGCATGCACTCATCATCAAATAAGCTGGTCTAATGTATTACTTAATCATTTTTATTTTTCATTTCATTTTTGCATTTAAAACAACATCTTTCCCAAATGTTTTATCACCTAGTTCTGGATCAGTCCTGGTTTAGACCTAGGTTAGACCTGGTTTAGTCCTGGTTTAGTCCTGGTTTAGTCCTGGTTTAGTCCTGGTTTAGTCCTGGTTTAGTCCTGGTTTAGTCCTGGTTTAGTCCTGGAGCAAATCCATTACAAATAAAATCATCTGTTCCTTTACTAACCCCTGGCTGGAGTTAGTATTTTTGGCCCAATCTCAAAACAGAACAGAATCCTTATTAGTGGATTAAATTAGTGATTTATTCCTGTTATTAATGTAAAATCACTTGTTTGTGTAAGACTCTGGTAGGGCACCCCACATATCCTTTGTGCTGGGCCTAACTTCGGCAGGCTAACAATTTCTTTGGTTGACTACAGCCTTATTGAAGTTTCTATGTTACTAGTTTGGACGACTCTACATTATAAGCTGAGATAAGTAGCTAGACGCAGCCACACCACTCCAGTCCGAGGTAATCAATTTCCATTTGCATTGGAACTCCTCTCTTCATTAAACTGGGTGTCCACACTTCTCCCAGGGGACTCTATCAGACACTACATCTCTCCTCTGCCCTCTCCGCGGTCTCCCCAGTTAGGTGGCTGCTTAATCCCCTCGCCCCGCCTTTTTAGGTCCGGGAGAAAACAATCTCCACATCTCCACCAAGCCAGTCATTGATCCGAGTCCTATAAAGCCGTGGCTATTTTGGGAAAATAAACAGAGAATGTATGTGTGTGGATGTGTAGGCGGAGAGAAGGGCTCTATTTCCGACAGGCCTAGGGTTAGAGCAGTATGTTTGTGTATGAGCAATCAATGAGGCTCTAATACAACACAAGAGGAAGGATATGGATTACACATGTACAGGACAAGAGGCAAGAACAAGATCCATAAAGAATGCAATTTATGGTTTAGTACTTTAGTTCAAACATTAGATATTTCTCCTGACTAAATGAAGAGCACGTACAAAGGAAAGGCCATCAACCACTCACCCTAACTTTACACCAAGAACATTGTTTATGCAGGGTATAGAATTCTCATTTATTTGCTTTTCACACTTGGGCCACACCCACTTTTTAACCCCATAAATCTCACAAAAAACAAAAGGTTACCAGCCTAAAATTTTACACGCAGAGTATTTGACATATCAACATCAAACATAGAATGAACCCTCTGAATGAATGAATTCTACACCTCTGATTTGAGGTATGCAAATTATTTTCTGCTGTAGCAAGTTTAAGATATAGAGGCCATTTTGGGCTTAATCTGAAGCTAATGAATTGTCATCGTTTCCTATTTACGTGAGGCAGTAATTTCAAATACACAGTGACAAAATGTAACAAATTGTGGAGGAAAAATGTCAGGGGAATGGTCAGTTTGGGTCTTTTTTCAAATAAAATGTTTTATATTTTAAAACAGAATAACATTAGGCCCAATAATGTTAAGTATATTATTATCCTAATCATGTCAGGGTATTTTGCACCAAATTCCATCATCCTGTAACAATGTATGCGCCTCTAGCACCTCGTTATCTAAATTCATTGAATTCCATAAGGAGCTTGTCCCCCCCCCAAAAAAAAGGCTTTTGGGGTCCTGGGACCAAACGGAGCAGAAGTGACACAAAAGATGAAAGTGTAATGGCCCAGGGTTTACACAAATGAAAAATAATAATTAAAAATAGTACCAAAAAAATCCATAAGGGGGTCTGGCCTATTTCATTATAAACGTTATGTGGCAACCATGTTGGAAAATAGCCGCCATATTGGAACTGCAAGTGGCTAGCACCTTTTTCTGAAAATCAAGAGTATAATAAATATTTCAGCTAAATTTCACAGCTGTATCATTAACTGAACAATTCTGTACAAAAATCTCATTAAGCTGCTCCACTATTCTGACAAACATGATTATTGATACACATTTATGAATAGAAAATTAAATAAACCTATAGAACCCCTACAAACTGAAGCCTAGGTTAGGGTTACAAAGGGCAACAAAAACACCCAAGAAACAGCTTCAGATTAATCAATTCATAAAAAAAAAAAAAAAAAAAAAAAAAAACAGTCACAGTATGGTGCCCTGTGGAACCCCTTTTCTTTAAATAGAAGAATAGATTTTCATTTATATAAAAATACATATGCAAGTTGTACTTAAATCAAAGGAGATTCTTGGAACTTTTCTTCTTTTTATTGTGTATTTATTATGTCTTTTCAGTCTCTTTGTGTTTCCTAATATAGACCTTGCTTTTTCCAACACACTGTTTGTTTAATCAATAGGATTCTACTCCAACACGCTCCATAGAGAAAAGCTTATTAAACTCAACTGTTTGATGCCACAGTCTAGCCACCGGTGTAGCAGTGTTTCTCTCCAGCTTTAAAACCAATCTCCTCTACAACTTGTAAATACGCCTGAGCAGCTACCTGTGCAGCTGATGAGGAGGCAGCAGGTGGGATACAGCGGGGGGGTCCGAGGTGCACCACGCTTCCACTTGCACTGCTTACAGACTCCAATCCATTAGCGCATTTGTTTCCATGCTGAGATGCCAGAATTGAAAAAAAAAGAAAGAAAATCAGGCTTGCGCAAGGTGAATCCTAATTAACAGAGGATTCCCGTTAAGCGCTGGGATTTACCGTCATGCCTGTCGGAAACTCTGAAACCACGTTGGCTAATGAGCTGTAGGCAGACTGCGGCATGTGACAGGAAGAAATGGGGGATGGATTGCAATATTGCTTTTGTTTTATTTCCAATGACCGCAAGAGACGTTCCTTTTATTGAGCTTAAAATAAGAGCTACTTTGCATTGCGTCCCTCAAGGAAGAGCAAAGGCACAGTCGTCACTTCTTATTTCAGGCTATGTGAATTTTATCAAACTAGTGAGGAAATCTCAAGATGCAAATAGTGCGTCCTGGTGTATAATTACAAAACATACATATGGCCGACTGTACACCCCGGGCTACTTTCTTCAGACACATTATTCATATGTTGGCTCTAGGGATCCCACCGTATACTGTAAAGTAATAAGGCAAAGGGACTATGACATCAAGCCTATATTGTTCTATATTGTACTATAAAGGCTCTATACTTTCAGAAGCGACTTTTTGCAGCCAGAAATTTCTGCAAGGTTTAAGTCAAAAAAGACCAAAGTGCGATGCCACATCCAATGCTAAGAAAAAAATATAAGAAATATGCAATAATTAACATGCATGGGGTACTTGGAATTTTGTCATTATATATTTTTAAGATGATCCTAGAAAATAGTTGCAGTCTCTTCATACTGAACTATTGACACTGACACTAAAAGAAAAGCAAATTCAAGAGTCTTATTAACTGATAAAAAGAATGTGAAACAGCTAAAAAATATGATTTAAATATATTTTTTGCATATCTTGTTCCAAGGGGGTTATTTAAATCATATTTTTAATTCATTATATTTTATTTTTTAATTTCAGACTATTATTTATTTTGAACATAAACAATATAGTAAATCTATCTTTTAATTTAATAAGTAAATCTATTTTTAGAAGGTATTTTTAATTTTATTTTAGAGGATGGCAGATTGAATGTGGTCTATAGCTCACATTTGCAATAGCTAAAAGTAAGTCAGCTTTGTTTCAACATAAATATCTTATTAACAATGATTGTTGTTTATTACCAACCTAGCATAGCCACTACCAAATGTAAAAACATCTGTGCGAGCGTAAGCATTTGTAGCAAGTGACGTTAACTGTCTTTAACTTAAATAAACAGTTTTGGTGTTAATGTGATGGTTATTGCAGGATGAATGAAGCTTCCTGACATGTCTTGCATGATTGGGAGCACTGACCCACTATCCCTGAAAGTCTTGAGTCTTGCAAGAAACTGCCATGTCTCGGTAGTTAACTACAGGCTAGCGATGGCATTATTCCTTAGATGTTTGTCATGACAAAGCGGTGAAAAGGCAGAGGAAACCTTTGTAT
This sequence comes from Bostrychus sinensis, assembly GCA_020698575.1. Classification (NCBI taxonomy): domain Eukaryota; kingdom Metazoa; phylum Chordata; class Actinopteri; order Gobiiformes; family Eleotridae; genus Bostrychus; species Bostrychus sinensis. Next base: position 8,289,868 of record CM036260.1, on the reverse strand, counting down.
GGACACATGGAGAAGAAAACGAGTGACTGCTTCAGTCCGGGCACACCCACAAACAGTCTGCACACTGCTTATACCATCCCTCAATCTACCATGTCAATACTGATGGAATTATAACAGGCAATGATCAATATCTAATCAGCCCTAATGTCACAGCAGTGAATAAAGATTGCTTATTCTGTCTATTAGAGTTTGGAAAATGGAAAAGTGGTGTAATTACTGGAAATTTGGACTTGGAGAAAGAAATGTGGAGAAAGAATTTCCAGTAAATGCAATATAATTATACATTTTGACCATAACATACGGTTTAATTTATATTTTTTTAAAAATAATTTGCTATTCGTGTTGTGTATGTTGACAAATTATGTACATCAAGTATTTTGTACAGTGCTAAACTATAGAACTACAGAACTATGCAACAATCTATAGAAGAAGGTAAATATTGTACTTACGACCAGGCCGTATTTATAGTATTGTACTTTTTTATGAAACTGGCCCTGGTGTGATGCCTTGTGGAATCCCTACAAAAACTGAAAGATTTGTTGCTTTCTGTTGAAAAAATATGGTTCCATCTAAAGAGTAATTGATTTTAGAGGAAAGGAAAAGGGCCCTGGAATGCTGCCTTGTGGAACTCCTACATGAAAAGATGATTTGTCAACAAAATAAATATGATTTCATCTTAACTACTGTCTACTTACAATTAACATATGTATGCAAGTAATCCAACCACAAGGGGTCACAAATGAGTGCACACTTTGTACTTGTCCCAAGCCTGGATAAATGGACAGGGCTAGGATTGTGTGAGGAAGGTTATCCAGCCTAAAAAAAACTATGCCAAATTGCTGCACACTGCACACACAGCTGATATTTTGCTGTAGCTAAAAGGAGATATGTTTGAAAGAATTGGTTTCCTCAACAGACGTTTATTTACTTGAATTAAGAATTTGGTCATTTTTAGGCACAAATTAAATAGGTCTCAGATTACTGCCTTATGGGTACTAATATTACAGATTTAATTGCCGTAATTATGATGAATATGCCTTCATCAGAGTAATTAATTGAACATGAAATTCAATACAATAGCAAAAAAGCTTTCTGTTAATGGGTTTAATTGTCTTCAATTGAAAAAAAAAAAAAAGGCACCAAATGCATTTCTCCCCAGACGTCACTCGAATAGAAAGGTACACTGCTTGTGCCTTATTCATATTTGAACATTTTTTTATTCTTACGTGTCACTATCAATATATATCACAGGAAAATAATATAGCATTGTCATACAGTGTTTGAGAAATCATCTCACGCTGACACCAAAAACTGAGCTGACATTATTTCCCAGGGTCAGGCGCAAAAGAGGTAACAGTGCAAACAAATACTGCTTTAACACTCCGGCGGGTCATGAGAGAAACCGAATCCATCACGGGGAAGATGATGAAGTCTGGGTCTCCCCTCCGCTCAGTCGCTGTGTCACTTTCTATTCCTGGCCCCATTCATTTCTCTCACTCCTTTTCAACGCCTGTCTCCTTCTGTCTATCTCTCTGAGCATCATCGGCCCTGCAAAACTTTCGAGGTGCTTTCAGGGTAGAGGTCAAGACAGATTTTCATGCATACTTAATTTGCCATGTCAACTTTTGAGCAATTTGTCGAGCTTACTTGTTAAAGACAACTGTATGTCTTAATTATAACTGCAATTCATGTAATCAGAAGAAGTCACTGGACTTAAAACACACCCAGTAAACCAAATAAACCAACCAAAAAACACAAATTTTCATTAATAAACAAATGTGTGTAAGTTGTAATATTTATATAAAATGCAAATACTACAGGTCTCTGAATGGTGCCTTGTGGAACTCCTATGGGGCAACTGAGAATTTGTTTCTGGCTTATAAGAAAAAACTATTTTTGGTTTACTAAATAGTTTTAATCTAGTTTTAATCAATTGGAAATCAACTGGGTCTCTGAATTGTGCCTTGTGGGACACCTACAGGGTGAGACAGTTTGTTTTGTCAACAAAACAAATATAAAACAAATAAAATAAATACAAAAAAAACAAAAAAAACAAACAAACAAACAAACAAACAGATATCAAATAATCTTATCTAAAAGAATCATACATAATAGTTTAAAATGTTTCTTCCATTAGTAAGCCCTACTAAAGTCTATATTTTAAAGTTCAAAGCAAATGGGTCCCAGAATGGCAGCTTGCGGAACTCCTACAAGGCAGTTGAGTCATTCAGTGTTTTGAATAGATACATCTTCAGCATGTAAATTGTACTATTTAAGTGCAAATTAAAGTTTTAGAATGCTACATTGTGAAACCCCAACAAAAAATTTCCACTGAAAATAATAATAATAATAATAAAAATTCTGAGACACTAAGAAAACTACAAAGAGTAATTTTTCTACATAGTATATAACCTATTACAAGTTTACTTATCAAATGAAAAGACAACTGTACATCTCAATTACTTTTGCATGTAATGTAATCAGAAGCAGTTTCCAGGCTTCCCAACACATGCACACACTGATCCACTTTATTTTGAGTTCTAACCGGCTCATGGGACTTTTAGATCCATCAAAGAGCTGCTGTCTGCATGTGATGTTTTATCATTTCCCACAGTAACCCTGCACTCAAAGCGTCCCCAGACACCATCTTGGCTCAAACTGCACCTGTCTATGTAGAAATGTCTTCAGGCGTACTGTACATTCTCAGCTATGGAAGGGCAAGTGAAAGTTGTGGATTCAGCTTTTACTTATTTCCCACTGTGTGTTTCGCATATTGCATAAGTAAAGATTATGCTGTACTGTAATATACAGAATGGTGAAAACAATTTTATCAGGACTTCAACCTTATTTATTTCAAGGGAAGTGTATTGTCAGCATCAGCATATCAGGCCTACAGCTACACTGCTGAGTTTTAACATTTGTCCGTCTAGAATGCCATCTCCATCTCAGTTGGAAAAAATCACTTTATGATTTGAGATACAATATGTTAAATTCAAGGACAATTCTGATAGCCCATCTTTTCAGTAGCTCTCAAACCTGTACCTCAGGGCTCTCCAACCATTAGCTCATGATACACCAGAAGCTCTCAACCACTTTACAAGTAGCTCCTTAAAGGCTTAATAGACCCCCATAAGCTTGACTAGTTAAATTTGATTTATCACTTGGTAAACCAACTTGTGACCATTCAGATTCATAGGTGCCTGCCCCCTTCATGTACAAAATGATTATTCGCCAATTAGATGTCAAGCAGTTGCGCTACAGTCAAGCTTGATGTCTCAGTAGTGAAATAAGATCAGCGGCAAATGCAATACATGTTGTGTACTAAAAAGTAGGTTACAGATAACTACTTTCTGGAGGGCTTTTGTGGCACTGCTACAGTAAGATTCAATTAAATTTTTTATATATATTTATTATAGATGACAATTTTTTATTTTTTTTTACAAGACAGCAATGTAAAAGATTGTTGTGCATTTCTCCCAGGTTTGAGTGGCAATGCAAAAAAGTGTGACACCATAATAACTTACTACCTACTGCATTGTAGGTTGCAGAGTTTCTATAAAAGGGTATGACAGCCAAATACGCTCAAGCAAATGAGGCAACAGCTATTAAAAAAGTACATAAGAACAGCCTTGGGTGTAGAACATTAGCTGTCTTGCAAGCTGTTTAATAAATAGTACCAATTAGCACTGTAAGCTAAAGGCTAAATACTACGTAGTACAAGTCACAGAAATCCTGTTTTGCTAGTACAAGGACTGACAGCATACTGCCAGATCAGTATGCCAAAGTTGATTTAGTTTTTGTTTTTTCTCTTGTCAAAATGAATAGGAAAGATATATTTCTAACCAAAGTTCCGCACAGTTTAAGTATGTTATATGTGATGTTACAAGGGCTGATTGCGAACACTGCTGTCTTCCAACCAAATTCCCATGCTTATGGTTCTCACACACTCGTAAAACTGCATGCTCTGCATCTTACTTTTTCTTAAAGGTAAAAAAAAAAAAAAAAGAGTTCATTACAAGCACAAACAAAAAGTGTGTATCAGCCGAGAGGCATTTGCAAAAACACGTACAGTAGACACTCACACACACACACACACACACTTCCAAAGGCTGCATCTGTTTTGCGTTACCACGTCGACGGCGGGGAAGTGCATCGGCGCCCTCTTCTCATTGGTCCTTCGCTGCCGGCACTGCTTTTAATTGGCCATCTTAGTGCCAGACCCTTCAGCTCACACGCCTTTGCGGGGGCTGTGAGGGGGGAACACGCTTCACAAAAGTGGGATTGGTGGCCAAAGTTTCAAAGTTGCACTAATTGGAAGCCAATTTCTCCCCCCTTGTTTGTTTTTTCTTTTTTTTTCTTCTTTTTTTTTGCTTGCATATGCTGGCATTCCACTGTATTATGCACAATTAGGACAACTACTAGTATCCCCAGGTTTGCATAGGACAAAACTTTCATAGCAATGGTTCAAAGAAATAAGGATACTCTAAAATTAACCAGGATTTTGTAGAGGAAGATGCAACAACGAGGAAGTTACTACTACTGAAAAAAGGTTTAAAAAAAAATGTGCAAAGCATAGTGTTGGCCCTTATACCTTGCTGGGGTCCATCACCCCCCTTAAAGCTGCAGGTTATAATCATTTTTACAGTATATTCCATTCAATTTTGTCAAGACTGCTACCAAAAATTTGGAGTAAAGGGTATAATGCCACTGATAAATAGCTATCTACTTTTCAACAAATGTGTTTGCTGTCCAATCAAACACAAACTAAAATCAAAGTCTAAAAATGTGCAAAGCATAGGGTTATCCCTTATTAGCTACACCTCACTGGGGTCTCCCTGAGTTAGAGCCAGACTTTTTCTTTTTTTTTTTCCCCCTTTGAGCTGCAACGGAGTACACACAGCTGCGCACCACATGGCTGAACTAGTCTCAGGAGCACGAAACATTGCATTTCATTTTCCACACGCTTCGTAAAGTTTGAACATGCTCATAAGCACAAATCCTGGACTTATTTATGTCTGGCTAGGCTAACCGTCGTGCCTAAAAGTGATTCATCACAATTTGAATCAGAAATGCCCACTCCATGCTGATTCATGAATTATGTGTTCTGGGAGAAAAGTATAAAGTAGGATCCTGGTCCAGAGTACCCAGCTGGACGATTAGCCTATTGTGCATGTTTTAGGTGGCTGGGGGAAACCAAAGCACCCAGAGGAAACTCAAGTAGACACAGGGAGAACATCCAGATAGGATCCACACGTTCTGGGAATCAAACACGGGACCTTCTTGATGTGAGGCGACAGTAGTAAAAACTTAAGCACTGTGCCATCACACATGCAAATTTTATAAGCCTTGGAATGGTGCCTTGTGGAACTCCGACAGGGCAGTTGAGAAATTAGAATAAGACATTTTGTAGTGTCAACTAAAAATATGGGTCTTTTGAAAAAAAATATTGTTTTAATCAAGATTTAAATGTGTAAACTGAACTTAAAATGCAAATCAAATGGGTCCCAGAATGGCGCCTTGTGGAACTCCTATGAGATATTTAGCATTGTTTTGTTTTAGTTTTTTTTTATAAGAGATAAAACTTAAAAATATATAGATATTTATTATCAGTAAACATATAAACTGTACTATTTAAAAGTGTAAATGATCAAAGATTTCAAAATATTACCATGTCAAACCCCAACGGAGATTTTCTATTAAAAACTTTTCAAAATTTGACCCAGGCACATACACATAAGTCCAAATCCTGTACTTGTTTATGTCTTGCTAACCTAACTATCAAACACTGCCTTAAAATGATTCATCATTTGAATCAGAAATGCCCACTTCATGCTGATTCATTCAAATGTATGGGGAAAGTTTCTGGGAGGAGAATATACAGTGTGGTTGCAGAGCAGTGTGTAGGAGCCATATATCTCTGGGAACAATCCACACAAGGATTAATCAATAACTGGGATCTGGTTTGCAGCCAAGTAGGGCTCTCAGCTTCCCCACTGCATCGCTCAAACAGAGATATATGGACAACAGCCTGGGATCTACCCAGTTCTGTGGAGGATTGAACAGTGGGAAGCTGGGGAAGAGATTATTAGAGTAGAAAAAAAAATAGTTCGCCAAATTGTGTGTGCTGTACTTGAATTACTCCAACAACAATTAAAGATATTGATATCTCAATAACACTTGCAGCTAAACTGCAAAACTCATACCAAGTATGATCCAACTTAATGCAAATGCAAGAACTGTAATGACTATAACCATAAAAATAAATTAAAGCTTATAGTTTTAAGTGCTATCTTCTAAAGACTCGAAAAATCTAATCCAGTCTAAAGACACTATCCAGTATTCAGGAGCCAAAAAATACTAGCCAAACTTCTAACTACATACTTCTCAATCTGCTTTGGCTTCATAAAAATGTACTTTCTGATCAAATGTGTAGGAGTGGCAATCTGCATGCCAGTCCGGAAACTATCTTTGTTTGAAAAGTTACTCGTCCTTTCTCAAAATGAGAGACTGCAAAATTTCAAATAAATACCAGATTAATTACAATACATACTTTTAATGTCAGTTCAACCTTTTGCAGTAAAGAAACTGGTACTTATCAGTGTCCGCATTTTACAGTAAACTATTTATTTACAGTATTTTATTCTATTTTGTCTAGTTTTGTTAGGCTAATACTAAATAATAAGGTATTGCTCTAACATAATTATAGTTTTTATACATTTCTCAATACATTACAGATTGTGGTATTGTTTACATTATACATGAATATTGGTGGAAGATTTGTACAGTTATTTAGGCTGCAGTAAAAATTTGATCTTCTCACTCTGGTGGGAGCAGATGGGGGCAGGAAGTTAAGAATGTATGGTTAAGTTTTACACAGCTTACAACTGCTGCAACCATTTAAATCAGGAGAAAGATCAAGCTTATTTTTGCGTTCAGAAAGTGGTTCCTTAAATAGGTAACCTTTTTATTAAACTCACTGAAAAATGGTGGCAGTCTTAGATTAAAAGCCCATCTAAAGTTTGGAGAAGCTGAGACAAAGGTCTTGTCTACCCACAGCTCATGTTTTTAATGCCGTTTCTGTGGACCTCTGAGATAGAAGCAAAAGATACTGGCAGCGTTTAGCCTTAACCTGGAGCTGGATGGCGCTGGCATTAGCTGCATCCATTGATATTAATGACTTCAGAAACTATGTACTCACCCAGGGAAAACAAGACACCATTTAGTATCGCTTCCAGGTTTGTCGTAAGCTTCAAAACTTTTGTAAGCTTTCATGTGACTATTACTGTAGGACAAGGTCATTTGTGATTGAATCTACTCCAAGTAGATCGTCCAAATTGCGGGATGGTTCCCTTTTCAGTAAACTGTACAGGTTATATTCAAAGTATTTAGTGATCTTTTGCCGATATCTACTCAGGTCCAGCTAACGTTTTGGTGTTCACATTCATATTCATCACTCAATGTTACGTGACTAAAAGCTGTAAATAAAAGGCATTCACATTAACAGTAAAAATGGCAGTTCTGGTTGACAGATTTTTACTGTAAACACTGAAAAATTCATAATTTTACAGTAAAGCTAGCATTTGTATTACGGTACCCCATATTTACGGTAAAAACTGGACTCTTACAGAGGGCCTAAAGCGTCAAATTTACATTAAAAATAGCAGTATACTATTTTTCTACAGGAAAAGTTAGACCATATTAAAAAAAATAGCAGCACTGGTTGTCTGGGTGCTTTTTTTACTGTAAAAAACTGTGGAATCCTAAACCAACAAACAAGTTTATTACAACTAATCAATAGAGCTTGCTAGTTCAATGACGAATCGTGTTTAGTCTTTGTTGTAAAATCAAATACAAGCTATAACAGTTAAAAAAGCAAGGTCTAACTTGTCCAAAGCCACATATTTTTAATCTTCTAAAGGCACTAAGTACAGTCAATCACTTGATCCTCAACCGATAGAATCTCACTAGAGAACTGCCTTAAAAGATCTCAGAGAGAAAATCAAAAGAGCCTCCCCTCAGGTTCGGTCGTGTAAATAAACCATTTCAGCATAAAACAAAACAAAACAAAAAAAAAGTGGGCAAAAAGGAATTACAGAGAAAGCCACAGAGGGACAGAGAAGCAGAAAAAAAAAAAAGCAAAATGAAAGTAGCTTTTGAAGTGTCAGGCTCGGGGCTTGGCTACTGGTGGCAGGTCTAATGAATGCTGTAGTGGTTACACTCTGCCTTTCCATAAAAGTTCAACAGCCACAGGGCTACTGGAGGCCCGCCATACTCCACCACAACACGCTGGCCGCCGAAAAACCTGCAAAAGAATGAAGTCAACTTACGAGCATGCAACACTGAGATCATCCAACACCCCAACCCCCCAAAACCCGCAAGTATGGCCAATCAAACTTTTGATACATGCCTCAGACTTGGCAAAGGACAGCCGATCACGTCATACGGTCAGAAGCATAAATTGAACAAAAGACGGAAAATATGATAAAGGGGGTCGAAATCATCAAACATCACGTATAAAAGTTTAATAGAGGAGTCAAAGCGGAGTAATAAAATGCAATTCTGTGTGAAGATTCGGACAGGAAGTAGCTACGAGCCAGTGTTGCTAATTCGACCATCATTCATTGGTTAATGCTGTTGGCGCTGGAATGGCTTGTGTCAGCGCAAAAAATTCTTCTTCTAAATCTACACTGCAGACAGAAATATTACTTTGTGGAGTTGGGAGTGCCATGCAATGCAAATAATCACACAACATCAGAGCTCAAAAAGCAGTTCTGGAAGCAGTAGTAAAAGATGGTGTTTCCTACCAGGCACATCAAATTAATATGTTCAAATTAGAATTGAACTGAATTTGCTAAGTTACATTTATGCAGAACAAAAAAGCAGCACTTAGGTAATTCATTTTTTCTAATTAAACTCACCAGGCAACTGAATTTGTTCCACTGAAAAGAATCAATAAATGGCTTAAATTAAAAATCAGGCAAAATTATTATTAGAATATTTTTAATTTTATATATTTTTTATATTTATTCATTTTAGTTTTTATTATTATTATTATTTATTTATTTTTATTTATTTTATTTTGTGTGGTAATAGTTGGATTTTGATAAAAATTTCAGGGAAAGTCAGTGATGAGCCAAAGAAGAAATTATATATTTTTGGTTTTGGTCCATAATACAGTCTGCATTTACCCCTGAACTAAAAGATCCATGGTTCGAGTCAAGGTCTCGACAGGTAAGGTTAGTAATAGGCCAAAGAAAAAATCATTATATTTTGGTGTGTAGTCGTAACACAGTCTGCATTTACCCCTTAACTAAAAGATCCCTAGTTTAGGGTCCAGGTCTGGGCACTGTATCTTTACCATTTTAAGATCGGGCTAATGCCTTGACGGAGTTCTGTGCTATTCGAATAAAGCCTTTGAGGAGATGTTTTATTTACAGAAGCAATATGTTTTATGCAAGCTAAAGGCTACATGCTAAAAGTCACTGAATTCTTATGTACAGCTGAACAAACCACATTTATAAACAAACACTCTTGGTATTTTGTTTATAAAAGACTACAGTCCTACTCCGATGAGTCAGCTTTGGCTAATGGAACTGATCTGTAGACCAAACATACAACCAGGGTTTAATTAGATTTTTTGGTATTATAATAGATATACTTTCCATTCTTTATAAATTTAGTTTTATTATAATATTGGTGTCAAAATGTTCCAGTACACACCACATTATATACATTTTTAAACTCTATAATTGACATATTTTTAAGTAATTTATATTTATACTGCATGTAGCATCAGTAGTATCTATGTTACATGTGTTTGTGGTAAAAAAAATATATATATACAAATTAAAAGGGTGTATATTTCAGTTTTAGACTATGGGGGACAAAATTAGACTATGGCAGGGTTTGTATAGTCATGGAAAACCTGGAGACCTGGAGGTCATGGAATTTTAAAATGCAATTTCCAGGCCCTGGATAGTATAAATATCTTTTACTCCCTGGTGTATAAGAAAAGCTAGTCAAAGGTTTCATTTAGTCATGGAAAATTCTTGGTAAAAAGCGTATAAACCCTGCTATGGTGGGCAATCTGTAATAACGGGAAACACAGCATAAAACCATACCACAAAAATGAGTTTCTCTCATCTAGAAATGTCTTATTAGTAATTTCCTGTGTCAAACTAAATGGAAAGAACTACTACTAAGACGTTTCTATTGACTAATGATGCATACTCTATGTCATGACCTCTGACCTTCCTTAATGTCTGTCATTGTGCAGATTGATTGCTGTCTTTCTTTATAGCTCTTTAAACAATAATTGGATGAACCTGACTGTACTTTTTTCATTTTTTTTAGGAAGGGACAAGACAGTGTCTGCAGGGAGACCCTGTCATGTCCCATCACTGTCAGTCAAACGATGATAGATTTTTATGACATGAACTCAAGCTTCATCTGTCAACTGCTCCCATGCAAGCTCCTCTCTTTTTTTTAAATCAAGTTGCGCGTCAGGATTTTACAAGACTTTTACAAACACAGGTGGAGGAGATAATGGCGCAGTATAAACTTAATGTCGGAGATTGTGCAGCCTGGAAGGGATGGTGGTTCCCAAAGGACCACCATTTAGATACAGGACAATTAAAATCATTTGTGATCATTCATTATGGTAACACTGTCTTATGTTACTGCCTGTTTTATTGCCCACCAGTGAACCACCACTTCTAAAAACAAAATGCTAAGTGTGCATAAACAAGGTGGCTTTGGCAAATGGCAAAAAAAGACAACTAGTAATGCGTATTGTCAGTGTGCTGCAGGGAGAACACTGATGAGTGGCTTGATATTTAGTTACAAATACAGCCACATACTGTATGTTCAAGCTAACAGTAAGGAAATTAATTGGGCTCATTGTCATCACAGTGGGCTTCTGAACTGCTCTTACTCTGGCTCATCACCTAGGACCTGTCTGCCATGGAAGACCCTACCAGGAGCATTAAGCCCCCAACAACATAGCTCCTAGGATCATTCAGGCACTCAAACCCCTCCACCACAATAAGGTGGTGGTTTGGTTTATTTTATACTGTATCTTTATTCTGTATGGAATTAAGAGAGAAAAAAGGAAACAAAAGTGTTGCCAATATTTAGCCAATGTAAATCCTATACATAGCTAAATCATACTAATTTAGCTAGTGATTTATTAGCTCATTTAGCTAGCCAGTACCAGACTCACAAGCATTATTTTTTATTGTCTAAAAGTATCCTATATTTAATAGTTTTCTCTCTCGTCTTCAATGAATGAATAGTAAAAACTGCTACATTTGTCATCAAAATGCATGTATTTTCTTTGGAATGGTACAGCTGTGGAATGGTACTTTTTTTAAATAAAAAACCAAACAAACTTCATGCATAAAAATAGTAGCAAGGCTTCCGGATATTGTCCTATATTATTATTATTATTATTATTATTATTATTATTATTATTATTATTAGATTGATAGCTATAACACTTCTATTGACTTTCCCAAAAAATTTAAAGTGCCTGGCAATAAATATAGCAAATAAGTCATTGGAGTTAATGATTTTTTAATGCCCTCTGTTGTTGTAGCAATGCGGTTCCCCTTAGTTTGATGCAAAAGGTCATGGGTTTGAATCTACCCCACAGAGTGCCAAAATGCGCCTGTGCAAGAATCTGCCAAGTTACCCATGCAAATAATTGGCTGAGGCGACCCCTGTATGGAAAAGTGAGCAGCCTAATGAAACAACTACAGCAATATTGGTAGCACTAATGTCACAATATGCAAATAGTTAATACAGAATCAGTGACCAAATTTCATCTTAGTGAATCCCATTATGTTTTGGACCTTAACAGAGAAGCAATTAGTGTTATGGATCCATAAATTTCCAAACGTATTTTCTGCTGTAATTAAACAGAGTGCTCCTAAAATGGTCAGTGATGAGGAAAACAACAAACAGAAAGAAAATAAAAAACAAAAACATGTGGTTCAGTGTTTTACGGTATTGGCACGTGAGGTTAGCGAACGGACAGAAAATCCATTAAAAAGTGCCTTTCTACTGAAATAAAAACCAAAAGCCTGTCTTGAGTTAGTGAAGCCTGAAATTGGGATCGGTATGATTCATAAACCACAGTAATGGAGACTGTTTGTTCTTTCAATAAAAACCCTGCATGCAAATGTACTTTGCAACTACACCAGCCACAAATGAGTGCGTCCTCACTGTTTTCGGGCTTCGGCAATTGGTTGAAGAGGGACATGGACATGGTGGGCGCCCCGGCCCTGCGTTTTGGAGCCAAGGGTTCTGTCAGGACGGAAGCTGCCCACACACACACACACAAGGAGAGAGAGAGAGGAAGACTGGACCTCGGAAGTCTCCAGGCTGCGCTTCAAACTCTTTTCATGAATCGATGGAGGCCAAACAGAGCGTGGCGTGAGATGTCAAGATTACAGACGGAGATGGGCTGCAGCGGGACAGCTAAATAAAAAGCATATGAAGATTCTCAGATACCAACATCCATATAGTTTTCGTAATCGTCAACGAAAACCTAGCCTGACCTCTCTATTCCTGTTCTATACAGAGAAGTTAGTCTGGTACCTCATGCTTTGAGTTTCATTTCTATGGGCGGAACAATCACAGGCAGAGTAACCAATCAGAAGAACTAACAAAGGGCTAAGCAGTGCACCGCTGCCCCCCAAAAAACATGGTGGATTTCTGACATAGCATCAGACAATACTGTATTATGTGCAGCTCTGTATTTATTTCTGAACTGGGACAGCAGCAGAAGCCAGATGTACAAAGCCATGGGGAGGAAAGTGGGTTTGTTTGAATGTTTTAATTATGGACGTCAGCAGGACTTTACTGTTAAAAAAAAGAAAAGAAAGAAAAAACACAGAGTACTGACCTTTTTGGTTTTGTGCAACCCAGGATCTAATTTAGTCCTGGTTTAGACCCAGCTTAGTCCTTATTTAGTCTTAGTTTTGTTCTGGTTTATTCCTCCACTCCTCACTCACATTCATTTCTACCCTAGGGCAGACTGATGGAAGTATGGCTGCCAATCTGTGCCTACGGACCCCAGATCACCACCAAATACACTCACACATTTGTGCAGGCAAAATAGGTGAAGTGTCTTGCCCAAGGACACAAAGAAAGTACTCTCTACGTCTCTACCAACTGAGCTACTGAGGTTCAAAATCATAAAAGTATTATTATTACTAACACGTTAGCTTATTTAGGAATGCAACTACTGATTATTTCGATTAATAGTCTGATAGTGAAGCGCGAGTGAAGTGATTAAAAACTTAAAAGCTGGAGATAATTCTACCAACATTTTTTATTTTTACTAAATTTGAACCAGACAAAACTGCAAGTACTGCGAATTTAGGATGTTTGGATAGAGCATTTTCACACACATTAGGATTTATTTAATGAAAAACACAAAATGTACATTGTTTTTATTGTTTTACCTGCTCTTTCTTGGTAATAAAACCTTCTCTCTAATCACAAAACATGCATCAGAGTCTATGAATATTGTACTTTATTAATCAGTTACTAAATTAGATGACGAATGTTTCAAAATTTCATTATAATCGATTAATATGATTAGTTCTTGCAGCCCTATTACATTTGTCACCTGTTTATATTCCTACATGCAAGTGTTATGTCCCATCATTTCTGTTACAAAAATTTTGGCCCGCTGATTTTACAGGTTGCTAAAAGTGAACCTCTTGTACTGCATCTGAATAGCGCATCAGACAACATGTATTTTTCCTTCTCCAAAGTGTCAGAACAAACAGTCAAACGTGTTATTTTCTTACCCTCGACCCTTGCAAGCAAACTCCTTTGACCGTTTGATTGCCCGGAACATACAAACATTCGACAGCTGAAGTGCTTCTGATTTCACCGTGCACAAAGTCATTCAAACAAGTGTCTTTCTTACTAAAATTCTTAGTGTGTGAGAAGTGCCTGCCAGGAGTTTTTTGGAGTCCAAGACAGTGGCACAGATGGCGGTTTTGTTTAAGCGGCAAAACGCAAGGAACAGTGTAGGATGGTGCTATAGAAGCCCATTTAAAGTGTGCTTAATGCAGCAGAGACACTAAAAAAAACACCCTTTAGGTAAATTAATGCAGCCACCAGGCGTCAACCACCATTTTTTCCTGATTCAACCTCACTTGCTTGCTTTTTTCCCACACCTCTTTTGTGAAAGTCAATGTAAAACTGACAGCAAAGGAGCTATTGGGGAAGCGGCAATTAGACAAGGATTTTCTTGGATGTTGAAGAAGGGAAAGGACTTTAGGAAAAAATGTCTTCATCACTTGAGATAATGCATTCCAGGAGCAGACGCTGAAGTGAGAAGTGATCTGGATTTGCATAAAACGACAGTGGAAGCATGATGAATGTAGTGCCGTTGGAGCTTGGAGGTGATTGACAAGGAGAAAGCGGCGGACTAATGGTGTGGAAGAAAATGTGTCCACTGTTATGCTAAGCAGCGAGAGAATAAGTTGTATTGCTATGATGAGATTATTTAGAAGTAGAAGCGAAAGATACCATCACTGGAATGTAGAAATGTGAAGGATCGGTTGCAATGTTAGCAAAAATGGCTAATAATGAGTAAAATCCTGCATAAATTGAGCAGGCATAACATTATGACCACTGAGAGGTGAAGGGAATAACACAATAACACAGATTAGCCCTTCCTATAGGCAAACTAAGCAGCTGCAGAGGGCCCCACAGACATTAGAGGGCCCCAAGGCTTATCCAGTGTTTGCTTATTTGATTATTTGACAACTTTATTTAGTATTTATTATAACATCCTGCTTGCAATTGCTGGTCATTTTTGATCTGAAAGTGGGGTCCAATGCAGTCTGTATAATAATTCCTGTTTAACTGAGCCCCCCCTTGCTGAATTTACAAATTAAAAATGTCTCAAAGCCTAGTCAGTCAGTATTTTATAAAAATTAAATGAAAATGTTATATAGTAAAATTTTAAATGATCTCAAAAATGAATGAGACCTGTCCTGCTTAGGGCCCCCAAATATACAGAACCGGCACTGTGGCTGGGATACGTTAGACAGCAGGTAAACATGTTGTCCTCATAGTTAATGTGTTAGAAGAAGGAAAATGAACTGTAATGGCTAGAGACCAGTGTTCCCCAACCAGGGGTACAAGCAACCCTAGGGGTATGTGAGCATGTTGCAGGGAATACTATTATTTGAATATTACCTTTTGTTGAAATAGCTTGTTTCAAAACGAGGTTACTTTTTCTTTTTTTTTTAATTTGTAGTATATTTATTATGACTTTAAGATTTTTTTTAAGTTTATTTTGCACATAAAGTATAAAGTAAAATAAGTAATCATTATTTATTTTTATTTCAAAGGCAATGAGATATTTAATTATTTTATTTTTGGTCCTGAATTTAATTTAATTTGAGTTTAAAAAACAAAAATGCAGGATAATTTCTATTTACAATAAAGTTAGTATACAATGTCTTTCTTCTAATAAAAACAGAAGGTTTTTTTTAAGCACTTATTAACATTATTAGTATTGGTATTATTGGTATATATGTGTGTGTGTGTGTGTGTATATATATATATATATATATATATATATATATATATATATATATATATATATATATATATATTATTCAATCTAATGTGCACTGTAAGATTTACTATTATTGTTATTAATTTTGTGGTTGTTGTTATTATTACTTTTTTGTGCTAATGGCAATGATTGTGAAAGTGACCTTAATTATGATAAGGGTTATTAACATTATTATGAATATAATTAACATTATTACTACTTCTATAACCATTAACTATAATAATTTATCACTCTTTAACTATTAACTAATGATTAACTATTATAAAAATAACTAACTATTAATTAAATATAACCATGAACTTATTATTGATAGTAACTATTTATTAATTAAATGATTGATAAATAAAGAAATGTATGTAATTGTATGAATATGCCTATTATATTATTATTGTACTGTGATAAAAAGGAAGTCATCTGGGAAAGGACTTTAGGGGTGGAATTTAATAAGCTTAGCTTCCTCCCACTCCCTTTTGAGCACAACACTGTAAAATTATATGTAAATGTACATAAATTTGTTTATGTATGTATAATATGTAGATCATGCATATATTTTTTCATTTGTATATTTTTTTATTTGTTTTTTTTTTTTCTTTTCTTTCTCTCACGCTCAAAATAAATATATTAAAAAAAATAAATAAATAAATAAAAAAAAACATATGTACGAGAGGGTACCCATGGGAACCACTGGGCTGGATGACTGGGTCAGAGCCTCTCCAAAACTGCACTCTTCTGGATTGTTCCCAGTCTGCAATGGTCAGTATCCATCAAAACTGGTCCAAAGAAGGAACAGTGGTACAACAGCAACAGGTGATGCACACTGGAAGTGATGGCTGAGGCCAATGTGGTCCCATCCAACAGATGACCTGCCAGAAGTTAGTGCTGGTTCTGATAGAAAGATGTCAAAATACACAATGCAAAACCTTTTATTTGTATGGGATTAGGCATGTGGTCATAATAATCTTAATGATAAAAATTGTTCATGATGAGAGTAAAAAATAAAAACATATATTAAGAAGCCACATGTAAAAAAAACAACAACAGGTACTATTCATTCTGCCTAGTTAAGCCTTCCAACCAAGATCTACACTTCTTTAAGCCTTTTGTATGCTATAAAATAAATACAAAAACATTTAAACTAATTAAATTGCGGCTAGTGAAAACACTATTTGGCTATTACTTCTGAAAAAGACTTGCCACAGTGGCCAGAGTGACCAAAAATGTTAATGTCAAGCCTTGTTTGTAAAGTATAAGAAATCGATATAGTAAATGATCTGGTTAACTACACAAAGTAAGCACTAGTAAGCAACTGTTTGTAATCAATTTAGCAAGCATCTCTCAAGAATGTTCTAGAGTTAGTAAGCTAATGTGAAAGCTTATGGACTTTATTCATGAAATAATTTCATAATGGACCTTCAGGAGATGAAGCATGGAAAAACTGTAAATAAAAATCTACTCCAAAGACATTATAAAGCTCCTTAATGCATTGTAGTTGTAAAAGGCACATTTTTAATCAGCACACAGTGAGTGGTAACAAATTTCGGACATGGATACACGCTGTAGTATGTCAAAGTGCTTTAAAATGCTTACTCAACAGTGTATTCCACCCAAGGAGCAACGGCTGCATCATAAACTCTATAGACCCATACATGTAATACTCATAAAATTAGATTAGAACTGCGTTTTTGAAGCAAGACATCCCAGGCCAAGACTAGCAATGTATGTTTCAGATGCAATGGCACAAAAGAAAAGAATTCAATGACCGATCTCAGGTTCATATGCCGAAAAATGAGCCCGCTTTCGTCACAAATCAAACCGTTGGACCCCGTTGTTGCAGTTTAGCGAGATGTCAAATGTTTAAATGCCATGGGGTCAGCCTTTAACCGTGCGTCGGACATGTTTCTGTCTCTCTCTGTCGTCACTGACTGCTCGATTATTTTAACGGCGAGGTGAGCAGTTGAGCTATTGATCTGTCAGGTCGGAAATGGCACGGGTGTGAAATGATGGAGATGAAATAAAAGAGTAAAATGACTGAAAGACTTGACTTGAATGGGACTATTAGAACGCCCCTGATTCTGCCGCGGCGCTCAAGGCCAGCGTAAATATATCTGTTTATCACTTCAAGTAAAGGTGGCACTTGAAGGGCTTTAGCTTTGAAAACCTCTCAGTGTGGGAATGCCTTCTGAATTGAATACTAGGGTGTTTTGCTTTTCGAGGAAATGTTTCAACTAGAGCTGTTACTTTTGGTAATGCCGCCTATGCTGTCATTTATGCCATTTAAAAAAATCAAAATCATTGTTTTTTGATCTATTCTGCCTTTTTTGACATTTAACAACTTTGAGGAGTTTTTCTACCAGTGATATTACTAATTGATGCTATTTTAGGCCATCTGTTGTGACACCTTCCAAATTATGGCATTCTGCCCCTTTCTGCCTTTTTTTTTTTGGGACCCTTTACACTATTTTTTCTGATTCAAACTGTAAAACGTCTGAATTCTAAAAAGTGATTGCTATTACTTCTGCTCATTCTGCCTTTGTTGTAAATTGTGCTGTTTTAGGTCATCTATTGTGAAACCTGACAAATCATTGTTTTCTGACCTATTCTACCTTTTTTATGCTTTTTTGGTCTGACACAGCTTCTAGGGGTATTTCTACTAAAAATACTACAACTACATTTTAGGCCATCTGTTGTGACACCTGCCAAATTATGGAATGGTGCTCCATTCTGCCTTTTTTTTTTTTAGTGATTCAAACTTGAATTCTGGGACATTATTGCTATTACTTTTTGAGATTTATTGATTTAGTATGTTGATAACAGTATGACTTATAATGTATAAATGGTTTCAACATTTTAAGAGGCTATGAAAACCCTAAAGGTATGTGTTATTGTGAATTGATAACAAAAAAAGACCTCTAAAATAAATGTTAAGTCAATTTGTAAAACTGATATTCTTCTAATGGTCTTAGAAGAGTAATTCTCAACTGGTGGGTCAGGACCCAAAGATGAATCGTGGGTACGGGCCTTTGCCAAAATAAAAAAGTTATGTTAATGTTACACTTAAGGCTGAAGTGAGCATTGCTTAATTCTCCACAAGCACAAGGACCAGGTCATGAGAAGAAAAGTACATTTTGTATACTTAAATCCTTTTGAATTGCACTTTTTTATTTCATGTATAGTTCCCTCTCCATCACCACTTGTTTGTTAAATGTGTTGTTTTTGTGTTAGCGTACTGTGATATTCTGACATTATTCAGTCTCAGGTTTAATACATATGATCAGCTGAAATATCTCTTATTTGGGTCACAGCTTGACTTTTTAGGGTGATGGTGGGCCCCGAAGCCGGACCAGTTTAGAACCACTGTCTTAGAAGTGTGCTCAAAAAGAAACGTGCCCCCTTTGTTCACCACAATTTCACACAATACACATTTAAAGCTGAACTACCCAGTTTTCCTTATCGCAAACCCTAATCCACTAAAACTCCCATAGACCTAACATCACAGTCACGATGTCAACAGTTTAAAAACCTACACCTTTTCTCCAAACACTTCAGCGTGTTTACACTGCTCTTCTTCTACAGTAGTCTTGCACCTGCAGTAGTTTTGCTCTTCCACCTGATCTTGCCAAGTCAGACTGGTTGTGCTGCCCCAGAGGAGAGCAGAGCCCTGACACGGTGTGAACATGCTAATGGTCTCACTTCCACAGCCACACCTGGGCTCACACTTCCAACTATAGCACGCGCTGGAGGACACACAAACAAAAACAACAACAACATACTCACAATCATGTCACAAACATTACACTCACAAGAAGGAAATTTACACATTTCTTTAACTATATCTCAAGTGTTCATTCATCTTTTGTGAGTACAAGTATAAGCACTTTTTGCACCATTTTTGATTCTTCGGAGACAAAGTAGTGAAAATACTTAAATTTCTATTGTTGAAAAAAAAATGGATTGAAACATTTGCATTTTAAGCACTCTGATGCATGCAAAACAAAAGAATAATATTATTATAACCTTCACAAAAAAATAGTATTAAAAGATGTTTGGAAGATGACTCAAAAAGTCATCTGTAACACTTGCAGCATAGGGACAAATATACTAATTCCAGCCACAAGATGTAAAACAACAATACTTAGTTTTAATGGATTCCTTATCATTGTGAGATGATGATCAGACATGTCTGGGTACAGTATCTCTGCCACTGCAAGACAGGGCCAATGCCATAAGTGTTTATTATTATTATTAATTATTATTATTATTATTATTATTATTATTATTATTATTATTATTAGTAGTAGTAGTAGTAGTAGTAGTAGTAGTAGTAGTAGTAGTAGTAGTAGTAGTAGTAGTTGTTGTAGTTGTTGTTGTTGTTAAAGTTCTTTTCTGCAGATTACAGAAAACATTTAAAGGTTTACTATATAAAACTTTGCATTATTTGTATTAGATTTTATGTTATGTGTACATATGTGTTGAGAGATACAATATTGGTGTATCCTTTATTATTATTATTATTATTATTATTATTATTATTATTATTATTATCAGCAGCAGTAGAAGTTTTAGTAGTGAAAGCTGCCTTTTTGCACATTATGGAAAACATTTAAAAGTTTACTATATAAATAATTGTGTTATTTATTATATTATTATATTTCTTTGTATTTTTTTATCTTTTTTTATTATTATTGTTATATACATGTGTTGAATAATACAATAATATCGGTTTATCCTCTATTATGGTGTGAATTAAAACTCAAGTGTGCCAGTGGTAGACCCCTGTGGAACACCAGAATAAAACAAAATACTAACTGCATTTGTGGGTTTTTATATTACTGTTCTTAAATACCGACCACTGCAGACCAGGAACACCCCACAACAGCTGAAGCCAAGCTAGCTGTGACTTGTGCAAAATAAACCATTAAGAATTCAATGTATTAGTAATTATTTCATACATAGGCGTATCAATTACCATATTTCTCAGTGTTTCATATAACATTTTTGATTCATTGACATTATCAACCACACTCAACATTAATCACATATTGTATGGCTAACTCCACAAGCAGTCCTTCCGAAATGTTGAGTTCTTTGACAAGCCTAATCACTGGTTACAACTCTTCATCAACTGAAGTAAAAAAAAAAAAAAAAAAAAAAAAAAGTCAGGCAATTTTCTCATCAAATCCTAATGAAAAGTGTCAGAACCTAAATGCCTTCAAAGTAAAATGTTCTCGGCTAAGTTATTCCACTACGCCGCATTTTTCACACTGCATTTACTTCCAAAATGGTTGCTTTTTTTTTTTTATGTGTGAAGCCACTTGAAAAGAAGAGAATGGAGAGGAGGCGGATGAGCACCCTCGCAGAGTTAAACGGAGATGATTTGATTGTTGTGGTTCGGAGAGCGGAGCTAGACCTCGACACGGCGCGCTGAGCTAAAGCCAATTATAGAGCCATTAAAACACATGAGATTCTTAAAACATGCTAAAATATGCTGCTAACTTTCCATGCTTGCACAAAAGCTAGTACAGCAACTACCTTTCTTTCTTTCCAATACCTTTTGATCTGAACAAAAAGGAGTATCAAGACAAAGATTTATCCATTTGTACTGCCAGGGCCCTTACTGTAACAACAAGCATAGGCTATTTGTTCCTGTGATTATTTATTTATATTTTTATTATTGGTGCCACCTGCAATGACAAAACCACCATGACATGCCGTTTGAAGCCGGAGCTCCTTTGAGGGAGTGTCATAACAGCGGCAGCCTTCCCACTGGGAATATGGACAAGCAACACAAATTAGTAACACCTTCAGATCATCTAAGGCTGACAGAATTTGTCTTTATTTGCTTGAGAAAGTGCCAAGGTAAAATATAATTATTCTGGCATATTGTAAATAATAGGAATACCCATTAAAGGAGCTATATTATGCTTTTATTCATATTTTTAAACCAATTTTGGTGAACTCGAACTAGAACAGCGCTGTACATTTAAAAACACCTGACTAAAAGAAAATGTTTTTAATAAGTACATGTGAAGATACCAGCAGAGGGCAGCAGAATGTTGCACTTTTTTGAACATATAATCAAAGAAAAAGAGCACTTCACTTCATTAAACTTTCTGTATGATAACATTTTACTACAAAATAATACAAAAATAAAAAAAAACAGCAAGGAATCGGTGAAAACAGAGCTGTACGCTGTTTTTTTGATAAATAAATGAGAGCAGACTGGATGTAAAAAGCTTGTTGTTTAAGCAGTGCTTCCTGGAGTGGGCGGGGTTTCATGGGAGACGCACGGCTTTGTGGAATCAACCGTTTTGAGACCTTAGAATGGTTGTGCCAGAAAATAGTTTGAAAGCTCATAAAAGTCGATTGTGCATAATACAGCCCCTTTAAGCAACATGGAACACAAAGATCATAGCCAAAATGCAAATACTACTATATTAGCAGACTAATAGCAGAATACAAGACAAATCCATCCATAGAGGGTGCACAGGCCAGTGTAGCTACTTTTTGTGCCAATCCCAAGTCTAGATAAATAGAGAGGGTCATCCAGTGTAAAAAACCTATTCCAAATCATTGTGGCCAATCACTGCTCACTAAAAGGCTAAATGCTAACCCTAAGATTACACTTGTGCTGGTCTCAAGCCTGGATAAACAGAAAAAAACAATGTCAGTCTAAATAGAGTACAGTCTTTTATATTTTAGTAGTAACATATTCACATTGAGGGAACCACAATCTGAAATGCATGCGGCTTTTCCATTGTATGTGACAAAAAATACCAAGAATTTAGCCATAAAGGCATGGTGATTGCTTGTAGCTTAGCATTAGCACTAGTTAAATGTCCAGTGGGGCTGTGACAAGCTATAGTTTTGCAGAGCCTTGGTTAAAAATGCTCCTATGCATGACATTTATTTCAGCATGTGAAATTTTGTAGGTATGATGATGCTCTCAGCAAATCAACAGACGGGTGTTGACCCAAATCAGGACCTACCAGCCCACTTTGAAAGCCATATTATATGCTGGCATACAATGAGAATAAGTAATGTTTTTCTAGCAGAATATATAGACAAGGATTTGACTGTCTACAGAGCTCCCTCTGTGGTCGGCTGCTCTCAAAATAAACACGTCCTTAATTAAGATGCACTGACGCTGTCTAATATTGAAGACATGGGTTCATTAAACGCCAACAGAGGGGGATATCTGCGCTCTTTGTTTTAACTTGAAAGGGAGACAACACATTATAAAGTGAGGGGTGGTGTTTTTGTTCTATGGCATAGTGATAATGAGACAAAACTATCTGTAGTCAATTAAAGGACAAGTTCTGTTGAAAGGTTTGGCTAAATGAGAACCGATTATGACTGTGTGCTGTCAGTGAATGGACAGAGAACATTAGAGAGTGGTTCAGTATTTAGCTGATCTAATAGACACATTTTGCAAGAGGAGCTAAGGCAAACAAGCTTTGTGTAGAATATTCGAACACAAAAACCAGCTACAGGATATGGCCTAAAGCTATACACGCATACACCTATACACATATATTCAGGACCTGTGCTTCCTCATCAAAGACATGAGATCTGCATACAGATTATTTACACAGCAAAGCATACGATAAACTGAATACAGTCATTACAGACATTATGCAAACTCATATTAGATAAGGTTCTACTGTATGTGGGTTTAGGATATACGCTGAAATAGCTAGCAGGATAAACTAGTAAACAACACAGTAACCAACATAGCTAATTAAAACTTCAGTATCAGTAAAATTGTAAAAACATGCAATATGCAACTATTATTATTTTATATATTGGCATACACACAGCATGATCTCTATTATTGTAAAAGTCCCCTTTGATGTAATACAGCTTTAATTAATTTCTAAAATATATAAAATGAAAAGAGAAACTGGAGCAACTAATCAAAGCTAGGGCTAAATTAATAATCTATACCAAAACTATCCTAGAGCTATATTTAGAACTGCATTAAGCGAGATAAGGACTAAAACTGTTCTGCCATAGGAATATTATAGAATGGAACCAGGTGTAAACCAGAACCTTTTTGGACAATATATAAAAAAATAAATTTAAAAAAATCACTATTCAATTCAAGGGTCTGATTTGACAATTTATAATTTATTCATTTTTGTGTTCAATACAATGTATAAAAAGATAAAATAATTATAAGGTACACAGCAAAATAATAATAACAGAATTTTATTATCATTATATATTTTTTACCAATAATAATAATAACAGTAATAGAAAATAAATAAGAACAGAAACAGTACATTGTATTGTCTATATTTACTCATATGTGTACGTAACAATGGTAAAAAAGGTACTCAGTTTCTTTTTCAAAGCAGAAGCACAGACAGAGAAGTAAAATTCAGATCACATTCAAATTAAAAATTATCACATGAGAGACCTCCCATTACATGTTTCTGAAAAATACAAAAAAACAAACACTGCCCCAAATTTACAATGAGGACGCCACATAAGCAATAATCTGGAGCTAAAATACTGAATTTTCCTACAACACCAGCCAGTCTCAAAATAAATAAATACATAAATGATGAAATGATTTGACACATACACTGCTCAAAAAAATAAAGGGAACATTAAAATAACATCCTAGATCTGAATGAATGAAATATTCTTATTAAATACTTTGTTCTTTACATATGTGCTGACAACAAAATCACACAAAAATTATCAATGGATATCAAATGTATTAACCCATGGAGGTCTGGATTTGGAGTCACACTCAAAATTAAAGTGGAAAAACACACTACAGGCTGATCCAACTGTGTTGTAATGTCCTTAAAACAAGTTAAAATGAGGCTCAGTAGTGTGTGTGGCCTCCTCGTGCCTGTATGACCTCCCTACAACGCCTGGGCATGCTCCTGATGAGGTGGTGGATGGTCTCCTGAGGGATCTCCTCCCAGACCTGGACTAAAGCATCCACCAACTCCTGGACAGTCTGTGGTGCAATGTGGCGTTGGTGGATGGAGCGAGACATGATGTCCCAGATGTGCTCAGTTGGATTCAGGTCTGGGGAACGGGCGGGGCCAGTCCATAGCATCAATGCCTTCATCTTACAGAAACTGCTGACACACTCCAGCCACATGAGGTCTAGCATTGTCTTGCATTAGGAGGAACCCAGGGCCAACCACACCAGCATATGGTCTCACAAGGGTCTGAGGATCTCATCTCGGTACCTAATGGCAGTCAGGCTACCTCTGGCGAGCACATGGAGGGCTGTGCAGCCCCCCAAAGAAATGCCACCCCACACCATTACTGACCCACTGCCAAACCGGTCTGTCACATGTACTCAGTGTGAACCTGCTTTCATCTGTGAAGAGCACAGGGCGCCAGTGGTGAATTTGCCAATCTTGGTGTTCTCTGGCAAATGCCAAACGTCCTGCACGGTGTTGGGCTGTAAGCACAGCCCCCACCTGTGGACGTCGGGCTCTCATACCACCCTCATGGAGTCTGTTTCTGACCGTTTGAGCAGACACATGCACATTTGTGGCCTGCTGGAGGTCATTTTGCAGGGCTCTGGCAGTGCTCCTCCTGTTCCTCCTTGCACAAAGGAGGAGGTAGTGGTCTTGCTGCTGGGTTGTTGCCCTCCTACGGCCTCCTCCATGTCTCCTGATGTACTGGCCTGTCTCCTGGTAGCGCCTCCATGCTCTGGATACTACGCTGACAGACACAGCAAACCTTCTTGCCACAGCTCGCATTGATGTGCCATCCTGGATGAGCTGCACTACCTGAGCCACTTGTGTGGGTTGTAGACTCCGTCTCATGCTACCACTAGAGTGAAAGCACCACCAGCATTCAAAAGTGACCAAAACATCAGCCAGAAAGCATAGGAACTAAGAAGTGGTCTGTGGTCACCTCCTGCAGAACCTCTCCTTTATTGGGGGAGTCTTGCTAATTGCCTATCATTTCCACCTGTTGTCTGTTCCATTTGCACAACAGCAGTGAAACTGATGTCAATCAGTGTTGCTTCCTAAGTGGACAGTTTGATTTCACAGAAGTGTGACTGACTTGGAGTTACATTGTGTTGTTTAAGTGTTGCCTTTATTTTTTTGAGCAGTGTATATATTTACATGCAAAGACTTAATGTCACATAGAAAACCATTATACTATTGTGCTGCAGTTACTATAATACAAATACTGGGATTGGTTAAGCTGCATTGAAGAAAAAGCAGTGTATCTTTTTAAATGGCCTATCGCTGCTTAAATCAAAGAGCAATCAGTTCACATCACCATACAAGAGCTGATATGTGTGTTGTTTGCAGCCATTTCATTAGCCAGATAGCACTTGCTAACGGAATCTAAATGACAGAAAGGAAGAGGGGTTGGTAGTAGGCCAAACTATTACAAGCCTGATGTATTATGTATTACTTGTCAGGCCGGCTTGGCTCAATAATAGACCTGGAGGGTTCAGTGCCGAGGTCAGTGGCTCTCCGCTTCAGACAAAGTTACATAAATAAACCACAAACTAGAAGCCTCAGAAGTACTTGTTAATGATTGATTTACTTGTGGTTATTCTGTCTGAGGCATTGGGTCGATTTTCACTCCTCCTGAAATGAGTTATTGTACAGAAAACTGTGCTTATTCATGGAACTATGAATAGTGATGGAAAGTTAAAAAAAATCTTCCTAAGTAGGGCTTAAGTAGAGTTCATGAATTAGGCCCAATGCGTCTTTACTTTCACTCAAGTAACAATTTTGTTGTACTCAATCCACCCTCAAGGAGTCACAAGCCAGCGTATTCATTGCATCAGTCCCCAAGCCTGGATAAATTCAAAGGGTTACATATAGAAAGCAAATTATTTCCTGTGCTACACCTCTGTATAAACAAACTGAAAAATAACTTCTGAAGAATAAGGAGGTCACTTTCTGTCACACTAATTTAACAGGAATCCAGACGCACCACAGTGAGCGTATTGTTGTTGGGACATTATTAACAGAGAGGAGCGACAGCATCCCTTGCCAATAATCCCAGCCCAGTGTGGCTAATCAGGTGTCGAGTAAACAAAAAACTTTCCTTTTAAATATGAGAGGCCTGCATGAATTATTCATACGCCAAGGTGTTTGGCTGCGTGTGCGGAGTTGACCCAGTTACCTCCCACTGTTGTGTTCAAAGAGCTGCTAGTAAGTACTCTACCAACAGCTCAACTTACTCGACTGGTAGTGAGGCAGTTTCTGTTGTACGTGAAGCTTTACGCAATTGTCCTAGAACATTTTGTCCTCTGCAGTCAGTATGTTCACATGCAAGGTTGAGAATTTTGCATTGTTGCATTGTCCGATTATGACCAAAATTTTGAAGAGGGCAGTAATTCTAGTTTTTCTTTATCGCACTTGATAATGTTCATTGTCGGTCTTTTACTGCTTGCATATGGCTTTCTGCGATTAAGCTAGGAGAGGCGTTCAGCAGCACACCTTAAAACAAGCAGATCAACATTAAGTCCAGTGTTTAAAGCAATACTCACATTTTTAGACCAGCAAAAAGGAGCCAGCAAACACAGAAGTGACCAATCATGACTCTTTTTGCTGGCTCTTTTTTTTTTTGGGGGGGGGGGGGGGGGGGGTGTTTCGGCCTCTTGTGTTTTAAACAAGAAAGCTTAACTGCCCTGGCATATGATATACTTATGTGCTTTTGGGAGGCACAGTTACCAAGTAAGGAGCACATTTTTCGGACTTTGTTGCATGTCACTTCATAAAGTCTGAGTGCTTCCGTGGGTTACCAATTCATTCATTGAGCCCTGAGTTTCTCTGTGGCATTTAACACTCACACTGACAGTATAGTGTAATATAGAGTCAAATATAAAACCACACAAAACTCAAGCTCAATACGCGAAGCCCACACAAGAGTTTAGAGCTCTGCCAATCTCCCATAGATACAGTGCACAGACCTGGACTCAAAACCAGAATCTTAGAGTTCAGGAGTAAATGCTCACAATGAGAAAAAATGTTCTTTCTGATTCTTTACTGGCCTATTTGGATGCAATTAGTGTATCTGACCCTATCTCATAATGATACAGATTATTTAGATTTAATTACAATCCAACCATTACTTTTTGAGCTATCTTGCTAACAGACAAACTGACAAACAATCAACCAATGTTGTCAAAAATATAACCTTCAAGCCAGATGTCACTTTGCATACTCCCTAATCTAGTTTCTAATCTGATTTTGCAGTACAGGCCCTGGATGTCCAGTAAATTGTCCATAACAAAGAAAAAATTCTGCAGCAATACTAAGCAAAAATCAAACTGACCACAGCATTAGGTGGAAAGGGTCTAGTAAATTGTTAGCATTAGCTATAAACCAGTAAATTTTTAGCATCTGGGAATAGCATTGGGTGAATGTATTTGCTTGAGTGGTTAAATGTAGTCAGAAGCACATCTTGTTCTTCTAAGTACAAAGAAGCTAATGATGCTACATTCTTTATTGGACTTTAATACAGTCTCCGGTGAGCCACTTTTTTTAGCACTTTTCTCTCAGCCAGTACATGGAATAAACAAGTAGCTTGTGTGTGCATTGGGCGTTACATAAATGTTTACAACACAATATGATAAAAAGTGACAGGAGTGATGGCAATCTGATCTAGAGAGTAAAGAAGAATTCCTGAAACGTCACAACAGAGTATGTACTAGTAATTAACTGTGCATAAGACAGAATGGCCACCCAAACAGTTGAGAGACACGGCTGCAAGGCAGTGCCAACAACACTGCCCTCACATACACGGTGTAATGCCAAGACACAGACACTTCACACAAAACAAAATCCTCCACTTGTACAGCAGCTGGTGTGAGAAGAGGAGCAAATGGCACACACAGAGACTCTAGCACAACCATCTCTATGGGGACACTCCACTGATGATGAAAACTCAATATCCTTAAAGTGCCTTAAAGGAATACCTTAAAGAATATTCTAAAGCACAGTTTCCAGAATATTTTAATAGTACCCTTTGTGTATATTTTAAAAGAGAAAACAATTTGTGACCCATTTCTCTGCTCTGTTTTCAGCATCATTTTGGAGCAGGGCCCAGAGTGGGGACATACAAATGCCTCATAGCCAGGTCTCCAATGGGGTCTAACTTCGCATGGGTCCACCATCTGCAAGAGGATCTGTTGTTGTCATAGGTGGGAGTATCAACAACCCAAACTCTGGGCATGGAAACTGGCCCAAAGAACATGGAATGTCACCCAACTCCTTAAGAGGGGCTGGACTTGGCCATGATGGGAGGTGGCAGGCTGGTGTGGGTTTGCTTATAGCTCCCAAACTCAGCCACATGTTAGAATTTACTCTAGTAAATAAGAGTGTTATGCCCTGGAAAGTATCTTTGGTTTGTTAATAGTAATAGTAATGAGTACACTGGCTTTATGGAGTCCCTGGGAGAGGTGCTATATGGTGCAACGATTTCAGATAGGGGCAGTAGCAGTGACACATGGACATGGATTGAGAATAGTGGCCTTTCCAAACAGAACCCAAGTGTACCAGGACATCCTAGGTTGGCTGTCAATTTTTTGTTGTTTTATCTTGGACATTTAGGTGAAGAGAGGGGCTGAACTTCCAACCGATCACCACCAGGTACATCCTCAGAAGGGAGTGGATTGCATTAGGTCCCCAAAGGTCCCAACTTTATTTTCCAACGTGTTTCGACTACTTCCTGCATTCTTTCTCAGAAGGGTCATGTGATGTTGCTGTGACATGTCTTGTCAGCTGATTTAATTAAAGGCTTTGGTGAAATCTTCCTACCTGGAATGGTAGGACGATAGCACCATCTGCAGTCTTCAAAACAGTATTCCAGAACTGAGCTAGCAAGGCAGAGCAAGAAAATCAAGTCAGATCACTGCAAATGGGAAAATCACATCATGGACCTAGAGTCCTTTGCAACAAGAAAACAAACACCACTGTTGGGTCAAGGAAGCCGTTGAGATCCGAAAACGTGATTATGGGACAGTTAACAGGGACGAGGGGGCCTATATACTACATCACACCTGGGATACTTTTTTGAAGATGTCGGACTGCAGATGGCACTGTTGTCCCACTGCTGTAAGTACAAAGACAGCGCAGAAACTTGTTTAAATCCGCTGGCAAGACCAAGCAGCATCACGTGACCTTTCTCTGGAAGACTGCAGGAAGTTGTCGAAACATGTCATGGTGCAACACAAAAGAAAACTTTAAGTGTTAGTAGCTTCATCTCTTCTTAGCTTTTTTAAGAATTAAGAAATATATGACACAGCAATAGTAGTTATCTGCCTTCAAGACTGATTGAACGCTTTCAAGGCTAACTCAGGTTTGGAGAATTTTCAAAAAGTCTCAGTTCAAAAGACTGTACTCGCCACCCTACGTGACTCCAGCCATGCCAAGTCCTCTTTGACTTTGATTACTGCAAGTGTCCAAGTGTCCAACTACCAAGTGTCAAAAACCATTACATTTAGCTTTTACATCCCAGCTTCCCAGTGGTAATGTATAGTTGTCAGTGTTGGCCTATTACACTAATGACCTTGTGACCGGTGCAGGATATATAATCAACAAGGATCAATAAGGCCCATGTTTACCGTGGCCAGCAATTAACTGCAAGAGCAAATGCTAGGAATCAGCATGAGAGGGGTGAGGGAGTCAAAGTTCAGGGGTCAAATTATATACGAAAAAAAAAAACATCCTGCTTGTAATGCAAAGTGTGATGTAGGTAAAATAAGATTTGGGTGGTGGATGGGCGCACAAATTCCAATTATATAATAAGAAGTTAGCGCTGCTTGTATTTTGTTGTTCTTGAATTGCTTGTGTGAGTGGTGTGCAGCTCGGGAAATAAAAATGTAGCACAAATCAGAACCATATGCAGCAGTATTCACAACATGCAATAAAGCCCCGTGTTCTAACCAATGGCAGCGCTCCCAGCTCGTATATTACCCAATTTGGTGTCTTGTCTTCGCACAGTGGCTGCTACAGCGCCGCGGAGACACAGCCACAGCTACCGACTACATCTTCATCAACACTGCGCCGCAAGGCCTCCACAAAAAAAAAAAAAAAAAAAAAGACAAGAGCAGCTAAAATGGCCTCCTACCAAATCATCTAAGTGTCACACTACTCATTACTTATACAGGAGGGAAAAGGTTGAATCATGGGAAAAATATTGCTTTTTGTCTATCATTTAGGAAGTGCGCTATGGTTGTCTTAAACCACCCCCTGGTAGTGGCTATGTAGTGCATGTAGACAGTAGATGAGTACAGACCTCTGCCAAGACACTGACCTTATCTTGCAATGGTAAATAGAGTGCCCAGACCTAGACTCAAACTGGGGATCTTCTAGTTCAGTGGTAAATGCTCTATTCATTGAGTGACAAACCATTAGATTACCCAATGGTAAAGAAAACTTTTGAGACCCCCTTGTAGCTTGTAGAGACACCATTATTATTATTATTATTATTATTATTATTATTATTATTATTATTATTATTATTATTATTATTATTATGTGGTACAATATAACGCTTTTGTTGTCACATTACAATTTGACATGGCACCCAGATTAGCCAATGGTAAAGAAAATAAATAATTTCTTCCTTTTGTGAGACCTTGTGGCTTCAAGACACTATGTAATAATAATAAAAAAATATATATATATATAAAATAAATAATAACAACAGCAACTACTACAAAACTATTATTGTTATTACTTTTATTATTACTATTATTATTACTATTACTATTATCATCATCATCATCATCATTTTATTTATTTACTTATTTACTTACTTACTTACTTACTTGCACTTTTTTCTAAACACTCAAAGCCGCTTTACATTTTGGTACATTGCACATTCACTCCTGTAGCCACAGCTGTCCTGGGGCAGACTGGCAAAGATGTGGCAGCCATTTTGCGGCTACAGCCTCTTCGACCACCACCAACTTCGCAATCACACATGCATACGTTAGGCAAGGTGGGTGAAATGTCTTGCCAAAGGACACAATGCATTGCTGGTAACAGGGATTGATCTGTCAACAGTCTAGGTAGTTATAGCTACTGCTGCCCCAATCAATTCTTTCTTGGTCCATTACAGACTTTTCTGAGAATTTTATCTTAACTGTTTTTTTTTTTTTTTTTACCAACTAACAAATCAGTGATGGCAAAAACATCTCCCTGGTAGAAGTAGTGGCAAAGTAATGGACCGACCCTTTGGTAAAGTTTAGAATTAAAGTCTGTTGTACCAGGTTTTGCCTTTGTTATTCTTCTATGGAAACAGGGGAAGCAAAATAATGAAAGATTTGTAATGGTTTGTTGCAGTACAAAGAAAAAAAAATGCTTGGAAGTGAAGTGTAAAAGGTTTATGGCCATGTTGATGCGATGGCACACTCGAGGCTAGTGTATACACTGTCCATTGTAGGCCTCTGAGAATAGCAGCAGATAGCATTAGCGCTGAGGGAAAAACAAACGACAGAACCAACGGGGCGAAGTCAAACGGAGGAAGAGAGAGAAGGAGCGAGCCGGGGACAGTGAGGCATGTCGGAGGAGCGCCGGCTAAATCTCTCCCTTAGGACTTCCCCACTGTTTTGAGGACACAACAACGCATTCCCCCCATCTGTTAAGAGCCATGCCTGTCATCCAATCCTGGGCTACTTAGAGCTAAAGAGCAATACAACTGATTTCAATTGCCAGACAGTGGTGTGTGGTAAACATTGGACTTCCCTAAACAACAGTCTGGGGAAAGTTAGAAAGGTGGGCTGAATGATAAATGACAACAAACAAAGTGGAATTGATCGTATACAGATCAGCCATTACATTATAACCACAGTCATGAGGTCACAGTCTTGTATAACATACCCTTTTGGGACTTAAACTCCTTTACTCTTAAAGATACTTGCAAGTATGAGCGTTGCTGACCTGGTGTCACAGAAGTATCGGAAGAAAGCGGCAGATCATAGTTAGCCAAACAACAAGCTAGTGATGGCGTTATTTAATAATTTTGTCATGGTAGGGTGGCCAAATGGCAGAAAAAAACTTGTATGGAAAATGAAAGTAAAGCCGAACAAGGGATCATATAGGGGTCCATTTACTCCAAAATGTAGGGGGAGCTCCAGAGAGGAAAATGAAATTGGAAAATTTACAAAGTTATGCTTTGAGAACAAAATGTTTACTCGCTAGCATTTATACCACTGAAAAAGTCATAGTACAAGTAATATGGTAGCCTCATTTACTGTAGTTACTTTCATGATCTGTTAAGTACATTTAGAATTAAAGAGCATGCTAACGCAAAAGCTACAAACCCACACAACGGGGAGCTAGCCAATAGCAACCGCAAATGCACAGTCAGCAACCAGTTAGCTAACGTTACAATGTTGTTTTTGATATAGGCCTATTGAGCTTGGGCATAAATAGACCTTTGTCACCAAAACTGGAAGTCACAGTATGCGATTTCAGGTTTGCGCTTGTCTAAGGCAAAATGGGGCGAGTGTTTTCAACAAACTCACTACAGTTACAGAGAAGAAGACAACCACAAATAAGCTGGACTAAGGCTCCACATTTTTTCATGAATAATTTTTTCACAATTATTGAGGAAAGTAAAGAAGAAAGCTGAAATGCTATCAACAATTAGCATTAGCTAACTACAGATGACAGCACATAAATAATGTAGTCTTTTAGACTGGAAATCTCTCAAGTCTATTCTAACACAGCACAGATCTATAGATGATATATTTACTGCTGATTTTGACTCACGGTGAGATCGATGGTGATGTTTTGTAAATGAAAACATGATCATTTGTGTAAATATAATGTATTTTAAGTCATGTTATGTAATAACCTGTATCTTTTTTCTCTGCATCTGTATAGTATCAAATGTAGTCGAGGGGCCGGTAGTTGTCAGAGTAAAAACATTTTTATTTTCGGGCTCTTCTATTTGATGCCACTTGCAACCACTTCCTAAGCCTTTTACCATTTGCTGAACTTATTCAGCCATGTTGTTTACTCAAAGCCAACTACTTTGAGTAATTCAGTCATCCAAACTAATAGTAGCCTAATAATAAAAACTAATGACAAAATGATTTAATAACAGTTAAATATTTGGGCACTGACAACAGACTGTATAGCAGCAGGCAGCTTAAACAGCCCCGGTGAGCATAGCAGATAAATAAAATGTCTCAGTTCTTGCTAATGTGGCTGCCTGTCTGCCAGAGGTGTTTTAGGAGCTCCATCCATCAGGAAGTGCTATTTGTATTTTAGCACTCAGTTGGCTTAACTCAGTGTGAGCGGCGCAGCTTGATGTGAAGTGTGTATACATGCAGACATAAATATGTGAGCTCCGAATGAGTGAGGAAATCAAGAGCAAAGTATAAAACAAGAGCTTCAGAGACATGGAGCGGCGGGGTACATGTGAGGATAAATCTTGTGGAGGGTGGTCGCCGGACAGAGTTTAGGCATGGGAGGTAAAGGATGTTCTGCAAAGAGTTAGAGAGAAGATAAACAAGGCAGACATGGGGATAAAACAGTGCAGGGGAATGGGTTTTTAGGGAAATAGAAAATGGTGCAAAAGTTTGTTTTTTTAAGGCTTTTTGTTTCTGTTTATATGCTTGAACTTGGGAAAGTCAGAAGATTGAATAGTCAATCCATTAACACCAACAAAATAACTTTGCCTTCCTTTTTTTGTTAAAGCAGAACAAAGTAACTTTGCTAATTTTTTTGCTGTTTTTGGCAAATTTGTCTCTACAAAGCTCCCCCTACATTTCGGAGTAAAGCACTATCGAAAACACTCATGAGTCCAGTTGCAGTGGTGGTGTAGGGGGGAGAAAGGTTAGGATGAAGGGTCCAAGACATGGGCCCAGGAAAATCTTATCATAATAATAAAAAGTTAGCTTAGTTTGCGATGATAGGGCCCAATGTTGTATATTTTCAGGGGGCCCAGAATACCTGGCAGTGACTCTTGTCTGGTTGACTCCTGTGTGACCCCTTTACCTTCACTTTCTCCTCTTTGTATCTGTACAAAGCTTTTGTTCCTGCCTTTTGTGCCACACTGCCATAATGGAAATCAAGAACTAAAGCCATTGCTCTCTTGTTGTTTGGTGATGTGCTGCTTTTTCAGGAGGCCCAAGACTTCACAGACAGGGTCAGCGAGGCTCATTTTTGCAAGGTTTTTTCGCCAAAAGAGACAGCAGGGGGAGGAACAGGTGCGCTTTATTCACCCTGTAACAACTCATTTAGGCATCCCACTGACTCTGAAACAGTTTGAGGTAAAGAAAATAATTACTTTGTTTGGCTTTACAAGAAACTAATGAGTAATTAATAAATTTAGTTTTTAAATTGTTTAAGTAGCGTTTTGATTACAGGTCATTATTAACTGAATGACAAGCTTAATATTAAAAATGCAAACTAATAACACAACACACTTTGTTGCAATGTTTATGATATAGGCCAACATTCCCAAAGTTGCGGCCTCCTTAAATTTAAAAAAATCCCGCACAGATAACAATAAAACTTCACTTTTTTCAAAATATTGTTACTGTATATTTGTGGGCTCTGGACCCCACTTTAAGAACCACTGATACAGACTATACTGTACTTCACTTCACAAAACCTATAACTGTAACTGTAACACAATGTATCCACTTCACTAAAAGATAACATGGGTCATAGAAAAACTTCTCTGGTTTACAGTCGGTTTTCAAAATTGCGGCTTCTTGTTTTTTGTCAAGTTTTAGAATCATCCAGAGTTTTGTAAAACTTTCTTCAAAAGTGCTTTGAAAAACAGAGATCGCAGAACCCAAGCGGATCTGTGGGTTCGGTTTCGATGTACCCTGCTGTGAGAAAACAGCATCAGATAATCCCCAGAGCAAACTGTAGCAATAACCATTATCACCCCACACACACGCACGCACACACGCACGCACACACGCACACACGCACAGAGTGAGCTGATCCTCTCCTCACAGTGGCTGCTGCTGTGTTGATGTTGTGATTATAGGGCTGTTTAAGGCTGGAGGTGAGTCATCCGGCACAGTGCAGAACATACCCACAGCCAGTCAGATAAAGATCACTCAGCGCTTATGGCTCAACACTGTTTATTTCTATCACTCCACTGCCTAAACATCTTCATATTAATGCCATAATCCTGAAGACCGCTTGGGGCGAAGACTCTAAAAACAATGGCTTTTTAATAGAAAGCTTTACTGGAGCAAGTTATATGCTATGGGATCTTAAGTGTTGTTGTCTGAAGAGGCTGTGTGATGGCAGCAAGAAGGTCCTGGGTTTGATTCCATGACCTATGTGTGGTCTTTCTGTGTAGAGTTTGCATGTTTCCCCCATGTCTGAGTGGGTTTTCCCCATCAGTCTAATAAAAACATGCACAATATGCTAATCCTGCTAGGTACTCCTGACCAGGATCCTGGGTTAAGATCTGGAGAAGGGTCCACTGCTTCTGACAAGTTGCCCCATGTTAAGTGGGGAAATTAATGGGAAATTTACTTCCAGAACAAGGGGGTGGGCTGTCACTGTTGAGCCCCATGAAGGCTAACCCCAAATGTTAACAGAGTGAAGTGTGTAAATCCACTGCACCTGATCTAATAATAATAATAATAATAATAATAATGATAATAATCTTTTTTCTGTTGCACTTTTCCGAACAAGTTCCAAAGACTCTTAAAGATAAAATTCAATAAAATCAATAAAAAGCACCCCAAAAAATGTTTTTACATTTTTGCAAAATTGATTTGCAAGTCGATGAGAATTGTTTCAATACGACTCAAGAAAAATATCAGCTGATTTAAAATTATACAATTTTATATGATTCAACACCTTCATATCGATACAATCCATACAGCAACTTCTTGCCAAAAATCATAAAATTTTACTCTCAAACCTAGCACTACACCCAGGGCTGATTTTGTCCAGGAGACAGAGAGTTAAGAAAAGTTGAATATAACATTTTATTTCATTTAAAACACAGAAATTACATCCATCTGTTTTTATTTTAACAAATTTCTAATATTGATATTTCTGATATTATCAATTTTTCTTCATGAATATCAATATGCACTTTATAGTATACATTTATAGTATGATTTGATGCAAGATAATGTGTATCAATATAGTTCTATTGTAGGAATAAGAAGTATATATAGTAACAGTATCGTTACACCCCTACCATATATTATTTATTACTTGCATGTGAGATCTTTTGGTGAGATGTTGTTGAAGGCTGGTGTTTTGTTGTTTAGATGTAGCTATTTTTGATAACCCCACATGCTGAAGTCTGATAGGACAGTTTCCACCTGCTGCTACTTCACTTAGCTGTTACAGCCCAGACTTTCACTCGAGGTATCAATTCTTATCTGCAAATGTGAATATTCCAAGTATCCAGTCGACTATCTGGAAAGCTTTCAAAGGCACATGGCTAAGGTCTGCAACACAGTCTGCTCTGGGAGTTCCAGCCCTGGAGTCTGTCTGCCGTCCTGGAGAGTGAGTGTTTGTTTTGGAGATGTGGAGAGTGGACAGTGAAGAGCGCCACTACACAAAGACAGGGCCCTGATTAGGAGAGGACTACCACTTCACTCCCCTTATCAACACACGCACACAAACAGACGCACTCTTCTGAGATAACAACGCAGTTTTTCAGCCACTACTCCTTCATATGTCCGACTAAAAGTGGACTCTGTTCTACTCGAGTACCTTTTTGAATACATTGTACTTCTAAGTCTAGTTATATTGCATCATACTTTTTACTTTTAGTTGAGTAAAATTTTTTGGAATACTTTTTTTTTTTTTTTTTGGCTGCACTACCCACCTCTACATGTATTGCATTCAAACGTTTTAGGACAAGATTTCAAATTTTGTGCTTCTTGCACTTTACTTGTTTATTTATTTATTATTATTATTGTTTTTTAATCGTTGTTATTGTGTATGTTGTTTTTTTATTGTCGTTGCTGTCATTGCTGTTGTTGCTGTCATTGTTGTTATTGTTGTCATTATTGTTGACACTGTGGTTGTCACTGTCATTGATGTTGTTTCTGTCATTGTTGTTGATATTGTTTTTGTCATCACTGATGTTATTTGTTGTTATGTTGTTGTTGTTGTTTGTTGTTATTAGTTGTATTATTAGTTGTCGTTGTTGTCGTTGTTGTTGCTGTCGCTGTTATTGTTGCTATTGTTGTCACTGTTGTCATTGTTATTATTGTCGTTGCTGTGGTTGTCATTGTTGTTATTATTGTTGTTATTGTCTTTGTGGTTGTCATTGTTGTTATTATTGTTGTTATTGTCTTTGTGGTTGTCATTGTTGTTATTATTGTTGTTGTCATTGTTGTTGATGCTGTGGTTGTCGCTCTCATTGTTGTTGCTAGTTGCCATTGTTGTTGTCACTGTCATTGCTGTTCTTGTTGCTATTGTTGTCGTTGTTATCATGGTTGTCGTTATTGTCGCTGTCGTTGTTGTCATTGCTGATGTTATTTGTTGTTGTTGTTATTCATGTTATTATTATTATTAGTTGAATTTGCAAAAATGTGCACATTATTTATGCACTATTGGAAAAAACTCATCTTTTACCCCTTCTCATCAAATGGGAAAAATTGTTAACCATGAATTGAATTTTACTTTTACTTGAGTATTTATTTGGATCACTACTTTTTACTTTAGCAGCTGTATTTTCAAGTAACAATACTCTCACTTTAGTGCAATTTTTGACCCACTTCTGATGGTCCTACCAAGAGTGTAGTATGTTAGGCATGTGATTATTTGTGATATGTGTACACATCCTATCAGACCCTCTTGTCTCCCATGGATGGACCTCTTGGTGCATAGCTAGAGTTAAGTGCCTGGGAACAGATAAACATTCGCACACAAAGGAACACTTCAGGCCAAAAATCTAAACTGTCCCGTCTTTTGTTTGAGGCCAGGTGCATTACAGCCACCTACGACGCCGGGCCGGGGTGTTGGCAGAGTTCCTCGTTTAAAATACAGGCATATTGAGATATACAGCGCTGGAAGTGTGGGCACAGAGGCAAAACGCTGTGGGGGAGATAAGTGTGTGCACTTCTGCTAGAATGTGCTGAGACAAGAAACAGCATCTCCTTTTAAGACTGAAATCAGCTCAGCAAAGTTTATGCTAATGCTAACGGCAGATATGAAATAATGGGTGGTCTCATACAGTACATAAAGGAATCTGCTAATATTTTAGTGAGAAATAAAAAAAAGTTTTAATAAATGCAAATTATTATATATGTAATTATATAAATATGTAAATGTATTTATTTTTGTTGTGAACATTTCAGAAAAGGTCAATCATTGGCTAAGAACAAAAATAATCTTTGGCATAAATGCAGAGCACTAAAGACCAAATGGATATTTTTAGAGGACCCTTTATCTCTCTTAGATATAAGGGCTTTGCGGTTCCATGGAAAGAGCATTTACCCTGACCAATAATATCGTTGAGTCTGAGTCCAGGTCAGGAAACTACATTTTTACCATTGCAAGACAGGACCAGTGCTTTGACAGAGGTCTACACTTTGTTACATTGTTACATACCTTTGCAATATATAGCCTTTTGATTGCTCCCATTGTAGTAAATGTCAAAGGCATGGAGAAATCAAACAAATATGTTTTTTGTGTATGTGTGCAATTAGAGATATGTTGTGTAATTTTAAACTTTGATGTAGGCAGATGGCTATGCAACTAACAGTGTTTATTGTTTAACAGCACCTGTATATTAGAAAAAAAAACTGCACTACATAAAGTCCGCTATTATGCTAAATTGATTATTTTGAGCTTTTAGCCAGGCTATAATGGCTCTAAGAGAAACCAGGAAGTGCTCACCAGACTCATTAATAATTTCAGTGCTTAAATTGCTGTCACTACAAAGCAGTAAGCTCATCTGTTAGCATTGTGTTGCTAATAGCCATGCTTTGCTTCTCTGCAAAGTCTAAGCAACAGCTCCCCAAAACGTTTTCCAGACATATACATTATTTTAAGTTATAAAATGTGAAAGACTAATGCAAAAGTGCCCAAAATTATTTTAAAAATCCTGAAAAAAGCATTAAGCTCCCTATAAAAATAAAAAAATTGAGAATGTGTATAAAAACAAGACTCTAGACTAACTGCTGTGGCTCATGGCTAACTTCTGGAGCTAAAAACATTTGGACTAAATTAAATTGAATTGAAATTGGTTGCTCCTAAAATTGCCCATAAGTTTGAAAATGCATGGTTGTCATTCAGTGTAGGCCTATGTCTCGAAGTGTCAGCCCTGCATCTCCTAAATTGCCGTCCCAGACTACAGTGGTCAGTGAGACAGTGTCAAAAGTAGTCCAAGATAGTGGCTCAAATTGCTGAAGTGCACTGCAGTAACTAGAATTCAAATGTATCTTCCTTTTATGCCAACCGCACACCTAGAACAAAAGCTTTACCCAGCCAGACAGAAGCTATTTCACAATCTGACAGTTCCATGAGGAAAGTTATGTCTTCTCTATTTGCATGGCCTCTCGCATCATAAATCACACTGTCGCCTCTGCCGCCGGTCCCGCCAAAGCTGATCTAAGAATGACTTTGGCTTTCATTCTCCATTTAATATACTAACGCGCATCTAGAGACAACAACCCAGCTGAATCTTCCCCCAAAACCTTCACTCACTCCAAGGCCTCAGCGGTATTCATTTAGTCCTGGAAGAGATCCGAGTTTGTTTTGGTCAAAAGTTTTATTATAGGACTTTATTTAGACTCGGGACGGCGGCTCATTTGTCCCTTCTCAAAGGTCTCCGGGGGGGCAGAAATAACGATGCGTGACCTTGGAGGCAGAAGATGGCTGTTGTGGGACAAGACTCTGACGTCAAGACATCTAGATAAACCAGGGCTCTGTTTACTCAGCTGATGGAGTGGTAACATGCTCGAAACAAGTGGGTGCAAATGGGGCAGAAATGTAAAACTAGTGACAACAAATAGTGCAAATTAGGGACAATTTGAGTGTCTTGGGCTATTTACAAGACTAGCCAGACTGAGAGATTCTGCTGGCATGACAAAAAGTCAACTTAACTTTGAAGTTCAGAGCGTTTTTGGCAATTGCTGACAAGCTTCCAAACACCTCTCAACTGGAATCTTTTCCCATTTTTCATGTCCAAAGGCCTCTGGCTCAGTGGTGTTTGATGCCCTCCATGATGCTACTGACTTTTTTTTTATAGAGGCAATATTATGCTTTTATTCATATTTTTAAACCATTCTTGGTCATCTCTTACAACCTTTAAAAACATTAACTGAACTTTTTTAATAAGCGCTCTATTAGTGTCATAAAGAAACAGGTGAAGAGACCAGCAGAGGGCAGTAGAATGCAGCTCCTTTGTGGTAATTTTAACATAATCAGTGAAAAAGAGCACTTCTCTTCCTTAAACTTTTTGTATGATGCCATTTCGCTACAAAATGAAAAATAGCTGTAAGGTGAAGTACAGCATTTTTTTTGGACAAGTGAATGAGACCAGACTGAATGTAGAGGGCTTGTTGATTGGTCAGTGCTTCCTGGAGTGGGTGGGGTTTCGTGGGAGAGGCGGAGGTTTGTAGAACAAAGCGTTCTGAGGCCTCAGAATCTCAGCACTAGAGCATACAGGATTGCACATACAGGAGTGAATGAAACAGAACAAAACACTAGGTATCTTTTTGATGAGGGAATGTTATAACATGGTAGAAAGCTAAAAAGTCAAGTTTAAAAAGTCAATTTTGTGTATTATAGCCTCTTTAAACCCAACCAAAGATTTTCAGTCGGATTTAAATCTGCCAAAAGCCACTTTCGGATGTTCTATTTGTCTTCTTGAAAAATCTTTAATAGATAAATCCAAATCTTTGGGGCATTGAATCAGACACACAACACCATAGAGGGTTGAATGGCTGAGAATCTCGCTGCCTTAAATATAAAATATGGTTAGCTCTAGTGACAGGAAAAAAGGCAATGTTGACTGATGCTGTATACATTTGCAAAGAAATAAGGATTTGGGTCAAGGAACCTCATGGAAGACATATGGATTCCAAAAGAGCCAGAGGAAGAACTGGAAGACAGTACAAAAGGTCACATACCAAGACAAGGCCCAGAAAAGAGCACGGAAGAAGCGACAACATGGAAGTCCAAGAAAACTCCTCAAAGTGAATGAGGAGTTGGTAAGCTGAAGTTGACATTCTCAGGGGAAAACATACTGACTTAATTAGTGCAGAAAAGAACACTGTTGGAAATGATTTTTATGACTTTGCAAAGCTAGAAGGACAGAGTTCAAACCTTATTTTGTAAATGGAAAAATTGGAAATCGCAAAATTTTCAGAGTAACGCCAGCTTTTTGTTCTTGGCCCTGGAAGCGCTTTGCTGCTAATGGCTCCAGGACAGGAATGCCAGCACTTGATGCTTGAGAGCAATCAACACTTGCATTAGTCCATAATCTGAAGGAAACTGAATTTGCCGGTCACTAAAATGTTTGGACCTTTCAGCTGTTCTCTTCAGGGTTCGCCACAGCCAATCGTCTGTCTCCATCTAACCCTATCCTGGATGCATTCTCTTCTTCCTAATACCATCTATCTTGAATCTTGAATGCTATATCACACCCCAGAATCCAAAATGCACCTGGCTCCTGAAGGCATTTAGCACAGGCCTGTTGGTCCCTATAGGATCAGGGTAGCTAGCTCCATTATAAATCACTCCAGCATTTGTTTGGGACCAGACCAAGACTCTTTTTTTTTTTTTATGTTTCTGGCTTGGAGAAAAATTACACCTGCCCAAAGGAACTAGAGCAAGGAACTACATCATGATTTGATTTCAAAGGCTACAGGTGAGAAAAAAATCCAACAGGCTGCATTGAGTACTATAATAAAAACTGCTCTATTCACAAATGTAGTACCAACCTATAGTGGAAATATAGCTGTTATTGGTTGCTGGTTGCGGCTTAACAGAAAACTTTACAACCTTTCTGAACAAAGCTTCTTTTGTTCTTGTGCCACAAAGGAAAATGTTAAATGCCTGTAGGATTTTTGAATAGCTGCTGTCTGCTTTCAAATCATGTCAGCACAACCAATACAAGTAACAGAGCTGAGCAGAGCTACCTTGACAAACCATGCTCTCAAGTAATTATCTCTGCCATGTTAAACAATGAGTGAAAGCTTTGCTAATATTTTGCTTCATTCTTCATAGGGCAGGGCGATATGGCTAAAAAAAATCTAATCAAACATTTTTTTGGTCAAATTTTCAGCTGATTTACAATTTTAAACAATTTTTCTCTTGTTCACATAAAAAAGCTATTTAAATGTAGGCTTATTATTTTTTAAAAGAGATTTTTGAAGGCTTATTAAAAGATGCCAAGCTTCAGAACACATGTCTAATTAGCATTCCTAAACAAAGACATGTAAGTTAGCGCTGTCCATCACAATACACTGTTCATTTATGCCAAACTGTCACCACCTGCTAAACGAAGGCATTAAAGAGGTAACACAGCTCCTTTCTGTATAACTATTAGTGTTTTTAGCATCTGTAGACCCGCCACGGACAGTTTTTAAGCTGTTCTGGGCACAAGCAGTAGAATTAGCCACAGCACAGAAAAGAGTGAGGCACGGTGGAGGAGTGGTTGGCCCTCCTGCGTCTCAGCAAGGTGACTGTGGGTTTGATCCTTTGGCTGTCCCTGGTAAATGAATGCGAGAGTGGTTGTCTGTCAGTGTATGTTATTAAGTGTCCTGCCTAAGGCGCACAGTTGCTAGCATAGGCTTGATTTTATGAAGTTTCGAAAGCTTGTGTTGCCCTTTTGGAGAGCCAGTAGAAAATTCAATTAACTTTTATCTCTATTTTTAGATATATATGTATCACCAATTTACTACAAACTTCATCTGCAAGAACCTACAATACCCAAGAGACCTCCACTGGCAAGTATTAGGAGCAAAAACTTCCTTTAACGGTCAAAACTTCGGAAGGACCCAAGCTCCAGGAACACATCTCTAACCATCTTTCTTCACTTTATTGTAAATATTATAAGTTATTCTCTCCAAGAACCCAACCATCTGTTCGGCCTTCATCTCGCAGCCCTCCCAGTCTGCCATCTGTAGCATTAGCCTCATTCTCACGCCACACGGGGACCTCAGTCGGGTTTTTCCCCTTTGCCATGACAACGGGGCACTGGCTTCAACTTCCAACTTCTGTCTGTTGGTGTGTCTGTCTGTCTGTCTTTTTTGGTCAGTCTCTTCTTTTTGCAATATCCAGGTCCGCCGAGGGTTTGATTCATTCACTGGGGGGGGGGTCCGTCTCGGAGGTAATCAAGTTACTGATCGCGCATAGCTCTTGTCCGCCTCTGCGCTTGGACAACTCTATTTCTGGACATCAAAACAAGCTATAACTCAAAGTCGGACCGCCGCAGACATCTCCCACCAGTTCCCATTAAAAAAAAAAAAAAAGAAAAGAAAAACAAAAGCTGAAGATGGTTGAAAGGAGTAGGAGGATCAGGAGGGAGGGAATGGGTAGATAATGCTGACATAATGAAAGTGAATGAGCGTTAACAGGCGAGGGATGGAGGTGGGGGGAGACAGAGGAGCCATG
The DNA here is from genome assembly GCA_020698575.1 of Bostrychus sinensis. Lineage (NCBI taxonomy): Eukaryota > Metazoa > Chordata > Actinopteri > Gobiiformes > Eleotridae > Bostrychus > Bostrychus sinensis. The sequence goes on along the minus strand of CM036260.1, from coordinate 8,245,726 downwards.
ACAGAGCAGGTGAGGCGAGAGAAGCATGAGGAAATGTGGACATGAAGCAGATCAAATGGACGGGGAAGCGGAAGGGAATTGGCCAGAGCAAAAATATGAGTGGAGGAAGTGTCAGGAGGGAATTGATTAGAGGAGCTAAGGAGGTAGAAAGTATGGAAAGTTATATGGAAAGTTATAAGTAACAGAAAGTTGTCACTGCTGTTTGACACTTTGGCCCTGTCCCAATAAACGCACTAAACACTTTGTTAAAATGTGCATTTGTTGAAGTGTGTAATTGCGGGCTGGCCCAAGCCTTCATGCGGCCCTAAGCAGAATTTAACTTGGGGGCCCCTACAATTACAGTGCCATCAGTACTTGACAATTCACACCCTTCAAATGTGACACAGCTGCTAGTAGTTGCATTTACTGTAATTGTATTGCCAACATCAGATAGTGTCATTGAGGCGCTTGTCTCTAACATATTAGGCATATGTAAATCTACTGTTGCCTTAGTCAGAGTGTACCACAGTAATACGTCACGGTGAAGGACCACTGGCCAGTAAACACATAGCTGTCCTACATGAGACTGTTCAAAAATGAAATTTACTCAGCAGCCAGCAGGAATGTATTCCTCATAAATTGTGATTTCCTTGTTTTCTAGTGATTTACGCAATATACATTTGAGCTTTGTATTACAATTTTCATTATTATAATACAACTGCCTCACAGCAAGAAGGTCCCGTGTTAGAATGCCGGACCGGGTGGGGCCTTTCTGCGTAGTGATTGCATGTTCACCGTGTGTCTGCGTAGGTTTCCTCCGGGTGCTCCGGTTTCCCCTACAACTAAAAACATGTACAGTAGTCCTCCATGGGGCCAGGAATCCCCTTTAAAAGAGATTCTGAAACTCTGTGGGACTTTGCTGGTTAAAAAAAAAAAAAAAAAATCACAAATACATAAGACATGTCTCTAATGTTTATACTGTATATGGTTGTTGCTTGGAAAGGCATATTCATTTAGCTGTTAATGCATTTTTAAATCTTTCCATTTAGTTGCTTAGGAACAAATGCCATGTTGTTTGGAAACGTTGCAACAAAATGCATTGTGGGTAATATACTTTAGCAAAGTCTGCCATGATCTACACTTGCTGTATGTGCTCAGTGGAGCTGCAATTCACATTGATACTGGAGAATGGGCACACACTTGCGCCCCTCAAAGTTAAATTTAAACTGACTAGAAAATCTGGTTATCGTTACTGTATCAATAATTTAAATTTAGAAGCAACATTACAAAGAGAAATGAGTTGCTATAATGTTTACAGTAGAGTTCGCTTGCTTTTCACAGGTTTGCACTGCACACACAGAAGAAAGTCCTTTTATATTTTACATAGTGTGTACTTTATATTGACCAACAAACAAAAGAAGGAGCTGTAATGCTCCAGTCTGAGGTATTATATCAGCTGCAGCTGCACTGTCCCAGCACCAGTCAAGGTACAGCTGTGTTTTTCTCACTCTCTGACATCTGATACATGTGAGTAAGTGTCAAGAGACATTTACAGGCAATAGAAAACATATTATATCTACATTATCACATTAAACTGTTACCACTGGTATATTGCATGACATGTTTCATCCCAAAATCTGAAAAAAATATACATATCTTAGCCATCTTTTAGGTATGAATGTATCTAGATAAGAAAATATTAATCTTTGGCTTTGAAACAACATTCCATTTCAGGTGTAATTTTGGAAAAGTCAAAAATACACACATTTCATTTGGGACACTGCCATGGAATATTGTCAAGCAGTAATTTAATGTCCTCATAAGGGAGCGGACTGGAAAGTGGAAAGAGTCCGAACGCACAAACACGCCGGAGCTGGTGTTAGTCTCATAATAAAAGCGGTGATAAAAGACAGAGCAGGAAGTGTATCCGAGGAGCAGGATACAACAACTGGAGAGAGGAATGCAATTGTCCCTGTGATATTTTAAAATGAAACGCCGTTGCACGACAGTTTATTAAACCGGCAGCGAGCAGAGCGGGGACGGTTCGCCTCAGCGCCAGTAATTGGGAGAGCACAATAAAAGAGCCATTATCGACAATCAAAGATGCACTTCCGAATAAGAGATAAAACGGATTCATTCCCTGCATTGAAGAAGAAGGGAGGGGAGCTGCCTGCCGCTAGGATAAAAGAACATTCTCTAGTCTTTGGCTTTGGTAGTGACAGGGATTTCCTGGTTTTCTGGAGAACATTAGCATCTCTGGATTAGAATTGATGGGCTAAGCTAATTAGGTAGCTCTTGCTAGAGAAGATGCCAATATGGAGGATGTCCGAGGTCAGAAAAGAAGTCAGTCAGCTGTGCATCTGTTATCTTTCAGTTGGTTTCTAGGTCACCCGTTTGGGACAAGGTTTCAGATGACTGCCTATTGGTCTTCTTTTATCCTTTTGGCTTTTCTCTTCTGGGGTTGCCACAGCCAATCTTGCAGTGAATGGCCTAGGTCATTATACCAGATACCCTTCCTGACACTATCCTCTCCAATTATTCGAGTTTGGAACCGACACAAAAAAGTACACTCCCTAGAATAGATGAATACAAGGAAGCATGGATCTCTGACAAAAAAAATCTTCCAATAGTGAAGATATTGTCCCAACCAAGGATTCTCTACTTTCTACTGTCTTTTGGCTGCTTCCTTTTTCATGGCACAGTGATTTTGTTTTACGCCGGATCCCCTTCTTGACACAATTAGCCACATTCAGTGACTGGAGTGGGCAAAGTGGGTGTCTTGCCCTGGGACACAATGACTATGAGTGTGCTTCCAGCAAGGTTCAAACTACTGACCCTCTGATTGGTGGGCAAACACATACGCCACTTTCGCCCCCCACTGGAATACACTAAATTGTTTATTTTTAATTTCCTGTTGTTCCTTTACTGCCCTCTTGTGGCTGCCGTAAGTATCTTTGACCCTTTTGTATTGGTAGTATGCAAGTATGCTTAACAAAAGTTCCTCGATTTGCAAACAGACAAAAAAAGCATATAAAACAAATATATTAGTAGCCTTAAAGAAAAAGACAGATTGCAAGAATAGGAGCACTGACCCAGTCTCCCTGAAATATAGCAAAAAAGCAAGAAAACGAGAGTTAAGCCGAGCAAGGAGTGCTTTACTCCAGAATGTAGGGGGAGCTCTGTCGAGAAAAATGTGAACAAAATGGTTAAGAAACAAGCAAAGTTACATGATTCCCACTTTAAAATGATTTATACTTGGTTTTTTTCATAGACAACAGCATGTCCCTCTATAGGTGATCACAAGCAGTGCATAGGTAATTGCAAGTGGTACATTACGTAAGGTATGGAACTCCAATCTGTAATTTTGCCTTCAAAAAACTATACACAAAACAGCTTGCAGTATAACATTTGTAACACATTCCTTCACTCACAAGTCTTGATTCTTTAAGCCCACATGACTCACCCGCACCACTTGTACACTTTCTCAGATTTGACAATTCTTCCGAACAAGAGCACATTATACAACTGTTGAGTCATAGATGCTGTGTGACTGGTAGATTGACATGCAAATATGGCCTTTTACAAATTATTCAAGTCCAGAGGTGAGTAGTAGTCGCTTCTACTTGAGTAATATCATTTAGGAGTCACAATAATCTGATTTAAGTACAATTTTTGGCTACTCCCACATATGTTACCTATGTATTCGTTTCAAAAGCTTTATTTTGTGAAAAAGAGAAAAGATTTTGAAATTTGTGTTTCTTGTGCCTTAATTTGATATTTTATAAAGATCCAAACAGGGTCAACCCTATGTTCCCCGGTACCTATGTTTCCCTATGACTATATTCCCTGCAACCTATGTTCCCCAGTACTTATGTTCTCCGGTATCTATGTTCCTCAATACTTACTTTCCCCAGTACCTACAGTATGTTCCCTGGTACCTATGTTCTCTGGCACAGACATTCCAGAGGTACCTACTTTCCCCAGTACTTATGTTCTCTGGTACCTATGTTCCTCAGTACATACATTTCCTGAAACCTATGTTCCCCAGTACCGATCTTCCCTGGTACCTACGTTCCCCGGTAACTACTTTCCCCAGCATCTATGGTCCCCGGTACTTATGTTCCTCGTTACCTATGTTCCCCGTAACCCATGTTCCTTGGTACTTATGTTTCCCAGTAGTTAAGTCCCCATTACCTATGTTGCCCACCGCCTTTGTTCCCCAGTACCTACGTTCCCCATTACTTATGTTCCCCAGTACCTATGTTTCCTAATGTCTATGTTCCCCAGTACCTATGTTCCTCAGAACCTATGTTCCCTGGCGGCACTTGTGTTTTCCAGTGCCTATGGTTTCTCCAGACCAGTGAACATAGGTGCTGGGAAACATAGGTACTTTCACAAATGTGCAGGAACCTATGTTCCCCAATAGCCTACCTTTGTTCCCTGGTCTATAGAAAATGGGGAACAAAGGTCTGTTCCCCAGTAAATACATTCCCTGGTACCTATGTTTTCTATGGACCAAGGAACATAGGTATTTTCACAAATGTGCAGTTATGCTCCCCATTACCTATGTTCCCCACTCCATACAAACTGGGGAACATAGGTAATGGGAACATAGGCAAGCAGCATGTCCAAACAATTTTTTCACTAAATACTTTATTACACTCTTGAGTATTTATTGGCTGTCTACTTTTTACTTCTACTTAAATAATGTTATTTTGAAGTAACAATACTCTTCGTGAGCGCACATTTTTGGCTACTCTCTCTTCAAGTCCACAACTAAAAGTCCATCGGCTCACACAGATCTGGTCCTTTCTTTACTGTGATTCATCCTGACATTATTGCCAACTCAAATTACACACTGAAAACCTGCAATCATTTTATTAATCTAAGTCAGAGAGAAGCTATAAAAAAAGCCATTGATTCCCAATAAGCCTGTGTAAGTGTACGCCTTTAATGGCTTGTTGTATCAGATGTAGCGCCAGCCAACATCGCTCTCCAGGAGTCCGGGGTCTGCAGAGAGCTTTAGGAATGTGCAAGAGTGAACGGAGCAAACACACAAAAGCAGGCCTGATTACATCCACTTTCTGCCTGACTTTCTGCCTCCCGGGCCCCAAGGAAACACCAAAAAATTACTTGTTATTCTTGTGACGTGGCCAGGCACCGCTCGATGTCTCCTATTACGGACAATGATCTTTCAACGTCGCACAGCGGGACTTTGGGCTTGGATGGAACCGTGTGCGTCAAACTACTGTTGACAAGAATAGACACCAGACGTAGTACTGTACACGCGGGGCTTTTCGGAGGAATGTTTTGGGGGCTTAGAGGTATTTCCTAATATCAAAGTAGGATTCATTGACTGTGAAGAAATACTAAAGTAATAAGTGTGACTAATTGAGTTAAGCAAAGAGGCTTCGAAGTGTGTTAGCTTTTATTCTCGCTGTCATTTCGGAGCCAGAAGTTAGCCAATAAATAAAATATGACCAAGGTTTGGAGGACATGACATATTAAAGTTGAAAAGTCACTGCTATTAGCTACTAATGCTAATCCAAAGACGTTCATAACCTAGAATTAGGTAGTTAGCTGTTGTTAGCTACAGATGCTAACTGCCACAGATAGTAGTAATTTATAAATTATTTATAGTGTAATAATTAATTAAAGCTAATTACCACCCATTAGCTTCTGATGCTAATTGCCATAGGTGCTCAGGTGTTTTTGACGTCATTTTGGAGCCAGAAGTTAGCAATAAATAAAATATGGCCAAGGTTCGGAAGACATGACATATAAAAGTTTAAAAGTCACTGTTATTAGCTACTAATGCTAATTCAAAAATGTTCATAACCTAAAATTAACTAGTTAGGTGTTAGGTGTTAGCAACTGATGCTAACAGCCACAGATAGTAGTAATTTATAAATTATTTATAGTGTAATAATTAATTAAAGCTAATTACCACCCATTAGCTTCTGGTGCTAATTGCCATAGGTGCTCAGGGCCTAATTAATCCAGCCATAAGGGATCACAAGCCAGTGTACTCTTTGTGCTGGTCCCAAGCCTGGATAAATGCCTCTGGAAGGGCTGCTGGCATAAATCACTGTACGCTAGGAGGTGCTGTGGCGACTCCAGAAGGGAAAAGCCAATTAGAGCTTTGGAAGTGGGCTAGCTTTTGTTTTTTTGCTGTCATACTGGAGCCAGAAGCTAGCCAATAAATAAAGCATAGACAACGTTTGGAAGTCATGACATATAAAAGCTGAAAAGTCATTGCTAGTAGCTACTAAAGCTAATGCTAATCCAAAGAAGTTCATAACAGAAAATTATCTAGTTAGCTTTTGTTAGCTACAGATGCTAACTGAAACACAAATTTGTAAGTTGTAAATAATAGCCTACAAATTTTATTTAGGTCAGTTAGCAATTGTTAGCTACTGATGCTAACTGCCACAGGTGTTTACAACGTACAATTAATCCAGCCACAAGGGGTCATAAGCTAGTGTACTTTTTGTGCCGGTCATCTTCTTCCGCTTGCAACACATCCATTTCTACAGATGGTGGTATTAAGCCGGAAAGAGCACACAGCAACACAGAGAGGAGAAAAGTTGCTGTTAGCTGCTTATGCTAATGGCTTAGTTTATCAAGTTATTTGTGGAACATATTGCAGACAGTGTTGCCAGTGAGTTTGACACTAGAGTTAGCAACTTTTCGGACCCTCTTGGCAACTTTTTTTCCCCCAAAAACACTTTATGGCTCAAATTTAGTAACTTTCCTGTGCAAGTGTGAGGTCTTGCTTTCCCGCTACAGTCACACCCCTGCTCTACGTCTGTTCTGTTTAGCACAAGAGAGAGACAGTGCATTCTGTTGACTGGATAGCTGAATATCTACTTGTAATAATAGCGTAGACTGAATTTTAGTTATTTCAGGTATTTTCAGCAATAGTTGTCACCATGTTAACTGTATGTAGCTAGAGTAGGAGTCACCATATTTGTAATAGGTTTGCTTTTGTGTGCTACTGATGCTGATGCTGACAACAGAACAGAATGTCTACTAATTTATGTGGGAAAAAAAATACTGGCCTTTTTGTTAAGTTGGGATAGAATTCTGGCTTCAGCTAATGACTGCAGAACTACTCAACAGCCTAACTACAGTGTATGTGCTTGTATGGGGCTAAAATGAGGAAATACATGTTCTCATACACTATATAAAACAAAGGCTAGCCCAGTGGTTCTCAAACTGTGGTATGGGTACCACAGGTGTAATGCAGGCTGTTTCTGATGATACAGGAGTTTTTACAAGTTAAAGTTCCAATTAGTTAAGGTAATGCTCTAGGTTTTGTACTATATTTGTACTAATTTAAGACTATACCAGGAGCTAATCAGGACTAAACCAGAACTAGGGCTAAACAGGGACAAAATCTGGTCTAAACCTAGGACTAAACCAGATCTAAACAAGGACTAAAACCAGCACTAAGCCAGGAACTAATCAGGGCTAAGCCAAGACTAAACCAGGACTAAACAGGGTCAAAATCAGGAATAAACCTGGTCTAAACAACAACAAAAAGCAACACTAAACCAGAAACTACTCAGGTCAAAACCAGGAATAAACCAGGTCTAAACAAGGACTAAAGCCAGCACTAAACCAGAAATTAATTGGGACTAAACCAAGACTAAAACCAGGGCTAAAACCAAGGTTAAACAGAAAAAAATCAGGTCTAAATCAGGTCTAACCAAGGACTAAAACCGGCACTAAGCCAGGAATTAATCAGGACTAAAATCAGGGCTAAACAGACAAAATCAGATCTAAACAAGAATTAAAACCAGCACTAACCCAGGGATTAATCAAGACTAAACCAGGACTAAAGCAAGGGTTAAACGGTGACAAAAATCAGGTCTAAACTAGGACTAAACCAGCTCTAAACAAGGACTAAAACCAGCATTAATCCAAGCTAAATTGAGGACTAAACTGTGCTATAAACCAGACCTAAGCATTGGTCTACTCTAAATCAGCACTTGACCTGCAAAAGACTCTTGAGTACCACCAGAAGAAGCCTCCATACTGCAGCAGAGGCACCTGTACCGTAGGTTTAGTCCAGTTTTAGTTGTTTAGACCTGGTTATGTTTCATGCTTAGTTAGTAATGCTCTTTTTTGTCCTTTGAAGATGGTACTTTGAAAGCCAGGTGGTACTTAGAGAGGAACAAAAACAATTCAGAAAAGAGAGACAGAGATAAATGCAGTTTGTTCTGGTTTAAAGTAAAAGTTTTTAAAGCGGTGCAGAGACGCTGACAGAAATTAGCTTTTATTGTTTCCTACACAGCGGGATGAGCTACATCTCTGACGTTTTTTCGTGTACAGCTATATATTCTTCCCATTCTAACTTTCTGATCCTGCACTTCCACAACCGCTCCTCTTCATGAACGTTGCACCCATACACAGACGATTTGTTCAGGCTTGTGCACACAGGTAGAGCCTATAGCAGCATGAAGTATTGACTAGAGCCGGTGTGACATCCTTTACCATGCTGAGGGAAGGTTATGTACTTGGAAGAGTCCACAAGGGAAATGAGCAAGTCTGGGATGCAATATTGAGATACAGCTCTGTTCCATATGAGGCAAAAAACTGTCTATTGAAATGGGTCTACTACATGTTTGACTATAGCAGATATAGATAATAGCTTATGCCTTTCCAAGATGTCACTATTTTTTGAAACCCTAGTCTTAAAGATCCCATAATATTTATTTTAGGATTTTTTAGGCTTTTGGTAGCCTGGGCTGGTGGATGAGACTTTAACTGAAGTGGTTTACTTGAGTCACTTCTTATGCGCTGATGTAAAAAAAATAACCTATAATAACCTAAGCTATGTTTTTTTTTTTGCCTAATTTTAACTTTTCTCATGGGCAAATCAGTTTGCATTAGAAAATTGCACTGACGGTAATATATTTTGTTCCATGTGAGTTACTTTTATAGGTTTTTAGAATTGTCTTGGTTCAGTCCTATAGCTTAAAACTGGATTAGTCCTAGTTTGGTGCTGGTTGTGTCCTAATATAGTTGTGGTTTAGTCCTAGGTTAGCCCTGGTTTAGTCTTGGTTTATTACTGGTTTAGACCTGGTTTACTCCTGGTTTAGTCCTAGCTTAGTCCTGGTTTTGTCCTGGTTTAGCCCTAGTTTAGTCCCCGTTTAGTCTTTGTTTAGTCCTGGTTTAGCCCTATTTTAGTCCTGGTTTAGTCTTGGTTTATTCCTGGTTTAGAACTGGATTAGTCCTAGTTTTGTGCTTGTTTAGACCTGGTTTACCCCTGGTTTAGCCCTAGCTTAGTCCTGGTTTTGTCCTGGTTTAGCCCTAGTGTATCCCAAGTTTAGTATTTGTTTAGTCCTGGTTAAGACCTAGTTTAGTTCAGTGATGGTTTAGTCTTTGTTTAGTCCTGTTTAAGGCCATTTTAATGTATTAAATCAGTACTTAGAAAGCCCAATGTTTTCTGATGAGGTACTTGGTGTGAAAAAATTGAAAATCACAGTGATTTTGTTTAAATTTAGGGCATAAATGAACATTTTGGTATAAAATGTATATTGCTTTGTTTGCCCACAAAGAGAAAACACACAATGCATTTTTAACTGGAACATTCTACATACTCAAAGCATTTTTTTTTTTACACACCATCTTTATTGAATTGCCCTAAATATGTCATTTTAAAAAACTAAACTAAACAACAACACAGATTTGAGCAAATGCAGTTCTCTCAACAGCCACCAGAGTCATCAATGATAGCCTGTTTACACTGTGTTCTCATTGAGTCATCACCGCATACATTCTCTCACACAGCCGCCAAAGTACTTTGTATATCATTGTATGCTAAGCAGTTGATGTATTTGCGCTGAGAATCCCTTATGTTTGCATAATCTCAAGTATGATCTATGCCCTATACGTTTCCCACTGCTATACCGTAACATATGTGTGTGTCCATCTGTGGTGTGTGCAGCCACTGTGATGGATGACGTTTAGCTGTGAGAGTGTATTAGGGTCAGCCCGGGCCGGTTACTGATCCGCCCCAGCCCCCCCGTCCTGCACATATAGTATTATGTCACATTTGATAAAGCAGAGCACCGCTGTGGGCCGTCCCATAGGTATACTTAGCAAGGCAAACCTGGCGTCATTACAAGGAAGCACTGAGGAGGGGGGGTTGGTAACGTATAGGAGGAAAGACTGGGGCCACTTTGTCACATTCTCACTGGTAAGCGCATCCATGGAGTAAATCCATCACATCAGATATGTTTTATGGACAAAAATATTCCATTAATCTCTCAGAAGGCATTGGGACATTGTATACATGATAGTGGGGAAAAAAATGTCCATTTATTTTGAAAAGAAATGGCCATTTTGTAATACAGTGGATTAGAACAGAGTAAATCTATTAAGTGTTAATCTCTGAACTAACTGTACTGCAGTTTTTCCATAAATGTTATATGAATGATTTTAAGTGCAATATGGGAAATAAAATAAAAATGACATTTAAATTTTCTTATTATTTTCAGGACAAAATATGATTTTTTTCTTTTCCTATATGACCTAAAAATGAAGGTATATCTAGCCATTATTTGCATTTTATTAAGTTTTCATATTTATTCATTCATCTTCTTCCCATAAGGAGTTGCGGGTGACTGGAGCCTGTCACAGTAACTTTGGGCCTTAGGCGGGGTACACCCTGGACAGGTTTGTTCGCAGAGCTGACACAGAGACAAACACAGACAGACAACCATTCACTCTCACATTCATTCACTTTATTTGCAGTAGCAGTAACGATTTAAGAAAGTATTTACAACATACAATTTAAAAGCCTTTTAAAGTAAATAAAAAGCACATGGCTAATTTGCATAAACAACAAGTGGTGCATCACACAAATACTGCTCTAGTCATGTCAGTGTAGCTCACTTGGTAGAGACATTCGCTCACTAACACAAAGGTTGTACCCCACTACCGGCATTACATGCTGTCGCTGTGTCCATGGGCAAGACACTTCACCCACCTTGCCTGTATGAATGTGTTAGTGTGAGTGTGTGTGCAGACCTTAGGTGCAGATTGGCCGCCACATTTCCATCAGTCTGTCCCAGGGGCAGCTGTGGCTACAGAAGTAACTCACCACCACAGAGTGTGACTGAGGAATGAATGAATAATGCAATGTAAAGCACTCAGAGTATCTAGAAAGGTACTATATAAATCCAATGGGTTATTATTAATGTTAGTTATGTTCTTTCTAGCCAAATAAAGTAAAAAAAAAAAAAAAAGGAAAGGCATCTAGTGTAAAAGTTTGGCAATGACATTCTAGTGTGTTTCTACAGTCCTATAGAGATCAGTACAAGCACTAGCTGTACATGCGATGTGCCTGCTCTCACAAATACATAAAAACCCATTGTATAACTCCTGCTTCCTCATCAGAAACGCTGCTAATCTTCGAGCCAGTGAGCGCTCCGCTGACAGCCCGTGTTCACCTGAAGACTAATTCACTCACATCACAGCGTGTCCGCCCATTTAACACAAATCCAACCCTTTCAATTTTACACTAAAGCTATCTCTGAGGCCGTTTCTTTTTACTGTTCACGATGATGAGGCGTCATTTCTGGCCCAACAGATGCTGCCTCTTCATCTGCTGCTGTTGGTGTGTTGGTGTATGCTGTTGTGGAGCTCTGGGCCTGTGGGAGGTGGAAGTAAGCGAAGCAAATAATAAGCATAATCACTAGTACAGGAAGCAGCAGAAAATCCCTGACACGCTGTAACCTCAGGATGCTTGTGCTTTATGGGCTGACCCAGTTTACAGGTTAGCAATTTGTTATTTCAATACAACCACTGAGGTAATTTGACTTTTAATCACTGCTGACTGATAATAATAAAAAAATAAGAAAATAAAAAAATGATTGCTATAGTGTAATGTATTAGGTATTAAGGGCAGCACTAATAATAAGCTGTTTTTTTCACTGACAAAAAGAAAAATTTGAGTTTATCTAAAAACAATGGTTGAGTTTTAATGACGTATTCAGCAAAAAACAGTAATGGACCAAACAGGAATATATATTCATTTTAGTGAGGATTTGGGACACCATATGGGTAACCAAGGTGGTATCTGTATCTATATTCCATATTTTTTTGTGTATTCCTTAAATGTCCTATCATTATCAGGCTTTTTGAAATAGTGTAGGGCACCTTTGCATTAGTATTTCACATTTTATAACTTAAAATAATGTTTATGTGTGGAAAACGTCTTCTTTTGGGGAGCTGTTACTTTGACTTTGCAGCAAAAGCTTGGATTAGGTGTATGTTGCCCCCTGGTGGAAATAGTGGGGAATTGACAGAGCATAAAATGGCTATTTAGCATGGCTATTATCAACATGATGCTAACAGATAATGAGCTGACTGCTTCATAGTGACAGCAGTTTAAGGGCTGGAATTTAGCGATGGGCAGTCTGGCTCTTTTTAAAAATTTGGCTCTTTTGGCTCAGCTTCTGTAGAAGGCTCTTATGGCTCCCAAATGGCTCTTTATGTAGTATAACTCCGAGCATTTTATTTGGCAATTATGAATGGTTTGTGTGTTGGTAAACCATTTTTAATCAGGCTTTTTGTTAAAAGCCTTGTTTTTATGCAGTTTGTGAGCACAAAACGCCGTTACACAATTCTGAACTCATCTTTGCTGTCTCCAGTATAATCAAAATCGTTGTCTTCGAAGCACACCTTACTTCTTTCACATAACACGTTCCTAATCTGTCCTCACATGTGACAACATGCTGTGCCCATCAAAATAAAACTCTGCTCAGCTTGCACGGATTTTTAGCAGAGCTGAGCAGGAGCAGCTGAAGATCTGACTCTTCTGATTCACTCAAAAGAATCAGTTCTCTACTGGAATCATCAGAACGAGTCTGGTAACGGTGTATGTACAAGAGTGGGGAAGGGACAGAGCATAAAATGGCTATTTAGCGTGGCTATTAGCAACAATATGCTAATAGACAGATAGAACGAGTGTATGAGCTTAAGAAACACACAGGAGCACATTTTGGTTTCACCTGTCTACGTAGAGCAGCCGTGAGACCAAACATTATTTTTCTTTCTTTCTTTTTTTTTTTGGCACATAATTCATTATGACATTTTCAAGTTCCCACTGTCCAAGGACGTGAATGCACGAAAAAAAATGTCGCGAAAAAAAGTTCCACTCTTGGAGAAAATTACCTAACTGTCTGACTTGCATTTGAAAGCAGCAATAGTTAATCAATGCATGGCAATGAATGACACTTTCAGCCCTATGTTCCCACATTTAAAAAAAAATTAGCCCATATGTTCTTATAGGTAAAACATAAGGTGTGGGAACATAGACACACTTCCATATTTTTCATAAAGCATGTACAGCTCTGATACTGCTGCTCTTCTTTTTTTTTCTTTTTTCTCCTCCGTTCTGCAGACAGCTGAAGAACATGAAAGCCGCGTGCCCGTCAGCCCAAACACATGTCTCGCCCACGCGGCACGAGGCTCCAACTCGCCTCGTACTCGCGTTCCTCCACAACATGCAGGTGCGCCTCCCGCTAACTAGCTCGTGTGAATGGGACGTTCCTGCAGGAGCTCAATCAGCAGGACTAAAGGCACCCCTTAGACCCCTTAGAGGGCTTAGTCAGCACCATCTCTGTCAATGGAGCTGGATGTGTGGGTGTGTGTGAGCTGTGCAAGCTTTACATTTATGAAATATACATGTTAGTAATGCCAGGGCTGTGAAGGAGGCATGTTCTGTTCACTGTAATTCTACCGTTCACTGCTGGATTTGTGTTGTAATGAAAAGGTCATATGAACGTTGGAAAAACAACAAATTGGAAACTTGGATGAATGTGCTGCATGACTTTCCGAATTTAATGTTAGGTGTGGGGGAAATTCGTGTTGACATTTAGAACATTTAGTCAAGGCATGAGGAAAGGAAGGGAAAAAACGTACTTGTGCATATTATAAATCTGTGAAGGACAAAAACGTTTCTAGAGTTCGCCACAGCCAATTTGTGAAAACTCAAACACTCAAAGCAACAGGATCCCTCAAGATTTTTGAGGTTTGGGGCTAACTCAAAATCTCAAGTTTTCAACAGCACTTTTTTTTTTTTTTTTGTTAACCTAGTTCATTTATGTTTTACTCACTATAATTACTTTTTTTAAACTAATCGTACTATCCATTGTTGTGAAAAAGTTGCTGTTAAAATTGAAAATGTTGAAAACTTGAAAACTCAAAAATTGTGAGGGATCCTGTTGCCTTGAGTTTTTGATTTTTTGTTAACTGTTTTTTTATTTTATTTTTATTTTTTTTACAGTGTAGATGCCAATTCCTGACGCAACGCTTTCCATTTATCCAGGCTTGGGATGGGCAGAAAGACTACACTGACTTGATGTGACTGTATGTGGCTGGATGTTCCATAATTTGTAATAGAACAACCATTTCCACTCACATTTAATCACATTCGCTTCATATATTCATGTTTGCTTCTTTAAATGGGATGTGTGCTGACAACTATCATTTGTCAAGTATAATTTAGCTATCCAAGAGTACAGTATGGGCTATAGAGCCACATTTTCTCTCCTTAGAATTATAGCGTTCTATGCAGTAGTGTAAGGTAGTAATAAGGGGCCCCAGTGTAGGTTTTCAGAGTGGGCCCCAAAGTTATTAATCACATACTAGCAGGGCCGGAGTGGGACTAATTTTCAGCCTGGGAATTTTTCTGTAGACCAGCCCTCATTCAACTTCAGTGTATATTATTTATTTACAATACTGACTCTCATGTCCCTTTAAACTTAAATCTTCACAGAGAGAAGCAACAGTCAGTGATAGCCAGCCTTACCTTTAGCAGACACATTTCCACAGACTGTTCCTCTGCAGAAGCTTTAGCTGCTGTTAGCTTTAGCTCAGCTTTTACACTGCTCTCACTGTTAACCTGACAGAAAACACCAAGGACTGCTTTTATTAACAATATGTTCTTTCTTATTTGTCGTTTGAACGTTCCTGATAGGCTATATAATTATCCACACTGTTGTCACACTTAGCAAAGAGAGACTTACTCGTGTTTAGCTTCAGAACGCGCTAATGCAGCCAGTGCCTGGTTTAAAGTAATATTGTTTGGTATTTTCGTATCTGTCATGTCGCGTTCTGTTTACAGTCCACTCACATGAATCAAGCCAAGCGCTCATGGCGCTTCACTCCCACCTACTTCTCACACACAGCCAATCACAGATGAGAGCTCCATAAAAGTAACCAATGACAGAGCGAGGAAGCATCTGTGGAGAGCATGCAGTCAGAAACAGCTGAGTGTCCCCGACAGAGCCTGAACAGTCACTGCTCAGTGTTTACAGGGGAACGGGAGGATGGCCCTCAGATCACAGAAGTAGCACAAAAACACAGCTGAGCCAGCGGTGACTGTACAATCTCCTGGTTCTCCCTATTAGCCCCACTGGCCCTGAATACTAGAAGTCTATATCATACTTTTAATTTACAAAAAATGCCCTGTACTTTTTTTTTTAAGTTGACTAATACTTTCTTTAAAATATTCAAACATGTCAGTGTAACATAGAACCCAACAGAAGAAGGTTCTATTTGCAAATTACCAGTTCCCAAAAGCCCCAAGATTTTGAAACTGTATATATACAATCTCTTTAAGGTGCCAGAGCGCAGATAGAACCCTATAATCATTCTAAAGGATGATATAGAATTCTCAAGTATCCCTTTAAGTAATGTGTTATGGTATTATTATTGTAATTTATGCATTGTCTACTCTACTGCCAGCCACTAAACATGCCTGATTATAGAACTAAGATCCATTGTTCTATACTGACTCAGCTCACATCATCAGTTCACTTCAGCTTTGTGTTTTTTTTTCTTTCTTCTTCTTCCCATTTCTCTCAGAATGGGGTTTCCCTCTTTCCATCTCCTCACTGCTCTGTGTTATCTCTACCATGCCCATCAACCTGACACTGCAGCGCACACACACAGGCATGTATTTTAGTGCTGCGAAGAAGAAGTCAGCACTATGTGGGTGGACACGAGAGGAAGAGAAGACAGGTGAGGAGAAATGAGGACAAAGAATGAGAAATTGTGAGAAAAATGTACTGGGTTTCCATAGGTTCTGGTGATTTTTTCCCCAATACTTTTCCTTAAATAATATCATTTAGAATCTACTTCCTCTCTTTTGATGTAATGTTAGAATGTATCATAACAATGTTAAGTAAAAAAAGTAACCCTTTAAAATAAAGAAATTGTTACAAAAAACAATGCTTGCAAGATTCAAAACGATGCTTAATGCTTAAAGAAAAACAAACTGTTGCAATCAAAGCAGCACCCAAAAAGTAACAAATTAATGCATAAAGAAAAAACAAGTTGTTGAAAAACAGCAAGAAAATCAAAGCATTGCCCAATAAGTAAAGCAACACTTAAAGAAAAACAAACTGTTGCAAAAAAGCTACAGAATCAAAGCAGCACCCAAAAAGTAACAAAGTAACGCTTAAAGAAAAACAAATTGTTGCAAAGTATCTACAAAATCAAAGCACTTAACGCTAAAATTAGGTATTACAAATGGAGCACATAATCAAAATAAAGTATTAATTAGTAGTAGTAAAATATAGATACATAAAAAGGTGCAATACTCAGAAAACAATAAAAGTAAATGCGAAAAAAAAAAAAAAAAAAAAAAAAAAGCCAGGTGGTGCCAGGACCATGTGGGAAGCCTAAGCTGTGAAAAGGAGTGGTAGATAGGATACCCAGGACAGAGCGGAGAGAGCCTGGAGCCGGTCGACAAAGAATGAAAGCGGATGGCTAATAACACAAACGCCTCGGCCCCCTAGCCTCAACAATGGCCGCCTCCTCTGCAGAGACACGCGGCGAAAAACAAAAGACAAAGGAGCTCCACCAAGAACAGGGGGAAACGTTGGACGGAGCTCCTGGTTTATAAAAATCACACATCACCATAGCAACGCTGGCCGAGGAGAGAAGGTAGCAAAGCAGAAAAAAAACAAGCTTCAGTGAGATAGAAGTAAGAGGAGGGGAATCAAAGTGCAGGGAAGGGATTAGGAAAGGAACTTAAAGAAGTAAAGGAATGTTATATTAATGTGGACTATATCACTCTTTACATGTAGTCCCAATAAATAAGTTTTAATAGTGCACTGAAATAAAAAATGGAAGATTACCCCTTAAAAGTGACCATAGGGTTAATCATCACAACTCTGCATACAGAAATGTTTCTTTAATGTCCCAGAATCATGTACAATTAAAATCTTCAAACATCCTTCAATGCAAACACTACATGGCCAATATTTGTTGTATTGTTTGACAGGAAGCACTTGGACAAAGCAAAGACCTCTGGCAAGGCAAAGGCCCTATCTTGCAATGGTAAGGTACTCAGACCTCGGGGCTCAAATCAGGAGTCCTGTAGTTCAGGAGTAAATGTTTTTTTTTTTCCCCATTGAGTCACAAAGCCCTTATTTGCCACGATGAAAAACAATCAACTGGGAAAAAAAAAAAAAAGAAAAAAGAATCCTTTATTTACTGACCCGTCGTGACTGAAGTTGTACAGATTTTTACCAAAAAAAGTAAAATAAAAAAATTATTATTATTTATACTTTGGCCCCAGACCTTTTTCAGATTTTTTTTCTTCAAAACCACCATTACTCTATACATTTCTTTATTAATATTTATAATTTTGGTTATTTTACCTAACTAACACACAAGCCATTGGTGAAAACATAACTTTTTTGACGTAGGTAAACATATTAGTCTTAACCTCAGACTGTTTGTCCCTTACAGGTAAGGTACTCTAAGACCTGGACTCAAACTGGGGATCTTTTAGTTCAGGGGTAAATGTTCTTACCATTGTGCCACAAAGCCCTTACTTGTCATAATCAACTAAAAATAATCTTTTATTTCTTTACTGACCCGTCGTGACAAAAGTGGTACAGAATTTTACAATAAATAAATAAATAAAAAATAATAATAATGCAAGCGTCTGAAATGAGTTTCCTCCGCAGGGCGGCTAGGTGCTCCCTTAGAGATAGGGTGAGGAGATCAGTAACTCGGGAGGTGCTCGGAGTAGAGCCGCTGCTCCTCCATATCGAAAGGGGCCAGCTGAGATGGCTCTGGCATCTGTTCCGGATGCCTCCTGGACGCCTCCCTGGGGAGGTGTTTCCGGCACGTCCCCGCGGGAGGAGGCCCCGGGGAAGACCTAGGACACGCTGGAGGGACTAAGTCTCGTGGCTGGCCTGGGAACGCCTTGGGGTTCCTCCAGGCAAGCTTGAGGAAGTGTCCGGGGAGAGGGAAGTCTGGGCGTCCCTGCTTAGACTGCTGCCTCTGCAACCCGACCCCGGATAAGTGGAAGAAGATGCATGGATGGAATAATAATAAATACAACATTAATCCATTATTTCATTAAATAAATTAAAAAATAAATAATTTCCTCCTTGGCCCCAGACCTTTTCCATTACCTTTTTTCTGCAAAACCCACCATTATTTTATTATTTCTTTATTAATATGTATTATCTGGGTTATTTTACCATACAAACCAACAAGCAAACCATTGGTGACAACATAACTCCCTTGACAGCAGTAAAAAATATTACTCCTAATCTCAGACAATTACAGTAAACTCTCAGGCTTTCTAGATCAACACTGTTAGCAAAATGAGTGTTGGTCTATTCACAATATTTCCAAAAATCTGTTTAAAAAATATCTATACCAATAGCAATACAAATTACTGAGCTAGCTTTGAGGATCAAGGTAGACTCACCGCAGGTCCACAAACACCAGAAGCACAGAAATTGTAAAATATTTAACACAGAACCTCACAGTCCTCACATCTCCATTACTACTCTACTCTTCCCCTTCCAGCGCTCCTCACCTCTGCCCTCTCTCTTATATTCTCTCTGTTTCCTGGTGGTCCTTTCTCTCCCTGCTCCAGCTCCTTTGGGGGGTGTAGTGTACTGTGTTCAATTATTCACCACGGGCCTTGATTTATAACAGCGCCGGTACTGTCCAGACGTCTCGATCCCGAACTCATCAGTCTGCCTGCCTCATTACGACACCAAGAAGCATAATCTTTGACGACTCCCCGCTGTTCCCAAATCGGCACCACATCAGCACTGTGTGTCCGAAAATGCGCTAGTGTAAGCAATTTAGGCTGGAATAAAATGAATGACGGCGGCGATGTAGCTGTTATTGCAGCTCTGCACACACAGAGGTGGTCAAAAATGACACGCAAAGATATTTTACAGACTTAAATTGTAGATATGAAAGGCTTCTCAACATGTGTCCATTAAATTCTGTCAATTTTTGTGACTGTTATGATTAATGGTCTCCGAAATGTGCTAAAAAAAATAATAAAATGAAAAGAAAAATGAAGAAAATTTGACTTAAATTTAAAAAAAAGAATGAAATTAAAAGTAAAGAAAGCTAAATTTAAAAGGAACAAAACAAGGCAAAAACAAAACAGAACTTCAAAAGAAGAAGAAGCAAGGGTAAGATAAACAAAGCAAAACGTCAAAGATCCAGGCTCAACGTAAACAAAGTAACACTTAAAGGAGACAAACAAGATTAAAAGTAAACCAGAACAAAGCAAACAAATGTAAACAGAGCAACCTTTAAAAAGATCAAACACAGCTGAAAATAAACAAAACAAGACCAAACCATACAAACAATGCCAAAAGACAACAAAGGTGATGACTAAAATATATATGTATTTTTTTTCCAACCAAATTTTCAATGATTACAAAGTAAACAGACACTTGGTCCAAATTTAATCACCCTTTTATAGGTAGATGACGCATCCAAAGCAAAAGCATAGCATCACATAGTGGTTGGAGGTGCACAAGTTCTACACAACACCAAAATTGTAAAGATACTCCAACACCAAAATAAAAAACAAAATAGAGGAATGATGCCTTTTTGTGTATTTCATGTATTTAAAATACAAACTGTATCTTACCAAATCCTACAGAAAAATCATTGTCTCAGCAAATATTGGTAACTTTGAGCGCTGGGGGACACTATACCATAATATGACGATGTTCAAACAGAAATGATTCCCTTCATGACAACACGTTTTGCCAAATCTGCAAAGGTTTGATTGCAGTTTTGCCTTTTGTTTTCCGAATCCGCAATCTTTTGAAAACGCTCTCACGCTTCTCACACGCCCTAAAACTGTTCATATAGGTTTTGTCAAGTTATCAAGTACACAAAAGTACCCTAATCAACAACTAAGAGATGTACATCATTTCTCATTTTTTTTCCACATTCCCCCGTCACCGCTACAGAACATTTAGCAAGCTCTATTTCAGTGAAGCCCCTAAAATTGGAATATATTACAGACATTACAGGCTGCCATTTGACAGATTCTCGCTCGAGGCAGCCCTCATATGGGAGAACGCACACACGCACGCTATATATGGGCCTGAAACAGTGGTGGGTGGTGTGCCATTACAATAGCCTTTCTTATACACTCATTAAAAAAAAGGGATGATTTAGAATTAATTGGAGTATAGGGAAATTCAGCAGTTGCTCATTATGCTGGTCCCTGAACTCTGGGAGCCACTGACAAAAGCACTCAGACCTGGAGAGTGTGGTAATGTACCTGCGTGTGAGGGCAGGACTGCAATTTGATGCTGTTATTAAATCATTGTCATTTAACCGTCATTCATTTCATTCATGTTTATCTTTAAAATGTTTGTCACGAGAGCTTTGTACCTGCAAGCGAGACAGCAGGCAAGCCTCCATAATGACCACTAACTACGTTTATTTAAGCCATTGTTCAGATTCAAATATGACAGGGAATCATAATTAGCAAAGAGAATGTGTTCTGGCCTTAGCTTTGCTGGCTAAAGCAGGGCTTGCTGTTAAAAATTTGACAGAAATGAATATATTAGTGAATGATGTTTTGGATCTTTATAACCATAAATTGCTAGTGTACACTTAATTGAATTGTTTCATTTGGTAACACAAGATTGAATTAGGTTTAGGGCTGCACGATATGGAGAAAACATGCGATATTCGATAACTATGTTGAAAACTGCAATAACGACATTATTGGGATATTTGAAAATAGAGTCTACTTTTCAAACATAGTAAGTTAAATTCACTACATTTAATAAAAATGTAAGTTCCTGTATTTACAAGTCAAAACAGCAACAAAATCAAAACTTAACACAGACTAAATCAGGAATAAAACAAGGCTAAGCTGTGACTAAATTCATTAAATTACCACTAAAACTGGACTTTTTACACATTTTTATTTAGTCACAACACATGTTCTTTTAAGGCTCTGGTGGAAAATGATTCTTCAGTGTAAATCTCTGTCAGATGGAAGACCACAGCGTAATTGCAATATATTTATAAAGGAAGGATATTTTTGCAATATATTGTGCAGCCCTAATTAGGTTCATTCAAATTAACATTAACAATAAATAAAATTTCAAATATGGCTATACTTTAAGGTAAAATAATACAATAGTTAATACACCTTAGAGCAGTTAACGTCAACTGGAGGCCCGTGGGCCAGATCCGGCCGCCAGAGCTTTACATCTGGCCCCTAGAAATTAGTGAATTCAGGAATACCCTAGTGAGGAGGAAAAATATATATGTGTACTGTGTACCTGTGTACTTTTTTTTCTGAAAGTAGCTTAAGCCATAGCCTCTCTTAAAAATGACAATAAAATCTCTCTAATTAAACATTCATTTCAATGCCAAATAAATGTGACAGGTCTCAGTTATTATAAATGTTACGCTTTACATTAAATTAAGCAGGCCTGTGATTAAAAACATAAATACAAATGAACTCACACCTAAAAAATCTTGGTCAAGGCTGAAAAACTCACATTTGGTTAATGCTAGAAATTATAATTCCCCTTATTGTCATATCAGGCTTAACAGCTGCCAGGCTTATGTGCAAGCAGAATGTGAATATATTAAATAATATATTACTTATTTTATTTAATGAGATCATCTGGCCCTCACTGTCTCTGCTGGGAAAAAATCTGGCCCTTGGACAAATGTAGTTGATGGCCCCTGCCTTTGAGTACAAAAAATAAAGAAGTTGATTAAAAAAAGTTAGCTTATTAGTTTAAATCAAATTAATATTTCAATTAAATCTGATGAAAAGAGACACTTTGACAAAACCTTTAATGTTAATTTGAATAAACCTAATTTAAACTAGGTGGTATAACAAAACACTTTTTTCACTGTACCAATACTCTGTTTTGCCAGTTGAAGAGGGACCAGTATACCATTGTTATTTTGTGGGTCTGAAAACTTAGGAAACCCCTGCAATTTAGTCTACTGTTAGCCTGTCTACAGTTAACAAAGTTACTAACAACTTCAAAGTTCTGGTACAAGATCATCTAACATTATACAGAATGGGTCATATAAAACACATAAATATTAAGTCAGTTGCTAATGCTCTCTACCCAGGCACTGACACTGTATACTGTATATGTGCAGTCAGTTGGCTGTCCAGCTTGCTTATATTTACTAATTTGTCTATTGAAAATCTATTGCAGTCTGCTTAACTTGTGTGACCAAATTATGCATATTCCATTCTGTGTTGTTTACAAATACTAAAGGGGTTTATAGACTGAACAAGAAGCAAAAATATCTTCAACATGGAAACAAAAAACACTTTTCACCCATTCACTTTTTTAATGAGTCAAGCTAATGTAAATAAACAAGCAACTTTAAGGATCTTCTATAATGATTCTTTGTGATATTAATTAGCAGTCTAAACAATATTTCAGTAAAAAAAAAAAGAATGCCTGCAGTTTAATAGGTAGCAGAACATAGCAGAAGACCTACCATTTGTTATACTACTGCCAATGTAATGTGCTATAAAACATTACTTTATGCAATGCCAATAGGATTCATCAAATAACTAGAGATATGATGGCATGTGTCTATCGTTCATCTTTGATTCTGACACTTAAGTTAATGTTGCTTTGTCATGTGACACTCCATTTATTTGACTTAAGCCTGTCACATGATCTCTTAAGGCTATTTTGACTTTGATTATCTATACTTTACACTTCGACCAATGTGCTTCAATGCTTTTAACCCTACTGCTGATCCATCCCGTGACCTTCCACTGTTATGTCATAGATTTTTTTTTTTAAATGCCAGTGTGGGGTAGAGGGGAGGGTGTCATCAGGTCAGTGCCTGGAGGTCAAAGTATCATATTCAATGGCAGAAGGACGGTTGGATCACATGTCGGGCTGTCAGAGATGATACTTGAGGGATAACGTATGGCCTTGGTACTCGCATGTCTCTTCAATATGTCCAATTAGGGCGACTTTTGAGGGGCGGCGCTGATGAATAATACAAGCGCACACGTTGCCGCTGACCGTTTGCATATGGTCAGTGTTATCATTAGCTGTGAGCTGTGTGAACATGATCGCAGAGATGTCTTGTTGCAGTCGGAGCTCGCTTGCCACTGCTGGCTGATGTGCAAGGTGGCCAATGAGGTGCTGACCCAAAATAACCATGAACCAGGAACAGAGGTGAGATGATGGTTCTGAGGTGGTTCTGAGTATTAGGGAGATGTGACATTTACAACGTGAGTTATATGTATCTTGTATGATAAATGTATAATAAAAATAATAATAGTAATAATGATAATGGTTTTATATTGCACTTTACAGACTTCGCAAGCTTCTCAAAGGACTTTACATGGGTCTATTATTCATTCACTCCTCAGTCACACTTGATAGCCACACAGCTGCCCTGGGGCAGACTGACAGAAGCGTGGCTGCCATTTTGTGCCTACGGCCCCTCCAACCACTACCAAACACAGTCACACTGACACATTCATACATAGGCAAGGTGGGTGAAGTGTTTTGCCCAACTACTACTACTACTACTACTACTACTACTACTACTACTACTAATACTAATAATAATAATAATAATAATAATCGTCATCATCATCATCATCATCATCAGGGCTGCACAATATATCGCAAAATTATCATTATCGCAATATCAGCAAATGCAATATCCGCATTGCAATAATATAAATACATTGCAATTACGCTGTGGTCTTCCATCTGACAGAGATTTACACTGAAGAATCATTTTCCACCAGAGCCTTAAAAGAACATGTGTTGTGACAAAATAAAAATGTGTAAAAAGTCCAGTTTTAGTGGTAATTTAATTAATTTAGTCACAGCTTAGCCTTGTTTTATTCCTGGTTTAGTCTGTGTTAAGTTTTGATTTTGTCGCTGTTTTGACTTGTAAATACAGGAACTTACATGTTTGTGAAATGTAGTGAATTTAACTTACTATGTTTGAAAAGTAGACTCTATTTTCAAATAATGCAATAATATCGTTATCGCAATTTTCAACAGTTATCCAATATCACATTTTCTCCATATCGTGAAGCCCTAATAATCATAATAATCATAATAATGCATTAGTCTTGCATAGCACTTTTCTAAAAACTCAAGGTTATTTTACAGTTTGGTGCATTATTAATTCACTTCTCTGTCACATTCAGTGATAGAAGCACCCCTCCAACCATCACAAACACACACATTCACACAGGCATGATGGGTGTCTTGCCCAAGGACACAACGACAGTATGCAATGCCAGCAGCGAAGCTCAAACTGCCAACCTACTAATAGTAAAGCAAACTCCAATTAGCAATAAAGACAACACTGTAAGGCAAGAGCTAATGACAATAAAAACTTGTCAACAAATTTCAGCTTAGCCATTAGCATTAGTAGCTAGCGACACATTTTGATTCACAATAGTCCAAGATTTTTCTAACTAACCCAATATGAGACCCAATGAGTCATGGGGCTAGAGTTTGCTTAGCACAATGGCTGCCCTCACAGTTTATTGGTCGACTTCTCTCCGTTGTCGATGTGTGACATGGTTGAATTTGTTTCAAAAGACCAACAGCCATTGACTGTGTGATCTCCAATTCATTCTCTTCCAAATCCAGCTATTAAGTCATCACAAACCAACAAAGCTTTTCTTTTTATGCCAAACTCCACTATTACAGAGACAGCTCCATCTTGGGCAACATCATCACAAAGTAAGTAGCATTCTTGTGTCAATGCAAAGTATTATGACGAAATGGATTTCCACCACAACTTATAGAAGTGGCATATGCATAATTCAGATCCTGTTTTGTGCATCTCAAGGGATGAGAACCTAAAGGACATAAGCGGCATTCTGGGAAATCAAAGCTTATGATGAGCTCTAGTTATTTCTTTTCTGTGAGTGTGAAAAGGGCGTAAGGGCAGGTAACTGCTATAGAATTCTAGTAAGTAATGGCCTGAAAAGCTATTATTTTATTCATAAGTAAACAACTGTTAAATAAGTGCATTGTCATCTGTGTCTTGTCAGTATCTGAGCATTTTTTCTCCTGTAAAGTTGCCAGAATATTTTTTACACCCTTCAGATTCTCAGGCCTCACAATAAGTTGGTTCTATAAATGGAGCCTCCAAGAACGTGCCCTTGGGTGCCCCAATTTGAGATTTATTATCCAGACAAAATTTGGTTTCTAAGATGTTAGTTTGTAACATTTGTGGCTCTTTAGATGAGAATTTATTATGCACTGTGGTACTTTTTCAACCAACCAAAGCTATAATAATTGTCCGGCCAAATGCCAACAATCAATACCAACTCAAGTAGTCAGCTCTCAAAAAAGGAAATTTTCATTCAACTTTCTGCTACTGAACTATGAGGACTTCATCCACAAACAAAGAAAACTTAATTCTCATCTCATTATCTCATTTCCTCTTCTTCCAATCTTTCCTAACTCACTTCTCAGACTTGTCGAAAACCCCACCAGCTCTATTTTGTCAGCAGACACACAAAAGAAGTTTTGTAGATGATGTCTCTGTCTCTCAATCTCTTTCACTATACTTTCCACTGTCTTCGGAGTGCTTCGGCTCCTGCGGCGGCTGTGACAAACAGAGGAACAGAGGGCTGGCAGGAGATACCGTAATGAGCGTGTGATCGATGGAAGAGCCCAAAGAGAAACAGGGGGGAAAAAAAGCCTTAGATCTGAGCGACAGGTGGAGATGAATGGTTGGGATCATGCTTCAGGGCTTTGCGGTGCTGAGAACATGTCTTTTTATAAGCGTCTAGTGCAGTGTCAGTAATCCGCTGTGTGCAATCATTCCTCCACTCACGTTTTTTTAAAGGTCTACCTACCGCCTATAGATGTGTATTAGCATGGAGGTAGCAGTGTCAGCGGTGTTTACAAGCTGTGTATGTCGGATGTCATGGCTTATGTTCATGTAACAGCCGTGCATTCATCTCTACATACAAACCAGTTCTAGAGCAGTAAAATTCCTCATCTATCATATACTGCAAAGGCTGTATAAGAAGTGGTTTGAATAATATTTCTGTGATCAAAAATAGTGTCCGCTTCCAGTTTGAGAAAGGAGACACTAAAATTTAAGCTGGTGATGTGTAGAAAGAATACTGTATATATATAAAAAAATAAAAAAAAATAAAAAAGAGAGAATTTAAAAGGGAGCCGTTTAAGTATAGATAATCATAGTAAATCTAAACTAATAATTTAATCCCTTCACCATCACGTTTTAAGGAAGTTAAAAAATTGCAAGAAAATTATGTTTTTTATTATTAGTAGTAGTAGTACTGTATTTTCCAGATTATATGTTGCACTTTTTTCATAGTTTGGCTGGTCCTGGGACCTATTGTCAGGTGCAACTTATATATCAAATTATATATACTTGCAGTTGTCCAGAGGAGACACATAAATTATAGCACGGGGACTCTGTTTATGGAAATAATTAGGTTTGAAAATACCTCATGTTCCAATGTTGATCAGTTGTTGGACTCCTATACTTCTAGTGTTCTTAATGTTCTGGACACCATTGCACCTATTAAGGTTACAATGGTTAGAAATAGGCAGAAAGCACGATGGAGAAATGCAGACTCGGTCAGGGCACAGAAAAGGGAGTGCCGAAGGGCCGAACGAAAATGGCGCAAGTCAAAGCTCCAGGTTCATTATGACATATACAGAAAAATGTTAAATGTTTTCAATCAAATTCTGTGTAGAACAAGGGAAAGGTATTTTTCTGAAACCATTACAAACTGCAGCAACAACTCACGTGTCCTGTTTGCTACAGTAAACAGGTTAACAAACCTCCCACCTCCATTGCCTTCAGAACTCATGTCCACATCTAAGTGCAATGAGTTTGCAAAATTTTTTAATGACAAGGTTCAGAGTAATAAACATGCTATAAACTCCACAACACAGATAACAACCCTGCAGCCATCCAAACACTCAGAGCTGACACACTTCACCCCTGTCACTGACAAAACAGTCCAAGAGATCATCTCCAGTCTGAGATCATCCACATGCTGTCTTGATGTGGTACCCACTAGATTTCTAAAATCTGTACTGAACAGTTTGTTACCTCAACTTTCTCATTTAGTTAACATCTCACTGCAGTCTGGAACATTTCCAAGGGCCTTGAAAACTGCTGTCATCAAACCTTAGAGGACTGGGTAGGCATTTCGGGTACTGCCCCTAAATGGTGTAAGTCCTATCTTGAAAACAGCAAGTACTTTGTTGAAATCGGTAATTGTGTCTCAGACCAAATGGCCCTGACCTGTGGGATGCCCCAGGGGCCCATCCTGGGACCTCTTTTGTTCAATCTTTACATGCTTCCTTTAGGCCAGTTAATAAGCAGCAATAATGTATCCTTCCACAATTATGCAGATGACACTCAGATTTACATCTCACTGACAGCAGACCTGTGGATTCACTCTGTCACTGCATCCAACAGATCACTGAGTGGATGATAAACAACTTTCTCCAGCTAAACAAAGACAAGACTGAAATAATCAACTTTGGCCCACAGAAACAAAGAGAAGGTGTCTGTAGTCACTTTGAGTCTCTTTCACTAAAACCTACAAGTCAGGTTAGAAATCTAGGGGTAATCATGGACTCTGACTTGAACTTCAGCAGTCACATTAAATCTATAACATCATCAGAATTTTACCATCTCAAAAACATTGCCAAAATCAAAGGTATACTGTCTAAACCAGACCTAGAGAGACTTATTCATGCGTTCATCTCCAGCAGGTTAGACTACTGTAACGATCTGCTCACTGGACTCACTAAGCGAGCTGTAAGACAGCTGTAGGACGTCCAGAACGCTGCTGCTCGGGTCCTGACCAAAACCAGGAAGTATGAGCATATTAGTCCTGTCCTCAGGTCTCTGCTCTGGCTTCCTGTTGCTCAGAGAATAGACTTTAAAACAGCTCTGCTTGTGTACAAGTCTCTCCATGGCTTAGCACCAAAGTACATCTCTGACCTGTTGGTCCCATATGAACCATCTGAGACTCTGAGGAACCTCAGGGACAGGTCTTCTGCTGGTGCCCAGAGTCCGGACTAAACTCGGTGAAGCAGCGTTTCAGTTTTATGCAGCTAAACTCTGGAACATCCTTCCTGACGATGTTAGACCTCTACTCTGACTATGTTCAAGTCCAGACTTAAAACTGTTCTTTTTAGCTGCGCATATGTCAACTGAAAGTGTTTTATCTGCACTCCTCTCTTTTAATTTAATTTTAAACTGATTCTTAATTATATTCTTTAAATTGAATTTTATTGTTTTAATTGTGTTTTGTACTTTTAAATTTGCCTTTTTTTTCTGTAAAGCACTTTGAATTGCTCTGTGTATGAATTCTGCTATACAAATAAACTTGCCTAGCCTTGCCTATACTTTAACATGAACCAAAGCGTAAACATTACCGTCTACAGCTACGAGAGGGCGCTTTAGGCTTGTGACAACTACTGTCAGTAATATTCAGTGATGTAGAATGAAATCGGGAGCTTGGGGAACTTGCTTACTGGTAACTTACTTGTTGGACTCGCTGGCTTGTTATGTTAATTTTGCCTATTCAGCCTCCCAGGTTTGTTCTTTATGCTACTGTGTAGCTAAATAACTGTTAGTGTTACGTTAACATACTGGACACCTATTCAGTCTGTTGTTCTGTGTGCTATTGTGTAGTTGAATAACTTGCCTTTCCAGATAAAATGTCTGTTCTTTGTCTTGGATTTTGTGAAATACTGTGAATTTCTAAATAAATGCGACTTGTAGTCCATTGCAACTTATATGTTTTTTTTTTTCTTCTTCATGACGCATTTTTTGACTGATGTGACTTATACTCCAGCAGCTTATGCATTTATTTAGCCTATATAAAAAAATGCTGCTGCTACTTTCCTAAAGTTATACTAATTTCATATTTTAATTTGGATTTATATAAATATTATTTTAGAAGTAAAGAAAGTATAGATAAGAGCACCGTTAAAAGACCAGATCGATAAGCAGTATCAATAATAGTATCAGTAAAATCTTAACAATACTCATTCTGAAGTATTATGTTGCAAAATTCATCCTATATCTGGCAATAGTAGTCTTATTTGAATGAAAATCTGACCTTAACTAATGGTAATTAGTTAGAGAGAGTATTAGCAAACCATTTTAACAAATGCAGTACTTCACCAGAATTCTTCAGTCAAATTATCATTGTAAAATACCCAAAAATCAGTGATACATTGTTCAGGTTTGACCAATCATTTTGACCAATCATTAATACAAAAATAAATAAATAAATAATAATTAATTAAAAATTTTTTTTTAAAAAGCAAGAAAGAAAGAAAAAAGACCTAATATGTCTTATTTTTGTCTTAAACACTGATCTAACCTATCCCAGTGGACAGGACATTCGCTGCTTTTTACTTTTTTATATTTGAGTAGAAAGTTTCAATAAAGAGCTTGGGAACACTAGAAATGGGCTAGAAAATTGTTAGAAAATTTGAAAACATTATGATTATGACAATTCCACCAAAGAAGAAAAAAATATCTCTGAATTGATTCTCAGAATAGCTGTGAGCTGCAACAAAAGAATTAAAACCAGCTTTTTATGAAATAAAAGAATTATGAAGCATGAAGGATTTAGCTATTTTTTAACTGTTAAATCCAATGACTACTCTTTGCAAAAAAAAAAAAAAAAAAATACAAATGCACTAAAACACAAAAAAATACAAATACAAATGCAATACAAAATGTTCATTTTTGCTGCATTGCTACATAAACCTCCATCTCATGAAAGATGCTAATTCTACTGGATATTACTAATGCCAAAACTGTTACTACTACTTCTACTACTACTATTATGACTAAAAATACTTAGTGCTGCTACCATCATTACTGCTGCCAGGGCTGGACTGGGACAAAAAAACGGGCTGGGCATTTTTGGCTTAGACAGGCCACTCATAATTACCGGAGCACAACCAACTACTAATTCATGTATGTCCTCCCTGGCTGCTTACCTGCTGTGCTACACTTCCCCGCTCACTCTGTCCCTCAGGTTTCCTTTCAAAAATCCCTGGCTGCTCCTCTCCCTGTCCACTGCTGCTGGCTTCACCTGCAACCTGCACCGTCACAGAGGACGTGGGGGCTACAGCAGCCCCTCCAGGGAATAAGTCTGTGATTTTGGCACATTTTGCAGCGTCTGCTGTGAGATTCTTTAATTTCTTTTCTCGCAACCTCTCCGCACCCCCTTTCTGCTTTGATTTCTCCATTTTTCCATGCTCAACACTATGGAAACTGGCGGGAGTCCGGAACGCCCCTAAAGCACGGCACGGTTGCCTAATGTGAGTGCTCCAAACCACGCCCAGGTGCGGTACGCTTCAGGACTTTGGCACGGTTGGAGGAGGTGGGCCATGGCACGGCACGGTTGCTCATGCATGCGCGCACGCACTACTACAAGCTCTGTCATGTATAACTGTTCTTCTCTCAGTAAAAAGTGAATAAACTCCATTATCAACACTCGTAACAACAGCACTGACCTGCGCTCACCTTTCTGAAGAAGACAACAGACAGCGGCAGTAGTTCTGAAGCCTCTCTCTGTCTGCGGTGCCTTCACTGCTCCTCGTATGTGGCTTATTCCAAAACCTGACAGAAGACCGCGTCTCACGAACGAGACTCAACAAAATAGGACAGATACTTCATGCCGCTGGTAAAAACAAAACAAAACAAACAAACAAACAAAAAACTTCATGCAGGTGGTCTCACGTTTTCCACTACACTGGTTTTAAAAGTGTTAGCGGCTCGCTCGACTTGTAAACAAACCGCGCACCACGATGACGTAGCAGCCTGTCGCCCTCAGAGGTGATGACATAACCGGGCTACGCCACGCATTGTTTGTGCAGGTGTGAGTGAGGGCCGGCGGGGGACTCAGACCCCTCCCCAATTGAACCTGGGCACAGCACTGTTCAAATGGCCCTAGTGTGAGTACGTCCTAAGTAAATGAAAAAAAAAAAAAAAAAAAAAAATGTGCACCGTCAGGCCACCGGGATTTTGCCCGGTATACCAGATTATCAGTCCACCCCTGACTCCTGCTAAAACTACTACTGACACTACACTGTTGCGACCAATAGTAATACTACCCACTATTACTATTACTGCTATTACAACTACTTGTGCTGCTACTAGTAAGACTACTATACCACTGCTACAAGTAATTGGATTCCTACTACTCCTACCACAACTAAAAGTATTACTACTACTGCCGCTACTACTAAGTCTACTATACCATTGCAAATTACTACTACTGTTACCACTATTATTACTACTACTCAGGGGCGCAGCATCCGGCAGTGCGGCCAGGGCAACACCATTGGGGCCCAGGAGGTTTAGGGACCCTCTTGTTCATTTATGGCCCTTTTATATTCATAATAAAGCAGCAGCACTTTATTTTTATTATTTAAAAAAATATTTTTAGGTCCAACTAAAATTATAAGAAAATGTTTACAAAATTTTCTTAAAATTATGAACATTATGTTTGTTAAAATGAAGCTATGCAACTGTGCTTCAGACATTTGGGGTCCAATGTGAAAACCTGCTCTGGGGCCCCTCATTGCCAAGAAATGCCACTGCTACTACTACGCCTACTACTACAGCTACCACTAATAAAACTATTACTACTACTCGTGCTACTACTACTAATACTCTTTCTATTTCTATGTTAGGTTGTTAGGTAAATAAACAAAAAAATCCACTTAATACTCAAGTAAAAGAGTCTAATTACTTTCTACCTCTGCCTATGACAGTGTATTGAGCAGTATGATTCTCATACAATGGTCAACAATACACCATTAAAGTGTATAACCGTGTTGGTACAGAGAGCATACAGACAGACAAAGCCGAACAAACAGCACTCCCCCGCCAGCCACAACCTTTTATATATGAATTTAATTTGTGCTGTTCCTGAAGGGGAGCTAGGACCCAGAGGAGGAGCAGCAGCGGCGGCCGGGGGAACACTTTAAATTAGAAGCAGACCTCTCTCTCTCTCTGTGGCTCGAATATAGACAAAAGCAGAGCCGAGACGGTGGAGTCTGGAACTGCTTTGGAAGCCACATCTTGTAGGAAATCCTGAACAGAGCATGTTAACGAGGGACACACCGAAAAGACCCCACCCCCTTCCCCGTCCTGTATACTGTCCCGTAAAAAACCAAAACACTGCTGCAGTCTGTGTGTATACCCAAAACACAGAGGGGAGACAGCATAAGCACACATAAGCTAGACTGCAGAAATCCAGGTAAACAGGCTTACAGTGGATTGCTTTTGCCACAAACAAATATTGGAAATACTCACAAAAGGAATGCCAGGCCTAACTGTGACAAACAAGAAGAAGACTACTGTCCCAGCAACTTTGAGCCTGAGGTGCGATACATCCTAGAGAGAAAACGCACTGACAAGCTTTCACTCTCATATTCATTTATTATATACAATTTAATTTCTTCTATGTTCACATATGCCAGGGGTGCCCAAACGTTTTCCCTCAGAGGTTCCAATCGAAAATGTATTTGCAGCCCAAGGGCCAAACAACATTTTTTGCATGCAATGAGATCAAACAGATACATGATTAACGTAGACAAACTTGATAGACTCCATACCAACCACTGACAGTCTATACAGTGCACAATGTGATCAAAGAAGAAACCCCTTACAAATCACCCCCTCGAGGGCCGAATCAAACCCCTTAAAGGGCCAAGTTTTGCCCACAGGCCCCACTTTGGGAACCCCCGACATTTGCCTTCACATTTAAAAAGCTAAAACTCCACAGCATGCATAGCTAACTGGCCAGCATGACATCCCCATCCCTTTGTAAAATGGGTGCTTAAATTTCTCCACCTCAAGTATGAACTTCTCAATGTTCATGGTGCAACATTCACTAAAGTTCTGGGTGCGATATGCGGTGTTTACACTATGTCCGATCAAGGAATTTTAGGAAGATTAGTTTGGATCGGATTAAGTGATGTGAACGGGCCAATCATGTGTTTTACATCTGCCGCAAACAAAAACACAAATCACTGCAACATGACTAAATGTGTTTGCAATTAATTTGATTAATTTGCGTTTTGTTTTTTTAAAATTTGGACAATGTCAAAAAATGCTCTGTTGTATATCTTTAACTTCAGTGACGTAACAACATTCAAACAAACAGCTTTTCTGTGCTCATAATACGACATATTCTGTGGCCTGTTGCTGGAAGCCAGTTGAACAAACTCACGAGTTGTGGAGTAACTTCTGGGTTGATAAAAAACAAACAAATCCAAACTGAGAAACTTGCTTGAGCTGGTTCTGAACTTTCTCTGTTGACTCAGAGTTAAACCCTCAACAACTGATGACTGCAGCTG
Organism: Bostrychus sinensis; assembly: GCA_020698575.1. Classification (NCBI taxonomy): domain Eukaryota; kingdom Metazoa; phylum Chordata; class Actinopteri; order Gobiiformes; family Eleotridae; genus Bostrychus; species Bostrychus sinensis. The sequence goes on along the minus strand of CM036260.1, from coordinate 8,212,046 downwards.
CTTCAGCACTGATCAGGCAGACACTGGCACAGTTCAACCAATAGGGGTCAGTCTAGAGGGAAGAGGGCGGGGCTATCACAGCAGCGCACAGGTGGAGCCTCAAAAAAACACAAAAAGACCAGAAAAAAATAACAGTAGGTTCACAATGAAGATAAAACTGATTTAAATATAAAAATCCATAACCTCCACCTATTTCATGGGTTTAAGTAAATATTTTAGCCAATAAAAGCCAATAATTAAATATATATTTTTTTTTACTTAAATAGTGAAACATTCTTTTAATGTGAAAAAATTGAGGCCCAGAACAAAAGGTTAGGAGAAGATGTGTCACGTGTCATTGTACTCACAGCTGATTGGTCCATGTTGGATTGGTCACTAAACCAGATCCTACCCTGCTCCAGACCAGGACAGCTGTGTGGAGTCTGTTACCATGACGATAAACACTGCTCTAAACCAAACCTCTTTCTGGAGACAGCAAAGTTTCCTCAAAGCTAACCTGAACTTACCATGAACTGACTAACTCTGTATTTATCTGGATTCATCATTATTCACTGCTAATTACCTGTATTTGTAAGTATTTTATTTAATAATGAATTTAGGTTAAAATGCCTCTTTAAGCTTGGTAACATAGTAAGTCTTTTAACTATGAATTAATGTTAAGTTTTGCAGTTTGAAATGTTTTATTGTATGTGCTCACCTGCCCGGGGAGTGCAGATGGAAAGTAACTTGTAGCTCAATCTTGTACAAAGCATCTCTTTTCTTGTGAAATTAATGTATTTGTACATGGTCCCTGACAAATAAAGAATAAACTAAACTAAATTAAAACTAAACCAGCTTCTAGCAATAGACCTCTGGTGTTTTATTGCAAAACTGGTAAGAATCCGCCATGTTTGTTTTCATTTCCCTGATTGGTTACTACATCTGTGATTGTTCTGCCTGGAGACACAAAACTTATGCAAAGGGATAGCAGACTAACTTCTTCGTATAAAAAAAGGAAGAGGTTTTTTTTTTTTTTTTTTTTGATCCAGCCAAGTGTTCCCTAATGGAGTAACTTAACCATTGTCCTGTAGTTTGATGAACCTGCACTCTTGCCTTCTTAGGTTCAAACAAATGCAGCAAAAGAACTGTTTGTCTGTTTTTTTGTTGTTTTGCTTGCACTGTAGTTTGAAGCCACAACACCTCTCCAGGGAGCAGACAGGGCTTCCCTTCCGACTCCATCCGTATGCAGTAACTCCGCTGATTGCAACACACATACAGCCGAGCACAACAGAGACCTCCCCCCTCCCCCTCCCCCTCTCGTGAGCTCGTATGCCGGGCTGCACTGCGCCATGGGTAATCTACAGGCTAATAAAAAGCAGATATTATTACACAATGCAACAGTATGCGCACTTGTTATGAACCTGGACCCAAAGAGAAGCTGCGGCGTGGATGACTAAGTGGAAATATTAATCAGGACACAAAGCAGATCTCGTCCTGGGTTGGTGGTGGGATGGTTTATATAGGCCTGAAGGTGGAGGAAGCGTGCATTTGTCTTCCTGGAATCATACTGTCACGTTTATGAATGTGTGGGAGAGTGCAATAACGGCGATGGAGGAAGGTCCTGGGATGTCTGCAGGGTATAGCAGGTGTTTGGGGCAGATTTGGGCAGATTGTATTGAGCTGTTGTGGCAGGGTGATTGGTCGAGGTAGCAAAGAATATTGACAAATGTGGATGTGTTTTATTGTGTGGTATTTTATGGCACATTTTAGTATGGGAAAGTATCAGGGTTGTGTTTTTGTATGCAGTGAAAATGTACGCTGCACTGTTTGGAAGACAGGTATAATTTGTTTTATGCACTGGCCAACACTTTTGGCCAAGACTTGAGGCCAAACTATGACAACTATATACCATTTGTGTATTATGATTCTCTCATTCTCTCTGAATGAACAAAAACAAGAGCAGAAAAGCTAGCTATTGTTAAAGGTGCTAAGAGCAGTATATACAGTATTTTTTATATTTCATAAAAACTACCAACATGCATGCCAAGAAATGAGTTAAACATGTTTAAATCAAATATTAGTTTTACTTATAACAATTGAACAGTTCAGGTATTAACAATTAAAAATATGTTTTGAGGTTGTTTTGGCTCTAACCCTGCTTTGCTGATCGTCCAATCAGAAAAGCGGAAAGACTAGAAACTCACAGACCATTGTTTTGATTTAGACTGCAGTACCGTTTTCAAACCAGTACAAGTGCAAGCTGCTTTCAGTACCTTTAATGGATGCCCATTTTGAAATTTTTAAAACTGCCATGTGGCTACTTATTGTAATGCAAGAATTGAATGCAACCAATGTAAAAATGTGCTTCCAAAAGATAAAACTGCTTCCCCCATCAACCTAAAACATGCAGAATAGGCTCAACCAGTCAGTCAACCAGTTATCAAATATTTAAAAATGAAAATACAAAAATATAAACTAAACTGTTGATAATTTTCAGTCAAATTCGTTCTTATTCAGGACATAACAGCAGACCAGGGAGAGAAACAAAAATGCTATTCCAATTTTGTGAACAATCCTTAGGTTTAAAAAAAAAAAAACTGCAATGTGATGACATGCCCTGGTCTCCTCCCTTACGTCACTGCACATATTGATCAAACCAAGAACAATCTGCCCATAAAATTATCTTCAAGCTATTTTGGCTTTTCAATTTGAAAATAAGCCAAAACCCAATTTTGCCTACCTGGCTGGCCAAACCCATTAACCTTCTTAGCAAAGTGCACAAGGTTTGGATGCTCTCCCATACTGTACTATAATCAATCCTTCCTGCCCAGTTGTAATGTTTGATCTAAAAGGGGGTGGAGTTTATGCAGTGCATTGTTTCTCTGATTGGTTGAATGTTTTTCAAATTGTGTCTTGAGGCAATTATTCCCCTCTGTATTCTGATTGGTTGCATGTCTATATATGTGTCCATTTGCTCCATCCCAATGAATAATGTCATACTCCAAATGATACAATACCATGCAGCAGCTAGCTATAATACATCAAAAAGCTTCAACCTGAAAGCAGTTCTTAAAATATCCTGGTTTACAAAGCAGTGAATACCAATATCCATCTTCTAAATGGCTTGCAGAATAGCAGAGTTTAGCCATAGCAGCTGCTTCAGAGCAAACATCACAGAGGATTACAGAGTGGTCTGTGCACACACCTGTTTTCAATTAACAGCATCTCAAAATCAGCAATGAACTGGCATCTACTGCTCCTGTCGGCTTCTCCGGACCAGCACGAGCAACTGAATTATTCAGATTAGATGGACCAGAACACTTACACACATGCATACATTATAATGATAAATGTTGTATTTGAATTAGTTTGTAATGATACAGATGCTGGCTTCAGATCAGTGCTGGAAGAAGTACTCATTTGTTTCACTTAATTTCTACTGAAGTTAAAATATAAAAGTTTGTCGCACAGATTCAAGAATTAATGAATGTGTTAAATGTGAGGGATTTTGCTGAAAAAATGCTGAAAAATAATAGTAAGGGGCAATAGAAAAGACTGAATCTGTAGGTGAGGTTTTTCTGAAGAGTTTACTGCATCTTTTATATTTATGTACTGTGTCTACAATGGCAATACAACAAAATCCAATGATTTTAACTCAAAATACTTTGTACTTCATACCAATTTAAAAAAGTAGTGAAGTATAAAGTACAGATACTGGCTCTAAGCAGAGTGAAGTGAAGTAAAAAAAAAAAAAGTTTTTTTTGGCTTCTCTCTTTAACATGGTTGCCATAGCAAACCAGTCACACGGTGATTTGGCAGGGTTTATATGCCTGATGCCCTTCCAGTCACAACCAGCCACGTACAGCAGGGGTAGGCAACCCTTGGCCCTCAACCAGATAAATTTGGCCCGTCAACTTTTTAGCTGATATTCACTATTATTAATTGTTTTTACTTGATAGCATTTAACCCCATGGAGCTGTCAGTGAATGAGGCTGCTGTAAGACTCTATTTGCAAGCATACAGCTCTCTGTCATGGATTCATGGTTATAGTCGCCTCCAACCAATAAATAGCAAGCATTCTATCATGTGACCTCCTTCTGTCACGGTTACCTTTGCCTCTATCCACTAAGTATCCATGTTTATCTAATTTGCTGCATAAACATTTTTAGGGGGTGATGCAGTTGGGGTGAGTATTTTGATTTATGTATTTATTTTTAAGGTATTTATTTATTGATCTATATATTTTGTATACATAATTGAACATGTTAATATATGTTCAATTAAAGCTGCCAAGGAACCATGACAGAGAACTGTATGTCCATTCTTGTTGCCTGCCACCTGGTGGTTCAAAATTTATTAGGCCTGACCGCAATCTAACTTGCCTACCCCTGATGCACAGTGAGTGCAGTATGTAATGTGCGTGAAGTGTTTTGCCCAGGGACACAACAACAGTATGCACTTCAATACTTCTACACCAGTGAAGTACAGCTACATGAAGAAGTACTTTTACTTTGTTACATTCCACCACTGCTTCTGACTAGGTAAAGTTTAGCAAGACTAGCAAGCTGCATTGTTTTAGCAGTAACATTTTTGTATACACTCAGAACAATCTCTCTAATACATGTCTCTGGACGTTGAGGAACCAGGAGTACCCAAAGAGAACCCCAATAATACAAAAAACAAGAGCTCTAACCACTCTTCCACCGTGCCACATACAGTACCCTTATAGATTGCCTTTCATGTGAATAACATGTCTTTTATTTTGACATGCAGTACTTCTCATATTCCATTTGTCCTGCCTGAGCTTGTGCTGAGGTAAGCTCCAGGCCTTTGGGACCTGACCTGACTCCTCCTCAGCTGACCCCTGGATAGCTCACAGGTGTTGTTGTCTGGACGCCAAACAAGTGCGACGCTTTTCTCTAAATGCTATGATCTGATTCTAGAGCAGCCACCCTCGGGACAAGGAGCTCTAATGGCTGTGAAACTGTAAATGTCACACCAATTTGGGCCGGGGGGTGAGGGGGGCCAAAGCCAGTGTGTCGAAGGGAGAGCGTGCTGGTGTGAATGGGATTGTAGCAAAAGGCCATTTTAAGTGATTAATTACCGAATAGTATATTGTGATAAGGATTCCATGAGAAAAAAAGACTTTAACACAATGTTTTCCATTCAGGGCTATGGGGACCCCTAGGGGTACATGAACACTTTGCAGGGAGTACTTGGAATTATTTCATAATTTCTTTCCAAGACGATATTTGCAATCTTTTTATATTCAACTTATGAAAAACTATGAGAAACATATGAAAGACAAGCTTAGGTGTGTCATTAACTGATGAAAATGTGGTTAAACTAAAGAATATGAATTAAATATTATATTTTATTACATATTTTTTCAGGATTATCTATGATTTATATTTATAACAATAGACATTTATATTATATTTTTATTTTATGTTTATATTTTAACAGCAGGTAGATTCATTCATTTTATTTTTTATTTTGAATTTGATTTTCACAAAATGCAGGAGAATTTGCATTTACAATGAAGTTCTAATAGTTCTAATAAACGCAACTTTTGTTTTTATGTGACCACTGTTTTACAAAACATGGATGAGTAAGGAGGTACTTTTTTTTTTTTGTATTTTAACATTAAACTGTAAAATGTCCTGCGGTGTGACTGTAACATTTTCAAAATACAGACATTTCCAAAATAAGTCATAATAAGTTGTAATAATTGGAATTGGGACAGTTCATAAAGTTTTTGGCGCTATGTTACATATTTGTACTTTTCTAAAAAAAAACAACAACAACAACACTTTTGACTGAATCCTACAATAAATAAAAAAGTTACACCTCCATAAAATAGGAACCCAATAGCAAGATTTCATTGGTCTAACACTGAAGTAAAAGCTAGAGGTTTAGGGTAAGCTCTAAACTTTGATTGTGGCGAATTAGTCCAGGTTTTGTTTGCTAATGTTGGGTGTACATGGTTGGTTGTTTGGGACCACGATGGAAAAAAATTTAATTTGTGCCACTTCAAGCCAAGCAGAATAATTCAGACACCGACATAAATAAGAAAATGCACGGATGCACACAAATTACCCACCACCACGCTGAGTTTGAAAACGATTGCTTACATGTGTGATTTGCATGCATCCCCTATAGGTCAGCCTCCGAGGATAACAGCAAGACGCCAACAATATACAGTACCACGTAAAATGCCAGCGCTTGCCGTCTCCCTTAATTACACGCACCATGGGGAGATTACCCACAACGCACCCTTTAATGACCGACAACGCGCTGGTCCGATCCCCGTCCGTCCGTCCCCTCTGGTGGTTGCACCGTCATGGGCTGGTAACGTTCATTAGCTTCTGCCCTAGCCGCCTTTAAGTTAAGTGGAACAAACCGGGCTCCCCAGCACATGCTCGGCCAAATGGTGCTCCTTAGCTTTAGGCAAGAGGAACACTAATTGAGTGATGCAATCTGCTCCACAATGGGATGTGCATTTTAAATGAATAGGAGATTTATTTATAAGGGTTGGGAGGGGGCATCGACAGAGGATCTATAGATAACGGATTAAGATGTTGTGGACAGACGGCGGAGAGTTGGAAGGCCAGGGTCTGATCATGACTCTTACATAAGCTTCCCACCATGAGGTATTTATAACCGTCATTTGTTATCTATAATAAGACATCTCGGGTTTTTCCTTTTTTTTCTTCTCACACTCCTTCACAAGGCTGTAGGAAAATGCTGATTACATGTCCTGATAGAAAGAACCCCAGAAAAGAGCAGAGGTATTTCTAGACTAGAGGTGAATTATGCACAATACTCACAATTCCACAGAGTGCTGATTTTTTGACGGTCGACTTGGCCTGACACTCTACATGTTTGTCCCATGAGGAGTGTGTGTGTGCGCGCTAAGATAAGGCCCAGCAGTCCGTCTGGTTTGCGTCAACGCCACCAAAGTCCCCAGTCAGTAGCTCGGCCTAAAAAGGGTAATTCTGTCACACATGGCATCTCGGTACTGTTGCGCTAAGTTACGGAGTGTCCGGGGAAAACAAGGGTGCTATTATGAGGACTTTATGTGGCAATTATATCAGTGGACAGTTGGTTCGCTGCAATGAACAAATCCTAAGTGGCACCTAAAAGATTTCCACTATGGACTGCAGTGTTGAAAGAAAAGAAGACTTAAAAAGTAAAAAACGCCTTCCTTCTCTTCCCATCCCAGCCTGGTCTCATTAAAATGCATGTAAATTGCACGCTACATTTAGTGCTATTTTGCGTGTCATCTCAATGTGTTTTTTTTTTTTTGTCTCTAATTGCCTCTAATATTTTGATTGCAGATATGAGGCGTGCCATTTAACACTGAAAGTGAGTCAAAAAGGGAATTTACCAAAGATTTCCAAAGACTCTTGTTTCCGCTGTCAGGAATTTTAATAAAAGTAAAATAAATATAAAAACTCTGACGTTGCAGATTATTTTGTGAAAACTATTTATTGCATCTTTATGAAATACAGAAAGTAGTGCCGAGGTATTGCTCTGTTAGTAGGCTAGTAGCGCATGTGCATTGCAACTACAGCCTGCCTCGGTGTCATGGGTTCGATTCCAGACTCTGTCATTTGCCAAAATTTCTCTCCTGCTCTCTACCCCATGGTTTCCTGTCACGTACTATTAAATAAAGCCAAAAAATAAATAAAAACACAGAAACTTGGTTGAGGCAAATACAGTACATTCAAAACCAAAATAAATAATAATAAATCATAGAAAATGTCACCAGAATCTTCGGGAAGTTTTGTTTTTGAATCACTTTCTGATCAGCGTTAAATGGTATGCCTCACATCTGCAATAGGAATATATGGGGACATAGTGGCATGTTATAGACTCAAAAAACAAAAAATGTGTTGAGATGACGTGCAAAATAGCAGTAAATATAGTAACCTTTCTTGCTTCTGTTTCTTTAAATGTAAAACACTAGAAAATTACTTTACTTAGTACTTTAAAACATAGACTAGAAGTTTTGAGTCCAGCCATTTCCAACAATTTCTGCCTATGAATACTGTGTAAATGTATTGCAAATATTAATCCCCATTTCACTTTCTTTGCATTTGCAGTTGCCATTGATTCAAATTTGGCAAACTGTGTAGACCAACCAGCCAACAGAAACATATCTAACTTGAGATAGCCCCATATGCCAGCATTTGATGGCCACAGCTCCCAGTACACCATAATGGATGAAGCAGCAAGCAAAAAATACGCAAAGGCCATTGCTCATAAGGCAACAAAACGGAGACAGAATCAGATATCAGTAACTTCTAACATATTTGCCAATGACAAATACAAAAAAATTGTATAAACTGTTATACTATCATGTCAGAGAAATGGCTAGAATCAGCCTTAAAAAAGCTGAATCAGTGCAGAAAGTTGAAGTGTAGGAGTCTGCAGAGATAACAGAGGAGAGACAGAGAAATAGCGTTTGTGACGCGGGCCAGATGCGGCAGAGCTACAGCCGGAGATAAGCCCATTCAGGTGGCTGATGGGAATCTGCTGTGTAAGATAAAGTGTACAGGCAAGGCACACCCCCACCCGGCTTCTCCTGCTCTCGGGGCTGCCGCTCTTGCGCAGCTATAGGCCCACGGCTTCCACACCGGCTGGCTTAATGAGAAGAAGCTGGTATAGGAAAATCCTGGAGTGAGTTCTACACAAACTCACAGACATCTCACGGAGAGGGAGGTGAGGGGAAAAAAAATGTTTAGAAAGAAGGGAAAAGATATATCTCTGTGGTGTATTGAGACATCTGTATGTAGCTATTTTACCAGCATTTTAGTAAAGATATACAGTTAATATTGCACTGTCACCACTTTCATAGGGGGAGCTAATATTGACCCCTGAGGGACTTCACAATTGTTTGGAACTAACTGGCAATTGTCCAGGTTGTACAACTACAACTACAAAGATTATTATTATTATTATTATTATTATTATTATTATTATTATTATTATTATTATTATTATTGCAGACAACTATCTATCAATATTTCACATAGAACAGCATTTTTTTCCTGTATTATTTATAACAAAAATAATAAAATGCATTTTTTTTAATAATTTTTAATATGATTCAAAAGGGGCACTTAAAAATCACAGGTCAGGTTTTCCTAATATGATACAGCCCTAAGACACAACTTATCTCTATAACAAATGGAATACTTATAATAATAATTAGTTATAGCAGTAGTCAAGGTCCACCATTTTGACTACTGCTTGGTTATTACTTAGCCAACAACCCAGAGGAAACCAAACTGATTACAAGAGGCACAGATACTGTATATCAAGTTAATTATTTTCATTTTATTACCAAACATATGTACAAATCTAGAATATGCTTTCATAGAGCCGTGAATGAACTGGTGAATGAATGAACTGGTTATATTAATGTGACTTTTATTACCACTGAACACTAAAACTATAGATTTCATGCCATCACATACATTCCTCTACAGACCAACAACCCCCATACACAGTGTATACCCTCCAATTACTTACTGTTGTGACAGTCTGATATGATAGAACCTCAACAACATCACTCTGTTGCTTTTCAACTATCCTCATTCAAGATGTTTTGTGGAGCGGCAGACTAATTAACCGGCTGGCTTTCATCTGCACTAATTGTTCTCCCTGTACAAATAATTGATAGAAAATCAGTGACAAATGTGCTGTCAGAGATAAAACAATTCTCAATGTGTATTTGAAACCACACAGAGGAGAGAAAGATGGGCCCAGGCAACAGTTATGAGTGCAGAAGTATAAGCTAACAACATCTGTAAAAGTGTTCATTCTTTCCTCTGTCATCGAAACCTTTCTCTCGGCTTCCATTACTCAGTCGGAGAGTTGGCATGTGTTTTTTTAAAGCATTCATGTTAATTTGTTAACTAGGCCACCATGGAGGTAGAGGAGAGCGGGGTGTATCTTTTTATACAAGATATGTGTCCAAATCAGAGGAGGACGTCCTCTAAGTAAGTACTTTTTAGATCAAAAGGTACATTTCCAAAATCTCAAGTTGAGTTAAAGCATTTTGACAATATAGTATATGGGTGTAGTAGTCTTAATAATAGTGGTGGTTGTATTGGTAGAAGTAGTGGTACTGATAACGGTAGTAGTGGTAGTGTTAGAGAGGGTGGTACTGATGATAGCAGTTGTAGTACTGGTAGTAATAGTAGTCATGGTATTAGTGGCAATGGTTTATGGCCGTGTTTATGCCTAGAATTCCTCAGGGGTCTATATTAGGGCTATTGTAGAAATAATAAATTTTCTGCATTTTTCATGCAGAATTTTGTTAATTGTTGGTATCAAAATACAGCAGACCATTGTAATAAGAGTATACTGTTTATTTTTTAGCTTATAGTAAATATTTTGATCTCAATGGCAACTGTTTCACTGTTTAGCTGAAATTTTTGGAGTTCCTCAGGGGTCTATATTAGAACTATTGTGAAACTGATACATTTTGAAGATTTTCATGCAAATGCTACAATTTAAAACACCAGTAGGAATATGAATTAGTGAATGTATTTTTTAAGTACTGTTAAATGCTGATATCAAAATAAAACAGACCATTGTAATAGGAATATACAATTTATTTTTTTAGCTCATAGTAAATATTTCATCTCAACGGCCCCTGTTTCACTGTTTGTCTGGGAATTTGGGCATTCCTCAGGGGTCTATATTAGAGCTATTGTAGAAGTGATACATTTTGAAGCTTTTTAGGTAAAGAAATTAACACACCAAATTGAGGTGTACTTTTTAAAGCGTAGCTGCTAAGTGCTTGGTTAAAAGAAAGCAAACCATAGTCGTTAACACTTTATACAACTTGTATGTGGTGCCCTGGTGAAATAATAAGGAGATCCATGTGCTTAACATAATATGGCCATTTACAGTTTTGACCTAAGCTTTGAAAAATCTTGCGGTTTATTTATCCAGCCTGCAGAGAAGTTAAAACGCTTAGCCCCTTCATTAACAGCAAATCCATCATATTCCCATAGTGCAGCTAGCGTGTCTGCTAACCTTAGAGTGTCTGCCGTCTGACTTCTTCATCCAGTCAAATCCCGAGCAGCCCCCGTCTAAACAGTCAGAGGAGATTGGATGTGATCACTGCGTGTTTTGGATCCACAACGGGGCTTTATGGAGTGAAGCTGTGGTTTATGGCCGTCTTCTGCTAAAGCCATCACGGTGTGCTAGTGTGTTGGCAGGGACGGTTCTGCCTAACCTGATACAGCCGTGGCGAAATTTAGACCACAGAGACCCCGGGGCAGACCACAGACTTCACTGTAGATTGCCAGACTGCTCCAGGAAGCACGCTCACCGTCTCCCCGTCAGCAGATGAGCGTTTTTTTGTGCATGGATATGAATATTTTGGGCTTGTATTATGATGGATTGTAGAGTGCTAAAGGGCGTCTTGTGTGGGACGGTGCAGCCTTGGTGTTCTTGCTGGGTATACTAGCATTTGGCACTTGAAATCATAAGACCAGAGGTACTACTACTATCATCTCTTCTACTACTACTACTACTACTTCATTTACTACTACCACTACTGTTACCACTTCTACTATTATCACTTTTTCACTACCACCACTACTACTTTTACCACTATCATTACCAGACCAGAACTACCACTACTAATACCACTACCATTAGCCCTACTGCTATCACTATCACTACTACTATTACCCTTACAACAACTGCTACTACCACTTCTACTATTATTACTACTATTACTATCTCTACTACCACTACTATCATTACCACTAATACTACCACAACCACAACCACCACTACTACTACAACTACTACTACCATTAGCAGTTCTACCACTACTATCATTGCTACTAATACCAGCACTACTATGACCACTACAACTACTACTACCATTACTAATACTACCACTAAAATCATTACAATTACCCTTACAGTGGTTCCCAAAGGGGGGTCCGCGGCCCCCTGGTGGGCTTGGAAGGTACTGTAGAGGGGCCCGCCAGAGGTTGTCTACATTACAAAAGAGAAATTCAGTTTGAAATGAATTACAGTTATATATTTGTTAAAAAAATAATACTTTTAAGCATTTTTAGCCACTGTTTTTTGTAATGTTTTTATAGAAATCTATGGCGAAAAACACTATTATTTTGAATAGAATGAAGTTTTATTGTTGGGGACCTGCACAGGATTTTCTAATATTTAAGGCGGCCACGACTCTCTTGACTTTGGGAATGGCTGCCCTATACTACACACAACTTTTTGAGTAAATCAAAAAATGCTCAGTTCATTCCTCCATACAATAAGCAGAGGTTGAACATACTCAGCTATCGACATGGTAAAAAAGACTAGCAGACTGAGCACAGAGTATTCTTTGTGTCTTGCCTGTTTGCAGTTTAACAACTCAAACAAAGCCCCTCATTAGGACCAGGCCTCATACTGAGTTGTCTCCTCACACCTCACTGCAGCAGTCTGCGCTCAGCCTTGCTCCCTTCCCCTCAACTCTCTCCCACTTCCCTGCCATCGCTTTCTAATTGTCCTGTTGTTATCAATACTACTTGCAGCTAAATTGTTGACTTTCACTTGCCATTTGCAGTGAAGATTTTGCACATCTCTCTATTGTTCCTAGATTTGTGTTTGGACAGAATAGAGTAGAACAACCTTGGAGCATATTAGTAGCACATACAGAATTGAGATGCACAACATGGACAACAAAGCATCGCTGCAATTATTCAGATATACTTGGATATAGCCATGCTGCTCACTTCCTCTGTTGCCAAAACCAACAATTCAGCAAACGAAGACATTTCGAACAAACAAACATTGAAATATGAATGTAACAAAGGCTTTTTAGCGCAGTAGCTAAGCCGTACGCCCACGCACACATGCCTACACCAGTCAGTACTGAGTGTTTTTGACCATCGCTGTGTTCTCATTAGAGTTACTTGCTTGGCAGTTATGTAAGTTCTGCCACTTACTTCCATCTTGAAGAGAGGTTGTGCCAAATGAGTCAGAAAGCAGGAAGCTGTGTGAGATATTCATAATGATATGATGTAGTTAGTGGAGACATTTTGGACTGGCATAGGCTCGTAAAGTTACTGTTTTAATTTGAAACTGATAAAACCTGCATATATTGTTTGTTTTTTTTACCATCCAAAGACAAAGGCAAAGATATACTCAAATAAAAGTAAAAGTATCACCTTAAACATTCTACTTAAGTAAAAGTATAAAAGTACATACTTTTAAATGCAAGTAAAAAAGACTCAACAACTCAATGTGTTAAATGTGAGGGATTTTGCTGAAGAATTGTGCTGATTACTAATGACATTAAGAAACTGGTGCATGAGAAGATACTAAATCTGTCAGTGAGGTCTTCTGTCTGTAATATTCTGATATTTCTGAGTACTTCTTTACTGCATGTTTTATATTTAAGTACTGTCTACAATAAGGGCACAGCAAAAACACCTGATTTAAACCAAACCTCAAAATACTTTGTACTTTAAATCAACTCATAAATGTAGTAGAGTAAAAAGTACAGATACTTGTTATAAAATATAGCCTAGTAAAAGTAAAAGTACCCCTTGTAAAATTTACTCAAGTAAAGCTCAGATACATGAAAATCGTACTTAAGTAAAGTAACTAAGTACTTTTACTTTGTTACCTTTCCACCACTGGTAGTTAGTAGTGGTTGTAGTAGTGTTTTTTTTGCTGTAAAAAAAAAAAAAAAAAAAAAGGAAAATGTGAAAATATTCAAATGAGTTAATTTAGTACTTTCACTTCTACTTGATCTAAAAGCCAAAGAATGCATAAAACATTATATGCATTTTAATTTAGATTGGACTGGGAAATGTATTAAAAATGCAAACATGTAAAAGTGCTCATTATGAGTATAATTTTTCTATAATGGATTTTAAAGTGGAATGCAACACTGCTATAATCTGCCACAAAAGTGTCTAAATGCACTTCTTTCAACCCAGAAAGCCATTCATTGTTCCATACATCCCCCAGAACATGAAAATCTGTTATTCATAATTACAAATTAAATTAACAACACACATTCTAAGGCAATAGCAAAACATAGGCAGACTCATGAAAGACTAATTTATGCCATGATGATAACTGCCTAAAAACTGGGAGACTGATCTTTCTTGTTATTTTAAGAACATAAAGCTAGGCCTTAACTTTAAATATGATGAGGTTTTATTGAAAAACAATGCCATGGCTAATAAATTACAAAAGTCTTTAGACAAAACGTAAAACTTAAAAACACAGTGTGCTTTAAGATTTCCTATGCATTTTATTGGTTGAAATGGGGACAACTGGGACATGGTGAGTTGAAACCTGGGATATTTTGGTGTTTACAGGTATTTGTGGAGGCATGGGACAAGGAGTAAAAAACTAGGGCAGTCCCCATTAAACAGGGACATAACAGTCACCCTAGCCTTGGCCGCACCTAGAATATAGGCTACTGCAATGGTTGTAGCCCAAATTATGAGTTAGCAAGTTAGCACACACAGCAAAGCAACAGTAAACTTACTATAGATGTAAGAATGACTCATATACAAACAAAAGGTAGGATTGCAAAGGAAACATTCAGGCCACAATATATTATGCTAAGTAGTTATCCTGTCCGTCTGTTAGCTAATGTTACTTTTAGCTAATGTTAATCATTAGCTATCATGTTACTTTAGCCTAATGGTTACTGTGGTCAAGTTTACAGTGACATGAAGAGGTGCTTGTCATGACAAAGCTTACGTATTCCTCAAACAAGGTATAGTATGTGACTTTTTTTTTTTTTTTAAAGTTGGATGAACAGCTTGGCACAGTTGTATTATTTCTTTTGAGGTCAGGAGTAATAGCGTTTTTGCATTTTGAAGATCAGTTTTATTTGTGTTTACTGATAGTTAGCCAATGTTGCTAACTAAATGAGTAGCATAAAACTGGTAGCAACTGTTAGCTTCCAGCAGTTCATGTTTGTAGTTAATTATTTTATTTATAATTATGGTAACAAAATTACAGAAAAAAATCTGCAAAAATTAGTTATGACTGTTTAATATTGCAGCTTTCTAATTTTGACGCTAGAAATGTTAGCTACTAGTGGCTAACGTTTGTAATGTTTCTATTACAGAAAAATCCTACAAATGTTTCCACTCGCTGACTAACCCTGGTTGTGCTTTTAATTTAAACAGTAGTAATGCTAGCTACCTGTGGCTAACATTTGTGGTTTCTATCATTAAAAAAACTACAAACACTGGTGAACACTGGTCTTTCCTTTCATCTTTTCCCTTCTGGATTTTGCCTCTTAGCATGCAGTTATTTGCATATTTATTTGGCATAGGTTTTACACCCAATATTGATGCCCTACCTCAGTGTTTTCCAAACAGGGGTACAGGGACCACTAGGGGTACGCAAGCACTTTACAGGGGGCACTTGGAATTATTTCAAAATTTGATAAAATATATAGGCTATATATAGAGATATTTGCCATCTTTTCATATTAAACTATTGAAACAAGTAACATATAAATATAGTAAAATAGGTAAATATAAATGACATTGTTATACTTTTATAAATTATTTTAATATTTTGTTATATTTTATTAATTTTTTTATTGTATTTTAAAGTGATTTTTTTATCTTGGAAAAAAAATGCAGGACAATTTGCATTTATAATAATGTATAAAAACATCTTTGTACTAATAAACACAGATGACAACTCAGTGCCCACTTTTTTGAAAAATTAACCCATTCATAAAAGAGGCAGTACTCAAGGTATGACAACACAAAAAATGTTGGGAACCATTTCCCTACCTGAAGCAGCCATCTCAAGCTATCCAGGCTTGGGACTGGCACAAAGGCTTGTAACCTCTTGTGGCTGGATTCAGTGGCTAAAACTTATTTGTAGCATTTATAATATAGAAACACCGGCAATGTTAGCATCCAGAGGCTAATATTTAAATAGAAAACCTACAAATCTTAGCTTGGCTTCCCCACCTCATGCAAAATTCCCAATGTGAATTTTTTATGTTTGTCTGTGGCCCTTAAAATAGTTCTGCACAAATGCATACATACGGTCCCGACAAAAGGGAGTTCCACATGCAAAATACATGCAAGCCACATCGCATGCTCAGCTAGACACAGTCCCACCACATAAAAGCACATGAATACTTTATCAAACGTAATCTGTCAGCGCTTAAAGAAGGTCTTTGTCGACGTCTCACTAAGTTACTGAGAACAAGAGTGGGCTACATACTCATTCAATACCATAAAGACTGGCACTGATCATGCAAGCTCCACAATAATCTATAGACCAAGAAGAAACCAGCCAGAAACCCCATGAGAGAGCAATGAGAACGGGGTAGAATCAGAGGGGGGCTGCGATATGAAAGTGAAGTTGTTGACGGGTACAGGCCTACTTTTTCACCTCTTAAAAATGCTCTCTGAAATCCAGCTTCAGCTTTCTTTTTTTGTTTTTCCTTCAAAAACAGCATTTTAAAGGCTGTCAGAGATGGCACACTTGCCCCTTCTCACTCTGCAGCCAACTTTTAAAACTAAGTGTGGGGGGCATTTTCTGCTGATTAAGTAAGTGTTCGCTTATTTGACAGATCCAACGGGGAGGATTGAGCGTGGAAAGCCTTGTTTTGTGAGAGAAGGAAAAAAGGAAAAAAAGCAAATCAAGTAGCGTGTTTGGGGCAGAATCCCTCGAGTGAAAGTGGTTTTCTAACAAGGCCATTTAAAAGTGATGACAAACGCCTTGCCCCGCCAGGTGTCCCCCCTCCCCACCCCTCGCCGACTGTTCTGGCCCATGTAATCCTCCGCTTCAGGATAGAGATCGCTGGACGCCTTCCCGAACTCCCCTCCTCCAGCTTGGCACCGAGTCCAAAGTCTACAGAGCAGACTCATACAGGAGACTTGTACAACAGTTTATTTTTGTAAGCCTATTCCCTAATTGCATAGTGTGTTCAAAAAAGTAATAAAGGTTACATTATCATAATATTATTAATGTTTATTGCTCGTCTTGTTCAAGTCCTGTATGCGCAGACATGTGAAGTCACATTTTTGTAGCTACTAAATATAGCAGTAACAAGACTTGTAGTTCTAAGACGTCATAAAGGCTTTTTTTATTAATTATTGTAATCTGCTGGCAATCTCAAATAAGGCGTGCTCTTATTGGACGTTGAATTAACTCTTTCCCTGCAAGCATTTTCTCAATAGGTTGCCAGCCAGTGCCAGCGTTTTTGGTCAATTTCAACAGTCTTTGATGTCTCACAGAAAATGTTGTGCTATAGTTTAGACAAAAAAGCAAGTTCATTTGTTCTTTTTTTTTTTTTTTTGTCAACAGTTGAAGGTTGGTAGTTTTCATCAACAACTGACGTTTTTAGACAAAAAGCTGAGAAAAATGCAGTTTTGTAAAACCTTTTTTGTAAAATTTTGCATTCTGTTCTGTTGCCTGGAGCTTCTTCTTCACTTTCTTTTAATGCAGCTAGTACTTCCCCAAAATACAAACAATGTACTTATGTCATTTTAAGCACTCATCGGTCAATAGTTTTGCAGAGGTGGACAGCTCAATTTTTAGGACTTGAGACTTGCTTGACAAATATTGCAAAAAGACTCAACTTGACTTTGACCTGATAGTCATGACTTTAGACTTGACTTGGACTTGAGCAAAATTACTAGGAATTTGTTGTTTTTATAGAAAATTCAGAATGAATTTGAGTGTAAAATAAATGCATTAAAACAGCAACATGGGTGTTAATGCGTTTTTGAGCTTACTTATGCTAATGAGCACAAGCGCTGAACAGGTATAATGACCTGAAAAGTGCTGAAGACAGACTATATTTTTATGCTTTTAGTGTCAAATAAAACATGCTTTGGCAGCCTTCCTGTACGCTTTGCCTATAGCCTACCTTGCACACCTCATTCATCTATCATCTATTGTTTAATATCGCAAGTTATTAATTAATATAGCCACATTAAATATAGCAAACCCTTAGCTCTGTGTGGCCCTCCAAATTGTTTGTTGCCATATCCCTCTAAGTGATGAATACTGTCTGTAGTAGACTAAAAATGTGTAAGAAAACAAAACAAAACGTGTATGACTTGACTTGACTCTTTTGACATTAGACAGGGACTTGACTTAACTTGCTTGATTCTCATAAAGATTTACTTGGACTTGCTTGAGGCCAGTAAGGTATGCTGTACTCTTTAAATCAGGTCTGACAATCAAAAGTTACTTGCATATTAAACTGCTAAACCTGTATCTAAAGCCACACCGAATTGAGCCAAGGAGCTAAGTCTAAACCCAGACTAAAATGGAACAAATTTACCACTAAACCAGGACATTATCGACAGTAAAAAATGGTTTACTTATCCCATGTCTTGCCATTGCAGGTGCAGACCCTTGCTGCAAACCATTGGTTGCACCGGAGCTCAGCTGGAGTTGTATTTATAGCAGCGGGAAAGAGAGAGAGACTACTGCAGGATTCACTGTGAGACCGGAGCCAGAGAAATGACAACAGAGCCGAGATGTGACAGGAAAGTTCCAAATCTATCTGAAAACCCGAAGCGTGAGTGTACACATCGCAAAACGCGGAGGACAAGCCGACAGATCGATCCCGGGTACAATGCATTACAGAGGCACTGACCTTTTCCTAAAATCGTCGCAGATAAACATTAAAGGCCAGGATGGAGAACATCTAAAAATGATCTGAACGGTCCCCCGGAGATACACATATAAACAACTCTTTTTTTTTTTTTGATCTCCACACTGAACTATGGTCAGGCAGATCAACAGCAAAGACACGGCATCATCTGAAGTTTCCAAGTATAGACTCTTTTGGTGTCTTTTAAAAGGGCAAAACATTTCAGTAACAAAAGAACACAAGTTAAATACATAGAAATCAGTTATATACAATAGTGGTCCCCAACCTTTTTTGCCTTGTATACCCACTGGGCTGTATTTTTACCATGAATACCCTCTCACTTATATCAGGGTTCATGCGGGTATCAGCAAGTCTAATTTAATCCTTTTTAATGCTAGTTTTAACATTTTTAATGTCACAATCATACAATTATGACAGCTTAAATTGTCAGTATTTATTAGCAAGTACTGTCAAATTCAGTTCATAAAGCACCGATATTGTTGAAAGTCAAACATCCGATGTTTGGGTAATTTGGTCCCACTGCTCTGCAGTCTACCACACTAGTGTAGGCTAAATGGTATGTTATTTATATACATATTTATATTCAACTAATAACATCAGCAATTTTACTTCAAAATATATAAAAATATATAAAAACTAGTAGTAGTAGTAGTAGTAGTAGTAGTAGTAGTAGTAGTAGTAGTAGTAGTAGTAGTAGTAACAATAATTCTTTTTTGTATGGACTCAAGGACACTTAACTAAGATAAAAACAAATAACCTAAATTCCAGAAAAAACAAAACAACTATTGGCTTCCTTAAAAACATATATATAAAATAAAAAAATTAACAATATAAACCTTTCATTATTTTACTATAGATTTTATGTTCAAAATAAACATAAAAAGATAAAAAAAACTCATAATAATATAACGTTTTTTAAAAGAGTTTAAATAACTTTTCTTTGAAACAAGCTATTAAACCTAAAATATGTAACAAAATATAATAATTCAAATAATATTTTTTTAGCAGTTTAACCTCAATTTCATCAGTCATGGGTTTCAATAGTTCAACATTAAAAGATCACCAATATTTTCTTATCTTGGAACTAAATTAATAATAATTCCAACTACCCCCCTGCAAAGTGCTGTCATGCCCTTAGGGGTCCCCATACCCTTGGTTGGGAAACACTGCATAGTACACCTCACCCACTTTCCAACAGTAATAGTGCTTCATAATCAAAAAACATGCAGTAGGAAGTCCATTGACAATTGCAGAAAGCCCAAAAGCCAGATGCATGCTGTTTGTAGGCAATGCCCCATTACAAACCATTTCTAATTCACTTATTAAGGCTACTTACTATACAGTATCTTAACACCTACACCTTTGATATTGTGCCATCCATGGGTCATTCCAGTAAAAAGTGGGTACAAAAATATCTTTAGAGCCTACTCCAAAAACTCCACAAAATGACAACTATTGCCCACGGTAGATAGCAGTGAACCGTTTTCACACACTTCACTGATTTCTGAAGGTGCTAAGCAATGTTCATCACAGAATATCCCAGATCCTGTTGTCTATATTGTTTAACTATAACATTACATAAAATTGTATGACCTCTCTACATGGAATGCCCTCTGTCAGCATCCGTTTGGGTTTACATTTGCTATTTCTGAACATTACAATAAGCACAACATGTAGCCAAGTTTGCATGAAGATCTTGATACATCTACACATCCTACAGCGATACATCTCTTCAGCCACAGTAAATTTGGGAACCCAATCAACAGCATTAATCCCATGCTAGCAAGTTAGCTAACAGCTAATGGACGTCTGATATGAACCGAACGCCATGTACACACAAGTTTAAGTTAGCCTCTAAGGAATCTCCGTCGTATAAAATTGCAGGCTTTCTTGTTTTTTTAATCTTTGACGATAATATTTTAAAGATATTTACTGACCTTCTCACAAAGCTTGTCCTCTACCGGCAGCCATTTTGGTTTTGTGGTGCATGCGTATTTGCAAAGGAAAACTGCACCGTAATCTCAGTGTACATCTGCCCAGAGACTTGGCTATACATTATCATGACAAAAAAGTACTTTGTCCTTAGCAGACCTTCGCATATCGCATTAAGGTTGAGGCTCAGAGTTGGGGGAAAAAAAGCACTTGAATTGGGATACATTGAAATCATAGCATTTCTTTTGGGCCTCTTCCAATACAGATGAGTAGTCACATTTTTTACTTATGTCAAAATCACTCAAAAACTTTCAAAGTAAAAACAAACCCTAAAGACTCAGAGAAGCAAGAAGACAACATACTGGCCTTAATCTGATCCTGTTCAAAAGTTGTGGTTGCGTGAATACATTGTGTGCACTTGTGACGACCATCCTCATCACAGGGACGCAATCAAATTTAATGAGGAAAAAATGGGTCAATCTTAGAAGTTATGTAACAATAATATAGAGTTAATGTATAATATGGGGGTTCAGTTGTCCCCAGAGTAACACTAAAGAATATGGCATAGGTCTCATAGGCTTTTTCTATAGTTTCTAAGGCTTCTTCTGGTGGTGCTCAGGAGTCTTTTGCAGTTCTGATTTAGTTTAATTTAGAGGCAGTTCTACTCCTATTTTACTTCTACTCTGGTTGGGGATTAATTCTAAGGTGTAGACCCCTATTTAGTACTAGTTCAGACCTGTTTTCCTAGATTAATCCTGGTAATGTGCTAGTTTAGACCCGGTTTAATCCTAGATTAATTCTGATTATTTGCTGGTTTAGTCACGGTTTAGGCCTAGATTCTACCTGGTGTCATCCTGTTATGTCTTGGCTTTGTCCTGGTTTAGTCCTAGATTAGACCTTGTTTGCGACTTGCTTTGACCTGGTTTGTCCATTCTTAGTCATGGCCATTTTAGATTGTTAAAGTTCTTTGAAAGCAAAATATTTTCTGAGGTGGTACTTGGTCTGAAAAGTTTAAGAACCACTGACCTAAAACTTTTTTAAGGCTTATTTGTAAATTTCTGACAAACTTCTTTTGCTCTACATAGAGGTTCGAGTGACAATCAAACCCCCAAATATTTTTTGATTAAAAGTAAAGCTAACAACCACATTTTGCAGCATAGCTAAGAAAGAAATTATGCGTCTGGTAGCCCTCCCTTCACATTTTGATTGTTTGATTATAACTCTAGCATTTCTTAAATTAATAGACAATAACTGAATACTTCAAATGTGAAAAACACACACGTCATCTCACCACAATCTATTCCTACTGTACTAACATATCTTTGTAGGTGACCTTTGACTTAAACTCAAATCCAGAGACTGAGAGACTGAGACCGTTCTCCCTCTGCTTCCAATATTAAAAAGTGACTATGAAAATATCTTGTGAGCTAAAGTTATGTCGAATAAATCCAATCAACTGTAGCGAACCATCTCAGCGACTTAATCAGACTTACTAATACAACTGAAAGCTTCAGGGCCCAGTTTTGTCTAAAAAGGTTATTTGCCACCATGGTGAGAGTCCCAGCGCGGGGCAAATCAAATGAAACTGTTTGAGAACACCGACGCGGATATTAGTATGAACGATCGGCTAATGGTCCCTTGGGAGTCAAGGGGCAGCGTTGGTACTAAAAAAGTCTATTTGCAAGACCTTTTAAAGATGTGACATTTACAGACATGGAAATGAGCTGTGATATGTGGGAGATTCAGGGGAATACAGAGAAGCAGAGAATACAGAATGGCAGTAAGTAAGTTTTTGTTCTGTTGATTGGATTTGAAATGGACTGGCCTAGGTAACTTCTCAGTTGATAATTCCATTACGGCCAGATTTTCACTGGTTGACTTTTGTTTGTTTAACGGCAAAAAAAGAGAAGCACAGTAGTCTGAAATGAAGTGTTTCTGTTGACATAAACAGTTTCTGAGTCAGTGTGATGACTAAAGAAGTTGTTGCAAGGTGAATAAACGCCCAAGCGCTTCCCTCCGCTGTACTGTGGCTGAAAAAACAACCTGGCAAGAATGGGAGCACTGACCCAGTGACCCTGAAGTCCCCTTTAAAGCAACAGCAGGTTGTTACTCCAGTTGTGGGTGGTTGATAAAGTATCTTACACATTGTGAGTTAAAAACATTTAAGCCATACTTGTCCTATTAAATATCCGATAAACAGTAGAAGAAGATTATCTGAGCAGCAAACAGCACATGACTACTGCACAAACAAATTTTTTTCCTAATCTGTACAAAGTTAGTCTGGTACCCCTTCGCCTAAATTTTGTTCAGGCGGAGTAACCAATCAGAGAAACAAAGTGCAGGACGTAAGCAGCGCACCACTGACCCAAAAAAAACATGGCGGTTTGCCATTTTTGACATAAAAACCCACAATATGGCCTTTTATGAGCAACTCTGTACTTATTTCTGAACGGGGCCAGCAGCAGAAGTCATTTGTACAAAGACACGCAGAGGACTGAACAACAATGCAGACTTCAGCCAAATCAACAGGTGACAAAGAAGCTACTACATTTTGAATTTCTTTCTTTCTTTCATTTTGGTTTTCTTCAATTGCAATTTCTGAAAACATAACACAATTTTGATGGTACAGCAACAGAGAATAGAATACACTCACTCAAAGAATCTCTTTTTTGGTCGCCCAGACACTGATTTTTCAAGAGAATTTCAAGAGAATCACTGAGGTTAATATTTGCAAAACAGATCAGAACCATAGACCAAGAACACCTGATGCTCTGACCCAGCCACCACAACTTAGACCTTTGTCAAACTATTTTATATCCATACACTTGACCTTTTTTCTTGCTTCTAAAACATCAACTTTGAGGACAGAATGTTCAGTCGCTGCCTGATATATCCCACCCACTAACAGTTGCCACAAAGACAAGATAATCTGTGTTATTCACTAATCAGTCGTCATAATGTTTGGTCAGTGTGTACACTACAGGCTTTGTAAAACCTCCAAGTCCAGGCAGCAACATTCATCCACCTCCTCTCCCTCTGCCCCGGGATCTGAACCAGCGCCGGTCACTACACTCTACACTTATGAATCAATAAAACACTTCTGTGGCAGGAATGATTCAATAAATAGAACTATGACTTTGAATAGACTCCTCCCCTCCTGCCCCGGCCCGCTCGATAAACAGCCACTCCAGGTGTGTAGCAAGAAACTCATTATAACACACTGCCCCCCTCTCTGTGCAGTGGGTGCACGTCCAGGCCACAGTCATGTGAGGCCCATTGATTTTCATCACTGGCAGTCATTACCACAGATCGATCAGTGGCAAACAGCAGCGGTGGTGGAGATGGAGGGTTGGACGGCTGGGGACTGA
Organism: Bostrychus sinensis; assembly: GCA_020698575.1. Classification (NCBI taxonomy): domain Eukaryota; kingdom Metazoa; phylum Chordata; class Actinopteri; order Gobiiformes; family Eleotridae; genus Bostrychus; species Bostrychus sinensis. The sequence goes on along the minus strand of CM036260.1, from coordinate 8,188,085 downwards.
GGGATGATTGCATTAAAAGTGCTGAATTAATCAAAATACTGGTCAAAATGTATTTCCCATTTATGTAGCTACAAAAAATACTAACTTATAAGGCAACAACAGTTTACATATAATGGGAGTCTATGGATTCTATCCTATTGACTTTCGTATTCTGCTGCACATTTTAAAAGTACTGTAAGCAGCATGCACTTGTACTGGTTTGAAAGCAGTACTGCAGTCTAAATCAAAACAATGGTCTCTTTTCTGATTGGACGATTGCCAATGCATTTTTAGAACCAAAACAAAAAATGTAAACGAAAACAACTTGGCCATTATGTAAAATATATTTAAAAATATTTTTCATTGTTAATAACTCAACTGTACCAGTGTTATTAGTAAAACTAATATGTGATTTAAACATGTTTACCTATCTTGGCACACATGTGGTTAATTTTTATGTAATGAAGAAATACATATATATACTGCTCATAGCACATTTAAAATGAAATATCATACTAGTACAGTTTACCAACATACGCAGTCAACAGCTTAAATGTGACAAGTTTACGTAACTTTATTTACCCGGGGGATTATTAACCTGGTAAGCATAATAACCTTAATATTATTTAAGCAATTAAATTGAGTTCTGTTAATTTTAACAGTCATTTATTCTTAAAAGTGAGTGAGATCGGGAAAGGCACGGGGTCCGTGTACCTGCTGGCCTTTCGTTCTCACATTTCCCAATAAGAAAACAAAAAACGGAAACAAGCCCTAATCCAATTACTATTTTATATTAGGCTATTATACATCAAAACTCAAAACTCAAAAAAAAAAAAAAAAAAAAGAGAACCCTGTGAGTGTTGTATTTTTCATTTTTTCCAATTTGTTTGACCTCAAAGTGTGCTTCGGGAAAACAGCCTTGCTCACTGTCTGGACCCAGGCAGCATAGCTTTGTACGCAGCTGTTTCAGGGCAGTGCTAATAAAGCATTTATTTTTATGTATTTAACTTAGACAGTCTCTGGGGCCCCCCTACAGTACCTTCACGGACCCTCAGGGGGCTCCAGATCCCACTTTGGGAACCACTGCTGTACAGTATATAGAGAGGCGCTTCTAAGGTCTTTTGGAGCCCTAAGCAAAAATTCACAGGGGGTGTGACCCTTATACAAGCATTAAAAAATATGAAATGTAATAAAACAAATGTTTTACTTTTAATATTTGAATTCCTGCTCTGAGCTAAAAAATATACTGTATTTTTTTGTTTGCTTTGTTTTTGTTTCTTTTCTCACTACCAGACATCTTCTCTTCTTTTGTCCAACAAACTATACTTCAGATCCAGATATACACACATGCTTCAGATACAAGTGGTTTGAGGGCCCTTTATCACTGCTTGCAGTTTTAATTTCTTTACATAAGAAGCAGGTGGGGCCAATTTAGCGGCTCTTTAATAGTTTCCTACAGTCATTCCAAACTGAGGGGGCCCACCTTCAGTTTTGGGGCCCCAATCATTTGCCTGCCTGGCCTGTTGGCAAGCAGCGCCCCTGAGTATATATCGACACTGACTTTCTTAACATCTTACTGTGCAATATTGACAAAGTCCAACCTCCAAAGCCCAATCTCAGCCTGGTATTGAGACTACACATTAAGCAGTGGAAGGGTAAGTTAACATAAGCTATTCAGCCCATAGTAAAGGTGTGGTAACATAACAGATGATACATTGTACTTGTTCAAGGTCTCCCACAATAGCATGAACATAAAGCACCCATAGGAATACATGGTTTGTGACACTAACCTCAGGTTCGTGAATCCTGATTATTGCAAAACCAATAGCATACATGATGTAAACAGATCAATAAGCTATATACAGGTGTGATGTATGTTTATAATAATGTGTGTAGCCCAGCTCTATTTGTTTGCTGTAAAGGGGCTGTAGTTCCAGTTATGACCAGTAGGAGGAGTGCAAAAAACAGGGAACAACTAAAAGCATTAGCCAAAAAATGTTAGCACAGGTAATTAGACAGACTTCCTTAACAAACTCAGTCAAAGTTTTCACCAGTGATCTTTTAATTTTGGGGCAAACAAAACTGTTAGCTAATGTCTGTTAGCCACAAACATGACTCATGACTCAATCAAGTTCCAAAAAGCTGAAAAAACAAAAACAAAACATATTTCGGTTTGGCTATTTCTGCAACCCATTTCTTCAACAAATCATCAACACTGTTATTTTCTTCAAAAGCAATTTAAAATAGCGCAAAATAAAAATATTGCTAGCCACAAACTACACTGTAAAGCAGTAGCTAATGACTACATCTAGTGGTACAAAGTGATATTGCAAGTTTGATTATAAAAAAGAAAAAAAAGTACTTTTATTTTTTTAGGGCAAAGTCTTCAACCAACCATTAAGACAATTATTTGTAAACTTTCTAAGAATACATTAACTTAAAAAAACAAAACTGTTCTTAGCCATAAGTGACTTTGTTGAGCTGAAGCTCATGAATACATCTAGTGGTACAAAGTGATATTGCAAGTTTGATAAAAAAAAAAAAAAGAGTTCTTTCATTCGTTTTTAGCGAAGTCTTCAACAAACCATTAATACAATTATTTACAACCTATCTGAAGATAACCTTGCAAAGCGAAACTGTTCCTTTAGCCATGAACTACTTTGTAAAGCTCATGACTGCATGTAGTGTTACAAAGTGATGTTGCAGTTTGATAAAAAAAAAAAAAAAAATCTTTTTTTTCATATTTTGGTCTTTAACAAACCAAGACAACAAGACAATTATAGAATAACTTGACTTAGAAAAGCAAAACCTCGCCATCAATAAATCTAAAAAGGGCAATTAAAGCCACACCATCCAAGCTTTAGAGCAGAAACTACCTCAAAAAGGGCAAAACTGGCAATTCTATAATGTGAGTCATGACTCTAGGGGACAAACTGATTGCTGATTGTAGGTACAAAAAACATGTATTAGTCTAACATATGCAGCCTTCATGCGGTCCTTGTTTCCGAGTTGAAATGCCCGCTCAAGTCAGAAAAAGAACTCAAGTCAAAACCCGCTGCCTAACTTCCCGACTTGACATCATATGCGTCATGGACATAGCTCATTGTTAAACACTTATTAATAACATTACTGACCAATAACTCTGTTGGTCTATGAACATAAACAAGTCAGAAAAACAACTTCTCATCTCGGAAAGACAAGCATACACAAGTTCAAAACAAAAGAATTACATTCCTTTATACAGCAGCACGGGATATTCTCTATTCCCTGGAGGTCACTGGAAGCCGAAATAGATCAGATTTATCTTACCTTTCACCGATAAACTCCTGGTTGTCACTCCTAATCGTTACATACAAGTAAATAAAAGGATATGGGTTGCAGACCATTTTGAGGCACCAGCTCCGGGGCCGGGTGTTCTGTTTCAGGTAGAAGAACACGACTGGGGCCAGGGTGGGGTAGGGCAGGCTCTCCCCTCCGCTGGCAGACGTGTCCTCTCCGGCTGTAGAGATCCCATCGGGGGCGGGGGACGCCGGGGGCTCCACCAGTACCTCGGCCCGCTCCTCTCCGGCCCCGGACAGGTCGTTGAGCCGGATGAAGGTCCTGGGCAGGGAGGAGCGGCCCTCGCAGCCCCTGGCGTCGGGGAGTCCGGAGAGATTTCCCCCATCTTCAGCCATCATTCACCTCCTGTGTGACAAGGAAATATACAGTTAGCTGCACAGACTACCAAAACAAAAAATGTAGATATTAAAGACAGGGTAAGCAAAATTTTTAAATAATCTAGTAACATCAGGGGTCAGTTGGACTTGTGAGTATTTACAACAGTGCTTTGCTTCAAAATGTAGTAGGAGCTCCAGAAAGGATAATGAGGCAAAAACAGCAAAAAAACAAGTAAAGTTATGAGGTCTGCTTTAAAGCCATTGTTAACTTGTTGTTGTGGCTAACCGGGATGTGTTGCTTTCTCGCAAACCCAAGACTTGAGGGACATGAGTGGGTTCTCCCATTCCTGCTGTTTTTTCACCAAGAAAGGCCAGTGGTAGGTGCACTCCGCAACAGCTCATAACATGGACTCCAAAATTGCTTAATTAAAGTAAAAAACTTGTTGTTCTTGATTGTTCTCCTTTAGATATGTCATAAAATAAAAATTAAAATCTAAAATCCATTTACCAATACCAATTTCAGTGACACAAAAATGCCTAGTACAGCTTTAAATTTTACCCATTTTCTATTAAATTACATGAGTTATATGTTAAAACCTTCCTGCTCCATTTTTAAGTCCTACTCCAGAAATTCATTCATTAAACCTTTATAAACTGATTCCCATTTGAAACCATTGTACCTTACAAAAAATATTAGTATTGCAACTGATATAAAAGCAACTGCTAACTCCAGCTCACCAAATAGTAACAATTATATACCAGCACAGGTAAAAACTTGAAAACTTGAAAAAATAGCAGTGTAAGCAGCAGTACCAACAGCACCCTTAAAATGCCTAATTGAGTTTTAAGTCATATCCCATCTCTTACATTAGGGGACAGTTAAAAACAGAGTTATGGAGGCAAAAATATAGTGGCAATACAATAATTTACCTATAAAAATGTGTTCTTTTTCAAACCATAGCAAAACACTTAAAAAATCTTAGCATCGTAAGTAACAACGCCAATCAAAGTGTCACTGAAAATGTCTACTCCGACTTTTAGCCATATTTGGTTCTTGTTTCAAACCACTATATCGCAAAATGCCTAAACCCTTGTAAGCAGTAGGGACAAAAGCAGTGGCACAAAAATGCCTACTCCAGCTTTAAATTGTATTTAATTATTAACTATATTGTTACTGGGGCACTAGAACAGAAGGGCTGTTTTCCTCTAAGCAAATGGATTAGTTCTTAAAGATGATATAGGCAATTGTGTAAATTGCCTATCCTATCTTAAGACCTAATCCATTTGCAAATAGATAATACATGCTGCATATCCTAGTAAAGTAAAGCTATTATCTCAAGCAAATTTCAAGCAAAAGTGGCACCAAAAATGCCTACGCCAATTTAAAGCCATATTTGCGCACTACATAGGGTAATATTTAAACCAATATATTGCAAAATATAGTTTTTATAAATTTCATTTAGTAATTAGCCTATATTGTGTCCAATATTAATGATTTATGCACCACAACAAAAGGGCTGTGGTGACACAAACTTGCCTATCCCATTTTAAGACCTAATCCATTTGCTAATAGATCATATCCTCTTAGACTTAACGCTAATATCTCTGTATTTCAAACAAATGTGGCACCAAAAATGCCTACTTTAAGCCAATCTTGCACATTACAACAGCTTCACTATTATATATTAAACCCTTAGCATTAGCATTAGATTTAGGTCATTTCCAATTAGTAAGCCTCAGCTGTGTCAAATATTATTGATAGGTGCACCACAAAAAAGGGCTGTGTTGTCACAAAATTGCCTATTCTATCTTTAAGACCTATTCCATTTGCTAATAGACAATACATACTGCATATCCTAATAGAAGTAAAGCTAATATCTCAAGCAAATTTCAAGCAAAAGTGGCACCAAAAATGCATACCCAAGCTTTAAATAATTTCCAATTAGTAATTTGCATATATTGTGTAAAATATTACTGATTGGTGCACCACAAAAAAAAAGAGCTGTGATTACACAAAATTGCCTATCCCATCTTTAAGACTTAATACATAATTGACGATACATGTTGCATATCCTAGTCAAGGTAATTTCTCTGTATATTTCAAACATAAGGAGCGCCAAAAATGCATACCCCAGCTTTAAGTTATTACCAATTACTAATTAGCCTATATTGCTATTCCTGATTGGTGCACTGCAACAAAAGGGCTGTGAAGACATAAATTGCTTATCCCATCTTTAAGACCTAATCCAGTTGCTAATAGATAACATATCCTAGTAGAAGTAAAGCTAATATATCTGTATTTAAAGCAACAAAAATGCCTACTCCTGCTTTAAATAATTTCCATTAAGTAATTAGCCTCCATTGTATCAAATATTACTGACAGGTGCACGACAATAAGAGGGCTGTGGTGACACAAAATTGCCTATCCTACCTTTAAGCCATTATCCATTTGCTGATAAATAAATGTTGCATTCCCTAGTTGACTACTGCAAACACCAAAAATGTCTAGTCCAGCTTTAAGTCATCTCCAATTGTTTTTACAGTAGACTATATTGCAGCGTACATAGCGATTGATGCAACAGAAACAACATAGTGGTGTTGGCAAAAATTGCTTACTCTATCTTTACATCCTATAGCCACCTTTGCAAAAAGACAGATTTAAGATGTTCAGTATTGGACGGAGCAGGCATACAGTACTGTGGAGCTGACCGAGGAGTATTTTAGTACACAACTTTTGAAAAAAATATTTTAAATGTATAGCTCACACTCAGATTTAAGCACTATTAATTCAACTATAATGACTAATTACTTGTATTGGGCTCATAATGTGCCAAAAGCAATCTGGCTCTGGAGCCGTCAGAATGGATGCATGCACAACAATGCACCTGACAAGCCTTAATGATATTTATATTTTTATTAATCTATATATAATGCATAGAAATGACAAATGACAGTTATATTAATCTATATGTCTATTTTCAGTTGCAAAGCAGTGCCACTGTGAACTAAACAGTAAGTAAGCCAATGGTAACTGCAAAGCTATGAATGCAAAAAAATAATAATTAAAAAAATAATAATAAAAAAAATATTAATAATGACTGAACAGGCTATACAGGCTATAGCTATGGGAATGATGGTTTATAGCTGTCAGTGCAATGAGATATAGATATGGTCACATCTCATTAAAAATAACCAGGCTTTAGACATCAACTATTGAATAAATGTTGAACAATGTAACAATTATGGCTCATTTTTTGCGTAATGAAGTGGGATAAACATAAAAATACAATCGTCCAAACTCAAGCTCTCTGTTAAAATGCGATTTCGGGTTTAAAATACCAATAAAGTAATGTTTTGTGAATCAAATGCAATAAGAAAAGTCGATGCTGGAAGTCATTCGTCCTCGCATCCCTCCACTGCCCGCTTCATTACCTGTTATGGACTCGCTAGATGTGCCCAAAGCGCGCTCAGTCATCGCATGATCACTTTGGAGTGGGTTGTTGCTCTAAAACTCGGCAACAGCAAAACTAAAGAAAAAACAAACAACAAAAAAAAAAATCCCGGGTGGAGATGAAGAGTAGTCCAGAAAGGAGTGAAGCGGTGTGGGGGAAAAGGAAAAGGAAAAGAGGTGAGAGTAAGGCCGGGGGTGGGTGCGTCTGGTGCTGGAGCGTCTCGAGTTTCCAGGTGGTGCGCAGCGCTTGAAGACACACGGCGTCCTCCCCCGCGCTGTCCGCAGCCTCTCCTGGGGCTTTTAGCAACTCCTCATCCCCACACCAACCCCGGAGAGGAGTCCCGCTGCAGCCCGGAAAACCCTGAAACTGGGAGTCAAAGAAAAAACCCAGCAAACTTTCTTTTTTAAGATCCTTTCTGGTTCACGGAGCGCACGCAAAAAGACCAAACGTGTCCAGTAACGACGCTTGGTCTTCGGATCAACGCGTTTTCCTCGTTCAAAATTAAAATCCCAGTACTTTTAATTGCATCCACAGGGGCATATCCCGCTCCAGGTTGAAATCCCCCCTCCAAAAAAAAGATGCTGCCGCACATCCAGCTTTAACGCGCAAACAGGCGTCAAAAGCACACCGCCTTGGGTATTTTTTTTCTCTAAATGTCACAAACGCCTCCTCTCTCCATGGTTGCTCGCGGTGCGCCGGGGCTGTGTACTGCCGCTTAGTAACCGCTCGCACTCGCGTCTCCCGTAGACTGAAAGCGCTCGGTTTCGTCCATCAGGAAAGCTCTCACAGCTGGACGGCCGAGGAGATACCAACTTCTCAGTGCCCGCCCCCAGGAGTGAGGGGAACAGCCAATCAGAGCGCGGCCTGACTCGGAGACACTTTGGCATTGGCTACAAGAACTGTCAGTGGAAGTTTAACAACGGAGAGGAGGGGGGGAAACAGCTGGAATGTCATCGTCAACTCGGAACCAATCAGAAGAGAGAGACTGGCGGCATCCAGCAGCAGCGGCTTGTGATTGGTTGAGGGTGTTATTGTCGGCAACTTTGAGGGGAACGCATGGAGCAAAGTGACTGGAATAAGTGAATATATAGGGCTCAGTAATGATTAAATTAAATTTCAAATAAATCTTTAATTTATTCTTTTTAGTGTTATTTTATTTCTAAATTAAACTGAAAGAAAATATTAGTATTTCTTTTTGCAAACATGTTTTATTTCTTTCAGGACAAACTGGGAGCCCAACCCTTTAAGTCATTTAAAATAAAGTAAAAATAATCAAGTTTAAATTTTATTTCTTTAAAACACTTTTTTTTCCAAACACAAATGTTACTCATTCAACATTAGGAGCAGTAAAAAAGCCTTTATGGCATTGGCTCCCAGTTTTAGATAAACTTTGTGTCAGGATGTAGTGAACTATTTAGGAGCCTGTTTTGGCCTCACATCTTCGTCAGCCCATTCATTGTTATTAAAGGTGCTATATTATGCTTTTATTTATCTTTTTAAACAAGTCTTGGACGTTTCTTTTCAACATTTAAAAACATTCTGACAAGTGTGTGTGTGATAAGTGTAAATAAGTGTTTCTAATAATTACTTTACTACTGCCATAAAGAAACAAGTAAAGAGACCAGCAGAGGGCAGCTCTGTTACGCTCTTTAAAACATAAGCAGAGAAAAAAAAAGCTTTTTATTTCCATAAACCTTTTGTATGATGCCATTTTACTACAAATTCAGAAACATCTGGATCAGTGGAAACAGCTGCAGGTTTTTTTTTTTTTTTTTTTTTTTTTTTTGGATAATGGATTGAGAGCAGACTGGATGTAGGGGGCTTGCTGATTGGTCAGTGCATCCTGGAGAGGGGGAGGTTTGTGCAACCAAGCGTTTTGAGGCCTCAGAATGGCCGTGCCAGAGAATACAGGATTATTTAAACGTGTGAATGAAACTAAACACAACTCCAAGTATTTTTTTGACAAGGGGCAATATTATAACATGGGCGAAAGCTCAGAAAAGTCAATTTTGCATAATACAGCCCCCTTCTGTACCCCAAACATTAAAATGAGAGGTATGTGAATGTATTTATATTCATGATTATCATAGATATTTTATTGCTCCTGCACCTTAGACAAACTGCAAAACTACTTCAAATTCAATTAACACAATATATAACAAAATGTATTTAGAGCTAACCTGAAATCATTGCTCATTTGTGCACACATAGGGCTCTCTGGTTGTTGCACGGACCCAGTTGTGCAGATCCGGACCCTTGTGCTATTTGCTCTGACAGGTGTGCTGCAGTGTGGCCACTAGGGGAAGATGTTTCCCCCTAGCACTCTTTCTCAACTCCCTTCACTATCACTTTCTCCCCTTTTGCAACTTGAGATCACATAGTTACATTACAATACACTGCCATCCTCTTCTTCCACATTTTCCCTATCTCCTCCCTGCATAGCTGCGGAGTCTCTTCTCTCCGTTACAGCTGTATGATCATTGACTTGAAAGCAGAATCAATGAGGAAGAGCAATTTCCCCCTCGGCGTCTGAGTCGCCTGAGTACGGCAGCAGATATTAATCACTTGCGTATGTTTGCTAGCAGCATCATAAAAAAATCATAAATTTAAACAGCTAGAGAAGTAAAAGCAGAGGCACACTTTTATGGCTTCTGTCGATAGACCTTAGTTGGACTGATTACCTAATTGTGCTAGCTTAACGAAGGAGCCATTAAAACATATTGATTAGCTTGGGAGTAAGCTGCGTCCATAGCAAATAAAAAAAAACAACTAAAAAAACATAATTAAGATCCTACTAGAAGCCCAAACATGTTCATTAATTTGAAGGAATACAATGATGCATCTATTATTCATGCAGTGGAAATATAAAGCGTTGGTAATGTAATGGTGAGTGGCTCCGGAAACTATGAGCGCTTGATGAATGGTGTTTGTTAGCGCTGGCCACCGCTAGGTAGGACCCCAATTTATCAGAGTGAGTGATAGGAGCTCTCGGGGAGATAGATTCTCTCGAGGTGTTAGTCCACGTGATTACAACGGAATGAAAGGGTTACAAATAATGAAAAAGTGAAGCTCATGACCGAGAAGGACAGGATCCTGGATACAAGCGGCCAAAATCAAAATGAGTTTCCTTCACAGGGTGGCTGGGCACGCTCTTATCACTGTAAACCTCAATAAGTTAATACAATTAAAAAAATTTAAAAGAAATTGTAGAAACTGATTAGATGAAAACTTTTGACATTTACAGTTTGTTACTAGTGATATTTTAATTTATAAAGACCAAAAACATAAAGCTTAAAAAACTTAAATATTTCTAATGATTTCAAAACAAAATTGACTGCTAACAACTACAAACTATTATAACAATTATTAACAAAACATTTTCTATTAGTTTTTGTTTTAATTTAACAAAAAATTTAAAGTAATGATAAACTAAATAATAAACTAATTAAACTAATATCTTGTAAAAAAACACAACAAATCATTTTAAACACAGTTTTGTTTTTGTTTTGTTTTGTCTTTCAGCTTCTCCCTTTCTTCCCTTTTAAATTTCACAATAAAATTCTACTTTTTTTAAAAAAAACATTGCAACTGCCTTGTGAACATTGCAGTGCAGAGCGACTAACATTCTCATTGACAACAAACTTCCATAAATTTGAAAACCATTGGCATATAATTCAGTCTCATCAGTTCAGAGATAGGGTGGGGAGCTCAGTTACCCAAGAGGAGCTTGGAGTAGAGCCACTGCTCCTTCACATCGAGAGAAGCCTGGTGAGGTGTTTTGGGCATATCCCACCAGGGGAAGGCACCCTGGTAAGACCTAGAAGTCTCTCGGCTGGCCTGGGAAAGCTTTGGGGTTCCTCTGGGGGAGTGGAGGAAGTGTTCAGGGAGAGGAAAGTCTGGGTGTCCCTGCTTAGACTGCTGCCTTCCTGGATAAAGCAGATGGATGGAAAAAGTAAAGCAAAAATGTTCAGACTTCACTTCCTTCAAGTTTTGACTGACCATCTGCTCAAATACAAGTTCCAAAAAGGCTAGGGCACTAAATTGTAAATATAAACAAAATCTGGTGATTAGCAAATCTCATAAAACCATATATTTTATTCACAAAAGAAAAAACACATCAGCTGTGAAAATCAAATATTTTATACTTTCATTAAAAATAAAGGCTCTGTTTGGAAGGTAGCAACAGATGTAAAACAAGTTGGGACAGGGCAACAAATGGCTGAAAAGGTAAGTGGTAAAAACAGAGAAGCATTTTGAAACTAGGTTAATTGGCAACAGGTTTTAAAGAGGATATATTATGCTTTTAAGCTTTTTGAAATAATTCTGGACACCTTTCCATTAAGAATTTCACAGCTTATAACTAGTTGCTGTCAATGGCTAGTATATAGTTTCAAACCTTTATCCAAAAACGTTGTTGTAAATCGAAAAGTTCATATTTTCAGTGAAAGCCATCCTCGAACAAACGCTCCCATGCCGTCATTGATTCCTTCAGTAACACTATCTGTTTTTTTTGGCAAGGTGCCCCCTTCCCAAAAGGACAAGCAGGATCCAAAACCCCACAACTGAGCAACAATGACCGATCAGTCGATACTCACATCAGTATATTATGCAACCAGAATGGATTGATGAAGCTCATTATGTGTTACCTGATAATTACAAGCTGGGGTTGCCCTCACACACAGTGGTATACTCTGGTGTCTGTGATATTGAGTCCTCATTAGCTCTACGCCCCATAGGCTTTGGCTGTGAGGATTGTTCATGAGGTAATTACAATATCGATTGGCCGTCATGTGATCGCTGAGCTTTGTTCTTACTGTTGACCCTTTCTGTAGTGAGACCCAAGGCCGTCACTCAGCAGTGGTATGGTGTAAGGTCAGTGTATCCAGGCAGATTTCAAAGTGCTTTATTTGTCATTATACAAGGTGCAGCATGGTGGCATAGTGGTTAGCACTCCTGCCTCACAGCAAGAAGGTCCTGGGTTAGATTCCTGGACTGCGTGGGGCCTCTCTGTGTGGAGTTTGCATGTTCTCCCTGTGTCTGCGTAGGTTTCCTCCAGTTTTTCCTATCACTAAAAAAATGTACAATGGGGCCAGTGGGGCTATCCTGGTCAAATAAAAAAAAAAAAAGGTGCAGTGGTGGTCAATGTACCCAAAATGTGTTCTCAAGTAAAAGTACTGTTACTTCAAAAATAATACTTTTTAAGTAAAAGTACTCAAAAAAAGTTACAAAGTATTGAGTGTAAATTTTACTGAAGAACAAAGTATGAATGTTTCAGTTAATTCTTCTTCTTTTTGAACCCAGAACTTTCTGATCCCAAGTCAAGCACACTAACCACTACACCACAAAAAGGACAAAAACTACTTCTACTACTATTTTTTAAACCAAGATTTACTCAAGTAAAAGTTCTACATAACAAATGTTCTAAAAAACGTACTCAGAAAGTGCTTTTTTCCCATAAAATTTACTTAAGCAAAGTTCTTAAGTAAAAGTAACTAGTTATTGTCCATCACTGACAAGGTGTGTACAGCAAAAATGCATAGAAGATCAGATGGAGGGTGTGCTGAGCCCATCCCCTTCTCAAGATTTGAAAATGCTCAGTTTCAATGCTCAAAAAAGACACGTGAAACCAGAAAGTGCTCTAGCACAGTCGACTAAAACTATTTCAAAAAAAGCATAATGTGGGCGCTTTGAGTATAAGTCTGGAAAATCTCATGCTTGTAGGTGTCCACATTTTTTCCAATGAGGGCCACAAACTGGAAAACATATCTGCAGAGGATGTCCACTCACTAGAGATGACAGAGTTCATCTCTTCATCAAAGACAATGCTTTTCCTTTCAGGGGTCTCCACACTAAATCGTTCACATGGCTACATTAAGATGCACTTTCACAACACCACATTAACCTGGGCTCAGGGCCGGCACATTATACAGCTAAAATGTTTTAGGCACCACCAACTACTATTTTTAACAATTTTATCCTTAATCCCAGTGCCACCTCACACAAAGTTGCTTATCATGGAGCTAAGCATCTAAATATATTCATCTATTTATTTGCACTTCTTACCTTCTGATATTGCTGCACTAAGTATTACCTGTGGCAAGTTGGGCCAATTGAGAAGTAAGCCTGGGGCCAATAAAAAATGGTCCATGGGCCAGATTTGACCCCTGGGCCATAGTGTAGCTTCTCCTTTAGCCCTAGTACTTCGCCCTAGCCCTAGTACTTAGTACTTCTTCTACCTGATTTTGCTAATACAGCTACATAGACAACTTCTCCTACTTGTCCACAATCACTACAGTATGGACTGTCTCCTGTTTCTCATACATACAGTGAAGCCCGAAATTATTCATACCCCTGACAAATTCTGACTTAAAGTTACTTTCATTCATTTCGGGCTTCACTGTATATATGGATGTCCCACAGCAGAGTCAAGTCCCAAATCAATGACAGGCAAGGTAGAGTCAGGTCCCAAATTAATGCCTCACATGTCCAAGTTGAGTCCAAAGTCCTACACTTCTGTGTTTGAAGTTTTCAAGTCATTTCAACTAAAGACTAAAATTATATGTCATGCATATTAGTTTAAATCTAAATTGATTTCATTTATTTATTGATAACTAGGCAAGTTAGCTGATGAGCTAACACTAGCTAAGAATTAGCTCGCAAGTACAAGTTTTTTGTGTAACTTCAAATGTCTGATGATGTTGGATGTTGTTGAATGTTTAATTAATTGTTTCTCACACACTCAGTATCATCATTTCTTTCTTTGAGGAGAAGCATCAAGTCTTCCCAAGTCATGGGCCTCAAGTCCAAGTCAAGTCACAAGTCTTAGTACATTAAATCAAGTCGAGTCTAAAGTCATCAAATGAATGACTCAAAGTTACAACTCGAGTCCCCAACCCTGGGTCTCTGACAGTTTGCTGAATGTCTCTCCCTGCTCTCTCCTTGATGTCCTATCAATAGAACCTAAAGATGCCCAAAAATGTAAAAAAAAAAAAAAAAAATCTTTGTTTCAGAAGTCGCAGAAATGTTAGGCATAATAACTTAATGCTAATTCAAATCCCCAGTGAGATATTTTCAGGCCCTTTTGTCAAACCATTACGTGCATTGGCAGAGTAGTCGTCTCATCTTACTGTTTACTTTCCGCATGATAAATATTGCTCCGTTTATCTTAGCCCACATGCGACCCAAAACAAAGCCGCCATATGATGCCCTCCGTGAGTCATGTGGTGCGAGTGGGAGCCCAGCAACAATATCACTCACTTACAATACAAAAACCACTGCTAATTGAGGAAAAGTTAAACAGCAGTCAAGTCCAGACTATACAAACGTGCGGAGCTTTCTTTTCCACTGCAACTATCTTGCCCACCTAAAAAAAAAAAAAAAAAAAAAAAAAGTCCCACGTGATCCGAGTGGGACCGCTCGCACATGCCCCGGTAACCGTGGTTACAGAGCCAGAGCAGCTTGCCGAGGAACATTTTCGACACTTCATAAATTATATGGCTGTAATGACATGATGGCACAAAAAAGAGGAGGCAAGAGGAAAAGGCCTTAGGAGCACGGAAAGTGGAAGTCAGAAAATGATGATGGGATAATAATAATAATTTGAAAATTACAGGATATGGTAAAATAGATAACTTTGAAAAGTGTGTAACTTAGTGAGCATATTATTAGGAACACCTGTCCTAATGCAGCCAGAAGCAGCAATTTAGCACCAATTTAGCCCTATCATGCAATGGTAAAGAAGAGGAAGAGGAAGAAGAGGAAGAAGAAGAAGAGGAAGAAGAAGAGGAAGAAGAAGAAGAAGAAGAGGAAGAAGAAGAGGAAGAAGAAGAAGGGGAGGAGGAAGAAGAAGCAGAGGAAGAAGAAGAAGAAGAAGAAGAGGAAGAAGAGGAAGAAGAAGCAGAGGAAGAAGAAGCAGAGGAAGAGGAAGAAGAGGAAGAAGGGGAGGAGGAAGAAGAAGCAGAGGAAGAAGAAGAAGAGGAAGAAGAAGAGGAAGAAGAAGAAGAGGAAGAAGAAGAGGAAGAGGAGGAAGAGGAAGAAGAAGAAGAAGAAGAGGAAGAAGAAGAGGAAGAGGAAGAAGAAGAGGAAGAGGAAGAAGAGGAAGAAGAAGAAGAAGAGGAAGAAGAAGAGGAAGAGGAAGAAGAAGAGGAAGAGGAAGAAGAGGAAGAAGAAGAAGAGGAAGAGGAAGAAGAGGAAGAGGAAGAAGAATGCATTGGATTTATAGAGCCCCTTCCTAGACACTCAAAGCACTTTCCATAGCATAGCATTCACTCCTCAGTCAGGTGGTGGTAAGCTGGGGCCCCAGGGAGTAAAACACATTCATATACAAACTACATTGGCCCCCACTTTCAATTAGACCTTCTCAAAAATGACAAGCAGAACACAAATCAAATTCATGAAATCAGCTAAATTTGGGCAAGCCTTGGGGGCCTCCAATGTCTGCAGCTGCTTAGTTTGCCTGTAGGCCAACAACAGTGAACACATACACCAATCAAGCATAAGATTATCACCACATGCCTGTTATTCGTGGTTTTAATGTTTTTGAGCACCTACCTCTTACTAGCCTCTTACTGTATTCTGAGACCTTTCTATCAGAACCAGCATTAGCTTTTTAAGCAGTTTTGTGTTCTAATAGCTCCAATCCTTGCCCATTTTCCCAGCTTCTAACACCTTGACTTTGCCGCCTAAGAAATGTCTGAGAACCTCAAAACATTTTCCTAAGAGTTTCCCACCAGTTTGTGTTGCATGAGGTGTGCAGTGGGAGGACTGTTTTGCATCGCTGGTATAAAAAAATGTGTTTTGGAAGAGACAACAGGGAAGCTAATTAGATTATAGTGGGCGGCCATAGTTTTGCTAGCTAATAAGGAGCATTGTGACTTTGGCGAAAAACAAATAAACAGCTAATTTGTGAGATTATGTGAACTATTGCACTACAGAGATGTCATTTCGTGTAACGCAAAGTAGGCTTCAGCTCAAGGCTTTGCGCAAGAATGATGCAGAGACTGATTGCTGTAATATTTTAATTGCATAAGACTCTGCAAGGCCAGTTGTGATTAGAAAATGCTTCTTTTGAACTTTATTGTAGAGTCTCCAATTCACTTTGTCTTTATTTAATGTTTCAAATTAAAAATGGCACAAGATGAATAAAGCATGCAAGAAGCAAAAAAAAGGTTTATAGGAAGAGCGGATGTGGGATTTTTAAACAAACAGTGGAATAAAACTGTGACGTGTTTGACTTGAGTCATGCTTCAAGTCTGTGGTGATTTGATGGGAGGTTGTTTTTTTTTTTTTAGCGTGTAACAGAGTTTTACCTGGCACAAGGCACTGTAGCAAAGTAGTTTGACTCTCAGACCAAGCAGATGGGGCCTTTCTGTCAGAGGTGGACAAAGTACTCTGAGTCAAATATTACTCCAATACAAATAAAAGTAAATTTTTTACTTGAGTTAAAGTACTGGAGTCTGTGCTTCCAAAAATAGTAATAATAATAGTAGTAATGCGTATTCAAAGTAATATATGCAAATATGAGCAAATGATGTAGTAAATGATTATCTTTAGGAAGTAAGTCACAGTAAGTTTTTTTCTTTTTTAAAAATGTAGTGGAGTAAAAAGTATTATCTTTATCTTTTAGATGTAGTGGAATAAAAGTGGTATACTACTCAAGTAAAGTACAGATTCTCAAAAACTATACTTAAGTGCAATACTCAAGTAAATTTACTTCGTTACTGTTCACCTCTACTTTCTGTGTGGAGTTTGTTTAAGTTTCTTCTGGGTACTTTCAGTTTCTCCATCACCCTAAAACATGCACTATAATCCTCCTGCTATAGGTACTCCTGACCTGGCTCAAGATCTGGAGAAAAGTCCCTCTGCTCCTGACAGGTAGCACAGTGGCACTGAAGGATGGGTCAAATGCAGAGGACAAATTTAAAAAAAAAATGTAGGCAAAAAAAAATATATTTAGGCTTTAGACCAACAATAGCCCTCCCTTTACTAGCACATGATTGGCCAATTGTCCCATAGCCACTGAACATTTTCATCTATTAAAATACGTCATTACAAAGCCTTGATTACATCTTAACCTTTGGTCCCCAATGAAGACAAAAGTGTCCTTTTCAAGTTTGATTTTGTTGATAACTTTGCAGTGTTTCTTACCTTTTCTATGAAATGTGTCTCAGGTGTGCATTTTATCATTAATTTTGATAATCTAAACAGTAATCTATTATCTGTTACATTGCTCCTGTTAAGTGATAAAAGAGTCCTTGTCACAAAACATCATAAACGTTGTATCCACTAATATTTGTTTTACTTTTTTGTATTCATATTTTAATCACACTGCAAAAAAATAATATCTACATTAGTTAAAATTACTTGAATTCAGATTATTGATCTTAATTTGAGCAATTTTCACTAGGTAAAAATTATTTACTTTTAGGTAACTTATTACTAGATTATTTGAATTGTTTCAAGTTATTTTTACTTATTTCAAGCAAAATTATCTGTCCATGTGGTGAGATATTTTACTTAAATAAGTAAAAAAGTTTGAAACAGGAAACAAGTCAAATAATCTATCCTAATAAGTAAATAAATCCAATCTAGTGAAAATTACTTGAATTAAGTATAAGTAATAATCTGAATACAAATCATTTTGACTAATGTAGATATTTTTTTTTGCAGTAAGTTCTGCCCTGATAATAAATACCAAATATTTAATTATTTTTAGAATATATGAATAAAAGCAAAGTGAATTTTCTAGGAAGGGTATTACAGACTTGGTTATGTCAGAGATGATCAACAACACTGATTTAGATGAAATGTTTAATAGTAACAAAAAGTTACATTGTTAACTGTTAAGTGACAAAAGTGTCCCATCAAAAGATCACAGTATATGTAATAATAGTATACACATATGTTTGCCCATAACCCGCAGGTTGGTGGTTTATTCCCCACTACCGGCATTGCATGCTGTCATTGTGTCCTTGGGCAAGACACTTCACCCACCTTGCCTGTAAGAATGAAACTTGAGAAGTTTATAAAGCACAACATAAATCTAATCCATATTATTATTGTTACAATATTTTGATTTATTTTTAAGATAAATCTTTTAATCATTGTGTTCCCTGACTGTTATGCACAAAAAGTACACAAAAATATAAATGTATTCTGTTTTTATGACGTTTTGTGATGGGAACACTTTTGTCACTGAACAGTAACAACATAACTTTGAAATATTAGGGTATAAAGGTTAATGTTATTTTTTTCAGATGATTCCTATTACAATACTCTTGTGTGTCCAGACCTTTATTGCATATTTTAGTAAATCCTTGGTTGACCAATAGAGCAACATCTTAGTAAATCTTTCCCACATTGCAAAATATAATGCAACCAACCCAAACCGGAATTTCACTGGAGTGTTCTGATGTTTTTGTCTGTTTCCATCCTTACCTCCTGCTGTGCCCCCTCTGTGAGGTTCCCCTGTCAGCCTAGGACAAGGAGGGACTGTGGCTGGGGTGGGGGATCAGCCCCTCAGAGCCTCCTCCTTAGAGCCACCCCTGGAGCACCCCTAGATCCTTCATAGTCCAGAAAATCAATTATAACATCAATGCTTTTAATATATATATGCAAATGTATCTGTGTTGGGGCATGTTGTAATGAGTGTTTACGTGCAATACTAGGTCATGTTCCATATAAATCTTGTTATGAAGATTGCTGCATATGTAAGTAGGCAGAATATTGTATAACATAGTGTAATTATGCGTTTAATAACCTATAACTGGTGCGTTACAAGAGGTTCTGCACTTTAACTTTGGGTTTAATTGCTGCATTATTATCATTCTGTGAAAGCAGCAGCACTTACGACATCGGCGTGCTCTTTAGACTTTCCAAAGGCCAGAGTTAATAAGGCATATCATTGGGATAAGTGATATTTTTGCTTTAAAGTGCTTTATATACAGTTACACAGTAGACTACAGTAGAACGTGCACCACTGTATGACTTAGAGCTGTCCTCAGTCCTGCATAGATGGGACACAGGGACTGTTAGAACAGTGGTTCCCAAACTTTTTTGTCATGTGTACCCTCCTGGGCTTTATTGGCATATTATGAGTCCCCCCTCACTCATACATGTTGATTAAAAAAAAAAAAAAATGTTTATTAGTACAAATACATTTTATACTTTTTTTTTTTTTTTTTTTTTTTTTTGGGGGGGAAATACAAGTTCTCTTGCATTTTTCTGTTAGGGTGTACTCACACCAGGCCAATCGAACCGTGCCCAAGTCCGGAACGCCCCTAAAGCACGGCACGGTTGCCTAATGTGAGTGCTCCGAACCGCGCCCAGGTGCGGTACGCTTCAGGACTTTGGCACGGTTGGAGGAGGTGGGCCACGGCACGGCACGGTTGCTCATGCATGCGCGCGCGCACGACTACGAGTTCTGTCATGTACGCAACTGTTCTTTTCACAGTAAAAAGTGAATAAACTCCATTATCAACACTCGTAACAACGCCACTGACCTGCGCTCACCTTTCTGAAGAAGAGAACAGACAGCGGCAGTAGTTCTGAAGCCTCTCTCTGTCTGCGGTGCCTTCACTGCTCCTCGTATGTGGTTTATTCCAAAACCTGTGACAGAAGACCGCGTCTCACGAACGAGACTCAAAGCAGAATCACAATAGCACAGATACTTCATGCTGCTGGTCTCACGTTTTCCACTACACTGGTTTTAAAAGTGTTAGCGGCTCGCTCGTAAACAAATCGCGCACCATGATGACGTAGCAGTCTGTCGCCCTCAGAGCTGATGACGTAACCGGGTCACGGCACGGATCGTTTGTGCGGTGAGAGCGCGGGCCGGCGGGGGACTCAGACCCCTCCCCAGTCGTACCTGGGTACAGCACGGTTCGAATGGCCCTAGTGTGAGTGCGCCTTAAATTCAGAATTAAATACAGTGAAGCTCGAAATGATTCATACCTCTGACAAATTCTGACTTAAAGTTACTTTCATTCAACCAACATGCCACTTTTTGTTGGCACTTTTTGGCCATTTGTTGAAATGTAAAAAAAAAAAAAAAACTAAGAAATATTTTTTCCCACAATGATACCTCTTGTACATCGTCTTATTATCTTTTGGGAGAAGCCTGTGTCATTTCTGATCTTGCTGATTGAATGAAAGTAACTTTCAGTCAGAATTTGCCAGGGGCATGAATAATTTCGGGCTTCACTGTAAGTAATAATCTGCCTGCCATTAAAATGAAATCTGAAATAAATTTAATGTTCAAAATGAATTTAAAAAATAAAAACAAATCATATCCAAACAGCGTTCTCAAAAACCAAGTCAAGATGACTGCTTTTTAATTTATTTTGTTTTGGTTCTAAAACTGCATTGCTGACCGTCCAATCAAAAAAGAGAACAGTGTTTTGATTTAGACTGCAGTACAGTTTTCAAACCAGTAGGAGCACATGCTGCTTACAGTACCTTTACGTTTTTTTTTATTTCATCTTGTCTGTTTTTAATTTTACCTGCCCTTGGATTTATTGAGGATGTGTTGGTATATCTTCATATTTAATGGGATTGTGTAAAGCCCCTTTTTTTAAAAAAAAAAATTCACAGTACAGACCCAAATTCTCCCCCAGATCCACAGAAACAACTCAGGAAAACTATATTTAAAACTTGCGTCATGAGGGAAATATAACAGTCCTCTTTCTTGGAGTTCCATTACCATAGATTAGAAAACACTGCAAAAACCTGTGATGAGATGAATGTAACAGGGGAAGAATGCACACTTCTCCATCCTTTGTTCATACAGTGTAGCAAGTATAATGCATATGCAGTGTTGTCTGTTGTCTGTTGACCACTGTGTTATGTCACACAGTGGTCACTCAGAGCTGATCTCTGACTGTGGGTTAAAAGCTGGCCTTGACTTTTCACACACAGAGAAGTGAGCACAGCGATCAATCACTGCCACTGAGTGAACAAATCGACAGACGACCTAACCTCTGACAGGAATTTTGATCTACGTCTAAATAAACATGTGGATAGTTACATGTTACGCCTGCAGAACTACATATATTTTTTAAATAAATAAATCAAATTTGTACACACAAATTTTCAAATCTTGTACAACCCAGTAAAAGAAAGAATATTAAGTTTTGAGTTTTGTGTTTTCTGTCCACATAGACTTACTGTAGTTCTCACATTACTAATCCAAGTTCATAGTTCAGAGTGTTCAGCTCCTCTCATGTGGCCTCTAACAAACATCTGCCTGTAAGTAAAGCAGAAATATAAGTAATGTAGTCTGTGGAGCTGTGCATATTCTGTATTGGTGAAAATCAGAAATATGATTGTAGAATACATTTATTTTTGTATTTTACCGTTTTAGAGCCTGCCCAGCTAACACAAAACATTCAAATAACATTAGTCTGTGGTTCTCCTAAGTTTGGAAAACGTTCACACAAAGTAATGCAGCGATGCTTTGTTCCCAGAACATTTAGAAAACTAAAAACTTTAACATTCTCCTGAAGTCACAAAAATTCCTGTATGCATCATTCTCTTTTGGTTTTATTTTAGTATTTTTCAAAACAACAACAATAACAACAACAACGATGGACAAATTTAAAGGCACTGGAAGCAGCATGTGCTCTACTGGTTTGAAAACAGTACTGCAGTCTAAATTAAAACAATGGTCTGTGGGTTGCCAGTCATCCTGCTTTTCTCATTGGACAATCAGCAAAGTAGGGTTTTAGAACCAAAACAAAAAATGTAAACATAAATAACTTGACCATTATGTAAAATGTTTTTATTGTGAATAAATCAGCTGTTCCATTGTCATCAGTAAATCTAATATTTGATTTAAACATGTTTACATCATATCCTGGCACACATGTGGGTCAATTTTTTGAAATATAAACAATATATTCTGCCCAAAGAACTTTTTAGCAACTTATACTATGGCTAATATTTAAATAAAAATAGGTTATTGTAAAACAAGCTTCTGGCTTTGGTGATACAAATTACATACGTTATATAAAATCCTTATTCAATAAGCAGTAGTTGGCAATATTTCATATCTTATACTAAACTGTTTGAGATGAGCATTGTAATGGGAAAAATCCAGCTGTGACAACATCTTTTGTTTTACCTTCAGTGGTCAGACAGGGATAACCCACAGCCATCAAGAACTGAGCTGTTGTTCAGAGACATTTCCAGAGGTAAAATGTGTGAACGGGTCTATATAGTACACGTTTTACCACAATTTATTCAGGTTAAGAATATAGCAGTGTGTCTTTAAGATGCTTTTACAGCAAGAGGCTTCCTGGGTGTTTATGGAGCAACTGTTAACTCTAAACACAAGTGAAGACATAAAGATAAACCTTCTCACTTTTTTACAAAACAAAACTTTTTAAACCAATATATTACTGGGCTCTTATTGTAGCAAAGATTTGTCTGTGTTAAGATGTGTGTGTATCAAATTTTGTGTGTGCATGTTTAGATTTGTGTGTGCGTAATAGGCCATGTGGTATTTATAGATACTGTATTTTCTGGACTATAAGCCGCTACTTTTTTTCCCACGCTTTGAACCATGCGGCTTATACAAAGATGCAGCTTTTCTACGGATTTTTCTTCAGCCGCCAGGGGGCGCTCCAGCAGGAAGTGCAAAAACGAGACAGACAGGGGAAGTCAGTGCAAAGAAGAAGTGTTTTTATTTAGCACATGCAACACAACATGCACAACAGCAAATTATTTTCAACCCCTCACCCCCTCATCATGGAACACACACGAAGAAATTCATATGATGCAGCTTTTAAGTTGAAGGCCATCGATCTGGCTCCAGGAAGGAAATAGAGCTGCTGCACAGAAGCTTGGCAGAGACACTAAAAAGGTGTGACGAAGCTTTTCTGAGGCTGTTCAACTCCGACACTGAAGAAGACGACTTCAGTGGTTTCAGTGCTCAGGAGGAAGATGAATAAAGCCATCAATTACTTTTCTGTTTTGTTTGATCAGGACTTTTATTGCTGTGTTACAGGCACTGTTCGGAAACATTCAGTTCAGGTATATAAATAAACATTTACGGTACAAAATCTCTCTGTGTATCCGGTAAATATCTCATTTCTCAACCTGGATATTGGCGGCTTATAGTCCGGTGTGACATATATATGTACATTTTTTATTTTTATTTTTTTTACTTAGTGGGTGCAGCTTATATTCAGGTGTGCGCTCTATAGTCCGGAAAATATGGTAGATCACTTTACACATACAAATTGTTTAACACACACAAATTGCTTTACGCACGCACAAAACATTTTACACGCAAATCATAATACGCATGAACAAAACGTAATACGTACGCAAATACCGTAATACCCACTTACAAAATGTATTATGCACGTACAAACTGATTTACGCACACACTACACATGCACAAATCGTAATACACACATACAAAACGTAATATGCATGCCCAAATTGATTTACGCACACACAAATTGTAATACGCACATACAAAACCTACTACACACACAAATCGTAATACACATGTACAAAACATATTACGCATGCACAAATGGATTTACACACACACAAATTGTTTTACACACACCCAAAACTTACTACGCACGCAAATATCGTAATATGCATGTACAAAACGTATTACACACAAATCGTTTTACGCATACAAATTGTAATACACACGCACAAAATGTATTAAGCATGCATTGTATTAAGCATATCTTAATACGCACAAACAAAACTTACGCACACATCTTAATACAGACAAATCTTTTTACACATACAGAAATATTTTTGCTACAATAATAGCTCCATACATTACACAGGTAACAAAGATGTGGTTATGTCGCCACAAATTATACTCTAGTGAATTACTGTAAATTTTTTTGAATTGTCATACTGTTCAAAGATCAACTTGTACTTGTCCAACTCTTTTCCACAGTTCAGTGTACACGCATGCCCCCCCCCCCCCCCCCCCCCCCCCCGTCTTGTACTGGGTCATTAGTGGGGCTGTATTAATAGGGCGCTCTCTTGCCGCGTGTTCCCGACCTCTGACCTCTGACGTGATCTCCAGCTGCTACCTGCCAATTGGACCTGACAGGCCGTCTGCTCATGTGTCTATCACATGTCCACTCGCCCACACAGCAGCAGTACACAGACACAACTCAAAGAGAGGAGCAGGCTGTCAAAAACTAGGAAGAACAACTCATCATGTTTGGGAAGAATGTAGGAGTTCCAGGCTCCGTAAAGAATTTCACTTTCACTATAGAGGTCTGTTGGTGATTCTCAGTCATCCAAGTCTTGAGAAATAAATCAAGGCAAAAAACAAATGAATGCAGCAGTAAGAAGAATGAGCTAAGGTGGAGCAGACACAGTTCATTTTGTGTTTTATTGCACATAATTTAAATTGCCGTTGTCACAGAGTACCACTGCAAGGTAAAGCAGAGCACATGTGGAAACACGCACTAACATTGTTCCTTTATTCCTGTTTGCTCCATGCCTTGCTGTCTTGTTTTTATTCGCGTTAAGCTAAAGGAAAGCTAATGAGCTAACTGCAACCAACAGTTTAGTTGCGGAGTTTGTCCCCTTCATCTGAGGAACAGCCTAATATTTGGTTTCAGGCAGCTTTCTTTTTTCTGATTTTCATTCAAATTTTATTTTAATGTGTGATCACTGCAATATGACAAGTAATATAATTATAATTTGCAAACTATAATAAAAAAAAGGCCACTGTCGCCTCTGGAGCCACACTGTAAAGCCTTGACAATGGCCTGACACTTATATTACTCTGACAGAAAACAGATCACTCTGACGTTCACACTCTTGGGGCAACTTAGACTGACTATTTCTCCTTACACTTGCATGTCTTTGGAGAGTGGGAGGAAGCCAGGAAGAACCCACAGTAACAAGAGGAGGACATGCATATTCCACTTGGGAAGAATGTAGTTGACTGAGGAATAAAGGATCAAACTTATGACCTCCTTGTTGAGAAGCAGGAGTGCTAACCACACTGCTGAAATTCTAAGTTGGGAATATAAAAATCAGCTCTGTTTTCAATTGTTGTGTACTTGGGCAACACACTTCACCCACGTTGCACTCCTGTCACAGTACGTGACTGGCTGTGACAGAAAATGCATCTGGCATAAAACCTGCCAAATCACTGCAACTTGTTTGCTGCGTTGACCTCAATTAAGAAAGGGAGCAGCCAAAAGAAAGAAAAAAAGAAAGCATAATATCCAAATAATAAGAGGATAAAAACAGAAAATGAACACAATGAAGACTTAACTCAAAAAGGTTTGGAATCAAACACAAAATCTTCACACTGTAATGCAGGAATGTGTTTTCCACTGTCACAGTGGATGTCAATCTATTTATTGGTGACCAGGTTGTCTTCACTTATTTATTTTTTATTTATTTTTAGAAAAACTAAATTATGACAGGGATCATCTTTGAAAAAGCAAGACCTAAAGACATCCTACATATTTTATTATTAATGATTTTAATATGAAATAAAGTAAAAGTAAAAAGAAGAACATTAAAAGAAAAAGGGGGAGCAAAGTGGTTGTGTGTAGGTGGCACAGTGGCAACGTGGTTAGCACTCTCGCCTCACAGCAAGAGGATCCTTGGTTCACCTCCCTGACCGTATTGGGCCTCTTTCTGTGTGGAGTTTACATGTTCTCCCTGTGTCTGGGTGGGTTTCCTCTGGGTGCTCCGGTTTCCCCCATCAATCTAAAACAAGCACATTAGGCTAATCCTCCAGCTAGGTCCAGACCAGGAGCTTGCATCAAGATCTGAAGAAGGTTCCCCAGGCACTGCTCTGTAGTTGCCCAAGTGGCACTGAATGATGGGTCAAATGCAGAGGACACATTTCTCTACAGGGACAATAAAGTCTACCTTAAGTGTTAGATCTTTAAAATTCAAATAAAAGCAGGAAAAGTAGCATAGCTGGTGTTGTAAATACTAGGTAACAGATTTTGGTATAACACCAGATGGGATGACAAGAAGAAAACTGGGTAACATTGCTTTACATCCTACTTTACTTTAGATGCTTTTCATCCTCCATCACACCGTCCAGATACATTACTGCGGACACCGTTGCCCTAGAAACAATCTGATCTGTCTTCATTTCAGACCAGAAGTACGGCCCATGGAGGTGTTTACTGCGCTCATGATTGAAAACCCGTGTGGCGACAAAGTTTCATGTTTCCATCCTACGCCCCAGTGCCAGCAGCCGCCTCCTAACTGTATACATATGACCCAATGAAATACAATCAAAAGACTGCATTTGTCTCGAACCATTTCCTCAACCTAAATGAGCAGCCTGATCAATATTTCCATGGTGGCTCGGCTGTCTGCTTTTTATTAAAATAATGGGAAAGTGTATCTAAGAAGTTTAGACTATGGGGGAAAAAAAAAGCTCTACACAATATCGTTGCAGTGCGTGCATCTATTTTCCAAGACAGCATTTCCATATGTCCCCATTACGCTAACAACCTTATATGGCAGAGCGTAGTATAATCCCCACATTCCACTGGGTTTATTTTGGTCATAAATACTTATTTGTATGTGACCTAGCTTCTTGGACACTGAGAAGACCCAATGAAAAATAATAACAATCTTCCATATGTCATTCTGAGTATTATATATCCCATAGTAAGCCAAGTGTAAGAAAAAGCTATTTTCTACTAGAGGCTGTAGTAGGACGTCACTGATAATTTAAAAGTGTATGGAAAAAATGTGGTATAAAAATATTAGTATGTATAGTATTGTTGTTGGAGTAACTCAAAATGCTGTGCCCAATAATTAAATGATAACTATGGTGGCCCTGAAGAGCAAGACACACCAACAAAGTCAATAATACGCAAACAAACACTGAAACACAAATTCAGATATGTGCACACAAATTTGAAAACATGGACACAAAGTAGGAAACGAGCAAAAAATTAAAAACATGCACACAAATTTGGAAAAAACGCAGACTAATTTGAAACCATGTACACAAATTTCAAAACACAAATTTGGAAAAAACGCAGACTAATTTGAAACCATGTACACAAATTTCAAAACACACAAATTTGAAGACACGGATAAAAATTCAAAAACACTTACGCAAACTTGGAAAGACACATGCAAATTTGGAAACATTGACACAAATCTGAAAACACGCACACTAATTCAAAAACATGCACACACATTTGAAAAAACACATTTGAAAATACACACGCACAAAATTTTTAAAACACAAATTTGAAAATATGGCCACAAATTCAAAAGTGCGCTAAAATGTGAAAACATGCACACAAATTTGAAAATGCACACACATTTGGAAACATGGCAAAAAAATTGGAAACAAGCACGCAAATTTGAAAACACACACGCAAATTCAAAAACACACACAAATTCAAAAACAAGCACACAAATTTGTTGGTGTGACTTATCCTTCAGGGCCACCGTAGTTAACAGTACATATATGGATTACCAAAATAAAGTAAAGTAAAGCAAATTAAGGACACCCAATATGACTGTGTTTGACATGGACACTAGTCAGTAACAAAGCAGTACATTAAAATACTTAAAAACATCATAAGCTAAGTATAAAAGATGGATGAATAAGTGTTGGAAATGAGTATGTCAGAGAAACAGAACACTGAACGCCTAGAGGAAGACCAAAAGAGGAGGTTTCTGGATGTACTGAACGAGGACATGAAGGGAACAGTCAAAAGGAGAAGAGAACAGCTTATTAGCTGAGCATAAATAAAATTTGTGTAGCGTGGTGTCCAAAAACAGCAAGTAGTAGCATTAGCTTCTTTTGTAATTCAAAATAATACTGTAATTATATATGGCTACCCAAAATCAGGTAACTACAAGGAAAACAAGTTATTATACGTGAGTTACTCCAAATCTACTACAGCTATTAGAAGAAGTAGTAGTTGTTGTAGTAGTAATAGTAGGGATAGTAACAAAGCAGTATTAGCAGTAGGATTGTTGGTGGTGGTAGTAGCGTGGTTGTGGTAGCAGTACATTTCCCCTACAACCACAAAGAACAATTTTTAAAACTAATTAAAGCTGGGCAATATGGCAAAAAAGAATTTAAGCATTATTTTTTTCATATTGGTCAATCTTGATTTTTTAGTAGATTTTATGTTCACAATTAAAAACAAATAAATATGGTTTTAATATGATACATCCTTAGATTTTATAGAAAAGTGGGGGATTTAATGTAAAACCTTCAAAGCATTTTTTTTAATAACAATAATCATTTAAACAAATTAAAGAGGCAAGCTAATATTGTGTGAGTTTTAAAACAATGGAAAACATCTAGTTCCTTGGATGGACAATTTGTCCTAGGGAGTAACTGTAGCAAAAAAACAACAGTATGGACTGCTGTTTTTGTACAACTCAGCTAATGCTAAGGTTAGCATAGCGCCTCTCTCAGCGTTGTTGCTGCAGACAGAGTTTTGTGTTCTTTGTATTTAAATGTGTTGTACTTTTTGGGTGTTTTTTTTTTTTTTTCTGATTGGACGATCGGCAATGCAGTTTTAGAATCCAAACAAAAAATGTAAACAAAAACAACTTGGCCATTATGTAAAACATCTTTAATTGTGAATAACTCGACTGTACCAGTGTTATCAGTAAAACTAATATTTGATTTAAACATATTTACATCATATCTTGGCACACATGAGTAATTTTTATGAAGAATAAAAAATATATACTGCTCATAGCACCTTTAAACTGTAAATTTGATTTTTGGCACAGCCCTATAACTAATCTATACCTACGTAAACTTTACATATTATTACTTAATTAACTTTTACTTAGTTTTTGAGTATTTCTTCTGCCTCGGTGTTGGCCCTTTACTCAGTTGTGTACATTATTCATTTAGCACTGACAAATGTAACAAAAATACAACAACAAAAATACATAACAAATAGATGTCGAGGTAAATCCATTTATTGTACACAGGGGCTTGATCATTTACTTTTCCTTTAGCCCCAGTACCTGTTAGCATCTGCCTCTCAGAGTTGACCCGGGGCAGGAGGAGGGCCCAGGTCGGTCTGGTGGTGACATGTCCAGCTCTGGCAGATTATTATGTAAATGAGGCCGTCTCTCTCGGTGTGGCCGGGCAGGAATGTGAATCTGGAGCTCGATCAAAGCCAGAGAGGGAGCGGTACCAGGGGGAACAGATGTGGTCCTGTACTGGAGGTGGGACAGCATTTCCATATAAGCCACTGCATATACTCTGAGATGACAGACTCTGAAGGGATTGAGATTTTCTGTAGAAATGTGAAAGGGTAACTTGAACAGTCACACTTAATTAAAGGGGAACAATGTCACTTTTTAACCTTGATTAAACCAGTTTGGGGTCAGTGGGATGGCTAAGTGAGTTGTTGCAGGGTGGTATATCTTGAAAAAAAAAATAGCCTTGAAAGAATGGGAGAACCAACTCTAAAGTCTTGGGTGTACAAGAAATAAAGTTACATGGTTCCCCTTTAAACTGAGAAGAGGAACAATGTTAGGGGGTGTATCTGTTTTTTGTTTGGTTTTGTTTGTTTGTTTGTTTGTTTTGTACTATGGTGGCCCAGAATAAAAACACACACACGCAAAATTAACTAATTGCAAATAATAATAATAATAATAATAATAGTCTTTTAGTGTGTGATGTTTTTTGTGTATGTTTTACTATTTGATGTGTTTTGTGATTTTCCTGTTCTGTATGTTATTTTTATTTTATTTTATTTGCATTTTGTTACTTTGTTTTGTTTATGTGTTTGGTCTTCTGAATAGCTTTGCTTTTTATTTTTTTATTTTTGTGTATATACTGTTTATTTTATTTTATTTTTAGTTTAGTTTTTTTACTTTTCTGAATTTGGGGGGCGGGACTGGTATTTATGTTCCATGTTTAATGGTAGTATCTTAACATTCTTAGATTCTTTTTTTTTTATTTCATGCTTTGTTTTTACATTTCTTTTTTTTTATATTCTGCTTCTCACTTGGCATTGTTTTCACATATTTGTTTTTTGTTTGTTTTGCCTGTGGGTTTTGTGTTTTGTTATGTTAATGTATGTTTTTGTCCTCTGCAGTTTGTTTTTGGACATCTCAGTTTACTTTTGCCTTTTTTGTCATTACAATTCTCATTTTTGTATGCTATGATTTGTTTTTTGTTTAGGTAGCATGTATGTTTCTTTTTCATAATTAGTTTTTTGGGCTTCTTTGAGCCATTTCTTGTCCGGGCCTACTGTATGTCCCTCTGTTGTTGTTTTGGCCCTGTCCTGGCCCTGGCTCCCCTCCTCAGTCTGGAGAGAGTTAACGGCCACAACAGGCAGAAGCCACGCAAACGCCAGTCTCGGCAGCCAGGCGTCCAGGAGGAAAAAAATCATCTGCAGCTTTTGCTCATATTCTCTGTGGTCACGCCGCTGTTTAGAGTTCGCTTGTCTCATCAAACAAGAATTCCACTTCGACTTTATCAATCTTATTTCTGCAGACCGGGAGACTGGAAGTAGTTTGCACATGCGACAGGCCTGCTACGGTTTATGACTGCTTTGGTCATTAAATACAGCAGATATTATGGTATGAGCTGAGGCCAACACAGACTTTTTTGTAAACATATTTTCAGGGGCTTTTCATCCCAAAAAGCTATGGTTACTTATTTGGATTTGTGTTCTTGGCAACTAGGCTTTTAACACTAGTTGGATTTCCAGTATGTTGTGTGCAAGCGGGCTGGAAGGGACGGAGAAAAGTCTGGAACCCCTGGACATCACCAAACTAGGTTTCCTCCTTTGTGATGCTTTGCCAGGCCTTTACTGCAGCTGTCTTCAGTCATTGCTTGCTTGTGGGTCTTTCTGCCTTAAGTTTTGTCTGAAACAAGTGAAATCGGGTTGAGATCTGGGGACTGATTGAGCCATTTCCAAATATTTCACTTATTTGCCTTAAAAAAAAACAACAACAACTTCTGGGTCGCTTATGCAGTATGTTTTGGGTCATTGTCCATCTGTGCTGTGGATCAGCCATCTATCAACTTCGTGGTATTTGGCTGAATCTGAGCAGAAATGATATCCTTATACACTTCTTTAGGCATTATAGCTCTTTAATGTGTAGCCATCCTCTTTTTCAAGGGCTCAGAAGTAA
Organism: Bostrychus sinensis; assembly: GCA_020698575.1. Taxonomy (NCBI): domain Eukaryota; kingdom Metazoa; phylum Chordata; class Actinopteri; order Gobiiformes; family Eleotridae; genus Bostrychus; species Bostrychus sinensis. Next base: position 8,156,884 of record CM036260.1, on the reverse strand, counting down.
TTGGACAGTTGGTTTAGAAGCTATTTCTTGAGCTGCATGGGCTATTTCTCATTAATCCATCATAAACTGAGCAGGTAAAAGGTCTGGACTTGATTCAAGCTGTTTCATTTGCCTTTGAAAGCTGTGAAATTATAACATACAGTCTCTCAATGGAAGTGAACCAGACAATCCTTAGGCTGGATTAAAAAATGGTGAAAAGCTCCTTCACACCATCCATCTTTGTGTAGAACACTCTCCAGGAAGTAGGTCTATCAGTGTCTAGGTCCACCATAACCAAAGACTTTATGAGCGGAAATACAGACATTCACCACAAGCTGTGTACGTCATCAGCCTCAACAATAGAAAGGACACATTAGACTTGGCCAAAAAACACCTAAAGAAGCCTGGTTCCAGGTCTGGAACAGCATTCTGCAGACAGATGAGACTCTGCAGAGAAAAATATGGAGAAGGCTTGGAATGGCTCAGGATCCAAAGCACACCACATCTTATGTAAAACATGGTGGAGCAGTGTGATGCATGACCGTGTGCAACTTCCAATGGCACTGGGTCACTGGTGTTTACTGATGATGTGACAGAAGACAGAAGCTGCTGGATAAAAGTGTATAGCGATATAATTTCTGCTCAGATTCAATTGATTGGACGGGGCTTCACAGCACAGATGGACAATGACCTAAAGCATACTGCAAAACCAACCCAGGAGTTTTTTAAGGCAAATAAGTGAAATATTCAGCAATGGCAGGGGTCAGTCACCAGATCTCAGTCAGATCAAGCATTAATTTCACTTGTATAACACAAAAATTAAGGCAGAAAGACCCACAAGCAAGCAACGACTGAAGACAGCTGCAGTAAAGGCCTGGCAAAGCATCACAAAGGAGGAAACCCAGTGTTTGGTGAAGTCCATTTGTTTTGGTAACAGCTAAAATAACCAAACTTGTGTTGGGTCCAAATGCTTATAGACCTAACTGTATAGACCTACTTCCTGGAGAGTGTTATTCACTTGAGTGGATGTTGTGAATAGATCTTTCTTCACCATTTTATCCAGCCTAAGAATGGTCTTGGTCTTGAAGAATCAGGGCTGGTGTGAAATAGTGGATGTACACAATAAAACATTGGTTGATTAAGATGTCACAGCTGTTAAAAAAAAAAACATAACAAACATTGCATCAGTCTTAGCCCCATAATAAAACTAGCTCTAATCTGATGCGATCCTTAATTGGATTGTTCCACTGAGAGGACTGAGCCGAGGAGGCCGTTATCCCAGTCTTCACTTGGCTCAGTGCTTCAGTAAATATTTGTTTTTAATCTCAACACGCAGCTATCTTACTAACACAATAACATTTACAGACAAAACTCTGGCTTCACAAAAAAAAAAAAAAAACGGAAAACACATTCTCACATAACAACGCCACGTCATTTGTCGCAAATTATACATTCAAATTTTTCAATAACGCCTGAATAATACCGTTGTGTTGCTGTGGCACGGTGAAGCTCCAATGAACTGAATGTATCGGTGTGGAGCGTCTGTCACAACAGCTAGTCAGTAATCAAATCGTCGATACAGTGCGCGGCTTGCAGAAATATCAAAGCTCTCATCTGTGTATGCATGAGCAGGAATTAGCAAAGTATATCAGTGAAAGGGGGGAGGCTGGTTTAATGAGAAGTGCAGTGCAAGGCCACCAAGTATGAGACGCACACACATCAAAGTGAGATTCTGTACTCACACGGGGATGGGGTCGGACTCTGGGGGCTGGGGGTAGTAGCTCTGACTGTACAGGAAGCATCAATAACAGTAAGAAATAAGCTATTTTGGGATAAATATGGCCCTGTGATGTACTAACGCAAGGGTAGGCTCAGAGTCATAATGTATTGTTGTAGTGTGTATCATATAAAATACAGAGAGTCTGAGAGAGAAAGGAGTAGGAACAAAAAAAGCTGGAAAATGTATCAAGTTTTGAACAGAGGGTTTGCAAAATAGTACATGAGTCTGCATGACCTTCAACTCAGTTCAATTCAATTTTGTTTCTATAACTCAGTATCACAACAATAGTCTCCTCAAAGGGCTTCATAAACAGTTAATCAAACATGAACACACAATCAGACATAACACACAATCAACACAAACAATAACTTCACTAAACTAAACAGACCCAGGACATCCCTTGTTCTTAAACCCACCTTCTTGGAAAGGAAAAACTCCTAAAAAAAAAAAAATACTGTGATTTTATGTATATCTTTTCTGGTGCTTCAGAATTTATCAGCACTGCCAAGGAAACCACAGGAAGTAAAAGTTGAAGTGAAAATTTAAGCTGTAGCTTCTTCTGCAGTGGTGACTTCATCAGCAGGGTGAACAGCGCTGTTTGCTGGCTTCACAGGGTTACTACAGATGTTCACACTTTCTACAGTTTTTTTCACACCATGAACGTATCTGTATAAACTTGGAGAATTGGAGATAGCATGACTGTTGTTGAGTAAACAGCCCCTTTATTCTGGATCTAGAGATGGTCCCCAAGCACTGCACTATGCTTGACCACTGCTCCTGACAGGTTTCCCCAGCAGAATTGGAAGGATGGGTCAAATGCAGAGACCAAATTTCTTCTTCCTTTTATCTTAGTGTGACAACCTAGCTGCAAGTTATTCCAAAGCTAAAATGTCTACTTTTATGGGGTCTATAACAATTGCTTTCTAAACTTCAACTTGCTCTTTACACACTTCTCTTGCACTGAATCTCTGTCAGTCTGGGAATAATGTATTTGTTGTTTTATGTTTCCTGTCAGGTTTGATGCCACAGGTTGCCGGTCGTCTTGCTTCACAGCCATTCTTTCCATCTGATGTAGCTCATTCCTGTCCACTGTCTTATGTTATCTGTCTACATTATTCTTGGCCTCTATCCTTTATTCAAGTAGAACTCTTTGCAGGGTGTTGTGGCGGGAAAAGTGTCCAAAATATTGTAATGTTTTTTTCCTGAATGGTCTTGAACATATCTTGTGCGGGGCCAATTCTTTGGACTTCCTTGTTGCTAACTTTGTCCCACCATGTGATCTTTAGCACCCTTTCAAATAAATGTTTCACTGACTTCTTTCATCGCTCCATTGTCCCACTATCTGATGTTGTACCCTGTGTGAACAAGCTTTCAAATTTGTAATCCATTCTTTCTATGTTTTTTTTTTTTTTTTAGTTCCACTGGGAATGACCCATTGAGAACCATATGTTAATAATCGTCCGTCTCTCATATCTCTGTATCATTTCATCAGAACGGTGGAGCTGCTTGTAATTTCACTGACAGCGTGAGCCTGGAGGTGATCTGCAGCTGATAAATTTTCTTGTTGGAGCTTTGCATGCAACGCTACGCCACATTAAAACACTCTACTATTAAAATCAACTCAAATATAATTCCGTGCCATGTGATTGCTGCATTCCTTTCACTCTTGTGGTTACTGTTAAGCTCATTACTGTTATCATACTTTATATTCGCATGCACAGGGATTTCATCATGTTAGAAGATTTTGCATGCTCAAAGTAGAAGCAAAAAACTAATCTGATTACAGATAACTGCTCAGGTCACTGCAGGGGGCAGAAGGTTCATGGTACTATAACATTGTATTGTTGAGCAATGTGAGATTTGAACCAAGAGCGTGCTCCTACCATCCAAAAACATGCATGTGTTGGGTGAATTGGTGACTGTAAATATAAACCTTCATATAAACCCTCAGGATGAGCAAATGAGTGTGCAATGAGTGGGTAAATTGTTGCCAGAAATACAAAATTTGAATGTGTAATGAGCCACAACAAATTTTAACGCACAGAAGCTGTTTGGCCTATAACTGAAATAAAACCTATTGATGGTCATTAATTATTGCAAATTAACAAAGGACTGTGTTAAATCCTGATTGTACTAATTACCTTTTAATAGGCCACTAAACAGCAGTAACAGGAGCCACACACACACTCTGAGAACTGGAGTTACATCCAGTAACTATTCGTTATGGCTGTTTATTTAAAGTATGTGTGTTGCACCTCAAATCAGCATGTGCATGCTCAAATAAATGCACCAATAAATACTAAACACTGGTTTATTATAAGTCTATTGCATATTCTTAACAGTAACACTTTAGAATAACTCACAGTATTGAGCATTAGTTAAGTATTAGTTAGTTACAAGTTAGTAACCAGTTAACCTTTTTACTAAACATTACATCAGTGTAGAGTTATAAACATTAATATTGTTTAATTTTTTAGTAATAAGCTCATTTTATTTCATTTATTGTAATTACTGTTAATTATGTGTTTATTAATGCTTTGTTACTGCTTCATAGTTGCAAGTTATTCTAAAGTGTTACCAAAAACACACACGGTTGGCTAAAATAGCTTCAAAGTAGTATTTTAAACTATACAACTATATAACTGTACTTTCTTGTAACTGTACTTGTCAATTTCTTTTTATGTACTTAATGTAGACAACCACTGAGGGCCCCCCGCTGTATCTTGCTTTTTTCTATCTACAGTTTTATCAGCACATTCACATCCAGCCTCACTACACACCAAAATCTGTTTTCTTTGTGCATCTTGGGAAAACTTTTTTTTTCATATTCACAGATCCATGGAGTCACTAAGAAGCCAGTCCCTTTCCTCACACCGGTCTGTCCCAGTCCTGCCATAGCCCTCGCAGCACCACACTGCCTCTGCCAGACCCCAGCAGAAGTGCCCAGTGCCACAAAGCCGTGGTGTGCATTTGGTCTGAGTGTCAGCGCCACAACAACAGATGGCCTGGGCTTGTTGACATTTGCCGTCACTTTTCTTTCTTCTCCGTTTTGATCAAATCTTCCACTTGTACACATGTCCACAAATGTCACGAAATGTCGAGGAAATGTCAAGGACTGGGACGCGGAGACTGCCGACGGTATATGAGTCTGGGTATGTTAGCATGCTACGTAGTTACAAAACAGCTAGCGTTAGTGTGTTTGGCATCTTTTATATTTCATTACATATATTTGGTTTTGGAACCTCAAGTGACTAAAAAATATCGCTAAAAAGTGTTGAAAAATTGTAATGGAAATAACTATGCATATGTCTGAAGGTAGCACTAGCTATTAGCCACTCCTAGTGCTAAGTTGCTACGTTTGAAGTGATCCCAGAAAACATTAGCTGGCACTTGTTAATGAAGTATGTGAAGTTAGATGTAAACCCTCAGAGACTGCCAACGGTACGTGAGTCTGGGTATGTTAGCATGCTACGTAGTTACAAAACAGCTAGTGTTAGCGTGTTTGGCATCTTTTATATTTCATTACATATATTTGGTTTTGGAACCTCAAGTGACGAAAAAATATCGCTAAAAAGAGTTGAAAAATTGCAACGGAAATAACTATGCATACGTCCGAAGGTAGCATTAGCTATTAGCCACTCCTAGTGTTAGGAGTGGCTAATAGCTACATTTGAAGTGGTGCCAGAAAACTTTAGCTGGCACTTGCTAATGAAGTCCGTGAAGTTAGATGTAAACCGTCTTTTCAAATTAGTGTCTTGGAAAAAAAGAAGTCTGCATAAACATATGGATAAGTAGATGTTTTTCTTTTTTTCTTTTCTTTTTTTATGTGGAGCCATGTTGACCTATAGCTCAAACAGATGAGGAAGTTAAGGGACTGAAGTTTGTTGGGCTTGCCATGGGCTAGTTGTTAGCACAGAGACTCAGTCTTTGAATAACTGCTGCTTAGTCATGATACTGCAAAAAGATATATTTGACGTGTTTGTATGTGGTATCAGCTGTGCTCATACTGTGATTAAGATGTCTAACTGGATTTCTGTCTTTCTTCACATTTACATGCAAAAGTGAATCAAATCAACAGTCAATGACACATTCAAATAATCTGCATTCAGATGTTGTTAAAAAAGGGGTCAGTCCTATGTTCCTCAGTACCTATGATCCTCAGTACCTATGTTCCTCAGTACCTATGTTCCTCAGTACCTATGTTCCTCAGTACATATATTCCCCGTTGAACACAGAGGTTAAGAGTTAGGTTAGGATTAGCGTTATGAAACATCAGGTCATATCCCTAATGCGCCAAATCTGAATTACCTCTAAACGGTCACATTTATATAGAGCTTTTCTTTCTCCATGGGCACTCAAATCACTTTACATCAAGGAACCATTCACCCACTCACACATTCATACAAGTGTGTGTGCAGACACTGGAGGCAAGGTGGGTCAAGTGTCTTGCCCAGGGACACAATGACAGTATGCAATAGTAGGACTGGGGTTTGAACCGCCAACCTTCTGGTTAGTGGACAAGCAGCTCTACCAACTTCTTCTTCTTCTGGTCCTTTCTGGCAGTCTACACGCCAAATGACACATTGCTGCCTTTCACTGTTAAAAGGAGGTATTACACTCTGCTCCAATCACAGTCTGCGGTTCAGCCCAGTGGTAAAGACAAAGTTCATCACTTGTATCCACGTGAGGTCTTCAGTGAGAGTGACTTATACCCCAGGTCAAATATTTGTCGAAAAAGGGCTCTTCTGTGTCCTGCAAACCTGCTACCCTCTAACAGAACGTGGTGCACAGTTTCTTCCTTTTACACAGGTACTCTGGCCATTGATGTGCTTCCCTATTAGACAGGGGTCTGACGCCAGTCCGCAGTGTCCCAGTCTTAATTTTGTTTTAAATACTTGCTCTGTTCTGTTGTTTCCCCGGGTTATTGCTCCACCACTGACCCACTTTTGGATGCTATAGTAATGTGTGCCTCTCTTTTCTGTATCCCCCTCTTTCTGCCACTTTTTAAAGGCCATCGTTTTAAAAAAAATACAATAAAAATACCTAATACTGTGCATTATGGCAAATGTAAGACTTTTTAAGGCCTTTAATTCAGATTTTTTATTTTAAGACCCCGCAGAAACCCTGTATATGCCCAGACACTTGGGTTCCTCAGTTTCTTTGGGCTGGGGAACAGGGTACTTTTCCAAATGTGCAGGTACCTATGTTCCCCAAAACCTATGTACCTGTTAAAAAGAGCTAGTATTCATTGGGTAAGGTACCTTTGCCTTTACCCAGTGACTATGCCTATTAAAACAACTGAAACTGTAATGTTCAAAGACCATTAAAAAGAACAAACAAGATTAAATAAAAGTTTTAACAGTATTACCTCATTTGCTTACATATTTTACCACATGATCTGCCCAGTTACCAGAGCAATTTAACAGAACAATTGGGTTTAATATAGAATCCAGCATCACTCAGAAATAAGCCTTGTACAGAAAGTCAGGACGACAAAATAGTGAAATATTTAGAAGAGGCCTCTAAGCAGCTTGTTCCTCCACAAGCCTCAAGAACTACCTCAGTTTGTCATCCTGGGGTTTGCCTCCCTCTTTTTTGTCCTTCCTTCATTACAGAAAGGCACACATTTCTGTTAAAATGTAGAACTTTAAAATCACATAGTCAGCTCAGCTCTAAGGTAAACGTCTGGAAGCTGCAGCAGCTGGAAGGACAGCTGAAGTGAGGCTTGAGCTAAAGCCCTGGCTGCTATAGTGGCAGCAGATACATGGAGCCTGTGGATTTAAAACTGCCACTACAGCACAATACAGTTAGTCAAACTCTACAAAGGTCATGAACCTGGGTGATAGAACACATAGTACTTCTAATACATGTTTTTTTCACTGGTGACCTCCGTGTCACCAGTTCATACATAAAGTTTTCATAGTGATGTGGGCAAGATTCTGCAAATGGTGTTTTATTTTGAAATATACCAGATTCTCTTTACTGATCCTGGGTCTGGCTTCTGGTCTGGCTCGATCTGCTCTGTTCAACATCATAAATAGACTTGACGCAACGTATTTAGTATAAATTGGCTGTTAACCTGTCAACTTTTAAGGTCTTTTCAAGGAAAATGTGTGGAAATGCATTCCGTATTTTCTGCACTATAAATCTCTCCGGAGTATAAGTCGCACTAGCCAAAAAATGCATAATGAAGAAGAAAAAAACATATAAGTCACACTGGACTATAAGTTGCATTTTTTTGGGGGAAATTTATTTTACAAAAGCCGACACCAAGAACAGATATTTCATCTTGAATGGCAAGTTATAGTAATAATAGAATAGAGAACAACAGGCTGAATAGGTGTGTGGTTTGCTAACGTAACACACTGATGGTTATTCAGCTACATGAAGCATAAACAACGAACTGAATAGGTGTCTCATATGTTAACGTAATATATTAACAGTTATTCACATAACTATAGCATAAAGAACTTAATATAACAAGTTCACCAAACTCACCATCTCACTCCTAATCACTAAATCCTTTAAATTCTTCATCCTCGGTGTCGCTTCTGTCGTCAGACTCAGCATCAGTTCCATTTCCAATTATTCCGCTCTTTCTCAGTTGTCTTTATAGCCTAAGTTGTTAGTGGTAATGTTTACATTTTAAATTGTCAGTGGTACAGGTGCAGCAGATGCTGGTACACAAGCCTAGAGCGCCCTCTAACCAACACCTGAAATATTTTAATACTGTATATAAGTCGCACCTGAGTATACATCGCACCCCTAGCCAGACTACAAAAAAAAGTGCAACTTATAGGCTGGAAAATACGGTATATTGGAGAATTTCATTTTCTGTAAACTTTGACCTCTTGTGTGCATAGGAATAATAGCACCAACTAGGGCTGTGCAATTAATCCAGTTTTAATTGTGATTACAATTTGGGCTTCTGACAATTATAAAGCTACATAATCGATAAGAAACAATGAATTAAATTGGACTCTGAATGACGGGCATGCTCTTTACATCTGAACTTTACAGTGCTATCAAAGCCACATGCACTCTTGCCATTGTTCAATTTGTCGAAAATCTGGTACTAGGCACTGTGAATTAAATAACACATTTTCCTCTGCAGGTTATTATTTTGGCAGTACATCAATAATTGAGGTTTTTGTCACCTTCTGACAAAAACATCAATCAGTCATGCAAAAAATAAAACAGACCATTATAACCAAAACAAAAAATAAACCAGCTTCACTTAGCTGAAAAATAGAATTCTTCTACATTGAAAAACCAAGTCCATATGACTTCTTTTTAAACTTTTGTTGTGAAAGGAACACGCTTTTTTTTTTTTTTTTTTTTTTTTTTTGGTGTTGCGCCGGATTACTGTCTGGATCCAGGGTCGCACTGTAATTAAAATGTCCCTGCCTGCATCTACCCAGTGTAAAACCTGCACAATGGTAGTTCAGATCATATGAGGACAAGCTGACATATAATAACATCATTATTTTAATTCCCATGACAAGACCTTTTTTCCATAGAGACTTTGATGAAATAAAAAAGCAGGAAGCATAATTACCACTGGCCTCACACAGTTGCTTACACTTCAGTGCAGCCGGTGGTGCCCGCGCATGACGCAAATGGATGACACTGCCGCTAAAAACGGGAGGAAATGTAGAGCCAGGGTAAAGGAAGTGGAGATTTAATGAGCTTGGTGTGTGTGTGTTGCTTTCATGTAACTAGGCTAACATGATGAACTAGTTTCCCTCAGCCTCCACCGCTCTAGTTACCGCCCTCACCAGCGCACAAACCGGCCTTGGCAACACATGATAAATCTACCGGAGCGAGATGGAGAGTGTGTTCTGCCTGGGAAAGTGCTGATTGGTCTCCTATGTTTCTTTTTCACCCACTTTTACCTGCTTACTGCTTCAGCGCTTGGCAGATGGAAGTAGGATGTGTCCCTCAAGTTTAAAGGGAAGCGATTCTGCGAAATTGACTTTTCTGAGCTTTTTACCATGTTATATTGTTGTTTCCTGCTCAAAATCATACAAGTAGTTGTATTTTGTCTTATTTATGCAAGTTTGAGTAATCCAGTACGCTGAAGCACTGACATTCTCAAGAGCTAAAAACGCTGGGTTTCACTGCTCTACATTGACACATGAAACTCCGCCTTCTCTAGAAAGTGCTCAATTGTAAACTATGGAAACTTTTTGAAAAATTGGTGAAATACATTTGTAGAATTGCAATAAAAGGTTAAAAAGAAATCATCTGAACTTGGTTTTTTCGTCTTCTACTTTGAAAAGTGAAGTCCAGATGACTTCTTTTTAACCTTTTGTAGTGATTTATTTTGCCTGGATGAGTGAGTCTTCACAGACGTTTGTAGCTTTACTCCAGATTTTTTTTAATCAAAATTAATTGTACTGTGTTACCTCATAGCGGATTAGCCTCGGTCAAGCTTTTTAACTCTTAATATACAAAATTTTCAAAATGTCTGTGGGAAAAAATGAATATGAAATTTACTTCTCCTGCAAACATGTGATCGCCCAAAATTAAGTTAGTATTGAGCCTCATAGAGAATAGATAACACTAATAATACTGGTTGACTACAGCATATGGTGGATGAATTACTCACTTATAGTCACTCACATATGCCATAATTATGTCATATGTCAAATTTCTCTAATATATGATTTTTGGAGGCTAATAACCTTGCGTTGCTTATGTGATAAATGTGATAAACCAACACTTTGGTTCTCTGGGCTCCTCTGTCCACTTGAGCCTCAGGAATCTTAGTGTTTTGTTTGACACCTGGTAAAGAACTGCTTTTATCATCCACGAAATATTTTAAAACTTCAAGCAATGTTGTCAAATGCAGATTTGGAAATATTTATCCATGCTTTCATTTCTTCTCATTTAGACTACTGCAAATCACTTTTTTCTTGTTTTAACCAATCTGCTCTCAAATGTCTTCAGATGGTACCGAGTGCTGCAGCAAGCCTTTTAAAAGGATCTAACAGATTTTACCCTCTTTCAACTGGCTTCCTGTCAAATTTAGAATTGATTTTAAAATATTTAACTTTCAGAGCATTGGTAGCCCAGCCTGCCATTCCCACTTCCTTTCTTAGTGAAGGAAGTTCTCTGTATAGAATAGAAAGAGAACTAGTCTTGCTTGCCAGGCTAGAGCATTGAATGATCAGGCTATTCAATACATCACAGACCTTTTATCTCCTTATGTTTCTGGCCGCAGTCTTTGGTCCTGAGGCCAGAACGTCCTTAAATGTCCCATAAACTGGATTTAAAACTCGAGGGGACCTGTTCTTTCAAGCAGTAGCCCCCAGATTGCGGAACGCCCTGCCCCTCTTCCTTCGTGTGGTCAATCCTGCTGATTAAAAGCAAAGGAGCTGAGGATACTTTTAATTAGACAAGCTTTTAGTTGACTGAGTTTTATGCTTTGTTGTTGTGTTTTTCATATCGCTTTATCTTTGTAGTTTTAAGTGTTTTCTTTTATTCATATTGCTGCACTTCACTTTGTAAATCATTTGTGATCTTTAGCTGTGAAAGGTGCTATATAAATAAAGTTTACTTGCTTATTTACTATGTGCTTTTTGGTTGACATACAAAAATACAGTCAAAGTTCTACAGTACATTGTGTTAAATTAAGTAGAACACCAAGAGAACTTCATTTTCTATTCAGTAACAATAAAACACAAAGATGGATGTGCTCCTGCTTCACAGCAAATGAGGAATTATTAAAATCAATTCTCCCCGGCCGTGCAATAATGTTGACTTTAAAATTTCATGATGCCCGCTCAGTTTGCTGTTTTATTAAAGCACAGCGTGTTCCGTTCATTTGCCCGGCCTTGTGTAAACACGTTACCTGAGGTTTGGATAGAGACAAACCAATCAATAGCAGCTCTAATTAAAGTGAGCTGGCAGTGAGAGAAAGAGCAGTTTGGGAATGATTGAGTTGCTCCATCTGAACGACCTCCAGGAAACACTAGAAAACAGAAACCTTTCAGAGTTTTCGCGATTTGAATAAAATGCCCCTAAATAATCACGGTTCAGGTGGCCTCATGCATGGAGTTTATGCCACAGAAATATGGCAAAAAGGGGCATGATTCTTTCTAAAGTTTGCTCAAACATTAGCCTGTGTAGCTAGAGGTTCTGTACTGATGAAGCCTCACTGTCCAGGACCATCTTGGAGTGGAAGGTAAGTAGGTTTAAGGAGGGATGTGTGAGCGTTTTGGTCACACTGCTGCTACCAACGCTGCTGTGATCCTAGACAGTGGCACTAACACTCATGTACACACTGTTTCAGCAAAATAACAAAGATATGCAAAGGGGAAGGAGTTTTTTTTTTAGACAAATATCATTGCAAAACAAGATTAAATGAAATGATTCAAACAAATGCGCTGTAAATAATGTAATAGTATCTTAACCAGGTTGTTTTAAGATTGTATCTTCTTGATTGACTGAATTTATTTATTGTACAATTGGAATTCACCAAAAATGTAACATCACACAACAATGCAACAACAGCCTCCATAACGAATAAATAGCTGCAACAAACAGATTAGGGGTGTGTCCCAATTGCCAGGATCCTTCGCGGCTGGACAACTTTGGAGTGATCCATGTCATCAGTGTTTCGCCAAGTGCTGTTCCAAATGGTTCAAATACCCACTTCCTTTATTATCACCTCTAACATGACAAAAGCCAGAATGATAGAATGTAAAGTTCTAATCATCTGGAATACCTAAACATTTGTAAAGGGAAGTGTCTGTGAAGACCTTCAGTGATCCAGGCTAATAGAATCACAATAAAATATTTAAAATTAAGTCTTTTTTTTTTTTTTTTTTTTAAGTTAAACTCTCTCATCCAAGAGGCTTTGTCTGTATTTGTGATGAACCCTCACAGTCCAGGACCATCTTGGAGTGTAGCTGCTGATAGTGATAGTGCATGGTGACCTTGGCTCTGAGCAGGTGGCTGCATGTGCGGTGAGTTAAATTCCAAGTTCTGTCTAGCAGCTTCACTTAGGCAATAGTGGTTGCTATAAACACAAAAGCTGTTTAGCTCTGCGCATTTTACACTTTAATCAAAAGCAGCCTAATCAAAGCTACAGCTGGGAAAACACGCAGACTGTACTGACAGCTTGTGCTGCTCGATATTTAAAAGATTTTAAAATTCAATTTTTGTTCTGCAGGACTGTCATTTTAGCTAGATTTATGCTAAAGTAGACTTTATTGTCCCCATAGGGAAATTAGCTCTCTGCATTTGACCCATCCTTCACTTCCACTGGGGCAACCTGTCAGGAGCAGTAAGCAGCAGTGGTGCAGGGCTTGGGGACCCTTCTCCAGATATTGAGCCAGGATCCTGATCAGCAGTATCTGGCTGGAGGATTTAGACTGTTGTGCTTGTTTCTTGTTTATGTGGGAAACAGGAGTACCCTTAGGAAACCCATCCAGACACGGGGAGAACATGCAAACTCCACACAGAAAGGCCCCACATGGTCTTTGAGTCAAACCTGGCACCTTCTTGCTGTAAGGCGAGAGGGCTAACCACTAGGCCACCGTGCTGCCAATTATGCTCTCATTTATCTTTTCCTGTGCAGTTTGGCACTAACTTCAAGCTAGCTTATACGTACACCGCCTCCTGAGCTAGGATTTGAGCTTACCATACACCCACGTCCTTACTGATAAACCCCGAAACTTATGTGGCTTTGGGTGTACACCAGGTGTATGCAAGTTTGATAAATGAGGGCCATGGTGAACGAATGCACAAGAGTGTGGAGTAGTAGAGCGGCTGACCCTGAGACAGAGCCTGCAGCCTGTGACCTGTTAAGATTCTAGTCAAAGTGTGGACAGAAACAAGTCTATGTCTGCAGACTACAAAACACAGCCAAAATACACCAGGGAGAGTTGCAGGGGGCTTTATTTACCCTGCAACAACTAATTTAGCCATCACACTGACACTGAAATTGCGCAAGGTAAAAAAAAAAAAAAATAAAAAAAAAGTACAATTTTTCCCCTAAAGTATCTAATCTTATTGCATTATTTCTGTAGATATTTGGAAATGTTACAGATGTCAATGAAAAAAGTATCTCGAGAAGCATGTAATATCCACTAGACCGAGTCAGGAGGTTCTTAAGGCCTCAGTCTGTGTCAAATCAAACTTTAAATGTAGCATAGTTTTATTGAGTAACTTCAGCTGTCAAACTAAAGCAAACTGTGATTTAAAATATATCTTTATTAATCTAAAAATACAAGCATACGTTTTAAAACACTAGTTTTTATGTTTTTCACCTCTGTTTACATGTATTACTGTGTGCCACTGTCTAGAAGATAGTGCTTAAAAGGGCTATATTCTGCTTTTATTCATATTTTTAAACTAAACGTAGTCACCTCTAGAACGACACTGCACATTTTACAACCTTTAAAAACATTTTCTTCCCTAAACTTTTTTGTATAATGCTATTTTACAACCAATTGAAAAAAAAAAGTAGCTTTGAGGAATCAGTGGAAACAGAGCTGAACATCATTTTTTTGGATAAATGAGTGAGAGCAGACTGGATGTAGAGAGCTTATTGATTGATCATTGCTTCCAAGAGTGGGCAGGGAATTGTGGGCAAGATGGAGGCTTGTGGAATGTAGCGTTTTGAGGCCTCAGATTGACCGTGCCAGAGAATAGAGGATTACTCAAACAGATGTAAGTGAAACAAAACACAGATCCAGGTATGTTTTTGACAAGGGAACAATAAAACATGGAAGAAAACTCAAAGAGTCTATTTTTCATAATACAGAACCTTTAAATCAACTAAGACTGTCCAATAGTCCAACACGGAATCACATTTTACAAAATACTGCATGTGACTACTGGAGCTCCTACATGTGACCACTGTTATCTTCCATTGACGAAGTGTATATTTCTGCTGTCTCTCTCACTGCATGGTTTGCCTTGATTGCCCTCATCCAAGGACAGTTATGGTAGTGTCACCTGCACGGCTCCAACAGCTCAAGTGAAATGAGAGGCTGTTAAGCAACTATTACGGCCTGTCAGCTTTAATACGTGCTCGATATAAAAGCGCACATACACACTAGTGCTGTTGATAAGAGTCACTGAGTGTTTGAGATATTTTAGAGTGTAATAATAGAAGAAAGATGGTGACACTAACCTTTGACATAACCCTAGCTGACAATTTACTGGGTTTAAGGAGGGATGCACTCTGGCATGTGTGAGTGCTTTGATCACACAGTGCTGTTGTGATCCTAGAAAGTGTTTCCAAAAAAAAAACAAAAAAAAAACAATGAGACACAAAGGGGGAGGAGTTTTTTTTAGACATATACTGTTGGAAAACAAGATAAAATTAAATTATTAAAAGAAACAAATGCCCTGTGAATAATGTATTAGTATAGTCTTTTAACCATGTTTTTTTAAAGATTTCAACAACACTGCAACAACAGCTCCCTTAACGAAAAAATAGGTGCAATAAACAGAGCAGGGGTGTTTCCCTATTGCCAGGATCTTTTGTGGCTGGACAACTTGTTTTTTAAAGTTAAATGTAGTGAGGTCCGAGGGTTGATTGATTCAATAGGGTGCCTTTACCAACACTTGGATTAGGCACAATGCACAGGTTGAATAGCAACGCCAGTACTCTGATGAAGTACAATGCACAGGTTCACGGAACTGAGCAAAACAGAAACATAAGATGTACAAATATACAGTTTTATTTAATTAATGGTTTTAGTTGGCTGCCAAAAAGTCTACTTACAAATAGGACTTTTTCTCACTCATACCATCTGTCGGGTAAAGACTGGATGTTTCCAAAAAGCAGGTTGTCAGGCGGAAGAAGTGCTCAAAAAAAAATCTTTAAGCAACAAAAATGTCCTAGGACTATCCTAGGACACAAGACCAACAAAAATTAACTGGTGCAGCCTCACAACAAGCTTTCCCCCTCTCACCTTTCAAAGCCTCACCTGCCTGGAAGGCACCACTAGCCTCCAGGGAAGGGAGGAAGGCGGGGCCCTAACTGGGCCCTAACAAAACAGAACCCAACATAACTGCAATAATCAATAAAAAAATCAAAACATACTCAAACTATATTCAAAGCAATACAATTAACACATCAAAACAATATGAAAAATACCCCATTTAACAGTAACATAAATTTAACTCCCCTCTGAACTGATTCCCAGTGCTGCTGCCCAATCAGCGCAGGTGTTCCCACTCTCCCCTGATTCTCAGCTGACAGCACCCAAACAAAGAAATGACAAAGCAAACTCAACTAAGCAAAAAGAAAAACATAATCAATATAATCAAACTAACATAATTCAAACATAAAGAACATTGCTCAGTGAAAGGGAAAATATAACCCTTTCACACCATCATTCACCACACTTCAACCCCCCAAAATGACACAGCATATGACACATCACCCTCCAATACACCAGCGCAGGAAGAAGAGCGTAGAAGGCGTTTTCTAAAGATACCAAAAATAAAATCTAAAAGATGTTTTCAGGAATCCATAAGAAGGGTTTTCCACAGTCTAGAAGCAAGCTAAAAGTAATCCAAAAGGGGAGGCAGTGAGCATTGGCAGGACTCTAAAATAATAAAAGTACATTTAGCCCAAGCACAAAGGCGTTTTTCAATGTAGTCTACGAGACAGTGGATACCTACCAGTGGGAACAATGCATGACACTCACCGAAGCAGCCGTACCAAGACTCCGAACACAGTAACATCACAGTACACAGCAGATCCAGCACAGGAGGAGCTATGGCTTCACCTGGAGCGCTGGCATTGCAGATGTGTTCAACAGTTGTATACCTCAGTTACTCTGATCAGCATAGCTATAAGCTATGATAGCCTTCGGACAAAGCGCCTGCATGCTAAAGACAATAGCATGTTAGCATTGGTGTTAGCGCACCATAAATGAGCAGTACTATAAAATAAATTGTCGCTTACCGGCATGCATATGGCAATTCAGCTGAAACACACAACTCAACCAACTTACACAGCTGTAATCCTGCTTCTGCAGCGGTGGCAGAGGTCAGACCAGGTGAGAGACCCCTCTTCTTATAGAGCAGGGGTCGGCAACTCGTGGCCCTCGGGCCAAATCTGACTCGCTGACAGATTAATTTGGCCCGCATCAACGTTTTAGCAAACCTGTTGCGCAAGGTGGACGCAGTTTTTGAGCAAGGCAAGCACAGTTGCTCTCCACCGCCTGCAGCAGCCTGCATGGACAACAAACACTTAATGCATGATGGGAAATGGTGTCCTGTCCACATGTGCACTCACAGTTGATTGGATCAGAGTTGTGTTTTGATCAGAAACGTGACGCCTGACGATCGGCTGCCTCCTCACAGCTTTACACAAACTACTGCTCTACATTTGATATCGACAAACGCTTTAAATGTGACTGAAAGTGTCCAGGGTGTTGTCAGATATGGATCACATGATTAATAAATTATCTTTTTGAGAATAGATTCATAATCATAGATCCATTTAATATTTTAAGCCTAAGCGGCAAACTCTGCAACAAGAGCAGCCTCATCTCATTGCTTTGGTAATAAAAGTGTCAGTGAGAGGAGTGTGAATATGGGGTGGTGCGGTTGGGGTGAGGATTTTTATTAATTTATTTGTGTATTTTTAAGGTTTTTATTTATTGATCTATATGTAGTATTCGTAATTGAACATGCTAATATAGATACGTTCATATAGAGCTGCCAAGGAACCATGACCCAGAACTGTATGTCTATTCATGTCCCCCCATGTCTCCTGGTGGCTTTAAATTCCTTCCCAGCTTCGTTCAAAGTTGCCGACCCCTGTAATAAAGTGTGGTCTCAATCTGACCTCTGACTAATGAGCAGAGGTGTTTTAGGCTACAACTACATAAATACGTTTCATCTCTCATCCAAGAGGCTTTGTCAGTTCTGAGAATATTTGGAAGTGCTTGAATAAAGCCAGCTACATAGTTAAACAACAAGCTGCTGTGATAGCAAAACAATATAATAAAAAACGTTGTAAGAAGATATTTGCTGTTTTTTGGTGATCCCATGTTGTTAACAAGTGTTGCTAAAAGAGCTTGTTGCGGCTGGCAAACCTAAAACCCGCCCAGTCACGGCAGTACTGCCACACCATTGGCCTAAATCAGCAAGAGCTTGACAAGATGTATTTTGGAGTTTATGAACTCACAAATCAGCAATCCAGCTTGCTGCGCTAGGTAACTGCACTGCCACCACTCACCACTTGTGAACAGGGTTAGTTTTCAATGCAAATGATTTGATCACGTGACACTCCACAATGACGCAACACAAGAGCTCCCAAAGTGTTCACATGTGTTGTTAGCAGGACACTCACCTTTGCTTCAGAGGGGCTGACTCCACAGGAACCATGGAGGAAGAATTTTTGCAACTGGGACGTAGCCTAGGTCTACATGAAAGTGACCTTTGTTGCTCACAACATGACATTGCTTTACACTGAATAAAAATTTCCTGTAGTCCTCAAATGCTGATCATCTAATCACTCCTGGATATTTATTTTAAATACCTTTGCAAATGTTTTTTGTGGAAGCCCTCCAAAAAAGGTGAGTGGAACAGAGCATCTGACCATACAGGTGGACTACTCTACAAAGCTAAATAAACTGTCCAAAATGCTGATCTAGGCAAGGTTAAAGCTAGGGCTGGGCGATATGGCAAAAAATGTAATCCCAATTTTTTTTTACCATATTGGTCGATTGCTTTTTTTTTTTTTTTTTCAGTTTTATGTTTACAATTATAAAACTTCTTATCATGGCTTTGATCCATCCTTAGATTTTATTGTAAAAGGATAGTGGGGGAACTAATGTCGAGTCTTTCATTGCAAGTTTTAGTTTTTATAGAATAATAACTGTAATCATCAGGGAGATCAGTGTCTGGACTGCAGCAGCTCCAATGATGAGAGCAGAGAAAACTTCTGTCTGCCTCTATAGGACTGTCCTGTCTCTCCACTTTCAGCCTGGCCCTAGTTCTCTCATTTTGTCAGACTACTATCAGAAAAATCACCTGTTTTGAACTGAAGCTTTTTGAAATAAATGTGGACACTTTTGCATTTGCATTTCTTGTTTTATAACTTCAAATAATGTACATGTATGAAAAACATCTGTTACTTTGACTGTGCCTAGGTGCCTGTCCCTTTAAGGAGTATATTTAGATCTTATTGTATGGAGTCATTTGCTGATGAGTGGTGTATTGTCCCCAGACCCCTCAGGGTGTGTAATCACTGAGGGGTCAGTCAGACAGATACTGGAGATACTGATTTTCTCTGGAGGTGTTTTTGTCCCCACTCTCCAGAGGTGTGATACCTCTCTGACATCACCCAAACACACACTGAAGCAACGATGCTGAGAGGATCGGACCATGAAGAGACCGACAGAATTATTAATATTTTAGGCCTTTTTTGGCTTTATTTGATAATATAGTCACAGAAAATCATGGGGGGAGAGAAAGCAGGAAGAGACATTCATTTGTTGTACATGTGAGCAGACCTAAGGTGGAGGTAAAAGTACTTCTAATTTCTTACTTACATGGATGTAAAGTACTCAACAAAATGATTATTTGAGTAAAAGTAGCAAATTATTAAATGCAGTACCTTTGCAAAGGCACTTTTGAAAGTACTTTTTTGCAAACCGCTATTATTCAGGGTATATGCAGAAATTCTGAGGTTAAATTCAATAACTTTTTAAGAGTTTTTTAAGACCTTCTCAAAATATTTTAAGGACTTATCGCCACCTCAAGAAAACAGTAAACAGTGGTACTTTGCAATCATCTCACATAACTTTTGTGTAGGGATGGGGGCGATAAGAATATCTGGTATCTATCTTACTCTTGTGGATTAAACCACCAACCTTTCAGTTAGCGGTTATATATTTGTGCTGTGTCTAACCATTCTCATAATTCAATCCACAAAATGCAGTGTTTTTCCATTCTAAAGGTAAAGTTTTCACAACATATCCGTACAAAACATACACGCCCGTCTGTGTGTGACATAACCCTGTATGTGATCCTGTCCCATCTTGTTTTCGGTTGCCTTTTGCAGCGTTGCAGATGAAAGCCAGTTCCGGGCCCGGGCTATCTGAGGTAGTGTGTGGTGCTGGTGGCTGCTCCTCTGTCTGCTGGTGGGATAATGAGGCCACAGGGGGCTCCGAGCGGCTCACACAGCTCACACACACACACAGAGGAGGGGGATGGAGGGGGGTGTCCTGCTGCAGCTCCACAGCCATCTCTAATCCACCGCGTCCCACTGTCTCACAACTTCTACATTCAATTCAAATTATTTACAGTGGAGAAAATAATGTTCTGTCACATGATGAAAGTCCTATTTTTATATCAGTAACATGTAAACTAGAGGGACTTAGAATGATCTCCATCTCTGCCTCCTGTCTTTTCCTACGAGCCACATTCCAAAAGCCTGTATACTGCAGGATTTGGCTGTAAAGCATGTCAACTTTGGAGAAAATAGAACTTCTGAGCCATCTAACTGGACTTCTGTCTTTGTCTAAGGATACAGTACATGTACAGACTATCAAAAGTGTTGTGCTGAGGCTATGGCTACATTCATTAAAGTCGGACAAAGCATTTTAGAACATCACACATGAACAAATGAGAAGAAAATAAAGACAAATGTTTTGCGTGAGTGGTTAGACCTTCTGCCTCTCAGCCAGCTTCTGCTCTAGTGGCTAAACTGACTAAACTGGTCTTATCGCATTCATGAATAAAATGGACTTGATTATTGCAGCTGTTTTCTATTATACACTGCCTGGCCAAAAAGAAAACTGCCTTTATCTTTGATTACGACATGCATTCAGTGTGGCATCATTTCAATAAGGTTCTGCAATGTCAGAGCATTTATTTCCATCCAGTGTTGCATACATTTTTCACCAACATCTTGTATTGACAATGGGAGAGTTGGACCACTGCACAAAGTCTTCTCCAAAGATGGTTCTCAATGGGGCTTAAGGGCTGGACTCTGTGCTGGCCAGTCCAACTCATGCTTCCTGAACCACACTTTCACAATTTGAGCTCGATGGATCCTGGCATTGTCATCTTGGAATAAGCTCGTGCCATCACGGAATAAAAAATCCATTGATGAAATAACCTGGTCATTCAGAAAATCCAGGTGGTGCCTTTTTTTCTTTTGGCCAGACAGTGTATTTTCATCTACAAGCTAAGGTAAGCTAACTGCAGTACATTAGCGTCACAGATATAGGAAATATGCTGAGCAGTTTTCCAAACAGGATATCTCTTTTAATGTTAATATGAAGCTGTATGACAAATTGTGAATGGGCCACACGCCCAATCAGAGCACTCATTTGAGGCTGACGCCTGATGTCGATTGGACATGTTCAATCGTCCAAAATTAGATCCAACTGTCTCCTACTCTGTCTGACAGTGCAGAACACACCAAAGAGACTCACGTCGTTGATTGCACCAGACGGTCCGACCACACCAGACAGACGATTGTTGATCCCAATGTGCCTTAACCCATCGGGCTTCCTCCCACCATCAAAAGACATGTGTTAGGAGAATTGGTGAATCTGAAAGTCACACTGTGAATGGTTGTTGGTCAGTGTCTGTCTCTAAAGGGCCGTTTAGAGGAAAACACGTTTTGCCAAATCCGCAAAGGTTTGATAGCAGTTTGGCCATTCGTTTACACAAAGATGGGGTTTCAATTTACTGAATCCACTTTTGAAAACGCCGACAGAAGTGTTCAGAGCCACTCCGCTCTCTGAAAACTGTGAAAACTCACTGAAAACAATGATATAACAGCCCCAATCTGAACAGTGATTGGCCGTCTGCTGGGGGCATGTCAGCTGACATCGCAAAAATACAAGGCTTTTCTGTCTCATACGTTCATATTTAGTCAGTAACTGTCAGTAATAAATGTACAAGTACTTACTTTTATGTGAAACTTTATGAGAATGGCTCCAGGAAAACACAAGATCCTAAAAGAGTCACTGTCCAGGAGACTATCTCGTTGTGCTATACTGCTAAAACTACAAAATAAAACTCAAAATGAATATGGATTCATTTTAGAACAATTTACTCACCTCACAATGATTTTGCAGTGTATTTGGCCATCATTCTGTCTCATTCTATCACAAAAACAAACTGTGATGAATCCATAACACCTTTCAGCACTTCAGACAATAGACAATACAAAACACATAATAGAAACTGTCCTTCTGTGTTCATTGTTCAGCCAGTAGCTTGTTCTCAAACCGAGCCTGAACCACCATTAGAACTTAGTACAAAAACATCCTTCCACAGACAGACATCATCAGCATTTACAGTAACCACTCATCTTTACATTCACACAAACCACCCTGGCTAATGCACAGTGTGTAGTTTACAGTCTCATAATTAGGTCATGCATAAAGGTTAGCCCAGGGTCAAGCGCTAATCTCAACACTAATTAAAATTTAGCTTACACAGCTCATCAAAACAATTACAGCCGTGCAATAATGAGATGAGCAATGGAGGGAAATCCAAGTGGTTTGTAGGAGTGTGCGCAAAAAGTCATTACAGTAGGTTGGGACAATGTGAAAAAGCCAATTAAATTTCAAAAACCTGATTTTTTCATCATAAAACATCATATATCAAGTGCTGTAATGGATTTATTTTACCATTGCATGAAAAATGAATATAACTGTGATATTTGGTGGCAGTAACACACCTCAAACAATTGGGAGAAAGGCAACAAAAAGGAAGAGTGATAATAGTGAAAACAGTTTGCTTTTACAGTGCCATCTTTAAAGGACTAAAATGAGGGCCTAAATTAGGGCCAACCCAGGTCTAAACTGGGTCAAAACCAGGACTAAACTAAGGAACAACTCTTCCAAAATAAGGAAAAAACAGGGATAACATCGGGACTAAAAAACAGGACTAAACCAGATCAAGCCAGGATTATATTAGGGCTGAATCAGGACTAAACTGGAACTAAACCAGGACTAAACCTTGTCT
The DNA here is from genome assembly GCA_020698575.1 of Bostrychus sinensis. Lineage (NCBI taxonomy): Eukaryota > Metazoa > Chordata > Actinopteri > Gobiiformes > Eleotridae > Bostrychus > Bostrychus sinensis. Next base: position 8,134,155 of record CM036260.1, on the reverse strand, counting down.
AACATTGAACTAGGTCAGATATGAGCCAGGATAAAAACTTGGGCTGGACCAGGTCTAAACCAGGACTAAACCTGGGCAAAGTTGGGTCTAAATCAGGACTAAACTATATCTAAACCGGGACTAAACCAGGGCTGAACCAGGACTAAACCAGATCAAGCCAGGATTATATAGGACTGATCAAGGTCTAAATCAAGACTAAACTAGAACAGAGTATCTTGTGGATTATCCCTATCTCTTATTGCTACAGAATTTGATTACATTTATTAAGTCTTAAGTTGCCCCGTCCCAACTTTTTGAGATGTGTTGCTGCCACATTCTGCATGATGTCCCAACGTTTTTTTAAATATAAAATCAGGTTTGTGAATCTAGCTGAAGACTGGTATAAAAAATAAAGTGTTTGAAGTTGATACTGTTGAGACATGGAGAGAGGTGAGAGCGCAGGGAATACATGAAAGGAAGCCCCAAAGTGACAAAAAGCGTCGCTCCCGATGTGACAGGTTATGAAGAGACGACGGTTTGAGATGGCGAAAGTGGAGCAGAGTGATGCCTCGTCTCGTTTGTCTGCCTCTGTGTGACTCACATTTCTGTTTTTTCCTCCGGTCCACTTTTGGCAATCCGGTTCACAGAGGAAACCGTCTGCCAAAACCGACTTCTTCCTTTTTCTTCTTCTTCTACATTCTCGAGGCGACAAGGCCCAGCGCCAAATCTGGGAGAGCAGGCAGGGTAGAGGCACACGGGAGAGAAAACAGATGGGGTGAGATGTTTCTGTTGGTGCTAAACTTCTTTTTCTGGGTAAAAAGTAAAGGATGGGAAGCTGATGTTGTGTCTAGAAGAGAAGTTGGAAGGAGTAATGTGACGGAGCTATGGCTGAAATGGAATTTTACACATAATACACTCAAGGTGTGTGGCGTATTAACACTAAAGCACTAAGAAGACTGAATAGGGTAGCTCCAGGTCTTTTCTCGTGAAATTTAAGACCTTTTTAAAACTTTTTAATTCCACTTAGAATACACTTTAATGCCAAGATTGTCTGCAAAAGAACAATAATCTGTATAAATCAACAAACAATCATAAATTTCAGTGGTAACAGCATTTACGTGTATTGCGAAGATGTTTTTTGCAACAAATATGCCTGCAACATTATGTAGCCCCTCTAAAGACTTAGCTTTCAGAAACTTACTAAATAAGGGTGACTTTAAGATACTCATAAAACCACTATTGATAGAGACTGTTGCCAAATTTACAGCCAACTCTCAAAAAGACACTTCTCTGTTGTTACTTACAAAATATTGATGTAAAATATATTTTTGACAATTACCACACTGAAAAACTTGACTTAGATGTCCCAATTCCACAATTTAAGACCTAGATGAACCAAACGTAATACCTGCCCACACAATTTAATACTTTTAAGGCTAAGTTTTTGGCAACATTAAATTTAATACCTTAAGACCTTGGGGCTACCCTGACTGAAGATTGTTAAAAGTTACATGGATATATTTAGCAATGGGGCATCAAGGCATCAAATAATATAATTACTAATATAGGAAAAGCTGCATACAGGCAAAAAACTGCAGGCTCAAGTGTTAACAGCCTTACATTAAACTAAAAAAATCACAGTGTTTTTTAATCATAAAATTAATTCTTTTGCTAATATTTCTGCTAACAACATTTTAGATAACACATTATCACTGCCAGAGCCCTTTTTTGCCCCATTGACATTCATTCAAATCACTTATTTTCATTCTACAGCCATTGCAATGCATAAATGTGAAATTCTGTTAATTCCTCTGTGACGCATGACAATCAGATGCAAAAAAAGAAAATACACACAGACACAAAATAAGTAAATAAATCACAACCAGCCGCAGTTCGGCCAGTCTGATCATATTTGAGAAAGCACTGGTACAGTACTCACTTTCTTCAGTCTGGGACCCTCAGAGACCACCACCTCCCGGGACGTCTTAATATCTCACAGCACACAGTTTACCTTCATCAAGACTCTGCTGGGGGAAAAAGGACACTACAAAAGTACTGTGGTGACGTTCTCTCATTAGTATTTTTAGTACAAAGAACAGGAAGGACCGCTGGGACATTCCTGTCTTTTCTTCCTGTTCAGAATGGGAACACAGAATTGTCACTAAATATCTGGTATAAGATGTCATTTATTTTGGTTTTCTGCAACAGGATTGGGTCGGATTTGAACAAGAACTGAGCCGCCATTTTGAAATGATATGGCACCAAGTTCTTTTTTATACAATTTAAAGTATCTCTTATTTGGCTTGATGTCGAATCTGTGCAAGTATGGTGGCCCTAATGGTTCACAAATGTACTGATAATTTAGCAACAAAAAATATATAAAAAAAAGTACCAAAATTATGATAACTGAATTAAAAAAATAAAACTGCAATGAACATAAATGAAAAAAAAAGTAATTTAGTTGGTGGATGCTAATATGAGCTAAACTGAGAGCTAAAAAATGCAAAGCTACCAAAACGTTAGCCATGACTGCATGCTAGTGACAACGTTAGCCCAAGTTGCTGTGAATTATGCTAACAGCAAAACCAGTAACACAAACTTTTAGACTTTAGTTCAAGAAAAAAAGTAAGTGTTACGATTCTTCTTATTTATTTAGAACCCAAAAATCAAAGACTTATCAAAGTTTGTGATAAGAAGTGTTACTACAAAGCTAGCTTAAAAATATTTCAGATCGGCAGTGTCATTTGTCAGCATTTCAAGTTTATATTAACATTAGTGTAACCAAGAGCTGCTATGCAAAACAAGACAGTACTGAACACTTTTTTAAATAGTTTATTTTACAATTTTCATTTTCAATATTTGTGGTATGAGCCATGAAGACAACATTAGAAGACAATAAAACAGATTAATGCCCAGTGGGATTTGAGTTAAACATGCAAACCACCATAAGTCCCATATATCAGCTTTTTTACATTAAAATGTAATACCGTAAAAACAGAAGTGCAAATGTTCAATTAGCTGCTACTGCTGTTGTGCGTATTTTTAATCCATGTCTCCAACCCAGAGGATAGTAGTCCCATGTAAAATGTTAGGAAAGTCATGTTCCCGCCAAGAGTTTTCAGTACAGTTCATTTTGGTATGCAGTGAGTCCAAATCACCATTAGTCAGCATTAATAAACCGGTTTCAAAAGAGAAGATTAAATGGTGTTTGTTTTTGCTCAGACTTACAGTAAGTATAGCAGGGCACTGTCTCTGTCTTCAGTCCCTTCAAACTAAAAGTAACTCGCAAGGGTCCAAGTCCAAGTTATTGTACACAAGTCTGAGTCACATGTGTACAAGTCATTGTTTCACTGCTCCGAGTTAAGTCACGAGTCCAAGTCTGGGGTCCTCAAAATAATGACTAGAGTCTCTGTCCAGTTACTGAAGCTTCAGCTCAAGTCAAGTCCAGCTACTGCTAATGTACTGCTAAAAACACAGAACACAAAACACAGACTTTAGATCAAGAACAAACTGTATAAGTGGGGTATACCAAAGCCCACTTACAGAGGTTGCCACTGTAATGGTTCTGAGGTAAAATTCGGCTGCTGTTGCTAAAAAAAGATAAATATAAATAGCACTTTAGCTGGAGTTCATACGCGCTCATTTGGACCAGCAGTTTAAAAGTAACAGTCTCATGATGTGTGCTGCTCGATGGTGCCGTCCAGCAGCAGTCTGCGGAGCTCCTGGGGGTCTGTGAGGGGCAGGGAGCAGCTGAAGTCCTGGCACACGTACGCTGTGGCAACTCCGTCCTGAGGGGACATGGAGGAGAGAGCGGGGAGACGCTGGTGGAGGAAGGAGTCCGAGACGCCATCACACAGCATCAAAACCTGAGGGAAGAGAAGAGGTCAGACAAAGTCAGCTTTCAGCAATAAGGTCATGATGACTGATAGGTCCTGTAAACAAGCCTGGGCAGCCATCTTAGTTCTCAATCCAAGTCTGATATCTGGAGGATGGACCAAATGGATGCAAAGACTGTAAATAAATTAAAAAACAAAACAGTACCAAACTGCAACATACTCAGAAATAACTGACACAATTTAAAAGTGTATAACCAATAAAGAGAAACAAGGCATTGCATAATAACGGCCCCAGTTAAACACTTAATATTGGCAGAACTAAACTCAGTTGAAGTTCCAGATCCAGTTCACAAGAAAGTGCTAATAACACTGGTTACCATGGTACTATATTATACAAGAAAGAAAATAGCAGGCTAAAAAAATTAAGCAAATTTGCAGAGTCATGTTGGAACAGGACTGACAGGCTGTTCCCACAAAATATCTTGGTATGCTGAAATATTCAGAGTTCCTTTCACTGGAACTAAGGGGCCAAGCCCAGCTCCTAAAAACAACAACACACCATAATCCTAATTCAGTTATTTGGTGGGTGAGTGAATACTTTTGGAAATATAGTGTATCACCATTATCAAAAAGTGCTGTGTTGAGAGAGGCTTCCGGTAGCCATGCGTGGCTGAGACCAGGGACTGAGAGGCTCCCCGCCATTGTTCAACTTTTTCAATTGAGTTAACTTCAAGCTTTATCAAAAGCCACAGTTTGTGTACCTCATTATCAAGAAACAGCTTGGCTGCAAGATTAATCTAAAACAAGCAAATTCATTCACAAGCTCCACAAACGCGAGCAAATGCTTTCCTTTCTATTTTCTGGATTAATTTTGGATGCATGTTGAGTTTTGCATAGGATACTAGACGGAAGTTACAGCAGAGTAATGGGTTTAGGCTGGCCTCATTAGGGGAGGCTTTCTTTTTGGTTTTATTTGTTGGGTTGTTATTTTCGTGTGGGGAGTTTAATTTTATGTATTTTGTTTTTGCAATGTTTTTGTTTGTTCTGGTATATTTGTAAAGTCATCACACCCTAAATATTTTACCAGTTGAAAAAATGGTTAATGTATACCTCTATGGAAATGAAAGATGGATATAAGGGATTAGATATTCGTATTACAAGTTGGAATGTGGAAGGGTTAAATGGGCCAGTAAAGCGGGCTAAAATATTAAAGCACTTAAAACATTTAAATACTGATGTGGCCTTCTTACAGGAAACACATTTAAAGAAAGCAGATCAATTTAGATTAAGAAAATCCTGGGTAGGGCAGATATTTCACTCAAGCTTTAATTACAAGGCAAGGGGAACAGCTGTATTATTTAACAAAAAGACCCAGTTTACAGTGGATGAGACAATAACAAACCCACAGGAACGCTTTATTGTAGTATCTGGTTTATTATATCGAACTCCTGTGGTACTTATAAATGTATATGTGCCAAATTGGGATGATGTAGGTTTTATAAATAAATTAATTTCCCAAATTCCAAATTTGAACTCCCGTTACACAATTTTTGGTGGAGATTTAAACTGTGTTATGCACCCAGCTCTAGATCGTTCAAATCCAAATCTTGTTCCCCTTCAAAAATGGCAAAAGCTAGATCAACATTTATGAATGAAATAGGTTTAGATCCCTGGCGTTTTTTCAATCCAAATGAAAAGACTTATTCTTTTTTTTCACATGCTCATCATTCGTACTCCAGAAGAGATTATTTTTTTATTGATAAAACCCTTCTTCCGTATGTCAAAAAGGTAGAATACTCAGCAATTGTTGAATGTGACCATGCACCTGTATTACTTCATACAGGTTTTACCTCTCAAAATTCTGGATATTTTAATTGGAAATTTAATACAAGTCTTCTGGCAGATGAAAATTTTTGTAAGCACTTAGACATCACATTATATAACTTTCTAGTAAATAATAAATCCAGCTCTACCTTGCCTTCCATGTTATGGGAGACATTAAAAGCCGTTATTAGAGGAGAGATAATATCATACTCCATAACACTGAATAAAAAAAGGAAACAAGAAAGAGAACAACTTAGTGACTCAATTAAAATATTGTAGAAGCAATATTCTATATGTCCTACCCCAGAAATTTACAAAACGAGATTGGAACTTCAGACACAGTACAACCTGCTCTCAAGGGAAAAAATTGAGAAATATATTCTTCATAATAGAGGTCATATGTATGAACATGGTGAAAAAGCAGGTTGTCTCTTGGCGCATCAATTAAAGAGCAAATCTGCTTCACAACTTATACCACAGATCTACAATGTGTCCCATGAGGTAACTGTGGACCCGACTGAAATAAATAATACTTTTAAAACATTTTTTTCTCAACTATATTCTACAGAATTTCCTAAGGAATCAACGATAATGAAAGATTTCTTTGCAAAACTAGATGCTCCCAATATAAGCCGTGACCATGGAGTTCTCTTCATTTATCTTTAGTGGGAAGAACCAACTGTATACAAATAAATCTGTTACCAAAATTCCTTTATCTGTTTCAGTGCAAACCTGTTTCCCTTCCAAAATCATTTTTTAAAATATTAGACAAGTTACTTCTTTCTTTTCTATGGGGAGGTAACACCCCAGAATACGTTTAGAATATCTCCAACAACATAGAAAAAAAGGTGGATCAGGACTTCCAAACTTCAGAAATTACTATTGGGCAGCAAATATTGCTAAGGTTGTTCACTGGTTTCATAAATCTGACACTGAGTGGTGTCAATCAGAAACAAACTCATGCCGGTCTACATCACTACCAGCTTTAATTACTGCCAAATTACCCAGTTCTTTTTCACAACTAACAACCAGTTGAGTAGTTTTGTCCACTCTTAAAATTTAAACAAAACTTTAAACTGTTAGATTTGTCTGGTTTGGCTCCTATATGCAATAATCATTTCTTTCCCCCAGGACAATTGGATGTTACCTTTGTAAAATGGGCAAATATGTGTATTCAGAAATTTAGGGATTTGTATATTAATGGGACTTTTGCAGATTTTAATACACTTTCTAAGAAATATATGTTAGCTTCTTCGGGTCTATTTCGCTATTTCCAAATTCAAGATTATGTTTGTAAATCCAGCCCAACATTTCCAAACTTGGTTAAAGAAACTGGGATTGATGATATCCTACAACTCTCTCCTTTCCAGAAGGGCCTAATTTCTCGCATACTTGATATCATTTCATCACTCAGTCTAGGGGCCCCAGACAAAATGAAGCTGGACTGGTCAGCAGAACTGGGAGTGGAGATTCCCGTAGAGACCTGGGTTTCTGCCTTAGAAAGAGTGAACAGCACCTCAATATATGCCCGTTTAAATTTATTACAGTTTAAGGTTGTACACCGTATGCACTGTTGCAAAGCTAAATTGTCCAAAATGTACCCATATACTGATGACCATTGTGACAGATGCAGTTCTTCTAAGGCAGATCTGACCCTGATATGTTTTGGCAATGTCCGAAATTGGTTATATATTGGTCCTCAGTCTGTAGAACATTATCTGAAGCCTTCGGAATTGACTTACAACCATCAGCAGAAATGGCTATCTTTGGTGTGCCTAATTATAGCTGTGGTGCTTTGTCTAATAATCATAAAAATATTGTGGCATTTGCCTCTCTTATAGCCAGAAGAAGAATTCTTATTGAGTGGAATTCTCCTGAACCTCCTAGATCATCGGTATGGCTAAGTGATTTGTTGTTCTATTTAAATCTTGAAAAAGTCAAATATACTGTTAGGGGATCGACAAAACTGTTTTGTTTAATTTGGGGCCCCATGTTAGAGTATGTCAAAGGAAAAAAAAATATTGGTCTGCAGTAAAAGTGTTGCTACAGTGTATAGTCTAACTGTAAGTGTTGAGGTACGCTTTTAACAGTGATTTTTATATATGATGTGAATTGTATACATACTTAGGGCTATATCTTGGCTTCGGAGGTTGGGCCCCAATTTGTGTTGCTCAACATGATTCAAGAAAGAAAATTAGTCATTTGGAAAAGTTGCATGTTTTGCATGATGGGACACCACATGCACAGAGATATACTTCTCTGTGTTGGACTGATTCCTCTCTGTGCATGAAACTAAAGTTTATATTTTTGATTGTAGATTATATGAAAGAGTTCTGTTGGCTGGGTTATGGCTGGTGATTCTGGCGGGAACAGAGTGTGGATGTCAAGCTCTGTGTGTACATGTCTTATGCACTGGAGATACATAATAATTATAATAACATATATTATTACAAATAATATTAAACAAAGTAATTAGCTGGTTGTGTTCTATAGGGTTTGAGGATGACGGTGTTTGTTTTTTTACACATTAACCCCCCCCCCCCTTTTTGTTTGTTTATTTTTTTTTTTTCTTAATATGTTATTTTTTGTAATAATCTTATGTATTTGTTGGAATTTGTTGAAAAAATCTGGGACCCTATACTCATTGTTTGGGTCTAATGGTAACTTACTTGTCTCCCAATAAAAAAAGACATAAAACAAAAACAAAAAAGTGCTGTGTTAAAATGATTATTGCTGATAAGCCGCCATCCTTTCATAGTTGTTTTAGTGCTGTAGCATCCATTCCAATACTTTTTTCTGGTTCCCAGGTAAGCATAGCTAGAAGTAGAGCCATTAGTTACCAAGCTCCTGCTTTATAGAAGCAGCTCCAGCCTACTTCAGAGAGGCAGTCTCTACATTTCTGGTCAGGTCAGTCAGGTACAGGGATGGGAGCAAACAGACTACACCCATCAGTCCTGTACAGATCTACAGCCTGCCGTCCTGGGAGAGGATGCCTCATTCATGTGGTTCTCCCTGGGGTTTCTTTTTTTTCCCATAGCTGTTTTTTGTTTTGTTTTTCCTTACTGAGATCTAAGGACAGGGAATGTACTGGGACAGTCTTTTTGCCTGTTTGTTTGTTAATGCCTATTTCTGTAAAGCCCTTTAAAGCAACTGATGCTGAATTGAACTGTTCAGCCCTATGTTCTTCTTCTCACATTGTTTAAGTGTCTTTGCAAGTGTTTGCTTCTAGACTGTACAGCTCCAGTCCGACAAAAATGTTGCGGAGCTTGTTCAGTATGGTAGTCCCTTGCCTAATGGGCATGTGCTGTGTATCCACACTATAATATATTCCCTTAATGCAATCTCCATACCTCCTCCAGGCAAAGAATTCAACACCTCAATCCACCACCTTTTATCTTTATTTGGTGTGATATTTTTGGACTAGCCTTAAAGGACACATTCATTTAGTGAGGCAATTCAGCTTATTATACAGTGTCACAGTCGAGCTTGTGACAAAGATTTGTGACTTGCGGTTTGTTGATGAGCCAAAGATGAGTCAATTTCAGACCCATTTTCTTGTTGACAGACCCTGAAGATTTATAGACTGCCGCCACTTAGTGTATTGATATCTTTGCAGCACAATAACCACAACTTACTTTGGTGGTAATGTTTGGAAAAATACGTCTTTAAACACAATCATATCATGCAGAGTAACTCTCCTAAAAATAAAGCAGTGTGTTGTGGGTCAGCGCTTTCCACGGTCCTGTGCTTAGATTTAGAACATAGTATTTGGATGGATCCGAGGCTCACGTGTCCCGCCCGGGGCACTCCAGCTCCCAAATACCCTCGCCAACACCAGCCCAAGACAAAATACTCCCAAAGCGAAGGTGAAGAGACATTGTTTGTATTCAAAGTGTTAGGTTGGAGAGTGAGATTTTGGCCATGTAGCAGAGAGGGCTGGCCTTGTCCATAACTGAAGTGGCTTCCTGTCAAAAATGTCGCTCCTCTGCTTGATGATAAAGTAAAAAATGACAAGATAAAGAGGAAGAACAAACATCAATTTATTTTGGGGCCTTCATGTCCACGCTATTGTTAATTATCAGTGATTACAAAATGGTGGTTTGCAGAAATGTTGAGCTTATTTGAAGCCTGAATGTTGTTCTGATTGCATGACATGACAGTACTAATTTTAAAATACATCCTTAAGGAATATAATTAAAAAAACAAACAAACTTTGCTTCTATAAAAAGTGGGTTGCAATTAAAATGTTCACAGATAAAAGTGGGTCCTGCAGTGTTTTGATTACTGTGGAAACTGATATAAAAATGCAAGCTGTAATGGCTGGTTGAACCCTTCTACATTTCTATTTGAATTCCCAGAGCATGACCAAAGCATTTGTTTAAAGCTGTTTGTGTTGTCATTTTTAAGTGTTTTATGATGACTGTCGAGAGTTGCCCCATTAAGTTTAGTGTTGCATTAAAATAAAACTGGTTTAGCTTTGTCAGTATGATGACTTGATGAAAAATACCAGTGACTGTGCCTTGAAAATAATCAGATCCATCACTGTTGCAGAGTTGAATATAAGACATAGTCAAAACATTATGACAAAACATTATTGTGTCTGGATGCTAAAGCTGCAAGATAGGGACACAATAACTCCAGCCACCAGAGGTCAATAAAGGAATGACAGATTACTTTTAGTGGCTAGTTTACTACCGGAAAATGTAAGAGTTTCAGGCTTAATGGGAAGACATGTTGATCTTTGCGGGATAGGGCAAATGCCTCAATGGAGGTCTGTGCTCTAGTTGAGTGAGCCCTTGCTTCAAGTCAGAAGTTAGTCCAGTGTCTTGTAGAACTTTATATTTGGGTAACACTCGGGCCCCCTGGAGCCCTTTCAGGGTTTCTCAAATGTATTTTTCGCTCTAATTTTGGCATTTCTTATGCTTGGATGGTGATATTTTACAAACATTTTCATAAAAAAAAAAAAAAAACAAAAAAAACAAAAGACAAAAAACTAAATATCCTACTGTCCAGATAAAAAAACTCACATTCTTCCTCTTAAAGCCCTTTTTGGTCCCATTGATTTTTTTCACTAGATTGTTGCTACAATACAGAAATGTTAAATCATGTTAATTCCTCTAAAAAAATAAAAAAATAAAAATCACCTCCAGACCAACACTTTCTCATTGCACTGTGGTAAATAATTCCCTTATAATTCCCATTAGATAACAGTGACTGTAGATCAGACTGTCGGGGCTTTAAGAGGAAGAGTGTGAGTTTGTGCCCCTTTATTTTTTTTTATTTTTTATTTTTTTTGGTAATGGCTCAAAAGGTAAAAATGCAGTGTTAGGGCTAATCAGTGATCTATCCTGGACCGGTAATCCATGCACAAACAACATTTTGCATCTTTAAATACTAAATAATTCATGTTTTATTTACATACGTGTGGAATTATGTAAACAAACTGGCATTTAGGTGATTAAAAATATAAAAATGAATTGACTTTTGCTATGTATATTTTTTTTTTCTTCATGTTTTATATTTTTAAATGTGACCCATTGATCTAAAAGGTCTTTAAGAGGAAGAATGTGATTTTTTTTCTAAGGAGGCTCTGAGGGTTATACTATGACTACATCAAATGGGTCATCCAAATATTGCTGGTTAGCCGAGATGACTTCTTTTTAACTTTATTTTGACTGTAACAGTCCTGATGACTGATTGACATGTTTTTCCGATATTCTGCATCCTCAGCAACACCTTGTCTTAACCGCTATGTCCATGTGTGTTAAAAATCCGGTGCACATAACAACATTTCTTGCTAACTCCATTAAGCGCATCTATTGACCAAACTGCCCATTTGCTATTGTGTGAGCGTATGGCCTCTCAGGTTGTACTCCCATGGCCTGCAATCCATTGTTTTCCATTAGCCCATGTTGACCACTGCAGCTGCACCCTCTGTAGTCCCGCCAGCTAGCATGCACACTTCAAGCACAACTGTTTGAATCACCTCCATCCTTTTGTCAACTGGCCTCAAGAGCTCCACTCAGCCATTTAGAAGTCCTTTTTCTGCCAGCGGCCATCTGCACTTTCCTAAGCTATAGGGCCTATCAATGACCACACTAGGAACGGCATGAGTTTTTCCAGAGCTTACAACACGGCTAATGCTACTATTTGATTCTGTAATGTAACGCTATAACACCTGTTGGCTCGTGGAATCAAAAACATATTACTAAGGCTTTGGAGGTCCTTGTAAACATTTTATCAGACAGGTAGTCGGCCTGAGAAGTGTGATTGGAATGTGCTCATGGCTGTGTAGCTGTTTCCATGGCGACGGCTGGAGGATTTCCCCGCCAGCACCAACCTTTTTCCTTGTCTTCTTTAACTGTCAACTTCGCACAGTCCCTCCTTGGGCTTAGACTGCAACCATCGCACTTAAAGGTCACACCTAAGTCTGTCGGTGTCAAAACAACCCAATCTCCAGCAGGCCCCGGGGGTCCGGATGGCTTGGGCCAGTCCGTGTGTACTTGTCAGACGGAGTGATGTGCCAGGAGAGCAAGTGGGGGATTATGCATGGGTGTGCGTGTGTGTGGTCTTGGCTTGTTGGTGGTGGAGGTACAGACAGTTGGCTACACAGGAAAAGACACTGGAAACCCCCCGCAGGGTTAATCTCGTTGTACACTGGGGCATCCCTCGGACGCCACTCTCCCAGCCGGTAAATGTCCTCACGCACTGACAGCTCCCTCCCACTCCGCTGAGAGCAGGCGCTTCCCAAGTACACAGCGTACCTGAAGTGACATTAACACGCAAACACATACTACACGTTGTATAAATCAGGGAAAAACAGACTGAAATGTGGAAGAAAGGATTGGCTGCTTATTACTGCGACTTCTTTCATGTTTCTCGAAGTCTGTTTGAATAGTATTTTATTATTATTAAAGATGAGTAAGAAGCCAAGTATTTGTTTTTGGTTGTTGATATGGGATACGAGGTACATTCATGAATCTCCTGCTGCTAGGCTGTAATTGAAATGGTTAGTCCACCAAAGTCATGACCAACACAGCCATTAATCAACCTAGAGACAGGAGGCTCTTCTGTCATCAGTTACAGATGATGTAATAAAGAGATGAATGACTTCAAAGCAGTTTTCATGAAGGAGTAGAAGTGTAACGGCACGTTTTTGCAGCGTATTGGTTAGAATTGTTTTCAATAATGGTATTGGCTATTTTAGAACAATACAATTCAATTGAACACCTTCATAACTTGACAAAAATTATAAAAGTATACTGTCCAATCTAGCATTGCGGCTGGGGCTGATTATGTCTAGCAGTCAACTTAAATATAACATATTTTTTTAATGAAAAACATCAAAATTCAATAAAAAAACGTATCTGGTTTTATTTTAACATGCACATTTCTAATAACAATATTTCCGATATTAACAATTTTATTTCTATGTACATCAATATACTCTACCTAGAAAACAATACAATTTGATACAAGGTGATGCGTATCGATATAGTTGTATCGTAGGTATAAAAAATTGATACATCAATATAATAACTGTATTGTTACACCTCTATGAAGGAGATTTCTTGTTTCTATTATTCAAAAATGAGACATACCAAAAACAGTGTATCAGAATAAATTTACCATATTGGTACATACCTAATTTTTCATCTAAAAATCAACATTATCTTATATAAAATAGAATAAAATAAAAAATAAAAGTTATCAAGTAATAAATTAGACCAGATTTACAGATGCAAAGAGGGGATGCAACTAATCGACCAAGACATCACTCACTAATGAGTCGACAAAGCGACCAGAGGCTGTCAGCCCTTTCTCCTACAACAATGTTTCAGATTTTTATTCACAGACAGAATAATAATCTATAAATAAGAAGAAAAAATTGACTCGCTAAGCATAACAGTGTTTCAAAGATCAGTTTTTGCTGACTTTTTTTTCATCTTTTGGTGTTAGAATTTTGTACCATTGCAAGACAGCGATTTTCCAGTGAAGTTACTAACTCCAACCACAAGGGGTCAAAAAAGGAACAGAGGACCTTTTCAAGCTCAAAGGTGGATTATTATTATTATAACTATTGTAAGACATAAGGGGCTCAATGAATAGGGCATTTACCCCTGAACTAGAAGATCAGCCTGTCCATGTTTATCATTGGTTATACAATGCCTTAACTTAGTGGTTCTAAAACAGTTCTCACCAAGTACCACCTCAGAAAATATTTGGCTTTCCAAGTACCATCTTTACTAAACCAGTTCCTTTTGCAAATATGCTAATCTTTTCTGGTTCTGTAAACTCTTTCTTCTGACTTACTAAGCTCCTCTAAAGCGAGGTTCCAATATTCTGCTCCCGTCTTGGGTAAAAAAAACAAAACCTTTCTGCTTTGTCTCTAACCTGCGGGGCTCTCAGCGCGACCCCTGTCAGAGAAAAATACCGGGAACACACCGACTGTAGCCAGTGCTGTCATACCTGAGCATGAGTGATGATGGTGGCTCTGAATAGCAGCATGTGCATTGGGCCGTGAGGAGATTTACTTCCAGCAGCCTTCTCTCGGTTGTTTTATCTCTCCCTAACACACACACACACATACACCGAGACCTATTCAGTCATCATAACAGCCTGGCATCTGGACCGCCGCCCCGGGACTCTCACCAGACTTCCAGGCGTTCGGGCTCCGATACTAGTTTAAGGAGAATGAACGAAGGGCTAGTGTTATCAGTCATCCGAAATTTCGCCGGGGCCAGCCTCATGTTTTCCTCGGTGGAGCGGACGGGAGACCTGGGGGTTGGGGGGTCATGTGAGAGCACGCTGAACTAACATTTAGACTTGAAAAATAGCGGCCATTAAATCAAAGCTGCAGCAGTGACAGGGCAGGGTTAAAGCCATAATATGTTACAACTTCACATTAAGATGTCAGCTATGTCACAGATATTTACGATGACTTTATATATAAATTTTGATGTTTATCACACAGTCAATGATCAATTCCTGAAAAATCCAATACTAGCTTTCAAGATGTGGTTAGTGTCAATAGAGAGGTGTCTTTCTAGGAAGCAATAGCATTTTCTAAACTCATTCAGCATAATACAAGTAATAGTTTAGTATTATTTGTGTAATCTTGTATGGCAGGTTATCAACTTGCTGAGGTAATGCTACATGTGTTTCTCTGGGGAGCTTAAAGGTGGAACAGGCAGAGTCAGCTAAACGACCAATCACAGCAACGTCATGGAGACAGTTAATATGAATGCCAACCAGAAACAATGAACACTTATCTTGTGCACTTCTTTTTTTCCCACTCTCTGCTACAATTTTATCCTCCTCCTTCAATCTGGCAGATCGTTCCTCATGTCTGATTGGTCAAACGCACGTCTTCTGTTATGTTATACTGGAACCTATCCTGCTCCGAATCAGGTTAGCTGTTCAGCGTATGTTTCCATGGAGATCTACCTTGATATAAAGTGAACCGACTTTGTAATACTTCTATAATCCAGCTTCATAGTACAGGGCCCTGGACAGGTCACTGCTATTCGGATCCCCAGGGCCTGCTGGAGATTGGGTTGTTTCGACAGACAATAGATAAATAGATAACAACATGTAATATTCACAACTACATAAACTACAAAAACCCCTAAATTTGTAACTTGATTCACAAAGAGACTAGACCTTTTTCACAAAAAACTGCAGTAGTTACTTGTTGCGTTATCCCATTTCCGGTTGGCGCTTGTCTAAAGCAAAAAGGTTTTCAACAAACTTACTACATTTCACGTGTGCAGACGTAGTGACAGTTACAGAGGCACCCACCAACAGCCGGACAAAAGCTACAAATTATTTCAAGATTTTTTTCACAATTATCCAGGAAAGTAAAGAAGAAAACTGAAATGCTATCAACAATTAGCATTAGTTAACTATCTATGACAGCACATAAACAATGTAGTACTCACATTTTTTTAGACAGCATAGACCTTCAATTTATATATTTATTATTTAAATAAATATATTTATATATTTATTGAGTATATTTATTTTTTTGACTCAGTGAGATCGATGGTGATGTTTTGTTAATGAAAATATGCTCATTTGTGTAATTATAGATAACCTATTTTAAGTAATATTATGTAATAAACTGTATATTTTGTCTCTGCATCTGTATAGTATGAATGAGTCGAGGGGCTGGTAGTTTATTTTTAATTTTGGGTGCTGCTTGAAAAAGGTCTCTTGAGATAACTCCTGGCACTTTCGCTTTGCATTTGTAGTTCAAAAATAATTTAAATTTTGTTTCCTTAGATCTAGGTTTTGCGCCTCTACAGCCATTTGGTTGATGAAGCAACACAGGTTTTTCTATTCTTTCGACTGGTCCCCAGGGGCCACTACACTTAATATATTCTCTGTCCCTTTTCTGAACATGTAAAACCATCTCAATCTGTCCACACTGACATCATCTCCTAAACATCTAACATGAGCTGTCCTTCTGATGTTCTCATTCCTAATCCATATCCATCCTCGTCACTCCTCAAGAGAACCTCAACATCTTCAGCTCTGCTACCTCCTGCTCTGTCTCCTGTCTTTTCCTCCAAGCCATTGTGTCAGAATCCCAAACAGTCATAACTAAAGGTCATCCTATTGAAGAAAATGCCTTTCAAAAGTGCACAGTCGGGAGTGGGCGTGTGTCCCCCGCCTCTTGGTCTGTCCTGTGTTACTCCAAGCATCGGTTCAGAGCTGCTGACAGTCTCTCCAGGACCCTCTCCACTAAATCATCTGACATGTGAGGACGCCCGCCTGTCTGCGCCTGAATTAACGGCCCCGCTCTTTAATCAAGCCCAGACACTTACGTTATACTTCATCAGCCGATGCAGCACGGCACTCGCATCATAAACATCACGTCACACATAAAATGTTGGGGATATCAAATATGGCATATGGAAGTTCCGAGGCCCATGTCGGGAAATATTTCAAACTGGTATGATTTCATATAAATTCCTTGTCAGCAGGTACTTAAGTGGTCCATTAGTGAAAGAATGCGTCTGATGGTGGGGAGTAATGTTAAGGACCATCACCTCGGCGACTGATACAAAGGTTTACAAGTAATCGCTCATTGTGACTCTTGACTGTTTGACTTTTTCAGGCTGGCAGCGTATTTGAACAAAATGTATACTGACCCACAAATGTACTTGAATAAATGCCACACATTTGCATGTTTAAGGTTATGGGGGAAAAAAATCAAGACAGTTCTTCTATTCTCAGATCATGAGCAATTTTTACACAACCAGAAATTTGTAACTGCTTTTTGTGGACTAAATTTGTTTGACAAAGTTAGTGTTCCTTTGTTCCTTTCCTATCTTTGATCAATTAAATACAATAGTACTGTATGATGAAAGAAGGAGCAGGTACATACTGTCTGAGGTTGAATTTAACCACTGAATTACAAAGATCTTTTATGGTCCCTACTGTTCAACTGACTTTTTCTTAGTTTAACTTATTTTAGACTGGCTAGCCATACCCAATCTCTTGACTGTGAAATGGGCCTGGAAAGTCTTCCCCTCAGCCATTTGAACTCTTCTTTTTATGCTCATCCATTTGCAACCATATAAAAAAATATTCTGAAAACATTTGTACTGAGGTCAAACTAAATTCTTTGTAATGAATAAATCCTTACACAAGTGATGTAATTAGAAAGATACAGTAGTTTCCCACTTCAAAAACATAAGTAGCCATATTTACTATGCAAATTAGACATTTCAGGACGTGACCAAAATTAATCTGTCCACAAGCGATGACACCTACAAGCCGATGTACAGTCCCAAGGCTGGGGGTTGCATCAGGAAGAGGACCAAGCAAAAACTTGTGTTACAGTCTTCTGAACATATAATCAAAGAAAAAGAGCACTTCACTTCCTTAAACCTTTTGTATGATGTCGTATTACTACACAATGAAAAATAGCTGTGAGGAATCAGTGGAAAAAGAGCTGTACGCTGTTTTTTTGGTTAAATGAATGAGAGCTGTACTGGATGTAGAGGGCTTGCTGATTGGTCAGTGCTTTCTGGAGTCAGCGGGGGTTCATGGGAGAGGCAGAGGTTCATACAATTAAGCATTTTGAAGCCTCAGAATGACCATGCCAGAGAATAGAGGTTCTCCTAAAACATGCGTGACTGAATCAAAACACAACTCCAGGTAGGGAACAACATTATAAAATGGTAGATTGCTCAGAAAAGTCTATTTTGCATTATTAGCCCCTTTAAGAAAAACATAAAATTACATGGAACAAATGTCTTAAATTATTAGTTTGGTAGATTACCCCATCTCGCAGACCAGACACCGTGTTCATCTTTATCCAGTCTGTGCCTGTCTCCTTCTCTGAATCAGAATAATAATTTCAAAGCTAATTGGATGCTATTCCTATCTAGTTATATTAGGCAATTTGGACTTGCTTATGAAGACCGAACAGGGCTGCAGATGTTGCCATGGTAGAAAAGCAACGAATTCTTTATATAAGCAATCTTTTTTTGTTCCCTGTGCCTTTCAAACTCCATTTTAAGGATTTGTTCTTTGAAGCCCATAGATAAAATTAATTTCTACCACTGTGTTTGAAGGCAGGTGAACAGTAATGACTTGAACAAAGGCTACCGACTTGTCTGTACGTTTGACATTTATGAGTGGTGGACTCCATAGAGGTGTTTCATTAGCGCTCAGTCACACGGCGGGTTACGGACAGAAATGGGATGTAAAAAGGTTGATTTCCTGTCCAACTTTTCGCAAAGAAATGGTGGTCAGGTGGACAGAACGCAGGGCTGCAGCATACAAACTGTTACATCACTGTGAAGGAGGTGATTTGTGCCAGTGTTCTTGGCAAATATCAGAGGAGTATTGAAGTAAACACAGCTATGAGCTCTGCTAAATAAATGATGTTTCATATACCACAGAGAAAGAGGAGTTGGGATGAGAAGAAAGTCGTAAAAGACTAGAAAATAGGACCCTTGACTGCAACAAAATACAACTATCTTCTGCATTTACTGGTAGCAATACACATTTGAACAAATTTAAAGGGGAATAATGTCACTTTTTACCTTAATTAAACATTTTCAGAGTCAGTGTGATGGCTAAATGAGTTTTTGCAGGGTGACGAAAGCCTCCTACACATCCCCTTGGCATATCTGTACTGGAAAACCAGCCTTGCAATAATGAAAGAACCAACATCAGGCCTCATGAGAAAGCAACACGTCCTGGTTAGATTTTCATCATGGCAGAGTGGCTAAAAGGCAAAGAAAACCTTTTTATGGATACAAGAATGAGAAAACAAAAGTTAAGCCGAGCAAAGGGTCACACAGGAGTCAACCAGACTGTAGGGTTTTTAAGATAGTGCTTTACTCCGGAATGTAGGGGGAGCTCTGTAAAGAAAATGCGACCAAAACAGCAAAGAAACAAGCAAAGTTACATATGCGCAAGTAAATTATGTTCAAGAATGTTTCAAAAGTCTGCATCCATCTGTTGAATGAGTCTATAGCTACCATCCAACCTGAAACTCTATTCCTTAGAGAACAGGGAAATTAATCACTTCTGTCTGGAACACCAGCCAAGTTCTCTGGGCACAGGCAACAAGGGAGTGAAAGCCAGTGGAATTGTCTTTTGTGGTCAGCTTCTTTATGGGATAAAGGGATGGTGGGTTATCAGTGCCAAAGACCGACAAGACCATTCAAAGTGTTAGCATTGAGAGGTGTAGAAGAATGCACACTAAACATGGCACATCTTCTTAGGACACTAACGCAAAGCCATTTGACCAGTGCAACACAGTTTTGTTTTGTTTTTTTGTATATGAAAACTTTGTTAAATATTGCATTTTTATTGAATTGTATATAGAGGCATGCAGTGTTCTAGACTAGCACTGGTTACACTCCAGGCTAAATTAAAATTAAACAAACCAGGACTTAAACAAGGACTATAACTATGGCTATATCAGGACTTAACCAGGACAGAATGGTATAAACCAAGACTTAACTTTTTTAAACAAAGGGGATGACAAAGAAGAACACAATTTTCCCAGATTATTTGTGTAATAAAGCGGTTTTATCTAGGTACATTCCTGCTTCCTTGCTGTTAATATCTCACTACTTTCAAGTTCTAACTTCTACTGTTTCTACTCTAATTGCATTATAATAATCCTTATGAACTATTTTGAGAAATTAGTTCCCCTAGAAGTTCTCCTTCACAATATTATAACTTACAGAATGTTTTATTTGGAACGTCAAGAAAAATGACAATAAATATTTTTGATAACTATAACTAGTGACATAATTTGGAGGCTCATCCAGGAACCAAAATATATACAACTTAACATGTCTTTTTTTTTTAAATTATTTTAATTTTTTTGTCATTTGTAAACTCATTTGTGTAATAAAGCTAAAGGAGGAAGACTCCTCCTCTGCATCTCCCACCACACCTTTCTTCATCTTCATCTTCATCTTCAGCAGCTCTTATTACATCACCTCATCAATTAAAAATGTTGTACTCTGTACTTCTCCCAAAATTCATCGCACATCTCTAACCAAAAATATCTAAGCTCCAAAATTTTACTACGACTGAATATTAATCTAATACATTTTCATCTCAACCTCTCCACATTGAAATAAACCAATGTTCTAGCTTATTAAAATACAATTTTTTTCTTTAAAGGAGCTATGCTATGCAAAATCAACTATGTTTTAGCTTTCTTTTATGTTATAATATTCTTCCCTCATCCAAAACTTACATAGTGTTTTTTTCATTCATGCCTGTTTTGCTGAGTTTCTCAGGCCTTTAACTCCTGCCTCCTCCACTAACACTGACTAATCAACAGGCCCCTACATCCAGTCTGCTCTAATTAATTTATCCAAAAAACTTTCCACTGATTCCCCACAGCAATTTTTTTTATTTTATTTTGAAATGGCACCATACAAAAAAGTTTAGGTAAATAAAGTTTCTGTTCAAAAGAGCCCATTCTGCTGCCCTCTGCTGGGCTCTTCACCTGTTTCTTTATGGCACCAGTAAAGTATTTATGGAAAACTCTTTCTTTTAGTCACATCATGTTTTTAAATGTTACAGTATACTAATTTGGGGGCTCGGCTGGGAAAAAAAGAGGCCAAAAATAAAATGCATACCATACATTTGGCCATACTTTTTTCTGGAGCCTGGAAAGCACAATATAAACTCTTCCCACTAATTATATGCCACAACCTGGGGCTCATCAGATTATTTTTATAAATAAAGAATCCTAACCATTACAGAAATTTCTATAGATAAAAATCTTGAATTATTATAAGAATGTTTTCCTTTTGTGGGCACATCCCAGGCTGGGGGAAAACTCACAACAGTCCTCAGAGTCTATCAGATACAAGGGAGTGATTGATAGAGCGAGGACAACATGTGGCATCTGCTGCAGTTTGTGTGTGTGTGTGTTTGCGGTCGTCTCCACACGTGCACAAGCTGTCATCTTATCTGTTGGGCGTGGGTTCTGTTTACCAAGCGGAGCTGTGGATAAGCGCTGAGCATCAATTGCTGCTGCTGTGGCGGCAGACATACAGACGAGATGCAAGTGCGGGGAGCGGATTAGATCTCAAACAGTAACACTAAAGCTGTCCACTCTCCGCTGGATCCAGTGCACAACGCCAAACCTCCCCCCACCGCTCTCTGGGAAGCACCGGCTCATGCTGGAATTAAAAGATAAATGTCTCTAGGACAAGAATGAGATAAAGGGTTAATGTCTCTGTAAACAGGGCTGCCTTTCTATTTTTAAAGATCATTTTCCAGGAGATTGTCACTGATGAGCTATACCTGTCACAGTGAAGGAAATGTCCTATCTGCCATCTATCTTTCTATGGAAAGTTAGGGCCTATCTCCATATTAGGTGAACAAAACATTGGTATTTTCAATGGCCTGAATAGGCAAGGCTAGAGTGACTGTCAAAAAATGTTATAAACTTAAGGCAATAGACGACAGATAAAATGCTTTTTTTTTTATTTAGTTGGAAAAAGCCCCTATTCACCTGTGATGTCCTACAACCGCTGATTCTGTGATTGTGTGAGGCAACCTACTTTGGGCCTGAGATAGGGTACACCCTGGATAATAACTCTAATCGTTCTAGACAGCTTAACTGTGCTGGACCCTGTCCTGAAAAGATGACAAAAGTAGAATGGTTTGGAACACTTTTTAATAATGATAATAATAATAATGCTTTAGTCTTATATAGCGGTTTTCTAGGCACTGAATGTTGCTTTACTATTTGGTGCATTATTCATTCACTCCTCAGTCACTCTGTGGTGGTGAGCTACTTCTGTAGCCACAGCTGCCTTGGGGCAGAGCGACGGAAGCTTGGCTGCCATTTTGCATCTACCACCACCACCACCAAATACAGTCACACTGACACATTCATACAGGCAAGGTGGGTGAAGTGTACGCCCAAGGACACAACAACATGAGGTACACCTTGGAACGCTTTGGGAAGTGGAAACATCCCCAAACCAACCCTGCCCTGTCCTAGTGGATAAACGCCTATAGTGCCCACACTCTATAAATAAACAACAATTTGACCAATATCAGTAGAATGTGGCTATTAATGTTTACTGTTACTTTAGCAGACATTTACAAGCATTTTCTGTGACAAGGCAATTCCCAGATTATCCAGAACATGTGGGAACCCCATTAAAAATTGAATTTCAAAGAAAAACAAACATGATCAGAGTAGCTCTAAATTGATTTGCATGTAATCTGTCTCTGTGACTATCTCAGCCCTTTCCCACAGCTGTCCATCAACCCTTTGCTTCTGATCTCTGACTGGTTATTGGATTTAGCAGGTCATTAGCACAACATTACACAAAGACCAGCATGGACACTGCCTCGCGGGAGAACTTTGATAAGCAAACCCATGGATTGTGATTTCAGATAAGAGTGGGGAGCTAACAGGGCTGCAGATTGGACTGGGGAAGGTCAGAGGTCACTATGGACTGTGGTACTTCTTAGCTGTAATCCTCCTCAGCGCTAGTGCTAGTTAGCCTGTGACTAAGCCTCTCTGTGCCGCTCTGAGCCCTTCTCTTCTTGTCGCTGGCCTTGCTGTCCCCCTGGTGAATACTTTCTCATGTCTCTAAGGCCTTGTTAGGAATCCCCAGTCATTTTCTTTTTGAGTTAACGCACATAGTTTCTTAAGGGCACTTCATTCTCTAAAAAGGCCAGTCTACTGTTATCTTTACTACACTCTCAAGGGAATATGTAGGGGAAAACAAAAGGTGCCCGAGTGCAAGGAAGCAGTCTTTGTTTAGAAATAAATAGGCAAAGCGTCTTAGGTCTATCTCTCCAGGATCTTATGAGAGAAATCCTTCAAAATCCTTGTAATACCTTCACCGCTTTCCGCTTCAAGTGTCTTTCCCTAACACTAACAGTTGGTGGTTTGTCTTAACACCTGCTACAGACACCTTCTCTGCAGGACCTTTAGGGAAAAAACAAAGAAAAAAACAAACACTATCTGCCACAAACATTTTGGAAGAAATCCAAGAAAAGACAAACAAAACAATTTATCATACCACACAATTATAAGTGCACTCTCTAGTAGTGCTACCCTGAGGTCCACCCGGAGGCATGCTAAGGAAAAGGCTAGCATGTGTGAGCAGCAAATTTGCCAACCGGGAATACAAAGTCTATAGTGCCGTCTGGATCAGAAATATCCCCAGAGTACATATTTGTAGATGCAGTTCGTTCTGCCATTACAAATGGTGAGCAGTTACTTTTCTTCTGAAATCTGAAGTTTGTATTCAATTTCTACTATGTTGATGTGGACAGTGGGCCAGCAAAAAAAGTATCAAAGAACATAGGAATTATCTGATTCATGCAGCCAGGTCTCATAATTCAGATAGAGAGAATACAGATTGAAATGCAAGGCCAGAGGGGTGCCACAGCCATATCTATTAGGAGTGTAACGGTACACATGGTTATGGTACGGCATGCTCGGTTCGATCTACTTGTGTACCGGTTTTGTAGTATTTATAATTAAATTAAATGATTTAGTGCGAGCTTAAGCGCTGCGTAACTAAATTTCCCAGGCAGGTTTCCGCACGGATGCTATTAGGTGACGGACTGCATACACCGTTACCATGGCAAACGCGAAGTCAGAGCTTGATTACCCTCATACCTCCCCACGGTCACCTGAAGGGGAATATTTTGACTTCCCTGTCTAACTCAATGACGACGAAGACAGGAGGATAAGACAAGATTCGCACATTGACATTGTTCTGCCGAGATGAGGTATGCAGCAGGCAACACGTCCTATTTGTTACCACACTTAAAACGGCATCACATGACTGTAAAAGCCACAGCAGCTTACGCATTTAAGCAGCCTTTATCAAGTCATTCGGATCGAGCTGAAGCAACAACCCACATGGTTTAGTCCTGGTTTAGTCCTGGTGTATCAGGTTTAGACCTGCTTCAGGCTTGCTTTACACCTGATTTAGCCCTGGTTTAGACGTGGTGTAACAGGTTTAGACCTGGTTTAGTCCTGGTTCAGACCTGATTTAGTCCTGGTTTAGTCCTAGTGTCACAAGTTTAGACTTTTAGGCTTGGTTTGGTCAGGGTTTAGTCTTAGTTTAGTTATACAGTAAACATATTAGATAAATACTGAGGTGGGGACCTCTGTGACCTTACCACAGATGGATGGACATCACAGGCTACAGAAAGCTATTTAACAGTAACTACATTAAATCACAGTAGGAGAATAAATATAAATATATTTTGCATTTTTTCCCTCCTTTTTTTGTACCGAAAATGTACTGAAAAAAAAAAAAAAAAGGGCAAAAAAAAAAAACTGTACTGAACTGAACTGTGATCGTTACACCCCTAATATCTATATAATGTTATTTGTTTTAGTTAGCTTGTGTTAATTAGTGTCTAATAAATTGATCTTCTACAGTGAACTGTAATTAGTACTAAATTAGGGGCTTGGAAAAAATTTGAAAGAAAAGAAAAGCAACAGTATGCACAATAAATCATCTTTGCATATTCCAAGTAGGTGTTGCGGGTGCTGAAGTCTATACCAGTAACTGTGGGCCTTAGGCCTTACACCCTGGAGAGTGGCCGGTGAGTTACACCGGGCTGGGCAATATGGCTAAAAAAATAAATCTCAATTTTTTTTTCCCTTTCTCAGCCGATTTTAATAGCTTTTTTCTCTTGTTTTAAATGAGATTATTGCATAGTTGCATATTTTTAATTTAGATCTATATTTGAAGTATCTGCAAGGCAGCGGCAAAGTGCATTACTTAGCAACAAAGTGCATTACTCTAACAGTGATGACATAAATGACACAAATGTTTTTTTAGCTTTAGCCCCTCTGCCCCGAAAGACCAGGCCTAATATAACGTACACCATTATACACCAAAGAGGCCTGTGAAAATACGCTAACTCCAGAGCATGTGGAATAATTAGCATACATAAAAAAAGGCACGTAAGTTACCACTGTTGCTGCCGCACATCACACTAAACTCTGTTTTGGCCAAACTGCTGCCACATCTAGATGAAGGCATTACTAAGGTAGGGTAGAAGGACCCCTTTCTCTGTGATTATTAGTGTTTTTAGCATCTACGGAGTCTCCACAGTCAGTATTTAAGCTGCTCTGGATGCTACCAGTAGCATTAGCCACAACAGAGGAAACAGTGTGGTGCTTGAAGAATGGTAATTTTGATAAATTAGATTTTACGATTTGGCTATTTTTGACATCAAAATTAAAAATGCAAATTAACAGAAGTAATTCAATTTATCGCCCAGACATACACTACTTTTGTCAGGTTTAAAGGCTTTGTGACCCCCAAACTAGATTCTGACCTGATTCAAGTTCAGGTCTGAGCACTATATGTCTACTGTTGTGAGATAGGGCCAATGGCTTCATAGAGATCTGAGCTGCCTGTGTGCTTTTAGTTCACACTATGTTTTATATAGAGAGCCTGCTCTATGGGATACAGCTATACATGTCCAAATATTATAGTCTACTGCTGAAATGGACTTGTAAGAACATGGACATGCTGACATCCTCAGAATAGAGCTCAGATAAAGGCCTCCCACAGAGCACTGCTGCAGTACAACAGTTGCTGTTTATTCAACCATTGTAAAGTTAAGCATTTGCGCTAACAGAGTGACTTCACAAAGGGAATTACAGCTCTTGTAAAACAGTACTCAGCCCATAAAAGGACCACGCGCATAAATCAAAAACTTACTGGAATTCATATTTGTAATTCTGTTGCCAAGTCACTATGAAGACATTTCACCCTGACAACCTTGAGAGCCCAGAAATACACGGTCTATAAATGTAAACCTCAAGTTCATTTTGTGTAAAACTGCTCTATAAAATGTGCCGGCATAGAAAGGCAAAGAGGAAATCCTAGCCCCGTTATAACGTAATACAGATATCATAACCAACATGGGATTTGAAGTTTAGGTTTAATCTCTTTTCAGCAAAAATGTCAGTCGTAATGCTGTCAGAATCCTCCTCCCTGTCAGTCAAGCCCTCTACTGCACATTCTATACTTATTTATGTATGCATAGGAGTAATCTGGCATTGCTAAGTGCTTTTTCATGCTAATCTCGAGAGCAGAACCCAGATCAGTTCTTTGAGAGGCCTTGTGGGCTTGAACATCAGGATAAACCCTGATATTTCTATATATTCTAGTATTGAAGATGCAGTTCAGGGGCTTGTACAGAATAGGGAACCTGAACATAGAGAACCATTTTAGAGTGAATGACTAATGGATTTAAAAATATAAATAGGGGTCAATGGTGTTGACACTTAATAATATAAAGAATGTATACATAAAAATGTATACAAAAACGTTATCTTTGGTTATAGAAACCGTTCTTGAGCACCACTGAATAGCTCAGGTGGTAGAAATGGGCCACATATAAAGAGCAACTGCAGCTCGCCTCTGCATTGTAGGTTTGAGTCTGGACCACTAAACCACTGTTGATGTGTCCTTGGGCAAAACAATTCACCCACATTGCCTACTCTGTTTAAACACCACAATTATCAGACAAATCATAATTAATGTGCTTGTTAATACTGTTAAATTGAACATACTGTACCAACAAAACAGTGGAAAGTAAAGTAGAAAAATGTGTATGCATCATCAGCTCAATATGCCCAGACTGAGAAAGAACATGAACAAACGTAAAGGTATACAAACAATAAGCAGGATGACAATTGTGACTGACGTAAATTGTCACATATAGGTGTAGGTTCCTTTGTCCCTTATCTTAATATTCTACTGTCATTATCTTATTTCTTTGTTCTGACAGCTCATGTTTCTTTTATACTTCTCATTTCAATTCAGTGTCTTGCGTGTTTTCTGCATTAGACCGCTCTTCTCTGACAGATTACTCAGCCTTTAAAAGCACTGCTTCATGCACAAAATGTGATTAGTGGTCTGTCCCAGTCTGCGATTATACAATAAGCAGAAGTAATCAAGATGTTTGCCTCTTTCAGATTACACTGCTCATTCTGATATGAACCTCCCCAGAAATGCTCTTTTTGCTGTTTACTTACAATGATGTTTTAACTGTGAGCTTGTCACACACGGCCATTTGGAGAGACAGCATGAATCTGACTATTAAAATAGGATACAAAATGTCACATCAGCAGTCCAAGCACTCTATGCATGAAAAAATGAAAGTAGCACATTCACCAGAAAAAACACTCAGGGAACATAGTCTTATCCTCTGGGCCTAAAGCAGAGATAATAGCATCATGGGCTGACAATCTAAAGAGCGCACGTAACATTCTGAAAAGCTAAAATAATCACAATTAATGTAATATCGATCTTGTCCTATTATATATTCATTAATTGACCACCAATTTGACCTTTGACATCCAAAATGTGTAGTTACAGTACTTCAAAACATATTTATTGAGCACTCTCACAGCCAAAATCATTAAGTATATTACCATGTGTCTTCTCATTCAACTCATAAAAGTCAGTTTTTCAAAATGATCACAAAACTTTTGTCTTCTGTCAGTACATCATGCATCTTCATCTTTCATAAATGCATTGTTAGTATTTTAATATTACAACATGAACAGACAAAATATAACAGAAAAAGAAGAAGCAAAGAGAGGAATGAAATGTCTAGACAAACTGAAGCCACCACATTTCTGTGAAGATTAGTCATAAGTCTCTTTTTAACTCACTGCATTAAAATACTGAGGACACAGCAAACAAGAACTATTACCATAGATAAAATATGTCATGTCTTCCTGAATGACAATGACGTCAACCCAAAAACTGAAATGCTATAAAAATCTTCCATATTTTTCATAAAATGTAGCTGCATGAGAGAGTGCACAATAGCTGCACATACTGTGTAAAATGTATAAAATGTTCATGGCTGAGCTGTGTCCCATGCCAGAGTTTGAACAGAAAATGTTTCAACATTTTGCAGTAACTACAGAACTTTCACAGTATTACAAAGGCAGAGGGTGTCTAAAATCATCAGAACATTTTGAGCTGAGTTGTGCCTTTGTAACATGGGACACAATTGAACCATAACACTTTGTCTCCAAATAAAATGAATGATTTATAGCCAGTTTTCAGTCTCACTTTTGGCAAAATATGCACATACTTCATCCTGCCTTTGTACGCAGTATAGCAGTTACATATATCTGTGCCCTTTTGGCACAATGTATAGAAATAGAGTTTAGTGTTTGATTAATAACTCAAATCATTTGCAATAAAGTATTACTCTGATATTGTGTCAGTAATCAATTTGATATATAGAGTCTACATCTCAATTTCACCCAAAATGTAGCTTATAACATTTATCTTCTCAGCCCTTGTAATCAGGTTTGTAATGATGAACAATAATGGAAAGGTAATTAGAGTGTCCTATTTACTTATTATTGACTGTGTACAAATGTGATGGCATTGCTTCAAATTATTACTTTCAGTGGAAAAACACTTTTTTTTAAGTTTTAAGTTAACCCTTGTGCCCCAATTTATTTATTTTTTATAATTTTGCAGTGGTTCTTTTCTATGGAATTTGGCTCAGGTGTGTATTTTATCACTAAGTTTGATATTTTAAACACAAAACTAATGTTACTTAATTTTTATGCTTCTGTTCAGTGACAAAAGTTTCCTTGTCACAAAACATCCCAGAAATAGTATACATTCTTATTTTTTCTACTTTTCTTGCATAAATCTTTCAATCAACATCTGCCCTGACTATAAATACCAAATATTTAATTATTTTCAGAATTGTATTCCTTTTTATGCCAGTGTGATGACATCAATGTTAAGACAAACAAACAAACAACAGCAACAACAACAACAAAAACACATAAGAAATGACATATTTTCAATATTCTCAATGCAAAGTAATTTTTCTCTTGTGGGGTCATTACAGCCTTGGGTATGTCAAAGATTACTAACAACAATTATTTAGATGGATTTAGGATTTTTTTGTAGTAACAAAAGAATACGTAACTATTAAGTGACAAAAGTGTATATATATATATATATATATATATATATATATATATATATATATATATATATATATATAATATATATATACACACACACACACACACGTAAATATACACACATATATATAAATATATATATACATATATATATACATACATATACATATAATATATATATATATATATAAAAAAAAATTGTCCTCTCGCCCTCCGTGGGCGGTTTCATCCATCCAAGCTCGGGTCCTCTACCAGAGGCCTGGGAGCTTGAGGGTTCTGCGCAGTATCTTTGCTGTTCCTAGGACTGCGCTCTTCTGGACTGAGATGTCTGATGTTTTTCCTGGGATCTGCTGTAGCCACTCTTCCAGTTTGGGGGTTACTGCCCCGAGTGCTCCGATGACCACGGGCACCACTGTTGCCTTCACTTTCCAGGCCTTCTCAAGTTCTTCTTTGAGGCCTTGGTACTTCTCCAGTTTCTCGTGTTCCTTTTTCCTGATGTTACAATCGCTTGGTATTGCGATGCCAACCACAACGGCTTTCCTCTGCTGTTTGTCCATCACCACAATGTCCAGTTGGTTTGCCACTACCATTTTGTCTGTCTGGATCTGGAAGTCCCACAGGATCTTAGCTCGGTCATTCTCTATCACCTTTGGAGGTGTTTCCCATCTTGACCTCGGGACTTCCAGACTGTACTCTGCACAGATGTTCCTGTACACTATACCAGCCACTTGGTTATGACGCTCCATGTATGCTTTCCCTGCCAGCATCTTACAGCCTGCAGTTATGTGTTGGATTGTCTCAGGGGCCTCGTTGCACAGTCTGCACCTGGGGTCTTGTCTTGTATGGTAGATCTTGGCCTCTATTGCTCTGGTGCTCAAGGCCTGCTCCTGTGCAGCCATGATCAGTGCCTCTGTGCTGTCCTTCAGTCCAGCCCTTTCTAGCCATTGGTAGGATTTCTCGATGTCAGCCACTTCAGTTATCTGTCGATGGTACATCCCATGTAGGGGCTTTTCCTCCCATGATGGTTCCTCCAGCACCTCGTCCTCTGTTTTCCACTGCCTGAGACATTCACTGAGAACTTCATCTGTTGAGGCTATCTTCCTGATGTAGTCAAGGATCTTGGATGTTTCATCCTGGACAGTGGTTTTGACACTCACTAGTCCTCTGCCTCCTTCCTTGCGCTTAGTGTACAGTCTCAGAGTGCTGGATTTGGGGTGGAACCCTCCATGCATGGTTAGGAGCTTTTGTGTTTTCACATCTGTGGTCTGAATCGCTTCCTTTGGCCAGCTTATTATTCCCGCAGGGTATCTGATGACCGGCAGGGCATAGCTGTTGATTGCCCTGACTTTGTTCTTGCCATTGAGCTGACTCCTTAGGACTTGCCTTACTCGTTGGAGGTATTTGGCTGTGGCTGCTTTTCTTGTGGCCTGGTCCAGGTTGCCATTTGCTTGTTGGATTCCAAGGTACTTGTAGCTGTCCTCAATGTCTGCTATTCTGCCGTCTGGGAGTGGGACCCCTACTGTATGGACTACCTTCCCTCTCTTTGTCACCATCCGCCCACACTTCTCAAGTCCGAATGACATTCCGATGTCATTGCTGTAGATCCTGGTTGTGTGGATCAGTGAGTCAATGTCTCTCTCGCTCTTGGCGTACAGCTTGATATCATCCATGTAGAGGAGGTGACTGATGGTGGCCCCGTTCCTGAGTCGGTACCCATAGCCAGTTTTGGTGATTATCTGGCTGAGGGGGTTCAGACCTATGCAGAACAGCAGCGGGGACAGAGCATCTCCTTGGTATATCCCACATTTGATGGACACTTGTGCAATTGGCTTGCAGTTGGCCTCAAGGGTGGTCTTCCACTGCCTCATCGAGTTTGCAATGAAGGCTCTTAGAGTCCTGTTGATGTTATACATCTCCAAGCATTCCATGATCCATGTGTGTGGCATTGAGTCATAGGCTTTCTTGTAATCAATCCAGGCGGTGCACAGATTAGTGTGCCTTCTGTGCTGTGTTCATGTATTGATCCATGTGCCAACTTATCTTAGCCGCTATGATGCCTGACATGAGCTTCCATGTGGTGGGGAGACAGGTTATTGGTCGATAGTTGGATTGGGCCGTTCCCTTCAGGGGATCCTTCTGGATCAGGATTGTCCGGCCTTCAGTTAGCCATTCAGGGTGGGTCCCATCCTTTAGCAGCTGCCAGGCGCTCATGGAGTGAAGTTAGCTTTTTCAGCCAGTAGGTGTGGATCATGTCAGGCCCTGGTGCTGTCCAGTTTTTCATACCTGAGACTCTTTGTTGGATGTCTGCCACTGTGATGGTTACTGGTTCTTGTTCAGGGAGGTTGCTGTGGTCTGCTCTTAGATCCTCCAGCGACTGTGCACTGTTGTTGTGTGACGCCTCCTTCTCCCATATGCCTTTCCAGTATTGTTCAGTCTCCAGCCTTGGTGGGTCTGCTCTGTTGTTATTACCTTGCCACTGAGAGTACACTTTAGCTGGTTGAGTTGAGAACAGCCGGTTTATTCGCCTTGCTTCGATTTCTCTCGTGTACCTCTTTAGTCGGGTGGCCAAGGCTTGGAGTCTTTGCTTGGCAGTTTCCAATGCTTCAGGTATGGACATCTTGCTGTACCTCTTGGGTGCTTGTTGTTTCATTGCACCTTTCTGGAGCTCTGACAGTTGGCTCACTTCTCTCCGAGTTACCTTGATTTTAGCTTCTAACCTTCTTTTCCATGGTGGATATGGATCTTTATGGTTGCTCTTTGGTTGATAGCCAAGCTCCTCAAGGATCACTGCTGCTGAAGTGTATATCAGCTCATTGGTTTCAGTGATGGTCATCGTAGGTATTGTTCCCAAAGCTGCATTCACATCTTCCAGGAGACTTTCTGAAGGTACTTCACTCAGTAACTGGTGTCGGGGTTGCCTGGTCTTCATTTTAGCCATGATCTTATCTCTCAGGTCAGTTGCTGCCTCGCTCAGCTCGATGGTGCTTATTGGGGCTTCGTACCCAAATTCTGGATGGGGAGTTGGTGTTAACTCCCCTCTGACCTTGCGTCCTGGCTCCCCCTTGCCGTAGCATATGTGTTGTATCTCGTCAATCTCAAGTTGTGAAAGCAGGTGCCGCTTGTGGATGTTGGAACACTGAGCTACTAGTTGTTTAGCAGTGAGTGTTGATTGTGGGTTTCGAAGTTGCCATATTTCCCACATTCTCTTCATGTAACCCCTCTGACTAGGGTTACTGGAGTAGTAGCATTCCAACAGAGCCTTGTTCTCGCATCTCGTCCACTTCCGTCTTGTTCCAGTAGCCCACTTCTCATCAGGCTGCTCTGGTTCCCCAACACCTGACGCAGACCTTGTTTGACCGGGCGACGGCTGAGCCAGTATGTCTCGTAATTCATTGTCTCTCATCATCATTATATATGAGGTAGGCAATAGCGCAAAGGGTCTTGCCTAAGGACCCACACTGGAAGTTGGTATTCGCCTCGGCCGGGATGTGAACCCGGGTCCCCTGTGTGAAAGTCGGTTGACTAACTCACTGATATATATATATATATATATATATATATATATATATATATATATATATTTATATTTATTATTATATTATATATATATTCATTCATTTTCTACCGCTTATTCCCGTTAGGGGTCGCGGGTTACGTTTCTGATCAGCACTAAACTCAGATCCAATCACCTGTCCGTTCACTGCTGACAGGTGTGTGTTTTCCCATCATGAACTGATGAACTGCAGCGGCTCAGACGCTGGTCTCGTTTGGATCTCACGGTGACCGTCGCATTTGTGGCATCAGAGCAAGTCGAGAACAAGTCGGACACAAATCTAACCTAAGCACTGTGCACAGACCGACACTGATCGAAACTGTGCAAGTCTGGCTCATCTCGAACGCGCCTGATGGATGGAAAAGGAGGCAGATGTTTTGCTGTGGTGATCCTAAAGGAAAAGCCAAAAGGAAAAAAAAATGTACTGAGGGGGTTAGAGGCTAGAGAGTGCCCCAAAGTGATAAAAGGAAGAAGGAAGAGTGACTTTTTTCAAACCCTGTTTTGTAGCAAATTAATTCTTCTTTCTTTAGGGCTGTGAAAAGGCACTTATACTCTTCAATAACCTGTAAGATTATTTGTCAGAAAACCAATTAGACCGGAGCGGAAAGGTGAAGACTAACCTATACAAAAGGTGAAAACGCAGTTAATTCAGAGGTGAGGGATGTTAGACAAGATAAACAAGGAAAGCTGCGTCTCTATAGGGAGCGTACTTCACGTTACATTAAGCAGCTGTAACACTTCCAATTTCAATCCAATTACTTCCGACCAGGGCGTTGCTATTGTGGCGCACAAGGCAAATCCATCCAATGATCAATTCATTTATTTACTATTTTAATTTGGACTCTTAATGCATCGCGGCACTCTAAGCTTCCACTGCACTTCAGAATCAATTACATCTCTCCTGATTATAACTGCTGCAATAAATTGTGGCTAATTTTTCCATTACGTAGAATTATGGTTTGATTGTGGCAAGGGTAAATAAATAAAAAAAGCTTGTGCACAAATACAGACAAGTAATTCAAATGGAGGGATTCTCTTTGGCTGTCTGCACTTTGCATGCATATTACATTGAGAAAAAAAAAGGCGTTTGTGCTCTTTGTCTCCCTCAAATGGAAGTGTGAAATTATGCATGAAGGGAATGATAGAGGGAGAAGAATGGATTTGCACACAGCCGCAAGGCAGGAAAACAATTAGTCAAAATGAGTCAATAAGAACTCCCCAACACCATTGTCTTGTATTAAGTCCAGATGTAAAAATAGGTAAGGTATTTACAACTAATAGCCTTTTGCAATGGACCATTCCCAAACATGTGACTTTTTGTTTACGCTGCTATCCTGGTTGCCAAAAAATTGGTAGTATATTGGGTAAGTTTGTAGGATTCCTTTGGTGGCATTGGTGTGTCACTTGTGTGAGTTTAAATTTGTTTGATTTCCTAACAAATATCTGGGCAAAAATGTCACTGGAGAGTAGTTAGGGAAATCCCTAGATTTAGTTATAGTATATAAAAGACTGTATTGATAGATAAAACGGCCAAATACATTTTTTGTAAATTATTTCTAGACACACATTAATGTCAGGGGATAAGTTTTGATTAACCGATTAATTTGTGTTTTTAATTGTGCAATGTCAAAAATAGCCCACTCTTAAAATTGAATAAAGTCCTCTAAATGCTGCCCTGTGCTCTGCTAGCACCAGAGCAGCCTAAGTACTCTCTGTTGAGACTCTGCAGATGTTAGAACACTAATAATCTGAGAGAAATAATTTGTAAAACCTGTTTAGAGAGGAGGCAGCAAATTGGCATTAAAATAAAAATATTGAATCATTATATATTACAATTACTTGAAGTAGTAGTGTCTATCAGAGGCACGCAGTCATGGGACACACTGCTAGCTCATGTTAGGAATTGTGACAATTACTTAACCTTTAAAAAAAACCTTAAACAATGGTTGAAATCAAACCAGCAATGTACCCATTTGTAAATAACTTGTTCATGGTGGCCTTTTAACTTTTATGTGACTAATGTTTATTGTACCTGGTCTTTGTTGTTCTGTGTAATATGTCATACATGTGTGTTGTTTCTGTAAGTAATCTGTATTTTGAGTGTTTTTATGGTACCTGCCTTAGAACAACGGATAAACATTAGCTATTGTGCTAATTCCAGTATATTTACATTGATGCTCGCTGCTGATTTATTGATGAATGTGCACTGTCCTTACATAAAAAAAATAAAAATAAAATAAAAAACAAAATAAAAATTGTGGAAGCTGATTAAAAACATATCTAATTAATTACAGGCTTTGTAATTAAGTCATTGCAATTAATCGCATTTTTATCAAATATAAATATTTATATGTCAGAAATACATTATATGAATTTACTTCTCTGGCATATTTTAACTTACCGCAGTCAAACAGGGCAGAATTCAGAGTTTGTGCACCAACCTCTGCCTCTGAGTGCATGTAGCACCGGAGTGCGTCTCTCTCCTGTCTCTCTGTTTCCTCTCTCCTCCTCTGTGCAGCATTGTAAAGAAAGCAGGCGTGAATGAATGAGGGAGGGAGAAAGCTCTGCGCGTGACCTCTGTGCGAAGCATCCTCTCTCATTCATTCATTTAATATTATCATGGACTGCTGCCGCTTTGGTACTGTTTATGAAGGCATTTTAAATAGCATTTTAGGTTTGGAAACAAGGGAAAAAAATCTATTATCTATACAATTTTTTAATTCACTAAGAGCAGTGGTATACTCAAAACAATGAATTTGATCTGAAATGATCCTACCCGAAAGTGTATATCATTTGTCACTGTTAATGAGTCATCAGAGCATATGCATTTGATTTTTTAATTTATGTATTCATTTATTGGTGGTGGTATCATTATCATATATGCAAGCGTGCAGATGCCGGAGATTATGGAAATGCTGCATCTGTTGCTGTTTGTGCATATGTCTGTATCTTTACAGTTTGTGGATGCGGTGTGGGACTCACAGCTGTGGTGAGTCCTCTGGGAGACGGGTGCTACGCTGGAACATCACACCAGGGTCCAGCTAAAACTAGAAGCTGCTGCTGATAAGGGCTCGGTGTTCCAACAACATCTGGACATATGGGAATACATTTGTCATATTCAGAACTTCAGTAAAATGTTCATTTGGTGGCATACTGATAAGTTTTAGGTCAGGATAAACTTTGGTTGTACTTGTAAATCCCTAAAACGGAATAAAATATGCATGGGTGAAGTTAACAGAAGGTTAGAGGGGCTAGCTGCTCTGAAGTCCAAATTGATTCCCATTCAAAGTTATTTTCATTGTTTTATACTGGTATTGAAACTTGACTTGAACTTTTCTGGGTGTCTATGCAAAGATTATTCTTTTTTTTGAAGATTTAAACCCACCATAAGTAGCTATTTACAACAATGTTTTTACATTTCTGCGATGGGACTAATTAAAAACCAGACATTTCCCCTGGGGGCAAGGCTTAATGTCTTACATCACACACTCGGTTGGTGACCGTTAAAGTCAGCTTTTCTTGGATATACAAGTAATAAACAATAAATAAAGCATTTATTTGGTAACAGATTAAAAGATACGACTAGAGTTGGTTTATTGCTGTGTTGTCAGCACAGAACAAGAGGGAAAAATGTGACAAATAATATTTTACGGCCCCATACTTGTACTAATAACATAAAATAAACTAATCCTAACCCTAACCTTAACCAGTTTGACAAATCATTATTTATTGTCAAATTAGCATCAGTCAAATGCACTGCACAAGCACTTTTCCGAGATGAAAATATTAGCAAAACCAAATATATATATATATATATATATATATATATATTAGAATATTATTTTTTATCTACAAAATTTTAAGGTTTATTAGATTTTTTGGGAGTAAATTCATGAGTTTAAGATTTTTTTTTATTTTTTACAAAATATATAGTAAAATAAGTAAATATAAGTGAGTGTATATTGTTTAGATTTTTATTTAAAAGGTGAATATTATTTGTATTTGTTTATTTTGAATTTGAGTTTAAAAGAAAAATGCTGGAGAAATAAGCATAAAATATTTTGGTATTAATAAACAGCTGTTTCTATGACCACTTTTTGAAGATTCATCAACATGTATACATATGAGTGAGGGGACGATTCTGATATGACAAAAACAAAAACCCCCATTACACAAAACAAAAAGTTTGGGAACCACTGATCTATTCTAAGGGGTAAGATTGGATTTTTCAGCACTAATATGGTTATGCAAGAACAGCCATCACCAATATTTAGCATTTAAAGTATTGTTGAAAACAGCACAGACCTATCAAGGTAGACAACATTGCTGTTTAAGTAGCTAACTTTGGGCCACTGAACTTTTCATTCAAAAGAAAAAAGCAGTACATTTTGGTCTAAAACTGTATAAACTCTCATTTAACAAAAGTTTTTAGTGTAAGGCAAGCTTTTGTTGTGAATACACTACACTCGGACTAAGGATTTGAACTGACCGCTCTATCTCTGTCCATGTGGACCACACCGTTGCGTATGTGAGAGGGAAGTGGCACAGAGCACTGGCAGCCTTTCTTAAGAAAAGCTAACAGCACACACCAGAAATATCTACTAGTTCCAAACATCCCTCTCTTCTTTGACAGAGTCAGCAGGTCTGGGCAGTTGGATAGTATTACCATTTGCGTGATTATTGCATAATTTTTAATTATGCAAATTAAGCACTGCCTCATTCACTACACATGCACAGGCTTGTAAGAGACTTCTTTTGTTAGTTCTTTTTGATTTGACATAAAAAATCCTGCCACCAGGTCTCTGCAAATCTGTCTATGTGTGAGCACTGCAGGATAAACTTTGAATGCACTAAAAGAAGATACAAAACTCAAATATAGCCGCAAGCAGCAATGATCAGCCATCGTCCCATTGTTGCATTTTGTGCAGAGATTTTGTTATGAGCCTGAGATTATTTAAAAAATAGTCCTACTTTCCTAATAGAAAACTGATACTGATATATTATTGTATTAGTAGTAGTAGTAGCGATAGTAGTGATAGTATTGGTAGTAGAAGTAGTAGTATTTTGTGGATATTTCAAATAAGTGGTGTGCGAATACGTTTTTCTTGAAAAAAAGGGCCCCCACTGCAAAAGTTTGGAAACCATTGCTTTAAACAAACATTTACAGCTAGCTACAATAGTTACATTTAAAGTATTGTTGAAAACAGCACATATCAAATCAGTTGTAACAAGCTAACCTTAACTAGCCACTTTTTTTTTAAAACCTTTTTGTGATTATTGATCTTTTTGACAAGATATTACAGTTAAACTACATGAAAATTAATTAGCAAGTTCAACTAAAGCAAGGAAGCTAGCATAGCCTAATTTTATAGCTGTTATACCTGTACAGTGAATTATTTTTACTTGCTATATCAAATTTTTGTTAGCATACTAAATAGTTAGCATAATGAGCTAGCTAACTTTCTGGAGAAAAAAAAAGAAAAAAGAAAAAATAAATAATAAAAAAGAAATATTTTCAGTAACAAAGCTAGTTTTTATTAGCAACAGCTGCCACTTTTTTATATAATAAGTGTTGTATGGTTCTTTTGCATTATACACAAGCAAACTCAAGCTGCTAGCTAGTAGTAAGCATTCATTCATTTTCCCTATATCCATTTGCCATTGCTGGACAAGTACAAAGCCGCTTATTAAATTTAGCAACACTTGTCTAAAGGCCATGGGTTCTATTTTGTAATCTCTCCCTTAGTTGAATTCATTGTAGATTTTAGCCAGATTTAATAATTACCTGCTAAAGTCCCCTCAAAGACGTCCAATACTACTTCTCAAACAGAAGAAATGAAAAGTAAAGTCTGCCTCTAATGCCAGCCCACTTCAAATAAGAGCCATGTGCAGCTGAGGGAAATCAAAGCTGCGAACACTGGGAGGTAGAATATTAAATGTCATGTCATACATCAGTGTTCGTCAGTGTCTTCTGCCTCTGCTGCTGCGGCAAGCCTGCACTTCCATCATGTCCTGAACTCTCTCCTCTTAAACTGTACACGGCAAGTTTAGAATCTGCTTACTTAAGGCATAACTTTTGTCTGGTGTCAACATTTTAAGCAATAAAGCAATTCAATAACAGAAATGCATTTTTGTTACGTTTAATATTTTCTTTTAGCTTTACTCTGCTAAATCCACCTTTTGTTGAGTCACACTCATTGGGGATTTTTTGTCAATTTATTTTAGTCATCATCTTTTTGACCAAAAAAA
This sequence comes from Bostrychus sinensis, assembly GCA_020698575.1. Classification (NCBI taxonomy): domain Eukaryota; kingdom Metazoa; phylum Chordata; class Actinopteri; order Gobiiformes; family Eleotridae; genus Bostrychus; species Bostrychus sinensis. The sequence continues at coordinate 8,095,241 of CM036260.1, read as the reverse complement.
GAACCTAAAAAAGCAATTAAAATTGTAGTAGCAAAAGCAGCAGTGTGCATTACTGTCAGTGACATCAGTGTAAACTTACATGTCTTATAGGGTTAACCCTCTCTGCTAAAGACTATTATAAAATTTTTAATTTATACACCGTACAAAGGCTTCTTAAAAATGCTAAGCTTTAAAGCGCATGGCTAATTAGCCAGGTCACTACAGCTGTTGGTTAAATGTGTATTCTAAATTTTGGTCACAAGGGGGAGCTGTATATTTGCAAGAATTTATCCAAAAAGCATAAACTTGAGTAATTAGCATACATAAAGTACTTAAGTTAGCGCGGTCCACCACAATGGGTTGTTTTTGCCAAACTGCGGCCACCTGATAAACAGGGTAAGTAAAACAACTCTTTTCTCTGTGATTAATGGTGTTAGCAGTAGCATTAGCTACAACACTGTGGGCAGTGCAGTGCTTAGAGGATGCTATTTCAGCTGAATTCTATTTTACAATAGGACTATTTTTAACATTGTCTAAAATTTAAAATGGAAAAGTAATTGATTTACATTGATTTATTGCCCATTCCTACTGTTAATAAATAATTTAGTGTATTTTGCAAGTCTGTTGTAAATTTTACAAAACCAACTAGACTATGAAATTCTGAATGTCTGCAAATACAATGTTTAGTAAAATGTTTAAATAGTGTTAGGAGCTTAGTCATTTTCAGCTTTGCAAATAACGTATAGACTGGTTCTTTCATTTGTTGATGCACACCAATGCATGGTTGGCTTAAGCATTATCAGTAGCTCTATGGATTATGTTAATTAGACTGGGAAAGACTCACTAATGTATGGCTGCTGACCTGTGAGCGATGGTCTGCTTAAGCTGTCTGTGGGTCCAAAGGCCAAATGAGGCTTCTTATAACTTCCACCAAAGGACCTATATTATGCTTTTGTCAGGCTTTTTGAAATAATTATGGACACCTATGCATTAGTACTTAACGTTTTATACCTTAAAATAAAATATGGAAAATGCCTTCTTTTGGGGAGCTGTTGCTTTGACTTTGCAGAGAACGCTTGGATTGAATGTCCCCTGCGGGCAACATGGGGAATAGGCAGAGCAAAAAACTTGGCACAGGTAAAAATTTAGCACAGGCATTAGAAACATGACGCTAATAGATTTGTAATGACAGCAATTTATGCGCTGAATTTACCAGAACTGGAACAAAAATGTAAGTCGCTGTATTTACATGTCAAAAAAGTGTCAACATCAAAACTTAACACATACTAAACCATGAATAAAACAAAGCTAAACTGTGACTAAATTAAGGAAATTATCACTAAAACTAGAATTTTTAAACATTTTTATTTAGTCACAACACATTTTTATTAAAGGCTCTGGTAGGAAAATGATTCCCAGTGTAAATCTCTGTCAGATGGAAGCAGGATATTCTGATAAATGTAGATTCTTGCGATACAAATATTGTGCTTGCTGATATTGCCACAATGGTAATTTTGCGATATATTGCGCAGCCCTACTATACAGTATAATAAACATGCTTTTTTAAACTTGAGAACGCATAATAATGTATGTGCTGTAATATGTACACTTACCAGCCACAATATTACACCTATTCTAATACTTTTAAATGCAAATATCTAAACAGCTCATCACATGGCAGCAGCTGAATGCATTCAAGTATCCAGACAAGGACAGCTGAACTTCAAACAGAGCTTTAGAATGAGGTAGAAAGGTGATTTGGTTGGTGCAGGATGGTCTCAATATTTCAGAAACTGCAGGTGTACTGGAGCTTTCACAAACAACCATCTCTAGGATTTATAGGTCTGGAAAAAAGAAAATACCTGTTGCCTTCTTGATGCCAATCTGAGAGGAGAATGGTTAAACTAGTGTGAGATGACAGTAACTAAAATACGGTCCAACCTCAAAAGGTACCTAATAAAATGGCCTCCATGTGTATTTTCCTAGGGTTAGTCCCCTTAGAGTCAACACTAATACGAAGACATCTATCTAGTTCCATCTGACAGTGTGTACCAGAGTGTCCCATGTGACAGAGCTGAACGTACACACACACACTACTTTCACTTTAATAATACATCCGTCCTGATAAGGGCTCTCTGGCTCAGTGCCGCTCTCCGTCTCTGGGCAAAGATGTGGAATCATGTCAGCTGCCGTTACTGCAGCCGCCGTCCGATACTGCACTACTCATCTATATTTCAATAGGCCTGTTGAGTTCTGGGGGAATAAGGAGGGGAAATGGGGGGAGAGAGTGCGTATGTATGTGGCTGCTGTAGTGGACAATCACTGCACAATTTATTGGTTTAATTAAGTAATAGGTTTGGAAGTGCAATCCAGGACATTTCAAGAGTTGCGACAATGAAGCGAATTTATTTGAAGAGTCATGAAAAGCTTATATCAGTGTTAAGAATTCGTAGAGCCCAAATTTTGTTTAAAAATGTATGGGCAACCTAGTCTGACCCGATTTTGAATTATATTAGTGATTCTCAAACTCCTCACAAGTACCGCCTCAGAAAATATTTGGCTTTCCAAGTACCATCTTTAATGAACTAATATGAGACTAGACCTGGGCTATCTAGGCCTAACCAAGGGATAAAAAAGGGAATAAAGAGTGGTTGATGTTTGAAGGTGTAGCACCTTTTTTTTCCCTGCAGTGTAACACAACTTTGAAGTTGAATGCAAAGATTATAAAATAATAATTTAAAATATAAATCAGTTTTATAAAAAGTGTAAAGAGAGTTTTTCATAAGCAAGTCATAATTATTTATTACATTATTTGACATTGTCCTGTGGTATGACTTTTTCTGTCACACTGTTGGATATTCACGAATATTTGGGATTTGAATTGTCATAAATTATTAAACATGGTTGTTGCGCTAACTTAATACATATATCCCTGTCTCTTCATAATAAATGATTTTTAACATTCTAAATTTTATTTTGTAAAAAATACAGCTGTCGCACCACAAAACCTGATTTTTCAGGTCACACCGCAGGACACCTTTTTGATTACAAGATGAAACTTGCTTTAATTTTTATTGTAGAATTCAGGTGCAGTTAAAAGGGTTGTTTAAGTAAAGTAAAAATATTTGACATAATGGCAAAAACTTTATGCACTCTCCCACACTCTAGTGACTGATTTTGGAAATGTTTGTATTTTGAAAATGTTACACTCACGCAGATATTTTGCAGTGTAATGTTAAAATACAAAAAAATGACATGTTTTTTCTAAAACTTCTAAGGTTTCGTAGAAGGCCCCATGTTGAACTGCTGATAACATTTTGGGGGGAGAAAAACATTATTTAGCAAAACTTTTTAATCGATTACAGAAAAAGTGAGCGTCACGTCAACCACCCTAAAACAGAAAATTCGACTACTAAATAAGGACCAAACGTCTAAAGCAGGACTTGACCAGGACTAACAAAAACAGCAAGGACAGATACAGGTCTAAACCAAGTCTAAACCAGGACTTGACTAAATTAGGTCTGAACCAGGACTAAACCATGACTAAACTGTGCCTAAACCTGGAAGCTTCAAATTTTTCCCAACCACAGCTGGAAAACAGAAATAAAACTGGCTTTAACTTAAAACTACATCAGGCTTAAAGAGCAAAGGACCCTGAGTACCACCATAGGAACATTCAGTGTTACCTGTGCCACACTTTTAGCACCACTAAATCCAACTTTCTAGTGGTTGGGATAAAAGTATTTGGTAACACTTTAGAATAACTTATCAGTTTAAAGCAGTAATAAAGCATCAATAAATATGTAACTAAAAATATCTTACTGAATAGTTAATAGACACTTAGACCACTGATGTTTATAATTTTACACTGATTTACATGTGTTTGTATTATTCAAAAATTAAACAATATTTTTAACTTAATGGTTCAACATGTATTAATGTTGAAATAATGCTTTGCAAATAATCTGTTAAGTGTTTACTAATCCTTGACTAATACTTATCTAACGCTTCATAGTGAGAGCTTCTCTAAAGAGTTACCAAGTGTATATACTGAATGCAGCTGGATGAACATTTAACCAATAAGAAAAGGCGGCAGAATTATTTGATTGCTATTTAGACAATTTTACAACCAAACAGAGAAACAAAGCATGAAGCTCGTCAGCATTAGATAATCGGTTATGATTGGTTGGTGCCATTGTTTTCAGTGGAATATGGCTAGAATGGGAGGGATGGCCAGTCTATGTGCCACACTTTCAATAATCAAGATATGTTGTTACTTAAAAGAACACTTGCCATTCAGGAGATGAGAACACCCAGAAAGAATTTACCATGATGTAAAAACAATTGGCTGTAAAAATCTTAAAAACAGCAAACAAAATTAGAAGTGAATTTTTACATGCAAAATGATTATTTTTATGGCAGTCTATCTAGCTTAACAGCTTTTAGTATACCAACGCCTTTGTCTGACCTTAATTCAAATGGTACATTCGGGACATATGTGTCAGTTAAACTCAGTGAATTGCATAGCACCAACTTTGTTTTACAATAAGAGCTTTAGTAATACAATTTCAGCTTTTGTCAAATATTATTTTATATATTTTAAGTTCAAAATGTGTGCCTTACATGCAGTGTTGTATCTAATGTGATCTTTATCCAAAACAATCTTCTGGTTGATTATGTAGGCTACACCAGCTAGGGTTTCTACGCACAATAGGGACATTAATGCTGACAGTGGAACGTAGATATTTCATATAGAAAATAGGCTACAGAATGTGCTGCTGGCAACAGGCTGGTATAGGACAACCAACAGAGCCTGTATTTATAACACTGGTCCACTCCACACAGTCATATATGGTCAAAAGCAAAAGTTTGGGCACCCCTCTGAGGTTACACAATAATTTACTCTGTCTTCACAAAAAAAGATCACAGTGGTATGTCATTCATTTTCTGGTGACATCTGAGTGCAAGGATATTTTCCAAACAATCATTTTTAGTGTTTCAGTATTTAGGTGTATGAAATTAATAAATGAAGTATGAAAAAATATCTGTGCAAAAGTTTGGGCACCTTTATAAGTTTGCTCATTTGAATGCATGCAACTTCTTAAAATTGATGAATTGCAACATAAAACTTGTTAGATTAATTAGTTAAGCCTTAACTTCATAGACAGGTGCATTCAATAATGAGAGAAGGAATTTAAGGTGGTAATCAGGAAATGGAAGGACACAGGCAAAGTTTATGTTAAGGCCAGATGTGGCAGGTCAAGAAAAATACCAGAGAGACATAGTCAAGGAATGGAGAGAATGGTTAGCATCCTTGCACATTCATTGTATAGAAAGATGTGTCTGGACGCATCTGTTGAGTTATGTATTGTATATTCTTTAATGTATGTTTTATGTTACCATATGTACACACAGGGTCTGTTCCATGTATTTCTTCCTTTCTTTTCTATATTGCATAACCCTTCAAGGCAAATGAATGATATTACTGAAAGATGCCGATAAAATGTACATTCATCTGGCTTCTATGAAATTATATTGAAAAGCAAAGTAATTATTTTATGGCAGGGAAAGCCATGAAGAAAAATTCTAATAGAGAGTTCACAGCCATAGGGGACATAAATGTTGGCCATCTGTCTGCAGTGTAAGTCTGACTCAAACAGACAGCTGCAGGATACAGGGCAGATGTACAGTGAGGTCAGCCAGGGCACAGCACTATGGTGAGTGCACAGGGCTGGGTTAGACTGAGTGGACATGTGGGTGTTACACAAGAGCTTCACAGAAAATCAGGAAAGAAAACACTGTCAAATACCCAACACTGATCAAACTTAAAGATTCAAAATTCTCATAAACAACAGTTATTATTCATTACAAATCAAACACTGATCTTGGGTGTAAGCCAAGTGCTCACCTATTCATGTCCAAACGTGTTCACAGATACAATACCTCGAGACATGTTCAGGAGGCATTTTAACATAAGAGTGACAATATTACTTAATCACAAGTCAGACTACAACTAAATATTTAACAATAAAGTTAAAAAATACCATTTTATAGTGTATCTATGCAACATCATTTTGTTCTGCACTGCATCTCTGGAGTGGTGTTTTGAATAACAAATCGAATCTTGAATCTTAAAAGTACTATGAGCAGTATATTTTTTAATACTTTATAAAAATGAATTTACTCACAATTAAAAAAATACTTAACATAGTGGCCAGGTTGTTTATGTTTACAGTTTTGTTTTGGTTCTAAAATCATCACATCGCAATTGTCCAATCAGAAAAGCGGAAAGAACTCCATGCTCAGGTTGTTACACAGGCCAATCTGTACATGCAGCAGCTATGGCCACAGCTAACAACAGAGCTACAAAACCAGTTGGCAAAAGAGCTCACTGACTGGCAACCGACAGACCATTGTTTTGATTTAGACTGTAATACTGTTTTTTAATCCAGTACAAGCACATGCTGCTTACAGTAGTTTTACATGAAAAGTAAATTAATGCAGAAGCTAACCAAGGTAGCTACTGAGCTAATTTTATAACTTCTCTGACCTGATATACAGCCTTTAGCACTTTCTTTCATCATCTGTTGATTCTGCTGAAGTCCATTTTGTTGTTTAGTCCTCTGTGTTTTTTTCCCCTTCGTCTTGTTGCCATTTTAACAACATTAAAGTCCCGCTGACGTACGACGTAACAACCACATTCAAAGAAACCCACTTTTTTCAGTCTTTGTGCAACTGGCTTCTGCTGCTGTCTCCATTTAGAAATAAGTACAGAGCTGCTCATAATTATGTATTTTGCAGTTTTACGACAAAAACAGCAAACCGCCATGTTTGCTTGGGTCAGCGGCACCTTTCATTTCTCTGATTGGTTACTCCACGTGTGATTGTTCCAAACTTACGCAAAGGGATACCAGACTAACTTTGTATAGGATAGGAAAAGAGTTTGTCGCTGTACCCACAGTGCTCTTATTGTCAATAATGCTTAAGCAGCACAGTTGGTTTATGTGACTGTATCCCTCTCACACACTTACTTTATGGGGCAGGAACAGCGAGTTGACCACCGCTACCAGACTGGATGTATCGGGAGCATCCTTCTGTCCACAGATCACAATCTAAAGAAAGAAAGAAAAAAAAAGAGGAGTGTGAGGATAACAAGATGAAAGAGGGTTTGAATATGGGGGAAAGGTGAGGTGCACGCCGGGGGCAGAGAGGGAGGTTGTTACTGGATTTGTAGCGGTAACAAGGGAGCCAGGTGTTCCCTCTGAGGTAGCCTCGTGTCGTTTGGCCCTTCTGCTTGTTACCCTCGGCCCCTTTGCCCCCGAAACGTCCCCTGCATGTCGAGTTGACAGACAGAAATACTAACTAACCCCTGTTTCCCCAACCTGAGCTACTCCTTTTAAAGTTTTACTTCTTAAGACAAACTTCAGGAAAAATATTAGGGCAGGTGTGCATAGGTTGTCCCAACAATACACAGTTTTTGTTATATCTTAATAGCATTGTACAGCAGTGCAGTGAGGCCAATCAGATCCCTGCATTAGGGCTGCAACTAACACTTAATTGGATTAATCTGTAAAAAGGTCAATAGTCGTTTTGTGAAGTTGGTGATATGCCATTAACAACAGGTGTCAACAGTCACCCTTGTATTTCTAAGCATTTGCAATGGTACTTGGCAAAAACAGCCTCCTAGAAGCTGGGAAATCAGCATAAGCTATAAACTCTATATGATTTGTATTGTAACTATGTTTGACTGCACTGTCCCTCTCAAATAAATAAATAAAAATAGGAACAAGGCAAATTAACGTTAATGTTAAGTCAGTAGATAATTTTAAAATCACTGAGACTGAAAGGTACCAGAAGTAGTATACATTTGTACTAGTTTGAAAAAGGTACTGCAGTCTAAATTACAACAATGGTCTGTGTCTTTCCACTTTTCTGATTGGACTATTGGCAATAAAGGGTTTTAGAACCAAAAAAAAAAAAAAAAAAAAAAAAAAAGTAAACATAAACTTGGTCAATACAGTCAATATTTTTAAATTTAGAAACAAATCAGCTGTACCATTGTTATCAGTAAAGCTAATATTTGATTTAAACATGTTTATCTCATATCTTGGCACACGTGCAAAATATTTATGAAATATAAAAAACATACTGCTCATAGCACCTTTAATACTACTTTTCAAACTGCTGATTATTGTTTTGATTAATTAATTAATAGCCTGATAGTAAGCAGGACTAACTGTCTAATGAATGGCTGGACAATTGGTTAAAAAATGTGTCTGTTTCATAGTTAAAGGTTGAAATTGTTTGTGTTTCCAAAGTTGGATGCGTGTTTCTGAATTTGTATGTTTCAGTTTTTGTTTGCTTGTTATTAATTTTGGTAGTGTGACTTGCCCTTCAGAGCCACTGTACACCAATCACTAACAAACCAACGGCAGTAAAAACTTAAAACTCTGAAGACAAAATAAAAATAAAAACATGGGTGTCAGAGTGTGTGCGAAGGAGGGCTTGGCTTGTGCAGCTTTAATATTTCATAGTAGATTAAGTAAGTGAGCTCAAATAACCCACTGAATGTTCCGCAACTGTTAAAAAAAAAGGAAGGAATAAGATGTGAAGAGTGTGTCAAGGGATTAAAGACCATGAGCGGAGAGCCGGCTAATGTCCAAAGATGACCTATCATGGTTTAAACGAGGTAAGAAACACCACAACTCGGTTAAAAAGGGATGCATTTCCTCCCTAAGCGGTGGCAGATATGTAATTTAAACACTGAATCTGTTTGTGCACCTGTCACCGCCTCCCAACGTGAGCGACAAATCAAACAGTCGTGACAAGTGTGCAAAGTGTAAATAGAATATAAAGTGAAAATTACACTCGTCACTGGGATGTCTCTGGTTGGTGGGCCCGCGTTTGAGAAGCTGTTATCGCTGTGGGTGACTAGTTGCGAGTATGTGTCAGCTATACCAGAACAGTAGAATGCAGAGTAAGAGTTGAGAAGAATACCAAAAAAAGGTGAGCAATGTTTGATGCTTTTTATTAGTTTATATTAAGAATATTTCATGGTTAATGCGCTGGCACTTTCTATTATCAATGTGTAGAATGTAGAGTGTGACCAGATAACTCATTTTGTTTATCACACCTTGTTTGCTTAACGTCTTCAAACCTCAGCAATCCTGAAGTCTACTGACTGAAAATAAACACTTAAATGGCATATGATCAAATATAACACATGGTAAAACTGACTAATGCTATATATGAAATGAAACAATTGATGCTTTGAGCTTTGAGGTATTGATCAAAATCAAAAGTCTAAATGTCAAAAATCATGAATGGGTTTAATAGCTACATAAAACATAAAAGAGCCAGAAAATGTTACTAAATATTTAGTTTGAATAATAAACAAGATAGATATTAGGGAGGATTTTTTTTGACTGCTGAGAAACCAGCGACTGTTTGTCCTTTTTTGAATGACGCGCATGCGTCAGGCCCCGCACTTCACTGTTCCTTTCCAAGGAACTCCTCCACAGCGACGTGCACGAGCGTTGAAACATGCGTGTTTGTTTACAGCCGGCATCAGCAGAGATTTGCCTAAACCTAGACCTGCATTGTTTGTTTGCGCGACCTTTGACCTAGTTCGCCACACAGACCCAGTCACATGCACAGTCTCTAAATGTGAGCAAAAATATATACTCCTGCTATTGGTAGCATTAGCAAACTGACGTTGCTGTACAGTTGAAAAGGTTCAACAGATAAATAAAAAAGGCATTTTTTTTCAAACGTAATATAATTTAATATAAGTTTAAGATATACACAGGACAAGTTATTGTTATTTTATATTATAATTATATCATGTTCAATTTTTTAAGTTTATTTTGAACATAAAATACATAGTAAAACATATAATCAATCTTGTTAAGTTGAGCAATTTCAATATAAAAAACATTCCTTTTATTTTGTGATTGTTTATTTTTATTTTGAAGGCATTTTTAATTATTTATTCATTTATTTATTTATTATTGAAGTTAAAAATGCAGAGGAATTATTATTTATAATATATACTATGAAGTATAAAATGTTGCTGTACTTTTTTTATAACCATTAAGGGGGGGTATGTATGATATGACAAAAAAGCTGAGGGGGTACACAAGACCAAAAAGGTTGGGAACCACTGCCCTGCATCTTTGAAGAGCACCTGACTCGTAAATGATTTTTATACACATTCTTCTGACTCAGTGAAGCATTCCCTTCTTTGATATATATATTTTTTAATACATGGGTGTTATTCTTGTACATTTGGTGAAATATCACTCATGTTCCTTTTGAATGGAAGCACTCAACCCTTAGTAATACGTATTGTATCAATAAAACTGACAGATCTTTGCCAACCTTGTTTGAAAACTAAATATGAACAGGTTGCATTCAAGAGATGTCATAACATTCTGTAGGGCCTATAGATGTGAGCAGCCATCTGAGTACTTTACCACTACGCCAAGTCCCCGCCCCCTTTTGGGTGAAAACATCTCTATTCACTCAATGGCAACAAATACAAATCATCAAATCTTTTGTCGTTTGGGACTTAAAATACTAAACAATAGCTCCCAGAAACAGGAGAAAAATCGCCAGTTAAGCTAACGGTTATATTCCTTCACTGGCAAAGAAAGATCAGTGTCGCTGTTTGAAGAAATTTAGTGAAATAGGAGCCAGTTGCTAACTTAGCTGCCTCTGTCACAGGGATTTTAGTACAACAACAATAATATACTTAATTTAATGTTATTTATGACAAATACAATATCAGTAAAATGTTGGCCTACTTAAATGAGTTTAGTGTTTATTTAGGTCCAGACAGAAATGACATCAACTTAAGGGTGCTCCGTGATCTGCCGATCATGGCTAAAAATAGAGTGATCGGTGATCGGTAAAATGGGCCGATCAGAAGGGCCGATCAAATTACAACACGCGAGGCTCTTACATTTACTGTCCTGCAACTCCAGTTTGATTAAACAGCAGTGCCGTTATTCTAGCAGTGTTTGTAAGTTAAGTCCTGGTTATAACTAACACAAACCTGCCCTGGAGCTGCTGCTTTATGTCCCTGCCTGCTCTTGGAGCGCACGGGACAGAACCAAGGTGCAACAGTGTGTGTATTTGCAAACGCCAACATAAATAGAGCTAGAGCTAACCTGCTAACATTTACGTTAAAAGCATTAAGAAAGTTCAGAGTCTGCCAGTGTCTTGTTACGCGGAGAAAACTGTGTGTTTTGTGGCTTAAACTGCACCAAATGGCTGCTAGTGGAAAGAGAAAGTAAAAAGGCAGCCCATGTGTCCGTGTCTGAGAGGAGCACCTTTCATCGTTGTCTTCTCTGCTCTCTAATGCACGTTTTCTTCGTTCAGACGTTGTCAAAACTGGCAGCAGGAGCTGTCTGCTCTTTAGTCCACTGTGTTTTAACCTGGTTTGGCTATGTGTTACGTGGACGCAGGTGTTGCACCCGCGGACTCGCATTAAAGGCACCAATTAAGAACAGCTGATTTTTACATCAACGGAGCATTCAAACAAAGCCACACAGACACTGGGCACACATTAAAGACCAATAATGCAACAAAACCTCTTCTAAAACAAAAACAAGTAGAATTTTCTTGTACTTTTACATTTACAAGGACTACAGTATTTTTCAAGTGGAACTAATAATAGCCTGCATACATTACATTACTACATTGAAGACCATGTGATTGGTATCGGCCGATCACAGCAAAGGCTGATCGGTGATCGGTGTCAAAAAGCCTGATCGGAGCACCCTTAATCAACATATATTAAAAAGATCTGTGCCTTTTTATAAAAGCTTATAAAAAAGCCATCTTTAATCTTGAAACTAACTAAAGTTAGGTAAATAAATGTTTTATGTGGTAGGAATATTATTTCAGATATAAACATCAACAGAGTGACCACTTTTAAATGTGTACATGTGGCACACGCATGGTACTGTACTTATACAATAAACTGGGGTCTAGCCGGTCATTTTATCCTTCCCGTTCTCTCTGTGTCTTGCCTGAGGCCACAAATCTCTTCCTTTGGTTTCTTTTAGTCTGTGAGCAAGCAATTAAAATCCCGAATTGGGTTTTTCTTTTATTATTGAAAGTACAAAACCAATCATAGCAGAGCTTGGCCTCATACCACCAGCTTCTCTCCCACTCGCGGCTGATTTGTTTTCACCCAAAAGGGGGCGTTAACATTTTGTCCACAAGGACGTGCCCTCATCTATGTTGTAAGACTGAGGTAGAGGGCAGGTAAGAATTCTATAGTAGAATTAGCTGCTTCAAATTCAAAATGCAAAATGCAAGCGCACTAACCCAATCACCAACAAAAAATGCTCAGGTTCAACATTTGTAGTTTGTCTGTTCAGTTATTTAATTTAATGATAGTGTCTAACCTATACAGTGATACTGGCCCCTGCCCTTCATCTGAGTTTTTGACATGAAACAGATTCCAGAATGTGAACGTTAGTTAGCTTATGTAGCTAACAGGTGCTGATGCAAATGATTCAAATGTTAGTAAATTTCATCATCTTGTGAAGCAATAGTTTGCCTAAGCGTAAATCAAGCTAATAAGCTTTTTAGTCACATTGGTCTAGCATTGGGTTACACAAAAAGCTATTCAGAACGTGTGTTTTGAACTTTTAAAAAAACTGCTGTAGCCTATTGTACAACAGTTCAGGGTAGTTCCAGGTTTTGTCTTTTAAGACCTTTTGAAGACTTTTTAATGCCACTTGTGGAGTGAAATTTAATGCAAACATTGTCAACAACAGAACAATAATCTGTATGAATTTTACACAAGGAATTATCCATACTAGTCTCAACAATTATTTGACAAGCAAAAAAATACATGTCTGTCACATGGACAACCTTACTGTTATTGCTATAATTCAATTAGAGATACTGCGGTAACATATGTTTTGTGACATATTTAGCAAATGTGACCTACTAAAAAGTGTGGCTTTACCTGTTTAAGTGTGTAGTGCTGAGCCATTGAAGCTCGGACCATTTCGGGTAGTGCTATGGGCATCATGGTGAGCCGGTCCGAGAAGGCAGTCAGCAGCTGTTGGGACTTCTGGATCCACTCCTGTCGACCGGTGTAGTGGGACAGACGCAGCAGGTTGGACGCTGACACTGAGTTCGCACTGGGCTCGGCGCCATCTTGGTCTACGAGACACAAATACAGATAAACTAGTCATGTGCTGTGCTTCTTAAAAATTAGGCTTTGAACTAAGGGTAACTAATGTTAATGGTACGCCATTCCAAGTGTAGAGCATTTATACCCGAACCAGAAGACCGCTGGTTTGTGTCCACATCTGGGAACATAGTCATACCATTGTGAGATAGTAGTGGTGTAACGATTAATTTACATCAATATTTTTTCCTACCATCCAACTATACACATACAAATTGCCTTGTATCGGTTTATAACAATAAAAAAAATGCATAAACTCAGAAAAAAATCTATTATATTGATATTAGGAATTTACGTGTCCCGAGATAGGACGTTTTGTTTTTTATATGATTCAATTACAGCTGCAACTAACTAACTTTATAAATCTGCTGAGGAGTTATATCATTGATTATATTTACCCAGATGAAACTACAAGAGTGCCACTTGAAGACTTGAGCATATAAACAAAGATTTTTTTTTCATCAAAAACATAACATACACATTCTCTACATTCTCTTTCACCATTTTGTAATTTACTGCGCTGTCTTGATAACAAGACTTCCTCAAAATCTATAGATGGTATACTCCAGTTAGCAATTAACTGATCACTAAATTAGTTGACGATTATTTTAACAATCAATTAAAATAGATTAATTCAATTAGTTGTCGCAGCCCTACATTCAATGTAACTTTGGCAAAATAGAAATATCTAGGATCATGTTTTTGTTCGTTATTGCATATTACATGTTCTGCGCAGTTCAAGTCCCAATTTGGTTTCAATTAAAAACAGTTTGACTCCTGTCTTAGTCCTGCTTTGGTCTGGCTTATGTTTGATGTGAAGAGTCTGACCACTGCTTAGTCCTGGTTTAGGCCTAGTTTAAACCTATTTTTTTCCTGGTGTAGTCCAGAACTTTTCATGGTTTAGACCTCATTAGAGCCATTTCTTTTTTTTTTTTTTTTTCTGGTTTAGACTTGTCTTAGTCGTAGTTTAGTCTTAGTTCAGACCTGGTTTACTTCTATTTAAGGCCTGGTTTTGTCCTGGTATGGTGTGGGACATGTCCTGATTTAGACCTGGTTTAGTCCTGGATTTGTCCTAGTTTAGTTCATTAAAGATGGTAGATGGAAAGCCAGATATTTTCCATGGTGGTACTTGGTGTGAAAAGTTTGAGAACCACTGGTATAGACCAGCCAAGTTTCTTATTGTTCATACACGTTTCTATCACAATATGCTATTAGACAGTTTCCCTCAAATACAAGTAAAAAACCTCCTGACACTAACTAACCGTTAACCACATCATTTCTGGAAAGTCTATTATCATGTGTAAATGGAAATTATTATACAAAACATCACAATCATGGCAAGCTTTTAGTAACAGATTGCAGGTTTTCCTCATCATGCAGCCCTAGTTTGAACAGCAGAACAAAAAAACATGTACAGTGCAGATGTTTCTGGCAAAAAAAACAAACAAACTCTAAGCCTAAAAATGTAGTAAATGTGTCAGGGGCATTGTGACCCACTTGTTTACTTTCTTGTCATAGTCTGCACATCTGCCAGTGCAACATGTAATAGGACCCAGAGGCCAGCTAAACCCTTTAATAAACTACAAGCACTCGGAGTGAGCAGACCTCCTCAAAGGCATTGGGGCTATTTCGCAATGAGTATAAAGAAGTACCTGGGCCAGACCTAGACTCAAAATTAGGATCTGGTACTTTTGCGGTAAATGCTCTATTTACTGAGCAACATGGCCCTTACAGCTCACAATGGTAAAGAAGCCACTAAAACGTATTACATGTTACGTACTGACCCCTTGTGGCTGGAGTTTCTGACAGACTAACCAATCAATGCTGGAAAGAAAAAATCTCTTTAAGTAATAAAAAAGGGAGTAAAACATAGATAAATAAAAGCATCCTCTAGATAGGCTGAGATGACTTGGTTTAAAGCTGAACCCACAGCTACAAATTTAAGGTATAGGCCAAGAGTTTGCAACCATCTGGGTCCAAAGAACTAATTTGAATGCAGAAACGTCACTTGAAATATAATATAACTGAAATATAGTCTATGGATTGTCAAGAATAATTACAAACTAACAAATAACTGTGCTAAATACTGCACTGATTATCTCACAGAGAACCAGAGTTATATCCTGTAACTTTCTTGGCGCTCGTTTGTGGCACTTCTAATCAGTCCATGTGTTTAACTGTGTGAAGCAATAGAGGCCAAAACTATATATTATAACAGCTTAATGGTTAAATCCCTAACATATACCAGAAAACAGGGAGTAAGTAGATGAAGGTTGTTTTATAGTCGCCTACTTATTCCTTTATTGACTTTATATAACCAGATTGTCAAACAGATGCCCAAAGAGCCCCAAGAGCAGGGCTAAAGAGCCGCATGTGGCTCTAAAACCATATGTTGCAGATGTCTGGTATAGGCTATTTTGTAGTGACAAAAATGTGCAGTTTTTATGGAAGAATGCTAAAGTTGAGATGGTAGTAATGTTGTTACAGTCTGTGTATGGAAGCGGTCGAGGCCTTTCCTTAGCCACAACTAATTAGTAGTAACATTATTTTTAGCTTTGTCGCTTTTGTCTGAGGCAGTGGATAGATAAAAAAATAGGACTGGACAAAAAGCAAAATGGCTTCAGCCAAGATTCAAGCCCTGGGCCATAGCTAATTAACTGTTCATCAACAACAGCAAAAATCAAAGTGTATCTATACAGGGGACTGGATAAGATACAGATTCAGTTCTCCATTCCATACATTCCCGCACTGGTGTGATGTGATGGGACTAACACACGATCACAAGACTGGGCTGTGTTAAGTGATTCCTCTTTATCTCCTATCAGTGTCCAATGAGAGCCTGGAGGTGATCTTCTCATGACCTCGCGACCCCCACTCCATGTTGTCTGCGGTAGGCCCGTACCACTGGAAATACCTATGACTAATGTGGCAGCCCTGATGTATTTAAATTATGATTTTAAGTTGAAAGGAAAATCTGGGCAAATGCACATAATGACTATAAAAAAAAAAAGGTTTCATATGTAAAAAGAACGCTGCCCAATAACCATGCGACTGGACCCAAAATAAGAAAGGAGCAGCCTAAAGATTTTGAATATAGTGTCACTCCAGCAAAAACTTTTCACAAAAACATTTCACAAACTACTGCTCAAGTACATGGTATGTGCTCTACCAGGTGACCCAACTCAGTGCCCCTAAATTGAAATTTTAAAGCAAATAGCAAATCACAGGGTTATCTTCATTCAATATTGTTGTCAAAAATAGAATGCTTTTCTATCATTTCATGACTGCCATGTTTTATTACATAAAGCTGGGATTCCCTGGCTCTAAGTAGACCTTTCATGTCTAGTGAATAAAAAGTAGTGCACTTAAAATTTCCTGCAATGCATCAGTAAAAGTAGTGGACAGTCAATATAAACCAGAATGCTTTGCAAAAAATAGAGTGCGAGTGTTTTGTGAATCTGTTCACTAAGTCCACTACAGTTGAGTTGGTATAGATTTTATGCCAGATGCTCTCCCTGATGTAACCCTCTCCATTTTTCCGGGCTTGGGACCAGACGTTTGTGATACTGCCTGAGTCTGTACAACTACTGTGTTATCAAAATTAGGTAAGCACAGAAAGAATACTACTCAGATAAAATCAAAGTCAAAAGCAGTGTTTCGAAAACTGTGGTACGCATACTTTTTTGGTGGTATGGAGTTAATTTAGAGCCAATTTTATTACAGCTGTAGTCCCGCTCTGGTTGGGGATTAATTTATTCCTAGACTAATTACAGTTTAGTCTAGGCCTGGTCCAGTTTTAGTCCTGCTTAAATCCAGATTTTGCCCAACTTAGATCTAGTTTAGTCCTTGTTTAGTCCAGTTTTAGTCCTATATTGCACAATTAGTTCAGATTTGTCTTGCTTAATTATTGATCTGGTTTAGTCCCAGTTTAGTCTGAATTTAGTAATGGTCATTTTAGTCCATTAACGATGTTACTGTAAATGCAAAATATTTTGTGAAGTGGTACTTGGTGTGAAAAGTTTGTGAACCTCTGGTCTATAGCACAGATGCTGACACCACTCCATTATTTCTCCTACTTCTGAAAGAAATCTGTTGAGAGATATTCTCAAACTGAAGTGACCCGCAATCAATGGAGCCCAAATGTTTTGACTTTTACCAAAAGGGAAAACCCATTTTTAATAAAGGCCCACAATAAATCTAGCACACGGAGCTTTGGTGTATGATTCTGACCTTACTGCTTATGAAAACAAATAGACATGGGGGAGAGAGTGCGGAGCTGCTTTGCAGAGGGGTAATCCGTCTTGCGTTGACAGCCGACATGGCAGGACAGGCGTGCACAGTGCGCCAGTTGTAGCGTCACTAATGGGCTTCAACCTCACGCCATAATGGCACAGTCAATCCTGGCCGATGAGGAACGGCTCCGCGCGTCAGCTCCGATAAGCACGCGGGGTTACAGGTGTGACGGCTCTACACACACGCAGGATGAACTGCCGCTTCATCTCTGATCTGTCAACACCACGGAGCAAAAATAAGCGCTCGCCTTTTGCCTGTTTCCTCCTTTATTAGCACCATGTGGCTACTGTCTGGACTAACTGCACTGGTGAGCTGCCACATGCCACAAAGTCTGGCAGAAAGAGTAGAAATGGTAACATTATAGCTTCTGTTTCAAGGTTTGACTTTGTAAGGATAGGCATTCAGAGCTGTGTAGTAGTGAGTTACATTTACTCAGTAGTTACCAGATACTTTTTCACTTGAGTAATTATTTTACTTCTACTTATTATGATGTAACAATACATTTCAGTTTTGGCTACACTTTCAACAATGTGCCTATTGTATTCTATGAATCTATTTTAAATACACAATGCTTAAAATGTCATTTTTGTTGCATTGGTAATAGCCTATTTTGGTGAATAAGGTTAGAGCTAGTGTTGTAGTCAAGACTGTACTAATCGAGACCAAGACCAGTTCACGTCCAGGGTGAACTGAGACCAAGACAAGGCCGAGACTTTCAAAGATCGAGACCAAGGCAAACCGAGACCAGGTTGAGACCAAACCCTGTGAACTAAAGGGGAAAAGTAAAAGTGGTTCATATACATAAATTATTATTTGAATGATCTAATGTAACAGACGCCACAAACAGAGACAGATCTTTTTCCTGTTTTTTTCTAATGCGTGAAATTAATAACATAATCAAAATTAAGAAGATGGCTTTTTCTTTCTTTTTTTTTCTTTTATTCTTTCAATGAGTAAAATCTCTGAGACCACCACATCTGAGACTGAGACAAAACCAAGTACAATTGGATTCAAGACCCAGACCGAGTAAAACATCAGCTGAGACTGAGAAGAGACCAAGACCATGAAAAAATGGTCTCAGGTGCTACAACACTGTGTTGTGTGGCACAGTGTAGTGCCACAGAACATGCAGGTATCACTTTTAAATTATTGCAATACTGGCCCAGTATTTTCTTGGTATTAGGTTGGTAAAACAATTGCAATATCGCACACCTCTAATGACAGCAGAGATACTCAAAAGTGTTTTTGGACTCTGTGGAGTTTGGGACTACACTCTCATACCAGTCCGTTGATCTACTGTGCTTCCAGACACAAGTGGGGTGTCACGGTATGAAAATTTAACCTCACGGTTGTGACCAAAATTATCACAGTTTTCTGTATTATCACGGTATTTTTGTGTGTAGAGCAGGGGTCGAGCACTAGGTAGCCCTTCTGCAGCTTGTGAGGCATCCGCGAGGGATATTTATAAATAGTGACTACTGCAGTGTTTTAGTCATAATTTCTTTTTTTTTATTAAACTTGTTTTCATGTTTAATTACAAGATTATTTTTTATAAACATTATCACTAATGCAATATCTCCAAATATTTCAAGAGATCTGCATATTTATTGTCGGCTTGCACTCTAACAGGTAACTGCATATTATATACATGCAAATTAGGGACTTAATTGGCAAAAAATACTTTTTATTTTATTATTATCATTATAAATGTTTTATGTACTAATGAACAGTGCTGTAATGCCTATAAAATATTGGTATTATGCACATATTTGTTGAATAAACGTAAAAAAAAAAGCTCCAGCTCTGAGTAGACTGCAGCTGACAGGCCTGTGTGCTGATTGGTCATGTGGAAGAGGTAAAGAGGCGGAGTTAAGAGCACAACAGCAGCAGCTGCTGGCGGCAAGACGAGATGGAGGAGGAGAACTCACGGCGACACGCAGGTAGCTCGAAGAGTAGAGTAGTGAGAAGTGCTTTCATGTTTTTCATGAGTCGCCAAAGTCGCTAGCAACACCAGAAAAAGTTGCTAGATTTGTCGCTTGTCGCTTTTTTGAAAATAAGTCGCTAGGGAAGTCTGAAAAGTCACTAAATATAGCGACAAAGTCGCTAAGTTGGCAACACTGCACGAATGTTCGAACATTACATTTGTAGGCTACAAAGTGTGCCTGCGCGGCAACTTCAGCAGACTCAGACGAGATGATGGGAGGTCTAGCGGTGCCAACACCATGGGCGCGATATTGTTTTTTAAAATTTAAACGGTAATTATTATTGTCAACATTTTTAGCGCGGGTTACCGCTACACCATTTACCGTGACATCCCTAGACATAAGGTAGTAACTTACTCCCATATCTAAAACACACAAAGTTGCCAGAATTAGTCAACAGTTACTTTCTACGTTTATTTGAGTTAGGGTTTTTCTCTAAATTTAATTTTTCATCTTACCGACTCCTACTGGACTGGAGGCATAATGCTGTTTCTTTTGCCACTCCCCCATACGTCCTCAAACAGATTTTAATACATTTTTAGAAACTTTGGTGTGTGTACCTTGGTAACACAATTCCTGGTAATAAAAGTTTCTGGGAATGTTGTTGGAAAAGAGGCTAGTGTTATGCAGTCAATAATAATAGTCAGCAAAAAAGATTAGGGATATTATAGTACATACAATAAAATTGAATTGCGAAAACTACTCCATTCCTAGGACATCATCTCTAACTTTAATGGCAAGGACATGATACAAGGATTTAAAGCCTAGATGGGTAGCAAAGGGAGGGAGTAGCTAGGGAACCAAAAGAGCTCACACACTTCAAATAGTGGCTGACTGGAAAGTTTTCATCTGACAGATCAAAGGTAAATGTCTGAAGGTGTCGGTGTGTGTGGACTGGCAGCACTCAGCGGCTCCAGGAGAGAACGCCAAGGTCAGACCACTGCAGCTTCTGTTACAGCGAAACACTAACGCTGCCTAATTATAAAGACAGAGTGAAATGTGATGTCCTCTCAGACAGCTCGGCTCGGGAAAGTGAAGGTTTAGAATCTAAGTTGTAGTAAACAAGGTAAATGATATGATAAGCCTGAAACACAGTAGCAATGATAGTAACAGACACTGTCACTAGTTAATTACTGCTCTCTGACTTAAAGGGGAACAAAGAACTTTTTTACAAGTTTCCATGTGATCCTGCATCCTGAACCTTTTTCTGGAGTCTGGGAGATCTGACTCGGTGTCCCTGAAGTCTTGGATCTTGTGAAAAAGCAGCATGTCCTGGTCAGTACAACAAGGTGGCAATAGCTTTTCGTCATGGCAGAGCGCCCAACAGGCAGAGGAAACTTTTCAAGAAGGGGAAAACTAGTGTTAAGCCGAGCGAGGGGTCACACAGGAATCAACTGTGAGTGACTCGTGAGTATTTACAATTAGGCCAAAACAGCAAAGACACTTGCAAAGTTACATTGTTCCCCAAGCGGGACTAGAGCTACTGAGCATGCTCCAAACACTTTATATCTCATAATGACCCTTTGTGGCTGAAGTTAGGAGTTCCCTGGATATCCCAGTGGTACAAAATCAGTCCAGATTTTCCAACCTGGCCCATTCCTACTTTTTCCTTAACTGTCCGTTCAAATCTGACCATAATTTTTTCAATTATCTTGCAAACAGCAAAACCAACTCTGGCAAAACACACTCTCTTAAAAACCCCTGCCCAGTCCAGAAAGCACAGACAAATCAACAAGCCCCAAAAAATGGTCTACAGTTCCATATTCACAGATTCCTCACATTTTTCCTTTAGCTGTAAACTGGCATCATACAAAAAGTTAAAGGACATAAAAAGCAGCTCTTTTTCTATGCTGTTCTTGTTCAAAAGACCATAACAGAGCTGCACTATGCTACACTCTGCTGGTCTCTTTACCCGTTTCTTAATAGCAGTAGTAAAGTAATTATTGGAAATGTTCTTTTAGTCAGATTATGTTTTTAAAGGTTGTAAAACATGCGATGCTTTTCTAGATGTGACCAAGATTGGTTTAAAAAGATAAATAAAAGGATAGTATGTTAATAATATTTTAAATTAGCTAAGGATTATTTTTAAAATTGATAATAGTGATGCATCGTGCATAGACACTTCAAGTCACTTTACAATTAGGTCCATTATTAATTCATTCATCAGTCACACTAAATGGTGGTAAGCTCTACCTCTGTAGCTACCGCTGCACTGGGACAAACTCATGACATGTGGCAGCCATTCTGCATCTATGGCCTCTCCGACCACCTCCAATCACACAATCACACATTTACACATCAGTAATACACACAGTGGGAGAAAGGTGAAGCTATTTTTTTTTTTTTTTTACAAAAATTATTCGTTGCTGCAGCCCTACAATAAACCATATAAAATGTTTTTCCTTTTTCCTTATAGTATACTTTCGTAGCAGGTGATGTTTTCTTGAAGAATGGCAAACCAACAACAAAACCACTGCTTTGCAAACAACCTATATTGTTCATTGTGAACCCATTTCAATTTCATTTTATGTCCTAAAAGTAGAAATAAAACAGTGAGGTGCAGGTAGGAGGTAATTCAAGGTAAGTCAGAAGCTCATGTACTGTACATGTGTGCACTACTTCACCCTGTCAGGAACCAGGCAGAGCTGGAAAATAAATGAAGACAGATATGGCAGTCCTGTGATCAAAGTAGTCCAGGCAGCAGTCAGTGAGAGCTTTCAGGGTAAGAAACTCGGAGCTGACTGGTGACGGCTGTTAATTCTCTTCCACTCCCCTACTCTTAAAACCTGGAGCCATCTATCTTTAGATCTACCTCTCTACTCTTGATTTCCTGAAGTGCAGCGGTGTAGTGAACAGTGCAGCTGGATCACTACAGTAGCTTCCATCTTGTGCTAAAACAATCGATACAATGATAGCTTTGGACTCTGGGGAGAGAGATGGATGAACAGGTGAACAGTTAAATGATTACAGCCATCCATTAAGGTTTCTTCTTTTCCGACAAATTACGTCTGTTCTATTACTTCTACTTTTCCTTGTTCAGATCCATAAAAAAAGCATCAGAGGTTTAAGCGATAATAGTGGCATTAATTTCCTGTCTCTTGCCCTTTGCCAACCCATATAATTAAATGGCTTGTAGGTACAACTTTAAGTAATAGGTTTCCGGATGACTTTACTGGTTTCTCACTAATATACAGTGTGCCCAGGCTTCTTAAAGGGGCCCTACTACACAAAATTGACTTTTCTGAGCTTTCTACCTTGTTATAATGTTGTTCCTGCATCAAAAACATACCTGGAGTTGTGTTTCATTCCTGCACGTTTGAGTAATCCTCTATTATTTTACACTGATTTCATGAAAGGACAAAAACAGCTTGTTTCACCGGTGTCTGCCTTTTCCACCTGACCACGCCTCTCCCCCCCTCACAGTCCTGTCCTGTTCATGAAGCACTGTATAACTCACACCTCCCCTGCAGCAACCAAACAAACCCACCACGGACAGAGGCGAACTTCTGCACGGTGATTTTGTGAAGAGCGCTGAAGGGGCGTGACAGCAGCAGGACGGAGTGAGGGCTCTTAAAGCGACAGGGACCTAATCTGAGCGTTTATCACAGAGTCAAATGATGAGTTTCTTCAAATAAGGTTTTTTCAATAATTATTGCATTTTCTGACGTATGCTAATCTACAAGTGTCCTAAATTAATTTAAAAGACACAAAAGACAAAAAAAGCATAATATGGGCCCTTTAAAAGTATTATGAGCAACATGAGTTCGTACTGGTTTAACATAGTACTGCAGTCTAACCCCAAATTTACACTGGGTGCAGAGCAGAAGCAGATTGATTTGCATCTGTATGTTTAACCCTTGTGTACCCTGAAAAAAACACTAAACTTTCGTTACCTTGTGTAAAAATATAGCAGATGAATATTTTCTTCAACTTTTTTTTTTTTTTGCTCAGATCTGTTAATCTATGTCAGCTCTGCTCAAAACTACAAAATCTGAAAAAGAATTTTACCAGTTTTAATTCTTTAATTCTAATTGTCACTGTCAAAAGTCACTGATGTGTATGAAGAGGGGCCGCTCTGAAAACATCACTCCAACCTATCTTGAGTGAAGCGGAACAGCGAGTCGTTCCTATGACATGTGTGCTGTTTCCGATGTGAATTGTCAGACTGGTTAAACAAAAAGCAGCTCATACGCGGCTGACATGACTCTGCCGTTCTGAGCTGCTTCTGCTTTTGATGTAAACTGGTGGTCAATTCTAAACAATGGTCTTGTGGGTTGCAAGACTCAGCTCTCTATCGTATACAAACTAAGTCCATCCAGCCCGAGGCATTCAGTGAATTGTAGCTTGGTGACTAAATGCTTGTACTTATAGATGTGCTAAATATCATGCTATCTACCCATCCATCAACAGCATACACATAGCTGCCATTTGCCAATACAATCCTGATCTTATGTAGGAATTCTGTCTTTAGTGGGTAATGTCTTTTTGTAATTTTTTTGTAAAAAACGTATTGTGTTCTTTCAAATGTGTGTCTTACCCTCCTTTAGCCGTAGAAGTACAGAGGTGTCGTTGGGGTCGCTGCTGAAGTACCCACACCCCTCACTGTCCCAGAACAACATGTCCTGCCTCAGCTGCAGCTCCTCTGCCCACTCCAGCCACTCTGTTTGGAAGATGGCCTCATACAGGTCCAGCAAACCACAGATTACAAAGGCGTAGTCATCCAGGAAGCCAGAGATAGGAGGAGAACTGGGGGATAGAGACAAAAGATATGTCAAAATGAGGACATAAACCAAGATGTTCCACTGGCTATGAAGCTCTACATTCCTAATTACTCAAGTTTCCTTTACATTGTATGTGTGGAGATGCTCTAAATTTTACTAAACATTATATGATCTACTGCTGATTGAACAGTTGAACAGTAGAGCTCTACTTGGTCAGTGTCATCAGGTAGACTTTATTGTCCCTGTAGGAATATTTTGTTCTCTCCATTTAACCTATCCTTCCATTTGCAGTCTCAGGAGCAGAGGGCGAGTGCTGAACGGCGCCCTGGGACCCTTTTCGAGATTTTGAGCCAGGATCCTGGTCAGGAGTACCTAGCTGGAGGATTAGCCTGTTGTACATGTTTTGAGGTTCATGAGGGAGTACCCAGAGAAACCCACCCAGACACAGGGAGAGCATGCACACAGTGCCAGGACCCTCAGTTTTGTGAGACAAGTGATAACTACTATGTTGCCAACAGACCGGCAAATGTGTTTAGTGTTCATTCACACTTTAGGACTGTTTCAAGAGTTCACACATTTTTGACCCCCAAAATATGTAAATGGGGAATTTTAATTATTGTGGGGTGTGAGCCTTTACATTGGATACTAAATGTGAGATTGGCAAGCCAGACCCATTAACTGTTGTTAGCAAACATCTCTCACTTCTTCTCCTAGCTGACTAATTATAACAAATTAACAAATGCGTTTCTCTGAAGAGATATGCTGGTATTGTCTCCTGAGTTCTAAGTTTCGGCTCCATTTTCATTCAGATGAAGGTGAAACCAGAACTGCGCCACTGGAAGTCCAGATTATAGATTGTCACATGATTTATGTAGCCACAATGTTTGGTATGTACATTTGATTTAAAACTGTTGATAATATAAACTTAAAACTATGAAATTGTAACTTTTAAAACTGCAATACGGCCAGTGTAGCTAGCCTGAGTGACTAACTTCCTGGAACGATTCTTAGGAACAATTTGTGTAAAAAATTACCTGTTGGTAACAATTATGTATTGATATGAAGGTGTTGAATTGTATTAAATTGTATCATTCTAAATCAGCCAATATCGTTCCTGAATGGAATAAAAAAAAGTAAATTGATATGCATCGTATCAAGGCAAAACCGTACTGCTACACCCCTATTGTGTAGTTAGTTATACTGATAAGTGTCAAAGTTGTAAGGTAATATCATTTCAAGGTTTTCTGATCCAGTTGTTCAGCTTATGCTTAGCTTAGAAATTTTCAAATAGAAGATTTTCTGCTTGAAGTTAAATCATGCCAGAAGTGCCTGGTTTTGTCCAGGTCATACATGGTCAAGACCATTATGCTTCAAAAAGCTCCAGTGACAGGAGATATGAAATGGTGCAGAACTTTCAATGAGTATACTGTAAAAGTTAATGCACACAGCACAAATGGGTCAAGTATAATCTTCACCTAGAGCAGTTCTCAGTGTGAAGCGGCCCACCATGCTCAGAAATGCGGACATCTTTGAAGTTTAAAGCCTGGTGGTAATTAGACGAGTCTAGTTACAGTACCTCCTGCTGACAATGAGCTACTTTTGTCTCCGTCTTCAGATATTTTTACTTAAAGATTTTCAGTCATATTTTATTATCTGTCATATTCTTTATGTCAGCAGCGTTGCACGGTTACAGCAGTAACTTTATTACATTAGTGTAAGCAGTACAGTAATGTAGAATGACAGCAATCTGTGTCTTAATGTAATGTAATTCAATGTCCACCTTCTTACAGATCACTTATTAATTTTCTTTTTAACCTTGTACTGAAAGAGACTAATGCTTATTAGCATCTTAGCAAATCGAGATTGTCAGGTTCTTAATGTAAAGGAACATATTCAAAATATCTTAGTTGACTTATTATCTGTACCAAAATGTTAGATGTTTTCACCAGCATTGGTTGGTTGGTTTGCCTATTAGCAAGATAACTCAAAATCTAATGGTTGGATTTGGATGACATATTCTTAAAAGGTCAGGTACTAGGTAAAAGGTAATAGGCCAAGGACAAAAATTTGTTTTTGGTCTGGACCCAAAATAGAGTGCCCGATAAGTAAAGTTCCCCCTGCTTGGTGTTGGAAGTCAGTGGTTCAATTCCCTGACACGCAGCCAAAACGCCAGTCACACTTTGCACCTGTCCCAAGCCTGGATAAATGATGAGGCCTGTGTCAGGATGGCCATGTATTGCAAACTGCTCACTGGACTCACTAAGCGAGCTGTAAGACAGCTGCAGGACGTCCAGAACGCTGCTGCTCGGGTCCTGACCAAAACCAGGAAGTATGACCATATTAGTCCTGTCCTCAGGTCTCTGCACTGGCTTCCTGTTGCTCAGAGAACAGACTTTAAAACATCTCTGCTTGTGTACAAGTCTCTCCATGGCTTAGCACCAAAGTACATCTCTGACCTGTTGGTCCCATATGAACCATCTGGGACTCTGAGAACCTCAGGGACAGGTCTTCTGCTGGTGCCCAGAGTCCGGACTAAACTCGGTGAAGCAGCGTTTCAGTTTTATGCAGCTAAACTCTGTAACAGTCTTCCTGACGATGTTAGACCTCTACTCTGACAATGTTCAAGTCCAGACTTAAAACTGTTCTTTTAATTTAATTTTAAATTGATTTGTAATTATAATTTTTGAATTTGATTTTAGTGTTTTAATTGTAATTCTTGTCTTTGTACTTTTAAACTTGCCTTTCCTTTTCTGTAAAGCACTTTAAATTACTCTATGTATGAATTGTGCTATACAAATAAACTTGCCTTGCCAAATTATCCACGTGAATGACGGTGTTTGGATGAACACTGAAACGTCTTTGAGGAAAAACAAACTTGATGCCCAGTAGATTTAGAGTATTTTTGTTGTGTACCTATGTGAATGATTTGCCGTGGTAAATAGTTGCAGCTATCCCAATGGTGTGGATTCTGCACACTGCCTGGATGCAGGAATATTTTAATAATCATAAAATGCAGAACGATTTAGGTGCATTTTTAGGGTAGCTCCAAGTTTTTTCTTGTAAAATGTAAGACCTTTTAAAGACTTTTAAAGACTAATGCCATTTAGAGTGAAATTTAATGCCAGCATCTTCAACAACAGAGCAATAATCTGTATGAACTGTTGATTTTGACAAGATCAAATTTAATACCTATTTAATGCTTTTAAGACCTTGGGGCTACCCTGAGTTTTAAAAACAACTTGAATTAATAGTATTTACCTTGATTATTTGAAATACATGCAGTAGCAGAACATATACAGTGCCAAATGTTTTGCCACAAACTCATCTGACTGGCTTCTCCCCTTTAAAAAGTGCACACAGAACCTGATCACAAGATGACAAGACCAATTTTCACCTTCCCAAAAAGCTTTTCTCTCGCAAGATCACAAGCTCTTCTTGTCACATCCCTATTTCTGACTAATTATCATGATGCCTTACACTCTCCCAAGTGCTTCCAGTAATGTAATCATACAGTTTTTAAATTAAAGAGGTTATGTACACACTGCTCATCAAATTTTACTAGACTAGTCTGTGTCACCAAGGCAACGCATCCCTCTCATTTGAGAGCCTGTGAGCAGCTATGGCAGCCCTGCAAGGACACAGCGTTGTCTATGAACAAACCCAATGGAAACAAGTACAACGGTGATGTTGATGAACCAAATTTACAATTGTCCAAACATTTATGAAATTTATATTGAGAAAAAACAAAAAAACAAGAAAGCACTTCTCCTACTGCAATGCTATTTTTCACTATTAAAGGTTATATGGGGTTAACCATACACTGTCCCTAAACAATGATGCAGAGACAACACGCCTTTAACCCAGGGCTCTCATGGTACTTCTATCCAAATCCCAACATGGCACCCTGGTGTGCAAGGGTGTAGGGGGAAGGATGGTGACAGTCAGCCTGATAGTGTTGTGTTTGGAGACATTTTTTGACATATACAAGGAGATGTGAAGAGGCTAAAAACAGATGATAGGACAGTAGGTCATTATGAGGTCATGAGTCATAACTGTTCCAGACAAAGCTGAGTCACACATCGAAATGAGACAAAGCATGACAGCACAAGCTCAATACACCTGGGATATGGGAACATCCAGGACAAAACAAGCTTGTCAAATCCCAGGAAATGTTGCTTAACACTAGAACAGCCAACACTGCAGTACCTCTCAGAACAGCCAGGAGGTCATTTTAACCTTGCACTACTACAGGCTTTATAATTGCCACTAGAAGTCTTTTACTTGAATATTTGGTCTTTTTTTAATAGCATGTAAAAAGGGTTAAATTAACATTACATCAAAATGTTCATTTATTTAGTGTTATTTTGGCAATACAACTAAAAACTATATCATAGTATTTTTCAAAAATATGTTTTTCTTCTCTTTCTAGAAGTTCAATAACACATTTATTTAGAAGGCTGAAGGCTTATATTTTATGTTGTCTTAGCAAGCAAACAATTTAAATGTAATATAAAATAAACAGCCAACAGTGCAGTAATTCCTTGTCTACATTAAGTAGATAAAAAAAGAAATTGAGTTTGAAATAAATTACAAGTACTTCTTTAAAAAATATCACTTTGTAGTAATTTTTTGTCAACAGTCTGTGTTTTTGTTATGTTTTTTTTCTTACAGAGATCTATGGGGAAAAGCATAACAGAGACTTTTGAATATGGTAAAGTTTCATTGTTGGGGGTCTGCGTGGGATTGCCTGATCTTTAGGGGGCTGCGACACTCCTGACTTTGGGAAAGGCTGTCCTAGAACAACCATGACATCACGACTGTCCTAGGTAAAACCACTCATATTTTCTCTGTCACATGAGATGATGTATAACACATTTTTAGCAAAAGTCCTGGACTGTGAGACATACGTGTATGTGTTTTAATAGGTGAGAAGGGTCAAAATGACATCTCGGCTGTACTAGTGTTAAATTTGAGATTATGACTAAAATGGGTAAATATCGCCTTAGTGAGGTGCCTATTTATATATTAACTAGCAATCCAAGGATGCACAGTGGCAGAGTTGTTAGCACTACTTCCTTACAGCTAGGAAATCCAGGGTTTGGTACCAGAATTGTCCACTAACAATCTCTCTGAGTGGAGTCTGCATGTCCACCCTGTGTTACTGGGTACTCCAGCTTTCCCCCATTGTCCAAAAACATGAACTGGTGAATCTAAAACGTTCCTATTGGATAAATGTGAGAATGAGAGTGTCTGTCAGTATATCTGTTTAATGTGTCAGCCCTGGGACTAGCTGGCCATTGTATACCCACCCTCAAGTCCAAATTGGCTATGATTAGACCCAAGCTATCTGAGCAATGATGAATGGGAATATGTAAGTCTGTAATCCATGACAAAAGAATAAATGTGTATTGTATACTACTGTTATTATAAAAAGATCTGCTATTTTTACTAATGTTTAGATACATTTCAAATGCTGTATCCATGCCCTCAGTCACTCAGACCCCACTCTCTCTGACGGTATCAGTACTTTCTCTCACACTCTTCCATGTCATCTGGCAGAGGCGAGTCAGTCCACAGAGATGACAACTTTGGACAAGTGGCCTTCACTGACACAAGATGTGAGAAAACTTTCAGAAATACGGCACCATCCTGGCTTTGAGTGTGTTCTGGAGGTCACTGTCCAGGGACTAAAAAAATAAAGATAACAATGTCTTTATATTTGCTTTTTCTACTTGAGAGTTTCACAATAAAAGCATATTTTCTATTTATATATTATACTGTAAGATAAAAAGACCAAAGGATGCAAAACTAGATAAGTGTTTTTTTATGGGTCCCATAAAAGAGTTTGCAAAGCACTTCCTTAAATCTTTCTGTCCTCTATTGTCATGTTATATACCATTCTAGACATGTTATATGGTAGAAATTCTACTCAATGACTTGTAGCATGTAGGCTTTTTCATTTACAGCAGAATAAAAAAAAAAGGAGTTAGCAAACATGATGGAATACAGGAGTGAAATCCAAGATGTCCCCCCTTTTAAATTGGCTGTGTGGCAGCATTTCCGTTTTCTGTTGGATGAACGTTTATGTTAAAACCATAAGCAGTATTTACGTTGTTTTACTGCATATAAGTTTTAGGTTGTTGCTAACAAAATGCACCAAAAACTGCATTTTGTAATTTTCAGTAATTTAAAATAAAGATAAAATGTTGGACTTAAAAAAAAAAAAAAAATCTTCTATGATTTATTAAAAATAGTGTAAAAATCTTGTCTCATCTTGATCGTGTGAGTCTCATATCTCGTATCTTGTCTTGTTTCTAGTGGGATTTGTGTCTTCTCACACCCCTTGACACAACTTGGCAACTTTCATCTATTTAAATGTATTGTGGTCTGCGTTACCCAAAATGTGCACACTGCTCAAGCCAAAGACATATTAAACCTATGAAATATTGTGCTGACTGAATATACCATAATTCTCGCATGCATAGAAAACACAAATTTATTTAGCAGTCCTGATTAAGTAAACAAAAATAAACCCCCGACTGCAAACGCCTCACCTGTGGCCCACTCAGCCTCTTTGTTTTTTTTAATCTCTCATCCTTCCTGCCTGTCTCTGAAGGCCACATTAAGCATACCCATCATCTGGTGTCTGTGCCATCAGCTTCTGTAAACTCCCACATCCTATTAACCCAGTTCGTCTCAGCACCTACCATTTCTCCTGCTAAATTAGCCCACAGCCCATATGTGCCTGCCATGACACAGTGATTAACCCATGTGTGGAAAGGAAGCCGGGCTTTAGGAAAAAAAAAAAAAAAACCTCCCGGTAAGCATTCTGATGTTTGAACGGACAATTATGGATGAGCTGTTAGCCGTGGAATAAGGCCGGGCCGTTATGGCACAAGTGTGGGGTTCGTTCATGCGTGTAGTTAAAAATTGTATGCGTTTCATCATAAACCCGTAGTGGGACTCGTTGACATATTTTTTTTTTCTGCTGATTCGGTGGCATTTCACACTCACTCATTGGCAGTAACTAGGGCACAGTGGTGGCCAACAGAACGAGGACACCCGGACTCAACAAAAGAAGAAGTGGGCTTTGAGGCTCCAAAAGAAAAACAGCTGGTGACTAACTGCGTGGACTTGAGTAACCTCAACCAACACCTGGCTAACTAACACCTGTACCTGGTTACTTCTAATTCAGAGAAACAGAGAATAATGAAAATGGTTACTAGATTTGGTCCTTTTTAGCAATAACAATGGTATTTTCAACACATAGCCAAACAACTTAACAGATAAAAATAAAACTCTGGTAGGGTTTTATTCCCTTGCATGAGTAAGCAGCGGTACTCATGAGTTGACAGAAAGCTCAGGGGGTACACGAGACAAAATAGGTTGGGAACCACAGGTCTACAGATGCAAGAAAACATCAAAATCTAGGCTCCAGCTGATTGTTCTTCTTCCCATGTTTCTTTCTTTCTCTAACAACCTCAGTGGCAACACAACAGGCTGCTGCTATAATCCCATTGCAAATGTATGATTGAGGATAGGGAGAGATCTCAATCCAGACTTCTTCATGTAAACGCAGCTAATCAGGTTATTGCGCCTGTGAACATGTTCTCTGACTTCCTGCCATAACCTCATTTACCTATATCTGCTTGCCGCACCATAGAAACCATTAGTCATCCTGTCTTACCACTGAAAGCTCATCTTTAAAGAACATATACAGTATTTTCTGCTATACTTTAAGGTATTGTAAGCAGTATGTGCTCGTACTGGTTTGAAAACTGTACTGCAGTCTAAATCAAAACAATGGTCCGAGGGTTGCCAGTCTTTCCACTTTTCTTATTGGGCAATTGGCAAAGCAGGGTTTTAGAACCAAAACTACAAAAATGTAAACATAAACAACTTGGGCATTATGTTCAATATTGTTGTTACTGTGAATAAATTAGCTGTAACATTGTTATCAGTAAAAATAATATTTGATTTAAACATGTTTAGCTCACAGCTTGGCACACATGTTGGTCATTTTTATAATATAAAAAAAATATAGCACCTTTAATAATTTGCTGTCATAAATAAAAATAATAAACTAACAGTGGCTCTTTGGAACTTTGAAATAACTTTGCAGCATCAATAAATAAATAAATTGGCCCTATCATGCAATAACTTCTAGTGGAGCTTCTAGTTCAGGGGTAAATGCTCTATACAAGTTACTGCGAGTATCTCATAATGTCAAATAATATACCATAACTTACCATTTGGTCTTTAGCTGTCTTCTTGTGGGTAGTGTTAGTATCTTTAGGACTGTCTCGCAAGGGTATGATTTATGATTTATAATGGTATGATGTATGGGCTCCTGTTCACAAGATCTGGATGGCTTCTGGGGAGTCCTATTTTACAAACCTTATCTTGAAGATTATGAATAGTGTTTTGCATATATTGAATGTTTTATAAATAAATAAAAATAAAAAAAACTATTGGATTCACACTGCGTTCCAGATATAATAATAGTTTCATCTTGGCTAAATGATCTTGCTAACAGTCTA
This sequence comes from Bostrychus sinensis, assembly GCA_020698575.1. Lineage (NCBI taxonomy): Eukaryota > Metazoa > Chordata > Actinopteri > Gobiiformes > Eleotridae > Bostrychus > Bostrychus sinensis. The sequence goes on along the minus strand of CM036260.1, from coordinate 8,062,513 downwards.
GTTAATAAAATCAGAAATAAAACGATATAATAATTAAGAAAAATGACAAAAGCTTCCTTACATTTGCTCCACCTCCATCTGGTCTCCACGGTAACAAGACCTGAGCATTGTCTGCCTCTCTGGATCCCACAGGTTCTCCTTCAGAAAGTTCCCCGCCTGTGCCGCTCTCTCCAGCAGGGCCTTATCCTCCAGAACCGATCCCACCCGTGCGTAGGCCGACAGCATCAGACCTGAAGTTAACAAACAGCCAGATAATGCTCATTAGGAACAAAAACTTTATTCTTACTAAAACACCGTGTCCTTTCTGCTCAGAGGGTCTACTCAATCCCACACCCCTAGACTTTGAACTTTGCTTGTTCACGGTGTACCCTCGTTCCCTACTCCCTTGTCCCCGCCGATCCTCTTTCAAGTCATGAATCAAAGGCTGGTGAGTGCACGGGCGGCTCTTCAAAGTGCCACACCAGAGAACAGGTGATTAATAGAGGAGTTTCTTCATTAGAGCACGGAGGGTCTAATTGAAAACTTTCTCCATTTTTGCAGAGCCTTGGCACTTTGTAGACTTTGCAGGCCCCAGGAGGCCTCTTCATTGTCATTAGCCACATCTAAGGCAATGATATGGAGAAGCAATGTTGTGAAAAATAACCATCACAGTAATATAGATTTAATGACCACTGCACGCATATAGTAAGCTAGCAAAGATGCTGTGACTATATTAAGCAAAATCGACTTTTCAGAGCTCTCTACCATGTTAGAATGCTATTCTCTCATCAAACACAGGTTGACCAATCAACAAGCACTCTACATCCAATCTGCCTTTATTTCTTTAACCAAAAAAATGGTAATCAGCTATGTTTCCACTGATTTCCCCAGAGCTATTTTTTCATTTTGTTGTAAAATGGCATCATACAAAAGGTTTAAGGAAGTGCAGTGCTCTTTTTCTTTCATTATGTTCAAAAGAACGCAACACCATGCATTCTGCTGCCCTCTCCTGGTCACTTACCTTGTTTTTTTATATCATCAGTAGAGTACTTATTAAAAACATTTTCTTTGAAAGGTTGTAAAACATGCTAGAGGCGATCAAAATGTATTAAAAAAATAAATAAAAGCATAAAAGTCCCTTTAATTCAGTAGTTGGAAAGTTACTCAAATCTAGCCTTAAACCAGAGATCTTCTAGTTCAGGTGTAAATGCTTATCTATTAAGCCACAATGCATAATGGTAATGCGTTCACTAAAACAAACTAATTGTGGAGTACCTATCTCTAGCCCTGTCTTGCTGTTGCTGCTGGGACATTACACTTCTGTCACAATATGATACTATTTTGATACGACAAGTAGCAAGCAATACAATTTCAATTTGATATTATGAATTACTGTGATATTTTCTAAATTTAAAATCAAGTTCACTTATTTATACAAGAAGTCAGTCAAAAGTCAGTCTGACATTTATTTACCAACTATTTAGAAATAATTGTATTTCTAATTTATTATTATTATTATTATTATTATTATTATTATTAGTAGTAGTAGTAGTAGTAGTAGTAGTAGTAGTAGTAGTAGTAGTAGTAGTAGTAGTAGTAGTAGTAGTAGTAGTATTTGACTTTTGTTTTTTTTGTTTCACAGTATTTGGCACACCAAAAAAAGAAGAGCAGTGCTGCCCTCTTCAGTCCTGGCAACATTTTGGACACCTTTTGGTCCACACTTGACTGTGAAAGCAGGGCAGCACTGTAGCACCAATAAATTGAAATATCAATATGTAGTACTGTGTTACAAAATGTCACCATATACACCAAAACTAAAATTTTGGCAAGAACAAATAATTTTTTCCTTGGTCCATTGCTGACCTTTTTAGGAAATTCCCATAATAATTCATTACATCACCACCTTGGCAGAGATAAGAAACAATTTTGTCTTTTGTCCTTGAGAACAATAACATATACCTCTAAATATACCTAGGTAAAACTAGTAGAATTTTATAAATGTAAATTTCCTTATAATAACCATAATGCATTATTGCCACTGATGCCCTGGGGCAGACTGACAGAGACATGGCTGCCATTCTGCACCTACGGCCTCTCCAACCACCACCAAACACAGTCACATTGACACACCTATACAGGCAAGGTGGGTGAAGTGTCTTGCCCAAGGACACAACGACAGTTTGCAATGCCAGTAGCAGGGATCGGACCACCAACCTTCGGCCTTCAGCCTTTACCAACTGAGCTATTGCTGCCTATGTTATGTATTGTTTACTTAATATTGTGCAGCCCTACTAAAAATTACACAAATCACATTCCATAGACTTACTTGGGTCAGTAAGAGGCCCATTGATAATAAGCTGATTTTGGATGTAGCATTTGCAAACAGCCATCCTTAGCAAAAAACAAAAAAACTGAACGTTTTGTTTGTAGTGTAAGATAAAGCTTTTATAAAATTCATTTAAAAAAGACCATGAGTTATATTGCAAACAGCAGCCAATAACTACTAGGCCTGGGACACGGCAGAGTACAAACTTCTTTTTAAATATCTCTGGCAAAGTGCATAGAGGACAGAGAGTGCTTTGTGTTTCTGCCTACATGTGGCTGAGAATGATTCAGGCTTGATGCAGAGGCAGAGCCAGCAGAGGTTGGTTATCAGGGAGGAACAGGGTACAGGAGGTGGAGGGCTGCAATCCTCTCCTAACTCTTTAAACAGATGATAAAAACAGCTCTGGTCTGACCTGAGTAGAAAACACAGCTTGTTAGACAGAACTGTTGGGTGTTGAGGACAACTACTCGGCATGTGATGTGGTAGATTGAAAATTCATTCTATACTGTAGGACTACAATCCCAGAAGAGCTGTGTTGAGTGATGTTGGGCCAGTGAGGGACCCACCGAAGGACCCATTAGTTCTACATTTACTGTACTGAGTATAACACTTCAAATACATTGGGTCAAACACTGCCACAACTAGCAAATGCTCTGTGCAACAATATTTGGGTGGTTGACATTTAGAGATGTAACACCTTTTCTTGTCCTGTGGTGTGACACAACTTTGAAGTTGAATATAAAGAATATTAAATAATAACTTCAAATATAAATCAGTTTTATAAAAAGTGTAACAAAATATTTTCATAAGCTATCCATAATTTTAAGCGTAACTATTATTTCTACATGTTTTAACACTCAATCTTCACTACAGTCTGTCCATTTGAATTCTTGTCATAAAATAATTAACATGTCTGTTGTGCTATAATACATACATTCCTGTCCCATCATCAAAAAATATTTTTAACATTCAAAATTTTATTTGGTGGAAAAATACAGCTGTCACACCACAGGACACACCAAACAGGCACACTTTAGAATTTTACTAAAATTAATAATAAAACTAGTTTCATTTGGTCTTAGCTCACAGCCTTAACTCCAAAGGTCTGTCTAGTATATAAATGACAGATGGGGTCCCCTAGGTTTTGTTGCAATGACAAACAGATTTTTCGTGTCACACTGCAGGACACCATTTTTTTTTTTTTAAGAGTAGAATTCACTGTAGAATTCAGGTGCAGCTAAAAGGGTTGTTTTAGTAAAGTAAAAATATCTGACATAATGCCAAAAACGGTAGGAACTGTCCCAGACACTAGTGATTGATTTTGGAATTGTTTTTTGTATTTTGAAAATGTCACAGTCACACCGCAGGACATTTTACAGTTTAACGTAAAAAAATAAAACATACAACTTCAAAGGTTGTATAATAGACCCTATGTTTCCCCGCTGATAGAATTCTGGAGGAGGAAAAACACAATTTAGGCAAGCTTTTCAATCAATTTCGAGAAAATTAGGCATCACGTCAACCACCCATTTACATTAGCTGTTGCAGGGAGGGTGCTAGACCCTTTCCTAATTACTTTAGGCATGAGGTAGGGTGCACTGTGGACACAAAGCTGACACTTATAAGCACTGTCAGACAGCCATTCACTCCCAGGTTAACCTTTCGCCAGTTAGGCAATAGCAGGAGTTGACGTTTAGCTTCATATGTCTCTATGCTCCCAAAGTTCCTGTCATGTACATTTTAATTGACAAATCGAAAAATCCCTCCCTAGATTTTACCATTCCATGAAGCCAGCATCTTGGTGTCCAGATGTGGGCGTGGCCTGGTCATCCTCACGTCTGCCATCTTGGCCCGGGCTGCGGCCAGGAGCTCGTTGACTTTTTTGACGCTGATGCCAAAGTGAGCAGCCGTTAACTCCAGCGAGTAGCGCACGATCAGCACATTCTGGCCCCGCAGCTCCCCATGGGGGTCCTGGAGATCCACACAGCACAGAGACACACTCACATGAGGGCAGCGAGGACGTCCCGCCGACTACAACAGCTGTCATATTAGCGTTTTAATGAGATCGCTTCACACAACTTTAAACACTGAGAAGGATTATTTAGCACATCATTATTAATGGAGCTGGTTTTCAATGTAAAATTTTGAAATGCTTTTTAACCACCCAGTCACTTTTAAAGCGATAGATACAGCTAGATTGAAAAAAGGGGTCCATGAACTATTACTATATTGCATTCCTTCACAGTTTGGAGAAGATGACAGGAGCAAGATATAAGCTTTATCTATATCTATATGTTGTGATTTTGACACAGCATAGTGTAGTTTTAATATTTATTTTTAAATTTAATACAGTGGCACCCACAGTGGGGTCCTAAGCCCCCCTGGGGGTGTGCAAAGGTACTGCAGGGGGGCCATCAGAGAGAAGAAATTGAGTTTGAAATTAACTACAGTTATATACCTTACTTTGTTTAAAATATAGCTTTTAGCCAACAGTCAGTGTTTTGTGTAACATTCTGATAGAAATCCATGGAGAAAATCATAACAGTCTTTTTTAAGAAGACTATCAAGTCTTTGTTTTGTCAGTTTTGGTTTTGCAGTGAGAAGCCATTCAGGGTGCAACCTCACTTGTGTGTACTGGGAAAATGGCGTCCTCAGTGAAAAGGCAAACCAACAACTAACTGTTAGTAACACATGTATAAATCCTTACTAGTACTTCAGAGCTTTGCCCAGGAAGCTTCTGTGGCTTCTTGTGCAGTGGTGAACAGGGTGAACAGCACCATTTGCTGGCCTCACAGGGGTACTACCCAATGTCACACCTATTTTTTCACATTTTGAGCACATCTGTGTAGACACAAATCAGAGGCGGAATGTTGCGTTTTCCTGGCCAGTGTTGTCGTGTAACCAGCTCTTTACTCTCATTGCATTGCTCCTGCATCTTTGTCCAAACTGGGCGTGCACTGACAACTCTCAATAGTTAATAAATGAACCAGAATTATCTAATAGTCGCCATACCTCAGCCACACATGACAAAATGAAATATCACTTGCCTGTTCTGGGGCTACGTTCCCCAGCTCTTTGACTCCATAGTGGTGCATGAAGATGTCCGCCAGTGATGCAGATCCGGTAGCCCCCTCCACCACCTCTGACAGCAGCTCTCGCACCTCTGAGGCGGTCCACACGCAGAACGCACCCTCTCTCTTCTCTGGACCTCCTGAAGCCGGGACAGAGTCTGCGTCCTCCGCACTGTAGAAACCTCCAGACTGAAACAAGTAAATAAGAAAATGTTATATGTGATATATATAATAGAGGTCTTAGACAGGCTTTGAAGAAAGGTAACAGAGAGGTGTATCAGGGTGGCTGACGTGATGCCCAATTTTTCTGAGAAAGATTTGCTGAATTATGTTTTTCCTCCTCCAAAATTCTATCAGCAGTAGAAAGAAGTTGTATATTATTATTTTGTATTTTAGCATTAAACTGTAAAATGTCCTGTGAAATTCAAACATTTCCTAAATGTATTCACTAGCGTCTGGGACAGTTCCTAATGTCTTTGGAATGATGTCAAATATTTGTACTTTACTAAAACAACACTTTTGCACCAGAATCTTACAAAAATAATTTAAAAAAAAAGTTGTGTCCTGCGGTGTGACATGAAAGATCTGTTTTTTAAACAGGCAGCTGCAACAAAACCAGGACCCATCTGTCATTTATAGACCAGAAAGATTTTATTATTTTTGTAAAATCCTAATTTTCTGTAACACACTGTAAATGTGTACCTGTTTGGTGTCCTGTGGTGTGACAGCTATATTTTTCACAAAATAAAATTCTGAAAGTTAAAAATCATTGTTTATAATAGAACAGAGATATATGTATTAAGTTAGCACAACAGACATGTTAAATATTTTATAACAAGAATGTAAATGGCCAAATTGTAATGAATGTCCTGTGGTGTGACAGAAAAAGTCACACAGCAGGACATTTTTAAAACACAGAAATAACTATTATGATTAAAAAGTAAAATAAAAATGGAAGCTCTAGAGTGTAGACCTCTGCCAAGGCACTGGTCCTATCTCACATTTGTAAAAATATTGTGCTCAGACCTGGACCCAAACTCAAAGATCTTCCAGTTAAGGGATAAATGCTCTGTCAATGAAGTCACAAAAATCTCTCACATTTTAGCACACACAGTATTGTATATTACCTTTCTTCTGTTATATCATTAGCATATACTTGCATAATAAATCTTGGCATATTTAATGATTACAACAAGTGCTGTTTTAATTGTGTGGTGCTCTGTGATGTCAACTCATTCATCAAATGAGGAAAAAAGGGTTGACCCTCAGAGGAAAACAGGAGCTGGTGGGGCTATTTGTCACTGGGTTTCCTTTCCTGGAGTTGCACACGTGTAGAAGGCCCAGGGGAATTGACACTTAATGCTTTGTCAGCAGATGATACAACTACACAGAGGCATCGTGTAGCATGTGATCTTTAATAGACTTTCTTAATTATCTGAGGCTTAATCATTATCAAGATTGGTTTGTCATAAAGTCACTCCCGTACTACCTCTGTGACACAAGGGTGTAAACTGGTTTGATTTTGTTGTTGTACTATATGTATATTTATGGATCCCACAGTGGAAAACTCAACTGTTAGGCAGCTCAAAAAAAAAAAGCTAAAGCAATAGTAGAAATATAACAGCCAAATCAATACAATACAGCCGATTTATAAATATTTACATAGTGGTGGAAGGGTGTTAAAACAATCATGCACAATCATTCAGAATACAACAGCTAGCGGCTACATGCTATAACAACGTTTAAGAGCACTGTGGTGACCTCAACAGTCCAAATAAATGAAAGTTAGCGCAACCTATTTCTTGTCAAAGACTGTTAAATTGATGTCTTCTTTATTGTTCTTGTCATGTTCCATGTCTGTGTCCTGTTTTCTGTTTTCTGTGTTTTGTTTCCCTTGTGTTTTATTTTGTAGTCTTGGTTTGTCCTCATGTTTTTCTGATTTACTTCCTGCCTTTTGTGTTTCCCACCCTCGTGATTACCTGCCCCGCCTTAATGTGTTTCACCTGTGCCTCATCCCAGTGTGTGTGTGTTTAAGCCCTGTGTTCTCTCCTGCCTTTTGTTGGATCATTGTCGTGTCTAGTCTTAGTCTGCTTAGCCCTAGTGTTCCCTGCGTCTCTTGTCTTCAGTTTTTTTTTTTTTTTTATTAAAAGTTTATTTTAGTTCTGCATTTTTGGGTCCTTTTTCCCTCCTTGTTCCTCCCACCATGACAGTTCTTATGCTTTGGATCTGCTCCTCCACTTCTATCACTATCATTAATATAATCTTATATTTTTATAACTGTAATCAGTTCATTGTTATTCACAAGTAGTCCTTCTCTCCTCTCCTGTTTCAGATGCCTGGCTGCTGGTAGATGTCACAGTGACAACTGAACTTCAGCTGACCTCATCAGTGCTCCTGTCCCAACCTGTGAGCCCTTAACCTCACCTCCTATGGACTTCTTGGACCCCTATCTCACCCCCACTCACCTGTCTGGATGAGGCCCACCTGCTGCAATCTTACAGACCTGAACTATGACCCTATAGATGAGCTAATGGACTTTATTTAACAGTCCTAGACACATATTTCATTGCCTGTCTATCCTGGGAAAGGATTTCTCCTTCAATGTGGTCTCTGTACATAAGGTTTGTTTTTTTTCCCTCATAGCTGTTTGTTTAGGACTTTTTCCTTACCAAGAAAGGATCTAAGGACAGGGGGAAGTCCAGGGACCTTTTAGTTTAGGATAGTTATTGTTTATGTTTGACTGTGTTTGTTTGATTGTGTGACTAATTGTTTCTAAAGTCCTTTGAGATGACTGCTGTTGTGATATTGGGCTATATAAATAAAATGGAATTGAAAATTAAGTGCATATGCTGTGAAGGGAGATGACTTCTTGAACAATTAACTTGAAATGAATGGGTATAGCGGTCAAAACAGATGGGATTTTTCAAGGATTTACAGTCCACTTGGGAATTTTCCTCTTATTCCATTCCAGTCAATGTTTTATATGGCAAATTTATTCATCTTCTTCCACTTATTCCTTGGTACTGGAGCCTATCCCAGTGACTATGAGCCTTAGGTGGGGTACACCCTGGATAGTGGCCAGTTAGTCACAGGGCTGACACAGAGACATACACAGACGGACAACAATTTAGAGTACCCAAAGAGAACCCACAGTAACACAGCAGGACATGCAGACCCCGCCCATAGCGTTTGTGCAACACCCAATTTGTTTTCAACTTCTCAATTGGTGCTACCAGGATAAATCCGCTGCATACACATCTCACAGCACTAATAAGCCGATGATTCACCTTGTCGCTCAGGTCCCTGGAGACGTACTGAAGTATGTCCTTAGCCACATCTGCGAAGAACTCCTCTCCCGAAACCTGTGGGGGGTGAAGCACAACCACACCTGCTCAGAACGCCAACTGTAACCTTAAAGAGTCAAAGGCTTCTGTGTACAATATTAACTGCACTTTCACATAAATGCTGAGGTGGCTTGCACACGCTCATTAACTAGTGTGTGCTTTGTATGTGTGTATTTGTGCTTGTATGCATGCCAGTGTCCTAATTAACTTCTTTTACGCATGGTGTGTCCACTGTGAAAAACAGGCCAGCTCAATAGGCGCACCCATAAGGAAACTGAGCAGATATATGAGAAAATAAAGCGACCCGAATTAGGCTGATACATGTTGTTTTTACTTGTTTAATGGACAGACGGTAATTTGGAAAAACATCAAATAGCGACAGCAGCTTTATACTGGCATCAATCAAACCAGGATTGAAAAATCAAGAGCATACTATAATCTAGATTTATATGTTAAAGGGAACAACATTAATCAGGGTAGCTTTAGGTTTTATCAGGTGAAATTCAAGACCTTTTTAAGACTTTTCAATGCCACTTGAAACGAAGTTAAAAGCCAAGATCAACGGCAAAAGAACAATCACCTGAATGTTACACTTTTCTCTTAAATTCAAGGGTTTCATTTTTAAAGCTCAAAAAAGTGCATTAAAAAAATTTCAAAACTGTATAATTAACTTTATTGATTAATTAAAGTCAAAACTAGCAAAAAAATACATACTTCTGTAATATTAGTTACCAAGTATTAGAATAAAGTTTGCAAGCATACATTCACTAATATATTACCTACAACACTTGACTTTTTTGATTTTCTGACCCAGATAAACAAAATTTATTACCGGCCCATGGAATTTAACACTTTTAAGGCCTTGATTTTGACACCATCAAATTTATTACCTTTTTAATACTTTGAAGACTTTGGGGCTACCCTGTTAATTTAAAAGACGATTAATGGTCACATAATGGAAATGGGCATTGGTCTTAACGTAACAGTCGTTTAGACCTGTGGTTCTCAAACCAAAAGCAGGTGATAATAACAACAACAACAACAATAATGCATCTGTCTTATGTATAGCTCTATTCCAAACACTCAAAGTCACTTTACAATTAGGTGCATTATTTATTCACTCCTCAGTCACACTCAGTGGTGGTGAGCTACTTCTGCCTTCAGCAAAAATTGATCAAAAGGAGTAGCAAATGAATAACAAGTACTTATAATGTACATACTTTTCAGAAGGCCAAAATTACTGTTTAAATCATTCTATTTATTGGTCTATATTCAATATTATTAAATATTCTATTTTGTGAATAATTGAATTTGGGGTTTTCTCTAACTGTGAAACGTAATTATCAAAATGATAAGAAAACAATGCTTGACATGCTTCACTCTGAATGTACTGACGCTATAAATATGTGTTTGACTTTTTGAATAGAATCTCTTAGAGAAAAATGAACTTTTATGTGATATTCTAATTTTTTGGATAGCACATGTATATTTTATTAACTTCTTAAATGTATAGCAGTCAGTTTAGGACAAGTGACAAGAGCCTAACATAAGGCATTAAAATGGATTCAAACCATAATGCATCTGGATGCATCATTATTCAACACCGTCAAGTTCACAGTGGGCAGAAAGCTAGTTTAAATCTATCCACTCTTTTGTGTATTTTTCAATGAAAAGTAACTTGGCAAATGCAGCAGATGTGATATGTATACAGTATAAGCATCTTCACTGTGTGTGAAATAAATGATTACCCTCTGCCTCACAATGCTGCTTTGTGTTGTCAGAAAAATGGGGCAATAAATGACTTCAGACAGAATGAAGAAGCAATGATTATTCTTTCACAAGACTCATTTCCAGGGACAAACCTGAGAGGCAGTGATGTAGGCCACAGCCAGCTGAGCCTGGTCATACAGCATCTTCTCAAAGTGAGGGACGTGCCACGACGAGTCCGTGGAATAACGGTGGAAACCCTAAAATACAGAGATATGACATTTGTTTTTCAGTGGTGCAGTACTCAACACTCTCATGACTTTGTCACAGCTGAGCCTCATTTTCACTGGGTGATATGCTATGGGCTGGGTCAGTATGGCCCACAGTATGGTTTCGTTTCGGTAACTCCAAAAAGGCTTGCACTTCCACTATTCTGTCTGTGTCAAGGAGAGCAGCAATTGGAGAAATGTGAGATCCCTGTTGATAATGGTAATATTTTCAACTTGACCCAAACATACCAATCCCATTAGGAACACTGTTTTATGCTCAAGTTGCTTCCTGTGTTGTATGGACTACAACGCTCTAGACCAGTGTTTCCCAACCTGGGGTACAGGGACCCCTAGGGGGAACGCAATCCATTTGCAGAAGGTACTTGGGACTATTCCATCACTTAATGAGAACATATTTACAAACTTTTCATATTATAAACTATTGAAACTTTTGAAAAAAAGTGTTGAATGAGAAAATGGAGGTGAAAGTGCTAAAAATATTTGTTAATTTCGTTAATTAAATAGCTTGTTTCAAAGGGGGTGATTCTAATAATTATTTTGATACATTTTTCTTAGTAAATGTATTTCTTAGTAATGTTAATTTCTTAGTAATCTTTGAATTGTTTTTATGATTTCTTTATGAACATTTTTATTATGAGTTTAAGATTATTATTTGTCAGTTTGAACATGAAATATGGAGTAAAATAATTTCATGTGATAGTTTATATTGCTAAAATGTATTATTGTTATTTAAAGGGACTATGAGCAGTATATATTTTTTGTATTTCATAAAAATGGCCCACGTGTCCCAAGATAAGATGTAAACATGTTTAAATTAAATAAAATGTTAGTTTTACTGATAACAATGGTACAGGTAAGTTATTAACAATTAAAAATATGTTTTACATAATAGCCAAGTTGTTTCTGTTTACATGTTTTGTTTCTAACCCTGCATCGTCGATCATCCAATCAGAAAAGAGACCATTGTTTTGATTTAGACTGCAGTACCGTTTTCACACCAGTATGAGCCCATGCTGCTTACAGTACCTTTAAAGGCATTTTTTGTATCTTATCTTTAATTTTTAAAGCACACAATGTAGGAGAATTAGCAATTCCAATAAAATAAGTATAAAATCTACTAATAAACACAGATGTTTTAATGAACGTGTGAGTCAGGGGGTACTCACGATATGACAAAAAGCCAAGGGGGTACGCAAAATAAAAAAGGTTGGAAAGCACTGCTCTAGACAGTCCTATTCTTGAGGAGAGACCTGTGCCACGTGGTCATGGATGCCTCCCAGTGCCATCATCCTCAGAGTGTGCAGGGCCATCTGTAGAGCCTCAATCCCCTCAGAGGTGGAGCGGTTCACACACCAGTACGACATCAGGAACATCAGGTTCACTGCAAACAAGAGGAGAGCGCAAGAGAAATCCTGCTGTCAACTTAAGACTCAGAGGACAGAAGAAGACAGAAGACCAAAAATTCTGCATGAAAAAACAACTTCATGGTCCAACCTGGACTGGGGAACTTGGGTGCATCTCTAAATCCTCCATACTCCTCCTCGTAGGACTGGGCCAACTGCTGGAAACAACGCTTTGCGACATCTGGAGCAAGGGGAGGACTTTCTCCAGCATTTGCAGCAATGGCCGTGCCCTTTTTTAAAGCGGAAAGGATCTTGTCTCCAGTGGACTCCAGAGCAGAGCGGTTGTTCTGCCACTGAGGGACAACAGACATGAGTCTAAATGGATGGACCATATAACCCCAAATCATTTCATTTATACAGTTGTTGTGTTCCTTTCCCCTCCAGAGTTTCCATTTTTAGACTATTACCAACACTTTCTGACTTTTCAGAAAGGTTGTGCAACAATTATTAATAATAATAATAATAATATTTTTGCAACAATTAGATACGTATTGATTAGAAATGTTTTGATAACACTTTAAGAACAATCTTGGCTAATTTGGAACAGTACAATTTGATATGATTCAACACCTTCAGATCAATAATCAATACAGCAACTTTTTGCCAAAAATCAGAAAAGAATGTAGTAACGCAGCCAGGGTGGGATTATGTAGACAAAGAGCAAAGAAAAGTTTTTTTTTTTTCATTAAAAACACAAAAATGACATCCAAAAAGCCATATCTTTTCCCAGAAAACAACACAATTCAATACAAGGTGATGTGTATCAATATAGTTGTATCGTAGGAAAAAACATGCTTACATCGATATAGTAACTGTATTGTTATTATTATTATTACAATAATACTGTAATAATACAATATTATTATACGGGTGCTGAATGTTGCTCCCGCTATTAGTGTGTCCTTTGCTCACACAAAATTCTCATTTACATATCAGATTTGTGGCAGCTATTACTTGCACAGTTTCTCACAGTATATCACACACAACACGCCCACAAATAGCAAACACTATTTTTCAATCTGCACTCGCAATTTAGCATCTGTCCAAATAAATCTGGCCCTAATAGATTTGGAAACTCTGAATTGTGTTTGTTTTTGTTATTTACCATTTACACAGTGCCCCAAATTAGAATTTTGGTTTGTTGTTAAGCTTTAAATAAAGCATTTAGTCCAAAACAGAATTCATACCTTCATACAAATAGAAAAAAAAAGCACTTGGGAAGTAAGAAATGTTCAAACTGCTTGGCTGTAGACAGCTGTTTTAATTAGGCTACTGAAGATGGTGGCTGTGCTGTTTGATATTTTAGTGAATAATTATAAATCTCTTACCTGTTCAAGTATTCTGCTGAGGACTGTTATGAGACCAGGTCTTCTTGCATGGTCTCTGGGAGGGAAGTATGTTCCCCCAATGAAGGGTTTAAGCTCTGGTGTTAACCACACGCTCATGGGCCATCCTCCACCTCCACTGGTGGCCTGGAACAATAATCCTACATATCAGTAAGTATTTCACAAATGTATGTTCATCTTTTTCTAAATAAATATCTTTTACAGTACCTGTACAAACGTCATGTAGACTTTGTCCACATCGGGCCTCTCTTCTCTGTCTACTTTGATGCACACAAAGTTATCACTGAGGATTTTACCGATTTCTTCATCTTCAAATGACTCTCTCTCCATTACATGACACCAGTGGCATGTCGAGTAGCCCACTGATTCATTGGGAGCAAAGACATTTTTTTTAGGGCATAACAAACACAAAATGACAACCCTTTCTCTCACTTACCTGATAAAAAGATTGGTTTGTCTTCAGCCTTTGCTTTGTCAAATGCCTCCTGTCCCCATGGATACCTGAAGCAATGAATTTTCCTGTAATTTTCCTGTAACTGTAATTTACCCCACCACTGGAATGTATCCAATCAAATTCATAGGTGCCTGCCCCCTTTGTGACTTTGTAGTTGCCAATAAAACAGTTGAGATGTAGTCAGACTTAATGAGTCAGTAGTAATATGAGATCATCAGCCAGCATGACCGCAGCAAAGAGGCTTAAAACATACTAATGGTATTTTCATTAGGATTTGTTACTGAGCCAAGGAAATGGGAGACAGTTTTGCTTCATCCATGGAAACAATAAGTGTTTGTGTCTGATCTGCGGCGCAAAAGTGTCATGTCATGTAGGGCGTGGTCACCAACATTTTGTAAATCTTGAGGTAAATGTCAAGGGAAAGCAAAATTAATTTTTCTTGGTTGAAAGAAGTTATGAAAATACATATTTTTCATTTCATAAAAGTAGCTCTTACGCTGGGCCATATACAGAATTTTAGAAAAACTGAGGTCCATGATGCCAGGTTCAGACTGAGTTTAGTCCTTGGTTAATCCTGGTTTAGTCCTGCTGTAGACCAAGTCTATTCATTATTTAGTTCTTGCTTAGTCCTGGTTTAGGCTTGGTGCAGACCAGATTTAGTCCTAGTTTTATCCTGGTTTAGACCTGATTTTGTCCTGGCTTAGTCCCTCTTCATACTTGGTTTAGCTGGCTTAGACCTGTTTTAGGCCTGGTTTAGTTCTGGTCCTGGTTAAGTCCTTGTTAACTCTTGGTTTAGTCCTGGTTTAGACCTGATTTTGTCTTGGTTTATTCTTGGTTTAGATCTGGTTTTGTCATGAAGACCGAATTCAGTCCTTGGTTAATCCTGGTTTAGGCTTGGTTTGGACCTGGTGTAGACCTGGTTTAATCCATGTTTTATCCTAGTTTAGACCTGCTTTCGTCCTGGTTTAGTCCTTCTTCACACATGCTTTTATTTCTGGTTTATACCAGGTTTAGTTATGGTCCTAGTTGAGTCCTTGTTATGTCTTGGTTTAGTCCTGGTTTACATCTGATTTAGTAATGGTTTTGTCCGGCTTTAGTCTTGGCTTAGACATGGTTTTGTACTGGTTTAGTCCTTCATATGTGGTTTAGTCCTAGTTTAGTCCTGGTTTAGAGCAGGCTTAGACCTGTTTTAGATCTGGTCCTGGTTAAGTCCTTGTTAAGTCATAGTTTAGTCCTGGTTTTATCCTGCTTTAGTCTTGATTTAAACTTGGTTTTGTCCTGGATTAGTCCTCCTTCAAACCTGGTTTAGAGCTGGTTCAGAGCTGATTTAGACCTGTTTTAGGCCTGGTTTAGTTCTGGTTCTGATTAAGTCCTTATTAAGTCTTGGTGTAGTCCTGGTTTAGTCCTGCTTCATATGTAATTTAGTCCTGGTTTAGACTTTGTTTAGTCCCATTTAAACCTGTTTTAACCTTATGCCTTTGTGAGTTTGTTTATTTGAGAAAAATACTGCGGTCTGGACCTCTGTGACCTCTATTATGCATACAGCCACGCTTAGGAGAAGAAGGTTGGAGACCCCTGCTCTACCTGGTCTAGCCCAAATCGAGCAAGTTTATAATGTTGCTGCATTCACTAATGTTGTGTGTATCTTGAAGCAGAGCACAGTGACAATCTCTTACCAGTCGACAGGGTTGTGTGCGTGTTGCAGCAAGTATGGAGACCTCTCGTTGGCCAATCTGTTGGTGTGTCTGTGAGAGGTAGAGGGCTCTTCACCTCCCGATGCCATCCTTAGAAACACAGAGCTGGAAACACAGCAGCCAGGGTTGATTACAGATGCTTACAATGGTGCTTTTACTGATACATTAATAGGCCTATTTAGCTACATGTTCTGCCCAAGCTGTTTTAAATGTGCACAGGAGCCTCTTATGCTTTTGCTTAACTACACGATCAATATTGCTGCAATGCACTGCTCTTATACATTATTAACAACACAGGTAATCATAACAAGTCATCATGCATCAGTGGTAGATGCTGCAAGTAAAGCATGCATTCATGTCTTTTGTGTTTTGCAAAAAAAAAAAAAAAAAAAAAAAAAGAAAACCTTAAGATGCTGTAGTGCCTCATTACATGCATTACTACCATACTACACGCTAACCTGCTTCAAAATAAATGTTAGCATTGAATCTCCTTATAAACTCTCGTCATTTTAGGTTCCTTGCTAATCTGCTAAAGAACAAAGGTTGCTATCGATTAATAAACTGTGCATTTAAAATAAGAAGTAATGTTTCTAAAATTCGGCTACACTATCAAGAATTCAGGGCCAAAAAATATCGGCTATGTTTTATTTATTTATAGTTTATGACGCTAAATCAAGCTGAAGGTGGCTACAAGGGTGAGCGTTAACTGGTGGGTTTTTTGTCATGTAATGAGCAAACAACTGTGTATAATAATTAGTAAATAAGTATAGTTTAACTTTATTTGACTTACCAGAATTGTAAAGAAGAGCTTCATAGTCATTACTGCAGTGACAGTAAAGTCCTGCCTGCACTGTGCCTTTATTAAATGCCATTGTCATCTTTAAATGCAATATTTTCTATGGAGTGTTTTGTGTATGTTAACGCTACAGTAATGTCAGAAGGGGCGTTTGGGTCATACACAGCGAACAGCATGCAACACAATGTCGTTTATAGGTAGGATATGATTTCTGACTAAGTACCCTTGTTGTACTCTAAAGTTAGCCTAAAGCTAATTAGCATTAGCCGCGTAGCCGGTGCAGGAGGGCTTTACCTGCGGGGGTAGGCCGGCCAGCGAAGGGGACACACGGCTCTGTCTGAGGAGGGCGGGGGGCAGAGCAGCCTGAAACACCGCACTGAACAAGCCGAGAGCTGCGGTGGGCTGTCCGCTTCCAAAAAAGCAGCCGCGGTCCAGAGGCGTGCTAGCTCCACACGGCTACTCCTGCACGGCGCTCGCTGCCATGCGACTCTTAACATGGTCTGTAATCCAAGACCAAGATTAGTCCTGCAGATTCTGATACAACACAATGTAGGATGACACGGGCAAAAAGTTTTCAGTGTTGACAAAGTTTTGTAAGTTTTTGTAATTTAACGAGTTTACACGAGAGGTCGCTCCAGCAGGACACGTTTCTGAAGAAAAGCTTGTTGAATTAGAACTCTGTAGTAGTGTTACACAGGGCTGGAAAGTAACTAGATACTTTTACTCAAGTAGGCCGCTTTACTTACTTTTTTAAAATAATAATAAGAAGAAGAAAAGGAAAAGGTAATTTCTGAGTACAATTTGTTGAACATACCTTTACTTGAGTAAATTTTGGATTAAAAAAAAGTTTACATAGCTAAGAGGCAGGGCCGTGCACAGGATTTTAGAAATACTGAGGTCCATCATGCTGACAGCCAGTTTAGTCCTTGTTTAGACCTCATTTAGTCCTGGTTTTGTTCTGGTTTAGTCCTTGTTTAGCCCAGATTTAGTTTTGATTTAGTCCTGTCTTTTTCCTAAATAAGTCCTGATTTGGAGTTTTTTTCTTCCTGGTTTAATCCTGGTTTAGTCCTGTTTTTTTGCCTGGTTTAGATCAGGTTTAGTCTACCAATAGAAAAATACCGAAGTCCGGACCTCTATGTTGTGTATGGCCATGCTAAGTAGTGTGACCAGATTTTAAGATCCAAAAACTCGGACACAAATTTTTTTAATCACGGTGCATTTGAACTCACCAAGTGACAAAAAAAGCGTTTGAAATCCATACAGTTTTCATTAAATAAAATACACGATGCTAGGGCTTGAGTTTTTAATTGTACAACTCAAGGCCTGGTGTGGAATTCCCAACCCACCAACCCTGTATGACTTTGTTAATAATCTGAACTTATTCTTTGCAAGACATGAATCTGTCTACAGCCCCCGTCTCGAGTCACAAACAGAGCCGAGTACCGATGGCTCTCCAATTAACATAACAGCTCCAGAAGTGCAGCATGTGTTTTCCAAAATCAACACCAAAAAAATGTAAGCAACTAAATCCTGTATTTACAAATATTTTCCAGATTTTGCTAAATTTAGTCAATCCCTGAGATCTGGAAACTGTCTAAAATGTTCCCACTTCCAAAGAAAACTCGTGCCTCTGAGCTCAGTGACTTTAGGCCTATTGCACTGACCTCAGTACCTATGAAGTGTTTTAATTTGAGGAAAAACTCTTCTCACTTCCCTGTCTTGCTGAACGACACAACCATTGAAATTGTGCCTGAATTTAAGTATCTTGGTACTATAACTGACCACAAGCTGACATGGAAGTCTAACACCACAGCTAAGTTTGCAAAAGCTCAGCAGCGGCTGTATTTTTTAAGGAAACTGCAAAATTTTAATGTAGATAGAACAATGCTGAGATTATTTTGTAAAAGTTTTATTGAGAGCATTTTAACATTTTGTATTCAATGCTGGTGTGGAGCACTGTCCTTACAAGATAAAAACAAATTGGATAAGGTAGTGAAGGTAGTAATGAATAAAATGAAAAAAAAAATGCTTTAATTGTAATAAAAATATATAGTTTCAGAAAATTGCACTAAAAATTAATGAATAGGCAGCTTTTTTCCTTTTTTAAATCAAACTCCAGTAAAAAGCAACTTTTTACAAATGAAAAATACATGAACCTGTACTGCATGTGCTTCATGACGTTAGGGCCCATTTTGAAATCCTGCACTGGGGCCCCACATTACCAAGTTACGCCACTGAGTAGTAGTAAACACCTCTGTATACTCTAACCTATTGGTTATATATTTCAGCAATCCTCACTTAAAAGTTCAGCTACCAGAACGTTTCTAAAAGTAAAAACCTTGGTACTGCTAATGTCTGAAGTAGTCAAAAAAGACATTGTACCCTAATAAGTAGCCTTAACCCTCAGGCCCTCCTAGCACCCTTTTAGGGTTTTTCAAATGTATTGATAATATTTGACAGAGATGTTCATTAATAAATTAATTTTAGAATTTCAGCGTCACTAAATATTCTACTGACTAGACAAAAAACTCACACTCTTCCTCTTAAAGCCCTTTTTGGTCACACTGACAAATTAAAATCACTTAATTTCCCTCCTCTGTAGCCCTGTCAGTCAGAGGCTAAAAAATACACAAACAAAAAAATCACCACCAGATCCAGCATTTTCTCAGTGCATTGTGGGAAGTAATTCCCTTATCTTTCCCATTACATAACAGTGACTGTAGACCAACCCTGAGACGAGTCTGAGTTTGTGCCCTTCTATTTTTTTGGTAATGGCACAAATAGTAAAAAATGTATGTAAATCAGCGTTAGAGCTAATCAGTGACCTATCTGGGACTGGTAATCCCTGCACAAACTAAAAACACTTTGTATCTTACAAAAAAAAAAAATAATCATGTTTTACTTACAAACTTGAAATTATGTAAACAAACTGGCATGTAGTGGGTTAAAAATATGAAAATGAATTCACTTTTGCTGTGTATGATGAGGACAGGAGTTAATTTTTTTTAAAGGAGGGCCTGAGGGTTAAACAGGCAACATTTACACACCCCTTCACTTGTTCAGACTGATAATGGTTCCTATTACATTATCCTCCGTCACTAAGTCTGACGCCACTATGTTCATTGGCGTGTGGGCAGCTTGTGCTTTTGTCCACTCCAGCAGCTTTGGCAAACTTCTCCGAATGACAGAGCAAAGACCGTTACTTGTCAGGATGTACTTCAGTATGCTAGAATCCTCAGGGAGGGTCAGGTTCAGGCCACACACATGGAAATCTGCACAGAACATTTCATAGTTGTGCTTTCATTTAGGTATGTAACGGGGCATAGATGAACAGAATACTTACAGGACTGACAAGCACATTTCATATCCCTTGAGAGTCTTTGCTCAGCTTCTCCTGTATCCATACAATCAGCGTAGATGTAACGTATTTTGAACCAAAATACTGGATGCTTTGTGGCTTCACCGTAGTCATATGAGACTATGACGTTCTGCTTTTGGTCCCAGCACTTCTGCAAGGTTGGGCTGTCATTTTGGTTTGTCTAAAATGACATTTATGAGCATTATAGGTCAAATACATTTCATTACAATAATATATCTAGCTACTTGCCGGTTTGGGGATGAGTTTAGTGCCGAATAGGTCCTTGGTGAAGTTGATGAGGTGGTCATGGAATTGATTTGGATGATGGCCGAATCCTCTAAAGTGGGACAAAGCCAGGATGATGATCTCTTTGGGGTTCTTCTCTGCCCAGTCGTTTATAGACCGAAGAACAGTCTGATTCAAACAGAACATGTTAATTGTGGGTGTGTAGGCATATGTATGTAAGCTATATCAGTACCAAAACAGTAAAGTAAAAAAAAAAAAAAAAAAAAGTAATTTGACCTGGGTTTATTCAGGAGACTTTCTCAATTCTGAAGCAATCAAGTAAAAAATAGGTCTCTGTAAAAAATGTAACTCCTAATTTATTTTACATTTATTGGTTGATGTTACCTGTTTTTGTCACAAGGTGGTGCAAGGGTGCTCTTCGCTTTTGTGCACAGAAAGTTCAAATTTATCATAAAAGCAGTTCCCCAAAATGTATACTTTCCCGCCACACTTTTTTTATTATGAAATATCTAGAAAAACTGACATGTTAAGCCTGATAATGCCGAGACTTGTGGAGAACATGCTTAGGCCACGTACTGTAAGTAACATCTGTGAAGTGAATCATTTCTTATGTAATAAGCTATGGTAAAGGTTGTAATGGTCAATTGTATTTTGTCCTCTTACAAATCTTCCAATTATGGGGCTATTATTGTCGAAAAAAGATTTGTGCGTGTCTAAATAGATTTCTCTGTATTAGGTTGTGTGCGTAATACAATTTGTGTGTGCGTATTAAGATTTGTGCGTGCATAATTAGATTTGTGTGTGCGTAATACAATTTGTGTGCGTATTAAGATTTGTGCGTGCATAATTAGATTTGTGTGTGCGTATTACAATTTGTGTGCGTATTAAGATTTGTGCGTGCATAATTAGATTTGTGTGTGCGTATTACAATTTGTGTGTGTATAAATAGATTTGTCTGTGCGTATAACTTTTTGTGTGTGTATTTGAATTTGTGTGTGCATAATATAATTTGTGTGTTTGTATTGCAGTTTGTGCATGCGTGATAAGATTTGTGTGAGTGTTGTAAAATGATCTATCTGAGCAATGATCAGTTCAGCTTCTTGAATGAGAGGCGAAATGTCTTCAACTTTAAAAACCAAGTCCAGATGACTGCTTTGTAAACCTTTTGTTACCTTTTGTTATGTGAAATGTAAATAAAAACAGAATGAACT
Organism: Bostrychus sinensis; assembly: GCA_020698575.1. Classification (NCBI taxonomy): domain Eukaryota; kingdom Metazoa; phylum Chordata; class Actinopteri; order Gobiiformes; family Eleotridae; genus Bostrychus; species Bostrychus sinensis. Next base: position 8,041,288 of record CM036260.1, on the reverse strand, counting down.
GATTCAATAAGCCTGGATGAGTGAGAGACTTCACAGACATTTTACACAGTGTAAATCAGTTTGCACTTTCAAAAAGAAAGTTATTATAGAGACTGTGAAATAAGTTTTATTATCAATATGTCCAAAGACAAGAAATGTTTGCATTTCATGTAAATCAATCTGCAAATTTAATGAATGAATAAAAAGTTTGTTGAATTTTGTTTTAATGCCCTATAAGGTCAAAGGTGTTACCTCCACATCAGTGTGTGTGAGGAGCCCGTGGTAGAAGTACAGCCTGGTTGGGTCTGGGTCATCTTCTTTGCGAGCAATTCTCAAGTCAAAGTAGCGGGCCCCTGCATTCAGCTGCTGAATGATATCTGCCTCCTGCAAAAGGAAAATAACTTTGTTGCACTTTAGGGGTCATGTTCCTTATCATGGTCCTAATTATTAAAGTAACATTACCTGTGTCGTCCCCCATTGTCTTATTATGTGCTTCACACAGCGCATTGTACTGTATTTTTTCAAGTTGTCGGGTTCAACAATGGGAGAGCTCATGTCCAGGTCATAGGTCATGGAGTCATGGCTGCCTAGAAGGTACAATGCAGTATTAACAAGATGTGTTAAACTAGGCATAAGTAAGGTCAAGTATCCCTCCATTCATTTATTCAGTCAAGTATCCCTTAATTCTTTCATTGCCAAGGGTGTCGCTCGCCTCAAGCAGGGGACGCCCTGGGCAAAGGCCATTTAATTCCAAGGCTGACAGAGACATATTTTTTTGTATTTTAATGTTAAACTGTAAAATGTCCTGCGGGGTGACTAACATTTTCGAAATACAAAATAAAAGTTCCAAAATAAATCACTAGTGTCTGGCACAGTTCCTAACATTTTTGGTATAATGTCAAAAATTTGTACTTTACTAAAACAACAATTTTAACTGCACCTGAACCCTACAATAAACATTTAATTAAGTTTAATCTTGTAATCAAAATGGTGTCATGCGGTGTAACAAGAAAAACCTGTTTTTAAACAGGCAGTTGTAACAAAACCTACAGGACTCATCTGTCATTTATAGATCAGTCAGACCTCTGGAGTTACGGCTGTGAGCTAAGTCCAAAAGGAACAGTTATGTTTTTATTAATTTGAGTAAAATAAAAATTTTCTCAAAAACCGTTAATGTGTGCCTGTTTGTTGTTCTGCTGTGTGACAGCTGTATTTTTCACAAAATAAAATTCTGAATGTTAAAATAGTTTTTTAGAATGGGACAGAGATACATGTGTAAAGTTAGCACGACAGACATGTTAAATATTTTATGACAAGAATTCAGATGGCCAGATTGTAGTGAAAATTAATTGTTGAGACATGTAAAAATAACAGAATTACTCTTATAATTATGAATTGCTTACAAAAAGCTTTCTTTACACTTTTCATAATAAAATTGATTTATATTTGAAATTATTTAATATTCTTTCTATTCAGCGTCAAAGTTGTGTCACACCACAGAACAAAAAAAAAAGTAGTTAAAAAGTGTTATACCTCCAAACGTCAAATACACATAAATAAAATAAAATAAAAATGTATAGTCCATACACTTCTATAAGATTCCTGTATGTCATACTGTGTGGCATTGGCTAGTCTTGAGTTCTGCTGCCAGATTGGCGTGGCAACTTCCTGTATACATGCTTCAATAACTAAAATGTCCTTTGAGACCTTTGAGTCACTTAACAATGGTCTCTACCCACTCACTGACAGCACATAGTCAATTGTCGTTTTGAGAAACTCATCGTGTTTAGGAATATGTGCAGTCATTTCTAGTTTCTAATGGCATTTACAGTATTTTTTTATGCTATGTGATCCACGTTTGCTGCCAAATGTGTGCACAGCTCGTCTTGTTTGTGATTTATAAAAGGAAATCATTAAGCACTGCTAATATTCAGTTGAAATGTAACCCGGCTTCCTACCTGGTATGACTAGGTTCCACAGTGGAATGTGCTGAAGTTCAGGTGACAGATTGGACATCCAGTTGGCGTACTTTGAAGTTTCATTTTGATATTTCTGGTGCTCGGCCATCTGTTTCGGCTTCAATAGGTTGTCGGGTGTTGTCAGTTGAATTGTTTTCATAGAACTGTTCACTGTCCCTGCCCTAATGCTGGTTTGACTGGGAGGTGTGACCAAACAGCAAAACAAAACAAGATGTGGTTTCAGTATAACCTAGATTAGCTACTTCCGCATACCAAGCACAGATACAAACGCCCATATCTGTGTATCTGTACATAAAGCTGTGTATGTAGATTGTTGAGCCTGGACAATAGCCAGTTAATCATATACTGTATTTGGGTCAATGATAAAACATTAACTTTCCAACAAACATATTAAGTACAACATGAAAATATTGTTTCAATTTTGAAGTTGACAAAAACATCTTTTTTTGCAGCTTAAACATCATCCACCTATTTACAGTACATTTATGACATTACCGATTAACTACTAAGAATAGAATTTAATTTTCTGTTGTATGCAAAAAAAAGTATAATATTGCAGTACATATTATCTGTATAGGGGAGCACAGTGGCAGAGTGTTTAGTGCTCTTACCCCTCAGAAAGAAGGTTGTGAGATCAGTCCTGGGCCTCCCATGTTATAGTGGGTCCTCTGCTTCCTCCACACCGTTACCCTCACCTTACAGCAGAAAGGTCCCTGGCTTGATTTCTGGACCGTGTGGAGTTTTCTCCTTGTATCTGGGTGAGTTTCCTCCAAGTTTCCCATCAAGCACAGTATGCTAGTCCTCCAACTGGGCACTCCTGACCAGGATACTGGCTGAAGATCTAAAGAAGGTTGGTTAAATGCAGAAGACAAATTTCCCTACAGGGACAATAAAATCTAACTTAACCTACTTTAACCTTTGTGTGATCAACTGGCCACTGTCCAGGGTGTACCTGACCTAAGGCCTATAATTGCTGGGATAGGCTCCAGCACCTGTGACCCCTAACCTTCTGAAATGAAATACTTTGACCAATCACATGCTCAGAACAAAGGGGATGGTCCCATTCGCTTAACAGTCTCAAAAAACTCGGGTGGAGGGCCTTTAAAGAAATTTCTTTTCAGTAAATATTAATGCTCTGCTCCTCACAAGCGAGTGATGTTACTGCCATTTAATGAGGCAACAACAACATTGACTTTTAGATCTGAACACTTCTTATGGCTGCTCATACAAAGAAATGTCTCAGAAAGGAAGAAAGGAAAAATGATATGTTTATGCTAAGTTCTAAACTTTGGTAATATTCATGTTTTGAGCTACCAGATTGGATTAGTTGACCTTTTTAAGAAAAACAAGAAAAAAGATCAACATTGTAATTTAGGCCATGCGGTCATTGTCTTTATTTATCTGTACATAAAAACATAGCCTATATGGCAAAATATTTACTATGCATACCAGAAATTAGTAAGGCATTTACACAAAAAAGTGCTTTCTCAAGTTTGGTCTCCTTTTAATTAAAGGACTGTCTACAAGTAAAAAAAGAATATATCTATGCTACAAAGAAACTGTCCAAGGTTGTCTATTTTGACTGAAATTGTTCTGAGTAACTTATTTGTAACACAACAAGTTAATATTTTTCTTGTTCTATTGTTTGTTTGCAGTTGTCTTTAAGTCTGTATTGCCTTTACTCCTGCTCACTCTCTGCTCCTTCACATATCCAAGCCTTCCTTTTTATTGGAATTCCATCCAGGATGCATCTTCTGTCCCCATCTTCACTTCTGGGTCTACCAAAAGCCAAACTCTCTGTCCCATTCCCCAACAGACTGCTTTGGAGGATCCTCTGCACCGCGTCAGCAGAATGCGAGCTCCCAGAATGCCACGCTCTTCTGCAGGGAGGTGGTTCAAAGCCTGACCCCGGGGACATGCTGCGGCTACAACTAACAGAAGCAGGTTTAGCAGTATTTCTATGCAGGTGTGGCTTAAATGCGAAGGATTCAGATTCTGAGTATGAGTTTCGCTTTCGTGGAATTGTACTGGCTGATAAAGAAAGAAGTGTAGATGGGTTGAAGGGAAAAGATGATGGCAGCAAAACCCGTTGAGTTGGGTAAAGAAAGCCAGATCTCCTTTGACGAACCTCTCCTTCTGACTTTTTTGGTTTGGAATTCCCCAATCTTTCCAAGTCTTTTTGAATCCTTATTGCCTGTCTTCTAATCTGAGCATCTTCTAATTTCATCTCCATTTGGTAAACATCTTCCGTTACCTGGTTTACACGGTCAAACTGTGCTAGCAGGGCAGTGACAGAAGGCAGCAGGCGGTCTAGATGAGCTGGGACATCTGATTTGGTTTCAGGCCTAGACGAATCCTCGGACTTTACTGAGAGAGCTGAGGACAGTGGACGAGGGGAGGGAGAGCGGAATGATGGGAGAGCGGAGGAGGCGGTGGATGGACGGGAGTTACGGGATGATCTGGAGGGAGGAGCATTCATGCCTTCGAATTTCACCCTGTGTCGAAACTGGAGGGACAAAAACATTTACTTGTAGCATTATTGATCATATTATGTTAGAAATGCTCAGATACATACTTCTTTAGCTTTGCTTATCCCCATCCACAGCTTAAGTCTCTTGATGAAAAACTCTACCATCTCGTAGTCTTGTGGTTCAATGGTGGGACGGTACATCTCGGCTTTCTCTGACCTTAAGATATTGCGTTTAAAATTACTTTATTAAACAATAAATAAAGAAATCATCTAAAAAAACATTTAATGGAGTTCCCCAGGGTTCTATACTTGGCCCTCTACAGTTTGGATACACGTTAAAAAATATGTTTACAAACTCTGTTATGACAATCAAGCTCCAGGATATAGTAGGCATAACGGAGAACCCCGAGGTTGTATACTTGATCCTTTACAGCAGTGTTTTCCAACCAGGGGTACGGTACAAGGAATTATTACCAAAATTTAAAAACATCAAGACAATCAACACATGGAAATTTTAAGTTATAAAGTAGAGTAATTCCTATAATTTCCATACATATATTCCATAGATATATTTTTTATTATTTAGGAGTTTATTTTATTTTTAATTATTTTAAAGGCAGACAAATTATTATTTATTGTACTGATTTTTTAAAATCTTGAATATTAGTTTAAAAGAAAAAAAGAATGATTATTTACAATAAAATCTAGTCTAAAATGTGTTTGTACTGATATGAACAGACTTTCTTTTTTTTTTTTTCAATTAATAATTAATCGCCACACATCTCATATGACCACTTTTTGGAAAAAACTATTAACACATATACTTGAGTGAGGGTACTTATGATATGAGAAAAAGCCCAGGGGTACACAAGACAAAAAAGGTTGTGAACCACTGCTCTACAATTAAGTTACACATAGTATCTGGTAAGCTTTGCTACAAGAAGTTGAATAACAATAAAGAGGATGCATAGACAATGCAAATGGTTCTACTGAATCTATTCAATCTCAACAGTAAAGTTATGCTGTTGAAGATCACCAACCTAACCAGATACAGCAAAAAAGCAACAGACAAAACTGGTTCTTCATGAAAGGGTTTTTGTAGACAGCTATTACCAATGCAACATTCCTCGAAAGTGCTCATTGGTTGTATACTGTACAACATACTGTAAATACTTATTTGTACTTGCACATTTACTTCAACTGTTATTTGCACACTGTAAATCAAAAATATATTCAATAGACACTCAGTAATGCACATCGTATATTCCACTTTGATTTTTATTTACAGATTTATTTTTATTTTTATGGTGCACACCAAAAAAAAAAAAAAAAAAAAAATGTCACCGTACAGTGATCACTTACTGTGCACTGCACATGACAGCTCTGTAATGTGGCAAAGATGCCCTTGCTAACCCTCTCTAATTATATGACAGCTTAGTGAGTAGATTGTTTGGTAGTAATAATATCTGTCTATGGGAGTCACAAAGCAGTCACTGTTATGATCCATTTTTAAGAACTCCTAAATCCACTTGTAACTGTAATTTTGAATTAGTAACACACAAATTTAACCCATGTATATGATATACTGTACCTGTATGCCCGTATCAGAACAGCCCCACATATTCTAGCCAGCAGCCAGAGAGACCCTCCTATGAGAAGCAGACTATAGAGTGGCCCGAGGAAAGGATGGATCCTGCATAATCTGTGAACAGTATTGTGGCCTCTTAGGACAGAAAGCACCGTTACCAAGGCCTGGCGCACTGACAGAAACCCCTCCACTGAACGAGAGAATACCTGCAGCACAAAATCCATCAAAAACTCAGGCACTTCTTCACTCTGTTTATTCTATGAGCTTGGAGTTACTCACTGTGTTTCCAAGGTGGAAGCAGAGCAGCAACAGTAGCAGCAGGAGCAGCGCTACAGCCCAGAGCTCCCTCCAGGCTTTGTGTAGCACTCTGCCGATCACAACCCACCTCCGCACGAAACGCAAGGTCCCCAGCAGCTGAAGTCAACGGCAGTGGAAGTAAACAAATGTTAAAGAGGATGGCTTGTGTGTTAGAAAAATAACAGGTCAGATGAAGTATTTAAAAGAAAACGTTTTTTTATTTACCCTCAGGACAAGAAGAGTAAGCAGGATTGCCGCACTCTCGGAAGACCTTTGTGAAAGAAGGGCAGTGCTGTGGAAGCTAATGAAGCGGTCTGGATGGTGGCGAAGCTAAAGGATATACAAGTTATTGTACATAAGGTTATTTATCATTGATAAATTGTTCTATTGTGCACTTAATCTGCATTGCTCATAGCTAAACTTCAGCTCTAACAATCATTTAAAGGAGACATATTATGCTGTTAAAAAAAAAACAAAAAAAACTCCAGCACTTCCTGGTTTCACATGTCTATGTAGAGCTGTGAGACCAACTGTTTTCAGGTAGTGAGAAGGGCATTGGCTTAGCGTACAGGATACTACTCCAGGTATGTTTTTGAGGAGGAAACAATATAACGTGATAAAAAGCTCAGAATTGTCGAGTTAGCATAATATGTCTCCTTTAAGAATTAATACCTTATCTTTTGACCAAATGCAATCTAAATTTTAACATGTTTTTTTCTTGTAATATAAATAGTTGGACTAAATGAAAACATATCAATCAGTACTATATTTTCAGAAGTACATAAACTTTGCATAAACTGCATTAGTCTCATAGAGCATTTTTCTAGGCACTCAAAGTCACTTTACAATTTGGTGCATTATTCATTCACTCCTCAGTCACACTCAGTGGTGGTCAGCTACTTTTGTAGCCACAGCTGCCCTGGGGCAGACTGATGGAAGCGTGCTGCCATTTTGCGCCTATGGCCCCTCCGACCACCACCAAACACAATCACATTAACACATTCATACAGACAAGTTGGGTAAAGTGTCTTGCCCAAGGACACAATGACAGTATGCATTGCCGGTTGCGGGGCATAAACTGCCAACCTTCGGGTTAGTGGGCAAGCGTCTACCAAATGAGTGACTGCCGCCCCAAACCATAGTAGTTTTTTTTAAAACTGGATAAATGAAGAGAGTCGTGTCAGGAAGGGCATCCAGAGTAAAAAATCTGGCCAAGTTGAAAAGGCTGTGCAGTCCCATGCAAAGTGGGACATCTGGTCACCCTACTGCAAAATGTAGGTGGAGCTCCGTAAAGAAAAATGCAACCAAAACAGCAAAGAAACTAGCAAAGCCATGTGGTTCCCCTTAAAAGTTTGTAAAAATGTAAAGTGACGTACTTCAGATAAACAGTTAGTAGCCAGTGACAGGAGGCGGAGCTGCAGGATGCCTGTTGCCAGGGACAAAGAGCCCAGAAGGAACTGTAACCAATGACTCCACTGACACACACACCGCACGCGCTCAGTGGAGATGGAGTACAGCTCTGCACTCAGCATGAGCAGGCCGCAGATGACAAGTACAACCTGCAGGAGCAAAAACAAGTTGAGTTTCTGAAAAAAAGTCCTCTATTGATGTGATTCCGTGCTCAGTGTTTACCGGGAGGGCCAGCTGAAGGTCCGCTCCCGAGGAGGAGGAGGAGGGCAGGAGGAGTGGGTGGACGGAAAGGACTGAGGTGACTTTGTGGATCTGAGTCAGCTCTAGTCGTACACGCACACACAGCCACAAGCCTGACTCTCTGTGGTAGTGTGTGAAGTCCAAAGAGAGAGATTTGTAGCTAAGACACAGAGAAAACACAGAATTAGAAATGAAGACTTTAAAAGGAGCCATCGATTTTTCTAGAGAACAGAGAGAAGGACCAGTTCCAAAATTCAATTGTGTTGGATTTAGGCCAAGCTGGGAAACAGAAAAGCTTGGTGTAATCTTTGGCTTAGACTGAAAGTCTTCTCTTTTAGAAAAATCCAATTCCATCTCTGTGGTTTAAGTTCTTACAATAGCTTATCTGGGCTATACCTACTTCTGCACTTTATAATTATTATTAAAGCCATGCCAAAGTCATATTTTTTTAATTCAACCTCTGCATCTCACCCATCATCATCCAGTGCCAGTGGTATAGCTCAGTCAGCAGTATGAGTCCAAGCTAAAGCCCAAATCAGCAAAGACTGGTTGAGTCAGTAACACATCAAGTACAAGCCCAAGTCACTTAAAAATGCAAATCGAGTTGAGTTCAAATCCAGTGCAAATCAAATGAAGTTGAGTTCCAGTCAAAAGCAAGTTTCTAATTTGAATACTGTAAAGACATGCTGGTAAGACAGCTGTTGGTGTTCTACACCAGTCATAACAAAACATTTAACATGTTTTTGTTCATTTTTTAGTAAAATGAGAAAATTAGACACAAGCATAAATGCCAGGGTCTCATGTCACATTCATGATGCATCAAAAACAGTGAAATCAACCTCTGACTGAGAAAAATGGCCTTAGACACAATCCAGTATCGGGATTTTAGCTCAGTAACTGGAAGTGCCGCTCTCTGAGTTACCTGAGTTGACGTCACATTCATGGCACCCCCTTATGTGCAAAAGGTTACTAACGGTGAAAATGTTTTATCAAAAAGATAATTCACACTTGCATGTAGCATATTTGCTATCTATTTTTATAAATGAATGAAGTTCTACACGGATAAAAATACACTGCTCAAAAAAATAAAGGGAACACTTAAACAACACAATGTAACTCCAAGTCAGTCACACTTCTGTGAAATCAAACTGTCCACTTAGGAAGCAACACTGATTGACATCAGTTTCACTGCTTTTGTGCAAATGGAACAGACAACAGGTGGAAATGATAGGCAATTAGCAAGACTCCCCCAATAAAGGAGTGGTTCTGCAGGAGGTGACCACAGACCACTTCTTAGTTCCTATGCTTTCTGGCTGATGTTTTGGTCACTTTTGAAGCTGGCAGTGCTTTCACTCTAGTGGTAGCATGAGACGGAGTCTACAACTCACACAAGTGGCTCAGGTAGTGCAGCTCATCCAGGATGGCACATCAATGCGAGCTGTGGCAAGAAGGTTTGCTGTGTCTGTCAGCGTAGTGTCCAGAGCATGGAGGTGCTACCAGGAGACAGGCCAGTACATCAGGAGACGTGGAGGAGGCCGTAGGAGGGCAACAACCCAGCAGCAGGACCGCTACCTCCTCCTTTGTGCAAGGAGGAACAGGAGGAGCACTGCCAGAGCCCTGCAAAATGACCTCCAGCAGGACACAAATGTGCATGTGTCTGCTCAAACGGTCAGAAACAGATTCCATGAGGGTGGTATGAGGGCCCGACGTCCACAGGTGGGGGCTGTGCTTACAGCCCAACACCGTGCAGGACGTTTGGCATTTGCCAGAGAACAGCAAGATTGGCAAATTCACCACTGGCGCCCTGTGCTCTTCACAGATGAAAGCAGGTTCACACTGAGTACATGTGACAGACCGGTTTGGCAGTGGGTCAGTAATGGTGTGAGGTGGCATTTCTTTGGGGGGCCGCACAGCCCTCCATGTGCTCGCCAGAGGTAGCCTGACTGCCATTAGGTACCGAGATGAGATTCTCAGACCCCTTGTGAGACCATATGCTGGTGTGGTTGGCCCTGGGTTCCTCCTAATGCAAGACAATGCTAGACCTCATGTGTCTGGAGTGTGTCAGCAGTTCCTGCAAGACCAAGGTATTGATGCTATGGACTGGCCCCGCCCGTTCCCCAGACCTGAATCCAATTGAGCACATCTGGGACATCATGTCTCGCTCCATCCACCAACGCCACATTGCACCACAGACTGTTCAGGAGTGGGCGGATGCTTTAGTCCAGGTCTGGGAGGAGATCCCTCAGGAGACCATCCACCACCTCATCAGGAGCATGCCCAGGCGTTGCAGGGAGGTCATACAGGCACGAGGAGGCCACACACACTATTGAGCCTCATTTTAACTTGTTTTAAGGACATTACATCACAGTTGGATCAGCCTGTAGTGTGTTTTTCCACTTTCATTTTGAGTGTGACTCCAAATCCAGACCTCCATGGGTTAATAAATTCGATTTCCATTGATCATTTTTTTGTGATTTTGTTGTTAGCACATTCAACTATGTAAAGAACAAAGTATTTAATAAGAATATTTCATTCATTCAGATCTAGGATGTGTTATTTTAGTGTTCCCTTTATTTTATTGAGCAGTGTATAATATAATATAGTATATGTCAGGTGGCACTCAGACTTAAAGGTGCATTACCGCCACCTACTGTGTCAGAGTGTGGACCAGAGTGACCGAATTTTTGAGCTGATCTTGTAAATGGATTTTTTTCTAATGTCTGCTTATTTAGGGTGGGACTTCTGAGTTTCCGAGGTATCACAAATGGAGCTTAAGTCCAAGCCCTGACATAGGGCATAGGAACAGGTCACAAAGACCTTGTTGCTGTCATGTGCAACCACCTTACCACTAGTGATGCACCAAACCCTGTATATTGCTTAAAAGGGTTTGTATCATAAACCAATGTTTGTGCTATATAATATGTCAGGGATTAGCAGCAGGCGCAGCAGACTGACACTTCACTTAACTTTAAAAAACACAACACAAAACAATTCAGAAAAAAAAATTGTGGCTACAGAACGACAGACAACAGTGCAACCTTCAGGGATTAGCAAAACATTAAAAGTCACTAAACTAAGTGAAGACAGCAGCTGATCCTACAATAATCTAGTCTTAATTGTAGCATGGGAAACCCCCTTTTTTTTTTTTTTATAGCTTCTTGTTTTGTCATGGGAGAACTCTCTCACCTCTAATAAATTACAGTACAGTATTTGGTTCTACTTTTGTATCCAGCCACTAAACTTTTAGTTCTCGTCCCATGGTTGGAGAGAGAGGGTTTTGTCAGAATGTGCTAGTCTAAAAGATATCCCAAATGAATATGCAAATGATTTGGCTCTGCCTTTTAGTACATCTACCACAGTTAAGGAATTGCTTCAGTTGGATTTGTTTGGCATACCCTGTACACACCCCTGAAAGTGTACTCTACCAACCCAAACTGTAGAGAAAATGTGCTTTAAGATACTAATTGTTGCAGTAAAAATGCTTTGTTTTGAAACCTTTTCTGTTTTTACAGAAACAGGACCTAGAATTGAATGACTTAGAACAAACAAACCTGCAGATAAACCACTGGGAAGCAACTAAATGCAGCTTCAAGTATAACGTTCAGAATACTTACTCCCTGTGGTTCCACTGACTCATGTTGAGCTCAGATATGCACTGGCGGGTCATCTCACTGTTGTTTCCTAAAGCAGCTCCCGTCATCAGGCCCAGAGTGTGTGTGTACTGTAACCATGGCAACCCCACAAGATGAAAAGAGGGGCGTTCGTGGAGGTGAGGTACCAAGATGTGTTGGATCCACTGTTCTGCATCTGACCAGCTGCCGAACACAAAGTAAAAGCTTGTGATCCTGTCTGGATACAACGAAAGGAATGTTTAATATTAGGGCCAAAGGTCTCCAGCTACGAGTGATTGGTAAAGGAACTGTAATATCTTGTCTTAAATATACTGTAATAAAGAGCAGTTGTGTTCCAAAGAATGGTGCCATAAACAAAAGATAATACATTTTGTATGGTGGATTTACTGTTAGTCACAAAATATGGTAAATTATGAATAATCATGGTTTCGGCAACTAACGACCAATCAGCTACATGTGAATAACGTCAGAGCCTGGTTAGAAAACATTAGAGAGTGTATCAACATTTGGCTGTTTTATTTAATGTACCAATTAGCGTATATATAAGCTAAAGGCTACGTAGTATATATGTTTCTTAATTTTTAGGTTACGCTGGACAAGTAGCAACAGAAGAAGTGGACACTAATAGTTGTCTGAATATGTCATAGCGGGCTCTATAGTCCCACAGTAAAAAAAAAAAATCACTTGTTAGGCACTTGTTAAAATACAAAATGTACTAGTGCTGAGAATTTTTTTTATTTTTTATATGGGAATGGGAATGGTATTTACATAGCGCAAGACACAAGTCACCCAAAGCGCTTTACACAGAAGGGAAAGGGTATTTCATTCACTCCATAGTCAGTGGTGGTAAGCTACGTCTTGTAGCCACAGTGTCCCCTGGGGTAGACTGACAGAAGCGCTCCGACCACCACCAAACACTCACTCACACCGACTTCATTCCCCAGCGGTCTCCCATCCAGGTACTGACCAGGCAATATTTTTGAGAGCAATATTAAATATTGATACTTCGATATCAATATATTCAATATTTTTGTAACGTCATGCATAAAACTGGTGCAACAGTGATGCAATGCTTTTCAAAGTTGAAAGTGGTCAAGAACTTTGCCAGTGCAGTAGAGGGCAGCACTGCACTTCTAAGCACTTTGTTTAGAATGTTTGTCAAATACTGTCACACAAATAAAAGTATTCAATATTTAATAAATAAATGTGAGACTGAATTTTGGAAACATGACTTGGTTTCTTGTATAATTAAGTCTAAAAGTGAACTTCATTTAAAATTTTAAAAGAAAATATTACAATATTGTAACTGATAATATTGAATCAATACTTGTATGCAATATATCAAAATCACAATACGAATCGTATCTGCAAAGTATTGTGATAGTATTGTTTCATGACAAAAGCTTATTGTTCCATCCCTAAAAAGTAGTATAAAAAACATCAAAATAAACTATAATAGAAGAAATGGCTACAAATGTATATGAAGTACTGTTTTGACGTGTTTCTTACTCTCTGAGCACTGTGAGGTTGGGGAGACCCATGGGTGCTCTGTAAAGCTGTTGTCTGATGGCAGAGTGCAGCAGTCTGCCGTTCCGCTGCTCCACACTGTCCTGGTAGTTCACCATTAGCACCAGCATCAGGAACAGCAGCTGCCACACACAGTGCTGAGAAGCAGACGAGACAGTTAAAGTTACATAAGACACATAAATTTGTAGTAAAGTAGTAGTTGGGGTAAAAGCTTACTCTCATGAGAGATCTCAGAGCCCGGACTTTGTGTGCCTCCTGTTTGGCCTGCAGCAGCCCGTAACCACACGGCGGCCGGATGTTTCCACACTGCTCTGTGAATGGCCTCACCACAGTGGTCTCCTGAGCCAAGAGGTCTTCCACCTCGGGGTCCACAGGCCTCCAGAGGACAGAACAGAGCAGGGCCTGGATACACACCTGACAGAAGAGGAAAAACCACGGATGTAATTATGTGTGAGATAGAACGTGAACGTCTTTTCTATACACCAACAGACAATGGTTGCTCTTACTTTGAGAGGTTCCAGCAGCAGAACAGAGGTGAGGAAAGCAGAGAGAACAGAAAACAGCCACATGAGCAGTACTGTCCTGGAGAAGGAGCTGCCGTAGAGTCCCACCACAGCCATACAGAGAACCATTAGCAGAGCCACAAGGGGGTACACGACACGTAGCGTCCAAGAGGGGAGCAGCCAGCCTGGGTGACCACGAGTTACACCTGAACACGTATTTAAAACACTCAGTGTTAGGGTCACACACTACATATACTTGGATTATAAAACCAGCTGGACCTGAACCAGAACAAAATAAAGTTTAAACTAGGACTAAATAGAAGGCTAAATCTAGAATTAAACCAGGACTAAACCAGGAAATAACCATGACTAAAACAACCAAAACTCCAACCAGAAAAGGAATAAAACAGGTATAGCGCAGGCTCTAAATAAACAAAATTCCAGACCTGACTGCAATAAACTCCTCAGTACCACCAGAAGAAGCCAAAAATAATACATGTACCAGAGGGCTGGGTACTGTTAAACGATACCTCTAAGGTATCAAAAGAAAAGTAACGATACTACTGGTATCAAAAAACATTTTTTTTATTCAATACCAAGATTCAATACCTACTGGGACATTTAATGTTCCTTTTCCTGTATGAATCAAACAACTCAAATTAAATCATACAAACTACTGGTTTTAACTTACAGCTAATAAATTTGCTCCAAAAATATTATTTATTATAAAAGTGTTTTATGATTGTAGAAGATGAATTATACCATAGGTATCAGAAATAGTATTGCTCAGGTACCGAAAAACCAGGTATCGTTTAAGTACTGGATTAAAAAAAATACAAACCGTTCCCAGCCCTATGTACCACAGTTTGAGAATCACTGCTATAAGCTGTTTTATTAAATACATTGGAGAAACGTATCATTTATAATATCTTTTTGGGATGCTGATCAAATTGTTGATGTGATGCCCATTTTTTCCGTAATCAATTCAAAGGTATTGCTAACTAATAGTTTTCCCCACTCTAAATTTCTGTCAGCAGTGCAACACAGGGCCTACTATGAAACCTTGAAAGTTTTAGAAAGAAGTTGTGAGTCCTTTTTTCCCCCGTATTTTAACGTTAAACTGTAAAATGTCCTGCTGTGTAACTGTAACATTTTCAAAATACAAATTACAAACATTTCCAAAATAAGTGTCTGAAACAACTCATTGTTTTTGGCATAATGTCAATTATTTGTACTTTACTAAAACAAAATTTTAACTGCACCTGAATCCTACAGTAAAATTTAAATGAGTTTATTCTTGTACTCAAAATGGTGTCCTGCGGTGTGACCTGAAAAATCAACAAAGACTTCATGAAAGAAATGCAAAAAAAAACAAAAAAAACTACAGGACCCTATCTATCAAAAACTGTTAATGTTTGCCTGTTTGGTGTCCTGCGGTGTGACGACTGTATTTTTTTACGAAATCAAATTCTAAATGTTAAAAATATTTTTTATGATGGTACAGGCAAATAAATATTAAATTAGCACAACAGACAGGTTGAATAATTTATGACAAGAATTCAAATGGCCAAACTGTAGTGAATGTCATGCCGCAGAACACTGTTAAACATGTAGAAATAACAGAGTTATGCTTAAAATTGAATTGCTAACTAAAAACTCTCTTTACAGTTTTTAAACAACTGATTTATATTTAAAATTATTATTACATATTCTTTGTATTCAACTTCAAAGCTGTGTCACATCGCAGGACAAAAAAAAACGTGGTGGAGGAGGTGTTATACCTCCAAACGTCAACCACCCATTTACATTAAGTTAAGCAGTCAGGCCTGTTATTAGGTAGATGTGTGATACCTATGCGTGTGGTGGAGGAGCAGCGTGTGGAGTCTGCAGAGGGACTGGGCAGGACAGTACTGGCCACTGAGTCTAAAGACAGCACTGATTGACTTTTGTACATCGTCCCTTCACACAGGGCACCACGACACTCTGGGTCTTCCTCAAACAGATACTTGACATCACTCTCCTCTGACCAGCTGCTGCAAGATGTGCTGCGGCTAAAACATAATTGAGAACTAAAATCAGAAAACACTACAACACAGCATTCAGTGTAAAATCTTGTTTGGCTGATTGTTACAGTGTTGACAATGGGGAGGTTGTTGTGGGAGAATCTCTGCCGCTGTCTGAGTTATTCTTCTTTGGATGTGATGTGTCTTCTGCTGCAGCAGCTATGGACATCATCAAGTTTTCATCTGGCAACAAGCACACAGATTTATACAAAAAACAATTAGAACACACAAAATTGAATAAAATTTGCTTATACATTGGTTGTATCTCACAATGGTAAAGATATATTGCCCAAACTTAACCTTGCAAAAGTCAGATTGATATAACGTTAGCACAGAAGAACAAACTGCTATAATAGTAAAACAATAATTAAACATAATACACAGATGTTTGCGTTTTTGTAAATGTACAGCAGCATACATTACATTTTTTGGCATTGCCAAGTTCTTTACAAGCATCGGCAAACCTAAAACCCACCCACATGTGACCGTACTACCATGCTATTAGCCCAAATGAATCTGTGAGAGCCTGACAAGATGGATTTTCAGCTTCCTGCACATGGTACAAGGTCCTACACTTAGACTTGAACAGGGAATTTTCTAATGAAAGGTTCCATATTATACATTTTTCGGGCTTTTTGAAATTTTTTTACACTTTTTTCATTAGTATTTCACTTTTTACAACTTAAAAAATGTACATGTATGGGACACATCTTTTTGAGGAGGTTTACGTTACAGAGAATGCTTGGATTAGGTGTCTGTTGCCCCCCTACTTGCAACGGTAATAGCTTATTAGCATGGCTATTAGCAACATGACCCTAACAGATACTAAATAAAAGAGCTGACTGCTTCGTGGTGACGGCAATTTTAGTGGTGAAATGATTAGAATGAGTCCAATGAAGGTGTATGTATCATGTGTCTACATAGAGCCGTGAAATCTACCATTTAGCTCTTGAGAAGGGGACAGGCTCAGCATTCAGAATTACTCAAAAATTTGTGAATGAAACAAAATACTACTCCAGGTACTGTATGTTTTTGAAGTGCAAACAACACAATAACATGGTAAAAAGCTCAAAAGAATTGATTTAGCGGCATATTAGGGGACCTTTAAGGTATAATTGGTCTTTCCATTGAGCCACTGAACTAAGGATTTCTGCCTTGGCCCACTGCTGACCATTCCTGAAAATTCTGATGATGATTTTTTGAGTTATCCTGCTAAAAGATCAACCAACAAACAGCAAAAAAATAAGTAATGTATACTTAACTAATTGAATTTCCACTTGCTTTTGAAGTCATTTATTTTTACTTTGCATGTTCCAACCTCTAAAAAACAAATCCAATATCCTGTATGTGTCGACTTACCAGACAGACTAAGCAGTGTTGTCAGATTGTTGCTGCACTTATGGGCAGGGTTGACCACAGGGGCAATGGGTGGACAGTGGGGGACTCTGGACGGTGAGTCAAAGGAAGCAGAGGTCAGGTGCAGCTGCATCATTGCCTTCTTCCTCCTCAGAAGTCGAGCTGGGCCCAGAACGGAGGGTTCCTTACAGAGGTCAGGGTCTGGGAGCAGGCTGTCACACGATGGCCACACTGTTTCATCATCGGACTGTGGCACCAGACCAGAGGCCGCCCAGAAGTCTAGGATACTGGAGTCAAACACACGGCTCTCCAGCAACTACACACAAGAAAGTCACACTGTATAAACTGACTTGTACGAATGTTTTTTCAGGTGTTTAACTGCATACCAGTTTTTATTTAGATTATCAATGCTGTATTATTATTGTGGGTAAATGCTAACTTCCTCACACTCTCCAAAGACATGCTTATATAAAAGAATTTGTGAATCTCAAATTGCCCCAAATCAGTAAATGTGAGAATAAATGGTTTTCTGTCTGTGTATATCTGTAAGGGCTGGCTCGGTGACTAACATGCCATTGTCCAGTGTGTAGTAAAAAAATAATAAATTAATAAAAAATATTTGGTTGAGTCAACATCACACTTTAGTGGTCAAAATTAAGACACCTTAAAATGTCTTTGGGTAGTTGATGTTTGGAAGTGTAACACCTTTTTTTGTCCTGCTGTGTGACACAATTTTAAAGTTGAAAACAAAGAATATTAATAATATAATAATATTTCAAGTATGAATTAGTTTTATAGAAAGTATTAAGGAAGCTGTTCTGTTCTTTCTATGTTTTTACATTCACTACAATATGGCCATTCTGAATTCTTATTATAAATTATCCAACATGTCTGTGGTGCTAACTTCTGTCCCATCCTGAAAAAAAGATATTTAACATTCAAAATGTTATTTTATGAAAAATACATCTGTCACACTGCAGGACGCCAAACAAGCACACTTATTTTTTTGTGCAAAAAATTAATAATAAAATAACAGTTCCTTTTGACCTTTAGCTCACAGCCTTAATGTTAGAAGGGGTCCTGTAGGTTTTGTTGCAAGTACCTGTTTAAAAAACAGATCTTTTATGTCACACCGCAGGACACCTTTTTGATTACAAGATTAAACTTATTTTAATTTTTATTGTATGATTCAAGCACAGTTAAAAGTGTTGTTTTAGTAAAGAACAAATATGTAACATTATGCCAAAAATGTTATGGACCGACTCAAGTGAATTAATCTTGAAATGTAAATGTTGTTCTAAAAATTGTGTTTTGAAAATGTTACAGTCACACCGCAGGATATTTTGCCATTTAACGTGAAAAAAATGACACATTACTTTCTAAAACTTTCAAGGTTTCATAGTAGACCCTAAGTTGCACTGCTGACAGGGAAAAATATTATTTAGGAAAATAAAGTGCTGGCTCGGTGACTAACTGGCCGTTGTCCAGTGTGTAGCCCATCTCAATCACAAAGGCAGGGCTTCTTGCATCATGGGAGACTCCACCCACCCAGGACCACCATCTATTCAAGCCCCTTCCATCAGGAAGAAGGCTGTGCAGCATCTGGGCGAGGACTACCAGGCTAAGGAGCAGTTTCTACCCAGACGCAGCCAGACTATTGAACTCTGGTGCACTAACCCTCATATAATCTAGACTGCACTTCATTTCCAGCTGCTACACTCCATGAGGTCTTAGACATGATTTGTAAAAATGTGTGTGTGTGTATATATATATATATATATATATATATATATATATATATATATATATATATATTAGTGGTGTGTGTGTGTGTGTGGGGGTGGGGGGGGGGGGGGGCAAACAAATGGTTTGTAGGAGTTTGGGCTTGTGGCTCCATAAGTTCAGGGATGGCCATGGATCGACCCCCGCTCTCACCATGGCTCCAGGACGCACAGAAAGCACAGCTCCCAGGAACGCGCATGGACAGAGGCAGTGAAAGGAAGCGATATAAAAAGCACACGTAACATTTATTAGTAAAAAGTTTTACATGAGACTCGTGAGGGGAGGGAAAGGAGAGGGCTGCAGCGGCCAAAGCAGTGGACTTATCCTGAAGTGGAACCACGGGCAAATGTGTGTGAGGCAGCTGCTCTCTCCTCTCTGGATGCGCGGGTCGTTCACCGTGAAACCAAGCCAATGTTGTGATGTACGCACATTTCCAAGATGGTCACGCGCTCGATGACACGGCTTCAGGCCCTCCAAAGTGCTTTGAGAAGCACTGGTGTACGGCCAAACAGATCGTGTGATTAATTTGCGTTAATAAATTTTAACACGTTAATTTTTTTCTATTAATTGCATGCGTTAACGCGTTAACGTTGACAGCCCTAATATATATGTATGTATGTGTGAATATATATATATATATATATATATGTGTGTGTGTGTATGTATGTATGTGTGTGTATATATGTTTTTATGTCCTTTTTTTTAATATAGCTATGTATTGTATTTTTATAGGCACATTTATATATATATTTTATGTATACATTTCTTTTTTTAATTTAGAGGCACCGAGACCTGAGTCAGTATTTCGTTCTTTCATGTTTTATGTGAGAATGACAAATAAACTATCCTTGAACCTTGAAGAAGTGGGGTAAGAGATTCATAAATAAATGAAAAATATTTTGCTGAGTCAACATCACATTTTAATGGTGATAGAACTTGGTAAAATGTTGTCACCTTAAAATGTATATACAATTTTATAAAAATTTGTCAAATTCTTAACTCTAGTTTTTCTTTTCTGAGACAGTACTCCTCCTTGGACTTGTTATGATAAATCAAATCCTTGAAAACAAGATTTGTCATGCCTGAATCCACTGTATTGGGTTTACTCACAGATGAGGGGCTTTCCCTGATTGGACGAGAGGAGCCAGGCAGAGACAGGAAGGACGGCCCAGAGAGGTTGGCCTGTTCCAAACACACATCCATCTCCACAGAGTGACACACCGGTGAGGGAGGCACTGATAAGTCCATGGTTACCTACAGCAGGTTACAAACATATACAGAGAGCAGACTTAGCATTTCTTTGGACCTTTGGATTTTGAGTTAACTTTTTGTGTATATTTTACAGCAGTGGTTCCCAAAGGACCCTGGGCCCCCCTAGGGGTTACATACTTGTTTAAAAATATTACTTTAAAACAATTTTTAGCCAATTTTGTGTGTGGGGGGGGGTTTGTTTGTTTTTTGTGTGTTTTTATAAAAATATATGGTGAAAACATGGCAGACTTTTAAATAAAGGAAAGTTCTGTAGTTGAGGGTCCATGTGGAATTTTCAAAAATTGAAGGAGACAGTCTTGACTTTGAGAATGGCTGTTTTATAATGTACAATAAGATTAAAGAAATGTAAAATTTGGTTTTATGCATGGACAAGGATTTATTAAACAACAGATTTACCTATCTGCAGTCTGTATCTCTGTAACTGTATTGCTGTGCATGTGGTGATGTCTTTAAAAAATTTTGTTGAAATTCCCATTCTTTTCCCTTTCTTTTCCAAAGACAAATTACTATATACAGTCATAAGGTCATAACAGTGACTCTGTTTGTGGAGTGGCCTCACCCTCCCATACAGTTGTTCTTTGTGCAAAGTGCTCTGAATTTTTGAATAGAAACACCATCTGCAGCAGGATGATCTTGTAGGTCTTTGGAGGTGATCTGTGGGTTGTCTTTTACCATTCTCACCATGCCTTGCCTATGTCTCTCTAATATTTTTCTTGGCCTGCCACATCTGGCCTTAACATCAGCTTTGTCTGTGCCCTTACATTTCCTGATCACCACATGAATGACATACCTCTGTGATCTTTTTTCATGAAGAGTAAATTATTATGCAACCTCAGAGGGGTGCCCAAACGTTTGCATATGACTGTACTAAATTGAGTACACTCTAGCAGAGCAACAGAAAATGCAGACTTAACCTCTAAAGTTAAGATATACAGTAGGTACATGCATAAAATCTGACCTGCCAAAGTGGCTTGTGGGAGTTTTTGTGTAAGAGCCAAAATAACAGTCTACCCACATTTGGACGGTTGGCTAATGTTAATGTCAAGCCCTTGTTGAAACACAATGCAGCTTTGAGAATATTAAAGAAGTGTAAATTTTGTGTAAATGTCAAGATGTCTAAAGATTATTTACCGGACTGTAAGTTTTTCCAAGCAGGAAACAGAGCAAAAAATGCAGAGGGAACACCAATAAAGCAACAGTCATCCCCACAGCAACCGTCTCCATATGAACCAGCACATGAGCAGACACCGGGCCACTGCGGGACAGGCCGACCAGGTTAATGACTTCATCATACTCTGGTCAGTGTACTGTATTTCCTTATGAATACCTGCCATCCATAGTACCCACAGCGCCATACCACACTGCTCCCAGAGCCAAGTAGAGGTGCAGTATGAGAGCACTACAGGTGACCCTTTGACCTCTGGTGAAGCGACTGTGAACGGGACGCTCCCAAAGTGACAGCCATAAGTGACTGTCTACCAAACCAAAGAGCAGCTGAGAGGAGAGGACACGCCAGAACTGAGACAGCTCATCTGGACCTGAAATAAGATGATTTTAATTGATCACATAACCAGATGAGTTTATGTATACATTTTTAGTTAGCTTTTTTTATCTAAGTTGTTAAGCAGTGTATGGAAATGTATCTTAGCTCTATGGTTAGCTTGGCCATAGTCAAAGGTGGAACAAAACTAAATATTTTTGCTCAATTTTTAAGATTAGCACATTAAACAAAATATATTTTCCTTGACGATTTTTAAGGAAAAAAATCCAGGTAGTAGTAGTAAGGTAAGCAGTCACTTCAAAAGTACTTTCAACTTATGTCCTCTTGAGATTCAGTATCTTTTACTTAAGTCATAATTTTGTTGAGTACATTTATTTCTTCAACTTGACTAATGATATTTTAGGGTAACAAAACTTTTACTTAACCACTTGCAGCATTGGTAGAGATTATAGTAGTAACTTACACAGTCGGAGCAATTTGCAACAATACAGAACAACTTTAAAGTAATTTAAAAGTAATTTGTGCTTTAAGTGGAACTATACGCCTTGGCTTATTTCTTTGCTGCATTGGTTATTTTTCGCCCCAAAGCTCCTACAACGTTTTGTAGTAAAGCACTATTGTAAAAATACATGAGTCCTGTTGACCCCCTTGTTTTCTCCTCCTTGTATACATACAAAGGTTTCCTTTTGACAAACAACCAAGAAATAAAGCATCTCTGGCTTGTTGTTATGGCTATGTATCGCTTTCTGGCAAGACCAAAGAGTTCAGGGATATTGGGTCAGTGCTATCATTCTTGCAAAGTTGTTTTTTCATCAAGATGCACCAGGGGGAAATGTAGGGATCTTTATTTACCCTGCAACAACGTCTTTAGTCATCACACTGACTCTGAAGCTCTTTAGATGAGATAAAAAGTTGCATAGTTTATATTTAAGTTAACTTTTATCTACGGCACTAATTTTTGAGATTTTGAACACTTCTTCCACATCTGACCATCGCTTAATAAAGTCCATCTAAGAGGTAGTGCATTAGGGTCCCTCTATTGCTGACAAATATAACTTCTACAACAATAGTTGTCAAACTGTGATAAGGGAACTAATGGTGGTATGCAAACTTCTTCTGGTAGTCTGGAGTTCTGACGTAGTTTAATTTAGAACCTTATTTTTAGTCCTGCTTTGGGGGCCTACATTTTAAATTTAGACTAATGCTTAGTCAGGGTTTAGGCACATTTTTGTCCCAGTTTGGACCTGGTTTAGTCCTGGATTCATTCTGGTTTAATCTGGGTTATGTTTAGTCCTAATTTAGTCCCTGTTTTGTTCTTGTTTAGCATTTTTCTTCTTTGTTAATCCCAATTTTCCCCCTTGGATTAGACATGGTACTTAGAAAGCCAAATATTTTCTGAGGTGGTTAAAAGTTTGAGAAACACCATTCTACAACATATTGTAAACACTAAAGTCCTAAATAAATAATCCTTTACTCATACACTACATGGATCATATCAAATTTCCCTTAACTTATCATTAGAGCTTACATGAGGCCAGAACTTCTTTCTCCACACTCCCATTTTTGGGATTCTCCACAGAGAGCCAGTCCTCCACCAGGAAGAAGAACATATTGTTTGTCTGAGGGTCCCACACCACCACATGCTGGACGTACCAGGAGGGGTCCAGACCTACATATTCATGAACACAACTTCAATAAAAGCAGGAAGTGTTTGAGCATATTCTCTGATCCCATGAAATACCTGTGTTGTCGTGCCAGAGGCGAATTTTCCACACCTCTCCCAGGTTGTCATCTGTCTCCAGGTGAAACTGGTCCAGACTGCCCCGTTGGAAAGCCCCCTCCCTGTGCAGATGGCGAGAGCCGCTCTTGGTCACACCGTACAGATTGATGCCAACATGTGCTGTGGTGCCTGAAGGGACAGATCACATTAGTAAAATGACTGCAGCCAGTTTAAAAGATCAGGCTCTATAGCCACCCTCCACAGCTCTCACTGATGCGTGCAATATGTGTTTGGGCATTAGATATGGATGTATAAATGTCAACCTCTTTTTACAAGCTATTCTTTATTTTTTTTTAATTTCTAACAAAGAACCATTAAGGGCGTTTTCACACCTACAAGTCTGCACCAAGATCGGTACTTAGAACTTAGAAAATTGTTCTATAATTTTTGTTTGGTTTGCTTTTGGTTTCACCTCATAACATTAAAATATGAACTATCTGACTTTCCCTACAGCCATCATTACTGTCATCATAACAGTGGGGGGGTGTCTCATGAACATAGTTTAATGTGGTGAAATGTCACTTTGTTTTACTGCTTAAAGGAACAAATATGACAATCAGACTGCTGTAGCTACTTTAAAGACACGCTGTTATTAATATAACATTAAGACAGGCAGTAGAAACATCTAATTTGGGGTTTAAGACACGTTTTAACTCATTAATGACACTTATTGGGAGTGCTGCACAGGAGTCAGCTGCTGCAAAGCTCAAAACAGGCTAAACCATGAGTCAGATTTTTAACCAAACTTTGTTTGTTAAATTTGTCACTTTCTGGATTTGGTCCAGAGGTCCAAACTATCGCAAAACTCTTTCACACTGTAACAAACCAGACCATAGTGTGGACCGAGACCACCTGTTTTTGATGAACCCAAGGGCAGCGCTTACACCTGAAGATTTGATCTGAAACAAACAGGAAAGTCCAAAAGTCTGGACCAAACAGTGCAGGTTTAAAAGCACCCTTTGTTACCAGTGGTTACTAGTTATCAAATATGGTAATGCCAGGTCCAAAAACTCAACACTGAGCAAAATATATGCTTTCAAGATTGTCTGCACATCTTGGCTAGAGACCAGAATCACAAAGGCTGGGAAAAACAGCAAAAATCAAGTCATAAAACAGCAAAAAAAAATGCAGTTGTTAATTAACAGCAGATTGCATGACAAATTTCTTAAAATTATACAAATATTTTTAAATGTAATGAGGTATTAATTTAAACTGATGTAAGTCATTTAGTACCAGAGGTGGAGTTACAGTTAACCTGTTACACTTACTGTACTTTTATCGCAACATACTTTTTACTTCAACATGAGTATTATTTTGAAGTAACAATACCTTTACTAGAGTACAATTTTAGCTCCTCTACCCACGTCAATACGTTACCAACAGTAAGTATTGGTTTTAAAAGTTTTATCTTGTGAAAAAGTCAGAAGATTTGGGAATGTGTTTTTTGTGCCTTAATTTGTTACTTTTTAAAAATGTACTTTGTGTAACAAATTGTTATGATTTCAAAATACTGTCTAATCTCTCTGAATACAGCAACACTAAAGTGTTATGTCCTAACAGCTACTTAGTACTTGAGTAGTCTTTTTTCACAAATTTTGAGTGACTAATTTCTACATCTACTCGACTAACTTTTAGAGTACAATACTCTTATACTCTTACTTGAGTACAATTTGTGGCAACACTACCCACCAATGTTTAGTACTTAGAGACATGGCTTTGTATAGTGGCCTATTAAATCCAATTTAATTTTCACATTTCCTTTTTTGTCTGTTTTTTTTTTATTTTTTTATTGTATTCGGTACACTTTTGTTTGCAAAATATTCAGATGTTCACAATGTTAATTTTAGAATAAGGGCTGTTGGTCTACTTAGTTAGTAAATGCTGAATCAATGGCAGCCAATCCAAAATCCTACAGGAAATGTCAATGTCTATACTAGAGCAAATACAAAGGGGACATAAAAGGGGCATTTTTTCAGCTGTAACCAAAACACTGCTCTACCTGCTCCTCGCCTCCTCCCAGTTTTAACCAGAACTCTGTAGTGGTACAGTCCAGGCCTTCCACACAGAGGGACCTGGCTTAGTCTGAGACTGTCCAAGTGGTCCAGTTTGTGAGCGATAAGCCCCACCAGCAGATGAAGAAGAACCAGGACAGCACAGACAATCCCTGCCACTGTGTTTCGCACAGGGCCTCCTGACTACATAGATAACAACACAAAGACAAGGGAAAACACACAATTATTGCTGTTTGAATACTGGATTAACACATGTGCAACACCCATACCGGCGGTAACAAAACAACAGCTCCGGGATGAACAAACAAACTGGCTCCGAACATGGTCAGATGCTGTGTGAGGCAGCAGGCTTGGTGGAGTGTAGTGCCCTCCAGTGGCCGCAGACCCTCACTGCTCCACCGTTGCTCAGCCTCATTGTAAAATCGGCAAAGAGAACTAAAGACACATATGGATACTTGGGCAGGACCACCTTGGACCAAAGAAGAAGTCAGGGTGACAGAGAGAGGTCTGTCCGTCCCATTCAAACTGTAAAGATCAAAGATTTAGATTAGTTAATAAAATATAAATGCTGAGTTGAGATGAAAGCCTGACTCACAGTGGAGACAGGAAGATGGTTTTCTCAGTGAAGGAGGCCGCAGCAGACAGAAGGATAGGCCACTCTGTCACCAGGGAATTGTGGGATGCATTAGCCTCTGCAAATGTAGAGCTCACTTCTATCATCACATGTCCCAGACTCACCGCAGTCGCTCCTGGAGATACATTCAAACACGGTGGATTAAACATAAGGAGAATGTTTATCAATGCAATTTCTACATCTTCTATATCTTTTTTTGTGATTGTTGACAAGTTTTTTGCACATTTCCACTTGGATTTTGAAACACTTGGTTTTGCATCGCTCTCCAGTTCCTTGATATTAGAAGGCTTTCTTGCCATTACTCTGGTCTTCAGTTCTCTCCACACATTCACAATCAGATCCTACAGCTATGGACTCAAAATGTTGATCCTGTTCACTGCCCATCGTTTTCTTTTTACCACTTTAACTGTGTGTTTTAGTTGTTTCGCAGAGCCAGGGTATGAATAAATTTGGGCTTAACTGTATGCTATACACAAAAGACATAGTATTGGTGATATACACTGGTAAACTGTCAGGCCCATCAAGATATTCAGTGAAATGAGTGACAGTTGGATAATACACTTAAATTTATACTGAGCCTCAAAACAGTATTACAATGACATTTCATTCTTTATGATGGATCAGAGCCGGCCCGAGGCATAGGCGATATAGGCAAATGCTAAGGGGCAGAGAGATTGGTGGGGCACTGACCTGTGCTTCAGTGTGCAATAGGTGATGTAAGTAGTGTGTTGCAGGTTTAATGAGACTGATCAATAACAGTACATACCTAGAGTTATGGACATTGGGGAGAGTTTATAAATGTGCTCTACACTTGTAAAGCTTTAAATCACTTTTCATTTGTTGAAAATCAACTCTTACTTGTGGAGATGGGGTTATAAATTTATGAAATAACACGTGGAGTAATGTAAAACGTGCTCTGAATTACTGTGGCAGTGCGCAACATCTTTCCCAGAAGATTTCAGCTGTATTATTATAAAAGTAACATAAAACATGAGTCCAGACGTCCTGACAAAAGCTTCTGTAGCCTTCAGTGTTTTCTGAAGCCACTGTCCAAAGCCCAGTGTGATAAGACTGGAGACTCTGTGACCCTGTGCTGCAGGAGCGAAGCAGAGCTGGGACAAAAAAAACTAAAGTTAAATCCAACTATGCTCTGGTCTGTGCAGAAATAAGCAGCTCATGTTTAAAATGTGAGAGTTGTTATAAGACCCTATGTTTTGTCTTGAAACTTGGAAAGAAATAAAATAAAAAAAAATAATAATAAAACCAGATACGGCTTTTTGAATGTAATTTTTGTATTTTTAATGAAATAAAATGTTTTATTCAAGTTTTCCTTGCTCTCTGTCTACTGGACATAATCAGCCCCGGCCGTGGTGCTACATTTGAGAGTAATTTTTTTATCATTTCTGGCAAAAAGTTGCTGTATCGATTATCAATATGAAGGTGTTGAATCGTATAGAATTGTATCGTTCCAATTATTATTAATATTATACCTGGAACCAAGCTGAAGTTGAAGGAGATGTACAACCCTGCATTAGCATCCAGTTTTTCCACATCTTTAACAGTGAGGTTCAGCTGGCCTTCCTCTTTAGGTAGACTCACTGTTAGGCAGGTCTGATTTCTGTCTCCACTGCCTTTATTCCGTCCCATGTGATAGTTCCTGGGCAGAGTGACCCTTATGGCCTGCTCCAAACCCAGATCTTGAATAGGGACGGGCTGCCCCTTCGGAGTGCTGATCTCCATGGCGACCACATCCGTAGAAATGGGAGGGTCGGCCGACGTCAGCAGCGGATTTGTCTCCGGAACGTCACTGATACCAAACATAACCTGCACCAGCTCTGAACTCTGACTCTTGAGGTGATGCGTGAGGGAAGCCGGGATCTCAAAGTGACATGGACCAGCGACGTGAGACATTTGGTTTGATTCTCCGGCACAAAGAAGGTCGGAGGGATTGCCGTGGAAACTGAGCGTGCGGATATATGGTGTGGAAATTGACAGGGGTGCATCGGCGTGGTCATGTGACTGCATCAAAGCGCGCATTAAGGATCCAGCTTGGCCCAGCGCTGACAGCGAGAGAGTGGAATCCAGGGTACTTGATTGGTAAAAACCGGAATCTCTGACAGACTCGGACGTGGCTGCCAATGTGTTACCTGCGGAGACAGAAATAGACAGTATATATAGGCGATATACAGAAACGTCAGTCAGTGTCAGCGTGTGGACGTGGATTCCTGGGGAAGGCACCAATCACGTTGAGGATATTCCTTCCAGTTTGGACAGCTGACAGAACATCTTCACTTCTCGCCTCGATCAGATGGATCATCTTTCCCACTGCTTCCACAACGGCCTCCTGACAATGTGGGTTCACCAGCTCACTGGGAACAGCCTGGACAAATGCAACATTGTAATCATAGTAAATGGGCAAACACAAAAATCATTTAATAAAAATGGGGTCTGCGTTACAGGGAGTTAGTTTTTTGAGCTTTCTACCATGTTATAATGCTGTTCCCTCATCAAAAAAATACTTATGTTTTGTTTCATTCACATATGTTCAAGCAATCCAGTATTTTCTGACGCTGCCTTTCTGTGAGCTCTGAACAGCTCATTCCTATTTAAAAAAAAAACAGAAATCCAAAATCCAGTCTGCTCTCATTCATTTATCAAAGGAAATGGTGTAGAGCTCTGGATCCACTGATTACTCACAGCTATTTTTCATTTTGTACTAAAATGACATCACACAGAAAGGAAGTAAACATCTTTTTGTCCTCTGTTTCTGTTCAAAAGAGCTCAACAAAACTGCACTCTGCTGCCCTGTGCTGGTCTTTTTACCTGTTTCTGTATAAAAATCATTTTACAGTCAAAAACAGTCATTTTTTTATTGAAAACCGTTTTCTTTTAGTCACAATGTTTTTAAAAGTTGTAAAATGTGCTGTGCTGTTCTGGAGGTGAGCAAGATTGATTTAAAAACAAATAAAATGCATCCTGGCGAACCAGCCTCTCCTGCTTTCGAAAAGAAAGTAAGAGAGGCTGGTTCCCCACTTGCAGTGAAGCGTTTCTCTCCGGTAGATCTGGAAGTGCCCTATCACAGCCGTTTATCTGGAGCATGTCTTACAAACGGAAGCCAACCAAGCTAACACTGGCTACCAAGCTAATTTTATAACTTCTCTGACCTGAGCGTGTTTTCCTTTGTCACCTGTTGGTTCTGCTGAAGTCTGCGTTGTTGTTCAGTCCTCTGTGGGATTTTTTCATCGTCTTGTTGCCATTTTAACAACAGCAAAGTTTCAATATAACAACCACATTCAAGCTTCTCCCCCATTCAGAAATAAGTACAGAGCTGCTCATAATACACCATGTTTGTTTGGGTCAGTGGTGCACTGCTTACACTCTACCCTTCATTTCTCTGATTGGTTACTCTGCCTGTGATTGAAACAAAATTTAAGCGACGGGGTACCAGACTAACTTCTTTGTACAGAATTGGAAAAGTTTGCCTGTGGTGCCACCTCATATTTTTTAAGGATCCAACAATTAAGTCTAGGTCTATGTCTGGTGGTATAGTAAAGTGTATTAGAACCATATTTAAAAAAATTAAATAAAAAAAAAAGCATAGTTGAGATGCTTGGTAAAATGTAAATAAATAGTCACAAGAGAACATACAAAACAATTCAGCTATTTTACCGAGATATTTTAGTTGTTATTTACGTTTACACAGTGTTGCAACTTCAAAACCTAATTGAGACACTAACTGTAAAACATATACTTACTGTGGACTGCATCAGAGCGGAGCTAATTTGGGCAGCGTCATTCAAAGAGGAAATGGAAAGAGAGGCCAGTGCTTGGGTCACATTTTGCCGCATCTCTCTTTTCACCTGGTCTTCCTGGTCACTTTGAGGTTCAATCTGTAAACAAGGAAGTAATGCTGTTCACTACAATATCTGAATATGGCTTGAACCTATAGATTATATTCATATAAACTACCTGATTAAGCTGGCTCGAGAGGGCAATGGAGTATGGGATGATCTCTTGAGGGTTTCCATGTTGCAGTATCGCCCATAGCTCTGTCTGTCTCTTTTTTCTCAGCCACTCAGTGACATCCTCAATAGGATTTCTGACCTCCAGTGTCCTAAGGAAGTTAAAGCAACACTATGTAGTATTTAGACCCTAAACATTTTTTTATTATTATTTCAGCACTAAGAAACCCTACCATCTCTCATTCTAGTCCTTTATCACTATATAAGTTGGGGGAAGAGTTGCTCACTCTATCTGCTTTCCTGGAGCAACTGGTGGCTAACTAATAAAAAAATATTGCATTTTCAGAACTAACGCCACGGCAATGTCAGCAAGGAAAGCTAAGGGGTTTGTCAGAGGAGGCAAAGGCAAGAAATGCAAAGGTTTCATTGTGTTGCTTAAAAAAAACAATTAATTATTTAATGAACATCAAACCTGAGTTCAGCCAATGAAATTGTATGAATTTGTAGTTTTGCTGTAAGATGGGTATTTGTACACTTATAATTTAAGCTTACACACTTTGTTTCTGTCAGTGAAAACTAATGTGTCAGGAACTGTAGGTAAGACAGTAGGTAAACCCAATTCAGTAGCCTGGTCAGCCAGACTAACTCTTTTGCTATTTTATACAAAGAAGTTAGTCTTGTATCCCTTCACTTGAGTTTCATTTCTATTGGTGGAGCAATCACAGGCAGAGTAACCAATCAAAGAAACGAAGGGCCAGTATCCAAATTTGGATACCAGATGTACATAGACTGGCATGTGTTTACAGATTTACCTAATTTCAACCAACCATAACTCACTGTCATCATGTTCATTTTGACTGATGATTGACAAACCATAATTCAAATGTGAAACCAACATCTGTTCTATATCTCTCAAAGCCTTCCTACCTGTTAAGTGCAGTCACCTTTGCTTCCAGATGGTCTTCTACCAAAACTATCAGGGTGATAAATGAAATGCCCATTTCTTGGCCTTGGCTTCCAATTGGAACCACACTGCCAAATGTGGAACGAATGCCCCTAGAGACAGAATACACATACAATTTAGATCCAAATTCTGAAGTACCAAGCATATGTATTAAAAATGAAGCCACCGGTTTACCTATACAGAGTAAGCACAGGGCATGAGATGCTAAGAGACTCGCATGAAGCCACCTGGAAGGAATAAATTAACTGAGATGCTTTACCGTCATCGTCCTGCCAACCTGTCACAAGAGAATTCATTTATATAGTCATTAAAGATGCAATAGAACTTTTTTTCGACACATATCAAAATATAATTTCAATAACACCTAATAGATGTAGGTCATGTGTAGAATAAAATATATGAATCTACCTGAGCAGTTATAGGTTACCACTGTCTCTAGTGCCAGGATGTCATTCTCTGGACTCAGAACACAAACCCCTCCATGTGGTGGACGTTTTGGCAGAATGTTCAAACTGGAGCGGCCCCACTGTCCATTGCCAGGCTCTGATACGCTGAGGAAGAAAGTGTAGCTTTGTCCTGGCTCCAGTACACCTGACTGTATCTCCAGTTTTGGGGAAAGGCTTCCAGTAGAAAGCCCATTTAAATCAAAGGTTTGTCCTCTCTGGTCTTCAGCACTCCATTTGTACTAAGGAGGAGATATATTTACAATTTGTAATGTAAATGTAATGTGACACAGACCCAATGACCCTAACTTCAACCACAAGGGGTCAAGATACAGTATAAGGGCTTTGTGGTTCCGTGTACATGGCCTTTACCCTTGAATAAAAAGATCCCTGTATGTGTGCATATAAAACTACATCTGAATGCAATTAGTTACAACCAATAAGCTTTTGGGCACATATACACTATTAACTGGCTCTGAACAAATGCCACTTCAAACCAATCAGAGAAGCAAAACCTTTCACATAAACGGCAATGATAAAACAGGGTTTGAGCATATTGCTAATATACGCTAAGAAAGTGAATGGGTCGGAGTGACAAACTGTGTATGGGTAAATATGGTTTAATATCCTAAAGACAGCCTCACCTGAGCTTGGTCACTGCATATTTCACACTGTCCGTAAAGTTTAATGGGTCTGGTGTAACTGATGGGAGAGGAGGTTTGTGCAGGGCAAGATGTACATTCCACTGTCACTGGAAGAACTGCAGCTTCACTCACAATTACCTTGGAATAAAAGATAGTGAGCACTTTTTTAACAATCAAATCATATCTTCAAATCTTCTCAGCAGAGCACATTGTGTGTGTATTTTATACATTTAGATTAGTCCGTCTATGGCTTATTTTAAATGATTTTATTTTATTCTGCATGGTTTTTGTTATATGTTACTTGTTTTATGTTGTATCCATGGACCAACTAATCATAGACAAGCTAACTAAAGTACGCTTTTCATATTTGTTATTCTGCCTTTGCTAGATTAAATGAGATATTCAGTAAAAAGCATTACATCAGCAGAGTAACATTAGGCAGTGCAGCCACTGTAAATGCACTTGGGCCCAGGAGGTTTAGGGGCCCATTACAGCGGGCCCTTGTTCATCTATGGTCAATTCTGTGTTTAAAAAATTCATAATAATTAGGAGCAGCACATACGTTTTTTTTGTTTGTTTGTTTTGTTTTTTGTTTTTTACATAAATTCAATTTTAAATCCTGTTAAATTTGTAAACTCATAACCAAATAAAAAAATCAGGTATTTTTCTTAAGACAAATACACAAATTATAACAAAAAAACAAAACAAATATTGTTTCACAAAATTGTCACTAAATATTAATGAATAAGCACCTGTTTTTGTATCAATAACTCCAGTAAAACAGCTAACAGCAATCTTTTTTTAAATTAAAAAGCTTAGTGCCTGAACCTGTAGTACTGAATGTGCTTCATAACTTTAGAACCCATTCTGAATGCCTGCACTGGGGCCACACATTACCAAGTTACGCTACGGCATTACATTGTAGCTGAATAAAGCATGCTTTAATAGTGTGATACTCACAGTCTGGTTGAAAGAGACAGGTTTTCTGTTGGCCTTGTAAACTGTGAGGGTGAACACATAAACTGCTCCTGGCTGCAGCTGGGAGCTGAGTACAGTCATTGTTTTGATGTTTCTGCCAATGAGCTGTTTTTCAAAACGAGTAAGTCTGGAGCTCTGTGGATTCAAGTACTGCATTAAGTTTATACATAGAACATGAAATAAACAAACTCTGGACCAATGCAGTTTAAAAATACACAATCAATCATAGAAACAATGGACAGTATAAAGCCCACCCCTCATTCCATTCCTTTCCATTACACTGACATTTTTACATTTATTGTTCACTCACATTGAGAAAATGATACCTCTGTACAGAAGGTCCAGTTGTACTCCAGTTCATTCTCCATGCCTGCCTCCACATCAGGATCTTGGGACTCTGAACCATCCAGGATTAGGTCTTTGTTGCTGGGCCACATTCTGCTGAAGCCTCCTTTGATGGCAGCCACCAGTGGGGAGTGGACTACAGTGATGCTAACATTTTGTTGGACATGAAGTGGAGTGCCCTTTAGCAAAACCATAAACACCAAGCTATACTGGCCAATATCAAGGGAGTGCTTCGGAAGCTGGAGAGAAGGCGAGGTTACTTCCACTCGTTTTTGGAACTTGGCTCTTTTTCCAGTTAAATTTAGATGGTTGCAGTCAAAAATCTCCCACAAGTAAGTAGTCTTATAAGCAGAGCAATTGTTTTGTACAGTTGCTTCAAAGTAACCTGGTCTTGACTTGAAGATAGTATTCTGGCTTTGGACTATCAGCACTTGAGGACTTGAACATTGGATCTTCTCTGCTTCTACAATTAGCTGTTTGGAAACCTTGCTTACACTGTTAAATACATTGATAGTAACAATGTATTTTCCAGCCACATAATACGTATGGTTGACTTTGCTTGACTTTGTTAGCACCGGCTTGCTAAAGTCTCCAAAAACCCATTGATATTTCAAATTACTTCCATTAGCTTTTGCCGTAAAAGTGGCTAAATAATCAACAAATACTCTTTTGGAATCACAGCTAAGCTCCACCTCTTTCACTGGCAATTCCACTAATGCGTTTCTGGTTAGCATCTCTGAGCAGACGCCATTGCTAGCCACCACTGTTACACTCAAAAATCCACTATTTGGTGCAGTGAAAACCACTTCCTGCCCCAATAACCTTGTCTGCTCATATCCTTCCATTTTAAAGATCCAAGAATAGTTGGCTGAATACTTATTTGCAACATTTGCTGAGAAAATAAGTCCTTTCAAAGCTTCCAGAGTAGAGGAACAGCAGTTTAAGAGTTGCAAACCTTGTATACTCTCAATCACAACAATACTAGAAGATACCTCAGCAATGCTAACCTGGTTCCAAGCTTTTAACGTTAATAAATGCTTCCCAATTGCAAGGCTAGTTGTAGCGAACTCTTCAAATAAGTCATAACTCTGAATGACTCCATTGTTTTTGAATGTTATCACAAAGCTTACGTTGCTTCCTTGAGAGATAGTTGGAATAAAGGTGACTTTTTCCTCACTGCAAAGGGTAGACCTGTTAGCTTTTAGCTCTAGCCCTTCAATCGCATCTTGGACTGTCATATTGTGTGCAACCATTTTCCAGTTAAGCCCATTGGAAACATTTAGAGATAGATTATAGATGCCTGCTTTGTGAAAACTATATTTAAAGTTCTGGTAAGAAAAAGTCATAGGGGTGGAATTAGAACCTTCAATTGTCCAATGCCAATACAAATCACTACCTTTCGTGACATGTCCGCAAAATGCAATGCTATCATTTGTTTGAATATAAAATGGCTGCCTCTTTCCTTCAATAGCAAAGCCTACATCTTGAATTTCCTCTTGGACTACAAAAACTTTGGAAACATTACTTTGACTAAGGGCATTCTGAACCAAAACTACAATGCTAACAAGACCTAGCTTTGTAAAATTTTGAAGGAGAAATGGAACCTGTGTCTGGATTGGGGACTGACCACTGAAATACCAAAAGTACTCCAAGTAAGAACCAGCAAGTACAGATATAGAAATATTCACCAACTTTCCTAATGGCACAATGTGTTCATGTTCATCCATTTTTGAAGTTTTAACAAGTTCCACTGCTATAACAGAAATGTTGCTAGAAGCATCTCCTAGCCTATTTGTTGCTTTCAACTGGATTAAAATTTCTCCTGGTCTTTCAACCAACAAACACAAAATGTCTGCCTCTGCTGTAATTCTTAAATTTTCTTCATTCTGTTTAGCTACCCAATGGTAAGTAACATTGGATCCGTGGATAACAGAAGCAGTAAACTTTGCTTCTTCATGAGTTGGTATGTACTTTAAGTTCCTCAAGCTAGCACAACCAATGTTAAGATTTTTGATTCTCTCCAAAACTTCAACTGTAATTGTCGCCTCTCTTCTGCTCACCAAATCCTGTGCTATAACTTTAACTTGGTATGTACCTGGATGAGCAAACATGAATCTAAACTCGTAAGTTCCTTGTTTGGTCGAAGTTAGACCATCCACTGTCCAGAAATAATTGGTGCTACTTATGGAACTGCTAACTGCCGTGAAGAGAGTTTCCTCATCTGTTGCTACATAAATTTGGCTGGTGTGAATAGATAAGTCAGAAACAGGAGGTAAAATGCTAACTTGAATACTCTCGGACTTTCGACTGACAAAGTTAAATGCGGTTGCTGTGACAATGAATTGACCGGTAGTTGTAAAAACATGGGATATTTTTATGCTAGTCTCAATTGGCGAACCATCTCCAAAGTCCCAAATTAGAGACACATTAGTGCCCTCCAAATGAGTGACCCAAAATGGCGTCTGTGAATTGACCACCAATGTTGAACTGCCATGTTCCACAGAAAAGTTTCCTACAGGTTTCTGAACAGAGATGCTAGCTTTCGCTGTCTTGTTGCTGACACTATTGCTAGCAACGACTTCTACTTCTTTGATGCCTTCCTCACTGAAGACAAAACACTTTTCATTGGATTCTGTCATGGAAGTAAGAGAGTTGCTAGTCCACTCAAACTGTAAACCATTTGGAATATTAGGATTCACTATGGCTTCAAAACAAACTTCTTTGCCAACAGCTACTACATCTTTTGTTAGCTTCACTGTTACATTAGCAATTGGGCTTTCAACGCATACACTTGCACTAAATGCTACACTAGTAACAGAACTAACTACAGAAAGGTTTATATTAAATAATCCTTGGTTTTTGAATACATGCATGGTTGTGGAGTTTCTGGTCAATCGACTCAAAGGTGACCCATCTCCAAACAGCCAATGAAAAGTTAGACTAGAGATGTTCCCATTTACCAAAGCAGTAAGTTGGATGTTTTGGCCAGCCATGATGCAGCCAGTTGGCAAAATTCCACTAATCTCAAGCTTGTAGACCGCCACAATGATAAAATGGTAAAGTTCGTTGACAGAATTGGATACTGTTACACCAACTGTATAGTTCCCTGGAAATTTATAGATATGGGAAGTAGAACCATCTGTAACGTTTTCTTGTTCTGACAGATCACCAAAGTTGAACTTCCAACTGAGGCTTGTACCAGTGGCTACTTTGGCTTTGAAATCCACTGAAGTGTTCATCTCAGTAGGTCCACTGTAGCTGATTGTCAATCCAGTGATTTTCTCCATAACTTCCACTAAGATCCAGGTAGTCACAGTCGAAATGGTGTTACTGGCAGATACGGATATGTTATAAACTCCGGGAAATCCGAACTTGTGCCTAACTTTGTTATCTTGAACAGCACTGGAACTGTTGCCAAAGTCCCATGTGTAGAAGATATTGCTAGAGGAGGGTTCAGTGGAAGCTTCAAGAAGAAAACTTTCCTGGACAATGGGTACCAGAGGAGAAGAAGAAAGTCGGACTTGATGTAACTTTTGGCGAACACTTATCATCTTTGAAACATCCAGTTTTGAATATTGGTTGAAAACTTGTACAGTAAGTGTGAAGTCATCTGGATGAAAATAAAAGGAAGTGGATTTACTACAAAATCTCAAAATTTAGTAAATTAACCTATTCAATAATAAAATATAAGCATTATATTAAAACTGCAGATTGGTCACAAATAAGATTTAAGCATACATACTGAAAACTACAAAAGTGTACAATATGTTTTTACTGTGCAAGCATTTTAATTTAATGACATTATGACTCACTGTATAAAGTAGTTTAGTGTAAACATTAAAAAAATGTACAGCTTAGGGCGCAGTGGGTTAAGTATTTGCCCATCAACCAACTCCAGTCACTGTATGTGGCATAAAAACCTGACAAATAACCATGCAACTGGTTCACTGAGGCAACCCCTTATGAAAAAAAGGTAGAAAAAGGAGGAAGCGTTGTTTTAGGATCTATGCTAATGCTGCATTTGTGCCTTGGTTGAGGCATTAAAGTCTAAGAAAATTGGCTACTTTATGCAATCATGGGGTCATTTGTGAAAACCAACTGTAACTGTAAAAGTCAGACACAAAACACTAGCTTTTCATTTTAAGTGTATGTATTTTACACATGGCAAATAATATAAGTATATTTGATAATCTAAAAATATGTGCAACTCATTTGAAGCTATACTTTGTATTTTTCTAAATGTTTATGTCATGTTTGTTTCTGGCTCTGAGCATGTGCTTATTCCAATTTCAACTCAGCTGTGTGCATGCAGCAAAATCCTTGGTGTCCTAAAATCTGACAAAAATTTTACCTGTCAGCCCTAACATTCTCTCAAATTACTTCATACTTCATTATGTTTATAATTATTATTACGTTTAAAGGCATTGCATCTATGTACAGCAAGTAATTTTTGCATACTCTGGCCTTCTCAAATACCTACAGTGATGGGAAGAGTACATTAAAATGCAAGATAAAAATATGCTTACCTTGTTCATTGAAGGTATAGTTCACAGAGTCCAGGACATACATCTGCTTATCTCCACTGTCCACAAGCACCTCCACTGTCTCACATGGTGCAGAGAGTCTGTGGATTATACTACTGCTGCTGCTGTCCCCCAAATCCCACCTAAATAATCATAGTAGCAGGTAAGATTATGCAGAATCATGTTTTTTGGATATTAAAAAAATTTACCTGAATGTGACTGGCAGGGAGACATCCACTTTAACCCTCAGAGTGTACAGTTGTGTAGAGCCATCGGCTATGATCTCACTGACAAACAGGAACTCTGGCTCAGTCAGTGGAGTCACCTCATCAGCGGTCAGGAGGAGGGACCTCGTTTGTGCACTCACTGGGTTGAAGGCTGTGACCTATTAAAAATAACATATGACTTTATGAATTTAATTTAGTTGAAAATTTGTATGGTTCACAAGTAATAGGCCTACATTAATCTTACTTTGAGATTGTACAGAGCCGTTTTTTTCAGAACAACACTGTAACTCTCATCTTCATGAGCAAAGTCCTCCAGGTCGTCGATCACCCACTTAAACTTTACTGAAGTGCCAGTCTCCACTTTAGCTGCAAATGTCTGTAATGCCGAATTTATATGCAATATATTAGCAAAATAATGTTCAACCAGATAAAAATTACCATGAACCATACACAATTTTTGTGATATAATTTTAAATTTCTGAATCTCAATATGGATACTACTAAACTTTACACAAATGGCAAAAGAGCAGCAACAGAGGAATAGTAAATGTGATGTCCTTCACTGTGATTTAACTTTTGACAAACTATGTGTGCAGTATATGAAAATAACCAACACCTGTCACCATTCTTACCTGAGCTGTGTCCACAATGATCCGCAAACATCCATGTGGTTCTACAGTGAGTCCTGTCACTGCCTCGTAGCCCAAAACCTTTACACTTAGACTCTCAGAAACCTTTGTATCGACCACATTGATATTCAAAGTTTGCACTCCCACTGACTGCAACGTCAGAGTCACTGACGAAAACCAATCGTCTTTGGTTTCTGTACAACCAGCTGAAGAATGGACTATTTGTTTGGGACAGAACGGAAAAAAGGGAACACCTGATTGGACCACTGGACCAGACCATGAACTTTTGGCATTATCTCCAAATTGGATCTTGACGACAACATAAACTGGGTGGTTAATTTCAACATTGATTTGGTTGTTTTCATCCGGCACTGGGTGGATAACAGTCAGTCCAAATTTAGGCCTGGAATTTAGGTTTGGAACAGGGCTGAGGGTACCATAGTCAGTGGTTGTCTCGATAAAGCCAAATATATCACCAAATTCTGTTACGTGGTGAAGTGTGTCTACATAGGTCATCTTCAGGTCACAAACAACCCCGTCGACCCATTGATCTCTGTGGGGCAGGGAAGTGAGGCCGCCCTCAAACCAGCCACCCCATTCTGGTCCTCTGAGGGACAGGTAGCTCTGGCGCCAGGGAGAATGCAGAGAGAATTCATTGTTACTACAGTGGAGGAAAGTTCCGGAGAGACGGGTGTGTTGTATCGCCACAATGTCATCAGGATACACAGTGATGGGTTTGGAGGGAAGAACCAGCTGAAAAATAGAAGCATTGATATCAATTCACTTTTCATTCATTATTGTACTTTTAGAGCTGTGACAACAATTCATATTATGATGAGTATTGCAAATCAATATTATCAATTTAAATTTAAAAAATACTAATAGCATGCATTGAACATTATCAACAACTAAAATCTTCAATCATCAAACATAAATGACATTCCCATAGAAGAATGGTAGTATGTAATCTCAATACAGTTTTATTTGTCAAGAAGAAAATTAGCTTCATATACTTACATTTAGAGCTGTTCGTTCAGAACTGGGGCTTATTTTGAGTGGCAGGTCTGCTGCCAAGTGGTAGAATGGTGGAACTGCACTTGAAGGGTATCTGGGCGGTAGAGCAAACCCTCGGGCCTCCG
This sequence comes from Bostrychus sinensis, assembly GCA_020698575.1. Lineage (NCBI taxonomy): Eukaryota > Metazoa > Chordata > Actinopteri > Gobiiformes > Eleotridae > Bostrychus > Bostrychus sinensis. The sequence continues at coordinate 8,001,409 of CM036260.1, read as the reverse complement.
CTGCAGAATCATACGGACTACAGGGGCCAGTGGTGGGTACACAGGCCTCCAGCAGGTGGCACCAGTACAGGCCAAGGCTGCAGCCGCCGGTGGTGTTACACAGAGGTACAGCAGAGCAGACGCTGAAGGGGTTCAGGAGAGAGCTGCAACCTGAGGAGAATATACAGTAGGTTTGTTAATTCCATGGCTAGAAATTGGACAAAGGACAGTTTCCTGCATCCTCAAAGAGCACCTGACCAGAAACTCCACAGTCTCACTGATGCACTCACACATTTTATTTTTATTGGAAAAATAGGTAGTTGCTTGTTTCTTTCTAATGTTTAGTGTTTTGATGAGAACAATATATATGTTATTGCTATGATAACATCATATTTTTAAAAACCAAACAAGCAAATCAACTGTAAAAAAAAAACTGTATGACTGACAGCTGCCATTGGCCAATAGTTGCCAATCATATACAACTGCAATCAGATATATTTAACCCCCAGATTATAAGATTTTAAGGATTTATCAATTAAAGGGGATATATTGTGCTTTTAAATATTTTTTTAATCTGTTTTAGTCACCTCTGGAAAAGGATTGCACGTTTTACAACCTTAAAAAACATTATGTGATTAAAAGAAGGCGTTTCCAATATTATGTATTAGAATCATGAGACCATCAACAGTATATAATGTTTTTATTCATATTTTTAAACCAATCTTGGTCACCTCTAGATCAGCAGCACATTTTAAAATCTTTAAAAACATCATCTGACTAAAAGAAAACATTTGCAATAATTACTTTACTACTGTCATAAACAAACAGGTGAAGAGACCAGCAATCAAAGAGAGAAAAAAAGCTTTTCACTTCCTTAAACTTTTTGTATGATGCCATTTTACTACAAAATGAAATATGTCTGTGAGGAATTCAGTGGAAACAGAGCTGTGCACTGTTTTTTGGATAAATGAATGAGAGCAGACTAGATGTAAAGGGCTTGTTGATTGGTTAGTGCCTCCTGGAGTGGGCAGATTTTGGTGGGAGAGGCGGGGGTTCGTGGAACCAAGCATTCTGAGGCCTCAGAAACTCAGCACTAGAAAATACAGGACAACCCAAACATGCGTGAAATAAGCAAAAAATGTTTTTGATGAGGGAACAACATTATAATGTGGGAGAAAGCTCAAAACAGTTGATTTTGCATAATATAGCCTTAATAAATAGAGGATTATATAGTTATTTTATCTTTATTATCAATGCTGTGTTGGTCATTCATGTGTTTCTCTCTGTATTTTTAGTCATTATTTATGTATTTATTTATTCATTCGATGTCTATGGCGGACCATATTGTTGCTGAAAAACTGTGACCAAAATCAATAGTTATTTTAAAATGGGATCTATAGGGAATATATACAATATAGTATACTTGGTCAAATAAGGCAATCACCTGGTGGTACGAGGTGATGGTTGGGGCTGCAGTAGGGCCGAAGGATGTGGATGCGAGCCAGCGTGGACTCTTCACTGGGCTGGACCACCAACTCCACAGACGATAACAGACCAGCATGACTGAACCACAAGCCTGGGAAAAGCATCATCTGCAGGAATTCATGAAAGCAGAGTTGAAATGCATTTATGATATCAGGGTTTGTTTGTTTTTTTTTGTTTGTTTTTTTTCAAAAGCAGAAAGTAGATATACTATTGCCCAGGTAGTTTAATATCTAGTACAGTGGTACTCAAACTGTGGTATTGGTATCCCTGATGGTACGCAGACTTCCTCTGGTGGTACTCAGGAATCTTTTACCTTTTAAGTCCTGCTCTAGATTAATGTGGAGGTTAATTATTATTTATTTAGCTCTTGTTTAGTCCCGGTTTAGTTCTGGTTTAGCCTTGGTTTAGTCCTGGTTTAGATCTGGTTTAGTTTTGGTTAAGACCTGGTGTTGTCCTGATTTTTCCCAGTTTAGTCCTGGTCGAGAGGTGGTTTAGAACTGGAATAGCCTTGGTTTAGTCCTGGTTTAGAACTGGTTTAGCCCTGGTTTAGATGTGGTTTAGAACTGGTTTAGCCTTAAATTAATTCCTGGTTCATAACTGGTTTAGTCTTGGTTGAGTTCTGGTTTAATTCTGTTTTAGAACTGGTTTAGCGCTGCCGATGTCCTGGATTTGTTCTTGTTTAGTGCTGGTTTAGACGTGGTTTAGAACTGGTGTAGACCTGGTTTAGTCCTGGTTTAGTCTTGGTTTAGTCCTGGTTTACTAATCCATTTTCTGTTTTCTGCACCACACTGTACTTACCTCCACTGTACGCTGTCCCACATCAGAGGGTTTGGGAAGGACCTGGATTTGTGTCTGAGCATAGACTCCACTCATGAGGACCAGTCCAGTCAGGAAACTGTCTGGAGATGGTAATGACTCTGCACAAAGCAATAAGAGATTTTTATAATTACGTAGATAAACAGTTCACTCAAGAAGTGTGAGATTTTCACTGTTGATTTTTAGATTTAGTTCCATCAAATATAATGAATTTGTTTGTAAATAGCATAAAAGTGGACTTATTTCACTATATGGGTTTCCTTTTAGGCACATCCTCTGTATTACTGGCAGACAGTGGCATTACTTGGTAATGAGGGGCCCCAGAGCGGTTTTCACATTGGGCCATAAATGTCTGAAGCTTCAATTCCTGGGCCCTAGTGCTATTATGGTACTATATTCTTTCTCCTATAGGTTAACCAATGCCAACTTTCCCTTTAATTGCGTTTTCTCCTTAAACCATGCTCGTGTCAAATGAGCAAAAACATGCTAATTGTGGTTTAGCTTGAAGTAGGCAACTAAAATATGAAATAATTTGACATAAAACGGTATATTAACAGAGAAAAGTGCCACTGTCACATGCACTTTGATCTTGGACATAGCCTACCTTGTGTCGCTTCAGAGAGTAGCTAGTAACTTATTCAATTCATCTTGTTACTTTTTTTTAATCGTATTTTCTGTTTTTAGGCTTTCGACGTCAAGCTAGCAATGACACAGGAAATACCTCTTCAAAATAAAGCCGCATGACCTAAAACCGGAAGTTCACTTTTCTATTTAAAACCAATCAGAATCATGTGAGTAAAGTCTGAGACACTTTTTGAAAATGTAGCTTCTGTGTTATGTTTAATTTCAATTCAAATGCCTAATGTGAGACGTTAACATTACATAGAACTCTGCATCACATAACAGAAAGAAAGATAAAGGAAAATATTATAGGTGCCCTATTTTACTAAATTGAATTTTTGTGAAGTTTTTAACCATGCTATAATGTTCGCACCTCAAAAACATACCTGGAGTAGTATTTTGTTTCCTTCATACATGTTTAAGTAATCCTGGTTCAAAAAATGACAAAAAATTAATTCAGTTTTTTCCTATCAAATTTGCTAGAAGCTATTCACGTCTGTTATTATCATTACAGTTATAAAGGGACAGCTTAAATATTGTTCATTATTTTATTATTCCAATCTGTTTTTGTGTAAATTGAGTTTGGTGTCATTGATGTTACAACAGTTTGGATAATAATTAGAATATTAAAACACAATATATATGTATGTGTATATGTAACTATATTTTCTATAGTATGTGAGACAATAACCTATTTGTACAAAAGTTACATTTTATTGATTAATGTAGTAATAACATGTTAAACATTATACTTAGTCGGACACCAACTTATTAAAGTAGCATTTGTGGGGATTTATTGATGGACAAAAGCTCAGCATAAACTGTGGTCTATAACTAGCTACTAACTAAGTTATTAACGAGCAACTCCTGTCCAGCAAAAAAGACATTCAGAAACCTAGTATTATATTATTTAGCTTTTTGCTTATATGCTAATATATAAGCTTATTGCTATATTAAAGAAAACTTCTAAAAGTGGACTCAGTAGTGATTTCTAACCAGGCTCTGATATTACACACATGGAGTCAAGTGACAGCTGCCAAATCAAAACAAAAAACAAACAAAATCTTGATTATTCATATTTTGCGACATTTGATAGCCAATGCTAATTGCTATAGGAAGAAATATAGTCTACTGGCTACAGAATTATGAAAAGTGCCCAGACTAGCTAGGGTGGCGACATGCCATTAGCTCTAGCACATCTGTTAGCATCATGTTGCTAATATCTGTGCTAAATAGCCAATTTATGTTCTGTCTCATACCCACCATTGCCAGCAGGGGGCGATAGACACCAAATCCAAGTTTTCTCTGCAAACTCAAAGTAACAGCTCCCCAAAAGAAGACATTTTCCATACATATACAGTTTTAAGTTATGCAACATGAAATATTAACACAAAAGTGTCCAAAACCACACTGTAAAAAAAAAAAAAAAAAAAAAAAAAAAAAAAAAAAAAATTGGAAAAATTGGAAAAATTGAAAAAATTGGAAAAATTGGAAAAATTGGAAAAACTCAAGGCAAAGGTTCCCTCAAGAGTTTTTAATTTTGGGGCCAACTCAAAATCTCAAGCTTTTAACAACAAATATTTTTTTGCTCACCTAATTTGATGTTCTCATGTCTAAAAACTTTAAATTTAAATTTTTACTCTCTATCACTATCATTTTTTTAACTCATCTTACAGCCCCCATACTATCCATTGTTCAGAATTATTGTTGTTCAATATTATTGATAATAATAAAAAATAAATATAATAAATTTAACAAAAGAATAATAATGAAAATTTTGAGTTGGCTGCAAACTCAAAAATCTTGAGGAATCCTGTTGCCTTAAGTTTTTGAGTTGTCGCAGCATTTTTTTTTTTTTTTAATGTGTATGTCATAAAGCCTGAAAAAAAGCAGAATATGAAACCTTTAACTGTCCCACTCTACCCACATTCACCCTAAATGTCAAAATAAGGACCATGAGAAGCCTCCAAAACAAAGGTCTCACCTGTTGTGTACTTCTCACACAGGAAGCGGTATTGTCCGGAACATGCAGACTTCCTGGTTTGTCCCCGCGTTCCCAAAGATAACTGATCGCACATTTCTTTGCTGTCCCGCCAAGATGGAGTCGCACCACTTTCTCGGCTCTTTATCCATATCCACTCAGCGTCTTTTCTGTGCATAAGAAAAAAAGAAAAAGATTTTGTTTTTGAGGCTTTTCCATGTGACATTAAAAGGTTATTTTTGACTTACACTGGGAATGAGTGATGAATAAAGGTTTGCAGTTCAATGTGGTTAGTGTTTGCCACAGCTGCTCCTTGAAGTCTGCAGGAGTTCTGAGCCTGGGACCATGAGGCGGTTCCCTCGGAGAGCCAGAGGCAGCGCAGACTGGACAGGTGGATCTGAGCACCTTTGGGACAGGAAGAGCCATCTGGAAGGAGACAATGATCTTTTGGACTTTTTTTTCCTCAACAATCATTCTATGCAAAAGAAATACATGAAAAAATTAACAAAACCAGGATTGAACTTGGAACTAACCCAGGACTACAACAGGACTAAACCACGACTAATTGAGGAATAGGACTAAACCAGGACTAATCTAGGATTAAGCTAAGAATAAATCAGGAGTAAATCAGGACTAAAACAGATCTAAACCAGGACTAACCCAGGACTAAACCAGGTCTAAGCCAGCACTAAACCAGAACTAAAACAGGTCTAAACTGTGTAAAACAGGTCTAAATCAAATCTTAGTCAGGACTAAGCCAGAAGTAAACCGGGTCTAAATCATGTCTAAACTAGGACTAAACCAGGTCCAAACCAGGACTAATCTAGTCCTAAACCAAAACTAAACTAGACCTAAACCAGGACTGACCCAGGACTAAATTAGGTCTAAGCCAACAGTAAACCAGAACTAAACCAGAACAAGACCAGAACTAAACCAGGACTAAACCAGCAGTAAACCAAATCTAAACCAAAGTTAAGTCAGGACTTTACCAGAAGTAAACTAGGTCTAAAACAGGTCCAATGCACAACTAAGCCAGGTCTAAGCCAGAAGTAAACCAGGTCTAACCCATGCTTAAACTAGGTTTAATCTAAGACTAAACCAGGACAAATTCAGGACTAAAACCAGGACTAATCTAGAACTAAATCTGGACTAAATCTGGACTAAACTAGAACTAAATGATCTAAACCGGGACTAATCTAGAACTAAACCAGGTCTAAGCAAGCACTAAACCAGAACTAAACCATGTCTAAACTGTTTACACTAGGACAAAAACATCTCTAAACAAAATCATGACTAAACCAGAAGTAAACCAGATCTAAACAAGGACTAACTCAGCACTAAACCAGGTCTAAACCCAAACTAAACCAGACCTAAACTATACCTAAACCAGGACTAAGCAGTGGTCTGTTCATTCAAATGTAATCCCCAGCCAGCCAGCATTAAATGAATCAGAACTGCCTCTATGAGTACCCCCAGAAGAAGCTATCACGTACCACAGTTTGAAAACCACTCCTTTAGCCTAAAAAAAAAGCCTCACCTCCTGCTGCACAGCTCCACACTGCACACAGCAGCCAGAGGAGCTTCAACACTGATGCCCGTCCACTTGTCATCCTAAACACCTCCTCATCCTCTCATCCAAAAATACTTGTCGTTCTTAGTCCGTCTCAGCCTCAGAGTGGACAGGTAAACTGTGGACTTCCCCCTTCTGCCTGGTCGTCCAGCCTGATCTATGGTGGGGCCGTTGTTTAAAAGGCCATTGCTTTATTCTCTCAGAGCTTCTGGGCGACTCCTACTGTGTCTCCGGGCAACAGAGAGTGGATAGAGGGGGTGCAGCGGCTCCCATTAGCATGTTGTAAAAAAAAAAAAAACTCTTTTGGAACGCTCGGAGCATTGAAATGACCTGTCCTGTATGGGCTTAAAGGTAGGATGTGAGAATAAAATAAGCCACAGTGAGAAGCTGAGGATATTGATTTTGTGGCATTATTATGTCAAAGTTAATGTTTAATTTTAATATGAGAGATTATTATGACTGTAGGCTTGTGAAATATAATAGATTGCGGCATGCTCATGGATCATCTAATGCAGTGTTTCTTTATTTTCAAAATTATAAGAAATATGAAAGAAAAATAAGCTAAAAATGTATTAGTAATTTATTTTTGTTCAATATTTTAGATTTAAATGCTTGTTTAAGCTATTCAGATCTTTTTTTTTTATTGAATTAAATTTTAATCCTGAATTTGAGTGTAAAAAGTAGTAGTATAAAAGTATGAAACACTTTAAAGAGACCTTAAGAGTCATTAAAATTACTTTTGTTTAACAATCTGTTCTCATTGTTTTTATATGACCACTTTCTGAAGAATTATCAGCATGTATGCATGGACATTATATGAAAAAAACAAAATCAAAAAACAAGACAACAAAACATTTTCTTTTGGGGAGCTGTTACTGTGACAGAAACGCTTGGATTAGGTGTCATCCACTTAAACAGCAGCTCTGAGCTCTTCCTTCCTCTGATTAAAACCCTCTACAGACACTACACAACAAATGTGGGGGGTAGAAAAAACTGGGGTTAAGCAAAAAAGTGTACAGGTGTAACATTTTACAAGTATATTTCATATTTTTTTCAGAGCACTTTGTGACAGAGTTTCCCTGAGTAGGGTCATATTGAGTGGGTGTTCAAGAGTGCCCCCTACCCTTTTGGAAGTTAAAGAGCTTTTACATTTTCCTTTTGTATTTAACTTCTGCCAGACAACTGAACATGGACTTTGCTTTTCTGTAAGTAAAACAAAATATTTTTAAACAATGACAGTATTTTGATTGCTCTAGTGTAACTGGTAAACTGTTTCAAACTTGTTGGTGAACAACTGTATCAGTGTACAGTACATGTGTTAGCTTCAGTACTTAGGCTAAGTCAGGTGGTGTCTGTGAAGAGTCCTTAAAGCTCTGTGTTTAATTAAAATGATTTTACATTTCATTTTATTTCCATTTGTGCCGGTAAGTGTTTATGTTTAGTTTATACACAGTGGAATTTATATAGATTTTTTTTAATATAAGATTAATAAATATTATGTTTATTTTTCCTTAGTTCCTGAGATGTCCAGATTCCTGAGAGCCTGAATGAGCAGTGGTGGGGGTTTGACAAAGACAGTGCTATGCAAAGAAATGGTTTCATCAAATGAAAAAATAGCATTTAGATTTATCATAAAAGTGTATTGTTTGTTTGTTAAGTATGTGTTTTATTTAGCATTAATCAATTTAGCATTAGCATTAAATGTTTTTTACTGAAAAATTTAATTTGTTTAAAAAAAAAAAAAAAAAATTTCTGGCATATTTTTGTCTCTGTAGTATTTTTCTATAGATTTACACAATACTGAAATAAACAGCACTGCAGTACTAAATGGTAACTCCGAAAATTTAGATTTCGAAATAAGATTTTTTTTTTTAGGTGTAGTGTTTTTTACACCTCAAGGGCGTATATTCTAACTCACAAAAAGGGGTCAATGGTGTTAGACCAAGAAAAGGGTAACTTTATAAGAAGTTTTGAGATTTGATGATCCTACATGCACACTCTAAAAAAGGTTGTCTTTAACTCCCATAATTTATTCCAAAGTTCAAAATTTGCTGTGTACTGTCTCTTGATCTTCTAATTTTTAGTTCAAATAATAGCATAACATAGCAGTAGTACATTTTGATGTTTCAGTTATATTTACTTCAGTACAGTAGTAGTAGTAGTAGTAGTATCTGGGTCCTGAGTAGAATGTGTTCTCATCAGAGTCTGGACAAAAGCAGTGGGACGTCACCGAGAGAGGTCTGGGAACAAAGACAGATGCCATCAGTGTTGTCAGAGAGACGATACACAGAAGTCAGGCAGCTACAAGGAAACAAGATGGCTGAGGATTGTTCTGCTGATATAGGAATGGCTCCAGCCTTATAAGGAATGGAAGTAATACAGCTGAATTAAATATTATCTTTATTTAACCAGGAAAGTCCTAATTAAATGAATAATCTTTTGCAGGGAGTCCTGGTCCCATGGGGGAAAACCTATGCAAAGAATTAATATTGAGGAATAGCCCAATGTTTAATTCTGTCTCAGATCAAATTTGACCAAGACAGCCCAGGAGCCTCAGTGACTGAAATACTGTTTATAGACTACTTTTTTGCCCACATGATGTCGCCATTGCACTGTAATTGACTTCACGCTCAATAGTGGAGGAATTGAAACTTTCTACAGCCCTTTCGGTCTAATGACAAATGGTTACTAAACTGGTTTATATAGGCCTAGATTTAATGGAAGAGAGGAGCTTGACACGTTTTACAGAACGTGCGTAACTCATAGTTATCAAAATGTCAGTAAACTTAACGGAAGATGGCGTCTTTATTATGAATTGGGTGGCTCTGAAAAGAGCCGTTGTGGGACAGTCCTGAGAAGAACAGTTTACTTGGACTTCTCGGTCTTCTTGGGCAGCAGCACAGCCTGGATGTTGGGCAGGACGCCTCCCTGAGCGATGGTCACTCCTCCCAGCAGTTTGTTGAGCTCCTCGTCGTTGCGGACGGCCAGCTGCAGGTGGCGGGGGATGATACGGGTCTTCTTGTTGTCCCGGGCCGCGTTCCCAGCCAACTCCAGGATCTCAGCGGTCAGGTACTCCAGCACGGCCGCCAGGTACACGGGAGCTCCGGCACCGACGCGCTCTGCGTAGTTCCCTTTGCGGAGCAGCCTGTGCACACGGCCCACTGGGAACTGTAGTCCGGCACGAGACGAGCGGGACTTGGCCTTAGCCCGGGCCTTTCCTCCGGTTTTACCTCTGCCGCTCATGGTTAAACAAGATTTCTCAGTTGTAGATCAACGAAACTATCTCTCTGTGCGGCTCAGGGCCTGGTTATATTCACACTGAGCGCGCGCTCGATCTGAATGGACCAATGAAAACGGGGCTCGTACAGAGGATTTTTGGCGGACTCAGTTTGAAAGAGTTTTGTCCAACGAGCGGCAGGGCTCTGAGGCGGCGCCAGCGCTCCTCCAATCACCAAGCGGAGCACAGGGGCCCACAGCCCGGACACAGTTTAAGAGCAGCGCGGGGCGCAGCTCTAAACTTACTCTTTATCTGAGCTCAGAGAAAGAAGAGACATGGCCAGAACCAAGCAGACCGCCCGTAAATCCACCGGAGGCAAAGCCCCGAGGAAGCAGTTGGCCACTAAGGCCGCCCGTAAGAGCGCCCCGGCCACCGGGGGCGTCAAGAAGCCTCACCGCTACAGGCCCGGGACCGTGGCTCTGAGGGAGATCCGCCGCTACCAGAAATCCACCGAGCTGCTCATCCGCAAGCTGCCCTTCCAGCGCCTGGTCCGAGAGATCGCTCAGGACTTCAAGACCGACCTGCGCTTCCAGAGCTCCGCGGTCATGGCTCTGCAGGAGGCCAGCGAGGCTTACCTGGTGGGTCTGTTCGAGGACACCAACCTGTGCGCCATCCACGCCAAGAGAGTGACCATCATGCCCAAAGACATCCAGCTGGCCCGGCGCATCCGCGGAGAGAGGGCTTAGACACTTCCTCTGTCCTGACAACACAACGGCTCTTATAAGAGCCACCACAAGTTTAGATAAAGACAGACTGCTATTTGACCTATACATGTTCACACGTAGTATCGCTGTCCTTTTACACAAATTTCTAGACTTTTAAGTCTAAGTTATATTTCCAGAGCCTATTCATTCTCAAGACATTGCTTTAGTGTGCAGCCTCTCTTGTGGAGTGCTTTTTCTAACTGACAGATCTCAAGCATGGAAGACCTTAAGGATGTCTTAAAATGTTTATTTTAATTCTCTGTAGAGTAATTAATATTCAGTTCCAGTACACATTACTGCTGTAGTCCTGACCTACAAAAGGAACGGACTGCGCAGCAAACTCCACTGCCTGTGTGCCAAACATTAACCATTGTGTCTAGATAGAACTACTGCATACGCATCAAAAATCAAACTATTTTACTGCTTAAAAAGTAAAGTATCAGTGTTCACAAGCAAACAGCCCAAAAAAAGAAGATGAGGGAGCAGATTCATCCTTACAGTTTCAACTCTGCCCAACAAGGAAAGGGGGAGAACCTCCCAGTGGGTCAGATCATTCTTTGTCTTATTAATTTATTAAAATTAGCATCAAATAATTTTATGGGATGGGGTGTAATAATAATTCCTAAGTACCTAAAGCCAATGAAAAGTTTCATCAAGTTGATTAGGCCACTTCCCTGATATCATCATTGCTTCTGATTTAGTTTGGTTTATTTTATATCCCGAAATCTCACCATAAATTTCTAAACATTGCATAAGTCTTGGGACTGACAGAAGTGGATGTTATCATCTGCTAAGGGGGCAATTTTATGAACTGTCCCTCCACCATCTGTTATTCCTTGAATCTGACAATGAGTCCCCCTTCCTCAGCCCTTTCTCCAACTCAAAAAAATCAGAACAGTGCCCATTAACTCTTACCTTTGACCTGGGATTTTTATACAACAACCTAAACTAGCTAACAATTTTTTTTTGCCAAAACCCATTTCAATCAAAGTTTGTTCTAAAAATCACGAATCAACCCTACTGAATGCTTTCTCAGCGTCTCAACTGAGAAGCATAGATGGTTGTACATTTTTTGCCATTAATGATTGCAGCTTTAAAGCTCTTCTCACATTATTCATTCCTTGGCGACCTAAAATGAATCTTGTCTGATCTGGTTTATTAGATTATTAATATGTTTTTGTATTCTAGTAGCTAAAATAGATGTTAATATTTTATAGTCCACACACAGAAGTGTCATGTCAGTTCTACTAACCTAGATGTGTCTTCAGTTGACAGTTTTTTTCGTGGTACTGGATTGTACCCTGTTCCTCTGAACCCATCTTGAAAGTACCATATGGAATAAGGCTATTGTAAAAGCTGGATTTACGCACAGATGAGTGCTTCCTTTGTGACCTCAGAGTTTTGGATGAGGACGGCTCACTGCTGTGATGTGAACTGTGTTTATATTATTATTGTTATTATTGTTATATTATTACTTTATTCTTACACTGAACATGTGGATGTGGAGGTCCTGGGCTGCTGTGGTTACATGTGGTCTGCGGTTATGAGGCCGGTTGGATGTACTGCTAAATTCTCTGAAACACCTTTGGAGACAGCTTATGGTAGAGAAATTAACCTTCAATTCACAGACACACCTGTGCAATATTCATGCTGTCTGATTAGCATCTTGATATATCACACCTGTGAGATCACTAACACAGATTTCCTCAGATTTGTGAAGAGAAAGCAAAGAGAAATAGGCCTTTTGTGTGCATAGCAAAAGTCTTAGGTCTTTGAGCCCAGCTGATGAAAAATAGGAGCAAAAACAAGTGTTGCCTTTATATTTTATTCATTGTATATATCTAAATGGCTTTGTGAGTCACCAATGCATTGTTAGGATTCAGGTCTGTTCCGTTAGAACAGCTGTCTCTCTTTGTCTTTTTCCCTCCTAAATCTGTCTCTCTCCTTAGCAACACTACCCCCATCCCCCAACCCCCATCCTACAGGCTTGCGAAGCAGTTCAACCAATCACAGTGAAGACACGGCACAGCAGTGTTTGCATGAGGGCGGTATAAAAGAAAGGACTGCGCCTTTTCTAAACCAGTCTTCAGAGTTAGACTGAGAGAAAAAGATGCCTGAACCTGCAAAGTCCGCGCCCAAGAAGGGCTCCAAGAAAGCCGTGACCAAGACCGCCGGCAAAGGTGGCAAGAAGAGGAGAAAGACCAGGAAGGAGAGCTACGCCATCTACGTGTACAAGGTGCTGAAGCAAGTCCACCCCGACACTGGTATTTCCTCCAAGGCCATGAGCATCATGAACTCTTTTGTCAACGACATCTTTGAGCGCATCGCCTCCGAGGCGTCTCGTCTGGCGCACTACAACAAGCGCTCCACCATCACCTCCAGGGAGATCCAGACCGCCGTGCGCCTCCTGCTGCCCGGAGAGCTGGCCAAGCACGCCGTGTCCGAGGGCACCAAGGCCGTCACCAAGTACACCAGCTCCAAGTAAACTGCTCTACTCTGACAAGGGCATAAAGGTTCTTTTAAGAGCCACCCACACTGTTCTAAAGAGTAACTTACTTTTTGTGATGCTTATTACACCTAACTTTTTTTATTTTTTTTTAAGTCATTCATTGCACTTGAAATGCTACTAACTGGCCAATAAATTTGTCACTACATTTATGGCTGTGTTCTAGCTTTTTTTTTTTTTTTTTTTTTTTTTTTTTTTTCTTTCTGCTAACACCACTTTTAGAGCTGCCAGCTTCATTTACCGTGGACAAACACAGCTCATTAGAGGTAGCATGGAGGAAAATGGGTTGTCACTGATTACTGCCTCTGTACAACCACAACAGGCAACCATATGGAGCTACCATATTTGGCATGGCTTGACATTTACTTTATTTTTCACCTGCCTCCGTGGCTCGTCCCTGTCAAAAGTTACTAGCCACAATTAGTTCAGTTTTTACATATACATGTTTTGAAGTGTGAAATACTAATGCAGAGATGTCCTAAACTACTTGAAAAAGCATTATATAGAACTTTTAATGAAAATGTATATGAACAAAGAAACATCCATTTTTGCTGTCCAAAAATGCATTTTTCATGTTTCTAGTTTGGAGCGGCTATTCATTATCAGAGAGCAAACTGAGGAGGCAGCTTCTTCTGTGACTTGTGGAAGGGTCAATTGACTGTACATTACTTCTTTTATCCAGATTTTTATTTAAATTTCAACTTATTCAAAATACATCAGGACAACTCCTTCTGAAGCCCTACTATTACTGTCACTACCAAAATTGCTACTACTAGCACTGTTACTGTATTGCCAGTACTACTGCTACTACTATTAATGTGACAACCACTATAACTGTTACTGCTACTATTACAACTACTACACTATTTCTACTTTTGTTACTACAATTGCTACTGCTAATACTATTATTGATAATATTACTATTACTACTATCACAATCCTACATCAAGATATTGTAATATTCAATATGCTTTTACTAAGTACTTCAAATACTGACCACATGTACTGTTACTTACAAAAACATTTATATATCAGTAGAAATGAGAGTACTTAACAAAACATTAGCTGAGTAAAAGTAAATAGGTAGAAGTAGTAGTAGTAGTAGAGTGTAGAAAGAAAGTGTTGAAAGCACTTACTGCTACTACAACTACCAGTACTATTATTTGACTACCACTATTAAGAGTGCCACTATTACTACAACAAACACTACTTGCTACTGCTACTAACAATATTAGTGCTGCTACTTCTACTACTACAACTACTATTACTATAATAATGACTACCACTATTCAGGGGACAAGGAGGAGTTGAGGTCTGTACAGAAAGAGCTGAGGAGGAAGATCAGGGAGGGAAAGGCCGGCAACAAGAGGAAGATGAACATCAGTGGGGTGTGGAGAAGCCTGAAAACCATCTCTGGCTTCAAAATGCTCCATTCACAAGCCGAGGGGGACCTGAAGTGGGTCAACGATCTAAACCTGCATTTCAATAGGTTTGATCAAGCACCCACTCCTCCCCTCATGCAACTGCAATCCAACACCTCGACACCTGGACTACCCCCCACAGCCACAGCCCTTCACACCTCTGGCTCATCTCACCATCAGACCACTTCACACCTCCCTGGACTCAGCCACCCCCCCAGCACAGAGCCCCCCTGCCCACCCCTCTCCTTTACAGCAGCTCAGGTGGGAAAAGAGCTGAGGAAGATCAAAGTGAAGAAAGCTCCTTAAGTCCTGCACAGATGAACTGTGTGGAGTTATGGAGCATGTCTTCAACCTGAACCTCAAGCTGAGGGTGGTACCACAGCTCTGGAAGACGTCCTGTGTGGTACCAGTGCCAAGACATCGTACGCTAGGGACCTACCTCAGCAGCTACAGGCCGGTGGCTCTCACATCCCACCTGATGAAGACACTGGAGAGACTGATCCTGGGACACCTCCGCTCCACGGCGGGACCCTCAATGGAGCCGCTGCAGTTCGCCTACCGACCTGGCATTGGAATGGAAGATGCAGTCATCTTCCTGTTACATCGCACTCTGGCTCACCTGGAGAAGCCCGGCAGCACTGTGAGAATCATGTTTTTTGATTTCTCCAGTGCCTTCAACACCATCCAGCCGGTGCTTCTGAAAGACAAACTGGAGAGGACTGGGGTGAACCTTCATTTGGCAGAGCATAAACTGCAGTCAGTTTGTGAGAGCCCGGGATAGTGTGTCTGACCTGCAGTGTGGGGGCCCCCAGGGGACTGTCCTGACCCCCTTCCTCTTCACCCTCTACACTGCAGACTTCAGACAACACGGACAGCTGTGTTCTGCAGAAGTTCTCTGATGACTCAGCGATTGTTGGTCTGATCAGTAAAAACTATGTCAAATCAAATAGCAAACCACACAATTTGCTCTGGTGACTCCAGCGTCAGCCCTATGTTCCTACGTTTCTATGTTCCTACGTTTCTACAATGAAAATGGCCCTATATTCCCACATGTCAAAATTAAGCTCTATGTTCCCACAGCATTATGCTCACACATTTCAAAATTAGGCCCTATGTTCCCACAGCTCTACATTTCCACTTTTAAAAATTAGGCCCTATGTTCCAACATTAATAAGATTTAGGATTTAGGTAGGGGTTAGGGTTAAACGTGCATCATTTACTGGGAAAGAATCTTAGAAATGTGGGAACATAGGGCAGCAGGAGCAGGAGCAAGAAATGCTCTACTGGATTGTAGAGTGTAATATAACTTTACTGGTCAAACTAGCATTGCTAGCCTGATTAGCTATCCCAAAAGTTTTGATTTGCCAGGACAAAGCTAAGTAAACCAATCAGATAATAGAAGCAGAACCATCACAAGCTAAATAATCTGCCTCTGGACCAACTATGGGACCAATACAATTTTAGAATTTCACAGACCCACCTTACAGTCTTCACTGAGAAAACTAGCATATAAACATTTTTGAGGGTTGTTTTGCAGCTCTAACTTACTGTCATGACATATTACACATTGCCCCATACAATCAACTAACTGTAGTTTTCCTTCTCCTTTAGGGAATGAAGACTCTGGACGGAGAAGAAACGCTCCTGGGAACGTTCATCTACAAAAGGAAAGGACCTTCCTTCCAAACTTTATCGGGTTAACCTTGTTTAACTGTGGAACCCTGGATGAACGAGAACGTTCACAATAATGGACTCAGTCAGTTATGTTATGTATATTAATAATAATGATGTCTGTCCTACAGCCTGTTGTGTAGGTAGGAAATTCGCGTGTCATCCAGATAGCGGCGCTGCTGGCCGCAGTCTTCACTGACGTCCTCAGACTGTGAATATAGAAGTAGGTAGGGGCGCGTTCAAGTCATTGCGGAGTTATCGATTCTGTAGTAAAAATGTCTGGCAGAGGAAAGGGCGGTAAAGGTTTGGGGAAAGGAGGCGCCAAGCGTCACCGTAAAGTGCTCCGGGACAACATCCAGGGCATCACTAAGCCCGCTATCCGCCGCCTGGCTCGCCGCGGCGGAGTGAAGCGTATCTCCGGTCTGATCTACGAAGAGACCCGCGGTGTGCTCAAGGTTTTCCTGGAGAATGTGATCCGTGACGCAGTGACGTACACCGAGCACGCAAAGAGGAAGACTGTGACCGCTATGGATGTGGTGTATGCTCTGAAGAGACAGGGCCGCACTCTGTACGGCTTCGGAGGATAAACTGTCCACATTTAACTCAACACAACGGTCCTTTTAAGGACCACCCACCTGTTTCTCTAGAGAGCAGTCTTAACTATATTTATATAAGCTTAAGTATGTGGTAAATGAATCACTTATTCTGAGGTTCTTATAACAGAATAAACGCACGCAGAAAATGTAAAATATAACTGAAAGTTATTTTTCTTTTGGCTGTTCATTTTCAGGGAATGTAGCTCCAAACTCTTTCAATCCAACTCTTCAATCCTCTTTCCAAACTTTCAAATAAGTAACTTCAACTACACCCACACAGATTTTCACCTCTAGGCCTGGCAGCTCTAACCCCAGCATCCTTTATATTATAAACTCTCTATATATTCACTGTACACTATTCAGCAGTCTGCTGCTGGACACAGGAGCTTCAGTCCAACAGTGGGTTGGAGGATGGGTGTCATGCGGGCCTTATTTGGAGCTTTAGTTGAAGGGCAGTTTAATGATACATTAAGGCTTAATGCTAAGACAGTGTAAGCCTGTTTCACACAGTGGCATGTGTAAACTGCTTCTGTTGATCTGTAAACAGCACAAACTGAGCAGTAAGTAATGCACCATGGCACATGATCAATTATGAATTATAAAAAAAATAGTGATTGTGGGTTGTAGGTGATTTTACAGTTTAATAGAACAAACGGGCGGTTTACTTGTGAACACTGCAAGATACTTTTTAAGCAGTAAAATAGAACTACTACATATGTATCAAAAACTAACTAGACACAATGCAGGCCTGTGGTCAGAACTACAGCAGTAATGTGTACTGGAACCAATTATATTCTCAAGGCCCCCAAACCCTCATAACGGAGGTCTGTCAGTAAAAGAAATGTGACAAATGTGTTATTAGGCTGCACACTAAAGCAATATCAAGAGAATGAACAGGCTCTGGAAGTATGGTTCTGATTTAGACTTAAATATAAGCCTACACATTTGTGTGAAAGAACAGATCTGTTTAGACATGTATAGGTCAAATAGCAGTCTGTCTTTATCTAAACTTGTGGTGGCTCTTATAAGAGCCGTTGTGTTGTCAGGACAGAGGAAGTGTCTAAGCCCTCTCTCCGCGGATGCGCCGGGCCAGCTGGATGTCTTTGGGCATGATGGTCACTCTCTTGGCGTGGATGGCGCACAGGTTGGTGTCCTCGAACAGACCCACCAGGTAAGCCTCGCTGGCCTCCTGCAGAGCCATGACCGCGGAGCTCTGGAAGCGCAGGTCGGTCTTGAAGTCCTGAGCGATCTCTCGGACCAGGCGCTGGAAGGGCAGCTTGCGGATGAGCAGCTCGGTGGATTTCTGGTAGCGGCGGATCTCCCTCAGAGCCACGGTCCCGGGCCTGTAGCGGTGAGGCTTCTTGACGCCCCCGGTGGCCGGGGCGCTCTTACGGGCGGCCTTAGTGGCCAACTGCTTCCTCGGGGCTTTGCCTCCGGTGGATTTACGGGCGGTCTGCTTGGTTCTGGCCATGTCTCTTCTTTCTCTGAGCTCAGATAAAGAGTAAGTTTAGAGCTGCGCCCCGCGCTGCTCTTAAACTGTGTCCGGGCTGTGGGCCCCTGTGCTCCGCTTGGTGATTGGAGCAGCGCTGGCGCCGCCTCAGAGCCTGCCGCTCGTTGGACAAAACTCTTTCAAACTGAGTCCGCCAAAAATCCTCTGTACGAGCCCCGTTTTCATTGGTCCATTCAGATCGAGCGCGCGCTCAGTGTGAATATAACCAGGCCCTGAGCCGCACAGAGAGATAGTTTCTCTGATCTACAGCTGAGAAATTTTGTTTAACCATGAGCGGCAGAGGTAAAACCGGAGGAAAGGCCCGGGCTAAGGCCAAGTCCCGCTCGTCTCGTGCAGGACTGCAGTTCCCAGTGGGCCGTGTGCACAGGCTGCTCCGCAAAGGGAACTACGCAGAGCGCGTCGGTGCCGGAGCTCCCGTGTACCTGGCGGCCGTGCTGGAGTACCTGACCGCTGAGATCCTGGAGTTGGCTGGGAACGCGGCCCGGGACAACAAGAAGACCCGTATCATCCCCCGCCACCTGCAGCTGGCCGTGCGCAACGACGAGGAGCTCAACAAACTGCTGGGAGGAGTGACCATCGCTCAGGGAGGCGTCCTGCCCAACATCCAGGCTGTGCTGCTGCCCGAGAAGACCGAGAAGTCCAAGTAAACTGTCCTCCTCAGGACTGTCCCACAACGGCTCTTTTCAGAGCCACCCAATTCATAATAAAGACGCCATCTTCCGTTAAGTTTACTGACATTTTGATAATTATGAGTTACGCACGCAGAATCTTGTTAAACTAAAGTCTAGGTCTGTAGCTGAAAACTTGCTCTTTACATTACCTTGAACTTTTCTTTCTTGTTGGTTTAGTAATGTAATATGTGAGCAGGCCATTAGACCTTTATGGGTTTTTTCCCAGAGGTTATACAGTTGCTATTTTTCAGACACACTAAATTGAATATTTGGTTAATAGTGAGGAATTATTAGCTCAACTTTGTAGAGCAGCAAGGAAAATATATTTTAATGATCAGACAAAAAAGAAAAATGAAATGTAGTGGAGCCGCTTCATGAAAGAATCATTAAAGGGTATAATTTTCATTATAACCTAGATTTTCTGAAATATGTGCTAGCCACTTGGAATTTCAATATGGCAGCCATTTGCCATTGCTCTCTCATATGGATATTTTTGTGTCAGCTCAGGCCAAGGGACAAGCTCTTGGCAGATTTCTGGGAATTTAGAGATGAGGTGCTACATTAAAAATGCTCATATTGTTGAATAAAATGGAAACATACCCATTTTAGCTTAACACATTCAGCTAAAATGGGCTGAGCAATAAAATGACCTTTTGAGAGCTAAAAAAAAGATGTTTCTAAGGCCACATTTTTCTGGTTAAGGACACACATTTACAGTTATTAATACAGTACTTTCATTACTTCATTGAATGAAAACATTTTTCATTACAGAAAATGATGTTAACCTTATTATAGTAAAGTCATTTTAGTTAAGCCACTGCACTCAGTTTTCAGTTTTGGGTACCACTGTGCAAACAAGCCATTGCCCCACCCACATTATCAACCTCAGACCAATCAGAACAGTTGAAACACATCATGTGATGTTGTGACAGTCATATTAATTCATTTACAGTAAGTGACTATTAGAAATAAAAGAGCCCTGCCACATCAAACTTATCTCGCCCGTTTTACCTGACTTCACCTAATATTATTGAGCCTAATGTTATTCTGTTTTCAAATATTAAACATTTTATCTGGAAAAAGACCCAAAAAATAACCATTCTAAATGAAATAAATAGTTTTATGTAGTCTGTGTAGAGAGGCAGGTCTTGAATCTTGCAGAAAACCAAAAGCTGTATCCATATTTTTACTACAATGTAGTAACCAGCAGTACATCATCTAAAATGCACCAGAATACATGAATTTACATCAGTTTTGTTCAAATTTTGTTTGCCTCCATGCCTTCCATTCATTCAGTGTGTAGATTGTGCTCCTCCAACCATTGTGACATATTAACCAGAAATATTCTTCTACTTTATATTTATGTTGTTCCTTATTAAGAATCTTTCTGAGTTTGAACATGTCTGCTTACACGTTCTGCTTTCGGCAGTGAGGAGAGAACTCTTTCCATTTTATTATTATTATTATTATTATTATTTTTTTTACATTGACCACTAGAGGCCAGCAACTATGTATTTTTTATTCACAAATTTATTTAGCTCTATTTTTGTTCTCAGATTTGGGAAAAGTTTGAGTCCCAAGAAAAGAATATGCTAAAAGGATCTCAGCCGTTACAATCTAATGAACACAGATCAGTTATAGACAGACAAAATATGACCATTTGTACATAATCAGATTATTATCGCACTGCAAAAAGTTTAAACCACACAATTCTCTTTAAAAATAATATACAGTCAATGCTAACATGTGCATTTGGAGCTGGATACTTTTAAGTAGTAGTGTTGCACATAAAAACTGCATTAGTGCTTTGAGTTCACTGTTCAGTAAAAGCAATAAAACAAAATAAAAAGATCTGATGTAATGCTATCTCTTCTATAAATCCTATACTCAAATTATAATGTGCTGTACAGACACATATAGTTCTGGCCATGGGAATAGCAAGTAATGTTCATAAATAAGTTTAAAATGTTTCTTCTTTAAAAGGTTGGTTTGATAGGTGATTTCTTTATGTCTTTTTATTATTTCATATTATTGTATCAGGCTACTTCTAAATAACAGAAATACTGTGCTTCAGACGCAGATTTGCAGTACAAGTAAAGTGTAGTTCCAACTTACACCACGGGAGGGAGATACCCAAATGTGAGCGCATGTGCGAGGGTAAACAGTACCTAGTTTCTTCTTTTTTGTAAATAATGTAACAGCAAGAGAAAAATAGAAAAACAGTACATATATCAACACATATTCACTTATTAAAAGAAAAATAAACAAATCCATGAAAATACAATAACCAAAATACAGTTATATAATAACAAAGATAACAAGATACAGTTAAATTAAAGACTAGAGGGTAAGGTTATTTTAATAAAAATTGCATTGCTGCATATAGCCTATATCAAGTCTTAATTGCTTTGTTGTGTTTGTTTTTTTGACAGTGATGTAAAATAATATAATTTAAATATAATATAAATTCGTGAAATCTTTTTTTTTTTTTTTTTTGCTTTTATGAATATAGATTAGTATTTACCAAGTAAAATAAATAAGTTTACTATGTATTTTGTACTTTCGTCTATGGGCTACCTTTACAAATACAAACATACAGTGGATCTGGATAAAAGCAGAGCCCACAGCAATATTAATAATGTAAATATTTATTTTTTTGTATTACAGTGAAAAACGTACTGTTAGAGACGGCCAGACTTATTAGAAGTTCAAAACTATCACTGTGTCTGTGATATATATATATATATATATATATATATATATATATATATATATATATATATATATATATATATATATATATATATATATATATATAATTTTTTAGGGCCATTGTTTTTACATGAGCCTACTTCCATTAGAATTTGCCTTATCCTACAGTCACAAGATGGCTGCCAGAATTGCCACTGAAGCAGTTGCTATGGCCACTCTAGTGTTCTTTTTTTTTTTTTTTTTTAATTCGCAGTTTTTTTCTTAGCTAACACCATCAAAATAACAAAATAAATTAAAAGAATATTGTGAAAGCAAGTGCAGCTCCCTATTAGTTTAAATAGCCTTTTGTAGAATGGCTACAGTCATAAAATGGCGGCTGTGCTGTATGCATGGATGTATCCATCCATGGCTGTATGTCATAATTAGAACATCCACTCTATTTATGTATACACATGCGCTATACACTGCGCTAGTACTCATATCTAGTTGTAATGAAACAACATGGAGAAACTGTAGATTTATATTTATGTATTTTATTTTATTATATTTCAGTTGCGGCCATAGAAACCAGTATGAACAGTTGGTTCAGAGCAGAGAACTTTATCCAATGAAAAATAAAGTTATCATTTATTAGAAAAGCTTAACTTTCACAGTGTAATAAAATGTCGGGGTAACCAGCTATTGGTTAATGCTACTAAATACACAAAAAAACACATTGTAATCTAATATAAATATTTTCTTGTAATATGGAAGGCTTGTCAATGATAAGGATAATTTAGTATAGTTACATTTACATTGGTAAATAGTTAACATTAAGCAGGCACAGGTTAAACTACGTTGCCTTTACAATTAAATAATGTACACAAATACGTGAGCCAGATGGGATGCTCATAATTTGTCCTCAGGCTTTTTCAAGTTTGTTTTTACCAAGTTAGAGAATGAAATAAAGAAATAGCGGCTTACATCAAGCATTTTAATTTGCAAATAGAGGGCATACTCATAGAACTGTAGTTACATACAGTAACTGTTATTTCTATGTTGTATGGGCTATGCGCTCTACAGACTTTGCTAATGGTTATCACCTACATGTAGGTCATAGAAAACAATGTACTCCCAGCAGGCCCGGCTTCCACCATGATTGGAGCATGCCCAGGGCAACTTCAGCCAAGAACCTGACCAAGTGTGCCCAAGGACAAGAGGACCCAAAAATGGGTGCCCATAGGCCTCCTCTCCCAAGAGCGCCAAGACACAGCAACACGCCCAGGGATTGCTTGCAAACCCCCTCTCCCAAGAGCACCTGTAAAAGGACCAGGGACTCATGGCTGCCGTCCAAAACCAAATGGGCGACAGACACTGCAGACACATCCAACAGATATGACTGCACAAACATCAAAGAAGACCAGGCAGCCGCCAAGCAAACATCCTCTATCGACACACCACAAAACAATGCAGTCAAGGTCGCCACCCCCCATGTGGAGTGCGCCTGGATGGCCATCGCTGGGGATGTCCCTGCATCACAGACGCCACCTGAATGGTGAAGCAAATCCAACGGGCCAGGTGCTGGGGGGAAAGCAGAGCACCCCCATCCCTGGCCCCAATTCCAACAAATAGCTAATCAGATCATCTGAGTCCAGCCATGCGGTTCAGTTAACAACACAAGGCCCTAACTGGGCATCCTGGTGTTCATCCTGCACCAAAGCATGCAGAGGTGGGAAGAAAGGCCTCACCCAATCACTCTGGACCTGAAGGAAGAAGTGATGACCTTTGGGTGAAAGGCAGGGTTAGGCCAGAGCTCTACCAATTCCCCACCAGCACCAAAAGACATGCAAGATAGGTGCACAGAGAAAGCACACAATTCCTCTGACCTTTTGGCAGAGGAGAGAGCCAGAAGGAGTGAGGTCTTGTATGACAAAAAGCAGCACTCTGACTGGTCCAAAGGCTCAAAGAGGGAGGCCCAAAAGCCCCTCCAACACAACCTGGAGCTCCCATGTGAGGACAGCACACTGCAGAGGTGGCTTTTGGCTATGAGCGGCCCACAAAAAACGCCTCACCAGCAGGTGGCTACGAGCAGAGAGACTTCCAAACCCCACATGGCCAGTGTAATGGCTGAAGCAAAGATCCTAAGAGTTAAAGTGGTCTGACCATTATCAAGAAGGCTCTGGAGAAACTCCAGAACCCCCTGTGCCGGGCAAGAGGAGGGATCCAGCGCCCTCTTCGAGCACCACTCAGAGAAGAGCTGCCACCAGACACCAGCATGCCCTGAATAGTAGCAACAGCGCAGGAGCTTCCCCCTTTCAGCTTCCAGACCATAAGCGCAGAACCCCCCCCCCGCCTGGACTAGAACAATGGGCCGGTCCGGGAGGGGCCAAGGGTTCTCCAGCGCCATCTCCACAAGATCCAGATACCACCTGGCACTCGGGCTGTCCAGAGCCACCACCAGTACAAGCAGTACAAGCATCTGAATGAAAACCAGAGTGGGCACTGTGCGTTCTCTGCACTGGCAAAAAGGTCAACCACTGGATGCCTGAATAAGCACCATACCAGAGCTGCGACCCCTGGGACTAGACTCCATTTCCGGAGAGGGCCCCTTCTGGACATCCTGGCATCCTTCTACTGGACCCCCAGTAGAAGGTCACCCAGGGCCAGCCAAAACTTGATGTCGCTCCATGGAGTCAGAATGATCTTCACCAGTGATGATCGGTCTCAAACAGGGTGCAAGGCATTAAAACCACCTCTGGAGACCTCCCATGCGCAGCAGTCCTTGGTGGCCTACTGGATGAGCCATGCCATCATGCCCGGGAGAGACCGGAAATAGGACCATTGGCCTGTCCAAGATCATCTGTTCCAACATCACCAGCACCACCTGTCTCTTCGAGTCCAGATGCAAACCCAGATATATCACCTGCTGAGCAGGGCGCACTCTTCTCTCGGTTCACTACAAAGCCCAAATTGGCAATGTGACTCAGCATGTCAACATGTGAACTTCGGCCTCCTGTGGGGACAAGTCCTGAATGAGCCAGTCATCGATGTAGGTCAGGATCCTGAGACCCCAACAACATAGCGATTCCAGCGCTGCCTCCACACACTTGGAGAAGATGTGTGGGGCTAGTAAGTAGCTAAAAGGGAGACGGTGATACTCAAAGCACCTGCCCCACACCGCAAAGTGCAGTGCAAAACAAATGTCGTTTGAGCAAAATTGTGTCAAAAGCCAGCAGGATCAGTGGCCAACAACAGATGTAAGGCTTGCTCAATATTGTCCAGCTCTGACCATCCCCTGAGAATGGGATTTGATGTTCTTCCCTCTGGGAAGAAATATCGGCTTACCAGAGCAAGAACAAATAGATTTAAATTTTCTTTTGTGCCATGTGCAGTCAACAGGCTTAATATGCACAGTTCTTGACTTGGCTGCACTGGGATTTTAATGCACTTTACCTAACCCTGCACTGGCTTTGATTTCTCTTTTAGACATGTTTTTATATACATACAGTACTTATTTTAAATTGGATTTTATTTATGGTGTTTCACTGGTGACTGAGTCTTTTTATCCAGGTTGTGTTCCACTGTAACTGTGATTTTATTGCTGTATGTTGGGTTTGTCACTGTTTGTACCACAAACTGCAAATCAAATTTTCCCTTTGGGACAATAAAAGTGAGATGAGTATTATAGAAAAAGTCATTTCTTACTATAATTTGAGAATGTAATAGCCTCATTTTTCAAAAACAACAGCAAATAATATAATTAAAATAAAAAGATAAATGTTTTGATAAATAATATTGTGCCTTGACCTTTTAAACATTTTGGTTTAAGGATGTGGAGAATAATAAACGAGTAAACTTTAGTGATGATTGGAGGTTTGGCAAAGTGAGTGTTTGGTCCTTGTTGGAAACTGATGAGGATAGTCTGTTACTTCCTGTAGATACCGGTCAGTACTGCTGATGGTCTTTATAGTCTCACTTTGAGAACGAGATGCCGCAGTACTGAGTACTGACTCATAGTCATCCTCAAGAACAAGGAAACTGAAACATTTGCTGCAGGATTGCAGAACTTGCACTGTATACATTTAAGAATGACTCAAATAAATGTTTTTTGTCCCCAAATGTGACACCCCCCCATTTTTCAGATGTCAATATGATGGAATAACCATGCATTTCCAATTGTGTAGAATTATGGCACATAAATGACTCAACAGATTCAAATGAATTGCAACAGAAGACTTTATTTAATTCTAAAAAAAAAAAAAAAAATCAAAACTATCTCCAATAAAAGTAAAGTATAGCGATGTAAAAAGTTACAGTGGATAGAAACTCTAAATATGACAAAAATAACTATTTACCAAAAGGACACACTGTTGTGCATGCCACACGAAGGTGAGGTCAAACTGATTCACAGGCCATGCTTCTTGTGCCACATGCCATAGCAGTTTCTCAATGGCACAAAACAGAGCGGCACGTCACATGTCTCACAGCCCACAGGAGTCTTTCTGTGGCAGAGGGAACACTTTCGTCTCCCCACACTGGCTGCATGTTCCCTAGCAATAGTTTGTCCTTCACTGAAGTATATGGCTTTGTGTGTGCCTGTTGGCGGGCACTTAGCTGGTATTGAAGTTGAAGTTGAAACACTGCCTACATCTGCCAACTCCTGTACTAGGGTGTCTCTGAACTCCCTCTGAGTCATGGGCTGATCCTTGTGACAGTGTTTGAACAGGATGTAAGCGTTTACAATTGCAACATCCACAAAATGGTAAAAGAAAGTGCGGTACCACTTCTTTGTTTTGTGGAGAACGTTGTAATAACCAATGAGGGCGTCTGAGAGGTCAACACCTCCCATGTGCTTGTTATAGTCCTTTATAGCGGATGGAATGGGTACATCCACCGTCACCCACTTGTCCCCCTTTTTCACTCGCCTGCAGGCAGTCTCTCCACAGGATGCTGAGTGTATGGTGGAACACATGACAACCTCTCGTGTGTCCTTCCACTTCACAAAGAGGAGTTCAGCATCCCTTATCCACCTCACACTTCCCCGAGGGGCACTGATAGGAAAATCATTCTGTGTCGTCTTAGGAAAGCCCACTCTCTTTTTGGGGATGGTGCCACAAGCTCCAATTCCTTTAGCCATCAAGTCTCTGAAGAGGTGGGAACTGGTGTAAAAATTGTCCACATAAAGGTGATAACCAGTTCCCAGGTGTTCAAATTCCATGAGAGACATCACAGTGTCATAGCTCAGTCCTTTCCCAGAGGTGCAGGACTTTCCCTCATAAACATAGAAATTCCATGTGTAGCCTGTTGCTGAGTCTGCTAGCACAAACAGCTTGTATCCCCACTTTGTAGGCTTGTTTTTTATGTATTGTTTAAACTGAATCCTTGCCTTTGATGCAACCATCCGCTCATCTATAGAGATGTTTTGGCCTGGCTGATAATGCTTTCTGCAGGCTTCAACTATTTGGGAATATAGAGGCTTTATTTTCCCCAGGCGGTCATATGCTGCAGTGCCTTTTGCTGCCTGATTCTGAGCATCTGCCTCCAAACTACACAGGTGAAGACAACGACACATATTTAAAAATTTATTACAGGACATGACACTGGGAGGAAATGGAATGTTGTATGGCCTGGACATTTTCCAGTAATCCACCATTTGCGGCAGCTTCACCAAACCCATATAAATAACAATAGAAAAGAAAGAAAACATGTCCTCAAAAGTGAAGTCCTTCCACTTCCCTTTCTTGCCCTGCTCCTTCTGGGATCCATAGGCATTAGTGTTATTCAATAGAGTTTTAATAACTGTATCTGTAAAAAACAGTCTAAAAAAATCCAGTGGAGTCTCAGTATCCCTGGTCTTGTTCTGTGGCCCAGGTTGTCTTACTGGTTTGAAAGCCAGTGGTGGAGGCTCAGTATCTTCTTCATCGGGTGTGTGCCATCGCGATGTGTCTGTTGGAGATAAAAAACAGGACTTGTTCACTTTGGAAGCAGTGTAAGCAGTGGGGGCAGGTAAAGTACCTTTGGTACTTGTATTGGTGGTTTTTGAGGATGAGGACTTGTTCACTTTGGAAGGAGAGGAAGCAGAGGAAGCAGTGGGGGCAGGTAAAGCACTTTTGGTACTTGTATTGGTGAGTTTTAATGATCTTTTTCTTTTGGTTGGATGTTTCCCCTTTGGCTCACAGTTACTTGCAGTAGTAGATTCTGATAATGTTTTTCTTTTGGCTGAACGTTTCCCCTCTAGCTCCCAGTCACTGTCACCATTGGTTTCTGATGATCTTTTTCTTTTGGCTGGATGGTTCCTCTCTGGCTCCCAGTCACTGTCATTGTAATTGTCATTGACACTGTCACTGTCAGTTTCTGGTAATGGTTTTCTTTTGGCTGGACTTTCTGGCTCCCGGTCACTGACACTGTCCTCCAGTTCAGGTAAAGTCCTACCAAAACAATAAGATAAACAATTCTTAGCAAAATACACCTGTAAAATGAATAATAATAATAATAAAAAAAATAATAAAAAAATATTTGTTTATGGTATTGCTGTTAAAAAAAATAAAAAACTGGAGTACTAAGAATAAGTAAATACTATTCATGGTAATTTAAAAGACTATGTCATGTTGAGATTACTGTATTTTTGGATATCGTTTGTAGCTCAGTGTGTCTACAGCAAAGCGTTTATGCCTACTCAATTTGTTCTATACAGGTGAACCACTGGTTTGAAAGTCAGACTCCATACGTTAGTCAGGAATGCTACACCAGGGATTTTCTAAAACAATATATATGACTCACCAAAAATCCACTGGACTCTCAGCACGCCTGGTCCTGCGTTGTCGTCCAGACTGTCTTACTGGTGTAGAATTCAGTGGCTCTGGCTCAATAGCCACATCATCTGGAGTGAGAGCCAGTAGTGAAGGCTTAACATCCTCTTCTTCTGGCGTGAGAGTCAGTAGTGAAGGCTTAACATCCTCTTCTTCTGGCGTGAGAGCCAGTAGTGAAGGCTTAACATCCTCTTCTTCTGGCGTGAGAGCCAGTAGTGAAGGCTTAACATCCTCTTCTTCTGGTGTGAGAGAAAGTGTTAAAGGCTGAGCATCCTCTTTATCAGGTGTATGCCTTTGCACTTTGCCTCTTTGGACACGAACAGATGACCGTTTTGCCTGTTTGGAAGCAGTGAAGGGAGGTAAAGTACCTGTGGAACTTGTTTTTGTGGTTTCCAATGATCTTTTTCTCTTGGCTAAATTTTTTTCCTCTGGCTCCCAGTCACTGTCCTCCAGTTCAGGTAAGATCCTAATAAAACAATAAGATGAACACTCTTAACGAAAAATACCTATAGAATTCAGTGGGCATTTGCCAATGTAATAATTGAATTATATAACAACAATAATAATAATAAAAGATACGGTAAGCAGCATGCTGTTGAAAACAGTACCGCAGTCTAAATCGATACAAAAACAACTAGATCATTATGTAAAACACATTTTTAATTGTTAATAAACCAACTCTGCCATCATTATCTGTAACTAATATTTGATTCAAACATTTTTATTTCATTTCTTGGGACACGTGGGTAATTTTTATGAAATATAAAAAAAAATATCTACCACCTTCAATATACTTCAGTCAAGATTTCAACAAAATAGTAGCATGCAAAATCTAAAAAACATCGTGTTCAGCGGGTGTAAATGACATGCTTTTCTTTTTGTTAAATCCGTTTAAGAAGTTCCAGTTTATGTGCACTGTTAAGGTGTATGCTTTTATTTTGAAAAGGCTTGCACAGAACGCAGCCACATGGTGTCATAAAGCGGAAGAAACTGTTGAAAAACAGCTCGCACTTCTCGTTTGTGCAGAGTAAATGAGTTATTCTAAGCACTATTAACTTCTCTAACGCCTGGTTGGCGAGCTAATGTATCACAGTAAGCTTGCATTGGTAAAAACACATGAAAACTTGTTGGTAAGATAAGATGCTGTTACATAAAGCGCTGTTAGAGAAGACAAATTTGCAATTTGGGTTATCTACTCGTGAGTGTCAGTAAATGTGTTTATGTTAAGTATGTAAGTAAGACCATCTATCAGCCAGGGAAGCTAGATACAGATGAACCACCACACTCACCGATCCAAAAGGTAGTCTTTCCCCTGGATAAACATCTCCTCTGCGGCCGAGTCGTACTCGCTGTCCTCACTCTCATCTGAGGAAACCAAAAGTGATTCCTCATCCTCCACAGAGGAGTAGGAAGTCTTCTTTACAGCCACAGACATGATTAGAAAATCCAGTCAATCTAATGAACTGCAAGTAAAAAAGCTTCCGACTGTACTGCTACTAGCTAATCTTTGAGCTAGGTACAAACATGCTAATGCACTTTTAAATAGAAGAATGGGTCGTTCGGCGCTGAATTTTGGATCCCGCCCCCTCAAATGAAACCTTGCGTGATTGGCTCAAGGATCGATGACTAACAACTCGATATCCTATCAGCATAGATTGGAATAGTTTGTTTTCATTCACGGGAACTCCCCACTACACGGATATCTGTGGGGAGAAGAACAAGACTTTGCAAGCATGCCCCGAGGCTCAGGCGGCTTCATATTTTGTCAAATGATCCTAGAAAAGCTGTAACACGTCAAACAAACAAACAAACAAACAAACAAGTCAGTAAGCTTATCCTGTTCTACTCCTTGGCCTGTATCTAATCATCTCCATGTACAAGACACTAGTTATCAGTTCAATTAGCTACATCAATGAAACACATACCTGAATTTAACATATCCTGCAAAAAGTTATGCAGGTCCAAAATGAATGGGTCAGAGAGCCCTTTGCATTTTTACAACAACTACATAAGAGAAATGGTATTAAAAGCAGTACATTTCACTGTACACTGACCCATGTATGACTGTGCATCTGACAAATAAAACTTATCCTAACCCTCAGGCCCTCTTCCTCTTAAAGCCTTTTTAGGTCAATATAATATAATATAAAGCATGAAGAAAAAAAAAAAAAAAAGTTTTTTGGTCATTAACCCCTGTCCTCATCATACATAACAAAAGTGAATTCATATCTATATTTTTAACCCTCTATATACCAGTTTGTTCACATAATTCCAACATATTTTTAAATAAAACATCATTATTTACTATTTAATAATGCAAAGTAATGTTTTTGTGTGTGCAATGATTACTGGCCCCAGATATGTCACTGATTAGCCCTAACACTGGTTTTAACTAATTTTTACTTTTTGTGCCATTACAAAAAATTGGCAGAATGTCATGTTCTTTCTCTTAAAGCCCTTGGAGGCTGGTCTACAGTCACTTTTATCTAATGGGGATTATTTCCCACAATGCAATGAGAAAATAGTGGCTCTGGTGGTGATTTTTTTGTTTGTGTATTTTTAGTCTCTTACTGAAGTTACAGAAGAATTAATATGATTTATCATTTCTGTGTTGCAACAGGGACCAAAAAGGGCTTTAAGAGGAACAATGTTAGTTTTTTGCCCAGACATTTGACCCACATTCCTAAAGGAGAAGCAGGCCCTCAAAAATAACCAATAACGAACATAGGCAAAAGAAAAAAACAAATAAACAAACAACAACAACAATAACAATACTAATAATAATGATAATAATATAACAGACATACCTACATACAGTATTAAAGTAAACACATGCCTGAAAGCCTGGTAAAAGAACAGAGCCACTCCTTATACTCTTTTAATAAAAAGGATAGGATTAATTTATGTATTGCAGCTACAAGCCATAAATGACCACTGCAGTTGCCTTTTTAAAAATGTTATACTGTATATTAGGCTATAATCTCTTTGTGACCCCCTTTTGGGCCCTGACCCACTGCTCTAAACCAACTTACACTTAGACTTAACAGAGAACAGTTTCAAACAGCAGATGAAACAGGTGCCACAACACTCATGTTGTGAAATTATCCTACACTCATGGAACTGGAGTCACTGCATATTTAGTAACCCACAGGCTGCACACATCTGACACAGCCTCTCCAGGAATCAGCAGCATCAGGGACAAATACAGACATTTTATTTACTTTTATTGTGGAGTTAATTTAGATCAGTGTCTGTTTGAGTTTATTTCAAAGTTCACTTCTTTAATCTGTGCTCAAGAGAGATGGAGATGAAAGGAGACAAGCAGCGCAGGTGTCTCTCTAGAAATTCTTTAGAAATTCTGGCAGGACTTTTTTAAGGTCTCAAAATAAGGACATGTCTGCATAAAAGAGGACGTCTGGTCACCCTAGATAAACTCTGAAGCAAGTTATGTATATATACATGTATTACTGACAGTAAGTTGTCAAAACATCAAAGTATGAAGCATAAATGTATTTTGCAGTGCATCTGAGCCTATATGGACATGGCTGTTATGCACTTTTCCCAGAATGCTCCCTGTTGCAAGACAAAAACACCTCTTCCAAAAGGTTGTTTATTCGGAAAATGGAAACTTCATTCTTGTGTAGAGGAAAGGCCTATCTGCAATCGGATCATGGCATTTTTTTTTTTTATGTCTCCTAGGTGTGCTAAGGTGTACAGGTGTTAATGGACAAACACTAAGGGGTAATTTAGACGACAATGCATTTTGCAGAATCTGCCAAGGTTTGATTGTGGTTTGAACTTCTGTTTTCTGAATCTGCAATCTTTTGAAAACGCTGGAGGAGGTGTTTTGGTCTCACAGCAGGGAGCCACTTGGTGCTGCTTCGCTCTCATGTAATGTGGGAAAACGAATCCTCACTGAAAACAACAATGTAACAGTCCCAGTCTGAACAAAATACGAGGCTTTTCTGTCTCATATGTTCATATTTAGTCAGTAACTGTCAGTAATATCTGTACAAGTACTCACTTTTTAGAGAGGCTTTATGAGAATGGCTCCAGAAAACTACAAGATCCTAAAGTAGAAGGGAAGGTGTAGACTAGAACTATATTTCCTCTGCTGTTTACTCACTGTGATGTACAGCATTTGTGAGGCCCACTCCGCTGTTTGCTGGACAAACACAGGTACTACAGTATACTCTCGTCTTCTTCACACTTGAGTGTTTTCGTATAAATGCCAATCAGAGGCATGACTGTTGCGTTTTCCTGGCCAGCGTTGTCGTGTAAACACACCCTAAATGAAGTCATGGAGTTCCACAGAGCTTTTTTTTTTTTTTTTTTACCTTGTTTTTCATCACTACACCACTGTCAAAATCTGGAAAAGAAGAGAACAAAAGTTCAGTGACACAGTCAAACAAATCATTGCTGAATTCAAAGAAGAACAACAACACACAATGACAACTTAGATGTTCTAGAATATTTAAACAAAGTCTGACCCCTATGGGGGAGGCGGACAGAGTGGGTCATGCAGCTTTTAACATAATCCTAGGAGATAGGGGAACAAGTGCAAACATGTTGTGGAGTGCATTCAGTGCACTTCGAGGCGCACAGTATATAGGCATCACCAGCTGACTGTATTTTACCAGTGCTCATCAGAGCGCTACAAACATTAGACCTGGCCTGATCCAGCCCAAGGATAGGGCCAGGATAGTTTCAGCGCTGTGTCAGCTCTAGAGAAAGCAGGCAGGGACCACTGCCACTGTCCCAGCTTTGGAGATGTGAAAAGACAGTCAGCTGGAGATGCATATAGGCTACTAACACTGTGCATCTGGATATTGAGTGCACGCAGCCCACAGATGCTCCTCAATGGCCACCATACTTCACTTATCCACGTTCCCCATGGATAAGTGAAGCATGGTAAGTGTGTAAGCAGAAAAAGCTCTTAAAAAAATGTTGTTAAAGAGGGATAATTGAGTCCCAGCCCTTACTATGTCTTGTTAAAGTATTTTATGAAGGCAAATATGCATGATCATTTTGGCTTTTGTTAGAAGTATTTGATATTGCCAACTTTATGGTAAGAAACAAAGGAAACAAGCAGGCTGCATGCTTTCAGTTGTCTTTATTTTCCAATTTCAGACAAAACACAGCAATTGTAATCTGACTTTTGATTTTCATTACATTATTTACCATACTGGCACCAGGCTTGCCAGGTCTGAGTAGCTAGTTGGGTTTAAAAATTTGTCATTCAATATATGGATCTTCATTTAAAAATAGCCTATCATTCATATAATCTGTATGCAAAATAAAAAAAAAAAAAAAAAAAAAAATGGCTGGCACAGTAGCATGTAATAAAGTAAAGCGGGCAGGCATTTTAACACCTAACTCATTGGTAAACAAAGCCACATGTACTCTCCAGAGGGCTGTACTATGAAGCAGATCTCTGGTTAAATTTGCTGAGTCCAGTCTAAACCCAGGGTTATCAATGTCACGAATGTGGCACACTTTTCAGTGTAGTCAGATCACTATTGTAATGGTCCAGACCAGGTTTTACTTTTCTGAGCTTGAACTAGGACTGCAACGATTCATCGAGTTATTCGATTAGTAAAAAGCTTCGATTAACATTCTTTGCACTTGAAGCTTCGTTTAATTAATGTAAATATGACTGGTGCATAGCACTGGGAAGGCAGTGGTTAAGCTATAAACTGAATAAACCTGAGTTGTAGTTCGCATTTTAAATGTATATATAAACTACGTAGAGAACAGCACCATCCTGAAAGAGGTTTTAGAGGAAACGGCGCCCTCCAAGCGTCGCACTGTTTGGCTAATGCTACAGCTAACACACAGAGCAGCTTAAATACTGACTCTGGAGACCCTGCAGACGACAAAAACACTAATAATCACAGAGAAAGTAGTCTTATTACCTCTGTAAAACATTTGTTCAGTAGGTGGCAGCAAACTGGCAGAAATGAGCAGCGTAGTGTGATGTGCAATCCGCTGCGCTAACTTTGTTTATGTAGCTATGCTAATTAGCCGTGTGGGCTCAGTGGTGTTTAGCGTCTTTAACATACGGAAGCGCATAGTAGTCACCAAAAAAAAAAAAAAAAAAAAAACCCAAAAACTATCTCATAATTACGAGATAGTTTTTCTCGTATTTACGAGATAGTTTTCTCGGAATTTTGAGAAACTATCGCGTAATTACGAGATAAAAATCAACCTACCCTTTAGGACATTGAATGGCGCCAGTCACAGTAACCAGTATGAGACAAAGGTTTTTTTTAGCAATAGGACAGTAAATACATGGAATGCCCTGCCAGCCTCTGTTGTAACTGCTCTAAGTCTGAACAGCTTCAAATCACGACTTGATCAACTCTGGAAACACCACCCATGGTACTTCAACTGGGAAGATAACTCCTTTAGTTACCCCGAACCCAGTATGTCGCAAATCACAAACATTATGAAGTATGAAGTTCAGCTCAAGATCTGGTCATAGAGGCCACAGGGCATGTGACCAGAAAGCACCTAAGTAACCTAAGTAAGTAAGTAAGTCATCACAGCTTAAGTGGCCAGAGAGTTTTGCCCCACCCTCCAGGGGCCTCAGTAGGCTAATTGAGGTAAATATTCCTGTCGATTAATCAACTATTTTGATATTTTTTTATATGGGCTTTATAACAATGAAGCTTGGACATTAAATGGCTATCCACTTATCATCCACTATCCACTTAGCATGCGGGAAACTACCAGCTAGCTTACTATAGAAGCGCATAGTAGTCACCCAAAAAAAAAAACAAAAACAAAAAACTATCTCATAATTACGACTTATTTTCTCGTAGTCTCGTAGTCTTTTTTTTTTTTGTTTTTTTTTGGTGAATACTATGCGCTTCTGTACGCTTCCGTATTAACAGGCCCCTGGTGTATAAATGATAATAGATATCACTTTTAGAAGCAGAGAGGGTTACAACTAAAATACTTTTTAACTGTGAAGGGAATCCACACCTCTGCAGCTTTTGCATTGTTTTGTAAAGGCATTTACAAATATTCTGATTAAATATATAATTATATATCCCAGTATAAGTAAGTATAAAGTATAAGTATATAATTAGTAGACCATATTGTGCAATAATAAAACCTACAATTACAAAGCTATTTGCAATGTAATGCTTTAAAATATGAAAAAAAAAAAAAAAAAAAAACACTCCTTAATGTTAGACTGACAGACTCACAGATGTGCATTAAAATGTGTTACTTTTTAAAATATGCTGACACGCAAGAGTAAACTAAAATTAAAAACTAAAGTATCTCTTATTCGATTACTCAATTACCAAAATAATCGATAGCTGCAGCCCTAGTTTGAACTATGGTCTGCCCCTTCAGTATTTTAACCAGGGTTCATGCACATTTTGCCAAGATTTTTCGACGACTTTTCCATGACTTCCAAAACTTCTGACTAAGTTTCCAAGACTTGAAAATGACTTACATGTTTATAAATAGTATTCAAAATGATCAACGTGATGCATTAGAAACATACTTTTACTGCAGTTTCATTTGTTCAAATTGGAAATTAGACAGTTGGGGGGGAGAAAAAAAAACAAAAAACTGTTGAGATTTTCCCCCAGAAATATATTATTAAACTAGCTTTACTGACTTATAGCTTGATTAAGAGATAATTATGCTTGGCAAGTTGGTTTAAAATGCATTTTAAAAGAGTAACTTAAAATACTATACAAATGAAACATCTAGGCAGCGGCTCACTTTTAGTTTGACATGTACAAAAATTAAGATCTATCATCAGTGCACGAAACAAAGGTCTGCGCTTTAGTGAATGCTTTTAATAAAGTTGGTATAAAGAAGGTAATGGCGTTATTATTTGAACTGTGCTATTTTAATAAAAAAAAAAATATATATATATATATATATATATATATTTTTTTTTTTCAAGCTGGTGCATGTTTAACTAGTAATGGCCAAATGTTACTTATACTGGTTTCCAAAACTTTTCCTGGGCCTGGAAATGGCATTTTAAAATTCCATGACTTTTCAAGATTTCCCATGACTGTACAAAACCTGTTAAAACATTTTTCTCAATGTTTTATTGACCAGCACTACATTCTGAGTTTGGGAAGTGCTCTTCGAGTTTATCACTATTCATTGTATTTGACCACTAAATACAAGCAAGTTTAATCTTACTGAGGCTCAGACTGTGGCACAGCATTCACCGGGGGATGCACAACTCTATTTAACCCTAACTCTATGGCTACTCCTGGGGACATTTTCAGCCACTAGAGGTCATTTTGCGCTCTTTATTTGGTCATAACTTCCACTGTGTTTAAGAAAATTTAATTTTTAATTTTTGATTTTTTGGTGACAAACCTTAATTTGAAGTACAATTTAAAAATATGATTTCAAAAATTTCTATAGGTCAATAATACACCTGGAAAAATGTGCTATGATCTGCTAACCAAACCCGAACGCAATAAAGTGATTAAACCATTTTTCCGGGTCAGGTTGGCTGCAACCAGCTGCATAATCGAGTTATGATGAAGGCAAATTTAATGAGGTGAAATCCCATCTCGTTTTATCATTTGAAAGAATAAATAACACTCAGACTTGGGTAATTACAGAGACATGCTATTATTAATGTAATATTAAAAACAAGCCGTGTAAACACCTAATGACACTTATCAGGAAACAGAGCTGTGAAGCAGGAGCCACTGAATGCACTTTTAATCATAAACTGCTACCTTCCACCACCGAAGTGTAGAAATGTAAGAAGCTACGAAAACAAACTCAAACACTAAAAATGACTTATGTACACTGCCTAGGAAAAGTATTCATCCCCCTTAGCCTTTTTCCTTTGTTGTTGCCTTACAAACAGGAATTTAAATGGATCACTGGAAGGTTTATGTCAGGGGCGACTGTGGGTTAAGCATTTGCCCAGTAACTGGAGGGTAGCCAGTTTGAATCTCGCCCGAAGCGCACACTGTCGTGTCCATGGGCAAGACACTTCACCCACATTGCCTACTCCAGTCACTGTATGTGGCTGGTTGTGACAGGAAAGGCATCCAGCGTAAAAACTTAGATTACATGCCACCAACTATGAAGACGCAAAATGTTTTTTTTATTGTGAAGCAAACAAGAAATATGACAGAAAAACAGAAGACTGGAGTGTGCAGAAGTATTCATTCCCTAAAGTCAGTACTTTGTAGACCCACCTTTTGAAGGACTTCCAGCTCCATGTCTAATAAAATAAGCTTTTTGGTGCATAAAAACTGTCGGATATGTGCTTATTCTTCATCTAAAAACAGCTCAAGCTCCTCCATGTATTTGTCCAGCAAATGGCACTGTGGGCCTTGCAAATGCTCTACACCACACAGTGAGTAAACAGCAGAGGAAGTGATAGCTCCGGTCTACAACTTTCCAACAACTGTAGGATCTTGTGGTTTTCTGGAGCCATTCTCATAAAGTCTCACATAAAAGTACTTGTACACATCTTACTGACAGTTACTGGACTAAATATGAATGTAAGAAACAGAAAAGCATCAGAATTTGCACTCGCAGGTCAGCTGACATGCCCCCAACAGACAGGCAATCACCATTCAGATTGCGACTGTTACATCACCGTTTTCAATGAATATGCTGTTTTCACAGTTTACACAAGAGCAAAGCGGCTCCGAGCGGTTGCCAGCTGTGAGACCAAAACACCTCCTCCAGCGTTTTCAAAATATTGCAGATTCAGAAAACAGAAACCCCATCCTCGTGAAAATGAAAGGCCAAACCGCAATCAAACCTTTGCTGTTTTGGCAAAACACGTTGTCTAAATGGCCCCTTATTGTTGCCTCTCTGATGAATGCACTCCTTGCCCGGTTTGTGGGTTCTCTAGGCAGGCGTGGATCCCTATTTTACATGCTGTAATGATGCATTAAATGGTGTTTTGTGGCATTATGAATTACAGTTCGACCGCATCTAACTGTTTTTGTGACATCTGAAGGTAAGTAGGGGCCTCTTTAAAAAGGGGGTGAACACTTCTGCACACTCCACTTTTATGTTTTCCTGTCATATTTCTTGTTTGAAGATGCAAAATACTTTTTATTGTGATGCAAAGTTGTTGGCATGTGGTGAAGTGATTGACATAAACCTCCCAATGATCCATTTTAATTGCTGGTTGTGAGGCAAAAATAAGGAAAAATGCTAAGGGGGATGAATACTTTTCCTAGGCATTGTAACTAATCACCAAAAATAAAGGTAATCCTAAGACAAAGGTGAGGTAAAACTGATTCACAGGCCGTACTTCTTGTGCCACTTGCCATAACAGTTTCTGAGTGGCAGAAAACAGAGAGGCACGTCACATGTCTCACAGCCCACAGGAGTCTTTTTGTGGCAGAGGGAGCAGAGTCTTCTACCTACACTGGCTGCTTGTTCCTTTGGTATTTTTTTTCCTTCACTGAAGTATATGGCTTTGTGTGTGACTATTACTTCTGCTGGGCTCTGTGATGGTAACTTTTGAGATGTTGAAACACTGCCTTTGCCTGCCAACTCCTGTATTAGGGCATCCCTGAACTCCCTCTGAGTCATGGGCTGATCCTTGTGACAGTGCTTGTATAGTATGTGAGCGTTTACAACTGCAATGTCCACAAAATGGTAAAAGAAAGTGCGGTACCACTTCTTTGTTTTGTGGACAACGTTGTAATAACCAGTGAGGGCGTCTGAGAGGTCAACTCCTCCCATGTGCTTGTTATAGTCCTTTATAGCGGATGGAATGGGTACATCCACCGTCACCCACTTGCCCCCCTTTTTCACTCGCCTGCAGGCAGTCTCTCCACAGGATGCTGAGTGTATGGTGGAACACACGACAACCTCTCGTGTGTCCTTCCACTTCACAAAGAGGAGTTCAGCATTCCTTATCCACCTCACACTTCCCCGAGGGGCACTGATAGGAAAATCATTCTCTGTCGTCTTAGGAAAGCCCACTCTGCTTTTGGGGATGGTGCCACAAGCTCCAAATCCGTTAGCCAACAAGTCTCTGAAGAGGTGGGGACTGGTGTAAAAATTGTCCACATAAAGGTGATAACCAGTTCCAAGGTGGTCAAAATCCATAAGGGCCATCACAGTGTCATAGCTCAGTCCTTTCCCAGAGGTGCAGGACTTTCCCTCATAAACATAGAAATTCCATGTGTAGCCTGTGGCTGAGTCTGCTAGCACTAACAGTTTGTACTCCAACTTTATAGGCTTTTTTTTAATGTATTGTTTCAATGAAATCCGTGCCTCTGATGCAACCATCCGCTCATCTATAGAGATTTGTTGGCCTGGCTGATAATGCTTCTTGCAGGCTTCCACTATTTGAGTATATAGAGGCTTTATTTTCCCCAGGCGGTCATATGCTGCAGTGCCTTTTGCTGCCTGATTCTGAGCATCTGCCTCCAAACTGCACAGGTGGAGACGACGCCACATATTTAAAAATTTATTGCGGGACATGACAGAGGGAGGAAATGGAAAATTGTATGGCTGGGAACCTCTCCAGTAATCACTTATTTGGGGCAGCTTCACCAAACCCATATAAATAACCATAGCGAGGAAAGAAAACATGTCCTCAAAAGTGAAGTCCTTCCACTTCCCTTTCTTGCCCTGTTCCTTCTGGGATCCATAGGCATTAGTGTTATTCAATAGAGTTTTAATAACTGTATCTGTAAAAAACAGTCTAAAAAAATCCAGTGGACTCTCTGCACATCTGGTCTTGTTCTGTGGCCCAGGTTGTCTTACTGGTTTGAAAGCCAGTGGTGGAGGCTCAGTATCTTCTTCATCTGGTGTGTGCCATCGCGATGTGTCTGTTGGAGTTGAAAAACAGGACTTTTTCACTTTGGAAGGAGAGGAAGCAGTGGGGGCAGGTAAATTACTTTTGGTACTTGTATTGGTGGTTTTTGAGGATGAGGACTTGTTCACTTTGGAAGGAGTGGAAGCAGTGGGGGCAGGTAAATTACTTGTATTAGTGTTTTTTGATAAGGACTTGTTCACTTTGGAAGCAGAGGAAGCAGTGGGGGCAGGTAAAGCACTTTTGGTACTTGTATTGGTGAGTTTTAATGATCTTTTTCTTTTGGTTGGATGTTTCCCCTTTGGCTCACAGTTACTTGCAGTAGTAGATTCTGATAATGTTTTTCTTTTGGCTGAACGTTTCCCCTCTAGCTCCCAGTCACTGTCACCATTGGTTTCTGATGATCTTTTTCTTTTGGCTTGATGGTTCCTCTCTGGCTCCCAGTCACTGTCATTGTAATTGTCACTGACACTGTCACTGTCAGTTTCTGGTAATGGTTTTCTTTTGGCTGGACTTTCTGGCTCCTGGTCACTGACACTGTCCTCCAGTTCAGGTAAAGTCCTACCAAAACAATAAGATAAACAATTCTTAGCAAAGTACACCTGTAAAATTAATAATAATAATAAAAACAATAATACATTTTTTTATGGTATTGCTGATACAAAATAAAAAACTGGAGTACTAAGAATAAGTAAATATTGTTCATGGTAATTTAAAAGACTATGTCATGTTGAGATTACTGTATTTTTGGATATCGTTTGTAGCTCAGTGTGTCTACAGCAAAGCGTTTATGCCTACTCAATTTGTTCTATACAGGTGAACCACTGGTTTGAAAGTCAGACTCCATACGTTAGTCAGGAATGCTACACCAGGGATTTTCTAAAACAATATATAAACATGACTCACCAAAAATCCACTGGACTCTCAGCACGCCTGGTCCTGCGTTGTCGTCCAGACTGTCTTACTGGTGTAGAATTCAGTGGCTCTGGCTCAATAGCCACATCATCTGGAGTGAGAGCCAGTAGTGAAGGCTTAACATCCTCTTCTTCTGGCGTGAGAGCCAGTAGTGAAGGTTTAATATCCTCTTCATCTGGAGTGAGAGTCAGTAGTGAAGGTTTAATATCCTCTTCATCTGGAGTGAGAGTCAGTAGTGAAGGTTTAATATCCTCTTCATCTGGAGTGAGAGTCAGTAGTGAAGGTTTAATATCCTCTTCTTCTTGTTTGAGAGCCAGTAGTAAAGGCTTAACATCCTCTTCTTCTGGCGTGAGAGCCAGTAGTGAAGGCTTAACATCCTCTTCTTCTGGTGTGAGAGAAAGTGTTAAAGGCTGAGCATCCTCTTTATCAGGTGTATGCCTTTGCACTTTGCCTCTTTGGACATGAACAGATGACCGTTTTGCCTGTTTGGAAGCAGTGAAGGGAGGTAAAGTACCTGTGGAACTTGTTTTTGTGGTTTCCGATGATCTTTTTCTCTTGGCTAAATTTTTTTCCTCTGGCTCCCAGTCACTGTCCTCCAGTTCAGGTAAGATCCTAATAAAACAATAAGATGAACACTCTTAACAAAAAATACCTATAGAATTCAGTGGGCATTTGCCAATGTAATAATTGAATTATATAACAACAATAATAATATTAATAATAATAAAAGATACGGTAAGCAGCATGCTGTTGAAAACAGTACCGCAGTCTAAATCGATACAAAAACAACTAGACCATTATGTAAAACACATTTTTAATTGTTAATAAACCAACTCTGCCATCATTATCTGTAACTAATATTTGATTCAAACATGTTTATTTTATTTCTTGGGACAGGTGGGTAATTTTTATGAAATATCAAAAAATATATACTGCTCATACCACCTTTAATATACTTCAGACAAGATTTCAACAAAAGAATAGCATGCAAAATATAAAAAAAATATTAACCGATGGAGGGAAGCCTGGTCCAATCCGCAATACAGAGTTGCAGTAGTCCAAGCGGGACGTAATAAAAGCATGAATAGCATACTCAAAGTCATTCAATGGCAAGTATGACTTGACTTTACTCAGTAAGCGCAGCTGAAAAAAATCTAGTTTTGACTACTGAGTTTATTTGCTGAGTAAATTTGAAAGAGCTGTCTAAAATCACTCCAAGGTTTCTGGCCGAAGGGTGGCAGTAGCCGGAGAAAGGGCCCAGAACATTGCTGACATCATTGAGTTTTCCAAATATAACTATTTCAGTTTTAGATTCGTTGAGCTTTAAAAAATTTAACTCCATCCAGTCTTTAAGATCTCGCAGGCAATCTAACAGGGTTTGGGTGCAGTCTGAGCTGGATCTTAGAGGCAGATAAACCTGCATATCGTCTGCAAAACAGTGAAAAGAGATACCTTTTTTTTTTTTTAAATTTACCCAAGAGGAAGCATGTACAGAGAAAACAGTACAGGGCCTAAAATAGATCCCTGTGGGACCCCACAGCTAAGTGGGGCCATGCCTGAACCATAAGGGCCAAGATGGACAGAAAAGGATCGGTCTTAAGATACGACCTGAACCATGCCAAGGCCATACCTTTGATGCCAGCATAAGTCTCCAAGCGAGACAGTAAAATTTGGTGGTTCACAGTGTCGAAAGCAGCGGTTAAATCTAAAAGGACTAACACTGAGGAGCAGCTGGAATCAACAGTTAAAAGAAGATCATTAAAAACTCTTAAAAGTGCAGTTTCCGTGCTGTGAAGTGACTTAAAACCAGACTGAAATTTTTCTAAAATGTTATTTGACTCCAAATGGGTTTGTAATTGCAGACTACTTATGAGCAAGTAGTAGCCACGCAGTTGTTGTGCGGTGTGCCACAGCCCACAGATCCCGCTGCACAGTGTGCCAGTGTTACCTCTGCATCTGCGAAGGCTGCGCGTAAGGGAAATCATCTTTCGTTTGCATTAAATCTGCTGTGTGTCCTGGTGCTCACCACTTTTAAGGACAGTGCTCCCATCACAGCTGCAGACAGGTGAGAGGCGTGCGCTGCTCCATTGACTACTGTCCTGTCTACTGTCAGACGGGACATGCTGTTGCTATAGTAACTTGCATGCTTTTCACACAGTATCCTTTCGTGTGGGCCAGTTTTTGGACTTGTTTTTGAGTATGACCATAGTGCTACGTGATCTGTCTCTGACAAGCCTCTATGTCCCCATATATTTCTATTGCTGATGTGACATATGAGGTGTGCCATTTAGGATCAGAAAGTGATTCAAATGAGACGCAAAAAGTGAAAAATGCGTTGAGATGGCAGCAAAATGGCACTAAATCTGGCGTGCTATTTACATGCACTGTTGTGCTTTTCCGTTGTGCTAAAAAGCAAAGGGAAAAAAAGATGTAAACTGTATACTGTAAACTGTTACATACTGCTGTATGTCAGCCGTGCCTGGCGCCCTGAAAAAGCAGACGATCTGGCCCATTGTCTTTTGAGACGAAGCCGGAAAACATTAAAACGCTTCAATAGCTCAGCAACAACACGGCTTTAAACAGCGTTGGTAAATTACAATATTTATAACTAATGAAGAGAACGCAATTCATCTGAAAATGTATAATAAAATATAATTTATTTTTGTAAACCTTTTGGAGTTGCAGTTACAACGTCCCCAACAGTTGGGGGTGCTGCAGCCCCCCCAGCCCCCCATCAGCATTTAAATCTATATTGAATCCAATCAACATTCATTCAAATTGCAATCTAAAGAATCCAAATTGAATCCAATCATGAATTTCTTAATAATAGTCAACCCAATTTCTTTGCCAACTGTGCTACCCAAAAAAAAAAAAAACACACTGAAGCATTCTGATGGCCAAAATACCCTTGGCAGCATTTTTTCAGACGTCATATGATAGTGTAACTCTTAGTGATTCAAGAGGCAAACTTTTTTAGACTGCCTGCCCAAATTTAAAAACCAACCTGACCTGGAAAAATGTGTTATGAGCTGCTAACCCAAACCCGAATGTCTTAAAGTGATTAAACCATTTTTCTGGGTCAGGTTGGCTGCAACCAGCTGCATGATGGAGTTATGATGAAGGCAAATTTATTGTTGAAATCCCATTTCGTTTTATTATTTGAAAGAATAAATAACACTCAG
Organism: Bostrychus sinensis; assembly: GCA_020698575.1. Lineage (NCBI taxonomy): Eukaryota > Metazoa > Chordata > Actinopteri > Gobiiformes > Eleotridae > Bostrychus > Bostrychus sinensis. The sequence goes on along the minus strand of CM036260.1, from coordinate 7,957,207 downwards.
ACTTGGGTAATTACTGAGACATGCTATTATTAATGTAACATTAAAAACAAGCCGTGTAAACACCTAATGCACTGTTTAAGACATGACAATTTAGACATTTTAAAACGCTAATGACACTTATCAGGAAACAGAGCTGTGAAGCAGGAGCCACTGACTGCACTTTTAATCATAAACTGCTACCTTCCACCACAACAACCCGGAGTGTAGAAATGTAAGAAGTTACAAACTCAAACACTAAAAATGACTTATGTACACTGCTTAGGAAAAGTATTCATCCCCCTTAGCCTTTTTCCTTTGTTGTTGCCTTACAAACAGGAATTTAAATGGATCACTGGAAGGTTTATGCAGGTGGTGACTGTGGGTTAAGCATTTGCCCAGTAACCGGAGGGTAGCCAGTTTGAATCTCGCCCGAAGCGCACACTGTCGTGTTCCTGTATTTAGTCCTATCCTTCACTCACTCAGTTCTAAGCAGTTTCCCAGTCCCTAGCAATGACAAATATCCCCACAGCATGATCCTGTCACTGCCACACTTCACTTTAGAGAGGGGGCACAGTCAGGTGTTGGGTTTGTGCTATACGTAGCATCTTTCATTGATGGTTCATTTTTTTTTTTTATTGTATCTGGCCTGAGGACCTTCCCGTGCTTGTGGAGTCTCCCACGGGCCTTTTGGCAAACACAACATATGTTTTTTATTATTTTCACCAAGCAGAGGCTTTTTCCTGGCCACTCTTCCACCCAGCCCAGCTCTGTTGGGTGTGTGGTTCAGAGTGGTCCTGTGGACAGATACAACAGTCTCTGCTGTGGAGCTCTGCAGCTCTTTCAGGGTCACCTTTGGTCTTAGGTCCTGTTTGCACGATAACAATGGCCAGGAAAACACAACATTCATGCCACCCGCATTTCACTTTTACACAAAAACGCTGAAGTGTAAAGAAAATGAAAGTAAACTGTGGTACATGTATTTGTCCAGCAAATGGCACTGTGGGCCCTGCAAATGCTCTACACCACACAGTGACTAAACAGCAGAGGAAGTGATAGCTCCAGTCTATAACTTTCCAACAACTGTAGGATCTTGTGGTTTTCTGGAGCCATTCTCATAAAGTCTCACATAAAAATAAGTACTTGTACACATATTACTGACAGTTACTGGACTAAATATGAATGTAAGAGACAGAAATGCCTCAGAATTTGCACTCGCAGGTCAGCTGACATGCCCCCAACAGACAGGCAATCACCATTCAGATTGCAACTGTTACATCACTGTTTTCAATGAATATGCTGTTTTCACAGTTTACACAAGAGCAAAGCGGCTCCGAGCGGTTGCCAGCTGTGAGACCAAAACACCTCCTCCAGCGTTTTCAAAATATTGCAGACTCGGAAAACGGAAACCCCATCCTCGTGAAAATGAAAGGCCAAACCGCAATCAAACCTTTGCGGTTTTGGCAAAACACGTTGTCTAAATGGCCCCTTATTGTTGCCTCTCTGATGAATGCACTCCTTGCCCGGTTTGTGGGTTCTCTAGGCAGGTGTGGATCCCAATTTTACATGCTGTAATGATGCATTAAATGGTGTTTTGTGGCATTATGACAATTGAATTACAGTTCGACCGCATCTAACTGTTTTTGTGACTTCTGAAGGTAAGTAGCACCCTCTTATTTAGGGGCCTCTTTAAAAAGGGGGAGAATACTTGTGTACACTCCACTTTTATGTTTTCCTGTCATATTTCTTGTTTGTGTCACAATAAAAAGTATTTTGCATCTTCATAGTTGTTGGCATGTGGTGAAGTGATTGACATAAACCTCCCAATGATACATTTTAATTGCTGGTTGTGAGGCAAAAATAAGGAAGAATGCTAAGGGCGATGAATACTTTTCCTAGGCATTGTAACTAATCACCAAAAATAAAGGTAATCCTAAGACAAAGGTGAGGTAAAACTGATTCACAGGCCGTGCTTCTTGTGCCACTTGCCATAACAGTTTCTGAGTGGCAGAAAACAGAGAGGCACGTCACATGTCTCACAGCCCACAGGGGTCTTTTTGTGGCAGAGGGAGCAGAGTCTTCTACCTACACTGGCTGCTTGTTCCTTTGGTATTTTTTTTCCTTCACTGAAGTATATGGCTTTGTGTGTGCCTATTACTTCTGCTGGGCTCTGTGATGGTAACTTTTGAGATGTTGAAACACTGCCTTTGCCTGCCAACTCCTGTATTAGGGCATCCCTGAACTCCCTCTGAGTCATGGGCTGATCCTTGTGACAGTGCTTGTATAGTATGTGAGCGTTTACAACTGCAATGTCCACAAAGTGGTAAAAGAAAGTGCGGTACCACTTCTTTGTTTTGTGGACAACATTGTAATAACCAATGAGGGCGTCTGAGAGGTCAACACCTCCCATGTGCTTGTTATAGTCCTTTATAGCGGATGGAATGGGTACATCCACCGTCACCCACTTGTCCCCCTTTTTCACTCGCCTGCAGACAGTCTCTCCACAGGATGCTGAGTGTATGGTGGAACACATGACAACCTCTCGTGTGTCCTTCCACTTCACAAAGAGGAGTTCGGCATCCCTTATCCACCTCACACTTCCCCGAGGGACATTGATAGGAAAATCATTCTGTGTCGTCTTAGGAAAACCCACTCTGTTTTTGGGGATGGTGCCACAAGCTCCAATTCCTTTAGCCATCAAGTCTCTGAAGAGGTGGGAACTGGTGTAAAAATTGTCCACATAAAGGTGATAACCAGTTCCCAGGTGTTCAAATTCCATGAGAGACATCACAGTGTCATAGCTCAGTCCTTTCCCAGAGGTGCAGGACTTTCCCTCATAAACATAGAAATTCCATGTGTAGCCTGTTGCTGAGTCTGCTAGCACAAACAGCTTGTATCCCCACTTTATAGGCTTGTTTTTTATGTATTGTTTCAATGAAATCCGTGCCTCTGATGCAACCATCCGCTCATCTATAGAGATTTGTTGGCCTGGCTGATAATGCTTCTTGCAGGCTTCCACTATTTGAGTATATAGAGGTTTTATTTTCCCCAGGCGGTCATATGCTGCAGTGCCTTTTGCTGCCTGATTCTGAGCATCTGCCTCCAAACTGCACAGGTGGAGACAACGACACATATTTAGAAATTTTGTGCGGGACATGACAGAGGGAGGAAATGGAAAATTGTATGGCTGGGAACCTCTCCAGTAATCACTTATTTGCGGCAGCTTCACCAAACCCATATAAATAACCATAGCGAGGAAAGAAAACATGTCCTCAAAAGTGAAGTCCTTCCACTTCCCTTTCTTGTCCTGTTCCTTCTGGGATCCATAGGCATTAGTGTTATTCAATAGAGTTTTAATAACTGTATCTGTAAAAAACAGTCTAAAAAAATCCAGTGGACTCTCAGCACATCTGGTCTTGTTCTGTGGCCCAGGTTGTCTTACTGGTTTGAAAGCCAGTGGTGGAGGCTCAGTATCTTCTTCATCGGGTGTGTGCCATTGCGATGTGTCTGTTGGAGTTGAAAAACAGGACTTTTTCACTTTGGAAGGAGTGGAAGCAGTGGGGGCAGGTAAAGTACTTTTGGTACTTGTATTGGTGGTTTTTGATGATCTTTTTCTTTTGGCTGGACCTTTCCTCCTTGGCTCACGGCCGCTGCTGGTTCTGGAGGAACTTTTTCTTTTGGCTGGGCATTTCCTTTCTGGCTCCCAGTCATTGTCATTGTCACTGGTAGTTTCTGGTGATATTTTTCTTTTGGCTGGACTTCCTGGCTCCCGGTCACTGTCACTGTGACTAGCACTGTTGTCCGTTTCAGGTAAGGTCCTACTAAAACAATAACATGAACAGTTTAAGGATAATACAGGCCAGACCAGCTAAAAAATTGCATGAATTTACATTTTGCACTGTTGGCTTTTAAGGAGATCTGAAGTAGAGCTTCAAAATGCAAAAAGAAGAAATGGGAGTGAGTAAAAAACAAAAAGAGGAAGCAGTTTATTAATTTATTGAAATATGATGTTCATCAGCTGATCAAAAGACCTTAGCTCAAAAATAAAAAAAAATAAAATAAAAAAAAAGAAAAGAAAAGCTCTAAGTAATTAGTAGCTCCACCGATCTTGTTGATCACTTCAAAAATTTGTTTAGTTTCATGCTTGATGCGAGAGTTTCCAGAAGGCTAGTAGGAACATTGCTCCATGTGGTGAAGATGGCTTCACAAAGGGCATCCACTGTCTGGAAGTGATATCCATTTTTGTAAACTTTCCTTGCCATCCATCCCATAACATTTTCTATTGGATTTAGATCAGGGGAACATGCAGGATGGCTGCTGCAACAACTCCACAGAACCAGCCGCCGTTTGACCACTGCACAACCTGAAGCTTCATTTTTCCATCATATCTCCAGAGCGATCTCCTTGTCATGCCATTAATGTTGGAAGCCCGGACCACCTTTCAATGTCCCATGTTTGGTGATCCTTTGTAAAGTTCAAATAGTCAATTTTGTGGCGCTAAAGGAGATGAGGCCACCATGTTCAACAAGAGAAAGCTTTTTTGCAATCAGGAGGTCATGAGTGATGAGTGTGAATTTTTTGCACAGATTTTGGCTTTTAAAGGCTGTGGTCTTAAACTTTTCATCAGCTGATGAACAGCCTATTTCAGTTTAATTGTTGTTTTCAATTAATTGCTTACTCAGTTTTCTTTTGTCTCCTTCACATTTCTTCGTTTTGCATTTTGAAGCTCTACTTAGAACCTCCTTAAGATCTAACAGTGCAAAATGTAAATTCTTGCAATTTTTCAACTGGTCTTAAAATTTTGATCAGGTCTGTATAGAGTTCAGTGTAAATTACTTTACATGCATTGTTTTATTGCCAAATCAGTTGTTGTTCCATGTGCACTCTAAAGGTTGATCCTTTTAATTTTGTATTACTTATTTATTTTTATAAAACACTGTTACACACATAGCAGAATATGGGTCTGGGCGATAAATCATCACACATCAATAAACTTGAGTTTTTAATTTTGGACAATGTCAAAAATAGTCCTATTTTAAAAAATGTATTTAGCGGAAATGGCATCCTAGTGCTGCACTGTACACATGTTGGGGCTAATGGTACGGGCGAACACCCAGAGCAGCTTAAATATTGTGGACTGTGGAGACTGCAGATGCCTTTGTTTTACAGGTGGCAGTAGTTTGGCCAAAACAAGCAGCATGTGTGGTGGTCAGTGCTAACTTGAGTGCTTTGTTAATGTATGAAGATTTGCCATGTGTTCGATTGCTTTTAGCATCTTTTAACAAGACATCGTAAAGTGTAATGGACCTGTTTTTAACAACTCTGTGTGTAGTATTTTTGTCCCTCTTTTAAATGGAAATGTTTTAGATTATGTTTTTTCCCGCCAAATTACATAATTATCATTCAAATGACAAAAAACACACTAACTTCAGAGCGTCATCACATGCCAAGTAAGAAAATCCTATTTGTTTTTGTTACTTGCGAGGTATCATAAGACGAACATTGGTAGAAAGACAATAAAGTGTATGATACAGTGGTAAAACCTGCAAGGCCATTTGAATTGTCATTTTGATTTTTTTTTCCAATAAATGAAGGTAAGAGGGTTGATGTCACAGTTACAGGGTCTCTCACTGCATCCTTTTTTTTTCTTATTTGTTTTTTCCTTTCTCTGCTCTGTCTCTCTTCCATTTGTCCTTCTCCCAGTCAAGGTATTTTTCCTTTTTTCAGAATCTGGATCTTGGGTAGCACAGTAACGTCTTAGTTTTTGTAATATTAATATAACAGTACAAAATAATGTTATGTTTTTTAAACCAAATTTTAAGTTACTGTTTTAGCAATTTTGTGACTAATTACTTCTCAGGGACGCAAAAGGCACCCATTTTGTGGAATGACCCATATACATATAGCTTTGCAAAAAAAAAAAAAAATGCCAGTCAACAAGAGAAAAATGCTTAGAATCATAAATTGGGTGAAAACTGAACAAAATTAAGATTTTATTTCTTAGCCATATTGCCCAGCCCAAACAGAATATAAGACAAACTCCAAATTTAGTGCTTGGAGCAAAAAGATTCAAAGTAAATGCAGCTCATTGTAATGTTAATGAAAAGGCTATGAAGGTGTTAACTAGTCGATATCATGCTGTAAGAAATTACCAATTATTATATACCTGGATATCTGTTGTAGCTTTTACTGTGTTTACCAGGGTGATGATGCCCATTCAGTGTGTTCAATAAAGGCAAAGTGAACAATCAGAGGCAGACCATCTATTAGCCAGGGAAGCTGCACTGGGCATTTACTAATACAGTATAAACATGACTCACCAAAAATCCACTGGACTCTCAGCATGCCTGGTCCTGCACTGTGGCTTAGGCTGTTTCGCTGGTGTGGAACTCAGTAGTGGAGGCTTAACATCCTCTTCATCTGGCATGAGAGCCAACGGTGAAGACTGAATATCCTCCTCATCTTGCGTGACAGCAAGTAATGAAGGCTTCACATCCTCTTCGTCTGGTGAAAAAGCCAGTAGTAAAGGCTTCACATCCTCGTCATCTGGCAAGCGAGCCACTAGTGAAGGCTTCACATCCTCATCATAATCATAATCATTTTTCTGTTGCGCTTTGTCTTTTTGAGAAGCTGTGAGAGGAGATAAAGTACTTGTAGAACTTGTTTTTGATATTTTTCTTTTGGCTGAAATTTCCCGCTCTAGTTCCCAGACATCATTCTCCAGATGAGGTAAGGTCCTACCAAAACAGAAATATGAACACTCTCAGCAAAAAAATACCCATAGGGCACTGGTTCCAAACCTTTTTTGTTGTGTGTACGCTGAGCTTTTCGTCATACCAGGTGTACCCCCTCACTCATACTTGTAGATTTTTCTTCAAAAGGTGGTCATATAAATCTGTCTTTATTAGTACAAAGACTTTATTACAAGTTCTACTACATTTTTAAACCCAAAGTCAAGAAAATAAGAAACATAACATTTTTCTACCTTTAGAATAAAAACAGAAAGATAACAATATAAATTCATATTACACTTAATTATTTTACAACAAGCTATTAGACCTAAAAATATAGTATTCAAATAATGTTCTTTAGCAGTTTCACCTCCTTACCTTTACTTTACTCAGTAAGACACTTGAGCTTGTCTTGCATAAATCAATATGAAAAACATGCAATATGAATATCATCTTGGAAATAAATTATGAACTAATTCCAACTACTCCCCTGCAAACTGTTTAAGTAACCCTATACTCGGGCCGTACCCATGGTTGAGAAACATAGCTATAGAGCAGGCGTATTCAATTACAAACTCTACTGGGCCAGCTTTTAAAAACATCAAATGTTTCAGGGCCGAACATTTTATTTCGCAGCAAGACAAAATATGAATAAATATTAGGCCATGACAAAGGCACTACTAATTACTAATATTTTGGTAATACAAATCATTTGTCACCATAACCATAAACCATTAATAACAGAGGTCTTCAACTAAAATTGCTCTTTTTTTCTCTTTGTGTTTTAAATAAATAAATAAATAACCACCTAGAGTAAAACATGTACAATACTTTTTTCTGTTAGGGGAAAAAAAATCCCCATCGCCACTCTAACAGCAGCTGATTTTTTTAACTTGGGTCAGAAATAGATCATACTGGAGATGGATTTATAAACTCTTTGCCCCCCTCCTCCAGGCAGTATTATTTGGTGACACCGTTTTAACTATATTCACTCTAAATACAAACGCAGGGGAGTGCAGCTCCATCATACAGGGTAAACGCGCTAATTAGCGGCTAATTAACGTTAATATGCGCGTGTACTCGGTCCGTTCACGCCTCTTTCACCTGGCTAAGGAGGACCAGAAACGTGAGATGAGAGACTTCTGAATTAAAATGGATTTTAAGTAGCAAAGTGATGTGTTTATGTCCTGAAGCCTGACTGTAGATAGCTTAGTTGCTAATGAAAGAAAGAAGTAGAGCCAGGACAAATAAACATTACAAAACTCACCACAGACGTTTTCATGTCCCTTAAAAAGTAACGTTAGATTTTTTTAATGCTGCCATAAAACGAATTCTCTGTTCTTGATACACAGTCCAATACTTAATCCTGGCACAACATCAGCTGAAGTCTTCTCTAACCTGGAGACTTGGATGTATTATAGAACTGGATAATGAATGACGTCACGACGCCGTTGTTTTCAATGACCGTGCTCATTGGCGCGTGATGCCAAAAAAGTTTTTTACTTCCGCGTTGTGCGGCCCATAGAGCATGCGCACTGCGGCCCTCGAACAAGCGCAGTGATGCTCCGCGTATCACGCGACCGGCTCTGCCCAATGGGCGCGATGGCGGGCTAGAGCGGTGACGTCACAAACCATAAAAAGTTATTTTTTTAGCCAAATTAAAGATTTCGAAGAGGGAAAAAGTCCATGGTGTGAAAAAAGAGAAAAATCACTACAAAATCCGACCATTCTCTCAGCTGTAGGTGTCCTGTCAGCTGAGTACCAAGCGTTTCTTTTTACATTGCGCTCTATGGGAAAAATCCTTTCTGGGCCGCATGCGAATTTTTGCTACAGTTCCACAGAGCGGCCGCTAGGAAATTTGGCTTCAAGGCAGAGGGGGCGGTGCCCGATCCAGGTCTAATAATACATCCATAGGCTGTGTCCGAACATCATCCCTAATCCCTATATAGTGCACCATATAGTGGTCAAGCGATTTTGTAGTCGTGTCCGAATGTCTAATGGATAAAAAAATAGTGCACTCAAAAGTTCCCACAATGCATTTTGAAAAGTAGTGGACAGCGATGGTCACTAGATGGTCAGTATAGACCAGAATGCTTTGCGAGTTGCGGAGGAGAACAGCGGGACCACGACAGGTCTTTAAACTGTACACAACACGTCTGAATAAAACCAGTTAGAAATGCCTTTTTTTTTTTTTTACTTTTGTCACGTTGTAATCAGAAATTAAAAGCTCTTATATAAACCCTTGCAGTGTAAATTGCTAACGTTAGCTTACCCAGCATTCAGCCTCCCCACATAAGGCACATAGCAGCAATAATCCAGTCCGTTTTATTCATTATAGCGGTAATTCATGTTAAATATCACATGTATGACTGTTATGTATCTATAAATACTAAAACATCACGTCAGGCTTTACCACAGAAGAATATTATCAGCGGAGTTTCGCCGAAAATTCTTTTACACAGACGCCAGAGTCACGTGATCACCGGTGAGTTAAAAATAGTGCGCGACTGTCCGAATCATTCACAAAATAAGTGCACTATATAGTCCGCTATATAGTGCTGGACTATATAGTGATTGAGGGGTTAGGGGCTAGGGGTGACGTTCGCTGCAAAAGTTTATACAAGAGCTTTTAATTTCTGATTACTATGTGACAGAAGTAAAAAAAAAAAGAAAAAAAAAGGCATTTCTAACTGGTTTTATTCAGACGTGTTGTGTACAGTTTAAAGACCTGTTGTGGTCCAGCTGTTCTCCTCCGCAACTCGGTCTATATTGACCGTCTAGTGACCATCGCTGTCCACTACTTCTCAAAATGCATTGTGGGAAATTCTGAGTGCACTATTTTTTATCCATTAGACATTCGGACACGACTACAAAATCGCGTGACCACTATATGGTGCACTATATAGGGATTAGGGATGATGTTCGGACACAGCCCACCACTGTGTCAGAGCAGGTTGCTCTGTAACCATAGTAACCGAGAAGGACCCCTCGCGCCTGTACAAAAATAAGTAAAATTTTTGCGCCTGCCCGATCTAAGGCCTATTGCTACTTTGGGCATGGGCTGGGCCACACGGGGGCCCCCGGGGCCACTTTGGCCCGCGGGTTGCTATAGAGTTCAGGTGGCATTTATCAACATAATAATTTAAATTACTACTATTAAATTATACTATCCAATAAAAACTGCACTAGTGTCACATTTAAATATTTATAAATGACTGTGAACATGTTACAATAAAATACACACAAAGTAGTTCACTGGGTGTACATGCATAGCTTTACTGCTAAATCAATTAAACTAGTTGAAAAAGGCTTGTACAGCACAGCCACAAGAGGTGAATTCCAACATGCCTCCTCGAAGCGAAAGGAACTATGGAGAAATCGCGCGCCCATGAAGGCCATGCAGAAAAACGTGTCTGCAGCTCAGGGTTGAGGTAGTCCTTAAAATTTAACATTTAAATTTAATTTCTTGATGTCTTGCTGTGAGATTAACACATTAGACATTTTTATTTCTGGATATCATATATAGGTCGTACGGGGTGTTCAGCCCACTTAGAGTGGTCAATAAAGAGAAAGTGGACCATCTATCACTGGGCTAATATGATTCACCACACTCACCTATCCAAAAGGTAGTCTTTTCCCTCAATAAACATCTCCTCTGCGGCCGAGTCATACTCGCTGTCCTCACTCTCATCAGACGAGACCAAAAGAAAATCCCTCCTCCTCCTCCTCAGAAGAGTAGGAAGTATTCATCTGATCCTTAGACATGATCGAAAATCCAAACAATCAAAGGAATAGCAAGCAAAAAGCATCCGAGTGGACTCAGGAGGCGGACTACTATGGAGTTCATCAATGACCGCCCACCCATCCCCTGTCCCGGAAGTGACAGGGGATGGGTGGGCGGTCATTGAATTTCCCATTCATTTCCCCCATTGACTTTTCGGGAAAAAACAAAACAAAAAACTATCCCTCAAAATACTTTATGTATGACATTAAATTTATTACAAAACCGTGATGATAGAACTCTACACTAACAAGCTGCCAAATTCTAAAATTAGGGATTTTTTTTTTTAAAACAATGCCTTTATTAATTAATTAATATTTCATTTTGTCTTATTTGCTTATTTGCACATTTTTTATTTTGCTGCCTGTTTTGGCACTATTTCAAGCTGGATTTCAATTCGGTAGATATGCCATATTTCTTGTAAATGTTTTTGAAAAAAAAAAAAAAGGAATGCGTGGAATGTGACGTCATTGTTTGGGACGCGGTGGCTGATGGGATGGAAGCGCCAAAGGAAAAAAAAAAAAGAGGGGGACGGAAGCGCCATTTTTAAGGGCCAAAGCACACAAAACACTGGCACGTAATCCGTAACGAATACACGATAGATTCAGAAGTTATTTCAGCCATGGTAAGAACTTGTTGTGTCATCGGGTGCACTGTCAGATCACACAACCGGGAAGGTAAGAAGATAGCAAACGGGCTATCTTTTCACTGTTTTCCTGCCTGGAAACAACGCGAGGGAGACCATGTATCGGAGGTAACGAAGAAAAGACGACTGGCCTGGATCGCGGCCGTGAGACGTCCCGATATAAACTTTTCCAGCATCCCAAGATACCTGCAAGTGTGTTCCAGACATTTCCATTCCGGTGAGTGTCTGAAATTTTTAAGTGCCTGTGTAATGACACACTGCACAAGCATTTTGCAGGGGACCCTTTTGATGAGGGAGTGGGCTACATTTTAGGTTAAAAATAATCTCACTTTTGATAAATACGCTTTTAAAAGTATCACATACCCATAAACTGCTATTTATTTATTATTTATTTTCCAAAAAGCTGCAGTGCATTATGGGTAATTTTGGCCGATGCAAAGCAGCAAGGGATCCACTGATTCATTCTTGGTGAATTAGCCACATGTTAGCTAAATGGAGGTCACCTACCTGGGAAGAACATGAACATTGGAACATGCTTAGGAGGACAATGATGATGTGAATGCCTTCCCGTGATATAAAGGCAAGGTGCCTGGGTTTTTAGTGGGGCTGCAACAACTAATCGGATTAATCAATTATAATTGCTTATTGAAATAATCGTCAATTAATTCAGTAATCAAATAATCACCAACTGGGATATTTAATCGACACTGACACATGCCATGTGCTGTGAGAGAAGGTTTTATTACCTAGATAGAGCAGTAAACATTTAAAATAATGTCCATTTTGTGTTTTTGATTAAAAATATCATATGTGTTACAGATGATATTTTATTTATACATGCTCTATATACACATCTTCAAGAAGCATGCTTGTAGCTTTGTCTCATTTAATTTTGTAAAAATTAAGTGATTTTTGGTAGCATTATCACCAATTTTTAACAAAAACTATAAAACACCTCAAGTTTTTAACCATTTTACTATGTGCTCTGTATGTTTGTATACTTGTTTGTTGTGTGTCCCTTGTCTTTAAGTATTGACATCAACCTGCTGAGGGACTAGAGATGGAAATTAGCCTTGGCTATAATCTCACATATTTACATGTCAAATGTTTATTTATAAAGTGACAATTCATATTAATGAAGAGAATATGAGAATAAGTTTTTAACCATTTTACTCACACTTCTCTTTCCGATTATTAATCGACTAATTGAAAAAGTAATTGACAGATTAATCGATTATCAAAATAATCGTTAGTTGCAGCCCTAGTTTTGAGAAACATCCACTGGTCTCAAAACACTTCTGCTTCAAAAGATCAATGCTGATGCTGCTTTCAAGTGGATGTCAGTCAATTCAAATGGTAGTTTTCTGTGAGAGCGGTACTCATTAATATAATATAATCATAATAGAGTTCAGTCACATTTTAGGTTTTTGACTTCTAATTATATACCACAATCATGTTAGAGGTTGTTACCAGTGCTTTAATGATAATGTTATAGCTTATAGTTAACTAAATATGAAGTCTGGTGTAGCACAAAACAGACATTTCAACATCATTAAACTTCAAAAAATATACAATTCTATGTGTTACTTCTCTCCCTAAAAATAATCTTTAACTTGTTGCCATTCACAACACACTTTTAATTTCCACCAATGACAAGTCACTGTGTCAGAACTCGGACAGTTCGTGTTGCTTTTACAATTTTTTATTTACCCGAGTTGAATTAATGTCTTGGTGTGTGTCCATGTGCTCTTTCATGTATGAAACCTGTATATACAATAAACCCGACAACACTTGAAAGCACAATTGGTCGAGCTTGAGCATAGCATCACTATTTGTAGTTTGACTTTATATGTGGTTTAGCCCTGGTTTGGTCGTGTAAACCTGATTTTAAACCAGCATTACATCTTTTTAGGTCCTGGGCCTGGTTTAGACAGAGTTCAGTCCAGGCTTAGTCATGATTTGTAATTTATTTTTAATTTGAGGAATATTATGTTTTTATTTAGCTGTTTACAGTTGTGATCTTGATCTGTCTTATTGCAGGTAAACCCGCATATGAGATGGATGAGTCAAATCCTGACTGGGTTCCAACACTGCACCTTGGTTACTTAGAAGTCACAAATTCACAACGGCATGTTCGGAAATTACAAAGACTACACAGAAGAGCAAAAGTGCGAGATGACCACAACAAATTTGAAGCATTAACTCGTGACGGAAATACAGTGCATGAAGGTGAGGCTCCAGCAGAAGACAAAGTTCAGGAAGGTAAAGACCAGGCAGAGATGAACATTGCAGAAAACAATCAGGTTGATCAACATGAGATGGAAGCTGTAGAAGATGACCAGGTTTGTCAGGTTGTGGTGGAAGCTTCAAATGAAGATGGAGTTCTGGCAGAGAGAGAAGTAGAACATGAGCCACCAGCTAATAGACAGAGAGTAGAATGTCAGTTCTGTGAGCACAGCAGAGAAGAAATAAACCGTCTGTTGCAGGAGAACAGAGAGCTAAGGTCAGAGTTAAATGAGAGGAAGCTGGATGAAGAGTTCTTGAAGGAGGACACAGAAAAGGTCCAATATTATACGGGACTTCCATGTTTTGCCATTTTATTTTCATTATTTAACAATGTTAAACCTTTCCTGCCAGTTGCAAAGACGCTGTCACCATTCCAAATGGTTTTACTTACACTCATGCGTCTGAGGCTTGATCTTCCTGTCCAGCATCTTTGCCACCTTTTTAATGTTTCACATAAAACTCTGTCTACTGCCTTTGCTGAGACTATAGCTGTATTGGACGCTCACCTTAAACCCTTGGTACACTGGCCTGAAAGACATTGCCTACAAGCCATAATGCCACATCAGTTTTTGGAAACATTTGGAAAATGTGTTTCCATCATTGTTCACTGCTTTGAAATACACACAGAGAGGCCTTCAAATTTAAAAGCATGTGCACAATCCTTTTCTCACTACAAACGTACAAACACCATTAAGTACCTTATTGGTATTGCACCTGAAGGTTCAATATTATTTATTTCCAAGGGATGGGGTGGGCGTGCGTCAGACAAACACATAACAGAGAACTGTGGCCTTCTTAATAAATTGTTACCGAGGGATATAGTGTTAGCTGACAGAGGTTTTGATATCAGAGACAGTGTGGGAATGATGTGTGCTGAGGTTAAAATTCCTTCATTCACTAAAGGTAGATGTGAACTTGATGCTAAGGATGTTGAAGACAGAGCTATAGCATATCTTAGAATTCACGTAGAAAGAGTGGTTGGTAACATGCGCAACAAGTACAAAATGTTACATGAAACAATACCAATTGGGTTTTTGGTTCAATGCGAGGGTGAAGAGATGACACTTCTGGACAAGATTGTGAATGTGTGCTGCATTTTAGTTAACATGTGTCCCACTGTGGTTGTAAAACCTGAAGACAATAAAACATGTACTTGTTAAAAAATGTAAAATGCAGTTCCGATATTAAATGATTGCAAACTGGATATTATTTGATTGCCTGGAAAATCCAGATTGATATGTCTCTGTATTATTATACAGAGAAATAGCAGTTTGGTCACCACGGCATCCGCCGTGGTTGGATTCAAATCCCAACCGTACCGTGCATTTTGATTCGCTTATTTAAGTCACGTGTTCTTCGCAAGCAGCGTCCGCAACAACAACAATCAAGGTGGCGCACTGAGGAGCCGAGTTTGTTTCATTCAGCGGTAAATTTTGTTTTAAATGACCAAAAACATATCGAGTCATTAAAACCACAGCAGCTTGCAGCACTAGAAGCCTTTATTTAAAAAAAAAAAAAAAAAAAAAAAAAGGTTTTTGTGTTGCTTACTTTCTTGTCGCTTTGTTAACATCACGTCCGCCATTTTCTGATTGGCTTATTCCGCTGTCAGTTAACTGGGGTTTGCTCCGCGCTAGAAATCGAACTGATTCTATGGCGACCACACTCATCCGCTGGTACAGCGGTGAGTCTGGAATTTCCAGGCAAATTATTTGATGCTTCACATAAGAATGCGTTTAAATATTTTTACAATAAAATGGTTTAGTGAAATGACATGATTTGTTTTGTAAAACAATAAAACTCATGGAAGGTACAATGTTTTGTTAATGCTTATTGATTGCAGTTCACAGAATTTTACAAGTATAAAAACATTTAAGAGACAATAGTACAGCAACTACAGTAATTTTCAAGTACAACATTTTATGTAACAAGAATACTGTACATTTGGCACTCATGTACACAACAGTTTTAAATAACAAAGAATTAGTTGATATAAATTGTTATTTTGGTGCAAAAACTAAAACAAAACTCAGTCAAAATAGCTGCCAATATTTATGTTTCTCCCTTACATCTGGACAAACAACCTGTAGCTCTCCACTTCTCAAGTAGCTTTATCATTCCTACATAAACTTGTTTTGTCAAATTTGATTTATCACTTGGCAAACCAAGTTGTGAATGTATTCAATGAAATGTAAAGATGTACAGCCCTTTCCTGTGCTAAAGTATTAGGCTATTATTCACCAATTAGTTGTCAGTCAAACAGTTGCTTGATGAGGCAGTAGTGATATTACCTCGACTACAGTATTTTCATATTAGGCCACTAGAGTGTGCTTTCACAAATGTAATGATAAGCGTGTCAGTCGCTACACACAGACTCAAAATGCACATGCAGTGAAATATTTCTTGTTTTTGTTTAAGTTCAAACATGAGTTGTGTACACTAACATTTTGTAAATGTTAAGGGAAAACTAAATACACTTTTCCTTAGGTTGAAA
Source organism: Bostrychus sinensis (assembly GCA_020698575.1). Classification (NCBI taxonomy): domain Eukaryota; kingdom Metazoa; phylum Chordata; class Actinopteri; order Gobiiformes; family Eleotridae; genus Bostrychus; species Bostrychus sinensis. Next base: position 7,941,296 of record CM036260.1, on the reverse strand, counting down.
GTGTCAGCTCTGCAGCTAAACTGGCCACTGTCCAGTGTTAATCTCGCCTTAGGCCCATAGTTACTGGGCTCCAGGAACTAAATAAATATTAGAAAGCATGAGTAGCTCTCTGTCATTTTCGATTTGTTAAAGTAGCTCTCAAGGAAAAAAAGGTTGGAGACCCCTGCCCTACAAGCTCTGGGAGGCAAACAGGTTTAAAGAACTCATCTTTTCTGGTTCCCAGAATTCCTGATCAGGAAAGACGGCAACTACAGCCATGTCTCTCTGGGTCCACACAACAAGGTTGCAGTTGTTTGACCTACAAACAAATATTTGTGTTTGTACCTGTGTATAGTATGGATGTGTTTTCTTAATATGAATCCAGACACCTGGAGGCAAAAGTCTTTGTTCTTTACATCCAAGACCAGCTGGATGCAACATGTTCTGTATTTGAAAAGACACTTAATCTCCAGGCATCCCTTTCCACAGCAATCATACAATGTGAGACCATCATGAGATGCTCTAACTTCTGGAAAGCTGGTGTTAGAAAAAATACCACATTATTTAACCTTTGACATTCCTGACAAAGCAACAGCCTTATTGTGCTCTAGCAGTGTATCAAATAGGTGTGACAAATCCTCCAGATTTAGATGGTGGAGTTTTTTTTTTTTTTTTTTTTTTTTTTTTGCAGCCGTGTAATTAATATAACCAACAAAAACAAATTATATAGCTAACCTCCTTGAGTTGTGAATGGTAGGGTTATTTTTTGGGAGAAACATAGAATAGAATTCTATTTTTTGAAGTTTAATAATGTTAGAAAAATGTCTGTTTTGTGCTACACCAGACTTCATATTTACTTAACCATAAGGTTTAGCATTATCATTAAAGCACTGGTAACAACCTCTAACATGAATGTGGTACACTGTGGCAAATAGAAGCCACAAACCGATAATGCGATTGAACTCTATTCATTTCCAGGTTCCCACCGTCCAACCAAAAAGCATGTGAATGCACACAAGTTGTGTAAACGAGTACAGCCCTCGGAGAAAACTACCATTAAAACTCATGCTCACGATAACCGATGGCTTTATTGGTGCTTCATTTAGTCCTTCCTTTTTAAGCTGTTTTTGAGCATGGTGCAGAGAAATACATACAGCTATCTGCCACTTTGCCTACGAGTTTGTTTTGGTCTAGTGATGGGTCAGTCATGAACGAGCTGGTACAAAGAGACTTTAAAGTGAACGGCTCCCATCTTTTTTTTTTTTAAACAGAACAGATACTAACAGAGACGAAACCAGATCAGCCTCACTGAGCCAAATCTGCCCTGAAAAAATAAAAGTTACAGTTGGATAGTTGATGGTTAATTCAGAGGCACCTGAAGCTGTTTGGTGCTGCTGTTTTGTGCATTGCACATTGCAATATATTTCTGTTATTATTTTCATTAGAGTATATATTTATGACAAGGTTTTTGGAGTTTTGAGGTCTGTTGCTGTTGTATTTACTTTTGAATACTAAATAAAACCCTGCTTTTGGTAGGAGTGTGTCTGTGTATAAATAATACAAAAAATCAACATCTGTCCTTTTTTTATTTTTATGCCTAATTATAGGTGTGTTTATATTGGGTAGTCTCGAAGCCTCAGAACTTTTTAATACTTCATCACAATCCATGTATTTGAGTCATATATTGTGAGCACACAATACAACTCATTAGTCAAAAATAGCCAAAAGAGCCGGTGTGGGGTTGGTGCTCCATAGGAATTGAATGGAGGTAGCTTATTTCAAGGTAGCACATCTCGACAGGTTCTTTTTGTTGAGCCGAGCCAAATGAGCAAAAATTCTAATTACTATTTCGGTTCGTGGCCCTTAAAAATGCTGCCAGCGCACTGTGCATGACTTAAGATGTGATGTCGGTTCCAAACAAAGATAACAATGAAAACTTTAACGATAACTTGACTATAAATGACTATACACGACTATAGAGAACAAGATCGTGACGTCACATCGGTTGTCACTAACTAACTAGCATGGTTCCAAACTATAGTATCAAAGCTCATAGATCTACTACACTCTCAAATTAGATGTGCTTGTTTTCTTTCATGGGCATGGCCATACACACCATAGGTCACAGAGGTCCAAACCTCAGTATTTTAAACCAGATCCAAACAAAACCAGGACTAGATCAGGATGATAAGTCTAAACCAGGACTAGACCAGGATAAAAAGTCTAAACAAAGACTAAATCAGGACTAGACCTGGTCTAAACCAGATCTAGGTTTTAACAAAGACAATGGCAGGGCTTGACATTAATTTCTTCCCTCACTAGCCAATGTGTTCTTTAAAATTTACAAGCCATTAAAGATTTTCACTAGCCAGAATTTATAGCTTTGTTATTTTATTTTTTAATTAAAAATCTTTTAGAATTTGATTTTACCATTCTTTTGACAATTATGACTGGACAGGTATCTATAAAATTATATTGGTTATTAGCATAAAATGAATTTATTTTATTTAGAAAAAAAATTGCAAATTTTATGGTTTAAATTAAGGCTTTTATTATTATCATAATGTGTTCCTCTAATGATGACTTACTATAGCTTTTAATTAGGGGGACGTTTATAAGCATACAAGCTTAAGGTAGTTAAAACTTATGTTAATAATCCAACCAGACAAAGTGGCTGAGACTGAATGTGTTACTAGCCAAAATTGAAATCTACCTGTATTTGTCCGGTTGGCTAGTGTTAATGTCAAGCCCTGGACCTCTCCAGATGTCAACACTGTACGGAAAACTGTGGTAACACTTGTGTGGAGAAGAACGAGGGTAACACGCAAGCATACCCAACGTCAAAGAGCATAGGTCAAAGATAATTGAATACAACGCTGAGGGCATTTCATTTCTTTGTTCTTGTGACTTTTTTTTTAATGTTGTAACCACATTAAAATCCATGTTGGTGTAATGGTCGTCTGTTGAATACTTTTGTCCATATTGAGTATTGACAAGCAAACACACAGTTGCTCTGGATAATAATAACCACTAGACTGGAATAGAGATAATATAAACGCAGAGATAAAGCGGGTGTTTCCTGTGAACTGCTGTGTTACTTCCCAAAGTATCTTCAGGCCAAACCTCACAGATTTGTAGCAGAGCTGTCACAATGGCCTCTAATGAATTGATGAATAAATATGCTACGCAGTGATCATACTCTCTGTCACCTGTTCCTCTATTTCATCAGCCAAAGACGAGATAGCTAGGGTCCTTCAGGCACATGGTCGCCAAAAATCAGGATAAAAGTGCAAGAATCGGTCAACCTTTAATACATAGTATATAACTTAAACTTTCTAGTAGGTAGAGCAGCCATAAATTGTACTCAAGTTCAGAGTGTTACCTCAAAATGATATTACTGAAGTAGAAATAAAAAGTATGCTGCAATAAAACTACTCTTAGAAGTACAATTTATTAAGAGTTGCCCAAGTAAATGTTACTCATTACCACCCACCTCTGTGAATAGGCAGGTTTTGCCAACTGACAGCCATTTGACTACAGACTACATGTATGTAATATAGACACAGCAGAAATATAGACTACCCAGGAATTTGAACTGTAATTGAAATGTCTCAAGTATTTTATGTTATTGTCCATATTTACCATAACCAGCATTTTTTCTTATTTTTTTTCCAGAAACCAATATAATAGAAGGGCAACCATGAATTTTCAATTGTTTTAACTTATGCCACATACAGTAAATTATATCAATAACTTCAGCTTCAACTGAATTTCAACAGAAGACTTTATTTAAATCTGGAAAGAAAAAAAAACTTAAACACAAGAATTAGAAAACTGTCCAATAAAAAGTATAGAAAAGCAAGTTAGCTTCAGTGTATAAAATCTCTAAAAATGACAAATATAACTATCTACAAAAAAGAAAATGATGTTGTGCATGCGAGACAAAGGTGAGATGAACCAGATTCACAGACCGTTCTTCTTGTGCCACATGCCATAGCAGTTTCTAAGTGGCACAAAACAGAGCGGCACTTCACATGTCTCACAGCCCACAGGAGTCTTTCTGTGGCAAAGGGAACAGTTTCTCCTGCCCTTAGTGGCTGCACATTCCTTAGGAATAATTTGTCCTTCGCTGAAGTATATGGCTTTGTGCGAGGCTGCTGCTGGGTGCTGTGATGTTGACTTTTGAGAAGTTGAACCACTGCCATTGTCTGCCAACTCCTGAACTAGGGCATCCCTGAACTCTATCTGAGACATGGGCTGATCCTTGTGACAGTGCTTGTATAGTATGTGAGCGTTTACAACTGCAATGTCCACAAAATGGTAAAAGAAAGTGCGGTACCACTTCTTTGTTTTGTGGAGAACGTTGTAATAGCTAGTGAAGGCATCTGAGAGGTCAACTCCTACCATGTGCTTGTTATAGTCCTTTACAGCGGATGGAATGGGTACATTCACTGGCACCCGCTTGTCCCCCTTTTTCACTCGCTTGCAGACAGTCTCTCCACAGGATGCTGAGTGTATGGTGGAACACACGACAACCTCTTGTGTATCTTTCCACTTCACAAAGAGGAGTTCGGCATCCCTTATCCACCTCACACTTCCCCGAGGGGCATTGATAGGAAAATCATTCTGTGTCGTCTTAGGAAAGCCCACTCTGTTTTTGGGGATGGTGCCACAAGCTCCAATTTCATTAGCCAACAAGTCTCTGAAGAAGTGGGGACTGGTGTAAAAATTGTCCACATAAAGGTGATAACCAGTTCCCAGGTGTTCAAAGTCCATAAGGGCCATCACAGTGTCATAGCTCAGTCCTTTTCCAGATGTGCAGGACCTGCCATCATGAACATGGAAATTCCATGTGTAGCCTGTTGCTGAGTCTGCTAGCACAAACAGCTTGTATCCCCACTTTGTAGGCTTGTTTTTTATGTCTTGTTTCAATAAAATTCTTGCCTTTGGTGCAACCATCCGCTCATCTATACAGATGTTTTGGGTTGGCTGATAATGCCTCTTGCAGGCTTTAACGATTTCAGAATATAGGGGCTTTATTTTTCCTAGGCGGTCGTACGCTGGAGTTCCCCTCACTGCCTGATTCTGAGCATCTGCCTCCAAACTGCACAAGTGAAGAGAACGACACATATTCAGAAATTTATTGCGGGACATGACAGTGGAAGGAAATGAAATGTTGTACGTCCGGGAATTTTTCCAGTAATCCACTATTTGTGGCAGCTTCACCAAACCCATATAAATAACAACAGAAAGAAAAGAAAACATGTCAGAGAAAGTGAAGTTCTTCCACTTCCCTTTCTTCCCTTGTTGCCTCTGGGATCCATAGGTATTAGTGTTATTTGTTAGAGCTTTTATAACTGCATCTGTAAAAAACAGTCTAAAAAAATCCAGTGGGCTCTTATTGCACCCGGCCCCGGTATGTGGCCCAGGTTGTCTTACTGGCCTGAAAGCCAGTGGTGGAGGCATAGTATCTTCTTCAACGGGTGTGTGCCATCGCAGTGTGTCTGTTGGAGTAGAAAGAAAGGACCTTTTCGCTCTGGAAGCAGTGGGGGGATGTAAAGTACTTTTGGTACTTGTATTGGTGGTTTCTGATGATCTTTTTCTTTTGGCTGGATGTTTCCTCTGTGGCTCCCAGTCACTGTCACTGTCACTGTCACTGTCAGTTTCTGGTAATGGTTTTCTTTTGGCTGGACTTTCTGGCTCCCGGTCACTGTCACTGCTCTCTGGTTCAGGTAAGGTCCTACCAAAAAAGTAACATTAACACATATGAATATATCTGTAGATGTTAGTGGGCATTTATCATTATACTATTCATAATTTCAATATAAATACATATAATAATAAATAATAACTCAGTCAAGAGCCAAAACAGGCACACTAGTAGCAAACTAAAGCGTTCACTGTAGTTGAATCCAAAAAACCCTAATTGTCAAGGAACTTCCTAGCTCCTCAAGCTATAACCGGGTGTACACCATCTGCCGCCATGATAAGGACTGTCCCGATTGTTTTCTCAGTAAGGAAAGAGGAGCTAGGGAAAGGAGCTTCACTGTATGCCACTTTCTAAAAGAGAGCTCTCTAGAAAAACTTCAAATGGAACAAAAGGGTTCATAATTCATTGTGAATGCAGCCCATGTAAAAAAAAAATAAAAAATTAAAAAGCCTTAAAGGTGTTTACAGTCAATGTCATGCAGTAAAAGATTACTAATTTATATTTTGTAGGTCTTACAATGTGTTCAATAAAGGCAACATGAACCATCAAAACTGATGGAGATTCAGACCATCTGTCAGCTACTTTTACAGGCATTTACAGTAATACAGTATAAATATGACTCACCAAAAATCCACTGGACTCTCAGCACGCCTGGTCCTGTGCTGTGGTCCCGGCTGTCTGTGCTGAGGTCCCGGCTGTCTGTGCTGAGGTCCCGGCTGCCTGTGCTGAGGTCCCGGCTGCCTGTGCTGAGGTCCCGGCTGCCTGTGCTGAGGTCCCGGCTGCCTGTGCTGAGGTCCCGGCTGCCTGTGCTGAGGTCCCGGCTGCCTGTGCTGAGGTCCCGGCTCTCTGTGCTGTGGTCCCGGCTCTCTGTGCTGTGGTCCCGGCTGTCTTACAGGCATAAGAGCCTGTTGTGAAGGCTTAACATCCTCTTTGCCTGGCATTGGAGCCAGTAGTGTAGGTTTAACATCTTTTTCATCTGGCATGAGAGTCAGTTGTGAAGGCTTTAGATCTTCTCCTGGCATCAGAGCCTGTAGTGAAGGCTTCACATCTTCATCTGGCTTGAGAGCCAGTAGTAAAGGCTTAACATCTTCATCTGGCTTGAAAGCCAGTAGTGAAGGCTTAACATCTTCATCTGGCTTGAAAGCCAGTAGTGAAGGCTTAATATCCTCCTCATCTGGTGTGAGAGCCAGTGGTGAAGGTGTGTGCAATTGCGCTTTGTCTATTTGAGAACAAACAGATGACCCTACTGCTCTGGAAGCAGTGATAGGAAGTAAAGTACTCATATAAGTTTTTTTTGTGGTTTGTGACAATCTTTTTCTTTTGGCTGAAATTTTCCCTTCTGGCTCCCAGTCATTGTCCTCCAGTTCAGAAAAGGTCCTACCAAAACAATAACACAATGACATAAACATCTTAGCAATAGATACCCATAAAGTTTCATAATAATTTACAAATATACTAATTTAATGACTGTAATGTCAGATAGCTTACGATATACAGGGGCGTAACAGCAAGTGCAGCTGCACTGGGGCCCAGGACATGAGTGGGCCCCATTGAGAGTCCGTAATTATTGTCACTTTTTGTTATTTTCAGTCTAGGCTATAAATTACACAGCATACATAGCTATGGAAAAAGCTTTTCATATTGTAAAAAAAGCTTTTACAAAATGTGTGATATGCATAATCCTTTCTAACATAGTGTTTAAAAGTTTAGTTATGTACAAACACAAACAAACATTAATTTTCTTGTGACACTCACACATTTGAATATTTTGAATATTAGTATTAGTCAACTTTGAGAAATTGCAGTGCACGTTTCATGACTTCAATGTATGCTAGATCGACGTACAAACTAAATGCGCTTCATTTAAGGCCCATTCTAAAAACCTGGACTGGGGCCACTCATAACCACCTTATGCCACTGATCTGATACCACAGTATTACATAGTAATAATAATAATAACAGTGAAAAGTTAAAATTTGACCAAAACAATAACATGTACAGGAAAATAGAGATTGTAGTTTAAGAAGTTCTTGTTTTTGTTTATGTGCACTATCGAGGTGTATGCTTTTATTTTGAAAAGGCTTGTACAGAACGCAGCCACAAGGTATCGTAAAGCGGAAGAAACTGTTGAAAAATAACCCGCACTTCTCGTGTGTGCAGAATAAATGAGTTATTTTAAGCACTATTAACTTCTCTAACGCCTGGTTGGCGAGCTAATGTATCGCAGTAAGCTTGCATTTACATTCGGTTTATTCCATGGTAAAAACATGAAAACTCGTTGGTTTAAGGTTAGGATAAGATGCTGTTACATATGGCGCTCTGGACTTTCTTCTGTTAAATGAGTCACCATGCTGTTACAGATTACTAATTTGTAATATGGGTTATCTTTTCGTGTGTTTGCAAATGTGTTTATGCCTACTCAAGGTTTTCATGAAAGGCAAGAGATACTATCAGCCGAGGAAGCTAGATACTGATGAACCACACTCACCTATCCAAAAGTTGGTCTCTACCGTCGATAAACATCTCCTCTGCGGCCGAGTCATACTCGCTGTCCTCACTCTCATCAGAAGAGGGCAAAAGTAATTCCACATCCTCCACAGCGGAGTAGGAAGTCTTCTTTACAGCCATAGACATGATTAAAAAATCTAATTTATCCAAGGAATTGCTAGTAAAAGCTTCCGACTACCGCGTTATGTGGTCTGCGGTGCGTCACGGAAAGCAACCAGCTTCTACTGGCTAACCTTAGAGGCAGATAAAAACATGCTAACGTACTTTAAATAGAAGAATGGGTCGTTCGGCGCTGAACCGTGGATCCCGCCCCTCCAATGAAACCTTGTGTGATTGGCTACCAAGCTCAATGACTCAACTCGATATCCTATCAGCATAAGCTGTAGAGTGGTGGTGGTCGTGGTGGGCAGGGCTCATGCGCAAAGCTATCTCAATATGGTACAGTTCGTTTTCCTTCACGGCATCTCCCCACCACATGGAAAACCCTGGCATGGCATACCCTGAGACAGCTTCATACAGTATTTTGTCAGATGATCCAAGAAAAGCTGTCACAGATCAAAACATATTTTTTATTAATACGAAATACTATAATTATTATAGTATTATAATACATATTTCTTGTACTCCTGCTCCTGTCAGTAAGGTGCTCATAGTATTTGCCCAAAGGCAGTGCTGAAAATGTGGCAGGCTGAGTCCACCCTTCAGTTCGGGCTTACATAAATAAACTTTTGATATAAGATTTAAGATAAATGACAAATGTCAAAACTATTGAATCTAATAATAAAAAATGCTTATTCAATAACCCACTATGGAAATAGGATTTTCAATCATCTGGATTTTTTATTCTTGTCTTGTTTCTGATGTGTGCTGTTGACCTTATAAAGGTTAAATGAAATAAATACAAATCTGGGATTTTAGCCATTTCTCTGTGAAACATGGCAGCTTGCATTCTCTGCAGATTCTTTCATTCTACACAAGAAAGTGCTTTCATCCTATCTGTTTTGTTGGCTAGTGAGTTTGCATTACCCTATATTGATATGTATCAATGTCCATCCCGCATTTGCATTTTCTATGTCTTTGATTGCCTAATGGCTCACAAGACTAATGTCCCTCTAAGTGTTTAACTACAGTATGTTCATGTGCTAATGTACCCACAGTCTTGGCATAAGACGCTACTCAACAAATGCTAAATGTGCCGTTAGACAAGATGTCTAGGTGTGTGAAAGTGTAATAGTAATTACCTTCATCATCTGCCAACGGTGTTGCAATGAACATGAAGTCATGGAGTTCCACAGGGCTCAGTTTTTGGACCCACTCTGTTCTTGTTGTACAATTTCCATAAATACACTGCCGTCATAAAATGAAAAAGAACAAAAGTTATCAGAACAACATTTACTGACAGTCAAAGAATTTTTCACCAAACTCAAAAGGACAATGGAGCTTGACAGTGCCCGCCCACCCCAGGTTCTGGAAGTAAAATTCCCATTATTTTTTTTAACTTTCCAAAAAATGTGTATATTAAGTTCAACGGCTCGTGTGAGGCTAATCAGATATGTGGTAACTCATGACCATAAAACAAATATTTTTGCTATAAATACGTATCTGAAATGCGTCCAAAGGCAAACACATTTTGCTGAATTAAAAATTTGTAGTTAAATCTTTTTGATAGAAATTAATCATGTTATTGTCGTGAGTTACCACATAGCTGATTAGCCCTCGTCAAGCTTTTAAACTCTAAATATCCATACTTTTTGAAAATTCAATGTGGAAAATGAATGGGAATGTTACTTCCGGAACCGGGAGTGGGCGGGCACTGTTGAGCTCCATGGACCATGATATCTTACAGTACATGTTTTGGAATGTTTATACAAAGTATAATATAAATTTATAAATATATATATATATATATTTATTTTATAAATATATATATATATATATATATATATATATATATATATATATATATATATATATATATATAAATAAAAATATATATTTAAAAAAAAACAACAACTTTATTTTATATATCAATGAAATTAAGAACAATAGAATTAAACACCTTCCTAGTGCTACTATGTTTGTTTTGTTCAGACATTGTATGTATTGAATATATTGCAAAACTAATGTGTATACCTAATCAAATAATTTATGATGTAATTTGTCTTTTTGTCTTCCAGTTATTGTAGCAGGTATTAGGCTAGCACAACATTGCTTGCAGATTAAAATATTTATTGTGGAAATTTATTGGTATTCTGAAAAAAAACACACGAGTGAGACTTATTTTTTTCTTGTGTCCTTGAGCTCTGCGGAGTGGCAAATAGTGTCCAATTAACAATACACAATTACAAACAGTCAAATATTATTTTAGTCTCTTAATCAATATGCACGTCTGTACTGTAAATATTCTGGTCTACAAATCAACTTAATAAGCTCATCAATAGCAAAAATGATCATACTTCTTCCATGTAGCGTTAGCTTTTAATTAAGTTCTTCAATATCACATACCACTGGCAATCGCAGTCTAAGCAGGATAGAGAACAATACTTTTAGCTTTTACAAACCTCCAGAAACATACAAAGATTTTTCGAATGCATTACAATAACATTAGATATTAAACAGTGTGACTAAGGACAACTTTAAAAAATAAAACGAGACTAAACTGGAGCCAACAACAACAACAACAACAAAAAGGGCCACTAAGCTAGCGCTGCGATTAGCATGCTGAGCTAATAGCAACAACCATAAAAACGGAGTAGAAATGGCATCTAAAACTACCAAATTGACCTTGTAACAAATGGTATATTGTAATGACTTTATAAAAGTAAATATATGTGCTTTGGTGTACTGTACTAACCTGAAAACTCTGAAGAGTGAGAGACAGTCATAGCTGTCTCACAGGCCGGTGCTGCCATCTAGTGGTGAAACTGGGTATAGCACATTGTCCATTGTCCATTACCAACTTTTTTCCCCTGAGAGCTACTTTTATAACATGAAAATGGCAGAGAGCTACTCATGCGTTGTAACGTTTATTCATTCATCTTTTTCTGCTTATTCTTTTTAAGGGTCATGGGTACTGCGGCCTATCCCCAGTATCTATGGGCCTTAGGTGGGGTACGTCCTGAATAGAGATCAGTTAGTCGCAGGGATGACACTTTCAACCCAAAGAAAATTAATTACATTTTACATTAAAACAACAAAAATATTTAGTTTCCCCCTGTTTACTTTCAAACAAAACTCTATCACCTAATCTTAAAATAATCATTATGTTCACAAAGAGGAGGGCACCTATGAATTTAATTAGATACTTACACAAGTTGGTTTGCCAATAGTCAAGTGATAAAAAAAAAAGTGACTAAAGAAGCTTATGTAGAATTCACAAAACGTTTGGGGAGCTGCTTGGAGAGTGACTGAGAGCCACTGTTTGGAGACCCCTGCCCTGCTTTTCCAATTGGTATTTTTAAAATTTCACCTTTGGCCCCATCTCCATTAAGATAGAACACAGAGATTATTTTCTAACGCTATGCTTTCATGCATAAAAATAGGCCTATAGACATTCATATTTTGAAAAGAGTTGAATGTCTTTTTTTTCAATTTTTGAAGTAGTTTTTTGACACCGTTGCATTAGTATTTCATTTTATAACTTAAAATAATGTAGCCTATATGTATGTAGAAAACATCTTCTTTTGGGAGCTGTTACTTTGACCTTACAGAGAACGCTTGGATTAGGTGTCTGTCATCCCCTGTTGTCAACGGCGGGAAATGGACAGGGCATAATTAGCACAGCTATTAGCAACATAATGCTGATAGATAAATAAATGAGCTGAAATGATCAGAATGAGAACGATGACTATGCATGGGCTTTAGAAACATTATATAACAACCCCCATTAAAGAACGCAAAATCTAATTTAATAATTGAATTAATATGACCAATGTGGCTAAACAGCAATATATGACAGCTCATGGTGAAGAACAAATTTAAAATTTCACTTAAAAATTCTGAGACACTAGAAAAATGTAATATGTAGTCAATAAATTCTAATTAAAAAACTAGTTACATTGCTCATATTTGAGGAAACTATACAAAGAAGCATTACATTAAGTTAAATGGAGAATAAAACAGAAAATCAAAATTACTTATAAAAGAAAAAAAAAAACAGCTTTTATTCATTCATATATTCTAATAAATAAGCCTAAGCATTTTACCAAAAAACTAATTGTGTTTTATTGTTTAAAATTCACACTGAGAAATAATCATTAATAAACCTAACTGCCCCACTTTACCCACTGTTCCATTTGAACCATATCCACCCTATAGTGGGTGAAGTCAGGTAAAATGAGCCAGATAAGTTTGATGTGGCAGGGCTCCTTTATTTCTAATAGTTATTCACTATAAATTAATAAATATGAGCGCCACAACATCACATGATGTGTTTCACCTGTTCTGATTGGTCTGAGGTTGATAATGTGGGTGGGGCAATGGCTTGTTTGGACAGTGGTACCAAAAATTGATAAGTGAGTGCAGTGGCTTAACTAAAATGACTTTACTAGTGACTATAATAAGGTTAATATCATTTTCTGTAATGAATGAAGTAAAGAAAGTACTGTATTAACAACTGTAAATGTGTGTCCTTAACCAGAGAAATATGGTTTTAGTAGCATCAAAAATATTTTTACCTCTCAAAAAGTCATTTTATTGCCCAGCCCATTCCAGCTGAATGAGTGAGCCCCCACTTTAAGCTACAATAGGGCACCCCTTTTAAGACAATTTATCCCAATTTACATTTTTTACAACAATATGAACATTTCTTAAGAGAAATTGTGAAAATACACTTGATTTTAAACAAATTAGTGACATATTCATGCTGTAGAGATGTTTGTAGCATCATATGCCGACACACAAGTTCAGACAGGCATAGGTTGTTCACTCTCATACAAAGGACTTGTTTGTATAATAAAGGTATTCAAAATATATTTAAAATATTTTATTTCAGATTTAGTCTCTGACCCAGTTTATCTTAACATGTGGCCCATTTAACTGATCCCAACCTTTGTGGCCACGAATGGAATTTAAACAACTCTGAGAAAAATATTCAAGGATAAAATGTACAACTTTTATTAACTAATAGTAGAAAACAAGACAAACCCATTTTGGAGGATTGCAGTGGCAGTTTTAATGGTAATTTCCAAGTTTTACCAAAAAGTGGCCCAATTTACCTGACTTCACCACTTAAGAGTGCATAAAGAGTGTGGGTTAAATGATGTTGATCTGGCCTCTACAGTGGCAGTGTGGGATCTGAAAGCAGCCAGTGCCACACGAATAAGTAATTTTACTAATCTTTGGGTCTATATGTCATATTTTTATTTTTAATATCATATATGTTCACAGAATCCGTAAAATAAAAATAATTAGTTAATTGTTTCCAGCCTGTCGGCACGGGAGACTGTCTGCAGGACTGCTGTGTTTGCTGCAGCTGATAAAGTTTACGTTGGAGTCAAAGTAAAAGACAAACGCGATTTGTTTCATGCTTGAATCTCTGCACAGACATGTCTGCTAACAAGAAAACTGTGTTTACTGAAGGCACAGTGGTTTTTGAGTTGTTTAGAAGAGAAATAAGTGAGAATAGTCTCTACAGGACGATGTGAATACGTGTGTTTTAGTGGTTCTACAAACTAAATATAAAGTGTATAATAGTTGTATCTGACATCATTCTAAAGATAAACGTGTCCTACTCCGTCTCCTGTCCTCCTCTGTCTCCATTTGTTTGTCTACTTTAGTTTTTAAGGCTTTTATTTACGCAGAGAAAGCACAAGTGCGTCACCTTCAGACGCGCACAGCAGCCTCTGACTGGGTTGAGTCTCTACGGTTCTCATGGTGTGTTTAAGTGCAGTCCGTGTTCACGGACACTTCATTCTCTCACACTCTGACTCTGAGTGGCTCTTGAACTATGGCAGAAGAAGTTCCAGCTCCCGCGGCCGCTCCGGCCAAAGCCGCAAAGAAGAAGGCCCCCAGAGCCAAGAAGAGCGGCCCCAGCGTCAGCGAGCTCATCGTCAAAACCGTGTCCGCCTCCAAGGAGCGCAGCGGCGTGTCTCTGGCCGCGCTCAAGAAGGCTCTGTCTGCCGCGGGATACGATGCGGACAAGAACAAGGCTCGGGTCAGGCTCGCCGTCAAGAAACTGTTGGAGAAGGGCACTCTGGTCCAGACCAAGGGCTCCTACAAGATGAGCAAGAAGACCGAGACCACGAAGGTCAAGAAGCCCGCCAAGAAAGCCCCAGCTAAAGCCAAGAAGCCCGCCGCAAAGAAACCGGCAGCGGCCAAGAAACCCAAGGCAGCCAAGAAGCCGGCCACCCCCAAGAAGGCCGCCGCCCCCAAGAAGGCCAAGAAGTCCCCGAAGAAGGCAGCCAAGCCCGCGGCCAAGAAAGCGGCCAAGAGCCCCAAGAAAGCAGCAAAGAGCCCCAAGAAGGTGGTGAAGAAGACCCCTGCCAAGAAAGCTGCTCCAAAGAAAACCGCCAAGCCTAAAGCTAAGAAGGCAGCTCCCAAGAAAAAGTAAATTCAGTCTGACTCTGAACCAACAAAGGCTCTTCTCAGAGCCACCCACAAGTTTCACTAAAGAGCAGCATTTCTCCTCACTTGCCACATGGCCTAATACAGACCTAGTTTATACAAGGACAGAAAAAATAAGATGAAATTGGCCTAGAATTTCGTCAGAAAATAATATGCCACACACAAATATGTAGGCCTAGCTTACAAATATGTATACACATCTAGGATATTACAATGTTCAGATATGAATGAGGGATGTGTGATTCTGTGATGGCTCTCTTCCTGAACATGTTTTTCATTTGTTTTACATCATCTTTCATGGTAAAGACTTCCAAACAAATATAACAAATATAACAGGTGCACTTCTTCTGGAAACTTTTAGTTTTATAAAAGAAAAATGCACATCAAGGGCTATTGTCCTATTGTAGTGATTCATGTGGGCTGTTCGCTCAGTTGGTGATGCTCGTGAGCGCAACAATTATCCTACACACAACCTGCCCTCCGTTCTCCATCAGGTCCGCTGACTGTGAATAAAGAGACGGGTCGTGCAGTTTTCACTTATCCTGTAGTTTATAACCACAGAAGAAAAATGTCTGGCAGAGGAAAGGGAGGTAAAGGTTTGGGGAAAGGAGGCGCCAAGCGTCACCGTAAAGTGCTCCGGGACAACATCCAGGGCATCACTAAGCCCGCTATCCGCCGTCTGGCTCGCCGCGGCGGAGTGAAGCGTATCTCCGGCCTGATCTACGAGGAGACCCGCGGTGTGCTCAAGGTTTTCCTGGAGAACGTGATCCGTGACGCAGTGACGTACACCGAGCACGCAAAGCGGAAGACTGTGACCGCCATGGATGTGGTGTATGCTCTGAAGAGACAGGGCCGCACTCTGTACGGCTTCGGAGGATAAACTGTCCACATTTAACTCAACACAACGGTCCTTTTAAGGACCACCCACCTGTTTCTCTAGAGAGCAGTTTCTGTTTAAGTTACTCTAATGAGTAAGGTTTACTTCGTTATAACTTCTAATTGTTGGCGCTGCTGTGAGCCATAGACCAAAGATTTCGGAGGTTCTGCCTCAGAGGAACCCAAGACTTCTAAATTTGTGTATTAGGTGAACCTTCTGTAAAAATGCTTAAGGTGCAGTCACTTGTGTTGCTCTGTATCTACATGTTGGCACAATTCTCAGCGTTTTTTACTTTGTATGGGTCACCATCTAAAATCTTTTAAACACTTGTGTGCACTGGCATTAATAGGCTAAAAAATTGGCAATGTGGTCTGCAGAATTTCACCCATGGAATTATAACCTGAAAGCATTCTTGGTGCAAGTCTTCCTTTCAGGGCCTGCCAATATGCGGATTTGTTATGGCAGTATTTAAGACTTGATTTTGCTTTGCCTAGTATATTTCAAACTTAGCCTCAACAATGTTTCGCAAGAAGCCCTACAGAGGTAATTTGTCAGTAAGTTGTTTGCAATTTATGTGACAACGTCCAGATGTAGTTAATCAAAATGCCTGCAAAAATGAACAAAACAGTAACTGTAACTGAGATTTTAAGACGCTGTGCAGATTAAAAAGGTCCCATGATCATGAAAGTGGCTCTTTAGTATAAAGTGGGTGGCTCTTAAAAGAGCCTTTGGGTTTGGTTGGACGAAAGCAGTTTACTTGGAGCTGGTGTATTTGGTGACGGCCTTGGTGCCCTCGGACACGGCGTGCTTGGCCAGCTCTCCGGGCAGCAGGAGGCGCACGGCGGTCTGGATCTCCCTGGAGGTGATGGTGGAGCGCTTGTTGTAGTGCGCCAGACGAGACGCCTCGGAGGCGATGCGCTCAAAGATGTCGTTGACGAAAGAATTCATGATTCCCATGGCCTTGGAGGAGATGCCGGTGTCGGGGTGGACTTGCTTCAGCACCTTGTACACGTAGATGGCGTAACTCTCCTTCCTGGTCTTTCTCCTCTTCTTGCCGCCTTTGCCGGCGGTCTTGGTCACTGCTTTCTTGGAGCCCTTCTTGGGCGCGGACTTGGCGGGTTCAGGCATCTTTCTCACTTCAGTAAAAGCTGAGAAGACTGAGTTACACATAGCACAGCCGCCTCTTTTATACCGCCCTCATACAAATACGGCTGTGCTGTGTCTTCACTGTGATTGGTGTAGCCTCCCTCTCTCTCTTTCTCTCTCTCTCTCTCTCTCTCTCTGAGCTGAGCTGAGCGCGGACTGATAAGAGGGGGATGGGGTTTTCATTACAACGTGACTACTAGATTTTAGGAGGGAAAAGAAAACAAAGAGACAGCTGTCCTAACCAACATTATACTGGTGATAATTATCTTATACTATATGTGATACTGGGAGACTAACAAATATTACTACTATTATTATGGCAGGTTAAAAAGTGTGTTATATTTTTGATTGGTTGATTAGTTATCATAGGTCTAAAGTGTGTTGCACAAACACCATTAGGTTTATAGAATAAGGTCCATATGGATGTGGAACTAGGGTGACCACCTGTCCCACTGTTGGTTATACTGCAAAGCCATTTAGGCATCTGTCCCACCTATAATGTCCCTCTTTTTCATTGGTGCTCACAGTAGATCTGATAAAAAAACTAAGAACTACAAGGTAAGATCAGTATTCATTGTGTAAAATGTGGAATAAATATTTGTGATTTGATAGGTTGGAAAATGTGGTTGGTGTGTTCGGTCCCTTTGTTTCAGGAAAGGGCTCTCCATGGAACTGCTGGATTGTTTTGAGAAAATGCAGACTGAAAGCTTTGTTTTTTATTCCAATTAATACAATCTCATTAAAGTAATCACAAGTGGTTTTGTGCCTTTATTTAGTAAGTTTTTGAAAGCTAAGTCTATGGTTTATATAAGCTGTGTAATGTTGCAGGCATATTTGTTCCAAAAACATCACCCCACAATACAGTAAATGCTGTTACTACTGATTAATTTTAAGTTAGAGTTATTTCACATGTATTAGACTTTTAAAGTAAAACCAATTAGTTTCAGAGAGTAATAATTATATTTTATTAGTGTAGAATTTATCTAGATTATTGCCCTTTTGGAGATAATCTTCGCAATGAATTTAAGGAGAAAAAAAACCTGGAAAATCAATGGAAGTGTTGTTGTTCTTCCGACTTTTGAATAAAGTCGTGGAAGTTGAAGACATGAGCAAGTGTGACTGTTATCCTTTTCCACACTGTCCCCCTCTCAACCTGCTAGAGCTGAGGGTGCGACATTCTCCAAATTTTTTGGGTTGTGAATGAATTATCGAACAGAATTTTGTTCAGTTGTTTTTGTTGATAGTGTTGTTCTTTTTTTGAGTTGACTGTGGTTCTAATCAATATTTGTTGAATAATAATAAAAAATGTTGTTCTCCAGTTTTTCACTGTGGTGTATGCATGTTTACATGTTTAACATCAAGGGTTCCAAAACTGAGCCCTGTGGAACGCCATGGTGCCATCAGGACACCTTTGGCAGAGGACAAAAGGAGATTGCATTACAAAGAAACCATTTTGCCAGGTTGCCTATAGAACACTGCAGACTATCAGGACACACCTAGTTTAAGGGCACATTTAGCATTTGATGAATAGTGTTTGATGCCTTTACTGTATGTACATTAGCACACAAATCTAGTGAGCAATTAGGCCATCAAAAACCTTTTATTAACACTGAGAGACAAAGAAAATGTGGATGTAGGGAAGAGATTGACCTACCAATATGTGCTAATGAAGTGGCAGTGTGAGATTCTGAAAGATTGGTGTTTGGTCTGGTGTTATATGTTACGCTGGTGCATTTATTTAGGAAATACACAAGTAGGAACTATTGTTTGGTAATTTGATTCCACCTATGCATGTAACATAGACACGCTAAATGAGACTGGCTAAGTATGGCATCGGTCAGTCAGTGAGTTCTGTTTATATTGCCTTTACATCATGTTAATGCATTTATTTTAACACCTGGTAGTAATTTTGTGTTATATCTATTACTTTTTACCTTTTTCTTACGGTGGTCTCATGGTGGCATAAAAGTGGTTTCAAGTTGAAGAATGCCAAGATGCTCAAGATGCCATCAGTAAAAAGAAAAACAAATGAGAACTCAACAACTCAAATTTGTTAGTCAATGGAATACAACTGACAAACAAATTACTGGACTCTCTCTTGTCTTGGACACTGAGTAGAGGCATTGCCATGACAAGGAAATGTGTTGCATACTGTTATCTAAAATTTTCCTAATGCTAAAGTTAAGCTAGTCTAGTCTAAAGTTTCACATAATCTGCCATAGTTTAGGCCCTGTGTGTATTAATAAAGTTTCCTAGATTATGACTCTACTTATTCATCTTGGACATCAATTTTAGTCATTGTACTTATGATTCACATAGCATGTTACTGTTTATGCTTAAGATAGGTACTGTATGTTCTCCTTATTTAGTTTTCCTTAGTGATGCCAGCTCATGCTGAGTGTTAACAACTATGTGTCACATGCCTTTAAATAAGTTTTGTGCAAACGACTAGCTGGCGCCTTGCCATCTGTTAGTGCCTGTTCAGGGTCCTTTCTAGTCAGTCATTCTGGGGCAAATTCAGAAGGCCAGTGTCCGGTATCCACACAGCCTTAGTGATGCCAAGAACAGAACCACTGTTCCAAAACCACAAGATATGTATAGAATGGACCTTAGTCATAAATTTGTCATTAGTACTTTCCTTACTTCCTTTTACTGTAAAACCTGCTTGCGGACCTTGAGCAGGAGCATTTTGTGTCATCCCAAGACCAGAGGAACTGTGTCTGACAAGGTGCTTAGACCACTGGTGGAGCTACGGCAACAAGTGCTCCCTTCTTGAGATTAAATTCTGGTCTTTTGATTTACCACAATGTTTTGCTCGATGCACTATTTTTTAATCTTGTCAATCTGTATTTTTGATCCAGTTGATCTCAAATAAATCTGTCCGGCATTTGAAAGACATCTTCTGGTTCTTAGCTTAATTTTTTGACAAAGAACACACAGCAGGTACCTTCTGGTTTATGAGGTTGAATTTGCAAAAGTTAACCCAAAAAATACTGCACTACAATACATACCCACTTCTATTGGTAAACAGTCTATTGTTCTGTGTTATCTAGAGTATTGACCAGTTATATGGTCATCTGCATAAAAAAAAAAGAGCCTCACAAGCATCAGCTGGCATAAAGAACAAGTGTCACTCTAATGCATAAATACCTCTCATGGCTTACAGTAAGCAATACACTTAAAATACAACTTCTTTTATTTTTGTGGAATGTTTTAATTTTAAAATAGCCATCAACCACATGCAGGTGCACTATGGTTTTTGACCTTGCTGTCGAGCTTGTTTATTTTGGATACCTTTACGTGTCCTTTGTGTGTCTTTTTCAAACTGTGAGTACTCAGGAAACATTTTTTTTAAATGCACTGGCTCATTCTGTATGGCTTTATTGTTCTAAAAATAAAAAAATATAAGGTCCAGACCTCTAGACCTCTATGGTGCATACGACCCTGACACTATAGACACACTGTTACATGAAAAGAAAAGAGTTTTAAGAGTTTTTCAGTTCGGAAATCAGATAATTGTGTAGTAGATTTTTCAAAACACTCTGTGTAGAGTTGATTTTTTTTGCTCTTTCGGTGTCAAGAGTCAGAATTTGTGCATTTAAGCAACTACAAAAAACTACAGGTAAATCTATTATTGCAAAGACTGGGACATTTGTTCAGTGAAGTGACAAAAGGGCTTCAGAAATCCATACAATTCCTATGTAACCTATATGATGCTAGTGCTGAATATGATGGCAGTTTAATTATTTTGAGTATTGTGTTTTAAAACAGGGACAACAGTTTGCTGAAAACTGACTGTCCCCATTAAAATATCTGCTCACCCTACTTTATTAGAGTCAAAAGCGCAGTTTTATTTTCAGGTTACAAGTAGCTGCTTAGTCAGGATTGAACAGGAATTCAGATAATATCAAAATTAACCTCAGATACAGAAGCAAGTCTTTAAAAAATGTGGTGGCTCTTATAAGAGCCGTTGTGTTGTCAGGACAGAGGAAGTGTCTAAGCCCTCTCTCCGCGGATGCGCCGGGCCAGCTGGATGTCTTTGGGCATGATGGTCACTCTCTTGGCGTGGATGGCGCACAGGTTGGTGTCCTCGAACAGACCCACCAGGTAAGCCTCGCTGGCCTCCTGCAGAGCCATGACCGCGGAGCTCTGGAAGCGCAGGTCGGTCTTGAAGTCCTGAGCGATCTCTCGGACCAAGCGCTGGAAGGGCAGCTTGCGGATGAGCAGCTCGGTGGATTTCTGGTAGCGACGGATCTCCCTCAGAGCCACGGTCCCGGGCCTGTAGCGGTGAGGCTTCTTGACGCCCCCGGTGGCCGGGGCGCTCTTACGGGCGGCCTTAGTGGCCAACTGCTTCCTCGGGGCTTTGCCTCCGGTGGATTTACGGGCGGTCTGCTTGGTTCTGGCCATATTTCTTCTTTCTCTGAGCTCAAATAAAGAATATGTCTACAGCTGCGCCCCGCGCTGCTCTTAAACTGTGTCCGGGCTGTGGGCCCCTGTGCTCCGCTTGGTGATTGGAGGAGCGCTGGCGCCGCCTCAGAGCCCGCCGCTCGTTGGACAAACCTCTTTCAAACTGAGTCCGCCAAAAATCATCTGTACGAGCCTCGTTTTCATTGGTCCATTCAGATCGAGCGCGCGCTCAGTGTGAATATAACCAGGCCCTGAGCCGCACAGAGAGATAGTTTCTCTGATCTACAGCTGAGAAATCTTGTTTAACCATGAGCGGCAGAGGTAAAACCGGAGGAAAGGCCCGGGCTAAGGCCAAGTCTCGCTCGTCTCGTGCTGGACTACAGTTCCCAGTGGGCCGTGTGCACAGGCTGCTCCGCAAAGGGAACTACGCAGAGCGCGTCGGTGCCGGAGCTCCCGTGTACCTGGCGGCCGTGCTGGAGTACCTGACCGCTGAGATCCTGGAGTTGGCCGGGAACGCGGCCCGGGACAACAAGAAGACCCGTATCATCCCCCGCCACCTGCAGCTGGCCGTCCGCAACGACGAGGAGCTCAACAAACTGCTGGGAGGAGTGACCATCGCTCAGGGAGGCGTCCTGCCCAACATCCAGGCTGTGCTGCTGCCCAAGAAGACCGAGAAGTCCAAGTAAACTGTTCTTCTCAGGACTGTCCCACAACGGCTCTTTTCAGAGCCACCCATACTCACTTGAAGAGCATGACTAAAACTTTCTTAGCACTGAACTTTAAACATAAACCTCTAAAATCTGTCGACTGGCCCAAGAGTCTTGTTTTGTAGCTTATATTGCATGAAACATTCTAAAGCTATTGAAGCCTGAGTGTACTGCACATGTTTGCTATAACCCTATTTCCGCAATAATTGGTGCTTTGTATTATGTTAAAAGACCGTTAAGTGATTGGTTTAATAATATATATTTCACACCTCGCAGTACCACGACCTTTTGTAACTTGGTTTGGTGCACTTCTGTGATTGAAATGCTGTTTTTTTTTTTTTTTTTTTAAACTTTCCCTCCATATCATGATTTTTAAATTATAGGCCTACTACACAGAAGGTTTGGTTATTCGTTTGTAATAAAAAAGCGTCCTGCCCAACATCCAGGCTGTGCTGCTACCCAAAGACTGAGATGTCCAAGTAAACTGTCCTTCACAGGACTGTCCCAAAATGGCTCTCTTAACCCGTGCCCCAATCTAAAACGTTACATTGCTCCTGCTAAGTGACAAAAGTGTCCCCGCCACAAAACATAAATACTGTATATTCTTTCATAAATCTTTTAAATCTCTTAATCTTTTGCCCTGATCCTGTTTTTTTTTTTTTAACTCTTTTTATGCCAATGTATGTAATAACATTTTTAGTAATAAAAAAAACAAAAAACAAGAAAAAAACGCAAAATAAATAAATATTTTAAATATTCTCAATACAAAGTGCATGTTTTTAGGGGGGTTATTGAGTCTTTCAAAGATTACCAACATTTATTTTTAGGGATTTTTTTTTTTTTTTTTTTTTTTGGTGCTATGCATGATCTACAAATCAGTGATAAATCAGTGTTGTTACTAATCTTTGACATATGCAAGGTTCTAATCTAACCTAAAGACCCTTCAAGGTAATGACATGTTTAAAAAGTTGTGCCGCAGCCTGGTACCAATAATAACATTCTATCCCATTCATTTCCAAGAGCGAGCAAAATAAAAAATATGAATTTAGATTTTTCTGAGCCGGCAGGAATGAATGGTTGTTGTTTATATATTTATTAAAATTTACTCTGAATTTACTCTTTATAATCCAGATCTGAGTCAGTACCATTTGCTAAAGTTAACTTTAAAAGTTTGTGGTGATTGATGAATTAAATCTGAGCATACAATGTCCAACTATTGTGGTCCAACACATTTCTGTTACTCTTTGTCCTGTGTAACATTGAAATTAAGAAATGTAAATTACATGCTTTTTGTGAATCATGTTGTCCTGTTGGCTTCATCGAACCAGGGCGGTTTGCAGCTGAGTGTGAAGTGGCTGGGATGAGAATCAGCTCCTCCAAGTCCGAGGCCATGGTTCTCGACCGGAAAAGGGTGGCTTGCCTTCTCCAGGTCGGAGGAGAGCACCTGCCTCAAGTGGAGGAGTTTAAGTATCTCGGGGTCTTGTTCATGAGTGAGAGAAGGATGGAGCATGAGATTGACAGGCGGATCAGTGCAGCGTCTGCAGTAATGTGGTCGTTGTATCGGTCTGTTGTGGTGAAGAAGGAGCTGAGCTGAAAAGTGACGCTCTCGAATTACCAGTTGGTCTATGTTCCTTCTCTCTCCTATGGTCAGGAGCTCTGGGTCATGACTGAAAGGACAATATCCCGGATACAAGCGGCCGAAATGAGTTTCCTCTTCAGAGTGACTGGGCGCTCCCTTAGAGATAGGGTGAGGAGCTTGGTTACCTGGGAGGAGCTTGGAGTAGAGCCTCTGCTCCTCCACATCGAGAGGAGCAGAGCCTTTAGCCTATATGCTAATTATAGACGCTAATTGCAACCTTACATTAAATGGCAAAACGTTGACACACTCGGCTCTGATATTACTCTCATGTGGCAGAGTGGTTGTCAGTTGCCAAACCTATCTTGATTATTCATAATTTGCAATGTTTGGTGGCTAGTGCTAATTGCTTCATTAGAAATGTATTATTGTCTTTTCTAACTTCTAGTCCCATTTTTGGAACACAGACGTTCTGTTTACAAACACAAGAAGGGTCTATAAAAACCCACTTTGAATTGAGAATACTGAAAATATTTTATTTTCTGTGTGTCTTTTACAAAAACATGTAGCTGCTATTACATACACTGGCATAAAATGTGGGGAAAAAAATGAAAATAATTAAATATTTGGTATTTATGATTATGGCACAAGTTAATTTAAAGATTTATGCAAGAAGGTAGAAAAAATATATTGTTTTTTCATGGGGACACTTTTGTCTCTTAACAGGAGCAATGTAACAAATTTAGAGTGTAAAAATTAAGCAATATTAGATTTGTGTGTAGAACTATCAACGTTACTGATACACACCTGAGCAGAATCACTGCAAAGAGCCACACACACTCCACTAAAGAGCTCATCTTTATTTCCTTTTCAGTGTGAATATAACATAGACCTACAGTTAACCTAGGCCTAGTTTGTGACGCTCCCAGTCAGGTTTTAGTTCACTACAAGTCAACACTTAGGTGATGAGTGGGCGCATGAAGCACCAAGATCCAGAGGTGGATGCCTCTAGGAATAAACAATCTATAAAATGTATGAACAGCCTCCCATTCACTCCTTTCCCTCCTAAAATCTTTTGTCCAGTGTTTCATGGGACGACCCCCGCTCACAGCAGCACCACAAGTGTGACCGTTACTGCTTAAGCGCCTTTACATTTACAAACGGTTGCGCACGCAGCTGTGGGTTCACGTGATGGAAGCGGGCTAATGATGCATTGTTTGTCTTGCTCTACCAAGTCTTTAGATTTAGTGTAGCAATGATTCACAGCAGCGCAATCAGAAAGGAAACTGAGGTAAACGCATGTTGATTATATTAAAGAAAGACTGCTCTCTAAAGAAACAGGTGGGTGGTCCTTAAAAGGACCGTTGTGTTGAGTTAAATGTGGACAGTTTATCCTCCGAAGCCGTACAGAGTGCGGCCCTGTCTCTTCAGAGCATACACCACATCCATGGCGGTCACAGTCTTCCTCTTTGCGTGCTCGGTGTACGTCACTGCGTCACGGATCACGTTCTCCAGGAAAACCTTGAGCACACCGCGGGTCTCCTCGTAGATCAGACCGGAGATACGCTTCACTCCGCCGCGGCGAGCCAGACGGCGGATAGCGGGCTTAGTGATGCCCTGGATGTTGTCCCGGAGCACTTTACGGTGACGCTTGGCGCCTCCTTTCCCCAAACCTTTACCTCCCTTTCCTCTGCCAGACATTTTTCTTCTGTGGTTACAAACTACAGGATAAGTGAAAACTACACGACCCGCCTCTTTATTCACAGTCAGCGGACCTGATGGAGAACGGAGAGCAGGTTGCGTGTAGGATAATTGTTGCGCTCACGAGCATCACCAACTGAGCGAACAGCCCACATGAATCACTACAATAGGACAATAGCCCTTGATGTGCATTTTTCTTTTATAAAACTAAAAGTTTCCAGAAGAAGTGCACCTGTTATATTTGTTATATTTGTTTGGAAGTCTTTACCATGAAAGATGATGTAAAACAAATGAAAAACATGTTCAGGAAGAGAGCCATCACAGAATCACACATCCCTCATTCATATCTGAACATTGTAATATCCTAGATGTGTATACATATTTGTAAGCTAGGCCTACATATTTGTGTGTGACATATTATTTTCTGACGAAATTCTAGGCCAATTTCATCTTATTTTTTCTGTCCTTGTATAAACTAGGTCTGTATTAGGCCATGTGGCAAGTGAGGAGAAATGCTGCTCTTTAGTGAAACTTGTGGGTGGCTCTGAGAAGAGCCTTTGTTGGTTCAGAGTCAGACTGAATTTACTTTTTCTTGGGAGCTGCCTTCTTAGCTTTAGGCTTGGCGGTTTTCTTTGGAGCAGCTTTCTTGGCAGGGGTCTTCTTCACCACCTTCTTGGGGCTCTTTGCTGCTTTCTTGGGGCTCTTGGCCGCTTTCTTGGCCGCGGGCTTGGCTGCCTTCTTCGGGGACTTCTTGGCCTTCTTGGGGGCGGCGGCCTTCTTGGGGGTGGCCGGCTTCTTGGCTGCCTTGGGTTTCTTGGCCGCTGCGGGTTTCTTTGCGGCGGGCTTCTTGGCTTTAGCTGGGGCTTTCTTGGCGGGCTTCTTGACCTTCGTGGTCTCGGTCTTCTTGCTCATCTTGTAGGAGCCCTTGGTCTGGACCAGAGTGCCCTTCTCCAACAGTTTCTTGACGGCGAGCCTGACCCGAGCCTTGTTCTTGTCCGCATCGTATCCCGCGGCAGACAGAGCCTTCTTGAGCGCGGCCAGAGAGACGCCGCTGCGCTCCTTGGAGGCGGACACGGTTTTGACGATGAGCTCGCTGACGCTGGGGCCGCTCTTCTTGGCTCTGGGGGCCTTCTTCTTGGCGGCTTTGGCCGGAGCGGCCGCGGGAGCTGGAACTTCTTCTGCCATAGTTCAAGAGCCACTCAGAGTCAGAGTGTGAGAGAATGAAGTGTCCGTGAACACGGACTGCACTTAAACACACCATGAGAACCGTAGAGACTCAACCCAGTCAGAGGCTGCTGTGCGCGTCTGAAGGTGACGCACTTGTGCTTTCTCTGCGTAAATAAAAGCCTTAAAAACTAAAGTAGACAAACAAATGGAGACAGAGGAGGACAGGAGACGGAGTAGGACACGTTTCTCTTTAGAATGATGTCAGATACAACTATTATACACTTTATATTTAGTTTGTAGAACCACTAAAACCCACGTATTCACATCGTCCTGTAGAGACTATTCTCACTTATTTCTCTTCTAAACAACTCAAAAACCACTGTGCCTTCAGTAAACACAGTTTTCTTGTTAGCAGACATGTCTGTGCAGAGATTCAAGCATGAAACAAATCGCGTTTGTCTTTTACTTTGACTCCAACGTAAACTTTATCAGCTGCAGCAAACACAGCAGTCCTGCAGTCTCTTTTTACTTCACTGATCCTGTAAAAGAATAGCAGCTACAAAGAGAGTATGTGCTGTGTACAGTTGGCTGATGATCTCAATAGACAACTAACATGTAGGCTATATTTTATTTATAGGTTACATTATTAGGCCATTGTATGTATTTTCACTTTAATTCAAGTGTCTCTCTTCATATGTCGTCATGTTCATTTAACATAATTAAAACTTAATCAAAACTTTCATCAAAACAGTCTAACATAAACAGTAAAACTTTTAAGGATGAATCAAAGCAAATATTCCTGCTATCAACCCACATTGTAGACTTCTTTTTAATGCAGACAATAAAATGGAGGATCTAGTAGAGTTATATATTTCTATAATTTAGCACCGTGATATTTGTTTGAATATTGATCAGTAGAAGTGAAGATGCAGATTTGCAGCCTGCCTAGTATGATAATGCTGAAATTGAGAATTGTAAAGAAAATAATATTTGATATAAGAGGGCCAATCCAAATACAGTGCTCTGAACACAAATGTACAGTCAGAAGGGTGTTTATATGAAAAATGCTCAAGAGCTGTAATTTAAATCAGTTCAATTGCATCAGATTTGGACAAAGAAGCTATTCTAACAAACCTTTTCTGAATGATGAATATTTTGTTTAGGTGAGTGGTAAAAGTACATCCCCAGACAACATTATAATCTATCTATCTACAAAAAAAAATTAATATAGTAATGATTCCAAAATTCCCATGGATTTCCAACAAATTTTATCATCAATCCAGACCCCTTTAGCGTGTTGATAAAATGCTTATTTCTTCATTAATAATTTGAAGTAGCCTTTCAGTTGTTTCCAGCAAATATACAACTGGTCTTGCTTTTTTGGTTAAATTTGATCTTTTTTTTTTTACATTCTTCACACTCAAGTGCAGTTTTTTGGTTTATTGGATTAACAATGTACTTGTCTGAGGCCAACCCTGCTTTTAAACTGTGCCCTTTTGTAAAATCAGATTCCTTATGTCATCTACAAGTCCTACAAATTTAAACGACCCCCAAAACATTTCTGTCCATAGGCCGAGCCGTGTGGGAACAATGGTGTGGGATGCTTAGCCTTAGATCAGCCATTCAGTAGAAAAACGGGAGCGATTATTTTTGAGTACAAGGTGAAAGTACTGTGATTTCATGGTGTGGTCTGCATATTATTTTTTCTTACAGAGGATTACCTGATGCTGATTTTTTTACAGAAGCAGTTCAGAATGTGGAAGCCTTCTATAGGTCAGCCATTTTACCTGAGTTGTTGTCCAAGAAATATACATGCCCAGATAAAGTATTGTCAGATATACCACAGTCCAAATATCCAATATGTTAAAATATTTGTTGTGTGACATTCATACAAACAACAGCACTCAAGTTACATTCCAGATGATGTGAATGTAAAAGTTTATATTTGAATGTTGATACCTCTACACTTTGTTGAAGATGAACTGACTGATACATAGTGACATCTGTAGCAATATAGTATGGAAATAACTTGATCAGATCAGTTAATCAGTTGGCACCACTGAGGGGCACAGATTTGTCAGGGCACATGCCACTCTGACTATTTTATCCAGAGTGGTGTACTCTGCTTCATCAGTTGATTTCATGAGATGACTAACGGGAACAGGTCCATGTAGTATTTTATACTTGGATCGTGCTTGTCCAATTACCCTCTCAACATGTATGCGGACTTCTGCATGTTTTAGCGTGTCTTCTAGTTCAACCGTGCCCAGCTGTTTTTTGCCCCGTCTTAAGGCAGATGTTTCAACTTTTGCACAATGCAGCCCAACTTGGTTCTGAATTGTGAAACCACAGTCAGCAAGGATTAAGTCTCCTGGTAGAAGGTCATCCAAAAACCCACTGTTTGCTATAATGTAAGCATCCGTAGTCTGGCCACCCCAGCCCGTTGAGATGAATGAGATTACTCCTTGTGGTGTAATACCTGTTAGGTATTTCATGGTGTTGTGAGCCTTGTAATGAGAGTACGTCGGTGCCCTTGCCTTCAGATCTTCAGGTTTTTCCAGGGCTATCTCGAAACAGTCTATTACTGACATGCAATGCTTGAGCGATTTCCCGAAACACATAGGCATAGATGTTTGGACGTGTTCTCTCTTAGGCCATAACACACACACTGGTACTAAGATCTCATTTAGAACATCAATCACATTTGTAAAAACTCTGGAAATGGTAGAGCTGTGAACACCAAATAGATAGGATAAAAATGAATCGGGTAAGTTAACTCTGAGTCTCATTAATGTTAAAAGTAGCTGTTGAAAGGAGGTCAAGTTTGTAGTGTCTTTGAGCGTCGGCTTTACAAGATCAAGCACTGCCAAAAATACTTGATAGTTGTGTAGTCCTGTAAGAGTTTTTAGTTTGTCTTTATTTTCAAAACTTCTTTGGTCAAGAAGATCTGCGATCGGCTTCTCTTTCAGTACCAAAGTCTCGCCCCGGAGTAGCTGACACTCGCACTGAAGTGAGTCAATGTCTTTTGAAGTCAGGTCTGTTTGGCACATTACTTCACAATTTGAAATGGTATCACAGACACTAGCGTCACTTTCAGTATCCTCGTCAGACTCAGAGAACACTGGCCCTGTGGTCTCACATCTGGATGACTGCTGCCTCTTTTTTTTCTTCATTGCCTGTCTCACGTTGTACTTCTGTAAACTTCCCAGGGCTCGCCTTTTTGCAGCGGACTTGGTGTGTGTAAAAACAGAAGGCACATAATCGGGTGACAAGGGGTTGTCACTCTTCTCTCCTGGTAAAAAACAAAACAAAAAAACAAAAAACAAAACAGTAAATTGGTCAGCAACTGCCGTCTAAAGCATTTAACAGAGATTTTAAGCCAACATCAACGTTTCATTCAAGTTAACACAGGGTCAGACATTGCTTAGAGTACTTGCACTTAGATAAGTTTATTTGTCACATGCACAAAAGTACAGTGAAATTGTTTTTGGAGCAAGCCTCCGGGCCGCAGCTGCTATGAGCGCTGCCACACATTTTTTATTTTATTTTTTAGGATACTTACTGAAATAGAATAATACAGGCAACGTATTAGCAGCACTGATTTGTCAGTTTACTTATTATTCAAACTCAGGTGAAAGTCAGTTCAACACCTGAGTATGAATTATGGAAAAACTATAAACTGTAATCAGAACAGTGCAGGTAACATAGGTGCAGCACTAGTTTGTGCTGTGCAAGGGTTATCATAATGCCTTCAGATATCAAAATAGGTGGAAATAAAAAAGTGTGAAAAATATCACATAATTTCCTTTTTGCATGATTATCAGTGGATTTATACTGATCTGCCTTGTTTCAGATGCACATGACACATAGATGAGGCTGTGAGCGTTGTGATACACTAAACTATGCCTTGGCTTGCCCATTAGATACTAGTGTTAGAAACACGGCTGTATGCACTATAGAGGTCTAGAGATCTGGACCTTGGTATTTTTCTATTGCTAGACTAAACCAGATCTAAACCGGGTCTAAACCAGGCAAAAAACAAAACTAAACCAGGTATAAATCAGGACTAATCTAGAAAAAAAATACTCTAAACCAGGACTTATTTGGGAAAAAGACAGAACTAAAGCAAGATTAAACCAGGACGAAAGCAGGACTAAACCAGGACGGAACCAGGACGGAACCAGGACGGAACCAGGACGGAACCAGGACCGAACCAGGACGAAACCAGGACTGAACCAGGACTGAACCAGGACTGAACCAGGACTAAACCAGGACTGAACCAGGACTAAACCAGGACGGAACCAGGACTGAACCAGGACTAAACCAGGACTGAACCAGGACTAAACCAGGACTGAACCAGGACTAAACCAGGACTGAACCAGGACTAAACCAGGACGGAACCAGGACTGAACCAGGACTAAACCAGGACTGAACCAGGACTAAACCAGGACGGAACCAGGACTAAACCAGGACTGAACCAGGACTAAACCAGGACTGAACCAGGACTAAACCAGGACGGAACCAGGACTGAACCAGGACTAAACCAGGACTGAACCAGGACTAAACCAGGACGGAACCAGGACTGAACCAGGACTAAACAAGGACTAAACAAGGACCAAACCAGGTCTAAAAGTGGTCTCCACCAGAAAAAAATACTCTAGACTAGGAGGACTTATTTAGGAAAAAGACAGGACTAAACCAAGTCTAAACAATGAACAAACTGGCCGTCAACATGATGGACCTCAGTATTTGTAAAATCTTGTGTACGACTCTGGTTAGAAATGATAATTTGGTGTCTATATCATTACATTAATTAAGTGTAAGTGTGAATCTTACCATGTAAAAAATGATCGCTGCAAATCCGCGAGTACTTGGAGGGCTGCCAGTCTTTCCGATTGATTGCTGCAATCCATCGCAGTCTTCTTTCTCCATTAAAAGGTATACGGTAAAAAGCTAAATTAGGCTTATACCCTTGCCTGTTGGTGCAACCCACCGCGCAACAATATATGACCATTTTACCACAAAAGACACCGATAAAAGGGTGGACAGGGTGCCGGTGTGTGGTATCAAAACGTGGAGAAAAAACAAATGTTTTGTGGGCGTGTCTTGTTAGGACCCCACTTTTCCAAACCAGAAAATAAACCTTATATTTCGTTTTAAACCACACAACATCATACGAAAATAAATAAATAAATGCTGAACAGTGCACAAATTAGCTTCAAAATAAGAACAAAATTTAATAAAATAGAGCGACTGAAAATTCGTACACAGGGTTTGTTTCGAACAGACAAACTGAACAGGCATCGACACAGCCACCTATCGCCTCTACCGTGGATGTATGCGGTCTAAAACCAAATGTTTATCGCTGATAAATGAATTTATGCACTGTCCAGCACCAAAGGAAAATAGACAAAGCAAGGTTTGTTATAGCAGCGTGTTTTATTCTGTAGTATGGAAGTGTAGCTCTTAAGTTGTCTTGAGATTGCTGATGCTAACTCCCAAGTTAACTTGTAAACACAGCTCAGGCCTCACGTTGAGTAAAGAGAGCTGCCAGAGCAGAAATGTTAGCATATTATATTATTGTTATATGTTTGTGAAGTTACTCAGAAGATGAAAGATATGTTATGAAGCATGTCAAACATTTAGACAGCGTTTTCAGGCTAAAAGGTGAAGTCTTCTGTGGTGTTGCTGTTGTCTGTAGCCTACTGCAGTGCAATGCTAACTGTAAGGGCTGTTTAGTCTTTTAAAAGTACCACATTTCTTCCTTAAATACTATATCCTTTTAATGTATTTATTTTCAGATGATGCTGTTATATGAGCGTTTTACTGATGTCAAGAATATTGTTTAAATAAATAAAAACAACATGAAAGATACTGTGGTCCTTTCTTTGCAATCTCTACAATTTGTAAGGCAAAGTTTTAATTAGGATACACTGACTCTAGGTGAGTAAAGGTTGTCTTAAACAGTGTCCTATCATTAAACAAACACCTCTAAAATTAATGGCATACAGTCATACACTATTTGGTAACATTGTGGAGTTACCTTTAATAGATGACTTGTGTATCATCATCTGATGGCATAAGAACACAGTAGAAACCAGACACTTTAGAAGCATATGAATACTATATCAATGGAACTTTATTTTTTTCATTATTATTTTATTTCTATATATATATATATTTGAAAATGTGCGTATAAGTGATAGAAATATTACAATGGCACTCAGATGGCATTTTATTGCAAAAAATTATAAAAGAAAGATCACTCAGCATGCACACGTTTATAAAAGCACTTTACAGTTGTATACCATGAGTTATATAATGATGCTGACTGAGAATTCTCCCCTTGATCTTTTCTTGATATAAAAGCAGTTTTCATTCTACGCTTGCTCATAGTGTGGAGGCCAGCTGGATTTACTCAGGAACACTGCACTTGTGTTTACATCAAAAAATACGGCACCACAAATTTCTCCAAACGAGCGTCAGATGTGTGGTTTAAAACAAAATGTTTATTTACTGGTTTAGAAAAGCGGGGTCCTAACGACACACGCCCACAAAACATCTTTTTTTCCCTCCATGTTGTTCAATTAATCTGACACACCGGTTTCCCGCGCGCAGAATGCCAAATTATTCTGTACGTCATGGCGTAGCTCAGGCGAATTTGAGTAATCTGTAGGGTCAGTACTGTGTTTAAGTGTTGTATGCAGAAACTAAAGGGTGCACAAAGGAATCGTGGCTGCAGGCAAGCCGGTTGGAACCAGCGCGGAAGGCCTGGCTATTGAATTCAGCAGGCCACGCCCCCGCAATCTGGAACAGCTCACAGACCACCGAAGAGAAGGCAGAGCAGGGGACAGAGCTGGAGGCAAACCAGGTCAAGCATGCGCTGAGGTTGTCGCATTAAATGAGTGCAAGACAAAAATTGAGTTGTTTCGGCAGTTGATTGAGTAGGACAAACGCTACTCGCTCATGGTATAAAAACAAAAACCCACACACGCGTCAGAGAATTTACTCTTTAGAATAAAGTGGGTGGCTCTTAAAAGAGCCTTTGGGTTTGGTTGGACGAAAGCAGTTTACTTGGAGCTGGTGTATTTGGTGACGGCCTTGGTGCCCTCGGACACGGCGTGCTTGGCCAGCTCTCCGGGCAGCAGGAGGCGCACGGCGGTCTGGATCTCCCTGGAGGTGATGGTGGAGCGCTTGTTGTAGTGCGCCAGACGAGACGCCTCGGAGGCGATGCGCTCAAAGATGTCGTTGACAAAAGAATTCATGATTCCCATGGCCTTGGAGGAGATGCCGGTGTCGGGGTGGACCTGCTTCAGCACCTTGTACACGTAGATGGCGTAACTCTCCTTCCTGGTCTTTCTCCTCTTCTTGCCGCCCTTGCCGGCGGTCTTGGTCACCGGCTTTCTTGGAGCCCTTCTTGGGCGCGGACTTGGCGGGTTCAGGCATCTTTCTCACTTCAGTAAAAGCTGAGAAGACTGAGTTACACATGGCACAGCCGCCTCTTTTATACCGCCTCTCTTTGCTGTGATTGGTGGAGTCTCACTGAGTTGAGCGCGCAGAGGAGAGAAGAGGGGGATGGGTTTTTCTTTCAAACAGGTGTCAAAGGCTTTTGGAGGGAACAGGACAATAGACAGAGCGGTTCCAACGGACAGTTTGACAAAACTGATAATTACATCCACATACCGCGCATTTATAAAAAGAACTTAATATTCTATAGGCGTCTAAACAAGCCTGTAATAGACTAGCTTTAAGAGGGAGAGGAACCAAAGGAACCAGGTCTAAACAGTGGTGGCAGAATACTCCGTAATAAAGTAAGCCTTAAAACATATTACACCATCTGTGTTGATAATGGGTTCTCAGTAAATTTTCCTGAGTGACTGTGATTCAGCTGCACTACTCAGATATTTACAGCATTTCATTATGCTGATTATGTTTACAGTTCATGAAAACCATTATAATGTAGCCTGTATAATGACACTACGGTGCAGATTGTTACAGCAGACACACGATACACTGAGTACAACTAAATAATGCAGTAATCAGAAGTATTATTCTCTTTTATTCTAAACTCTTATTGTAATTTGTATTGTGTCTGTTCACATTTGCACCGTTCTGTACGGTGGCCCTGAGGTGCCACTAAAAAAATAAAAGCAGAGTCCATTAAAGTAAAGCCATGTCTATTTTTTTAAAGGTTCTAAAAAAAAAAAAAACGCACTTATAAAATAATAAACAAAAAATGAAAAAAGCCCACCTCAAAATAAAAAAGCATGTCCAAAAAAAAAAAAAAAAAAAAAGAAATCTTCAATTTAAAAAATAATTCTTTCCACTATTTATTTTTATTGTTATTATTTTTTAATCCATGGCTGCTTTTTTTTTTCTTTTTTTCTACTGGGCAAAAACAATTTTGATGTTGCACCTTAGGGCTACCGTAGTCCTGTGACTTTACCGTCTTTCAAAAATGTGTCAATGCGCAACTTAGCAGTCTTACTCATACTAACACACACTCCTCACCCTCACGTGGCAAGTACTGACAATACCAGATCTGTTTCTAAAGTCTACACAAACTGATGTGGCTAAACACTTGAGGCATGTGTAGTACAGGACTAGTCTGAGGTGTGTGTTAATTTAAATTTTACACAACATTAGAAGATACTCTCAAAAAAATCATGTGTGGCTCTTAAAAGAGCCTTTTTGGAATGGTCCTGTGGGGGACAGTTTACTTAGACTTCTTAGGTGGCAGCACAGCCTCGATGTTGGGCAGGACACCTTTAATGAGACAAAAACCTTCTGGTATATTACAAATAACCTGAACTGAGTAGAGTAGTAGGTCTATAATTTAAAATGATCGGGTGGGATGTCATCAGCCATATGGGGGAAATAGTAAAAAAAAAAAGGCATTTCAGTCACAAGAGTACAAGTCAAACTACAAAAAGTTGTGGCATTGCATGTTAAAAAAGTATTCACTTCTACCTCAATGGCCATTTGACATTTTACAAAGCTAACGATTGGGGAACTAGGGTTGAAGATAATGTATGCATTTTGTTTCTCTTGTATGTGCTGTACATTTAGGCTTATATCTTTAAGACATGTTTCATGAGATATATGCTACAAAACAAGACTCTTGGTCCAGTGAACAGCCTATAAATGCTTCTGATGTTTACAGCCCAGTGCGAAGAAAGTTTAATAAAGTAGTCATGCGCTTCAAGTGAGTATGGGTGGCTCTGAAAAGAGCCGTTGTGGGACAGTCCTGAGAAGAACAGTTTACTTGGACTTCTCGGTCTTCTTGGGCAGCAGCACAGCCTGGATGTTGGGCAGGACGCCTCCCTGAGCGATGGTCACTCCTCCCAGCAGTTTGTTGAGTTCCTCGTCGTTGCGGACGGCCAGCTGCAGGTGGCGGGGGATGATACGGGTCTTCTTGTTGTCCCGGGCCGCGTTCCCGGCCAACTCCAGGATCTCAGCGGTCAGGTACTCCAGCACGGCCGCCAGGTACACGGGAGCTCCGGCGCCGACGCGCTCTGCGTAGTTTCCTTTGCGAAGCAACCTGTGCACACGGCCCACTGGGAACTGTAGTCCGGCACGAGACGAGCGAGACTTGGCCTTAGCCCGGGCCTTTCCTCCGGTTTTACCTCTGCCGCTCATGGTTAAACAAGATTTCTCAGCTGTAGATCAGAGAAACTATCTCTCTCTGCGGCTCAGGGCCTGGTTATATTCACACTGAGCGCGCGCTCGATCTGAATGGACCAATGAAAACGAGGCTCGTACAGAGGATTTTTGGCGGACTCAGTTTGAAAGAGGTTTGTCCAACGAGCGGCGGGCTCTGAGGCGGCGCCAGCGCTCCTCCAATCACCAAGCGGAGCACAGGGGCCCACAGCCCGGACACAGTTTAAGAGCAGCGCGGGGCGCAGCTCTAAACTTATTCTTTATTTGAGCTCAGAGAAAGAAGAAACATGGCCAGAACCAAGCAGACCGCCCGTAAATCCACCGGAGGCAAAGCCCCGAGGAAGCAGTTGGCCACTAAGGCCGCTCGTAAGAGCGCCCCGGCCACCGGGGGCGTCAAGAAGCCTCACCGCTACAGGCCCGGGACCGTGGCTCTGAGGGAGATCCGCCGCTACCAGAAATCCACCGAGCTGCTCATCCGCAAGCTGCCCTTCCAGCGCTTGGTCCGAGAGATCGCTCAGGACTTCAAGACCGACCTGCGCTTCCAGAGCTCCGCGGTCATGGCTCTGCAGGAGGCCAGCGAGGCTTACCTGGTGGGTCTGTTCGAGGACACCAACCTGTGCGCCATCCACGCCAAGAGAGTGACCATCATGCCCAAAGACATCCAGCTGGCCCGGCGCATCCGCGGAGAGAGGGCTTAGACACTTCCTCTGTCCTGACAACACAACGGCTCTTATAAGAGCCACCACATGTTCTTCTAAAGACAAACTTTTACTTGAACAAATCTCTGCACGTCATGAAATACTAATTTCCAGTTATACAAAACGACACCGTAGGCTTAATGTAGGCTTTGTTTAGAAATTTAGAAATGGCACCTCGATTTTTGTATATTGTTTGAGGAAGGAGCTTGTAGAAATAAAAGGTTTACAAAAATATCTTGATAAATTTCACAAGCATTTTTCACTTAGCATTAAATTTGTTAACAATGTTGTCACCCTTTGAATAACATTTTTAAAAACAAACTTTAAATTAAAAAAAGTTAAGATGTTGCAAAAGCTTGAGTTGGTTGCTTTTGACCATGCGCACATTTTGTAAACTCAACAAAAAAGTTCTACATGGCTGGAATTGTTGATCTGTGGTTTAAGAAACTTTGACTTTTATAACAACAATAATACTACTCTGAAGAAGAAATAAATTGTCCAATTAATTTTAATTTATTAGAAATGTGTGTGGGATCAAAGAATTGTCTTTGGTGTCTGC
This sequence comes from Bostrychus sinensis, assembly GCA_020698575.1. NCBI lineage: Eukaryota > Metazoa > Chordata > Actinopteri > Gobiiformes > Eleotridae > Bostrychus > Bostrychus sinensis. Next base: position 7,904,037 of record CM036260.1, on the reverse strand, counting down.
TTCCCTCTTTAAAATGTTTAAAAAAAAAAAAGTTTCACCAATTAGGACATAGACAAATTAACTAAACTAAAAAAAAACAGAGAGAACTTAGCTCAGTGCCGTCAGTGTGTGAGGGTGAAGAAAGCAGTTTTAAAATCCTGCAACTGGTTGCTGACTTCATTTGGGAAGTCACTAGGACTTTGTAAAACTGCTTTCAACACAATCACACTCTGACTGCACACAAAATTTGTCAAATGATGTTACGATATTAGGATATCAGATGGTGAAACACTACAAGACCCAACAGGAGATGTCTCCTGAGCAAGCTCTCAGGGCGACTGTGGGGAGGAAAAACTCCCTTTAACGGTCAGAAACCTCCGGCAGACCCAGGCTCAAGGAGAACGGTCGTCTGCCTCGATGTGTTGGGTTCATGGGACTGTGGGTGGTTCTTGAGATGCTGTGGAAACAAAACTTTGGGGAGAGAGGTCAGTATTCATAGCCCTCTAATGCACGTGGGTTTTGCCTGGATGCCCTGGTATCCTCTCAGATATTTGAATGAGGTAAGCTTACTGTTCATGATCGTTGGCCATGTTGGAAATACCACCATGTCAAACAGTGGCACTATTCGCTTTAAGATGGGGCAAGTCTAGGAAACAAGTTGTGTTTATTATGGTTATAGGGGGGCATGATGGCAGAGTGGTTAATGCTCCCGCCTCCCAGTAAGGAAATTTGTGAAACTGATTCTTGGACCAGCCGGCTGGCACTCGAGTCTGCATGTCCTCCCTGTGTTACCGTAGATATTCTCTGGATACTTCTTTCTTCTGTCTAAATTGCCCATAATTAATAAATGCAAAAGTAAATGGCTATCTGTCTGGGTATGTCTCTGTCAGCCCTGTGACTAACTGGCCACTGTCCAGAGTGTACCCCACCTAAGGCCCATAGTTACTGGGACAGGCTTCAGTACCTGCAACTATAAATATGATTGTTATGAAATTTTGAATGTTAGGGCAAAAGGGGCATCCAGAAAACCCATGCATAAAGTCAGAACCTGAGGGCAGATCAACACAGTAGGCCTATGGATAACACATTTCATCAAAATACTATTTAGTCCTCCCACACTCTCAGTTTAGATGCCAATTTTGAAAAAATTAAAGTCTCTGAACGTGGTTATCTGTGCACAGTTAGTGCTCATAGCTTCAATGTTAACAGTGCTGCTCTTGTACTGAGCGCTAGCTAACAGCCGAGTAGAGTCATTGTTTAAGAAAAGGCTATTTCCTACACCAAAGTCCAACCTGAACCAAAATGAATTAGTTAAATTAGTGGACTCTAGTGTTTGAAACAGTGTCCAATGTCCAAATTTAGCCTAATTTAGTCCCCCCTTCCCCATTATTTAGTCCTTGTCCGTTTACACCCTTGGAAATACGCCGGCCTCTACAGGGTGAGAAAGCTTCCCATGCACCCTGAAGTTGTAGAGGCACATGTATTTGGTGTTACCATGGTTACTTTCCACCTGCAGCCGGACGTGCTTGAAAGCCTCATGACTCCGGTGGCGCACAGAGAAAGTTTGGAAGGAAGGTCCTTTGCTTTTGTAGATGAACGTTCCCAGGAGCGTTTCTTCTCCGTCCAGAGTCTTCATTCCCTAAAGGAGAAGGAAAACTACAGCTAGTTGATTGTATGGGGCAATGTGTAATATGTCATGACAGTAAGTTAGAGCTGCAAAACAACCCTCAAAAATGTTTATATGCTAGTTTTCTCAGTGAAGACTGTAAGGTGGGTCTGTTTGTGAAATTCTAAAATTGCATTGGTCCCATAGTTGGTCCAGAGGCAGATTATTTAGCTTGTGATGGTTCTGCTTCTATTATCTGATTGGTTTACTTAGCTTTGTCCTGGCAAATCAAAAAATTTAGGATAGCTAATCAGGCTAGCAATGCTAGTTTGACCAGTAAAGTTGTATTACACTCTACAATCCAGTAGAGCATTTCTTCTGTGTTCCTGCTGCCCTATGTTCCCACATTTCTAAGATTCTTTCGCAGTAAATGATGCACGTTTAACACTAACCCCTACCTAAATCCTAAATCCTGTTAATGTTGGAACATAGGGCTGTGGGAACATAGAGCTTAATTTTGACATGTGGGAATATAGGGCCATTTTCATTGTAGAAATGTAGGAACATAGAAACGTAGGAACATAGAGCTGACGCTGGAGTCACCAGAGCAAATTGTGCAGCCTTAGCAAAGAATGATGGACTCTAACTCACATAAACAGAAAACTGTCTCGGCGCGTTGGAGATCTGTCTGCAGGGGGACTGAGACTTCCCGATGTGTCCCAGGGTGACGTAGGTGATGTGGACAGGTGCGACCAGTTCGATGTGCAGGTGTCCACGATTCCCGGCGAAGGGCCAGCACCGTCCCGGGACCAGAGGGGACCCGGGCTGGAACACCAACGTGTGCTTCGAAGACCACAAGGACAACATCCTCTCAGAGAAGCCTCCGAGATGGTAGGTCTCAGACGAGTGGCTCCTAATGACTTTGGCATCTGAAACGAAAAACAAGAAAACATTTAGTACAAATTCAGTAGAGTAACATATGTATTTACAAATATTTATACGTGTCCTGTATTTCATATGTATTTGTACTTTTACTCAAATTATTTACTTAAGTATGTTTGTAAAATCTCTAAATGAGTAGAAGTATTATTGAACTCAGTGTCAAAGTTAGTAGTAATAGTAGTAATAGTGGTAGTCATTATTATAGCAATAGTAGTAGTAGCAGTAGCAAATAGTATTTTTTATAATAATATTATAATATTTGTTGTACTAATAGTAGCGGTTTTAATAGTGGCAGTCATAGTAATAGTTAAAATGGTGGTAATAGTAGATGTCGCAGCAGCAGTATTAGTAGTAGCAGTAGCAAGTAGTATTTGTTATAGTCTTAATAGTGGTAGTCAAAGTATAAAAGTAGTACAAGAAGTATCAGCAATATTGATCGTAGCTGTAACAGTAGTATTTGTTGTGTCAATAGTAGTAGTAGTGGTAGCCATATTAGTAGTAATAGTAGAAGCAGTAGTAGAAGTCGCAGCAATACTGATAGTAGCAGTACAAGTAGCAAGTAGTATTTATTGTAGTAATAGTAGTAGTAGCAGGAGTGGTAGCCATATTAATAGTAATATAGAAGTAGTAGTAGAAGTAACAGCAATATGGATAGGAGCATTAACAGTAGTGTTTGTTGTAGTAATAGTAGTAGTAGTAGTAGTGGTAGTGGTGGCTATAATAATAGTATTAATAGTAAAAGTGTTATTAGCAGTACTAGTATTTGTGGTAGTAATAGTGGCAGTCTTAATAGTGGTAGTCAAATTAAAAATAATGGTAGTAGTAGTAGTAGTAGTAGTAGTAGTAGTAGTAGTAGCAGTAAGTGTTTTTACTCAACTAATTTTTTGTTAAGTACTCTTACTTCTACTGGTATATAAATGTTTTTGTAAGTAACAGTACATTTGGCCAGTATTTGAAGTACTTAGTAAAAGTCTATTGAATATTCCAATATCTTGATGTAGGATTGTGATAGTAGTAGCAGTAACAGTACTAGTAGTAGCAAATGTAGTATCTGTAGTACTAATAGTAGTAGTTGTAACAGTAGCTATAACAGTTATAGTGACTGTCACATTAATAGTAATCAATAGTAAGCAGTAGTAGCAGTATTAGTACCAGCAGTACAGTTAGTAGTAACTTGATAGTGACAGTAGTAGTAATAGTAGTGGTGGCGGTGGCAGCAAGTGCTTTCTAATACTTCTACTTTTACTTTAACACAAGTAATGCTTTTGTTGAGTACTTTTACTGTTCTTCTACTTAAGTAACATTATTTTTAAGTAACAGTACATTTACATAGGTTTTTGAGTACTTTTTCTACCTTTGTGTAAAAAAATGCGAGGCAGAAGTACTTACGTAGAGACTGAAGTGCAAAGTTGGGCATCCTGTCTGCAGAGAGTGGACACGATACACTTGGGGTCAGTGTACCGCTGCTTCTCTATCACAAACGTGCAGCCTAAACAGAGAAAAAACACCAGTCAGAATCATGTATGAAGTCATTAATAGTAAAGTTTTTTTTGTTTTTTTTTTCAGTAATACTACTTACTGTACAGGAACAAACACAGGAGGTTGATCTTGAAGAAGCCCCAAAAAGGGAACGAGGAGCGGTGTGAAGTCCCCCTGGCCCTAGGTGGACCAGGGACATTCACTGGCTCCATGACCTCCTGCATGGCCCTAGGTGGACCAGGGACATTCACTGGCTCCATGTCCTCCTGCATGGCCCTAGGTGGACCAGGGACATTCACTGGCTCCATGTCCTCCTGCATGGCCCTAGGTGGACCAGGGACATTCACTGGCTCCATGACCTCCTGCGTGGCCCTAGGTGGACCAGGGACATACACTGACTCCTCCACAGAGTCTGGTCTGGGCTGCAAGCGGGGGTATGTTCGCCTGTTCAAGCCCCTGCAACAAATGGGACAGATGATATTAGTAAAAACAATTAACACAATGTCAAAAATATGCCTTAGCTAGTGCTGTAGCGCTCGAGTCTCAAGATCACTTTGTCTCATCTCAGTCTGGAATGCAATTTTACTTTTGTCTTACTGTGCTGCGCTGACTGTTTACTGTTTGTGAGCAAGCTGAATCATTTCAAGGGACTTTCTGAATTTTTATTTATTGCAATGCACTGAAGAATCGATATTTTTACTAACCCCTAGTCAAAGCATTTTACATTGCATCATATTTGCATAAAGTTTACTTCAGTTCAACTCAAAACTATGCTCAAGTCGCTTCATTCATGTTGCTCAGCTCATTCCGAGGATCTTGTTACATAGGAAAGGAATGGTCGCTGTTGGTCCACCATAACACATTCATACAGGCAAGGTGGGTGAAGTGTCTTGCCCAAGGACACAATGGCAATATGCAAGGCAGGTAGCAGGGCCAGCCTTTGGGTTGGAGGGCAAACATCTCTGAGCTACGGCCACCCCCATATGTTTAATAATCTTAAATGTGTCTTATATGTTCTTATAATCTTACATTCTTTGTTTTAAAGTGAGTGAAATATCAAGTGTCTGTGTAGTGAAGCTGTAAAAAGCCCACATGTGAGCATTAGAACCATTCAAACTCATCTGTCTCTGTTTGATGATCATTGTTGGCCTCATTAGTTCAGTAAAAATAGTCTCAGGTCTTGTACACTTGTCTTTCTTGTGCACTGTGGTTTTCAACAAAGTCTTGGTCGTCATTAGTGTGATCATGATTACAACACTAGCCAGAAACACAAACTGTAGTTTACCTGTGCAGTCCCTCTATGTATGAAATGACAGGAGTACCATCTGGCTGATAATAACCAGACTCCTGCAGATGAGTGCTTCTGCGCCGCTCTGCAGAAGAAACAGAAAGAAAAGACAAATTAGGAGCAAGTCATTTTAATATAAACGTATCATATTTGACGTTGGCTTCTCAACATTTCATGACATGCAACATGAAGCAGGGCAAGTTCCAACTTTCTAATCCCAACTGTACAAATTCTGTTTTCTGTAGCAGGGTTATTGAGGGCTACAGTCTTTTTAAATATCGCACTAAGTTAGAAAATAGCATAAGTCATATTGCATGCAAGGATGTTTTAAGTAGGAAATTTTAAATTCTGTTGAGTTTCCAGACCAATTTTCTTGCCTTTCTGGATGTGTTACTTACCATTCATTGTAACGTTCTCTGAAGTAATCTCGTGTAAACTAAACATGGCAGTTTTGTTGAGTGTCTGTGTCTAATGTGGCTCTGCACTGGAGGAGTTATAAAAGTGACATTTAGAATGGAATCTCGAGTCATCTGTTACTATGGAAACGGCTTCAGAAGGAGTTGTCCTGATGTATTTTGAATAAGTTAAAATTTAAATAAAAATCTGGATAAAAGAAGTAATGTACAGTCAATTGACCCTTCCACAAGTCACCAAAGACGTTAAAAGTCCTATGATGCCATTTTTCAGGCTTTCTAAGTAGTTTAGGACAACTGCATTAGTATTTCACGTTTCAGAACTTAAAATAATGTGTGGAAAATGCCTTTTGGGGAGCTGTTACTTTGGATTTGCAGCTTGGATCATGCGCCCTCTGCTGGTGTAAGAAACTGATTTTTTAGGGGGTGAAAATTCTCAAAACGTTTAAGTGCAAATTTTTTTTTTTACTGTAATAAATATTTAGTAAACATGGTGTTTTTACATTGATATACAGAGTCTATTATTACTTAGATTATTCCTAATCAGTGTGACACAGCCCATTTTCTCCATGCTGCAGCTGCCTCTCTGCCTCTGGTGAGCTGTGTTTGTCCGTGGTCCCCCTATGAATGAAGCTAGCAACTGGAACAATAGTGTCAGTCAGCAGGAAAAAAAAAAAAAAAAAAAAAAAAAAGACTAAGTCGCAGTAAGTAATAAGTGCTGTTAAAGAATATGCTCCTGGCTCATTAACGTAGGCCTATTAACGCCATAACAGCTGGAAAAAAATTAAAAAGGCGTCAGAAAAAGTAATAACTCTTTAGAACAAAGTGGGTGGCTCTTAAAAGAGCCTTTGGGTTTAGTTAAATGAGAGCGGTTTACTTGGAGCTGGTGTACTTGGTGACGGCCTTGGTGCCCTCGGACACGGCGTGCTTGGCCAGCTCTCCGGGCAGCAGGAGGCGCACGGCGGTCTGGATCTCCCTGGAGGTGATGGTGGAGCGCTTGTTGTAGTGCGCCAGACGAGACGCCTCAGAGGCGATGCGCTCAAAGATGTCGTTGACAAAAGAATTCATGATTCCCATGGCCTTGGAGGAGATGCCGGTGTCGGGGTGGACCTGCTTCAGCACCTTGTACACGTAGATGGCGTAGCTCTCCTTCCTGGTCTTTCTCCTCTTCTTGCCGCCTTTGCCGGCGGTCTTGGTCACGGCTTTCTTGGAGCCCTTCTTGGGCGCGGACTTGGCGGGTTCAGGCATGGTTCTCTGTGGGATCGCTGAGAACTGACGTGCAAAGGACTCAGCTGCTTATTTTATACCGCCCTCATGCAAATACCACTGCGCTGGGTCTGCGCTGTGATTGGTGGAGCCGCTGTGTGCGCTGCGTGCCCAGGAGGTGAAGAGAGGGGCAAGGAATTCTCATTTTCTAAACACGACTCAAAGACTTTTAGGAGAGAAAAAAACAAAAAAAACAAAACAAAACAAAAAAAAAAAAAAACAGCTGTTCCAACGGAAAGTTTGACAAAATAAATGATTACATTCACGTTACCGCGCGATAAAACCAAATAAAAGCAGTACAATAAAATTACAATAAATAAATAAAAACAATAAAATAAATTAAACAAACCAATAAAAGACTCAGGACCTCACAACTCATGCCGAGTTAAAAGCCAGAAAATAAAAGTGGCTTAAGACAAGACTTAAAACATTCAACTGTGGTGGCTGTTCTGATGTGGGGTAGCAGGGAGTTCCACAGTTTGGGGCCGACTACCAAGAAGGGCTGGTCCCCCCTGGTTTTAGGTCTAGTCTTAAAAATCAAAAGCTGGAACTAGCCCTCAGACCTCAGAGACCTTAATAGGCCTGTAAAGGAGCCTATGATGTCATTTTTATTCTTCATCAAAATAATATTGCACACTGCCATTTTTGTCTAATCTCATTTTCATTTTTCACTTTTATATTTAGATATAAAATAAATATGATGTTTTTTTTCCGGTTTGTTATTTTATGATTCATGGAATAAATAACAGTTTGTGTACTGAGAAAATGTGGACAATATTGTTTTTCTTGCCATTGTAAAACAAATGCAAATCACCCTGTTAGCCGTTAGCCACCGTTAGCTTGAATCATAGATGTATAATAAGACCTGGACAGGGCACCGCCCACTCTCCCCTGATGCCAAATTTCAGAGTTTATGTTAACTCTCTGTGAAACAGAAAACTCTAAGTTTTCCTCTTTTCAGGCCTGGCTGGGCCTCGGCCCACCCACTTTTGTCCAAAGCCCAGCCAGTTCAAATAAGCTACTTTATATTCATCCACCTCGAGCTGCCCTGCACCCTGCTGCCATAGGGTGACCCCGGATTTCCACTGCATGTGTATCCGCTGCATTGCGGGGCGCCACCGAACGACAGCCGACACCTTTGCCTACTCGATCCGTCTCCCAGAGCAGCTCAGGAAGAGCATGCGCGAGAAGTATGAGTTTGTGCCATAAAAGCCATTAATAAAGTCCAGAACAACTATTTATTTAGAAGCTGAAGGACAGAAAACAACAGTTTATTATGAGATTGCTTTGGAGTTCACTTCACTTTCATTTCACGGGAGTTTCCTCTCTAAAAGGGAAGTAGCTGGGCACGATAAAGCAATATGAGGGTAATAAATATTTAATCGTGTCCGACATAGTTTCTGTAGTACGTAAACGGCCTTCTAAGACGGACTAAATCAAAAATAATGTGAGAAATAATGATTAAATGTAAATATTCTAATCAAAAACGTTAGTACGAAGTTACATTACTTCTAAATCCGGATGTTGTGCACGTCCAGTTTCCTGTTTGGTGTGATCTGAGCTGCGGAAATTGATAAGCTGAATACACTGTGATTGTGCAGCATATTAAGAGAAAAAAGCACAATGATCAGGATAAGGATCATGCGTAGAAAACTTCACTAATTGAAGTCCTCGACGCAGGTCCAGGTCACATATTTCCAAGTAAACAAACTTCTTAGATCACTTCTCACACTGCCCATGACACCGTGTTCTGTGGAGAGACTCTGTTCAGCTGTGAACAGAATCAAAACGGGCACCAGGTCAATGCTGCTCACAGAAAAACTCAACTCTTTATCACTGATTTCCTTTGAACGAGAAATAGCAGAGAGTAATGATTACAGTGAGATAAGTGCAGTGTTCAATGAGAAACCCCGCCGTCTTTTATTGTTTGGTAAAGTTTTATCATTGTTTTTGTTGTTTGTCTGTTAAAGAGGTTGCCTTTAATAAGGTATAACAAAAGTTTAAATAAATGGCGAGGGAGATTTTCAAAAGATTATTGTCGTTTTGGTCATGTTTTTCACATTAAGCACCATGGACAGTGACAGGCACACACAAGCGGCCAGGCGCAGAAACCTCCCTCTCACACACACCTTTTATTTATTTTTTTGCCCAGCCAGTAATCTCTAGGCCCATCCACGTTCGTAATCCTGGCGCTGCCACTGTTTTCAGAATTAACATACTGTGTTTTCTGTCCTCCTGAATCTAGGCCCCGCTTCAAGAAGCAGGGTTAGTTCAAACTCAAAGGAACTAGGTCTAAACTTTTGTTGCAGAATACTCCATAATAAATAGGCTATTTGAGTAGCCTAAATAAGTAGCCTTAAAATATTTAATGCATCTTCTGTAGGCTACACAATGTGGCACAGATGACGGATTTTCCTGCGATTCAGCTGCACCGCCCACACTAACAGCACCCGAGCGCATAGCTTCGAAAACCTAATAATGACACATTCAGTAAAATGATCAAAAACTAAAAATATTCTCTTTATTTCACATCGTAGGCCCAAAAAAGCCAAAAGTAGCAGACGCAACATACATTTCAGACTTATAAAACCCTTCGTACGCACACCTGCTGCACACAACTGCCATTTTTCCTTTCCCTGGCTCAAACACGAGAACGTAATGCCTGGTGTCTGGCGACCTCTGCTGGACATCATCTAAACTAGTGTTGGTCTAATCGAGCCGAGGCACCGATACACACATCATGCACTGAAAGTAATGCCTCAGCCAAGCTGTGTCACTGAGCGTATCACTTAAACAAAAGTCACATGACCGAAACAGTGACTGTGTCGTATTGTATCACATTGTATCACGTGTCATTAGGCTCGTTCCAAATGAATTGCGCCTCGCCTGGATTGTGAACGAGAGTGCACGGCCGCAACAGGAGGAGGGGAAATACACCTGTACTGAAGTCGGTCAGTTTGTGGCTCAGATCACGCACGAAACCCATTTCTCGCGTGTGCTGGATGTGATTTTGCAAATAAATGCATTAAACTGAATTGTAAGAACTTTTCTGTCTATGGCATGTCCACAGTCTGTGCGTAAATGAGGCGCTCCTCAGGAGCACACAACATGAGGCACATTCAGCTGTGATTCTTCGCTTTTATGTCTAAGTTTACACATTATAAAAGTTAAACAGCCTCCTATAACAGCAAATATTATGCACAATCTCTTTAATAATACTCCACTTCACAATGAGCAGCAGGGCACAAAGTTTATCCAGGTCAAACATGTAACTGTAAAGTCTGTATTTTACTAAAAAAAGAGGCGGGCAGTGAAGTGTCGGTGCGTTACGTTTCTGATCAGCACTAAACTCAGATCCAATCACCTGTCCATTCACCGCTGACAGGTGTGCGTTTTCCCATCATGCACTGAGCCGTGCAGCCTCTGCAGTTGCTCCTGACGAATTGCGGCGGCTCAGACGCTGCTCTCGTTTGGATCTCACGAGCTTTCGGTGACCGTCGCACTCATGACATCAGAGCAAGTTGGTAGCAAGTCGGACACAAATCTAATCGGCCTGCACTGCGCACAGACCGACACTGATCGAAACTGCGCAAGTCTGGCTCATCTCGAACGAGCCTATTGTTACAAGCACAATGTGTCAATACGTTCACAAGCACTCATGACACACGCAAAATGTGTTTCATTAATCATCACAAGAATATTCATCTTGAACATAGGCCCAATTGTTATGTTCACATGTGGAAAAGTAGTATCTTGCACTTTGTAATGAGTGCATAACTGTTTCCTTTTGTAGTATAGCTGCAGTACATTTTTTAAACCACTAGATGGAACCCATACACATACCAACACAGCGTGATACAGTGTCGACACAATAAGGGGAAAGTGTGATACACTGAGGTATCATCTGCCCATCACTAATCTAAACACATCACTGACACTGGAGGAACTCTACGTTATTTTACCTATATTGAAATAGTTTTATTTCTCTGTGACGTTGTCTAGTACAAGGCTGTCTGTCAAGCTGAAGATTTTTTAAGTAAGAATGTTTTACCAGAAGCACCTTCTGGCCATGTTAAAAGTACATTACTGATCTGTGCATCTTTAAATTTATTGGCATCATTGACAAAAACTGATCAAAATAGTACCCCAAGCAGTGTTAAGGTGGTAATCAAGGGCCCCGGTTTTCAGAATGGGCCCTAACATTATGAAGCACATTTAGTTTATATATTGAAGTCATAAAAAGTGCACTGATTTCTTAAAGTCGACTAATACTTTATAATATGAGTGCCAGTTTTTTTTGTTCTTGACTAAACTATAATCTAAAGAATGGGCTTTAAAGAAGTTGACTGCTCCATTAATGTATTTTACTGTTTTTTTTTTTTACATCAAGGCCTGGTGACTACAAATTAAAAAGTAGCCATGTGTTTTATGAAACTGCATTGACCAATTAAAAAACAAAACAAAAAAACAACCAAGATGAATCCATGTTAAAATCAGGACCAAACAAAAACTGAAGGTTGCAATAGATTGGCAGTTTGAATCCCGCTCTCATCAGTTCATACTGTCGTGTCCTTTGGCAAGAGCACTTGTCCCACCTTGCCTTAGGTGACTGTATTTAGTGGCAGTTGAAGCTGTAGGTGCAGATTGCAGCCACGTTGTGTCAGTCTAGCCCAAGGTATGTCAAAGATTACCAACATTTATTTTTAAGGATAATTTTTTCTGTGCTATGTAGATCATAAAAACAAACACCTATAAAAAAATGTTGCAACATTACACTACAAAAAAAAAAAAAAAAAAACCCAACTCCATCTCTGATCTTTGAGAGACCCAAGGCTGTAATAACCCTCAGAAATAACTCCTAGAAGGATGCACCAGATGCGCAGAGAGCGATAATGCTCACATAACACTGACCTACTCAAAACAAAGTTGGTGAATGAAAGACAACACAGCCGTTTGTTGTGGCATTTTATTGGAAAGCTTCAGCTGTAACAAGTGGACACTCTGGACATTCAAGTCAAAGGAAGAGATGGAATGTTTCTAATGGGAATGAAGCGCAGCCATCAGTCCAGCCCAAACGTCCTGCTCCACTGGACTGACCCTGTGCAGTGTGGAGGAATGAGACGAGGGAATGGAAACCGTTGCTTTCTCTAGCTTGAGGTTGAGATGCGGAAATGAGGCAAGTGTTCAGTGGTCTTAGTAGAGCCAGTCATAGGCACAGCTCTGGTAGCTGACCAGCTCTTCAGGTGTAAACCACAGGGAGATCTCATTGTCTGCACTTTCTACAGAGTCGCTGCCATGGATGATGTTCCTGTGAATGACAAGATTAAGACCCATTGTTTTTTTTTTAAAGCAAAAAAGTTATTTTAATTCAGTGAGGGCTTCTTTTTAATGGCAAACTTGTGCAATCTAAACATGGTGGTGTGGGACAACTTCAAGTCTTAAAAGGCTATAAAATCTCAGCTGGAGTACGCAAGCACATTACAGGGAGTACAAGAAGTTATGATCATTTGTAGTGCATTTATACATTTGAAAGACTAAATAACTAAACCCAGTCTAAACCAGGACTAAGCTGTGTCCAAACCAGGTTTAAAGGAGGTCCTGGGGGTACAGACATTGTATTATTTTTGCCAAATAGTCCATTGCCAAAGACAAAAGGAGGGGCCGTAGTGGTAATGGACAAAAGTAAACACTGAGGAAGCTCTCCAACAACAAGACTATCAAAAATTGTGCATTCCTTATTGGATTTAAAGACAGACATTAAAACACACATGTAGTACAGCCACAGAGGCCAGGTGGATTTCAAAACATAGCATGATTTTTTTTAATCTGAACATTAAATACTACCAACTTTTTACATTCCAGGGAGACCCATCATCTCTGCTAATGGTGATCTGACCTCCCAGTTTATCGATTTTCATATCAAACCTCTCACGCAACTACCATCGTACAGCCAGGACACGACATGTTTTGAGAGTTCCAGAGAATTGTCTCCTAGTGACTTTGGATGTGGCGTCTTTGTACACCAATATAGACCATAAAAACGGACCGAAAGCTCTGCACCATTTTATAAGACAGACCTACAGACTCTTTGCCCCATTCTGAGTTCATCCTGAAACTAAAAATCCATTCTGCAAGCTCAATGAACAGTTTCTTCAGGTTTGGGGGACAGCTATGGATGCATGCTTTGCTCCAAATTAAGTCAACCTTTTCATGGGTTTGTGGGAGAAGGACTTTGTTTACAGCAACACTTAGTGACAATATAAAATGGTGGGGGAGATGTATTGATGACATTTTGCTGTTTTGGACCAGTTCACTTAATTGTTACAGTTTCATGAGTATTTAAATAGTATAAATGTAAAACTCAGCCTAATTTACTCTCAATCTATTTTCTTGAATTACTAAAGCTTTGGATGGCTATTTACAAACTACAGTATCGTAAAGCTACAGACAAACACTGTTAAAGGCAGACGTTTATTCTTTTGTTCAAACACATTCCTTATGGCCACTTTCAAAGACTTAGGCCAAAAATGTCTGAGCGCGTCATTGAAATGCGTCTGCTTTTAAAATCAGAACTTCAAGAAAAAAAAAAAAAAAAAACAGAATAAGAGTGGGCATATTTTGTTACAAGATACAGTTCCCTAGCAAATCACAAAAGGAAAATCATACAAAATTGGAATCTTGGACAATGACCCTCTCCTTAAAGTAGCATTTTGTGTTTTAAAAAGTTTGCTTTGCCTGCTGTACAGCTTTAAATGTGTGACCTGTACACCAGAATCTCACCTATGGGTGCTTCAGTCTGATGTCAGTTCCTTTAACACTCAGGTGCTGTGCATTAACACAGGGGAGAGTGCTGGAAATTACATCCTGAAGAAGGCCGTTTGTTGGCTGCTACATGTGGGTCTAAGTCAAACCCAGCACAATATGCTTTTAAAGATTTGAAAAACAAAGCCACAAATAAAAATTAGGGATGCACCGATACCGGTACCGATACCATGTCCAAGTACTCTTACTCGTATTCATAAAAGTGGCCCGATACCAACAACCGATACCACTTTACAGCGCTGGCACGCGACATTTCTCTCTCAGCTGAGGAGTGAGAAACCTGTGGTTGGATTTTAAAGTGTACTGCATGGAGATAAAAGCAAAGCCTGAGTTTACATTCTCCTCAAACAGACATCCCAAATCATACGCGAGTCTTAAAACTTAAGCTGTTGTCCTTTTGTTGTCCCGAAAATTATATAAGCGCGAAGTAGTTGTCTGATAAAGCTTAAGAAGTAGCGTTGCTACTTGTGTTAGCTGCTGTGTTAGCTGCTGTATGTCTTGGCGAATCTCCGCTGGTTATGCACAGATGCTCAGCCTGTGAAAATCATTTTAGCGACTGAATAGAGGAGAATCTAAGCTTTAAAATGAGGTATAACATGTCCATATTGAGCAAATTTTACCCATGGTTAGTTGTGTTCAAACTACTCTGTTGTAAAAATAACTTAGCATCGCAGAGCGGGGATAGACGGCAAAAAGACGGCACGGTATGGACAAATGAGATACAGCAGTGTGACTGTATAAACTATAAAGTAACCCCTATATAAGTACTCGTATCGGTACTCGGTATCGGCGAGTACTCAAATGGAACTACTCGTACCGGTTTGAAAAAAGTGGTATCGGTGCATCCCTAATAAAAATAAAGGCTTTTAAAACTTCAGCTAAATGAGTGCTTTGGTGCTTGGGAACAAAGAACTTGCAAAAAATAGAGAACCAAAGAGCACCTTCAATACAGAAAAACTAAGACAAAAACTTCCTGAGTACTTCAGACCTTTTCTTTTCCCAGGTCCTGGGGGTACACAACAGCAAAAAGGTTGGAAACCACTGCTCTAAGCTTTACTGCAGTGCAAATTATGCAACTTTTAATTATGGACTGCTACACAGGACAATCTCTTTATTAATTCTAATTGAAGTTACAGGATTTTTTTAATGTTTTATGCTCATCTATAACAATCTGTTGTGGTTCTGGGTTAAAATGCAGACAATCCTTTTTCCTCAATGAATCTTAAGGATCAAGTATTGAGTACACAAGTGAGGCTCATGTCCAGTGTTGCGCATAGGAGAGCGGGTCCCAGATGTACCACTAGGGATTTTCCCTTCACTGACATTTGTTTTTACCAACTATGGTCATTGCACAAGGTTCACACTTAAACTAAGCTATTTGTGGATGACCAGAGTTTGAAGTTCCAACATTTGAATGTGCCAATTGCATATTTAGAGCTGCCAGACTCTAGAGGAAACAGGCTGTGGTACCCAGGAGTATTTTACGGTCACTGATTTACTTCCATTTAGAGTCAACCCTGGCCAGTTTTGGACTCTGGCTTTCCAAGTACCAGCTTCAATAGACTACAATAAGCCAAATATTCTTTGGGGTGGAACTTTGGAATGTTTGCAACTCTCTTTGTAAGTCCAACTGCTTAGTCACCAGGGTTGGGCATCTTAAAATTTCAACAGTACTACTCGATACTGGTCATCTATCCAGCCTTTTAACAGTGCTCTTATCCCTTCTTGTGCAAAAAACTAACATTGCTGTATTGTCAATGAAAAATGCCCAAATGTTTCAAAACAAAGTAGACTGTTTTTATCTAATACTAATATTTCACTTTAGATATACAAGTATAACTTAAGAAAAAGCAGTAGCCTATTTTTATAGGGAGAAATGCATAAGTTATGTTTCAGAAAAATTTACAAATGCACCTAATGATAAATACTGGGTTTAGTTTGTTCTTATGGTTATTCCGTCTGTAGGCTGCTAGCATAACATTAGCCTACTATCTTCATGTGTTCTCTGAAAAAGTCTGGCGAAATGTGCCATGACTGAACATGTTGTTGGCACCTAGTTTGGTGAAGGTGAGCAACTTTTCCTCAGTTTGTGTGCGACTGTGGTGGACGGCTGTGTGCAACAGCTCCACCTGCTCTGCTCTCAAACACCTGCTGCTGAGGGAGCCGCCAAGTCTCGTCTTTTATGAGTGAAATTTCACGCACACATTTGGCCACATGACATTTACTGCAACTACTCAGTACCGTTTAGGCTAAAGCTTAATGATCCATGTGGACTGCCATGATGTGACACCCCTTTACTGTTCCACTTTAATGTCAAAGTTCTGCTTGCAATAAGTGTACTGTAATACAGAAAACATTTTAAGAGCCATTTAGTCATGTTTTCGCCCAATAAAATGTCTGAAAACAAAGTTTACTTTTACTTTAATTGCTTCTTTTCACCCAAGTTTAAATATTGCCCAAGTGAAAAGAAAAAGCTAAATACTGCAGTTTAAACAAAATGTGTCTGGGGATTGCTTTTGGAAACTGACACATTTACAAAATTTATGTCAGTCTTTCATTGCTTGTTTGGGCTGGATACTCACTTGCCAACTTCGATGCAGAAATCTCCTCTGATGGTGCCAGGGGCTGAGTCTGCGGGGTTGGTGGCACCGAGCATGACTCTGCCGGTCTTCACTGCACCCTTGCCTTCCCACACCTGCACAGACATCTGATGAGTCACCGCAGAGACCTTAAGAATAATCAGTTTGTGTCACTCCTCTCACCATAGCAACCACTGGACCGGAGCTCATGTACTCGATGAGGGTTGGGAAGAAGGGTCTACCTGCCAGGTCGCTGTAGTGCTTGTTGAGCAGCTCTTTAGAGGCCTGTGGAACAATGCACATTGTTTAGGTTAGGGTTTCCCAACCACGAGAGCAGGGACCCCTGGGGCACTTTGAATTATTTAATCCATTTTCAAGATGAAATACATTTGCCATCTTTTTATGAACCATCCACATTTATGAATGGCGGGCTCACACATCATTGTTGAGGTGAAACAGCTAAATTAGAGTGCATTTGGTTGCATATTTAAGGCTTAATAGCTTGTTTTGAGTAAATTTATTTTGAACACAATGAATAAAAAAAGTAAAATTTGCACGGATAAATGGATGTGTGTGCATGCACTGTGTGCCAATATATGAACTTTGGACTTTTAATAGCAACAAAAGTTCATCCCTTGCACACCAGATTCTGAGATTTGTCATACAAGAGTCATAACACAATGTCTCTAAAATGCTCTTTATTAGTACTTTGTCAAGTTTTTTGAAGAAACAAGCAAAAGTGACAAAAAGGGTTGTGTTTAGGTGAACTACAGTGGTGGCCAAATTACTACAACACTTACATTTGTTTTATGGGCATTTTAATTCATCATCACTATACAGTAGTGCCATCATGAGGTGACACAAGGCAAGCCTATTACATTGTCAATGTCACACAGTCATGCTCCTTCACAGAAAAGCAAAGAAAAATGAGTGAAACACTTGGAATTTGCAAGAGACTGTTGACACTAAGCCAGACTTGTGCTGCTGTAATGTCATCAAAAGGTGGACATAGCAAATATTAAAGTTAAAATGCACCAAAACCCACACATCTGATATTTTGTTCTCAATACAACCATCTGCATGTTTCAAACTTAACAAAGTCATGTTCTGGAGGCAAAAAGGTTAATATTTTTCTAGATGCATCAGCAAAGTGTTCTAATAATTTTAGCCAGGGTAAATGCTCCAATATGGCCTAAAAATTAAGACTGCATGTTTGTATAAAATGTTAACAGCACTAATCTTTTCCTTAGAATCAGGTAAGAGCAAACAATTTAAAAACTTGCTTTGGAGTTGATAGAGCTTGTAATAAAGAAAGAATGTAAAACACGTTCCTTTAGAAAATGCTTAAACTGTAGTTTAGTGTAAACCCAAAGTACATATTTTACAGTAGATTAAATGCTGATGGCAGTCATTAATCAGACTGATGTTAAGTTGGGAGCCTTCTTTGAACCAGTTGAAGCTCACTGCATTGATTTTAATACAGTCACAATTTCAGATTTTCAAACCTTTACTTTCAAATAAACTGGCCCTATCTTGAAGATTAGGGCCAATGAACTGAAAGATTGAGGCTAGTTAGATCTGTGCAGATGCATTATGTTAAATATTTTACACTACAAACATAACACTTAACTGCTACAATAATTTAAATATGTTTCATATTGTAATCAAAATAGTTTCCTGTGATGTAACATGAAAGATCAGGTTTCAAAACAGTTCAATAAAAGCCTACAGGAACTCACTGTGAAGACTGAACTGAAAAATGTCAGTTTATTCTGAGATGAAGGTAAAAAGTTAATTTCTATTGTTTAAAAATCATACACAAGAGAACACCAACGCGCTTTGGTGTCCTGCAGTGTGACACCTGTATATGAACAATTTAGGGTTGAAAGGAATGCCTTTGTTTAGTTAAACACAAAAACAAAAAGTATAGTAATTAAAGAAATCAAAATGCACAAGTTTTATTATGACTGAAAAGTCATGTGGTGAGACCATGTTGTATTGAGTCTAAAAAGGACTTTTTGCACCATGGTCACATCTGATTTGAAATGGTTTTATATTCAATATTTTGCTTACAGGTTCTTTCACAATCCAGGACAAGTGATTACCTCTTTACGTGACATACCCAAAGACTTGGGCTATCTAGACTACGCATTTGGCCAAATCTGGAAAGGTTTGATTGTGATTTGGCCTTTCCGTTTTTTTAAATCTGCAATCTTTTGAAAACGCTGGGAGAGGTGTTTTGGTCTCACAGCAGGAAACAGCTCTGGTTTCGTGGAAAGTGTGAAACCACCATACTCACTGAAAACGATTCAACAGCTGCAATCTTGCAGCGTTGTCATGTTAACAGGCCTTAACATCTGAAATGTCACCATCCACCATGACTTTTGGCTTTTTAATCCCCATTACAAGACAAGTCTTGTGCCATTAGTTCCCAGACATTCCAAGAACCCAAAGTCTGTACAAGTACCAACATCTTCCTAATACTATCATTGACTGTAGCATTTAATTGAACTTATCAAGCACTAATCCAGGTGATCCTAAATCAAACTCTCCGTTCAAACAGATACGGACCCAACATGGTTCACCTTTAAGTCAGGCGAGTTGATTCTTTTAATCACCATGCTGACAGCTCAGAGGTCAGACAGCAACGACCTCTGCTTCCAGGTCTAAATGTGGCCCACTCACAGCAGGAAATAGCTGGGTTAATCAGCTCAATGGAGGCTCTTAACTGGCACTAGCATGATTTTGTGCATAACCAGCCTTAAATAGGTCTAAAACTCATTTCTTAGAAGCTAAGGCATAACTTTGCAATATAGTACAGGCAAATGCAAAGAGGAAATGTATAAATCAAGTGCTAAAATAAAGATCTTTGAAGGAAAATATAAAAAGTATGGCAGCCCAACATTATCCAATTTCCCCACCCATTATTTTAAAATTATAAAACTGCATAAAAACTTGCAAAAAGTTATGTTATGGGTGTTGAAATTTTACCAGTATAGAACAAGTGTGCTAATAAAATGCATACAAAAACAGCAACAGACAAATTTGCTGTTTTTATCATTTACATTAGAAGTTTCACCTGTTCTCCCATAGACTGCATGTTATTTTATGGAATCTCTGCAAAAGCCTATAGCCCTTTGTTCATGAGTTCAAAAATGTGGCATTTGAGGAATGGGCATGTACGTTTTTGTGATGTAAAATACAAAAAATGCATACATATTTTCATATTTTAGGACTCCCTATTCACATGTTTCTTTTTTAAATATACAGCTGTCACACTGCAGGACAACTAACAAATGTTTGTAGACTCAAACTTATGATTTTTCTAATATTTTCCTCTTCAGCTCAGACAAAACTCTGGACTTTCTAGAACTGACCAATTGGATTCTGTAGGTTCTGTTGCAACTACCTGTTTAAAAAGCGTATTTGTCACTCTGCAGGACACTATTTTAGTTCCAAGATTAACCTGTTTTTACTGAAGAATTCTAGTGCAAATAAGTTTTGTAAATTATAAAACATTTGACATGCCATCCACCTCAGCAACTGTCCTAGCTGTTAGTGACTTAATGTTTGGATTCTGTATTTTCAGAGTGTTACAGTAGGACATTTAACTGACTAATGTTTAAATAATTTGTCTAAAACTACAAAGGTCTCAGAGTAGGCTCCATTTTGCATTGCTGAAAACCTAATTACAAAAAGTGTTGGCGTCACATCAAGTACATATAAAGAAATGCATGGCTACTATGCACTGGCCAGGGGACACACTGATAAGCTTTGAGTGGGCAGTTAAATGGAATGCCATAATGTTATCCACTTGTTAACAGGACCTCAAATATATTGGAATAAAGCAATAATGAGCATGCACTACAAAGCCAAGGCAGCAGTTACTCACATGAAGCATTTTCAGTCCGACCAATTTGAAACCCTTCTGCTCAAACCTCTCGATGATTTTTCCGATGAGGCCCCTCTGCACGCCGTCGGGCTTGACTGCGATGAATGTGCGTTCCTCAGTCATGATTCTGGAAACAGATTAAAAATAAAAGTCAAGACAGTCCATGTGGAAATGAGGAACCTGGTCGATTGGGTTGCAGTCACTCACTCAGTCTTCTGGCACTTGACGCAGTCAGTGGGGTCGGCCGCCGAAGGAGCCGACCCCATTACATTGAACGAAGCACAGAATGACTGCCCCCCCTCTCCCTCTTCACTCACTCCTCATTTGCCAAAGAATAGACCCCGCCCACTGAGTAAAGGCTTATCCCACCTGCTGCTAAGATTAGCACTGGACTATGCTCACTGTTCAGAAATCACCACAACAATTTTGAATTTTATTAAAAAAGTTTCATGCACCTTCCAGTCACTAGCCAAACATACAAAAAACTTAATAGATGCAGGAAAAAAAAACAACAAAAAAAACACCTGTATGGTACCTGAGGAGCCAAGGTGATTATGTAAAGAAAAAGATTAAAGTTAAGGCAATATCAATTTGGCATAGAAATTGCGTCACTTTATTTTGCTATGTGAATGTTTGTCTTGGGGAGAGGGGTGTATAAAATCAGGGCAAGCACTCAGTGCATAATGGAATGTAGGCCAGGGGTATGCATTCTTTTTGCTTTAATTCAGAATTAGACCTGGCAAAGAAGGCTGTACAAAATATTGCAAAATTCATTAATGCGATATTTGCAATCCGTCTTCCAAGAAACTAATGTATCGTAAAACTCTCAAATGGAGAACCAAGGTTCTCCATTTGAGTTTTACACAGATCATTTTCCTCTCAGAGCTTAAAGTGTTGCAACAGAGAAAATGCATTTTTTTAAATCCAGATTTAGACTTAATTTAGCCTCATTTTAGTCCTGCTTATGTCTAAGTTTCAATTTTGATAAGTAAATACAAGGAAGTTTATTTGAACCTACCATTTCAAAATATCTTAATATCAGCAATCATATTGTTACCACAATATTCAACATTTCATATCACATGTTCATCATATTTTGAATAATGAGGTAGATGCCCCATTTGCAGAGATTCACTAAAACACATAAAATGACAAACTTAAGGTCTCATTGGCATAAAGACACAGCTTTTGGTCAAGTCATTCATGTGTAGGTTTTAAATGTTGCACTGCTATTTGTGCTTTGTCATTTATTTATAGTTATTCCTTCCTAATGGAATCCATAAAGGGGTCAGCAGCACTCTGGTTAATCCATAAGATTGACTAGTCAGTTTTAACCCTTAGAAGCATCTTCAAAGCATGTTAATGGAAAAGTTTATAGCCTAAACTTTTTTTCCTTAAACCAGAATCGGTCGTACATATCAAAAATGTATGACTTGTTTGTCACAAGCCTTAAATTGCCACCTTGATGGATTGTACTCCATTTGTTGTTCTAAAGGAACCAAAATTGATTTACAATATGCAAATTGGGTTATTTATGGTTTGATTATTGCAGCCTGGTGTATGTGAAAGATTATAAGCTCAATTCATTCATCTTCCAATTATTCCAGTTACCACTGTAATAACAGGTTGTTAGGCAGTTATGCAGCTAAAATATTGCAACGTGAAACCAAGAGTTTAACAGTCAACAGCAAATACAATGGAACAACTCCTGGGTGATACTGGGGCAGACTTTCATGTGTCAACATGCCCTTAAATCAGAACTCTAAATTTGACCTTATTTAAACTGTTTCGAAGTCCATGTGATGTTAAATGAGTTGTGGGGTGCATGAAGTGTGGGGCATATCCCCCTGGTGTCTCTGGTCTGAAAGTGACACTTGCAACAGTAAGCGCCATCAACCCAGAGTCACAGAGGTCTCGCAAGAAAGTGGCAAATCCCAGTTAGCAAAATAAGCTAGCGGTGGCTATACTTAATTTGTTGTTCCAGAGCAGCCAAATGGAAGAAAAAAAACTTTGTACAGATACAAGGAAGGGAAGACAAAAGTAAAGACAAGCAAGGGGCTAACAGGAGTCAACTGGGCTTGTGCGCATTTACAATAGTGCTTTATTCTGAACTGTAGGGGGGGCTCTAGAGGAAAAGGCAAAAAGAGCAACGAAACGAGCACAGTTACAGAGTTCCGCTTTAACAGTAACACCTCCAGGGTTTTCCAGGAATGATAATGCCACTAATGAAAATTTAATGACAATTGTCAAACTTGCAACTAAAGATTTGGTGTTAGATTTTCAAACTAAGTTGTTACAAAAATGAATTTGATTTAAAATTTGTTTTTGTAGACAGCACATAAGTATAAAAGATGCAGTAAACTAGTACTCTAAAGGAAAAACCTCACCTGCAGAGTCACTGTTCTGTTACACCATTAAATGTAAGGAATTTTGCTGCAGTTTACAGCACAAACTGCAGCAAAATCCCTCACATTTAACACAGTCATTAGTACTTGAAGCTGGGCAAAATACTTTGTCAAGCATATTTGAAAGCAAGTACTTTTATACTTTTACTTAAGTAAAAGTACTGATTAAAGAGCAAACTTTAACTCAAGTACAATATTGAGATGTTATACCTCAGTTTAAAGCTTAGATTCTCCTCTGTTCAGTCGCTAAAATCATTTTAAAGACAGATTGAGCATTTGCACATAACCCGCAGAGATTCGCCAAGACATACAGCAGCTAACACAATTAGCAAACGGTACTTATGTTTTAAGAGACAACTGCTTCAGACTTCGCGCTGGTATAATTTTTGGGACAAGTAGGACAACAAAAAGACAATTGCTTAAGTTTTAGGACTCACGTATGATTTGAGGTGTCTGGTTGAAGAGAATGTAGAGTCAGCTTTGCTTTTATCTCTGTACAGTTCACTTTGAAATCCTTCCACTCGTCTCACTCCTCAGCTGAGAGGGGAATGTCAAGCGATAGCGCTGTAAAGCAGTATCGGTTGTTGGCGTCGGCCCACTTTTATGAATACGAGTACTTGGACATGGTATCGGTGCATCCCTACTTAAGAAATTGAGTACTTCTTCCACCGCTGGCTTATTTTATATACTTTAAGAGACCATTTAATTCCAGTTTTATTCGTGCTCATTTAAACTTAATCCTAAGTGACTACCACCAGAAAATGCCCCACCACAGTTTCAGAACCACTGGGCTAGATAGACAGTAGGGCTGAAAGATTTTGAAAAAAAATTGCAATTTTTCTGACAGATATTGCTGTTGCGTTTAGATTTACAATACATTTTTAATATCCATGTTCAGGTCACAGTTGACATTTTAAGCATGCGACGGAGCGCTGACACTGCATTGAAAAGTGAAATATTCACTGCTCAACAAAAACAAGGAATCACAGGCCTTTCAGATCATGTCTGTAGAGGTTAAACTACAGCTGTAGCACAGTTTGGACACATTAGGACCCTGGTGAGATGGGATATTTTCTTCTCTGCAGAAGAAATATTTCCTAAATAATTGTTGCCTTTGTGATTTGAACTGAAGTGACAAAAGCTTCCAATCCATGCAATATTCTGTCATGTCCTTGAGAGTACGTGACACTAGAGCTTAAGTTTTGAATATGCTTGACATTTATTGATAAAATAATGTTATTGTAAACAATTTTAGCGAAAAGTCTTTAGACAAATGTTTTATGTCTTTCCATTTGTTAAAATGAGGACAATTAGTCACCCTACACTTGTGCTCTAATCTTACCCCCGTCTGCCTCTCCAAACTGGGACAGGGTAGCTTCAGGTTTTGTCTTGTGAAATTTAAGACCTTTAAGCCTTAACTGCCACTTTTGGTAAATTTAATGCCAGCATCACCAACAACAGAACACAATACAGATCACTGTATTGTGTACCATTGTGTAACATTTCTTCAATACATATTTTATTAAAGTGGTGGTGGCACTACTTTTTGGAATAACATGTTTTGGCAAACTGTAAGACTTTGATGAACAAAACTGAATACCTACTTAGAATATTTAATACTTTTAAGGCCTTGAGTTTAACACCATGAAATCTAATACCTTTTAAATGCTTTTAAGAGTTTGGGAATACCCTGTGTGATGGAACTGGTTTCCTGTCACTCAAATGCACCAAACAGATTTACAAAAACAGACTAAACCCGTTTGGTATCATGCAATTAGCAGGCACGAGCTCGAATGCTAATGCAGATCTGGGTGTGTACTCCAGGCTACAGTGTTATAGATGCCTCACTGCACTTTGCCTTCTGCACCGCGCCAATTGGTGACGTTAGCAAAGCCGGCTGCAGCTGACAGGCTCTTGACAGCGTTTAACCCGCATTTAACCACTAAAGTCAGCCATCAGAGTCCCCTAAAACAAGCAAAAAAGCCCCACGCTGACAGTGCGCGTTTATTCTCCAAAAACGGTACCAATGAGGGCACTTCAGCCGGCTTTGGGAGAGGTTTAGGCGGGCTAGGGGCCTAGGACAGCCACATGGCCCTTTGTCCACGTTGTTGCGGAAGTCAGTACTAAAACACACTCGCCGTGAATGTACGAATTTATTCCAGCAGCACCGCGTTAAAATGTCCTGCGCGTCTAATATACACAACTTCAATTCATTCATTGTTAGCGCAAAAAGCAACGTAATACATCGATTAACAAAGACAACTAATAAAAAGTTAGTCTTACTCAGAGTCAACGGAATTTAAAATATATTCCTTTAACATAATTTGATAGATAAGCAAATAAAAGGTTTATTTTGTGTGTTTTTACCTCGACAATGGAACTCCGGTGAGTTGTCAAACAGTGAATGCTTCGGTTTTACGTGGGAGAAGACCGACGGAATGTGCGCAGACGCCTTTTATACCCACGTCGACGGCAAGTCTTCTTCGTCTTCTGTGGGTTTTAACGGCAGCTTGCATCCATGGAGTTGCATTACTGCCACCTTCTGGCACTAAGTCTTACAGCCACTCAAATCCTGCTGTATAATCCAGATTGCATTAGAAACATCATAAAATGTTTCCGCCCGCTCCGACCAGAACCCCAATCCAAAACAGTCTTCAGGGTAGTTACTCCTTTGTGGTGCTTGGCTATTTTGTTCAACAGACTCTCTCTCTCAGCTGAGGATTTATTGCAGTCCATGATGACATGTTCCACTGTTTCCGGGGTCTGACAGTCATCACACAGTCCTGAGCCATGTTTTCCTATTTTATAAAGAGTACTATTAAGATTTGTGTGTCCAATTCTCAGTCGAGCTACAATTACCTCCTCCCTTCTATTGCCTCCCCAGTACCTGACCCCGGCTATTGTCCTCTGAAGCGCATAGAGATGTCTCCCCTTTAACTCCTGGTCCCATTGCTGTTGCCATAAATTATAGATGCTCTTACGGATGATGCTTTTCCCCTCCGACCTGGCAAGCTGAATACTAACATCTATATTTTCATTTCCCTGTACATGTTTTTCACAAGCTTGTCTGCACTTTCATTTCCTTCTATGCCTCTGTGGGCAGGGGTCCATATAAACACTATTTCCCTTCCTTCTGAGATTAATCTTGAGTGGAAAATCAAAATTTTAACCAACACGCCTGATTTAATACTAGCCAAGGCAGATGAAGAATCACTACACACCAAACAATATTTAGTTCTACTTACTCCAATCCATTCAAGAGCCACACAAATGGCATACAGTTCTACTGCAGAAACACTTAAAAAGTTTGAGGTACGCTTACCTATGTCTACTTTGCATTTTGGCACAACAATAGCACAACTTGTGCGGCCTGAAGATCTTTACATATGAAGATCTTTACATATGAAGATCTTTACATACGAAGATCTTTACATATGAAGATCTTTACATATGAAGATCTTTACATATGAAGATCTTTACATATGAAGATCTTTACATACGAAGATCTTTACATATGAAGATCTTTACATATGAAGATCTTTACATATGAAGATCTTTACATATGAAGATCTTTACATATTCTGAATACTGCTCTTCAGTGTAGCCTTAAAAAACACTTCGCAACTCTGCAGCTTTGTTCATTTTCCTGTGACGCTTCGCTTCTTCCAGAATTGTGAAACTATAACAAAGCACTTTACGAATATTTTTCTAAGCGTCTTTTCTTTAAGAAATTCTGTATTAACAATTTTTTATACGTGTTTGTCAACCTTTTTTATAGCTTAAAACTGTACTGATGCTACTGTTTCTAACTATAATTTCAACTTAGCATCTCAATATATATAGCAGTGTTTCCCAACCAGAGGTACGGGGATCCTAAACTATAAACTAAAAAAGCACACTCGAGTGTCTCTGGTGGAAAAGAGGTGTGAACTGTTGAAAATATTATTTCAATAGGCCTGTTAAATTAATTTTTTTTTAGGTGTTTCAAAGGAGAGTTATTTCAAATTATGTTTTTGTTGTTGTTGTTGTTGTTTTGTTGGTGTTGTTGTTTTTAATTGTGTGAGTTTTTTTTATTTTAAACATGAAATTTATAGTAAAATAAGTGAGTTTAAAACATTTTTTTAATTATTTATTTATTTTTCATTTTTTGCTTTTTATATTATATTTAATGGTGTTTTAAAGATTTTTTTTTAGATCATGAATTTTATTTTCAAAGCAAAAACATGCCCTAGAATTACAATGAAATATAAAATGTCTTTGTGCTCATAAACACAGATGTGTCTATGACTACTTTTTGAAAAAATGACAAAGCCCAGGTTGTTTGCAAGAGATAAAATTTTGGGAACCACTGATAGTATATAGGTTACAGTGCTTTTAAAAGGCCATACACTTGCTTATGGATTTACGCATATTATCCATACATCTGCCAGAAAGTCATAAGCTCACTAGGCTTTGGACAACATTAATGGAGCAATCCTGAATGAGGATTAACAGGATACAAATATATATTTAATCCAATGAACAGGATATTAATATAATGCTCTGTGAGATTATAACTACAGCTGGTATTGCAAAATATTGTAAAGAGAAAGTTAAAGTAATGATTATGCAGTAACTGATACCATATCCCATTTAAATGTATTTGCCAAAAATGTTTAATAGTTACAAAGAGCATTTCATCTATAAACAATTTGATCATGCATATTTTAAAGCCACAAGAAAATAAGAAAATCTGTTATGAATACTATGTTTTTGGAGAAGCAGACAGGAGGGTAAGGTATAGGCCTACTTTATTGTCTCCTAATCAATGTGCATTTAAACATAGTACACTGAGAGTTTTGAATTTTAAAATAATGACATCATAAATCATTTTAGTGTCAAAAGTCCTTGGACAAAATGTGTTTTAAGTTCTCTGTACTTTCCTGTTGGTCAAAATGGAGACAACTTGGACATGGTTTGTTGAGAACTGGCACATGTAATGTTTTTTCAGATATGTTTTGGGACATGGACAAGGAGCCTAAAACTTGGATTGTCCCGATTAGATAGGGGCGTCTGGTCACCAAAATTTTATGTTTTTGCTCTGACCACCACCTGCTCCTTGACTACAGATGCAGAGGCAAAAGACAGTTTATTCCATAATATTACTTAAAACAGTTTATCTTTAGCATTTAACAAATTAGCATGTTTTCATTTATAAAACATCATCATTAGTTTCACTGTGAGTCAAAATGAGCAGTAAAAATATAATGTAAACTACAGGTCTGGTATTATAATTCATTTTAGACATTTTCAGGCACACAGACTTGAGAACATTGTTTAACTGCTGTCACCCATAGACATTAATAAACACAATGTAGGCTGTTGGAGCTATCACCACCAAGCTAGGCCAGAATTTTAGAGCCTTCAGACTGTATTTTTCTTATAACATTTAGCCTTAGCCATCAAATATTGCAAATTATAAATAACCAAAATTGTTTCGCCACCATTCAACCACATGTGTGCAATATATATCAGAGCCTGGTTAGAAATCATTACTGAGTGGAAGTTCAGGGCTGTAACATCAGGCAGTGCAGCCAGTACAACTGCATTAGGGCCCAGGAGGTGTAGGGGCCCATAAGAGTCCATGTAGGCAACATCTTTATTCATGTGTGGGTTTGAAATGTTCATATTAAAAAAGAGCAAAACATAACTAGAACAGTCAAAAATAAAATTAAATAAAATTCATGAATTTATTACAAAATGTGTGTGTATGTATTGTGCCTAAAAAAATTAAAATAAATCAAGATTATTTAAAAAAAAATCTGAAAAAAGTTGTAAAATTGTCCTTTAATAAATATGAATTTTCTTTTAATAAAACTATTCTGTCTGTAGTACCTGTTTTTACAATAAACTGCAATAAAGACAGCTGATAGCTTTGATAATAAATTATTATAGATTACATGCTAATGCATTAACTTAAAGTACTTAAAATCTTTGGGGCCCATTCCTAAAACTCGTACTGGGGCTCCACATTACCAGGTTACACCACTGTGCAGGTTTTAGCTAATTTTGCCATTAGCATATATATTAGGATGTAAGCCAAAGCTAAATAAGATAATGCTAAGTTTGTGAATGTGTGTTCTGCTGGACAGTAACTACAGAAATATGGTGTTAGAGACCACAGTTTATCACGAGGTTTAATCCATCAATTAATCACCACAAATCCTATTTTAATAACTTGACATCAGATAATCAGTAAAAATGAATGGGTCAAACACTGTTGTGAGAAAAGTGCCATGCGTGGAGACTTTTACTTGAGCAAGAAATTACTTTTTGTTTTTAAGTAATGGTTCTGACACTTGATAGCATTTAGGCTTTCTTCTTCTTTAATATGTATTTTTTTGTCTATGGGAAAAATGAATGGGACATTTACTTATGGGGGTGGGCACTGTTGCACTCCATCATGAATGCATTCTTTATGAAAGAATTTGAAGCTTTTGTCTGGCTGTTGGTGGGAGTCTTTGCCTCTGTAACTGTCACTAGATCCGCAAATGTCAAATTTTGTAAGCTTGTTAAAAATACTCACTTCATTTTGCACTAACACAACACTAACCAGAAATGGGATTACGCAACGAGTAATTACTTCTGTTTTTTGTGAAAAAGGTCTATTGTGTATGTTTTAGGTTGAGAGGAGCAACCAGCGCACCCAGAGGAAACAGGGAGCACATGCAAAAACTCTACACAGAAAGGCCCTGCTCAGCTGGTCTGGGAATAGAACCTGGGACCTTGACCTGGGCGACAGTGCTAACTACTTTTCCACTGTGCTGCAAACACCAACGAGACTGAAACTGTGTTAGCCTGTAAAGAATCAGAATTTAAGTTGGCATCTTCTAAAACAGTGCATTAATTTCTGATGCTAAGCCCTTTGTTTGTAGAACACAGACATTGTTTTTGAGTTTTAAAAGCTTTGTTAGTTGTTATAAAAGTATATTTTAAATGCCCCCATTTGCAGCGATAACATCAATATGTCCAAGCTTCTGTCTGCTAAACTGTAAAAAAAAAAAAAAAAAAAAAAGGCAAAAACTCAAGGCAACAGAATCCCTCCAGATTTTTGGGGCCAACTCAACACATCAATTTTTTTGTTTTTTGTTTTGTTCACCTAATTTGATGTTTATATGTCTAAAAACTCTCAATTTTAAGTTTTTTCCTCATTATTTTTTTGAACTCATCTTACAGCCAACTTACTATCCATTGTTCAGAAAAAGTATTATTATTGATGATAATAAAACTAAATACACAGAATTTAACAAAAGAATCATTCTGAACAATGGATAGTGAGTTGGCTGTTAAAAATAATGTATGTTAGTAAGAAAAACTTAAAATTGAATGTTTTTAGACATATGAAGGTCAAATTAAGTGAACAAAAAATAATTGTTGTTGAAAACTTGAGATTTTGAGTTGACCCCAAACTCAAAAATCTGCCTTGAGTTTTTTTTTTTTTTTTTTTTTTTTTTTTTACATTGTACTCCTAACTGAAACTGTTACTTTCTATTAGCAATAAGTTACGCACCATGCATCCATCTATCCATACAATAACTTCTAGTACATGACATATAATATTTGTGTGTCATACCCTGCAACCTGTGTCCTGGTGCTTGTAGCTCATGTAGAGATGCTCTTAGAAAACCAGCAGTCAGTTAATCCCAGGGGCCTAATCTTCAGCAGTCTACTCCCGGTTCTATTTCTGTTCGGGCTTAAGGCCAGGATTAGCACGCCCTTTTACTTTCACCGGCTCGCTCTCACACGCAGTCCTCACTCATGAAAACAGGGACAGTCGATTATGTGCACAGACCACTCTGAGCTTGTTAACCACACTGGGACAAATCAAAGTTTAAGTGTTATTTAGGGCAAGAGATATAGCTGCAGCAAGAGGAAAATTTACAACCTACTTTGAAAGGTTGTAATAAAAATGTTAATAATAATAATAATAATAATAATAATAATAATATAATAATTTTCTTTAAAACTCTTCAAAGTACATTGTCAGTTTTAGCACATAAATCAACAACCAATCATTCCCGCTTGTGTCAGAAAGATAGATACACTGTATATTGCTCTAGTCACACACGGGGCCATTTGCAGACTAGGCACATGCATAGGGACCCCATAAGCCACTAGGAGGCCCCAAAGCTGAATATTCAGCCTCATCTGAGAAAAATTGTTGTGTAGGTATGTGCTGTGTTACCGTCCTAATATTTTTAAATCAGATAATTGCCACATAACATGACTTCAGTATTACTTATGATTAATTTATGAAGTATGAAAGTGTGTGAATGCTTTAGATAACACAAGTTACTAATCAAGATTAGGCGCTTTGTTGATTATTTTGGACTACTGGGGGAGTGCATCATTTCTCTGAGTCAGTCGCTGTTTTCATTGTACTGTCATTTTTTATCAGTTATCCTGCTTGAGTTGCTCAATTTAAGAGGTTTCATGACCGTATCCTAGTTTTGGTCAAAAAAGTAATAGATTGGTGCATGTTTGTGGATCATCTGAGGGATTAGGAATCCTTCTATCATAGGATGTATTTACACCAGGAACGTTTGTTGGTCCGCTTCTTTGGTCCGGATTTATTTATTTTAGTTTGGTTCGGGTCATATTCTCACTGCACTTTTTGTAAGTTCACTAAAATTTGTAAACAGAAGCATGTGTGTGACGATCGCTGCACACATTGGCCAGAAATGACACAGGCAGGGCAATGCAATGATGTGGAACCCGAAGAAAACAATCATGGAAATTGAAATTTATCATCAACATGAAAAATTTTAGTTACTTAGTGAAAAAGATAGGGAACCACTGACATACACCACCTTTTCATCACCTGACAGTGATGTATAAGTTAGCTTGTTAGCTCATCAACAAATGCATTCCACTGCCTGCCAAGAATATCTCAATAAAAGTAGAATATAAAAATAATTTAGAGCATTTCTATAGCAACAAAATGAATTACGCATTTTAAGTGCTTAACAGTATGAACATGTATACGGTGTATTATTTACTTTCTGAAGAAGCTGAGCTGGAAATAAGATATATAAATATATATAAAAATACACTGTCTCTCACCAAAAATCATGTCATTTGCATGAACACAGTCGAAATGATCAAAACAAGAAAGAGCAGGTAAATATGACTGACACCAGGTTTATATACTGTTATTTTTAAGGATGTTAAGACTCCATAAGGAGTTGGGCGTATTCAGAGATGGCCAGTGCAGTAACTGAAGAAGGTCATGTCTTTATCCCAGTGAAAGGACCTGGACAAGGCTTATGTAGGCCACTCCCCTCAGGCATGAGGAAGAGAAGGTCTCCTTTGTGAGGCTGTTTCTGTGAAAGAGAAAAAAGAAATGTGTAACATTCCATATAAGAGCGCATGATTCATAAGAAACCAAGGCATGTGGGATGTAATAGAATTTACAATTGTACATCTTGGCTTTCAAACTATTTTTATTTTGAATATATGCCTTATGTTCCACAATAGTGATTATTTGAGCATCTGCTTGACTAATCTTCTTTTGGTTATTTACTGTTACTTTAAAAATAATATTACTCAAGTAGAAGTAAAAGTACCCAAAGAATGTTTTTTGCAAATTCTTCTTCTTCTTCTCCCTCTTCTTCTCCTTCTACTTCTTCCTCCTCCTCTTTCTTCTTCACCTTCTTTTTCTTCTACATCTGCTTGTTCTTCTCCTTCTTCTTCTCCTTCTCCTTCTTTTCTTCTTCCCTGAGTCTGAACCTACTGATTGGCAGATGTATTTCCCACTTCACCATAGAGGACAAAAACTACTTTTACTTCCAAAGACAATTTAAAGTTTTACTCAAGAAAAAGTAAAAATAAGATAATCAAAAATTTACAGGGAACACCCTGGACAGGGGCCAGTTAGTCACAGGGCTGACACAGACACAGACAGACAACCATTCACTCTCACATTCATTTACTAGGGGCAAATTTGAGTCAGTCACCACTTCACCTAAAACATACATGTCTGCCCTGCCAAAAGTGTAGATAAGGCACAATACATAAAAAGCAAACTTTTTGTCATAAAAACAGAGCTTTTGCTAATTGAAGGCCTTATGTGATAAATGGCAGGGCTAGGCAACACCGCCCGGCTATGAATAAGACAAAAATAAGTTTCCGTCTTTATTTTGCCCAAGAGAATGTTCTGGGAAAGATCCGAGTCTTAAAGGTCAACACCACAAGTTGCCCCCCCACATATCAGATAAACAAGTGTCTAAGAGAAATGTCAAGTCTAGATAGTCTATAGGACATTATTATTCATAACATAAAATTGTGAGATAAATATAAACACAGAGGTGGAAGAAGCACTCCATCTGTACTCAAATAAAAGTAATGTTATTTCTGAATATTATTACTCAAGTAGAAGCACAAATTGGTACTTGAGTAAAAAGTATTAAATGTAAAGCTTATCTCAAAGTAGAAGTGAGTACTTGTGAAAGTCTTCTTTGTACCACCTGTAGGTTCTAAAAAAAGGTGGTTTTCTGAGTTCTCACAGGCTGAAAAAAACACACAATACACATGTAAAAGTATCAAAAATATCCATGGGTTAAAAAACTGTGTGGCGCTACTCCACAGTTCTGTACTCCCATGATGCACCTGTGTACAGACTCCATCGCTAATACATCAAATAATGAACATAATTGTTAAGCAATAATCATTCAGAAATCATAAGTACAATAACTTATTATATTTATAATGGAAATCTAACTATTTAGCAATCAAATAAACTCAAAATAATCATATTAACAATAAAGATAACCAATATTACCACAATCATGAGACAATAAAAAAATACTAAATCAAGATCAAATTAAAATAATAATGATAATAATCCCAATTAACACTAAATGGTAAAAAAAAAAAAAAAAAAAAAACACCACTCCAGCTACTTATATTACTGCTACTAGAGCTAAACTTACTATTACAGTATTTAGGACCTTAGTGGACCACTATACACTTGATCAATATCTCTCACTCATATTCCAGGCTTTTAGTGGGCCCCTCAGGATTTTAAAAATACTGAGGTCCATCAGTCCTTGTTTAGTCTTGGTTTAGTCTTTGTTTAGACCTCATTTAATCCTGGTTTAGTCCTGGTTTAGCCCTGGTTTAGTCCTTGTTTGGTACTGGTTTAGTCCTGGTTTAGTCCTGGTGTAGTTCTTGTTTAGTCCTGGTTTAGTCCTGGTGTAGTTCTTGTTTAGTCCTGGTTTAGTCCTGGTGTAGTTCTTGTTTAGGCCTGGTTTAGTCCTGGTGTAGTTCTTGTTTAGACCTGGTCCTGTCTTGTTCCTAAATAAGTCCTGAGTTAGAGTATTTTTTTCTGGTTTAATGCTGATTTAGTCCTGATTTAGTTCTGGTTTAGTCTTGGTTTAGTCCTGGTTTAGTCTTGGTTTAGATCTGGTTTAGTCTAGCAATAGAAAAATACTGAG
Source organism: Bostrychus sinensis (assembly GCA_020698575.1). NCBI lineage: Eukaryota > Metazoa > Chordata > Actinopteri > Gobiiformes > Eleotridae > Bostrychus > Bostrychus sinensis. The sequence continues at coordinate 7,869,892 of CM036260.1, read as the reverse complement.
GTCTGGGCCTCTGTGACCTCTATTGCCCGTACACCATGGCTACACATAGTTTTTCATTTATGTAAAATACATTTTTTAACAAATAAAAATTAAAACTGTGTTAATTTTTTGCTCAGAAATACATTTCTTAAAATTCTTGAGCAAAGTCTAGTTATTTTGGACAACAGGGTGAACTTGCAATGATGCTACTTAACCTAAATGCCACCAGAGGGCAGTATGGCATCACAGAAAAATGAGGATCTTTCACTTCCTTCTGAATGCTGAAGCCTGACATGAATTGTAACCACACTCTGAAGGTGGATCTACAGAGAGTCACAAGGCGGTTTGCTCTGAGACTGGGAGGCATCCACATGGGCCCCAGAGACTGTAACAGAGACTGCAGAGGGGTCACAGGCACAGATCCACATATGGAAGGAAAAAAAAAAAAAAAAAAGCCTGAAAATGCTATATGTGGACTAGATCCATGCATAGGGCACCAAAAGCCACTATGGGGACCCAAAGCAGAATGTTCAGCCTCATCTGAGGAGAATTAAAATGACCTGTCTTATCACTTAGATACTCAAATATAAACGCAGAATACTATATTCACATGCACTGAGGTCCGAGGGCCAGCTCCAGCTCATGGTTCCTAAAATGAGACTCAAAACTAGGGGAGACTGGGCTTTCTCTGTGGTTGGCCCCAGACTGTGCAATGCTCTAGCCTGGACTGCCAGAAAAAATCTTTTCCTATTCTATACAAAGAAGTCAGTCTGGTATCTCTTCTGTAACATTTTGTTTCTGAGGCAGAACAATCAGGCAGAGTAACCAATCAGAGAAAGGAGGGGCAGGACATAAGCTGTGCACTGCGGACTCAAACAAACATGGATTCCTGCGGTTTTTGTTTTGTTTTTCTTTTTGTGTTTTTTCATAAAACACCAGAATACAGCGTATTATGAGTAGCTCTGTACTTATTTCTGAATAGGGACAGCAGTCGAAGCTTATTCAAAGATTTGTTGAAAAAGTCAGGTTTTTTTATGCGTTTTCTACATTGGATGTCAATGAGACTAAACAGTTGTTAAAATGGCAACAAGACAAAGAAAAAAAATCACACAGAGAACTGGACAATAGACTTCAGCAGAATCAACAGGTGACAAAGAAAAGCACTGATAATCAGGTCAGAGAAGTTATTAAATTAGCTCAATAGCCAGCGCTACCTTGGTTAGCTCTTCCGCTTTCATAAGACCCGCTGCAGATAAATGACTGTAATTGGCCATTTCCAAATTAAATTGAGAAATGCTGCGCCCTGAGAGGGGAACCAGACTGTCCTGCTTGTGAAAAGCAAGTAGGAGTTTCTGGCTCACCAGGCTAGGAACGCTCTGCCACCCACACAAAAACGGCTCCACAGTTCAATGTTTTAAGTCTCATTTTAAGACCCACTTTTATTCTCTGGCTTTTAACTCTGTGTGAGTTGTGTGGTCCTGTGCCTTTTATTGTTTTATTTATTTTATTGTTTTGCTTTGCTTTTATTTGAAGCATTAATCAATTTTTTTATTTAGTGTTTTATAAACCTGTGCAGCCGTTTGGAAACTGTGTTTGTAAAAAGTGTCCTTGTTTGGTCCTGGTTTAGTCCTTGTTTAGATCTGGTGTAGTTCTTGTTTAGACCTGGTTTAGTCCTGGTGTAGTTCTTGTTTAGGCCTGGTTTAGTCCTGGTGTAATTCTTGTTTAGACCTTGTCCTGTCTTATTCCTAAATAAGTCCTGATTTAGAGTATTTTTTTTCTGGTTTAATGCTGATTTAGTCCTGATTTAGTTCTGTTTGTAAAAAGTGTTATAGAAATAAAGTGGATTGGATATATAAAAATAAAGAAAAAAATATTTTTGTAATGCAAAATGTCTGTTCTGCCCATAGAAATGAAACTTCACAAGACTTTAGAAAAAATACATGTGTGAAATCTCTCATCTTCAACCCTGCCACGAAGTACAGTTTTGTCACAGTTTAAGCCATTGGCCATGGAGTGGACAGCATTGCATATTAAGGCAGGATATGATAACTATACAAGGAAAGCCCAGGAAGTCATGTTTTTTATGAATTGTTTAATAATAATAATAAAAAAATGAACATTGTCTCCATGTTAATATGCACATAACAAATCTCTGGAAGTCCTCAGGCAAAAAGGCATTGAAAGTCTGAATATCAATCATTCTTTATCATGGGGAACTCATACCTGGAAGTTCTTGGTCATTTGAGACAAACGTTTTTTTGAGTTTGAGTCAGAGAGTTTGAAAGGCTGAAAAACATATCACAATGCCCCAACTATTATTTTGGTAGTATGAAATATGTCCCATAAACCACTACACTGTCTCTGAACTCCATCCCACCTCCAGGAATGCTCCAAAGAATGGAAAAATCACAAGTACTGTTCAGAAATAAGTACAGAGCTGCTCATAATACAACGTATTCTGGTAAAACAAGCAAACCGCCATGTTTATTTTTTCTGTTCTGCCCATAGAAATGAAACTTACGTGAAGGGATACCAGACTAACTTCTTTGTATAGAAAAGGAAACGAGTTTGTCTGGCCTATAATTGCTGGGACAGGCTCCAGTCAACCATGACCCCTAATGGGAATATGAACAAGATGAATTAAAAAGTATATAATATAAAGAAAACAGAGAAGCAGGGAACACCAATGCCATAGTACCATTGTGAATATTTGATTTAAATATGTTTACATCATATCTTGGAACAAAATATATGTATGAAATCACAATACAGTTATCAAACGTTTTTCTAATATTGTGCAGCCCTACTAAATATCCAACTACTGCTTTGCCACCATTGTGACATAAAGATGCTGAATGCGGAGGTGACTGATGTCGGCTTAGAGCGACTCATCCTATAACTCCGCTGACACTGTGTAGAGCCTGTGGCAGGTATCAGTGAAACTAATGATGTGGAGTGTTTTACAGGGCTCTGTCGCCCCCCGGCTGCCGCTCTAACAGGGGATGGGTTTGAGATGGAGTAACAGTTGTTTTTTTTGTTTTTTTGCTGTGTACATCTGCTGTAAAATCAATGCTCCCACAGGGCTGCCTTTGATTAAACATTCAAAGCAGTGTGTTTCCCAAGCAGGGGTACGGGGACCCCTAGGGTTATGCGAGCACTTTGCAGGGGATACTTGGAATTATTTGATCTTTTATGTCAGGCATTCCCAAAGTCAAGACTGCCCCCCTTAAATTTTCAAAAATCCCAACAACACAACTTTCCTCTATTCAAAATGTTTTTCTTCATATATTTCTATTAAAAAATGTTACACAAACACTGACTGTTGGCTAAAAATGGGTTTAAAGCAATATTTTTAAACAAGTATATAGCTGTATTTCATTTCAAACTCAATTTCTTTGTATGCATTTATTATTGACAACCTCACCTCTGGGGGCCCCCGTGCAGTACCTTAGTGGCCCCCCAGGGGAAAATATTTGCAATGTTTATATTAAATGTAAAACAAGCTAGGTCAAGTAGTCCCACTGACACCTAACATGGCCAAATTTGGTCCAAAACAACAACGTATATTACTGAATAATATATTTTGTTGCAAATGTTTATGTTTTCATCTTGAATTTGAGTTTTCAGAAATGTATTTGTTTTTACAATAAAGTGAGTATACAATGTCTTTGCACTAATAAAGACAGAGTTTTTTTTTTATATGACCAATAATAATCATCTACACATAGAGTGAGAGGGTACTCATGCTATGACAAAAGAAAAAAAAAAACAACTTTTCCGGAATTTGGGTTGTACAAGCGGGTATTTGACCATTATGAACAACCACTCTATTACAAACTATTACAAATATATGCCTACATACATATACAGTATCATTGCTTGTTTACTTGCATCTTGCAAAATGATTCACTGGGCTAAATGGCACAACCTGAGACTAACATTCATTTTTATATCTACTTCAAAGTAGCTGCAAAGCATCTCTGTGTACCTCTGAAAGCCGTATGCAAATGCCATATGCTGTATAATGTAGTTGAAGTGTAACCCGCCCACAAGGACAGAGCAGATTCCATTATCTCAACGTTAGCCGCTCCTCGCTCAGGCCTCTGTACCTCACAAACAGCCTGTTTTTCTCTTTATTAGGCCCATGACAAGCTCCCATCAGCCTCAGAGTGGGCCATTATCAGCCTCTGGAGCACCACAGGGCTCTGCACCGGGCACTAATAGCTTTCTCAGTATAGCTTCTTCTAAAGTGTTGTACTAGGTTGTGAAGTGTTGATGTCATAATAAATGCCTTTAAATCCTGTTTCCACTGACAGGTAGAAGTGGTGTATGACTGGAAGTGGCCTTTAAGTGTTTCTATGTGAGATGTAAATTGTACTGGAAGCAAAGTATTAAACAGAAATGCATCAGTAAGTTGGAAAAGCTAGCTGGAGGTAACAGCTACATATACAGGATAAACAGTACAAGACTGCTTATAGTTTATTTTTGTGGCCAGTGAGGTCAACAACGCCACTTAGTTTTTTCTTAAGAGACTCAAAACTCTAAAATAGTTTAAAAAGGTTAAAAGGCTAAAAAGGTTCAACACAAGGGAACAGTGCACAAAAACCCAAAGACAAAAGCTGTTTAATTAAAAATAATTTATTACAGATTTAATAAAACAATAAAACAATTGTGCCTGAGGAAAAATGAATACTAAAATGTTGCGAGTAAAAATTCAAATAAAAAGGAGGTGGAGGAGGTGATCTTGCAAGGAGGTGACTGTTGTCCACATGGTCCGGAGATAAAAGTGTCAATACAGGTCCAGTATTTTGCTTTTTTCAGGCTTTTTGAAATAGTTTTGGACACAATAGTATTACTAGTTCAGGTTTTATAAATTAAAAATGTATATGAATGGAAAAGTTCTTCTTTTGGGGAACTGAGGAATGAACAGGGCATAAAATGGCTAAATAGCACGGATATTAGCAACATGACGCTAACAGATACATAAATGAGCTGACTGCTTCATAGTGACCAGTACATTTTTCAGGCAAATTGCAAATTATGATGATGTACATGCACATACATCACCAAATGTTTTTTTATGCTCAGGGTAGCTCGAGGTTTTGTCATGTGAAATTTAAGACCTTTTTAAGACTTTTTAATGCCACTTAGAGCGAAATTTAATGCCAGTATTGTCAACAAGGGACATGATTCAGGTAACCTCTAAATTGTCTTTTGTGATGGTTAAAGTCAGTGATTGGTTAAAATCTTCCTGTCTTACACTAAACATGAAAAAAAAAAAAAAAAAAAAACAGTTGGTATGTACTTTACCAAGACCAACAAACTCAAAAAATGCGTCTAATATTTATGTAAAAGGATCAAAATTAAACACTGTGACTGAAATTAAACATTTAGGTATCCATTTGGACCAAACTCTGGTGATTAAAAAACATATCAAAAAAGTATGTAATTCTGTAAAATATAACATTTCCTCTTTTAGACATATTGGAAACAGCCTTATGCTGGAAGCGTCTATGATGTATTTTAATGCTATGATTGTACCACACATATCACATACTGTATTTGTCTCAGATCAATGAGACCACACTCAGACCTCTCAGATCGCTCTATAATCAGGCCTTAAAGGTACTGGACAAAAAAATACTTCAATATCACCACTGTAATATTCTCAGCAAATATAAAATGCTAAGTTTTGACAATCAAATTCTATATTCAAATTTACAAGCCATTTTTAAAATTGTTAATAATATTGCTCCAGCTTCATTGAAGAAATTTATTAGCCTGACAAACCAGACTATAACATTAAATGTATAGTCTGGGGACCCGCCTACTCCACCCACTACACAGATAGAGCGTTGTGATTGGTCTGACAAAGCCCTGGACAGAGCCACGATTGGCCCCTATGGTGTGTTACTAGACCAATCTGCTAGGCAAAAAATATTTTCTGCCACTAGGGTGCGTCTAGATTTCTAGGCTAGAAATGTACTCAACTTTGTTCTGAACAGATGACCCGAACATCTCGGTCCACAGCTCACAAAAACTGCGAAACAGATGCTTCTCTCAGCCTTCTCATTTAAAACTATCAAACAATGGAATCAGCTCCCAGACAGTTTGAAGTTGTTGTAGATCTGCATCATTTTTCTCAAAACCTTAAAAAAACACATTCTCAATAATCAACTGTGCCAACATAAGTCGAACTAACGCTGTGTTTACCTGTAGTCATCATTATTTGCTATTATTATTATTTGTTTGCTTATTATTATTTGTTTTATCAATTATGAATTAAGTCTAAATGCCTTTTTAAGCTTGGTAACATAGCAAGTATTTTAACTATGAATTAATATTAACTTTTGTATTCTGTAATGTTGTATTGGTTGTGCTCACCTGCACGGGGAGTGCAGATGGAAAGTAACTTGTAGCTAAATCTGGTACAAAGCATCTCTTTTCTTGTGAAATGAATGTATTTGTACATGGTCCTGGACAAACAAAGAATAAACAACAGAGCAATAACCTGTATGAATTTTACTCTAAGAAATGATCTACTACTCTCTGAAACTCAAGGGTTTTATTTTAAAAGTCTAACACAGATGAAAGGTGGGTGGGCGGGTGTCTGCCTGAAGTGGCTGGGTTTGACTGTGGAAGAAAGCTGATTTAAGTGAGCTTGTGTTGGTGCCAGAAACTGCAAATTTATTGCAATTATAATCTATTCCCTATTAGCACTATGGTTGTGGATTATAACTGCAATAAATTAGCAGTTTCTGGCACCAACACAAGCTCACTGAAATTATTTTTCTTCTCCAGTCCAATCCACGGAACTCAAAGGATATTCTGGATTAAAAAGCCTTGTTGCTGCCAGAGGTCAGAAGAAATTGTCTGAATTGGTTTGAGATTGCTTTGAGAACCTTAGAGCAGATGAGCTCCAGCAGACCACACATTGGGTGCCACTTAGATAAAAAAGTTCTGATAAAGTTACCAAGGATCATATATCTTGATAGGAGGCATTTAATTAAGCTAAAAAAAACTTGTTAACCTCATATTTCCTTTTATATTTTATCATTATGACTTCCCTGCATCTCCCACTTCTCTTGCATTCATTTAAGATTACTTTTGGCATCTGTGCTGTTGAGAGTTGCTCCATTCTTTCAGTCTTCTTATATAAATCTGAGAAGGTTTATGAACCAAGGACAACGCTGTGGGAAGTCAATCGGAGTCAATGTTGCGGTGCTAAACACAGATCTGTGAGTCAGCGCTCTGTCGCAGCATGAGACTGGCCTTGATGCTTCCTCTGACTTCACAGTTTAACCCTCAAAGTGTATCTAAAAGAAAAGCCAAAAGAAACTACTTATGATTAAATCCAAACAGTATAGCTGCCAGAACTCTCCATTTCTATTAGCAGTGTTGGTCTAGTGAGATCCTTACTGAGATATATCGGATTCTTTTATTTATTGCTGTGGCAATAACAAGTTTGTGGGTTTTAAGTTGGGACACACCAACCCAATGGCCGACCACTGTCAGATCAGGCAAGGTGACTTCTTTGTCACCTCAGGTCTCCCCTAGTTGGCACAAAAAATGGCTACAGACACACCAATGCGACCCAGACCCTCTACCGAGCAGCACATAAGTTCTGCGCATGTGCCAGATGAAATAATTTACAACAGCAGGAGGCGCTAGTCACTAAACTGCAGATAATGGGCTTCTGTAACTAAACTGAAGGACCCCAGCTTACCACCTATTTGGTAGCAGTTTGGACTCTTACTCTGCAGTTCATATGAAACATCCAAAATTGCTTTATCTTAGCCTGAAAAGCTCAAAATGACAATAAAAAGATTAAATAGAACCTTGTAGAAAAAAATAAAATAAAAAGCATTTTGTTGCTCTCCCCAAGCTCTACTCGCACAGCAAGCCTTAATGAGATTGCCTTATTGGTTTTCTCAAAAAACACATTTTTAACTGTTCTTACTGTACAATTCTAACACATTTGTTTGCATTGTAGTAAGTATTATTAATTAATATTAATAAGTATTATTGTCTTAAGTATTAAGTATTCAAATGGCTATATAATAAATAAATAAATAAATAAATAAATAAATAAATAAATAAATAAATAAATAAAATCAACAGTGTTTATTGGCCATTGGCTGCCATAGAAAACCCCATTTCGGTCAACATCTAGATATTTTTGTTGTTTTGTTGATCAAAAAATACGCAAAGATGAATTTTGTCATCAGTGTGAATGAATTAGCTTTTGCAATAAGTGAGTAACAAAATTAGGCTAACTGAACTTATACTGGTGGACTGAAAGGGCCCCTAGAATGGCTAAATGTTAACATATTCATTGCATTCACCAAGGGCCCTTATAAAGTGATATTGACTTTAAACTGACCACTAAAGCAATGGAAATCTGTAATATCGTTAAGTGGAACTCGGTAACATTTGTTTATCTTAAAAAATAATGTTTCAGAATAAGTGTGATGTTAAAGGGGCCATTTGTGCTTTATGTGGTGGTATCTGGTGTATCAACACGTAAAATTTAATATATGCATTTAATAAAAATTATTCACAGTGCTGCCCAAAGATATAACTACTGCTCACCCTGCTTGTTTTTTGTGTAGAAGGGAGCTGAATGTCTATAAAGAACCCACAACAGCACAAGAACATACAGACTCTGCAAACAAAGGCCTCAGCACAGTAAAAACATTTCTTTCTCTTTTTCATTTCTGCTCCTCTACAAGCATCAGTACCTCTACCTGTCAGTCTCCTCGCTCCCTGCCTGGACTGACGGCACCGCCACATCACACTCTGACAAATCTCCGTGCTTGGGAGACAGTCTCTGCTCTGATACTTCTCACCGTGCGCTGTCAGGATGGTGACTGGGCAGGTGTAGTTTGAGTGTTCAGCTGCTGCGAGATCGGTGTCAGGAAAATGAGAGAAAGGGGCAGTGATAGAAGTGGTTTAAAAGATATCTGTCAGCGTGGAGGTCAGTGGCGAGTTGTGCCGTGGCCTGAGCTGTCCACGTTCAGGTGACAAGATAATGACCAACGCAGAGGCCTACAAGCAGCAAACGGCACAAACTGACGGGGATGTCTTGTGCGCATTGTCTCTGTCTATGTCACACAGGGAGGCGTGTCACTTCTAAAATTAAAACACGTCTCACTGGAGTTTGACATTTACTTTTTTCCCCGCATTCTTCCGTGGCTAGTCTTTGTCAAAAGTTACTAGCCAAATATTTTTTTAACTTGCCACAATTAGTTATGTTTCTTTGTATCTTTTATAGTATAAGCTTAAAGAATTAGTTTTTCATGTATGGAAGTTTATCTGTAGAATAATTGCAGCCTAAAACTGACATTGTTTTAAAACATTATTTTGTTGAAGCTAGTAGAGTAGTAGTGAAGTTATTAAGTTTTATTTATACTTTTTTTAATCATGATGAATGAATATATAGGCTACTAAATGATAAAATGACTAAAGCAACATAAATTGAGGTCAAACCTCTAAAGTTAAGTTTTAGGTGCATAATATTCAACTGGCCAAAATGGTTAGTAAGAGTATTTGTTGTCCTAGCCAAAACAAAAATCTACCTGCATTTGGCTGGTTGGCTAGTGTTTATGTCAAGTCTCACCCTCCTGGAACCTATAGGCTCTCACAGGTGCTGACTGGCCTCTGCTGGTCGCTCTGACCGGGTCCTGATTAGTTTAGTAGGTTCATTTTGTCTTCATCTAATAGTACATTGCTATTATGTTCATTTATCTCAGACAAATATTGTAGGAGATGTTATTTTTACCTTAACATGATTTGAATAACAACTGCTGTCTTTGTCAGAAGTGTCACATGACGTTGTGATGTATCTTTTATCAGCTGTTCTTCCCAGGTGTGGCAAGGCTGATGGACCTGACAGGTCTATCAGACCGGCCATGCCACCCACCGTCTACTGGTCTCTGGAGAATCTGGAGCATGGATTAAAGAGACAATCGAAATCAGGAAGGGAGGTGCGCTCACCATGAAATGGGATGAGGAAGCATTTCAGCTCTCACACACCTGGGATTCTAGAGAGACCAGCACACGGCAGGGATGGCCAGTCTGAAAGAGCTGTCAGGTCCATCAGCCTTGCCACACCTGAGAAGAACAACTGATAAAAAATACATCACAGCAGTCAGGTGACGCTTCTGACGAAGGCAGCAGTCGCTGTCCGAAACATGTTAAGGTAAAAATAAGATCTCCTACAATATTTGTCTGAGATAAATGAACATAGTAGCAACACACAGGTCCTGATGGGCTTGGAACTGTTCAGAGCCAAGGAGGCTCGCACCTCCGGCTGCACGGTTTCGCCACCCCGCCACTCTGATCTCACATATTTCAAGGACAGCAGAACTGAGCGCCCAAAGCCCCTCGCTCGTGGATTAATTAAGCCAAATAAAATTTCAAATAAATTTGAGTCTGTAAGTATTATAAAACAAAATCACAACACAATAGAAAGTATAATTAATTGGTAATATTAGATTTGCCACGTAAGTTCATGAATGTTTTATTCTAATCCACAGTGAGAGAAAAGAAGCGCTATGATTGGTCCAGAGCAGACACACCATGTGCAGCCTCTTTGAACCAGAGCCAGTCTCTAAGGGTGTGTCCACACTTGCTGGTCCGCAGGACTCGTTGCGCTTTGGGGCAAAAGTCCGCGCCTGTGTTGATGATGTCATTGGTCTGGTTCAAGTTTACATTGAGCTCTGTCAAACGAACTGAACTGACTGAGGCAGTGGTAACAAACCTCACCTGTAGAGGGCAGTGCGCCAGTATTTACTGAGAGAAACATGGGAAGAAACCCTGCTCATCTATTGGTCAAAAGTCTGCCTCCTCTGCTGAATATATCCCTGTAATATCATACGGTGCACTTTAATTTATATTTAATGAAGTATTATGTTTTGAGCAGCGATCTCAGCTGAACACAGATGTGGACTCTCTCCGGTGATTAATATGAAATCTGTGTTGTTTTAGCAGTGTTTTCACATATGTTTGCTAATGTTGGCAATCTTTTACATACATTTATTTACAGTATATTTGTATTTTTTTCCCCCTTATAGTCATGTTAGATGTGCGTATGTTTTTCTGCCCTTGGTAAACAGCGGTGTGTCCTCTCCCTGGCGTTAATCCGTTTGGTCCTCGTTGTGTTCATACTTCACCAGGACCAGACCAGGAGTGCACCAGGGCTCAAAGCGCACCCCACCCAGACCTCTGATTTCAGGAGGACCAGAGTTCACCTGTTTGGTGCGCACCTGAGTCTGATTGCACGTTCACACCTGCTCAAACGAACCGGACTTTGCCAGGAAGTGCACCAGAGTTCGATTGAAGCAAACCCAACAAGGCAAGTGTTAGACTAAAATCTGTGTGCTCTTCAAAACTCACAGGGACACGCCCACTAATGCACTTCTCTCTAGACCACTCCCTGCTCTAAGATCTCCCAGATCTGGCCCTCATTATTAATGTGTAGATTTTAAAATTACCTATCTAGCTCTGCTTATCGGGGGCAAGGTTGCTGGGTCTGGACCTACAGTTACTACTATAACTATGGTATAATAATTACCTGAACTAAAGTTATAATGCATTGTTTTATTGATTGTTTTGTTTGTTGGTAGTTTGGCTGACCTTTACGGGACTTTCTGACCATTTGTAGCACAGTATGCCTCTTGGTTAGCATTGGTCAATCTTTTAAGTTTTTTGCACTCATCCCTGTTCAGAAAATTTAGAGAACTTAACCCACACACACTAAAAATGGTTTTGGGCACAGACGGCATGCAGAGCTTGTGTAGACCTAGATTTACTTTGGTGCTTAGCTAAGTGGAGGGTGCACACTGCCTACTGAAGCCATAGAAAATAGAAATCGCAGTGACGTTTGCGGCTCACGCTGGGAAGTGGCTTTCAACCAAAAAAAAAAAAAAGAAAAAAAGAAAAAAAAGAACATGTGCTTTTATTTTTATTTATTTGATTACCATTAGCAGTACATACTATACCTCATGGATTTTTTTTTATATGTGAAGGATTACTGGCTCAGATGGACAGTAAATTCGGATCTTCACTTTTACTTTTAAGGTTTGCAATTGCAATGACAAGCCTATAAAGATGGTAACCATAGTCAACCATAGGCCTATTATATGTGGCTGTGCTTTCATATTGACTTTGAATGGCATGCCAATAGAGAAACAGAGGTGCAGCGCACATCCGCAGAACTGCAACATAGCAGGTCTGCAGCAGACTGTGTGGCAGTAAGTGTTTGGGGCATTAGTCTTTGATACTTAAGATCTTTGTAAGCAGTTTTATTCATTTAATCACTATGTTAGTTCCTTCATAATAGTGCTGAAACCAGGAATCTAAGCTAAACATATATGCTTATTCAACCATGCTTCTGCAGATTTCAGCGTCCCATTATGCACCTGTCTGTTCAATCTGTGCGTATTTGCATAAAAGTGTTGATACAGAGCCACCTCAGCTGATTCACAACACCCTCCCGCCGACTTGTTTTCACTTGCACAGAAGGAAACGAGAAAGGAATTACAAAACAGAACCGGAGCGTACAGGGAGATGCGCAGCCTTGAGGCGGTGTGTGGTTCCAGCGCGATGGTTGTGTGTGTACATAAGCACAGATGAAGGTGTAAGTGGAGGTTGGAGTTGTACAAAGATGACAATAACATTATGGGCTGTGATGCTTTCAAATAGTGGAGTGACGGATCGACAGTGTACGGCATATGCAGGAGTGTTGTAGGTGAGACCATTCTAACTGAGGACAAGTTATCTCTGAGACTAGGGTGTATCAATACCAGGACAAGACCAGAGGTGTTTCAAGGGATTCTGGGGGCCCAGGACAAGAAGTTCCAGGATGGCCCCTCATAGGAGCACATAAGCCCTAATAAGTCCAGATTTCTTCAGACATTAAGATTGGACATTAAGTTGGTGGTAACATTTTAAAATAAATATTTAAGGGCCATTTGAAGCTTTCCAAGATGCATCCATAATTGGCAAGGGGTCTCTGGCCACCACTCACTTGCACTTACATTAAAAAATCCGTGCCTTGGCCAGACCTCCTGCAAAATGGCAATTTTGTGTCTCATCCGTGAGACATTTGTCAGTTCATTGTGCCCAACGCAAACTGTTTTCTGTAAAGCAACAAGGAAGGTTTTGTAACTGCGCTTGCTCCATACAGTTGCATATTTGTAATTAGTTTTCTATTGTGGCTCATAGTTGTTTTTGAGTGCAGGTTTGTGTAACCACTCAGTTTGGTGGCCTTGTTCTTTTAAACATGGAACCTCTGCCTGGCCTTCATTTTAAGTAGCACAGATTCAACAGCAAAGTACTGGAAATATTTCTCTGGGATACACATTGTGAAGCTTTGTTTTAAGAAACATGTTTGAGACCATATGAACTTTGTGACATGGCATGCTATTGTGCTGAAAGTACCCATAAAGGTGGATAATTGGCCATCTATCATGGTCAGATCAGTGACGTGAGTCTGTTTGGTGTGTTCTAAACAAAGCAAAGGAGAGGAGTGCGCTGATTGGCAGTGTACTCCATGCTCCACAAACAAGTTATCAAGCTCAAAATGTCCTTCCTTCTAGTATTTTCTCAAGTGAAAGGTGCGCAAACACACAAATTTAGAGGTTTAACTATTTCCGGTAAACTTGGTCCTCTAAACACATGTGAAAACAGCGCTATCTATTGACAAACAGAGGTAACAGCAACCAGTAGGTGAAATTAAAACAAATCAGAATTCACAATATACATTCTTCATAACCAATACATACATAAAATAATGATTTGTTAATAATTTTTTTTTAAAGGTACCATTTATGCTTTTTCAGGTATTTTGAAATTGTTTTGGACACCTTTGCATTAGTATTTCACATTTTATAACTTAATAAAATGAGCATAAAATGATGATGAAAAATGCGGAAATGATCAGAACAAGTCCGGTGATGGTGTATGGGCAGGAGCACTTCCTGCACTACAAAAAAAACCAAAACAAACAAAAAAACAACAACAAACAAACAAAAAACTATTTTGGCATAAGATAAAATTACTTGAATTCAGATTATTAATCTTGATTTGAGTAATTTTTTACTAGATTGTATATATTTACTAACATGGTGAGATTATTTGACTTGCTTCAAATTATTTCTGTCTTGTTCACTCCCACAACCCATCCATGACTGCACTGACCTCTCCACCTTCAAAAACCTTCTCAAGACCCACCTTTTCAGAACTGCTTTTAAAGTTTAATATTTGTTTGCTTGTTTTGTTGTTTGTTTCTCTTTTTTACCCTTGTACAGATATTGTTAAATACTGTGCCCTAATGTTGCTATTCAAAGCTTTCAACCAATCATTACCTTATAATGTACAAAAAAACTTCACACTTAAAGAGACAGTTTATGGTCTGCAAGGTTATGGCAATTTTTTATTACCAAATGTTCAAACCACTTTTTTGTGTGACTGTATGTGGAGTTAAACTATGGAATGCACTGGATCCTCATCAAAAGCAATGCCAATATATTCATGCATTTCGAGGTTTATATAAACAAATGGTCTGGTCAGATTATAGAGAGAAATGGACTTAATGCAATAATTTCTTCATTTCCTTGTGTTGGTTTCAGCTTGTTGTTTCCTTACCATTGCTGGTATTTGCATCTTCACCATTGCTATATGTTTGCGTTCTTACCATTGCTAACATTTGTGTCCTTACCATTGTTAGTGTCTGTGTCCTTACCATTGTTGGTATTTGTGTCCTTAACATTGCTGGTATATATTTCCTTACCTTTTCTAACATTTGTGTTTTATCACTGTTAGTACTTGTGTCCTGCAATCTATGCAGCTATCTATTATTTAAAATTGACTTGCCTGAAATGCCTTACTATTTTTTGTTATTTATATTTCTGGAAATGTAAATATGTTTTGTTATTATTCTTGTACGAGCAGGAAGCTAAAAATAAGTTGTTTTGATTTGTTCTATGTAATATAGGGGTGAGATTAAATAAGTTTTCTTCCTCCCACTCCTTTTCGAGCCTTAAAAGAAACAGTTTTCAATGTAATTATGATTCTGTATGTACTGTATTTGTCTTCAGCTGCTCGAAACAAATAAAGACTAACAGCGTCTTTGAGTGTCATGAAAAGTGCTTTTTATAAATAAAATGTATTATTATTATTATTATTATTATTATTATTATTATTATTATTATTATTAATTAATTATTATTATTATTATTGTTTCAAGCCATTTTGACCTATTTCAAGCAAAGCCATCTGCTATTTGGGTAAGAAATTCCACTTACCCATAATTACCCCTTACTCAAATCAAGATTAATCATCTGAAGTCATTTTAATGTCGATATTGACTTTTTGCAGTGTGGTTTCATGTGTCTGCGCAAAGCTGAAATGTTTATGCCAGGGAAGTATCAAATGAACCAAAAAGTACTAAAGTTCCGTACTGTTTTAGTCATTAGATTCTTGACAGGATTTTGTTCATTTTTCTTACACCATTCTAACCTCACTGTCTCAGTGTAATCTATTCACATAAGCTTGTCCAACAGCCTAAACTCAACATTGCTTTGTACACATAGATTTCATACAGGTCGGTTGTGAGATGCAGAGTTCATAGTTAGAATATGAAGTTGAGGAGCAGAGTAAAACAAAACAAAAACATCACAGTGAACCAGGAGGCTATGAAGTTCCCTGGGAATTCTTGAGCAGTGTGTGTCGGTTGGTGCCTACATCCTAAATAATGAATGAGATCCACCGATGAGATAAAAAAAACAAAATTCCACAGCGTTACAAGGACGTGGAGCGCAATGAATACTAACTAGCTCCGGTTGGGTTTTCCGTATGATTATGCCTCCTCGATAGAGTGCATTATCTCCTGCCTCCTATATCCTCAGCACTCTGATAAACTGCTTGTTTCAACACGGAGCTCTCATATTATTAGCCTGTTTACTTATTTATACATAGAGATATATGAAGAGTCAGCTTCAGAGTAAATACTAGTACAGGGATTCTTAAATTGTGCTACAGGTGTCAGTGGTGTTGCGCAGGCTTCTTCTTCTTCTTTTGCAGTTCTGATTTGGTTTAATTTAGAGTTTTGTTCCTAGTTTAGTCCTGCTCTGGTTTAGTCCTAGATTTGTCTTGGTTTAGTTGTACATATCTCCTGGTTTAGACCTTGTTTAATAGCTTTAATCCTGATTTAGACTTGGTTTAGTCCTGGTTATGCACAGGCTTAGACTTGGTTTAGTCCTGGCTTAGTCCTGCATATGTCCTGGTTCAGACCTAGTTTAGTTCTAGTTATGTGCAGGTTTTGTCCTGATTTAGACTTGGTTTAGTCCTGGTTATGTGCTGGTTTAGTCCTGGCTTAGACCCCATTTGGTCCTAGATTAGTTATGGTTTATGCCTAGTTTACTTCTTGTTATGTGCGGGTTTAGTCCTGGTTTAGTCTTAAATTAGCTATGGTTTAAAAGTGGTTCTTGTTAAGTGCAAGTTTAGACCTGGTTTAGTCATTGTTAAGTGCTGGTTTAGTCTGAGGTTAGTTATGGTTTAGTCCTTGTTATGTGCAGGTTTAGTTCTGGTTTAGACCGGGTTTAGTCCTAGATTAGTCATGGTTTAGACCTGGTTTAGTCCTAGATTAGTCATGGTTTAGTCCCAGTGGGGCGGCAATAGCTCAGTAGGTAGAAACGTTTACCTGTAGTATTTTTCTCCAGTAGGTACCACCAAACCACAGTTATTTTCCACCAATGGTAATTTCACATTCATGTATTCACCAATGGGACGTCACACTGAGATAACATCCTTAAATAAAAATCCTATTTGTGTGTATTCTGTATAGGCTCTGAAAACATGTCCCATAACAAACAGATATATGAAAAATCTATATGCACATACACTACACAGATCTGACACTGGTCTCGTGTGAGTAAAGCATCAGGAAGCCCAGGTCCCTGCGGTGCGTTCACTTCCCTCCGCTGCTGCTGGATTATTCATGCACATAGTCTAAATGTGTGGTACAGATGCAGCAGAGCACTGACCTCCCGCTGACTTCACAAATCTCCGCCCTTCTTCACCAAAAACAGGAGCATTTGGATTCTGCTCAGCCCTGTCTCCCTCTACAGACAACCCAGCACACTGCACTGAGAGCTCTGGTTTCAGGCGGAGCAGAGTTCACCTGTTTGGTGCACACCTGAGTCTGGTGTTCACATCTGCTGAAACAAACCGGACTTTGCTAGGAAGTGCACCAGAGTTCAATTGAAGCGAACCAAACATGGCAAGTAATTCTGGTTTAGTCCTAGTCCTGATTTAGATTGGGTTTAGTCCTGGTGTAGATCTGATTTAGTTTTGGTTTAGACCTGATTTAGTTCTGGTTTAATTCCGGTTTAGACCTGATTTAGTTCCGTTTTAATTACAGTTTAGACCTGATTTGAACCTGTTTAATTCTGATTTAGTTCTGATTTAGATCTGGTTTAGTCCTGGTTTAGACTTGACTTAGTCTTTGTTTAGACCTGATTGAGCCCTGGATTACTCCTGGTTTTGACTTGATTTAGTCTTGGTTTCATCCTGATTTAGACCTGGTTTAACTCTTGCCCTTTACAAACTGTGCCTCCGGACAATGTTGGGAGGCGTGCTTCCCGATCTTCTCCTGAGGTGTGTGTACATACAGGAGAATAAAGTTGGTAGGATGTCAGGAGGATTGAATACAAACACAAGAGGAGAGAGTCTGGGTGCTGCACGGGGTGAGGGGAGCAGGGTCTGACACCTAATTAGCGTGGCTGCTAGCAGCGCAAACCTAACAAATACAAGAGCAGAGTCCTTCGCAGTGACTTTAGTGAGTTTAAGCGCTGATACATTTACTTGATCTAATGCACAACTTAACTATACAGAGAAAAGTGAAGCACAAAGAAGTCGTGGAGCGCACGAGGATTTATGTGCAGCGCATCCACAGACGCACGGTGTGCGAGTTATCAGCTGGCCACCGGACCATCTGCTGCTGTGTACAAACAGCTGATCGCTCCGGACATAGCACTAGGGGGGATTTCAGGAGAGGGTCCAGGTGACAGCGCGTGTTTGTAAAGGGCATCTGATTTAGCCGTTGTTTAGATCTGGTTTAGACCTAATTTAGTCTTCTTTTGTCCTTTTTTGGATCTGGCTTAGACCTAGTTTAATTCTGGTTTAACTCTAGATTAGACCTGATTGAAACCCGGATTAGTCTTGATTTTAGTCATGGTTTTGTCCTGTTTTAAACCTGGTTTAGACTTGATTTAGTTCTGGTTTAGTCTTAGTCCTTATTTAGACCTGGTTTAGACATGGTTTAGCCCTGATTTAGACCTGGTTTAGACCCGCTTGACTAATTGCAAGAGAAATGCATGTTCCTCCAAGAAGGAAAACACTCTATGAAGAAAACATTTTAATACTATTAATGGAGAATGTGCGTCACTAAACCCTTCTTTTATGTCTGTTACATGTCACTTCACAGAAGATTATATAACAGCATCTTGTCTTCTGGACTGTTTTGAATTTAGCAACAGACACACTTCAGAGAACTTGGCAGAGGAACAGCTAAAAATGGCAAACGAGGAGTGAATTGAAGTGGTTTTCTGTGTGAGTGACAGCGCAGCTAACATAACCAAAAGCCAATAAAATCTTGAAATGGACCCACCACCCATGTCTGGCACACACAGTCAAGCTAATAGTAAGAGATGCCCTGAAGGTCATGAAGCCTACTCTAGACAAAGTGACGGTAATAGAAGAATACTTTCATAAGAGCACAGTGGCCACAGAGGAGTTAAGTCTACTCAGTGCCAAATTGGTTTGCCTGAGGTGAGGTTCAAGCAAGAGAAGGTGGAATCCAACGCTGAAGTCAAAGGAAGAGGCCTGTGCACCTGGGGAGGCTCTGAGCCAGAAAGAATGGGAGGTTCTACAAGAGAAGTGCACAGAAAGTTCTACAGATACAGCACTGTTCACTCAGAAATTACGGTACTTGACCCAAGGTTAAAAGAGCTGGCCTTTAATGGCAACAGAGCAGTTGATGAGGCACTTTGGCGGGTAACCGCGGGCCCCCCCAGCAGCTACCCAGCCCCACCACCAAGAGGCCAAGAAGTAGAGGAGGGAGCAAGGGCACCAGAAGCACAGCCACAAATAGCTGCTGTTTGGTGGCTCTTTGATGCAAAAGCAAACAAAAGACCTTGCAAGAACAGTTCCCTAAGATCCCAGATGTTATGCTGGAAGTGCGATCCTATCTTGAAGTGGCGTCATTGTACCCACGACCCACTTGTGATGGCAGGGCGACTGTGTACTGTAGCAACATCAGTCCCATCTGAAAGGATCTTTTCTAAAACAGAGCAGATACAGTAATAACTGGGATCCAGGGTCATCTGGACAGCTGGGAAGGTTTGGGCTGAACCAAGTATGGGCTTCTGTACTTTTAAAAAGGGCATAGAATATATTGAAATGAATAAAAAATCCATGCAAAAAAAAAAAAAAAAAAAAAAAAACATTTGATGAAAAAGGACCGCACTGTGGTGGCAAAGCTAATTAAAGCTGAGAGGGAGCAAGAAGAAAAGAACAGACAGGTCCTTTGCAGATTAGTGGATAGCACCCTCTTTTTGACACGTCAGGGGCTAGTGTTTCAGGGCCACAGAGAATATGCTGGGCTGGGCACACCTGACTCCAATAACGGGAGCTTTCTAGGAGCTTCATAGGCTATGGGCACAAGATGATCAATCAACATCATGAAGACCTAGTAAGTCAGATAACATACCTTCCGTCACCAATCACAAAATGAAATCACAGCCACCCGCTCTTGCCAGTGAGACAATGAGCTTCATAAAAGAAGAAGTTAATCAAGCGCAATTTTATCCTGGAATTATGGATTCAGCTATTGACATTACCAGAGTTGAACAGTTTTCCTCTCTCACACAGATATGTCAACAAAACAATGAATAGCACCGAACGTTTTGTTAAGTTTGAGCTGCCATGACAAGACGTGTTGATTCATTTTATGCGCTCCTTGTTAAGAAGCTCACTGAGGACAGGCTTCTGACGCTGCAAGGACCATGTCAGGGCATTTAAATGGGCTGCAAGCCGAAGTAAAAAAAAAAACTGCTCTGACAAAGCATTTTTGTTCATTGCTGTGTGCACAATTTAAATTTAATCCTGATGGATGCTGCCTGTTCCGCATTAAACTATTGTTTGATACTCTAGAAATATCCACATTTCTAACAGGGAGCCTTCCACGATTTACAATAGGGCTGAAGACCAGAAGTAACTACATCTAGAAAAGACGGTTTTCACACTCAAGAGCCTCTCTGACTCTAGGTTGGCATCCAGGAAGCACACAGAGGCTGTAATACAAAGCCTACCTGCAATTATTTAAGCTTTGGACAGAATTTTTTGGAACATCTCCAAAGCTAAAGACTGTGTTGTCAAAGTAGAGATAATATCACTGTGGACATTTATGCCACATGCCTGTCCCAGGACCAGCTACAGTCGCAATCAGAAATGTTCAACCCCCTCAGCACAATTAACATTAACAATATTATAATGTGTATGAAAGATAATGAGAATAAATGAAAAAAACTAAACAGCAAAAACTATTTATTGTTACACATCTGAGTTATTTTGACCCAACTTTGAAGTCCAAATAAAAAAATGTGTCTTATTTAACACAACCTTTTATAACTTCTAACAACTGTTTTCTGTAATTGCTAACTGTCTGATTGCAGCTATGTAAAGGACCCTATATGTTTTACAGCATTGCATTCACACATGCCAATTCTCTAAGTGAACAACAGATGGCAGTGTAGCATCACCTCTATGCCTGTACCAAAGGTTCCCTCTCTGGCATGCTGCTGACTGTGAAGAGGCTGCAATGCAGACAACACTTAAATAAACATATGATTAACACAGCACGCTTCATTATGACAAACCTGACAGCTCTTACTACATTTCTGTGATAAAAGCCTAGAATGTGGTTGTCTCACAGTTCAGAAAAAATCATGGAAAATAGGTTAATAGTAATCATAATAATTGGGACATTTAGCGTGTTGAGAAAATGACATTTATATGATTCGGAAATGTGCATTCATTTTATTTTTGGGTTTATAGGAGATAGTTTCCCTCCATCTAAAACAGAGATATTTAACCACAAGTTTACACTGCAATTCTAATGCCCAACCACTGGTGGAAGAAGTACTCAATTTGTTACTGAAGTAAAAGTACAGATAAAAGAGCAAAAATGCCCTTAAGTAAAAGTATCACATGGGAATTTCTACTAAAGTAAAAGTATAAAAGTACTTACTTTCAAATGTACTTGTGAGTAAAAAAGTAAAAGTATTTCACACAGTTTCAAGAATTAATGAATCTGTTAAATGTGAGGGATTTTGCTTGGTTAACAGTGCAATAGAACAGTGGTTCCCTACCTTTTTGGTATGGTGTACCCTCGGGACCTGCTTTAGTCCCGGCTTAGACCTGGCTTAATCCTGGTTTGGATGTGGCTTAGTCTTAGTTTAGAGTGGGTTTAGACCTGGTTTGTTCATAGATTTGTCCTGGTTTATTCATGGCTTAGTTATAGTTTTAGACAAGTTTTTTTTCTGGGTGAGTTCTGGTTTTAGACCTAGTTTAGTCCTGGTTTAGTCCTTCTTTAGTGTTGCATTCCCTTGGTGTAGCCCTGGTTTTGTCCTGGTTTGGATCTGGCTTAATCCTTGTTTAGTCCTGGTTTAGACTGGTTTTAGTCCTGGTTTATACTGGGTTTAGATCTGGTTTGTTCCTAGTTTTGTCCTGGTTTTAGACCTGGCTTTGTCCTTCTTTAGTGTTGCATTCCCTTGATTTAGGTTAAGTTTAGGCTTTCAAAGCCAAATATAAATGCACTACAAATGATCACATAACTCCACATACCCCCTGCAATGTGCTCGCGTATTCCTAGGGGTCCCTGTACCCCTGGTTGGGAAACACTGCAATAGAAGAGACTGAATCTGTAGGTGAGGTTTTTCTGAGGTGTTCTACTTTACTGCATCCTTTATACTTAGGTACTGCATCTACAGTGACAACACTGCAAAAATCTCAAAACACTTTTTACTTCAACCAATTTAAAACAAGTAGTGGAGTAAAACCTACTTGCTCTAAAGTGTAGAACAGTAAAAGTAAAAGTGCCCCGTAAATGGTGAGTAGTTTGAAGGTGGTGTGCTGGGGGATGGGGAGCCAGTGGAGGTCTCTGAGGACAGGGATGATGTGTTCACAGGAAGCAATGCAGGTGAAGAGACAGGCAGCAGAGTTCTGGATGTATTGTAGTCTGTTGAGAAGTTTGGAGGGTGAACCGTAAAGCAGGCTATATTGCAGTAATCGAGGCGAGAAGTGACAAAGGCATGGATGAGTGTTTCGGCAGAGGGGAAAGAGAGGGATGGGTGGAGACGGGCAATGTTCCTGAGGTGATAGAAGGCAGTCTTGGTGATGTGTTTGATGTGGTGCTCACAGGAGAGGGTCGGGTCAAAGAAAATGCCAAGATTACTGAGGTGGGAGGATGTTGGAACAGAAGAGCCATCAATGAAGAGGATAAACTTATTGCAGGATTTGTGAGCTGTTTTGGGGCCAATGATGATTATTTCAGTTTTTGCTGAGACTGTAAGCATGATTTAATTTCTGAAATGCATGTGGAGAAGGTGGAGTGAGTGACAGGAGTGATGGATTTGGTGGACAGGTAGAGTCGGATGTAATCGGCAAAGCAGTGGAACTGGAGACCATGGCGGTGGATTATCTGAACAGTAGGGGGGGCAAGAAAGGGAGGAGAAATGGGTGGAGAAGCTGTGAGGTTATTGTACATTTTGGCAACTTAACTTTAACTTTACAAAAATATAAGCCTTCTTGACTGTAATTCTCTTCAGGCCCATCTCAAGCCACAACAGACTGCTCTCTGCTCTGACTGCAGCCACGCTTTACTGAAGTTCAGTGCTCATACAGCAGCTCCTCCTCTGTCTCCTCCTTAGCCAATCATCATCACTTATGCAATCAGTTATCTCCCTACTTTTACCATTCACCAAAGAAACATCAGCTCCCATGGCTGAGAGACGACTCTGATGAAAACCACTTCAGTAGTTACTCGTCAAGTTCTCCCATTTCCAGTAAGAGCTTGTCTAAGGCAAAATGGAGCAATTGTTTTCAACAAGCTCACCAAATTTTTGTGTTTGTGGACATATTGACAGTTACAGGGGCAAAGACAGCACCAACAGCCAGACAAAGGCTACATTTTCTTTTCATGAATAATTTACGATTCATGATTATCCAGGAATCCAGACCAGTAGTTTATATATTTACTGCTGATTTTGACTCACACTGAAATCAATGTTGATGTTTTGTTAATAAAAACATGTTCATTTGTGTAAATAGAAATGCTAGATTTTAAGTCATATTATGTAATAAACTGTATGTTTTGTACAGTGTGAAATATAGTTGAGGGGCCGGTAGTTGTCAGAGCAAAAACGTTTTTATTTTTTATGCCACTTACAACTGCTACTGGAAGTATCACAACACAACTTCCGGTTGAAAACGTGGAATTGTGAAAAAGGTCTATACTGAATTAAAGTAAAGCACCACATTTTATTGTTAGTAACTGTAATAGCATTAGTAACAGGCTCGTTCAAGATGAGCTAGACTTGCGCAGTTTCAATTGGTATCAGTCTGTGTGCAGGGCATGCCAGTTAGATTTGTGTGACTTAAGTTTATTTGCCATTTGCAGTACAACAAAAAACAACTAAAAAAAACATTGGAAAACATTTGCATGAGCCCAAGTGCACTGTCCAAGGTAGCAGACAAAACATAAAAATGGGGTTAACACACAGATATATAAAACAAGCAAAAAAATAAACTTGCTCTGATGTCATGAGTGCGACGGTCACCAAAAGCTTGCGAGATCTGAGCGACCCGCTTCAGTTCATCAGGAGCAACAGCAGAGACGGCACGGCTCAGTGCATGATGGGAAAACGCCCACCTGTCAGCGGTGAACGGACAGGTGATTGGATCTGAGTTTAGCGCTGATCAGAAACGTAACGCACGACTCTTCACTGCCCTCATCTTCTCCTCTGCCACCTCTTCTTCTGTTAAATACAGACTAAAGTTACAGTTTTCACATGAATAAACTTTTTGCCTCACTGCCCAGTGTGAAATTTCTTCTTTTTATCCCTGCAGCTATTTTTTTTAGGAGTTTTTCCTTTCCAAGAAGGAGGTTCTAAAGACAGGGGATGTCCTGGGTCTGTTTAGTTTAATGTAGTTATTGCTTGTGTTGATTGTGTGTTATGTCAGATTGTGTGTTTATGTTTGATTAGGGATTGTGAAGCCCTTTGAGGCGACTTTTGTTGTGATACTGGCCTATATAAATAGAATTGAATTAAAAGTATTATTAAAGAGATTATGCACAATATCTGCTGTTATAGGAGTCTTTTTAACATATGTAATGTGTTAACTTAGACTTGAAAGCTAAGAACCACAGCTGAATGTGCCTCATGTTGTGTGCTACAGACGCATTTCCTCCTCCTCCCAAAGCAGCCGTGCACTCTTGTCACCAATCCAGGCAAGACACAGCTCATGTCAAACAACCTTAATGCCATTGTAGTTTAATGCTGTTACAAAAGTGAATAATTGGCATGATGGCATGGCATGGCATGTTTTTTTTTCATTTTTTTTTTTTTTCAGCTTCATATCAGCCTGTTGCCTCAGTGTGAGACATGGAAATGATTATTTTTGAACAACAGTTGTTCACCAAAAGACAAGACTACATAGTTCACCTTTGAGCATGTTCTGCCTGTTCTTGGAACTGTTTGTTCTCTCCAAATAATCCGTCATGTTCCAGGAGAAAATGTGCAACATGTTTTACTTTTCAGAAAACAAAGCTAGCAAAAGCTGTTTACAGTTTCACATGGAGTCTGTGTCACACCGCTCTCATTTTGATTTCTGAAATAACACATTGCGTTGACAGATGCCCATCACCTGTGCACTAAAGATGCTGAACTGCAAGCATCTTTGGAAGTTACTGTAGTGCTCGTACTGAAAAATATGCTTACACCAATCTGGCATAACATTATGACCACCTAATATTATGACTACTGACTAAGATACAGCCCCCTACACAACATAGTGAGATGGACTGTGTATTTCTGACACCTTTCTATCAGAACCTGCATTAACTTCATCAGCGGTTTAAGCCACAGTAGTTTCTCTGTTGGATGGGACCACACAGGCTGTCACGGAGTACACAGAACAAAAAAAAGAAAAAGGAGCCAAGATTGCAAAACTGCCAGTGAAAACTTCAATGAAAAAAGTAGAAAACAAACCAAAGCGGAAAATCCAATAAACAGTCTAAACACACACACACAAAAACAATAAAACAAAAGGCCAATAGTTCAAATAATAATAATAATAAAAACATCCAAAAGAATAAAAAAAAATGTCCAAAAATACAAACGTACAGAAAAGCTGAAGCCTGAAGACATGAAAAACACAATGACAAGACGCAGACAATGACGCAACAAAGTACTGGAGAGAACACAGACACTAAATACTTAAGGGGAACAAGGCACAGGTGGAACACATTGAGGTGGGGCAGGCAATCAAACAGACAGGAAGCACCGGAGGGCAGGAAGTAAAATAGAAAAACATAAACATAAACATGGTACCATCTCAGAAAATGTGTTTCCACATGAATCCACACAAAACCACTGAAAACGCTGTAATACATACATGTTAGTGCTGTAATACAGGCCTGTTAGTGCCGCTGTATTGCTGTCACAGAAACACAAAAACCAGACGATAACAAACGGGGCATGTGCAGAAAGCTGCTGCGATGTAAACATAACAACATGGCGGAGAATATAAATGTTCAAGCTAGAAAGGACAACTTATTCTGTAGTGAGAGGAGCAGAATATTTTGCTGTAAAAGCCATAGAGTCTGCAGCTCAAACACAGCACCATAGGGAACCATCGTTGTTACTGTTAGAGTTCAGCTCATGCGGATTAAAGGAGTGGTTGGGCTACAGCGTCATTGTTTCAGAAAAGATGCGTATCGGTTGTAAACACAGAAACAGGAACACGGCTTATTCAAATCTTTTCACTCTGGGACCCGGCTTCAAAAATGATAGTATTTCGGCCTCCCAAAATGCATGTGGACGAAATGCCTCTTCGATAAAAACCCTTTGCAGATACGCCTGAGCCCGTCTCCATGTGGACAAGCCCTTAGACATCAAAATAAAACACAAGGAAAAGAAAACAAGGACACAGACAGGATCATGACACGGGCCAGACTTCGCTCCCCATGTGCTTCACCTGTCCTTGGTTCACCTTGTTCCTTCTCTTTTATTTTTATTTTATTTTTATTAAATGTGTATTGTTTTATCATTATTTAAAATGATTTATTACTTTTATTTTTTAACATACAGTTGCCACAAAAAGTATGTAAACCCTTTGGAATTACTTAGATTTTTGCATGATTTGGTCATAAAATGTGATCTGATCTTCATCTAAGTCACAACAACAGACAAACACAGTCTGCTTAAACTAATGCTGCAAAAAAAACAAACAAACAAACAAACAAACAAACAAATGTAAATATATTTATTTAAGCATTAACAGTACAGGGTAGAAAAAGTAATGGAGCCTTTGAATTTAATTACAGTTTGACCCTACTTTGGCAGCAATAACCTCGACCAAACATTTTCTGTAGTGAAGATCAGACCTGCACAACGCTCAGGAGGAACTTTGGACCATTCCTCTTTACAAAACATGTTTAAGTTCAGTAATATTCTTGGGATGTCTGGTGTGAATCGCTCTTCTGAGGTCATGCGACAGCATCTTAATAGGATTGAGGTCAGGACTCTGACTGGGCCACTCCAGAAGGCGCATTTTCTTCTTTTGAAGCCATTCTGTTGTTGATTTACTTCTATGTTTTGAGTCAGTGCACTGTTGCATTGCCCATCCTCTGTTGAGCTTCGGTTGGCAAACAGATGGTCTTAAATTTTCCTGCAAAATGCTTGTAAAACTTGAGAATTCATTTTATTGTTGATGATAGCAAGTTGTCCAGGCCCTGAGGCAGCAAAGCAGCCCCAAACCATGATGCCCCCTCCACCATACTTCACAGTGGGGACGGAGTTTTGATGTTGGTGGGCTGTGCCTTTTTTTCTCCACACATAGTGTTGTGTGTTTCTTCCAAACAACTCAACTTTGGTTTCATCTGTTCACAGAATATTTTGCCAGTAGTGCTGTGGAACATCTAGGAGCTCCTTTGCAAACTTTAAATGTGCAGCAAAGTTTTTTTTGGACAGCAGTGGCTTCCTCCATGGTGTCCTCCCATGAACTCCATTTTTGTTTAATGTTTTACTCATTGTAGATTTGTCAACAAAGATGTTAGCTTGTGCCAGAGATTTCTGTAAGTCTTTAGCTGACACTCTAGGATTCTTCTTCACCTCACTGTGCATTCTATGCTGTGCTCTTGCAGTCGTCTTTACAGGACGGCCACTTCTAGGGAGAGTAGCAGCAGTGCTGAACCTTCTCCATTTATAGACAATCTGTTGTACCGTGGACTTATGAACATCAATGCTCTTAGAGATACTTTTGTAACCCTATCCAGCTTTATGCAAGTCAACAATTCTTACACGTAGGTCTTCAGAGAGCTCTTTTGTGCAAGGCATGGTTCACATCAAGCAAAGCTTCTTCGCAAATTCAAAACTGGGCTGTGTTTTTTATTGGGCACGACCACTTTAACCCACACCTACAATCTTCTCACAATGATTGGACTCCAGGTTGACTGACACCTAACTCCAATTAACTCTTGAAGAGGTCATTAGCTGAGGGATTCACATACTTTTTCCATCCTGCACTGTGAATAATTAAATAAATATTCAATATTTTTTGCAGCATTAGTTTAAGCAGACTGTGTTTGTCTATTGTTGTGACTTAGATGAAGATCAGATCACATTTTATGACCAAATCATGCAAAAATCCAAGTAATTCCAAAGGATGCACTTACTTTTTGTGGCAACTGTATATGGCAGATGATTGTTGCTAGTCCTTTCACCTGTAAGTGGTCATAATGTTATGCCTGATCATTGTATGCTTTCAGTACTTAGTTCTTTATACATTTTGTAGCCATGACTGTAGCCTTGTGAAGTCAAATTGTAATTGTGCTATGTTCATGGATCATCTGAGGAAACTGCAATCTCTATATTGGAGTTTGGCAAAAAGGCAAAAAAGGGGCCCACAAAACTAGAAATGGCCCTGCACTGCTTCTTTTTCCATCAGCTGCCCTCAGACGGGACAACCACGCACCACTAGACTTTGACAAAGAAAGGGGGGATGTGAGGGGGCAACCTGCAAACTTATCATTACTAAACTCCACACTCCACCTCTAAACAGTGCTATACTTTTCCATTACCCTGCAAGAACCAAGCATGTTTACCTGGCCTTTCCCCCTCTTCTCTCTCAAAGGCTCCTCCAAATCAAACATCCGTCTTGTCGCCTTTTGCGTCACTCTTCAAACTCTTAGCAGCGGGGTGCGAGACACTCTTTGTACGAGCCGGCGCTGTCTGTGCCCTTGAAAATACTCAGGTGCGCTGCCGGTTTGTTATGCAGAGAGACGAGGAAGGTCGAATCAAAACAATATCTGCTTCTGCGCTGATTTATGTGAGCTATTTTTTTTTCTTGTTCTCCGCTAATGCAGTCGGGTTTTCATTGCCATGCAGGGGAGCGGCGAGGAGATCTGCCGAGTGTTGATGTGAAGTGACATTTGCAGACAATCAATAATTTAGTGCACAGTTGTTTTTGGTGTCTGTAAGATGTATTAAACCAGGACAGTGCTGGCTGAATGTAAATGCAAGACATATTTTCTCAGTGTTAAGACTTAAACTTTGTACTTCCTATAGATTTGGTACAGGTAGCCCCAAAACTTGCTTGTATTTCCACTACTCCAAGTTCAAAAGACCAGTGTCCAGGGCTTGACATTAACTTTTTTTTTCTCACTGGCCACTTTGGCTTGTCTTGTTGATAGTTGCTAGCAATGAGTGTTTTTACAAGCCACAATTTAATTAGTTAGGTTTCTGGTTATATTTTATTGTACAATAAGCTTAAAGAAATGCAAAATTTGGTTTTATCTATGGACAGGGATTAATCAAATATTATTAAACAGGTTTACCTTGACAGAATAAATCTTATCTCTGTCTATGTGGCATCCTCTAAAACATTATTTTGTTGTTTTTTTTTTCATTCTTTAATCAGAACCAGGGCTTGATATTAACTTTGTCGCTCAGTGGCCACTGTTGTGAGTCCTTTTTAAGGATTACTAGCCAATAAGGGGATTTAAAAGCCAGAATTGAATTAGTTCAAATGTTTATTTTACTATTTTATCATATTTTATAGCATACAATAAACTTAATGAAAAGTAGAGCTTGGTTTTGTGTGTATACAAGAATTTATCAAACATGTGGAAAAGAGGTTTACAAAGAGGCAGAATAAATTCGATTTTTTTTTTTTTTTTTTGCATGTGGTCTGTCTTAATACATGTTTTGTTGTTTTTTTCCCCTCAGATCATGTACTAAATTAGATGGTCACTCAAACATAGCAAAAATAAATTAAGTACCTCTAAAGCAGTGGTGTGCAAACTTTTTCCAAAGCAGGCCAGATTTGAAGATGTGCAAATGTCCAAGGGCCGACAGTCCCTCCTGATGTTCAGCACATACAGTATTTTGTTTTCAAAAGCCATGTGTTTCCCAACAAAGTAACATTTGAACATAAAAAAAACATCCTCTAGATCATATATTGTTTAGTCAGGCTGATTTTTTTGTCAAGCCCTGCCAGTGTCTGTTACATAAACACTGACATCACACAAGCGCAACTAAAGTTTTGTTAATCAAAGACAGCTGATTATTAAAACATGAAGGCTGTGCCAACATTTAATAAAAAGACAAGCATTTTTATTCTCGAAGCAAGAGCGGTACTTTACTAAACAGAAACAAATGTTGGTTTTTGGTTATTTATGTGTTTATTTCATTGTGATTTGTGCTAATTGCAGTGATATATGTGACCAAAATAAACCAATCAATAGCAATTTCTGTCTTTTGTCTTGGTGTTTTTACCCAAATGTGGATTCTCTCTCGTCCAATCAACTCGCAGCAGTGCGTAACTCCACCTTTTCCAAAGTGGTCCAAAGAGGATCCAGAGCTGGACCATTCCAAGCCCAGGGGTTCCAAAAGTAGCATGGTTTGGTTCGCTTTCTGTGGCTGCTTCAGGAAATGGAAACGCTCCCAACCTGGGCCGACCCAAGCCGTACAACCCCAGTGGAAAAGCGCCTTTTGTGCCAGTCCCAAGCTAAGATAAATGCCTTTTGCATCAGGAAGTGCATCCAGTGTAAAACCTATGCCAAGTCAATAAATGAATAGCTTCAGGAAAGGGGGCTTCATTTGCTGTGGCAACCCCAGAAGAGAAAAGCCGAAAGTTAACCACCAGCTTACTCGCTAATACTGATGTCTTCCTCAGGACTGCATTCCAGGTGTGGGACAGGGTGTATGCTCCCTCGTCCCAGTTCATGGTCCTCGGTACTGGTTTCTGGATCCAGATACCCAGCTGTGTTATTTCTCACTTTCAGCATTTTCCCTTTTTTTCCAGCTCTACTCTACTGCTGGATGTTTCTTTTTCACATTCTTTCTGATGTACTTTTTTGCATGTTCCAGATCCTCAACCTGTTTTACCTACACATGTTTTATTGCAAGATAAGCATAGTGTTTATTTTCATGGTTTGTTCCTGTTTTTGTTTAGTCTAACCTTATTCTAAAGCTGCAGAGTGCATATGATGTGTGAAGTGGTTCCATCTTCAAAAACATAGTGCTTTTACCACCTGCATAGACAGTCAAAGCACTTTACATCAGGCCTCCATTCACCCATTCACACACAGTCACTCGCATATTTATACACAGTGTGCACAGACACAGGAGGCAAGGTAGGGTCCAGGTCTTGCCTACAGAGAGTTTGACAGCTTCTATAGAAAAATTCGGTGTGGACTCCACAAACTGCTTTTGTTTTCTGCACTTTTCTGTTGTGTAGAGATAAAACATCACACGGAAGCAAACTCAGAAAGCTTAAAAGAGCTAGGGCTGCACAATATTTTGCACAGTTTGCGGTGAGCTTCATGGCTGGTGAGGCACTGACACTGTAGGGCCAAGACAGTGTTCTGAATCCACACCAAAAACAAAACTCAGAGCTAGAAGTTTAAAAAGTAACCCTTGGGTGTAACATTGAGATTGCACTGCAGATATCACTGTTACCAAATAGTTTTTACTGGTTCAGCTTCAAAAGAGTCACCGAAACTTTTATCACCAGGAGAGATGCAAACTTTCTTTTGGGGGCTACGAGCAAGTTGGAGTGAGGCTATGGGGGCACTGAAAAAGCAGTTGATTATTTAGTCCAACTTTAAGACTAGAAAAGTTTTGTATTGTAAGATAAGGATGCAGCAATCTGCCCCTCTAGCCCCACACTGTACACTCATTCAGATTCTGCACAAAGGAAAACAGAGCAGCCTTAGTAATAACTCGGCTGTAATGGAAAAGATGGGGAAGTCTGTTCTTTTGGGCCTCTCTTTCCAACTGTTGTTAAAGGTCAGCTTGTCTCATAAGAAAGCAGCTATTGGCAACTCAGGATACTGAACTTTACTGTTTTAGTTTCACACTTTTGGGGGGAAAAGTAGATATTACTAAACAACTCCCCAAAACTTCCCCCATAGTTAGTGATGGACTTGGACCCAGCTTGAATTGATTTGTAGTGAACTAAGACTCTATTTGCACACTTTATATGAGAAATTGCTGTTTTTTACCATCACAAAAATTTTGACTTTTTGAAAAGGCAAACCAAGAACAATGACCTAGTTTCTGTCACTTCATTACTGACTGTTAAAGCTTATAGGAAATGTTGAGGGGTGGGTATAACGTAGAAGTGGAGTTTTACCCTGAAAATCTGGTGAAGAAAGTGAATGTAAATGAGACGTAGTAAGTTGTAACTTTTTGGATTATTTTTTTTTTTATTGGCCCAAATTGCCACAGGGTTAGGGTTAGGGTTAATTTTATTTTGATGAGTGAGTTTGTTTTTTAATCAAGCTTTTAAAAATTGACGCATGGCATTATTTTAACTGACTTGTTAATTTTTAGAGGTGAGTTTATTTTTTTTAGGCAACATGTTTAAAAAATCTTTCTCTGCTTTTATTTTTCTAGTGGACAAAAACAATTTTGATAATGCTCCTTTTTTATTATAGAAGTTTATTAAAATGTTTTGTATATTCTTTTTTTTTATTTGGGGGATGGGTTATTTTTAAGGCAAGATTTAAAAAAAAAAAACGTAACTCTCACTACCAACATTGTATCATTATTAATTTGCTAGTTTTAGTTTTCAGAGTTAAAAAGAGCATTTTAAAGTATGTTTAAAATATAAAATATACAATTAAAAATAATAATGTTCATAATATAGCATGTTCAATACATAGTCCATAGTAAAGTAAAGTAATTCATTTTTTTAGTGACATGTTTTTATACATGAACCAAAATAGTGTTCGTAGCATTGATGCATTGTTTTTCAATCAAACTATGGGCCTCTGAATTGAAATTGAATGGTGAGATGCCCAAAGACTCCTACCCCTATCAGTTGGGACCTTATTCAAATATAGTATGTCATCTTTAGCGTGTGGCCTTCCTCTGCATATATTTGTCAGTATGTGGCCCTCAGTGAAAAAAATGTGGACACCCCTGCTTTGCTAAGCGATAAGTTGAGTTATATTTGTGTGTGTGCAGCCCCTTTGAATAAAGTCATGATACGTCTCAGGATCTTCACAGTGCATGTTTCAAAAGAACTTAAAACTAGCCGGCGGTTTATATCCCTACCAAAAAAAACTAACTCTATCCTTTTTAAACACATTGACTGTAAGAGCCTGATATCCAAAATGATTTCCGCTCCGGCACGCTCTCAAACTGCTCTAATGCCCACTGGTACTCATGTGGATAGATTTGTACAATAATCCCTGTTGGTTGTTGACTGCCTTTGAGCACCGCGGCTGCTGAAATCATCGCAGTGGTCATAAATAGTTTAGAAGGGCTAAGAGGAGTTCAACTGTTATTGGTATTACCAGAGAGGAAAGTGTGGGTTTACAGGATGGTCCCAGGGGAGAATAAACAGTCCCAAACAAGCAGTGTATACAGTTTATGAGTATGTATAAAATAACTCTACTATAGGCTTGTGTTGGTGCTAGTAGAACTTCTGTTATTGGGGGTGCAACAATACCACATTTTGAAAAACTCAAAGTGCCAGTACTTACATTTGAGTACTTGCTGATAGCTAGTACAGATAGGAGTACTTTTTCATACAATACAATTTTTCATCCAATAATTAAAGGGGATATATTCTGCAAAACTTTTATGAGCTTTCTCACGTAATCAACAAGCCCTTTACATTCAGCCTGCTCTCATTTATTTAAAAAAACAAAACAAAACAAAACCAAACAAACAAAAAACAGCGTACAGCTCTGTTTCCACTGATTCCTCACAGCTATTTTTCATTTTGTAGTAAAAGGGCTTCATACAAAAAAAATAAATAAATAAAAATTAAAAATAAGTGAGTGAAAAGCTTTTTTTACTGACTGTGTTCAAAAGAGCACACAAAAGCTGCACTCTGCTGGTCTCTTTACCTGTTTCTTAATGGCACCAGTACAGTACTTATTAAAAACCTTGTCTTTGTTTTTAAAGGTTGTAAAACATGCAATGCTGTTCAAGAGGTGACCAAAAATGGTCTAAAATATGAATAAAAGCATAATAAAGCCCCTTTAATCATGATATACTGCTGGCTTCCTGTACATACAGTAACAAAAGACACAGTACCACACAACATAGGTCTACAAATCAGTTTCCGACCATTCAGTACAACAATTCCAATCCAATATATTTTGTAAAAGACTCTGGTGAGAGGAGAACTTTTTTTTACAGTGTTATTCTTTGAATTTTCTTCTGCTAAGCTAAGCTATTTCTATTACACAGTAGTTAAAAGTGGTTTGTACATTAATAATCACAGCTAAACTTCAGTCAACATGAGCATGCTATACCTCAAATGAAAAAAATATTCTCCTCAATTCAGTTGCAATTAAGCATAATTAGTCGAGATTAGCCTGCGCTACACAGCCGCTAACAAAATTAGCAATCGCACTCCTTTATTGAATATTTCATTAGACAAATAGCTGCTTGAGACTTTGCATCTCTTGTTAGTTGCCCAGGGAGTTTTTTCAGCTGTTGATTCAGACTTGACACTTCATCAAGTCTCAGTTTATTTCCACAAAGTCACAATGTTCATGTAGAAATAGAGTTGAGAAATCTACTTTGACAAATGTGAAAAAACTGACTCCCTAAACACTCTGCAATTTTATTATTTTTTGCTTAAGATGTACAGAAGTCATATTGCACAACGTGGAATGTGTCAACTTGTAAAACTACTGCTTCTTCACACTGTGCAATGGTTCACATGGTAATGCAATGGTTTTGTTTCTGATGATGGGTTTTTATGCCATCGTAGCGCTGGTGATCCAAAAGGTAGCAACGATAGCGGTGTTTATGTGCATGAAAAAGGGAATTTGGGAAATATGCTCATGGTCGGGGTGTGTGTGGTGATTTTTCATTGGTCACACGTTTGACAGAGATCGTAGGTTGCAGAGAGAGGCAGACCCACTCTGAGGTGAATCTTCCAAAACTTCCTGACGCTGCCTGATATCTGTCACAGCTCGTCTTTGGTCGTAAGACAGTACTATCTGTGATCTTTGTCTCTGTCTTCCCTTTTCACAAGCTTGTCTACAACAAGGAATAGCAATGATTCTTAGACCTTCTTCCTGTGTATCATTATCCTGCTCATTACTCAAGCTTGTTTTACCGTCTCCTGTCAGAATCATCCAAGATTAGACGATGTGCCAAAATGGATAGGTGTTTGACTTCAGACCAGATGATTTAAGGCTCAGATCTCTTTGTGGTTAATGTTTGCCTTGTTCTATGATTGTTTTGTAAGTCAAAAAACAACATAACAAAGCAGTGCTGGGATTCTATCCCAGAAATCTCTTGTTTACGAAACAGGCACTTTGACCAACTGAGCCACAATGCCTCCTACAGCTGTGTTTTTCAACAGATCTGGGTACAGTAAAAACTTCAAGTGCACATCAAGAAAAATGCAGGCTTTTTTAGGTCAAATCAATCAAATTCACAGCAAGACTGACATGAGATATGCTTTTTGGTTCAACAACTGTAAATTGAAAGCTTTCAGTTTCATCATGCTTATCAGTTCTATGCAACAAGGTACTGCTGGGATTTGAACCCTGGATCTCCTGTTTACAAGACAGGTGCTTTCAACTAAGTCACAGCACCTTATACAGGTCTTCAGTTTCGTCTTAGGATCTGAGTAGAGTAAAAATAGAAGTGCACATTGAGAAAAATGGCCTGTTGGCAAAAGGTATATGCGTTTCTAAGTACAAATCAGTCAAATTAGTTGCAAGATGGATCTCAAACTTGATGTTTTAGAAAATGTGTTCTAATAAATAATTTGTCTGATGTCGTATCAAAAGGTTGAGGGTTTGAATCCCTTTGTTGTTAATGTCTGCCTTTGTTCATGAAACATCTGATTCAGAAAACCCTACAACCAGGCATTGCTGGGATTTGAACCCATGATCTACTGTTTACAAATCAGGCTCTTTGACCAAATAAGCCACAGCGCCTCCTATGGCTAAATTTGAAAACCTGTTACAAATTGGCGCTCACCGAAAAAAAAAAAGCTCCAGCATTTATCAGTGTAATTACATCAAATTTGTCCTTGGGTGGGCTCAATCCACCATCCTTGGGTAACAGCTGTTGTGAAGGATCAGCCCGCCAGTCATAAATGCCTTACTTTAGAAATAGTCCAATACTGGGGGACCACTATAAGGGCATTATTTGTGGTTGATGCTTTTTTGGTTGTATGATACATTTGTCATAATTAGGCTGGTATATGAACCCAGGATCTCCTGTTTACACTAGACAGGAACTCTGAAAATATAAAAGCCTCCCATCCTATTATTTGAAATCTCTGGGCAAAAATTATTTGAAAATTTGAAAACTGAAATCTCATTAGACTGACACCACTAGGTAAGAATGTTAACAAACTGCATTCCAGATGTTTTGCAGTGTGGGTGCGCGCTCTTCCACAGATGATTTAATTGGTTGATTTCACCAGACTTTGAGAAATCACATGACCTTTTGTCTGTCAGCTTATTAGCATAACGCTGCCAAATGATGAATAGAACTTGAAAGGCGTAAACAAATAGTTGTGGTTCAGTTGTGGTAATGAGAAAATTATTTAGTAAGTCACTCATGGGTTTACAGAGTATTTTAAGTATGTTTTTTTTTGCTTTCTTTCTTTTTAAATTAAGTTAGAAGTGGAGACACTTCTTGGTTTTAAAGTCCAAGTCTAAAATCTAGAGTCACAATGTGGAGTATAGGTTATATACACTAGACTTCTTGAAAGAATTCTTGAAAAGATGAGCACACCTTGTGATAAAAAAAAATTGCAGTTGACAGAAAAAAATAAGTCTTTGGATAGGAAATGTCTTTCTGCTATATTCTGCTTTTATCCATATTTTAAACCAATCTTGGTTGCCTCTAGACAGCATTGCACGTTTTACAGCCTTGTGAAATTTAACACCTTTTTAAAGACTTTTTATGCCACTTAGAATGACATTTTCATGCCTAGAACATCAGCAAATAAAACAATAATCTGTATACATTTTAATAAAATCTAAGTAATAGTCTCTGAATCTCAAGGATTTTATTTTAAAAGCCTAATACAGTACATATAAGTACATATATTGTAATTATGTGTTTTTTTGCACCAGATATGACTGCAACATTATGGAGCCCAGCTTACAAACTAAGTTACAAAGAGAAGACACTTTTGATAGAATTCATTGCCAAATTCACACCCAACTTATAGGACACATGCAAAAAATGTTGCAAGAAAAGACACAAGTCACCCTGCACACAGCTTCTTTCCCTACCGCCCCTCTAGGAAGTGTTTGCAAAGCTTCAAAGTCTGGACTTTGAACAGTTTTTATCCTCAGGGAATAAAGCAGCTCAGCTATAAGGAGGGCAGAGGTCTAATTTTGCTATGTATGTAAATACTGTATTTATTGAACTGTATATTTCAGTTGAAGATTTATTGCTTGTATTGTATATTTTTATGCTGATTTTATTGCTAGATATTATCTATTTTTTTAGGATGAGAAAGTGTCAAACTTATTTCATTCCTTATGGTTCTGTGTATTTGTATGCACATGAAAAAAAACCTTCAACTTCCATCCATCCATCTTCTTCCGCTTTATCCTGGGCCGGGTCACGGGGGCAGCAGTCTAAGCAGGGACGCCCAGACTTTTCCTCTCCCCGGACACTTCCTCCAGCTTGCCCTAGCCGAGGCGTTCCCAGGCCAGCCGAGAGACATAGTTCCTCCAGCGTGTCTTAAGTCTTCTCTGGGGCCTCCTCCTGGTTGGACATGCCTGGAACACCTCCCCAGGGAGGCATCCAGAACAGATGCCCGAGCTACCTCAGCAGGTTCCTCTCGATGTGGAGGAGCGGCGGTTCGACTCCGAGCTCCTCCTGAGTGACTGAGCTCCTCAACCTAGCTCTAAGGGAGTGACCAGCCATCCTGCGGAGGAAACTCATTTTGGCTGCTTGTATCTGGGATCTTGTCCTTTCGGTCATGACCCAAAGCTCATGACCATAAACTTGAACTTGAACTTGCAAAAAAGACAAACTTATATTATATTGTTACTAACCAAAGTAAAATATTGAATTAGATCTTAATACTTTTAAAACCACAGGGTTTCCCTGTTAAACATTTTGCATGATGCCATTTTACTACAAAATGAAAAATAGCTGTTAGGAATCAGTGGAAACAGAGCTGAACACCGTTTTTGTTTTTGGATACATGAATGAGAGCAAACTGGTGGTGGAGGGCTTGTTGATTGGTCAGTTCTTCCTGGAGTGGGCGGGTTTTGTGGAACTGAGCGTTCTGAGGCCTCAGAAGCGTAGCACCAGAGAATACAGGATGACTCACAAAAATGTTAATGAATCAAAATATAACTCCATTAATGGAGTTTGATGAGGGAACAACATTATAACACGGTAGAAAGCTCAATTTTGCAAAATATATCAGCTTTAATGTAAGCTTAGTTGTCTGTATTGATTTCCATTCAAGATAACGCCGGATGTAACTAGTACTGAATGTAACTCCGGTTCTGAGTCTTCCTCTGCTGCTCAGATCTAAAGGGAGCTGCAAGATTAATATCACTATAAATATCTAAGATGTATGGTCAAGCAACATGTGGACAGTGCTTTTCTAATGTTCCCATTAAATGTATCATTACACATGCATTACCCTTACACTATAATTGCATCATTCAACATTCTCATTTGTCTTCATCATTATCATCATACAGCTATCTCACTTCATTTTCCTGATCTCCATTTTGTCATCTGTCATCTGCTCCTCTTCACTGCCATTAACCCCTAAGTCATTATTCAAAACCTACCTTTCATTCATGTTATCATTTGTCTTTTTTCTTGCAATTAGAGCACTCCCCCTCCTCATCCTCACCATTACCTGCCGAGTATATTCATTCGTCACTTCTATCTGATCTTGTCCATGTCAACATTCCAACACCCAGAATGTAATAAAAATATTTAATCTGTAACTGTAAAGGGGTGAAAATATATCATGCACTTATCTGAGCTTGAGGCATTTAAACGCGACAACTCCAGTTCTGATAACAGCACGGTTTACTGGCAATGTGCAGTAAAAACTGGAAGAGTGGGGGTTGCTGGTTTTGTAAATACAAATGATAAAACAATGACAAACAACGCTGCTCAAAACATGTTTAACCCTCAGGCCCTCCTTTAAAAAAAAAAAAAAAAAAAAAAAAAAAAATCACATTCTTTCTCTTAAAGCCCTTAAAAACATGAAGCATGAAGACCTTTTTTTGTTTGTTTTTTGGTCATTAACCCCTGTCCTCATCATACATAGCAAAAGTGAATTTACATTTTTAACCCTCTTTTAACCCGTTTTAACCCATTTTTTCACATAATTCCAACATATTTGTAAATAAAACATTAATCATTTACTTTTTTTTTCCATATTGGTCACTAATTAGTCCAAAAACTGATTTTAATACATTTTTATTTTTTGGGCCATTACAAAAAGGGCAGAAAATCACATAAAAAAGGGCGGAAACTCAGGTTCTTGCTCTTGAACCCTTAAAAGGTCTACAGTCACTGTTATCCAATGGGAAACATAAATAAATTATTTCCCACAATGCAATGAGAAAATGGTGGATCTGGTGGTGATTATTTTTTAGCCTCTGATTGACAGGGTTACAAAGGAATTAATAAGATTTAACATTTCTTTATTGCAATGGCAGTGGAGTGAAAATAAGTGATTTTAATGTGGGCCAATCAGACCAAAGAGGGCTTTAAGAAGAAGAATGTGAGTTTTTTGCCCTGTTTTGTTTTGTTTTAGTGATGCTGAAATCCAAAAATTCATTTATTAATAAACATTTTTGTCAAATATCATCACCCTAGCATAAGAAATGCCTAAATGAGACCAAAAAATACATTTGAAAGCCCCTTAAACTTTACTTGATTGTAAAGGACATATAAGCTACAATATTTAATATAGATTTATAGATTTTATAGATTTCACACACACACACGCACACACACAATTATTTACCCAATATGAAATAGGTATTTTTTTTGTTACTGTAACATATGTATAATACATGTGCAATTAACATGATTTTATCACATTTTATTAACATGAAATATTTTCATTTGTATCATGAAAATTATAGGAATGACCTTATTAAAGTACAATGAGTAGTATTTTTTTTTATATTTCATAAAAAATTAACCACATGTGTGCCAAAATATGAAGTAAACATGTTTAAAACACATATTAGTTTATGAAAATTAAGACATATTTTACATATTGGCCAAGTAGTTTTTTTTTAAATATATTTTTTGTTTTGGTTCTAAAACTGCATTGCCAGTTGTCCAATCAGAAAAGAGATCATTGTTTTGTTTTAGACAGCAGTACCATTTTTTAAAAAAAGATTGTGAAAAACATAAAACAACTTCCCAAACATCCAAAGAGCACATGAATGCACCATATGAAGAGACGTAAAAGGTGTTGTGTGTCAAACCTGAAGCTCCCAGACTGCCTTTGTGCACGAGGTAGAGATCGCAGAGAGTGTAGTGGCCTCTGGGAGCTGAATCCTGCCATGAATACGAGATGACATGGAAATATAGGGGGCGCTCCAAGGGACTGGGGAGAATTATACTGCAATAAAAGCAAATCAGCTTGGTACCCTGTGGTCTGGTATACTCAGGTCTGCAGGGAGAGAGGACTGAGAGAAGGGAAATGGAAGCAACAAATGGTGAAACAAAACATTCAGCTCATGGATAGCTCCCATATAGTCCCCAATACAGCCCTATGTTGCCAAATGCATCATATCTGATATATAACCTTTAACCATGGATGGCAGACTGCTTACTCTAATCATCTAATACAGTGTTTCTGAAACTTTTTTGTCTTGTTTACCCTTGGGCTTTTTGGCATACCATTAGTACGCTCCCACTCATACATCCTGATGATTTTACAAAATTTGAACAAGATGAAGCTACAACTATGTCACAGGAGGATGTTTGGATAGAGCATATACACAAACAAAGATATTTTTTGTCAAAAACACAAAATATACATTGTTTTTTTTAGCTGTGTTTTTTGTTTTACTGCTCTGTCTTGAAAATAAACCCTTCTCTCTCAGCACATAAGCCTCAGCGCCTCTTACAGCTGTTTCGTTCTTAGGATCAGTAAAAATGGAAATGCACATTGAGAAAGTTTGGTCTGTTGGCAGTTCATGCTTTTCTAAGTACAAATCAATCCAGCTCATCTCTACTTTTTGTTGCAAGTTCATGTGGCCTAATGGATAAGTTGTCAGAGTTTTGGATCAGAAGATTGAGGGTTCAAAAGCCCTCGTGGTCTATATCTCACATGTTCTTTGCTGGGATTCAATCTCCATTTTACTAGAAAACCTCTTTGTCAAACTAAGCCTGACATTAGGAGGAAGAGGTTAAGAGCTTATGAAGAAAGATCTATGTATTTGATATCAGCCAATCTCCACAAGTTGCATCTCAGTCACTGTATTATTGGCCTAATGGATATGGTGTCTGGCCTCACTTCAGATGATTTAGTGTTAAAATCAGTACGTAATCTTTCAATGTCTGCATGGTTCAATGAGGCTTTTGTGCTTCTTGAATCAACACAATGTGGCACTGCTGGTTTGAACCCAGGATCGCCTGTTTACAAGACAGGCGCTTTCCCCTTCTATTTCTTTGTGGTTAGTATTTGCCTTGTTTTGTGCTTCACCAAACAAGAAGGCACCGCTGGGATTTGAACCCAGGATCTCCTGTTTACGAGACAGGTGCTTTCACCAACTAAGCCACAGCGCCTCACGTGTTGGCTTGTATGATCTTTTAAAATTAAAATGTACACAGAGAATGCTATGTTGGCAACAAGTGCAGATCAAACAAACTTGTCAAAAGATCCCTGGCAGAACAAATCAAGGAGACCGTGAGGCCTAGTAGATAAGGTATCTGACTTCTGTTCAGGGTTCAAACCCCTTTGAGGTCTATACCTCACATGTTCTGTGCTGAGATCATGCAATCTCCTGTTTACTATGTAGGCTCTTTTGCAAACTTATGGTACGTTCACACTGAATGTGAATCAGGCGTCAGGCGCGAGTGATTACCATGTTAAGTCTATGGAAAGCTGTGTTCAGGCGCGAACAAGCGTCCTGCGATGCAAATGACGCGAATTGAGCGTTTGACGCACGAGTTCCGCAAATCGGCAGATGAAGGGAACAGATTCGCGTCCAACGCTCTGGTCGCAGAAATTGAAAAAAATTGAACTTCTGTGAACATTTGCGGCGCGTTAACCAATCAGGGACCTGCTGTAGCAATGACGTGGTTAGGTACGACGTAACAGGAGGAGATCCCTGCCTCGGAGATCCAGCAAAACAATCATCGAGGCTTCAGAGTGAACCCGGAGATAAAAGCTGCAGCCTACAGCAGCTCTTCTACTTTTATAAAGACAGGAAACAAAAACAGCCCATATAGAAAACACTATAACAATAAAATAAATATGGCTGTTTAGGCTTTGTGTGACTGTGGTTATAGCTGTTATCTGTGATACAAGCCTGTGACAGAGGCTCACTCTGATCATCGTGACATCAAGAACACACAAATAAATACAAATTAAATATAAAGGGGGGTTAACTTTACCAAAATAACCTATTGAGATGTGTTTGTTATATTAGCAGTTATTGCACTCTCCAGAACAACAGAAAATACAGAGCCTGGGACTAGACCAGACCCCAAAACCACTAGAGAGAGCTAATGTACCAGAAATGACCCCAGACTGTCTCAGCTCTGTCTCTGGGGTTAATGCTGCTGTACAGCAGCAGTGTCCTGGGGAGAGGTCCTCGCAGCCTCACGGGACATAGGTGAGCAAACCCAGACAGGCTCATTTGGGAGTAGCCCTAGCGGCCATGCCCTTCATTTGACACGAATGAAGAGACCAATTCACCTCATTTGCACGAGTGAATTTGCCCTATTCACGTGAATTTCACGCACGAATGACTTGAATTCACACGTCCAACTAGACGCGAATTTGACGCCAGATTCGTGTCCGGTGTGAACATACCATTAGAATGATAAGCTAAAGTATTTGATATCAGCCAATCTCCCAGAAGTTGCATCTCAGGCATTGTATTCTTGACCTTGTGGCCTAATGAATATGGTGTCTGGCTTCACTTCAGATGATTTAGTGTTAAAATGCATATGTGGTGTGTGCCTTGTTGTATGAATCTTTTCTGCTTCACAAAACACCCCACTGAGGCGCTGCTGGGATTTGAACCCAGGATCCCCAGTTTACAAGACAGGTGCTTTCACCAGCTAAGCCACAGCGCCATCTGCGGTTGTGAGATTGACCAAGAATCTGACTACAGTATAAATGGAAGTGCACATTGGCGAAAGATGTTGGCCTGGTGGCAGAAGGTTATGCTTTTCTAAGTGTAAATCAAAGAGCTTCATTACAAAATCCACCTTTTGTTGTTTAATTTAGAACAAGTGCCCTAATGGATAAGGCATCTGACTTTGGATCCCTTTGTGGTGAGTGTTTGCCTTGTTCTGTACTTCACCAAACAATACAACAAGGCACTGCCGGGATTTGAACCCAGGATCTCCTGTTTACGAGACAGGTGCTTTGACCAACTAAGCCACAGCGCCTCATACACTGAAGGTTTTTTATTTTTATTTTTATGATCTGTTAAAAATGAAATGTACACACACATTGGCAACAAGTGCAGATCAAACAACTTTGTCAAAAGATCCCTGGCAGAACAAACCAAAACCATGTGGCCTAATGGATAAGGCGTCAGAAGACTGAGGGTTTGAATTTCTTCTTGGTTAGCGACTGATTT
Organism: Bostrychus sinensis; assembly: GCA_020698575.1. NCBI lineage: Eukaryota > Metazoa > Chordata > Actinopteri > Gobiiformes > Eleotridae > Bostrychus > Bostrychus sinensis. The sequence goes on along the minus strand of CM036260.1, from coordinate 7,826,295 downwards.
GTTCAATGCAGGTTGTGTCTTCTGATCTCCTTCTGCAACTGTTTATGATCACAGCATGCAGTCGTACTTTTATCCTCGCACACTGCCAGATACAAGGATTTACATTCTTCTTAAGCTTCTTCAGCTGTGGTTTATACTTTCTGTCAAATAAAAAGAGCTTGTGAGACACTTGTATTCAAGAGATCAAAAAAACCCATGATCTTCCACATTCATGTAGGCCAGCGCCTCCCCTTTAACATGACTTCATCCCCCGGAGTATATCCAACTATAGGGCAGACAGGATTATACCCCCCCGAGTGATGAACACAATGCTAAGTTTGTGCTCCAGCCCTTTAAATAATTCAAAAGCAGATTCCTCAATCCCTGTCACATCCTCTGAAGGGTTACACATTCATTTTCCATGTCTGCACAAGCATGATACTCAAAGGAGATCTGAAATTAAATCCTTTAGGGTGTAAACAGAGCGATGGAGAAACATGCTGTGCAGAAAGAGGAGGCTGGGAAAACAAGCAGAGGGTTTGGAGACGTGTGCGGGGAAAGAGAAAAGATGTGGTAGTTCAATTACATTAGCAAAAAAAAAAAAAAAAAAAAAAAAAAAAAATGTATAGAAACTTTAAAGTTCCAAAAAGGAGGAAGGGGATGTTACTTTCTGTTTCTGTTACTGCCCAGAGAAGACAAACAGCACTGCTGGTGAAGAAACACAATGTTGATGAAGGTTTAGGGCAGTGTTTCTCGACTGGTGGGTTAGGACCCAAAGGTGGATCGTGGAACCATTTTCAGTGGGTTGCGAGCCTTTGCCAAAAGAACAACAAAAAAGGTGAATAAAAAAATTATGTTGTTACACCTAAGGCTGAAGTGAGCGCTGCTTAATTCTCCTCAAAGCACAATATCTTCCAGTATTTACCACTCAAAAGGCCATCAACATAAAAGTAAATTTTGTACAGTGGAATCCTTTTGAATTCCACTTTTTACATCATGTATTTTTGTTTTAACTTAAAATGATTCTAACAGATTAGAGATGGGAATAGTTTCCTCTCTAGCATCACCTCTTGCTTGTTAAAAACATTCTTTTTGTGTTGGTGTGCTGTGATATTGTGACATTATTCTGTCTCAGGTTCAATACATTTGATCAGTTGAAATATCTCTTTTATTTGGGTTGTGGCTTGTCATTTTAGGGTGATGGTGGGTCCTGGAGCCAGACCAGTTGAAAACCACTGGTTAAGAAAAAATAATGTATGTACAATTACCATGAGGTCAGGTAATCTTTATTGTCCCCATAGGAAAATTTGTTCTCTGCATTTGACCTATCCTTCAATGCCACTGGGGCAAACTGTCAGAAGCAGTGGGTGACCGCAGTGCAGCGCCAGGGGACCTTTCTTCAGATCTTCGGCAAGGATCCTGGTCAGGAGTACCTTGCTGGAGGATTAGCCCATTGTCCTTGTGCACCTAATATAGCAGTTCACATGTGAGGTCAAAAGTGACCATCTGTACGCAGACAAACAAAGTGAAGTTGTTTAAACCAATCAACAGTGCTTTGAGTTGGATGACCAGAGCAACCACTGAAACACAGCTCAGCACAGGGGCACATTCACCCCCTGACCTGAAACAACAAATTTTGATAATATGATGGTGCACAGACGTATCCGCTTGAATTGGCACACACAGAGACTGACACGTTCAGGAGAAGAGCAGAGTGCTTTAAGTACTGTAGCTCATGTTAGCCTAAATAAGCTCTTTGTGTCCATTTCTTGGTGTTTGCTTTTGAGTCAAGAACCAAGGGTTATATTGTTTTTGAAGGAAAATATTCATTTAGTAGTGCTCCAACTGGCAGCATGACTTCTACCGTAATGCCCCATTTAAAAGCGCACTCAAAATTTAGGTATGACAATCAGAGGTGTAGCACGAAATTATGGGCCCTTTGTATAAACCATCTTGGTAGGCCCCCAGGTTCACTTGATCAATATTTCTCAAGCATATTCTAGGCTTTTAGAGGGCCCCTCCCTGCAGTGGGCCCTGGGTTAATGATACCCTTAACCCCACCAGTCCGACGCCGCTGGTGACAATTACCGTAATGCGCATTTGAAGTTTGCTCAGGACCTGATGTTTTTGCTTCAGTAATATAAGCTGTATACTGTATATAATAATTGCTAACACCAGCTTTTTCATTTCGGCTGAGACTTGACTTAAATGTGATCTTGTGGTTGAAGTTTTGGCCCAAGTAACCCTATGTTCTCCTTGATTGACAGTGTACCATCAGTGAAATTTACATTACCATAACAAACCAGTCCTTACCATCCTATCTTGCTTAAGTGCAAATGGGGCTTAAAACAAGCGCTACTGCAAATCAGGGAGTACTACTGCAATACAAAGAGTCACTGAGGGCAAAATAACCTCTAGCCATGTCTCATCTTGGATAACTTGCTCTGAAAACCTACTCCGAAGTGAAAAAGTGATGTGTTTGAAGGGCCCCGTGCTGTGAGTGGAATGCCTAAGGACCAGTCAGAGCTCATAATTAATGATACTTCAGAGGTTTGGAGACAGGGGCGAGGGGGATTGGCTAAATAATACAGCAGCGCTCGGGATCTTTCACTCCACCGCGTCCTCTCAAACTAACTTTCAGGCTGTTCCTTTGAATTCCAGTGATTATATGAACTGAGTTGAGTTTGAAAAGCGACCAAAATGTCTGTGCCATTGTGAGTTTATTTTGTGATGGGTTTGAAAAGCTTCTGATGGCTCTATTATACATGTTAGCTAGCAGTTTTCTTGAGCAACCCCTCAAAAGGTAGATGCAAAACCGAAAGAATGTAGGGATTCTTTTTGCACACAGATAAAATAAACTTTGTGTGATAGTGTTTTTCGGCTTCCCTAGTAAAGTGGTTAGTTCTAATTTCCCACTTGTCGAGCCAACAACTTCAGCAACACAATGCTAGTCCTAAGCACAGATAAATGGAGGAGAATACTTCAGGAAGGGCATGTAAAAAGTGGTATAAAAAGAGGCCTGAGGGGCCATTTACACGACAACACGTTTTGCCGAATCAGTTAAGGTTTGATTGCAGTTTGGACTTTTGTTTACACGAGGACAGGGTTTCTGTTTTCTGAATCTGCAATCTTTTGAAAACACTGGAGGAGGTGTTTTGGTCTCACAGCAGGGAGTTGCTCGGAGCCGCTCCGCTCTCTGTAAAACAATGTACTCACTGAAAACGTTGACATAACAGCCCCAATCTGAACAGTGATTGGCTGACTGCCCGCCGTATGTCAGCTGACCCGCGAGCGCAAAATATAAGGCTTTTATGTCTCATACGTTCATATTTAGTCCAGTAATATCAGTAATATCTGTACAAGTGCTTACTTTGATGGCCCCAGAAAACCACAAGATCCTAAAGTAGAGCTATCACTTCCTCTGCTGTTTACTCACTGTGTGGTGTAGAGAATTTGCGGGCCCCACAGTGCCATTTGCTGGGCAAACACGGGTACTACCATTTTACATTTGTTTTCCTCGTACTTCACTGTTTTTGTGTAAATACAAATCGTGGGGGGCATGACTGTTGCTTTTTCTTGACCGGTGTTGTCAGGTAAACAGGTCCAAATATATGTGAACTATTTAGTGCGGTGACAAGGAAACCAGGACAAAGAATACTAGAATAAAGACTAAACTTGCCGAAAAAAAATGTCCTGCACATAGGCCTGGAAAATGCAACATGTCTTACTGCCGCTGATCTGCATTTTCTAAAAAGCCCCTGAATTCAAGACAGAAGCGTTGGTATAGCTCAATTGGTAGAACATACAGAGCGACTAATGCTTGCCTCAAACTTAGCCACGATTTCGTAACATGTCTTAGCCGTCCAGTCATTGAACCTACAAAAAGGCACGAGAAAGAGCCTGTGTACCACCATTGGTACCATACCACAGTTTGAGAACTACTGGAACAGACTAATCAGTGAACAGACTAATCAGTGTAGAGTTACATGCAGGCACTCCACCTTGTAGCAGGTTAGTTAAGAAAGACTGCAACACAAGTGTCCATGCAAGAGGATTCTCATGGAGGGAGAAAAGTGATTGTGGTAATTGAACTCATCCTTGCATAGACTGCACATAACTTTTGTTTTGTCTATATTGCTGTCTGGTGACGATTTGAAGCAGAATTGTCCATTTAGCAATGTGTCTTTTTGGTCACTCATGTTGCTTTAGCTCGTTCACTTTTTGCATTAGGCTTGTTCCAGATGAACTGCACCTCGCCTGGATTGTGAACGAGAGTGCACGGCCGCAATGAGAGGAGGGGAAATACTCCTGTACTGAAGTCGGACAGTTTGTGTCGGTGCGTTACGTTTCTGATCACCACTTAACTCAGATCCAATCACCTGTCCGTTCACCGCTGACAGGTGGGTGTTTTCCCATCATGCACTGAGCCAAGCAGCCTCCCCAGTTGCTCCCGATGAACTGCAGCTGGTCTCGTTTGGATCTCACGAGCTTTCGGTGAGTGTCGCACTTGTGACATCAGAGCAAGTCGGACACAAATCTAACCGGCGTGCACTGCGCACAGACTGACACTGATCGAAATTGCACAAGTCTGGCTCATCTCAAATGCGCCTGTTTTTCTTCTATGCTCGGAACGTTGCTGCCTGTGTCAGTGTCGTCGTAATATTTTTGTTGTGATCAAATTAAGCGATGCGTCAATTTAAATTAACGCAATTAAATCAATAAATTAACACACTGCGTTAACGCGATAATTTCCCCAGCCCTATTAATCTAATATATAATATAGGGCTTCAATTATTCAATTATTAAAATAATCAACTAATTTAGTAATTGATTAATCATTATCCATTGTATTCATAGACTTTCAAATGTGCCATGTGTTGAGAGAAGAGGGTTTATTATTAAGACAGAGCAGTAAAACAACAAAAACTATAAAAGATCAGTTTGATTTTTATGATGATAAACCATTCTCAAGTATCATATTTGTAGCTTCCTCTTGTTAAAAAACAAAACAAAAACAAAATCCAGCTTCACCAGCAGGTCATCATGCATTTACTTACAATTCACTATCTGATTATTAATCAATTAATCAAAAATATAATCAGCAGATGGATAGATGGATAATCAGCAGATTAACTCATTATCAAATTAATTGTTAGTTGCAACCCTAATATAACAATATTTTTTTTATATTTCATAAAAAAAAAAAAAAAAAAAAAAAAAAAAAACATAATTATTTTACAATTTAAATAATTGTTTCTTGGTCCTGTGTTTCAGTGTATCATGAATAAATTGTATCTGTCAGCCTCACCCGTCAAAGCCAGTAGGTGGGGCTAATGCTGATCTAGTCAAAGGCTGACAGATAAAATTTAATCATGATGCACTGCAGCACAGGACCTGAAATAGGGAAAAATGTATATTATTTTTTATCAATTAATGACAGTTTTTAAAATTAGTGACATTTATTTAATTATGTACACAGTGTTTAATTATTTATCCAATATTTCCAATTTGAATTAACGCTTTCCCTGCCAGCATTTTCTCAAAAAGTGCTAGCGTTTTTGTCAATTTTAACAATCTTTGCTGTCCCACTGAAAATGTTGTGCTGTAGTTTTAGTTAAAGTTTAAATAACAAAAGAAATAAGAGTCTCTTTAGCACACACCCACGACACATACCAACAAATATAATTACTTATTTAACTGTGTGTTTATTTATTTATTTATTTATTTTTTATTTATGTTTATCCTCCATAGTTTTCTGACATTTTGCAACCATGTCCTCATTCCCAGTTCAGTTTTCGCCTATGCTTGTTGCTTTTGGCCAGACCCACGTGGGTCTACGTAATGGATACAACTCAGAACATTGTATTTCTCCATCAGTGTCCTCTGTGTGGCTGGAACATAAGTTTCTATTCATTTTCTTGTAGCCTGAGGTGCCACTGAACAAATTCTACACGTCCCAAACCATCCCTGGACATTTGAGTCATTTCTGCAGTAAATTATTTTAGGACCCCGCTGGCGACAGGGTGTCACTTTGTTTGCATCATTTCATCACTCTGTACAGTACTATTCAAAGAAAACATTTTTTTTTGGCTTGTGGCTTTTCAGCACAAACTCAAATACATTTTACCCTTGTGATGTCTTAAAAAAAAATGAAGTCCCGTACAAAAGCAAAGAAAAGGAAAGGTTACATTATTATTTTAAGCCCAGTTTAGTTCGCCTGTGATTATTGTCTTGATGCCTGTCACATAGCACCCCAAAAGAAACCAAGCACATATAAATATCAACTTACTTAGGGCATGTCATTAGGAAACCACTACAAACACGTATTTTGGGGCAAATCTTCCAAACATGTGGTTATTTTACTAAATAGCGCACCTATAATTATCACTTTAATTAACTTTGTCACATAGTGCTCTAAACACTCACAATTTTTGCGCTGAATAAAGCATACAAGGGAGTGCGCTCCAGACCCTATGGTCCCATCCAGGCTTTATTAGCAGGCTCCAACTTGCCAAAATTTAGGGTGTTTCCCATTTTCCAGGATCCTTCTTCTGGAGTCAGCCCCTCGGAAGTGAAGGTGAGTGTCCTGCTAACGCTGTATGTGTATTTATTTATGTTACATATGGTGTGTATTATTTATATATAAAATCATGGAAGATGGATGGACTGACATCTGTATATATTTTAAATTTTGTCTATACTTAAAAATAATCGTGTTAAAACCAACCTCTTCACAAAAGGGAAGTGGACGCAGTGCATTGTGGGCTATTCATAGTGAGGCAAGGCACAGATGCATTGTTTCTGAATTATCCAAACAGAAGACAGGGTAGCCCCAGGTTTTGTGACCTTTTTAAGACTTTTTAATGCCATTTTGAATAACATTTAATGCCAGGATTGAATAATAATCTGTAGGAATTTTACACAAATGAAACAGTTTTATTTTAAAAGCCTAGTACCATTTTAATATAAAAGATTTTTCAAAAGGTGCATTGTTTATCCAGCTTATAAAACAAAGCTTTCAAAAACTTACACATTAAAAGCACATTCAAGTGGATAGCTTTAAGATAATAAAATGTAATGCCAAATTCACACCCATCTTGTAAAAAAGGCACACTTCTCTATCATCAGTTATGTATTACTCCAATATATACAGTTTTTTGGCAGCATTAACACAAATATTTAAAAAATGTATTTTACAAATGGCAACATTTGCTAAAAATGATTGACTAATCTATTACCTACAGCACTGGAAAGACCTTACTTAAATGTCACAATTAAACATTTAAGACCAAGAGAGACACATTTCATACCTGCCCTTTTAGATTTAGATTTTGAAAACATCAAATTTAACACCTTTTTAATACTTTTAAGACCTTGGGGCTATCGTGGAGGAGATTTGGAGGAGGTGGGGGATTTCAGCATCTGTAACAGCACATGGCGAGGAGTTTTTTTTCATGGAAGTCGTTGCGCTGCAAAGGATCGTGGCAATTGGAAAACAGCCATTGTGAGCAAGCACCACAGGCATATGGGTAAAAACTATAAACAGGACAATATGACCCAATGCTAAACTAAAAGCTAGATGTTTGGGGTCAGCTCTTTTCTTACCTTACTTTTGATGTCAGGTTTTTGTTGAACGGTTGTTGACTTTTTGAAACCAGGTCCAGTCAGTTGAGGAAAACTGGAAAACTGGACCTGGTTTCAAAAAGTCTTGCGTTTATTCCGGACTCAGAAAAGAAAAAAAAGCTCTGCCATCAGCCCATATACTCATGTTTAGACCAAGCAATAGTTGCCATTGTCACAGAAAAAGGCGACTGCTGTTAACATCATGTAAGGTTAAGTGAAGCGGACAAGGCGTTAGAGCGCATTACTATCTTTAGCAGAACAAAGTGTTTCCGATGTGTTAATGGTATGGTGGGAGAAGAAAAAAAAAAAAAGCTGTAATTGCTTTTCAATTATGGCCTGTATAGTCTCATAGTGGGTCTCTTTCATTAGCCCGTCTATCAGGCCCCTCTCCAGCTCTGGACTAATCTGCCGCCAAGATGGGACTATTATAGCTGATCCCTATTTTTTTTTTTTTTTTTTTGCCTTTCTGCATCCATCCTTCCATCTGTCCATTCTTATAGCCTTTGTGTTGTTGTATATCCCATTTTACGCTGGGGTCTGACAAACAATTAGCAGAGGATTAAACCAATTAAGGAGATAAAAATGGAGTTACATCTTGTTGAGTGGAGATCTTGGTCCCAGAGAAGGCCCTAGTTTCATGGACTGTAACTTTGGTCACAGCAGACCTGAATTAATGCACAGTTTTTTATATTCAAAATGATTTGATGAGGCTAGAGACCCTTAACTTGTGAAGCATGCTGGGTTATCACAGGATTAGTCAGTGCAACAAACTTACAAAGAGCCATCTTGTTGGGCATAAGCTTTCAGTGTGGTAGTACTGACAAGAATGGGAGAGTTTTAGGTTTACTGTGCAGTGGCAAAGTGGTTAGCCTCAGAGAAAGAAAGTCCTGGATTCAATTCACAGTAGAGATGTGACTTATAGGAGCCGAACTTTTGGGATCTGTTTATTTCAAATGACAATTTTTTTGTAATTACGTAATTTCAGAAAGCCACTGGAATGAGTGATGTATTATAATTTTAATCAGAATAAAATGTATTCAGTTGATGGGACATTATTATTGTCTTCACACTAAGTTGGACTAAAAATACTGTGTTGGCATTTTTGCATAGAATGAGGCCACAGTTTAGGATTTATTTATGTAAAAAATGTGCAAAATATAGCTTCCTTGACATTTTCATGAAAAAAAGAAATGACGCAAACTAACAATAAACTTTCATGCACACACATGTAGGCACTGTGAGCTGTGATGAGTTTGCATTTTCCTCTTTGTGTCTGGTTGGGTTTCCTTCAGGTTCTCTAGGTTCCTCCATCAACCTAAAACATGCACAATAGGCTAATCCTCCAGCTAGGTACTCTCGGCTAAGATCTGGAAAAGGGTCCCCGGGTGCTGCACTGTGGTCGCCCACTGCTCCTGACTGGTTGGCCCAGCGCCATTGATGGATGGGTGAAATGCAGAGGACAAATTTTCCTAAGGGGGATGAGGAAAGTATACCTTACCTTACCTTTCTGACAGCAAAACGTGTTCTGAGCAATACTTGTAAACAACATGAAGCTGTCAGTGGATGTTACTGTAGATGCTGCTATAGAGTCACAAAAGCAGCAAAAACACTGTGCACACATTGTTTTACCATCACAGCAGGTTGTTGTCTTGCTATGTCATAGGAGTTGCTGCTGTGATTGGCTAAAACAAATCATTGTAGACAGTCACTAACTGGTGCTTCATCCAATCACCTCCAAATATTCAACTGAAAGCTCCTCCCCTTTACAACAGAAGCCGCACCTAAAAGAATAAAATAAAATAAGGATGGTAGAGTGTGTGAAAAGGGCTTGTTACGGATAATGTGCTATATATAAAAAAATATGATTATCAACTCAACAGTGACGTTGGTCAGTGTCATTTTGAACAGTTTTATGGCTTAAAATAGACACATTTCCCTACTACTTGTCAATATGGTGTAAAGCAGTGAAAGCCAACTGGCGGCCCGTGGGCCACATTTGGCCCACTACAGCTTTCCATCTGGCCTGCAGTTAGATTTAAGCACAAATGGGTGTGTTTCATTTCTTTTTTTTTTCTTTTTTTTTTCTAAAAGTAGTCAATGATGAACGCTCTCATTTGATATTTTTAAATAGTGTTACATGTTATCTACAGTTGTTTCTCACAAATGTTCCTCTTTGTACTTTTTTTCCCCTCACAATATAACACAATTGTGGTGTCTCTCTCAACCCTCATAGTACATAGACATGAAGTGACAAAAAAAAAGTGTCAGGCCTCAGTTATTAGAAATGCGTAAGGAAAAAAATACTATATAAAATAATATTATACTACTTAGGATACAATTTTAAATTGTTTTACGTTATCAGAGTGTTAGACCCTCACAATGTCTGGTGAGAAAAATTCTGGTTCTTGGACAAATGTAGTTGACGACCCCTGGTGTAAAGAGACGTGATGTACAGCACTGCCAGACTCTGTCCCATACACACTGACCTGAACACATTCCTGTTTCTACTTCTCAATAAAAACTCTTTGTAGACACTTTAATCATGTGTTTCTTTCATCTAGATTAAGTATTTTGTGCATGACTGACTATATTTAATCAAGTTAATCTGACATTACACTGCACTGAAAAGGGCTGGAGGTGAGGGTCGCCGAACACAGTGCCGACCTCTGTCCCAACGAAGGGGGCGTGACTGACCAAGCACTTCTAGGAAATATACAGGCTAGAGCAGTTGTTCCCAACCTTTTTGATCTTGTGAACCTCCTTGGCTTTTTTGTCATACTGTACATACCTCCTCTTGATGGTCATACAAAAGTTCACTAGCATTTTAAACTTTATAGTATACATTGTATAATAATAATTCTCTTGTATTTTTTTTCTTTTAAACTCTAATTTATAAAAAAAAAATGAATAATGTTTTTTTAATGTTGAAATGACCCAACTTTACAAGGCAGTTTTTAACTTGTGTTGATTATCTGTTTTACTAAATATTTTATGTTCAAAATAAACTTAAAAAATAATATATAATATAAGACTATGTATATATTTATTTCATAATACATTTACAAAAAAACAAACAAAAAAACAAAAAACAAAAACGTATCCATTATCACGTACCCAGCAGATGTTTTATTTTTGACAGGAATGAAAAGGATCATTACAAATTTTAAAAGCTTGGCAAGTAATTTTATGTTGTATAATTTAAAAAAATAATAAAAAAATCACTCACTTTACTGACAAAAGAACACTTTTAGTTTAACTCATTTAGTTAAGCATTCATCTGGCACCCAGGCCACCTGGATTTTCAACTTAATCACTTTTTTCACTCCAGCATGGTTCTCTCTTCTCTCTTTCAATTGAGTGTTTTAATAAATTCTGCGCATATTTTGCCAAACATGTCCCTTATTTGCGTGTAAATGAAATCGCCTACAGACAGCTGTCAGACTGCAAGCCATCAGCAGTCATCAACCTTTAAATGAATCTACCACCACTCTTTTTTTTTTTTTTGAAGTTTGTGGAGCAGAAACCAGCTGCAGTAGAAGGCTGATGTAAGTTACTGTACTTTACATTTGAGGTGAGTTATGTACGGTCCAGAAAAGGTTACAAAATGTTTCTCTACATTCCCATCCTGCACCCTCTAACCGCACTTTTGTTGAATTATATGAATAAACAATTCCTGCACAGCCCCCACAACTCATTCATTAACATGGCCCGGAGCGAGTCTGCGGCCTGAGCAACCTCAAATATGCATGTCAACTATTTATGCAGCTGCCGTACGCACCTGGCTCTATAGATTTATTATGTATGAGAGCGGCACTGAGCTCCGAATGATGCAGTGCTGTGGGAGAAAAATAATCACACATACATTAAAAGATATACATGCAATAAAAGGCAGTTCTTATTTAAGGCTTGCTATGACAGAGTGGTGCACAATCCAATACGTTAACAATATCACTGAATGTCACCTGTGAACTGACCAATAACACTGACAGGTTGGAAATATGTTACTATGAATTCTAAAGGATTCACTTGGAAGATAATCTATCAAAAATATTGATAAAAATTCATGATTTGGTTCAGTTCACGGTTTTGCCCTCATGATTTTTCATTTCAATTTTGTGTATTTGTTGATGTTATGATGTAATGTTTTTTTTTCACATTCTGTAGGCCTGCATAATTAAAGAATAACAATTTTTATTTCATTAGGCCTATAGGATAAAGTGTTTATGTAAAGGGAGATAGAAGTTAACAAAATAAAAAATAAAACACTTTTTTTTTTTTTAATAAAGAAGAAACTTTCAGAGCTCACTGTGCTCAGGTAAAGATCACCTGTGTCTCACCTGGAATGAAGCTGCAGCCACATGTGCATCACGTGATTTATTTATTTCCAAGTCATTAGAGAAAATATCTGCCCTCAGACCTGCCTGCTGTATTGCACTGTTCTTTATACTTTTAGATAATTTATTTGCCTAAAGTTGAACCTCCTCTGAACGTCTTGTCTCTGTCCATGCTCCTCTGTCTGCCCCACTTCCTTTTCCTCATGCACAGAGCTCTGTCCCCCTGCTCCATTCTTGTGTCGGGCCATTAAAACTAAGTTATTTATAGTAAATATCTCTTTCTTTTGCTTGTTTTTTGTGTAAAAGATCAAACATCTGATCTGAAAAACTGTTCCGATGTGTGTGTATTTAATTACATGTAATATCTTTGTATCAGTTTTTGGACATTTAATGGTTCATAATAAACATATAAACATAAAACATGTCTAAATTGAACTATTTTTATTCCATCTGCGCAAAGATGAGAGCTTAACCCTTTCTCTTCCAGTGCCAAATGAAAGCACGCCGCTTGATGAGAGACACGAGAGGATCGTACGTTTTACGCATGAGTCAAATTTTTTTTTACTGATTTTCTAAAGAAATCGCCCCATGCCTAGTGTTTCGTGCTTTCCTTCATCACCTGTTGGTTCTGCTGAAGTCTGTGTTGTTATTCAGTCCAGTTTTTTTTCTTCATCTTGTTTCCATTTTAACAACAGTAAAGTCCCATTGATGTCTGACGTAACGACCTCATTCAAACAAACCCACTTTTTCTGGGTGGCTTCTGCTGCTGTTCAGAAATAAGAAAAACTGAAAAATTCTTCAAAAGTAACAACAGGGTCAGCTGGTATCACTGGGCTAGGTGGGCTAAGCTCTCCCTGTCATTTTCAAAGACAAACTGCAGCGTGGACTTTATAAAGACACTGACATGAGCTCAGATCACCATTTCACCTGGAGCAGAACGCTGTAACTTGGAGAAAGGAAGAACAGAGATGTGAGCTTCCAGACTGACCAAACTGTCTCGACCAAGACCAAGTTGAGTGGCTAGTCGGGAGAACCTGGCCGGTGTGGTTGTGGGTCCATGGAGGATTATTTAGATTGGGCCTGTCCTGGTTCTTCTAATGCTGAAATCTAATTACTCCAAAATTATGAAGCATAGTATTTTCTTATAATGTTTGGTAAAATCTCTGAGACCGCCACATCCGAGACTGAGACAAGACTGAGCAAAATTGGATTCAAGACCAAGACCGTAAAAAAAAAAGACTGGTCTTGGATGCTACAACCCTTGTGTTTAGTGAGAAAAAAAACATTATAACACTGTAAAAAGCTCAGAAAAGTCAAATTAGCATCATTGGTGTTGACCTTTAACGCTACAATATTCTTGTTTTTATACTGTCACTGAACTCTCAGGCCCTCCTAGCCCCTTTTAGAGTTTTTCAACTGTATTCTTTACTCTCATTTGGGCATTTCTTGTGCTTGGGTGATGAAATTTGACAAAGATGTTTATTAATACATGAATTTTAGAATTTTAGTGTCAGAACTGAAAAAAAAATTCTGCTGTCAGGGCAAAAAACTCTAATTCTTCCTCTTAAAGCCCTTTTGGTCCCACTGACTAAATTAAAATCACTTATTTTCACTCCACTGCCAATGCAATACATAAATGTTAAATCATGTTAGTTCCTCTGTAACCCTAAAAAAAAATACACAAACAAAAAATCAGCACCAGATCCACCATTTTCTCATTAAAATCTGTTTTAGAACTAATCAGTGATCTAGTAGAGGTTGGTAATCACTGCACAGAAAAAAAAAAAAAAAATACTTTGCGTCTTTAAATAGTAAATAATACATGTTTTATTTACAAATATGTAGAAATAATGTAAACAAACTGGCATTTAGAGGGATAAAAATATAAAAAATGAATTCACTTTTGCTATGTATGATGAGGACAGGGGTTAATGACCAAAAAACAACAACTGCTTTATATTTTTATGTGACCCAGAGACCTAAAAGACCTTGATTTTTTAAAATGAGGGCCTGAGGGTTGAGGAAATGTTCAAAACAGCAAGATTCTTCCAGGCTGAGTGTAAAAGCTCTTCTCCAACACTAGAGGAGGCAGAATATGAAGCCATATCTTTACCTCTCCTATGCTGCATTAGCTCTGGGCCGGTGTGACTGACACTCTTGTCTGGTGACAGTCTCTGCAGGAGGCTGGATGAAGCTTACAGGACTGTTGTCACATGTTTCTGTCTGGCTGTGTCACGCTAACACACACTAACACATGCTAACATGCTCGACAGCGGTGAAGCCCAGCAGGACACAGTGAACCGATGCTTATTGCCACTCTCTCCGTCTCTCTGTGGGAGTGAGGCAGATTAGCATGAAGCAGGAGCCAGAGCTGACAGGACGCTGTTAAAAAGACGAGTGGAAACAGTGTGTCTTTAATCCGGACTCTAGATAACTCTTGTTCCGTGGGATGAGTGCACTAATGGGCCTGATATCTGCAGCAGGACAAGACAAGTGACAGAGCGCTGAAGGGAGGAACTTTCAGAGACCGGCAGCTTAAGTGGTTTTGTGTTGCCTGTGGAGCTGCTGCTGCGAAATGGCATTCATTTTTCAAATGATAATGAAAACAAAATCAAAACACAGCTGAATGTACAAAATACACACATGCACGCACACACACACACACACACACACACACGTGTGAAATAACATAAAAATCCTTCAATTGTTTATTTGTTCTATGCTCTAATTTTACAAAGAGTACAAAGAGTCACTAAACTGCATACATTTGAATAAAAAACAAACAAAAACTAAATGAATGAAATATATATATATATTTCATTTTATATGTGAAATATTCATACTACCTTAGTTTTAGATTAGGGTGACCAGACATTGCTATTTAATCAGGACAGTCCTAGTTTTAGGCTCCTTGTCCCATGTCCCAAGACAGATCTGTAAAACACTCATATGTCCCAGTTTTCAACAAACCATGTCCCAGTTGTCCCCATTTTAACTAACAGAAAATCTCAGGAAACTTAAAACACATTTGTCTAAAGACATTTGTCACTAAAATTATCATTATCAATTTAAATTTTATTTTATTTTTGATTAATAAATTACCATTAAAATTCAAATCTTAAGCCCTAGCATCATGTACTTTAATAACAGGACAGAAAAATGTATGGACTTTGGAAGCTTTTTTATCACTTGATGAATTCAAATACACCATGATTAGTGAAAAAGAAAAAGTGTCTCAGTTTTTGGGTCTAAAATATGGGCACCCTATTTTAGATAACACCATTATGATAGGTCTGGTAGGGCTTTCCAGACCCTTTCCCCTAATAAAGTGAATGGGTCTGACTGGCCAGGCTAACCAACTGCTCATTGCATTTTAAATGAGCATTTTCAAAATCTCCCGTCTTAAACAAACACAATTTTAAAAGTTCAAGCTCACTCTGCACCTTTAGATCAGTGTAGAAATAGTCCTCGGAGTTAATTATCAAAGTTTGCGAGCGAGGGCCAGGGCAGTGGTACATATTTAAAAGACGGAAGTGGCCTTGGATATGAGACACCTTGATGGAAATACAAGAGAAAAGTTGAATAAAATCAGCATACCTCAGAAGGAATTCAAAGCGCGGCGTCTTCTCTGGATGTATTATTGAAAAGGTGGTGGCTCCTGGTGGGACTCTCTGACATTCTCTGCTTCATGAGCTGAATCTTTCTGCAGCCAGTGTTCCAGTGAGAAATCATAATGAGCTGCAGGTATTTAGAATCCATCACCGCAGTCACGCTCACGGAGGAGAGTGTTTACATAAATAACTCTGAATGATGTTAATCAAAGCTCACGGATATACTTTGGATAATGGCGCTCCAACTTTACTTGTTGCTATAATTATACAAAATGATCAGTTAATGGTTATCATTTGCAGTGGAATTTCAAGAAGCAACCAATTTTCATACTGTTAACTGCAGTCTTAATGTTCATGTGTGCTGAATAAGTGGACGTGCAGAAGAAGGGGATTGCTTTAATGATGGGGCGTTCGCAAATGAGACGATTTTTTGGAGCCAACTCCCACAGATGAGAATCAAATATTCTTCTTTATTATTTTGATGGGCACACTATGCAGCCAATCACATTTGAAGACAGACTAGAATTGTACCATTCATGTGAAAGAGAGTTGAAGAGAATTTAAATGCAAGCCAGTTAGGAAAAAGTGAAAAATCAAAAAGAAGCAGCATCTGGTTGTATTTGGATTATACTGGAGACAGCAAAGACAAGTACAGCATTTTGTAAATATATTTTGCGCAAACTGCATAAACATAAGGCTTTTACAAAACCACAGCTTTAAAAAATGTTTTCCAAAACACAAGCCATTTATAATTTCTGATTTAGGCCTAACTAAAATGCAGAGTGATACTAAATGAACAGCCATTTGGGAGCCATAAGAACCAGTTCTTCTAAGGGAAGCTGAGCCAAAAGATCCAAATCTTAGAAAAGAGCTGGACTGCCCATCACTAGATTGTTCCTATTCTAAAAAGATATGCTCTTATTGGCTGTTGGTCCACTCGACTTGTAAACACAGAATCAATAGGAGGAGAAAAACACTGGAAACTTGTCAATTCTGATCAAGAAAATAGAAAAGGAAAGCAACTCTGACAAATATTGCATTTATAAAATGAAGGTTAAAGTTCCAAGCACTAGATGAGTTTGTATTTTCCTGCCATGCCTGGTTTATGGAGTTCTATCTTTTTTTTTTTTTTTTTTTTTTTTTTGTCATCAGCATTTTATACAATTTTATATGATTAAAAAAAAAAAAAAAAAAAAAGTGAAAACATGTGAAACTACCAAGGTACACAATCCCCTTCCCACCCTCCCACTTTCTTTCACAAAAAGTAAATGAATAAGAAAAAAATATTGACAAAAACAAACCACAGGCATTGCAAAATAAATACATAGAGGAAAAAAAAATAAACAAATGACATATTTATATTATTAAATATATAAAAATACAGAATTCTCCATTCCATGCATTTAAATTTGTAGAAAGGAGTATATAGGTGTCTATATTTTCCAAAAGACATCTAGTTTGTCATTTAACTCTTTATGCAGTTTAAAAAATAAAAACATGAAGAGAAAAGGAAATGTGGAAAAAATATGCAAAAATGCATTCACATAATGGCTTAAAGGAGAACAGAATCATGGGACAGCATGGTCTAACGCTGATTCAGTGCTAATTTTTATGCACCGTGGGTAAAACATTGGTAGACAAAATATTTTAGGAAGAGCACCCAAGTTACCACATTATTTTGTAACTGTGCTCTGTAAAAGTTAAATGTTAATCTAATAATTTGCAAAACAAGAGTAATTTTTTCTTCATTACTAACAAGCAGTTAGAGTAGTTAGCATTGCCTCACAGTAACAACGCTGTGACATGACCACTACAAACACACAAAATAAACCACAGAGTCAGAATGAATATGAGCATGTGTAGGCAGTTTTTCTTTAAAAATCATCTGCAAGTCATTTATTCATATGAACAGATGATAAAGTGATCAAGGTGTCAACACGCATTTAGGATTTAATATTTCTGGATCTGGTGCACAGCTGCAGTGGTTGTTAATGATGTGTTACCATCAACATGGACACACTTAATACACACCAGAAACAGTCCTTTTGTAGACTTCTTTATAAAACCAGCAGCCTAATGCTCCAGATCAGCAAAATGTGAAACAGCAGCAAAGTCCTGCTAACACTTGTAATACTATATGTGTAAAAGTAGAAGTGTAATAAACCACAATTGCATCTCGGTAAGAGCACAAAACAAAAGCACGATTCACCGTTCCAACATTTACCATAGCTTATTACATAGTAAATAATCCATAACACAGACAGTTGCTTACCGAGATTCTCAAGTTTGAACTCATGTAGCATTAAAACGTGTTGTTCTCCACAACTCTCAACATTATCAGACACAGCATGTCAGTTTTTCTTGTTCTTTCCAAGGAAAAATGTGTGAAAAAACACATATTGGAGGGTTACATTTACTGCAAACATTGACCTATGGTGTACATGGGAAACTAGCACCACCTTGTGACAAAAACAGGTAACATCAACAAGTTACGTGAAATAAAAATAAAACAGGATTTACAATGATCAAATTTGACCCATTTTCACCATTTATGAGGCATTATAGTAAGGTATGGTACACTTTATTGTCCTCGTAGGGAATTTGTTCTCTGCATTTGACCCATCCTTCAATACCACTGGGGCAACCTGTGAGGATTAGCTTATTGTGCATGTTTTAGGTTTAGAAGACATTATTACACTTTTTTGTACATTCATAATGAAAAATATTAGCCATTCAAAAAGTCGGAAGGGATTTGTCTCCCCCATTTACAGAACTGTACACCAGGGATGTCCAAATATTTTCTTAAAGTGTCCAGATTTGAAGATGTGCAAATGTTCAAGAGCCAACACTGCCTCCTGATTTGTCCATTTAAAGCATAATTTGTTTTACATATTCCTCTTTTATCCTGCATGTTTATTACTATTATTATCCCTTACTTATCTTATTTTGTCTTATATTTATTTTATGTTTGCACCAAGGACCAAAGCACATTCCTAGTGATGTGAACCTTTCACTATTACTATGGCAATAAATACTATTCTGATGCTGATGTTTTCTAACATCTTTGAACATAAAAAATGCAACTACAATTTTTATTTTTTTTGATCGACTAATTAGAAGACGGAAGACAGAGAGTAGTAGATGAGATGCAAAAATAAGTAATACATATTTGTCATAGAAGCCGAGGGCCATGAAATTTCGACCTTTGCCACAAATGGCCCCTGGGCTGCACTTTGGACATGACTGCTGTACACCCAGGCACACATCAGCAGTCCACAATATGCATGGATTTTTTTTTTTTAATTTACTGTGGACAACATATAAAGAAGCTTTGTGGCTTTTTTTTTTTTTTTTTTTTTTTTTTGTAGATGTAGCAGCCAAGCCCTCAGTTTACAGAATGCTCGGCTATTGACATCAACATGAAAGGTCCATTACTCGCAATGACCATTATTAGAAAAAGCTTCAAAAAGCAAGGACATACTGACGCTGAAAAACCTCTCTTTATATTTAGAGAGCTGCTTTCTGCTGTTCTGTTTTCAACCATTGACCAGGATGACCATAATCGCCACCATCCATTACACAAAACAGCTTGGAAAAAATCTAAATAACTTTAAAATCCATCTGTGAATTGCGAAGTTGTGTCTCATTTCTATGCAACATGTGACGAAGCGTGGCTGTTGTTGGTATCAGCTCATGCTGTGTGGAATATAATTCAACTTACTTTTTGCTGCTCGAAGACCGGCGCTCCATCAAAATTCCATCAAATCTCCCGCTGACAGATGTTCTTGTCAATCGCAGAAGCTCATCCATCACCGTGCGGTCTGGCTGTTGTTTTTCTGTCGTCAGGCTCTTGTTCTTTTGGAGAAATACCACCGATAGCGGCCTGAAAAATACTGTCTTACATAGAAATTCTTAATTTTTCATTCTGATACAATGAGAGCGTTGTTGTTAGTCTTAGTTTGTCGAGTAACAATAAAGTTAAAAATGCACTTCCTGATTTTTCCCTTGTATTCCAGACAACTAATTATTCAGTCAGTAGCAGCATAAAATTCATATCTGAAAAATGAGATGACACTTTGGAAATCGCTGCACTAGACATTTGGACACCACTACAAAATGAACTGATCAGGGATGATATTCAGGACTCAGCCACAGTGTTCTGATATCAGTACAAAGACCAATCAGCTTTTAGCAGTATGTATTTGTATAACTGAGGTCTTTACACAACTGGGTAAAAGTACCATAGCTATAGCGCAGGGTAATGTGTAGAGCTAACTTTCATACTTTATTTACCTATACTAATTAGCCATGTGTTCAAAAGCGTTTACTTTTATTCACCAAGCCTTTGTTTGCTGTATAAATTACATTCAACCTGGCCTTTAGAAGCAGAGGGTTAACACTAAAAGACATCTTCACTGATGTCACTGTGAGAGTAATGTACTCTGGAGGTTGACTGATATAAATCAGCCGACCATGTCAGGGAACCATGTGACTGAAAGGCCTCAGCTTCCCATCACACAGCAATTTGGGCACCTACACTGCAGTTCATAGAAAACAACCAAAATTGTTTTATCTTAGCCTGAAAACCTCAGAACAGCGATAAAAAGATTTTTATGAACCATGAAGAACCTCAGAACAAAAAAGTCCAAAAGCATTTTGTAGCTCTCCTCA
The DNA here is from genome assembly GCA_020698575.1 of Bostrychus sinensis. Lineage (NCBI taxonomy): Eukaryota > Metazoa > Chordata > Actinopteri > Gobiiformes > Eleotridae > Bostrychus > Bostrychus sinensis. The sequence goes on along the minus strand of CM036260.1, from coordinate 7,806,077 downwards.
AGCTCTACTCACACGGCAAGTTTGATTATGATTGTTTTTTAAAAAAAACTCATCTTTACCGTATTTTTCGCACTATAAGGCACATCGGATTATAAGGCGCACCTTCAATGAACGGCCTATTTTAAAACTGTTTTCATACATACGGCGCACCGCATTATAAGGCGCATAGAATAGAAGCCACTGTAGTGGCTGGGGTTGCGTTATACATCCACTGGATGGAGCTGCGCTAAAGGGAATGTCAATAAAACAGTCAGATAAGTCAGTCAGTCAAACTTTATTAATAGAATACAAACCAGCGTTCTTACAACTCCGTTCACTCCCAAAACAAGTTAGTGCATTCACAATACAGTACCGTACGTACCGGTAGCTCTTATTTACGCCGCCCTCGTTGAAAACAATGTATTTCCAACTCCATTTGTCACAGTTCAAAGCTACATGAACAGCGTTTGAGCTCAGTTTTCTGTCCCCTCAGTGTCACAACTCTTCTACTGAGATGGAGCAAAGGCCGCGCCTCCTTGTTCTTTTGCGGCAGGATCCATAAACACGCCTATGGCACACATGAACAGCTGGGACTGGAATTCCCCTTTACCGTTTTACCGCTGTCACTTCGGCGACGCCCCCTGAATACGGTAGCCATAATTAACCAACATTGATCCATATATAAGGCGCATCGGATTATAAGGTGCACTGTCGGTTTTTGAGAAAATTAAAGGCTTTTAGGTGCGCCTTATAGTGCGGAAAATACGGTAACTGTTCTCACAGTCCTGTTCTTACACACTTGTTTGCATTTTAATAAGCATTACTAAAACAAATGACAACATTATTATTAATTTAGTTCATAAAGTTAAGAAAATCTGCCTTACATAAAAAATCAGCAGCGCTTATCCATCTGTTGTTTTGTACAAACATTCAGCATAGAGATATGCAGTAATCTCATTTGAAAGTAATAAACATTGGCTTTTAATGCCAATAAAATATAAAATGGATTAAAATCAATAAATTAGATGAACATGTTAAAAGAAAAAGCCATATTGCTCAGTCCTACTAGTGCACCATCATTACAAAGTTATAATTTAACTCAGCTAGAACACTTATTTTTATAGCTGTTTGGTAAGATCCTTGTATAAGAGAGCTGCAGTATGATTTATTCACTATGATTGAAACTTGTTAGCAGTCAATGATGAAAGAGACTGATGTACGTATGTAGTGTTTTTCTTTGGTCGGTTGCAGCTAATGGGCCTCCTGCTGGAACAGTAAAGGTTAAGTTGGGTGAATGCTGTTTTAATCATGGAGGAAATCAAAAGAAATTGTTGCATTAAAACAATGTCTGACTCTCTAATAAAATAAATGTTCTCTATTGGAGAAAATGGAAGGAGGCAGACGAAAACCCATAAATAGTATTTTTAATTAAGACTTGTTGACTCAGAGGCAGTGCTGCTTCACGGATGATTATCTACACAAACTGCCTGATTCATACAGTTCATTTTTGTAAAACACAGAGTTTTCAAACAGATTTTTTTCCTTTTCCTCTATATGAAATACCAGTACCAATGCTGAAAGTATAGTCCAGAATTTTTTTAAGAGTCTAGTCTCCTTGAACCACCACCACATGGAGAAGAGAATTTCGGTTGATCATCTGAGAATCTTTTTTTTTTCCTTTCCATTTGAATTTGCAGGATGTAAGTCAATTTTGATATTTTGCGGCCTTTCAATTAGCCAACTAGCCCCACTTACTTTCTTTTCAAAAGCAGGAGGGTCTGGTTCCTCAGCTATAGAGAACCCTTTCCAATCTGTTGATTTGGAACTGGCTTTGGAAAATCTGTTATCAAAAATAACCATGTTTTGGATACGGTGCTTATGTCCCGCCTTTCGTTTCTCTGATTGATTACTCTGCTTGTGATTGTCCCACCCATAGAAATTAAACTTTAGTGAAGGAATACCAGACTAACTTCTTTGGATAGGAAAAGTTAGTCTTGCTAGCCAGGGTACCTTTCCATACATATGGTTTCACTGTTTGTTTGTGTCTTTTTGCAATTTTTTGTTTATCTTGGTTCTGTTTTTGTCTATTGTCACTGTTTGTAAGTATTTGCTGTTGAGACTTGCCTTCCCTTCCCTCCGTGACTATTGCTTTAATCTGCTCTAATCTGTTTTCCACAAGGAGAAAATTAAATCTGGCCAAACAAGGCACAGCTGTAACAAAATGCTTTTTAAACCTTACCAAAATCCTTTAACTGCTCAGCCTTGAGTTGTCAGCAGAGACGTCTTGGCTACACTCACAGAACATTTGAAGAGGCCAGTTGGTCACACAAACTCAAGGCCTCTACACTTTAGAAAAGTGAATTTAGAGCATTTCAAGCGTATTCAGATAAAACAGAATCATGCTTTCTGCAGGAAAACACTCAATTGCTGGGAGATAGCCCAATGGGTTCAGATCTGGTCGAATCAAGTATAAAAGGTTATTTTTCTTTAGCGTAAGTCCAAAGATAAGAATTTCTGCTATGCACGTATGAGCATTAAGGGCTTTTTACACACCTGCATGTTGTTGTGTAAGACATTCTATCACATTAGTTGTTTCCAAAGACAAAAAACCACTAACCATCTCACATTCAACAAAGCTTTTTCATTTCTCTGTGCTCATGAACATTAATGTAGACAGTTTGCCATTATAAACATTATTGCATATAAAGTAAAGTAACAAACATACATATTACTTCAAGATTGTGCTAAAATATTCTTATGGGAGAATAAAAAGTTATTAATCCATGGCTGCTTACAGCTTTTGCAAATATTAAAAGAATGAATGACTCCTTTAAAGACATGAGATAAGACATGTTTTGCCACCTCAAAAGTGTTAAATTTAAAGTTTTATTTACTTAATGTTTGTTTTTTGCCTTTATTGCATAGGGGCAGTAATGAGACAGGAAATCAGAGGGACAATTCAGAAATTGATCCTGGGCCGCTGTGGGGAAAAAAGTATGCACTCTATCAGCCCAAAAGTGTCCAATTTAGTTCTTTGTACAACTATGGAAGAAAAAAGAAAGGTCCTCTTGGTAGCTCCCTTTAATTTAAGCATCCCAACACTGAATCATCTGACTTGCATGTAGGTTTTTATACTGGATAGCCATTCAGACACAACTCTTCTCCATTTATCCGGACATTCTATCAAGGACTCAAACTTCAGGCTCCTATATGACAGGCTACGAACAGGGGGCCCTAAAATGCACCCTCATCTAAATGAATAATGCTAACCCATTTAAGTCATTGTGTTGTAGAATTGGATCTGTGTTCTTAAAGGGGCTATATTATGCTTTTTTTGATATTTTTAAAATGTTTGTAAAGACTCTCACTCATCCAGGCCAAATGAATCAGAACAAATGGTTTAAAAAGAAGTTTATATAGGTTCATATAAACCAGCTCTCTTACCAGTTCAGTTTCAGAATTGAGAATGTCTTTGAAAACCATCTTTTTAAAACAATCTTGGTCACCTCTAGAACAGCACTGCATGTTTTACAACCTTTAAAAACATTATCTGACTAAAAGAAACTGTACTGGTGCCATAAAGAAACAGGTGAAGAAACCAATAGAGCGCACCAAAGAACTAAAGAAAAAGAGCACTTCACTTCCTTGAACTTTTTGTATGATGCCATTTTACTACAAAATGAAAAATGCCTGTGAAACACAGCTGGATGTAGACAGCTTGTTGATTGGTCAGTGCTTCCCTTCCTGGAGTGGGTGGGGATTCATGGGAGAGGCAGAGCTTCATAGAACCAAGCTCAGAAAAGTCAGTTTTACTGAATATAGCCCATTTAAGCTAACTTTAAGCCTCCATTTTCTATTGTATTTCCACTCAGCCACCAGCGTACCTTTAACTGAGTAGCTATTTTGCATTACCCATGTTACCTTACCCTCTCACCTCTATGTGCACATTTGTTTACATGGATGCATCTCATGGCACACCCTGAGCTCCCAGAGTCAACATGGGTGATTGCTAGGGGATTTCAACTACCCTCCAAGCAATTTGTGTCCTCAGATAATTTAGTGTAATGAATTGGCTCAAGGCAATGAGATCGGGTCTATGTCTTTCTTATCTGGCGGGACGTGCTAAGTGTGCACCTTGTATGGGGGGGTGGACCATTACACCACTATTATCAGAGGAAAATGGCGGGTAAATAAAAGTGGGTCATTTGTCTCTAGCTGTGGTTTTAGAGTTGAGCTTGTTGTCATGGCGATAGATAGTAATGGGATGCGGATGGGTGAAAGGATGTGCTGTTAGCAGCAATATTGCTGCAGAGTGATGGTCATTTAACACAATATTAAACATAACCGAGCAACTTTAAAATACATAAAGCATGATGGACACGGCAGATAGCCTCTAATAGGATCTGATTCACTCTCACGGCTGGCGTCACAATGGCTTTACTTAGACTTAACAGATGACAAATATGGCTTTTCACATAGCACTAAAGCAGACAGTGACAGTAATTACTCGGGAGAATGGTAAAAGGTAACATCATTCTCATGCCAGAAATGCTTTTGTTACACAAATTGAATCTCAATTTGTCTTTGTTGGCTTTTTTATTTAGGTAAAGTTGGATTAAACTGGGATATATTGTGCTATTATTCATATATTGAAGCAATCCTGGTCACCTGTAGAAAAGCACAGCATGTTTTACAACCTTTATGAACATTATCTGCCTAAAAGAAAATGTTTTAATATGTACTCTACTGGTGCAATAAAGAAACAGGTGAAGAGACCAGCAGAGGGCAGCTGTGTTGGTGTCTTTTGAACATAACCAAAGAAAAAAGCACTTTACTTCCTTAAACCTTTTGTATGCTGCCATTTTACAAAAATGAAAAAAGTCTGTGAGGAGACTGAACATAGATGGCTTGTTGATTGATCAGTGCTTCCTGGAGTGGGCGGTGTTTTTTGGGAGAGGTGGAAGTTCATTTTGCGCTGGTCAGGAAATTGTTACAGTCATGCCGTACCGGGTTTGCATCTGCATGAATATGCTTAAGGTGTGAAAATCTATAGTAAACTTTTGAGGCCAGCAGAGGGTGCTGTTCACCTTGCATACACAGGGACCGCTGCAAAAGAAGCCACAGCTTAAACCTTCACTACAACTTTTACATACTGCGGTCTTCATGGGCAGAGCTGATAATCTGATCATCTCTGAAGCTCTGTATTTTGTAGCTCACTGTATTTTGTGAGGGCTGATACAGAGACCTACACAGACACACAAACATTCATTCTCGCATTCATTCACTAGGGGCAATTTAGAGTCACCAATTCACCTATGTCTTTGGACACAGGGAGGAAACGCCGGATAAAGGATCGATCCCACAACCCTGCCTGAGGCCTAAGGTTGCTGTGACAGGCTCCAGCACAGAGTTATGTGAAAGAATAGAAAAAAGTAATATTAAGAATAACTGTTAAAACATAAGAGTTTGTTAGTATAATAGTCCATTAAAGAAGCTATATTGTGCAAAATTGACTTTTCTGAGCTTTTGTACCATGTTGTATTGTTGTTCCCTCATCAAAAACATACCTGCAGTTGTGTTTTGCTATATTCACGTCTGTTTAAGTAATCCTGATTCTCTGGCACAACTGTTCTGAGTCTTTAAAATGCTTGGTTACACAAACCTCCGCCTCTCCCAAGAACCCCCGCCCACTCCAGGAAGTACTGACCAATCAACAAGCCCTCTACATCCAATCTGCTCTCATTTATGTATCCCAAAAAAATCTGCTTTGTTTTAACTGATTCCTCAAAGACATTTTTCATTTTGTAATAAAATGTCATCATACAAACATTTTAAAGAACTAAAAAGCTTTTTTTTGTTTTGTTGTTGTTGTAAGAAATGGCAACAATCTGCACTTTGCTGCCCTCTGCTGGTCTCTTCACCTACTTATTTATTGCACTAGTAGATATAAAAATGTTCTCTTTTAGTCAGATAATGTTGTTAAAGGTTGTAAAATGCTGTTCTAGAGGTGACCAAGATTAGTTTAAAAATATGAATAAAAGCATAATGTAAGCTTCTGCACTAAAAACTATCAAAAGGAACTCAATGTATGTTGGGAAATGTTTTTCACACTCGCCACTAGATGTCACCACATCTTTGAAAATGCACTCCTGACTCTGCACCAAATATATGCTCTCATCATAACTGCACATATCTGATTACACGGCTGCATTAGTGTCCAGAATCCAGGAAAACTACATACATCACACAGGAGGGAGACTGGCTTCCCTCAAAAACACATTTAAAACAAATAACTTGAATATGGCTTGCTTTGTGGCGAGATATTAGAAACTGTCAAAATATGAGGCAAAGTTCTGGATGATTTCAAAGCCTGCCTCGGGCGTTGTGCATTCTCCCTGAAGTGAATAATAGTGTCCATTATGCTGAAAAAACTTAACCCCTGACGGATATGGGCAGTTCCAACATGGCTGACCCCACAGCTACAAAAAAAAAAAAAAAAAGAAAGAATGTTTATTCTCCAATATTTTGATTTGGTCCCATAAGCCACAGTTAGCCTGCGGCAGGTTTGGACAGTGAGATATTCAATTGGGTTTCTTTATGCGTGGGTTCCTGCGTGTAGGTTATTGTCAGTGGAAAAAATGAGCTTTGATCAATATTTAGTCCGCAGAGGTCAAAGGTCACAGCACAGAGAAATGTGTTTTTGATTCAGCGCTCTGTTCTGCCGCCATTGATTTCTGACACAAGCTCTCTCTGTGGCTTTTTCTTAATGCCACAGCCAACGCTTTAGAGAGAATTAGCTATTTAGAAACCTTTGGTGTTTTCTGAAAGGTCTGTCTATCGAGGCATTTTTGCACCTCTGAGACCAGAAAAATACTTCTTTAGAATAGTGCTTTTGGTGGTTTCAATAGCCGTGCTTTGACAAAATATATAGAAAATTATTTCATTTTCTATTATGCACAAGAGCTAAAGCTTTATCTCACAAGAAAGTGGTAAGTATTAGCTGTTTTAGGGACAATTTTACAACCTAAAAACAATTGTGAATTTATCATAAGGTTACTTAATATCCAAAATAAGTTTATAGTATAACATGCATATCTGTACAGTGTAAAGTGGCCACATTAACAAACCCAAAATTCACACCGAGCGCTATCACGGGACATCAGGCCAGCAAAAACATTTAATCCATGCCGTGCTTAAAAGCTTACATTTTAGGGGTGTAATGATACAGTAACTATACTGATGTATTGATTTTTCATTCCTACGACACAACTGTATTGATACACATTACCTTGTTTCAAATTGTACCGTTTTCTAGGTAGTGTATATTGATATACATGGGAAAAATATAATACTGGAAATATCAATAATAGAAATTGGCATGTTAAAATAAAACCAGACACATCTTTTTGCATGAAATTTTTGTGTTATGTTCAACTTTTCTTTGCTTTCTGCTAAATATTATCAACTCCAGCTGCGGTGCTAAAGTAAACTTTTATGATGTTTGGCAAAAGTTGCTGTATCAGTTGCATTGATATGAAGGTGTTGAATTGGATCTGATAAAATTGTTCTAAATTTGCCAATATCATATCTTATTGCCTGTATGAATGTGTCAGTGTGACTGTGTTTGGCGGTGATCGGAGGGGCCTTAGGCACAAAATGGCAGCCACACCTTCGTCAGTCTGCCCCAGGACAAGAGGAGTGTATGAATAATGCACCAAATTGTAAAGCGACTTTGAGTGTCTAGAAAAGCGCTATATAAGACTAATACATTATGAGTAATTTTATTATTATTATTATTATTATTATTATTATTATTATTATTATTATTATTAATCTAATCTAATCAAATCAATTTAATCGCCCTCCTCTGTTTTGCAGATTTTTTCAGTCTAAACCCAGAGTTGTTGCTCTTGAGCCCCATGCATTTTCCTTCTTTACAGGGTACTTAAAAATGAATGCTTGGTGTCATAAATCAAATTAAATTTCTCCACCTCAATAATAACCTTCTCGTTGTGCAACATTCACTTGTCCTGGGTGCAATGCGTAATGTTTACACGGGTGTTTTTAGTGAGCTTTTTTTAAGATAGTGTTGCAGAAGTTTATTTTAACATGTCTCTTTGGTCACCGAGCCGCACAAAAAGCAATGCGAGTCATGCTTGAGTCATCGTTGGTGTAAATCGTCAGAGTAAAAATAAATAAATACTCACTTATATAGGCTTTATGATTTTAATAGAAGAACCATTAATGTGTATTGATAATTCTGGATGTTCAGACATAGCTGGTTTTAGCTAAATTGTTTTTAAGAAAGTCTCTCTCTACAGATAATTCAGTTTATTAGTCTTTAAGAAACACTATGAAAAAGGTTGTGGTAGAAGTTTGATGAAGTTTCTAGGGAGCGGTCAGTAATGGGCTAAGGAAAAAAAAGTAATTAGCACAAATTTGGAACACTATAATGCCTTGATCGGGTGGCTTGGTGGCAAATTGTTTATTACTTTCACCTCAGAGGAAGAGGGTTCAATTCCTGGACCTCCAGCTAGGTACTCCTGGCTCAAGATCTGAAGAAGGGTCCCCAGGTGCTACCACTAAAAGAAGGGCCAAATCCAGAGAACTAAATTTTCCTATGGGGACAATGAAGTTACATGAGTTCATATTTGGTTAAACCTGACCTTGTATTGTAGTTTCCTGCTTCACTCAAAGAAGGAAGCACTGATTGTACTTATTCATATTTAATACACTAAGGTTACTTGAGGAGTGTTTCCAATATAGATTCACCCAGCTTTCTGAAACTACTCACCAAGACATTTCCAGCATGAACAGACTTTGTTGTAGGATGCTGTAAAATTCAAACATTGTACAAAGACGGTCTCTGATGTAAATGTTTGTGATTCCACTGATGTTGTTGTTACAAAATTCACCTTGAAGTATTCAACCCGGCCCTTTCACATACCATCCTTTAGCCTCAGTTCACCTCCAGCCCGAGCCTTCTATCAGCAGTGCTAACATGCCTCGGCCCTTGCTGGTTCTTTGTTAAGATTTTATTTTCTCCCACTTTATGATCTAAAATTGATGGTGATCCCCCAGTGGCCTCTCTGGTGGATGTGGGCACACTTTGAAGTGAGAGAAGTTTGACTAAACGGCCCGAGGCAGTGCTTCATGAGGCTGGAGGGAGCTGCTCCTCCACCGGTCGCTGCACCATGGAGGAACAGAATCACACAGGAAGGGCGTTGGACAAAGTTTGTTGGGGATAAAGAGCATCTGCAATTAGCAAAGTTTCTTTTAGGATGATCGCTGTAAGTGTTATAATATTGTAATATTAAAGCATAAAATAATGATGGAGGTGGTTTCATACCGACACACTATAATGTTAAAATTTATCTAAATTTAAAGAACAATATTAAATAGGCATGTATTTGATATGGTGAGCTCCCAAGGCTATTATTTTGTTACAGCAGAATGGTAAAAAAACAGAGGGAACTACATAGACCATAATCCTTTGCTCCATTTAAGTGCAGCCAACACAACAAAATTATTGTCATTTAGTCTTAATATTTTGAAATATAGCAATAATTAATGCACTAAGTTGTCAGAGCATTTTTATGTTTTGTTATTGTGAGGATTCCTACAATACTTTGGGCCACCCAAAGTATATCATAGTAATTATGGTACCGTGAGGTTAATACCATGATAATATTGTGCTGTGAGATTTGGATATTATTACATCCACTAGCACTGAAATTTAAAAAGAATAAAAGTGTACTGAGTGTCTCAAACCTTTGTAGTATCATAGCTGTACTTAGGAAGGGACTACTCTGATGGAGACATTCTGATGACATGGCATGGCATGTTCTCCATTGCCTTAATCTGGGTATAAACTGTGCAATTTCTTTTAGTCTTAGACCACCACTTCATTGGCGGTGCCAGGATTGCGAACGTGGATGGGCCTAGTGATTACTGGCTGGGCAAAAAAAAAAAAAAGTGTGAGAGAGAGGGAGGTTTCTGTGCTAGCCACGCTTAGACGCTCGTGTGTGCCTGTCACTGTCCATGGTGCTTAATGTGAAAAACATGACCAAAATGACAATAATATTTTAAAAATCTCCCTCGCCATTTATTTAAACTTTTGTTATACCTTATTAAATGCAACCTCTTTAACAGACAAACAACAAAAACAATGATAAAACTTTATCAAACTTTCGCCTACAATAAAAGACGGCGGGGTTTCTCATTGAACACTGCAATTATCTCACTGTAATCATTACTCTCCGTTATTTCTCGTTCAAAGGAAATCAGTGATAAAGAGTTCAGTTTTTCTGTGAGCAGCATTGACCTGGTGCCCGTTTTGATTCTGTTCACAGCTGAACAGAGTCTCTCCACAGAACACGATGTCATGGGCAGTGTGAGAAGCGATCTAAGGAGTTAGTTCACTTTTGGAAATATGTGACCCGGACCTGCGTCAAGCACTTCAGTTAGTGAAGAAAATGTTTCCTTATCCTGATCATTATGCTTTTTTCTATTAATATGCTGCACAAACACAGTGTATTCAGCTTCACTCACATTTATTGAGAAGTGTGTACACATGGGTTGGATTATATTTATGTCCCCAAATGTGTCATGTTTTTCGTTTGCGCAAATCCCACTGCTCTCTCTCGTAATGAGCCTTAACCCTAACCCTAACCCTAATGGCAGCAGGGCAGCTTGAGGTAGATGAAAATCAAGTAACCTATTTGAACTGGTTGGGCTTCGGATGCAGGGAGAGGGAGTGGCTGAGGAGCAGTCAAAGAGCGAGTGAGGAGTGTAGTTGGGATGTAGTTGAGGCATGGCCCTGCTCCCAAACCTCACTTCCCACATTAGCTCCATTAAACAGGATATTCTTTTGTATCCAATTCTGAGCTCAAAGCACCACGCAGACCTAGTGTTAGCTTATGGGGCTGCATTAAGTGCCCATGATGAGCTGGGTAAATGCATGTACAGGCGATGACACTGTTTAAATCTCTGTGACTAATTCGCCGGAGAATATTCTGTCCAAATATCACATGTGAAGCTCTGTAACTGCAACATTAATGGGCTCCCTCTGTGGCAGCCTCTTCCTACTCCATTCCACCAACATTCATTAACATCATTCACACATAGCACAGGGCCCACGAAAGGCATCCGGATTTACATTTTACATAAAGTGTTAATTGATGTTTAATAAATTAACCTCTTCTAGTGCTTCAACTTCATGAATTAGTTAGAAGAGGTTTTATAGGCCATGTATCTGGTTAAGTGACCATTTTTTTGCTTAAGGAAAATTGTTGGATTTAGGTCACACCAGCAGGCTAGCAGATCATATGGAAATTTTTGAATACGTCTGAGTTTTCCATTTTGTGCAAGCTCATGTTGTTATATGCTTCTTACCCTGAAAAGTAAAGTGTCTATTTAGCCAAGGATACACAGTGGTGGTAAGTAAGGATCTGAGAAGAAGCTGTATGTCCTCCGTGTGTTACTGGGTGACTCTAGTAAATGAATGTGAGAGTGAAAAGTTCATTGTCGATGTGTTGGTCTCTCTTATGTGCACCTTGTGTTAGGGCTGACAGCCTCTGGTCACTTAGTTGATTAATCGATCAGTGAGATCTTGGCCGACTAAATTTGTCTCTCACGCTCTCTCATCCTGGGGCTCCCCGCCTCTTTTTTTTTGGATACTTTGTGAGTAATGTGTTAAAATAAACTATTCTTTTGAACACTTTAACCATTGTCCATCTCGTATGTTTTTGTCCTTCATAATAATAATCTCTAGCCTCTTGTAATGGGGACTGTAACAATCTCCCTGGCCTTTATCTAGATTAAACCATGTCTACAGCTCATAGTTGCTGAGATAGGGTGGGCCGTCATTTACTATTCCAGTCTAAATAATACATCCATGCTGGGTTCTTACATATAAACTGATCCTATGATGTCTTTTCATGCAGGCTTTCATCCACATTCCCTCTCTCCTTTTATGATTTTCACAGCAAACCAGTGTTTATGACAAAAACTGTCAGCTAACAATACTGGTAGTTTTCCAAGTTTGTATGGGATCTGGTGTCTGAATATACACTGTGAAATCTGGTGTATGGTGTCAAGATCTAGAGTGTGCATTCATATTTTCATCAAAAATTTGCTGAAACTCTTGTTTATGTGTGTAGTCTCTTACATTTTTTAAATCGGTTAAGTCTTCTTGACAATAAAAATAAAACTAGAGGCCATGCTGACCTGACCCTTTACCACTTTACATGCATACGATATTCATAACAATTACCACAAGTAGTCTGCATTTGGCAGTAATCTGCATCTATTTTCTTCTATTTGCTGCTTGACGTATGAGCTGGTGAGTCGGTAGTGATCCACAGAGCCAGGCCGATGGTAGGAGGGGGGGATGTCAGTTCTGCGTAATTGGCTCCCATAGCAGATCCCCCCAAAAGCCTCTTCACCTTATATCCTCACTCCAGCACGGAGAGCACAGAGACCAGCTCCAGATGATCTGCCATTTTTTCTGGGATTAATGCAGACACTTAAACAACCAGTCATAAAGGCATTATCTTCTGCAGTTTATTCTAACTACATGCACAGTTTATTCAGTTTCAAGGACTCTGGAGACTGTCGGGTCAAAAAACAACCAATCATGAGTTTCTTTTGCTGCTAAACTTCCCTCGTATCCAACACCAGAAAATCTTAACTTAACAATTCCATTCTTAGTCTTCTAAAAATCCTCCTAAATGGAGCAGCTAGCTTTCTGTAGAAATGAAGAGTCTGGAGTCTGTAGAAATTCAGCACAATAGAGTCTTTAATGTCCCAGCCATGACAGTGCAGACCCAGGTGTTCTTCAGAAAGCACCAAACACCCAAAGCACTGGACATCCCACTTTTTATTTACAGCCACCTGTTATCTGGTGACAGGCCAACTTGAAGAAAGTTTAGAAAATGAATTCCATGTTTTGTCGTGTCACTTGCACTCCAAAATCTTCATCCTATTGGTCATATTGTTTTGGACCAACCCAGTTTTTTCATGTGTGCCCTCCTTGTTCATAAATCTGTTTTATTGGGCATAAGTAAGCCCTCTGATTCAGCCCCTTCTGCATTACTTCATCTCAACTTCTACTGTAGCTGCGCTGGCTACTTTGGGCTGTCCCAACCTTGGACCATCCCAACTTTGTTTCCCCACCCATACCATTACTCAAACTCCCAGCACTAGGCGTCAGACGGCTGGTTCACATCAGAGGCAGGCCCTGCTGCTGTATGAAGCTTGTTTCTGTTTGTAACTTATGTGGAACTTAATATTAGATAGAAAATAACACTCTATGCACGGAATTTATGACTTATTGGTTACTTAACTTACTATAAAACTTGATTATACATAGGAAGAGTATTATAAAAAATAAGCTTATATTTTGACTGTATCTTAACTCTTTAGCATATACCTTAAGTAGAACAACCCCTGTTGTTACCAGTTTTCCAAATGCCACAAATTTTAACATTTATACAGCTTTTTTACCATTTTAAATTCTATAAGAGGTACTGATGATATCAAAACCTAATGTCCAAAAAATTTGGGACATTGTGTCAAACCATATCCCATGTCAAAACTGAGATAATTAACTATTTTCATAATACCTTTGAATGTGATGGCAGCACGTGCATCTCAAAAAGGTTGTGCGCTAAATTCTATATTGCATTTCAACCAGTGGACGCTTAAAACAAACACAGACAAATGAGTGAAGTGTAATGGATGATTTATTGATTATTATTTATTATTTGATGGAAGAGTTTGGTAGATCAGTTAGGGGACTTTTTTCTAGTCAGTGGTGTTGGTGAAGGGCAGGAAAGGGAGAGTCTGAGGAGGCTGATGGTTCTGCTGCTGCGGTGGACTGAGGGCAGAGGCTATGTATGTGAGAAAGGCTTGAGAGGTGATTGGATGAGAGGCAGGTGGCAGGCTGTGATTGGCTGACAGTGACAGACAGGTGAGACTGACATTATGGATGGGGAAAAGGAAAAAAAAAACAGTCTTCCTGGTTGAATTTATGCTACAGCTTCATTTAAATGGAGTGTATTGCACATTTTTATTGGCTTGCAAACAATTTAGACAAATAGGTGCTTTTGAACAGCAGTTATTCCATTTACAAAGTAGCAGTTAAATAAAAAAAAAGAGTATTTTTTGTAGACCTCAAGTTAAACATTAATGTACTCAAATTAAACACAAAAACAAAGTGACTGGTGCACTGCCAGGACATTACCGCTGTAGATAAACAAGATAGCCTTCTTCCCCCACCTGCTGCATCCAAAGTAGTCCGCCAAAGCCTCCCCCCGCTGTTTGTGTGGGTGGCTGATTTATAAGCATCAACGGTGTGTATTGCATTTAAGTGATACTCAAGACTGAAAGTACTCCAGTGACAAGAAAATTCACCTTTGCAGTAGTCACAAATAACTTTCCTGTTATCACCACTGCTGTCTCAGAATTCCATTTACTTGCTGAAACTGTTTTTGTAATGCGATATCTGATGAGTTTTGCAGTAATGATTGCAACTAAAGCTCTCAAATATCTGTGCCTATACTTCAGAAAACCAGTTTGTGGCTAGACCTTAAGGTTCCAAAAAGATTCAACAAAAACAGCAGCCAGCTCTATACGAAGCAGTGCACAAATATTCAAAACTACTGTCACTTGTGCAAATGTTTTTTTTCATATCCAACATTGGTCTGTCAATAAACAAAATAAAAGCATAAATCTTAATGCCACATACTCAGATGCTCTGGTCTAACTCCTTAAGAATCCTGGCCACTAGTGCCAATAATAAAGCCTGACAAGTTTTTTTTTTTTTTTTTTTTTCAAACAGAGGAAAATCTAAAGGTTATTATAGATTCTGACATTTCTGAAGACATGAAAAAGACATTTTGGGAGAAAAGGCCTTTATAGATTGAATACGCAAAGGCTGCCTGTCTATGAATGATTAACAGATCATCCCATTTTTACAGTGTTTCACTAAAAGGCTACAGCAAAACAATTTGTTCTTTACTTACTTTACTGAGTGTTAACAAGGTGTAAATGCACTTGTGATGCTGAGAATCAGGTTTAAAAGCTCTGGTTGTTCCTAAGGCATTGAGTTCACATAAAAAAAAATTGTACAGCAATGCTTTGTGACACTTTTGAGGAGTTAATTCATGATCTGTCAGTGTTCATCCTGAGGGAAGTATGTTCTTTGTATTTGACACATCCTTCCAATTACACAGAGCATCCACACATGCCATTAAAAGTCAGTCAGAACAAGAAAATTGGAAATTCACAATGTCCGACCACTTCTAAAAAGGAGAATGATATAATGGACAGGAACAAAGCCAGAGTTATTTGCACCAAGAACAACAACCAACCACCACTATTGGATCAAGAAGGCCACTGAGACCCGAAAACGTGCTCACAGGACAGTAAACCCGGACAAGGGGAACTATTTGCTGTCTCACACCAAGGATACTGTTTTTAAGAAGTTGGACAGATGTCGTCCTACCGCTCATATTTCTTGCAACATTCAACACAGCACTATCTTATCTATCAGACTAATTCTATTGGAATACAAACATTTGTGAAAGACGTCTTATATTTTGGAAACAAAATTTGTATTTTTTAAACTTCACAAGATGGAAGTTTATGAACAAAACTCTTATCATCAAAGCAGCAGCACAAGCCGACGAAATGGAGCGAGTGACTCCGGAGCCCCTGTTCCACTTTCTACTCAGGGAAACAATTATGACGATAAGAGCGGAAGTGATGGATAGGCCGGGCCGCGGAGGTGACTGGACTGTGAATACTGCAGTCAGTCTGGGCGGAAACACAGCCTTACTGCTACCATTTCTCACTTGTAGACCAAATTCAGCCTCCTGCACCTCCTTGTACACACTTACTTGTATATCTTGCATGCTTCTGTGTGTTGAGGGCTTAAAAAACATTAAAGCAACACTGTAATGTTTTTCAGAGGTGGGAAGTTACAATTGTTTTTTTTAACTCATGTACGTTTTGGGTACATTTTCAAAACTTTTACTTTTAGATGAAAAACTTAAGGGGATAGATTTTGCATTTGTTTATATTTTTAAACCAAACTTGGTCATCTCTTGAACAGTAGCACGTTTTAGAACCTTTAAAAACATTATGTGACTAAAAAATAGCGTTTCCAATAATTGTCTTACTTGTATTATAAAGAAACAGACAAAGAAACCAGCAGAGGGCAGCACTGTTATGCATTTTTAAAATAAAAAGGCTGTTTATTTACTTAATTTTTTTGTATGATGCCACTTTACTACAAAATGGAAAACACGGTAGCTGTGAGGAATCAGAAGAAATTGAGCTGTACACAGTTTTTTTTGATAAATAAATGAGAGCAGACTGGATGTCGAAGGCTTGTTGTTTGATCAGTGCTTCCTGGAGTGGGCAGGGGTTTGTGGAGTGTTTTGAGGCCTCCAAAACGCAGCGCCAGATAATACAAGATTACTCAGACATGAATGAATGAAGCAAAACACAACGCCAAGTATGTTTTTGATGAAAGAACAACACTATAACATGGTAGAAAGCTTGGAAAAGTTGATTTTGCAGAATTTAGCTCCTTGAAGTAAAAGATTTGTCTTTGAAAAACATATTCAATGTATTTAGTAGTTTTACCCAAGGATTTATTTTGTTGACTACTTTTCACTACTTGAGTGAATTTATTCTTTACTACTGTATATATGTAACAGTACTTAACCCCTAAAGCCCTTTGGGTCCGTTAGGGTTCTAGCACATGCACCATAAACACTCATTGTATTATGATTTGGTGGGACAAAGTGGGAAATTATTTACATCACAGATATGTTTTCTACATTTTACTCAAGGAAAAGAAACCTTACCTTCTAGTTCTTAACTTGAATTTCACTTTTTATCAGATCCACTGAGCACCAATGAAAAAGAGGGACATTAGAGGGACATTATCTCTTTTTTTTTTTTTTTTCATTTTGCAGCCTGAAACAAACAACATACAGACATAACAGAAAAAAAAGTACACTTTTGCAGTAAGAAACAAAAACACTTGATCCACTGAATCCTTGAGAGTGGTGTATGTGTGTAAGGTGTGTGCATAGGTGTGTGTGTGTGTGCATGTATGGTTGAACACACACTCAAGATAAATAACAGTACAACATCAGCAGCCTTAATTATAATAACAATGTATAATGAAATGTAATAGTAATGAAATTAACAAGTATAATAGTAATAATAATAATGAGTATAATGATAATAAAGACTAGTAGCAATGATAATAACAACAATAATCAGTAGGTCTATGGGACTAACACTCCCCTTTTGGTCATGTACGTTCAGTGACAGTGTTTTTTTTTTGTTTTTTTTTTTTAAATGAGGGACATTATCTTAATAAGTAGGCTGGAGGGACAGATGCCTAAATGGCTGTGCAGGTGCTCAGTCTGAGCATATGCATGTAACTTCAAGAACTATTTCCTTCTCTAATCACACACTGTTTAATCATTCTCTCTGAGCCTGACCACTCACTCCTATTCTTACTTTTTTGTGTCCAGGTTATTTTCTTTTAAACTCACGGGTCATTTTATGCATGTTGGTGAATACCTGAACTCTAGACCTCCGTTCAATTTTTTTTTTTTTTTTTGGTTAGACTGAGTGCCATGAGTTCATTTTCGTGCCGAGCTGTGTCCTCAGGCTGTCAGCATGGTTAAAAGAAAACTGCAGGGCTGGAGCTGCATTCTAAACAGCCCTAAATACCCCTTAACCTCCAAACTACAGCTTTTTGTAGACTCAAGTAAAAACTTGATCTGATAAAGTGGGATTCCTGTGTTTTATTATTATTATTATTATTATTATTATTATTATTATTATTATTATTATTGTTAAGTTTTAGGTGGTATATGTAAATTCTAGACTGATTTCATGTTTCAAGGTTTTCTTATGTAATCCCTGTATTAGGCTAAGCTAAGAATTATCTTTGGCTGTTTGAACAACAAAGAATAAGTGGTAAATCCTATAAAAAAGCAGCAGGACTGGCCCTTCTACGCTACAACAGGTTTGCAGGATTGCCACAGGGTTTTTGTTTATTTATTTTATTTCTATTTTCACATTGAGCAAACATGAAGAAAACAAACAATATATATGAAAGAAAAGAACAGATAGCAGAAACCTATAAAAGGCTTTTCGTAAAAAGGGATGTGGGATCTTTGGGGCGTGCTGGAGAAGACTTTGCGCAGTGGTCCGACTCTCACATCATCAATACAAGATCTTGGCAAAAAATGTATGCAGTGCTGGATGGAAATAAATGTTGTGACATTGCAGAAGCTTATTGAAACTGAGTGGGGTTAAGATCTGGACTCTGTGGTGGCCAGTTCATGTCTGAAAATGATGTCCCATGCTCCCTGAACCACTCTTTTACAATTTGAGTGAATCCTGGCATTGTCATCTTGGAATAAGCCCAAGCCATCAAGGAAGACAAAAATCCATTGATGGAGTAACCGGGTCATTCTTTGGATACATAACATTGCTGAATCCAGACCTGACCCACTGCAGTAATTCCAGGTGACATCTTTTTTTTTTTTTGGCCAGGCAGTTTATGTTACACTGTATCTTTATATTTATTTCTATTATTTCATTTACAATTAATGTTTTGCAAGCGAAAAGATTCTTTTTGCTGTTTGATATTGATAAATCCATTTTATCTCCATACTCCTTCCATAACTTAGCTCCATGATATCTTAAAGAAATCTAAACCTGAGACTTTTTACATGATGGGAGATAAAAATCTGTTGCTTTTCTGCAGCAAGAATACTTATTTTTCTATGCTATACAAAGAGTTAGCAAATAGTACCGCTTGGTTTGAGTTTGATTTCCAGGGGGCGGAACGATCACAGAGGAAGTAACCAATCAGAGAAAAAAAAAAGGACTTGATGCATGCAAAGTCCCGACTAATATCACCAACATGTCTGTGCAGCAGAATGACTTTTGCCATTTTATTCCATAAAAAACGCTATATTATGAGCAACTATGTAACTTTTTCTGAAAAAGGACAGCAGCAAATGTCAGATATTTAAAGAATTTTGGGAAAGTTGGTTTGTTCGAATATGGTTTTACCAAGTAGTGTTTTTACTAGCCACAATTTATTAAGAGGAGTTTTGTATATATTTTATAGTGTGACCACATGTGCCTATTTATCTGGGACTGTCCCACTTTTAGGCCCCTTGTCCTATGTCCCAACATATATCTGCAAAAACACTAATATGTCAGTTTTCAACAAACCATTTCTCATTTTTAACCAACTGAAATGCATAGGAAACTTAAAATTATTTATTTGAAGACATGATTTGAAGACATTTGTCACTAAATCTACTTACCATATCAGTATCAAGATTTTTTTTTTTTAATTAAATTGCATCATATTCAGAACTTAAGCCCTAGCGTGATGTTTGTTGAATTACATGACAGAAAATTGTATGGATTTCTGAACCTTTTTGTCACTTGGTGAGTTCAAATGCACCAAGATTTGTGGGGGAAAAAAGTGGCCCAGTTTTTTGGTCTAGATATCTGGTCACCCTAAGCTTACAGAAATATAAAATTTGGTTTTATGCATGGACCGGAATTTCATAATAATAATAAAAAAAAAGTTTATATGGGCAGAATAAAGTGTATCTCTGTGATTATTATTATTATTATTATTATTATTATTATTATTATTATTATTATTATTTATATATATATTTTAAATTACACATTTTTTTTCTTTAATCATGATAATTTACTGTTTAATAAATGGTGTACACAGCAGAGCAACATAAATTTAGGCCTAACTCATTTCTAAAGTTAAGATACAGAACTACAAATGCCTAAAATTCAGCCAGCCAAAGTGGCAGTGGGAGTTTTTGTGTCACTAGCCAATATGAAAATCTACCAGCATGTGGCTGGTTGGCTAGTGTTAATGTCAAGTCCTGGTTGTTACATTGGATGTTTTTACTGTTATTAAATTAGAAACAAGACAAAAAAATCACTTTACAACGCAGACTTCAGTAGAATCCTGTGCTGTCTCTTTCTGAACACATCACACATTCATGCATCTGTTTATATGATGAACTTGTTATATGTGCATACATTTACTTCAGAAAAATTCAAAACATGTTCTTGTGAAGTTTAACACAAGCATACACTGCCATTGTATTAAGCTAGAACTAAAAATTATCTATGCATATTAATGCACATAGAATTGTCTCTCTTCGCTACAGCAGCGTATTACTGCTGTGTGAATTCATTTCAGCTGTATCACGTTTTAACAACAAAACTATCATGTTTGTACAATATACTATCACATTTTTGCATAATGCTATTACATTTTAAAAAGATAACATCACATTTTAAAAAGATAAGTATCATGTTATAACAAGATATGAAATTATCACGTTTTGGATGGCAGACTCTCCACTCTGCACGTTTCTTTGAGAACGGGGTTTGCCAGAAGATTGTATAGTACTGATACAAGAGGACCTGCACCAGCCACTGTTGCTTCCTTAAACATCACGTGATTACAAGAAAAATATTTATCTTGTAATAACATGATACATATCTTGTTAAAACATGAAAATTATTTATCACGTAAAATGTGATAATTTCATATCATGTATAAACATGATACATATCTTCTACAAATGTGATAATTGTGTATCATGATAATTTCATATCTTGTTATAACGTGATACTTGTTAAAACGTAATAGTATCTGTACAAACATGATAGTTTTCTTGTTAAAATGTGATATAGCTCAAATTAATTCACACTCAGTTGGCAGTACTATGCTGCTGTACTTGACAGATTATCAGAGTGAGCTTTATCTCCTCACCAAGTTGCTTGTCTATAAGTAATATATGATTTATATGAATCAGTATAAAAAGAGAGTAAGTCCTGGTGTGTAGTGATGTGAGAGGCTGGTGGTACAGCTGTATGTGCTTTATTTACAGCTTCCTTTAAGTAACTCATTAATTGATGTCATAAGTTACACTCTAAAGCAATGCTTCCCAACCTTTTTTGTCTCATGTGCCCCCAGGCATTTTTTATCATACCATGAGTATCCCCACATGATTCTTTAACATAACATTTTTAATTACTTTATTGTAAATACTAATTCTCCTCTCCTCAAATTTTACAGAAAAACAAAAGTATTACCGTATTTTCCGGAGTATAGGTCACACTTTCTTCATACACTGTAAACCCAAATGCTCAAATTAGTCAAATAGATTGATTAGTGTATAATTAAAATTAGTTTGAATGCTGTACTAAATTAAAAATAATAATTGTTATCAACATTTGTCTAGTTTTATGTTAATACAAATCATAATTTTAATTATTATTAATGTACATTTTTAATAAAATAGATTTATTTTAATTGTGTAAAAAACACTTAAAACTATTAATTGCAGAATACTTAAAACAATACATTTTCATCATGTTTTTGCATATAAAGTTAGTAATTATAAATTCTATATTATATATATATATATATATATATATATATATATATATATATATATATATATATATATATATATATATATATATATATTGCTGATAGTCCATAATATTGTGTAAACGATTTTACGCTGATGCAGTACTCTGGACCTCTAACTATATATTAGAGTAAAACGTGCAGCATTAAATATAATGAAGCACAATCAAAAGAACTTCTTAAATTACTCTTTAAAAAACATTTGGCCTTGTGTTTTCATTTAACATACAGTATGTATAAGCTACTAGGCAGAAGCATAGATTTAGCTATAATAATACCTACTGTTCTATAATACAAATGCAGACGTTATCTCCAAAGCACTGATACAATAAAAGTGACATGTTTAGTGTGAATAAAAACCTTCGTTTATTTAGTTCGTTTGCCAGTTTAATGAAGCAGGGAGCGCCCCCACTTGCTGTGTGACAGCCGACAGAACAGGGAAAGAGCCAGTGAAGCACTGATACTGCTTTGTCAATGAACGGAGCAGAAACAGAGCGAAGAGTGTGCGGGGAAACGACACATCCTTTCACCTCACGCTTGCTTAAGACGCTGCTAGCTAATCGTCACTTTTTCAACTAAATATAGTGGCTAATTGGGTCTGAAAAGTCCCTAAATCGAATGACAAAATCGGAAAGTTCCTAACAGCTGCATGTTACTTTAAGAAGGTGGAATTATGGGTAGCTTGCGTGATGACGTAGTTCCATTTCTTGTTGTGTCTTACGCATAGCGTGCAGGCTGTGGGCTGCTCTCGTCCCTGACACAGACCATAACAGACCACATTAATTATCGTGATAGGCCTATCTATACAAAACCTTTTCACCCGTGGAGTGAAACAGTAGTCTCATCTTCATATTTAGTTTGCATTACATAGCAATTGCTCTGCTGGCTCGTAGTGGGCATGTATTTTATTTGGGTAGCGCCCGTGGTTTTATTTTGAAACTCGCACGTCCGGGGCATGCGTACTTTAACTTACAGAAGGCTCTTTGGACGTCAAACGCAAAAGGACTGTTCGCTTTGGCCATGTTCACGTGAAATAACCCTCGGATGGGATTAATCGTGTATCTTCGAAGAAAATCAACCATTTTGCAACGGATTACATATTTGGAAAGAATGTAAGTAAAACATCGAGTTTTTAGAAAAAGAAATGAGACCAGTTTGCTTTCTAACAGCCACATGTTCTGTCCTTAGCTTATTCCACGTGCTAATTTAGCTTATTGCATGCTAAGGTAGCACCATAAAGCAGCATTTCCAAGCACGTGTCTGTTTCCGCCTTTCTCTGCAACATGGGAGCCACCAACGGGGGAGCTTATAGTTTATGTATCATCGAATGAAATCAACTGCGGGCCAACGTTACATATTTGAGGTAAATGTATGTAAAATTCCGACTTTTAATCCGTGTCTTTACCTGCATTTTTTTGAATTTTCAGTCTGTCGTTAGTTTTTTCCACATGCTAGCTTATGTGCTAACGCTAGCATTTTCCACGTGCTACTCCGTAATGGTAGGGTATAGCATTTGTGAGAAATTAGCAGTGATAATTTTGAGCACTTTTTCTGTCTGTTCAGGTTTTGTGCTGTTTCCTAATAAGAAGTGTAAAAAGAGATCTGCCACAGAGGCCTGTCTGGTGTGAGTAAAACATTTATTTTAGTCAATTACCTTATCAATAGCTACACGTTCTGTTGCTAGCTAATCGCACGTGCTAGCTTATCACACGTGCTTGGTCATGGCTCATGGCACGTGCTAGCTCATGGCACCTATGGTGCTGTATCTAAGAAACAGAACAACAACAACAAAAAAAGAAGAAACAGAATAAATAATTATGAGGCTACTTTTAGATAATGTGATATGGTATTATTTGTGCACATTTATTTTGTTTGTTCAGGTTTTCCACCTTGGCGTACATGGCGTACAGAGCCAGTTGTCAGTGTGAGGGGTACCACCAGCAGATGGGATAAAACGTGCATCTTCTAAGAAAATCAAGTTTCCAGTGACCTACACATTTGGGGGTGATTGTAAGTAAACCATGAAATAATATATTTTTTAATGGCCTCATGGTCTGTTTGAAGCTTTCTACATGAGCTAGCTTGTTGGAAAACCCTGTCAGCCTGTCCAAAATATTATATATTGTACTGCTTCTAACTAATTGTCCTACAGTGACTAATCTAAAAAAAAAAAAAAAAAATACAGAATACAACAATTTTTAATGAGTCACTAGTTATTAGGACATTATATGAAGTTTTTGACATTGTTGTTGACATGTTAAAGAACAAACTAATAGTGACACAATCTATCATACATCAAAAGTCACCATTGATGGCACAGACTATGCCGCTGGAATGTTTGTTTCAGTGAAGAAATATGGTGGATTTCCTATGTTTAGTGAACTAAATGATATTTACTTGGTAAATAACAATATCACTTTTCTCTGTTGCGACTATGCCTCATGGTTTGCAGAACATCTTCGTTCTTTCGAGTTGACTTCACCATGACGCCTATCTGTCTACTCACAGTCTGACTTCAATGATATAACGCCACTGTCTGCATACAAGATTGAGGGCCGGCTGCTCCTGACACCCAAGAGATTCATCCCTGTGAAAGATTAGAACTTTATCAGTAAGTTATGATCTGCATGTAATAAGATTGTAACTGTTGTACTCAATTACTTTCCACATGCTTCCCTGGATGTTGTACATCGGTCCCTTATTACGCTAGATCAAATTTTGTGAACTTTTAACTGTTAATGTTTACACCTTAAACATATCTGGAGTAGTATTTTTTCATTCACACTTGTTTGAGTAATCTTGTATGCTGAGCCTGTCCCATCTGAAGTGCTGGAAATGTTTGGTGTTGCTCTATGTAGACGTGTGAAACCAGCAAGTGCTCTTGTGCGTTTCTAAAGCCCATACATTGTCACTAAGCATAAAGCAGTCAGCTCATTTATTTGTTTGTGTCATGCTGCCACACAGCCTTTTATGTTTTGGGTATTCTCCACTGTTGCCAGCAGGGGGCGACAGACACCTAATCCAAGCTTTCTCTGCAAAGTCGAAGCAGCAGCTCCCCAGCAGAAGACCTTTTCCCTACATATACATTATTTTAAGTTTAAAAATGAAATACTAATGCAAAGGTGTCATACACTTTTTCAAAAGCATGATATTGGCCCTTTCAGTGTGTGTTTTTAAGTTACTCCTCCAATAATCAGTTCATTTGCCTTATTGCAGAAATGACAAGTGGAGTGGTTGAAAACATTGTCCTACGTGTAGTCGAGCCTGACAATATAAGAAAATTCAAACTGAACTCTCGGCCACCCTCTGTTCAAGTCCTCATAAACCTTTTAAAAGAAAATCTGGAAATAGACTATGACTTCACGCTTTTATATGAAGATCCAGACTTTGATGGCAAACTTACATCTTTGGTGAACATTGATGAGTTGCCACAAAAAGCCGTAGTTCATGTTAAACTTGCTGAAGACTCGAGCTCTACGGCCTCAACTGATATCTTGTCAGATGTCTCATCACCAGAACGCTTGTGCCGGTGGCCCACAGGCCCTTTCCCTATCCCCACGTTTGGATATGATGTTGAGTTGACGTTGAAAGAAGGAAATAAAGAGTTCGAAAAGAATGGCACACATCTCAAGTTATCAAGGGACCAAAGACATGACATCTTGGAAAAAATGGCCTCCACCATTTATGGATTCAAAGCCTATCAGAGTGGGAAGGAGCTGGCAAAAACTGCTGCATCTCTTGTGGAGAAGCACCCTTGTTTAAAAGAAAAAGGTTCTGGAACAGGCTATGATGGGTGGACAAACAGCATCAAGTACAAAATGGCCAATTTTAGAACAAAAATGCGAAAAGCTGGCTGCCAGGAAGTCACGGTGAACTCCGGTAAAAGAAGTAGAAGTAACCCAGATGGAGAATCGTCACACTCAAACATCAAAAGACCCAAGCGTGCTGAAGTAAATTTTTTGCCCAACTTTCCACATGGAGAGGACGCAATAAGTCAGGAACACCATAGACAAACAATTGTTGAAGAAATGATGAAGGTGGATAAAAACCTAACCCTTATCACCAAGCTTATGCAAACAACCTTTGCCTTGCGGAGACAAACAATAGTGGTATCAACCCCACCAGTTAAACAGTTTATGGAGCTCTGGCCTGCACTAAAAATGCAGTCTGAGGTAAAGATAATAAATGCGTGTTTAATTAACATACTGTGTTTTACCAAATTAACAAATGTTCTCCCTTTTTTGTTGTAGGTGTATGCTGAATTTCAAAGGATAACCAATAAAAATCTCCATAATACATTCTATGTGGAGTTGGATCGTCTAAGTCCTCGTCTCATGAGCATATTCAGACAAAAGGCGTCAAAAACTGGAAAGATAGCGGATGCTTTGGCAGACATTTTTAAAGCACATGATGAACAGGTATAATTACTGAATTTATAGTCAATATATTTAAGTAAATGTTGCACAGGAATAACACCCCCCACCCCCCCAGGAGCAGCATGATGTTTACACAAGGCGCTCCACTCTTCTCCATGCTCTTCCAGTGTATCTTCGTGAGGAAACTTCAGGAGTTTTCATTGCATGTATGGTAAGTGTCAAAATATTTTTATATTTATAGGGATGGAAGGGGAGAGTTGGGTGGTCAACAGCTAGGGCGCTAGAAGCACACTGGAAGGGGGCTGGATCTACCACTCCAGCGATGACCAGGGTGACAAGGAGCAGGCTGCTGTCTTGACTCCCCTAAGCCTCAACTCTAGCTGAAGAAGTGAGTTGAGGCTTTGAGGAGGCAAGACACCAGCCTGCTGTTTTTCAGCTTGGTTATCGCTGCAGTGGTAGATCTAGCCCCTGTTGAGGCTTTGAGAAGGTAAGTCATAAGGCATGGCATGTGAGCAGTGTCCTAGGGGTGGGTCTCATTACTCACAACTTGTCACCTTGAAGTAGGGCTGCAACAACTAATCGGATTAATCGATTGAAATAAACGTCAACTAATTTAGTAATTGAATAATCGTTAACTAGGGTATTTATAGATTCTGAAACATGCCATGTGCTGAGAGAGAATGGTTTATTACCGAGACAGAGCAATAAAGCAACAAAAACAGTTAAAAACAATGCCCTTTTTGTGTTTTTGATTAAAAATATCTTTGTCTATGTATGATCTATCCAAAAGTCCTGCTGTGACATAGTTATAGCTTCACTTGTTTCAAATTTTGTAATTTTTTTTTATTTTTGGTATAATTTTTAACGCAAACTAGAAAACACTTCAAGATTTTAACCACTTTACCACACACGTTTTACTATCCGATTAATCAAAACAATAATCGACAGATTAATCGATTATCAAAATAATCGTTAGTTGTAGCCCTACCTTGAAGCCTCAACTCCTCAGCTGTAAATCCCACCCACAAGAGAGGCATGATGTTTCCTAAAGGTCTCTCTCCTCCATGGGCTGGATTTAGGGCCGGATCCTGTTTTTTGCAGCCTGCATCCTTTAAAGCCTCAACTGAATTCTTCAGATGGTAATCCCATCTGAAGAGTGAAGGTATAGATTTTTTTTTTCTGTAAGCCTCTCTACTGTTTGGGGTTACCAATGAAAAATTGAGTTGAGGCTTTGAGGAGGCAAGAAATGGCATCCAATTTTTGGTTGGTTGGGAATTCCTGGAGAAACTTGAAGTGTCTAGGGACGTCCAGGCATCTCATTTAGACTGCAGCCACTGCATATTTAAAATGCGTTCATAATTAATTTCAATTAACCTTTTTGAGGTTTATCTTGTGTATTGTTCCAGGAGGACATGGAGGAGGAACTTGATCTGTCAAATGCAGCTGTGGCACTTCTGTCAAAAGTCAGCGATGCAGACATCAGTCCAGTTCAGTATCATCCCGTCAAAGTGTCTGTCATTTTAGAGGGAGAGGAGGTCATCACCTTTAAGAATTTTCCTGAAGCATTCCTGGTAATGTTTGGACTCATATATGCCTTACACCTCAGCTACCCCAAAGCACTGAGCCACACCTTTTGAATTCATTCAGAAAATAATCCTGGGTCTGGATGATGGCAAGCTTTCTCCCAGGCTGCAAACTCTGAAAAATGACTTGGTTGGGTAGAGTAAAGTGGATGGAACGATGGTGTCTTGTTTTTATGTTCAGTGTACAGATACCACTGGTACTATCTGAGCTCTAAGTTAGAGCCGCTTAGGTTTGTGTTAGTGATTAAGACTTGTTGTTGTTGGTTTTTAGTCCTGGTTAAGTACTGATTTAGTCCAGGGTCAGACTTGGTTGATGTCTGGCTTAGTGTTATAGTAATCCTGGTAGATCTGGTTTAGGTTTTGTTCCAATTTGTCTGTTTTATTTTATTAAAAACAAAACTGTGATTTTGGAAGATTTTAGACCAATTCAATGATTGTTGGTTTTATACAATTTTATACAAACTTTTAGAATTGCTTCAAAGGAAATGTGTATGCTGTATGCCTTATACCTCAGCAACCCCAAAGCATTGAGACACACCTTTTAAATTAATTCAGAAAAGATTGAGACTATGATGGCCAGCTTTCTCCCAGGCTACAGACTCAAGTCTTAACAATTAGGGACGGAGCTATGATGACTTCCCTTATGTTCAGTCTCATTTGGTATTGGCGTGATTTAGTCTGACTTGATTTAGACCTGGTTTAATGTTGCTAAAATCCTAGTAAAGATCTGGTTAAAGTTTTTCATAAAATATTGTACAAATTGTTTGAAAGGTCTTTATTTCGAAGTAAACAAAAGTGCAATACAAAGTGTATTTTTTGAAGTATGCTTTTGATATGTACAATTATAAGTAATAAAATGTTAAATTCAGTTTTCAATTTTTCCTCACTTGCTATATTTAGTTCCATGTAACTTAAGTTGTTTTGTAATCAAATATACTAATTTGTAAATAATTAACAATATTAAAAACAAAACCTGAAACTTAATTTAGGTAAAATAAAAACAAATTTTAACATTAGTTAAATATTTTAAGGAATTAAAATAAATATTTTAATTTTGTCAATCAAATGACTTAAGAACTAGTAAATTAATTTTTTTAATTTATAATAATTAGAAATAATTAAAAGATTTAAGTACCAAGTACATTAATTGTTTAATTTATAATAATTAAACATTTCAGGTTTATGAAATTAAATATTTTGTGGCAAATGATTGCCTCAATTTTTTTAATTACTGCTAAATTATTCGGGTTTACAGTGTAGTTTTGTTGGTCCTGCGACTTATAGTCAGGTGCGACTTATATATCAAATTTAACATGAATCAAGGAGTAAACATTACCATCTACAGCCACAAGAGGGAGCTCTAGGCTTGTGACAACTACTGTCAGTAGTGATGTAGAATAAGATGGAGAGCTCGGGGAACTTCCTTACCGGTAACTTTCTGCGGACTCGCTGGCTTGTTATGTTAATTTAGCCTGTTCAGCCTCCCAGGTTTGCTCTTTACGCTGTTGTGTAGCTGAACAACTGTTAGTGTTACGTTAACATACTGGACACCTATTCAGTCTGTTGTTCTGTGTGCTATTGTGGAGTTGAATAACTTGCCTTTCCAGATAAAATGTCTGTTCTTTGTCTTGGATTTTGTAAAATACTGTAAATTTCTAAATAAATGCGACTTATAGTCCAGTGCAACTTATATATGTTTTTTTCCTCTCCATGATGCATTTTTTGACTGATGTGACTTATACTCCAGAGAAACTTTTAGTCCAGAAAATACGTTAAATTAAATAAAAATTCTCCTTGCCATATGATTTCCTATTATATTTACTTAGCTATTTTATCTTTTATGTTCAAAATAATAATAATAAAAATCTCAATAAATTTACTATAAAGAACATTTAAAATAATTCCCCTTTGAAACAAACTATTACACCTAAAAAACATGTTACAAAATATAATATTAATACACAAATAATATTTAGTTTCTT
Organism: Bostrychus sinensis; assembly: GCA_020698575.1. Lineage (NCBI taxonomy): Eukaryota > Metazoa > Chordata > Actinopteri > Gobiiformes > Eleotridae > Bostrychus > Bostrychus sinensis. The sequence goes on along the minus strand of CM036260.1, from coordinate 7,776,625 downwards.
TTTTTAGTCAACACTTGAGCGTGATTGTTTTCCATACGTTTAAATAGTTGAGAATAAAAATAAAGCAAATATATGTATTTTTTAATAATCCCAAGGACCCCCTGAGAAAAACACCGCTCTAAAGGCATTTATACTCCGATTTTGTATGTGAATAGATCCATCCGTTCCAAGCGTTGTTGGCGACACAGCATTTATACTTCCAACTGTTTTCTATGTCAATGTGTGTGTTATGTTAATTATCCAGTAGGGGGCGATCAGCAACAGCCAAAGATTTTACCAAGATGGAGGAAAAAGTGCCACAACTGTATCCTAATGTGTATTTAACATAAAGGATAAATGAGCCTTTAGCATGTTTAGCCTGTAAAACTCACCACACTGATGGAAGCAAAGGGTTTCCAAAGCTGAATAGTACTGTAGGCTTTTTGGAAACCCTTATTCATAAAGCTTGTATCCAGGAGTGTCCAAACTTTTTTTCATTGAAGGTCACATTTATGAAACACAGTCAGTGCAGTCTTTGTTCAAATGATAGCCTGCAACTTGCTGTTGCTAAAGCTCAAACTGAAATGGGAAAGACTGCTTTTAGTTATTCTGGGCCATCCACATGGAACCTCTTGCAGAATGACTTAAAGATGAAGGAAATTGTCTCACTGAACAGATTCAAAGCTCTGCTGATGTCAGTCTAGTCTAGATTTTCTATCTATGTGTGTGTTTAATTGATTTTTTGTGAATCTATGTTATATATGATTTATTAATGTAGTCTTTGCGCTGCTGACCGTCTTGGCCAGGTCTCTCTTGTAAAAGAGATCTTGGATCTCAATGGGACTACTAATGAGTTGGTCGCGACTGAGTTGATACAAAGAGCCAGCTGTTTCAAATGAACAGTGAGAACCGGCTCCATCCACATGCTGTATTTTTCTGAAAGGATCTTTTCAAAAACAGGGCAGATAATAATTAGATCAGTCCTTTTAAGCCAAGGACCACTAATCCGGACCCAGACTCTGTCCCATTTGGCCCCAAACCCATGCACTGCACCATGGACACAAAACCTGTTCAGCCCCACACTCACTGGGAGCACAGCAGCGTCTCTCTCAAAGCGTGTCAACACTCTGCAAGTCCTGGAACTTTAAAGCTTTAATGTGAACAGTGCAGGGTTTTAATCAGGTTTGTTTTCTGTTACTGTCCAACAACAACAACATGACAGAACTAACTCCAGACTGTGTGCAGAGGGACAGGACTGTTCCATTTACAACAAATTGAAGTTTTCTCTTTACAGATCAGTGAGAGGAGCTGGAGACAACACATGCTGTAAGTGGTTCTGTCCCATAGCTCACCCCTCCCCTTGGAGTTTGTCCCTCTGTCCCACAGAGAGACAACTGTCTCATATTCACGAGGTGACGTGTTGTGAGGCGTGGTACAGAGCTCTTCAGTTTTAATGGGTGCAACTTCTGCAGTGAATCTTTGCATGTGACCCTATCAGCCAATCAGATCTGAGGATTTGGAAACACAGAGCAGTGACTGTGAGTGAGACAGAAGGCAGAGAAATAAGAGACAGATGTAGAAAGGAACAGAGGTCAGCTCTAAACTCTTGTGTCTCCTGTGTTCTGAGTCAGGGACCCTTATTAAAACATTTTTATTTTATACTGTAGCTATTTATTTGATATAAGAAAAAAAAAGTCAACTTTTTTGATTTTATTATTTCATACTCCTAAGTTTGTTTTAAAACTGATGTTAATGTTAAGAAAATGTTATTGCCATAATATACAGCTCTACTGTATCTGCACTATAGACACAGATGTTGATGTAACTACAATGTTACATAACTATAATGTAACATTGTGATGTTCCAGACTTTCGCTCGAGAACATTTTCACAAATTGGACCTCAGTGAATTTTAATTGGTGACTCCTGCTCTAAGCTGATTTTCCTCAACACCAGTCTGCCCTGAAAAATAGTTCAAAGTTACAGTTAGATATTTGGTGATGGTTAGTTCAGAGAGACACCTGTAGCTGTTTGGTGCTGCTGTTTTGCACAGTGCACATTAGAAAATATTTCTAAGATTTATTTTTATGAGGTTATATATTTATACATCTGTCCTTTTTTATTTTCATGCTAATTTATAAGTTTTGCTTTGTGTAGTAGAGTGGTTCTGTAAGCAAGTTTAGTTCCTTGGGTAGTTTCAGAGCAACAGAACTTTTGAATAATTCATCACAATCCATGAGTTATATATGAGTACACAACACAACTCATTATTCAAAACTGCACTAAATTTGGCTTAAATATAGAAGGGTTAGGTGGTAAAATGAAGAGCCATTTGGTGAGCTGAGCTAAATAACCCGGCTCACTGAAATGAGCTGAAAATCCCATCACTAAATGGGACTAACCTGGTTTAAAAAAGGCTTAAAAACAAAATAAAAACGCACAGCACAGTATGGCAGATTATTTTTTATTTACTGCCACCAACTACTATTTTTTCCTTTCTTTCTTTCTTTTTCTTTCTTGAGTAAAAGTATGTCGTTACTGTCCACCACTGATAATAACTGAGACCTGGCTAAAGGCGACCACACAGTATTACGCCATGGACTAAAAAAAGAAGACCTCCATGTTTGATGGTTGAACTGAACACTGTTGCATCTGACTTTGTGCCCTCTAGCATATACAAAAATATAACCTCTCCTTGGCCTCTTCCACAGACACAACTCTGTACGAGTAAAAAGCCAGATGCTACAGTCCAGCAGGCTAATCTAGCGTGACCCCGGGCAGAGTGAATTAACCGGCTCCGTGAGGTTCATCTGTTATGATTAAAGTGGTCAGTAGTTCACGTTCTCCTGGGCCCTCTGGAGTTGTACTTACTGTTCGGGCGGAGAACTCATTCCGCAGCAGGAGTCTCTCAGGGTTTTCTATAGGCTGCAGCTCATTTGTGTGTGACTTATTATTGGATTTCTCTGTGCTACACTCGGCGTTGAAGTCCCAAGCAACAGAAGCTAGTGTTCGACTCCAAGCTTTTTTTTTCCTTGTGGCCAAGCAACGACAACCTCAGCACTCCCAGTGGAACATGAACTTTCTAAACCTCGTGACATCTTTCACCAAAATAATGTTTTTATTCATCAAATGGTGTAACACAAAATTCACGGAACACTTTACGGATGATCATTATGAGGGTTAACATCTTATGCAACTTGCTTAACTACAACATTGCTTTTTTTATAAGACATCTACTTTTTTATGAAACAAAGACACAACATAAGATCATAGACCAGTTCATAGATATTCTCTTCAAGTTCTCTGAAGTGGTTTCAACCTGATGGTGTTGATCGTTCATCAGCTCGGCCTTTATCTTTTTAGTATTATTATTAATTTTATTCAGGGTTAGGACAGTTTTGGAATTTTATATTTTGGTGTAAAGTTTGAGTAACATTGGGCCACTCCTAATTAAACTTGTGCCAGCTAGAATACAGTAAATATAAGAGTTCAGTAGAAAAGCTGTCTTCTTGGCCTCTTCTTGTTCTCACTGCAGGAAAAAGTGACCTATATCTATTTTTTGTCAGAATACTTAAACTATTTTTTTGAGGAGGCTTTTTTGTGTTTTTTTTTTTTTTTGCAATGGTTTAAAAACTTAAATGCTTAGTTTATATCTAATATAGCATGGATATTTTTTAATCACTGGTATAAAGGCTAAAAGTCAGTAAAATTAGTGGAATGATATGTTTCTGAAGGAAGATGCCCCAACTTTTTTTTTTTTTTTTTTTTTTACAGACTAATTTCCAAATTTATCAAATGAAATTGCAGCAAAACTATGTTTCTAATGTACCACATTGGAGATTTTGAATACTATTTAAACACATGTAAGTCATTTTTCAGGTCTTGGAAATTTAGTCAAAACTTTTGAAAAAGTCATGGAAAATTCTTAAAAAAGTGTATGAACCTTTATTATTGTTATTTTTTTTTAAATTGTTATTATTATTATATAGACACTTACACATCAACAAACACAACTGTATGCATACTTTCTTGTTTTTTTTCCCTGTATGTCATAGTATTGTATTGTTTTCTGTATTATGTGTATGTATTATGTGCTCTACACACTCCACGCACCCTTCATGTTTACAAATTAATAAAGAAAAAGATTTTTCCACACACTATTCTTGTTACTTCCCTCAACTACTTCCCTAATTAAAGCTTATACATATCTGAAAAGCCACAGGCCTCACACCAGAATTGGAGGTTACCGCTTGGCTGCCGCCTCCAATAACAGATTATAAAAACTGAATTATCTCACCGCGTTGTATTTGCATGCGTATAGACAAAACCCAATCTATGTTCCACTTGTAATGCATTGCTCCGGCCGCGCGGCATCCATGACACTTCCCCCCGAAAGCAACAATTTGTAGCCATTTAATTGGTTCTGCATTATCAAGAGAAGCCGTGCGCGGGCAAATTGCCAGCACAAAGAGATTCAAACACAGAATGTGGGTGGACTACAAGCGAGCTGATAATCCCAGTCTATTTATTCATTAGGAGTGAGAGGGGGCAGATATGAGGAAACCTGTGTCGGGCCTGATAAAACTTAATTCATTACAAAGCAGAGGTCTAAAGATTATTCAAAATGGCATTCCATCATAAAGAGCGCTTTATTGGAAGACAATTAGAATGCTATGACTGCGGCCATGAATATTTGATTTTTTGTGTGAGCTGAGCCTTGACATTCAGAGCACTTCCGTGGCTGGTAATTATTGCTGCAAAACCAAAGCTCCATCCGGGGTGGGGGGTAGGGGTGGGGGTGTGTGCAAAGGTCAGCGCACACCGGATCATGGTTCAAATGGTCCGATGGAGAAGTTTGATGTGGCAGTTCATTGCAAAAAGACGGTAGCAGAACTTTGGATTGGCTGTTTTTACTCATTCTGTGCTCAGTCAAAGCCAAGTTGTGTGTGACTTCAGTGAGATAAGGGGCGAAAAAGTAATGTAGCACTAGTATACAAAGTTAAAGGGGCTATATTATTCTTTTATTTATATGTTTAAAGCCATTTTGGTCACCTCTAGAACAGCATTGCATGTTTTACAACCTTTAAAAACATTATCTGGCTAAAAGAAAGTGATTCCAATAATTACTTTACTATTGCCATAAAGAAACAGGTGAAGAGACCAGCAGAGGGCAGCTCCTTTGCACTATTTTGAATAGAAACAGAGAAAAAAAACAATTTTTTTACTTCCTTAAAATTTTTTTGTATGATGCCATTTCACTACAAAATAAAAAATAGCTGTGAGGAATCAGTGTTAGCAGAACTGTACACCGTTTTTTAGAGAAATTAATGAGAGCGGACTGGATGTAGGGCATTAGTTCCCAACCAAGTGACCCCCATTTTGTCAGCTGATATGTTGATGGCCCCCACAATCACACAAGTATTATTAATCTATTTTCAACAATTTCTAACACAGTTTTGGTGACCTTTGCAATGAATTAGCCAGTCTTCTTTGCAATTTCATTCAGCCCTTGCTTGGACCTCATTTTCAAGAAGTCCTCGTGACCCACTGTGAAACTTTGGTGACCCCTAGTGGGGGTTCCAACCCTCAGGTTGGGAATCACTGATGTAGAGGGCTATTTACGGCATTGTATGTCAGGAAAAAGATTTTAAACTTAATTCTGAATTTGACTGGAAGCCACTGAAGCAAAGCTGTCAGAGGAGTAATGTGTTCTCTTCCATTAATAATCTTGCTGCTGCATTTTGAACAAGTTGAAAACTTTATAAAGAGCTTTTAGGGCACGCTGCCAGCAGAGCGTTACAGTAATCCAACCTAGAACCTAGAAATGCATGATGGAAGTTTTTCGGAATCACTTTTAAATAAAATATTTGTGGGAGAGGCGGGGGTTTGTTGAACTGAACGCTCTAAGGCCTCGGAAACAAAAAGAGAATGACCCAAAACACAACTCCAGGTATGTTTTTGATGAAGGAACAACATTATAACATGGTAGAAAGGTGGAAAAAGTAGATTTTGCAAAATATAGGCCCTTTCAGGTAATTTCCTTTATACTTTTAGCTTTTCCCATCTGTGGAACAAGTCAATCTTCTGCCTTTCAATGGATGTTTTTGGTATAGGTTTTATGATGAAACCCTCTCCATTTATCAAGGCTTGGAACCTGCATTAAAAGTACCCCTGATTGAGACCTGTGGTGGCTGGATTAAGGTAAGCTTTAATTTCTAAAACTCTAAATGAAATCATGACAGTTAAAAATGTAAACACTTTTTGTCCCAGCCTTCACAAACAAATCCAAACACATTAAGTCTGTAGCATCATTACTCATAAATAAGAAAATATGTTATAGCTGTCTTTGTAGCATAATCAATCTATAAAGTCCTCGAACCACACCACAATGCTTTTTCACATTTATTTTCACTCCAACATATACTTTCTACCCTGAAATGATTGGTGTTTCAAGAAAACTAAATCCATAATTGCTCATGTGCAAATTACCAAGAAAGGAACGCAACAAATGAAGCACTTATGCATATTCATAAGAGCTGCATCAAAAATATCGAACATTAATGCTACGCAGCGTGTTGTGCAAATACAGTCGTGGGAACATGCACACTCATTACAGGCAATTAGTCACAGAGCAGCGGAAATGAAGCGGAAAGAGGGTGGTTTTGAAGTTTCAGCAGGGAAGCATCCGATGACTGCACCTTTATAAAAAACCTCTACAGTATAATAAGCCATGAGAATAAGCTATTATATATGAGCATTAGAGATTAAAAATAAACAATTTTATTCTATATTTAATTAGGATTTTATCAGCATTAAAACATTTAAGTGTGTGTCCTGTCCTGTTATGTGTTAAAGGTATTAAAAGTGATGCAGAAAGTGACTACTAAATTCAAATTCAAATTTCAGCATCATAACTTAAAAAAGAAAAAAAAAAAGAAAAAAAATCTACTGTCAGGACAAAAAACTCACATTCTTCCTTTTTGGTCCCATTGACTTACATTAAAATCACTTATTTTCACTCTGCTGCCATTGCAATACAGAAATGTTAAATTATGTTAATTCCTCTGTAACCCTGTCAGTCAGAGGCTAAACAATACAGAAACAAAAATAATCACCACCAGATCCACTATTTTCTCATTGCATTGTAGGGAAAAAAAAAACCCTTATATTTCCCACATTATAACATTGACTGTAGACCATCTCTTTTAGGGCTTTAAGAGAAAGAACGTGAGTTTCCGCTCTTTTTTGTGTGTGTGTGATTTTCTACCATTTTAGTAATATCACAAAGAGTAAAAATGTGGTTGCTTAGATACGTTACTATACTAATAAAACATATGTCCAGAAAATGCTACACTGCTATATGCTTATTTTTTTCTGTTTTCTGTGTATGTTTTACACATGCTCCTATATAATTGTTTTGAAATCGACTGTTAGTGGTTCCCCAGTGGAGCCCCCAGCTCTGCTCGGCCCCTGCAGCACAGGGTCACAGAGTCTTCAGTCTCATCACTGAGCTGTGCACAGAGGCTCCAGAGAACGCTACAGGCTACAGAAGCTTCAGGACAGATGGACTCATGTGTTATGTTTATAATAATACTGTTATAATTATTTCATTGAGCTGTTTATGATTGTATCTCCAAGAGTAAGAGGTCGATTATATTGATCAAACGAAAAGTGACTTAAAGCTTGACATGGTTACACATCTATGGACTCAGAACTCTCCCCAATGTCCATAATTTAAGCCTTATTGCACACTGATGCACGGGGCAGGGGCAGGCCTATATCACTATGCCATGGTCCGGCTATTATTTGCAAATTAAGTTTTTCATTTTAAACATTTTGAGCATTTCCATCACACGTCCCTGATGCTTCAAAATGAGCCTAAATATAAATGATGGAACCCAAGCTATTAATAAATAATAATAATAATAATAATAATAATAATAATAATAAACTAAACTATGTTCTGCCCTGATCTTAGACGAGTTGATGCGTACCTTTCTGGTCTTTGTGCGAACCCTGTGTGCCCTTTGCGGGCCTGGGGAACGACGCTAATTTGTTAGCATTTATCTTTGCCAAGCATATCCCTACGGAGCCAAACGCTGCTCAAGTTAGAAGCAACCAAGCTCTTCCACGTTTTCCATATTTAAACACGGTTACATGAGTAGTTACATGACCCAAGTTCAAAAATGAAAAATGGCGATTTTCTAAGCGGATAAAAATGGGTACTATCATGTAAGGCGTAATAACACTTTAGGAGCACTTCGGCATCGGCACAGTGATAGCTTCACTCCTAAACAGGGAAAACGTGGAAGAGCTTGGTTGCTTCTAACTTGAGCTGCGTTTGGACCCGTAGGGATAAGCTAAATGCTAACAAATTAAGGACGCTCAATAGGCCCGCAAAGGGCACACAGGGCACGCACAAAGACCAGAGAGGTACGCATCAACTCGTCTAAGATCAGGGCAGAACATAGTTTAGGATGGAAAAACGGTGGACTGCTCCTTTAAGGCAAAAATCTGTACCTGTATTTCTGAAACCTCTGATGTCAGTAGCACAATATTTGTTTACCTGCATGATGAAATGACTTAAACATTATCCCAATAACTGCACTTCTGCTGTAAACGGAACATGCCATACCACTGAAAGCATATAGAAGATTTTCAAGGCCACACACGCCATCTAAATAGAGAACGTAAATCTTTCATATGAAGAACACTGTGGAAAGAAGCCAGAAGAACACTGTCACATGTCATGTATCTGAACATAAAGAGTTGGACAAAAATAGATTTTAAAACCCCTTATTTCCAGTAAAAATGAATAACACGTGGTGCATTCAGGTAGCAGCCTGGAGCCACGAGATCAAACATAGCAGCGCTGCCTTGATCCTTTGAGCAGGGATTACGTAAATTAACAGATTGCCAGATCCCGCCTCACCTAGGGCCAACTGCGTCATGACGTTTCACAATATGACAGTGAAAAGACAGTGTTCATATTCAACTGGCTTTAAGTAGTGCTGCCTTGTCAGTGGTTAGAGTCCAAAATTGATCTTGTTTTCACCTTAGAAACTACAGCAACATGTTTTGATAATTTGTCTCTTAGCTTTGTAGTAGAGGCTATATTATGCAAAATTGACTTTTTCATGTTATATAGACCTAATCAAAATTTTAAGACTAGTTGAAAAATTGCAAGAATTTACATTTTGCACTGTTAGATCTTAAGGAGGTTTTAAGTAGAGCTTTAAAATGCAAAAAAAGAAGAAATGGGGATGAGACAAAAAAAAAATGCGAGTCAGCGATTTATTAAAAACAACAATTAAACTGAAATAGGCTGTTCACCAGCTGATCAAAAGTTTAAGACCACACTTTAAAAGCCAAAATCTGTGCAAAAATGTGGATTCAGTGTTATTTTCGGTCAGGTATTCACACTGTCTTGATGGCAAAGGTAAAAAGCTTTCTCTCTTTGAACGTGGTAGGATTGTTGAGCTGCATTAGCAAAGCCTCTCACAGTACGCCATTGCTGAGGTTGGACACAGTAAAGACAGTCAAAATTGCCTGTTTGGACTTTGCAAGATAGCACCAAACATGGGACATTGAAAGGTGGAAGAAATTTTATACTCTGTTGATGGTTTGGGCTTCCAACGTTAATGGCATGACAAGGAGATCGCTCTGGAGATGTTTTCTAGGACTGGGATGCTTTTTCTTTCAATGGAAAAATGGAGCTTCAGGTTGTGCAGTGGTCAAACGGCGGCTGGCTCTGTGGAGATGTTGCAGCGGGCATCCCTCGTGACTGAGGGCCCTCGTCTGTGTGGTAATGTTTGTTTACCAGGACAATGCTGCAGTCCACAATACCCGCCTGACAAAGTACTTCTTCAGGAGAATAACAACACTCTTTTGGACCTTCCTGCATGTTCCCCTGATCTAAATCCAATAGAAAAGATTTGGGGATGGATGGCAAGGAAAGTTTACAAAAATGGATATTAGTTCCAGACAGTGGATGGCCTTTGTGAAGCCTGTGTCACAGTGTATATAGCCATGGCTAATTCGCAACACCTGTCCCTAGAAGGGCTTTTAACAGTCAGGTTGAAAGACCAGTGAAGAAGAGAAGAAAAAAAAAGTAGATACAATAAAATATCCAGACACCAGTTCACACATTATACTATAATCAAAGAAAAAAAAACACTATATCTTCCAAACTTGCACAGTACAATTAGAGTATTTAAAAATGAGTACAGGTTTGTCTTTAGTCAAGTCTTAAGTCTGGAAGTGAACATTTTAAAGCCAGGTATAGTCTTAATGACAGATGGTAGTGAGTTCCAGAGCCTAGAGCTCCTAACAGTGAAGGCTGTCTGTCCAAAGCTAGTCCTGCAGTGTGGGATGTTGCAGTCGTGATCTGTGGCACTTCTGGTGACTCTATTGCTGTTTTGTCTCTCAACAAATTTACTTCACGGCTCAGGTGATAAATGATTAATACATTTGTGAATTAATTTAAGAAAACAGAACAAAAAAATCCATCAAAGCTCAATAAATTATATTTCTTAAGGATGGTACAATATTGATAACGGATTGGCTTTTTGTCCATAATTTTTATTGCTCGATTGTATAGAGAGTCAATAGGTTTGGTTGCAGTAGGAGCAGCCTGTGCCCATCCTGTCATGCAGTATGATATATGAGAAAAAAATCATAGCATGCATGTACAGCAGGGCTGCCTGGTTTGGAATGTAATTTCTAATTAGTTTAAAACAATTAAAATGACTTTGTATTGTTTTTGAGATTTTCTTTATGTGTTTATCAAATTTAAGTTGAGGATCTAGGACCAATCCAAGATATTTAAGATTTTTTCATTTTGTAAATTAATATTTAAATTTCCTTTAAATTGTGTTTTCTAATAGAACAGTTTAATTGTTGTTTTCAATAAATTGCTTACCTTTTTTTTTTTTTTTGTCTCACTCCCATTTTATTTATGTTTTTGCATTTTGAAGCTCTACTTAGAACCGCCTTAAGATCCAACAGCACAAAATGTAAATTCTTGCAATTAACTGGCCTTAAAATTTTGATCAGGTGTTAATGTTCCCTCATCAAAAACATACCTGCATTGTGTTGTAAAAAGCGTGGGAAAAACAGCTGATAAAGACACGTCAGGGCATTCAGGTGATGATTCTGAAGAAGACTGTTGGTGTCAGTCAAAACATGACAAGATAAAGGAAACATCAGTGCTGCTTCCATTGTCTGACTAAATAGAAATCCCTACATCTGACTGACAGACTTCAGCATGCACCGGCATAAACAGCTGTACTATGATCCAATGAGAGGGGAGGCTCTCTCTGGATCAAGAACAAGAATGTCAACAGCCTGTTTGACCTCTGATCACTTGAATCTCCCACAGATCCACACACACACATAAAAAGTATTCTTAACCGCAATCACTCCAATTGTTTCTAAAGAGAGCCCATTTGGCCTTTGAATACTTGAGTTTCACAGACTCCCTCATGACCACACAAACAAAATATATTCTCAGCCACACTCCCACCGCTCTGTTACATCGATCCTAACACACCAAGATCAATTTATTGGTGATCAGTGCTTTTATTCTCATGCATTTTGCAAGGTAGAAGAAAAACTTTAAAAATTTAATATAACTCTTCTGCCTCTGATGTTTTAGGGGGGCAATCTGACCAAAAACCTAATTTCCCTTTATTATAATGGTAGAGGCTTAGATTTATTAGGTTTTGATGAAAAAAAGTATTATAATATGTCAGGATTACAGTATGTAAAAAATATGCTCTTATAATGGAAGTCAATGGGCACAAACATGTCCCAAAGTTGAGTGTACGTAAAATTCATATCTCCAGTTCTATACACCTCAGAACAGAGGGGGTCACAGGATCCCAAACACCAACTTTACAAAAACTAATTCTGTTTCAAGTTTCATACCAACAGCTTTTAAAATTACTAATTTATTGAGGAAAATCTGAAAACAACAAACAGTACGCAATTGGGCCCCAAGATGATGACAAAAGTGTGTCCAAACAGAGGCATGAAGTGTGGAATGACAAAATATTGCAAATTCATTGTTTTTAGGTATTTATTTTGTCAAACGATGAAGGCACGAGAGTTCTGCAACAGCCTCTCCAAACACAGACAACTGATACAAATGCTTTTGGCGGCTAGCAGCTGCTTGTGGCGTCATCAATTAAAGCTTAAATTAAGCAATTAAACAGCTAATTGCACCCCAATCTGAGCGCTAAGTGATTGGAAATTAGCATAAAGCTTGGTTGAACTTTTCATGTCCGTTTTCTCTTTTTTTTTTTTTTTCTTTTTTTTTTTTTAATTTCCGTTTAAAATTCCATTTGTAAACTTTTCCATTACGGAGACGGGGCAAAAGGAGTGCATTATCAGTGTTTGCTACTTGTGTGTAATCTTGCAGGTGTCTAGGCTGGTAATTAATTCTTTTTTTTTTTTTTTTTCTCTGGCGCCCCATGTTCGCCATTACTCTTATCCCCCAGACTGTGGCACGCTAATTAACATTTCTAATATAGAATTTGTTTTTCAGAGAGCCAAGAGAGTGAATGAAGAACGATGCAAACTGGCGGGGGTGTTTTGATTGGATGTAATGGGAGCGGAAAACAGTAGGAATTACAAAGCTTGGAAAAAAAAAAAAAAAAAAAAAAAAAAAAACAGATGCAATTAAACCATGGCCAGAGATGCCCAGAGGTGTGGAACAACAAAGAAGTCAGCCAGGTCAAACAGAAGACTTTATTAAGAGGTGCCGAGGCTCATACCAATGTGAGTAGTCTAGTTCAGTGAGTTTTTATAATGAGTACTACCTCCTGTCTGCCTAAAGCAGAGAGGGCGACCCCGTCTGGTGTCCTGGTGCAGCCACAACAACCTGGAGTGGAATGCCCAGGAGACAGTGGAGATGACCAGAGACTTAAGGAAAGTAGGGTTGGACAATAGCTTTGTGGTAGGGCTGCACAATTAATCAAAATTAAATCGAAATTGCAATTTGAACTGTTGCAATTATAATTATACAGTGTCCTCTGCAGAGAACAAAATATTCCGTCCCCACTGAATCTTAATATGTATACACTGCAAAAAACTCAATATCTACATTAGTTAAAATGACTTGAATTCAGATTATTAATCTTAATTTGAGCAATTTTCACCAGATTGGATTTATTTATTTGTTACTTCTTACTAGGTTATTTCACTTGTTTCAAGTTATTTTTTCCCTGTTTCTAGCTATTTTTTTTTACTTATTTCAAGCAAAATTATGATAAATAATAATAATAATTATTAATTTTGCTTGCTTTTGCTGAATTCATGTCATTTTAACTAATGTAGATTTAGATTTTTAGCAGTGTACAGCTGTAGTTGAGACTTCTACAGACATGAACTGAAGGGCATGTGAAACCTTGTGTTTGTTCAGTAGTGAATATTTCAGTGTCAGTGCTCCTCCAAATGCTTAAAATTTACTGTGAACTGAACATTCAATTTACAAAAGATATTGCAAATCTAATCGCAGCTGCATTATCTCTCAGAAAAATTGCAATTAGACATTGCATGTGTTTGGTGAATTGGTGACTCTAAATTGACCCCAGTGAATGAATGTGAGAGTGAATGGTTGTCTGTCTGTGTTCGTCTCTGTGTCAGCCCTGTGACAAGCTGGCCCCTGTCCAGGGTGTACCCTGCCTACGGCCCAAAGTTACTGGGATAGACTTCAGTCACCCGCGACCCCTAACGGGAATAAGCGGTAGAAAATGAATGAATGAATGAATGATCAGCCCTAATTTGTGGTATTGAAAGAAAAGGTTTCAATACCTAGTAGGATCTTTAATGTTCCTTTGCATGTATGAATCAAATAACACAAAAATCATATAAACTACTGGTTTTCAATATTACTGTTTAATATAACTGTTTTATTCAATATTATTGAGTTTTATGATTGTAGAATATTAATTAGCACAGCATAGGTATATAAAAAAAAAAGTATAGCTCAGATACCGGGGATTGTTTCAGTACTGGTATCAAAAAAATCTAAATGGTACCCTGCTCTATTGGAAACCCTCAGGTGAATATTTTATCTATTATGTTGCTAAAAGACAAATAAAAGCCAGCCCAAACCTAACTTCTTTGGTGCTTAATGTTTTAAATTAGGGTCAGGAAACTGTTGATATTTAACAGTGACTAGTGACTGCACTGCCTTTAATTAGGGCTTACAACAAATATTTTGCTAAATAGACCTTTTCCTGCCAGGCAATTACAAATTAGGTGAGACAAATAAGGTTGGGAATCACTGTGTTACAGCATGTTACCTAGTAGTTACACTGTAGATAGATTACAGGTAAAGTGGGAGATGCAGGCATTAACAACTGATGTTTTTAGGCCATGTAGAACATATATAATTTATTACTTACTTTGCCTAGAGAATGTACAGAATACATAGTGCTATTTAGGCAAAGTGGCAAATATATGTTTTGTTACTTCAAGATTAGGACATAGCAACATTTCTGCAGTTTTCATGTATTCTTCAGGCTTTGGCACACTGAAAAAACAAAAAAACTTTTAAATAACACTGGCTATTCGAAAATCTTTTTTTTTTTTAATAATGCCATTTGACTCTTTTGGTGCTTAGTTAATAGGTATTATTACACAGTTTTATTGACTAAAGGAGTTTTAATAACATCCTAGCTTTCATTCCCTGGAAAATAACAGTTTGTTGTCCTGCATTCCTTGTACATGTTGGAAGAGTAGAACAACCATAAACTGCATGTCTTGTATTAAATGTATGAAAGGCACAGCTAAATAAAAGCTTATCATGTAAAACCTTTGTTATTTCTGAAACAGCAAAAGAAGAAGGGCAATATTAATCATATTTTTCACCAATGGCCAACCTAATCTCTACGCATACTGTGAATATTTGTATATCCAGAACACTTAAGAGAGATTCTGCACTAACTGTAGTTTTTTTTAAATAATAATAGTAATATATTTTTAACCCAATAGAGAAGTCATGTGTTAATTAGGTTTTTACTTTTACACAACTTGATTTTTACTTAATTTACTTACTATAGACTGATTGAATTTCAATGTAGCCTACTTCATCTATGCTTAAATATCATAAAACATCACCGTGCATGAATGTACAAGTTTACGTTTTTATGCCTATAACCTCAAAAAACATGCATAGAAATGAATGTACGTAAATATCTTAAAACAGACCTATTTTAATGATAAGAGCAATGTTATTTTGTCAGAAAAGCAGTGATTCTCAACTTTTCCTGGTTGCCTTTAGGCATTCTTTACATTGCCCTGGCAAAGTAGGAAATATCAAAGTATTTCTTTGCCTGTAACAGATACACTGTACAAAGAGTAGTGTAAAATAAAGTTACCAGTACAAGAGTAATTTATGGAAAGAAATTCTTTTATACTCGTCTAGATTTTGCTGAGCACCGCTGACCTCATACACTGGCTCTTAAACCTAATCCCCTTTTTATTTACCATTACGAGACTAGCCACAGGAGCTAAGCCTTCCACATTAATCTTCCTCCCAGTTCAGCGACCTTGCAGGAGTTCAGCTTATCTAACAACCTTTACAATTTACAAGCCTAGGATGTGTTGTAAGGCCCTGCACCCCGCAGACGCTACAACTTAAAACAACACTGCAACATGTTTTTTTTTTTCTTCTTCTTCCGCTTCATGTGTGGAGCAGTGCGCGGAGAGAGTCGGCAGTGCAAATAATCAAAGTCGTAGGAAGAGATCAAACAGAACGCGGCGGGGGGTTTTGTCGCTGAACAACTGAAAGGAACACGCCTGATTGTAATGTCTGCGCCCGAGTGGAAAATCGTCGGATGATAAAAGCTTTTTACAGCCACTTAGATGCGAACGCTCAGCCACTCCGGAGTAATTAGCGCCTCATGGAGCACACTTGAACCAGGCGTCGGACTGATTCGATAAGTTGGTATGTTATGAGAGGCTTTGTGAATTGGCGAATATGGTCCCGTGTCCTGCTGGGCTCCGTTTTGAAATGTCACTGTGCAGAAATAGAATGGAACAGAAGTCATTTACTTAATACATAAAACATCTTTCTTGTTTTTGAATATTGAAAGTGGCCTAAGAATAAAAGCAAGCACATTCTTAAAGATAGCAATGCAAGACTGGAGAAATAGCTGTACAGTGCTGCAATATACACTAGAAGATCACAGCTTTTTGAACGTTAAATTCAGAGGCTTGCACCACTTTGACAGATGTGATGTAGTCAGTATGTAATGTCAGAATGTTGTAGTCATGTTGCTTGAAGCTAAGTTTTAAAAATGCTGACTTTGTTTTTCGTTAGAGGCCATTTACTCATCTCTTTTGTGCTCAAAAGCAAAAATGATGGTGCTGATTGTTTCATTGTGGATTCCGCTTAGAGCTGGGTAGCGTTCAGATTTTTTTAATGCCAGTACTTAAGCAATACCTGGCTTTCAATACTGGTACCTGAGCAATACTTTTTATGATACCTATGGTAGTGCTAATTTATCTTTTTCAATCATAAAACACAATCATATGGAATAAAAGGCAAATTTTTGGAGCCAAATTCATAGCTGTAAGTTAAAACTAGTAGTTTGTAAGATTTATTCAGTTATTTGATTCATATATGCAAAGGAACATCAAATGTCCCACTAGGTATTGAATACAAATTATTTTTTCGATACCAGAAGTATTGTAACTTGTCTTTAGATACCACAAAGGTATTGTTTAACGATACCCAGCCCTACTTCCACTGTGAAAAGGATGAGTAACAGGGCACTACCATGCTAACAAACTACAAATTGCAAAAGGAACAACAATTGGATCCACTTTGTTTCAATAATACTGTATCTTGTATTAAATTTATAATTCAAAAGTTATGAGTTTAGGCATGTTTTTTTTTTTATAGGGGCTATATTATGCAAAATTGACTTTTTTGAGCTTTCTACCATGTTATAATGTTCACTGATTTGATTACACTCTTGGCCAGAAAGGAACAATTTATTGAAAACTAGAAGTAGTAGACCTCGGCCAAGCCATATGGTCACTCACCTGAAAAAACAAAACAAAAAAAAAACAAAAAACAAAAAACCTAAAGGCCCGGATCTAGCTCAATAAGTATTAAAGTTATCTGTGAATATACTGAAAGAGAAAAACCTCACCTTTTATTTGGCGTTATTTGCAAGTGTGTAGCTCCATTTGTTGCTTTGCAATATCCAACTTTATATGTAACCCCTATATCACCAGAACCAGAATATCAACCTGATCCAGGTCTAACTATGTCAGATTATAACATCTACCATGATGTCATCTTGTAATTATTTGCCAATGATTCTGAGCAGTATTTGTGGAGTTAGAAGCTGAATGGCAAAATTAGCCCCATCTCCCAATAGCAAAGAATTCTTTTTAAAAATTTCTGGATCCACATGGTGATCACCCTCAAAATGTAATCACTTGTTCCTTATTCCATATGACATTTCTCAAAAATTTCATCAAAATCCATCCATAACTTTTTACGTTATGTTGCTAACAGACAGACAGACAAACCAATGCTGCTCAGAACATAACCTCCTTGGTGGAGATAACAACAATTAAACTGAAATAGGCTGTTCATCAGTTGATCAAAAGTTTAAGACCACAGCTCAAAAAAAAAACCTGAAACCCCCCTCAGAACAGAAATCAAACTTTCAAAAAAGACTCAGTAATGAGTAGCTCCACTGTTCTTGTTGACTTAAAAAAATGATGTGTTTCCAGAAGGCTAATAATCCATACTGTCATAAAAAAATAAATAAATAAATAAAATACGGTGCTATATTGTAAAGTTTTAGTCATATAAAGCAGCCCTACAATATTAGCAAATTGTGTACCCCTACAATTGTGAGAACTTGTTGACAAAAACAACACTCTAACTTTTACATCAAACTGTGTGAGGGTTTTCCAGCCTCTGCCCTCTGCTCAGCTCTGTCTGCCCTCTGAGTTATGAGTCGCTGTCAGACAATAGCGTTGTGGGTATAGATCCGCTCGTGCCCACAGGCCCCTGCCCTGCTCTGTTAGTGGATAATCAATGGAGTTGGAGGTAAATGTGGAGCTGTGAGCGACGCCGGGGGCCAACATTTACGATGGGATGGATGGGAATGTGACAGTGCGCTATTTCTTTAACAGCGGTCGATGCTTAGGGCTCTGGCTGTCAGATTTTATAGAACTCAAAAAGTAGAAGCATTAGGAGAGGGCGTACCTTCACCAAGGCATTACAGTTGGTTAAAAATTCCAGTGAGACAGAGCCACACAAAAAGTAATCATTTAATCCACAATTTATCACGTGTAACATTTTCAGTGATGATGCTGACAAAATGATCTTGCTTTTTCTTGCCATGTTAATGGATGAACTGTCTGCATCCAGGACCCATCCATTTCACATCCACACCAATTTTTTTCCCCCAAAATGACCCATTACTGCCTTTCTTGAGTGTCCCCTGTTTGCTAAAACAATTTTTGTGAGCTTTTAACCATACTATAAACACAAAAACATACCTGGAGTAGTATTTTTGTTTCATTCACGCTTGTTTGAATAATCCTGTATGCGGAGCCTGTCCTCTTCTAACAATGTGGAAATGCTCGATATCATGGCTGTTACATAGCAATACACCATCACTGGACTCATTCTGATCATTGTCATGTTGTCATGATAATTGACAGTTGTCATGCTGCTAATAGCCATGCTAATTAGCCATTTAATGCTCTGTCCAGTTCCCATTGTTGTCAGCAGCAAGTGTCAGACACCTAATCCATGCATTCACTGCAAAGTCAGTGTAAACTCCCTATAAAAAGACGCTTTCCATACATATACATTATTTTAAGTTATAAAATGTGAAATATTAATGCAAAGGTGATGATACAGGACCTTTTAAAAATATAATGAAAGTCAGACTATTACTTTTTAAGATATCCTAGACTGGCAAATCCATAACCTCATTGGCAAAAGTCTTTACATACAGAAATCATTTTCATAGAAAAACAAACAAACAAATAAAATAAAATTACATCTTTAGCAGAGGGCAGAGGGGTGAGTGGATGGTCACTGGGGGCTGGTTGGCGCGGTGGGCGGGTTGGGTTCTCCGGGCTTCTGTGGTTCCTCAGCTTGGTGACTCGCCCTGGGTGGGGCCTGTTTCACAGCTAGGCATAATTATTATCTCTCCATCCCCCTTCAATATTGTATTATTATTGTAATGGCTTGCATTTTTTTGTTCATTATTATTATTATTATTATTATTATTATTATTATTATTATTATTATTATTATTTGCCTTGTTTGTTCTTTTTTGTTTTGTTTTTAAAATTTGTAAAAAATAAAAATAAAAAAACAAGCATTATTTATTTATTTATTTTTTTTATTTTTTTATTTCTGGATTGCAACCTACATGCGCCTCTCCAAACATATGTAAATACACATGCACACACACGTACAAATGCCCACATGCACACATTTGTTCCCTGGTCCACGTGTTGTGTCTTTATGTAGGATGTGTCAATTATATTGTATGGAATTATAACGCTATACGAATTAGGGCTCACTTGTAACTACTGTCACTTGACTGAATAAAGAAAAAAAAAGAAAAAAAAAGAAAAAACATATAGAAATAATTTGTGACAAAATGAAACCTTATTCCTTAATCTAAATATTCATATTACTACACCAGTTTAGCATCAGCACTGGGATTCTCTGAAATGAATGCCTAGCTCATTTGTTTTGGCTTTATGTTGAATAAAAAGGTTACATCAGCAAATTTTACAATATGACTCATACTGACTTTTTTTTTCATCTTTCAGTAGCTCCCTCTGTAATTCAGAGTCACCACAGAAAACTAGTCACACTGTAGCAGGTTTAACACTGTACACCACATACACTGATCAGAGTCAATGTGGGTGTCTTGCCCTTCCAGCAACGTTCAAACCGCTGACCTTCTGTACTTATTTCTGAACGTGGACAGCAACAGAAGCCAGTTGTACAAAGACTTATGGAAAAAGTCAGTTTTTTTGAATGCAGTTGTTACAATGGGCGTCAGACCTTACTGTTGTTAAAATGGCAACAAGATGGAAAAAAAAACAAACACACACAGAGGACTGAACAACAAGGCAGACTTCAGCAGAACCAACAGGTGACGAAGGAAAGCACTAAACGCAGTTAATGAGGTCAGAAAAGTTAGAAAATTAGCTTGGTGGCCAGCGCTACCTTGGTTAGCTTTAGTATTAGTTCATGCTGCACATAAATGGCTGTGATAGGCCAGTTCCAAATCAAGGGGAGAAGGAGCCAGAGTCTTGCTTTCGAAAATAAAGTACCACTGTCGCCTTGTAAGTGATACTGACTAATAAAATAAAAAAGAGAGGGCACAAGCCACCCCCTGTTACACTGAATGCATTGCATGTACAGCATGTATTTGAATACAGACAGCTGTGGCGAGAGCAGCCATGTTGTCGAAGGCTCAGCTGAAGATCTAGGAGGAGATTTATGGATGTAGTGAAAGAGTACATGAAGTTAGCCACTGTGAGAGACGAGGATGCAGACAAGAGATGAGGCAGATGATTTGCTGCGGAAACCCCGGAAGAAAACAACCAAAAGGAAAACAGGAAGACGACTTTAGACTACTTTTATTTCTATTTGAGTTATAATATTTCAAAGTAACAATACTTTTACTTGCATTCAGATTTTAAGTCCTTCATTCCAATTTTGACTTGTTACTTTTAAATCTCTAATGGCAAATTAATACAACATGAATCCAGCATCTCTTTAGCGAATCACAGAACACCTTGATCGACCTATTTCCTTACCTTCGGAAAAAAAAAAAAAAAAAAAAAAAAAACACTTCCCCATTTCTCACTATGTCCTTGTTTCCTCCTTCTCTTCTCTCCTCACTTCGCTTTATCTGGGGGTGTCATAATGTATTTGGCTCTAAATTATTCATTAGCAGACTGGGGCTAATCAAAGGGACTGGTAGCAGAGCCGGCATGGCCAGTGGATGTGGAATGCCTAGATAAATGTGCTCGCGGAGAGTCAGTGGAGCAGACTGGAAGAAAGAGATTACGCAGGAACCCACGGGGGAAGCGGAGCACGGAGCCCTGCAGTGTTCAGTACAACCTAGAGAATGCTAATTTAGGAGTAAGGAAGAAGACGGTATACTTGGAACATAGTGATATAATCGATAATGCTGTCAGTCGGATACACGGGTTGCCTGCTGTTGCATTTACTCACCTTTTGGGAGAAAAAGTTCATCCTTGTCAGTGAGGCTGGCATAACTTAACAATGAAACAATGCCTTATGGTACAAAAAAGGTCTTTTCAGGAATTGGTCAAGGCATGAAGCAAAATTTCTAATGCTTACTTATTCCCATCTTTGTAACAACTCATCCTGAAGGCTGCAAAGCTGTAGATTCTGATGAATAAAGGAGGTGGAAAAAACTGCAATTTATTTATTTATTTTTAACCGATCTGAAATAAAGTAAATGCCAGGCCTGTTGGTGGCACTGTAACGCTGCCGCAGAAAGACACCAAAAACAGATGATAACAAATGGGGCATGTGCAGAAAACTGGTGCGATGTAAACATAACAACATGGCGGAGAATATAAATGTTTGAGCTACAAAGGAGACCTTATCCTGTAGTGAGAGGCGCAGAATATTTTGCGGTAAAAGTCTGTAGCATCTGCACAACACCGTAAGACGCCATTGTTGTTGTTGTTGTCGGAGTTTAGTGCATGCCGGTTTAGGGAGAGGTTGAGCTACAGCGTCATTGGTTCAGAAAAGATGCGTATGGGCTGTAAACACAAAAACATAAATAAGGTGTTTTCAAATCTTTCCTGTCTGGGACCCAGTTTCAAAAATGATAATTTTCCCAAAACGCTGGATCTGTGTGGACGAAACGCCTCTACGATAAAAAACCTTTACAGATACACCTGAGCCCATCTCTGTGTGGACAAGACCTGAGTTTTATTTCTATGGCCAACATGACAAAGAAAAAAAAAATCACTAAAGGGACTCAACAACGTGGACTTCAGCAGAATCAGCAGGTGACAAAGGAAAGCTCTAAACGTTGTTAATCAAGTGAGAGATGTCAAATGGACCAGAGAGATACAGCTCCCTGTGGCTGAGGAACCAGACTGTCCTGCTTTTGAAAAGAAAGTAGAAGGGGCTGGCTGGACAGGATAGGGACAAGTAGTGTGTCATCATATGTTCAATCTGAAGGCATTTTCTGACCACTAAATGAGTTTGTGATTTTGGCTTTCCACTGTTAAAACCAAAAACAGAAATCAGAATGAATTGTTCCTTAGGTCTTGCAGGGAGAGGGGAGGGAGCAGGCAAGACAGGGAGCTGTACTTTACTTTCAGATGGATTTGAAGTAAAGTCGTACAAGAAAAATTAAAACAAAATAATTTGTCTCATCAAGAAGGGGACCATCAGTCTGTCACAAGTCTTGTTTCTGTTAACCCTGGTACCCCAGTGAGGACAAAAGTGTCCTTTTCAAATGTTATTTTTTGATAGCAGTGGTTCTTATCTTTTCTATGAAATATGGTTCAGGTGTGTATTTTATCATTAATGTTGATATTCTGAACACAAATCTAATATTACATCATGTTTACACTTTCTAACTAAATTTATAACATTGCTCCTGTTAAGTGACAAAAGTGTCCCAGTTACAAAACATTATAGAAATATATAAATAATTTTTGATCTATCTATATTTATTTACTTTACAGAATTTTAACCCATTTCATGCCAGTTTATGTAACAGCATCTAAATTGTTTAGTAAAAAACAGACACAAAATAAAATATTTTCAATATTCTAAGTGCAAAATAGATTTTTCTAGGGGGGATTAGTCTTGGGTATCTTGAAGATTACAAACAACACTGATTTAGATGGATTTGGGATTTTTGGAAAAGCTACAACCAGTTTTAATGGGAGTTGGTTTTTAGATTCTACATAGCACAGGAAAAAATATTAGGTTTATTAATAGATTTATGCAAAAAGAAATAGAAAAAAATATAAATGTATACATTTTTATGATGTTATGGGGGCACTTTTTGTCACTGTAACAATGTAACTTTTCAAAATTGCAGTAAAAGTACATGGGGTCCCTCTTCTTATATTTTCTATTATAATGCACCCATATAAAGCCTTCTTGCTCCAGGTCCCAAACCTGTCAACAGGCCTGAGAGGAGGGAGATACATTTGGTAAATCGTCAAAGTCCGGACCGTTGTCGCTCTGTGTATGAGCTGTGTGCTCTACCAACAAAGCAGCTCCCAATTCTAACCCTCCACCGCCACCAGAGCACATTTCTACAAAATTCCACAAACTTTTGAGAGCATTTGTCCTCGTTTGCAATGTGGTGGTTGAATTTGAATATGAGATGTTTCAAGACCAAAAGGTTCACCTAAATACATGTCTTTGGAAGCTGAAGCTGGAGTCACTTGAGAAAACCTAAATAATTGGAAAACAAGTTCATGACGAATCCCTGCAGCAGTGAACAAAATGGCCACCGCTGTATTTGACAGACAGTGACAGGCCTGTCTCTCAGCAGACTGCCTCTGAATGTCCAGCACAATAAACTTCTGCCCCGGTGCAAACACAGAAGGCACACACAGCCACTCAACATATTCCATTTCACAGTCTGCTGCAGCCGACCGAGCTCTCCAATCTGTACAGTCTTCTACCCTGACTCCCAGTGACCCCGGCACTTCGACGATGATCCCTGAATGCAAACACCCAGGGACAGGAGCGCTGCTTTTTATTCAACTCCCCAAAAGAAGACGTTAAGTTATAAAACGTGATATACTAATGCAAAGGTGTCCAAACTATTTAAGCCTTGTGCCCCAACTGTAAAAAGTGCAGTTTTTATCACTCTTTTACCACAACCAGTTTTATAAATAATCTTTTGTTACCACCCATCATAAAACTCAACTTGTGACTTTCTTCCCTGCTTTTCACTCATATTTCGAGTTATCATGTTCACTAACTCTCAGCTTCTTATGTCTTGGTTGCATTCTCTTACTGTGTTGCTACTTTCTTGGGACAATGAGACCAACACACAAAACTTTTTAAACTTTTTTACTCTTTTTACGCCTTTTTTTAAATGAAATGTTAATGGAATCAGCCTAGTTTTAAAACAGTCCCCCGTTTCTGTCGTTGTTAATGTTGAGAATGTTGGCCTGAAAACCTGAACCCATGCGGCAGACTTTTTCACACAACATTGTACCGGAGCCTTAGGGGCTAAACAAAATAATATGGATTTTTTTCAGCTTGCCTTCACAGTAACTGAACCGCGTTAGTTTCCCCTGTTGACTGTCGGCTGTTTTGAGCCAATCAGAGAGGTTGTTGAGGCGCTTAGATTTCCACTGGGACTGTCAATAGGTCTGGCTCTGTTGTCTCATCAGAGGCTAATTGGAGAAGTGGAAATGGAATAGAGCTTGAAAGAAAACATTTTATTGGCGGCTTCTTTTTTGCTGATTTGAGAATCCCCAGAATCCTCGGTCCTGTTAAGTGCTTGCGTATTTGAAGTCAGTTTAATTTAGGCCCACTCTGTTCTTGTAAAAAAAACATGAAATTATGACACTTTTTCTGCTTCTTTCCTTTTCTAAATAGATTTGCAAGGATCAGGTTTGTCAGACAAGGGAGTGGGTCTATGTTCCCACAGTGCTATGTTCCAAAAGCTCAAGATTACCACATTTCTAAGATTATTTTACAATAAATGGTGTGTGTTTAACCCTAACCATAACCATAGGAGCTGATTTGAAAAACAAATCTTAGAAATGTGGGAACATAGGCCCTCACTTTACAATGTGGGAACATGGGGCTGTGGGAACGTAGGCCCTAATTTTGAAATAAAAACTTAGAAATGTGGAAAAACAGGGTTATGGGAGCATAGGCCCTGATTGTTTGGGGGAAAAAATCTTAGAAAGTTGGAAACACAGGGTTGTGGAGGTCTAATAGGGCCTAATTTTGAAAAAGAAAAAAAAAATCATGGAAATGTGGGAACATAGGTCCTAATTTTAAAGTTTGAGAAAATAAGATGGCGGCAGTTGCTCAGATGTTAAAGAGGCTTATCTGCTAACCTGCAGGTTGGTGGTTCAAGCCCCACTGCAGGCATCACATACAGTTGTTGTCTCCTTAGACAAGATGCTTCACTGACCCTGTGGTGGCACAAAATGGCAGCCATGCTTTGACAACTGAATAATGCCCCAAATTGTAAAAAAAGAAACAACTTTCAGTGTTTAGGAAAGTGCTATATGAAATGTCATTTAAAAAAAGTGAAAATATAGGCCCTCATTTTAAAGTCTGGGAACACAGGGCTTAGTTTTTAATACAAATAAATAAATAAATAAATAAAAAATCTTAGAACTGTGGGAACATAGAGCCTAACTTTAAACTGAGGGCCTAATTTTGAAAACAAACAAACGAACAAACAAATAAATAAATGTGGGAAACATAGGGCCTAATTTTGATTAAAAAAAAAAAAAAAAAAATCTTAGGAGGGAACATAGCTGATCCCCCAAAGAAAACCTAAACTCGTCAACCATACATTTGCATTTACAGTTTAGCTGGATTACTTTACTGGAATCAAAGCTCAGTGAAGACGTCTGACTACACTTTTCCTCTAATCTAATTAGGCTTCCTTGAGCAGCCCTTCCCATTTATGTGGGCTTGGGCCTGGCACAAGCTGTACACTGGCTTGTGAACGCTTGTGCTTGAAGTTCGCATGTTATGGGCCAACCAGGATTTTAACTCCACCATTCTGCCAAAGCCCAAATGAAAACCATCTGAACAAGAAAAAAATATGAAAAAATGTTCTGTGCATGGAGCATAATCACACAAATAAATGGCATTTGCAGGGTAACTTTTGGTTCCCTCTGCTCGTCTGTCCATCGGCCCGCCAGCAGTTAGTCTTTATCCTCACTATACACAAACCATTTCATCATTTAAGTGTCCAACAATATATCTGAATGTCTCAGATATCTCTTTCACAACAACACGCTGGGTGCTGAAAAGCAAAGTTGCAATGGTCTGAATAATTCATGCTGACCATAACATAATGCTGTAATATTGGTGCAATATTAATGTGGATTATTCATGAACTGACTGTGAAATATGCTGAGAGACTTTTCACTGCCTTGGAGACTTTTTCACTTTGGTTATACTCCAGTTTCAGGGTCAGCTACTTTGTGCAATTTTCTCATAAATATATCAAAATTATTGTTATTTTTTAGTGGTGGGACGCGATTATAATTAATATTTACATGTCAGGTTTAAGTCAGAAATACAACATAGGAGCTTATTTGTATATTTTTTAATATTTTAGGTTGGAGTCACAGCAGGTCCACTTCTTCGGTGCGGATCAGATGCTTTACTTTTTTATTTTTTCGTGTAGTTCAGGCCACTTTCTCATTGCACTTTTTGCAAGTGGACTAAAACATGTAAACAAACCCATGCATGTGACGATCGCTGCACCCATTGGCCAGAAATGATGGAGGCAGGGCAAGGCAAAGACTTGGTTGAGATTGAGAAAAACAATCATGGACGATGGATGTTTCTTCTCTTGTTACAGCTACAGATCTGTGAAAACCATTTTGAGTGTCAAGAACAGCTAACAATGTTCTACTTGCTACTCTCCAGCGACAGTGATGTGAAGTCTGCTCGAACCACCTCTCCATTTTTTCACTAAACATGATAAATACCACCACATTTTTGTGTTTCTCTTGCAGGTGCGTTTGTCCGTGACCCATTGCTATTGCTATTAGCTTGAGTTTCTCTGCCACTGTTTATTTCCCAGGCTATGGTAACTCCAAAAAGGCAGATATTGTTTGGAGTTAGGCCAGATCGAGGTTGGTAATGTAGCTTTAAACGTTACCAACAAACTGGACCCTAGTCTTTTTTTCTATAGCAACAAATAGCAGCGAGGAGTTCAAACTGTTCTGGGCAATATTTAGCATTTGTGCCTCTACACTTTATCTTCACCTATGTTTACGTAGCAGCACATGAGCACACCTGACCTCCGCACGCTTGTCTGTCTCATCTGTGATCTGCGCGCATGATCCGTCGCGTGCTGCTTTGTCAGAGTGTGTGCATGAGTGCGTCAGTTAAGTGTGAGAGCAATCAGAGCTACATGAAGAAGCCTGTTTAATTGTTGGGAAGTGAAAGAAATGGAGAAGTTTTGCATTACGCAGGGGGCAGGGCGGCCTCGGAGGAAGCCCCGCATGTGTGTATAAGCACTGCATATATCAAAGCCAAAGCTGAAATCCACCTGCATTCAGTGTTTTGGTGTTGATGCCTAGCCCTGGTTAACGTGTGCCACAAATTAGGCAACTGAGAAAGATTCTGTGTGTGATTATTTACACAAGCCGAAGAGATTCTCTGCAAAGAACTAATGGCAAAAATTATGATAATCTGACATTCCATGTTACAGTTGTTTATGAAAACACAACACAATAATTCTTTTTGGAGACTGGCCTTACATCTGCAGCTAAAGCCCTGCTGTGATTGTTATTTATGGACTACATTTCCCTCCGACAGTAAACCTGCTGTCTGTGTGTCCCTTTAGAGTCATTAGATTTAAAGTAACACCTGAAGCAGCTGAACTCGGTGTCTTCCATCAGTCCTGCAGTCCCAGAGGCTCCAGCTGCACCTCTCAGACTGGGGCAGGGCTGCTCCTCAAACCAGTGCACCTGCTGGGACAACTGCTCACACTACATCAGAGTTGAGAGGGAGATAGTCACGGTGCAAGTCTACACTAGACACACACACACATATTTGGCGACATGAAGTAAGAATTTCCAGGTCTTTGTGGCATGTTGGGCTGTTGAATTGGACTCATTAGCACTTTAGGAAGGGATGGAAACATTTTACCAACAGATCTATGCTTTCCTAGATGAATTCCAGCACTGACTGCTTCTTGTGTCATATTTTATGAACTGCAGAAGTTAACCACAAAAGAAATTGAAGTCTTCCGATTTGAAGTCAGGCACCTCATTAGGTTACGTGGTCTAGAATAAAAAGCTTGTGACAGGCCTTGTGATGAATTTGACTGATTTCCACTTAGAAAAGCTTAACGTTTTTGCCAAAAGACCTACATTTTCACGTCAATTTTTATTCGTACTCAGTTAAAAAGTACAGTGCTGTAGGAGATGCTGTGGCTCAGTTGAAAGTGCCTGCCTTGTAGACCCTTGGTGTGACTCCCCACAGTGACTTGTCGTGTTGTTTCGTGACTCACAAAACCTTCATAGATCAAGGCAATTATTAAGGAAGTGTGGCATCTTTTCCATTAGGCCACATGGTTGTGAGTATTTGGCCAACAGACCAACATTTTTCTTGATGTTCACTTCAATTTTTACTGTACTGAGATCTTACAACAAAAAAAAGTACATCTGTGTGCGGCACTGTGGCTTAGTTGGTCAAAGTGCCTGTCTCGTAAACAGGAGATCCTGGGTTCAAATCCCAGCAGTGCCTAGCTGTTTTAATTTGGAAAGAACACACAATCTTTTGATCCATACTAAGATCCCTTATCTGTTTGGCCCTGCGGTCTATGACCACAGACTCAGAAGTTTCTGACGGAAGATGAAAAAAAGGATAATGGTACACAGGAAAAAGGTCTAATAATGGTTGACACATTTCCTTTGGTTTGCCATGATGTAGTGGTAGGGTCCAAGGCTCCCCAGTGGGCCGCGAAGGTAATGCAGGGGGGCCACCAGAGATGAGGAAACAAAATTATATTTTAATTTAAGTACAGGCTGTGATTTTTCTCATGTTTTTCCATAGAAATCTATAAGGAAAAAAAATCCGTAGTATTTCAGGATAGAGTAAAGTTTGTTGTTGGGGGTCCGCATGGAATTTTCTTATTTTAGGGGGCTGCAAATCTGACTTAACAGAATAAACTTGAAGAGAGTGCCACCAGACCTGGACTGAAAATCAAATATCTTCTAGTTCAGGGGTAAATGCTTGATTGATTGACCTACAAAAGCCTTAAAGCATAAAATGATAAATAATGCCTTAAACTTGTTTCTTTACTGACACCTTGTGGCAGGTGTTAATATCATGTGGGATGTCCCTATCTTCCAATGATACAGAATCTTTTCAAAAGGAGATAAAGACTGATGCCCACAAAAGGCTAATCGTTTTGTCCATGGCCCATTACTGACCTTTTCTGAGAATCTGACTGTTACTTTTGCAATTATCTCGCTAAAACACTACCAAGGAACCAGGTGTGTGTATATGTTCCCCAATTTCTATGGACTGGGGAACATAGGCCCCTGCACATTTGTCACAATACCTATGTTCTCTGGTCTATAGAAACCAGGGAAGATAAGTACTGGAGAACAGAGGTACTTATGCATTCTGGTAATGTTTCCCGGGTAACAAAAGTACTGGGAACTGTAGCAGAGGCCCCCAAGAAACCAATCCACACAAAAGTATAACCTTCTTGGAAAATCAATAGTTGTATGTATGGACCTTGCTCCCTGCATTAAACATTGTATTTATTTTCTATGCTGCATTAAACACAAGCAGAGTGTGCAACTTTGCTCTTGTACTTTTGACTTTTGTTAAGAGAAAACCAATTGATGGCCCATCCGTGATCCTCGCGGGTGCCATGCGCTGCGCGGCACTCAGAGACACTTTAAACACATGAAAAATCTGTCATTTCTATTCGACCCGAAGAAATAAAAGGATTTCAACTGCTCCGATTGCCAGTTCTGCACTGAGCCAAATGTGTGCTCTACGCCAGAGTTAAAATGAATGAGATGCCATTTCAGTTTGCTGTGAAAGGAAAATAATAATCCGTGTGATTTAGGAGGTCATTTTGAAACCTGCTGGAGCCCGGAGCCGCCGCCGCGCTGACGGATGATGCCGCCACCGTTGCCATGGCGCCGGCTTTTTGTGCCCCGTCAAAAATGAGGAATACATGAGAGCTAGTGGCAATCTTCCCTCATTATTCTAGACACGGAACTGTACAGTGCCTGGGAAGCTCTCCATGCAAATAAATACAACACCAACAAATTTACAAAAACTCTCAAAATTGGTCCAGTTTTACTTTTCTGTGCATGTAGCTTGAACAGCATGGTTTAGGAGAATTGGTGACTCTAAATCAGTGGTTCTCAACTGGTGGGTCAGGACCCAAAAGTGGGTTGTGGGCCTTTGCCAGGACAAAAAAAAGTTTAATTAAAAATATATACATATATATAATCAGTTTACACTCTTTAACAGTAGGTGGCAGTATGGGACATTAGGAGTATAGGAGTTTTTGTCCACTAGAAAAATAAAAGCAGATTCTTTTTTCAAATCTAGCTTAAAAAAAAAATCCCTTAAATTTGAAAAGGAATACACAAAAAAAATAAAATACAAGTCTTTATTGAAAAAGGCATCATCAAATTTGTTTTTGCCCTCTGGAAAAATAAAAGCAGATGATATTTAAATGCGTTGCTGCAAAATAAAAACAACAATTAAAATAAAGCCATGTCACAAATTGTAAAGAGCTCCACAAAATAAAATAAAAAACACTCTCTTTTCACATTTTTTTTTTTTTTTTTCAATGAGGCAACACATTTGAAAATAGTCCTCGCTTTTATTTTTCTAATGGACAAACACCATTTTAACATTACACCTCAGGGCCACCGTACTGAAGTAAGTGCTGCTTTATTTTTTTAATTTCTCTTTTATTTGGGTCGTGTTACTTAGTATTATGCAAGTAAAAAGTAGTCATCGAAAGAATTACTAACAAAGTTAAAAATAAAAAAATGGTGAAAAAAGTATTACTACTGGTATTTTCAAACAATAAACAAGAAAAATATAAACAAATATATAAAAAATTACAAAAGGAAGGCACAAAAAATGTCCAAATCTCACTTTTTTTTACAATATAAAAAGTATGTTGAGATAAAACTGTTCTTTGAAGTACAATTTGTAACTAAATTTGTTTTTTCTGGAAGCATTTTCTTCACCTCCTTGACTCTCATGGCTTGGGTGTTTTAGAGATTCAAGTGGGCAGAGGAAAAGCATTAAATCATGTGCCCTGGGAGCCAGCAGGGGTCCCCATTCGACAGTGAGTGGAGTCTAACAGCCATCACACATCAGCGCTATCAGCCCCGAGCCGGAAATCTGAACACACACTGTACTCTCTGGCCAATAAAGCAGCTGTGAATAGTGTCGCCGCTTCCTGTGAGATTAATCACAGGACACAGGTCAAGTAAAGCACGTCAGTCGGAATTCAGTGCACTCAATACAGGTGAAGGCAAAGGTTTTATTTATGCCTTTATTTTTATATGATTTGAATTCTTGTAATTTTGCAAGTTCTATTAGAATGCAGGTCTGCCTCTAACTACCATGGATTGCTTCAGTGGTGTTTTAATTTCTGGTTGGAGGAGACCTATTATGCTTTTTTTCAGTTTTTTTCAGTTTTTTTTTTATTTTTTATATAATTTTGAGCACCGCTAGATCTTTATAAAAGGATCATTAATTATTAGTAAATTCTTCTTCTTTGGAGCTTTTGCTCAGCTCAGTTATGTCCAAAGTGCAGCCCAGGGGCCATTTGTGGCACGGTCAAGATTTCATATGGCCCCCCAGCTTCTAAGACAAAATGTATTGCTTATGGTTGTATGCTTATTATACCAGTGTGATCTGATCATGCATTTCATTTACTACCCTGCCTTGTGTCTTCTAATTAGTTGGTTGGAAAATAATTGCAGTTTGTGTAATTTGTATAAAAGGTCAGTGCAAGTTTTGTTTGTTCTGAAGTACTAGAAATACTGCCATAAGTTATAGTAAGTGTTAAAATCAGCCTACACTAAAAATATATGACCTAGAGGAGATGTTTTTTTTATGTTCAAAAATGTTATTTTCTTGGGACTTTGCAACTTTAAGTATATTTGAAAACAAAAAACTGTAGGTGCAAGACATCAGGAGGACCTGTTGGCCATTGGACATTTGCACATCCTCTTTGGAAAAAGTTTGGTCACCCCTGGCTTAGATTCCGCTGACAAATCTTGGATTGGGTGCATGTCCCTTTAAGGCCCACTTGACTCCATCAGCCCAAGCCAGCACTGCAAACACTGAAGGTGGAAGTCTACCTCGGACTGAAGCCCTCTACAGACAGTGCTGCCTCCTGATCATTTCAAACAAAAGTACATTTGGGAGAATTTTAAGTTCAGACGTGAGAGTTGTGTGGAAAAAGCAGGGTTTAAGGATCAGTTAGAACAGCTATTAGCAACATGAACAAGGCCAGTCTTTCCTATAAGTCCCACAGACATTAGAAGGCCCAGGCTTATCCATTATTTGCTAATTTAATAACTTTATTTAATGAATATTCTGCTTGTTATTGTGTGGGTCTATCTGTGTGATACTTACTGTTTACCTGGGCCCCCACTGGAGAGTTTGCAAGTCCAAAATGTATCAACACATTTAACCCTTTAGAACAGTCTTTCCCAAAGTCAAGAGTGTCACGGCCCCCTTAAAAATCAGACAATCCTACTTGGACCTCCGACAATAAAACTTTACTATATTCAAAAGTCTGTCATGTTTTTCCTCATAGATTTCTATTAAAAATACAAAACAAAAAAACATATCAGAAACAGACTGAAGTGATTTATTTATTTTTTTAAGTACTTATTGTATTCATTTAAAACTCAATTTCTTTACTTAGCCTCTGGCGCCCCCCCTGCAGTCCCTTCGCAGCCCACCAGGCGGCCCCAGACGCCACTTTGGGACCCACTGCTTTAGAAAAAAATAGTCGGTCAATGTTTAAAAAAAAAAAAAAAAAGTAAGATTTAACTGCTCTAAAAAAATTACCGAGAAGCTTGGCCCCCAAACGTATCCTGCTTAGGGCCCCGTGAACATGAATGTATGTGTATGTGCTTTAAAAACATGCAGGAGGCGGGGTTTCATGTGTCTCCACAGAGTGGTGAGACCAATTGTTTTCAGAGCTCGAGAAGTCAGCATCAAACATGCGTCCATGAAACAAAATGCTTCTCCTGAGGGCTTTTGCATAAAACTAGCTAACTCCAAAGCCAGACTTTCTGTTCCAAAAAACGGGCTCATCCTGAGACTTGCTCAGTCACTATGGAAACTTAAGCAGGCAGCTGAGCTTGGTCTGGAGAAGGTTGAAGATCTGGTGCACGCAAGATATTTTCTCATGCAGGTGAGTTATCTTCTTGTGCGAGCGAGATACTTTTTCAGGAGCACAAGAAAGTCTTTACATTTTTTTTTTATTCACTCATGTCTCTTTAGGGGCTCTGTAAGTATTCAAGGTATGGCAAAAAGCCCAGATAAAAAAGGTTAGGAACTTTCGCCAAGTCCTTTCAATGATGTCAATGTACAATGTTTTAACTGTAAATAAAGAAAAAGCATACTGTACTGAATAACACCTTGGTCCCTTTTAGCTTAAACCAACCTACATTAAATGACAGAGCAATTTAATGAACTAAGACTGCCCACACAGTGGAGTATATGAATCCTTACAGGCAGCACACTATAAGCTCACAGATCCCACAGGCATGATTCACTTCTGCTGTCGCCATGCAGGTACATTACAGCAGCCAGCCGCTCTGCACGTTACAAATGTCTGCAGTGCTTCAGGCTGAGGCTCACTCACAACTCCTCAGCCACACAGAGAGGTCATGATGTACCGCGAACAAAGACAGGACTGGGCTGAGAGGCTGCTGGCTGTTGGAGGGTACAGTGGTGAAATCTAGCTACAGAATCGCTTCAAAAGTCACCAGTATTAATATGATAATAGACTACTACACATAAAACATACACATTTTATTACAAATAGATTTTTTTCCATTAATTTTTTTTAATAGAAATATGTTTTTATAGTGGAACATCTGCACTTTTTTTTTTCCAACTATATTATCGCCAGTCACAAGGGGTCACTAAAGAAACAAGTGATCACTTTACCATGATGATTAGTGAAGGCTGCTTGTTGTTTATGGGGGGTTTGAATATATAATGTGTACATGTATGTGTGTATACCATAAGTCAGTGGTTCCCAAACTTTTCACAACCTCGTACCCTTTCAGACATTTGACCCCCGGCCATGTACCTCCTACTCCTGTGCACTTAAGAACAGCGCACTTCAAATGAAATCTCTTATAGTCAATTTCACCAATTTAAACTAATAATTAATTAATACGTTACCATATTTCTTTCGTGAGCAACTCCAGTTCACTTCAAAACAAACAAAAATCTAACAAATATTTAACACATAGCATATACTGTAGAATAAACATATTCCCCAATTTTGGAACTACTGCCATAAGTGATCCTCTAACGCACCCCACTCCATTTATCCAGGCTTGGGACTAGCATAAAGAGTACTCTGACTTGCGCCCCTTTGTGGTTATTTTATATGTGTTATGTGCTGTGTGTGTAGGTAAAGCTATCATAGTTGGGGTACATTAATTGTTTCATGTGGGTTTTTTAGACAGTACATGTACATACTAGAGATCGACCGATATGGGTTTTTCTATAAAAAACAAAAACATAAATAAATAATAACAACAATAAATAAGAAAAATAAAAATAAAGCAGGAATATTATTTATTTTTTATCTTGAATTTGAGTTTACATGAAAAAACAAAACAAAAAAACAACTGCAAGATAATTAGATAGAATTGCGCTCCTGTTCCGACCTGTGGGCCCTTAACCTCACCTCCTCACCTTCCCGGACCCCTACCTCACCCCCGCTCCCCTGTCTTGGATGAGGCCCACCTGCTGCATCCTTAAAGACCTGAACCATGATCCTATAGATGAGCTAATGGACTTTATTTAACAGTCATAGACACATTGCCTGTCCGTCCTGGGAGAGAATCTTTCCTTCAGTATGGTCTCCATAAGGTTTCTTCTTTTTTCTCCACAGCTGTTTTTTTTTAGGAGTTTTTCCTTACCGAGAAGGAGGATTCTATTTAGTTTAGTGTAGTTATTGTTTGTGTTGATTGTGTGTTATGTCTGATTGTGTTTTATTGTGTTTGTGAAGCCCTTGGAGATGAATAAAATTAAATTGAAATGAAATTAGTATCTGCAATAAAGTATAAAATAAACATAGTCACATTTTTCATCAACAAATGTATGAGACTGTATGTAGGCACATAGGTAAGTGAAGTATGTGAATTTGCCTATTAATATGGCAACAAAGTACAAGTTTCCTGCCAAGGGACTGCCAGTGGTGCCACAGTCTGAGGGCAGATACTTTTACACAGACCACACAGAACCCAGAGGTGGCAGGGACAGTGCTCTGGTAATGGAAGCCTGACCGTGCACCGTGACGTGGGAGAGCGGCCCGGGTGGATCGATAGTGACAATGGGTAATGACTGCAGCGATCCGGCCTGGGCCTCTGGTGATCGCCTCCTCACATGCCTACGGTGGCTGGCTAGGCTCATCCATTCATTACTCCAGCCAGAATATGAGGTGAAATAAGGTGGGAGGAAAAATTGAAAGGGTGGGAGATTTTTTCATGTGGTGATGATGGATGGGTTAAGACGAGGATGGTTTCATGTTAGCAATATACAATTAACCCTGGAAAAATGTTTGTGACACTGGCGTCGCACTGTTTCGCACGGCCATCTTTGCATCTTTGACCACAAAACGTTACACAAATGCATACAATTATATACAGTATAGCTTAATATTGGGATGTTTAGCATTTGTGTGACTTCTGTAAATCTTGGAAGACTAAAGAAATTGCTCAATGTATGCCCAGCTTTAAAGGGACAGGCATAATCCAAGCAAAAAAAAAAAAAAAAAAAGACATTTTCAATAAATAGAGATTTTTTTTTTTGTTATAAAATATGAAACACTAATACAAAGGTGTCCAAATGATTTCAAAACTTGGAAAAAGCATAATGCGTATCTGGTAAAAGAGAAAGAAAATATCACAATCTGCAAGTTTAAATTAATTTAGTTACCCAGCTAATATTTTTCTTGGCTGAGCTTCAAAGTATTAAATAAAAAGCACTCTACTCACCATCCACACACAACACTGTCTACAGCCTGTTACATTTCAATTTAGTCTGAAAACCTGTTATGTAAAAATGATAAACAATTGTGACCCACTTCACAAAATGTCTTATCCATAAATCATGAGGGAAAAATGTGTGCCAAAAGAAAAGGTTCGTCACCATTTTTTTTAGCAGTTCCAAAAAAAAAAACATGTATACTATTCTCTTGCAATATTCACACGACTGAGCAGAAATGTTTTTGGTCTAGTGAGTAAACCTAATTCCACACTGAATATTTTAATCAGCGGTGTAATTAGCACAAACACAGTATCGCACACATTCTTCTTATTAGTAGTTTAGCAGTCACTTTTTCATATCAGAATAAATTGGTGGCACACCCTTTTTATTGTTGTGCTCCATTTAAGAAACATTACCGGATTTTCCCTTTGCCATTCTGCCTGGTGTTATAACAAAATCTGTGACCCTGCTTATCCAACACTTTTTGGTATTCATGACTCAACTGGGACTTGAAGTTGACTCAGACATGTTTTTAAAGGTCCCCTATTTTTTAAAATTCTGTAGCCACAGGTGCCCTGGAGCAGACTGACAGAAGCATGGCTGCCATTTTGCACCTGTGGCTCCTCCGAACACCAAACACAGTCACACTGACACATAAGCAGTGTCTTGCTCAAGGACACAACAACAGTTGGCAATGCTTGTGGCAGGGGCTCGAACTGCGCAACCTTCAGGATAGTGGGCGAGCGTCTCTACAAACTGAGCTTCTGCTCCCCCAAAAAATAGCCATTGTATGCTCTGCTCAGTCCCCACCATTGCCACCAGAGGGCGACAGACACCTAATCCAATCGTCCTCTGCAAAGTCAAAGTAACAGCTTCCCAACAGAAAATGTTTTCCATAGATATACATTATTTTAAGTTATAAAAAGACCTTTAATGACTTTTGGCATTTTTTCCCAACGGTTATATATATTTTTAGCATCAAATAATTATATTATTTCAACAAAGGAATATTTTTTTGCTGCACCCCAATAACTAGCCATTATATATATATTTTTTTACTTGTTGACCGATGCAGTCTCACTTAACACAGGCTTTGAAGAACCTGACATCAAACTGCATCTACTGAAGCGTTCTGCCCACTGACAGCCTGTGTTCCTCCCTGAGTAAAAAAAAATAAAAATAAAAAAAAAACTGACATGTGATTTAGCCCAGCTGCAACCCCACGAGACTGGAGCCACTGCTACCGTGATCCCAATCATCTGGAGGTCAGGCACGCGTTTTCACATCATTATCACTCCTCCGTCATCTCCGCATCCCTAGAGGAGGCTTCCCTGAATGCCCCGGCAGTATATCCGTGATGGAGGAGACCAGGAAAAGTCAGAGAAGAGGGGTTAGCTCCATTATGGCTCGGCGGTAAAAAGTTTAGCGACGATCTGACAGAGGGGAAAAACACAGAAGGCTTACCTCGGTGATCCGTCATGTGGCTGTTGGGTAAACTGTGACCTCCTCGGGGAGAGCTGAGGCTGGGATGGAGGCTTTACAGAGTGATGTGTGCAACAGTGTGGAAGAAATGATGCACTCCATTCAATCATGTATTTATATAGTGAAAGTCAAGGCTAGTTAGATTATTTATTACTAGTTGGCAACGATAAAAAGTTTTAGTCACAGGTAATTGCAGTCTTACTATAAAATTCAATCAATAAGGCATTCAGACTGTTTCTTTCAGCTCCTAAATAGCTCTTTATTTGATCACTTACATATTTTAGAATTCAGCCAATAGGTGCTGTTATTTGTGTAGATACAGTGTATAAAGTGATACAATGACTTTACTGACAAATTAACATATTAACACCTTTTTCCTGCATAAAGGATGTCAATATGAGCTTCATTTTAAACAAGGTAACCTCTACATTTCTCCATCTCTCATACAAAACATGACACATAGGCTAACAGGGCTGCTTTCCTGTTGCATCAAAAATTTGAATTTTTGTTGATTTTCTTAATTGCCTTGAACTTGCACAGTTGTTGCCTATGACGGATACCACCACCATTAATTCCTTCCACTACATTGTACATGTTTCCTTTGTGGAACGGAAAGTGAGAGGTCTTTGCAAGTCTGTACAAATCTCACTTCACAGGTATCCTATTGCCAGTGAATGCAGCGTGCATGTGTGATTCTCATGAGCCATTCAGGACACGTACATTTTCACAGCTCGCATTACTGCAACACTGGGCAGGTCTGAATGAAACAGAAAACATCAAGCCATGTCAATCTATTTTAAGGGTGTTGGTAGGTGTTTATATTGGTCAAAAGGGGGTCAGCCCTATGTTCCCCAGTATCTATGTTCCCCAGAGAACATTATAGTTAGGATTAGGGCTAGGTTTAGGGAACGTCAGGACTTACCAGAATGCAAAAGCACCTACATTCGCCAGTACTTACCTTCTGTGGTTTCTATGAACCCAGGGAACATAGGTACTTTCACAAATGCACTGGTACCTAAGTTCCCCAGTACCATTACTAGAGACTTGTTTCAAAAACAAACACAGCAGCGCGATAGAGACACATATGAATGACTGGACAGGTTTTAATAAAACACCAGAAGATGCAGTAATATGAGCAACTCTTCTTTCTAAATGGGGACAGCAACAAAAGCCAGTT
This sequence comes from Bostrychus sinensis, assembly GCA_020698575.1. Lineage (NCBI taxonomy): Eukaryota > Metazoa > Chordata > Actinopteri > Gobiiformes > Eleotridae > Bostrychus > Bostrychus sinensis. The sequence continues at coordinate 7,737,995 of CM036260.1, read as the reverse complement.
GTTGAAAGAAGTGGCAAGGAGGAGAGAAAAAGTGGGTTTGTTTGAATGTGGACATTACGTCGGACATCAACAGGACTTTACTGTTGTTAAAACAGTGACAAGATGAAGAAAAAGATCCCACAGAGAACTCAACAGCAACACAAACTTCAGCAGAATCAACAGGTGATGAAGCAAAGCACTCAACGCCATCAAACAGAGGTGAGAGAAGTTGTAAAATTCTCTCTGTATTAGTCGGTGCCAATTTGGTTTGTTTTGATAAAAGATATCTCCCACTTTTGTAAAACATGCAGCAGATGAAATAGCTAGGATAGGTCAATTGGAAGCGATTGGAAAGGACTCTCTATGGCTGCATATCCCGACCCGGAGTGCAGCCATAGAGGGTCTGAAAGCAGGAGGGCGGATCCAGAAGCAGGACGCCAGGCTAGGACACCACAGGCATCCTACTGTAGCTCCACTTTAGTGAGCAGTAGTTATGGTAGCCCTGTGGTTCTTTTCAATGCTTTATATTGAGCTTTACATTTGTAGACTTTTAAAATAGATCTTCATCTTTATCTTCCACAACTATGGGCGCTGTACACTCTGGACAATTGGCAGTTGCAGGGTTAGTCAAACCGAAACATTTCACACATTCTTTCACTATGGGCAGTTTAGATTCACAATTTCACCTACACATACATACTTTTGGACAGTGGATGGAACCCAGAGTACCCAGAGAAAAAAGTCATTGTAACATGAGTAGGGCATGCAGACTCAAAGGTCAAATCCATAACCTTAAGAATGTTATATTATTGCAATTACTGTACACTGTTAACATTTACTTATATGTTCAATTTGCAATATATTTTAATTATGCACTTATTTATGTGTTATATAGCCTTGCCAGCCAGCCCCACCCACTTTCTTTGCAAAAGAAGTGGGTGTGTTTACTAAGCAATAGGGAGACTCTTCCATATTTTGAATTAGAACTGACATCACATCCATTTATCTGATGGGCGCCTATCCAAAATAACCTAGATGTTGCCGGCTAATTGAGTGATTTTTAATATCACCTGATTAATGGCGTTTAGTGCTTTCCTTCATCGCCTGTTGATTCCATTAAACCTTGGTTCCATTTTAACAAGTCCTGTTGACGTCCAACGTAACGGCCACATAAAAAAACAAAAAAACAAAACATTTTCTCCACAAGTCTTTGCACAATTGGCTTCTACTGATGTTCCCGTTTAGAACTAAGCACAGAGCTGCTCATAATACGGTGTACTCTGGAGTTTCATGGCAAAACAATTCTTCATAAGCGCCATGTTTGTTTGGGATACAGATCAGTGGTACCCTTGTTTTTCTGATTGGTTACTCTGTCTGTGATTGTTCTGGTGATTTAATAGCAAAAAGTAATTCCTATTCCTTTGTTTCTCTGATAGGTTACTTCGTTTTAGCTTCACCGGATCCAAATTGTCACCTCATCTTTTTTTCTACACTCAGTCAATCGCCAAAGCCTCATTCTAAACCATACCATTAGCTTTAGAGAAACACTGCAGTTGAATACAATGTAGCGCCAGCTCTTTTCAATAATTAATGGCAGTGTCCATGGGCCGTATTCTCATTTCAGTGCTGGGGAGTTGACGCGCTTCATTAGAGCAGTGGCAGACAGGTCTTTGGTTTCTCCATTCGTCACTGGGGATCTGGAAGTGGGACGACGGGTGCGAGGACACTTAATAACCTCTACAGGGATGCTAAGACGGCCCATTCGTCAGCCTGACACTCAACATCAGCCTAAATTGGGCCTGCATAATGCGTTAACTGTTCAGACTTTGTCCAGAGGTAGGCTGCCGCAGTCATGTCACTGCAGTGTGAGTAATGTCAGAGTGGAAGTAGGGCAGGCCAATGTGTGTCAACACTAAAGACTATAGACCAGAGAGTGAGTGGTATGGAAAAAATAGGTTTTCTTATGTATTAGACAAAGCAGAATAAATACAAAATGCAGTTTTTGTCTTTTATTAAGGGGAAAAAAAATATCCCAACCTACCTTGACCTATATGCAAAAGTAATCACCACCTTCTTAAATCATGAATTAACTGTGATTCACCACAGTTTTTGGAAATCTGCATAAAGGGAAAACATTATAAAGCTACTTCTAAGACCTTGAGACTAAAAGCAAACCCATTATCCACAAATGGAGACGACATGGAACAGTGCTGAATATTCTAAGGAGTGGCCAAACCACCATAATTACTTCAGGAGCGGATCAACAACTCCAGGAGGTCCTGGCGCAACAAAGCAGATCAGCACGCGAGCACTCCCATGTTAGACTGTAGGTTTGGTGTTCTTTATATAAAATGATGCGTTAGTTTAATGCCCACATGCTTCGTCAAAAAAATCAACTTTTGTCTCCTGAGTTCACAGAATATTTTCCACAAAACTCTTCAAGATGTTTTTTTGGCAAATGTGAGATGAGCTCTTGTGGTCTTTTTGGTCTGCAGGGGTTTTAACCTTGAAACTCTCCCATGGATGCCATTTTATTATTGTAGAATCATGTGCACCGATATTAACTGAGGTAGGTTAGGCCTGTAGTTCTTTAAATGTTGTTTAAAGAACTACAGGTTCTTTTGGGACATCCTGGAAGTGTCTTTGATGTGCTCAGGCCACTCCTGGGGAGGTGCACCACTGTTCCAAGTCTTCTCTTTGTGTGGATAATGGCTCTCACCACGGTTTGCTGGAGCCCCAAAGCCTTAGAAATGGCAAAGTTCCGGGTGTCATAATGGGCCCATGTAAAGCCTTCTTGCCCCGAGCTCCAGCAAGAAAACAAAAAGACTTTCAAATCACATGCGCCAACATTTTATTCATAGAACATAGATAACTCAACAAGAAATAAATCAATTATCTTAATTAGTTGCTAGATGTTCTCCCAGCTGATTAAAAAAAAAAAAAAAAGTTGCTTTTTGCTCCATTTTTGGCCGCTGTCCTAACTATTTTGAGACCTGTAGCTTGAATAAAATTTGAACTGAGCTCATTTTGGGCATAAACGTCTAAAATTTCTCAGTGTGAACATTTGTTGTGTTATCTATGTGCAATTGTAAATAAAATATTGGCTCATGTGATCCGAATGCCTTTTAGTTTTCATTTTATCCAAATAAAAATGAACTGTCCCAACATTTCCAGAATTTGGGTTGTACAAATCTGAACAAGCTAATGCCATTGTGTCTTGTGACTTTGTAGACATTGGAGCGATCACGTGAACCATAACCACCCACAACACTTGCTTGCACAGGTATGGCAAATGTGTCAGTCTGTCAGGCTTTTAATAAGATTTTCATTTCTAAAACTGTGTGGCTCTAGGGAACAAAGGAGGAGCTCAGTCTTATAAGGCAGCCTTGACCAGGACACTCTCAGGCACGTCTTTTCCCTCAGGGAGTGGAGGTTAGCTGGGAATAAGCATTGTTAGCTATCCAACAGTCTATGTTCTGCAAGCTTCACTTTTATCCTTTTGTATTTTTTCTCTGAAGGTGCTATTTTTACAATTTGCATGACCATAGCCCTTGGCGTTCTCATAACAATCCACCCTGGAGGCTTTTGTAAAGGTTTATAAAATGGAACAGATTTCTGTTGTTCATGTTGATTAGTGAAACAAAAATGTGGACAATGAGTTTTTATATGCCATCAATAAACATTATTTTGCTGTAGGAGCCTAATTTTCTTTACACAGTATTTTTCAGTGGTGGAATGTAAAAAAGTCAAAGTACTTACTTTACTTAAGTACAGTTTCCATGTATCTGTACTTTACTTGAGTACATTTTACAAGGGGTACTTTTACTTGTACTTCACTACGTTTTAGAGCAAGTATCTGTACTTTTTACTCCACTACATTTTTGAGTTGGTTTGAAGAACAAAGTATTTTGAGTTTCTGTTTAAAATAATTTATTTTTGTCCTACCCTTATTGTAGACACACAGTACTTAAGTATAACAGATGCAGTAAAGTAGTACTCCTTTAGAAACATCAGAATAATAAAGACAGAAGACCTCATTGATACATTCAGTCTCTTCTACTGCACCAGTTTATTCATTTAATCAGTAATCAGCAAATTCCCTCACATTTAACACATTCATGAGCTGTTGAGTCTGTGCCAAATACTTTTAATTTTTTACTTCTAAGTACATTAAAAAGTGAGTACTTCTAACGTAAGTAAAAAGTACTCACTCAGTTAGTTGATTAACACCACTGACTTGCGCTCACCTTCAGGAAGGAGAGAGCAGACAGCAGCAGTAGTTCTGAAGCCTCTCTCATCGTCTGCGGTGCCTTCGCTGCTCCTCGTATGTGGTTTATTCCAAAACCTGTGACAGAAGACCGCGTCTCATGAACGAGACTCAAAGCAGAATCACAATAGCACAGATACTTCATGCTGCTGGTCCCACGTTTTCCACTACACTGGTTTTAAAAGTGTTAGCAGCTCGCTCGACTTGTAAACAAACCGTGCACCACGATGACGTAGCAGCCTGTCGCCCTCAGAGCTGATGACGTAACCGGAGCATGGATCGTTTGTGCGGTGAGAGCGCGGGTCAGCGGGGGACTCAGACCCTTCCCCAGTCGTATCTGGGTACAGCACAGTTCGAATGGCCCTATTGTGAGTGCACCCTAACTTAAAATAAGTAAATGAAAAAAAATAAAAATAAATTTTGCCCAGTATGCCAGATTATCAGTCCACCCCTGGCATCACCTGTCGCCAGTTCACCACTGTTCCTTCCTTAGACCACTTTTTATAATGACCACTGCAGAGTGGAAACACCCCACAAGAGCTGCAGTTTTGGAGATGACCCAGTTGTCTGCAATCTTCATAATTTGTCAAACATTGCTCAAATCCTTACGCTGGCCCATTCTTCCAGCTTCTGACATCAACTTTGAGAAGACAATGTTCACTTGCAGTCTAATATATGGACCACTAGCTTTCCATGATGATGATGATGATGATGTGTGTGCTATTTACTTTACCTGTCAGTGGTCATAATGTTATGCCTGATCAGTGTAATTCAGAGAAAAAAAAGTGCAAGTAGATCATTTTGAATTGTTGACTCTGAATGTAAATGCAGTTTTGCATGTACATTTCTTAGTTGACTAGAGAAGTTTCTAGTTTGAAATTCTCTTGACACAGAGATTATTTTTTGGGCTAATGTTGCATGCTCAGAGCTTACACAGACATACATACAGCATTATTCATTTTCAGTCTGACAAAGACCTGTACACCAATAAGGCATGACATTCTGACCACTGACAGGTGAAGTGAACAACACAGATGATCTCTCCATCATGGCACCTGCTATGTTCACATTTTTTTGCTAACCTTTTTTTCTTTTTGCAAAAGACAGAGGCTCTGGTTCCTCTTTCCATAATTGATTTAAAACTGATGTATCACAGCTGTCTTTCTGAAAGGTGTCACACAAAAGCGGAAGGTATCTCCTACCTAAAATAAATGACAAAGATAGTCTAATATGGAACACATTTCACAACCTTTCTCGCCTCGGTTTGATGGCATTGAGTGCATTCCTTTGTCTCCAGTCGATTGTTGTTGATCTCTTTATGTAACATCATTTGTCTGGCTTTGGCAGGCTAGGTAAAATGGCAAGCGTAAGGATTTGACAAGAACCAAATTAGGATGAAAATAGACAATGTATGTGCATTAAAGCCTGCATGTTAGGACAGGTGGTTAACTAGTAATGGGTAGGTGGTCGTGAAGGGTTAGCGTCAAATTGTTTCTACCTGCTTGTAAACATATAGTGAATAAAATATCAGTCACCTGAGCTGAACCTACCTAAATCCTTCTCACAGGTCTTCAGACAGTACACTGAGGTTTGGCTGCATCATGTAATCCTCTTCTTCTCTTTCTGTAGACTGATCAGCAGCTCCGATATGCGCACGGTGTCATTGTTGCATCAGATTTAGCGGCTTTAAATCCACTCCGGGACGTAGTCTCATTACAGATGCGGCAGAAAGGGTTAGAGGGCGTCCGCTGGCTGGATGGAGATATCACACTGTCAAAGTTAAAACGGAATTTCATATTAGCGGCTTTAGCCTCCTTCCGCAGCTCTATTTATCTAAGTCTTTTTCATGAGAGATTAGATTATGTGAACTGATAAATTCTGCAAAGTCTTTCATGTTACTTGTTAGACCAGCGGAGACTAAATTTAATATCACACACGGCAGTAAAGGATGTTAACACAAGAAGGAGGTCATTTTTTTTTTTTTACATAACTTTGTTCATGTAGGACCCCTAACATGTGAACTTCTATGAATATTGGAAAGTCCAGACCTCTGCAAAGGCATTATCATTCAATGCCTGAACTTTTTTTGACTGTTTGTGGCTGAAGTGGGATTTGAACCCAACATCTCCTTCACAATGTGCTCTTCTGACAACAGGGTGGATGTTGTCATGAGCAATTTAGACCATCCACTGCGTTCAGAGTTGAAACGAACTACTCAGTAGCTTTACTGGTCTAAAAATGAGGGTTAAGTTAATTAGATTGTCCAAATCCTGTCTTAAACTACTATTACTACTACTTAAAACCCTTAAAAGACCAGTTACATCAGCTTTCAACAAATTTAAAGATCCTATATTATGCTTTTTTCAGGCTTTTTGAAATAGTTTTGAGCACCTTTGCATTAGTACTTCAAGTTTATAACCTCAAATAATTTATATGTATGGAAAATGTCTTCTTTTGAGTAGCTGCAGAGAACGCTTAGATTAGAGGCCTGACTCCCTCCTGCTGGCAATGAATGGTGAATGACAGAGCATAACATGGCTAATTAGCACGGCTATTAGCAACACAAAGCTATAAATGAGCTGACTGCTTCATAGTAATGGCTATTTAAGCGCTGGAATGATCAGAATGAGTCAGATGACGATGTAGGTTTGCGAATGCATGTGGTTTCATGTTTCTATGTAGAGCCATGCAATTGTTTCCAGCTCTTCAGAAGGGGACGGGCTCAGCATACAGAATAGGAAAAAAAAACATTATAAGATAGCAAAAAGTTCAGAAAAGTTGAGTTAGAATAAAAAGTCCCCTATGTTAAATTGACTTTTTTGAGCTTTTATCCATGTTATATTTTTTTTTCACCTCAATTTTGAGTAGAGAGAAAGCAAAAAAGCATAATAGGTCTCCTTTAAAAGCAATAAATCAAAGGTGGTTGAAGCTGCTACCAAATTCAGTAAACTCAACAGCTATGTCAAAAAAAGAAGAGGGAAAATATCTTCATACCTCAAAGGTTTACTCTTTCATCTCAGCAAATTAATTTCTCATGTTCCCATAAACCGATCTTCACCCCTGATCCCTTCCATTCTGTTCAAATGTGTGTCAAATCCAGGCTAGGTAAATGTAACATGGTGCAGGATTCCATTGGCTTATTCTCCCATTTAAGGAGGCTTTAAATGGATTATGTGAGTGAACAACTCGCTCTGTCATTTTGTCTCTGAGCTGTGCAGCAGCTTCCACACGAGGGAACTGATGTGATCCACATCTAATGGAAGAAGAAATGAACACTTGTAAAGTCTCATGCTGTCTTACGCTTAAAATATTTGTAATATTCAGGAAAATAGTTTTGTTAACATGTATGCTGCTCAGAGCTTTACACTTGGCGTTTTTTAATTTCAGGCACAGTCACCTAGAATGATTTTGTTTCACCACTGCTCAGCACGGTTTTGTTCACTAAGATGCCAATTTTAAGGATAAAGGCGTCAGATATTAGTACGTTTGTGACTGTGATTTTCTTTCAGGGATCACCACAGGAAATGATCTGCCTCTACATTATTTAACCCTATCTTCTACATCCTCTTCTCTCACACCATCTAACCTCATGCCCTCTTTCACTATGTCCATCAATTTATTCTTTTGTCTTCCTCAATGCATGGCAGATCTAACCTCAACATCCTTCTACTCATAGACAGCGGCTAAAATAAGTGTTGAACATATCACCATTTTTTCTAAGTACATTTTTTTTTCATGCCTTTTCTTAAGCAGTGGAGTCTTGCGGGGTCAGTATGAAAACAAGCCATGGTGGTTGAGTGCATTACTCATTGTTTTAATTGAAACAGTTGTACCTTGTAATTCTAAAGCTCTCCATAATTGGTTCTTGGCTCTTTTACAACTATTATACAACTATTCAGAGGCTGTCTATATTAAGTACATAAAAAGAAATTGAGTTTGAAATGTACTGTAAAAAACAATGATGCAAAAACTCAAGGCAACAGGATCCCTCAAGATTTTTGAGATTTGGTGATCAATTCAAAATCTCAATCCCTCAACCAATATTTTTTTACTCACCAAATTTAATGTTCATACGTCTAAAAACTTGAGACTTTAAGTTTTACTCACTATCTTTATTTTTTCCAACTCATCTTACAGCCAACTGACTCCACTGGTCAGAAAAAGTATTATTGATAATAATAAAAACTAAATATACTACATTTAACAAAATAATAACTTAATAAAAACAAAATATACTACATTTAACGAAAGAATAACTTTTTCTGAACACTGTAAGTTGGCTGTAAAATGAGTTAAAAAAAATGATAGAAAGAAAAACTTAAAAATTAGAAAAGCTTTTAGATGTACGAACATTAAATTAAGTGAAAGTGTGGAAAACTTGAGATTTTGAGTTGGCCCCAGAAATCTTGAGGGATTCTTTGCCCTGAGTTATTGAGTTTTTGCATTATTTTATTTTTTTACAGTGTATTTGTTTAAAAATATAACTTTTTAGCCAATAGTCAATGTCTGTTGTAATGTTTTTATAGAAATATATGGAGGAAAACATGAAAATAAAATTTGGGGTTGAGGGAAGCTGTATTGTTGGGGGTCCACGTGGGATTTTGTTAAATTTAAGGGGGCTGTGACACTGCTGACTTTGGGAATGGTTGCGTTAGAGCAGGGGTGTCCAAACTATGGCCCGGGAGCCAAATGTGGCCCACAGACCATTATTTATTGGCCCTTGGGCTTCATTCTCAACTTGCCCAAGGTGCTGCAGAGAATACTTCTTAAAGCACAGGTAAAGATGCATAATATTTGTGTTAGATGGACCTGACATTAAGGAAGAAAATGAAAATGTGGTTGTTGGAGTCAATAAAGTTCAGCCTTACTATCTGCTAGATCCAAACCCAGATAAATGTGGGCTTGTGGAAGGGCATCCAGAATAAAACCTACGCCAAAGTACCCATGGGAAGGATTCACTGTGAAGATCCCTGAAGGAAAGGGAGCAGCTGAGAGGGAATTTCTTTTATGGTGAGGTGAAATAGGGTGCCTCTAGTGAGTGGCCCTCCTTCTCATATTTTTTCCAGTATGTGGCCCCCAGTGAAAAAAGTTTGGACACCTTTGCTTTACAGTATGTTGCAAGTATGTGTTTTTATTTTTATATACAGAATCCTCTATAGACTAGCTAATAAAAATGTAGAAACATAAATAAAGACACATCCTCTATATCACATAAGTAAAGCTTATCTCACTGACCTTCTCCACTGCCACTCCCCCACCCGCCGTCTCAGACCTGCAGACTCCAGAACCAAGCACCGGACCTTGGGGGACCGAGCCTTCGCTGCTGCTGCCCCAAACTTTAGGAAGTCCCTCCCACAACACATCAGGAACTCAACTCAAGACCCACCTGTTCTATCTGGCCTTTCCATAGTTCTCTGTCATCACATTCATTCTCTGTTGTTTTATAGTTTTTATTTTCTCATGTAAAGTATTTTTGAGTGTCCTATAAAGCGTTATATAAGTCTGATGTATTATTATTATTATTATTGAAGTGCTGACTTGTATCAACAACAAAAATAGCTGAGCGGTAGAGTGAATGACTGCTGTAAAACACCAGATTACACTGTATTATTATCAACTCTGTACTTATTTCTGAACAGGCACAGCAGCAAAAGCCAGTTAAAGAACTTTCGGTTTGTTTGAATGTGGTCAATATGTCATATGGGACTTACTGTTGTTAAAATGGAAACAAGACAAAGAAAAAAGTTACAGAGGAATGAACAACAATGCATACTTCAGCAGAATCAACAGGTGACCAAGGAAAACACTAAACGTTAATCAGATGAGAGATGTTTGCTTTGTATAAGTCAGCGCATCTTCATTATTTTGGATAGGAGATATGGTATCTTCCACTTTTGTAAGACACACTGCTGTGACAGGTCAGTGCCAACACAAATTATGCAAAAGACTCCATCAAAATGCATATATATGACGTTAAACTTAAATTTGATCTTACCTTAGATCGATGCTAACTCAGCGTCTTGCAGCTTGCATCATGATTTTCATCTGCATTTTACTTTACGTTTGTTTTTTTCCAATAAAAATAATCTAATTTAAAACTTTAACCACATATATACAGTATTGATTAAAAAAATGTTCCTGAGAAAAGTACCCAAAGTAAGACTGAAGGAATTAGTAACACCAAAAAGTTGTTTCCATTGCCGTGTTATGGGTTAGATCAATGCAGCGAGCTTTGCCCACTGTCACAATATGTAGGAAGTGTATCTTAACATGCCCACATGACCCCTCACTTCCAACTGTTGGTACAGAACAGAACACTACTGTCGACTGTCTGTGACTAAATGACAGGCTAAAGACAGCAGTGTGGATCACAGCACATCCCGGTCTGGAGCCGGACACCCTGATGACAAGAGTGATACGGCTTACACTTAAAACCAGCCGTGGTCTTCATCCTGCCAAGACATGAAAATTCATAAGGCCCTACGGCTCTTCTCCTTGAATAAAGCATGCCAATGATAAAGTAGGCGCTGCTGTCTGAAAGATTCCTCTTGGTGTCATGTTTGAAGTGGAGTCAGATATTTCTTAATTCCACTATAGCTCTATCTGTGTTTTGAAAAGAAAAATGGGAACATTTAAAAAAGATTCCAATGGCATACTAAACAAAATGGCTGTTAGTAGATCTATTGATATCTATCTATTGATGTACTCGACACTATATTGCCTTTACACACATATGAACTTAATTCTTAATCCATAGGGTTTAATATGACGTCGGGCTACCTTTTGCATCTATAACAGCTTTCCCCAAGGTTTAGGAGTTTAGGAGTTTTTGACCATTCTTCTGAAAGCACATTTGTGAGGTTATACACTGATGTTGGATGAGAAGGCCTCGCAGTCTTCTCTCTAATTCATGCCAAAGGTGTTCTATCGGGATGAGAGAAGGACTCTGTGCAGCCCAGTCAAGTTCTTCCACACCAAACTCGCTCATCCATGTCTTTATGGACCGTTCTTTGTGCACTGGTGCAGTCATGTTGGAACAGGAAGTGGCCATCCGCAAACTTTTCTACAAACTTTTCCACAAAGCTGCAACCTAGGTGCTTGATTTTCTACACCTGTGGCCATGGAAGTGACTGGAACACCTGAATTCAGTTATTTGGGCGGATGAGTGAATACTTTTGGAAATATATATTTTTTATTTAACCTTTATTTAACCAGGAAAGTCCTATTGAGATTACGAATCTCTTTTTCAAGGGAGTCCTGGCCAAGACAGCAGCACAGTTACATTACACACAGATATTTCAACACATCACAAAATGGATTCTTAAAAACAATTACAAATCATAGACTTAATTTCCAAACCTTTCAACATAGATTTAAACTGAACTATTGAAGTCAGTTCTTGTCATTTCAAGACATTTTGTAAATTATTCCATGTTGAAGGTGCAGAATATTGAAATGCCACTTTACCAGTCTCTGTGTGGACACTTGGGACAGAAAGAAGCATGCAGTTTTGTGATCGCAAAGCATAATGTCCATCTGTTTTATGTTGAATATACGTACATAGGTATGGAGGGAGCAGACCTATAATCCCTTTGTAAATGAACATGTACCAGTGACTTCACCTGCGAGTATCCAGTGCTGCCCAACCAACACGTGTGTACAGTTTGTAGTGGTGTGTCTGAGGCTTACAGTTTGTGATAAATCACAGAGAGGCATGGTAAACGGAGTCCAGCAATTTTAATGCTTGGGTTGGGGCATTCATATAAATAACATCTCCATAATCTAGAATGGGTAAAAACGTTGCTGCAACAAGTCTCTTCTTTGCATTAAGAGAGAAACATAACTTGTTCCTAAAATAAAAGCCAATTTTCAGTCTTAGCTTCTTAATCAGTTGTTCAGTGTGTGCTTTAAAAGAAAGACTATCATCAATTAAAATACCTAAATATTTAAATGATTTAACTGCTTCTATTTTATGTATGTAATATAGTGTATGTGTATTTGATGTACTGTATCTGAATGTATTTGATCTTGAATGCTCAGGAAGCAGTAATTATAATTTAATAATAATATAAAGGGGTGGGAGCAAATAAGTGTTACTTCATCCTATTCCTTTTTGAGCTAAATATATGTAATAGCAAATTACTATTTGTAAATATGTATTATAAATATGTATTACCATTGTTATGGATGTGTATATATGTATTAATACAAATTATTGTGCTTTTAAATTACCACAAAGATGTGTGTACATGGCAATGTATGTATGTCAATATTCTTGCTTGAAATAAAAAAATATCATCAGCATCTAATGTTAACTTTTTGACTGCCAATCACCAGATACAGGGGTTGTAGCGCACTTATTACAGTACTAGCTATATGAAACTCAAGCAAAAAAGAAGCTTCTGACAGAATTCAACACATTAGCTTGAGTTAGCGAGCCGACGATATGCCCGCCCCCAAAAACATTACCCGTGAGCAAGTCCCAGACCAGACCCTTAACATTTCAAACAAAAGGATCACAAAAACTGGGACAGAACCTGGGGAGGATGACCACAGACAGCGCCCCCAGCAGGAAGAGTGGAGCCCAGTACAGCAAAAACAAACAAGCTAAAGCTAATTTTATATTGTTGTGTCATATTTCTCAGTTTGTGTTAGTGTGAAAAAAATTTATAGTTGCAGTGATATCTGTTTTTCTGAGAGAATTTTTTTTTGTGCCTCGGTTGCAGCCCCAAACCTACAACATTACTTTGTCCACATAATGTTGAAAATGTTTTACAGTACTTTTAAAGAGAGTGTGCTGACTTTTTGCATTATCTGTTTGCATGCTAGAACTTGTTTTGTTTTATCTAATGTTAAAGATCCACCACATAAGTTTTTGAGGATGTGAAAAAAGTAAAAAAAACAAAAAACAAGCTCTCCTCCTTAGATATTTACATTATATTTTGAACTATGGCTACTGATTGTGACTGAGGAGTGAATGAATAATGCACCAAAATTGTAAATCGATGTTGAGATGTCTAGAAAAGTGCTGTATAAGACTAATGCATTATTATTTTTTTGTCTGTTTTTTGTTTTTTGCTATTGTTTTTTTTGGTGCAAGTGCAAAGTCCTTGTATCCTTCCATTTGAATGAGAGTATCATTTCTTGAGTAAGTATAATTTTATGTTTGAAATTATAATAATCAAAACAAGTTTACATAATTGTGCGTCTAAGACAACATAAATAAAAAGCCCGGCGGCTGTGTGTGACCTGTAATCAGTCGTCTTACAGAGCGCTGTGTTGCTGGTGTTTTGCCTCAGGTGAGGTCGAGCCGGACGTGCCCAAACTCTCCACTCACAAATGAATAAATTTGACTCCTCAAAGTGCGTTATGTGACTTTTACGCAGCGTTTTAACCCCGCACCATGCTTCTGTGCGGACCTGCCTGACCTGGAACTATGGGTGTCATTAAAGTTTTATTCGAGTCAAATGGTGAAAAGACGAGAGAGGGCACTTAGATCTGTGTTTTACGTTTTCTGAATATATTAGACTAAAAAGGAGGGATGCAGAGATGATGAATAGCAACTAGAGATGCCACTTTGATGGATTAAAAAAAAAATCTAGATACTTGATTGCCAGTAACTGATACAATTATTGTCATTATTCTAAAAAAAAACAACAAAAAACTAGAATCACGTGGAGAGTACAGACTTATAGCTTAATACCTCGCAATGCCAAAGATATAGGGGCCAGGCCTGGACTCAAATGTTGAATCTTCTAGTTCAGGGGTAAAAGCTGTATTGATCCCCTTGTGGCTGGAGTTAGTACATTTTGGTCTTTCACATTCCTACTAACTACATTGCTCCCATGCACTGTAGTTCTCTACACTGTCTGTTCTATGGAAGCATAATGCGTTCAGGTTTTTTTTCTTTATCTAAAAAAATTGTTTTTGAGAAAAGTATTAAATTAGCTTTTAAAAAATCTTGTTTTTATCAGTACATTTTTATCACGTTTATCAGTACATTTTATCACGTTTTTATCAAGTTCTGTTTTATGAGGAAAATGACTCTGAATTCAGTGCATTTGGGATGAACTTTGCCTGCTCTGTATTGTGGATCAGGGTAGACGGCCACAAAGGGACGAAAAGAAAGGTGTCTGTGGTCAACTTGGACTGTTTTTGACTCAGATAACGCAGCATCAGACTTGAAATGCTCTTCAGACCTGAGATGTCTGGGAGAAGTGGACCAACTAATGATTGTACCATCAGTATTATGTGACAACAGCAGGAACTTCCATTGTCTTAAGCCTGAAGTAAAATAAACCCTATGAAACAGAATAATTGGGACGTTTATTCACTTCTGTTTACAGCAACTCTTTCATGTGAGATTCTGTTTGTGATAGACATTACAATTTATTTTTGTCATAAAAACAATTAATATCTCTTATAAAAACAGAACTTTTCTTGTAAAATCAGAACTAATATATCTCAGCTAAATAGAACTTTTCTCTTAAAAACAGAACTAATATACCTATTTTGTTTTCTTGTGAAAACAAAATATATCTCATAAAAATCCGAATTCTTTTATATAAAAACAGAATATCTCATAAAACAGCAACTCTTTCATGTGAGATTCTGTTTGTGATAGACTTACAATTTATTTTTGTCATAAAAACAATTCATATCTCTTATAAAAACAGAACTAATATATCTCATAAAAAGAACTTTAAAAAAAACTAATATAAAAAAAAATACAAAAAAAAAACAAAACAAAACTTTTTTCATTAAAACACTGGTACAAACTGTACCAGAAACCATTAATATTAATCAAAATACTAACTTGCTAAAAATCTGAACTTTTTTTATAAAAAACAAATTAAATCTCATAAAAACTTAAATTTTCTTGTAAAAACAAAACTAAAAACAGAACGTTTCTCAAAAAAACTAAAAAAATACAAAAAATAAAAACTGAATAATCTCATAAAAACAGACCTTTTCTTGTAAAAACAGAACTAATATATCTACAAAAAAAAGAAGAACTGAACATTTTTCATAAAAACAGACTGGTACAAACAGTGCACTGGTTTGTGAAATGAAACTGTTAATATTAATGTCAAACAAAATGCTAACTTTCCAAGACTCTATCTCTTAAACATGACAATAAAATAAAGAAACTATAGTGAGTCTTTATGTTATGGGGTTGCACAGTGCAGTGGTAGAACTGAAGTGGCAGAAATGACTGCAGCAGAAGTGGACAGTTAGGGTCACGTCTCAGACTGTTTTCTCTCAGACACATGACACAGGACAGTGTCACAAAGACTCAGCCTCTCACTTTAATTGCCCCTTCAGCAGCTGCACAGCAAACAGACCAGGACAGAGGAGAAAGAACACTGTCAACCAATCACAGAAAAGCACTTATGAACTGGTCAGAAATATTTATACTAAGTGGAAATGTGTCTTGAGTGATTTTGAAATGTGTGTCATATGCTCACATCACAACAAGAAAGTCCTGGGCAGTAGTGTGGGTCGCAGTAGAAGTAGCTTTTTGGTGGTTAGCCCTACATGTTCCCCGGTACATAGGGCTAGGGTTAAAAAACATCAGGACTTACCGTACCATATTACGCTTTTTTCACGTTTTGGACATGTTTGCATTAGTTTTTCATGTTTTATACCTTAAACTAATGCATATGTATGGAGAACATTTTCTTTTGGGGAGCTGTTACTTTGACTTTTTGGAAATTGCTTGGGTTAGGTCTCTGAAGGCCCTTTGTATAAATCATCTTATTGATGAATAATTGAATAATTTTCCTACCAGAGCCTTAAAAGAAAATGTGTTGTGACAAAATAAAAATCTTTAAAAAGTTCGGTTTAAGTTGTAATTTCCTTAATTTAATCACAATTTAGCCTTGTGTTATTCCTGGTTTAGTATGTGTTAAGTTCTGATTTTGACACTGTTTTGACTTGTGAAAACAGTGACTTACATTTTTGTTTTATGTGAATTTTGCTTAAAGTAGGCCCTATTTTAAAATATCATTATCACAATTTAAACGTGGTTATCAAATATGGCACGTTTTTAAGGGCCCCTCCCTCTACTGGGCCCTGAGTAAACAGTACCCTTTACACCCCCAGTCCAACGGCCCAGCACACAGGTACATTTTGGCTGGATCCCATTTCTACCCCTTAGCCCTTTGCCCTAGCCCTAGCCCTTCATTTTGCGCGTTCACGAGAGACGAAGAGCTATCCCAATTCTCTTTTGCAGTCAGGGCGAGGGCTAAGGCGAAGGGCTGTACACCCCTCCAAACGGAGCTTTTCCAGATGCACACTTAAAACCAAGGGGTAGGAGGAGTTTACCATGATACGTCGTGTTTATGGGTAACATGGCAGCAACAAAGACGTATATTCTGCATTTATGACCATTTTAAGAGTTACAACAGAGTTTAAACAAGCACCTTGTGCTTATGCCTTGTATCTGTTGTTTTGTTGCTATTTCTTTTGTATTTATGTTGTAACTAAATAGTCTCACCATTTTTGCGCTGACAGAGAGGACCCTAAACTTTATGCCAGTGTTTGTTTTATGTCGATAGCCCCAGTAATCACGGAGATATCCACCGTTAAAATTTGTGGAAAACATCGCTTTGAAATACAGGCTTAAGAAGAGGATTTAGCGCTTTATAAGTGGGACCCGCGGTGTTTTTAAATAATATAACTGATGCTTCAGTCAAAAAACAAACACAAAAAGCTATATATGTCCCATAACCTCATTTTAATGCCACTAATTTGATGCAGAGAGAAGTAGCAGCGCACATGAGTCACGTGACGCACATGCGGCTGTATTTACAGAGACAGGTGATCTTTACCTGAGCACAGTGAGCTCCTCCTGCTCCACGCGGTGTATGTAAAGATTAATCCCATTACAGTTTTAGTTTTCAGCAGTTTGTTGCTTTCTCTGGTGTTACAGTTGTGTTTGAGCTGAAGCTCATTCACCTACAGTTCTCCTGTTGTTCACATGCGCCCCCTTCAGGCTAATGTTGGCTTGTTTTAAAAAAAGTAAAGTATAAACTGAGCAAATGGTTTGTACAATGATGTATAGCCTAATATAGCGGTGTAGGGGTGTCCCATTTCTTATGGGTGTATTGTCAGCCCTACCTCTTACCCCTCTGTTTTAAGGTCTAAGGGGAAGGCGAAGGGCGAGGGCTAGGGGAAGGGGTAAAAATGAGAAATGGGATTGGGCCTTTGTGCTACATACATACAAAATGCTACTTTGAATTCTGGCTAATTCAGTGATTATAAATGGATAGAAAAACCTTTAACCCTTAAGTTGTCTTTTGTACTTTGTCATTGAAAATGTAGAATATTTTGTCTGTGTTAATCCAAAATTTACCAAATTTTGTCAGTGTTACTATTTTCATAGGAAGTTTCACATTTCAGTCTCAGTTGCCAGTTTTAGGTCTATAATGCACTGTGTACCAACAATTGTTACACTTTAGTACCATTATAGTTCCATTGACTTCCATTAAAACTTCATATTAATTAAATTATTAATATAAATAAAATAATTAATATAAATAATTAATAAGAATTTTTAATGGAAGTCAGTGGAACTATAATGGTACTAAAGAGTAACAATTGAGAACTTTATTGTGTGTGTAGTGGCACAATAAAATTCTCCTTTACGGGTGATGATCATTTCAATATAAGCTTCTAGTCTAAAATTTAATTTTTTTCATGATTATTCATCAGACAGTCTAAAAAAAAGAGACTACATAGCTAAGGGCTCTATTTTATACTGTTTCAGTTATGTTGGTTTCTCTTGCATTGTTCATTACAGTAGGACAGAGACATAAATGACTCCAATAAATTTTTTAGAAGCTCTCACACAAACACTGATGTGTTAAATAGTAAAAATGTAATTATAAGGATCAGAAGTCAAGTTGACTAATATATATTTGAGTGAATAAAAGTAGAAAGCAATATCTTCAATAATATACTTTTAAGAATGTAAACACAACACAACAAGCGTCGCAAAAGAAGGCCCCTGCCCAAAAAATAGGAATTCATCAATATATATATATATATATATATATATATATATATATATATTTAACATTTTCACATAGCACTTAATATGTTCAAAATATTTCATTTTTTGTGTCTTTTTGATAGTGGTTTACAGTAGCAAAATGGAAGAAGAAACTGGTTAGAAGAACTGAGTCATTCAAAGTTGAAAAAAATATTATGTATAATATTTTAATGTAACTTTTGGGGAGGTAAGCACTTTTGGTAAAGGGACTAAGTGTACGTTTTTTAAAGGGCTGCTTAAGGGTTAAAATGTGTGCAATAATATCCTGAATAAGGGAGAAAAAAGATTCAGCCCATGTACTTTTACAAAGCAGTCCTGTCTTTTGTTCCATGTGCAGTATCCAGCGTACGGAGGCGGTTTGTGCACAGATCCAGTCCCGGTTTATTTGCGTGTTTGCCACACAGGATGGCGTCCCTGGCCCGGCCGTGCTTCCTCCTCTTCCCTCTTTATTTAGCCAGGGCCGCCTGAGTGAGCACACCTGCAGTTCTGCCCAGAGCTGTTTCAGTCCAGCTGCTGAAGTGTGCGAGCCACTCTCAATCACGTTTTCAGCTTACAGGACAGGCTTGTGATGTGTGAGCGGCTCAGGTGACACCGTGGGCCCGATGCTTGTGCACGCTGTGACCGAGGCTTCAGTTTTGTATGGTTGGCAGGGCACAAATTGGGATGACGTCCGTGACTTTGCACTGATTCACACCAACATGTTTTGAATTCCCTAGGCATAGTGCAGTGTGGTGAACAGCAGAAAACACATTGCTTTTTTTCCTTTTTACTGGAGTCTATCCCAGTAACTATGGGCCTTAGGCAGGGTACACTCTGCACAGTGGCCAGTTAGTCACAGAGCTGGCATAGAGAGGGTTATAAACAGGCAAACATTCACTCTCATATTCATGCACTAGGGCCAATTTAGAGTCACCAATTCATGTAACACATGCACCACTAAACCAGGATGAAACCTGATCTAAACCAATCTAAATCAGGTTTAACAGGACTAAACTTTGACTAAATGTGGAGTAAATCAAGACCACAAGCAAAAACTAGGACTAAACCAGGACTAAACAAGGACTGAACTAGGACGAGACCAGGACAGAGCTGAACTAGAACTAAACCAGGATGGAATCTTTGACTAAACTAGGACTAAACTACAATTAAACCAGAATGAAACCAGTCCTAAACCAATCTAAATCAGGCCTAACCAAGATTAAACTTTGACTAAATGTGGACCAAATGTGGAACACAAGTGGAAACTAGGACTAAACCAGAACTAAACAAGGACTGAACCAGGACTAGACCAGGACTGGACTGTGCTAGCACTAAATCAGGATGAAAACTATGACTAAACCAGGACTAAACTATAATTAAACCAGGACTAAAACAGGACTAAACCAGGTCTAAATCATGACTAATCTAGGACTAAACCAGGACTAAACCAGAACTATACCAGGGCAGGACTAAACTAGGACAACACAACTGTACATGATTGCAGTGGAAATTGGAGGTTAGGCCTAGCTTATATCTCACTTGCTGTTAGGAAGTAATCCAAAAGTAACTAAGCTACTTCCTTTATTTGAATAACTAACCCAACAGTGGTCCTAGAGCACCCACAGCGCTGCGATCCAGTGCAGCCTGTCAATCATCTGCAGCAGATAAAGAGATGGATGTGTGAGAAACTTGACAGGGAAACATGCTATAGTTCTAAAAGTAACATGCACTCTATCAGGGAAGGAGATCGGAAAGAAGAGCATCTTGAGTTTATTGTGTTAAATTTATAATTAAAGCATACTTTCAAAGCTTAGACATATTGCCATGGTTTATAAAACAAAAATCCTTGCGTGTACATGTGAGAGGCTGGAGGTTTGGCTGTATACTGCTACAGCAAACACTAGAAGAAGAGAACATCTGCTACGTGTTTTACATTTCACAGGCTTTAACATCTCTCGCCATCTCCTCGGAGGACGAATCAAAAGCCGAGAGGTTACCTGTGGTCCCGTTCAGCACGCCTTAGATCTCAAGGAAGCTGCTGCTAAATTGCATCTACAATATGTGCATGACCTTCCAAAATGCAGACAGGGCACTTTTTCCAAGGAGTGGTATTTTCCATAATGTTGGTGTGATGCTATTAATTATGTGGCTCACATCTCTTTGTTCTGGGTGAGCACAGTTGAGTGTGTGTGTGTGCATAGTTACCCACTGCTAATAAGCCGTATTTATGTGGGCCAGAAGTGGTTTTAATATCAGGGTATTTGTGATGTGTTTAACAAGGATTATTCATTATAATATGAAGTAAAGTAGCTAACTCTTAACTTAACTAC
Organism: Bostrychus sinensis; assembly: GCA_020698575.1. NCBI lineage: Eukaryota > Metazoa > Chordata > Actinopteri > Gobiiformes > Eleotridae > Bostrychus > Bostrychus sinensis. The sequence continues at coordinate 7,717,384 of CM036260.1, read as the reverse complement.
ATTTGTCCCAGGGCCAGAATTTTTGTCAACAGACAGTTTGAGGGCCAGATGCTCCTGTAAAAAATAAAATAATTATTGTATCCTAAGTTCAGAGCTTGACCTTAACACCAGCCAACTGGCCAAATGTTGAAAGAATTTCATTTTGGCTAATAATACAAATTCTCCCACTAGCCACTCTGGTTGGTTGAATTTTATGCGCCTGTATTGTTAGAGATTAGGCCTGAATTCCTGATGCTCTTCTTAGTTTTCCCCCTTTTCTATATAGTAATTCATCATGATAAAAAAAAGTAAAATATTAATTTAACTAAAATAAAATGTTTAAAAATGTGACCCCAAATGCACAGAGATACAGTTTATTCTCCCTAAATCAAATATAAAACCAAATTTTACATTTATTTATGTTTGTCGTATACTATAAAATTTACACAAACACAAATTAAATTGTGGCTAGTAAAAACACTAACTGGCTACCAACTTTTGACAAAGACTAGCCACAGTGGCCAGTGAGCAAAAAAGTTATTGTCAAGTTATTTATTAATATTTAATATATCATTTTCTGGTTGTGCCTAAGCCTAACTGCTGTCGAATCCTATATCAAAAGGATGTTTGTTAAATCATTGGCTTTAATTTCATGTAAAGTGCTATTTGCTGATGTTGCCTGTTGTTATTGAGACACCGCAATTGTGCATTATTGAGTGTGTGGTAAAAGCCAAAGCAATGACATTTTGTGAAAAACAGCAATAGATAAAAAAAAAAAAAAAAAAAAAAAAAAAAAAAAATAGCATGCAGAACTTTTTTTTTTTTTTTTTAAAGGGGAAAAGAGAGCAAGTTTATTATTTTTGATTGAAAGCAGGCTATGGCACAAGCTACTTTTAAGTGGGGAAAAAACAAAAGAAAACAAAAACATAAAAACAAATATAGGATCATAGCTTTTCTTCTTGACTAGGCTATTCCTGAATTCAGTTGTATTCTGGGGACCGGATGGAAAGTTCTGGTGGGCCACATTTGGTCCCCGGGCCGCTAGTTGACATTCACGGGATTTCCGTTTTCTAAATCCACAAACCTTTGAAAACGCTGGCAGAGGTGTTTTCATGTGAGAGCCGCTCGGAGCTGCTCAGGCTCTTGTGTACACTATGAAAAAAGCAGCTCATTGAAAATGACGACGTAACAGCCCCAATCTGAACAGTGATTGGCTCTCTGCTGGGGGCATGTCAGCTGACCCACAAGCTCACAAACCACAAGGCTTTTATGTCTCATATGTTCATATTTAGTCCAGTAACTGTCAGTATTATATGTGTAGGGAAGGGCATCGATATCCGGTTCTACCCAAGAACCGGTTCTAATTTTTCCAATCCATCGGAATTATCTGCCTCTGCTGTTAACGATTCTCCTTATCAATGCCGCTTTGGGTAGTTGTGTTTGTGTGAGCAGCGGGTTTTGCTCCAAAGCCCGTCTTGCCCCCGAGCAGTGTCTCTAACTTCTTTACTTTCACTTTATTACAAAAGTTGTCTTCGATGAGTAGCCTACAAAGCGTGGCGCTCATTGTGCAGTGCATTGGCGGCACGGTGGCATAGTGGCTAGCACTCCTGCCTCACAGCAAGAAGGTCCTGGGTTTGATTCCTGGACGGTGTGGGGCCTTTCTGTGTGGAGTTTGCATGTTCTCCCCGTGTCTCCGGTTTCCCCCATCAACCTCAAAACATGCACAATAGGCAAAAACCTCCAGCCAAATGCTCCTGACCAGGATCCTGGCTCAAGATCTGGAGAAGGGTTCCCGGGTGCTGCACTGCAGCAGCAGCCCACTGCTCCTGACAGGTTGCCCCAGCGGCATTGAGGGATGGGTCAAATGCAGAGAATGAATTTCCCCTATGGGGGATCAATAAAGTATACCTTACCTTACCTTATGTCATTCTCCTGCCTGTCTCGCTCATGTCTTTAGTGTGGACACGCCATAGCTGAGCCCACAGTGGTGGAGGTAAATGTGCACGCACAGTGACAGCAGGGGCTCATTCCCCAAGGATAAGAAATACAGTATGCAACAGAGTGGGTGATAGAAAGAGAGAGAAATCACCATAAAAACCTGTCTGACACTGATGTGGCCCCTCCCTGCCTTGCACTGTCACAGTAACACAGACAACTGTTTAATTTTATAAGGTTAAAGGTTAAAGAGTGGTTCATTCAGACAGACAGGTGCAAAGCTGTTCTTGATGCTTCTAAATGAATATTAAAGCCACAATCCTGTTTATTAAATATATATATACACACACACATATATATTTCCAGTAATTTAACAGCTGTACATTCAATACATGTTACGTCTATTTAGTGAGCCCAGTTTAAAATAGGCCCACATACATGAAAATAATAAAATAAAATAAGCTTCTATTTCTGCTTAATAATAAACTGTATGGCCACAAATCTATTTAATTCACAGATTTAACAGCAGTCGATAAGAGAATTGATATAAAATCAGATTGATAAGCAGAGTCGACAATGGCATTGACATCGATAAAATCTTATCAATTCCCATCCCTAGCTATAAGAACTTACTTTTACTTAAGACTTTATCTGCACTTATTTATTTCTATGACTTTCTTTTTACTTTTTTTGCACAATTATGCCCAATGTTCTCACTGTTGAGATTATGGCACTTGTTTAACTGTAACCTAACCTTAAACCTTAGAAATGTGGGCGTATAGGGCTGTAGGAACACAGGAGCCTAATTTGGGAAAAAAATCTCAATCTCAATCTCACCTTTTCTCTTTCTAAGCCCCAAATGCCTATTGGAATAAACACACGAGTGAATGGTTTTCAGTAATGTACTAACTGGTCATTGTCTAGGTCTGAAGTAGCCTTGACAGACTCCAGCCACTTATGTTTTAAAAGTCTGGTTTTAGTCAAATTAAGGTAATAATAAAAATATATGGACATTTTTCTACATCAAATGTAAAGGGGCCTTAAATCAACACAACATAACTTTGCCGTGGTGTTGGTTCTGAACAGGGGCAGTGCAGCCAGTGGCCCAGAAGGTTTAAGGGTCCCTAAGAGTCGCCCTTGTTTATGTCAAATCATGTCTGGATTTATTTATGTATTTTTTTTATTTATTTAGCCATTCTATAACCAGGAGAGTCAGAGTGAGATTCACAGTTGTCATTTTCAAGGATGTCCTGACCAAGAGGCGTCAACAACACAACCCACATTTCATACAAAATACAAAAACACAAAGAGAAATAGCAGTTAAAGACAAAAAGATAATATTTCTCAAAAGACATTTTTTTCAGAAGCAGTGTAAGTGATTCCATCTCCAGGTCCTTCAAAACAGACTCAAAATGATCCAAAGGGACAAGATTTTGGAGTTTTAAGGTCCTCTGTAAACCATTCCATTCTGTAGGAGCACAATACTGAAAAGATATTTTTTCACTCTCTGTCCTGACACTGGTGAATGTTCAATGTGGAATTTGTCAACTCATTGCAAATTTTAAAATAAAACAAATAAATAAATACAAGCACAAACTGTAAAAAATAGTTTTTTAATAAATAAACTAAGCTGCTTTACGTAGATTTCCAGTGTAATAATGATTAAGTTTGAAGCTTAATGCAAGAGTATTAGAAAAGTGCATAATTTTAGGGCTCATTCTGAAAACCATGCACTGGGGCCCCTCAATATCAAGTAACGCCACTGGCTCTGAAAATGCTACTGTTAGAAAGCTTCAACTACAACTACGGGGTCCTTCTACAGTGTGCAAGTACCTACATTCTTCTGTACTTATCTTTCCTGGATTCTATGGACCAGGGAACATAGGTACTTGCGGAACATAGCTACTTTCACAAATGCACAGGTACCTATGCACCCATCTTATACTTAGCTGGTGACTATCTCCACCTGGGAAAGCATTTAGAGTGACCAACACTAGATAGCATTGTGGTATTCTACTTTTGTTTTGGCAGGTGGACTTCCCATTGTTGTCCGGAGTGTTTCATGGTAATTGGCAGCTCCGAGCTCGTCTTCCAGCTGTCAATCCATTTTTTACCTTTGGCCTCTCTCCAGTCTCCAGTCAAAAGAGGAAGCACCTGAAGGGTCTGACAGCTGACAAATAGACTCTGACTTCTATTTGGGCCGTTGTTGACGCTGGCTGTCGATAGCACCTCTCACACACAGAGCTACTCCAGGTTGTCAAAGCAGGGACTTTTTCATTTTGTTTTTCTTGAGGACAACAAATTCAAATGAAAGTGGCCACTTTACCAATACTTCATGCACAAATAGCACCGTAATCGTTTCTATTTTTAATGAGGTGTCCGTGCTCCTCACAAGAGTGTCTTGAAACCAGATGGCATTGTGAGGATGGGCAAAAAGATTAGTGCTCTTCCTGGTTAGGTAAAAAAAAGGGATTTTAGAGAGAAGCCAGTACTAAAATTGACAACACATAAAGAGAAAACTAGTTGATTCAGTTGGATAATAGACTTGGTGTTGCCGTGACATGTCTTGAAGGTCTCATGAGCTGAGGAAGGGGTCAGAAAAGTGGAGGTGAAAGCAGCTTACAAGAAAGACAATTTGGATTAGTTTATACTGGACTTCCTAAAATCTAAAATGAGACAAATGGACTTGGCCTTGAACACCAACGTTCGTGGACCTTTTGAGTTCAGAACACCTGACCTGACTTGACACTTTCCATTCCAAACAAAACTTAAAACCCGCCCAACACAATAAAAAACAGCCCAAATGACAACCTCTCTAAATGTTAAAACTGTTAAACTTAGGAAAGAACAGAAAACGTAACAGCAGCACTAAAAAAAGTAAACCAAAAAGGTTAAAGAGTGCAATCAGACAGCCAAAGCCTGGGGCGTCATAGAAACCACAAAAAACATATGAAATACCAACATGAAATGTGAGCAACCAAACATGAATCACTCTTTTAAACAAACAAATGAACTGATATATGAGTGGGAGGACGCAGCAGTTTTGAGAAATGTGTATTTCTACTTTGTTTGCCATAAAAGACAACTATTTAATGGGTATTTTCACCAGATTTTTTTTCTAAAAACCCGCCAAATGTTGTGAAAAGCAGCCCAAATTTTGTAAAACAACCCAATGCAATTTTTTCCAGCCCAAAGTGTTCAAAAGAAGCCCAATTGGGCAGAAACCAGCCCAATCTGGCAACACTGCCTGATGCTTCTCCCCCCCGTAAAATAAAAGCAACTGAACAGTGTGCAAGAAACAATTAATTCCACTCCTGCCACATTAACGGAGTCACTCTGTGATAGTGTGTCTGAGTTAAGAGGATTCAATCAAACTGCATGATAACCACTGCACTAGACTATCCAGCAGATGGCATGGATCAACGTTGCTGACAGCAATTTAATTTGCTTTAAAAACAAAACAAAACAAATAAACAACAATATTCACATTTGCTTATATTAGCTATGAGAAGAAACATAGACAAAGGATAATGGGGGGGGGGGGGGCTTGAGAGAAGCTGGGCTCTCTTCTACTCTGGCGTTGCCCTCGGTGAGAGGCGGCGGGCTGGTGCGGAGCTTGCTTATAGCTCCCCAGCTCAGCCCCCATGTGTTGGAGTTCACTCCAGTGAATGAGAGGGTCGCGTCCCTGCGCCTTCGGGTCAGGACCGGTCTCTCACTGTTGTCTCGGCTTATGGCCCAAACAACAGTGCAGAGTACCCAGCCTTCTTGGAGTCCCTGGGAGGGGTGCCGGAATGTGCTCCAACTGGGGACTTCAACGCTCGCGTAGGTAGCAGCAGTGATACCTGGAGGGGTGTGATTGGGAGGAACGGCCTCCCGGATCTGAACCCGAGTGGTGTTCTGTTATTGGACTTCTGCGCTAGCCACATTTTGTCCATAACAAACACCACGCTCAAGCACAAGGGTGTCCATCAGTGCACGTGGCACCAGGACACACTAGGCCAGAAGTCAATGATTGACTTTGTTGTCGTGTCATCTGACCTTTGGCCGTGTGTCTTGGACACTCGGGTGAAGAGAGGGGCTGAGCTGTCAACTGATCACCACCTGGTGGTGAGTTTGATCCGCTGGCGGAGGAGGAGGCTGGGACACCCGAACATATTGTGAGGGTCTGTTAGTAACGTGTGGCTGAGCCCTCTGTCAGAGTGGTCTTCAACTCCCACCTTTGGGAGAGCTTCAACCAGATCCCGAGTGAGGTTGGAGAAAGGAAGTTGGGGTGGACCTTGCTCTATGCCTCTATTGTCAATGCAGCTGTTCAGAGCTGTGGTCGTAAGGTGTCTGGTGCCTGTCGTGGAGGAAACCCCATATATACTGACAAAGACAATTTGTTTTTGAAGTGCAAACAACATTATAACAAAGTAAATAGCTCAAAAAAGTAAATTTAGGAGAATAAGGGACCAAGTGTGCATGATTGTGTGTAAAATAGACAATTATATTAAAAAAATACTTGATTTACATTACAGACACATCTTGACATGGGAGATTTTGAAAGTGAGGTTCTGCATGGAAACTGAATATGTGTTATGACAGAAGATGTGTGAATACCACACTTACGGCACACAAGCTTAAACATAAAACAGCTACTCTGAATTCCTATGAAGAACATCAAAGCACATGAAGGTCATGCACATAACTGTCAGATAAAAGCCGCCATTGAAAAGAAAGAAAAAGCATTCATTATACATTTAAAGAAACGTGTCTCGTATGCCACAGGTGAGTCCAAACATGTGGGCAGCCAGGCATGAAATTGTACTTTACATTGCTTTTTATTTGCATTTGAATTCCTCCTCTGCTTTATATGCAGAGAGTCCATTCCAGCATGTTAAAATAAAAAGGTTTCTTTTTTTTTTCATTTATGCATGTCTGAGAATACATCACAAGAGCTTATAGATGAGATACATTGAAAAAGATGTTAACGTTTTAAGTGAACCCTGAATGAACTAGCAACTAGAAAAGGCTCATGTTTGAACTGCAATGTACAGAATACAGTCAGTGACATCGCATTATACTGCACAAGGTCTACATAACACACTTCTGTTTAAAATTCAAATCAGATTGGAATCAAACATTTAAAAGTCCCCTATTCTGTTGCTGTATTTTGTTTCATTCATGCATGTTTGAGTAATCCTGTATGCTGAGCCCGTCCCGGTCTGAAGACCTGGAAACACTTACTTGCTTACTTTCTCATCACTCTGCACAGACACATGAAACCAACAAATGCTTCTGAGCCCATACACCAGGGGTCACAAACTCAAATTTGCCAGGGGCCATATCTAATATTGTCATGTCACAGAGGGCCACATTAAGGTTCAGGTAATAACTTCAACAGAGTGATATACACATGGAAAGGGATTTTTGACTTAAGAAGATAGTATGTCAAGCACCACAGAATATTTACTGCAGAAGCAAGAAGCAGTCCAATAGTGCCAAAAGCCCTCATTGCTTATTATGTGGTTGGGGGCTTAATGCTCCTGGTAGGGTCTCCCAAGGCAAACAGGTTCTAGGTGACGAGCCAGACTAGGAGCGGTTCAGAAGTCTCACTTGATGATGATGATGTATTTAAATACAGCCAGATCTAGTACGTTGCCCAGATTGGCATCACTGGCATCACCCTGGAGCCAGGCCTGGGGTTGAATGTCTTTGTGGCCGGGTCTTCGTGACCCAGCTGGGTTCAGTCCAAAAAGGCTACGTGGAATTGCCTTACCGCAAACCCATGTCATCTGTGTCATCTGACCTTCAACCATGGTCATTGGACACTGGCCACTTGTGAAGAAAGGGGCAGAGCTGTCAAACATTCACCACCTGATGATGAGTTGGAACGGGGCTGCACAGACTTGGCAGCCCCAAATGCATTGTAAAGGTCTGCTGAGAATGTCTGACTGAACCCACTGTCAGGGGGTCCGCAACTCCCAACTCCAGGAGACCTTCAACCAGATCCTGATTGAGGCTGGGAACATTGAGTCCAAGTGGACTATGTTCTCCACCTCCATTGTCAATGCAGCCTTTAGGAGCAGCGGTAGTAAGGTCTTTGGTGCCTGTCAGTGATGCCAACCCCCAAACCCAGGTGGTGGACACCAGAAGTAAGGGATGCCGTTAAGCTGAAGGAGGAGTCCTAGTGAGCCTGGCTGGCTCGTGGGAGTAGCTGACAGGTACCAGCAGGCCAAGCACGCTGCAGCTTGGGCAGTTGTAGAAGCAGAAACTTGGGTCGGGGAGGAGTTCAGGGAGGCCAAGGAAGAGGACTATTGGTCAACCTTCAAGACATTTTGTTAAACCTCAGGAGGGGGAAGCAGCACCAACACTGTTTAGAGTGGGTTAAATCCCACCAACACGTCTTCTGTTGAAGAAGCAGAGACTGGGGACTTAGAGATAGTGATGGGCAGTCCGGCTCTTACAGCTCCCAAATGGCTCTTTGTTTATTGTCAGTGAGAGATCATCCCATTAGTGCCTAGTTTAGGAATTAATTATGAATCATTTGTGTGTTGGCGTTCATAAACAAATTTTTATGTAGTTTTATTTTCAAAAAACAAAACTTCAGTTAATAAATTTTATATATTTAGTTTGACTTGTACCTGAAGTCTTTCCTTGCTCTCTCTCGGCTTGCTCTCTGTCCTCCCTCTGCACGGTGGGGTGGGTGGTTCTTAGATGCCTGTGCAAGTTTGTTGTTGACCCTGCTTTGTAGGATAATTTTATTTTACAAATTTTGCACTCAGCTTTGCTATCTCCAATGTCTTTGAAATGTAGCCAGATGCTGCTCCTCTTTCGTGTTTCACTCATGTTTTCACTTTTTCCTGACACATGCATTTAAATCGGGCTCCTCCGTCTCACTGTGTTGCTTAGAGGATCTGACCTGAACCACTATTCTCGCTGCGTTCAGGAGCGCCTGCCCCCTTCCTTCTTTTACATAATGGTACGATCCAAGTCTGTTCTCGCTCGTGATTTCGCCGCACGGCGTGCCCTGCAAAATATACATGCTGCTTGCCACGGAGCAGAGAAGGAATGGTTTAAGATTCGGCTCTGTCAGAAACAAGAGTCGGCTCGTCTCGTTCATTACAAAGAATTGGCTCTGAGAGCCGGCTCTGAGAGCCGGCTTGTTCGCGAACGACCCATCACTTCTTAGAGATGGACTCATACATTACCCAAACTGAAGTCAACGAGGTGGTACAAAAGCTTTCTTTTCAGCCCGATGCCCTATTTTGTTGCCATAATGATGATCAAATACAATCACAATTCACAATTTGTTGAAAACTGTTATAAATGAATAAAAAACTGGTGTGTCATAAATCTAGATGTCATGGCATGGTTCAAAACACTGAAAACCCCTGTACACCGACAGAACAGCCTTGTGTTTGAATTTAAAGTAGACTCACACCAAAAGCGACATGCACTCATCTTATTTGTCCGTGTTTGTTTAGACCTCTCCTGTTGAAATTAAATCAAATCTCTGGTCAAGATGATGTTACACAGAGGATTACCAATAAAATAGGTCCAACTTTTAGTAATAATAGAACTCTCTTCAATGCAATGCAAAATTGCTGTTATTATGAACTTGAAAATGTGTGTATTGCCACTCTAGCAAATGTCCCCTAATGCAGTGGTACTTGTGAGCAGCTTATCCTCCATCATAACAGCTACTGTTCGCAATCAATACCTCAGGCGGTTGCCATTTACAGCCTACCCACTCATAAGAACTGTGCACATACATATTACATGACGCATCCATAACACGGCCATATTAGCATTGATTTCATGTGTTTTTTAAGACCTTATTTATCAGGAAAGCTGGCACCAAACCCACTTTCTCGGGCGCATACATGGAACCTTTTTCCAGCAAGAGCCATTTAAAAAAAGACAAGGCACCCGGAGGGGATTGTAGCACTTCTGCTGACACCGTGATACTACCACCACGACTTCTGGCTGTGTCTTTTTTTTTTTTTTTTTCAGCCGAGCGAGCTTTGTCTTGACACCGAGTGCTAAATATACACCTTTCATCTCTAATGAAAAAAGAGACGCAGGAGAAAATGGATATTGGGCCCGTTTCTTGTGTAATTCTCAGATGTCAAGGTGGTCCGTTATGGGAACTCATGTGGGTAATGATGGTACAAAGTCAAAAGAAGTAAACCGATCGTGGTCCATTAGTTTCCTTATTACGAGGAGTACATGTAAGAAAATATCTGGAGTGGATAGATTATTGGTGAAATAATGTATATACGGTGGCAGTGGTTTTGTGAGTTGTTTATAGCAGTGGTTCCAATCCTTTTTTGTGTTGTGTATCCCATGGGCTTTTTGTTGTACCGTGATTAAACGACAAAAAGTGGGACACTTTAAGTGTTAAAGTGCTCATAGAGTGGTCTGTTTTTATTAGTACAAAGACAATTTTGTACTTACTTTATTGTAAAACCCAATTTATTGCATTTTCTTTCTTTTTTTTCTTTCAACATTTTATTCAAGATACAAATGAAATCCAATATATATATATATATATATAAAATTCTAAAAATAATACAAATCCAAAACAATAATAAAACATAATAATATAAACCTCTATTACAGTGATTTATTTTACTCAAAAAAATTAAACATTTTTATTAAATTGACAAGAAAAATTTATGAAACTTATGAAAATCATTTAAATTAAAAAAAATTAAAAAATTAAATTTAATAATCATTTAAATATCTCTCTTTTGAAACAAGCTTTATGATAGGCCTATCCAAATAATATTTCTAGTAGTAATAACAATTTTAATCAACCAATCATCAATGAGACACTTGAAACACTGGTTTATAGCATTGAGGACTAGAAAGTATGGGTAACTAGACGAAAAATATATACATTTTGCAATAGAAAGTTACAATCCTATGGCCTATATAGAGTAAATTAAAGCAGTTGTTAGTGTATTACTCAGTATTCTAATAAGGCATTAAGGTCCATTGATGTCTAAAACAGAAATATTATGAAGCAGGTAAATAGAACACATTTCATGCAGAAAATGTGTTTGTCATGGTGGTATTTGGTCATCTAACATCTAAACTCAAATCTGTCAACATTAATGTTCAAATCCTAATCATTTAATATTGATATTTTCATTGATCCTATTATTATCTGTCTTTTTTTTATATTGTTACACATTATAACTACAAAAGCCCAGATGTAATACTAAGTCTTATTTATAAAAAGACCAAATCTACAACACACTGGACTGGTTTTAGCCCAAAGGCCTCAGGTTGGAGACTCACCTCAACACTGAATAATCACAAAGCTCGATCTTGAATTGAGTTTTATTCAAATTAGGACAGTGCACATTCATCAACAAATCAGCAGTAAGCATACGTGAGTAAAAGTATAGATCCTCCTGGTTAAATATTACTCCAATACAAGTAAAAGTTGCTAAGTCAAATTTTTACTTGAGTTAAAGTACCAGAGTATGTGCTTTCAAAAAAACTTTCAAATAACTATTCAAAGTACTCCTATAATGTATTTCAAATGAGTGCAGTCAAGAATTTTTTGGTAAAATTTCGACTACATTCAAGTCACAAATTTGCAGCTCCAAAAATATTAACCCTCTAAGCGCCAAAGTCGCAGAATTACGACAAGCAACGTTACTAAAAATAACAGCCCCTACTTTCTATTAAAATGTTAAATTTTGTTTCCACTCCCTTCCTTTAGGTGTCAGACACCCAGGACTTAGTTTCTAGCCCAATAGAATCATATGTCGTTCAAAATCTTGGTGAAAAAAGGTGAAAGTAGCTAATAAAATGTACAGCACTGATGAAGCAGTAGCTTTGGTAACTGCTGACTCTGATTCTGAGGGAGAACATCTACTTTTTGAACCGAGAGAGAGTGAAGAGAGCCGCGAAAGTGAAAGTAAGATGTGCGCGCGGGGCTGTAGTTCGTCCCGTGACTTTCTCCCGTGGAGGCGGCACAGCACGGAGTCTCCTCAGCCGCTGTACTTAGTGAATTCGGGAACAGTGCGGTTTTGAGTGAAATAAATGTACACCAAGCACCGCCCATTCATTCACGCACTTTTCCCCACAGAAGAGGCAGATGTGGGAGAAGAGAAAGGCGTGGGGAGAGGCAGGTGTTGCCGAGGGCGCGGTGGGAGCAGCGTGGCAAGTATCAACAACAGCAACAACAGTAGCAACAGCAATGAGGCTGGGATCACCTGAGAGAGGAGGAAGTTTATCAGGCGTGGATACAGCAGTTTGATGAACCTGCTGCCAGGCCATGACAGACTTGCAGATGCAAATGCAGAATATTTACATTTCTATTTCCTCACATTTGACTAGTTATGGGACATTAGAGGTTATAGTTATAGTTTACTAATGTTGGTTTAGAGTTTACCTGGTTTCTACTCATTTATTAATTGGAGAAAAAGACAAAAAAAAGTTCAATCATGTTTATTATCTTGTAGTTGCTGAAAATAACATAATTCAGCATGTCCGCCTAATAATGACATCACAATATGCAAAATATATGCAGATTAGATGCCTACATTCATAAACTTTGGTTCATAACTGACAATTTTCTCATTTACAGTAAGACTCTAGCTCTAAATAATATTTTTTAAGCCACAGCCTTTTGAATATTTAATGTCAAAAAACTGTATTTTAGAGAAAAAAACCTGGCGCCCAAAGGGTTAATAGGCTACATTTTACATGATTTTAGTGAGGAAATGTGTGGATCAACCATAAAACCATAACACTCACCTCAGACTTTATTTAACAGTCTTAGACACATTAATAGCTTGTCCGTCCTAGGAGAGGATCCTTCAAAGTGGGCTCCATAAGGTTTCTCCTTTTTTCCCCCCACAGATGGGTTTTTTAGGAGTTTTACCGAGAAGACAAGTCTAAGAACAGGTGATGTCCTGGGTTTTAGTTTTATTGTTTAACTGTTTGTAAAGCCCTTTTATACTGGTCATACAGAGTTAAGTGTGTGGCACAGTAGCACAGTGGTTAGTTCTCTTGTCATACAGCAGAATGGTCTTGGGTTCAGTTCCCTAACCAGACAGGCCTTTTCTGTGTGGCTCAGGAATAACTCTTCATCTTATCTACACTACTTTGTTGTATGCATAACGACAAATAAAGCACCTTACTTTTATAGAAATTAAACTAAATTGAATTGAAAATGAAAACTGTCTCCAAACCAGACTGGAACCCTTCACAATCTGATAAGGTAAGCATGCTAACTGGGCAAGAAATGTAAAAAGAAGTTACTTGAATAACAATTAAGTATTTACTACTGGTCTATTCCTCAGGCAGGCTCTCTATAAACCAGTCTTTTAGGTTTTACACCATGGTACAGTATGTCTTTAGACCAAAATGAACCAATACAAACATAATAAAAACACAGTGCAGAGTCAGACTGAAGAGCATGTCGGAGTTCAGATGGTTAACTGTGTGTAGGCGCCAGCACTGAAATGGATGGCCGGGGCGATTTGTCAAGCTCGCAGGGGTTTGACATGAGCTCTCCCCTCTGACAGATGTGGCGACACAGCTGGGAGATGAATGGTGTGCAGCCGGCCTGACGCACAGTAAACACCACTTACACACTCACACACACCCATCCCGAAAAACAGACGGGGCTACTGGACAGAGACCGGGGCCAGAGAGTACTGCACTGCTGCTGACTCCCACCTCACAGCTCTGGATGAGTGTGCAGCAGTGTTTCCCAACCAGGGGTAAGGCGGACCCCTAGGGGTACGCGAGCACACTGCAGGGGGTATGTGGAGTTATGTGATTATTGATATTTTTATGTATTTGGCTTTCAGAGACTAAGATAAACTAACTCAAGATTATAGAGAGGGATGGGACACTAAAGAAGGACAAAATAGGGACTAAGCCAGGTCTAAACTAGAGCTAAACCAGGAAAAAAATAAGGTTAAACCAGGACTAAAACCAGGAATAAACTAGGTCTAAACCAGGTCTAAACCAGGACTGAACCAGAACTAAACTCAGTCTAAATGAAGTCTAAATCAGGACTAAAACAGGTCTAAAATCAAAGCTAAACCAGGGCTAAATTAGGTCTAAACTAGAGCTAAACCAGGAAAAAAAAACACGACTAAACCAGGTCTAAAACAGGTCTAAAATCATACTAAAACCAGGACTAAACCAGGTCTAAACCAGAACTAAACTAGGTCTAAATCAAGTCTACACCAGGACTATAAACTAGGTCTAAGCTAGGGCTTGATCAGGAAAAAAAATAAGTCTAAACCAGGTCTAAACCAAGTCTATACCAGAACTAAACTCAGTCTAAATGAAGTCTAAACCAGGACTAAAACAGGTCTAAAATCAAAGCTAAACCAGGGCTAAATTAAGTCTAAACTACAGCTAAACCAGGAAAAAAAAACACACGACTAAACCAGGTCTAAAACAGGTCTAAAATCAGACTAAAACCAGGACTAAACCAGGTCTAAACCAGAACTAAACTAGGTCTAAATCAAGTCTACACCAGGACTATATACTAGGTCTAAGCTAGGGCTTGATCAGGAAAAAAAATAAGTCTAAACCAGGTCTAAACCAAGTCTATACCAGAACTAAACCAGCAAGCCAGGTCCAATCCATGGACTACATCAGGTCCTGGGGGAACTCAAAACCAAAAAGGTTGGGAAGCACTGTGAGACTTGTGATTTAATTTTCAAATTTTTTTTAAGTCTACATTCACTTCATAATATACATTTTAAACAAGTGATGGTGAGTGGAAAGTGGAAAATCTCAAATACAAGACTGTGTTTTTTGTTAACAAAGATCTGGAGGAAGAAGCTGGTGTAGTAATCTCTGCGTACTGGGTATTCCCAAAAAAGAAGGTAATGTCCCTTGGTCGTTCATGGAAAAATGGACAGCAGACATTGTGAAGGAGGTTCTGGAGAGAGCATTTTTAATTTCAACAAGTCACCAATCCACTATTTTCCCAAGGACGGTTGTTATCAAGTACCTAAACTACAAGGACAGAGAAAACATTGCAACATTAGACAATATCCCAGAAGCTGAAGTGCAGAAAGAAAAGTAAATGAAGAAAAAAGTAGTTATTTTTTGGCAAAGAAGGTGTTGAGAGACTTGAAATGAATCCTAGGTTTAGATTTGTTTGTGTTAGATGCATTATTTTTTTGACGCTACATAATCAACAATTGTTTAATGATCTATTGCTTATTGTGTTGTCCAACAGAAGCTCCAGTGGCGCAATAGGTCAGCGCGCAGTACTTATAAAACAGTAACCTGCAGAGTGATGCTGAGGTTGTGAGTTCGAGCCTCACCTGGAGCAGAGTTTTTATAAGCTGTCACTTTGATTAGTGAATTATTAAAATGTAGATTATATCCCAGGAAATTGGCCTTACCTTCCCACATTCCAAAATTAGGCTCTATGTTTCCACATTTCTAAGATATGTGTCAAAAGGTTTTTGTGTGGTTTTTTTTTTGTTTTTTTTTTCTGTCTTCTATCTTTCCACTGCCCAATATTCCCGCATTTCAAAACTAGGCTTGATGTTCTCACAGTTTTTCACAATTAGGCCCTATGTTCCCGCAGCCCTGTGTTCCCACATTTCTAAAATATTTTTTTAAAAAGTAGACTCTATGTTCCCACCAACCTATGATTTTTTTATTATTTTTATGTATTTGGCTTTCAGAGCCTAAAATAAACTTAAATCAGGACTAACTCAAGATTATAGAGAGGGATGGGACACTAAAGAAGGACAAAATAGGGACTAAGCCAGGTCTAAACCCAGGTCTAAACTAGAGCTCAACCAGGAAAAAAATAAGGCTAAACTGGGACTAAAACCAGGAATAAACTAGGTCTAAACCAGGTCTAAACCAGGACTGAACCAGAACTAAACTCAGTCTAAATGAAGTCTAAATCAGGACTAAAACAGGTCTAAAATCAAAGCTAAACCAGGGTTAAATTAGGTCTAAACTAGAGCTAAACCAGGAAAAAAAAAAACACGACTAAACCAGGTCTAAAACAGGTCTAAAATCAGACTAAAACCAGGACTAAACCAGGTCTAAACCAGAACTAAACTAGGTCTAAATCAAGTCTACACCAGGACTATAAACTAGGTCTAAGCTAGGGCTTGATCAGGAAAAAAAATAAGTCTAAACCAGGTCTAAACCAAGTCTATACCAGAACTAAACCAGCAAGCCAGGTCCAATCCTGGACTACATCAGGTCCTGGGGGAACTCAAAACCAAAAAGGTTGGGAAGCACTGTGAGACTTGTGATTTAATTTTCAAATTTTTTTTTTTAAGTCTACATTCACTTCATAATATACATTTTAAACAAGTGATGGTGAGTGGAAAGTGGAAAATCTCAAATACAAGACTGTTTTTTGTTAACAAAGATCTGGAGGAAGAAGCTGGTGTAGTAATCTCTGCGTACTGGGTATTCCCAAAAAAGAAGGTAATGTCCCTTGGTCGTTCATGGAAAAATGGACAGCAGACATTGTGAAGGAGGTTCTGGAGAGAGCATTTTTAATTTCAACAAGTCACCAATCCACTATTTTCCCAAGGACGGTTGTTATCAAGTACCTAAACTACAAGGACAGAGAAAACATTGCAACATTAGACAATATCCCAGAAGCAGAAGTGCAGAAAGAAAAGTAAATGAAGAAAAAAGTAGTTATTTTTTGGCAAAGAAGGGGTTGAGAGACTTGAAATGAATCCTAGGTTTAGATTTGTTTGTGTTAGATGCATTATTTTTTTGACGCTACATAATCAACAATTGTTTAATGATCTATTGCTTATTGTGTTGTCCAACAGAAGCTCCAGTGGCGCAATAGGTCAGCGCGCAGTACTTATAAAACAGTAACCTGCAGAGTGATGCTGAGGTTGTGAGTTCGAGCCTCACCTGGAGCAGAGTTTTTATAAGCTGTCACTTTGATTAGTGAATTATTAAAATGTAGATTATATCCCAGGAATTTGGCCTTACCTTCCCACATTCCAAAATTAGGCTCTATGTTTCCACATTTCTAAGATATGTGTCAAAAGGTTTTTGTGTGTTTTTTTTTTGTTTTTTTTTTCTGTCTTCTATCTTTCCATTGCCCAATATTCCCGCATTTCAAAACTAGGCTTGATGTTCTCACAGTTTTTCACAATTAGGCCCTATGTTCCCGCAGCCCTGTGTTGCCACATTTCTATTTTTTTTTTTTTTTTCCCACCAACCTATGATTTTTTTTTTTTTTTAATAGACCCTATGTTACCACAGCACTATGTTCCCAGATTCCAACATTAGGCTCTATCTTTCCACATTTCCAAGTTATTAGTCAAAATTAGGCCCTATGTTCCCACAGCTCAATGTCCCCACCTTTCTATATATATTTTTTCCAAATAAGCTCTGTGTTCCCATTGCCCAATATTCCTGCCTTTCAAAACTAGGCTTTATGTCTCATTTAGGGGCCGCTTTAAAAAGGGGGTAAATACTCTGGTATTTGGTATTTGGTATCTGGTACTGGTTTTCTGTCATATTTCTAATTTGCTTCACTTTTTAAATTTTTTTTTTTTTTTTTTATAGCTGCTATTATGCGATGTAAAGTGACTGACATGAACCTCTCAATGATCCATTTCAATTCCAGGTTGTAAAGCAGCAATAAAAGAACATACTTTTGCTTGCCACAGTTTCATGTAAATGCCTGACTTACCTCAAGCTAACACTAGAAAAACACTAAAACACAGCTGTCTATTTTGAAACCAGTCATTCTGCAGAGAGTTTTTACTACCTGGGTTGTACAGTTAAACAATAATTTGAGACGTGGGACAAAAACAGTCCTCTGCTGTTCACAGCTGAGCACTAGCCGGCGGTGGCCTCTGTCCCCCTGGCAAATCACTGCTCTGCCAAAGAGCAGTATTTTTTGATTTAACCACAGCCTCGGCGTGATAACAGAGCAGTGCAGGTGCAAGCCTTGTGATTGACTCCAGAGTTAAAAAAAAAAAAAACAGGGTCGTGCAGGAGCCGAGCCGCACCACACCGGGCTCTGCTGGAATGTGCTGCTGCAAAAATGGACTGAACATGATTTTTATCTGAGGCGCTTACAGAACCTCGGGAACATGTCTAACTAACTGTGAACCAGCGAGGAGCAGCAGAGACGTGCCCTTAAAAAATGAAAAGGCTGACTTTACAGAGTGTACCAGAGTCATGTTGAATAGATGTTAGTCGGTAGAAGTAAGAGTTATGATTTTCCAACACATTCACCGTCTATTTCAGGACATGTCTTTGAAAAGATTTTAGTAATAGATTTGTTCCATCTACTTGCAAGGTTACCATTTATATTTTGATCCAAGAAAATATGTTTTAGTGTTGTCTTTCTTCACTGAGCAGATTATACCAAAGTGCTTAAGTGCTCCAGGTGAGGCTTGAACCCACAACCTCAGCATCACTCTGCAGGTTACTGTCTGATAAGTACTGCACGCTGACAGATTGCACATCTAGAGCTTGCGTATGTGCTAACTTTACTATAAAATGCTTCAAAAACTCAAGGCAACCGGATCCGTCAAGATTTTTTAGTTTTGGGGCCAACTCAAAATCTCAAGTTTTCAACAATAAATATTTTTTTGTTCAATTGTATGTACATATGTCCAAAAACTTTCAATTTTACTCACTAACTTTTTTTTTTAACTCATCTTACAGCCACCTTACTCTCCATTGTTCAGAAAAAGTTGCTGTTAAAATTGTAAAATTGTTTTGTTGAATTTAGTTTATTAAGTTTTTATTATTATCAATAACAGGGTAGCTCCTTGCCTGGAAAATCCAGACTGATATTTCTCTGTATTATTCTACAGAGAAATATCAGTCTGGTCACCACGCCGTCCGCAGTGGTTTCCTCAAATCCCAACCGTACCGTGCATTTTGATTCGCTTATTTAAGTCACGTGTTCTTCGCGAGCAGCGTCCGCAACAACAACAATCAAGGTGGCGCACTGAGGAGCCGAGTTTGTTTCATTCAGCGGTAAATTCCGTTTTAAATGACCACAAACATATCGAATCATTAAAACCACAGCAGCTTGCAGTACTAGAAGCCTTTATTTAAAAAAAATAATGTTTTCGCGATGCTTACTTTCTTGTCGCTTTGTTAACGTCACGTCCGCCATTTTCTGATTGGCTAACTCCGCTGCCCGTTTGCTCCGCCCTAGAAATCAAATTGATTCTATGGCGACCAGACTCATCCGCTGGTACAGCAGTGAGTCTGGAATTTCCAGGCAAGGTAGCTCCAGGTTTTTCTCGTCAAAGACATTTTAATACTTATTAATGCTCCTTAGAATAAAATTTAACTGACAAAAGAATAATATTCTGTATTAATTTTACACAAATAAAATTTCAGCATTATTCTCTGAAACTCATGGGTTATATTTTAAGCAAAATAAGGTGAAATAACCTAATTTCTGCATTAAAAATCTCAAAATGAATCATAAATTTCAGTGGTAACAGCATTTACTGTGTTGTGGGGGATGTTTTGCAACAAACTATCCCTGCAACATTACACAGCCATATAAACAGTAGACGTAGCTTTCAAAAACTTAGTTGTTAGTTGTTGTCAGATATTTGTAATATTTTGTTACCAAACAACACCCATTGTGCAAAAAAGACAGACTTCTCTGTTGTTACTTACAAAGTATTGATTAAAACATATTTTTGACAAATACAACACTTAGATGTTCCAATTTGAGATTTTAAAACATAGATGCACTAAATTTAATACCTGTCCATACAGTTTAATACTTTTAAGCCTTGATTTTGGCAACATCAAATTTAATACCACTCTAATACTTTTAGGAACTGTATAATAACACTTTTTTCCGAACAATGAATAGTCTGTTGGCTGTAAGAAAAGATTAAAAAAAATAATGATAGTAAAACTTAAAATTTAGTTTTTAGATGTAAAATAAAAATAAATATAAACATTGAATTCATTATTTATTATTATTGTTAAGAAATCTGTTAAGTTGTATATGCTGAAGCAAATTCCATGTAACTGTAAAGTCCTAGGGCCAAGCCTGGTCCTTGCTACCAGTTGTTTTTAGGATTCAGTTTAAGATTTTATTACTTCTTTTTAAATGTCTTAATTGCTGTCTTTGCACACTGCAGACTAAAAACCAGAGGAGACTGAGCCTTTGCAGCAGCAGGTCCCAAACTTTGGAACTTAATCCTTCTGCAAATCAAAACTGCTACATCTGTGTTTTAAATCAGCACTTTTAATACAAGTTAAGCTAGACATTTTTAGTACTGTTTCATGTATATATTCTTTTGTATTTAATGTTTTTAGTTGGTTTTATCTATTTTATCCTATTGCTAGAAGAATGTGTTTAATAAATATGTTTTTTTTTTATTTCCAATTTATTTATTTTGATTTTATTATTATATTTTTCCTGAACCTGCACTTTGAGGCAGCATAAAGCACATTGTTTTAAATGTGTGCTTAATAAACAGGATTTATACAATTTTTTACCAATAGATTTCCATGACTTTTCCAAAACTTTTGACAAAATTTCCAAGACCTAAAAATGACTTTCACGTGTTTAAATAGTAATTAAAATGTCCAATGTGGTATATTAGAAACATATTTTTGCTGCAATTTTATTTGTTAAATTTGGAAATTAGTCAGTTGGTGAAGTATTTAGTTGAAGAAGAAAAAAAAAAAAAAACAGTCAGGGCTTCTTCCCCTAGAAATATATTACTCCACTTGTAGCCTAAAAACTGGTGAGTAAAAAGATAAAATATGTTTAAAAGAAACATCTGAGTTGACTAAATCTATAGTATAGACTGTTCTCAGTCACGTGACTTGCTTTGTTGGCGCTGCCATTTTGGATGCAAAAAGCCGGTGTAGTCTGCTAGCGATTAGCGATCATGCATAGAAATTGAGTTCATATTTACCACTTTCTACACCGGTTCAATACTTAATGTTAAGTGGTCAGGTCAGACAGCGATATTTAGAGAAATGTTCACTTGTCGATGCTTAAGACCCATATGATATGTCAAAATTACTGTTTACCAGCCTTCAACACACAATCCACTTTGGAATACAACAACGATTACAATTATTTAGTCAGTCAATCGACAATTTCACTTTATAGGGACACAATTAAAAGCTTACAAGAGGCAGAGAGCTCCTTAGAGGCATAAAAATATTTAGTGGCAGGATGGGTGACAGACCTTTAGTATGGAAAGTGCCCTAAACAACTGTTGTCCATGTGAGTAGGCAGATGAGAGACGCAGATTAGTGAAAAGGCAATATAAATACTTAAATAAAGTAGGCTTTCCATGGAGGTTTACAAGTCTAAAATTATAAATCAAAATTGAAGGCCTTAAAAAGTCACAAATTTGCTGAGATACGGAGTATTAAGATTTACATATGTAATGTCATTCAATCTGGCGGCAACCAGATTCAGAAAGAAACTCCGCGAAAAAAACAGACTTTTACCTTTGAACACTGGTTCTGTCCAAAACCAGTCCAATAGAGGATTAGTAACGCTCAATCAATTCGTATAAATCCACATTAAATATCAAGATATATAAGTATTCCATGTTGTGAAAATAATCCTGTAATCGCCATATCCTCACGCAGAAAAGAACAAATACCAAGCTGTCCTGAACATTGTATTTTCTTTTTCTCCCCAGTTTGCTAAATATCTGTGAAAATGTGTTTACCCTGCTAATAAACCTGAGCAGACAGTAAGAACTGACTTCAGATCGGTTTTTACTTTATTTGACGATTACAGCAGGAACGATCTTTTATGTGACTTTTTTAAAGACTAAACTTTGTCAAACAGTGCAACATTAACTTTTTTACTTCAAAAGACAGCTGGCAGATGCTATCACAGACATAGGACACATTAAACTATTTTTGATGAGTAAAACTAATTTAATTTGTTAGGCTAAAAGACAGCAGGACTGATCCAAATCGGGCCGTGACAACCAGCTTTTGCCATCCAACATGGCGGCTCCATGGAAATCACGTGATCAGATGACGCTGGCTGAGAAGGGTCTATAGTATATTTTGTTGACTAAATTTATATGACATTTAGTTAACTAACACTGTTATTGGGTATAAAGCTATGGTAGTGGAATACACTTTTTATAACCTCAAGAAAAGACCCGTTTTACTCAAATAAAATAGATTTCTCCAGATAATAATAGAGGTGGACAAAGGTAAGAGCACATAGCCACGGCTAAATCAAAGTCCAGTCGCAGCAAAGTGACACATCAATCTGTGAGTCCACTTTATCTGCAGCAGATTGTGGTCAGAGGTCTGTCTCAGCTGCTGCCCACTGTCCCGGGGGCCGCGGTGGGACAGGGAACCCGATCCAACAGTAATGCTCTCATCTGGGGATGGGGGGGGGGGGGGGGGCGGGGGGGGTGAGCGAGCGGCAGGATCAGGGGCCACATAATGGACCGGGGGGTCAGAGATACTAAACGCAGTTATTGACCCGGAGCACAGAGAACAGACAGCCCTGTAAAGAACACGTCTTTATTGTTATCCAATAGTCCTGTTTGTTTTATCTCCTGTTTTATAAGTGTAGAAGGAGAAGAGCGGCCCGGTTGATTTGCTGCTGCCGCAATGTCCCGCGAGTGCAGCCGGAAGCCTTTGGAGCTGGTCAGACGTGAACGACCCTGTAACATTTGAAATCTCATACTCTATTTTTTTTTTTACCTTAGCTTTTCTTGGCCCCTGCGCAGTCCACAAGAAGCTTCCTTTCTCAATCAACTTAAAGGTAATGTGTGATATTTTCGGGGGGATAAAATAGTTGGTATGTGTTCCCAGATATTAAGTAAACTTGTTTCAATTAAATATGAGCTTTGCTGATTAAAATGATACAGCTAATTAAAAAATAAATAAATAAATACATAAAAAATTGGGAGAATTGAGTAAAATAGTGAACCACCCCCTCTGGAAGTTCAGGTGGTTCCAAAAGTAATGGGTCATGCTGTCTCCGATTAGCATTTACACGAAAATAATGAGGTGTAATAAAAATGAGTGTGAATAAACTGTAGTACACGTATTTGTCCAGCAAACTGTGCACCGTGCACTGTGCACCCTACAAATGCTCTACACCCATGGTTCCCGACCTTTTTTGTTGTGCATACCCCCTGGGCTTTTTGTCATACCATGAGTACCCCTTGCTCATACTTTTTGATGATTCTTTAAAAAGTGGTCATATAAAACATTTGTGTTCCAGAAACATTTGATACTTTATTGTTAATGTAAAGCCCCCTGCAGTTTTTTTTCGCCAAAAATGTCCAAAAAAAAAAAGATGAAAAAATATAAACCCTATTACATTCATAAATTATTGTGGCATATATTTTATTCAAAATAAACAACAAAAAGGAAAATAAATACTATTATAATAAAAAAGATTAAACTCTTTGAAACCTAAAAAATATGTCACATAATAAATAAAAAAAAAATATATAATATTTTTTAGTCACTGAGACACTTGAGCCTGCTTGTCTTTCAATAGTTTTGATAGTTCTATGTGTAAAGATTGCAACTTTTTTTTATCATCTTCATAAATTATGAAATAATTCTAAGTACCCCCTGCATAGTGCTTGCGTACCCCTTGGGGTCCCCGTACCCCTTGTTATGAAACACTGCTCTACGCTAATTTACACAATAATCATAGGTTTACTAATTCATATAAAAGGTTACAGATGTTTGAACAGTCATTCCCAAAGTCAAGACTCTCGTGGCCCCCTTACATTTCCAAAAGTCCCCTGTGTACCCCCAATTATAGAACTTCCATTGATTCAAATCATGTTTTTTCTCCACACACCTTTATAAAAACACTGACTGTTGGCCAAAAACTAGGGCTGCACGATATGGAAAAAACATGCAATATGTTGAAAATTGCAGTGATGATATTATTGTAATATTTTAAAATAGGGCCTACTTTTCTGACACGGTAAGTTAAATTCATGTAAGTAAAAACAGCAGTGCTTTTGCAGACCCCACTTTGGGAACCACTGTGTCAGAAAAAAGCGTTCCTTACTTGCACCTCACACATCCCGCAGTCGGAGTCCTGAGTTTACATGCAGTTTAAAACTTGGGAGTAAGGCAATAATTAGGTTTTCTTGACCTGCGTGTAAATGTGACTAAACAGCAGAGGAAACGATAGCTCTGGTCTGCAACTTCCCCAACAACTTTAAGATCTTATGGTTTCTGGAGCCATGCTGATAAAGTCTTAAGTACTTATACATATATTACTGACAGTTATTTGACTTAATATGAATGTATGAGACATAAAAGCTAGCGACTGTGAGTCAGCAGACATGTGGCTGGCAGTTTGCAGGTCTGATTGTGGCAGTGCTTAATTTATAAATCAAACGATGCCAGAATGAAAATTGCGTTTGACACAAATACCACGCAGCTGCTCATTTATACTCAGTTTTAAGTTACATTTAGGTCCATAAGTATTTGGACACTGACTCAAATTTTGACCCACAAATGTCCAACGACAGAAGACAGCTGCAGTAAAGGCCTGACAACATTGGAAGTATGCAGAGAGTCATGGTTAAGGCTGTAAACCAGGTTCATCTGATTAATCTTTCTGACTTTTTGAGCGCTGCAGTTACTTTTATTTTTGGCGCCTTTGGTCTGAGTATGTGACTTTAAACTATACCCATCAAGCATTTCTCTCTGTATAAGAATGTCTATAAATAATGATAATCCAATTTATATTAAAGATTGAATAGATTGAATTGATATTTTGTATATTTTAGTGTTTATTAATTGATTGCCAGTGTGTTTAGTGGCCGTGGAGGGTGAGGAGCTTTTATTGTGAAGGGTTCAAGCGGAAATTAAGCTCTTAACATAGTGAGACTTAAGAAGCATGGCTCATGTTTATAAATATAATATGATTTTTTTTTTTTTTTTTTGTGTAACTGTTTACACCTCCGACCTTCAGCACAGGTTTAAGAGCTTAAAATGAGCAAAAATGTTGTCATCTGTTGCTCTGAGTTGTGCCCAAGTTACCAGATCCAAGCAAACAGTTACCGGATCGCACTCTGTCAAAATAAGAGTTACTGAATCTTGTTTGGAAGGATCCGGCTCATATTAAGGACTGGGTTGTGGCTTCAAGTCTGAAATCCACTGTATTATATAATAAAGCCTTAAAGCCCGGTTAACAGATCTGATCTGATCTTATTCACATTATTGCTGCATGTAAACACCTTAATCATACTGTTGCTTGTTCTCACCTTTTTTTGCCAAAGATACAGTGGCTTTGTGACTAATAAAAACTTTCTTAATACAAGAGAAAACATGCAGAGTGATGTTGTTCTTCGCAAAACAAGCTAGCGGTTATTAGCAGTTATTAGCGGTTATTAGCAACAGCTGTTTCCGGGTTTAGACGGCATCGCAAGGCTCTAAATACATTTTATATCTTGTGTATTAACACAACATTTAAAACTCTAACTAGCTTAATCAGAATACGCTCTTGACATGTAAACAGGAATATTCCAATTCCAGTAGCGCATATAAACACCTTATTCTGAGCATGAGCTTAAAGCAGAACTCAGTAACTCTGCTTGTTTCTTTGCTGTTTTGCCTTATTTTCTTCTATAGAGCTCCCCCTACAAGTCGGAGTAAAGCACTACTGTAAATACTCACAAGTCCAGTTGATCCCTTTACTTTTGTTTTACCCTCCTCGTATCTCCACAAAGTTTTTTCTGCCATTTGGCCGCTCGGCCCCAACAAAAAAGATATAAAGTCACTGCTAGCTTGTTGTTTTGCTAACCGCGATGTGCCGCTTTCTCGCAAGATTCGAGACTTCTGTGACTCCGGGTCGACAGCACTCACTGTTGCAAAAGTGTCAATTTCAGCCCAGAGACACGATGGGGAGATGAAGGTCTGATTGTTTTACCCCACAGTCAACTTAGTTAAGGTAAAAAAGTGACTGAGTTCTGCTTTAATCTGAATATGGATCTTAATCAGAGTATGATGTGCCATATAAACGCACTCACTGTAAAAGATTCTGGAAGGTGTAGGTATGCTTGTTAAGTGTTATGCTACCCATAGAGCCACTGACAGGGATGTAACATCAGGCAGTGCAACCAGTGCAGCTGGACAGGGGCCAAGGACATAAGAGGGCCCCATTGAAAGTCCTATTTTGGTGGGTTATGTTCAGTCTGGGCAATACACATTAGAGGCCGACCGATAAATCTGGCCGATATCCGCCGATATAAACTGTACTATTTTTACTGTGTGCTGGAACATTGGAATAAGACCTGTTTACTTGCAAATGATGGTTTTCAGCTATTTGTGCAGCAGAGGGCGTGCTGGTGTTTCCAAACAGTTGGGCTCTTACTCTGCAGTTCATAGGAAACAGCCCAAATCACCTTCTCATGGCCTGAAAAGCTCAAAAAGGCAATACAAATATTTTGCTAATTTCTCTGCCGTAAAACCTCATTGAACAAAAATTCAAAATGCATTTTGTAGTTCTCCCCATGCTCTACTTGCAGAGCAAGTTTAAATGAAATTTAAGTTAAACAAATTTAGTTAAAGCTAAATAAACTAAAATATAATACATAAAATACATAATAATACTCCCCACACCAATACCCACTACAACCTACATAACAATCAGCATAAAGAACAATAAGCAGATTTCTACAACATTTTAAAAAGATGTTTAGTCTAATAAAGTGGCCTGGGGTGTACACGCCATATTCATGTAAACAAGAGCAGAAAGAAAAAGTCTTTAACATACTTTTTCCTAATGTATAACTGTATCGGCCAGTGTATCGGATATCGGTATTGTTTTGTTATCTAATATCGGTATTGGCATCGGCCTTAAAAAATTCATATTGGTCGGGCTCTAGTGCACATCAGGCATGACTCCATTTTTTTTTTTTTTTTTAAACCAGCTTTTCCTTATGATTAGAAAATTAAAAAAAAATCTATGATCTGCACAATTCCTTCACAATTTTTACTTAATACTTACAAAGTTAAGTGGAACAAAAATAAACATCTCATTTTGTGACATGTTGGAATATTTTAAATAAAGTATTAGTGAAAAGTCAGGGCACTTTTTGTAACTTGACATATGGACATATTGACTTCCTGAATGTGATTCATTTATAGGGCTCATTTTAAAAACCTGCACTGCAGCCCCTCAGTACTAAGGCCACTGGCCACTGAGACACTCCTTTTTTGTAGAACACATCTGAGAGAATATTGTGCTCTGTATCTGATATAATATCTGAAAATCTCTGTGCATCATTTGGTCGTAACTGCAGTGCTCAGACACGCTCAGCAGCTCTAACACTGATTACAGCAGAAGCACATTAGCGCTGCATGATTGGACGCCTCGATGTGTACCCGTTATGTGTGGTGTGGAAGTTGCTATGAATATGTTGCTTTTTACATAAAGACATGTCGGTCTCTATATAAAGACAAAATAAGCCTGACCTTTAAGTGAATAAATCTTCATTCCCGAGTGAGGTGCTGCTTGTATGGCAATGTATTACCACAGAAGGGGCTGTATAGTTTTATTACAATTAGCTGTAACCATCAGATATTTACTCCAAGAGAAACTGCTGTGACTTACTAGCACTTTAAGACTTATAGGTGTTTATTCAAATTTGTATCTAGCAGCAATAATTGTGATGTAACTGGTTTATCTATAGCAGCTTTCCTCAAAGTCAAAAGCGTTGCAGCCCCCTTAAAAAATCTGATAAATCCACATGAACTACCAACAATAAAGACTCCAAAAGACTCCACTGCTTCAAATACAACCACAAAAATACAAAAAAATAAATAAAATTGTAGCACCTTTCTTAGACAACAGTCACAAAGAGCTTCACAATAAAAAGACATAATAAAATATAATACAAAAGACAACAACAACAAAAAACTTTAAAATACATAATATAGCAAAATACAACATCAGTCACTCAGTCCTTAAAATTACTACAAATAATACTATAAAAATACCATGACTACAGCTACAAATAATACAAAAAAATAAAAAATAAAAAATCAGATAATAATACAAAAATACTACAAACACTACTACAACTATTAGAAATAATAGTACAGAAATACTATGAATACAACTACAAATAATAGTACAAATGCTTCAAATACAGCAACAGAAAAAGTACAAAAATATTTTAAAAACACTACAAATAATACTACACAAACACTACAAACATTACTATAGATACTAAAAATAATAGTACAAAAATACAACTTGAATACAACTACAAATAATACTACCAAAACACTACAAATAATACTACAAAAATCACAGACTGATGGTTAAAAATAACTTCAAACTTAAGTACTCAACTGTAATTTTACACTCAGTTTTGTTTAAATGTATTTAATATAGACAGCCTCTGGCGGCCCCTCTGCAGCATATTTGCGGCCCACCAGGGGGCCCTGGACCCCACTTTGGGAGACACTGGTCTATCGGGTGAGGAGCTCAGTTACCTGGGAGGATCTTGGAGTAGAGCCGCTGCTCCTCCACATTGAGGAGAGCTGAGGTGGCTCGAGCATCTGTTTTGGATGCTTCCTGGACGCCTTCCTGGGGAGGTGTTCCAGCCATGTCCCACCGAGGATGAGGCCCCAGGGAACACCTAGGACTCACTGGAGGGACTGCCTCTCAGCTGGCCTGGGAACACCACAGGATTCTGTAGGAAAGACCAGGCAAACTTTTTTTTCACTCGTAATTTGAGAAAAAACAAACGATTCAGTCAACAGCAGCATGATAGAGATCATTTTTGGAAGAAAAAAAAGTCTCTGAGAAAAATGATCTTATAGTCAGTAGTTCCAATTTTTCATGGTTACAATGATTAACTTCAGTCATCATCATACATAGCCAGAATTCATTCTGTTTATGAAATTTAACCACTGAACTTCCAATTTTGTGATTAAAAGCTGATTTCAAATTATGGCAAAAATCACAAAAATAGATTTTTTTTTTCCTTTCTGCAAATAGAAATTAGAATTCATTGTGGTGGATAATCAGAGGTTGGGAGTGTCAAAAATTGGCATCATGATTGCTATTATAAAGTTTTAAAGTTTTGTGTAGCGGCAGATAAAACATTTTTAGTCACACCTTTTGTCCTAAGGCGCAAAAATATGCACTGCCATAGAAAAAAATATCTAATAATGGGTAATTCTTTTATTTTTATGATTATAATTTTAATGATTAATGACTGATCCAGTTTATGTGGCGCACACACATCCACACAGACACACACACAGAGGCATCTGCTCAGTCTGGGCACAGTTTCTACAGTGCACCGATACAAATTTCAGTGAAGACTACATTTTAAATGTGTGCACACGCAAACACAAATAAACTTATTTCTAAACAAACACTTTTACACTAATTTATGACAACCCTAAAACACACCCAAATCAGTTTAGTTATTATTATTATTTTATAACTTGCCTTGCAGCCATTATAATTTATACAAACACTAATGAGCCATTTCCCCATTTGTACCTCTATCTTCCATCTATAAGGAAATGGCACCACCTTGTAGAAAACAATAAAAACAAAAATTTTAATCCCTCACCATCATGAATCCATGAAATATTTGATAAAAATGTGAAATTATATTGCAATGACTATTATTAAAATGTCATTTGAATGAGAGTTAATGGTACCAAAAAAAATGTCTTAAGGGTATTTAGACAGTATTTTTAAGAATAAAAAAAAACTATAAAAAATGCCTTAGAGGTTTAGAAGGGTTATAAAGAGTTTTTGACAGAGGGGTAACTAGAGAAGGCGTTGATTTTTTGGACCCATCACACGCTCAGGACAAAGGGCGATGGTCCCATTTGATGCACTGGAGTAATGGTGGCGGCAAGTCCAAAAGCTAGACCAATTCCAGCGCTGGCTTCAGCTGCTTACACCACAAAACAGCAGAGAAAAAAGAGACAGGGAAAGGAGAAATATGGATATGAAGGATAAGGAGAGCTTGTTTTTTTGTTTTTTTTAAACTTGATTTTTTTAACATTGTCATCTTATTCTCTCTGCCACTGCTCCCTCCACAATCTATCAAAATAACAAAATAATAAGGTGGAAACTAACTAATTGGTTTTGTTATCTTTCCTAAAGGGCTAACAGTCCTATGGGACATTTCCAAATGCTCATAAACACTGGTCAGTTATAAAAAAATAAATTAAAAAAATCAAATTGAACCTATTGTGCTTACATTTTTGAGCTTTTTACCATATTATAATGTTATTTCCTCCTCAAAAACATACCTGGAGTAGTATTTTGTTTCATTCTGATGCAAATGGGTCTAAATTTATTTCAGAAAGCTTGGAAAAAGTTAATATTTTTGGACAGTTATTGGTCATAGGAACTTACATGTGCTGTCTTTTTTGTCCAGCTTAGGTTTGGCTCTAGACTAATGCATGATCTACGCTCAAACTTTCTTACTAATATCCTATTAGAAACCATCTCTTAAAGAAGCCCCAGCCTCTGACCTTATTATGTAAAATATCATTCAGGCATGAAGAATTATGCAATGCTATTAAATCATTAGCCTACTAGATTTTTAACATATTAAAAAGGAATAGATTTTAAAGTAAAAAATCCAAAAGAATACCATTACAAATTTCATGGGGAAAAAAAAAAAAGCATAAAAAAAGTTACCTAATCTCGCTTCAAAACATCTTTTCATACATTAATACATTAGCACAGTATAATGAATAATAATTTCTCTTGTGGACACCGCATTAGTTGTATAGAATTCATTATTCTCTTTGAAAGCAGACACTGAATGCCCATTTGCGGTGGCCTATGTGGGCGCAGGTCTTCCATTTTTCCAAGTGGCGTCTCTCAGAGCAGCGGTGCATCGCAGCTTTACCTGGCTCTGAAACCTTCTCCTGCTCCAGTCCAAAATTCGGAGGTCAGATGGAGTTACGTAAGCGACCCCAGAGAGGATTGTCTGTCCTCCCACAGCCTGGCCAGAGAAAGTGCTCCAACCCCCCCCCCCCCTTCCTCCTCCTACTGCTTCCTGGCTGTGGCTTGAGGCTCTGGTGGATCTAGGAAGGGCGTAGGTGGGCCGAGGCAGCAGCAGCAACGGTGCTAAGTGGAAAGATGAAAGTTTTTATTTTTACATCCATCTAGAGACAAAATGGGAAAGTGCATGATGACATTTAGGAATGTTTCACAGGCCACCACTCTGGCATCAATCAAACCATTTACATACAAAGCGCTCAATGGGGGAAAAAACACATTAAAAAATAGAAATATAAAGTCACATACGAGTCATTGTGACATTTTAACTTCACTTTGTGTATGAAGCTGAATAAAGTTTTGAAGACTTTATTTGTCAGATGTTGGTCTTTCCTTCCTTCTTTTGAGAAAACGAGACAAGACGAACAAGGGGTCACACAAGAGTCAACTGGACTTGTGAGTTTTTATGGTATTACAAAATATAAAGGGAGCTTCATAGAAAAAAAATAAAACAAAACCAAAAGAGCAAAGAAGCAAGTTCAGTTATTTTCTTCCCTTTCACACATTTATCTGCTTCACTAGGAGCAATTTGGAGTCTGCAATTCTCCTAACACATGCTTGTGCTGGAGGATCTGGAGAGAATCCACAGTAACACATGCAAACTCTACACACAGGGTTTGTGCAGAGTCAACCCTGAAGGTTCATGTGTGAGCCAGCCAGAGGATCGTACTGCCAACCTTCTTACTGGGAGGCAAAAGCAGGAAGCACTCTGCCACTGTACTGGTGGGTAACAGCATCAGTCTATGTTATGCTACATATTCCTCAACTACGCAGTTGTAGCTCTGTCAGTAGAGATGTTTCCGAAGGTTGGCGGTCCAATCCCTGCTACTGGCATTGCACACTGTCATTGTGTCCTTGGGCAAGACACTGCACCCACCTTGCCTGTATGAATGTGTCAGTTTGACTGTGTTTGGTGGTGCTTGGAGGCTGTCAGCCGCTCACCTCCACTGAGTGTAACTCAGAAGTGAATGAATAATGCAAAGTGATAATAATAATTGTAAAGCGACTTTGAGCGTCTAGAAAAGTGCTATACAAGTCTAATGCATTATTATTATTTATTGAAAAAATTAATTGTGAGAATTTTTTTATTAATATGACCAGTTATTTCACCCAAAAACAGTCTAAGGCTACTAACCAGCACTTTTATCCTTTTTATCAAGAAAATAAAGCCGAGATGGAGAAATCTGTTACTAAAACAAGAAATGTCAACCATTCTTAAACCTTTTTCCTGCATATTATAATCCTGCTTATTCCTCAAGCTGATATTTCTGTCTTCTGTCAGAAACTTTATGTTAGACCATGTGGCCTAATGAATAAAGTCCGAATGTTAGAGAATGTTTGTGAATGTTAGAATCACTTTGTGGTTAATTACTTCTTTCCAATATGAACACTTTTATGCTTCACAAAACAAGAAGACTATGTTGTGATTTGACCCTGGGATTACCTGATTACTTGAGGCAGCAGACCACGTGGCCAAATGGATAAGGCGTCTGACTTCGGATCAGAAGATTGAGGGTTCGAGTCCCTTCGTGGTTAAAGGGCAATCACATCAAAGTTTTGTGCCACACAAAAGAATAAACCACAGGGTTTCCATAGGCTCTGAAACTGCAAACATTTAGGAGGTCATTAAGATAGATGTAGGTCTCTTGACAAAAAAGTTCCAGCTTTAATAAAAAAGTTTAACCTTCCTTCAGTCTACAGTTCAGTGCTGAAACAAAAACAACAACAACACACTTAATTTCACTCTGAGTTTCACTCTAACAACAGACCATCTACTTCAGAAGCACCTTATGCTAACGGCTCACAGGTAACAACTCTGCCTTAGACTCCAGTCCATTCAGCTCTGATTGTTGTTTACTGCCCTGACTCTCATCAGGTTTTTCACTCCCTCTGGGAGGGAACTACTGTATATCACTCTCCACTCTAACAACAGTTTTCCTCAGAAATGAATAAGCTCTTCAGAGTAAGGGCACAACTTTGTCTAAAAACAAACCTTGTCCAGATGAGCTTCTTGTCAAACTTTTTTTTCAGATTTTCCTGGATGACTTAGAACCGGCACAGACATCATGAAAATGAGTCAAATTAAAGCTGCACTACCTGATTTTGTGACTGTAAAAGTGATGTGTCTAAAAAAATGTTGAGTTTGAATGATACACTCCCTTTTCCTAATTCCTCTCCTTGGCGACGCTTTATCACAATCTCACACAAACCTGGAAGTATGTACACAGCCAGGAGCTATCACAATAACACAGCACAGATCTGGAGTTTGCTTTTAATGCTTTAAAATAAAAAATAAAAATACTGTGAATAAGCTATGAATTTTAAATAAAACAACAGCTCCTTCACATTATTCCTGATAGATTCTAGTTCTGGATAGATAAAGGATGTATTGACCAATCAGAGTGCTCCTGTCCTATGAAAGCGTGTGATTGGTTAAACTGTTCCCTCCCTCGCACTAAAACAAAAAGCCTTATAACACAGCCCACAGGTGACCTCAAAGTCTAATTTTTTCTCAGATGTCTTCTGTTATGCTGCACTAATAACTAAATAATTATCTTTGCCAAAATCCAAGGAAACTCAGGTAGTGCAGCTTTAATGTAGCTTGACCCACCCTCCTATCTAATTGTTCCAGAGTTCAGACAAGCAATGGTATCAGCTCTAACCACTGTCAAAGGTTGGGAAGCACTGCCCTAAGTCAGATTTGTCATACATAAAGATAATTTTTGAGCCTGATAAAACAGTTTGTGAGTCAATGCGATGGCAAAATTAGTTGTTGCAGGGTGAATAAAGCCCCCTGCACCTCCTCCTGTCATATACCGGCAAAAAACAGCCTTGCAAGAAAGGGAAGGACTGATCTGGTGTCCCTGATGTTTTGGATAACACATCCTAGTTAGCCATAACAACAAGCTAGCGATGGCTTCATTTCTTGGATTTTCATTGTGATATGGGGAGAAAACAAGAGTTCATCTGAGTCACAGGTCACACAGGAGTCAAACAAAAATGTGACCAAAGCAGCAAAGAAACAAGCAAAGTTATGTGGTTCCTTGCTGGATTTGAAATACTTACATCGGTATCTGACTGACAGCTGTTTTAGTTTCGGTTAAATCTAGTACACACAACACGAAAAGCCCAGTGCTCTGAAGCATTATTCCTCAGAGAAGGTTAAATTGAATTGATAAATCAGCGCTATCTGTCCCCTTTAGCTCTCTTTCCACTCCATTACTCACTGATTGACCTCTGACCTCTCCATGTGTAAGGCAGATAGATTCTTTATATGATTCTAGTGCATGATGAACTGCCTTCCATACGGAGAGGCCGGAGATGATTGGCCGTGAAGTGGGAGCCCAGGGGCTTGAAATCACATCAGTTCAAACGATCAAGTGAGGTTTTCTTTTCTTTTTTTTCCACACAGCAGCACGTCTAGGTCCACGCAACAAGAATTTAAAATCAACCTGCTTTATATTCTGTCCATCAGGAGAGAAGAGTTATCAAAGCTCTACTTCCAACATTATTACATCAAAAATATTTCAGTAGCACATACAGATCATTTCACAAGCCTCAAAAGCCTTCATGTATGTTATGTATAGCCCAGGTTCATGTGTGTGTAGTCTTTTGTATCTACACATATTCAGTATTCAGTAGTAGACTAATCTTGTCAAGACAGATCTTAGTTTGAGACTAAAAATGACTATTACTAAGAATTCAGTAACCTTCGCCCATGTAGATCTTGAGCTGGTGTAGCGGAAATGCTGGTATGAATAATGCAGCTGAATATTGAGACACTTTCTAAAGTTCTCTACTGACTGCACACATATAGTCTATCATGCAGGCTAAAAAAAAACACAAAAAACAGGCATCATTTATGTACTAATATTGAAAAAAATCCCTAGTAAGGCTGGGCACCGTTAAATGATACCTTTGTAGTATCAAAAGAAAAGTTATGAAACTACTGGTATAAAATTAATCTATGTAGGTTTATGGTTACACATCCAGATTGAAAAATACACAAAAAAAAAAAAAAAAAAAAAATCTCTAAATCTACTGGATATCAAGTTTTTTTGTTTTTTTCCCCCCAGCGTTTCAGTGTTCATCCAAAACACCTTCATCAGATTAAATTTACAGGAAACAGGAAGTCACTAGCATTAAATACACAGCTGAAGGTCACGTGATCAATCAGTGTGTGACATGCCATTTCAACAAAATGGCCGCCATTGACTGCGTTGCCAAGTAAATTCAAACTGATGAAGGTAGATGAACACCTCTTTGAGAAAAAAACAAACAAAAAACAAAACTTGATGTCCAGTAGATTTAGAGAATTTTTTGTGTACTAAAATATCAGTAAAACAAAAAAACAAAAAAAACAAAAAAAAAAAAAAAAGGGAAATGGGTTATTTTTTGTTTTTTTGTTTTGAAAATCAAAATTGGGAATTAAAAAATGAGTTGTTATCCATTTTTAAACTATAGATCAAAAAACAAAACACATTTCAGAGCTGTATTTAAAATTTTGTCGAGTTGTTTGACCCGAAAGTGGTTTTATTTCATATTTTAAATACAAATCTAAAACTAGCATGTAAAAGGTTTGTGTTTGCAAAGTGTCATTTTTTTGTTTTTGATCTATAGTTTAAAAATGAATACTGACTCATTTTTGAATTTCCAATTTTGGACAAACAAAAAAAAATAAAAAATAAAAAAAAATAAACAAAACAAAAAAATGACCCATTTCCCAATTTTTGTTATTTTTGTTTTACTGATTGGTAAACAAGAAATGGGTCATTTGGCTCTTCAAATTCCAAAACAAAAACTAAATGCTGCGACATACACCGTTTACGTCCACATACATAGGTAATTTTTATTTAAATATTAAAAAATATATACGGCACATATCACCTTTAATTGTTCTTTGGCAATTCTCACCACTCGCCACAATAAAAAGAAAATCTAACTTAGAATAGAATCTAACTTATAACACTAACTAGCGTTGCCACACCTTCTGTTCTTTAATTAATGTATGCTTTCAGTTGTGTGAATATATGTACTGAGAAAAAGTACTGCTGTTAATAAGATAGCCATAACACATA
This sequence comes from Bostrychus sinensis, assembly GCA_020698575.1. Taxonomy (NCBI): domain Eukaryota; kingdom Metazoa; phylum Chordata; class Actinopteri; order Gobiiformes; family Eleotridae; genus Bostrychus; species Bostrychus sinensis. Next base: position 7,681,387 of record CM036260.1, on the reverse strand, counting down.
GCTCCATGGCAACAGAACCAAAACTATAATGTAATATTTCATTGAATAAATAGGATCTTTAATGCTCTGACAAAAGAGGGAACAAGCATTCACTCCTACATAATGTCTGTCACTATGTCATTGGCATTAATTATGCATAAATGTAAGCCTTGATAATTAATTAACAACTAAACTTTATGAAAAATACATGCTGCCTTAAATATCAACTCATCCATCTTCTTTTGCTTATCCCAGAAAAGTAAGAGGTGGGTACACTCAACAATGGCTAGATTTGGTCATTCTAAGGTACAATTGGTGCTTCAAAAACTGGCCAAGGTCCTGGAAGAAGAAAGGGTTAAGGTGAACAACACTGTCCTTTCCCACTCCAGAACCCACCATGGGAAGAAACCATGGAAGCTGCTTTCAAGTACAGCAGCCTCATAGCAGACTGCTGGAAGTCCTATATGTACCCTGTTAGTGTCGGATGCAGAGGGTTTGTGGGTAAATCGCTCAATCATCTGCTGACAATCCTTAGGGTGATGGGTCCAAGGAGAAAAGAGGGCGCGGAAGGAGTTGCCAGAGGAAGCAAAAAAGGGGAGGTTCTGACTGTGGCTCCAAAGAAAGGAGGTGAAGTGGGCAATGTCCCTAACGCTGGCCCCACCACCTAGAGATGTTCTGAGATCAAAATGGTGAAACATCTATGAAGGGTGGCAATAAGAAGTTTAAATAGATTCCATTACAACATGAATTTAAAAGAGTTTTTAAAAAGCTAAGGGGGATGTTAAAGTTACACTGTGTAACTTTTCTCCTAAATATGTGGGGCATACTGACTTGTTTTTGTGATTTTTTGAGCGATTATAAGGCCTGAGGCACGATCTGTTGCTCCGAGCGGGGCTTCTGTACTGAGAAACCGCCCTCGCAACTTGGCCGGGAGCGCTCCGCTGTTGAGGAAAAGTCACGTGACAGGGAACGACTTGCTTTACGGCATTCCCTTCTGCTCTTATACCTGAGGTGCAGTATAACCATGAAGCTACTTTTAGCGTTGTTATTTTCGCCAGTTCGTCAGGGCCGAAGGACACAAGAAGATGAAGACAATGTCGGACGAGGCAAGAAAAAGAAAGTGTAAAAGGGACTGCACCAGATCGCAGACAAGAGTCAACATCGGACAGACTTTTGCTCGCTGGCGTCAGATGAGAGACAGAGAAGGCTGCAAATCGGATCACGTTTTTGCTTCTTTATTGTTGGGCAGGTAAATTAGCCTATTTATTTTTTCTTTAGAACGTGCTTTTTCATACAGTTATTAGTTGTTTTTACTGCGACCATTGCGCGATATTTGTTGATAAGCTAACGCTAGCGCTAACTCTATAGAAGATCCAGTCCAAACTTCCAAAGGTAGCAGCAGGTCAACTAAAGTTGAAACAATGATGGGAATAGACGCTCGCTCGCACAGTTTCAGAAGGAGGAGGGGCCCTAATGTTTACGTTTTGCAATGGTGCAGTGGCACCTGTGGCCTCTAGAGGCGCAAGACCGGGAATCTTACACAGTGTAACTTTAAAGTTGGGATATGTGACAGTAGGGTCAAGTGTCAGAGCCAAGAGATTTAGATGAGGGCTTCAAGCCAGGGGTCCAGGCTGTGGGTGGGTCGGTCTGTGCAAATGGTACCACTGCGACCCCCAGCGTACCCCAACTTCTCCTCCACAGAGAAGGCCGACCAGTCCTCCTCAGACTGACCCCGGCTGCACAAGAGGCAAGACAAGAGTCAATGAGAGAAGATAACAATATGCAACATTTTGAAAGGTATGGGGGGGCAGTGTTTCCCAACCGGGGAAGCAAGGACCCATAGGGGTGCACGAGGACTCTGCAGGGGGTACTTAGCATTATTTCAGATTTGAATTTCCAAGATGATAAGAAAATATTTGCAATCTTTTTATAGTGAAAAGCTATGGAAGAAAAAGCATGCTCAAGTATCTTCAGTGACTGATGAAACTGCTAAAAAATGTTCTTTAAATACATTTGTTACATAAAAGTTGAAATGATTTTGGAGTCAATTTTGTAAGAGTTTAATATGATTATTTATGTTATTTATTTTAAACATAAACAGAAAAATAAGAAAATGTAAAAGAGTTAATACTGTATTTTATTAATTACAGTGGCATGAAAAAGTATCTGAAGCTTTTGGAATTTCTCACATTTCTGCATAAAATCACCATCAAATGTGATCTGATCTTTGTCAAAATCACACAAATGAAAAAACAGTGTCTGCTTTAACTAAAACCACCCAAACATTTATAGGTTTTCATATTTTTAATGAGGATAACATGCAAACGATGTCAGAAGGGGGAGGAATAAGTAACTGAACCTTCTGCCTAAGGAGACTTTAAGAGCAATTAAAACCAATTTTTACCAAACTATTTAAGTCAGGGATGTGTCCAGTCACTGAGGAGTGGCTTAAAGCTGCCCTGCCCACTATAAAACACACACCTGGTAAGAATTTTGTCTTGATGAGAAGCATTGTCGGATGTGCACCATGGCTCGCTCAAAAGAGCTCTCTGAAGACCTGCGATCAAGAAATGTTGATTTGTATAAAGCTGGGAAAGGTTACAAAACCATCTCTAAAAGTCTGGATGTTCATCAATCCACAGTTAGAGAAACTGTCTTCAAATGGAGAGAGTTTGGCACTGTTGCTTCTCTCCCAAGGAGTGGCCGTCCACCAAAAATGACAACAAGTGTTCAGCGCAGAATGCTCAGAGAGGTAAAAAAGAACCCTAGAGTGTCTGCTAAAGACTTACAGAAATCACTGGCACAGTCCAGTATCTCTGTGCATACATCGACTAAATGTAAAACACTGGCCAAGAATGGTGTTCATGGGAGGACTCCACGGAGGAAGCCATTGCTGTCTAAAAAAAACATTGCTGCACATTTAATGTTCGCAACAGGCCACTTGGACACTCCACAGAACTTCTGGCAAAATATTCTGTGGACTGATGAAATGAAAGTTGAATTGTTTGGGAGGAACACACAACGTCATGTGTGGAGGAAAAATGGAACAGCTCACCAACATCAACACCTCATCCCCACTGTGAAGTCTGGTGGAGGTGGCATCATGGTTTGGGGCTGTTTTGCTGCCTCAGGGCCTGGACAACTTGCAATCATTAATGGAAAAATGAATTCAAAAGTTTATCAGGATGTTTTGCAGGAAAAGCTGAGGCCGTCTGTCAGACAGTTGAAGCTAAAAAGAGGATGGATGCTGCAACAGGACAATGACCCAAAATACAAAAGTAAATCAACTTCAGAATGGTTTCAGAAGAACAAAATACACGTTCTGGAGCGGCCAAATCAAAGTCCTGACTTGAACCCCATTGAGATGCTGTAGCATGACCTCAAGACAGCGATTCATGCCAGACATCCCAGGAATCTGACTGAACTGCAGCAGTTTTGTAAAGAGGAATGGTCCAAGATTGATCCTGACCAGACTGATCTACAACTACAGGAAGTGTCTGGTTGAAGTTATTGCTGCCAAAGGGGGGGCAACCAGATATTAAATGTGATGGTTCAGTTACTTATTCCTCCCCCTTCTGTCATTGTTTGCTTGTTATCATTAAAAATATGAAAACCTATAAGTGTTTGGGTGGTTTTAGTTAAAGCAGACACTGTTTTTTCATTTGTGTGATTTTGACAAAGATCGGATCACATTTAATGGTGATTTTATGCAGAAATGTGAGAAATTCCAAAGGTTTCAGATACTTTTTCATGCCACTGTATATTATTTGTATGTTATTTAGAATATTATTTATTTTATTTATATTATTATTTTTTCCTTAAATTTAAAAATGTATTTACAATGTATAAAATATCTTTGTACTCATAAAGACAACTGTTTTATGTGACATCAACACATATGTGGGAGGGGGTACTTCTGGTATAGCAAAAAGCCCAGGGGGTACACGAGACAAAAAAGGTTGGGAAGCTCTGATGTAGGGAAGTGGAGCGTGGCCATCCATTTTCCAGTTTTCAAGTAGTGCTTTTTTACCTTATGAAATGTGAAATACTAATCTAGAGGTGTCAAAAATGAATTAAAAAAGGTGGATGAAAGGCATAACATGGCCCGTATAAAAATGGTGTTATATTAAAAATGTTACTTGGTGCTATTTAAGAGTTTTTGCTGAGAAACAGTAAAGCAAGCCTTCTACAAAAAAAAAAAAAAAAAAAAAGGTATACAGCTGTTTTGTCTCAGCTATTTTGCATTTTGCAGTAAAATGACATCATACAAAAAGTTTAAGGAAGTGAGGAGCTCTTTTTCTTTGATAAAAATGTTTTCTTTTAAAGGTAAAGGTTGTCAAACATGCAGTGCTCTGTTGATTGTTTAAAAATGTGAATAAAAGCATAATATAGTGAAATAACTACTATAAACAAATCTGTCAAAGCCTTGTCATACAGGGCTGTTTTTTAAAAACCTTTTATTATCTAAATTAGCTGATTTATTTTCATAGTTTCTGAACACTTGTTGTGGTCAAAATTGCTGCATTCACTTTGTTGTTACGCTTTTATTTTGGCATTCATTTTGGGAGTCACAGACCTCAGGAAATCACTGCTTGCTTCATTTAAATATTCTTGCCCACAGTTTTTGCTAAACAGCTCAGTGACCTTTTAGAGACAGTCATCAGTGCCTTCTCAGAGCCAAAACACAACTAGTTTGAGAATGAGCAAGATGGCAAATCTGACCCATTCTGTTTGCTACATACATATTTATTCATGACATATTTGTCTTGGCTTTTTTTGTTATCAACAGTGCACTATCCAAAGTTTTTTAATCCCCGTGCCAATTCCACCTCCGACAACAGTATATACTTTCCCATGTTTCATATTATTTTTTAAGGCAGAACTGGATTTATTCACCGCAACAAAATACTAATGAGGGGAATTTAATTTAAGTTTAACCCTTGTGCCACCACGAGGACTAAAGTTTCCTTTTCAAATGTTTTATTTTGATAACTCTGCAGTGGTTCTAACTTTTTCTATGAAATTTGGCTCAGGTGTGTATTTTTACTAATGCACTAATTTTGATATTCTGAACACAAATCTAATATCACTTCATTTTACACTCTCTACCTAAATTTGTTATGTGGCTCCTGTTCAGTGACAAAATTGTCCTCACCAACAAAACATCATTAAAAAATGTATACATTCATGTTTTTCTTTTTTTTTTTTTTTTTGCATAAATCTTTTAATCAACTTCAGCCCTGATCATAAATACCACATATTTAATTATTTTTAGAATTTTAACCCTTTTTATGCCAGTGTATGTAATAGCATCTCATACCCCACTCCAACCCCCCCCCCCCACACACACAAAAAAAACAAAAAAAAAAAAAAACATCCACTTTGCATTGAGAATAATAAAAATATTTTTTTGTGTGTGTTTTACTCTAAAATGTAGATGCTATTACATACACTGGCATAAAAAGGGTTAAAATTCTGAAAATAATGAAGTAGTTGGTATTTATGATAAACGCACAAGTTGATTAAAAGATTCATGCAAAACAAAAGTAGAATAAATAAATGTATGAAGAAATGTATACACTTTTTTGATGTTTTGTGATGGGGACACTTTTGTCACTTAACAGGAGCAACTACAGCCTGCCTCAGCATTATGGGTTTGAGTCTGGACTCCGACAGTTTGCCAAATGTCTCTCCCACATTTCCAATAAAACCTAAAAAAGCCCAAAAATATAAATGGACAGGAGTCCCAGAGACAGCCAACTTATGCAGCAGCTGCCACTACTTGTGCTACTACTATTTACTAACAAAATCAAACCCCAACAAAGTAGCAAAGTGATAGTCAAAATGGTCAAAATTGTTTACATATGTACAAATAAATATATAGTGTATAAAAGGTGTGACATATGCATGGATCACTTATGGGTAAAGTCCCAGTGTGGGGAGATATTCAAATAATATATATATTTTTATTATTTTTTCTTGTTGTAAATGTATTATATGTTTAAGATTATCTTTTATGTTTCCATTTTGAAATATAATAAAGTTAACAAATAATAATAAAATTTTATGTTTTTAAATAATTAACATTTTTTTTTTCAATTTTTTTTTTCAAAGCAAAAAATGCCTGAGAGTTATTATTTACATTAAAGTAAGTATGAAATGTTTTTGTACCAATAAACACAGACCAGTTAACGCATATGAGTGAGGTGGCACTCATGAGTGAAACAAACCAAACAAAATATTAAATAATTTATTTTTTAAATTTAAAAATAATTTTATATTTTTAATTTAAAGGCATTTTTAAGCAAAAATTCTGAATTAGCATTTACATTCAAGTAAGTATAAAATGTCTTTGTACCAATAAACAGATGTATTATATGACCACTTTAAAAAAAAAAAAAAAAAAAAAAAAAATTATAGTGCACACAAGACAAAAAAACCAAACAAAAACAAAAACAAACATTGCACACCACTGGCCTAAACAATAGAGGCTTACAGTAATAATAAACCTTCAAGGACATGATGGTCTTCATTTTTTTTCCACATCTGATCTTTATGGTACTAGCTTATTGCAGAATTTCCCAAACAAAATTCATACCTTTGCCGTAATCTTTTGGCATCTGTTGTGAATTTTTTCAATATCAAAATAAGGGCACCAATTTAAAAAAAAAAAAAAAAAAAATGTATGCCTTTTCATTTCAGTTCAAATCAAACAGTAATCCATCCAGTGACTTGTGTCCCATTTTAATATATGTGAGCTTCTCCATAGCCTTAACTCCTGTGAAGAGCCATGCGTCTCCAAAACCAATAACTCCCTGATGAGGATCGCTCCACTCCGGTTTTCAAAATGTGACAATATCAACATGGCTGCCGTTAGATTAAAATCTTTATGAGTCTGCGCCACATGTGAAGGCTTCCGTATGCAAATCTGCCATTCCCTCCCCTCCCTCCCCTGTGGTAAACCAGATTAAACTTCCGTACTTGTCCACTACTGAGCAATTGCCCCGCTTCCGTGCAATTTTTACATGGCAGCAGATGAACGATCTCACTCACGGTTGCTGGAGTTGCACGGCTTCCACAAATTCATCAAGTGCCACGTGTACAGACGTCCATACTGAAAAGATGGAGATGTGAGGTTAGAGACACGCTCAATCACACGCAGAGAAATAAGAAGAAGAAAAAAAGAGAGAGCCTTGTCGCCATTTCTCTTTATCGCTTAGATGTAAATAAAAGACATCGATCAAGTATGTGACAGCCCTCTGCAGATAACTAAAGGCTATAGTGTCATCATTAGCATGCAAGGGACAAAGGAGATTTTTAAAGATTTGATACTGGTCACTTTATGTTTAGTTGGCTTTTCAAGATGGATGCCAGATTTTGGTGGTACTAAAAGGAAATCACAACAATAAAAGTTAGGTTTATATACCAGGATGGCCGAGTGGTTAAGGCGTTGGACTTAAGATCCAATGGGCATTTGCCCACGTGGGTTCGAGCCCCACTCCTGGTAAGTTGACATCTTGTAGGTGTTGGATGAAACTCTGGCCTTGATGTCACCAGATGTGCAGATTAATAGTAACCAGGACATCTGCAGCTACATTGTGGATAATTATTTTTGCAGCTAAACCACTTCAGAGTGATCCACATCATCAGCGCCCCGCCGAATACTGCTCCAAATGGTTAAATCCTCCAGAGCTTGTCTCCTCAATTTGAATAATTCACGAAAGATGCACCTGTGGATCCTCCGCGGTCTCGCCTTGCTACAAATTGCCTATTTCTTGCATATTTTATTTAACAATTAAGACAAACTTGAATGCAAAATTAAAGTTCCTACAATAAAAATATTAAAATATATTACTACAGCGCCCAACACTGCAGGACATAACAGGATAAATAGACACACATTAAAATCACATTTTAGGCTCTGCATGGAGGAAAGTCTTTTTTTTTTTAATAGTCTAATAGTTTTTGCTGTTTCTGATTATTTAAAATTAACTTATTTTGCTATAATTATATCATTACGTTAAAGCATATTTGGTTATAGGGACAAATTAGACCTGCTGATAGGGGATGAGTTTGTTTAATATGACATCTTTTCAAAATATTCTAGTAAGATCTATTTTTTTAATCACACCAAAATGTAGAGACATGGGCAAACTCTACAAAAAATGTTCACATTCTGCTGTTTGACCACTTTCCACTCCTAAATAAGTTGTTTTCATTTTAGACCCATGTTTTTAACATGCAGTATCTGATCACATGACTCCCGAGCATGTTCAAAAAGCGCTCGGATGCAGCGTTACCATGACACTCTGGAAGAAGGCTCTGAAGCAGCCTCCAGAGGACGAATCCTGGCAAATGAGAAACTCTCAGTGTAATGTCTTGCTTGTTCACATCAATGCTATACTCACAGGTGGACATTTTGAAAGATTTGATAGTCACCTGTGAGGCCTAGTGTTTGGTAAGGTTAGGAATATAGATGTCAGATTGCTTAAGCTTAAACAAATGTGTTCCTAACAGGATGGCCAAGTGTTAAGGTGTTGAACTTAAGCTTTAATGGGAAATTCACTGCATGGGTTCAAACCAGGCTCCAGGTAGAATGTGCTAGGCCAAAAGTTGGAGCTTCTGGTTAGTGGGTGTCTAGCTCTACTGCTTGAGCTACCAGCTGGACACATAACAGCTTTGCTGAGCAGTTACAGAGTTCAAACTGCACTCCTGCTATCAGACTTTAATCCCCCTTGTGGTTGCTGTACCCCATTTGTAATGTCAGAGACCCAGTTGTGAGAGAATTGTATCAGGAAGGCTTTCAGCAGATATGTTGTTTCTAACTATGCTTTCATGAGCCATTTTGAAGTTTTACGGTCAGATTGATTTTTCTATTTTGTAGTTGTAATAATTACTGAAACAAATTGCTTTAGCATAATCTAACCAGACTTACCATGATGGCTGAGTGTTAAGGTGTTGGACTTAAGATCCAGTGGACATATGACCATGGGTCAGTGTCAGATTTGTAATTAACTACACAAGTGCCAATATTTTTCGAGTTTGTAGTGGTAATAATTACTGAAACAAATTCCTTAACCATAACATAACTTTAGCTAAACAGCACCAGGATGGCCGAGTGGTTTAAGGCGTTGGACTTAAGATCCAATGGACACATGTCCACGTGGGTTCGAACCCCACTCCTGGTAACTGTTGGCTAATTAAACCACATTTAAGAGAACTTACTGACTCTCACAGAGTTAAATGTTCTGGAATACATATTTTTGTTGATAGGATGATGACACCAGGATTGAAAAGGAGCTATCAATATAGCTCTAATTTTTTTTTTGCATTTTTACATTTCAATTTCCTTTTCCTTCCTTAATTTCCCTCTCTGAAGTAGTGCACGCAGCCAAAGGTCAGTTATTATCTCTTATTAATGTGTTCATTATCCTTCCTTACCTTGGCAGCTAGCGTTGCCTTATATTTAATGAAAAATCCATAGTATACAACACCTATAAATGAATAATTAGTCCAGCAGACAGGCTTTACGCTACAAATCGTCTCCGTCTCCCTTCTGCACCTCTAGCTGTGGGCTAGAGCTTTCATCCCTTCGCATTATCAGTAAGTGTACCGGGGGCAACCTACAAGTTAGCGCTCGCCTTGGAAATCTCTGAGGGACCAATCAGTGGCTCGGTAATCCTGCTACTCCAGCTTATCTCCATCCATTCAGGAGCATTTAGAAAGATGGAAATCAATTCTGTTTTTGTATCTTTCCAGCTTAGGAATATTCAAATTAGAAAAAGCAGCTTCTTGGTTGGTCATGTCTCCAACCTCATTCCAACTATTTCCAATCAAAATACAGTGTCATGCATGAGGAGTTCGCTGCATAAAAATCCAATTCAGCCGCTTAAGTGAAAAGTTACAGATAAATACATGTTCATACATTTCTGGCTTCATCTTATGTAGAAAAAACAAGTTATGCACATGTATGCATTGACGGCTGTGCGCAGATTTATCATGGGATTGGTTCATTCAAAGCTGAATTCCATCTTTTTTGCAGTCATGCTTCTGTGAGACATACAAAAGTGCACAGATTGTGAAAATGTAATGTCATTTGTCATCATGTCAGTCATATCAGACAAGGCTGCGCCGCCGTGCACACATCTAGGAGCGTTTGTTTTGAAGGTCAGCAGAAAAAAAATGGGAATGAGAGCTAAAAAAATAAATAAAATAAAGCCCAGTGGACAAATCACTGTAAGACTATTGTGACCATGTCTCCATACAACTGCATATGAAGTAAATGATATAAAAACGCTGCTTGGACAAAAAATTTAAAGGTCATAGCTTGGTGCACGTATCAGGGGAGGACAGGCTTTAGAAAGTACTAATGGGAAATTTACCTAGCGTTGTGTTAATGTTAAGATATTTTATTGTCCCCGTAGTGAAACTTGTTCTTTGCATTTGACCCATCCTACAATCAGTGCCACTGGGGCAACCTGTCAGGAGCACCGGGTGACCATTAAGGATACGATTAGGGTTAAGGTTAGGGAACATCAGGGCTTAAAAGAATGCGAGTACCTACGTTCTCCATTACTTAGAAACTGGGCAAAATAGGTATACACCCACTTCAGTGCAGTAGTGATGGGCGATACCACACCTTTTAGATTTGATACGATACTGATTATTTTTGGGGGAATTTATTCAATACCAATACTGATACCGATACCCGATACTCATGATTTCTTGTGGGTGACAAATTCCTGTGACTAATACTGGCCGTTTAACAATGTTAATGTGCACAGACCAGACCAAAATGCTGCTGTGTGGGGGAGGTTCAGCACAAAACAATGGAGTAAGTTAACCTTAAGTGATGCATGTGCTTTTATTTCACATGTATTAATTAGTATCCATACTTTATTCAAGTACTCAAAACCCAAATGAGTACTGCATGAGTATCGATATATCAGTACAGCAGTATCGATACTCCCATCCACTACGGTGCAGTATCTGAAGATTGTTTTCCAGATCTTGATCAGGAGTAGGGCTGGGTACCGAATAACTGATAATTTTGTAGTGCTAATCAAAAAGCTGCAAAAGACGTCAAAAATCAATTATTGAAAGATTGTTCACTCTGCATCTAACCATTGCAAAATGTAAATACTGTACAAAGATCTTTCTAAGTATCTGCATCTAACTTTTCTTATTAAAAAAAAAAAAAAAACAATACATTTGAACAACTTTTACCATAAATTTAACTTGTTTATCATCAAGTGACTAATATTATGAACTTATGTCATTAACCTAAAGACACCACAGCAATAAAGCATAATTAAATACAGTAATTAATCCACTACATTAATCATATACACTATTTAATGTTCCTGCTATAAATAAAATAGAATAAAATAAAAAAACACTTCACTGCTAACACAGTACTCCTTATTACCCAGCGGATAGTGTTTTGTTAATATAAAAATTGTGGTTATGGTTATAGAAGATGAATAAAAAAAAAAGCACAAGTATCGAAAAAGTATCGTTCAGGTAACGGTATCGAAAATCAGGTATTGTTTAAAGTTACACTGTGTAAGATTCCCGGTCTTGCGCCTCTAGAGGCCACAGGTGCCACTGCACCGTCGCAAAACGTAAACACTAGGGCCCCTCCTCCTTCTGAAACTGTGCGAGCGATGCGTCTATTTCCATCATTGTTTCAACTTTAGTTGACCTGCTGCTACCTTTGGAGGTTTGGACTGGATCTTCTATAGAGTTAGCGCTAGCATTAGCTTATCAACAAATATCGTGCAATGGTCGCAGTAAAAACAACTAATAACTGTATGAAAAAGCACGTTCTAAAGAAAAAATAAAGAGGCTAATTTACTTGCCCAACAATAAAGATGCAAAAACGTGATCCGATTTGCAGCCTTCTCTGTCTCTCATCTGACGCCAGCGAGCAAAAGTCTGTCCGATGTTGACTCTTGTCTGTGATCTGGTGCGGTCCCTTTCACATTTTCTTTTTCTTGCCTCGTCCGACATTGTCTTCATCTTCTTGTGTCCTTCGGCCCTGACGAACTGGTGAAAATAACAACGGTAAAAGTAGCTTCATGGTTATACCTGCGCCTCAGGTATAAGAGCTGAAGGGGGAATGCCGTAAAGCAAGTCGTTCCCTGTCACGTGACTTTTCCTGAACAGCAGAGCGCTCCCGGCCAAGTTGCGAGGGCAGTTTCTCAGTACAGAAGCCCCGCTCGGAGCAACAGATCACGCCTCAGGCCTTATAATTGCTCAAAAAATCACAAAAACAAGTCAGTATGCCCCACATATTTAGGAGAAAAGTTACACAGTGTAACTTTAAGTACTGGTATCGGAAAAATTTGAAAGGTACCCAGCCCTAGTCTGGAGTACCTAGCTGGAGGAGTAGTCTGTTGTGTATGTTTTTAGGTTGATGGGGAAAGAACAGAAAAACACCCCACTCAGACATGGGGAGAACATGCAAACTACACACAGTCTGGGAATCAAACCCACGACATTCTTGCGATGATGCAGAGTGCTAAGACAAATGCATGCATGAAGGACGTCTTACCATCCATCAGTGGTGCATAATGGCAGAGTCAAAAAGAATCATGTCTTCCCTGTGGGTTTCCTTCAGAACTCAAGCTTCCTCACACTTAGCAAAAACTTTGTACCCCATTGGTAAACTGATGACTGGCGGATTTTTAGCAGAGCTAAGCAGGAGCAGCTGAAGATTTGGCTCTCATCTACAGGAAATTGTTCTTCCAATTTGCTCTTTGAGCCGGCTCGTTCACAAACAACTCATCACTAACTGGTGCTCGTAGCTACTTGGAGCAGACTGACAGAGATGGGGTTGCCATTCTGCGCCCATGGCCTCTCCAGCCACCACAAAACAAACAATCACAGACACACACACACACACACACACACACACACACACACACACACACACACACACTGGAGGCACAATGGGTGAAGTGTCTTCTTGCCCAAGGATACAATGGCAGTACGCAGTAGGAGAAATCGCTCTGTCCGCCACAAACAGCTCTACCTACTGATCTCCAGCCCTCCTACATCCCAAAATGGAAAGAATATTATAAGACTATTATGATCATACTCATCTATTATTTTTAAATTCTCATGTTTTCAAGTTCAGAGAGTTTGTTTCTTATAGAATTATGCAAATAATGTTCAAGGCAAAAGCTAAAACTCTTTAAATTGTATCCAGAGGTTCTGTGTAGGTTCTGAAAGCAATTATGAGCTGAGAGATGTAAATTCACTTTACAAAAAGCTATAAAGGTAGTTAGGGGATGTATTTCTGTTGCTGGGGTTGAATTGTGGAACAGTGCTAAGCTCTTTTTTTTTTTTTTCTTCTTTGTTTTCATTATCATGTATTTTTCAAGTGTAGGTTAAGGTTGGAATAAATAATCTTTGTGTCTGCCTAAGCCTTTTCAGTCAGAATTTTATGATTAGTGTTTTGTTGTGGTTTACTGTGGTCATTGTTTTATGTGACTGAACAAACTGAAACTGAATATGAATGAAAACATTGCTCTTTCATCACATATAAAATAATAGTGTTGACATAATGACATAAAAATTGGCAGTTGGAAAACAGCTTTGAGCCTTTAGTGAGTAGTAATGGCTGCTGTCGCTGCAACTGTGCTACTGTATGTGACATGACAGTAAAAAAAAAAAGTGTGAAATGAATTGATTTTCTAAAGTCATGTTTTAGCCATCACCATGAGCTGAGAAAGCATGTTTTATTCTGCAGTTGTTGCTATCGGTTACTTGCTACTAGTGCATTTCACAGCTTGGACTGGTGGTTTACAGTTGGACCAAATGAAGTGGACAGCTCGCAGCCAACCACATCTCTGCCCGTCTACTCCCATCGCCCTCAGAGAAAACAAACATTATCCGGACACATTACCGCCGCAGTTTAACCAGGCGGACATCTATTTGATACGGCAGCTCAATGGCCTTGTGCATTTTCAGTGAGGGGTTGAAAACACACGCGGAGGCTAAATGAGCACGACGCTTTAAGCTGCGCAAAGACCGGGGCGTGAACCCTGGCAAATGAATGTAAACAGTAACTGAAACGTACAGGCGTGCAATTGAGACGTTTGAATCACTTCCACCGTATTAGGGCCGGCTTGGCACTGCAACTGGAAAATGCCTCTCACTGAGTGTATTATCGTTTTGCGGACCAAGGTAGATGGGATGTTGCAGCTGGCGTTACGGAATGAGATTTATCTGTTTGGAGTGCTACAAGACAGGCAGTTTTTCTGCACTTGGACCTACTTCAGAGAGAGAATCACTTGACGAGGTAAGCTGCAAGTTGTATAAAAAATGAGTTGCTGAAGAGCTTTTTAGATTCTCTAAAACTGAAGCTTCAAAAGCAAAGTTGTACCGGTGTCAACAAGGTTTCTTTCACTCATTCGTCTAATGTTGCAGAAGATACTTGTGAGTTTCTGTTTGTCATTTTTATGGATTATATCAAATGCAGATGCCAGCCACAGGTGCTTGGACAGTGTAGACCTCTGCCAAGGTGTTACAGTTTATGTCAAGTACACAAGAGGTCAAAGTTTATAGGAAATGTAATCCCCCAACATGTGTATTTTCACACATTTTTGCTTGGTAAGAACTAGAAAGGCAGACATGTTGAGCCTGATAATGCTGTGAGTTGTGGAGAATGTTTTAAGCCAAATAAGTGAAGACTCAAGAACTGTGTAATGACTTTACTCAGGGTATTTCCAGGTTTTGTCTTGTGAAATTTAAGGCCTTTTAAGACTTTTTAATGTCAAATAAATCAATTTTAATGCCAGGATTACGGACAAAAGCCCAAAACTCTATATGAATTTTATACTTGTGACATATCTGTACTCCTCGATGAAACTCATGTTTATTTTTAATACTAACAGATGAAATACCTCACGTGCTGCATAAAAAAAAAAAAAAAACTAAAAACATCATATACTGTATTTTAGTGATAAGCATAGCTTTGTGCAACATTATGCAGTCCATATAAACAGTCAACTTGTCAAAAAAGCTTTCAAGCGCTTACAAAATAAAGGCACACACTTCACAATTTGACAATTTAAGACCCAGATGAAAAAAATGTATTACCTGACCATATAATTTAATACTTTTAAGACCTTGGGGCTACCCTGTTACTTTGTAATAAGCAATGGTAAAGGTTGAAATGCTTAATTGTATTTTTGTTCTCCTACAGAGGTGCAACTGACTGTTTATTACCATCTTAAGCTTACACGTTTTGTTGTATTTTGAGTGTTACCAATGCTGTTATTGTGCCATTTTTATGCTGATTCACATTTTCTGGAATGCTAGTGTAGACAGTTCTACAAAAACTGTTTTTGTTTTATTTTGTTTTGGAACTTTTATCTGCACTCATAAAGCACAGAGAGAATTAACTTTGAGAAATAAAGTTCTTTGTTCTATTAACCTTGCCTGGAAATTACCAGCGGATGAGTCTGGTCGCCTTAGAATCAATTCGATTTCTAGGGCGGAGCAAACCGGAGTTAACAGACAGCGGAGTTAGCCAATCAGAAAATGGTGGACGTGACGTTAACAAAGCGACAAGAAAGTGAGAAAGTAAACAAACGGAGTAGTGAAGCCACGAGGGAGGAACGAGGGAGTTATTTCAACATTACCGTACCATACCAGCTGAATGAAACAAACTCTCGGCTCCTCGGTGCGCCATCTTGATTGTTGTCGGTGAGGAGACGCGTACGAGTGACACTGCTCGCAAAGAACACGTGACTTAAATAAACCAATCAAAATGCACGGTACGGTTGGGATTTGAGTAAACCACTGCGGACTGCGTGGTGACCAGACTGATATTTCTCTGTAGAATAACACAGAGACATATCAGTCTGGATTTTCCAGGCAACTATTAACCAGCTTCACATGTAAAAAAAAATAAAAATGAAAAAAAAAATCCAGTTTCCAGTGATCTAAATCTACACAAAGAAACTGAGTCATGAAAATCCACCTGTAACATTTAGCTTAAGCTGATGTTAGCATTTTCTCTATCCCGCAATGGGAAACCATAGTAAAGAATTGTTAATTTTGAGCACTCAGTGTGCAAACCTTTCACAAAGCAATAGCCCTGTCTCTCATTGGTAAAGATATAGCACTCGAGGCAGGGATCTTCTGGTTCAGGGGTAAATGTTCAATCCATGGAGCTACTAAGCCCTTATCAAACAATGGTAAAGTACTCACTAATTATAACCATTTGTTACTTTACTAAGTCCTTGTGGCTCAACTTTATATTTTTGGTGTTCCAGATTCACATAAACACAAAAAAACAAAAAAAATCTTTGGAACTATTACTTTCTCCTATTTTTTTTTTTAATTATTATTATTTTTATTTAATTTTTTTTATCAGAAATCATCCATGCCATCATCTGTTGCTAACAGACACCCAAACCAACTCATAAGGCTGAACACTCTCCAGAGTGTACCCCACCTGAAGCCCATAATTGCTAGCATAGACTCCAGTACCTGCAGCCCTTAATGATCATATCCAAACTTATTATTAGAAACCTTTATATTTTAAATGGCTGTTCCCATTTTGCTAAATACTCTGTAGCATCAAGACCACTCAAGACCACTAATCACTAGTTTTTTGCGTCTTCACCTTTTGTGTGCCTAAAGTAGCTGGGATGTTACCAAATGAAAATAATACAAGGCAGCCATTTTTCTGCACTTTAGCAGCAGGAGGGCAGTGCGAGAAGAGTTGAATGAAGCTCAGTTGCGGGATGAACACACAGAGACGCACACCGGGGAAATTACTTTGTCCTAATTGTGGTTTGGACAATTTAATCCTGTCATAAAGAGAACCCAGGAGAACCGGCGAGGACACAGAACATTTTTATTGACTAAAGCCTTCTCATATCTTTGTAAATTAAAGCGGACAAACACACCCAAAGTGCTGCTGGAGAGGAAGCTGGCTGGCTCGCTTGATACGGATTGATTGAATTGGAATAATTGGCAATGCAAGCCTACGGGTGCTGCTGTCAAAAAAATAAAAAAATAAAAAAATACATCAGCGATTTTCATTTGGAAAGCGCTTGCCAGAACATCAGCCTGGGCAAACACTCATGCATGCGTAATAATCATATGTCAACATTGCTACTCGCCCCGCTAATGTCGACTGCTCGTTTGCACACTTGTCGACAAACGCGCTAATGGGACGGAGCTAATTGCCTGTGATGGTGGCTGTATTTCCAAATCAAGGAGGGCACGTTACCAGATATCCGCAAGGCAGGAGCGAGCCAACAGGGGAGGAGTGTTCACTGTGATAATGCGTGATGGAGTCCAAAAGTGTGGTTAGTGGACAGGCGAGGGGCGGAGGGGGGGAAGGGGCAGCCAGAAAGAGCGGCTCATAGACTGCGACCAGATGGTTTCTCTATAAGCACTGTACACACTGGTGAGTCATTGACAACCTTTAGCACGAGGCCAGTGAATGACAGCAGGCAGCATAATGGTGTTTGTCTGGAGGTTATGATTATGAGGTGCTAATGCAAATAATAGTTTCAGGACAGTGGTAAAAATGAGAGGCTATAGAGAGCTTTGGTAAAATGTAATGTTTAGGCTTTCCACGTTTTCTTTTATAAAAGTTAAAGCCATTATAAAACTGAAAGAGAACCTTAAATCTCAACTTAGCATTGGACAAGACTGAAGCATAATTATGGCTGTAACAAGCTAATTGCAAAGAGTTATGTGGTTTGACAAAATGATGGCAACGAACAGTAGAATGCAATGAACCAACTAACCTATGTACTTTCCACAGGCTACAAACAACTGGGAGACCATTGGACAAAATATTGCCGCCCATATGCCTCTACTACAGCCATTCCCGAAGTCAGGCATGCCACGGCCCCCTTAAAAATCAAAAAATTCCATGCGGAGCCCTAACAATAAAGCTTCAATTTATCTATTCAAAATACAAAACTAAAAATAACATCACAAAACACAGACTGATTGATGACTAAAAATTGCCTCAAAGTAATATGAACAAGTAATTATACAGCATTATATTACATTTCATAATACATTCATAACTTAAAGAGTAACTCACCCCTGGCCCAGGCCTGACTCCGCCCACTGCCAGAGATTGAAAACTGCTCAAAAAGTGGGCAGAGACCTGGCAGAGACAGAGGAGGAGAACTGAGGGAGGAGCGAGGCCCGGTCCTGTGACTGACAGCTGTCAGAGACCGTCATGGACGTCCTCCACAGAAGGGTTGCCAAGTCCCAGAAAGAAAAAAAAAAAAAATACAGGACGTGTGGACTAATGTTTTATGTTGCTTTTATAATAACACAGTTGAAATATTGTGAGAAAGGCGCCGCGTGCGTAACGTAAAATACCCGCAGTAACTTCAGATCGCGTCTTTATTGCTGCACGTATTATTTCATGAGCTGTTTATGATCGTATCTCCGTGAGTAAGAAATTGTCATCAAACAAAAAGTGACTTAAAGCTTGGCCTGACTAAAACATCTATGGACTCAAAACTCTCCCCAGTGTCACTAATTTGTAGGTATATACTGTCATTGATCAGACTCATTATTCCTTATTGTGCGCTGACACACGGGACAGTGGAAGCCCCGCCCCCTCTGTTGTTCCTGACTCTGCTCCTGCCGTGAGAGGGAAGGGAGGCGGAAGGGATTGAACGGTAAATGCGGGGCTGAGTGGCGTGTTTACAAAAATGACCCACACCTGGCAACAGCGGGACTGGGACGAGCGCGCAGGGGAGAGAGACGGCGAGGGCGTGGAGAGCACGGGCCGTGGGAGGAGATACTCAGCACAGGTGCGGTAAAGTGGTCAAATACTACGTCACAGTTGCCTATCTGGAACTATTGAGCAGAAATCCCACTGTTTTACCCTAGGAGGGCAGCACTCTGTCGATTTTCACTACAAAATGTGAATTTAAACCTTTTTTTACAAAATGGTCAAACATAAGACTATAAATAGTGAGATGTATGACTAAAGGCCTGTTTGTACAACTGATCAGCTCAAAAAAAATGGTTTAGGGGTGAGTTGCTCTTTAATGCACATAATGTAGAGAACCTTTGGTGGACCCCGTGCATAAGCTACATGGCCCACCAGGGGGCCCCTGTCCCCATCAGGGGTTGCCAAAGCTCCACAGTAGATTGCGAGGCTCTCGTAAAAAATAGGTCAAAATTACGTTATATGTGCTGATGTTTTTAGTGCTGTAGGAAGATCACTGTCTGACCACTGTTTAGGTTAACTGAACATTTATATTTATAAAGTAATGTACATTAAGTTGGGGGTCGTTGACATATTCAGTTAAATAAAAAGGGTCACTAAGGGAAAAAGGTTGGGAATCACTGCTCTACTGCATAGTGAATTGTATCTGGACAGAGGATAAGCTGGTGAAAACACTACAGTTACATTCACACTGCAGGCCTTAATGCTCAATTGAGATTTTTTGCCTAAATCTAATTTTATTGTGTGGTTGTTCACAATACATTTTAAATGTAGTTCGAGTTCTGATTTAGATTCAATTAGAGCCAGTTTTATTCCTGAATTAAACTTTCTTTTTCCTGTCTTTATCTTAACTATATGATTACTTATTCACTTGTTAATAAATTATTGACTCACGTGTTAATAAATTAGTTCATAGTGGATAATGCTCAAGTTAAAAGTTATGTTAAATGCTGTTAAAAAATGGTCATTAAAACGTCAGCATGAAATGTCTGTACTTTGAAAGATCTTTGTACGGTATTTGCAGTAAGTGATAATTAGATGCAGAGTGAGTGCACTTCCAGTAGTTGATTTTTGACGTCTTTTCTCGTTTGGACAACACAGGAAGCTGGTGTTCATGGTCGTTCACTAGTAGAGCCGCTGAGACAGAGAGAGAGAGAGAGAGACCCTGCAGCCTGTGTCCTGTTTGAGAAGTATTTCAATTGTAGGCCCTGCTCAAAACGCGCTGCAGTGTAGCTTTCTGTAGCACTGTCTCTGGACTCACTAGGTATCAAAACATGTCCCACATGTACATATAGCTATACAGACCCTAAGAATTGAAAAAAATCTGTTACTGGATATTCTTTTTTGAATCAAGACAATTTGTAAAAAATTTAATCTTTCTCGTCTGAATAAACCCTAGTGAATGGTCATGCATGTTTTATTCAGACTAGATGAGCAAGCACGGACAAATAATGCATTTTTACAATCCCAATTTTCTCAAAACGCTTTCTCTTTTAAGATTGAAATGTATTAGTCTCACAGGCAGGCAGAGAAATTCCCTAAAAATAATGAATTACCAGCCCTTGAGCCAGTATGCTCTCTTGAACTTTGCGAAATATTCAAAGCTGTCTGGTTTGTCTGTGGCTGGGCTGGCACAACTGCAACTTCTTAAGCCAAGGAGCTGCAGAGGGTCTCCACTGCCCATAGCCTACGGCATGCTTCCGGGGGGGGGATTGCACTCAGACTTTGAAGCAATCTGTGCGGGCCTGGTCCTGAGGCTGCTGGACCTGTGTGTGGCTGTGAGAGTGAATACAGATGACCACTCAAATATTTGTCTTTTCTGTCCTGGGTCATGTGTTCTTTTCAAAGGCTTTATCCGCGGTTTGATTACTGGCTCAGACGACTTTGCTGCATGTTGTTCCCCTGTCTCTTCCCCTGCTTTCTAGTCAACCCACGGTCTCTAAGAGAAATGGGATGGTTCCCTAAAAAAAAAAAAACATGCATGAACCGTACGAACCTCGCATGTCACTCATCTAGCAGTGTGCTTTCATTTGGCTTTCATTTTGGAGAAAGGGATAAGCTCTCATCTTTGCACAAATGGAGTAAAAGTAGTTCTATTTAAAGACGAATGGTGTATTTTGTGAACCATCCCATCTCTAGTCTCTATCCTATCATAAGGCAAATAAGGCAAAAATAACAAATATCAAAACACAACATAATCATTTCAAGTGATTTCAATTTTTATGCTTTATAATTTCATATTTTGATATAAAAAAAAATAAAAAAATAAACCATTAATGTTGTTTTACAGTTTATCAACACTACTCCACAAAATCACACAATTTAAAACATTTAAGATCAGAACTATGACTTCTTCTGGTTTGTAATGGCTTTTTATTCCTCTCACAACTGTTTTTTTTTAGGAGTTTTTCCTTATTAAGAAGAAAGGTCTAAAAACAAGGGATGTCCTGGGCCTGTATTTAGTTTAGTGCAGTCATTGTTTATGTTTGATTTCATGTTTATGTTTGGTTGTGTGACTAATTGTTTGTAAAGCCCTTTAAGGTCACTGCTGTTGTGATATTGGGCCATAGAAATAAAGCTTAATTGAACTGTTAGCAGGCATGCATTGCACCTCTTGCTGGCCAAACAGGCTCACTACATTTTCTTCTTTCTCTTTACAATTTTATTATTCTGTTTTCATTTCTGTTTAAGTGTTGCAATTTCCAGACCGACTGTTCACGTGTAAACAGCCCCTAAATCCCTTTATTTAGACTCTGCTGCAAGGAGTAGAACCATTGAAAATAAGGTATAACTCGTATTCCACTGAACGACAGTCCTTTTTCATTGTTATCTATCAAATTGCGCTTCTTGTTCAACATTTCAAAAAAAGTCCTTTTAGAGCAGGCAGTCAGTGAATATGGCTTTTACATAAGGTGTCATGGAGTTCAGTGAACTGTTTTTTTCTTGTTTTTTTTTTGTTTTTTTACCTGCACATGCATATTAGCACCTGTCTTAGTAGAACAGGCCCATAGAGACACACACATACATGTACGTACACATTTACATATACATATACAAATAAGAGTGGCATTAGACTTTATCATTGTGTTTGACTTTAAATGTAAGGTCTGAATGTGGCCAGAATATGTCCTGTTGTAGTCCATCCATGTGCTATTCAACAGGATTTTGCTTTTGACTTTACAGACAGATAGTACACGCTGGATTTATTCTCCGGAGATTGACTCGTGGCTTACTTCAATCCAGCTTCATTTTTTTGAAACTTAAATCTGCCGTTTCGGCCGTCACCGTGACTTCCTGCTGGAGAATCAGCATGCGCCTTCTTTTATCCCTTTAACTCTGTGATTTTCTGTTCTGCCTTAGACTCATTCTGTCTGACTTGTGCATAGCGGGCGGCACCTCCAGTGTGCTGTGAATATGATTCAGTCAATAAAGGAGTGAGGCCTCCCCCGAAGCTTGACTTGACTGTACTGGCAAAAAAAAAAAAAAAAAAATCATGACAATTTAATAATAAAGATCTCTACTCTCTGTTCACTCTTTGAGGACATGATGTACTGCAACCATGAATTATAAATAATGAAACTTTTTGGTTTAAAAGACTCAATTTTGACCATTTAGTGTAAAGAAAAAAATTGGAACACATTATGACTTTAGAAATTAGTCAGTAAATAGGTTTCAGTGTCCTCCATATAAACTCACAATGGGAGTAATGATTACCATATTACAAGATCAGGAAGTGAGATGAACAAAATTACAGCATACTTTCAGGACACCCTAACTCAAAAAGGCCCTATTCTGCTTTTTCTGCTTAATTCAGGCTTTTTGAAATAAGTTTGGACAGCACTGCAACAGTGTTTCATGTTTTACAACTTACAATAATGTATATGTATGGAAAATGTCTTCTTTTGGGGAGCTGTTACTATGAATTTGCAGAGAAGTCTTGGATTAGGTGTCTTTCGCCCCGTGCTTGCAACGGTGTGGAATGGACAGAGCATAAAATGGCTAATTAGCTCTGCTATTAGCAGCATTATGATGCTGACAGATAGATAAATGACCTGAGAGCTTTGCATTGATGGCAATATAAGCACTGAAATGATCAGAAGAACTCTGTCAATGGTCAATGCTCTGTCAGTGTTTTGAGCTCTTGGGAAAGAGATGGCATCAGCATATAGGATTACTCAGACATATGTAAATGAAACACATTACTACTCCAGGTTTGTTTTTCAGGTGCAAACAACATTAACATGATTCAAAGCTCAATAAAGTCCTTTAAGCAGAATATGGGACCTTTTAAGGTGAACCACATAACATTGCTGGTTTCTTGGTCTATTTAGTCACATTTTTCTTTACAGAGCTACCCCTGTATATCAGAGTAATGCTGGCTCACCTCCTTGTTTCCTATGCTTTTGACTGCTCTGCCATGACAGACAAATCTACCAAATAATGCCATCATTGGCTTGTTGTTATGGCTAATCAGGGCGTGTCTTTTTCTTGTGAGGCCTGAGACTTCAGGGACACAAGGTCAGTGTTCCACTCTTGCAGGGCTGGTTTTACACCAAGATATGCCAGGGAGAGCAACAACGTCCTTTGCCGTCACACTGACTCCAAGACTGTATAAGTAATTTGTTTCCCTTTAAGATCCATGGGCGCTTTGGCACTTGTGCTATTTGATGAAGGTTTTTGCCCGTCTGGTTTTAAC
Organism: Bostrychus sinensis; assembly: GCA_020698575.1. NCBI lineage: Eukaryota > Metazoa > Chordata > Actinopteri > Gobiiformes > Eleotridae > Bostrychus > Bostrychus sinensis. Next base: position 7,657,979 of record CM036260.1, on the reverse strand, counting down.
CAAATCCTCAGGTGTGAAAGCTCCAGCAGACTGTGGTTCTGACCAAACAGTGAGTCTTTGGTTCAACAAAAAAAACAAACAAAAAAACAAAGGTCCAATTCATTTGTACTGTTGTAAGTAAGTTTGGCAGTAGTTCAGAGCTAAATCCAGTAATTAACAGACATTTGAACACAAAAAGAACAAACATAGGCAGTACAAGGAAGAAACAAATCTTAAATGTAAACAATAGTAGACTCCAGAGGTGGGGGACTTGAGTCACAAATCTTTGGACTCACTCGAGACTTGCTTGAGTAATATTCCAAAAATAATTGACTTTTCATTTTATTTTTTTGGCCATTTTTATGATTTATTGATAGGGCAGTATAATAGGAAATCAGGCAGAGATATTTGGCAACTTGTCATAGTCTGGACTCAAACCCACAACCCCACAGCAGGCTGTAGCTGCCCTGTATATGTGCCACTGAGCTATACAGCAGCACCAAAAAGACTTGACATTATTTGACTCGGACATGTACATGCACAAACTAACTGCAGAAATGGGAGCATTAAGTTAGTATCATATTAACAGTTAATGATTAAACAGTTAATTAGAGCAGGGGTTTAAACCAAACAGAAGTGAAGGTAAATCAATCAGAATGTTGATTTTTATTGTCGTAGTGGTTTCCATTAACATTTATGACTGTTTACAATTATATACCATAACAAAATTAATGATTATAAATTACTTGTGTTGGTGTCCAGGGTTTGAGAATGGTGGAATTAGAGGTAAGGTATACTTTATTGTCCGCCTAATGAAATTCATTCTCTGCATTTGACCCATCCTTCAGTGCCACTGATGCATCCTGTCAAGAGGAGTGGGCAGCCATGGTGCAGTCCCCGGAGACCCTTCTCCAGCTTATACATTAGTCAAGGAAGTCTAGCGTGGAGTACCTAGCTGGAGAATTAGCCTATTGTGCATGTTTTAGGTTGATGAGGGAAACCCATCCAGACACGGGGAGAACATGAAAACTCCACACTGAAAAGCCCCACACGGTCCAGAAATCAAACCTGGGACCTTCTTGCTGTGAAGCAAGAGTGCTAAGTGCTAACCACTAAGCCACTATGCCAGTGTGCCACCAGTGTGTGCAATAATATTACAAATAATATGCTACCATAGATTTATTCACAGAGACATTCATGTTAGGCTATTATACATGTGTAAGCTTTATGTATATCACACACAGTGCTGCAAAAAGAAAGGTCTAGTCCATTCACCAGCCAGCCCACGCACTACTCAGGCCCAAACACAAACCCTACAGCCTGAGACACAAGAGAGTGGACAGCATCATCACACAGTGCGGTTTCACAATAGCTTTTATCCAGAAACAGTGAGACTCAAGGCTAGTACATACAAATATGTAGCCTACATAACTGTGTATGTATGTATGTATGTATGTATGTATGTATGTATGTATGTATGTATGTATGTATGTATGTATGTATGTGTTCCAACAGATCCACTCCATGAGACAGGGTTTGTTTCATCTCCATCCATTTTATTTTCATGTATATGTACAGTATGTGTTCATGTATATGTATGTATGTGTGTGTGTGTGTGTGTGTGTGTGTGTATCAGTGCTGGAATGTAACAAAGTAAAAATACTCAGTTACTTAAGTACAATTTTCAGGTATCTGTACTTTACTTGAGTACATTTTAGGTACTTTTACTTCACTACATTTTAGATCAAGTGTCTGTACGTTTTACTCCACTACTTTTTTGAGTTGGTTTAAAGTACAAAGTATTTTGAGTTTTGGTTTAAAATCGTGTGTTTTTGTCCTGGTCTCATTGCAGACACACAATACTTAAATATAACAGATGCAGTAAAGTAGTACTCCTTTAGAAACATCACAATAATAAAGACAGAAGAACTCAGTAAAAATAAAGACAGATTCAGTGTCTTCCACTGCACCAGTTTGTTTATTTCATTATCAGTACATTTTTTTCAGCCAAATCCCTCACATTTAAGACATTCATGAGTTGTTGAATCTGTGCGAAATACTTTCACTTTTTTACTTACATGTACATGTGAAAGTAAGGACTTTTATACTTTTATTTAAGTAGAAACTTTAACCTGATACTTTTACTTGAGTAAATTTTTGCTCCTTTATCTGTACTTCTACTTAAGTAAGTAATACATGCTATATTGATTGATGTTTTAGTCATTTTATTGACTCTATGGTGGATGCAATGCAATTCCTACATTTGTGTACAGGTTTTTTGTGTTCTACAAATGGCCAATTAAACTTTGAATCTTGAACCTTGACCTTTCACAGATAAAAATCACAAAAGTGCTTTACAAGGTGCAGAAAAGGACATCATTCCTTACAGGAGATGTGTAACCCCCAATTTCCACTGCAAGTATGAGCACTAAATACACTTCCTTTCTAGTGAATGAGAGCGTTTCCACTGCCAGCGTTGCGCCATAGTCCTGGCTGGAGAGTGCGCAGCGCTTCGTTGGAAATATGCAGCAGTTCTATTTTCCTGCAACGGAGCTCCCAGTTCTCGTCAACCTACACAGATCAGATCGCACCAAACCGGAGAATGAACGATTGCAGCATCCAGATTTTCAAAGTAGAAACCAAAACTGTACACAAAGTATCACATTTTTATAATAATAGGCTATATATTTGCATGCAAGTTTGTTTAAATATGTTATGTGTGTATATTTCTCGCTAAAATATTCTATATACACACGCAATTCGACTCTGCAAAAACAAACTCAGTGAACTCACCCGTTGTAGAGAAAAAGTCTGTGAAGTGATGTCAGTGGCTACAACAACAAAGCAGTCTCAAGTTAAACTCTTGTTTTCTGTTTTTCCTCTTGTGATTAAAGATTGTTTTGGTCTCGCTCCTGTCTTTATCGATGGCTATTAATGCCATTTCCCCACTCACCTCCCCCAGCTGCTCAGAACTCCCCAGTGCTGTGTTGCTGTTACAAAACACTTCCAGTGGCCGAGGGTCAGCGCTGTCAGCCTAAACAGAATAGAATGCTACTAAAATCTCACTCTACACCTGTAATGTGTATATGTTGCAATATGAATAATAATCAGAAGACATCTTTCCATGCTTTTGGCCCCTCGTTTTTTTTTTTTTTTTTCTCACTATTGATTTATAATCTGAAAGGTAACTTTTGCAGCCCAACCCACATTTATTATTTTTTTCCCCACATTATCTAGCTTCCTGTTTCATGTCGCTAAATTATTCAACTGCTACATTATTCAACAAAGCTTTATTTATACTTTCCTTTGGTTTTTACTCTGTACCTGCAATGCCTTTGTTCCAATATTAATGAAAGCTGCCCTTTAAAAGACATCACATAGTCAAGCGAATGCACTCCTGACTCAAACTGCATGAGATCCAAGCTGTTTGCGTGCTTCATCTATGCATAATACATCTGTGTAACAACTTCTTTGAATTTAATAACTTCTCTCACCTTTGATTGATGAAGTTGAGTTCTTTCGTTCATCACTTGTTGGTTCTGCGGTTTTGTTGCAGTTATGACCATATTCACTTTTTCCACATGTCTTTGTACAGCTGGCACAGTTGCAGAGTTGCTAATAATACAGCGGATACTAGTGTTTTACGGCAAACCTGGCAACTAGGGGTGAGATGAGGCACAAGATCTCACAAGATCTCGTGAGTTTACGTGGTTTTTTTTTTTGGTTTTTTTTTACCACTGGGCTGCATTTCAGGCCAATCCATTTCTACAGTCATGGAAAACCTGAAAAAGTCATGGAATTTTAAAATTCTATTTACAGGCCCTAGAAAAGTTTTGGAATGTTATATTTTGGTGTAACGTTTTGGAAATGTAAACAATCTGAGTAACATTTGACAATTAAAAATGCGTTCTGCACCAACTTACCAAGCATAATTATCTTTTAACCCCAAATGTGTTTTTTTTTTCTTCCCCCAACTAATTTCTAATTTTAACAAATTAAATTGCAGAAAAAGTTTCTAATGCACCACACTGGACATTTTGAATACTATTTATAAGTCATTTCAATCATTCAACTCTTGGAAGTTTAGTCAAAAGTTTTGGAAAAGCCATGGAAAAGTCATGAAAAATTCTTGGTAAAAAGGAGTGTATGAACCCTGAGCAATATGTAGGTCACTTTTTTTTTTAACCTTTATTTAACCAGGAAAGTTCCACTGAGAGTTCAGAATCTCTTTTACAGGGGAGCCCTGGCCACATGGGGGACCTCTTGTACATGTTTTTGGTGGTAGGGGAAACCTATGCAGACACAGGGAGAACATGCAAACTCCACACAGAGCTCCTCCCGGTCCAGGAATCAAACCCGGAACCTTCTTGCTGTGAGGGAAGAGTGTTAACCACTATGCCACTGTGCCACCCGTTACCACTCCCACAGACTGAGTTGGGGCAGAGTGCCATAACCCCTTATCACCAGTAAGTGGCAACAATGCACCATTTGGCAGCCAATGCGTGCCATTTAACAGAAAACACCACAATGAGTTAGCAAATATGATGGAGTACAGGGTGAAATCCAATATGCCCCGCCACTTTTAAATCAGCTGGGTGGCAGCATTTTGGTTTTCCAGTGGAAGAAACAAAGTTTAGTGGTAAAACTATTAGCAGTATTTAATTCTTTTACTAAATATAATTCGTAAAATGCGCCAAAAATGTTTTAGTTTTTTGGATACAGGTCAGCTACTTTACGTCCCACCCTTTGATTGGTCTGTGATTGTTCCATAGAAATGAAAAGAATAGGAAAAGGGTTAGTGTGGCTGTTCAGGCTAAGTCTTGTCCAGGTGGAGGTAGGTTGTTGAATACATCTTCACTATTCATGTCAAACAGGCATGAAGATGCTAGAACAATGCTAGGTGTATGTTGTCTACAGGCCTCAGTTTTACCTGATTGATTTTTTTGGTTGACAGTTTCATCAAGCTTGTAATTCCCATATGTTGCTCCTGTGTTTGGCAAATCCCATTTCTGTCTGCAAAGCTGAACCTTTTAACAAAAAATGTCATTTAGCGAGACAACACGCAGCATCTGTCTGCCGAGTGTACTCTAACAGATGTACTCGGCGAGACAGGTTTTGTTTTATCTCCATCCAATTAGTTTTCTCCTTAACAGCTCTACTGTAGCTGTTCCATGCCACCTTCAAGTGAATTAAAACACTCTTCCACTCAAATAAAGCAATTGTTTTGTGAGAAATATTAAGTTAATCAAGAAGACAATTAGTCATTACTTCTGCGATCTGTCAACAGTCCCCAAAACATGTCTGTTCTGGCGGAGTTTCTGATAACACAAATTTGGCTGCAGTACAACTCATATGCTTCACATCAATGTGTCTCATTAAGAGGCAACTCAAATTAATCCTACTTTGGTAACAGTTTTTTTTTTTTCAAATGTGTTTTGTGATTGATGACTGGTGATTTCCCACCATAGGAATTGCATCATTTAAAGCAGCACTACCCAGTTTTAAGTCTTATGGTCTATTTTGTTCATATATTATTAATATTATAGTAATAAATAGCACAGTTTTCTCCTAATGAAAAGCTCTTTTACTTCTATATTACACTGCAAAACCTTAGTAGGTAGTCTTTGTTTCTGCCTGCCCTCAGTTCCAAAGATAAAATTGTTTAGGGCTGGCAGGTACATGTCCTTTTCTATGGACAGCAACAGCTTTATATTCCCTACCAATACTGTTGGAATACAAAGTTCAGCTCATTTCAATTCATGCATTCATCCATATCCATTCAGTTTATCTTAGCATTGTATTTAACATCAAAACAAAATAACATCATGAAGACATACAGTTTATATTGCACCGTTTTGTTTGCCTGCTCACTTAATTTTCTTGTTTTCTGCACTTTATTCTGTATTAAGAGCTACCTGAATAAGTGTGAGATTAATAAAGTTCAATCTAATCTAATCTCTAATCATATGCCCCTTTCAACAAGAAAAAAAAAATCGACTAAATAGATGGCCTGCCACCCCGTCCCTTACAATTTACAGCAAGTCCAGGCACAAATGAAATAACAGTGCCACAAAGTGAAATCTTCAAACCGTAATCTAACCACAGCCATTTCCTTTCACATCAAACTCATCCTCATTTGAGATTAATTTACTGACTTCAGAGGGTTTATTACCTTATGATAGATCTCATCACAACCTCAATAGGTAGATCCATTTGCTGCCATGTTGGTGATAATCAGAGAGGCCGTCAATGTCAGTCTGCCCCAGGACAGTGGTGTCTACAGAGGTAGTTTACCACTGAGTGATTAAGAATGGAATAAAAATCAACAAACGCTTTGAGAAGCTTGAAAGGCTTCTAGAATGCAATATAAATGTAATCCTGTATAGTTTTTATTATTATTATCAAGTTATGCGTTCAAGGGACAAAAGTAATCCCAGACAAATAGAAGGCTTAGTAAAAAGAAGGTGGGGCCACTGGTAAAACCCTGGTTATTAAGTAATTAGTAAGTATTAAATAAATAAAGTAGTATATACATTATAATTGGGATTTCTCACAGCAAACTAGCTCCACTGAAGTGTACTTTCAGATGAACTCATATTGGCAGCTTTTTTGGCAGCTTTTACCTCCTCTGAAATGAACTATATTTACATTTGCAGACGCTACTGAGCTCATTATGTCCTCCCATGACCCCGCTTGGCACCAATATGTAACATGTAGTGTTGTAGCGCGCCCGAAACTGGTCTTGGGGCCATATTTTTTTTATGGTCTTAATCTCATCTCGGTCTCAGCTGCAGTTTTACTTGGTCTTTGTCCCGAATCCAGTTTTACTCGGTCTTGTCTCAGTCTCGGATGTGGCGATCTCAGAGATTTTTTTTTTTACCAAACATTATGAGAAAATACTACACGTCATAATTTTAGAGTAATTAGTTTTCCGCATCAGAAGAACCAGGAAAAGGATCTGTGTCGGTTTGTTTGTGGAGACAGTTGCATTAGATCATTAAAATAATCATTTAAACCACTTAAAAAAAAAAAAAAAACTTTCCCCTTTGATTTAGTGTTAGTTCACAGGGTTTGGTCTCAACTTGATCTTGGTCTTGACTCAGTCTTGAACCCTGAAAGTCCCAGTCTTGTCTTGGTCTCGGTTCACTCACGCATCTAGTTAGGCAGCTATGGGGTCCTACTCTGTGTATTGGCGTGTTCGCGGGGGTTCTGGCTCATTATACATTACTGCCAGTCTGCGTTTGTGATGAAGGTGGGTTATAACGACCCATTAATGGTCGCTAATTAATGTTATTGTTATGCAAATGTTCCGCCGTCATTTCGAAGCTAAATATACATTATGTTAGCTCTATAGCGCTACTGCTGTACTGTTTATAGCTGTAGAATGTTGGTTAATGTTAAGCTAGTGCACTGAGGTTACATGCTAACATGTTAAGCTTATGGGCACGCTAGAGATATGTACACATCTTAATAAGCTGTATGTTTACTTGCAGAATACCAGACAATAAAGTCACCAGAACTGTTTTACTGTGTCCGGCCTCGCTCTCTAACCGGAGTGTCTGTGTGGATGAGGTGTCCCAGTGAGCAACAATCGAATACAGTCCTAGCTTTCCCCAACACTCAGACTGCTCTCCAGCCACAAGGTCCCCCCTTTTGTTGGTTCCAAAGCCAGATAAATGGAAACGGTTACGTCAAGAACGGCATCTAGAAAACAAGAAAAAAATACATGTATACAGTATCTCAGCAGTCACTCAGTCAGTAGAGACATTTGCTCACAAACATAAAGGTTGGTGGTTTGATCCCCGCTACATGCTTTGCCTACTGTTGTTGTGTCCTTGGGCAAGAAACTTCATCCACCTCGCTTACGTGTGACTGTGTTTGATAGAGATCAGAGGGGCTTTAGGCACAGATTGGCAGCCATGCTTCGGTCAGTCTGTCCTAGTGCATTATTTTTATAATAAGCCAACCTATCCATGGAAATTGGATGCTTCACTGCAGTGGCCACAGAACAAATTGGAGCACATGAAAGGGACTTTATTTCCTCTACGATTTGCAAAAATGATCCCTTTGAATAATTCTGTAAATCTCCTGCATGAACACTGGTCAGCAATAATAGTGAAAGAACAAGGCTTATAATCGATAGAGTTGAAGATCTATTGTAGAGACCCAAAACCCCAGTAATAGTTTTTCATTGGCCCTGCACTACATAATAAAAAGTTTTTTAAATTGTGTTATGAAACCAGTAGTTACAGAACGTGCACCACTGCACATGTAAATTCATGATGCCAATAAAAAAATTATTCCCTCTTCTGTAATTTGTATTTTTAATGTAGCTATGTGTATTTTCAGCTCACCTCCATTTAGTGGGACACATTTGTCATCAGGGAGATATTTCTGCCTCTGAAAACGAGAGAAGAGGACACTCCGCATCCCACGTGGGACTCTGCGGCTGACACATATGTAACTTATGTGCCTGGAAAGATCTGATCCTCTCTTGACTTGTTTTTTTTTTTTTTTTTTTTTGGAGTTGTGGAAGTAGGTGACCCAGTTCTGCAGATTTGGTGTCATATCTGGGCTGAATTTTGCATATACTCAAGATACGTGAGATACAACCATCCCACGTCAAATCAAACCTGGAGAGAAACAAGATGGAGCCACAACAAGGTAAAGAGTTTTAGACCACTCCTTTGGTTTTACCTCCATATTCTAAATAGAAGTAAAAAATGGTTGATCTTGGTGACTATTTACATTTATTTCAATTGATTAACTAAAAGAAAACTAGATAATTGTGTCCTAATTGACATCAGACTGCTGGTGTGGGGGTTGTGTTGTTAGGTCACAGTTTTTGGTATAGCAGCAGGAAAAATGGTAAAAGTCAGTAATACCACTTTAAATTGACTAATTTAGTACTTTATTCATAAATATCAATGGCAACGACATTGATCACAGAATTCTGACTTTAATCTAAGAATTCTGACTTTTTTCTCAGAATTTTGGCTGAAATCACAGAATTCAGACTTTTTTTTTTCTTTTTTTTATTGACTCTAATTTCTGGATTCAGACTTCCATCTTCAGAATTCAATCAGATTTTAGCCTCAGAATTCTGACTTTTTAGAATTCTGATTTTAATTTCAGGATTCAGACTTTTTTTCCTCAGACTTCTGCCTTTTTAAGGATTCTGAATTTAATTTCAGAATTCAGACTTTTTTGTCAGACTTCTGCCTTTTTTAAGATCCTGACTTTCATTTCAAAAGTCAACCTTTTTTTTTTTTTTTTTGAGAATTCTGACTTTATTCACAAAACTCAATCCCCCCATTTTTTTATATACAACATTTTCTTTTTTTTTTACAATAGCCCTAATCCTCTTCAGTAGAAACCATATAATCTCACAAGGATGGATAATTCTGTAACTTGACAACGGCACAACTACTGATGAGCACATGAAATCATAATAATCTGATTGCTTTTAATTTAGGTGAAAAACCAGGAAAACTGACAAAGACGTTAGCCTGGAACAGAGTGACATTAATATGTTATTTACTGCTGCAGCTTTAAGATTTAAAAAAGAAACTAGTTCATTTTTATCAGGCAAAGCAGCATTCACTAGCAAGGACCACGCCACAACAGTGACATAGGATTTAAGTGTTTAGTGAAAGTGTGTTAGATGAAGTGTTTTAGGTGATGGCTGGGTTTGAAGAGACTCAGTGTGGGGGTTCCGTCTCAGGTGGTACGCCCAGCCGAATAGGAACCCCCTCGGGTCTAGTTGCTGGATGCAAAAGAATACACAAGAGTTATGTAGGGGAAGGGTGGGTGGGGTCAAGAGAGCAGAGACAAACAGTGTTGACTGACTTTAGGTGGGTATAAGAAGGCTTCTGGGAAAATTAGAGGTGTGGCTGAGGTGGAGTTGAGGTGAAGGTCATGAGTGAGATAAGTTGAGGCGTGGCCCTGCTCCCGAACCTAAGTTAACACATTAATTTCATATATTTGAGGTGCTGTGGCTTAGTTGGTCAAAGCGCCTGTCTCGTAAACAGGAGATCCTGGGTTCAAATCCCAGCAGTGCCTATGAGTATGTGCTACCTATAAAAGTTGACTAAAGCAAAGTTATGCTGAGATACAGCCAATCCATGTAAATCAAACTTGGAGCCGCAACAAGGTAAAGAGTTTTAAACCACTTCTTTTTTAAAATTTAATTACATGGGACAGCGTGTATTAACGAACGGCAGCTAGTGCCGTAAATACACCGGATTATAGCTCAGAGCTAATTTCCATCCATAGTCCCCACTCACTCACATTGGCTTCCTGGTGTTCCCCAGCGGTCTCCCATCCAGGTACTGACCAAGCCCTACCCTGCTTAGCTTCCGAGGTCTGACGGGATCGGGCATCCATAAGGCGGTCTGGCCTCCATATTCTAAATAGATAAATACAGTGGTTGATCTTGGTGACTACATTTATTTCAATTGATTTACTAAAAGAAAACTAGATAATTGTGCCCTAATTGACGTCAGACTGCTGGTGTGGGTGTTGTGTTGTTAGGTCACAGCTTTTGGTATAGCAGCAGGCAAAACAGTAAAAGTAAAAGTCAGTAATACCACTTTAAATTTACTAATTTAGTACTTTATTCATAAATATCACTGGCAACGACTGTCTGAGGTAAAACCTATGAAAGAGGATTAGGGCCACTGTAAAAAAAAAAAAAAAAAAAAAAGCAGGGATAACACCTGACAATTCAGAATTTTTTCTCAGAATTCTGACTTTAATCTTGTAATTCTGACTTTTTTTTCTCAGAATTGTGGGTGTAATCTCAGAATTCAGTCTTTTTTTTCAGAATTCTGACTTGAATCTCAGAATTCTGACTTTTCTCTAAATTTTGACTTCAATTTCAGGACTCAGGCTTTTTTTTTGTCAGACTTTTGCCTTTTTTAGAATTTTGACTCTAATTTCAGGATTCAGACCTTTCTCCTCAGATTTCAGACTATTTTCTCTGAATTCAGATTTTAACCTCAGAATTCTGACTTTTTTTCTCAGAATTCAGGCTTTTTTTGTTAAATTCTGAGTTTAATCTTCGAATTCTGACTTTTTTCTCAGAATTTTGGCTGTAATCTCAGGATTCAGACTTTTCTCATCAGAATTCAAACTATTTTCTCAGAATTCAGATTTTAACTGGCTTTTTAGAACTCTGACTTTGGTTTCAGGATTCAAACTCTTTAACTCAGTCTTCTGCCTTTGTTAAGATCCTGACTTTCATTTCAAAGATCAAACCTTTTTTTTTTATTGAAGAATTCTGACTTTATTTACAGAACACATTCCCCCCACTTTTTATTTATTTTTTTATATACAGCATATTTCTTTTTTACAATAGCCCTAATCCTCTTCAGTAGAAACCATATAATCTCACAAGGATGGAACATTCTGTAACTCGACAACTTCACAACTACTGATGAGCACATGAAATCGTAATATCGTAACCTGATTGCTTTTAATTTAGGTAAAAAACCAGGACAACTGACAGACGTTAGCCTGGAACAGAGTGACATTAATATGTTATCTACTGCTGTAGCTGGAGGCGCTGTGGCTTAGTTGGTCAAAGCACCTGTCTTGTAAACAGAGATCCTGGGTTCAAATCCCAGCCGTGCCTTTGAGTATGTGTTACTTATAGAAGTGGACTGATGCCATGTTATCCTGAGATACAGCTTTTCCATGTAAATCAAACATGGAGCCACAGCAAGGTTAAGAGTTTTAGACCACTTCTTTGGTTTTACCTCCATATTCTAAATGGATGTATAAAATTGTTGATCTTGGTGACTGCTTAGATTTATTTCAATTGATTAACTTAAAAAAAAAAAAAAAAAACTAGATAATTGGCAATGACTGTCTGAGGTGAAACCTATGAAAGAAGATTAGGGCCACTGTAAAAAAATAAATAAATAAAAAATAGGGATGATATTTAACAGTTCAGAATTCTGACTTTTTTCTCAGAATTCAGAGTGTTTTTTTTCTCAGAATTCAGACCTTTTTCCCCACAGAATTCTGACTTCAATCTTGGAATTCTGACTTTTCTCCAAATTTTGACTTTAATTTCAGGACCCAGACTTTTTTTGTCAGACTTTTGCCTTTTCTTAGAATTTTGACTCAAATTTTGTAATTGCCTTTTTTAAGATCTTGACTTTCATTTCAAAAATCAATTTTTATTTTTATTTTTATTTTTATTTTTTATTTTTTTTTACATATTTTTAAAGGTAAAAAACCAGGACAACTGACTAAGACGTTAGCCTGGAACAGAATTCAGATTTTAGCCTCAGAATTCTGACTTTTTGGAATTCTGATTTTAATTTCAGGATTCAGACTTTTTTTTCTCAGACTTCTGCCTTTTTTACGATTCTGAATTTAATTTCAGAATTCAGACTTTTTTGTCTGACTTCTGCCTTTTTTAAGATCCTGTCTTTCATTTCAAAAGTCAACTTTTTTTTTTTTTTTTTTTTTTTTTTTTAGAATTCTGACTTTATTCACAAAACTCAATCCCCCATTTTTTATATACAGCATTTTCTTTTTTACAATAGCCCTAATCCTCTTCAGTAGAAACCATATAATCTCACAAGGATGGATAATTCTGTAACTTGACAACTGCACAACTACTGATGAGCACATGAAATCATAATAATCTGATTGCTTTTAATTTAGGTGAAAAACCAGGAAAACTGACAAAGACGTTAGCCTGGAACAGAGTGACATTAATATGTTATTTACTGCTGCAGCTTTAAGATTTAAAAAAGAAACTAGTTCATTTTTATCAGGCAAAGCATCATTCACTAGCAAGGACCACGCCACAACAGTGACATAGGATTTAAGTGTTTAGTGAAAGTGTGTTAGATGAAGTGTTTTAGGTGATGGCTGGGTTGGAAGAGACTCAGTGTGGGGGTTCCGTCTCAGGTGGTACGCCCAGCCGAATAGGAACCCCCCCGGGTCTAGTTGCTGGATGCAAAAGAATACACAAGAGTTATGTAGGGGAAGGGTGGGTGGGGTCAAGAGAGCAGAGACAAACAGTGTTGACTGACTTTAGGTGGGTATAAGAAGGCTTCTGGGAAAATTAGAGTTGTGGCTGAGATGGAGTTGAGGTGAAGGTCGTGAGATAAGTTGAGGCGTGGCCCTGCTCCCGAACCTAAGTTAACACATTAATTTCATATATTTGAGGTGCTGTGGCTTAGTTGGTCAAAGCGCCTGTCTCGTAAACAGGAGATCCTGGGTTCAAATCCCAGCAGTGCCTATGAGTATGTGCTACCTATAAAAGTCGACTAAAGCAAAGTTATGCTGAGATACAGCCTTTCCATGTAAATCAAACTTGGAGCCGCAACAACGTAAAGAGTTTTAAACCACTTCTTTTTTAAAATGTATGTATATGGCACAGCGTGCCAGCAGCTTCACCGTTCCACAGAATTCTGACTTTAATCTTGGAATTCTGACTTTTCTCCAAATTTTGACTTTAATTTCAGGACCCAGACTTTTTTTGTCAGACTTTTGCCTTTTCTTAGAATTTTGACTCAAATTTTGTAATTGCCTTTTTTAAGATCTTGACTTTCATTTCAAAAATCAATTTTTATTTTTATTTTTATTTTTATTTATTTATTTTTTTTTACATATTTTTAAAGGTAAAAAACCAGGACAACTGACTAAGACGTTAGCCTGGAACAGTGACATAAAAATGTTTACTGCTGCAACTGTATTGTAAATTTATTTTATTAAATTTATTATTAAATTTATTATTTATTTATTTATTTATTTATTATTAAATTTAAAAAAGGACCTATTCCCATTTTTATCAGGCAAAGCAGCATTGTTGGAGGTGCTGTGGTTTAGTTGGTCAAAGCGCCTGTCTCGTAAACAGGAGATCCTGGGTTCAAATCCTAGCAGTACCTTTAAGTATGTGATGTATATAAAAATGGGCAAAAACATAGTTACTTTGTTTCTGGAGAGAAGAGATACTTGAAGGAAGTAGGAACACAGATTCTTCCTGCAATGGAATAAAATAGCTCCCGTTACCCTCAGGTGACACGAACAAATACACTTTCCTGTCATAATACAGCCATCATCTGGTCAATTGGCTGTGAAATGCCAATGGCAGCTGCAGCAACATCAAATGAGCCATAATTAACCTGTAACAGCACTTGTTGTACATCTATCAGCCTGCAGTACAAAAGTGAGTCCTCTGTGAGTTCTTCCATTCTGCTCATGGCAAAGTCTGCCTGCTTTTTCTATGACAAAGGAAGGTAAAGATGTACGTTTTTGCTGCCTTGAGTTTTTTTTTTTTTTTTTTTTTTTTTCTGAGTAGAAGCAATCAGACTCCATCATCTTAAAGGACATCATAATAATGTGACCATTTTGGACATTTTCTGCACAGTTCAATCTTAATGGTCAACTAGTTTTTATGTTGTTTTAATGTCAGTGACAAGATTTTCAAATATTCATGTTTTTGACCAAAGTTTAAAATTTCAGCTTTTGCTTTTACTACACCCTTTTACCACACACATTTAAGGTCCAAATTGGTTTTGCTTTTTTTTTTTTTTTTTTAGACATAATATAATGTGAAACTCAAAAATATAATTCAGTTTGAGCTTGCATTGAAAATGGAATAATTTAACATTTTAGATTAGTTTCCATGTTTTGATCACCAGGGGCACTAAGGCTTTTTATATAAAGGTTTTCATTCACTCATTCATTTCATACAGTAAAGCAGTGTGCTTTATGTGCAACGTGCTTTACAACTACAGCATAAATAAACGAGTTAAAATACAAAACATGGAACTGCAATAAAACCAAAACTTTATAAATACATACAAACAGTAAAAACCATAAAAACAGAAAAGTGTTTTGGAATATTATACATAAACAAAAGTAAAAGAAACATACTAAAATACAACAAATCATGTAAGACAATGCTTTCATGAGTTAAAAGCTTTGGTAAATCAAGATAGCGCCAGATTTTGTCTTGTGAAATCTAAGACCTTTTTAAGACTTTTAATGCCATTTAGGATAAAATTTAATGCCAAGATTGATGGCAAAAGAACAATAATCTGTATAAATGTTACACTAATTAAATGTATTACACTCAAACTCATTGGTTTAATTTTTAAAGCTTAATACAGATGAAATAACTCCAGTTTTGCATTAAAAATCTCAAAACAGAATAATAATCTTCAGTGGTAACAGTATTTACTGTGTTGTGGGGATGTTTTAGCAACAAATACGGCTGCAACATTATACAGCCTATATAAACATTTGAGTGGATGAGATTACAAACGATTTAAAATGGATTTTTGACAAGTATAACACTGAAAAAATTGACCAGTTTTACCATTTAATAACTGTCTATAGAATTGAATACTTTTAAGACCTTGGGGCTACCCTGTAGATAGAAAAGTTTAAATCTGGTTTTAATGGACTGGAGGTCTTTAAGATCATCAGGCAGCTGGTTCCAGCGTTTACCTGCATAGTGGCTAAAAGCACTCTCCCCCAGTCCAGTCCTAACCCTGGGCACTACCAACTGTCCTGTTCCCTCTGACCTCAGACATCATGTGGGGTTGTATGGTACCAGCAGTTTAGTGAGATACTGCTCCATGTAAACATTTATAAATTAATAATAAAACTTTAAAATCAAATTTTTGTGCAAAGGGGAGCCAGGGAAGAGGTTTAAAAACGTTCACATTTTTGGTCTTTGTTACTACTTTGTTAGTGGAGGGTGGACAGAGCACGGTATGAGGGCTAATTAGCACAGCTATTAGCAACATAAAGCTAAATTATAGCTATAAAAGCTATGGTGATGGTGGTTTAAGTGATTAATTTATCAAAGCATACAGTATTCTCAAGAGTCTGGTGACAGTGTATGTGTGAAAAGCATATCTACATAGACCAGTGAAACCGAGCGTTTTCAGCTGCTAAGAAGGTCAGTGCCTCAGCATACGGGATTACTCAAAGATGCGTGACTGAAACAAAATACTACTCTGGGTATATTTTTGATGAAGATACAACATAATGCGGTAAAAAGCACAGAAATGTCAAGTTACAGGGTAGCTCCAGGTTTTTTTTCTTTTTAGACCTTTTTAAGACTTATTAATGCCACTTAGAATAAAACTTAATGCCAAGATTACCGGCAAAAGAACAATAATCTGTATAAATTTGACACTAATAAAATATCACTATTACTCTCTGACACGCTTGGTTTTATTTTCAAAGTCTAACACAGATGAAATAACTGAACACTGAAAATTAATCATAAATTTCAGTGGTAACGGCATTTACTGTATTGTGGGAATGTTTTTTGCAACAAATATGCTTGCAACATTACACAGCCTACATAAACAGTAGACTTAGCTTTCAAAAACTAAATAAAAGCACATTCGAGAGGGTGAATTTGTTGCCAAAATTCACAAATTCGCAAAAAGACAGACTTCTCTTCCGTTACTTACAAAGTATTGATCTAAAATACATTTTTGACTTGAAAAACTTGACTTAGATGTCCCAATTTGAGAATTTAAGATCTAGCTGTACTACATTTAATACCTGTCCATACAATTTAATACTTTTAAGGCTTTGATTTTGGCAACTATAATTTTAATACCTTTTTTATTACTTTTAAGGCCTTGGGGATACCAGGGTTAGCATAACAGGTCCTCTTTTGCAACAAAAATGGCCCAGAATTGTAAAAAAAAATAAAATAAAATAGGATCAATAAAAGTCTATGGTTTTTTCCTTGCTTTTGCTGCCTCATCACTCGTTAGAGGTAACTTCAGAACACTGGAGTAGAACGCGTCCTCTGAAGTCGGCTTCATCTAAAAACTCTACTTTCTGTTGATGTGGCTCTTTGAATGCAACATGGAGAGGAACAAAGTGGGGCGTGGGGGTCATTTTGGACTGGAACAAAACGCATCAGAGAGCGGAGAGCGGAGAGCACAAGGGAAGGAAATTTACTCTCATCTGAGCAACACAATGCCAGTCCTGGAATACAAATTGAGCGGAAGTACAGAGGAGAATGCACCTCCTCAGCTGCTGATTCCTCCAGGATTGGATGTACCTTATTTCGAAGTGAAGTGTTTCCTGCCACTACTATTCCCGATCTTTTGTTCTCCTCTTTCCAACTAGCTTTCAATTATTAGTTTTCTCTGAGTTTTCTTTGGCAGTGGAGCTCAAGGGGCTGAGGAAAAGAAGGAAAGGTGAGGTGACCTGATGCATAACCAGTGAGTGCTAACAAAGGAAAAGCTGAGCGTGTTGGATTACACCAGGTATATGTTATGTGTGCGCTGTGATGAGGCAAGGATGGAAAAAATAAAGGACTGAGCAACTGTTCTGATTTAACATATAATATAATGTGCTGATTCTGGTATGAAAAAAAGATAAAAGTGGCAAGAAATCATGGGGGGAGAAAGCTGAGAGAGAGACAAATGGTCTGAAAACACTTTTTTTTGATGAATGAATGAAAGCAGACTGGATGTAGAAGGCTTGTTGATTGGTCTTGGATTGAGGAGGTTCGTGGGAGGCTCATGCAACCGAGCGTTTTGAGACCTCAGAACTGCCATGCCAGAGAATAGAGTATTACTTAAACATGTGAATGAAGCAAAACTATACTCAGATATGTTTTTGGATGAGGGAACAACAGCTCAAAAAATTCAATTTTGCATAAAAGTCTATTATAAGTATTGGATGCACTTGATCTTCAGGACTGCAAGCAGCACTGCATTAACAAAAGTTTTTTTTATTTTTTATTGTAAAACTTTTTTCAAGCCTTTTGTGGCTCTGACCCAACTTTATTAAAATATATTGCTGCCATCAAAATGGATGGGCTATTACTAAGTGCTACCTCTGTAGACACAGTTGTCCTGGTAAGATAGTAATAATCAGTCCCTCCAGGATTTTGCGGGCAGTTTTTGTGATAGTTGCAGGGTAAAATGTCTGATTTTGCGGGGGATTTTCTTAAAAGGTCCAATTTGTTTGATCTATAATTTACAGCTGAAAAGTACCAGAGATGATAAAATGACTGTTATTTGAGCCTTTTCTTTAAAATATTGGATAGAATTATAAAAACACAATCTGTTTTTAAACATATATGACATATATGTAATTAATCTAAATAAAAATAGACCTGTATTTCAATAGGCCAAGCGTACCTACTTTTTAAATTAATGATATTGTAGTGTTATTAGGCTTTTTTTTTTTTTTTTTGGGGGGGGGGGGCTAATAGGCCTATACACTGCCTTTGATTCTGATTCTTTTCCACTCATACTTCTCTTGTGATCTGTTGTGTGCTACATCCAGTCATTAAAAAACAGAAGTGTGCTGTGCTGTAAGTTTTGAGACTATTAGCCTGCAAATTTAATGTTTAAAGAACAATGGCCTTTCAGTGTTGTCTAAATACGCTGCCCATTCACCTTAGGCAACAAATAACTATAGTGTCACCATAGCAACGCAGATGGGCTTTTAAGAGGGACACCAGATGAAACAAGAAAGTACCACATTTGTCTCTTTCATTCCCAGCCACGCACACTGCTGCTGAGCACCTGCAACCGCATGTGCACCTCTGTCCTGCTCTGTGAGTGCGCCCTCCACAGTGACTTCCACGCTGCACCTCCCTGCCGCTCTGTTTATGAGTGCGCCCAACCTCCGTGTCACAACTCCATAACGCTCTGTCTATGAGTGCGCCACACCTCCCGACCGCCAGCATGCCTTAACAATGTGCTGCTGAGATAGAGGAACTGCTATGCTTAGAACAGGAGATGGCTCACAGGCAATGGCAGTTTTAAAGGGAAGCCTCAGTACTTCTGTAGCCACAGCTGCCCTGGGGCAGACTGACAGATGCATAGCTGCCACTCTTCACCTATGGCTTCTGGAACAGAAGACCAAACACAGTCACACTGAGGCATTCAAGTGTCATGCCCAAGGAGCCAACAACAGTATGCATTGTCAGTAGCAAGGATTGAACCATCATCCATCAGTGGGGGACCCAACCTGTCAGGAGCAGTGGGCAGCTGTGGTGCAGTGCCCCCTTCTCCAGATCCTGGTCAGTAGTACCTACCTGGAGGATTAGCCTATTGTGCATTTTTTAGGTATGTTGGGGCAGACTGACAAACACCTTGCTGCCATTTTGTGCCGATGGACTCTCCAACCACCACCAAACACAAAATAACTATTAAATAACATTTTTCATACAACAGGCAAGGCAGGTTAAGTGTCTTGCTCAAGGACACAACAACAGTATACAATGCTAGTAGCGGGGACTGTGAGCCTCTGGAGGAATGATCTTGTCATTTTTGGAGTGTGCTTGTTCTTCTTGTATCTGAATGGGTTTCCTCCAGTTTTCCCCATATGCAAACCAAACATGCACAATATAGGCTAATCCTCCAGCTAGGTACTCCTGACCAGGATCCTGGCCTAAGCTCTGGAGAAGGGTCCCTGGGGCGCTGCACTGCGGTTGGTCACTTCTCCTAGGGGACGGATTTCTGGCATTTTAATAAACTATTTTCTTGGAGCGATTATGCATACTAAATGAGTTCTATCTTTAAGGCCTGTGCCAGAGGTCCTGCTATAATTATCCTCTGGTAATTAGACACGCTGTCAGTGCTTCCAGGCTCTTTATAGGAATACAATGCCAGTGGACAAACACGTATTAGTTCACACTGTATGACTTGAGATGATTAGCAAAAGACACTGAAATATCATTTAATCATCAGTAATTATCCAGGAATGAAAACGATGTTTGTGAAGATTAGTTTTAATGGTCAGTAGATGTAACCCAGCTCTGAAAATGATGAGAGAACTTTCATAAAACAATATATTTTTTTGGTTATCTACCGTAATGAATTTTAGCAAACACTATAAAAATTTTGGTCAAAACAAAATACTCCATTTCTATTAATTCAACAAATCTAAGTCTAATGTGGAACCATGAATCTTTGCTTGTTTTTTACTGTTTTGGTTGCATTTTTCTCTACAGAGCTCCCACTACATTTGGAAGTAAAGCACTACTGTAAATACTCACAAATCCGGTTGACTCCTGTGTGACCCCTCGCTTAGATTGACTCTCATTTTTTGCATTTAAAGGTGTTTGTTGTGTCGCTTTCTTGCAAGTCCAAGATTTTAGGTACACTGGGTCAATTCTCCCATTTTTGCAAGGCTGTTTTTTGTCAAAATAGGCCAGTCTTAATGCACCCTGCAATAATTTCTATCATTATCACATTTGTTCTGAAGCTGTTTAATATGCAGTGGTTTCTTAAACTTTTCATGAAATGTGTGTTATTTTGAGTAAAAAAATGTTGTTTGTAAATTATTATTTTGATAAATTTGCATATAATTTGGATACTCAGACACAAAATTATAGAGCTTCTGTAATAAAAAGTGTTTTGAGTCAGGAACAATCCATAATAATACAAACAAAGCTTCTTCTCAACTCGTTATTCTGATGTGGTTTTATTTTAAAACAATTTAAAATAAACGATATTTTGGACTTATTTGTATAAATAAAAGTGGGTAGGGCCATATTCACGCAATATAATAATCCCATTAAATCCATCAAAAAATCATGCAGTTTGTTTTTTTAAAGTAGCAATTTGTCCTCCATGACTCCTCCTTTTATTAAGTATGACTTTTTTATGAATAATGAGGCTGAATCAGTATTAAATCTTTGTTGTGTGTGAACAATGTGGTCCTGAGGGCCTCAGTAAACCTGGACAAACTTAAAAATGAATGTGTCAATGTGCCCATAACCTTCCTCTAGAGTGTGGTACATCAAATACTGATCTTTTGTAAAAGAAAAAACTAATTTAAGTGACAAAAACATAAAAAACATATAGGCAAAAATAGGCACTTTTGACTAGGGTCATTAGTGATCCTGATATATTTCTCTGACTACTTAAATTATCAGAAACCTAAAACAACTATATGAAGTCACATACAACAAGTAGATGAACAAAGTCATGAAAAATCAAAGCAATAAAACAAAGCATCTCTGAGAGAATACACGCCCGGGGTCATGTTTTACCCCACTTGGTTGGGTGAAGGTTAATGCTACATAAGCTGCACTCTACAGAATTGTCATCTTTTTCACTGTAACCCTTTGGTTGATCTATTGACAAGTCTGCCCTACAAAGGAAAAAAGTGCAGTATCTG
Source organism: Bostrychus sinensis (assembly GCA_020698575.1). Taxonomy (NCBI): domain Eukaryota; kingdom Metazoa; phylum Chordata; class Actinopteri; order Gobiiformes; family Eleotridae; genus Bostrychus; species Bostrychus sinensis. The sequence continues at coordinate 7,636,853 of CM036260.1, read as the reverse complement.
CAGTAACAATGAAGCTGAGAAAAATGGCTTTAAAGCTTTGATGTTGTCCCTCAGAATTTGTCACAGGTACATTCATGGTAGTGTATTAACGTAATAACTTCTCATGAATAGATTTTTTATCAGTCACAACCATCACCACTAATTTGACCTTTGACCTCCTAAATGTGAAATTAAAGTACTTAATATGTGGTGTCCTGAAAATCATATTTATTGAGCACTTTGACAGTCAAAATCATAAAGTATATTAGTATGTGTATTAACAAAGGAAGTGTCAAAGTTTCGTGCCTGAGCTGTGCCCCATTTCAGAGTTTTAACAAAAAAAAATTTCAACATTTTGCAGTAACTGCGCAGATCTCTCAGTGAAACAAAGGAAAAGTGCAGTAACTGTGTTTGAATTCATGAGTTAGAACATTCCAGGCTGCAGTTACTGCACTTTACCTTTGTTTTACTGTGAAATCTGTAGTTACTGCAAATTTAACAACAGGATTTCTCTAAAATGGGACACATTTGAGCCATAAAATTTTGTCCCTAAGTAAAACAGATGATATGAAGCCTGATTTCACTCTTAACTCAATTTGGACAAAATAGCCAATTACTGCATTTTACCTTTGTACGGCAGAAGTGCTAATTCTACTTATGTACATGAGCTTTGGCTAATTGGAACCAACTTTCAGTTCATTGTGCTTTTTTTATGGGCTAATATTTACTGATTGAAATGAGAAGTCCAGAGTGTACAGCTGAAAAAATACAACATAATTTCCAAAGCAAATGATGTGCTGTGGTGACCTCTGAAAAAGGGAGCAGCTGAAAGGAACACGTATCATGCTTATTTGTATTTCTGTGGTGAATTAAGTTACAGCAAACGTGCCAGATCATGCATTTTGTGTGCTGGGGTGACCTTCAGTGTTACTGGTTGCCACATAACCAATCTGATCTTATCTTCTTATTAGTTTTTGGGATTATATCACTTATGAAAGGGTCTATAAGAAGCCTGAGTGACCATAGACAAACAAGGTCCGCTGACATCAATTCTTTGGGGGTCAACTAATATCAGAGTTCTATTATAGGCTCAATGCAATTTTGGATGTTGTAGAAGACTACATTTTTCCAATTCAAGTAGGAAGCCAAGCAGTTGGGGAACAATGTGATGATTTTTTTTACTTATATAAACAGTTTCTTAGTCCATGTGATGGCTAAATGAGTTGTTGCAGGCTGAATAAAGCCCTCTGCATCTCCCTCTGGCGTATCTTAGCGACAAATCAGCCTTGCAAGAATGGGAGAACTGACCGGGTGTCTCTGAAATCTCGGTTCTCACGAGAAAGCGGCATGTCTCGGTTAGTCATAACAACAAGCTATAGGTGACCATGGCCGTATGCTCCATAGAGGTCACAGAGGTCCAGACCTTGGTATTTTTTCATTGCTAGACTAAACCAGATCTAAACAACTAAACAAGGATTAAACGAAGACTAAACCAGGCCTAAACCAGAGAGAAACACTTTAAATCAGGACTTATTTAGGAAAAAGACAGGACTAAATCAAGACTAAACCAGGTCTAAACCAGGATTAAACCAGGATTTAGCCAGAGAGAAATGCTCTAAATCAGGACTTATTTAGGAAAAAGACAGGCCTAAACCAGTACTAAACCAGGTCAAAACAAGGACTAAACCAGAGCTAAACAAGGACAAATCCAGGTCTAAACCAGTACTAAACCAGAGCTAAACAAGGACTAAACCAGGCCTAAACAGGGACTAAACCAGGACTAAACCAGTACTAAACCAGGTCAAAACAAGGACTAAACCAGAGCTAAACAAGCACAGAACCAGGTCTAAACCAGGTCAAAACAAGGACTAAACCAGAGCTAAACAAGGACAAATCCAGGTCTAAACCAGTACTAAACCAGAGCTAAACAAGGACTAAACCAGGCCTAAACAGGGACTAAACCAGGACTAAACCAGTACTAAACCAGGTCAAAACAAGGACTAAACCAGAGCTAAACAAGGACAAATCCAGGTCTAAACCAGTACTAAACCAGAGCTAAACAAGGACTAAACCAGGCCTAAACAGGGACTAAACCAGGACTAAACCAGTACTAAACCAGGTCAAAACAAGGACTAAACCAGAGCTAAACAAGCACAGAACCAGGTCTAAACCAGGTCAAAACAAGGACTGAACCAGAGCTAAACAGGGACTAAACCAGGACTAAACCAGGTCTAAACCAGGTCTAAAGAACATGCTGGTGGTGATGTATTCATGTAATACCAGAACACACAATTTTGCCTTGCATGCTATTAGGCCCCTGCTATTAGAGATCTTAATAAATCAGCTTCATTCAAAAACACAGCAGGACAAATCATTAAGATAATCAGAAATGACTAAAAAATAAAATAAATAAATAAAAATAAATAAAAAAGACAAATACAAAGGCAAATGCTATGCTCCAGAGTCACTAGTTATAGACAGATACGTCTTTGCCTTTGAAGGGCAGACAGTAAGTGGACTCCATTCTTAAAATAAATTGGTCTTAGTTTTTGTAACATGGATGCATTGGGTTTCCTTGACAACCTTCAAAATATTGGCACTTATTCCTCAATCTACGTCATTTCTTTCATAACAACCATTACAAAACAATAAATATGGTGGTACTTCTGGCTCTCCGCAGGGTTACTGTTGGGTTCAAAGACAATCATGTATAACTGGTCCATTAAAGAGCTGTTTATACAATAACGCTGCTCAGGAAAACCTTATCATTGCTGATTCACATCTGCACATAAATGCTCAGGTGTGGACAAGGCCTTAATAGTAAGTCTGTTAGGCCAGCGGGGGTGCTGTTTACCACGCTAAAAAAGTTACAAACCAGAAGAATTCATATGCAACTTTTGAGATGACATTTAAATCATGTTATTTTATGGACCACTGTTCACAAACCCTACAGCACCACTATTGATTCATGTATTTTATGTACTGTAATCCTGCTTTTTTTGTTGTTGTTGTTTCTGTACAGTTTTTTTTTTTTTTTTTTTTTGTGATCAAGTTTTTATTAAAACTCGTATTTCCTTTTTTTCCCCCATCCCATCCCACCCCCTGCAATGGGCCCACAATATCAACAAATGAAAAACAACAACAGTGCAAGAAAAACAAACAAACTAAAAACAATACCCTGCTGTCCAGGCATTGATTATTAACCATTTTTGTCAATTGTTTTTTTGTTTGTTTGTTTGTTTGTTTGCTTGTTTGTTTTTTTGTTTTCTATAGACCTATTTCAAGCAAAATTATCTCTTCATGGGTTAAGTGGAATTTTGCGATCCCATGGACAGATAATTTTGCTTGAAATAAGTTGACAAGTAACGAGAATGAAAGAAGTCAAATAAGCTAGCCTAATAAGTAAATAAATCAAATTTAGTGAAAATTACTCAAATCTAGATTAATAATCTGAATTCAAGTCATTTAACTAATGTAGAAATACTTTTTTTTTTTGTAGTGTACATTGGACTTAAGTGAACATAGGCGTGTTGTTGTTTTTAGTTGAGCCTAAGCCTTTTGTTAATACATGTTGGACTTTGTACTACTACAACATTGGTGTGACCCAGGTGCGTAATTTCCGGGGGGGGGGGGGGGGGGGGTTGGGGGGGTTATGACCTCCCCAAAAATCATGTTGAGCCAATATAACCCCCCCAATAATCACAACATTGTGATGAATACAAATATGAATTATCTTGCATGAATAACTTGTCGATTTTCTATATTCATTGCCAGCAAAATAGTAATTAGTTTATTTAACCCCCCTCCCCGTGCAGAATACTTGGTACAGCCCAATCCACTGTCTCTCCTGAACGTTCACTGCTTGCTGTGTGTCGCTCAGTCTCTGGTGTTGTAGCAGTGATAGTTGGCTGTCTCTAACCTGTGCTATTATGAAAAGAGCACCACAGAGCCAGTCATCAGTTTTACATTGTTGGTCAACACCAGCCCCAACGATAAAGTAAACAAAGTACTGCCCAAGAGGAGGTAAACAGTCATATTGTGTAGTTAGCTGATGATTTGACTAAATTGCCAGTGTGAGGTAAAGCTAAGGAAGCTTCCACGAAATATGTGCTGTGTGCAGGACTAATGTCAATTTACCACTGAATGCTAATTTAAGTTAGTGGGGAGATGGCATTATTTACTAATCAGCCGTGCTAACACTGACACTGACACTAGCCTAGTACATAGCTGAAGCTAAGTAAATCACAGTAAAAGTATCATATTGCATTTCTAATACAGCAACTCCAAATTAGCATACTCCCTTTACAAAAGTACATGATTCAATGTGTAAAAAAAATAAAATAAAATAGTTTAAACATAGAGTTTACCCCCCCGCCCCCCCAATATTACACCCAAAGTGTGACCACTGCACTCGTGTACAGCAGCAACATTCAATTACAAAATTATGAACAGATGATATGTAGCTGTAAAACACTGTATTTTTTCAATCACTTCTAATGCACAACAGAATTAATTAAGTTTTTTGGCTAAAACCTGTTCTTGTGTAAACGGCCTCTAAAATGCCATAGTGAATGAATGTGAGAGTTAAAAGCTTGTTTGTCAACAAAGGACCATTGTCCAGGGTTTACACTGCATAAGACCTGTAGTCGCTAGGACAGGCTCTAGCCATCTGTGACCTCTAACAAGAATAAAAATGAATAAGTTAATAAAAATGCTAAATATTTTCGTATTTACAAACATTGGTCAGAGAGGTCAGGCGTCATGGTGTGCGCTAACGTTTGTGTTTTTCTCCAGTTTGTGACATGAAAGGTGATCAGCAGCGCGACTTCATCCAGCGGTCTAATTGTTATGTCAATGTGATTGATTTGAAAGGGTTCCAGGGGGAGTTCTATATTGAGCCGAAAACCCCCGATGAGATGTGGATGATGAAGGAGAGGAAGCAGCCACTTTGGATCTATGGACACCCGACTAGACCTATTAATTACGAGCTCACTTTATATGCAGATGAAGGGATTGCAAGCTACAAATTTTTCATTGCACTTGGTTGGAGGGAGGATTTAACCTCAGTAAATGTAGTAAGCTGTATGGATAAGTAATTAGCCCATATACGTACAGTATATTACAAGAGAAATACATCACTATTTTAATAATATCTGTCTTGCAAGATGTGCCTTCTGTATTGTGACTGTAACTCCAGCCACTGTAAGTTATTAAATTCTTTAGAACACCCCTGCTCATCAGTAAATACTAACACGACACACAAAAATCCAATCAAACTGGGTTCATGTTGTTAAGCTAAGAAAGCAAATTTGTGGAAAAGGTATAGGCCTGGAACAACAAGACCTCAACAACAACACCAAAATTAACATTATTACATTTTCTGGGTATTAAGAAGCACCGCATTTGAACAAATCACTCAAAATTAAAAAACAAAAAACCAAAACAGAAGCCCCCACTTTAAATAAATGGGTTGATTCTGTGCAATATGTATATAATATGGAAGAAATAACATATAACATAAATGTTAAAAGTTAATTATTTAGGACAAGATGGTCCACCTATACTGACCAAATGATTCGAAAGAAAAAAGTTAATTGCTGTCTATTATTCCAAGCCTGGTCTATGGGATGTTGTTGTTCTAGAGTTATTGTTAAGTTGCTATTAATATTAATTATAATAACGATAAAGACAAAGTAATAATAACTCTGCTCAACAAGCCCTTTATTCTGAATGACTAAAGGAAAATGAATGTATATAGAGTAATGTAAGTGAATGTGTGTGTATAATATATGTGAGCAATGTGTTTTGTTTTTGTTTTTTGTGTGTGTTTATTGTTGTTTTCTTTGTTGTGTTTTTTGCTGTTTTTTTTTCTTTTTTTATGCAGGGTAGAAAAAGAAGAGAAATTGTGTCATAAAGTGTGTTTTTGAGCATTGCATGAACATGGCACATAAATTAAATACACAATAACAATAAAGTAAAAACAAACAAACAAACAAATAAAAAACTCCAGCCACTGTGGTTACTGTAATTGCAAATCTGAATCTACATTTTCTCCGTGGCTTCTTTACTACCGAACGATATAGTACTGGGCTTTGTATATTACTGGATAGAGCATTTACCCCCAAACTAGAAGACTCCCATGCCTGTGCACCATATCTTTACCATTGTGAGATAGTGCCAAATCATTTGCACCAATTTTTGTTCATCTGGTAATGAGTTAGCACAGTACATAAAAATACGCAACTTGCAAAACTTGCATTGTACTCTAAATTGAATGCTTCCATATAAAGGATTTTCATTTAAGAGGGCTATATTATGCTTTTATTCAATTTTTTATATCAATCTTGGTCACCAGCAGCATATTTTACAACATTTACAAACATTATGTGACGATAAGAAAGTGTTTCAGATTGCTTTAATGGTGCCATAAAGAAACAGATGAAGAGACCTTAAACATTTTGTATAATGCCATTTTACTACACTGTTTTTTTGGATAAATGAATGAGAGCAGACTGGTTACAAATATGAATTCTTTTAACATTACTTTTTGCACATTAAATATGTCAAGTATGTGACTCCTCATGCTTTCATTCTTACATAGTTTGTTTTCAACGTTTTGCATTAAATTCAGGCTATATTCTACAGGAACACAGCTACACTTTCCCCACTCTCCTGAATGACTTTGAGTGTATCTCTCCACACCGTATGCTGTTGTGTGATTGTCCCAGATCGACAAGTTTGCAGAGAGTTTGGTGGTGAGCCATACTTGTAAAAAACTTTTCTGTTCCTCCAAGATTCAGTGGATTTCACAAAGCAACCGATTTAAACCTGGCGAAGGATTCCTGATAAGAAAGAACATGCTCACACATAAACACCTGCCTGGATACACAAGCAATAAAATGCAATCCAAGACTAGAATCTGTTTGCTGCTGAGAAACATACAAATACCTTAATCAAATAAGTTAGGAGTTCTTTTGGTTACAGTGGAAAGGATAAAAATGTAAAAGCAGTTTTACAGTTATAGGAATAAAGGAGTCATTTTTGACCCCTTTGCAATTATAAATTCACTTATTTTTGTTCCTATTAAATCCTGACAATGCCAATGTATAAGAGTGAAACATTCATTCATCTCCTTGTGCTTATCTTTGTTTGAGCTTGTGGATGACTGGAGTCTATACAGCAACTATGGGCCTCAGGTGGTATACATCCTGGACAATGGGCAGTTTGTCGCAGGGGTGGCACAGACTCTCTACATTTACATGCTGAGTGTACACCAGTGTTGGGAATCTTACTTCAAAAAAGTAATTAGTTATAGTTAAAAGTTACTTCTCCCAAAAAGTAACTGAGTTAATAACTGTATTATAAAAGTAACTAGTTACTACGCAAAGTATCTATGCCATTACTTATTATGTTATAACATTAAAACACAATAGATGTTTTGTAATTTTGTAATTTTTATGGACAGAATTTCTAGGTGCAGCCAAGGGCCAGAGGGAGTCTGGTTTGGGAACCACAGGATTTCATCTCTGCTTTTTGCGGATGATGTTGTCCTGTTGGCTTCATCAAACCGGGACCTTCAGTGTGCACTGGGGCGGTTTGCAGCCGAGTGTGAAGCGGCTGGGATGAGAATCAGCTCCTCCAAGTCCGAGGCCATGGTTTCCGACCGGAAAAGGGTGGCTTGCCCTCTCCAGGTCAGAGGAGAGCACCTGCCTCAAGTGGAGGAGTTTAAGTATCTCAGGGTCTTGTTCATGAGTGAGAGAAGGATGGAGCATGACATTGACAGATGGATTGGTGCAGCGTCTGCAGTAATGTGATTGTTGTATCGGTCTGTTGTGGTGAAGATCAATTTACCGATCGATTTACCGATCGATCGATTTACCGACTCTCACCTATGGTCATGAGCTTTGGGTCATGACCCAAAGAACAAGATCCCAGATACAAGCAGCCAAAATGAGTTTCTTCCGCAGGGTGGCTGGGCGTTCCCTTAGAGATAAGGTGAGGAGCTCAGTTACACGGGAGGAGCTCAGAGTAGAGCCGCTGCTCCTCCACATCGAGAGGAGCCAGCTGAGGTGGCTTGGGCATCTGTTCCGGATGCCTCCTAGATGTTTCCCTAGGGAGGTGTTCCGGGCATACCTACAACACGCTGGAGGGACTACATCTCCCGGCTGACCTGGGAACGCTTTAGGGTGCCCCCAGTAGAGCTGGAGGAAGTGTCTGTGGAGAGGAAAGTCTGGGCATTTTTGCTTAGACTGCTGCCCCCGCGACCCGGTCCCGGATGAGCGGAAGAAGATGGATGGATGAATGGATGGATGTCAAGTAGCTAACCTTTAAGGGTCCATTGATTTATGTTGAGGCCAAGTTTAGGCCTTGGTTAATCCTGCTTTTGACCTGGTTTAGTCCTGGTGTAGACCTGGTTTAGTCTTGGTTTAGACCTGGTTTCAACCTGGTTTAGTCCTGGTTTAGACCTGCTTTAATCCTGGTTTAGTCCTGGTTTAACCCTGGTTAAGTCCTGCTTTAGTCTTGGTTTAGACCTGATTCTGGTGACTACAGACTACAGTAAACATATCAGAAATGGTGCTTACGACCATGTTGTTATTGATGTGGTTTGCAGAGCTCACATGAGCTGCCCCTGAGCTGTTGGGCTGCAAGCCATGAGCGTCTTGGTGGTGACAAGAAGAGGGGCTTCATGTCAGAAATAAACGACAAGGGGGTGACGCAGAGTGTTGAACTACCCGACATGTTGAGAGAGAGTGTGACAGTGCAGCTGTGACCTGCAATCCCTGCCCCGCAGATCCACAGAGCACCACGGCATTTTCTCTGCTCCTGTCCTGGGCAAACTCACAGACCATTTTAAATCCTGGGCCTTGCTCATGCCACTGTAAACAGCCTACTCCCTGCCCTGACTGCAGCTGACGCTTTACTGACATTAAGCACTCACAGCCGCTCTCCTCTGTCTCTTTTTTAAAGTAACGTGCCACATTTTTTTGTCAGTAACTCTAACAGCGTTGGAACAATGGGAAAAGTAATTAGTTAGATTACTCTGTTACTGAAAAAACAAAACAAAAAAAACAATGCCGTTTTAGTTTAACGCCAGAGAAACAAGTCAGCGGTGGAATGACCCATAAAATGTGTCTTTACTGTCTCTAAACACTGGACTAATGTTGTTCAGTGTCAGTGTCCAAATGTTAAACATTGTTGTTGACCCTTTGGGCTACTAACTTATCATACAAGCAAATCATTTGTATGGGTAACTGGATTTTTGAATGCATTTGTTTTGGTTTCTTTGTTTCTTTATAATAAATTTCTTTGACCAGAAACTGCATAGATCCTTCAGTTCCAAAGGTTTACTCAGATTAAGGACCATAATGCATTGCTGAGTACTGCACATGCTGTGACTGTTGTAAATCTTTATAATGGGATGTGGGTGAGTACCTTTTGAAGAGCCCTATAATACGAAGTAAACACAGACGGCTGAGATAAAACTGCCACAGCCAATGTAAGACACTGGAAACGCTCGAGCACACACATTCCTGTAATGACATTTTTCTATCAGACCGGGCCTCTCTGGTGCCTTTTCTGTGTCGCTGAGATTCAGGCGGCCTTGGAGACAGATGAAGACAGATTTCTCCGAGCGTGGCTGGCCTCTGTCTGTTTGCACTGCGGCACAAGTGGAGAGCCCACTCAGCAGTGACCTTGGGCTCTAGCGTGGTGTTCCCTCTCGTCCAGACATCTGTTTTTGTACCTGCTCTTGAGTTTATTCGTGGAACTGTGAAGGACTTCAGCAAATGTGCTCAGGGAGAAAAAAAATAATAATAATTTGCAACGCTAACCTTGTTTATTAATTTGTGCTCAAAAACATTTGAAAATTAAACTAACCTTTCTCTTTCACTTTAGACTCTCATTTGGATATGACAAATATATAAATGTATGCAACATAAACAGTCAAAAGGCCAACTTCAAAGTTTTAAGGCAACTTGGTAAAACTCATTCATCTTCCAGTGATTTCTGTTCAAGGGCACAGTTACTGGAGCTTATCCCAGCAACTATAGGCCTTAGGCGGGGTGCACCCTGGATGGTGGTGGCCAGTTAGTCGTAGGGCTGACACATAGAAATACACTGACAGACAACCATTCACTTTCGCATTGATTCACGACAAGTGAGAGTCACTAATTCACCTAATACTTTGGACATTGTTTGGACAGTGGGAGGAAACTGGAGTACCCAAAAAGAACCAATGGTAACACAAGGAGGACATACGGACTCCATCCAGAGAGCGCCACTGGTTTAGCTGCTTTTGCTTAAATGCTGTCGATGTCATTTTATATTAAACCAACACAGATATTCCTGTTGAACAAACATTCGTGGCTTAGATCAAGGGGAATATTGGTTGCAAAGATAAACATGCAAACTCAGAAATGGCTAAACTGACTTTTTGGAGCTTTCTACCATGTTCTAATATTGTTCCCTCATCAAAAACAAACCTGGAGTTGTGTTATATACAAATATTCCCTGGTCCTCATCTGGGCACCTTGTCTTATTTATGACACAAGGTAGATATTTATGTTAGTTACTATGTTATAATGTTACAGAAAGGAGTTAGATTATTTTTTTAACATGACTTTGTGACTTAGGCAGTGCAATTTTCAACTATTATTATGCTGTTATTCATATGTTTTAAGTCATCTTTAAAAAACATTTGTCTAAAAGAAAATGTTTTTAATAAGAACTAAGAAACAGGTGAAGAGACAACCAGAGGGCAGCAGAGTGCACAGTGTTGCAGTCTTTTAAACATATAAGCAAAGAAAAAGAGCACTTCACTTCCTTAAACTTTTAACTTTTACTACAAAATTAAAAGTATCAGTGAGGAATCAGTGGAAACAGAGCTGTACACTGTTTTTTTTTTTTTGATAAATGAATGTGAGCAGACTGGATGTAGAGGGTTTGTTGATTGGTCCGTGCTTCCTGGAGTGGGCAGAGGTTTGTGGAAGTGAGCATTCTGAGGCTTCAGAATGTCCGTGCTGGACAATAGAGGATTACTCAAACAGGCGTGAATGAAACAAAACACAACTCCAGGTACTGTATGTTTTTGATCAGGGAATGATAGAGAAAAATATATTTTGCATAATATAGCTCCTTTAATACATACAAGTTATTTTCAATGGTGGTCAAATGAAAAAGTGAAACAAATATAGCCTAGAACATTATGTCATAGTATCTTTGTCCTTTTTTAAAACTTATGAAGCACCTGTCTAGCATTCTTCCCATGTTAAAAAAAACAACAACAACATTGTGTATCAGTAAAACAAAGGCAGCAAAATCAGTGAAGAAGCCACTCCGGGCCCAATCATTATCACCGTAATTAGGCTTTTTCTTTGCAAAGCAGAGAATAAAGAGAGGTACTGAGTCGAAAACAAAACGTAAAGAGGCGGATAAATACGAGCATTATCGCTGAGCCTGAATGAGAAGCTTGTTTTGTGTGTCACCTGTCCGTCGTCCTCATTACCGTACAGCACTGCCGTGACCTGTTCGCAGATGGGGGCTTTATTGGAGCTAATTCACAGCTCTGGCCCGACGCTCCTGCAATCAGAGCCAGAATCACGAGCGAGTACACCTGCAATGAGTCGAGTTACTGGCCCGGAAGACATGCACTAAACGAGCCGAAGTGAACAAACTGTGCTCTATTTATTGTTTTGGCTTCACACTGGACTTTTAACCTTTGTGTTTCACAGCTAAAATGTCAGATATGGGCAATGCACATTTTGCTTACTGATAAAAAAGGTATATAGTGGAGTGTAATGGTATTATAATGATAATGATATAATGGTTTATGGTTTTGGAAAGTAAACATTAGTACTGTTACTGGCACTCCTACCTCACAGAAAGTAGATCATAGGTTCCATTTCTGGGAACATTGACTTTCTTTGTGTATGTCTTCTCTCCTTATGTTACTGTGGGTTTTCTCTATACACAGACATACATGCATAGGTAATAATAAATTAATAATAAATAATAAATAATAATAATAAATAAAACATTCATACAGGTAATCCCACCTTCATCATCCTGCATTCTGCATTCTGTATTCAGCATCCTGTGGCCATCCTACCAACTTTTTTATATACATATAGATATATACACAAAATAGAGAAAACATGCAATATTCGATAACTATGTTGAAAATTGCGATAACGATATTATTGCGATATTTGAAAATAGAGCCTACATTTTGAAGATAGTAAGTTAAATTCACTACATTTCACAAACATGTAAGTTCCTGTATTTACAAGCCAAAACAGCAACAAAATCAAAACTTAACACAGACTAAATCAGGAATAAAACAAGGCTAAGCTGTGACTAAATTAATTAAATTACCACTAAAACTGGACTTTTTACACATTTTTATTTAGTCACAACACATGTTCTTTTAAGGCTCTGGTGGAAAATGATTCTTCAGTGTAAATCTCTGTCAGATGGAACACCACAGCATTATTGCAATATATTTATATTATTGCGATACAGATATTGCGTTTGCTGATATTGCGATAACGATAATTTTGCGATATATTGTGCAGCCCTATATACAGCATATATTTCTTTTGGCTTTTAAGGCTTTATTAGATAACACGATGGAGAAGTGACATGAAGCCATGGGACAGAGAACAGGGATGTGCCACATGCTCCACCAACTGAGCTAAACTGCAGCACATTCTGAAGACTTTTATATTTTTTACATTGCACAGTAGTTGAATTCTTGTAGGATTCGCTAAAATTAAAAACTAAGCTCAAATATGTTGCAGAATAGTGTTCTGTGCTCTGATTTGAGAAAAAATGTGGTCATCCATCCAATCATGATTCAGGTTGTAGCCCAATGCTTTCCATGGAGGCTCTTTCCAATGTTTCAGGCTTTTCATCCATGTGTAAAAAAAAGGGACGGTTTAGCCTAAGCAATCACTCCATTCCCATAGCAGGTCATAAAAGTTCCAGCCTCCTAAATGAACAAATGAATTCCACACGCTATAGTACTTCTTTTTTTTTTAATATTAAGTGAAATTCTAAATACAGTACATCCAATATTCACTTGCAGGGGATATCAGCAGCTTAATTCTTTGGGGACAAAAAGCCACACAAAACAGCCAATACAGAAAAACTTCAGATATAGAAAGACTATAGAAAGACTGTTACAGTAGGTTGCTTCCCTCATCTTTCCCCAGTTCCCACAACACTGCCTTGGTATTCAGCGACTGGTGGCGGCCCAAATTAAAACGGAATGTATTACATGGGATTTCACACTTGGTCGACCACGTTGACGAAAAACTCATCAATCCACAGAGCAGGAGATAAGTAAGAGGGAGGGCTGTGTGCCAGCGAGTCTATTTTCTACACAATGCTGGAAACAGACTTTCGTTTTGCGTCTTCATCCTGACTTTTCAAGGCTCGCTACATAAAAGTTGCGCTGTTCTACATAATTCAGATATTGGTAGCACAGCCAGAGCAAGGTCTGACCTCCATTTTGGTTTCTTTTTTCATACAGTTGGTCTTGAATTAACTTTTTACACTATATGGGAGTTGTATTCCCCTGCTTGCCACCTTGGAGGGCACCCGCCGACCCATCATTAAAGCAAACCAACTTTAAAGTTTATAAAACTTTTAAAATGTGCAGCTATACATTCACACACTTGACTGGTTTTAATTTTAACGCTATGGGAAAAATAACAGGACAGGGAATAGGGTTCTGTAATTCTAGTAGATGTATTTTAATAGGAACGCTTACAGACTACTAAACCCATGGGTTGTGCATTTGTTTTTTGTTTTTTTGTTTTTTTTTTGTTGTAGTAATAAAAAGTTGTAACCAGTTTTAATGGGAGTTGTTTTGTTTTTTCTTTTTTGATTTGACATAGCACAGGAAAAATGATGTTGTTAATAATGCCCCCTTAGAAAAATCCACTTTGCATAGAGAATATTAAATATGTCATATTTTTTGTGTGTTTTTTTTACTAAGAAATTGAAATGCTATTACATACACTGGCAGAAAAAGGGTTGAAATTCTGCAAATAATGAACTATTTGGTAGTTATGATCAGGGCACAAGGTGATTAAAAGATTTATGGAAAAAAAAATAGAAAACATATAGCTAAACATAAATTTTTTATGATGTTTTGTGACAGGGACACTCAACAGTAACAATGCAACTTTAGAAATTTGGGGTATATAGGGTTAAATACTATACTCCAACAAAAATGCAGGGGGTACTCACTCATTTATTAGCCATGTGTTTGTATAAACTTTTTTTAAGAAAAGCAAAATGGAACCAATCAAACCTAAAGAGCATAATGTCTGTAATTCCATTCCACTGCCTTCTTCTGAATGAATAATGTTGAAATAAGTTCTGATATATAATAAATTTTCTAAAATGTTGAGTTTATTTTTGCTCTGGCACTCTGACAGGTAGGTAAGTCTTGCTGCCGGCATAGAGCAATTCATCCATACTGCAAATCATTCAAGGTTGATACCGCAGTTTTTTTTAGGTTAAAAACATTCATTTGAAACTGCTACAAATATTTGTACTGTTTGCCCCAGACTGCACTCCCAATTAATTAATACGGATTTGTGCAAATTAATTGGCGGGGCCTTGTAAGCCGCCTTATCAAATGCAAATTGCTTATTGAGGTGAAGTAATTAAGAAAGAAACCTACACCCCGGGAGCACCATCTGTTGTGTTGCAGACCCAGACAACAGGTGAGGGCAAGGCACACTCCGAGACTGAGATACCACTCAATTAATCTCAGGAAGAAAAGAAAAAAAAAGAAATAAATAAAAGAAGAGAAAAGCCCCGATCAGATTCAGGGCTGTCTCGGAGCGTCCTGATCGACATGGTCATGCAACAATAGGAAGTTAATTAGCTGAGGAAATCTGAGCGTCAATCAGGCCTCAGGGACAGTAGATAGTGATTCCAGCAGTTGCAGTTGACATAACAGGAAGATGTTGTAGAGGAAAATGTAAAAATAGGCTTCCAATTTAAACACAAGAAATGGAAAATAAAATGGGGTCAACAGACACAGGCGGTTTTGTAGTTAAGTAATGTATGTCCGATTAAGGGACATACATTACTTAAATAAAATAAATCCCGGATGTAAGAAAGGGCTTTAAAAATGACAAGTTAAATTTTAAAATCAATTCTAAAACAAACTGGTAAACCAATAAAGGGATGCTAAAATAGCAGCTATATGCTCTTGTCTCTTGGAGCCGGTTAAAGCTGGAGTTCTGAACTAGCTGGACACAGTAACAATAGCCCCTTTTCCACCAACAGAAACTTGTATTACCAGAAATTTCTTCTGCACCCCAAAGTTCCCCATTAATTCCAGGAAATCTGGAAAATACTACCCCCCTACTAGGCACTTTTTTGCAGGGAATATTTGGGATTTTGGAAAGTTTTTTTTTGAGCAGTAGTATAGCTCAGTTGGCTCAGCGTTGTGGGTTTGAGGCAGAACTCAAGAAGTTTTGTTTGTCCAACTAGCAACAACTCACAACTGTGTACATTTAAGTAAGTCATTTATTTTATTCTCTGCACATTAAAGTTGTATTTGGATAAGTCATTTTTAGTCATGGGATTTGTCTTTATAATTAATAATTTGATTGAAAAAAATCACCCATAAGATATCATCAGTATCAATATGGGTACTGACAAAATACCAAGTCACAGTCACAGTATGTGGCTGGGTTAATTAATTACACAGGCAAAGACGAAAAAAATAAAAAAAACAGGGAACCAAATTATGAAAAACAAGTGCATGTGGGGGAGTCGATCTCTAGAAACTCTCAGTTGGACTTAAAAATGTTAAAAGAAATCAATGCAGTTCATTTATTGTGTTCCATGCGTAAGGTACAGGGTGAACAAAGGCCCAGTTCAGTGCAAGCAAATGGAACAGAAATCAACAAATGATCTTATGAACAAAGAGAACCAGTACTTCTCTGTGCAAGTAAGGTACAGATGTAGGTGGGCAGTAGTCCAAGTATCCTCCTTCCTCCTTTCTGTCTTTCCTCTTGTGATTAAAGATTGTTTTGGTCTCGCTCTTGTCTTTATCGATGGCTATTAATGCCATTTTCCCCCATGCACCTCCCAGCTGCTCAGTGCTGCACTGCTGTTACAAAATACTTCCAGTGGGCGAGGGTCAGTGCCGTCAGTCACTGGCGCTTCACGGTGCAGCGCTCACACTTGCAGTGGAAATCGGTGGTGAAGCTGTGGCTGGTCACTGTTTAAAACTGCACTGTAGCAGCAAGTATGAAGTCAGTTTTAGACTTATACTTGGTCTATATCACTACGAATCACTGTTATTCCATTAAATAATATTTTAATGAGGAATAATTCATAAAAAGAAAATGTAATCTATAATCAGATTGAAATCATTATTTTTTTGTTTCATTTGGGGTCAGATAAAATAATAAAACTGCAGAATTTCAGTGGGTAAGAGTCCTCACACCAATTCTTAGGATTTGTTCTTCCAGAAGAACATTTTTCAGTTAAGAAAAAAAAATCTTCTAAGTCCTAATCCTCCTAAGTAGGTCTAAAGTACAGGGCTAAAGTTGCAGGTAAGAAGGGTTCATGAAAAAGGCCCACTGAGCTGAAGCATTCATATGAAAGGTCTTTATTTAAAACAACGCAATTTTTTATTTCAAAAGAAAAACACAACATGTTTTCGAAAGCAGAAAAAAAAACAATTTTAGTCTTAGCAGTTAAAGTAGTAAGATAACCACTGGAATTCACATATTGTCATTTGAATTTCTAATGTGCCAACAAAATGTCTAAAACATGAGCGCTAAATGGGAAATGCTTTGATGGAGGCCAAGTTTCAAATGTCAAATTCAAATCATTCAATCAAGTCTACCATTTTTAATTTGCACAAAGTGGTCTTCATTATCTTGCAGCATGAATGTAATATCCACACGGTCATTAACAGCTAAGCCACACAGCCTCAAAAGCAAATGTTCTTTTTAATGAATCCGCTCAGTTTTGACTTTTAAAGAAGAGAACGGAAGGTCAACGATATTTTGCTAAGAGGCGGACATGTCCAATGCCAAATTATTCAAACCTTTCAATGAAGATACTTCTTAAGGCAGACCTTTTACACCACCATTGATCATGTCCTTTGCTATGAAATCAATGATATCATTTTCCATAGTGAATTTCTATTGCCCTAACGGTTGCCTCTTCCACCCTCTAGCATTGTTAGCGGCTGTCAAAACATGTTATGATAGGCGCCCCAAAGGGAACCGCAATTCAGCGCCTATGATAGACCAATAGAACACTCAACCTTGACCAATGAGTTACAAATAGAAAGAAGAAAATATGATTAATAAGTATTCATACTAAAAGTCATTCAGCAAAGGGGGCTGTGGCAGAAGCAATTACCTCACATGCTGGAACGCCGGCGGCTACGCAGAGCTAGGGAGATGTCCTGGTTGCGGACCAGTGAGTTGAGAAGTCCCAGTAGTCCCCCCCCCACACACACACACACCTTCCCCCCCAGCTCGTATTCTGGTCTATCATGGGTCTGATTCTGGCTCCAAGGGTTCAGGTCATTAGTTTAAGTAAGTGCTGACAACTCGGAAGTGTGCGTCGCCCCCGGGCCCATCCGGACAAGGTTCACCGACCGGGACCATCTGCCTCTGCTCCATGTGTAAGCCAAGATTCAAGGGTGGAACGGCCTAACGGAGGACCTAATGGACAACTACCTAAGTTAGGGAAATGAAGACTTCTCTATCAAGTAATGTGAGGTAAAAGAGCTTGGAACAATGGATAAAGTGGGGGCATGGCAAAACCTTTAGTTAGTTAGCAAACAACAATTTAAGTTTAGGACATGAGATGTGTCTGATGATCGACTGTTCAAACAGTTGCTGGGGGGATAGGATGGACACTACTATCATGATCCCATAGCACAGTGGTGTCCAAACTTTTTGTTGTTTTTCATTAAGCACCACATACTGATAAATATATGCTGAGGAGGGCAACTTGCTACTGGTGACGAATTTTGCTTCACCAAAAGGGCAAGTCCCATTTGACTGCTACCCTTTTGTTAAGAGCTCTTCACACTGAACCATTCACATGGGGTACTTTGGCATAGGTTTTACTCTAGATGCCCTTCCACAACCACAACTTGTATCTAGGCTTTGGACTGGCACACAGTATGGCTTTTTTTTATTTTTTTGGGGGGGGGCACTAACCACAAATTTCTTCTTTTTTATATGAAGCTTTTTAACCTGCAGTAAAAAAGCACTACCTATGTCAGTTTGGGTGGATTGAGAAGGATGAAAAATGGTCTGCAGGCCACATTTGGCCCCCAGGAAATAGTTGCATCCCTGCCATAGCATAAGTTGGACTCTATTTTCGCTTTATAAAAGAGCACCATGATTCTTACACAAACTGAAAACTCTGAGTTGACACAGAAAGGAAGGTGCTGATGGACACCAGCGTACACACTCGCCAGCTGTGTGTTCCAGCTCAAATCATTATCAACATGTACTCCTTGATATTTAAATGAAGCGATCTGCATAATACTGGAGTTGTTTACGGTCACAGGACTGGTGCCTCCTACAGAACCTGGGACTATGACGATGTCTACAGTTTTAATTTGTATTTGTATTGATGCTTGTTGCACCAACTGGACATCTTTCAGAAGTGTGGATGTGTGGATGTCATTGTGAGGAGGCTTAGGAGCACAGTATCATTGGACAGTTTCACAATACACTGGCCAGGTTCCAAGCTAACACAGTTATTTGTGAACATTGTAAACAAAAAAGGCCAACTCACTCAAACCCGTGGGGCAGCAGTGCTACTCAGTGCTGTGTGGGAAAGAGCTGAGCTGAAATTCACTTGTTGAGGCAGAGTAGATAAAAATGAATAATACTATTTAATTAAGAAAGAGTTCCCAGCATGCGCTCATACTGCAGTCTAAATCAAAACAGTGGTCTGTGGGTTGCCAGTCACTCTGTGCTCTTTAGGTTTATTGCCAACTGGTTTTGTAGCTCTGTTGTTAGCTGTGTCCACAGCTGCTGCATGTACAGATTGGACTGTGTGGGAAACTAAACACAAGCTCTTTCTGCTTCTCTGATTGGACAATCGGCGATGCAAGGGTTTTAGAGCCAAAACAAAAATGGAAACATAAACAACTTGGCCAATATGTTAAAATTTATTTTAATTGTAAATAAATCAGTTGTACCATTGTTATCAGTAAAACTAAAATTTGTTTTAAACATGTTTACATAGTAGCAATACACAGAGCAGAGGTAGACGAGAGGCCATACACACTGGTGCCATCTTTCCTCATTCGTGTCAGCATTCATATGTTGGGACATGTGGGTAATTTTTATGAAGCATTAAAAAAATATACTGCTCATAGCACCTTTATGACTCACAAAAGAGAATATGTGTTACAATGTGTTTATTGTTACAGTGCTTGAATATGAGTATGTGACAATTTAGCATATTTGTGTATTTTCCTTTTCCCTTTTACATTAAAGCGGTAATACAGTTACCATTTATATTTATTTTAGCCTAATTTAATCCATATAAGGGTTAGCCCAGTATGCTCCTATGTTTCTAAGATAAAAAAAAAGAAAAAAAAAAAAAAAAAAAAAGATAGACTCTTTGAGCTCACATCCCTATGTTTTCCCAGCCCTGTGTTCCCACATTTAGTAGGGTTAGGGGTAAGAGATCCTGTGATTCCCCAAAACAAAAACTCCAACTTATCTTAAACAGAGCGCCACAGCAAGTCATTCCTGGGCTGCACCTGGGTTGTCGCCAGTGTAAATGGTCAAACTGAGTGAAATACAAAGCTTATACACCAATGACATGGCAGTGTGTTTCTGCACCGATGCTGAATTGGTACAAATTGGTCGTTACATAATCTGTCTTGACTGATTATAGATTTCTGGTTTTGAGCACGCCACACATGCATGTTGATGAGTTCAATGTCTTACAGTACCTTGACCCATGATTCATTAGATACATAACAGTATTTCTTTACTTCTCATCATCTTTATGTGACTGATCATTTATTCTGATCATATAATTTTGTCAGTTATCACTTCTAAGTTGCTGTAACTTCTCTTGGATTGCAACTTCTTGGAAAAAAAAAAAAAAAGTATCTCCACTTTAAACATATGCAGATCACCTTGCATACAAAGCAACCTGCGTGACTTTTCCTTCTTCAGTGTGTGGGCAGGGACACGTCTTCAACAATCACCAGCAACAAGAGCAACAGCGCTGTGCATCGAGTGGCCCCTCTGTATATCCTCAAGGAACCGGAGCCCACACAACAGATTGTTCAGTCAGCGGAGGCAGCCACAATGATGACCCAGCTCCAGATGTCCTTGGCTGGCATCGCTCCGCGTGATCCGCCGAACTGTCACATGGAAACTTCGCCATGTTCTGCCGCCTTGTGAAAAATGAGTCCATTACCGCATTTCTTTGAGAGGATTCCCATTTTAAGCGAGTGGATGGTCGTTTATCATCAAAGATTTCAGGAGGCCAGGCTTGCTGACCTGGCGGAAAAAAATCCAAAATGGAATTGATTTAAAGTTACGGGCCCTCCTTTCCTCACTCAGCCGCTACATCTCTGTCCATGTGGGTATTTTAGTTTACAGGTGACACATGCACTGATGGCAATTGAGGCCTCTCTATATGAGCATATGAATATGTCGTGAACAGTTAAAAGCTTCATTCGTCAACTGCAGCTGCAGCAACAGGACCTGTCTACTGTCCAACGATGAGCGGACTACATTCTGTACTTTGGTACTGGTCACCTTTACGTGGATAGATCTGATTAGCATGTATTAATATTTCATAGAAACTGTATGTATTAGTCCCATTATGAAAAACATATGGGGTTCTCCTGGCTGACCAACGCACAATCTCTGTGTGTGGAGTTTGCATGTTCTCCCTGTGTTACCATGAATTTTCTTTAGCTTCATCGCATGGTCCAAAGTCATACATGCTTAGGTGACTTGCTAAATCTAAATTACCCATACTGAATGCATGTGAGAGTGCATGGTTGGCCCTCAGTATGTACCTATCATTGCCAACCCTACAACCAACAGGCCATTGTCCAGGGGATAAGCTGAATGATTAAGAGTGTGGTGTCCCATATGATGTGCCATAAAAAACTGAAATTATTACTATTCAAAGGGGGCATTGTGGCAACTCTGGCTTCCTTCCACCGTCCAAAATCATGCATGTGTTAAGTGAAATGGTGACTCTAAATTGCTTAGTGAATGAATGTGACTAGCTGGGCCCTGTCCACCTGAGGCCCAAAGTTACTGGGATAGGCTCCTGTCACTCATGACCCTTAATGGGAACAAGCAGAAGAAGATTAAAGGATGAATATTACTAAAGTAGTGTGGAACAGACTGAGAGTCCAGAGACAGGAGCTGAAAATGTGGCACTTCAGTGGGATATGAGTGAGAATCAACTAAAAAGTGATGCAAGCAAAGTCTGTCTCTTTGTTTCCTCTGACTTCAAATGAACACATTATTGTTGTATATCTGTGAATGAGCTTTTTAAAGCATTATAACTTGTTTTCAACGTCCCATCTGTGCACTAAAAGCTGCACTCATTCCTCCACAAAGCCTTTGCACCTGCTCCTCCATTGTGCTAAATTTACACGCACTTTTAGCTCCCGTATCATGATAAATCAAACTGCGACTGCAAAGCAATTTCATTTGCATTTTTCTCATCCTTGAAACATGCACGTTCTGGCGAGAACACCTTACATATTTACATATTCATTGAGTCACAGGAGCAAAATCGGCGCTGGGCTCATTTAGCTTCTGTGAGAGATGCTAACCTCAGCTGCGCCTGGGTTTGTTGCACTTTTAGCGCTGTGGACACAAACCTTTGATAAATCTGTCCCATAGAGTGGTTAAATCTGCCT
Source organism: Bostrychus sinensis (assembly GCA_020698575.1). Taxonomy (NCBI): domain Eukaryota; kingdom Metazoa; phylum Chordata; class Actinopteri; order Gobiiformes; family Eleotridae; genus Bostrychus; species Bostrychus sinensis. The sequence goes on along the minus strand of CM036260.1, from coordinate 7,614,949 downwards.
AAAAGATATCCAAAACCTGCCCTTCTTTTATAGAGAAAATGCACATCATTTAAAGCATCATGGAGGACCCATCCCATGAACTGTTTACATCCCCAACAAGGCATTACTGTAGAAATGTCACATTCTCTGTCTTCCATGTCTACTTCATTTCTCTTAAAAGGGGAATATAACTTTGCTCGTTTTTTTTTTTAGCTGTTTTGGTGTCATTTTTCACCAGGTATTGTTTTGACTAGTCAACATATATGCAAAAGAAAAAAAAAATAATTAATCCAAACATCTTAGTGATAGCAATGCTCCCCTTTAAGAGGTTCTGTCTCTATTGAAAGTAAACCAAAACCAGTACTTTGCTATTGTAATGCCACCTACTCTTTGCAGAACATTGTGTGGCTGTGATATCACTGCATTGTCAGTCTTCCTCCTCCTGTTCCAATTTCACACTTGGTGGTTATTACTGCTTATGTTACATCCTGTGCTAAATGCTGATCGATTTCAAGCTAATTCAACAGTGTCAATTATTGAAAAGTCTCTCTGGTTGTCACTCATTTCAGGACCAATGCTCGCTGTCATTTCAAGCATTTTTTCGACATCCTGTAGCAGTCACATACCCTGTGTTTACTCCTGCCATGTTTTACTTTGGCTTCTGATGGACACTGTGTGCACTTGGACAGTTCTTTTGATGCTGACATGTGTGTGACTGACAGTCTGGTCAGCAGCTGAGTCAGATGAAAAAAAATATGGACACAAGGAACTGGCAGAGCACACAACGCACTCGAGAAGTTGCAGAGGGCTGCCGGAGGTGTGAAGAACACTAAGGCAGGATGTGTCACTTAATGGTGAGTTGTAGTAAGAAAATAAACAACTACGGAACTTTACCTTACTATTAATTCATTTGCCCTATTCATTCATTTCAATTCATGGTGTGGAAGAAGCATGACTGGCCATGCTTCTATCTATGTCAAACACATATATGTCTGACACAGACAGATGCAAAAGGTGGGCTGTCGTCATATTAAACCCTATGGATTAAGAATGGTATGTCACTTAAGTTCATATGTGTGTAAAGGCAGGTGAGCTAATACTTGTGAGTGGGTAGGACATAGTGGACATAGGAAAGTTTAATGAATTGCACACTATAAGTTACTAAGACTACAGGTAATATCTGTAGATGTGGTAGTCAGTCCCATTAGGCAAAGATTAACTATTAAAGTATGTGAACATACATAAAACAAGTACAGACAAAAAAAAAAAAAGAGAGAGAAAAAAGAAAAGAAAACACAGATATGAAAAATACATAATAATTCCAAAATGTTGACTTTTTTATGTAACTACCGTATTTTCCGCACTATAAGGCGCATCGGATTATAAGGCGCACCTTCAATGAATGGCCTATTTTAAAACTGTTTTCATATATAGGGCGCACCGCATTATAAGGCACATCCACTAGATGGCGCTGCGCTAAAGGGAATGTCAATAAAACAGTCAGATAAGTCAGTCAGTCAAACTTAGAATACAAACCAGCGTTCTTACAACTCCCTCGTTGAAAACAATGTATTTCCAACTCCATTTGTCACAGTTCAAAGCTACATGAACAGCGTTCGAGCGCTCAGTTTTCTGTCCCCTCAATGTCACAACTCTTCTACTGAGATGGAGCAAAGGCCGCGCCTCCTTGTTCTTTTGTGGCAGGATCCATAAACACGCCTATGGCACACATGAACAGCTGGGACTGGAATTCCCCTTTATTGTTTTTACCGCTGTCACTTCAGCGACACCCCCTGAATACGGTAGCTACAATTAACCAACATTGATCCATATATAAGGCGCATCGGATTATAAGGCGCACTGTCGTTTTTTGAGAAAATTAAAGGCTTTTAGGTGCGCCTTATAGTGCAGAAAATATGGTATTAATGCTGTTGATGGATCATATAATCTGTTAATTATAATATAGTATTTAAGTACAGTTTCCCAATATGGGAATGGGTTTAATCGTAATATATAGGCTGTATATCAGTGGTTGCCAAAGTGGGCTTCGGGGCCCCCTGGTGGACCGCAAAGGTACTGCAGAGGTGCCGGCAGAGTAAAGTGCTTTAATTGTCATTATACAAACAAGGTGCACAATGAAATTGAGTAGATCAGATGGAGGGTTGGTCCTGAGCCACTGCAACTGTGTGCATCGCCACTGTGGGTCACCCTGACCCACATGAAACCGGCGCAGACATGGGGTGCACAAACTCCACACAGAAAGGCCCCGTTCAGTTCGGGAATCAAACCCAGGACCCAGGACCTTCTTGCTGTGAGGCAAAAGTGCTAACCACTGCCCCAAGAGGTTATCTACATTAAGCACATACAATATATGAAGTTTAAAATCCATTACAATGAAGTAATTATTTAAACATATCACTTAATTAAGCAGTTTTTAGCAAACAGTCATGTGTTTTTATAGAAATCTAAGGGAAAAAACCATGACATAGACTTTTGAATATAGTGAAGTTTCATTGCTGGGGGTCCGCGCAGGATTGTCTGATTTTCAAGGGGGCCACGATGCTCTTGACTTTGGGAATGGCTGCTGAAGTTTTATGTGGGCATAAAGTTGGCTTTAGTTATTGTTTATGTTTGATTGTGTATTTATGTTTGTGTTTTTATGTTCGATTGTGTCTTTTTGTTCGATTTGAGTGACTGTTTGTGCCTATTCCTGTAAAGCTTTTGGAGTTGACTGCTGTTGTGATATATAAAATGAACTGAATACATAAAATCTAAGGTATAAAATAGACAATAATAGTTTAAAAGTAGGAAAAATAGGCATTTGAAAGAGCATGCAAAGTACAATAGAACTATAAACTATACATTAGCTATTGTGTTGTGCAACTGTTAGCAATGAGTGAATGATTTGCATGTGCAGACTGCTGGTCTTTTGAAGTAACTATACTTTAACATGAGTATAGATTGTAGGTACTTTTTACACTTCTGAGAATATCTGCATGAGCCTCAAGTCCATAGCCGTCATTGAGGCTTTTTGTAACCAACACTTACTTTAACCCGTCTACTTGATTTTTTGATAATCTAATGCTGCATAGAATAGTGTCTCCTATAACCACTAATATTGCTACATTACTGCTGTACTGTGATCTGAAAAGTAACAAAGCTACAGTACAATATTCTCCTCTCACTTCATCTTATCAGCGATCTGTGCGGCGGAAAAACTCAGAAAAACTCCTGCGATCTCCAGAGAGAGAGAGAGAGAGCTGCTGAGACGGCGGCAGGTCTCCAACTTAATTTACTGCTGATTTGTCTGTCTGAAAAATACCATTTTAGTGTCTGAATGTTTGAAGGCGCGGGGCTTGTAAGCGGTGTCTCAAATGTTTACTTCGGTGGCTATGGGATGAAAACATCGGCGATGATCTGTGCTTACATTCACAGGCTGCCAATGGTTTGATGAAGCTGGGAAACAGTGGAGAGCGCTGCGAGACACGGGAGCAGTGAAGGATACTGATTCTATTTCTTGTTCTTAAGGTTTGCAACCGAAAATGTCGAGTACTTGAATGCCTTGTTTGATCTTTCAAAAGGAGGGTTATACAAAAGGGCAAGTTTATTTATTTAACCCTTGTGTCCCAATGAGGACTAAAGTGTTATTTTCAATTTTTTTTATAACTTTGCAGTGGTCCTTACCTTTTTCATAAAATTTGGCTCAGGTATGTCTTCTATCACTAATTTTGATATTCTAAACAAATCTAAAATTACTTATTTTTTACACTATCTAGCTAAATTTGTTATGTTGCTCCTGTCCAGTGACAAAAGTGCCCCGTCACAAAATCATTTAAAAAATTTATACATTCTTATTTCAACTTGTTTTTACATAAATCTTTTAATCAACTTATGCCCTGACCATAAATATCAAATATTTAATTATTGTCTGAACTGTAACTGTTTTAGAACACTGATTTAGATTGATTTGGAATTTTTTGTACTAACAAAGGTTACATCCAGTTTTAATCTGAGTTAGTGAGCAGACTCTAAATAGCACAGGGAAATATTATTGCTGAAAATAAATGTTCTTGGTAATATTTGACATAATCAAGGCTGTAATAACCCTCCTAAAATCCACTTTCAGCACTGTGACAAGCTGGGCCCTGTCCAGGGTGTACCCCACCTGAGGCCCAAAGTTACAGGGATAGGCTCCAGTCACCCACGACCCCTAATGGGAATAAGCAGAAGAAAATGAATGAATGAATATATATTTATATATTATAGATCAGTCGAGAAGTTGAGTGCATTTTAGTCAGAAAATGCTTTGCCCTTGTTGTGGATTAATCTTCAGTCTTTGCTGAAAGTAGAGCTTACATTAAACTAAGCTTTTTGCTTTAAAGGTCCCTTATTATGCTAAATAGACTTTTTTGAGCTTTTATCAATGTATAATGTTTTCAAAAACATACTTGGGGTAGTATTTCTTTTCATTCACGCATGTTTGAGTAATTATGTGTGCTGAGGCTGAGGCTTCCCAAGATCTGAAAACGCTTGGTCTCTTCACTCTACGTAGACACGTAAACCAGGAAGTGCTGCTGTGTTTTTCTAAAGCCCATACACCGTCGCCAAACTCTTTCTGATCATTTCGAGCGCTTACACTGCCGTTACTACAAAGCAGTGTGCTCATTTACCTAACTGTTAGTGTCATGTTCATGTTCAGGTCTGTCTAAAAGTGAAACTTGGCTTCTTCTATTAAAAAAAAAAAAAGTTTTTCTCTTAAAACTAAGAAACTTATAGTTGCTGCAACATTCTTGCCCCTGCTTGACTATGAGGATATGCTATACATGAATGCTTCTTCTAAACAGTCTCCGAACACAGTTCACCACTGTGCACTGTGGTACGTCACTGGAAGCCTCACACACCATTGTGAACTTTATGTAAAATCTAGTTGGCCTTCTTTAAGTGTCCACAGATCAACGCACTGGCTGACTCTAGTTTACAGAGCTTTACTTGGCCTGGTTCCTTCATACTTCTGCAAGTTTCTCCAAAGAACAAAAAGCCATTATGCCTTACATTCCTGTGATCTTCTTCACCTTGCTGTGCCTCAACTTAGAAATGGGGGAAAAAAGCATTCAGCTTTGCCACCATTTATTCATGGAATACGCTCCAATCAACTCAAGCTGTCAGATCTAATTCCAGTTGGAAAATTTTGTTCTTTCTTAAAAAGACAGAGAGCGTGAGTCTATCAGACAGTGTCTGTACTTTTGAATGGTTACTGTGTCCTCAATAATGTGTTTAAGCTGGCATGCACTTTTATTAATGCATTTTAATTGTTCTTGTACTAACCTATTCCTTGTATTTAGTCAATGTAACTTGTACTAGCTATTTAAAATAACGTGTGCTGCAGACCTCTTAGCCAGGTCATCCTTAGAAAAAAGCATTGGGTCTTGGGTCAATGGGTCTTATCTTAAACAAAAATGTGGCTAATGTTACATCCATTCCCCCACCATTACCAGCAGGGGGTGACGTAATAATAATGCATTAGTCTTAGAGCTTTTCTAGACTTTACAATTGATGCATTATTCATTCACTCCTCAGTCACACTTGGTGGTAGAAGCGTGGCTGCCATTTTGCACCTACTGCCCCTCCGACCACCACAAACCACATTCATACAGGCAAGGTGGGTGAAGTGTCTTGCCCAAGGACACAATGATATTTTGCAATGCCGACAGCAGGGCTTGAACCAGCAACCTTCAAGTTAGTGGGTAAGCATCAGACAGTTAATCCAAGCATTTTCTGAAGAGTGAAACAGCGTTCCTGCAGGGCATTAAAAAGCATTAAATGTGATTCCAACAGGCAATTAAAAAAAAGTCAAATTGCTGAATATTAGTTTTATTTGTGAATATAAATATGTATATATAAATAATAATTTACCATTTTCATAGCCTACACCATGTGATATATAAAGAACAAATTTGCTTCCAGCAGGACCAAATTACCCATAAAACCATGTGTGTGACTTTCAGCATTATTGGTGCTTTATGAACTATATTTTATGATACTTAATAATAATTTATATATACAAGTTCTATAATAATGCATTTAGAAAATTTAAGCTTCCACGATTGTATGTTTGTGGCACTAAAAAATGTTAAAAATGGCATTAAAGGTGCATTAAAAAGCATCAAATCAGACTTGCTGATATCTGCAGGAACCCTGTGAAACTAATGCAATGATCTGCAAAATGATTTCAAAAAGCATGAAGAAAGCTTAATATAGAAACTTTGAATGCATTTACTTCATTCCTCATCAGCTCTTGTACAAAGAAGTTAGCATTCAGTTTCATTGCTGCCACTTGTCTCTGTATTATAAACTTACACAATTGTTCCTTTTCATGGCTTTGTTGTGACTCCTCTCATGCCTTGCAGCGATCAAAGGCGGTGAGACATACAACAATAAATGAAATGTAGCACACACAAAGCAAACAAGCAACTGGAAATCCCATCTCGTGCGTCATCTCCGCCTGACGTACAGTGTCTTGGGCTTTGGGGGTCTTCTCTTGCAGCTCTCACACTCCTTCCTCTTGAACTCTAATTGCTCACTAAGACACATTGTCCAGAGGGGCTGGCATGGAGAGAAAAAAAAAAAAAAAAATCAATGTTTTCCCAGAACATGATGAAAGGATCGATCCCTCTGAGGCTGCGCTCGAACATCTCTGTGTACTGTACGGGCTGGATGTAAACACAGCCAGAGCGTGCATTGCAGTCATGACACTATACTGTATGTGCTGTTGCTGGAGAGGACAATTGGCTGTCTTCTAAGCTGACAGAATGGGGACAAATTAAGAGAAAGAAATAGAGAGTTAACATGAGCCATAGGGACATGGGCCTAGCTATCGCACCAATCTCCAATGCTAAAATTGCGCAATTCTCTTCAGATCAAGGGAAGTGGAAGGACTAAGAGCTACACAAATTAAGGGGTAGCAGATGTTTCCCATAGTGCATAGCATTTATCAGTACAGTCTCCGCAGGTTCTAAAAAAAATCCTAAATCTGAATTTAAGGGCTTAAAAAGTCGTACATTTGCAGAGAAGCAGAGTATTTGATCTTAAATACATTTTAACAGGTCCTAAATATGTCACGTACATTTGATGTACAGTGAGGCAAAAAAGTATTTAGTCAGCCACCAATTGTGCAAGTTCTCCTACATAAAAAGATGAGAGAGGCCTATAATTTTCATCATAGGTATACCTCAACTATGAGAGACAAAATGAGAAAAAAAAAATCCAGAAAATCACATTGTCTGATTTTTAAAGAATTTATTTGCAAATTATGGTGGAAAATAAGTATTTGGTCAATAACAAAAGTTCATCTCAATACTTTGTTATATACCCTTTGTTGGCAATGACAGAGGTCAAACGTTTTCTGTAAGTCTTCACAAGGTTTTCACAAACTGTTGCTGGTATTTTGGCCCATTCCTCCATGCAGATCTCCTCTAGAGCAGTGATGTTTTGGGGCTGTCACTGGGCAACACGGACTTTCAACTCCCTCCAAAGATTTTCTATGGGGTTGAGATCTGGAGACTGGCTAGGCCGCTCCAGGACCTTGAAATGCTTCTTACGAAGCCACTCCTTCGTTACCCGGGCAGTGTGTTTGGGATCATTGTCACGCTGAAAGACCCAGCCACGTTTCATCTTCAATGCCCTTGCTGATGGAAGGAGGTTTTCACTCAAAATCTGATGATACATGGCCCCATTCATTCTTTCCTTTACACGGATCAGTCGTCCTGGTCCCTTTGCTGAAAAACAGCCCCAAAGTATGATGTTCCCACCCCCATGCTTTACAGTAGGTATGGTGTTCTTTGGATGCAACTCAGCATTCTTTCTCCTCCAAACACGACGAGTAGAATTTTTACCAAAATGTTCTATTTTGGTTTCATCTGACCATATGACATTCTCCCAATCCTCTTCTGGATCATCCAAATGCTCTCTAGCAAACTTCAGACGGGCCTGCACATGTACTGGCTTTAGCAGGGGGACATGTCTGGCACTGCAGGATTTGAGTCCCTGGCGGCGTAGTGTGTTACTGATGGTAGCCTTTGTTACTTTGGTCCCAGCTCTCTGCAGGTCATTCACTAGGTCCCCCCCGTGTGGTTCTGGGATTTTTGCTCACCGTTCTTGTGATCATTTTGACCCCACGGGGTGAGATCTTGCAGGGAGCCCCAGATCGAGGGAGATTATCAGTGGTCTTGTATGTCTTCCATTTCCTAATAATTGCTCGCACAGTTGATTTCTTCACACCAAGCTGCTTACCTATTGCAGATTCAGTCTTCCCAGCCTGGTGCAGGTCTACAATTTTGTTTCTGGTGTCCTTTGACAGCTCTTTGGTCTTGGCCATAGTGGAGTTTGGAGTGGGACTGTTTGAGGTTGTGGACAGGTGTCTTTTATATAGATAACCAGTTCAAACAGGTGCCATTAATACAGGTAACGAGTGGAGGACAGAGGAGCCTCTTACAGAAGAAGTTACAGCTCTGTGAGAGACACAAATCTTGCTTGTTTGTAGGTGACCAAATACTTATTTACCACCATAATTTGCAAATAAATTCTTAAAAAATCAGACAATGTGATTTTGTGGATTTTTTTTTTCTCATTTTGTCTCTCATAGTTGAGGTATACCTATGATGAAAATTACAGGCCTCTCTCATCTTTTTAAGAGGGAGAACTTGCACAATTGGTGGCTGACTAAATACTTTTTTGCCCCACTGTAACATTTCCTGTTCTATACAAAGAAGTTAGACTGGTATCCCTTCGTGTTAGTTTTGTTTCTATGGCGAAACAATCACAGGCAGAGTAACCAATCAAAGAATCAAAGGGTGAGACGTAAGCAGTGCACCGCTGACCTGTAAGCAAAACAGGCATGATGGATTCTTGCTAGTGTTGCCATAAAACATTAGAATACGTCATATTATAAGCAGTTCTGTACTTATTTCTGAACGGGGACAGCAGCAGAAGCCAGTTGTACAAAGACTGGTGGAGAAAATGGATTTGTGTGAATGTGGTTGTCACGTCGGACGTCAACACGACTTTACTGTTGTTAAAATAACAGCAGGACGAAAAAAATGGCTGTGATAGGCTAGTTCCAAATCCACTGGAGAGTATTGGTTCCTCACATGAGGAACCAGACTGTCCTGTTTTTGAAAAAAAAAGTAGGAGATGCTGGCTCGCCAGGTTAGCTTTTGCAAACAATCACAGTTAAATGGCGTGCTCATGTTTTCAAATTGTTTCTTATGAAAGATTGTCTGACAATAAACATTTGAATTAACATTTGACAGGCAAGTAATTCATGAGTTATGCAGTGAAAAGAGTGTAGACAATAGTTAGACAACCTTTTATAAAAATGATTTAGACCATTTGTGCCAATGAGTGCCACAAAGCATGAACAAAAAAGTGTGTGTGTGCACCTAGAAATTTCAGGAAAGGGTGCAGGTGACAGTGGATATGAGTAAATGGCTAATGGATTGGAATAATTTTTACATAATGGCGAAATTTGTTTATTTGTTTAAAATGGATCCTCATTAGTTCGCACCAAAGTAGCAACTAGTCTTCCTGGGGTCCATCGCATAAGGAAACAACACCATACAAAATCCATCAATACATAAAAAGAATACTTAAAAACAAAAGGATAATATATGTGAAACACTTATACCTACAAAACAGTATAGTACTATCATACATAAAGACAATAAACAGCTAATATGACTACAAAGCTGAACTTTTGTGTAGTCTCTTTCTAAGGTTTTTTTAAAAAAACATGTCTTTCTTTCGAGCACATGACCAAATAACAGAGCAATAATCGAGTTGAGGTAACACTATTGATTAAATAACTTGTTTAATTGAAAACTATGTCATAAAGTAGACACATCTTCCAATAATAGGAACAGCCCTAACCACTTTGGTCACTATTTTATTAATGTGACTAGACCAGTTCAAGTGTTCATTTATAGTTAACCCTGAAATGGCCTCTTCATCATCAAAACTAAAAAACATAACTGTCTGTTGGAGATCAGATGCAAATGCTTTGCCCTAAGCAGGACAAGATTTATTTCTGTAACTGTGTGAACTCCAAAAATCTGTAAGAATGTAGCTTCTGAAGGTATGTTTGTCTGTTATGCAAGTGACAGTTGCTATAGTGGTTGGCGAGTACATGGTTGCTCACGACTAAAAGAGCAGGTACAATACAGATCAGGTCAGTTTGGTACAGGCAGGTTCATGTAACCCCACAGTTTCTCTTTTTAGCAAAGGGTAAAGAAAGTCCCTTGCAGCTGCTCCAAGGATTTGACTTATTTAACTGTTAGCTTCTTGTTGCTAACACTCTAGCACATGCGCCTCTCATGTGTGTACTCAAATGCTTCTGACATCCTCCCGACTTCATTCACACACAGTTCTTCTCCTGAAGTGATTGAGATATAACCTGGCGAGAAAGCCCTCTCCTACTTTCTTTTCGAGAGCAGGACAGTCTGGTTCCTCACTCACAGAGAATCGTTTCTCTCCAGTCGAGTTGGAACTGGCCTTTTACAGATGTTTATCTGCAGCGCGTCTTACAAATAAGGAAGCTAACCAAGATAGTGCTGGCCACTGAGCTAATTTTATATCTTTTCTGACCTGATTAAGAGCGTTTAGTGATTTCCTTCATCACCTGTTGATTCTGCTGAAGTCTGCATTGTTATTCAGTCCTCTGTGGGATTTTTTTTTTATTTTATTTTTTGCCTTGTTGCCATTTTAACAACAGTAAAGTCTCATTAATATCTTACGTAACAAGCACATTCAACAAAGCAACATTTTCCACAAGTCTTTGTCCATCTGGCTTCTACTGCTGTCCCTGTTCAGAAAGTACTTTTTTTTTTTTTTTAACCAAAGTACATAATACACTGTATTTTGGTGTTTTATGACAAAAACTGCAAACCACCATGTTTGTCAGAGTCAGCAGTGCACTTCTTATGTCCTGCCCTTTGTTTTTTCTGATTGGTTACTCTGCCTGTGATTGTTCCACCCACAGAAATGAAATTTAAACAAAGGGATTCCAGTGTACAGTGTTTTATTGTTCCTTAACATTTATGTGTTTTTAGGATCTGTCCATGTGTTGTTTTTTAGACTTTGTTTTTGTTGTTGTTTTTATGTTTGATAGTGCACTTTGAGCTCCTTGCAACTGTTTTCCAATGTCTTTTTTATACTTCTAATGGCAAATAAACTGAACTGAACTAACTTCTTTGTATAGAATTGTGTGTAAATGTGTACTGATTGGGGGAAATAACAGATGGTTCTTTGCAGGTGGTTCGTCCAATCACTGAGCAGGGCTTCAATAGTTTCTAAGGAAGCTTTCCGTATCATACCATAATTTGACAATGTCCATGAAAAGTCCTGATACTGACTGCAATTGCCGAAATGCATGAGCTGAAGAGGATGGTGGAGGAGTGGAGTTGTTTTGAAAAAAAACAGGCGCAGTGCATCTAAGGATCCTCCATGACTGGCCACATTCAGCTCTGGGATGGGCGTTTGATCAGAGGCTCCATTGAGACTCCTATTGATTTCTTTTAACTGAACTGGAATGCTTTTATCAACAGAACATCAACCGGCGAAGTGGGCTACTGTAAAGCCCCCCTCTCTCTCTTCAACCGTTGCTTCTCCATGGGTCGCACGTATCAACTGTCAGCTTCCATGTGCTGCACATTGCCTCGCCGGTAATCCCCCTCCCACCAATCTGCCAGTACCCATGCATTCCCCTCTTTCTTCCTTCCTTTTCTTCCTTTCTCTCTCTCTCTCTCTTTCTCTTTCCTCTCTCCGTCTCTCCTGTGTGCCAGCACAGAGGAGGGATTTCCCCCCGGGACCGTCCTAATTAGGCCATAAAACCAGGAAAGGGAGGGAATAAAAGAGAACACCCTCATCATGTCGTCCTGCTTTAAGCGCCTCCAAAGACCGTGCGAGTCATAATTATGGCAAATGAACAAGATTAAAGCTGAGGAATGTGTTGTGTGTATAAGTACGCACACTTAATTATTAATCTCCTGTATGGCAGCCACATATAGCCACCTCCTGTTATATAATCAAAATGTGCTGAATGTGATCAAATTGCAACAATGGCATGCTATTTTCACTGCCAAAACTAGCATAACACATACTGATTAATACATTGTACTCCTACTATAATGTTGAATAAGATCCATAGCATATGTGTGTATTAATATGTCATACATCCTCACATTTTAACTTATTTTAACAAATTAATTGCTCACGGCTAGGTAGATACTCCTCTGCTGCACTACAACACTACAATACACACTATCATTTATATAACATTGACTTGTGCAGTGTTAGTACAATATTTCCTGATCTGATTGACCTTTTTCTTAGGTTTCTGCTCAAAAATTACATGCCTGACATAAAAAGAGAACACCTCTGCAACTGCTTGGCTCTGCATAAGGGGTCTCTCCACACAGTCTGGAGTCAATTCTCTCATTTTGTTGGACAATATCAGAAAACACACCTGATTAAAACCTGTTCTGCTGTAGATGTTACTGGGTCAGTGTAAACAAAGTAACAACACAAAAATAATAAAAATAAAAGAACAAGAACATATATCTGCCTAATAAAAGTTTACTATAACAGAGTGTGTACGCTCCTCATCATGCAGCTGTCGCCCAAAACCAAAAGAGCATCTGACACTTACTAGAGCCAAATTTCATGCAGATAAAGTGAAGCAGGGCAGAGTTATAAAGGTTTTAGTACAGATATGTCCAGGTGGAATCGCCATTTGGTACAATTAAGCATATTTTCTGTGTTTTTGCTAGATGCTGGTTTAGTTGCCTGATGTTCAAACAGTGTTTAATTTTGGTTAAAATGGTTATTATTGGCCTTTTTGCCCAGTTTCTGGTTAATTGCATATGCTTCATGGTTATGTTCCTCAATGTTTATCTACTTAATACAGTGAGGGCCAGTTTAATCAAAGGTTTGTGTCCACGCTAAATGAATAAGACGTGCTGAAAGTGGAGCAAACCCAGGCGCAGCTGACGTTAGCATCTCTCACCTGAGCTAAATGAGGGTGGTGCAGATTTTGCTCCCATGACTCAATGAATCTGTAAAACGAGGCATTCTCGCCAGAAAATGCAAAATTCAAAGAGGAGAAAATGCAAATGAAATCGCGCTGCAGTCATTATTTGATTTATCATGACTACGGGAGCTAAAGCTGCGTGAACGTTCAGCAAGTTGGAGGAGCAGGTACAAAAGTTTTGCAGAGGAAAGCTTTAAGTACACAGATGGGCTGTTGAAAATAACTGGTAATGCTTTAACAGGGCTCATTTACAGATGCAACAGTACAAGTTACAACAGTAAAGTGTTCATTTGAAGGCAGAGGAAACAAAAAGACAGACTTTACCTGCAACACTTTTTCCTTAATTCTCGCTTGTATTTCCCTGAACTTCAGCCTTTACAGATCCTGTCTCTGGGGATTTCAGTCTGTTCCATGTACTTTAAATCCTTATGGTGACAGAAAAGTTTTTAAACGCTGCATAAAGCCTATGTGAAGTTTCACTTGTGTTTATCCCATTGTCTCACAAAGCTCGCTGCAGTGCTTGATTGACATCTGCTGTGGCTCAAGGCTGCGCTGCGTGGATTTGGCTGTGAATTCTTTGAGCAGAGGACATCAAAAATATACTTTTTAAATTGTTATATTTATTTGATCACCATCAGCACTGCATAGAGGCTACTTCATACATTTTGTATAATTGTTTGAAAAGTTACTGGCTCTGACACGTGACTCTGGTTTGTGCCAGAATCACATGAGACATTTAACAAGGACAGATTACACAAAGTTAATAGAAGAAAGTAAAATGCAATGAAATAATTATCCATCAAAGACAGTGAACATATTCAGTCTACTATAGTCAGTCCTGAGGCTGGGCTCTTAGATTGACTTTTGCTTAGTACTATGGGGAAAGATTCAGTTGGAGTTGAGCTGAGCAGCGTTGCTCTCACTGTCAGTGCGTCTATGCTCACGCAAAATTATCATTTACATATCAGATTTGTGGCAGTAATTATTTGCGCAGTTTCTCTTCCTATATCACACGCACACAAATAGCAGACGCTAATTTTTAAGCTGCACTCGCAATTTAGCATCAGTCTGTGTGAATCAGTGAATGCACCAGAGCACAAGCAGGTCCATTGTGGGGTCTGTTAGAGTTGGGATGGTTGATTTATTACTTGTGGAAACAGGACTTTGGGTTTCATTTTTATTTAAGTCTATAAATTAGTGATGTGTGAATCAACACCAAAGGATCAGTACTTTGTTCTGCTGCGCTGGTGGCATTTTTATGACGTATGTTTTTAAGAATCATCAACATGTATGAGTGTAGGGGGCATGCATGGTATGACAAAAAAGCCTAAGGCGGGGGCAGGACATGAGGGGGCCCCATTATCCTTAGTCCTTCATTATAGTCAGTTTTAATGGATTATATTTATTCTGGGCTATAAATGACACTGCAAGCATGACTCTTTATATATATATATATATTTTTTTTTTTTTATTTACAGGTGCCGACATACCTACATGTAATACATAAGACATGAGACAAACAAAATATTATGACTTACAAGGAACAAACAACATATAACAGATGTATATAATAATATGAATATGAATATATATGCATGTATTGATGTAAAAAAAAAAAAATAATAATAATAATAATAACAATAAATAAAATATAATAAAAATAACATAAATTATAATAATAATAAAAATAATAATAATTTTCTTATCTTCTATGTGGGTAAATAAATTCCATGAAGAGTTAGAAATAATGACGCCAATAATAATAATAATAATACTTAATAACATAAAAAATAAATAAATAAATAAATAAATAATAAATAATAAATAATAAATAATAAATAATAAATAATAATAATAATAATTGCAAACAAACAACAAAAAGGAGGAAAGAGAAGAAAAAAATAATAACAATAATAATAATAATAATGAGGGAAAAAAAATACATGGGGGGGTTGCGTCTGGCTATAGTCCATCGGGTCAAGTGTATTAATAAAAATATAAAAATTGTATGATATGCATAATACCTTTACAATATTTACTTAATGCTTACAAAGTTTAGTTATGAACAAAAATGCACTTACATGTTTTTGTGGCGCTGATATATTTGAGTTTGTTTTTTTTGTTTTTTTACATCTTTAAGAAATTTCAGTACACTTTTTACATTTTAGAGTATGATATATGGAGGCAGAGACTAACTAAATGTGCTCTACAACTTTAGGGCCCATTCTGAAAACCTGCACTGGGGCCCCGCATTACCTCCTTACACCACTGGCCCAAGGGGTACGCAAGACAAAAAAGGTTGGGAACCACTGCAAGTACACGGAAAGAAGCCCTGGTAATGTGGTGAGGACATGCAGAGAAATAAATAAAATAAATTGTTTTGGCTCTTTGTGGGTCTTTGCTGTGTAGGCGAGCAGCCATTTTGTCAGAAGGAACTGCTACTGTTATTGATTGACTATTGACCAACACTGAACAACACTATTGACCAGCTGAACAGACTTTATGGAGCATACCGTAACCTGTAAAAACACATTTTCATTTCAATTCAATGTTAGTGTCATTCATTAAAAACATTATAACAATTTAACATTCTCTTTAAATATCATGAATGAAAAGGAGTAGAAAGAAGTATAAACTTAAAAGATCTGCCCCCTATTCACAATTTAACATTTCTGATCAACTCATAAAAACTGTAACACAGCCACTTTTCTATTGCATTACATAACACAGAATGTAACGTAACAGAAGCTGCCATTCTGCAGTCTCATACATTTTCACCAAACAAAATCTGACACATTTTTAAAATACATTCATAGATTTAGATTTCTTGATCTCACTGTCAAGACTGTTCCATAAACTGACACCTTTGATTGAAATACACTTTTCCACTGTCACTGTTCTGAATCTGTTTTGTTTGTTTGTTTGTTTGTTTGTTTGTTTTTTTAAACCTCAGTTCCTTTTAAATGATAAGTGCTTTCTCTTTTTGTGAATCTGTTTTGAAGGTTGGTTGCTAAGGCTTTCTGGAGTGCTTTATACATAGTTTTCAAGATATAAAATTCTTTGTAACTGTATAAATAAAGAGTTTGTAGGATCCCTGTGTCCACTCACATTTATAATCCTTACCGCTCTCTTCTGCAAGAGAAAAACTGGATTGATAGAAGTTTTACAAGCACTTCCCTATACTTCAATACAAATATGGAACAATCAGAGAATTATACAAAGTATACAATGCATTTTGATTTAATGATTCTTTTACCTAATGTAATTTAACAGCAAACAAAGATTCTCCAGGGTCAGAATTAACTCTGTTCAATATACACGCATCCTTTAACAGAACCTAATAGCATAATGGAAGTCTGGAGAAACAATGCTAAATGACAAACAACTTGGAAAACAAGGATAAATACTCTAAGATAATTTTATTACTAGGGGTTTAAAATAGGATAGATTTCAGTGTTACAGCAGCCGGGACTAGCAGCAGTAAAATTTGGTAGTGCCACTTTAAAAATAACTTGAGCATTTAAAGGAGACCTACTGTGCTTTTTTGCAGGGGTTTGTTGAAATAATTCTGGTCAACCTTAGATCAGTATTTCACATTTCATAACGTACAAAAAAAGAATCAACATTTGTGTAGAGGATTGAGAATGTCCCAGTGCTTGTACTAAACAGTCAGAGCTGTGTATGATGGATAATTAGCAAGATCTTGAAGCTAAAAGATTGATAAATGAGTTCCTTCATAGTGGCAGTGGCTTTAATGCTGAAAGTAAAAAGACTCATTGAGGTAGGCAAAAGCTCATTTAGACAAGCCAGAGTCATTTTGGAATAATGTGGTGTGGACTGACCATCACCAACACCTGCAGCAGGATCATCTTGTAGGTCTTTGGTCATATTTTATTTAACTTCATACATCTAAATATTGCTACCCTAAAAATTGTTGTTAGAAAAACACCCTAGAACTCAGATGTCACCAGAAAATAAATTAAATACCTCTGTGGTTGTTTTTCATGAAGACAGAGTAAATTATTATGCAACCTCAGAGGAGTGCCCAAACTTTTACATATGACTTTATGTAATTTTGAGGAGCAGGTCAGTTCTTTTAGAAAATAAACACACACATATAGATAGATGTTAAAAATGTGCAAAATATTGCTACCTTGACATATGTTGACACTCAAAAAATGTCAGTAAAAACTAAGCTAAACTTTCATGGAAAACAACTGTTAACAATGTAAATTATAAACAGATAAATATGCAAATAAAAATAGTGACACCAAAGACTGCAGTAGCTCTGTATTGCTAGTAGTAGTAGTACCTTCTGACTAATGTACGTCTGAGCATGAGCACTGTGTATGTGCTCCTTTCCGCTCTCTCCTCATCTCTTTCTGTTTCTGTCTAACTCTCTTGAGCTTGTATTCTTCTACTTTTTCTTATGAGGTTTTTCCGCGGGTTGGCAAACAAAAAAAATAGCTTGTTCATTTCGAGAAAAGAAAAAAAAAGAACGATTCGTGTACCTCTCTGACTCAGTTCTCATCATCGACGTCACATCTCTACATTCAGTGATACATTTGATGTCTAACCTAGGGTGACCAGTCGTCCCTATTTAACCAGGACAGTCAGTTTTAGGATCCATGTCCCAATTCATATCTGTAAAAACACTCATATGTCCCAGTTTTCATTCACACATGTCCCCATTTTAAACAGCAGAGAAGCACAGGAAACTTAAAACACATTTGTCTAGACTTTTGTTATGAGAATTATTTATGATATCATTATTTTTTATGAATCTGACACAAGCAGCTCATTGTTTCCCATTTAAAAATACTGAACAAGAGGATGGCACAGCACTGACTGTACACTGGTATATTTCTCAGTAGGAATTAGAACAAGCTGGCATATCCCATAGCGCTCGTGTGTGTGTCTGACGTCCACATTTATAGCTCCTAAAAGAGGCAGTTTGTTAAAGTGTGAATTATCCGCGGTCCTGTTTCGGTTTCCAGCAGGGTTAAGTCTGGGCTTCCTAACGAGCCCATGCTGCCCTAATTACTCCTATAAAATATTAATCTGATAATGGGAGTTAGTGAGTCTCGCGGCTTTCACGGCTGTGATGTATCACTCCATGTGCGTTAACAGTCCAACATCATAAATCATCATTAGCCAATATCAACAAAGAGAAAGTGTTTGAGTAAAAGTGTCAGCAGCATTTATAACTCGGGTAATTATTCTGCGCAGACGTCTCTGGGACAGCGGCGGCTGCATGGGGCGTGCTCTGCCCCCTGCTCCGCTGCTGTACGTGTTCTGTTTTTACATGAGGAGCCTGGAGATATGTCCATCCTGGCTGATCCTGGAACTGTCCCTGATGGCGAGTGGAGAGGTCAGCCATGCCATTGGACTGGACATTTCAATCAGTTAATCTCTGTCACCAGAGAACTAGTTTTCCAGGCTGCGGAAACCCAGAATCACTCAAATGGCAGTTTTCATTTCTCTGATGGGACATTAAAATGGAGTGGACACTTTCCTCCAGCACCAAAACTGTACTCACTGTTGAATTACTGTACATGAAAACTCCCAAATGTTGAAAATATGTCGAAATTAAGAAAAAGCACAGCTCATCGCCCGGAGCCTATCCCAGCAGCTATGGGCTTTAAGTGGGGTACACCCTGAACAATGACCAAAGACATCATTAGAGCCCAGTAGCTCTGTCAGTAGAGCTGGTTGCCCTACTATCCTAAAGGTTGGAGGTTCAATCCCTGCTGCCAGTATTGTGTCCTTCAACAAGACACTCCTTTTTTTATTGCCAGTGTGAATGTGTCTGTTTTTCGGAGGGAGGACGGAGGAGTGAATAAATAATACAGCAAATTGTGAAGGGATTTTGAGTGTCTAGAAATATACTATATGAGACTAATGCATTATTATTATTAGAAATAGATCATTGATCAATCAGTCAAGCAAACTTTATTTCAGACTCATAATTGGTCCATATTTAAAAAAAAAAGAGAACAACAACAACAACAACAGGCAACACAGGAGAGAGTATACATTACATCTATAGTCCATAGAAGCACTTTCTCCAGTGCCTCCAGAGTTCAGAGTTATACCACACTGCTCACCTTAGGCATTATTAAAACCAGTAATCATTTTATTTTTAGAGTCCACCAATCACATAATAAATTTATAAACAAAATTTCTAATGACAGCATATAAGATGGGCACAGCATTCTGCACAAATACATTGCACATTGAAATAATACATCCAGTTATAGGAGATTCATCCAAAGCTCAAAATATTTTTTGCAGTATTTTAATAAAAGCAACATAAGTTCAGACATTCTGGTAAAAGTCTTACAGCTTTTATGGAGCCACTGTCCACAGCTCATTGTGACTGAATACCTAATTAAAATAAAATAATAAAATATGTTTGTTTTTGTTTTTTTGTTTTTTGTTTTTTGCATTTGTTTATGCCTATTTAGAGAAGCTTACAAGCCTATAGCCTTTAAATAAGCCTGGTATTCAGAATGGTATTCAATATTTAAAATCAGTAATAATGACTCAAATTACTAGGCTAATGATGGTTAAAGTGATATACTGATTTTGTGCCTGTTAAACTCTTTTTTTATTATCTGTTTTTTTTTTTTTTTTAATTCTGACCACACTAAAACCACACTATTCGACCATGAAAACTTATCACATTGTAAAAAACAAAGCCCCTTTACGCAAACTTATATACATTAAAGCTACAAAAAATGTAATATAGGCATTTCTCATTTGGAAAGAAAGTACTTTCCTTGTTAATGTGCAGTGATCATAGTACAATTGGTAGCAGTGGCCATGAAAATGCCACACACTGAATTACTTTAAGGTCTATGTTAAGAAATATATCCCCAGGTTTCACTGCGCCTCTGCTGCTGCTGTGACGGCGCCTGGCCTGTACGTGTTCTGCTTACATGAGAACCAGGGTAGGGGGGTGGGGGGGTGTCTTTGAACCGGCCCCCGCTGCCCGAGCAGAGAGGTCAGCGATGTGGAGGAGCGCCCCGGGGCCATCCTCACTAAGGCCACCGCATCCGAGACCTGTGATTGAAAAAGCCCCTCCGTCTTTGTAGCGCGCAGGTGAGTCTACGGGTGGGAGGCACCTTTCAGAGCGGCCTTGGCAAGTTGATATGTGCCTATAGAGAATATTGCATCCCTTGACTGGAGGGGCTGCACCGTGGAGTGAAGGTCAAGTGAGGAGGCTGGCTGCCAGGGAGAGGACATGTCTGCCTTTTTTTCTGTGCCGCTGACTGACAGGTGGAGGGAACAAGAGTGTCGCAACTGGCGGCGGACACATTCACAGACACACAGCTTTAGTTAGAGGCCTATTGCAAATGTTAACTGCCTTTTCTCTGTGCAAGTGGCGTGGATGTCAAATTCTAACACATAATGACAACCCCTAGTGTCAGTGTTTCATTAAATACAGGCAAGTTTATATATTTTTCTGTTTCATGCAAAAGAATTAGTGGGTACGTGTTGATTTGTTTTGGATTTTTAAGGGGGCTGAACAAATACTGTAAAAGCAGATCAAGAGAGAGTACTTCCAGGGGTTATTACAACAAATTTGATGGACTTTTTATTCAAATTGCAATTCAGTTTACAAATGGAAATTCAAAAAGCAATTTCAACATGCAATCTGAAACTGCCTTTTGATAAAATCTGCAATTCAATATGCTAAGTGGCAATGCAATATGCATTATACTTAAATAATATTAGTCAAAATTTTAAATGAATGCTGAAATAAATGTGCGTCATAATGCAATGGGATTTTGGTGTCTTTATTCAATTGTCAATTTATTTTACAGTTGGGAATTCAATATGCGAGGGGCACAGTGGCAGAGAGGTTAGTGCTCTTGCCTCCCAGCAAGGAGGTTGTGTGTTTGATTTTCTCTCTTGGTGGAGTTTGCATGTCCTCGCTGTGTTACCGTGGGTTCTCTCTGGGTACTTCTGCTTTCTCCCACCTCCAGACATGCATGTGTTAGGTAAACTGGTGACTCTTAGTCCTCTAGTGAGTGAATGTGAGAGTGAATGGTGTTCTGTCTCTGTGGCAGCCCTGCTTTGACTAACTAGCCCCTGTCCAGTGTGTACCCCACCTAAGGCCCAAAGTTAATGAGATAGGCTCCAGTACCAGTAAATAAGTGGAAGAAGATGAATGAATAAATTCATAATGTAATATATTGATTAACATTTTTAATGAAAGCAGAATTAATTGTATGTAATAATGCCAGTGTGTTTTGGGTTTATTTATTCAAATGTTGCAATAAATCAGCGCCACCTGTGGATTGCCTTACCATTTTATTGAAATTAAATTTTCAATTTAAACCGGCTTCCGCTCTACAAAATCTACACTTGCATCAGCTATGACCTGCCCCATAATTACACTGATTGGATCATTGTAACTGTAAAATCAACCAACCTAACCAACAAAGACATTAGGTTGGCTACATGTGTTTTCAGAATTCTTGTTGAAATTGCATATGGAATTGCCAATTGCACTGATTAAAGAGTCCAAAAAACTTCCACACATTGTTACACTGGTTGCCTTTCTTGAACTAACTCTTTATCTGGGCTTGGAACTGGAACAAGAGGAAATCTTGTGTTAGGGATTCCCCCAACCCCCGCCTCCAACGCCTCCCTAACTACTTCACAAACAGGAGATAAGATGAACTACATTGATTCATATTGGATAGAAATATATTTACTCAGAATTAAGGGAGCAGTACTAACATTTGTAGAATCCCCAGGGACCCTTCTCCACATCTTGAGCCAGGATCCCGGTCAGGAGTACCCACTGGAGGATTAGCCTATCTTTCATGTTAGGGGGGAAAGCGGCGTACATGGAAACAACCCATTCAGACACGGCGAGAAGATGCAAAAAGGGTCCAGGATTTGAACCCGGGACCTTCTTGTTGTGAGGCGACAGTAAGGTAAGTTTGGCAAGATTGATTTTACCCATTAAGGCTTCTACCCTTCTTACAGAACAGGTGTACCTAATAAAGTGGACAGCAGATCTTCGTTCCATGTAGCTTTTCCCTTCTGAGGTTGCCACAGCAAATCATTGTGTGCTTGATTTGGCATAGATTTCCTGATGCAACCCTTTCCACTTCTCTTGGGTCAGGCACAAAGGCACAGATTTACTAAAACGGGTGCTAAAATTTTGAGTGCACCTTAAGAATTAGCATTTATTATATGTGTGTGTGTTGCGTGTGATACACTATGAGAAACTGCACAAGTAATTGCTGCCACAAATCTGATATGTAAATGAGAATTGTGAGCTAGCATAAGACGCGCCATAAAGGAAGCAACACTAACTCAATCTTTCCCTACAGTGGGGCCAAAGTCAACACCCCGTTTTACATATTTATTGAGTCACCTGAGCAAAATCTGCGCTGCCTTCATTTAGCTTCTGTGAGAGACGCTAACCTCAGCTGCGCTTGAGTTTGCTCCACTTTTTAGGACATCTTATTCATTTAGCATGCACGCAAACCTTTGATAAATCTGCCCCAAAGAGTACACTAACCTTCTGTGGCTGCATTTAAACAAGACAGTACCTGAATTGCATTGATATATATATATTTTTCTCTTTACATTACGTTTTGTACTCACACATCTCTGACCATCCTTGAACTTGAGTGTCGCATAACTCATCCAGGGCTAAAAACCTACAAAAAAATATGATTAAGCAACGGGACCCAATTTCAGAGCTAACATAAAATCCCTTTTTGTCGACACATTAAATGAATCTAAACAGAGCCCGTGGAAGGTTGAAACGTGGCCCGGGTATTGTGATCTACATGAAAGATTGATTTGATTTGAGTGCAAGTTTTTTTCCTTTTTTTCTTTCTTTTCTTTTTCCCGCTGGATCGACTCGGCTGAAGGAATTCAAAGCGTGAATGAAAGGAGGACAGAAATTATTTAACACAGCTCCTGGTAAAGCTTTGTTCTGCTTCACTTTGAACTGCCGCCGCATCGCCAACCGTAGAAGTCGTCCCGTTGCACGCATTCACCCGCTTGCTGGTCGACACATCTCTATCACTGGAGGTGACCCCGAACCACCCATTTCCCTTTAGAGACGCACGAGAGAGGTCATATATTTTTCTTCAAGTTCCGTCTAGCACTTCTATTATGGATGAGCGGCTGCATGTGTTCCCAAGCTTGTGCAGGATCTGATGGGGGAAGACACAACTCAGTCCGGAAACACTAGTGGAAAAAGGGAGATGGACATAAATATTAACTTAGAAGGATGCCAACATGTACAGTAAATGGACATAATGTGTTTGGTGGGGAAGGTTCTGGTGTTAAGTGAGGTCAGGGTAAATACAACTGCACAGAACACGGGTCTTTAAGTAGGCGAAGGCTTGTTTTCGACTGAAGTGGTGCAGGTGGGGTTAGTACGGGTCAAATTCCATTCCGTGAAACACTTAAAATTAGCATACTTTTTTTTTTCAAGCAGAAAAGTACAGGCTTTCAACACTCACGCCCACACTCACCCATTAAATATAGTACCACAATATTACAGTATAGTACGCTGTAAATAACAACAGAAACAAAAAAATAACAGAAATTTAAAAATTCAATAAAAAGGGCACATGGCTTTCTACTACATTTGTGAAGATATCAGTTTCCTTTGAGCAGAAACTCCATTTTTTATTATGTTCTGACAGTTTGGCTTTAAAAATAAACATATTCCCCAACAAAATAATAATATTGAACATATTCATACACTTTCCAACAAAAATGTGGACAAAAATAAAACAAGTGCATCTGGTCCACCTCTTCTTCCTCACAGAATCTACAGTATGTATCCTTTTAAATTTTACAATATATATATATATTAGTTTAAATATTCTGGAGTATGAATCAGTTGGGGTGTTATACATTTCAGCTTCCATGGGATAGGAAAATTTAATTCATCTTCCCAAAACAAGCAGATGTCGTGAGGAAAAAGAGAGGAGCCTGTAGTGTTTACATTCCAGTTATATATTGTTTTGTTCATTTTAACATTGCATAGCCATTTTTGGCATCTTACTTGTGGGAGACAAACCAGTTGTTTAAGTATTTTCTTTTGCAGTTTTTGTTTCCAGTTATAAGGAATTATCTATTATATTGTATTGAGAATTGTTGATATGACATAAAGTCACCAGATGTATCTGAAAGGTCATTGACAAAAATTATACCTTTTTGTATTCCTGCTGCAGTATTCAGGGGGTAATACTGAAAATTCAACATAGCACAAGCATAAGTATTAGCATACTTTGTGACATACTTTGCTAACTCTGCCTCAGTTTTCTTGTTTATTGTTTATTGTTGATCCCCATTAGTCCTTACCACAGTAAAGACTATTCTTCCTGGGGTCCACACACACAAACATTACATACATTCAATACATACATAAATAAAGGTAGCACTGATCAATAACACAGCACTCAAACCTATGTGGTGACAACGGCTTGTCTAGTGTAACTATGAGTTATTATTCATAAATACAAACCTGTAAATGTAGAAAGGGGAAGAGTTAAAGTGTTTTTTTTTTTTTTTCAGTAGATGTTTTGTCTGTGTGTCCCTTTGACCAAAAAAGTAGCGCTGTTCTAGCAGTCAATCAGAAGTGTTTTTCGTGAGCTCATTTGCATTGATTTGCGCTTTTTAGCTCCGTGTGTCAAAAGGACCAGGTTAAAAGTCAAGTGAGAGGCTAAATGGAGAGGTTAAAGTGTTTAGCAACAGTATTAGCTAATACATTATCTAATGCTTTTGTAAATGAATTAGCAAATGGAATAGGGAATTGCTCGATTTAAATTACAAGTTTGTATTATTAATCAAAATGATCAAATCAACTCTTTATTTCTCTTTTAAAAGGGCCTTTGCAAATCAAATGAGTAAAGTTAATATTAAATCAAGAATTAGTAATTGTATTTTTAAAATCAGTTTTAATAGAACAATTAGAGTGTAGTTTAGTAAATATTTTAACAAATGCTCGTTTAATTTAAAGAACAATATATTAAATTGCAATATTTAATAATTCTCTATTTAAAGTGTAATTTAGTTACACTTACTTTAGTTACTTGTTCCCCCAAAAAACCTCCTTAAATTAGATTTCTGTATTTGTTTAAAAATATTTCTTTAAAACCATTTTTAGCCAATAGCCAATATATATTTTAACATTTTTATAGAAATATAAGGAGAAAAATGTGGCACAGTATGGAGTATTTTTAGGACCATGTAAATAATAATAAAGAATTTAATAAAAAAAAAAAAACTTAAATTACACTTTAAATAGAGAATTACTAAATGCATTTGCAATTTAATTTGTTAATCTTTAAAATGAAAGAGCAATTGTTAAAATATTTCCTAAACAACAATTTAATTGTTCATTTAAAAGTCAATTTAAAAGTATAATTACTAATTCTGTAATTATACTAACTTTAACAAACTAACTGACAAAAGCCCTTTTAAAAGATAAATAAAGAGTCTGATATATTATTTTGATTAATAATAAAAACTTTAACTTGCAATTTAAAACAGCAATTGCTTATTCCATTTGCTAAAGCATTAGCCATTTCATTTGCCAATACAGAAACTAAAAGCTTTAGCTTATTCATTTAGCCTCTGACTTTAGCTTTAACCTGGTCCTTCTGACACACGGAGCTGAAAAGAGCAAATCTATGCAAATGAGCCGTGCACGAGCTCAGAGGGACACTCCTGATTGGCTGAGAGAACAGCGCTACTTCTTTGGTGGAGGGATACTCAGGCCAGACATCAACTGAAAACAATCGCTTCAACTCTTCTCCTTTCTGTATTTACAGGTTTTTATTGTCGCACATTTATGAAATTTATCTCATATTTACACTGACGAGCTGTTGTCACCACAGAGGTTTGAGTATTGAAGGCCGTTTGGTGGTAGTACTGATCAGTCATACCAGTGCTACCTGAGGCGCTAATGTTAGCGTTAACACGCTAGCATTAGCGCTATGAGCTATTAGCAATATGTTTTTTATCCTCTGATCTGAAATATTTGTCCTGACAAAGCTTCTAAACATGAGTTACCACTGAAGCAGTTTGGGCTTATAGTGTGTGGGTTACAGGCAGTTTGGTGGAAATGTACTTGCTTTTATTTTAGGAGTTACTCCTAGTCATTAGTGTCAATCTATAGTGAAATGTACTGTATTGCACAATAAAGTTTGATGGAGCATGTAAGGAGAAGTAAAATACATTTGCTAAAATAGAAGCTAAGTGTTTCAGTAATATGGCTGTCTCAGTCCTGGCAGCAATTATAACAATATTAATATACTGCATCATATGAAAATAAAATATCACAATGAAAGGAGGTAAAAAGAATCCTCACATCCATTTAGAAAGCAAAAGCTTTTATTAAACTGCCATTAGCAATGAAGTAATCTGATACATATTCTTCTCTTTTACAAGTATGCAGATATGCATGTACCAGATGCACACTTCCTAAGTGCATTTTTAAAAAAATATATAAAACATAATTTTACTTAAGTACATTATTGTGTGAAAACTTACTTTTACCTGAGTGGCCAAGTGGTCAACATGGCCGACATGCTTGCCTTGTAATCAAAAGGTCTTGAGTTTGAGCCAGGTTTGGGACACTAGATGTTACTTTTAGTTAAGTATAGATAGCTCAATTGGTAGAGCGGTGGAGCATATACAAGACTTGTACAGCCTTCCTCGGAGTTGTAGGTTAGAGTTCAGAGTATCTTCCTTCCCCTGTGATTTCCTGTCACTTCTTGCTGCACTGTCAAATAAAAATCCAAAAAAGGTCTAAAATATCTCTGTTTTTAAACAAATGTAATATTTTATTAGCAGTCCTTTTACATGAGCACAGATTTTCAGTACTTTTTCCACCTCTGTGGGTAGATTAGCTTTGTTGTCTGTGGCTTTTTGTGCATGTTTGAGTTAATCGAGCCACTGCTTACAGTACACTTGACGCTTTAACTGCTCTATTCCATGAGCAGATGTTTTTTGCAGATGGCAACCCAACACTACAGTATGTTGGAATATATTATTTATTCTATTATGAAACATAGTACCCTTGCCTTGATGAACAGCACTATCTACAATGACAAACAATGTAGTCGTGTGATGTGATAAAGTTGTATTTCACGCCGCAACGTCATTCAAAATACATGAGCGTGCAGAGCAAATTCCAAATGTATGCACATAACAAATGGCAGCGAGCCATAGAAGGAGCTCCAGCACAGACAGTGGCCTATAGAGTCAGATCTGGATTTCGCTCCAAATTGCCAACTACTCTGTGAATGTTAAATTGCGAAGAAGAAAAAAAAGGAGTGCTGGGTCAGTTCCCTGGATCCACTTTCCGTCAGTGAAGTACTGCCAAGTAGGCCATTCTCCAACCCAACGCAGCCGCGAGCCAAGGAACTTTGAAGCCAGCAGCTGGGATGTAACCCCGCTTCCTCGAGTGGAAACGCTAAAAAGAATGGCCTTCATATTCACTACGCTGAAGTATGGAATTTAATCAATGTTTAATAGCAGACCTTCTGCCCCAGCTCGTTACATAGGCCGGATCATTTCAGGACAAATCAGTTTTAATAACATAGAGAGGGATATGTTATTAAACTAACACTGAGTCCTGGCCTGGATCAGAGTTTACTGAGGCCAAAAAAAAAAAAAAAAAGTGTAAGGGTTGGGTCAAGATCAAGATTATCATACTGCTGCTGTATACTGGAGATCATAATGTTATGTGTTAAGACCACCTAATATGCAGGCCCATAATGATGCACTGTGTATTCTGACACCTTTATATTAGAACCATCATTTTCTTTGTCAGCTGTTTGACCCACCTGGCCTATGTATGAATGTGTCTGTGTGGCTGTATTTGGTACTGGTCGGAGGGGCGGTAGGCAAAGATTGGCAGCCATGCTTCTGTCAGTCTGCCCCAGGGCAACTGTGGCTACTTCTACCACCGAGTGTGTCTGAGGAGTGAATGAATAATGCAATGTAAAGTGCGTTGGGTATCTAGAAAGGTGCTATATAAGGCACTGGACTTCTAATGACATTCTCAGCCAGAATACACATGTCAGGGCTAAGACCCCAACGTCCTCCTCATTGATACTGGTTCAGTGTTGGCCCTAGTGCATGTGTAACCCACGTCTCCAAGCCACATTCAAATATCTCCTCCTCCACTGCAATACAATTGGACCTGCCACAAGTGGCGCTGTGATATAAATGACAGAGCCCCGAGCCACTTCCTGTCTCCACTTCCTGCTCCCAGCTGTGGACTGTAGCGTGTGGCAGAGGCTGCACAAAACCGCCCGCAGTTTTGTGAATTTTACACCAAAAATTCTCAAACTCAATGGTCAGGTTTTTTTCTCCCAACACCATGAACTCTGATTCCTCGTTCAGAGGTGGCGAGCTAAAACCAGAACAATCTACAAACTGGTAGGATCTTTTTGTTTGCCCTTTCAGTTATCCAGACTCTGCTTTTTTTGGATTATTTTTGTGTTTAACTCAACCGAGGATTTCAAAACCTCCCAAAGGAACTCTAACTAATCAAAGGAAAAAATCTTTGATACAAAACTTGAAAAGGAACTTGAACTAAAGGGGTGTATGGTGTATTTTTTTCTCCTGTGGTCTTTTGCCACACTGGTATTTATGTTAATTATTTATTTTGTTGTTTTTTGTACTGTCTCAATTTATTTAATATATTCAGTTAAACTTATTTCTGTCTCCTGTGTGTTTCATTCTCCCCAACCATAACGAATCTGGTTCTTCTGTCAGTCATATGCATCCCATTGCAATAACTCAGCCTTAACGTTTCAAACTTTTAGGTTAGTGTTACACATGCAACTGGTGGCACTGATGAGGTGGGGGCCTCAAATCAAATTCTGCTTAGGGCTCCATGAAAGCCTGGGCCAGCACTGCCTACAATCATCACATGCCATCACCTAGCCATGGTGCTTGTCAAACAAATCCTTAGAATCCTTAGGCTTTCCCATATTTCCCGTGAATTATTACAGCTAACACCACTAGAAATAAACATGCATCTTCAGTTTATAATAAAGTGTAGCCATAAGATTGCTACAATTTATAGTTAAACTTCCCTCCACGTAGGTCACTTTTAGGAGAAAAGCAAGGCAGTGTCACTTCAGTGATTTGTTTTCTGTCATTAAAACAGCTTGTTCACCATTGTACAGGTAAAGGACTGTCCTTGGGGGGGGGCCCCCTTCAGCTCTGGGCCCTAGGCAACTGCCTACCTTGGCTTCCCTACTGTGACGGCTCTGTTCGTATCCCAATGCATTCATTATAACATCACACACACACCCATTTAGAACTTTGCTTTCTTTTCCAACAAGCTTCTGCTCAGAGCTGGACCGTGGCATAGGCAATACAGGCAAATGCTAAGGGGTGCATAGTGACTGGGGATCACCTGCCTCTGCCCCATGTGTTAGCACACAACAAGGCTTAATGAGCCTTATATACCTAGAAGTTATGGACACTGGGGAGAGTTTTGAGTCCATAGATCTGATCTACACTTGTTGAGCTTTAAATCACTTTTTGTTTGACCTTTTACTTGTGGAGATACCATAAACAGCTCATGAAATAATCAGAGCAGTAATAAAAGAGGCGTTCTGAAGCACATGTTACGACAGCAATGTGTTTTAGGGGGGCAGGGGGATGAAATTTTAAATCTTGCCTAGAGAGCGCCAACAGAGCTAGGGCCAGTTCTGCTTCTGCTGCACATCTCTGTTCTTCTCTCTATAGAACGTGTGTTTGGACAGAAAACATGTTGTAGCCGTGTCAGACCGGTCGATTACAGTCCCACCAGGGTTCGATGGCTGTTTTCACACCTTCCCAAACAAATCACTGCTCGGACAACACCGCACCATGCCTACATTCGATCAGGGACACAGCCCCGGGCTCATACATGTGTGAGGAGGCTATTTGTGGAATGGTGTAATGCAGAGTGAATGCACCGGATTCATTTTTAATTCATCGTCTACATACACCAGACATGCTGTTAAAAATTCAAAATGCATTGGTGGCTGTTGGTCCGAAGCACTGACAAGTATAAAATATTAATGTTTTGTATAAGTATTTATCAGTTTTGTACTGTAAAAATTAAGGCAACTTACTGCAAAAGCTTCATAGTGTCACTGTATTTTTACCGCAAATTTCTGGCAACCCCAGCTGTCAGAATCTTACTGTAAATTTGTGAATATTTACCTGAATTTTAAAGCCATTTTTTACTTAAAGTTAGAAGGTTTCTCTGTATTATTGACAGCCATTGGTTAATGTTGACGACCCATATAGACCAATCAATGGGAGCTAGATGATAAAGCAATGATAATGTAATTTACTACAGATTGCTATATGATAATAGATTTGATAAATATTGGAAAGGGATTCTAGATTGCTTTTACCTACTGCCTGGCTGTGTATCATATTTTTTCATAATAAAAATAAGCCTATATTTGTATGAAAGCAGTACTGGCATGGAAATATGGAGAAACACATACAAAACTACCCTCCAGCCACTATGTATGTTGCAAAAAAAGTACTAAGGATACAAATGCTTTATTTTAAAAGTCAAAAGTATTGAAATTCATGGATTTAAAAAAGTTCAAAACTGCTCAAATAATGTAAAAAGTAAGAAACAGTTTGCTTCCAGGAAACATACAACACATGTTTAAACAAAGAGATTAAGTTAACCTTTAAAAAAAAGTAAAAGTACACACAACAATAAGACAAATGAGTATAGAGATATGTGGAGTAAATTTGTGGAATAGTCTTGTAATAGAAGTTTAAACAATGCAAAAACATATTTCAGTTTAAAATTATGCACAAAAAATATTATTAGAGAAATACCTGAATGAAGAAAGGTGTTAAGACTTTTATCGGTATTGTTAGTGTGGTTTGTTTGAAAACAGTCTGACTCCAGAGTTTTGTATGTGCATATTGCTGATTGTAATCATGGATGACATATGAAATGTATAAAAGCGGTAGAAATAAATATGCCTTGCTTCTTTATGCTCTATTTGAACATTAAATACTTTTTATTTTCCCTTTATAAATGTGAAATAATTCTATATCTGTTAGTATACCTTAAACTAATGACTCAAATTGTTGGGGATTTTTGTTAATGTATATTGTATTTTTATGTTCAATAAATTCATTCATTCATTCAAAATCATTTTAATTCATACAATATGCTGGTGTGGGACTCAAGCAAACAAATGCTACTCAAAAACAAAGACAGAAGTGAAATCTGCTGAATAGGTCTCATAATAGTCTACTGCTTTAAATAACACTAGAAGAAGAAGAAGAAGAAAAAGAAGAAGGACGCTAAACCAGGCTAAACCAGGCTAAACCAGGACAAGCGTAGAGACCGACAGGAGCTGGGTGTATGTTCGCATTCAGACTCCTCTTGCCTTATTAAAAAACTTTTTTTTTTAGTCAGATAATCTTTTTAAAGGTTGTGATACCTTTTAATACTTTTAAGACCTTGGGGCTATCCTGAACAGGCCATTGGGCGGACACACCAAAAGCCCATAATTGCTGAGCTGACCCATGACCCCTAATGGGAATAAGCAGAAGAAGATAAATGAATGAATGTATTAGTCTGACTCAAGTCGCAGTACTTAAACACTCTTGCTTTAGACTGTGGTAAACCTGGTTTAGTCCTGGTTTATTTCTGGCTTAGACCTGGATTTTTTCCTGGTTTAGCCTGGTTTAGTTATGGTGTAGATCTGGTTTAGACCTGAATTTGTCTTGGTTTAGCCTGGTTCTTTCCTGTTTTAGAGCTAGTGTAGTCCTGGATTTTTTTTCCTGGTCTGGTTCTGGTATTATCCTGGTTCAGATTGGTTTAGTCATGGTTTAGACCTGGATTTGTCCTGGTTTAGCCTGGGTCTTTCCTGGTTTCGATCTGGTATTATCCTGGTTTAGTTCCGGTTTAGTCATGGTTTAGATCTGGTTAAGACCTGGATTTGTCTTGGTTTAGCCTGGTTCTTTCCTGGTTTAAAGATAGTTTAGTCCTCATTCTTTTTCCTGGTTCAGGTTGGTTTAGTCATGGTTTAGATCTGGTTTAGACCTGGATTTGTCCTGGTTTAGCCTGGTTCTTTCCTGGTTTAAAGATAGTTTAGTCCTTAATTTTTTTCCTGGTTCAGGTTGGTTTAGTCATGGTTTAGATCTGGTTTAGACCTGGATTTGTCTTGGTTTAGCCTGGTTCTTTCCTGGTTTTGATCTGGTATTATCCTGGTTTAGTTCCGGTTTAGTCAGGGTTTAGATCTGGATTTGTCCTGGTTTAGTCTGGTTCTTTCCTGGTTTAGTTATTGTATTATCCTGGTTTAGTCATGGTTTAGATCTGGTTTAGATTTGGATTTGTCCTGGTTTAGCCTGGTTCTTTCCTGGTTTAGTCATGGTTTAGATCTGGTTTAGATCTGGATTTATCCTGGTTTAGTCTGGTTCTTTCCAGGTTTACTTCTGGTTCTGTTCTGGTTCAGTTCTGGGGTAGTCCTAGTTTAGTGACATACTTTGTAAAGTATATTTTTTTTGTATTAATCCCTACTTTAATGGCTTGTTTAGCTCCAGGCTCGTCAGTACTTGGAAAACCCATCATTTTGTGGGACATGTTTTTTATGTGAACATTTTAAAGGTTGTAAAACGTGAAATGCGGTTCTACAGGTGACCAAAATTTATTTAAAAATATGAATAAAAGCATAACATAATGAACAGTGTTGGAACTAAAGGCATTGTTTTTTCAGTAACAGAGTAATCTAACTAATTAATTTTCCTACAACACTGTTACAGTTACTGACAAAAACCCTCCACACCATAAAGGTCACAAAGGTTTGAATTTACTGTAGCCTATAGGTTTAAACCAGAACTAAATACAGACTAAACCATGCCTAAACTGGGACTAAACTAGGTCTAAACCTGTTACACAAGGAGACATTCAAGATTCAAGAGCGTTCAAAGCGTTTATTATCATACGCACAGAAAAGAAACATGTTAACCTGTACAATAAAATTCTTTCTTTGCTGTCAACACTGAATGCAGCATAAGATTTAAAGGTATCAAATAAAAACAATAATAATTTAACAGCAGCATGCAACTATTTAAACTATGCAAAATACTATAAAAATACAAACAATTTAAACTAAACAGTAAAGATATACACTCTGCATAAGTATGTGAGCTAGCTACACAGCTACAGCAGCGAATTAATGACTTGCAACAGTACATTTACATTTACAATTGCAGGTATAAGGTGCAGAAACAGATCCATGTGCAAATTAAAATGTAAACATAACAGAGAAAATCCCCTAAACTCAAAACTGGTAATGTTGGGAATGTCCACTAAAGTCTGCCTGTTGTATGTTAGCAGTGCATGGCAGTTGTGCGCTGCAATGAAAACAGAAAACACGAAAAAAAAAAAAAGCAAGAAAAAGTTCACTTTGGGGGCACCATGTTTGTTCGAAACCAAGACTAAATCATGTCTAAATCAGGACTAAACCTAGATCTACACCAAGACTAAACTTGGTCTCAAACTAAGTCAATGGAGCTCCTTAAAGGTTCTAAAACATCTATACAGCACATATTTACTTTGATTGACTAACTAAACTAAACATTTTTGAACCCTGATAATAAAAACATGATGACACATTATATATTTTGTAATACCACTGTCATACAGAGCTTGCTTGGTGCACTGTATACTTTTACAGCTGCACATTACCCGCGTGTGTCAGGATGTCCTGTCTGTCACGCTGAAAGCAGGCCATCAGCTCACCCGCACCCCCTTCCCGTCAACAACACTCGTGGCTCATTAGAATCAAAAACACAGCCTTTACCCGGCGTCTCGTCACTCTCTTCATTAGCGCTAAGAGCCCAGATGGAGGTTTTCATGTCAGGCCAACAGCGCGCCTCTCTCCTTCCCCGCCATCAGATGAGGGACGGGAGGAAGCGTTTATGTGCTCCGGGGGGGGACCCATTAGCGCTCCGGCGTGCCCTGATTGGCGCGCCTTGCTCTCTCAGACTCCGCAGACTCCGACAGGTCGCGTCATGTTTGGATTTTCTTTTTTTTTTTTTTATCGGGGGCGTTCATCTGGAGTGGCTTTTTTCAATCACCGCACTGAATTGGACAGCTTGATATTGACTTTGTAATCAGATTGCACATCCTCGAACACAGTGGGAGTTGTCGGCGTAATGATTTTCAAGAGAAATACTCCAGTTTGGTGTTGAGATAGGGGCAAGTGGGACCAGCGCAACCAAGTCAACAAGGGTATTTTTCTTTTTAAATCTTGCTGGAAAAAGCCAAAGCAAAATGTGGTAGAATGTGAAAATGTACAAGGTGTCAGGGCAGTTACGTAGCAATATCGATATCTAATGATTGCCCTGTCAGTATAAATGAAAAATAAATGTCTTAATTTTTAAAAAGCTTGTTTAAAAAACAAAAATCAAAATGAAATAAAAGCACCACAGAGCAACTTGTAGTTAGGTATTGATAGTGTTGCATTCACTTTCTTAGCATTAGCCACATTAGCTGAACAGTTTTAACATTTGTACCAGGGTTTTCTTTTTGTGACATTTTGGGAAAACAGTGCCCTCTTTTAATTTAAGGCTATGTGTGTTCTTATTTTTAGATTAACTTTATTTAAAAGTGGAATGAGGTTTGTTTTTTCTTTTCTTTTTTCTTTTCTTTTCTTTTTTTTTTTCCAAGGAGCACCTTTTATTTTTACACAAGTTTATTTTATTTTGATGATTGAGTTTTTTTAAACAAGCATTTTACAAATTATGACAAGTCTTTATTTTGATGGACCTTTACATTTTTAGAGGTGGGTTTCTTTTTTTGAAGCAACACATTTGAATATCTTCATCTGGCTTTATTTTTCTAGTGGACAAAACAATTTTGATGATGGCCCTTTTTAGTACAGACATTTATTCTTTTTTTTTTTTTTTTTTTGAGAGATGAGTTTCTTTTTAAGGCAAGATTATAAAAACTCTGCTTTTACTGAAGCACGGCCTCTTTGAACTTTTTCCCAGCCCAAGTTCAGCCTCTTCAGAACAACGTCTCCACCAAGATCATCTATATGGCCCTATGTGTCTCTGTAGGACTACTTGGCCACTGTCCAGGGGCCACTCAAACTTAAAGAAAGACCCATTTGGTTGCTCCCGTTCCTGCAGTGTCTCCATACTGAGTTTTACTGGTTTTACCGGTCCCAGTTCTGATTTAGTCCTGCTATTATTCTGGTTCAGTTCTGGTTTAGATGTGGTTTCGACCTGGATTTGTCCTGGTTTAGCCTGGTTCTTTTGTGGCTTAGAGCTGGTTTAGTCTGGAATTTTTCTTGACTATGTTCTGGTTTAGTCATAGTTTATATCCTTTTTTTTTGTATTAATCCCTATTTTTATGTCTTGTTTAGATCCAGATCAGTCAGTACTTGGAAAATCCATCATTTTGTGGGACTTTTTTGTTTGTTTGTGTGGTTTTTTGATGTGAAAACTTTACGAACCATTACACTACTGTGTTAAAGAAGCATTTGGAACATAGTACAACAACACCACCAACGGCTGAAGACCGGACAGAACGTGGACAATGGCATGAAAACATAAGAATGTGTCCTAAAGAAGAGCTCACCAAGAAACAGCTGAACGTTAAAAAAAGCCTCATATTTTGTAATTATTGCACTCAGAAGCATTGCATTTTTTGTGTTTTTTGTGTATTCTAGGCTTTAGGGAGTTAAAATACCACAGCAAGCAACAGTAATTACCATCTGGCCAAAAAGATAAAGTCATGAACAAAATATTATATAATGTTTCTCAAATCCAAAGTTGACATTTGAGAGTACAGTCAAACACACACACACAAAGAAAAAATAGTCTCAAGGGTTATGCAAATTATTTTTTGAGCTTTCTACCAGGTTATAATGTTCCCTTATCAAAAACATACCTGGAGTTGTGTTTTGTTTCATTTACGCCTGTTTAAAAGGGCTATGTTACGCTTTTATTCCTATTTTAAAAGAATAAAGGGATTTCACTTCCTTAAACTTTTTGTATGATGCCATTTTACGACAAAATGAGAAATAGCTGTGAGGAACTCTTTTATATTTTGAAGCATGGTTTTCTTTTTGGTACTGGCAGCCTTAATTTAAAAGGGGGAGATGTTTTGGGGAAACAGCGTCGTGGGTGTTTTTATTTTTAGATTAAGTTCATTTAAACAGTGGAAAGTCTTTTTTTTTTAAGAAGAATGTTTTTTTGCTTTTTGTGGCATGCTTTTTTATTTTGAGGAGAGCTTATTATTTTTAGAAAAGTTTATTTAATTTTGATGAGTGAGTTTTCAAGTTTTTTTTTTTCTTTTAGACATGGCTTTTTTTAATGGACTCTTTAATTTTTAAAGATGAGTTTATTTTTTGAGGCGGCCCATTTAAAAATATTCCTGTGTTTTTAATTTTCTAGCGGACAAAAAAATTTTGATAAAGCTTTTAATAGACATTTATTTTCTAATTCTGGTATATTCTTTTTTTTTTTTATTTGAGGGATGATTTTATTTAAGGCAAGAAAAAACAAAAAGTGCTTTTATTTATTTATTTATTTATTTATTTTCTCAGGGCCACCATAGTTCTGGCCAAAAGACTTATTCTTAAAAATTACAAACTACCTTTGTAAAATGTGCTGTATAAATTAAATAAAATGGATTGGAAAAAAAGTTCTAATTTCCACCTTTTCTTCAGCACATTGTTAAAATGATTATATTTTGAGAAAATTCTATGAACTGAAAATAACATTGTCAGCTAAATGGCCACTTCTACCAGACAGAAACTTTTCAGAATGGTGCAAAATAATTCAAAGTTTGCTGTGTATAATTATGCAAGTCATTATCTGTCATTATCTGTAGACCCACTCACTGCCTGTGTTATCTTCTTCACCATCCCGTTAAAGTTGAGTTTTTTGTTAATCTTCTCCGGGAGCTGCGACAGTGACGGAGTGTGGCCCCTGCAGGATAACACGTGTGCGTGATGTTACACTGTTTTTCTCATTGTTTTTACAGCGCAGTGCAAATATTGGGGGAGGCTAATTAGCAGGCTCTTCACACTCGATTGATCTATGGATTAGTGTCTGACGAAGCACTGGGAAGCAACAGTGATGCAACGCCGGGCAACGTGAATGCAGACCTCTCTCTCTGTGGTAGAACAAGAGCTGGATAAGACCTGCAGGCTAGATATTACATATTAGATAATTAAAAAAAGTTACTGTAAAGTCCAAAAGTTTGATAGGCTATGTTGCATGTCTTTAAATGGTTAAGAGGATGCACATTGCTGTGGTGCAAAAGTGTACAGGTGTAGACCAAAATACAATAATAGCAATTTTATTTACTTTTATTTATTCTTCCAAAAAGTGCTTTTATATGTGAATTGGTGCATCTAAATTCCCCATTGTGTGTTGGTGTAAGTGACAAGTTTTTAGTCAATATTTGTGTTGAAACTGCTGGTGGCACTGCATATCAGATAACTATTCATTTATCCATTAGCTTGTTCATATTAGTGTCACCGGTTCTGTTCATTATCTTTATGGACAGAATTTCTATAGGCACAGCCAGGGGCCGAAGGGAGTCTGGTTTGGGAAACACTGGAATTTTATCTCTGCTTTTTGTGAATCATGTTGTCCTGTTGGCTTCATCGAACCAGGGTGATTTGCAGCCGAGTGTGAAGCGGATGGGATGAGAATCAGCTCCTCCAAGTCCGAGGCCATGGATTTCGATCGGAAAGGTGGCTTGCCTTCTCCAGGTCGGAGGAGAGCACCTGCCTCAAGTGGAGGAGTTTAAGTATCTTGGGGTCTTGTTCACGAGTGAGGGAAGGATGGAGCGTGAGATTGACAGACGGATCAGTGCAGCGTCTGCAGTAATGTGGTTGTTGTATCGGTCTGTTGCGGTGAAGAAGGAGCTGAGCCGAAAGGTGAAGCTCTTGATTTAGTGGTCGATCTTCGTTCCTACTCTCACCTATGGTCAGGAGCTTTGGGTCATGACCGAAAGGACAAGATCCTGGATATAGGCAGCTGAAATGAGTTTCCTCTGCAGGGTGGCTGGGCGCTCCCT
Source organism: Bostrychus sinensis (assembly GCA_020698575.1). NCBI lineage: Eukaryota > Metazoa > Chordata > Actinopteri > Gobiiformes > Eleotridae > Bostrychus > Bostrychus sinensis. The sequence goes on along the minus strand of CM036260.1, from coordinate 7,576,799 downwards.
TAGAGATAGGATGAGGACCTCAGTCACTCGGGAGGAGCTCGGAGTAAAGCCACTGCTCCTCCATATTAAGAAGAGCAGGTGAGGCTTGGTCATCTGTTTCAGATGCCTCCTGGATGCTGTCTGAGTTTGAGTTCTGGCCATGTCCCACTGAGAGGAGGCCCCGGGGAAGACCTAGGACAGGCTGGAGGGACTATGTCTCTCTGCTGGCCTGGGAATGCTTTGAGAGTCCTCCGGGCAATTACTAGTTACTTTGGGCCCATGGCGGGGTACACCTGGGTAATGGTGTACAATCATTCACTGTCACATTCAAATAATATTTGAAAAAGATGGAACAAAGCTTCAAATGGCAAAATTCAATGATGAGACATAAGTTGTGGAATTAACTGATTTTGCTATGAAAAAGAATGTATGTGTTGGCCAAAAAAAAAAAAAAAAAAAAAAATGTAAATGAAATTTGCTTTTGCTAATGAACTTTTTAACTGTCTTCCAAGCAGAGGGCTAAAAAAAAAAAAAAAAAAAAAAAAAAAAAAACACTATAGATTAGTAGTATATAGAAAATCTACCATAAACTCCATAGGAAGCAGATCTGCGTACAGAGAAGGTGTTCTGACACACGTCCTACACTGTTGCAGATGAAAGCGTTTTAGTGACAGAGCGAATGTCACTAAAAGGGAGAGAGTGGAAGTGACTGATAGACAAGCGTCTGTCAATCCATGTTTCCTGACAACACTGTGTGGCACTGCGCCGTCTAGATGACAAACATTGCCACAAGACAAACGCGAAGCGACACGGAGCCAGCGACGGGATGGAGCTGATAATGTCCTTGGTCATGAACAGCTGCAGGACAAAGAGGTGTGACAGCCGTGACAATGTGGTGAGCGATGGCAAAAAAGAGCAAAATATCTCTGAATGTGGTGTGTTTTTACTAGAGAGGAATGGTGCACGGTGACTCAGGGGGTACGCTTTGAAGGGGAACTCTGTAACTTTGCTTGTTTGTTTGCTGTTTTGGTCTCATTTTTCTTTACGGAGCTCTCCCTAGATATCGGAGTAAAGCAAAATCAAAAAACTCCTGAGTCCAGTTGACTGTTGTGTGACTTTTCGCTCGGCTTGACCCTTGAGAATAAATTTTTCTGGCGACTTTTTACTTTTACTCCCTACATTTGAGCACAAATATTTGTACTTTTTGCTCCTTATTTTGTGGGAAAAGTCACAAAAAACACACTTTCTGCTCTGTGTGGCTCTATCTTCTTCTATCGTTTATATTTAAGTACTGTCTACAATAAGGTTACAATAAAAACACATGCTTTAAACCAAATCAAAATCTAGCATAAAAATGATCAAAAGCTAGCATTTAAACATTGAACAGTTCAACAACAACAGGAACATAACATACACTTACGAAAAACAAACAAAAAATTCCAAATGACACCACACACAAACAAAATACATGACACAACACCAAACAAAAGAACACAAATAAAAAACAAACAACACACATACACCAAACATATTTATCTCATCAGCAGTCAGAGTTCTGGTAGGATCTGTCCAGACCTTGCCCAAACATTTACTAAAAATGTCCCATCTCTTTTTATGTTTTTAACATCATGTTCGGTTTCGCCCATATATCTCTCAAGTCTTAAATGGTGCTTTATAAATTTTGTAAATAAGTAATATGCAGCAAAAATCTATTTAAAGCTTTAAAAAGAGTTAGTTAGTTTAGTTTTCCAATAAAATAATTAAATTAAGAAAATCATTGTTACTATCTTCAAATTCACCTAGCATAATAGAAACAAAATATAAACTCTAATTGTCTTTCATGAGTTTCAGTAGTTCAATGTGAAATATTACATATTATTTTCTTGAACGTACCCAGTGCAAAGTGCTTGTCTACCCCTAGGGGTCCCCATACCCAGGACAAATTCAGCCTCTTCAGGTGTCCTTTATTAGGATTCCATCTGTGTTAGTGTGTCCTTCCAGAGACACAACAAAACACAAGACCTAGGTCCCAAAAGCGAGGACTTCACCAAACAGACGTGACTCTGAAGCACAGGTCGTCCCAAGCCAATTTCCCATGAGAGCTGCGGCTATGATGGATGACAACGTGCTGGTAATGGTCCCCATGTCTTCTGTCCCGGAGTTCAGCCCGAGCAGAAATGAGGCCGGTGTTACTTTTAATAACACTCTTCCTTATCCTCCCTCTCCCAGCGGACTGACGGGGAAAATTGGATTTTACTCTTGTTTTTAAAAGGGCTTGATATCATCTCCTTGGGAGCGGAAATCACGCTTTAATAATTAAAATGATTCAGAAAATGACCAATTATGATCTTTTTTTCCTCTTCTCAGCAGCATGGAATGAACGCCTCCTTTCCTGGCTGACGGCGTTGTTCGGGCCAGCGGAGTCTCCTGAGATTTTTGGCGTTTTAATCACTTTGCGCCCGCCTCGCTCTCCTTCATCTTGTCATTCTGCCTGGCACTGTCTATTTTTGTAAAGATGAGATCTGCATCTTCATTTTGTCCACTTTTACTTGGAAAAAAAATCAGAGGTTACTTAGTGAGTTGCTGAGCGGTTTGACAGCTATTTCAACTACTTTCCTTTAAGACCTAGTGACAGCTTAACTATGCTGGTTAAATTGGAATGAAAATGAGAACATACTGTGAAAATGGAGGAATTAGAATAGAAACCTTCTATAAGTTCAATCAGTCACCCTATTACCAGGGCATAGAAGGGATGTATAAAAGCAGCAAGCCATGTCTATTTGACAACTGCTTGAAATTGTTGTTAAAGCTATCTTTTTTCAGTGTCGCCTTCTGGCTAAAGTCAAGCCTTTCTTTAGCCAGAATGATTTGGAAAAGGCTGTGCATGCACTTACTAGTCCTCGCCTGTTGTCTGCTGTCAGTCGTCTCCAACTAGAACAAAATGCTCTTTGGTAAAAGTTCATACTGTCTTCCTAAGTTTATTACTGTTGGGTAAGTTTTTTTAGTCTGCTAGTTAGCCTGCTTTACTAGTCTTGGCTGCTTCCTGTACCCTTTGTAATCCTTTGTTAGGTAGTATTGCCAGACAGTAGGGAAAGCTTGCGCCCAAAGACAGCAGGGGGCCCAAAATAAAAGGAACATCAGACAGAAAACATCCAACAGACAAACAAGAGCAATAAAAGAACAAGCAGAACAAGAAAACCACAAATCAGCCATATCCAACCACTGCAAGAGGGAAAATTCAATTCAACTTTATTTGTATGGCCCAGGATCACAACAAATGTCAGCTCAAAGGCTTTACAAACAGTTAATTAAACATAAACACACAATCAACGCAAACAATAACAAGACTAAACTAAACAGACCCAGAACATCCCTGTACTTAGATCCTCCTTCTTGGTAAGGAAAAACTCCTAAAAAAACAGTTGTTGGAAAAAAAGAAGAAACCTTATAGAGACCAAATTGAAGGAAAGATCCTCTCCCAGGACAGACAGGAAAAATGTGTCTAGGACTGTTAGGGGCCTCATCCAGACAGGTGAGTGGGAGTGAGGTAGGGGTCCAGGAAGTCCATAGGGGGTGAGGTGAAGGGCCCACAGTTCAGGACAGGAGCACAGATGGGATCAGCTAAGGTTCAGTCATCACTGGGACATCTAACAGCAGCCAGGCATCTGAAACAGTATCATGTAAACAGCAATAACTGATTAGCGATATAGAATGTTAGATTATATTAATGATAGTGATAGAAGAGGAGCAGCAGATGGAACCTGAGGACAGAGGCTCAGTGCACCACACAAAATCACATTATGGACTGGAATAATGCCAGGGTCATCCGTGCTGAAAATAACAAGTATCACCGTTGGATCACCAGGGACGAGGGAGCCTACACCTTATCCCCCACCTGGGATGCGGTCCTGGAGAAGGCGTCAGACAGTAGGGGGCGCAAGCTTTCCCTACTGTCTGACAACACATAAGCAGCCTACAAGACACGTCACAGCAACGCCATGTGACGCTTCTGATAGGAAGTGGCTGAAGTAAAGCAGATCAACAAACCCTTCTGTCTGACTAGAAGAACCTTACCGAACAGTACAAAATGCTGCTGCTCAGCTGTTGACCAATTCACGAAGGTATAATCCCTATTTGCATCACCCCTGCACCTCTCTTATTAAGAAATTACCCCCCGACGTCAGTGTTTTTAGTGGGGCATTTACACAGGATAAGAAATGTCCGTAATTGACTCGATTTTATGGACTTTTTTCCAGATACGACGCTTGACTATCAGACTGAATTATGATCAAAATGGACTATTTCGTTTATGTTGCTAGCTCTACATATTCTAAGTTACTATCTATATGTTTCTCTACTGTGCTGATAAAAACTCTTCTTAATGCATGCTACGACGCATGTCATCCATTTTATCATCTTCGAGATTTAGAGCTTCTAATGAATAGTAGCACCCCTCTCTCTTTATCCATTCACTGTGGTACGGGTCTCTTTATCTAACGTTGGCACAGAAAGCATCCAAACTTTCTAAAAGAGCCTCCATGTTGCTCCAATGCTTAGTTTAATGTTATAACGGGAGTTGTGTCCCGCGACATATCCTCATCCTTTTTTACTTTTTATTGGAGAAAAACGGTAATCTAACGGTAATGATTTGCCGACAAAAACAGCCTCAGTCACAGATTTAGAGATTTGCACAGAACTAGTATTATCAAAGGACCCCTGCGTTGGGTGAAACATGGTAAGTAATTTCCAGGAGAGTTTTTACTTACAAATCACATAGATGGCAGACTCACACAGGATCAAAATCACAGATGATGTCTGCAATCATTACAAATTACTGGATGACCTTAGGTAATACAAATCTATGATAGATTATCTAATAGACTGTATGTAACAGTCCTAGACACATTTTTAGCCTGTCTGTCCTGAGATTGGATCTCTTTTTCAGCGTGTAAGGTTTCTTATTTTTTTTCCCACAGCTGTTTCTTTAAATGTTTTTCCTTACCGAGAAGGAGGGACTAAGGACACCAGTATGTGAAATCAAAATAAAACAGAGTTTATAATAAACATTTTTCACAGGTAACCATTTTTCACCTGGTTACAATCACGAAACAAATAGGAATGTTTTTGAAAGAGGCAACATGAATTTTCAGCTATAAAGCATGTGTCTTTCATTCTTATCATTTCTACAGAGAGACACAACACATCAGGGACTGTCAGCTCTGTCACATTACATTCCACCTCACGCTACAGTTTCCACGGCTCCGTTGACAAGGCTCTTCATCTTAGACTGCGTTGTATCACAAACATATGACACTCGGAGCATGGAGCTTTGGCAGTGATTGACGTCTATAGGGTACAATGCCTCGCACTGCTCAAACTGAACTGCTGTACATAAGGCAAAACTGTGGAATACATAATCAAACAGCCTTCTATTTTCGTCAGCACAGCACTCAGTTTCAATTGTTTTTGGTGTATAGCAAATCAACAGAAGCATTTTTGGTCAGGGCAAGTTAATTGAATAGAAAGAGGCACCAGCACCTGCAAATTCAGCCTAAACAATAAGATTGCAACAACCTGACTGTGTGCTGTCAATGAGTGGGTAGAAAATGAGTGGTTTCATATCGAGATGCAGCACTCCATTTCCATTCCATTTGTTTTGAATGTGGATAAATGTAATTTTGTTAACTTACAACTCAGAACAAAGAGAGCTCTGTAGACCTCCTGCAATCTCTGCTCTCTCTGTGTCTGGGTGGGTTTCCTCTGGGTGCAGCAACCTAAAAACATACACAGTAGGCTAATCCTCCAGCTAGGTACTCTTAACCGTGATCCTGGCACAAGCTCTGGAGAAGGGTCCCCTGACAGGTTGCTCCAGTGGCATCGAAGGATGGGAAAATACAGAGGACAAACTTCCCTCTGGTATCCCTAAGTATACCTTACCTTTACCTTCTTTTTAGCATTGCAGCCTTTCATTTAATGTTGATTATGGTCTTTTTCCAGAAATACAAGAAAAAAAGCATACTTTTTACCATGCAAATTTCTATGGCGAAAAAAAAACAAAACAAAAAACAAAACCCTTGGAACAGAAAAAGCAAAACACCATTCTCGACACATGCACCTAATGACATACAAAGACAGCAAAAGTACATCCTCAGTGGTGGCATTCTGTGACTTTTCCCATCCCCAGTGTGGAAAAGCGTCTCCCCTTGTGCTCTTACGTGCGTCAGACCCCTCACCGACTCTTATTTCCTGCCCCTTGCTATCATCGGTCGATAAATGTCAAACACATTTGTCTGCCCTGCCCTCCCCCAGGCTCCACTGGTGTCAAGGCCTCCTCGCTCCGACCAGAAATACTACCGCCGGATCCGTGCTAGCTCTCGGGAACCATCGATCATCTCCACTCACAAATCGTCTTCAAAGCTAATCTAATTTATATTACTTTGATTACCCGGCGCAAATCATGCAGGCAACAGCGCTTGCAATATTAATGCCTCCCATCAATAAGCAGAGTATAAAATAAAAAAATAAAAAAATGGAGACTGAGCACTTGATCAAGCTATTAATTAAAACCAACGTGCCTATGAATAAGACACATTTAGAGGCTTTATACAGGTTGTTCCAGGAAGCAAGTGTCACTTCTCAGAGCTGTTTTATCATGTAATGTAGTGCATTAATGCAAATAAAAAGAAGGAAAGGACAGAAAGCAATTACTGTGCAATCAAATGCTTTCTTCAGTGTAATGTAAAAAATATACAACATTGGTAATTCAAGGATATTGCTATTAAAGACACTTTTACTTATAAAGCAGAAGAAGCAGGATGTGTCACAGTGTGTCCCCAGCAGGGAACAGAAAATACAAGAAAATGAGATACTGCAAGATTGCGCGGAAAAACACACTGCTCAACAGTTCATTCAGGAGATTGATAGATGGGACTTGGTCAAAAGTGGTGAGTTTTTGGGCTGTGCAAATTCTGGAAGACTTAGCTTTTATGGCAACTGTTTGTTTTCGTGGACTTTTAGAATATTTAGAACCTTTATCAAATCAAAAGGAGAAGTAAAACAGACTTGGATGGGTAACAAGGGAAGCTGTCCTAGCAGAGAGGAGTACGCTAGAGTAAAAAGAGCAGGGCCTTTCTCTGTGGAGTTTGCTCACAGCGCATGCTCTGGTGGATTTTTTCAGTTTCCTCCCCATCGACCTATAGCATGACAAACAGATTAATCTTTCAGCTATGTATTCGTGACCAGGATCGTGGTTTATAATCTGAAGAGTGGTCCTCAGGTGCTCCCTCTGCTCCTGACAGGTTGCCCAAGTGGTGGCATTGGAAGAATAGGTCAAATGCAGGGAATGAATTTCCCTACAGGGACAATAAAATCTACATTAACTTACAAAACCTAAACCCTGTAGCCTCTTTGCAGGATCTTTGCTCTCTGCACATATCTACCACTTCTCTCTCCGGAGTCAGCCCTATGTTCCCACAGCTCTCTGTTACCACATTTCAAAATTAGGCCCTATATTCCCAAATTTCTAAGATATAGAGTTAGGGTGCACCATATACGAGAAAATAATCTTAGAAATGTGGGAACATAAGGGCCATGGGAACATTCTCCTCTGGCATCACATTCACCTGTCCCAGTCTAAACAACCACAGGCCTGATTGGGGTCAGTTGTCCAAAAACTGACAAACAGCCATATATAAACAACTTCCAGTATCAGAACTACCATTTAATTTGGGGATTTAGGTGTTTTCTCAATGGAAATCTGTAAATGACTCATTTTTTCAGACTTTCATTTTTTTGGCTGTTGGCCAGAGAACTACATGGGCCAGTCTCAGTCAGTCAGCAGTGGTGGGTAATACTGCTTTTTTTTTAACAGATCCGATACTGAGCCAGTATCGACAATATCAATACCAATACTTTATACATATACAGGCACCTTACATGCTTTTATTTAAGGATTGGCAGTGTTTTAACATTTGTTACACCCAGTAGTGGACAGTACCTAGATACTTTTAATCAAGTAAATCAAGTAAGTAAATGTTTTGAAGAAAAAGTACATTTTGTAGAACATACTTTTACTTTTACTAGAGTAGATTTTGACATGATTTTGTTTTACTTTATTTTGTCTAAGAAGAAGAAGAAGAAGAAGAAGAAAATTTTATACTCAATACTAAAAAATTTTGGTTGGATACTTTTACTTCTACTTGAAAAATATACATTTTTGAAGTAACAGTACTTCCACTTGAGTACAGCTTTTGAGTACTTTGTCCACCACTGGTTACATCTGAATACATTTTTACCATACAATAAGTTTATAATTGTTGCTTTTTTCTTTTTTTTTCTTTTTTTAAATTAACGTGTTACATACAGGTTTTGCAGAGAGGGTAGGGATGGAAGCAGAAATAGAATCGATCCGCCCAGCCCTACTTGACAAATCAAAATATTTATATACTGTCCTACTCCTGACCTATAATAGCAAAGGGTTACCAGACTAAAAACAAAAGAAAAAAGTCTATGATATGAGGGAAATCTTTTTTTTTTTTTTTTTTTTTTTTTTTTTTTTTTTTTTTGCACACCAGGAGAGAAGGGGCTGTTCCTGATCCAGAGCCTTCCAAAAAGTGTTTATTTATCTCTGCTAATTTCTCTTTCTTCATCTTTGGCTGGTAATAACATTCAGAGTTTACAATTCAGATTTTTTCAGATTCACTTTCTGTTTCATTTTCTGTACGCCTACATTTCGGAATAAAGCGCTATCTTAAATACTCACAAGTCCAATTGACTTCTTGCTCAGCTTTACTTTCATTTCCCCCTCCAGTGTATCCGTACAAAGGTTTTCATCCATTTGACCGCTCTGCCATGATAAAAATCGAGAAATAAAGCCAGCTAGCTTGTTAGTTGGCTTTTTGCGATGTGCCACTTTTTTTGCGAGACTTCTGTGACATTGGGTCAGCGACGCTCATACTTTCAACTGTTGTTTTAGGCCCAGAGACAGCAGAGACACTGTCAGGACCCTCCATTTACCCCTCAACAACTCACTTAACCATTGCAAAGACTCCGAAACAGCAGTTTATATTTGGATTTAATGAATTATGTGAGCTGTACCTAACCATGCACAATTTTTTAATAGTAAAATGTTGGACTTACACCATTTATTCAGTGAGGCGCTCATACCTACCCTATTAGGTTCCTGCTTCAGTCTGCCGAGCCTCCCTCGTCTCAGCTGTCTCTAATGTACATCGCTCTGTCAAACAAGCGGCACAAAAATCAATGAGTTTCTTTCTATTTGCGCGCGGCAGAAGCACCATCCCCGCGATCGATCCGCATTCAGGCGGAGTGACAGAGGGACAGGTGTGTGTGCGGCGCGCTAAAGACAGCTCTCTTTCCTTTTACAAATAAGACCTGTCAACTTTTTCCACCAGACTATCCAAATCATTTACCGCGGAGGATGCACGAGGGATATACAATGTTATTGTTATTCTCTGAGCAGTGATTTTTCATCAAAGGAAGTACCATGCTAACGACAACTGGACTTCTTTAAGCACTCACTTTTCTTAAGCTTGGTTATGATTAACACAAATTATCAAAACTTATCTGAGTTATACTCGGTGTCCATAAAGGCTCTTTACAATAAAAAAAAAAATATTACAAAAGCAAATGAACAGACAAATACATGGAAATGATTACAAAAGGAGGAGTAGATAATAAAGTATTTTGCCTCATTTAACACACTTCTATGCACAAAGCACATCAAAGACGGTAGTGGATTTCTTGCCATGCTCTCTGTAGCACACAGCACAGCACACATTCACTTTTGGACTCTCTCAGTGAAGTTCCCGAGTCACATGGGGCTGTTCTGATCCCAGATTCTCACATTATGTGTTCAGTTTCACTGAAACATGAAAGGTTGCCTCATCACTAAAACAAACTCGGGTGAGGAACTTTTCATTCTCAGAAATTGGTTTTAGTGTTAACTGCAAACTCTTTTGGTCTTTGTTTATCATTTGGCTCCAGTGCAGGCTGTAAGAGTTGACCTTTGTAATCGTACAATCACAAGTTCTTGTGTAGAACTTTGTGCACTGTTGAATGTGGAGCTGTAACTGTCTGGCAGCAGTATGTATGTGATTAAAAACTTTAATAACCAAAGTAAACAACAACAAAGAACAAACTTATTAGGATATCCCATCAATTGCCTTTGTGATATATATATTTTTTAATTGTAAAGAGACTTTATGGACATCCTGTACGTAAACTCATGACTTGTACTTTTTTTTCTACTTTGCTTACTACCCACATTTATGAGGTACCTGTTTGAGCAGTGTTCTGCAAAATGCAAGTGGCAAAATGCTGATATTTGAAAGAGTACTTTTCAGAATCCGTGTTGATTTCCAATAATATCTCTGATGTGTTACTCCAAAAACAACCAGAAAAGAGATATTTAGTTAGCATAACTTGGAGATGCTGCTTTGTCTGTTTCCCACACCTCACCCTGCAGTGGACAGCAGTTCACCGCAAGACGCAGGCATGAGACATTTAGGGGCTGATTAGACTATCAGACTAGCGTGTGCAATAGACAAGTGTAAAGGTGGATAGCCATTTCATGAAAAATAATTTTAAATTTGATGTCAGCAAGACATCTCAGAAAAGTTGGGGTGGGGAGAAACAAAAGACTGGACTATAAAAAACTATAGAAAACCATAATAAACAACAGTAAAGTTTAAATGGGTTAATAGGCAACATTTCAGTAAGATATCTGGGTATAAAAAAAAGCATTTTAGAAAGGCACGGTCTGTATTATTAGGCCCCAGACACAAGGCACACAGGTTAAGAGCAGAGCTTGCGTGGCAGAGGTAGTTTCACTTTGGCCCATTGGAGTGTGCACACTGCCGGCTGAAGCAGTGTGGTGCTGCGAGCTGCATACCACACCCCAAATACTGCTTGTCAGCTAGAACATGACTGCATTGGATCAGAAACACGTCCATACATTTCCATTAGTAACTGTCCGTGGCGGGCCTGGATATAATCTGTTCTACATCCAATATAGGCCACTGTGTCTGCAATGAAGACATTTAGGTATAAACATTTAGGAATCATATTTTTAGAAGATAGCCTATCCCTAAAAATATTTTGACAGTGACAGGCGCTTAAGTTTGTTTGTTCGCTATGTGTTCATTCTTGTAATTAATAGTAAACAATTAAACCCAGATTTTCATTCAAGGTCATTTTAAGGGGATAAGAGTTGCTCTTTTGTTCCACTTTTGGTTTCAGAACCACGGACAGTGCACAGAGGAAGGAGGGGCGTGTACAGAGGGGTGGGGGGTGTCATGAATACACACACATGTCATAATAACAGTCATAATGCTGCAGTGTGAAAGAAATGTCAACGTGATACTTTTCTGATCAAAATAATTGTTGGGGTGCGAATCAAGCGAGGCAAAAAGAGCAACTACTGTAGCAAGAGCTGTACAAAGAGGATCTACTTATGCAAAACAAATATTAAAAACACTAAATGTTGAATTCTTGAAATGTCTTTAAATGTTTTTTTTTTTAACTAAGTATCAAATCCAAAAATTAAGCCATTAAGCCAGTCAAATTAGCCATTTTTGTTTTGTTTTGTGCGATTTAAAATAATAATAATAATAATAATAATAATAATAATAATAATAATAATAATAATATTAATAATAATAATAACTTTTTTAAAATAAAAAATCTATTGATCAAATCATACACATGTACATTTACATTCATTCATTTCATTTTCAAATTGAAAAAAAAAGAGGCCATTTTGTTTTTTGGAAAGAATAAAAGATACAGGAATGGCTTTAAACTAAAGTAAAGCCAATCTGTGTGTGGTACAAAAACAGAAAATCAAAGTAATAAAAAAAAAACAACTCAACTTTTGTTAAATATTTTGATTTCAGCAGAACAACAGCTACGACGCACACCGTTTACGCGTCATCACTTTATATGTGTGCGGCTCCTAAAGCCTCAAACGCTCCATAACTTGTCTCTGTGTTGGAACAATTTCAGGGAGAGTAGTTCATAACTAAATCCTGGGAGGGCAGTTTGCATAATTTTAATTTCCTAAGTGTTCTGTGGGGAAGCAGTTATTGGGGTGCATGTACTGTGGCGAGACAGCGGGGGGGGGGGGGGGGGGGGGGCAAAAGTGGAGAGGTGACTGGGTCCTTGTCTCTTCCCGGAGAATGTGGAGCTATCAAAAATCAAATCAAGCCAACAAAACAAACAAAACTAAAGGTGTTTTTATAATATTTCAATTCTCTGTTTTTGTGCCACACACAGATTGGCTTTACTTTGGTTTATAGACTTTCCTGTATTTTTTATTCAGGGCTCTTTTTTTTTTAATTTTAGTTGTTGTGTCTAAATAGAAACATGAATGAACACAAAAATACACAGACCCAGTTGGACCAGTTGAGAAGCACTGGTCGATGCTGTAAGATGGCGTTTGCGTCAGTATCTGACTCACATGGAGTATTGAATCTTTGTAATCAATGCATAAAATTGGGACACCATGAGAAAGGAATTTCATTTCTATCCATAACTAAACTTGAAACTTAAAATGACTCCCAGCAGGTGGTCTGAGCTTCACATCTGCATCCTTGAATGTTTGTGTATTGCCTTAAACCTCAGAGTTACACAGTTGTACATTCTGACACTATCTCTTCCTCGCACTGCTTTATTACGTTCTTTCTTTATCGAAGCTGACTGCCAGGGGCCTGTTTTATCTTGATGCTCAAAAGCCGTCCATGCATCGCGGCCCATTTTCAATATTTGGAGTATTTTTTTTTTTTTTTAATCTAAGCCCAGGCGCACCACGTCACGCGCATAACAAACTCTTCATACACACTGTAATTCAATAAAAGTCCGGAGAAAGCCTGAGGCGCTTTTATCAATGTGTCCCGATAAAGATGTTTTAAAGCAGCGGGTTGCCATGGAAACAGGCACCCATAACACTTCGTCTCTGCTTTCTGCTCATTGTGGGTATGGTAAAGATTTATATATTTTATTATGGTCCTATAAAGTAGAACTGGATTAGACTGTGGTTGTGTTTTTAGAGCAGAACTGCACATTTGCTGAGTAACTTTTGGAAATACTTGCAGGAAAATGAGAAAAAAAAATAATTCATATGAACTTTTTAATAAGTGGTGAGCGCTCCTGGCTCTCAGCAACGTTGGATTCATGGGCTGACTACAATCTCTCTGCAGCCCTTTACTCACATGCATCATCATCTTGACTCTCCCAAAAATCTTAAAGGGGCTATATTTAACGAAGAAATTAGCTTTGTACCATGTTACAATGTCATTTCCTCCTCAAAAACATACCCGTAGTTGTGTTTTGCTGTTTTCTCAGACATGGCCGTTCTTTAAGCGCTCAGTTCCACGAAACTCCTCCTCTCCCACAAATCCCCACCCCCTCCAGGAAGCACTGACCAATCAACAAGCCCTCTACTTCCAGTCTGCTCTCATTCATTTATCCAAAAAGTGGCGTACAGCTCTGTTTTCACTGATTCCTCACAGACATTTTTTATTTTTTAGTAAATGGCATCATACAAGAAGTTTAAGGAAGTGAAGTGTTTTTTTTTTTTTTCCTTTGATTATGAGCAAAAGGCCGCAACACTCTGCACTGTGGCTGCATTCTGCATTATGGCACCAGTAGTGTACTAATTTAAAAACATTCTCTTAGTCAGACAATGCTTTTAAAGGTTGTAAAATACAGAATTCTGTTCAAGAGGCGGCAAAAAACTGAATAAAAGCATAAAAAAGCCCCTTTAAAGCCACAATTTTTAATCAAATTTTCATGTAGACTACATGTAAGAATACAACTCGGTCGATAAACCCCACTTTTTTCATTCGAACATGGGATTTCTCACTCTGGACATGATGCTAGGGGGCCCCTGGTATCATCAGCAGAACACTGAAACTTTCACATCTTTTTTATTTATTTTATTTATCCCATTTAACCAGGAAGGTCAATTGCAAACCACTTTTCATTTGCGTCGACAACATGGCCAAGAAGCAGACAGAAAAAAAGAGGAAAAACATTTACAACAAACATAACATTAAGTCACTCATAACAATCTCCAATATGACATACAATATCTCTTCACATACATGAGTTAAAAACAAATGCAGTGATCATGAACTATTGCTTTGATTGAGTTTTCAAAAGATGAGAGTGGTATAAATAAGCTGAGTTTTAGGATCTGTTATAAGTGATTCAGTTGCAGCAAAAAATTGAAACGAGGAGCGGCCAAAAGATGTGCAGGCTGTAGGGAAGAGGAGGTTGATAAAGCCACTAGAACGTAGAGTGCGGCTGGAGTTATGAATGTTAAGTAAAGAGCAAAGATATGGGGGTGGCTTTACCAATTAGAATTTTGGAAATGAACAAGAACCAGTGAGTTTGTCTAAGGAGTGGAGGGGGAGCCAGCTCACCAGAGAATTATCTTGCTTGTGCTTTACTTTCCTGTTTAGTTCCGCTACGAGTTTGTTGAATATAAATAATAATCATTTTAGCACTTAAACCGCCGTCACTGTGAAGGACACAACTCATTTATCTGTTAGCTTTGTTTTGTGTCTGTGTAGGTTTTCGTTTGTCCAGGCAGTTTCATTAAAAACTGTTAAACAAGAAGGTCATCTGGACAAGGTTCGTTTTTATCCCAAGGACTTAGTCATTTCTATTGTCTAAAAACAAACTTTGTCCAGATGACCTTCTTGTTTAACCTTTTTTAATAAATAAATAAATTATACTTCTTTTAATTTAATAAACATGGACAATGCACAGAAAACATGAATCTACAAAGGAGAAAAGATGCTCTGCAGCAGATACTGTATACTAGCTAATTTTCATCTGTAATCCTTGGGCAGGGCACACAAACAAACTACAACAAGCAGGACCACAACAGTCACCCAACAGAGGACCAATTTAACACCACACAATATACACATTATCAAAATCACCCTACATCACAACTCTCTAAAATACACACAGTGACAGTAAAAAACAGTAAAAACAGTAAAAAACATACAGTCAATGCTGACAGGTTTGACTTCCCATATGCAAATTACTATGATCTTAAACAGAAATTAAGTCAATTATTTAAAAAAAAAAAAAAAAATCACTTCTTTCTGAAATTACTAAATCTAAATCTTTACTTTTGAATCAATCTAAAAGTTTAATTTAGAAAATATATGCAGAAAGTTCAGTTTATTTACAAAATCAACTCAAATATATATCATAGGGAATTGTAATTTTACATAACTGCCCTCTAAACCAGGGGTAGGCAACCCCTGGCCCGTGGGCCAAACTTGGCCCTTGGCCAGATGAAGTTGGCCCTCGTCAACTTTTTAGCTGATATCCACTTTTATTAATTGTTATTACTTGATAGCATTTAACCCCATGGAGCTGTCAGTGAATGAGGCTGCTGTAAGACTCTATTTGCAAGCATACAGCTCTCTGTCATGGTTTCATGGTTATAGTCGCCTCCAACCAATAAATAGCAAGCATTCTATCATGTGACCTCCTTCTGTCATGGTTACCTTTGCCTCTATCCAATAAGTATCCAATGTTTTTCTAATTTGCCGCATAAAAATGTAGCAAAATACGGGGTGATGCAGTTAGGGTGAGGATTTTATTTATTTATTTATTTTTAAGGTATTTATTTATTGATCTATATATTTTGTATACATAATTGAGCATGTTAATATATGTTCATTTAAAACTGCCAGGGAACCATGACAGAGAACTGTATGTCCATTCTTGTGGCCCGCCACCGTGGTAGTTCAAAAATGATTTGGCCCAACTGCAGTCAAACTTGCCTACCCCTGCTCTAAACTATTTTTTCCATTTAGACTCATGTGTTCCGTGTACACTAACTCTCCTCATTGAGAATTCCTACAACACCCTATTATATATTTTCTATATTTTGAAAATTTTTCACCTCTGGACGTCTGAACTTAAAAGCGCCTTTCTCTAAGAAAGACAAATTCTGCTGCATATTTCCCAGAAAACAATTTGTTGAAGACTGCCTGAGTACTCTCCAAGTGGGCGCATTGAGTGGACAAACAAAAATACAATCGAATAAAAAGATAACATCATACCCGCTGTTTGTTTTACCTGCTGTGAAATCTGCCCAGGTTACCTAAGGCCAGACTACATATCCTTGTGTTAGTCACTTGACGCATATTTTAGAGTCAGTATTAATATATTGTTGTTGTTTTTGTTGTTGTTGTTTTGGAATGAGTCAGTCCATTCTCACATTATTTTCATTTATCTACCAACATGAGTGATATGGTAACTAATGACTGTAACTCAGGTTCTATGAGTTACAGGTTAGCATGATCAGGCTCAGACTATATTTACATTTTTTTTTAATATAAATTATTTACTGCTAATATTACTTTTCTTTTACTTATAATTTTTCCATTAACACATTCAAAACAAGGAATACTTGTAGATCGCTGACCAGAGCCAAGGGATTGTATTAATTAGTAAAAAAAAATGTCTTCCTTTTCTGACAGTTTGTGAGTGGATGGGTTGCATTTGTATGTGTCTCTGCCTTAAGGGGACCTATTAAGCTTTTTTCAGGCTTTCTGAAATAATTTGGGACACCTCACATTATAACTAAAACTGATTGATGTTTATTGAAAATGTCTTCTTTTTGGCAGCTTTTGCTTTCTCGCTGCAGAAATATAGTAAGCTGATGTCATCAATATGCGACGTTACTAAACTGAGACAATTTTGCTCCTCAAACATGAAATTAATGACATAAAACACTATAAGCCCTTCCAGGAATGACGTGTTTAAAAAAAAGTTGAGGACTGAAATGAACATTCTATTCCATTCATTTCTACAAGGGAGCAAAATAAAAATATGAATTTAGATGTTTTTGGGCAGCAGGAACAAATGTTTGTTGTTTATATATTTATTAAAAATGACTCAGAACCAATATAATCCAGATCTGAGTCAGTACCAGTTGCTAAAGTGAACTTATAAAAGTAGGATTTGTGACAATTGATGAAATAAATCTAAGCATACAATGTCAAACTATTGTGGTCCAACACATTTCTGTTACTATTTGTTCTCCATAACATTAAAATTAAGAAATGTAAATTTTGTATCCCTAAGATCATATGCTAGTTATAGACACTAACTGCAACGTTACATTAAACAGATAAATCTTGACACACACGCTAATGTTGTTAAACTATGTTCTGATATTACTCACATGCGGCAGAGTAGTTGACAGTTGTCAAACCTATCCTGATTATTCCTAATTTACAATGTTTGGTGGCTAGTGATAATTGCTCCATTAAAAATGTATTATTGTCTCTTTTAACTCACGGTACCAGTCTTTTGAATGCAGATGTTATGTTTTCATACACAAAAGGGTATATTCCAAGTATGTTTTTTGAGGTGCAAACAACATTATAACATGGTTAAAAAAAAAAAAAAAAAAAAAGTCAATCGAGCACAATAAGTCACCTTAGCACATATCACAAAAGCTGGAATGGTTACCTTCCCATTGGCTTTTCCAGAAATCTATATATTAACCCAGGGTTTGTACAGTCATGGAAAACCTGAAAAAGTCATGGGATTTTAAAATGCAATTATTAGGTCCTGGAAAAGTTTTGGAATTTTATATTTTGTGGTGTAAAGTTTTGGAGAAGTTTTGGAAATTTAAACAGTCTGAGTAACATTTGGCCACTACAAGTTAAACCTGTGCCAGCTAGAATACAGTAAATATAAGAGTTCAGTAGAAACACTGTCTCCTTGGCTTCTTCTTGTTCTTACTGCAGGAAAAAGTGACCAATATCTATTTTATTATTATTTTTTTTTTTTGTATCAGAATATTAGAACTAAGTATTTTTATTTATTTATTTATTTATTTATTTATTTATGTTTTTTTTTTTTTTTTGCTGGTCTTTGGCTCTTTTGGTTTTGGTAATGCTTTAAAAACAGCATAAATGGTTAGTTTATATCTATAGCATAATTATCTTTTAATGACTGATGTTTAGGCTATAAGTCAATAGAATTAGTGGAGTAATATATTTCTGGGGGAAGAAGCCACAACAGTTTTTTTTTTTTTTTTCTTCAACTGACTAAATTTCAAATCTAACAAATACAATTACTGCAAAAATATGTTTCTAATGTACCACACTGGACATTTTGAATACTATTTAAACTCATTTTTCAGTTCTTAGAATTTTAGTCTAATGTTTTGGAAAAGTCATAGAAAATTCTTGGTAAAAAAGTGGATGAA
Organism: Bostrychus sinensis; assembly: GCA_020698575.1. NCBI lineage: Eukaryota > Metazoa > Chordata > Actinopteri > Gobiiformes > Eleotridae > Bostrychus > Bostrychus sinensis. The sequence continues at coordinate 7,558,549 of CM036260.1, read as the reverse complement.
CCCTTTACTGACCCTTACCCTCTGTACAGTGTCTGTTTTTTTTTTTTTGTTTGTAAGAGACGGTGTGGCCTAAAAGGTGGACAACAGGCCTAGATGCAAAGGAAAATGTGTTTGCCATTCTCACATTGCAACAGGTAAGGCTGGATTCAAAGTCAGGTATACTTTATTCAGCTTTGTCTTGAAGGCTGCTGGCGTCTAAAGTTGCTCGTTTGAGTCCGATCCAAATTCTTGTCAGAGTCCTTTGAGCTGCCAGGAAAGCGCGGCGCGTTGACATGCTCTTTTCCCGACTTAACAAATTGACAAAGACTTGTAAACAAACACGAGCCGTCATATCGCAAAACCAATTTGGATCCCGTTTGAATAAAACATGGAGACCACACACATACATACACATACACACACACTCTGCAGACTGCCTTGTACTTTGCATACTTCTCCGTACCAAAAGCAATTTTTCAGTTCATGGTGCAATTTCGTAGTCGGCGGAGTGTGGTACAAGCGTGGGGGCCTGGCATCAGCGGGAGATGGTGGAATGTTTAACAGCCTTTGGGACTGTTCTGAATGTCAGTGGAAATCTATGTCTCATTGATGGGATACGTGTGCCAAGTATAAATTTTTGTATTGTATATATTTCATAAATTTGTCATAAGCAAAATCTACAGAAATATGAAAAAAGAGGGAGAGAAACAATCTGTTTCTTTCAAATGTAGGGTGATCATATATGTCCCTATTGAATGGGGATGGTCCCGCTCAAGCTATTTGTCTTTTTATTTATTTTTTTGCCCCTTTTAGTCCAGATCTGCTTGGTTTAGGCCTCGTTTAGTCCTGTTTCAGTCCTGCTTCCGTCCTGGTTTAGACCTGGTTTAGTCGTGCTTAGTCCTGGTAAAGTCCTTGTTTTGTTCTTATGTATTAATTTTTTCTGTTTATCCTTATTTTATCCGTTGGTTCAGACTGGGTTAATCATGATTTCAGGGGGGTCAGCCATATATGGTCCCACAGTTCCATATTCCTTTAGATATTTTCAAGATATTTTTTCAAAATTAGGCTCTATGTTCCCACATTTCTAAGATTACAGTTAGAGATATACATGCACCGTTTACCGGAAAATAATCTTAGAAATGGGAACATAGGGCTGCAGGAACATAGACACACTCCTGATTTTTCTGAGGCGGTACTTGGTGTAAAAAAGAATCTCTGGTCTAAAAACTATTGTCACTCAGTTTATTTATCATGTTGTCTTTTTTTTTTTATCAATAAATTTCCATCGTATGTAAAACTTAGGCCCTGATTTTATTTTCTTAGAATGTTGTGTACATTAGTAACACCAAAAAATTCAGTTCTCATCAAACCTAAAACAGCCTAAACTGGCTGTGTGCTGCCACACCATTGGGCAAAATCAGCAGCTGTTTGGATGCAAATGCATTGCCCTGAGCAGGACACTGGCTTTCCCCTGAAATCCTTTATACCCATTATAACCATTTATTATTATTTTTTTCTGAATAGCTTTATATTTCTTACCTTACTTATATACTTGTCTCTGACTATGTTTGTGCAAGCATTCAGTTTTCCGTTAGCAACATAACTTATAGAGTAAGTTTGTTTTCTATGTAATTTTCAAGAGAGGTCAATAAAGGTACAAATGGGTCCTGTATGGATCCAAATCACAGTCCAAGATGAAAGAATTCTACACCATTGTAAGAAGTCTGTTTGTAACATAACTCAAAATGTTACAGGGGATTTTCTGTAATGCCTTGACAGTGGTCTGCACTCTCTCTGAGCTTGTAGTTTTTAGACTGGGTTGTCTGTGAAGCAAAGGCTATTTATTCTCTGCTCTGCATGCCAATACCACCCTCTGTTTTCTGTGAAATAGGGCTATCCAGTTTACCCCATGGAAATCAAACTCTAGTCATCAAGGACCAGTGTCAGTCTTTGTATAAAATAGAAAAAGATTTAGGACGGCAGGTCAGCGCTTGTCCACAGACCCCAACAACAATATTGGGAACAACGGGGAAAAAGCTCACTTTAAAGGCCCACTACCAAAGTTTTTGAGAAAGTGCTGCTATTGACTAAATCATTTGTTTTCCTCAAATAAAAGAGAAAACAATTTGGAGTGGCTTTTTTAATCTAACCAGACTTCATGAAGTACTTTGTTGGCCATCCAGAGGTGGTCAGCAATCATTAAAAAGTCAGGAAAACAGTGAAGGCCAATACGACTAAAAGTAAAATAGTGACTACACAGTCGATTTTCCGATAGGCCTATGGGATTACACCAGTTTCTTTGATTCTCTTATGAATTCAGCGGGTAATTGCATAGCTACCCCTGTGTAGCTTCGGCTGCTGCAGAACATCTGACTCGGCTCATAATTGGAACGCGAGGTTATGCAGGTTATGTGGCAGCTCTCACTTCTTCGACTTCTGCTGACGACAGGCATCATCGGAAACGCTCGGCGACACGACCAATTTGTGGAGCCAGTAGACCGAGGAATTATTTTGGCCTTAATCTTTCTTTCGGCCGTGCCAAGCCTGTGTGAGAAGAGAAACATCTGGGGTACACAACAAAATAAAATGCACAAGAAAGTGAGCAAAAAGGCCAGGTTTGTTTGACAGGGAGGTAATTATACGTATCGGAAATGACCGCTGTAATCTTTTGTTAACCTGCAGGGATTTACAATGGTAACAGCGCCTTGACATTTTACAACCGCTGGGGCTTGAACGGCAGAATCAGCAGTTCTGTTTGGACACAACGGGGCTGCCACTATTGCTGAAACACATACCTGTAATGGTGCGTTTTATACTATAATGTTATATCTAGGATTCTGTACATTTAGGGACAGATTTAGCCAAGGTTTGCATACACACTACATGAATAAAACATGTTAAAATGAAGCCAACCAAGGCACATCTGAGGTTATTGTCTCTCACAGGGGCTAAATGATTGAAGTGCAGATTTTGCTCCAGTGACGTAAAGATTATGTAAAATTCAAGGTGGAGAACATTCGTTGCAGTCCTATCTGAGTTAACACAACTATTAGACATAAAAGTGTGTGTAATTTTAGCACGTTGGAAGAGCAAGTGCAAAACTTTTGTTGAGAAAAGACTGCTGCTGTTTGTGCACAGACAGGGGAAATATAACAAAAACATTTTAAAAGGGCTCATTTACAAAGAAACAATAATGTGTTGATTTTGAAGCCAACTATTCCACTGAACCTGCCGTTGTTGTTAACATAGGGCTTTCATGAGTGTGTTCCACGTCCTTTTAGAGTCCTCACAATTGAGACTGAGAAGACTTTGAACACAGTAGTGATGGGCAGTCCTGCTCTTTTCAAAGATTTGGCTCTGTTTGCTCAGCTCCCATAGAGGAGTTGGCTCTGATGGCTCCCAAATGGCTTTTCATTTAGTATCACTCAGAGCATTTTATTTTGTCCTAGTTTTGCCATTATGGTTTGTGTTGGTAAACATTTTTGTAAAAGTCTTATTTATATGCAGTTTGCAAGCATAAAATAGTTACTAAATTCTTTTTTTTTTTTTTTTTTTTTTTTGCTAATTTCTTAACCTTTTCCCAATGAACTTACATTTAAATTTGGCTATCCCACAGCTGCTCTGGGTACCTGGCCTGTACCACTGCACTCTCTGTCTTGCCCAAATGACTTCTTTCATAAAATGATGTGATTCATATGTGATTGGCTGCATGGTGCGCCCATCAAAAAACAAGAAAGAAAAATCTTAATAAAATAAAAAAATGTCCTTCTTCAGACTTTTAGCAGAGCTGAGCAGGAGCGGCAGAAGATTCGGCTTTCATCTACAGCAGTCACAGTCGTCTCTTTCAATTCACTCCAAGAAATCTGCTCTTAGAGCTGGCTCATTTGTGAAAGACCCATCACTAAAACATGGCAACATTTGTATTTATCCTGCTGTCTCCCCAATGCATGCTGGGAACACATGTCCTGATGCACCTCTGGCCCTCTTAAAGGGGGCAATACGGTTTTTTCAGGCTTTGTTAAATAGTATTTGGACAGCTTTGCATAAGTATTTCACATTTTATGTAAACTAATATACGTATAGAAAACTGGCAATTTAGCACAGCTGTTAGCAACATGACGCTAACAGACAGATAAATGAGCTAACTGCTTTGTAGTGAGGGAAATGTAATGAGTTCCGGTGACAGTGTATGGGCTTTAGAAACACAGAAGAGCACTTCCTGGTTTCAAGTGTCTACATAAAACCATGAAACCAAGCATTTCCAGCCCTTGGTAAAGAGATGGCATCAGCTACATGATTACTCAAACATGCATGAATGAAACAAAATACTACTGCAGGTATGTTTTTGAGCTAGAAACATTATGACATGGTTAAATGCTTAAAAAATGTAATTTGGTATAATAGGGGACCTTTAAACTTGCGTTGGCCCATCTCTAACTGCATTGCTTCTATAGAAAATACAAAATGATCTTTTTTACCTTTCTCTTTTCTTCTGCTGCAGTTGATTGACAGGCTGCAGGAAGCAAGGCACTGGGGTCACATTCTGACACAAGCTAAATTCTCATTTACATATCAGATTTGCAGCAGCTTTTTTTTTTTTTTTTTCTTTTAGTAAATCACATGCAACACACACACAAATAGCAAAAGCTATTGTAAGATATCTAATCCCTTCTTAGAAAAAATGGCCCAAAAAGTGTCACTGGAAGTTTTTTTTGAAGAAGCACCTTCAACAAATGGCTGGGGTCTTTAAACAGCAGATACATAATTCAGAAGCATCACACAGTCTTTGTGTTCATAGAGTTTCAGTGCCAGGGAGATTCAATAATGTAGGCTGAGCTGACCGAGAGAGGCACGGTCATGAGTTACAAACTGCAACTCAAGTCAAATCCATAAAAAAGTGGCAAGTTTGGCACTATCACAATATACATTATTATTGCTTTATATCAGTGACACACTATACCAGATAACTGCAGGTAAAAGTAAATACTGTATTTGACTTTCTAACTACCTTCTTTAATGGACTCATGTGAGTGTTACTAAATAAAGCCAAGACAATTAAAACTGGACTTAACCTAGACTAAAGCAAGTGCCAGAAGAAGAGCCAGTCCTAGAATAGATAGATTACCCACTTTTACATCACCATTGATTTAACATTGACAAGATGTGCAGGTCAAACAGCCAATTCAGAGTGCTCTTTATCCAAAGCGAGCATGTTGTGTAAAAAAAAAAAAAAACGACCTGCATACTATGTCCAGGTCTTAGGTGGGTGGGTAGGAGGTAATAATGACTCTTGGCTGTAGATAGTATTAGAATGTTCTTGAGTAAGCCAAATAAAAATATATAAAATCCAGCTTTTATTAGCCTTTATAAAATTATATCACTTGCTGTTTAAATTACACAGAAAACTGAAAATATTAACTCACACTGAGAAAAAAAATTAGACAAGTCTCACAGATGTAATTGGATTCCAATAAAAGTACACTCATAAGTCAACATTAGTCACATTCGTTCCATTATATTTTTACATCCACAAAGGTGATTCACATGGCGAGGTATCCACTTTATATCACTCAAAAAACCAAAAGATTTCTTTCAAGCATCATTAACCTTAAGGAGTGTGTGAAATAGAGAGAAAGCTTAGATTTATGCTTAGTTGCTTACTACTACTACAGTTGCTGATTGGGTTGGTGTGTCCCTGCATCAACATACAGTATGCCCAGTTTGTCCACAGAGGAACCCAGACCTTAAGGGAGTATTTTGGAGTAGCCAGCTGGAGGATTAGCCTGTTGTGCATGTGGAAGTTTCATGAATCAACTTATACTACTAACCCAGGTTACACTGCATCTGTGCAAACACCACCAAGCAGCTCATGTGCCCATTTGAGAAACAGCAAGCAAGTCAGAAAACCATAGATACACTCTGCAGATACGCCTTCCATTCCACTGAACCATGCATTAAAGTGACATTGTTGTAATTCTGTTCTTTTCCTTTCCCTTGAAAGAGCTGTTACGTTGCTGTCATTGGCGTAAATAGGCTTATGCACTGCTGGGTTTTGCTTCTGAAAGCGTTTTACAAGCTTCATACGAATGTTTTTTGTAAAGGGCGTCAAAGATTTTCCTTTGGCCGTTCCGTCACTGTAATAAGTCGCTGCACCTCCGAGACACGTCCTCCTGACAGCAGTGCATTAGAGGGTTATGTAAAGGATGGAGCAATTCTGTGTGTGCAGAGAGTGGGGAGTGGTGGACGCGTGTAGAAATGTATTATTTAAACTTGGATTGTTTTTGTTTCTTGGATTCTTTCACTTGCAGCCCACGGTCCCTTCTGTGTTGGTTGGCTTTCAATTGTGTGATATCCTTAGTCTAGTTTTCAAGAAGTGGAAAAAAAAAAACAACGAATTAACAATAAGAATTATGAGAAAGCTTAAGGTAAACTAGAACATATGAATTTTTTGTAGGGTAGGCTGTCATTTTATGGAAGATTCTGCGGCTAAAATGTCAATTTGCAGATTTTTTTGCATACGTTTTACAGACTGAGGAGCCAACAACTGTGAACTCCCACTCCTCAGCAGTCAGTGAGCACGCTGCTGCTGTTCTCTCACTGTTCAACTGATCTTCTCCAGAACCTGCCCCACCTCTCTTCTCTTTTTTGTGTTTGACCATTGAAACCAAGTTATCAGCTAGCAACTAATTTAATTATAATAAAAACAAAAACAAAAAACATGAATATTTAAAGATGTCCAAACATACAATACTGCCATTCATTACCATAATTTTCTACAAACTAACAGTTATAAGCTCCACAATTACTTGGTCCAAAAAAAAAAAAAAAAAAAAAAAAAATAGGACAACGTAATTCTCTGTCAATGTACCTGCATGTCTAAGTTATCAAAAGGGCTTTTTCCACTATAACCATGTAAAGCCAGGGTTGTCAGTAGGCAGTCTTCCTAAAGGTTGTGTTATGAATAAAGAAAAATATTCATAGGACTCAGTCTCTAAGAGTGTACTCTACATGTCTTCACAGCAGTGTTTCCCAACCAGAGGTACAGGGACCCCCAGGGGTACGCAAGCACTTTGCAGTGGGTACTTGGAATTATTTCATCTATGTCAAGTGTCTCACTGACTGCTAAAGAATATTATTTGAATATTACATTTTGTAAGGTTTAATATATTTAAAGTATATGTATTATTATTATCAATTATTATTATTTAATCGTACTATTTATATTAATTTTTAATGTATTCTTAACATAATATAGTAAAATAAGTAAATGGAACAGGTTTCTATTCTTCTATTTTTATTTAATATTTTTATTTTAAAGGCAGTCAAATTATTATTATTATTATTATTATTATTATTATTATTATTATTATTATTATTAATTTATTTATTTATTTTCTTTTTTATTTTATCTTAAATTTGAGTTTAGAAAAAAAATCAGGCCAATTTGTATCTAAAGTCTATTAGTAAATGTTTGAGTACAAGCAGATTTTTTATATGAGCACTTTTTGAAGAATATTCAACACAGATGAGAGAGGGGCGTACTCATGGAATGACAAAAAGGCCAGAGGGAGGGGTGGGGGTTTGCTGGTGCAGAATTTAAACCAGTCTATGCTCAGGTACTCAAATTTGCGCACTGACTTCCATTCATTCTGAGCAATTATAAATATGCAGGTTCCATACCAGAGGTGTTTATGATCAGATAGTGCTCGATTATTTTGAGCATTTTTTCCCCACTGCTGAGCGATCATAACAGGCTCTATGTCATTCTTGGGGCTTGGGCCGAATGAATGAATGAATGTGTGATATGTACTACTGCAACTGCAAATATAAATTCCAAATATACCATTCCATTCACATCTGTCTTGTTCCAAAGTGGCTAGAAAAGTCTAAAGTTCTCTTTTTAACACAACCTCAGCTTGACAAATGTGGCCTAAAACATAGCAATAGAGTGGCAAAAATCTAAATGCTTGTGGGCCCATTTCATCTTTTACTTTTAAAAAATATCAATGAATGAAAATAATTGGCCTGATTAAGCAAGGATTTTCAAAAGAGCACAAATTCTCTAATGCAGCCAATAATTATGGTTTCACTAACCTTTGTGTATCCACTGATTGGTTCCTTTGAAGGCTGGCCACAACTCTATGACGCTATGTTCTAAGCATCATCAAGGCTTTAGCTATGATTTTTAACCACAGCGAGAGCTTATTTTTTCAAAGTCCTATCAGAAGTAACTGCCAGCAAATGAGTTTTGGCAACAAAATAACAATTAATCATGAACTTAATAGCACTGATTACTTAGTTTTAAAGAGCTGTGGCTAATTAGCAGGATAATAGCTGATAATTACACATCCTCTGCAAACTCACAACTTATATCCTAAAAAAATGACTTGCTGATAAATACTGCTGTGTTTAAATATGAGTTAACTAAATAATCCTGAACTCTTTTTTAATTGTGATATTGATTCAGATGATGGGTTTCAAGTTTGTTGGCTGCTGTGTTGTTTACCTTTCAAGGGGAACTACTTTTTTACTAATTTTAGTAAACTGCTCCGGAGTCAGTGTGGTAGCTAAATGAGTTGTAGCAGGGTGAATAAAGTCACCCAACCCTCCCCTTGGTGTATGTTGGTGAAAAACCAGCCTTGATAGAATGGGAGATCCAACCAGGTGTCCCAGAAGTCTTGGGGCTTGCTGCAAAGCAACATGTCTCGGTTTAGCCATAACAAGGATAGCGATGGTTTTATTTCTTAGATGTTTGTCATGGCACATGCTGCTCAAAAGACAGAGGAAATGTTTGTACAGATAGATTCAAGCGAGGGGTTACACAGGAGTCAACCGGACTTGCGAGTTTTTACAATAGTGCTTCACTCTGTAAAGAAAAAATGCAGAAACGGGCAAAAGAAACGGGCAAAGTTGCATGGTTCTGTTTTAACATATGAGGCAAGAATGCTAAGAATTTACACACATTTATGCATTGTTACCAATCTATAAAGTGTGTGGTACTTCGCTTAAATGCAATGGTAGGTAGAGAACATTAGTGCATAGCACAAAGCTGCTTATGTGGTACGTTTGGCTTCACAAGCTAAATGCTACAAGCTACATTAAGCCCCATCTCACAGTTGTTAAGATAAGGCACATTTCCACTAAGAGGTACAGTACGGGTCATGGGAGTAAGTGAGGTTTGGTAAAGGTAACCCAAAACAGCCACACGTTTCCATTAATCTAAAATAGTAATTCTCGACTGGTGGGTTGGGACCCAAAAGTGGGTCATGGAACCGTTTTCAGTGGGCCTGAAAAGAAAGAAATTAAAAGTTTGACAATAATAGTAAAAAAGTAATTTAAAAAAGGTTGCAGTATGGGACATAAGATGCATAGAGATAAAAAAACAAAAAGTGTCAAAAAGGCTGAAGTTATGTGTGAAGGTTTTAAATGAAAATGTACAGACTGTGACTTTCTGATATGAAACTATCTCAGGTTCAAACTGCACAATGTGTTTATTCAAGACATTTGAACGGTTGAAACAATTGTAACAAAAGTTGTGTTAGTAAATGAGATCTAAATATGTGTTTGAGGCTGTACTTTTAAAACATTTTTAAAACTCATCATATGACGACATGACTTTAACTAGAGTAGATTCTAGTCTATACTTATAAATGCAATGTTTAAATTCATGAAGCGAGAGCCGTGCAATTGCTAAACTTGAAATAGCTGTTGCTAACATACGCTAGCTTTGTTTTTCCAAAAAGTTGATACATTTTTCATGTCCTCTCTTGAATACAGGCTATCGTCACAAGTAATAAGAAGAGTTTTCCCTTTATTTCTGGGCTTTTGCTTCTCATTGTCACTCAAGTGAGGATTATCTACTGCCCAATCAACTCACAGCAGTAAGCAGCTCCACCTTTTCTAAAGTGAACCCAGAGCTGGCACCCTAAAGTGGGATGGTACAGTACACTTCCTGGGGACCCTTTGGACTCCTTTGGAAAGTGGAAACGCCTCTGTAGTGCCGTCAAACTGCCTCAGTGTAAATGTGCCTATAAAGAGCCTAGAAAGGGAGTTGTCCCCTTACTGCCCCTTGTGGCTTAGGTACTCCTGGATGCAGAATTCATTATTGCAAAAAAAAAAAAGTTAGTTGGTGGGGAGCGCTTTGTGGGTGCTCAGGTAAATAAAAGAACAAGTCAGGTGCTCTTTGGGGGAAAAAAAGAGGTGATACGTTATAACTGCAAAACAAACAAATCCAAGGCACTGTGACCATTTCTCCATAAAAAGACTTTATTAAAACATGGCTAATGACTTAAAAATGCACCAACACGTTTCCTTTTTACGTAGAAATAGTCAGAGTGCCTTGGATTTGTTTGTTTTTCAAGTACTCTTTTTACTTATCTTCCTCACATTCATCTAATTGCTTTATAGGGCACTGTAACCACAAGATTTCACAAATGGCTTTTTTAAACAAATGTAAAAAGCACTTTTTTAAATACAGATGTGTTTATTTGCAGCTGACTTTTGGAGACATGCAGAGGTAACAGGCACATATGGTGTTTATTTTATAAAGTAATAAAATACTATTTTCAAATGCAAAAGTCACTATTGGAGAGAGTCAGCTCGATAAAGTAGTGTGACAGTTGTGTCAACAAACTCTCACAGACTCTGCCATCTGGCTGTGTTCCTGAAAGTGCTTTATTTAAAACAAGCAGAGATATATCCACAAAGGAATCTGCAGTCCAGAGATGCTGAAAGTTAATCAGAGGAACACTGAACCACTGTGGCCAATGGACTAGGGATGCAAGGTGGCAGAGTGGTTAGCAACCCTGCTGCACAGCACAAAGGCCTTTATGTCTGTGTAGGTTTTGTGCACGTGCCCCCTTACCTCTAAAAACACACACATTAGGTAACTTACTGGACCTGGGCTCTCATGCAAAAATGATTGCTGTAATAAAAACATAATAAAAACCACTACAAGTGTAGACACCAGTAGCTGGGTACATACCAATCCACTTTTATTTACAAACAAAGACTTTGTTTCCAAAGTGCTGCACATAGAATAACATCAGCAAAACAACACATAAATAATACTCTTTTTACTTTTACTTGTGATCAGTTAACTGGATGTAAATGTGGCACAGGAGGTTGGGAGAAGGAGAAGTGGACCAAAGGCTGGTGGCTCACTTCCCACTTGACCCAGGGCATACAGTCACTGTTGTGTCATAAGGTAAGACAATTCACCCCATTATATATATATATATATATATATATATATATATATATATATATATATATATATATATATATATATATATATATATATACTAGGGCTGGGAAAATGATCGCGTTAACACAGTGCGTTAATTTATTGATTTAATCGCGTTAATTTCAATTAACGAATCGATTAGTTTGATCACAACAAAAATCTTACGATGACACTGACAGCAACACGCCAGAGGTCTTCCAGCGGGGCAGAAATGCACCGCGCGAGCGTAGAAGACAACACATTTCCGTTTCCATCCATCAGGCGCGTTCGAGATGAGCCAGACTTGCGCAGTTTCGGTCTGTGCACAGTGCTCAGGTTAGATTTGTGTCCGACTTGTTCCCGACTTGCTCTGATGCCACAAGTGCGACGTTCACCGTGAGATCCAAACGAGACCAGCGCCTGAGCCACCGCAGTTCATCAGGAGCAACTGTAGAGACTGCACGGCTCAGTGCATGATGGGAAAACGCACACCTGTCAACGGTGAACGGACAGGTGACTGGATCTGAGTTCAGTGCTGATCAGAAACGTAACGCACGACACTTCACTGCCCTCCTCTCCTTCTTCCCCCACCTCTTTTTTAAATTTTTTATACAGACTAAAGTTACAGTTTTGACCTGGATAAACCAACACACGCGAGAAGTGGATTTCGTGCGTGATGGTGCATGATCTGAGCCACAAACTGTCCCACTTCAGTACAGGAGTATTTCCCCTCCTCTCATTGCGGCCGTGCACTCTCGTTCACAATCCAGGCGAGGCGCAGTTCATCTGGAACGAGCCTAATGCAACAAGTGAACGAGCTAAAGCAACATGAGTGACCAAAAAGACACATTGCTAAATGGACAATTCTGCTTCAAATCATCACCAGACAGCAATATAGACAAAACAAAAGTTATGTGCAGTCTATGCAAGGATGAGTTCAATTACCACTGGAGTAACACAGTTCATAGTATTTACACTGTTGTGAACCACAACAATTGTTACTAATTGAAGAATTAAACTTATTTTTGTTAAAGTTCTAAAAGAGATTACACATGCTTTTTTAGGTAAGTTTTGTGTATTTGTTGGTTGTACCTTATTTAGGCAAACTTTGTCTGAGTTACAGGTCTCAAAGAAACTATTAATTTATTTTCTTTGCAAGTTTTGTTTGCATTGCACAAGTTTACAGTAAAGTATCATAGATAGATAGATAGATAGATAGATAATTTTTTATTTATTTTTTTACAAAAAAGTTCTGTTTTTATGACAAAAATAACTTATGTTTTATGACAACAAATAAATGCTTAGTGACTGTTGGTACACATTTTTTTATGCATTTAATTGCAAAAATGCATCCAACACATGTGCAAAGTGCAATTTGGGTTTGATGCTTCACTAGAGACGTGTTTCTAATCCTCCAATCCAGGTGCAATTCATCCTGAGAACACCTGTTATTCTCATAAAAAAACATATTTCTTGTAAAAACACAACAAATTTTACTCATAAAAACAGAACTTTTTCATAAAAAGTTAACTAATTTTACTCATAAAAAATGAACTTCTCTCTTAAAAACAGAACTTCTCGTAAAAGCAGAACTAATTTGACTCATAAAAACATAATTTTTCTCGCAAAAACAAAACTAATACTTATATGAACTAGACATTTCTCGCAAAAACAACTTTTTGTAAAAACTAATTTTACTTACAAAAACTTTTCTCATAAAAACAGAACTTCTTCTGAAAGCAGAACTAATTTTTCTCAAAAAAGCAAAAAAAATTCTCATAAAATCAACAAATTTTACTCATAAAAATGTAAAAACGTTTTTTGTAAAAACAGAACTAATACTCATGAACTGAACATTTCTCACAAAAACAAAACTAATTTTAGTTATAAAAACAGACCTTTTTTTGTAGTAATTTCTTGGGAAAAAGTTTTTTTTTTGTTTTTTGTTTTTTCCCCATGTGAAAAACGCTTCTGTATACTTACACCCTTTACTTTCATTAGGTGCATAACTTGAGTATTAAGACAGGGCTGTAGATGTTTCCAATAAATATTGCAAAATTTACCTGTGGTGATGCCATTTTATGTTAAAAATGTAATGTAAGTGATTCATAATGTACATAATGTATAATTATGCTAATCTGAACCCCCATAGCGCTAATCTATTACTCATTTGCTGCAATTAGTCTGCATGCCTTAAGTCATACTACACATGATATGCTGCTGCACATTTGTCTGGATCTAGGAAAAAGGACAAAAAAATAAAACAGAAAACTTTAATATCCGGCTTTTGCTGTAGAATTTGTTCTCTCTTGTCAGGCAGTTGAGGCTGTCACAGTGATGAGTGGCTCTGCATCACAACGGCAGAACAGGAGAATCAAAAAAAGACAGAACAGAAAACACTAAAACTAAACGGCACAGGTGTAGACGGAGCAGACTGACACAGCACACTGCAGCTCCATCACACTGACACGGCGACGCTGCGCAGAACAACAGGCGTCTCCTCTGCACACACACACACACACACACACACTATCTGCTGCAGTCTGTCAGCTCGTGGCACTTGTCAGATGGGCTGCAGTTAGCGCAGAGCTCGCAGCTAAGGTGGCGGGAAACGGGAAGAGCCGACAGCGTGCTAACACTTTGTTGCCGGATGTTGCTCGGCTTGTGTGTGTGTGTACATCTGGACTGGTGGGTTGTGTTGTTGCTGTGTAAACGGAACTGCAGGTGGGTGTTTGCTCATAGATCAGACTGCAGCGGGGACACACTGGGAGGTGTTGCTTTAGAAGATAATTCAACATTTTAACACACATGGTTCCAGGACAGACATCTGCAAACTATGGTTTTAGAGCCACACGCGGCTCTTTAGCCCTGGCCATCTGACATCTGGTTATGAAAAGTCAATAAAGGAATACATAGACAATATTTTCCAGAATGTGCTATGGACTTAAAATAAACTGCTGTATGTAGTCTTTATTGGTTTACACAATACACATAATTTAAATAAACAGCACTAAGAAATAGTTAGGGGAAGTAGTGTGCATGGCTCCTGTTTAATGGCCCATTGAAAGATAACCAGTGCAATGAGTATTTAGCACAGTTCTTTGTTAGTTTGTAATAATTAATGACTATCCAATGGCTTTATTTCAATTAGAGTGAAAGTGACAATTGGTGCTAGGGTAACAAACCACACACTGCTTTATATATATATAACTTTGCAACTTTGTGGACAAGTTTGGGGACTTCCTGTTCCAACATGACTGCACTGGTGCACGAAGAATGGTCCATAAAGACATGGATGAGTGAGTTTGGTGTGGAAGAACTTGACTGGGCTGCACAGAGTCCTGACCTCAACCTGACAGAACACCTTTGGGATGAATTAGAGCGAGGACTGTGAGCCAGGCCTTCTCATCCAACATCAGTGTCTGACCTCGCAAATGTGCTTCTGGAAGAATGGTCAAAAATTCCCATAAACACTCCTAAACCTTGTAGAAAGCCTTCTCAGAGGAGGTGAAGTTGTTATAGATGCAAAGGGTGGGCCAATGTCATATTAAACCCCACCTCACAAGAGAGACCAGATTTTTAGACACAAAAACTGAGACAAATTTTGCTTTTTTTCACTAATCACAGTGCGTTTGAACTCACCAAGTGACCAAAAGTGTCCAAAAAACATTTTCTTTCATGTAAGTAAAGTACACAAGACTAGGGCTTAAGTTTAAAAATGTATAGGCAATTTATTGATAAAACTAATGACATCGTAAATACTTTAAGTGACAAAAGTCTTTAAACAAATATCCTTTGCTTTTCTGTTAGTTCAAATGGGGACAACTTGGATGAGGTTTGTTGAAAACTGAGACATATGAGTGTTTTTACAGATATGTCTTAGGACATGGGACAAGGAGCCCAAATCTAGGACTGTCCCGGTCTTCTTTGTATAGAATAGGAAAAGAGTAGGTAGATGGATGAATTGCTCCCCAAAAAGAACATGCCCAAATGCAGCCCTTATCACTTAAAAGAGTTGTGCTTCTCTGTGGTCTATTCAAAAATGTATTTAGTGCAAATATAATAAACGTGCTCACAGCTGCTGGAGTTGAAATCAAAACTGATGTTCCATAAAAGAAGTGGAAAATAAACCGAGTTTAGCCACTTTATAATGTTTCATAAAGTCATCATTCTGCATGTTTTCTTGTTGTTTTTTTTTTATACCTGCTGGTTATTTTGCATGATTCAGCCTCATTCCACATTTTCGGGAGCTGAAAGGTGTATCCCTGTTTCTATTTGCATTTTTATGAGGAATCAAGAGGCGACAAGTGGAGGTTTATAGAAAGAATAGCAATGCTTCACTTTAATGCCCTCGTAACCACGTTTTTATTACTGTCACAACAAAAACCCCAAAACTCTAACCTCGTCTTAACCATACACATAATTGAAAATATAAGTTGTTATATCTTTTGCATTGTTATGAGTCCATGACAGGAGGTGGAAAAGAACAGGCCTAACACAGAAGCACAAGGCAGTCAGAATACAGGAATGTGATGTACAGGTGTGGATAATTACACTATAAAAGTCTGTAATAATTATGGAAATTGTGAAAGTTTGAGATCAGGCTGAGAACACCTGGTCTGCAAGATCTTCAGTGTATTGTATGTGTGGGGAATTGTATGTGGTAATAAAAATTAACACATTTTATGGCACTTGTCTATGGCAACATGGAACTTTTTCTCAGTGATCTAATTTCTGGCTCATGGTAACCAGGGCTGGACATCCACACCAGTCAGAGCAATTCATTAGATTATTTTTTTGAGTCCCACCACTACTATACAGTAAAATAAGAAAATGTAATAGAAGTATATATTGTTATACAGTATATATATTTTATTTTTTTAAGTCAGACAATTATAATTATTATCATTATTAATGAATACTGCCCTGTTTGACTGTGGTATTGATTTGAAATTTTAAATATGCAGGAACATACAAATAAGCACCTATATTGTATTTCTGGCATATAAATATTGCTGTCTGATAAAAATGTGATTATTAATAACACACTTTGACAAATCTGCCAAAATATGTGACAATGTCTGATATATGTCTGAGCTCGTCTGGTCTCACCTCCGTTTCTGAGCTACGTTGGCCAATTCCACAGTTCTTCATAGAATCTTTGGTCTGAGACTGGCCGAAATCACACAGTGTATACCTGACTTAAAAAAAAAAAAAACTTGTGTTGACTCCCAAGTCTCAAAAATTAGCACTAGGGTGGGTTTTGTGCATGTGGGGGCCCTGAGCAGCTTGTTTTTGAGACCATTTAAATTTGACTATACACCTTTTATTTCTTTAAATCACTGACTTTTTCTAAGGGGATGAATTCTTTTGAGACATTTTTGACTTGCAAACTCTGGAGAGGGGCCCTAGTGTATCAGATAGATGACAGATAGACCCTCTCAAAAATGACATATTACTCAAATCAGTAAATGATGGACAAGCCTTGGGACCCTCCAATGTCTGTGGGGCCCTATGCAGCTCCTTAGTTTGCCTATAAGAAGGGCCGGCCCTGATTAGCCCAATGACTTTAGCCATTTCTGCTTCAAAGTAAGTATCATCAGCTAGGAAAAAAGAAACTAAGTTAATAAGTTAATGTATACTTCATATAATTATACTCTCTGCATGAACTGGTCACAACAACTGTAGTGCATGATCACTGCAACACTGTAATTTAACGTTTGAAAGGTCTAAATAAAGACTCCCTGTCATTACTTTGCATGAAATGTTCATTTTTTTCTCTCTCTCTCATGGGAACACACAAATTAGATTCTAATCTTTCACACACGTCATCATGTTTATGGTTAATTACAGCTCACAAAAGTAAAAGGCGTAATACGGGTGACTTGGCGCCTGAGTAATGAGTAATAAAACACAAATCCGGGACTTGGTAAAGGCACCTGAATGATGGCATTTATGTGATGCCAATGTGGAAGCAAATAGGCTTATCACAACTGTCAGAAACACGGCTCCTCAAATATGTTGCCAATCGGCTGCAGGGGATCTGAGAAATGGGTCATAATTTGAAAACTTTCACATCGTTCATTCTTTTTTATTCCTTTTCTGCCAGTTACGTCTCCGAATTTTCTCTCTAATCTCCTCTTCCGGTTCTAAGACTGCCGATTTATGGTACTATTGAGGGAGAGGAGGGAGTGATTGTAGTTAGAGTTCATATTCCGTCACTTGTTAAACAATATGAGCATGTAATCACTGCTGGGAACTTACAGTAGCTCTAACTGTGCTCCAACACTGGGTTTTACCATATAAAAGAAAGTGCATTAATGGCAATGAACTAGTTTTAGTAGGCAGCTTCTTCTTTCTCGAGTTTTGCATTAATAACATAATATATATATATATATATATATATATATATATATATATATATATATATATATATATATATATATATATATATATATCTTGTATTGTCAGGAATCTTTTCCCTTTGCATGAATTTGGACTTGGTAGAAATTAGGGCTGCACAGTATACTGCAAATTTATCATTATTGCAATATTGGCACACATTTATGCTTATTCCAAAAACGTGACAGAAGACTGTGTCTCACAAATGGGAGTAAAATAAGACAAATTTTTCATTCCGCTGGCTGTACGTTCTCTGATGTGCCATATGAAATGTGTTAAGGATTTTACATGTCTTGGAAACAAACAGCGCCTCATGATAAAATAGCAGCCTGTTGTCCTCAGAGTCGCCCTCCCCAACTATACCTCATCTTCGAATGGCCCAAAGTGAGTGCGTCCTAAAGATTTTGCAACAATGCTGCAGTCTTCCATGTGACAGAAAATGACAGTGTCAAAGTAAGTTTCAGGAGCCTTAAATTTAGTTACAACCAAATTAAAAAGTCATTGTCTATTGTTGTTTTGTTCTTTAGTGGGACAGCACTATGTTCCCACTGCCTTTGTTCCCAAAAGTTTTTTTTTTTTTTAGAACCATTGTTCTCTAAATAAGGCCTACATTTTAGGGTTAGAGTTAAATGGGAACAATGGGCTGTGGGAACATTGACAAACACCAGTCTTTGGGGTTAGAGGTTAGGGTCAGGTGAGAACACAGGGCTGTGGGTACAATGGGCTGTGGGAACATTGACACTCTCCCATCTGTGGGGTTAGAGGTTAAAGGTTAGGTGGGAACATAGGGCTGTGGGACCAATGACACACTCCCGTCTTTAGGGTTAGAGGTTACAGTTAGGTGGGAACAATGGGCTGTGGGAACATTGACACTGTCCCATCTGTGGGGCTAGAGGTTAAAGGTTAGGTGGGAATATAGGGCTGTGGGAACAATGAGCAATGGGAACACTGGCACACTCCTTTCTTTATGATTAGAGGTTAGGGTTAGGTGGGAACATAGGGCTGTGGGAACACTGACACTCCTGTCTTTAGGATTAAGGGTTACACTTAGGTGGGAATATAAGACTGTGGGGACACTGACACGCTCCCCTTCTTAGGTTTAGAGGTTACAGTCAGGGGGGAACATAGGCATGTGGGAGCAAAGGGATGTGGGAACACTGACACTCACCCGTCTGTAGGGTTAGAGGTTACAGTCAGGTGGAAACATAGGGTTGTGGGAACATTGACATGCACCTGTCTGCAGTACATTTTGATGTCGCCTCAGTTTTTACCAGTGAGTCTTGTATTTCTTTATAAATTAAATTGAACTTTTACAATTCCCATGGTTGAAAGCTTTAACCTTTTGTAGTGTATCCAAATATCATCAGTAATATTATCACGATACTTAAAATTATTGCATATGGCAGGTTTTTTATATAATACCATGCTAGCCCTAGTAGAAATCTTGTTGGATCATAACTGGCAAGTATGTAGTAGTGTAGTAGTGTCACCACACAGAGTTGTTGAAATGAGGGTAGGGTATTATGTCAGATGCCCTTCCTGACACAACTCAATTTATTCAGGTTTGAGACAAAACAAAACAAACCAAAAGGAAAAAAAAAAAAAAAAAAAAACAAGTAAAAAGACCCATGCCCAATCTAAGGAAAACCACTATGGAAAAAAGAGAAACCCCAGGGAGAACCACATGAAGGAGGGATACACTTCCAGGACGAACAGGCTGTAGATGTGTCCCAGACTGGTGGTTTTAGTCCACTTGCTAATATGCAGTAGTTCAAGTCTGTAAGGATGCAGCAGGTGGGAAGGCTTCATCCAAACAGATGAGAGGAAGATGTTAAGGAGGGGTCTGGGGGCCCAGGTGTCTGCAACAGAACCCACACCGAGTAAGCAACTTGTGAACAGGAATGAAATTCATAAAGATTTATTGTAATAATATAATCATTGTGATAGAAATGTGAGGACAGACTGAGCCAGAGGATAGAAGCTGAGAGCACCATAGTTCCCCCAGCATCTAGCCTAATGTAACCTTACCCAACTGGATATTGGCCATACCTGAAGCTATACTGTGAAGTCATCCCTATTACATTTAAAGAAAATATTAATTGCAGATATTGGCCCTGTTTCAAGAAGCAGGTTTAGCCTAAACTCAAGAGTATGTTAACCCTGGAAAGAGGGCAACTTAGAGTTTTCTGTTTCAGGTCAATCTGAACTCTGAGTCAGTTACCGTGGTGACTCACTGTGTGAACTTAACCTGGTCTGGGTCAGAGTCTCTTCCTGCTGCTGTCTGAAGGAGCACTTTGATTGGATAACTCATTTCCTCATTCACAAAAACAATTAACAAAGGGTTGAAAAGAGTTCAAAACAATTTAATTTTTATACATTTATAGTTTACTTGTATAAATGTACTTTATACAATAATTTATCAATCAACTTTTGATGCTAAAATGTTATCCAGATAAGGACATTAATTGTAGCCTTAATTTAATAATTTGATCAATGTCAAGTAGAAATGTTTTTACAAGAATATACTATCACTATCTGAAATATAGAATTTATTGAGATTAGTCAAAAATGGCAGAGTGTGATATTAATATGAAAATAAATAAGTATTTTTTATGCTTCTGTATACAGAGTACAATATAAAAAGTATAATGTGTTATGTTATTTGTATCCTACTAATTCAATCATCTATAACCTGTGCTCTATATCATTTAATGAATATAACCTCTCCACAGTCACATGACTTCCTTTTTTTTTAAACGGCCGGTTCCTCTGGTTTACTGTCGTCATGGTCAATCCTCTTTTCTTGGCTCCACTGATAATGGCTTCTCCCCTTTGATAATGTGAAGGTGAATAAACTCAGAGTTGTCTGACTAAACTCCAAACAGAAAACTCTGAGTTGGCCTGGTCTGAGTAGGATAATGCTGAATAAAAAAAAATAAAGTCAGAGTTAGTTCAACCTGCTTTGTGAAACAGGGCCAATGTGCTGGATTGAGCCAAAAAATACCAAAAAATGTACAAAAGAGAGCAAGAGCATCACAGAACCACAGTGATTCACATTATTTCAAAAGTTCAAAAACATCCTTTTTTCCCAAACTGAGCCATTCACTCCGTGCATTAATAAAACAAAACAAACAAACAAAAACAAAAAAACAAAATCTTTGTCTCTGTGGAGGTTAAAGCAAACAGAAATAGACTTTAGCACTAATGCATGTGTCTCTCACATTCGGAGTTTTCACAGCTTACATCTCCAACACAAACTGCCAGGCCTGTCCTCTGACAAAGGCAGCTTTCTAAGGAACACATGTTAGCTGCCAAATGGCCGCGGTCCAGTGAATAAAACATGGATGTGTGAAGAGCCTCCTGTCGGTGCTCCATGCAGCTCGGTCCAGCGCAGCCGAATGTGAAATCTGCTATAATGAGATGCACTGCACTGTCAGGGCTACAGTAAACACTCCGGCTGGGATAGAATGCATTTGTTTTGTGGTTTAAGGGAAGCTAAAATGATTTGTCTTGGACAACGTGGAGGAAAATAATGGAGTGAGTTGTACTGAGTTAAAAAGGAACACTGTAACTTTTGACTTTAATTAAAGAGTTTCAGAGTTAGTGTGATGGCTAAATGAGTTGTTGTAGGGAGGATAATGCCCTCTGCATCTCCCCCTGGCTTTATCTTGACAAAACTAGCCTTGCAAGAATGGGGGAACTGACCCGTTGTCCCTAAAGTCTTGTAAGAAAGTGAGAGTTACAAAAGATTTCAATCCCGCAGTATTCCACAACTCCCCAACGACAATCCAGGATTGTTAACTTGGGGTCAGCCCTATGTTCCCACAGATCTATGTTCCCACAGTTCAATAGTTGTTTCTTCAAGATTATGCCCATTGATCCCATTGATCTATATTCCTACATTTCAACTTTTTTTTTTCAAAATTAGGTCCTATATTCCCAGATTTAAGATTTTTTTTTTTTTTATTAAGCCCTATTTTACCACATTTCTAAGATTTAGTTTAATAAGTTTTTTTTTCTTTTTTTTTTTCTTTTTTAATTTAGGCCCTATGTTCCCACATTTCTAATATTTCTTTTTTCTAAATTAGGCCCTATGTTCCCACCAGACTAATATATAGAGGAGATAGAATTTTTTCAGTGGCAGGTCCCAGGTTGTGGAATAGTCTTCCTCTCCACGTTAGATCAGTCCAGTCAGCAGAAGAATTTAAGAACAGGCTGAAAACTTGATCTCACTGGCTTTCAACACAGGTTAGAGGGGAATCTTGGCATTACTGCATCTTTTATTGTAGACTATTTATGATCTTTTTATCCATTTTATCTGGATTTATTGCCAGGTCATTTAGAATTAGCAATAAATGATACATATGTCAAATGCAATCAAAGTGACTTAGCAATAAATCCAGATAAAAAAGTAGGTGTAATTGTTTTACTATAAAGTCAACAGGAGCATGTCTATGTTTCCACAGCCCTATGTTTTCAACCCTAACCCTAACATTCCCTACAGTAACCCTAACCCTAACTCTAAATCTTAAATATGTGGGAAAATGGGGTTCAAGTCAAGTCAAATTTATTTATGAAGCACATTTGAAAAACAACCTCAGTTGACAAAGTTCTGTACATACCAAAACAGAATCAGAATAAGCAATAAATAACATATGTCAAAAACAATCAGACTGTGTTTTGTTATACACAGTGCTTTTGTCAATTGAGTCTTTTTTAAATGCTTTATAAATAAATTTGACTTGACTTCACTTGACTTGAACCTCACCTTCCCACATTTCTAAGATTTAGAGTTAGGGGTTACTGTAGGGAATGTTAGGGTTGGGAACATAGGGCTGTGGGAACATAGACTAGGGCGACCAGATTTTTAGATCCAAAAACTGAGACACATTTTTTTTCACTAATCATGGTGCATTTGAACTCATCAAGTGATAAAAAAGCTTCCGAAGTCCATACAATTTTCATTAAATTACATGACACTTGAGCTTAAGTTTTGAATTTTAATGGCAATTTATTCATTTAAACAGTAGTGTTAATAGTAATAATTTAATTTAAATTGATAATGATAATAATTTCAGTGACAAACGCCTTTAGACAAATGTGATTTTAGTTTCCTGTGCTTTTCTATTAGGTAAAATCGGGACAACTGGGACATGGTTTGTTGTAAACTGAGACATTTGAGTGTTTCTACAGATCTGTCTTGGGACATGGGAAAAGGAGCCTAAAACTGGGACTGTCCCGGTTAAATAGGGACTTCTGATCATCCTAACATACACATGCTCCTGTTGACTTTATGGCAAAACAATTACAACTACCCACTGAAACTAACAACGTCACATTCCACTTCATTTGTTATCTCGGCCAATAAAAATAGCAGTTAGCTACCTTAACCACTTGTTGCAATTTTTTATTTCACACAAGTAAAAACAAGTACAACACAAAGGGAACTGTGCACTAAACTTCTAAGCATCTAAAAAAAATTGCATAGATAACTTGTACAAATTCTAGAGTTTAGCCTGATTAGCGTTTAGTTTTTGCCACAATCTTCTTTTTACAGATCCTTTTGACGGCTAATACTTTTTGATAATTAAACAAAAATTATATTCTGTTTGGTTTCTGTTGCCAAAATGCCCATGCAGCTTCAAAACACCAAACAATTTTAAGGAATAATTCTGAAAATGTCATGCTCCCCCAATACTTTGTGATGTTTTTGTGCCTATCCCTGCACGCTACTTGTTTTTATTGGACATAATACGCCACTATTAAAATTTAATTGCGTCCTCTCTGGCCCGGTTAGCCTGCTGACATCTGTTGATTCCCTGATGGCTTGCTGACATCTATTATTGAGCTTCAATAGGACGCTCAACTGGATAATAGCAAGTTGTGAGCCGCGACAATCTTATGTGTTTGTACACTTTCGAAAAAAGGAGCCTTTTAAACAAGCCGCTGGAGTGGTGCTCTGTCCCTCCCAGAAAGCCTCCCCTTCAAAAATTAAAGAGGTCCCTGCAGCTTGCACTGGCAGCCCTCCACCAGTCAGAGAGAATACATGTTGAATTTGTTGGCACTGAAAATTAAAGGTAAAAACACTTTTTTTAATATCAAAAGAAAAGGTGGCTTAAATGAGTTTTCTTTTCCCAGCCTTCTACCATCTCAAAAATCATACTTGGAGTTGTAATTTCTTTCATTCACGCTTGTTTGAATAATCTTGTATGCTGAGGTGCTGATTAGCTTGGGTTTCATACAAACAAAACAATCACAGGACCTTGGAATAGGTTGCATTCACGTGATCTTATAGAATTCTAAAGGGGGCTATAGTTTAAGGTAAGCATTGGTAGAATCTGCTGCCAAAGATTCACAATGCAGATTTTTTTAGCCCTAGCTAATATCTCTGCAAGTGCTGGGCCTATTGACATGAAACAAAAACTGGCACAAAGTTCAAAGTCTTATCTGTCAGTTCAAATTACCTAAAATGAAGTTATTTTATAGTCTGATCAAATTCTAGCTCATGAACGCAACCAATAGAGACCGGGAATCTACATCATGAAACGACTGTTGAGCGGTGACTCTGCCTCATGAGTTGTCACATATAATAGAGTAGCATCAGTCACAGCGGAATAAAAAAGTAAGCAAACAAGCCTTGAAATAACTCTTACCTGCTTTGTCACTCTTGGTGAATATTTAGCACTCACTGAAATATCAGAATACTTTTTTGTGAACGTTAACTCAAGTAATTTACATCCTAAATTGCTCCATTGTTTTACTATGGAAGTGGTCCTGTGTGACCACTGATGTGGCATCATGTTTCTGATCCCTATAGTGATCATTTCAGCGCTAAAACTGCAACTACTTCAAAGGAAACAGCTCATTTATCTATTTGTTAGCTTCATGTTGCTAATAGCTACTCATACTCCACTCTGGCTACCCTGCAGTGTTCAGTACAAGCTTTCGGACAGGATCCTCTCAAGTCTGAACTCAGATCTTCTCAACTTTATTCACATGTGAACAGAAAGGTGAAGATCAGGAGGCAACAGTGTCTGCAGAGGGTTGTAGTCAGAGGAAGATTTTACTCAGAGGCACTCCTCCACTACAGTTTAAAACTACATTGTTTGCAGCCATTTTGGGCTGACAGAGTGAAGTGGGTGTGGCCAGCAGTGGAATAGAGGGACTTAAAGAGACATGCACCTAATCCAAATGTTACAAAAGCAAGCTAGGGCGGCAGTAACTCAGCCAGTAGAGATGTTCAGTCGCTAACAGAAAGGTTGGTGGTTTGAGCCCCACCACCGACACTGCCTACTGCCGTTGTGTCCTTGGGCAAGACACTTCACTTTATTGATCTGTGTGAATGTGTTAGTGTGATAGTGTGTTTGGTGCTGGTGGGAGAGGCCATAGGCGCAAATTGGCAGCCACACTTCCGTCAGTCTGCCCCAGGGCTGCTGTGGCTACAGAAGTAGCTCACCACCACTGGGTGTAACTGAGGAGTCAATGAATAATGCACCAAATTGTCAAGCAACTAGAAAAGCATTATATAAGACTATAAAATAGTTATTATTAGTAGTATTAAAAGAACACACTTTCCATAACTATTGATCCTTATTAGTAATAAAATGTGAAATACTAATCTAAAGGCATCCAAAAAATATTAATTAATAAAGAATATTTTAAAAAGCTTGAAAAAAAGCACAATTGGTCCCCTTAAATAGTACACAAACCAAAATTGAATCCTTCCATTCCTCCAAACAACAGCACACAGGCTGTCTTTTTTTCCCCACACTTATACTCAAGTTTTTATTATCTAAAAAGCACCAGAATACTATTTTGTTAAAATTGTGATGTCCCTCCTACTATTAGCTGACTAAAAACTTGTAACAGCTTTCGTCAACTCCCAAAATGACAAAGCTACAACACATTCTAAAGTCACAGGTGGACCTGATATCAGCAGAGAGAAATACAAGAAAGAAAGTACAAATAAAAGTTGCTTTTGGCCACAATACCAGCTTTTTAATCACAACAACAGGTGAAACCAAAACTAATATCCCATCCAAATGCTCAAGTGCATCCCTTTCTTTTACACTTTCCAGCCCAAAATCAGCACCCAGAAAACAAACACAGTACCTGCAACACAAAATAGTTGGAGCTCACTCCACTACACTCCGCAGCATTGATCCCAACATCCCAGGAACTCCACGGGAAACAATAAATCCAGTCAAAAAAGTTAGCTCCGCAGCATCAAAACTACCTTCACACACACATCATAGCCTTATATATGGCCCACGCAGTATATAATAGTATCCCTATGAAAACCTACACCCTTTCCACACAGAATTTATTTATTTTCACCTATTTCTGCTCTCAAACTGCCTTGAAAATGATAAAATGTGCAAATTAATTTTAAGACAAAGTCATATAATTAGTCATTTCTTTCAGTACTTCAAGCTGCTTTGTTGGTACTTTGAAAATCCTGTGTACGGCTCTAATGCAGCCACAACATCAGTGGTATATTTCATTAGTTAAATCAATATTCTTCTTTTACTCAAAATGTCTGTCTATTTATGATCAGCAGATGGAGCAAGAAAGCTAAGAAGCCTGTAGCCTTAAGATATATTCTCCTATTGATTAGATACACATGTTCAACGGCTTGTTAATGCATAAAGCTAATGAGAGCAGCTCAATACATTTAGGCATGCATATATTAGTATGAAGGCAAACTTGCTGAAGTTTAAAATCAGCATTAGTGTAGAACAAAGTTGATTAAGTTAACTTTGGCTGTCAGCGTGATTGTTAGTAGTAAAAAGATCCGCTTTTTCACTATTGCCATTAATACATAAACAGTAGAATATATTGGGGAAGTAGAGAAGAGCAGCCCTTGCCATATGCACTTCATCTGCTCACCTCGCATGAAATATAAGTGCATTAATATTGATGTTTTCATCTGCTGTCCTTTTCAAAGTGTCTGCGCCAAAAGGTAAGTGACCATAAAAATCCCCCAGAGGTTTATCTATAGACTGTTCCAGACAGGACAAGTCACTACTGTCATGCGGCTCACATTTATGTGTCATTCACTGTCCACTGGCTTCCACAGAGACTTACTCATATTGGCTGTTTTAAATCTGTAAGCCATGTTTTTCAGTTTTGGTCCTTACTGTAAAGGCTAAACCAGAACTAAAGCAGGACTGCACTAAAGCAGGACTGAACCAGGATGAAACCAGAATTAATATAGGACTAGACCAGATTTGAACTAGAACTTAAAAAGGACTGAACCTTGATAAAACCAGGACTAAACCAGTGATAATCCAGGATTAAACCAGAGCTAATCCAAAACTAAAACAGGTCTAAACTAGAACAACAACAGGTCTAAAGCAGGCCTAAACCAGGACAAAACCAGAACTAATCCAGCACTAAACTGAACTAAACCAATACTAAGCCCAAGTCCAAGCCCAGATTTCCCTCTCCACAGACACTTCCTCCAGTTCTACCGGGGGAATCCCAAGGCGTTCCCAGACCAGCCAAGAGACGCGGTCCCTCCAATGTGTCCAAGGTCTCGAACTGGTGGAAAATGCCCAGAACATCTGCCCTGGGAGGCATCCAGAACAGATGCCCGAGCCAACTCAGCTGGTTCAGCTTGTCCTGGGGTGACAGAGCTCCTCACCTTATCTCTAAGGGAGCGCTCAGCCTCCCTGCAGAGGAAATTAATTTCAGCTTCTTGTGTCCTAGATCTGCTCCTTTCGGTCATGACCCAAAGCCCATGACCACAGGTGAGAGTAGGAACGTAGATTGATCGGTAAATCGAGAGCTGAGTCCCACTACAGACTAGTACATCAGCCGCACTACTGCAGACATTTCACCGATCTGTCTGTCAATGTCACGCTCCATCTTTCCCTGACTCATGAACAAGACCCAAAGATACTTGAACTCCTCCACTCCAGGCAGAAACTCTCCTCCAACATGGAGTGGGCAAGCCACCCTTTTTCCGCTCAACAACAATGGCCTCAGACTTGGAGGTGCTGAGTCTCATCCCAGCTGACTTCACACTTGGCTGCAAACTGCTGCTGTACATATTCTGTGAAAATGTACTTAACTAAATTACTTAAAAGTATCCAGTTGTGATCCGCCAGTGAACATGAAGCCATTGAATTTCTCACTTCTCCATCACCGTATTTAACAAACCAAACATCCTCTTTTTTCCTCCTCAAACCTCAATATGAAACACTCTTAATGTCGCATTGATGAAAGTTCTGACTGAATTATTCAATATCCTTCAACGCTAGAGTTTGGCTTTAAAATGAAAATTCAAATGAGAGGTGAAGATGATATTGTTCATACACTGTTAGCGGGAATATTGGCTTTTCTCTGTCAATACGCCCAGCTTTATTACCTCCGGCTCGACTTCTGCATTCCACAAAGATAGATCTTTTCCTCTCAAAGTGCTTGTTAGGTATTGACTGAGCACTCCTGCGTTATTTGGCCATTGAAAGTGAGTGAGTTTTGAATATATAATTCATTCCGACTATTGACCTAGATATCATTTCCAGCATTCCACCATCTGTGCAAAGCTTGTCAATGCAGCTCTAGCCTTATTAAAATTCCGCACCTGGCTCTGCAGAGCTCGATGCAGTTTTTCAGTCTAAAATACCAGGCGTCCCTGTCTCCAGGGGGCGATTTGTGCTCCAAAACATCATCCGCGGTGTCACCTCATTGACAGCAAACAGGAAAAAAACAACTGATAGTGAAGATGTTTTTTTTTTTTTGGTATGAAGTAAGGTTGTAATGCAGTGAGAGCAGGGAGAATCCAGGTGTGATTGTCTGAGCCTGGTGGGTGGCTGAAAATTACTCTGGTGAGACGGGACGGGTGCCAGAAGAAAATAGCAGGATTCAAAGATTACCACCAGCTTAAAGTTGTGGGGGTCTTGAAGGATTGTCTTTTGTCAGTTACAGAGCTTACACATGCATGTTTATTTTCATAAAAGCACATATTTTGTGTGTTTCTGTGTATAGGTCTCTCATCTACACGTTTTTCAAAACACATTTCCAAGTGATAACTTTATTTTGCTAACTTTTAATAACCATAAATACTGTTGATGATACTATTGATGTGTACAGTATATTGAGAAATGCCAATGCGAATCTTGGCATGATGAACTACCCAGTGTTGCCAACTATTTTGGTAACACTTATTTTAGAATGTAGCTAGATTCTTTCCTGTTTTCTCCCTTAATACCACTCTAAAATATTGTCCTCTAAAGCTTTTTTCAAAATCTTTTTTAAGCCTAACCTGCAAAAGCTGAAGTTCCTACTACAGCACTGATACTGTTCTGGAGAACCAATGTTGTTCACAATAATTTTGACTATGAAAAGTGATTAGTCAGTTCTTTGAATATGGCCTAACTGAACTGGAACATTTTATAAAATTATGATGATGCCTAACCTGAGCCCAAGTAAACCTGTTTTATGTAAATAAAAACCACTTAATTAGAGCGTTTGCCATCCAAACCGAGCAGAAAGTGCGTCCTGCTTGCTGCTGTGTCCCACTGAGCGACAGCCGACAGCTCTCACAGAGGAGAAAGCGGCTCCTCTAGTCTCACTACGGGGCAGAAACAGAGCAAATGTGTGCGAGGAAAGCAGGGAAAATGACACCTCAGCTTCTGATGACTTTTTAAAGTCGTTAATGGTCGCCCAAAATGTTGCTAGATTTGTCACTTAGCGATGTTAGAAAATAGTTCCTAAGGTGGTCTTCAAAGTCGCTAAACTTAGCAACAAAATCGCTAAGTTGCCAACACTGGAACTACCTGCATTCACAGAAATATGCAATATAGTTCTCTAATGTTGCATGCTTTCCTCATTTTGTGCTGATGACATAGCACAAAACAAATTTAACAACAATAAATTTACTCCACACACACACCAACTCTTCTCGACTCTACACAACCATCATATTCCTACACACTTTGTTTGGACCTTCCTGTACTGTCACATTCTTTACAGTAACTACTAGTGTTGCCTCTCTGACCAACTAATGGCACTCCCCAAACCTGTAAAGTGCCTGGGAGCGTGGCCCTGAATCCCCGTTCGAGTTGAGCAGACACTGGGGACCGGAGCCAAACGAAAGGAGCAACAAGGAGAAAGAACTAGTCATTTTTCACGGGCGCTGTGCACAGGAAGGCAAGGCAGCGGCGTTCAAGCCAATGACACTTTACAGATAAGCCTGCAATGTGTTAAAGAGAGAAAATAGGAGCAATTTATAACAGGGACTCCCCATTAACACTGCATTCTGTAGTTTTCAGATTTATGTTGTACGTTTTATGCTATAGCAAAAAGGTGCATAATCATCTTAGTAACCTAACAGCACAAAACAGAACAAAACTATGCTAAATACAAACATGCGGCATTATTTATTAATTTGTCAGTGTTGTGGTATTTAATCAGCCCTGTAAATACCAGTATTTTCCCATTCAAAGGTCAAATGAATTCAACTTTTTGGAGCAGTCTTTTAGCTCAGTAAAATACAAAATGTATTTCTTCTGTTACCTGCGCTACTAAAAGTAACTCCATTGTGCATAATTTGTGTGTCTATGGCGAAAACTAATTAACTGACATATATGAAACCACAACAGGTAAGCATTTTTTTTTGCAAAACCATTATAACTGAATTTTCCATAAACACGGCACCATCTCAAAATATGTGTGTCCACGTGGGTCCACACAAAACAACTACAAACACTGTAATACATATGCCAGGCCTGTTAGCGGCGCTGTAATGCTGCCACAGACAGAAACACACCAAAAACACACAAGAACACACGTGCACGAGCTCAGTAGCGTCTGCAGGTCGAACGCAACACCATAAGGAATATATAAAGTTAATGAATGAGGAAATGAGGAATTTGCCAAGTTTTCCACTTAGTTTAAGTCTAATAAATTGTCTTTTAGCATCATACATTTTTTACTTTTTGGTATTAAACTACATATGTTTAACTCTTCCCTATAAGTAATGTTCATTCAACACACTTTCTTGGGGTTTTACTGGATGAATCTTTATCCTGGAAACGCCACAGTAGTGCTATAAGAACAAAAATAGCCAAAGTTGTGGGTAACACAGCACTTGATAAACACAAAGGTTGCTATTATGCTATATTACTCGATGGTTTATCCAAATATAAATTATTGTAATATTGCTTGGGCCAGCACTCATCCCACTAAACTGGAGCCTTTCTATTGTCTCCAGAAGTGAGCATTAAGAATAATCTTGGAGAATAAAATTGGAGATGCTATTTGTCCAGGCTGGTGTTCCAAGTTAATTAGCTTCAAACTGCTCTATTTGTTCATAGTTCTATAAAAAGTTCATATATTTTCTTTTAAAAATGAATTTCACATGTATTCAACTTGTAGTAATAATCTCCTTAGGATTCCTTTCTCTTGTACCGGTCAGTCCCGGTTCACTGTCCTAGACCAGTGTTTCCCAACCAGGGGTACGAGGACCCTCAGTGGTACACAAGCGCTTAGTGAGAGATACTTGGAATTAAAACATTGTTTAATTTCAAGATGATAAGAAAATATTTTCAATCTTTTGATACTGAAACTTTTGAAAGTCAAGCTCAATATGAATTGAACATTATTTTTTGTTAGGTATTTTTAGATTCAAATTATTTCATTTATTTTATTATGAGTTTCAGATTATTATTTTTATTTATTTATTCTTAATTATATGTTTATGATTTTTTTATTTTGTTTATTTTGAAGAGAACATATAGAGAAATGAGTAATAGTAATTTTTAATTATATTTGTACGTTCAATTTAATGTTTTATTTTAAAGGCAGGCAGATTATTATTTATGATTTACTTTGAATTTAAGTATAAAATAAAATATGCAACAGAATTAACATTTACACTAAATTACATGTATAAAACATCTTTGTAATAATAAACTGATGTTTTATATGACCACTTTTTTGAAGAATCATCAACACCTAAGGGTGAAGGGGGTACTCACGAAAGGACACAAAGCCTGTCCTATACAGAGGGCCCAAAATATGGAACAGCCTTCCTGCATCTTTTTTAGATCTTTCCTCAAAGCAATCTCTACTCTTGGAAAATTCAACTTTTCCATTTGGTATCTCTTTGACCTGGATATATTCTAAACAGTCTTTGTACAAGTATATAACAAATGTACATGTATATATTTTATTGTACTAGTCTTAATTATTTTAAGATATTGTTAAGGCCCCTGAGGGTTTTTTGTCAATCCCCCACACATCTATTCATGAACTGTTGTATTACTGCTGAAGTGTTTTTATTGTGTAAATAAATAAGTAAATAAAAAATACAAATATAATATATACAGTCATGTGCAAAGGTTTGGGCACCCCTCTGAGGTTGCATAATAATTTGCTCTGTCTTCACAAAAAAAGATCACAGAGGTATGTCATTTATTTTCTAGTGGCATCTGAGTTCTAAGGTGTTATCCAAAAAATAAATAAATACATAAATAAATAAATTAAATTAAATCTGAAAAAAAAAATGGCTGTGCAAAAGTTTGGGCACCTTTATAAGTTTGCTCATTTGAATGCATGTAACTTCTCAAAATGAATTACTTGCAACACAAAACTTGTTAGATTAGTTAGTTAAGCCTTGAACTTCATAGGCAGGTTCATTCAATAATGAGAAAAAGTATTTAAGGTGGTAATCAGGAAATGAAAGGACACAGGCAAAGTCAATAGTGCAGGTGCCAGATGTGGCAGGCCAAGAAAAATACCAATCTCACAAGTTTTGTGTCAAAAGTAATCCATTTTGAGGAGTTACATGCATTCAAGTGCCCAAACTTTTGCACAGGCATTTTTTCCACATTGCATTTAATTTCATACACCTAAATACTGCTACACTAAAAAAAAAGTTATTTGGATAAGACCCTAGAACTCAGATGTCACTAGAAAATGAATGACATACTTTTTTTTTGTGAAGACAGAGTAAATTATTGTGCAACCTCACAGGAGTGCTCAAACCTTTGCTTATGACCGTAAACATTCATTATTTTAAGTTATAAAACGTGAACTCGACCTAGAAAATTAATTTCTTCGTTTCAGATTTTGATGTCAATGGAAATCATTGTCATTTGCAATGCACATACATTGCCCCGCAAATTTTTGCAACATTTCAACGTTATGCTTATAAAAATGACTTATTATATGAAAACACAGACAGTAAGTGAGCTGCATCTCATTGCTCTTGTCAGAGGTGGTGTCTTTCAGTGAGCAGCAGCAGAAGACTTTGACAGGCAAATGTATTTTTAAAGAAGAGCGGGACGCAGAAAGGGCCCGGCGCTCAGACAGACAGC
Organism: Bostrychus sinensis; assembly: GCA_020698575.1. Taxonomy (NCBI): domain Eukaryota; kingdom Metazoa; phylum Chordata; class Actinopteri; order Gobiiformes; family Eleotridae; genus Bostrychus; species Bostrychus sinensis. Next base: position 7,525,618 of record CM036260.1, on the reverse strand, counting down.
CAGGAGCCTGAGGGTCTCTCCGTGGGTACACTTACTCTTATTGATTGAGATGGGATTCTGTGGTGAGGACTGAGCAGAGCTGGGGAGGGCTGGACATGCAGTCACCAGATGCGTGACTGGTGTTTGTAAAAGCAACATGTGGACTTTAAATTAGGGACTGAAGTTAGGTAAAGAATCATGATGGACTGGTTCTCTCACACACATTGGGATATATTTAAGGAGATAGGAGAAATGTAGCCAGTTTAAACCACGGGTGTATAACTAGTCCTGGGTCTTTTATGGCCATTGTTAGTAGTGATGGAGCTCATTTCTGGATCATTTGGCTCAGCTCACTCAAAAGAGAGGGCTCTTTTGACTCCGAAATGACTCTTCAATTTACCACCTATACCTTTTTATATTTCAGTCAAACTTATCACGGTTTTGACTAATGAGTTGTGCTGTGTACTTATATACAATCCACATACAAAGATTGTGGTGAAGTATTCATAAATTCTGATGCTTTGAAACTATAATAAACTGACTTGCTTACAGAATCTCTCTGCTACACATAAACACCTAAAATTAAGCATAAAAATAACAAAAAAAAACAGTGTTTTGTTTCGTTTTAAAAAGTACAGCAGTAACAGCTGACCTCAGAACTCATCATAAATATACATTCCAATAAATATAAATAACAGAAATATATTTGTAGGTTCTAAAATTGGGTAAAGCCAGCTTGACGCTTTTGCGCACCCTAAGTATATCCACATTAGTCCACAAACAACAAATCCACAGAGAACGATCCAGTGCAGTTAAAAGGTTTACTCAAGTACTCAAAGACAATACAAAACATATAAAATATCCAAATATGCAAGGGTGGCAGCAAGGTCAAAAAACTGTGCGGCTTCACTCCCCATTTCCGCACTCCCATGGTGCACCTCCGTTTTGACCCCATTTTATAGAAAGAATATACCAATAATGAACTTAATTGCTAACAAAATACTCATTCAAAAATCATAAGAACAATAACTTATTGAACTTATAATGAAAAATTATACCTATTTAGCAATGAAATAAGCTCAAAAATAATCATGTTAACTATAAACATAACCAATATTACCACAACCATAAGAAAGAAATACTAAATCAAGATCAAATAAAAATAATCATAATAATAACGCAAAATAATACCAAATAGTGAAAAGGTGCATTTAGGCTCCTACAATATTGTAATGTGCATTGTGCTAAACAGCAGCACCAAACAGCGTCAGGTGCATCTGAACTAACCATCAACTATCTAACTGTAACTTTTATTTTTATTTTTCAGGGCAGATTGGCGTTGAGGAAGACCAAGACTCAGCTCAGAGGGGCTGATCTGGTTTCTTCTCTCTGTTATTATCTGCTCTGTTTTTGAAAAGATCCTTTCAGAAAAAGAGCTGAAAAAACAAAGCTGGCTATCACTAACTGTTTTCAAAAGGAATTGCCTAAACCGAAACCATTTTGCCAGTTTATGTTCGCATTGGGCAACCTAAAGACCAAACTATGATTCTCTAGAATGCAGTCTGACATACAGAGAGAGTTTATTTTTAACTGTTTTAACCCTCATCCTACCAACCTGTTGTACATACATAGATTACTGAGTGGGGTCACCTTGTACCCCACAGAGAAAAATCTTAAAAAAAAAAAAAAAATACTGTGAGTTTTTTTCTGTTTGGTCATCTTTAGGGATGTGTTGACTGTCATTTCAAATAAAAATATTCAGTTTGTTACTCTTTTGATAAATTTGCTAATAATTTGAATATTCAGATACCCCAAATTATATACTTTCTTTAAAAAAATTGCGTGCTTTATGTCAGGAACAATCCACAAAAATACAAAAAAAAAAAAAAAAAAAAAAAAAAAGCTTCTTCGTCACTCTTCATTTTGATGTGGTTTAGTTTAAAATTATCTTTATTTTAGACTCACTTTTAGGTTTAACAGTGGGCAGGGCCATATTCACTCCAATACTGAATAATCCCATGAATCAATGTAAAAAATCATGTAAAACAGTCTTATGTCTTTCTGCAAGGAGGGGAAAGGACCCAAAGGCCCGGTGAGGATACAACTTTAATGAACTACATAAAAACACAAAAAGTCCAAAAGAACAAATACAAATCTCCCCCCCAAATCTCAAAAAACAAGGAACAACAAAAATACCAAACACAAAAGGCAGAGCTAACACAAAATACCAAAATGAAACTTACAGTCAACACAGGAGCCAAAGACACTGGAGACACAGGAAACTCAAAAGAAGACAAGACACTGACACAGACATGGACTTGAGAAGACAATGACGCCACAAAGAACTGGGGAGAACACAGGAACTAATGCCGTGTTCATGATACATTGGAATCTTGAAAATTTTGACCTCCGACTCCAAAAAAACGGCCTTGAACATCTTCTTGGGTCGGGATTTTTGCTCGGAATGCGGAAGTGTTGGACTCCAAGTTCCAGAGTTGATGTCACTGTGCGTCTCTGTAAGAGGTGCACAGTGAGGTTACTAACAGAAATAATATTTTTTTTTAAGCAAGAGATCTCACACTTCTGCAAAAATGTACTTATCTTTATATAATGAATGAAATTATTAGTGCTACAGCTTTGCAAAAACATCTCTGACTGTTCATTTATTATTGCATTACACAAGTAGAAATAGAAACATCCCCTGATATAACTCTGTACCACACCAATCAGTTCGAAAAAGGTATTTATTTGTTTCCCATAAAACAACATGTAAATGCAAATATGGTTTTGTTGTTATTGTGGAGGTCCAAGTGTATTTTCCAAGCTGAACTCGTGAATGGACGTTTTTTGGAAGTCAGCTTTTTTAAGTCGTAAATTCGGAGATTCCGATGAATCATGAACACAGCATTTATACACATGAGAAACAAGGCAAAGGTGGAACACAGTGGGGCGGGGCACGCAATCAAAGAGGTGGGAAACACAAGAGGACAGGAAGTAAAACAGACAAACACAAAGACTAACCAGACATCAAAATAAAACACAGAGGAAACAAGACAATTTAAATACATTTCCTGCTTTAAGTATGATTTCTAAATCAATAATTAGGTTGAATCAGTATAAAACAGTTTTATGAGCCCATTCATAGGCCTCAAACATGAGGGTTAGCTGCTGTTATTGTCCTGGTGCTGAAACTCTGGGCGTTCTCTCTTACCTGAAATATTGCAGGCAGTTTGTCTGAACAGGCTGCATGTGTTTTATTGCTTGTGTTTCCTCTAGGGGGCGCTCTAATAGTTTGGTCCTTGAGGCCAGAACTGTCTGGTCTGTGTAACACCAGAGCAGGACCTGGTTGATTTCAGACTGATAGGGCAAAAAATATACACCATGGTCACTTATTACCCCTCTTGGTCAGATGAGGGTTAACAAGCTCACTGTATATTTATTTGTTATGAACTGATGAATGTCACGTTTCCCAACAAAAAATCAGATATTCTATTAAATGGTGTGTATTGGACATGAAAATTGTTGGGAATGGAAACATCTGATTTTTCTGTGGATTCTATGTTGGCACCTCCCTGATATGTTGGTAGATACAGTATGCAGCATAAAGGGTCTGTGTCTGACCACAGGCTGCACATTTCTCCCCAGGTCAGTTCGGCCATAATGATCGAGATGAGTGAGACAGGTCAGTCCTGTGCTGAGAGAGCGGTGGTGGAAGGAAGGGGCTGTGAGAATAGCCATTACAGATGTGATGGAAAAGTGCTTGGGCAGAAGATAGCTAGATTTGGATTCAAGAACTTGCATGGGGCCATGTTTTATGCACAGTTTGCATGGAGAAAGCCTACAGATGAAAACTGTAAATTGCTCAATCTGTGCTGATTCTGTTAATAAAAATCAGCACATTTATAGCCGAACACAAGCATAAAATATTACTAACCAATGAGGTATGTCAAATCAAATTTTCCCTAAAATGTTGCAACGCTTATCCGTTTGTTACCGACCCTTTGAATTTGAATTTAAACTGCCTTCCCCTTTATCCCCATCACTCCTGAAGTTGATCACAGATGACAGTATTTTATTAACTGCTGATTACGTGGTTCAAATAAGAGAAGCTGAGCGTGCGACTGTAATTGTTCCATTACTGGGCCGTCCTGCAGGCGTAGACCCAGGCCTAATGAGCACTTTTACAGCTTGTTTCAACTCCTAATTGGCAACACCTGCCTGACAGTCATTATGCCATCAGCACGTGTCACAGCCAATCAGGAGCGGCGGCAACTCGGGCGCCGGTAGACACTAGCTGCAGGGGCTTATGATTAATTCACACCTCGAGCTTCACTTGACTCACTCATGTCTCCTCTTCATTGCAGCCTCACAACGGTTTCATCATGGCCGACCTCCACCGCAATGGCTTTTGATCTGCCGGGTTTTGAAGACCTTATAACATATAGACTTCTGTTGACAAAATAGCTAAGAAAAGTTTAGAGCCAGTTCAAAGTTGGGAAGTTACTTTAATCTTTAAAGACAAGATACAGGTAACAGAAGAAAAAAATAACCACACAGATTTAGGTTCTAGCTTCGAGAGAGATATATTTACTTCACTATGTTTACATGAAGTGCTGAAGACTACTGCTTCATTATGATTAAGAGCTTGTGATTTAGATTAAGGTCAAAAAGTGCAAAAAATAAAACAAAAAACAATTAAATAATGTCTTAAATGTTTTGTTCACTTACATGGTCAACACAGCCAAGCAGTTGAACGGTGATTTTGCAAGTTTTACACCAGATGCCCTTCCTGACGCAACCACGTACTGCAGTGTAAGTGAAGTATCTTGCCTAAGGACACAATACTTAACCCTTATACCTTTTTTTTTTCTTTTTTTTTAAGTTGTGTTGTTACTGTAAAGTGACAAAAGTGTCCCTGTCACAAAACAGAAAAAAAATATATATATTCATATTTTTTCATTTTAATTTTTTTTTATAGGCGCCTTTCACATTATTCAAGGTCACCGTATAAAGCAAATTTATAAATACACAATAGAAAAATAAAAGATAATCAATAAAAACAGCTTAAAAGATAATTAAATTTAATTAAAGATAAATGGAACAGATGTGTTTTGAGTCTAGATTTGAACAGTGTCAGGGAGTCAGTGTTGCGGAGATCAGGAGGGAGAGCGTTCCAAAGCTGGGGAGCAGAACAGCTGAATGCTCTGCTCCCCATGGTAACAAGGTGGGCAGGGGGGGACTTTTGAACTGGAGGGAGGAGGAGGACCGGAGGGAGTGGGAGGGAGTGGAAAGCCAAGTGTTAATTTCCTGCAAGCAGTCAGTGAGGGAAGTTGGTGGGAGTGATGAAGAGGGTTTGGTGGAGAGGTAGAGCTGGGTGTCATCCGCGTAGCAGTGGAAATGAATGTTATGTTTACGGAAAGATGTGACCAAGAGGGAGAATGTAGATGATGAAGAGAAGGGGTCCCAGGACAGAGCCCTGGGGCACGCCAGCAGAAACGGGGAATGTGTGTGATTTGTGGGATTTGAGTTGTAAGAACTGAGTGCAGCCAGAGAGTTATTATTAAGGCGGGTGTGGAGTTGAGCGGCAACTGTTTTTTCAAGGATTTTGGATATGAAAGGCAAGTTTGAAATGGGACGGAGGCTACTGAAATCATGTGAATCTAAACTGGGTTTCTTTAGAATCGGGATAACAAATGCAGTTTTGAATGTTGTGGGAACAAATCCAGAGGTTAAAGAGGACTGAACAATGTTGGTGATGAGAGGGGCAAGTGAGGGGAGGCAGGTTTTAACTAGAGCTGTAGGGAGTGGGTCAAGTTGACAGGTGGATGGTTTGGATTTTTGTATGAGTTCAGAGATGTCCATGACAGAAGGGAGGGTGAAACTTGGGAATGAAGTGGTAGGGGACAGAATGGGACCAAAGCTGTCCACTCCAGAAACTGCAGCTCTGCCAGAAGTAAGTTGCTGATGGATATTGGTTATCTTGGAAATGTAAAAGGACATGAGAGAATTACAGAAATCAGATACAGAAAGGATTGCATATGGAAGGGAAGTGAGTCTGGGGGTTTGTAATGTTGTTAAGCAAAGAAAAAATAGCTTTAGTGTTGCCTTGATTGGAGTAAATTAGTCCACAGTAGTAGGAGGATTTTGCAGAAGACATACAGTCCTTGTAAAACAAAACATGGTTATTATACATTTCTTTGTGTATAGTGAGTCCAGTTTTATTGAATAGCCATTCCAGCTGACGTCCTTTGGATTTGAGTTGATGTAGTGTGGGAGTAAACCAAGGTGCAGAGTGGGAAAAAGAAACAAACCTAGTTTTTAACGGAGCATGGGTGCTTAGAAGGCTTTGGAGATTGTTATCATAATAGGAGACCAAATCATCAGGGGTGGTGAGATCAGTTCAACATACTAAGTCCAGAATCTGTCCTTTGCAGTGGGTGGGGAAATGAATATATTGCTGCAGATCATTGCTGTCCAGACAGGAGGAGAGAGCATTGCTTTTATTGTCCATATTTATGTTCAAGTCGCCCAGATTTACATTTGGAGACAGTGTAGTGAGATGTGTAAGAAAAACTGTGAAATCATTTGTAAAATCCTTGTTTGGTTTAGATGCAAGATAAACAGTGGCAATAAGACGGGACTGACAGGACTTCCCACATCAGTGAAACATCACAAGCAGGGGTGAAAGTAAGTAAGTAAGACTGCAGACGCATTTATGAGAAAAAAAAAAATCTGACGCTAAAGCATGTGAACCAGGCAGTGCTTTATCTCATCATATATGTGTCTGTGTTGTTTTTAGTGGCTTATGCTCGCTCCGTGATGTGATTTAATGCACAGAATGTCCCTCTCCCCTCTCATCATTCACTGATTGTCTCGCTTCCTTAAATGCATTGAGCATGCGCGTCTTAAGCCCAAAGCACACCTGGAGTGCCGCCTCAAATTACACCAAACGCTTAAGAAGGTTTTAATCAGTGGTCCTCAACCCGGCGATTGCGATCTACCGTCGTTCGTAAAAGCAGTGCGGGTAGATCGCGGAGCCATGTCTTTCCAAATAAAGTCATTTGCCTATGGCATTTGAACGCCCCGCAGATGGATCAGTCTGAGATTCTTTCTAAAACACGAGACACCGCGGAAGCGCGAGGAAACCGCACGAGCTACGAACTAAACCGAATACAAGCAACTTAATAACAATCAGAGTTCTGGCCGCTTTCACTTCAGTTCTGTTGTGGAGGCTGCGGGCGGCTCGCGCTCCACGGCCGCTCTGAACACTGCCATGGGGCTGACGCACACACACACACGCACACACAGGAGGAGAGGCAGCGGTATCAGGGAGGAGACAGGTGAGGAAGGTGTCAGAGCCTGATGTATGTCACCTTTGTTTTTTGTTTTTTTTCCTTCAGTAGTTTGTTGTTGCCGTGTGTGAGGAAAGCTGACTTTGTCAAAGTCTCACAAGCTCCTCCCCTGAGCGTTACCATGGAGCTCCTGTCACTCATCAACATTACCAAAATAATGCTGAGCTTTGATAATAAGCTGCATTGATACTGCAGTTTAATTCAGGCATAATTATAAATACAGTAGGCCTATTATAATCCATAATAATCAGCAGTTTTAGGAAATGATGGAATGTTGTAAATATCATTGACAAAAATGCTACATTTATTAGATTCAGCAGCAGCAGCTACTGTCCCTCAGTGTTTACAGCTGTGTGTCTGTGTCACGGAGAAGAGAACCATCTTTGTTACTGCAGAAATACGGGGGACCATGTGTTTTCAGCCACCACCGTGCGCCTCATAGAAAACAATAGGGGGATATTTTTTGACGTGCGTCCGGTGTGTTTTGGCCTTTATAGGGTGCGTTTGATTTGTTTTCAAATAAATCTTAAAATAAATCTTTTAATCAATTACCCTGATCATAAATACGAAATACGTATTTCATTATTTTCAGAGTATGAACCCTTTTCCTGCAAGTGTATGTAACAGCATCATGAAATATTTTGAATGTTCTCAAAGCAAAGTGTTTTTTTTAGGGTGGGGGGTACGCGTGGGTTGAGGTATCCTTTGTTTCTCTGATTGTTTACTCTGCCTCTGTTAGTTCCACTTCCTGGAAATCAAAATCAAACTTAGCAGTACCAGACTGAATTCTCCGCTACGCTTGCCACTAGATTGCAAAGCTTCTTTGCTAATGCCATTTGTAGAGCAGTCTATTAGACAACACCAAGGAACTATGTGTGGTCCAGCTCTGTCCATAAGTTTCTTTTCTTGAAAATATGTTGCTTGAAAAAGAAAGACTCTTTGGAATCTCTTTGGAATTTGCTGAGAGAGGATCCTGAGAGAAGAGAGAAAATGTTTAGCTTCTGCTTTTCGTATGAATACAAAGTCAAGGCTTCACAATCGTCTATGAGTACAAGCATCTCTCCCACTGTCTGAGGTAGCCCCTGGCACCCATCTCTACGGCAAGTGAGTAAGGGCTTAGAACCGGTTACTGCCAACTCCCGCGATATGCCCCCACATACAGGGAAGCTGGAGGGTCCTCTGCAGGGCACAAGAAACTCAGGGAGAGAACTGATACGTTTGCATCATATTGGCTGAAGGAGTCACCCGAACAATGCTTAAATAAACTGGAACTGCCAAGCCGGGTTTTCTGTAAGGGTTTGCTCTTTTAGCTTTTTCTTTTCCTGAGGACATCTACAAGGTCAATGAAAAAATGAGCCAGATAATCTATCAAGACATCTCTTCTCACAAGCATCTTTTCACATCATTCTTTTGTACCATGTATTCTTGTTACCCTTCATCATGGTTTCTCTGAAGTAGTTTAGAAATATCGTTTACACTCAAGGTTTGAATGACTACACATTGGTTACATTGAGTCTTGCTATCAGCCTTTTACAGTTTTCTGTTTAACTCTGTTTCTTATATTCTTTTACACTTTGTTGGAATTTCCTTTGAGACTTTGATTGAACTAGACAGCTGCTTTGTTAGAGTTGTCACAGGTAAGAAAACTATTGAAAAGTGAGGCATAAGGTCACATCTCAGGTAAAAAAAAAACAAAAAACCTTCAGTCAGTAACAGCAATGCCCCATCTGTATTACGCAAGGCTGCATAAAAATCTCAACTACTTCTAAAATATTTCTGAAATATTTCTGTAAACACGCAGTGCTTTCTTATCCTTACTTTATTAGGTGCACCAAGTGAAACCACTCTTAAAAAATCTCATTTCACAGCACTTGCCTCAAATAACAGGAGTGACTGTAGTAGACTGAATATGTCTTTGGGGGGATAATCATTTAATTGCATTTTACCTTCTTCTATGAACTTTGCGTAGCCTGTCCATGTTAAATGTCGCATAGAACTCTGGCACTGACCAGATTCACCTGACTTAATCCCCCTCTGTGTGAGACAAATGGACAGAGAATAAAAAAAAAATCCTATTTACTGTCTGTCAGAGCCAGAACAATTAGCCTTTACAAAAACTATCAAGTAGCCTATATGCTGTACTGATGGTGGTCAAATAAATGAAACAATAAAATAAAAATTCAATCCAGAGCCAAATCCACGCAGCGCAGCCTTGAGCCATGAACCAGGTGTCAATCAAGCGCCACAGCGAGCTTTGTGAGGCAATGGGATAAACACAAGTGAGACTTCATGTAGCCTTTATGCAGTGTTTAAAGATTTAAACACACGTGGAACAGACTGAAAGCCCAGAGACAGGAGCTGTAAAGGCTGCACTTCAGTGGGATATGACCAAGAATCAAGGAAAAAGTATTGCAGGCAAAGTCTGCCTCTTTGTTTCCTTATACTTCAAATGAACACTTTACTGTTCTATCTTTGTAAATGAGCCCTTTTAAAGCATAACTTATTTTCAATGTCCCGTCTGTGCTTTAAAAGCTGCACTCTTTCCTCCGCAAAACTTTAACACCTGCTCCTCCAACGTACTAAATTTACATGCACTATTAACTCCCGTAGTCATGATAAATCAAATAGCGACCGCAAAGCAATTTCATTTGTGTTTTTTATGCCTTAAATTTTGCACGTTCTGGTGAGAATGCCTCGTTTTACATATCCATTGAGTCACCAAAGCAAAATCTGCATTGTGCTTATTGAGCACCTGTGAGAGACTCTAAGCTCAGCTGCACCTGAGTTTGCTCCACTTTTTGTGCATCTTATTTATTAAGCGTGCACACAAACCTTTGATAAAACTGGCCCTAGGAGAAGCACAGCCCGACCTAACCTAACATGTCTTTACAGCATACTAACAAGAAATGAGACATTTTGGCTATAAACAAGCAAATATGTGAATTTTGACCTTAGGACTAGTTACAAATGCTCTGCAAGTTTTGACTGTAGTAATTGTCTTTCTTAAAGTCCGTTTAAAGAAAAAAGGCAAAAGTTAGTGTAAGTTTTAGTAAGTTAGAGTAAGTTTTGTCAAAATGATAAGTGATTAGACAGCAGACTGAAGGCATTAAGAGTCTAATTAGAGCGCTTGAGTGCACTCCAGTTATTCATTGTTATTTATTCATTGAAGAAACTTCTTTAAATGCACAATTTATTCTCTTTTGCCTTTGTAAAATAACTAAAAAGTTCATATTGTCAAACCAGAATAGTCCATGCTTTGAAATTAATAATCATAATTTCCCTCATAATTCTTCCTGTCAGATTTTGATGGGCCGAAATGGAATTCATTCTCTTTGACTGGCTTGTTTGGTCATATCACATGCCTAATTAAAATGATATGAAGATGTTCCCTGAGAGCAGCAGGTGCCTCCTTTAAAAGACATATTTTTTTGTGCCAAGAGAATGTCAAGTATGTGGTATTTTAAGGCTAAAAATGATTTGATTTGTTTTAATTTCCCCGAGATAGATGACCTTTTCCTCGAACACTTTCTGTTCTGAATGTCTAAATCTATTTTCCATTTTCACATGCAGGAAATGGTGCAGCAGGCCGCTTTCCCCACTGTTTTCACTTGCCTTGATTTACTTCATATTTTTACAGCAGTAAACAATCAAGAGGAGACAGAACATGTGTTGTCTTTGTTCTCACTTAAAGTGGAAGGAAATGGAAAAGATTCCCAAACATTTTCAGATCTGTGTCTAGAGTTAAAGACATTGTGTGAAAAAAGAAGTGGGAATGAACCAAGATTACCAGTCTTCCTGGGGTAATTTGATTCAAAGTTACAAGACAACTGTGGAAACTTTCTTCAAAGCAGTATCTATAATAACTATGGGCCTGATTTTTCAATGAATTATGCTCCAGTGACTTAATAGTCCTAGATTATGTTTTTTTTTTCCTCTGGGGAGCTGTTACTTTGAGTTTGCAGAGAATGCTTGGATTAGGTGTCTGTCGCCTTCTGCTGGCAACAGTGAGGAATGAACAGACCATAAAATGGCTATTTAGCACGGTTATTAGCAACATGATGGTAACATACTGGGTTGCCGCGGAGCATAAAAAAGCATTAAAATACATTAAATAGATTTTTAACCCTTTGGGTGCCAGATTTTTTTGACATCCAAAATTCAAAAGGCTGTGACTTGAAAATAATTAGAGATAGAGTCTTACTGTAAATGAGAGAAATGTTTATGATTGCAGTAATTATTAGCATCTAATTTGCATAATCATTATCAGGCAGATGTGCTAAATTATGTTATTTTCAGTAAATACAAGATAATGAACCTCTATAGCCTCTAATGTCCCATAACTAGTAAAATGTGTGAAAATAGAAATGCAGACTATAAACATATAGGGCACACTTGGCAAAGGCTGTCATGACCTAACCAGCAGGTTCATCAAACTGCTGTATCCTGATAAACTTCCTCCTCTCTCAGGTGATCTCAGCCTCATTGCTGTTGTTAGTCCTGTTTATACTCGCCACGCTGCTCCACGTCTAGCCACATCTGCAGGCAAAAGTACCAGGATGATAGGGGTGTGCTTGGTGTCGACTTATTTCACTCAAAACTACACTGTTCCAAAGTTCACTTACAGTACCGAGGCTGCGGGGACTACGTGCTGAACGAACTGATAATTTCCTAATGGGCTATATCGGCCGATAATATCGGTCGGCCAACATATCGGTTGGGCTCTAGTACTAATGACACAATAGCGATAGTGATACTTTGTGATGTTATGCATAGTAATGGCACTACAGTGCTGCTTCTTTCACAGTGAAATGTGTCCAAAAGTGGTAAAGAATTCTGCCACGACTGTAGAAGGCAGCACTGCACCTCTAAGCACTTGATTTGCCAAATACTGTCACACAAATTAAAGTATTTCTAAACAATTAAATGTCAGACTGACTGATGGTTATGTATATGTAATCTGGATCCACAACAAAAAGTAATTTAGCATTAGTTTTTCCTTATCACTTAGGATCTTTGTGGCTGGTGGATTATTTCTATTTTGCAATGACACAGAATCCTGAATTTCTGAAATAGATGGGGTCTCAGGTACCTTGCACAGTAAACTGAATTGTTGCAAGATTTGTGACTTCACAAACTCACAAAAATCCATCTTTACAGGCTCTGATTTGTTTGGGGCATGCACAGCCACCAGTGATGTTACAGTCCAGTCACTTGGGCGAGTTCTAACACACATTTATAATAACAAACAGCGTCTCCAACAGTGTTTTTATTAAATTAAGTTTTTTACATTCATAGCATTTGTTTTGGTACATCGTTGCTGTGATTGGCTGTAAATCAATGAGGATAGAACATACAAAAACATACAAGAAAGTGCAGCCTGTTCGGAGTTGAAGCTGTGGATTCTGTGTCACTGTTTTTTTCTTTCACAGTGGGAAGTCTTCATTTGTTCCGTATTTATCCCGGTGCCTTGGGAGCAGCCCTAGTCTACCCCAGCTCCAGGCTCTGATCTGTTTCCTACTTCACAGTTTGGTGTTGCACAGTTTACTAAAAGATGAAAATCACTTAATTGAAAGCATTTGGTAAGAGCATGCAAGGAAAGGCACTTGCTCACTTAACCGAATTGTCTTTCTTTAGTATGAATAAAACATTAGCAGAGTGGTTCCCCAGACTACCTCCCACTGTTGATCTTGAGTGGAGCAGATTTGACACTCCGAAAAGTGCCAGGTGTACACTTACCGCTGCACATTTGGCACCGTGTGGCAGTATCTTTACCTGCCGTATGTGCTAATGGCAGTGGGATGGCGGTGGTTCACTCTGGGGGCCCATCGCTGGAGGAAGCTGCAAAAAATAGATGTGTAAGATGTCAGCGCTCACTGATGGGCAGCTGCAGCCAAAATCCGTGGCTGGTCATTGCTCTGTACTGATTCTAAGACACAAATTCTGAGCAGAAGTGTAGAGCATTTTTGTGCATTTTAGTGGGGTCACTGATAAAACCAGAAGCCATTTTTGTTAAGGTACAATAGCACCTTTTCTAACTGAGCTGATTATTGGCAACGTGAGTCTGTTTGGTGGGTTCTGCACCTAGTTTTAGGCGATTTAAACTGTTGAATTTGGGGTTGGACATTGGCCTCAAAGGAGCGCTCTGATTGGCCCATTCACAGTCTGTCATACATCTCCATATGGAATTATAAGAGACTTGTGTTTGGAAAACTATTCTGCATGTGCCCTACACCTGTGTTATAATCGGTGAACATACGTGTGGCTCGGTAGTCAGCGGTTGGCCCTGCGTGCCTGGAGACACTTTTTGTGTTGACCAAGACTGATGTGAGAAGACGGTGAGATGACGATGGTTGGATGTTGGGTTGGTGTGTCTCAGTCTTTAGACTCAATGTTTGTGTACAATTTAGTATTAAAACAAATGCAAATTCCAATGTATTACAGATGCCTTCTTTTAAAACTTTTAAAAAGCTCAAGGGCATACTTTACATAACCACTTCAGTGTTTTTACTGTAACCCAGTTGTGTGCAAAAGTCTATCAAGGCATTGCATAACCACTCTAGCCTTATGCCATGAGTATACAGTATTTACATGCAGGTAGATAAAAGTGCTAAAATTAATTTAAACGGCTTACTCCAAATGGGGAGCCAGCAATTTCTTTTACAATGAGTCAAGGTGGGACCGAGTCAAGTTACAATGGCTCACAAGTTCAAGTTGTCTTCAAAGTCCTATACTTTGAGTTTTTAACAACAGACTAATACTGTATACATAAAATGCAGAATATATTCTATACAATGTAAGCTTAAATGTACATTTATTTCATTTATTTATGCAGTATGCCAATAACAAGGCACTGTAGCTGATAACCTAACTTTAGCTAAGCATAAGCTCACATGTGGCACTTGTTCTTAACGCAACTTCAAATATCTGATAAAGTTGGATGTTGAAACTCCATTGGTAAACTAGGATCCACAAGTTCTATATCAGTGGTTCCCAACTTAGGGTCTGGGACAGGGGGTACCAGAGAGTGCAAGGGGTCCACAGAGGTTTGTCTGTTCTGAGGTTGTGAGGTTATCAACATTATATTTGTGTATATTAAATCTTAATCATTCTGGGTTTCAGTAAAAAAAGAGAACCACTGTTCTACACCATGAAGTCCTGATGTGTAATATGAAGACTTCCAGGTAAGCCAACACGGTACCCCCAAATGTATTCAGATTGTATTCAGAAAAAACTAACAAACAAATACATTAGTCATTTCCACAGCTGACTAAATAATTATAACATATTACTCCAAACCCATCTTCCTATCCACTTAAGTGTTGTTTTGTTCTGTGGATCAAAGAACAAGGAGATTGTCTCAGCAGTGCATCCTCAGAGTATGTCAAGAGAATCACATTCTGACTTCCTCATGCCCTTTGTGCTCATGACAGGTGTGAGAGCTGCAGGTACCCAAGGACACTCTCTTAACAACATAACCTTTAGCATTCTTTCCTAAAACTGAGGACTCTGTGACTTTTGTTTATTTTCATTTCAGTTTGGAAAGCTTTATACCCCTTTAGACAATAAAAACAACCCTAAAAAGCGTGTCGTACTAACCTGACATGACCTTATCAGTTCAGTGGAAACATAAAAACAGATAACAGAATATGTACTCAAGTAAAAGTACTAGTGCGCAATTTAACAATACTTAAGAAGAAGAAAAAGTACTCAACAAAGAAAAAGGTATTAACTCCTACTAATTCCACTACCACCCCAAAATAAGAGTCAAATCCTGATTGCAAGGCAAGCATGCCATCCACTCTGCCACCAAGGTTGAAATTATATTAGGAAAATATGTATAGATACTCATAACTACACTTATATGGCATTATAATCTTTCGTTATAGGCGTTTCATAACAGAATCCATGAATAGACCCAAAGCAGCTTATGTGTACTTGTGTCAGAATTCCATGTCTTATTCATATATTTTTTTGTCAGTGGTTATTTTACTGCTCATAAGCACTAATTATAGTGCTACAGATACAAGCACCCATTGCATAGGCTAGGTAAAGTGAGATTAATTTATAATTACTCATAAAAATTCACAGGGCACCATTACAAACGGTAAGTAAAGTGGGGTTTCCCCTCATACATTATAAAGTGAATGAGACAAAATAAGGCAAAACTGCTTATTTTTTTATTTAGAAAATAAACGTGCCATTTTTAATAAAGAACCAAAACGGTCAAGACAACAACAACAACCAAACAAACAAACAATGAATCAAAATAATAATTTGTGTTGTTTTTGAGTTTTTTTTTTGTTTTTTTTGTTTTTTTTGTACGGAAGTGTCTTGCGCTCACCTGAAAAAAAAGGTTTCTGTTTTAATGAGCAAAGTTAGTTCTGTTTTTATGAGAAAAGTTCTGTTTTTATGAGAAAAGTTTAGATTTTATGAGTAAAGTTAATTCTGTTTTTATGAGAGAACAAATCCTGTTTTTACGAGTAAAATAATTTTCTGTTTTTATGTGGATAATGGTCCTTATTATCTTGTTCCACTTTTGGGGGGAGAGGAATTCAAAGTCAATCGCAAAGACCTGAGATGTCTGCGCAGAGTCGACAAACTAATGATTATACCGTCAATATTACTTAACGAAAGCAGAATCTCCCAGTGTCTCAAGCCTATAGTAAAATAAAACCGTATTAAACGAAGTAGTTGGGACATTTACACCCTTTCTTTAGCTAGCAACTCTTCAATACGAGCTAAACGTTTACTGGTTGTGATAGACATGAATTTACTTTTGTCATAAAAACCCAAGTTATTTATACTCAAACTCAAAACAGAACTTTTCTCGTAAAAACAGAACAAATTTTACTCATAAAAACAGAACTTTTCTCATAAAAACAGAAAAATTTGTACTCATAAAAACAGAACTTTTCCTCATAAAAACAGAACTAACTTAGCTCATTAAAACAGAAACTTTTTTTTTTTCAGGTGAACGCAATACGCTTCCGTAGTTTTTTTTTTTTGTGCACCAGTTCATATTATATGTAGTGTTATCGATAACATTTCCTAATGTCATGGAGTATTCTGCCAAGTATCCCATCCATGTGCTTTTTTGCGAGCCAGTGTTCAAATATGTATTGTTTATGTATTAAATATGTAATGTACCTTCAAATACTGTTTTAACTGCTTGGTGTTTGGGTTGGAACGGTGGCGCCACACATCAGCCTTGAACGACTGCTATGCCCTCTCAATAGTCTGTGTATGTGCCCTTGTGACCAGATTGACAAAGTTTCTTTTGTGACAAAATGTGTAGTGTGAGTAACCTATATCCAACCATTGACAAAAAAAATATATGAATAAGACATGGAATTCTGACACAAGTACACATGAGCTGCTTTGGGTCTATTCATGGATTCTGTTATGAAGCCTTATAATACTGACCTCAACACTGCTGGTCTCATGAGGACAAAGACGCTTTATAATACACTGTGTCACCTTCAGTTGTAAACGCCTATAACGAAGGATTATAATGCCATATAAGTGTAGTTATGAGTATCTATACATATTTATGTCAACATATGTCAATAATTATAAAGCCTTACGAATGCATTATAATGCTTTATGAATGTGTTTATAGTGTCTTATGAACAGCGAGTTCATAGAAAGTATTACTGTTTATTTTGACACTTGGTGCCTATTTCCTGTGTCTCTCTGGCTGTAGCTCGGTTGATTGTCACAGAGCCATTCAAAAATCAACTATTTTTAGCGAAACAGAGCAGACAGTCATTCCTGGGCCTCATTTTAGTTGTTGCAGACTGCGTAAAAGAAAAAGCAGTTTATATGCAGGTGAATTAATGGTTCATTCTGCACCACTGCTGCGTTGGTGTAAGTTGGGGCTTTATCATCACAGTCTGTTATGAATGACTGTTAGATTGCTGCTTTCCCATTTTCTATTACACTGGTTTCCACTACTGTACGCTGAGCAGTAGAACTAGTTATTGTTTCTGCTGTGTTCTTTCACCTATAGTGACAAAGTCTTGAGAAAATCTTGACACACTTACTAGAGACGATATTTCTTTTTTTTGTCGCCATCTACTACATCAAGTCCAGCTCAAATTACAGCCTTCTCCAACAATTTGGTTAATGTGAGCTAAACATTTTCCACTGCGAACTAGAGAAAAAAAGCTGCCTGCTGTTTGTTGAGGATAAATTTGGGGTTAGATTTAATAATACCTGCCAGACACCCAATTATCTAACTGGGACAAACTGTGCAACTTTTTTCACTCTAAGTGCTAAGATTATGAATATGTTTTGCAGAGGTGATCGCTTTGTCTTCTGGGGGCCCGGGATGTGTTGCAGCGGTGAGAAAAAGCAGACAATGCGGTCTCGGGAGGCTATCAGCGCCCGGCGTCTGTCAGCGGAAAGATAACACTCCGCAGCCGTCTTGATTTAGGAGAGCCTGCTGATGCATCGATTCATATCGCGGGCTTGTCTGTGAATCATACATTAATGGATGAGGTGGCCATTATCTCCACGCATGTCTGATCTCAGCCTCTTGAGCAGACAAATTTAGGAACACTACAGCCTCCTGTTGTATACGCTCACACCTCTTACCTGTTCTGAAGACTATATTTCACGGAACTAAGGACGGCCCACTCGCTAGTCACCACCGCTGGGATTCCACCAAAACTCTTGTTCCTGGTTCCTTTATGTGTCTTCTAAATTATATTTTGTTTCAAGTCATGAATCTGTCCAGGCCTAAATCTTTGGTCCACATAGGTCCTCCCCCAAGAAAATTGTATCAAAACACTTTCCTGTATTCTGGTGCGTTTTAGTCATATTGCTGCACAGTGGCGCAGTGCTTAGCACTCCTGCCTCACAGCAAGAAGGTCTCAGGTTTGATTCTCGGATTGAATGAGGCCTTTCTGTGTGGAATATGCATGTTCTCCCCATGTCTGTGTAGGTCTCCTTCTGGGTGCTCCGGTTTCCCCTACCACTAAAAACATGTACAATAGGTCTTTCCTGGTTAAATAATGGTCAAATAAAAATAAAGATAAAATATCTCATTTACATCTCAACCCTTCAGAGAGCGGCGCAAAAAGTATTCACTGCCCCCTGTAGGCTCCAAAGAGAAGTGAAGCTAGGCCTGGGGTTTGTTGTTGGGGGCTTTGAGAAAAGCCCAGGTGTCCCTCTTTAGCCGCTACTCCAGGTCCTGGATGCTCTGGCTCAGAGAGGACAGCTGCTCCCTGATGCTCCTCAGCTCTGGGCCTAGGGTGTTTGTCTATCTGTACTGCTCCTCTCTCAGAGCTGCCAGTCTGCGCTCCTTCTCATTCTTCAGGAACCAGTGTAACCAGTGGAACAAAACTTTGATCTCCCTCTTGCAGTGCGCGCTTGTTCCTCTGAGTGTTGGACCATTTCCTGGTAGAGTTTCTCTGTGGCACTGATCCTCTCTCTCCCCTGTCCCTCAGAGCCTGGAGCTGTGATCGGAGCTGGTCCTTCAGCTCTCTCTCTGCTTCCTCCACAGACACCACCGTGTGCTGCGTGTGCAGAGAGAGCTCACAGATGGAACAGAAGGCCTGGGCCTCAGCTTTACAGAACAGAAGGGGCACCTCTGGGTGTGTGCTACACACCTTTGTCTCTTTAGCCTTCTGCTGCTCACAAAATGGCAACGGCAACTCACTCAGTGCAAAGTTCACATCCACCTTCTCTCGAGAGGACCTCCTCCTGCAGACAGGGCAGTTCCTGGTCTGGTTCTGGTCCCAGCTATTGTGGAGGCAGATGCTGCAGAAGCTGTGGTGAAAGCTGTTCAGGGGGTCCAGACACATGGGACAGGCCAGAGAGTCTTCAAACAGTGCTTCCGCCATTTTAAACTCCTGTTCCTGTTTTAGTTGGAGCTCCGTGAGGTGACAGTGCAGCTCTGCATTTGTCTGAATACTTCCTGTTCCTCTGCACTTGTCGTTGAAATCGTTCTGCCTGATATTGAGGGCAGGGTTACATGAAAATACCTCACTGTTATTTCTGTACTGTCCAGGGTGATTAATGCAATCAAAACAATTCAACTAAACCCCTTCAAACCTTAAAATGTATAAATTAATTCTTTTTTTTTTTTTTTGTTTAATGAATTTTCTGTACAACAACAGTTCCGTTTGATCCTTTAAAGGCCTCTAACCAAAACAGATCACATGAAGAGCAGTTCTGAAGTCTTTGGATTTTGTCAGACAGTGGAAGGAAAACTTCGAGGAGCTCCTCAGTCCCACCGACACGCTTTCTGTAGAGGAAGCAGAGGCTGAGCACTCAGAGGTGGACTCATCTATCACCTGGGCTGAAGTCTTTGAAGTCAAAAAGCTCCTCAGTGGAAAGGCACCAAAGATGGATGAGATCCACCCTGAGTACCTCAAGTCTGGATGTTGTGGGTCTTGGTTGACACGTCTCTGCAGCATCGCGCGGCGGTCGGGGACAGTGCCTCTGGACTCAGACCAGGGTGGTCCCTCTTTTCAAGAAGGGGGACCGGAGGGTGTGTTCCAAATACAGGGGGACCTCGCTCCTCAGCCTCCCCAGGAAAGTCTGTTCTGGGGCCTGGAGTTGCACCTTGGATTCAGGAGAAACAATGCGGTTTTTATCCCAGTCGTGAAACAGTGGACCAGCTCTACATCTATTGGGGCTTGAGGGTTCAGGTGTGCTTTGTGTATCTGGAGCGTGTCTCTTTGGATTTCTTTGGGGGGCGCTCTGGGAGTATGGGGTCACAGAAGTTAGGTCACCTGAGAAAAGCTCGGAGTAGAGACGCTGGTCCTTCATATTGCGAGGAGACGTGAAGATGGCACAAGCATATGTTTCCCAAAAAATCAGACCTTCCTTTAAAATAATGCTGCAAAATCTCAGCAGTCTAACTTTAACTGGCTCTGTGAAGCACAGGAAGTGACCATATTTGGTAAATGACCATATTTGGTAAATGATTGTATTTGGTAAATTACTATATTTGATGATAAATTACCATATTTGATAAATGGCCATATTTGGTAAATGGCCGTATTTGCTAACTGACCATATCTGGTAAATGATCGTATTTGGTAAATTACCGTATTTGGTAAATGACCATATTTGGTCCTTTGGACCTTATTGGGTAAATGATTGTATTTGCTAAATTTCCATTTTTGGTAAATTACCGTATTTGGTAGTTGACCATATTTGGTGAATGTGTAGTTTGTTTAGTTCCTGTCGCCGCAGCAGCACATGGTGTGTCTGGATTTACTGGGACACAACGAAACGAGCAACCCCAAAACTGACGACTACGGCATCCACGGACAGGTCTCACGAGTCCAGGAGGTTTCTTGGTTTAGTCCTGGTGTAGACCTGAATCAGACCTGGTTTAGAACTGGTTCAGACCTGGTTTAGACCCTGGTTAGACCCTGGTTTTGTTCTGGTTTAGTCCTGATTTAGACCTGTTTTAGACATGGTTTAGACCTGGTTCAGACCTGGTTTAGCCCTGGTTTGGTCCTGGTTTAGTCCTGGTTTAAATCTTGGTTCAGCCCTGGTTCAGACCTGGTTTAGCCCTGGTTTAGACCTGGTTTAGACCTTGGTTCAGCCCTGGTTTAGTCCTGGTTCAGACCTTGGTTCAGCCCTGGTTTAGACCTGGTTGAGACCTCGTTTAGACCTGTTTTTGTCCCGGTCCAGACCTGGTTTAGACCTGGTTTAGACCTTGGTTCAGCCCTGGTTCAGACCTGGTTTAGACCTGGTTGAGACCTCGTTTAGACCTGTTTTTGTCCTGGTCCAGACCTGGTTTAGACCTGGTTTAGACCTTGGTTCAGCCCTGGTTTAGACCTGGTTTAGACCTTGGTTCAGCCCTGGTTTAGTCCTGGTTCAGACCTTGGTTCAGACCTGGTTGAGACCTCGTTTAGACCTGTTTTTGTCCTGGTCCAGACCTGGTTTAGACCTGGTTTAGACCTTGGTTCAGCCCTGGTTCAGACCTGGTTTATACCTGGTTGAGACCTCGTTTAGACCTGTTTTTGTCCTGGTCCAGACCTGGTTTAGAACCTGGTTCAGACCTGGTTCTGCCCTGGTTTAGACCTGGTTTAGACCCTGGTTCAGTCCTGGTTCAGTCCTGGTTTAGCCCTAGTTTAGCCCTGGTTTAGACCTTTTTTAATGCAGTCTCTCTCTCTCTCTCAGTTTGTCCAGCAGTATTGGTCTGACTCAGTTCCTTCTCGTGGGGACGTTGATGGGAGGAAATGTGGCTGGAGTCTACGCTACTCGGTTTCCTCAGGACCTCTGCTCTGTCACTCTGGTCTGTGCTGCAGGTAGGAGGTCAGATGTCACATGACTCACCTATAAATTATAAAAAGGCTGCAGTTCTTTCTCCCAAACCCCTCTCTGTTTTGGTCCTGGTCCAGGTCTGAGTTCAGCCTTTAGTCTCTGTGAAATCGAAAGTGTCTTCTGCTGCTGTTCCTAGTCCAGGTCTGAAGCCTCCTCAGCCCTTGCAGTATGTGAAGCATCTGAGGGAGATGGAGGCCCATATCAGTCCACAGGAGCTGAGTCAGGAGCCCGTCGCCTTGATCCCCTCCACACTGCAGGACGTCCAGGAGATGCTCGACCTCTGCTGCCACAAGCTCCTCAAGTTCCCCAAGCAGGTAACTTCCACTCTCTGATTAATGGCATTTAGTGTTTTCCTTCATCACCTGTTGATTCTGCTGAAGTCCTCGTTTTTGTTCAGTCCTCTGTGGGATTTTTGTCTTCATCCTGTTTCTATTTTAACAACAGTAATGTCCCGCTGACGTCCCACATAACGACCACATTCAAACAAACCCAAGTTTTACTCAAGTAAAGGTAAAAATAAAATCATCGAAAATTTACTAAAGTAAGAAGTATGTTCTACAAAATGTACTCAGAAATTACTTTTTCTTGCCAAAATTTACTTAAGTTACTTGAGTAAAAGTATTTAGTTACTGTCCACCACTGCAACAGGGCAAGCACTGCACTCAGTCCCAAAGCAAATCGTGGGTCTCCTACAGAATAAATTGGCTCAAATTGGAAGGAATTCAGATTTTAAACAATTAGGGAAGGAAAATTATGCATTATGAGCCTGTTCTTTAACAAAAAACTGGGTACACCCCTGGGCAGTCAAGAAGAATATGGCGAATAAACTGCTATTTTGTTTAGGTTAGTTTTTTTGTTACAACTCTGTAATCTTACAAATGTCCTAAAGCCTGACACTGGAGTATTATTTTCTCCTCCATGTTGATCCAAGCGACATTTCACGAGCACGAGTGATGCAGACTCGCAGCCATTGCCTCGTCACTCAGCTTCTTTAGGAAACCTGGGTCAGTGACTGGAACTGGGAGAAAACCAAACTCACTCAAAACTAGCTCACAACTGACCACTAGGGGACAGTAATGAATAGAATGCAAAAACCAAGTACAGTTGTGTGTTACAGAACCGTGGACACAGTTCAGTGTTTACTGTGTACACCAGGGATGCCATACACACAGCTCTTGGCCATTGGGAATGTGACTCTTATGCTTCAAATCAGATTTGTTTTTTTTGCACTCTTACTCGTAAAATGAATAAAGCCCGGTACGCAGCATTGCCCACGCAACTTCACATGAGTTTTATGGCCCAGTTTGAGAAAAAAAGTCAACCCATTCAGTGCAGACACAGACTGCTTAAAAGTCCTGCTGTCACTGAGCTGGAGATGATTGAACTACGTGTGTGTGTGAATGACATTGTCTTTGCGCAGCTGTATTTGCAAAATTCAAAACACAGAGATATGCAGTGATGTTGTGCTGATCTACATGCAAGGATTGCAGAGATATCATTTGTTAAAGCTTTAAAAGTTTAAAAGACTTAATAAAAGGTGTGCTGGACGCACATCTAATTAAAGGCGATGTCAGAAAAAAACAACTGTCTTTTTCAGATCACATTTCTAATGTTTTACTCTAAAATATCAGAAAATACATATTTAGTTACTTAGTACAGACTTTTAATGGTGGGATGGGATGAAGAATGAGAAGAGAGACAGGAAGCATGCTGGTGCTGTTGCTGCATCTATCAGGTCTACAGTGGCGTAACTTGGTAATGTAACAATGATGTTATGCATTTACATTTGTGTGCTTCTCTTGTTTGGTGGCATGGTGGCATAGTGGCTAGCACTCCTGCCTCACAACAAGAAAGTCCCAGGTTTGATTCCCAGACTGGGTGGGGCCTTTCTGTGTGGAGTTTGCATGTTCTCCCTGTGTCTGCATAGGTTTCCCCTACCACTAAAAACATGTACAATAGGTTCCCCATGGGGCCAGGACTCCCCTGCAAAAGAGATTCTGAATCTCAGTGGGACTTTTCTGGTTAAATAAAAAAAAATCAATTTAATTTTTTCTTGGTGGCCCTGCCCTGTATCTCCACAGATACGAGGTTGACAAATGTAGTACACCGTTATGGACTCAAAACTATTCCAGTGTCCATCTCTGCTTTGCTTGACACCACGCTGCTCCATGCCCTGCCAATGTGCACCTCTCACAGCCACCATGTCCTGCAGAGGGGAGAGATAGGGAGGGGTGAGAGCCGCGAGCACAAACTCAAGTGAGTCCAAATTATTTTTGTAATGATAAAAACTAAATGAAGGCATTCTATCTCTTATCTCTTTGAAAACTCCAACAAGGTTCCTTGCTGCCTCTATTAAGCATGGCAAAGCACTATCAGACAAGAGTTTCGTTGTTTTTCTCTCAGCTCAGCTTGCTGGCCCATCTGTAGACCCGTATGCCAGTCCACCCCTGTTATTAGTGTGACATGTCGGTGTGCGCTTTACCTGTCAGGTGATGGGTGGGTGGCACTGAACATAGCCTATAAGACTCAGTGGGTGGTCCACGCATGCCACATATGACCAAGACAGGGTTTCTGCAAGGTCTTAAAAAGTTTTAAATTTAAAAATCTGAAATTAAGGCCTTAAAAAGTCTTAAATTTGCAGAGATGGAGTATTAGGCCTCAAATATGTTTAAATAGGTCTTAAATATGCCACATACATTTGATGCACCTACACACTTAAATGCTCAAAGGCGTAATACTGTCCCTGATGCGAGATCTTCTCTTACCAAGGCCAAAATGCTTTGTGGCACTAAATGGCATGCTTATGAAATAGGTCTTAATTTTTCAAGAAAAATGGTCTTGAAAACGTCTAAAAAAAGTCTTAAATTTAACTTTAACCAGTAACAGGCCACATTGTCCTATTGTTTGTGCCTGAGGGCTCCTTTTGGAGATGTGCCCTGAGTCCGAGGCTCATCACTCTGGGTAAGCCAGCTCCTTGCTTCATCATATGTTTCATTCTTTATGCTAAGGCTGACCCCACATTATCCACTCCAGATCCTTAACTTGTATTAGGACTAGCCATAGCCAAAAGAGGGGTCGCAGTGCACTAAAGGCAATTTGTAGGGGCCAGAGACAATGCACAGCTGAATTAGCCAAACAGAGGTAATGAGTTTCAGAGGCAGTGGACAGAGTATGGATCCCCGAATTAGTTGTAGAAAATCCCCGGTTTAAATCCAAGTCTTTAAGAGGCCCAATGACTTGGCAGAGGTGTGCTTCTAGGTGTGTTGAGTATTTAGGTACACATTTTTATCCACGTCCAATTCTAAACAAAATCCAGCTAGTTTAATATTAAAAAGTTGAGTTGTAGTTAAAAAAAAAAAAAAAATCCCAAATGCATTAAAGTATTCCATTAATTTTTAAAGAAACAACCACTCTGTCATAATTATGTAACATATACTAGAGCTTAAACCGTGGTAATTGGCAGATATGAATATCATACAGAGCTTTAACTGTTCTACTCTGGTAAATGAGGCCACCGCAGTTGTAAAAATGAGAGAAAGACACACTGCAATCCCAAAATAGAGCGTAGTATTATCCATAAAACAGCCCAAAAGTTAATAAACTAATATATCACTGCTGCAGAACTGGGTTATACCATAAGTGTGTTACTGACAGCTTCTGTGCTTTCGCATGTTCAGAACAACTGTGGGATTGAATTAGGGATGCAACAATCTAACTTTTTACTTTTGCTACTCAGACACCAGTGAATGCTTTGGATATCTGCAATTCCAACCAGGGATCCTTTAGTTCAGGAGTAAATGCTTTATCAATTGATCTTTTTAATCAGTCAGTGTCTGTGCCTTCAAAAAAATAGTAACTAGAAATATTTACAAATCATGGGCCCTCTGTGTAAAGCTATCGTCGACTCAAACCAGGGATCTTTTAGCTCAGGGGTAAATTCTCAAACTGTGGTATGCAGACTTCTTTTGGTGGTACTCAAGAGTCTTTTGAAGTTCAAGTCCTGAATTGGTTTAATTAAGATCCAGGTTAATTTCTGGTTTAGTCCTGGTTTAGACCTCTGTTTGTCTTGAATCTGTCCATGTGTTGTCCTGGTTTAGTCCTGGTTTAATCATGGTTGAGACCTGGTTTAATCATGGTTGAGATCTGGTTTAGGCCTGGTTTAGTCTTGCTTTTATTCTGGTTTAAATCTGATTTAGTTTTGGGCCCGTCCTGGTTTAGATCTGATTTAGTTCTACTTGTAGTTTAATCTTGGATCCTGGTGTAGTCCTGGTTTTATCCTGGTTTAGTCCTGGTTTCGTCATCATTTGGGCCTGATCTAGTTCTGGTTTAGACCAGGTTCAGGCTTGGTTCAGTCTAAGTTTTGTTATTTTTGTTTGTTTTTTGTTAGTGTAACTACAAGCAATGACAAGGCACCACACCTCTATATAAAGAAGTTCCCCGTCTTGCCAGGCCTTTAGTTCAGGGATAAATACCCTAGCCATGAAGAAACAAAACCCTTATATCTCACAGTTGTTCATTCGTGATGTTGTAACTGAAACCAATGACAAGATATTGGTCTTCTTCATAAAGATACAGTGCCCAGACTTGGACTCAAACCAGGGATTCTTTAGTTCAGGAGTAAATGCTTAAGCCACAAATGTCACTAAAAGGTTACAGTAGTAAAGGACCAACTTAAACTACGTGAAACTTGAACAGGGGTCTGCAACCTATGGTTTTAGAGCCACATGCGGCTCTTGTGGCTCTTCTCTCATCTGACATCTGGTTATGCAATAAATGTATAAGTAAACAACTGATTAGAAGAGCCACACAAAAACGCCAAGCAATAGTTACCTGGATGTAACTGTATCTGAGTGACATAGTGCAGTATTTAACACAGTTCTATGTTAGTTTTCAAATATTAGGCAAAGCAAGGCATGTTTATTAGTATATCAAAATTCATACACAGAGTAATTCTAAGTGCTTTACAGAAAGACAAGTGAAAAGTACATAGACAAGAATTCCTATTGAAACAGTAATAAAATTCAATTTAAAAGTAAATCAAAAGGCAAGAGTGCAGATAAGACATTTTCAGTTGACATATGCAACAGTTTTAAGTCTGGACTTAAACATTGTCAGAGTAGAGGCCTGTCTAACATCGTCAGGAAGGCTGTTCCAGAGTTTAGCTGCATAAAACTGAAACAATACTTCACCAAGTTTAGTCCTGATTCTGGGCACCAGCAGAGACCTGTCCCTGAGGTTCTCAGAGTCCCAGATGGTCCATATGGGACCAACAGGTCAGAGATGTACTTTGGTGCTAAGCCACAGAAAGACTTTTACACAAGCAGAGCTGTTTTAAACTCTAATAAATATTAATAACCCTCCATATGCTATATTATGCTAAGCCACTTTTGTCAGATGATTTTCCATGGCATCCCTACAAAGATAAAAAACAAAAGAAAAGAAGAAGAAGGATGTGCAATTCTGGCTCGTCCAGTCCAAGATTATCCAGAGTTTTGTTGACTTTATTGTTTCTCCCATTTATTAGGGCCCAATCAGGTGTCAGGTGTATGTTTTAAGGCTACTTTCACCCTGCTCCTGTTGTCCATTTGGTCTCCACACACGTGTTTCATCTTAAGTACTCTACTCAAGGCTTGCTTGGAATTACTTTGTACTTTGCCTCACTTAAGTAAACTGAACAGTGGCTGGCTGTGAATGGAGCAGTGGCATTCAGAGATACTGTATCTTTCAAAACACTTGAAAAGCTTATTCCTTTTATGCACGTCTTGTACATTTTCATATATATATATAGATATAAAAAAGGATAGAAGCGAAGAGATACTTCAGACAATTATACACAGAACGTATAAAACCTTCAAGTAACCTTCAAGTGTTTTATGTATTTGTACACAGCTCATTTACTTGTTCTATCCTACATTTCCCTGAAAGTCCCTGAACCTCTGTTTAAGGTTCCTGGCTGGTCCTGCAGCCTCTCTTTTTTTTTTTTTTTTTTTTTTTTTTTTGTAAATACTAATTCTTCTGCATTTTTTTCTTTTAAACTCACATTATCTTGCAAACTCCTCTACTTTAAAACCAATAGAGTCTCTGTATAAGCAATCCATAAAGATACTGAACAGAAAACCACTGCGTTACCATCAGTGTACAATTTTACAGAAATACAAGTTTTTGAGTTGGGAAAACATGGTTAAATTCGCCAATTTGTGTTTAATGTTTAAAATTACTACTGGACTGTCTTCTTCTCTCTTCTTTGTAACTAAAAGAACAGCTTCATATCAGCATATAAGGGGCAAGAGGTGACAGCATTGTTCCACTATGGAGAAGTGCATTTGGTCAGTTGTCATTTTCAGTCAGAGCTGTTCATGAGTGGACCTCTGTCCCTGTGAGCTTTAGGGAAATGGCCACATGCAACATGTTCAAAATTAATTTAAAAAACTGGTTCATAGACAATCAGACCTGCCAACACTAATATCCGCTGTCCAGACTGCACCCTCCACTGCCATCTTGTTTGTTTTTTGTGTCCTTTTAATGAATTTTATGCATATAGATTTTACAGTTTTATGAAATGTTTATTCTAATGTGATGTATTTGTATCTTATTTTAGGATGATTTTTTTAACAACTGTCCAGGGACTGCAGATGAAAAATAGCCGGTTGGCTAACTCTTGTGCATTTACAGAAATGTTACTGAATGTACATTGTCCCTGTAAAATAAACAAATAAAATAAATAAATAAATAAAAACATTAAAATTAAATAAAAATTTAAATTCTCTTTACCTTGTGAATTACATTTACTTATTTACTGTATTTTTTTATATTGAAGATAAACTTAAAAATGAAAAGATCTTAAATCTTAAACTCAATAAATTTATTACATGTAAATTTATGTGAAATAATTCCCCTTTGAAACAAACTATTACACCTAAAAATATGTAAACAATTTTATATATATATATATACAAATAATATTTTTAGCAGTTTCAACTCCTTTTTATTAATACAAACCCTCATTTTTTAGATTAATTAGATTTCCCGCCCCGAGCGCGACATGTAATTACAAGCCCAACCCGAGTCGGGCCTTTAATTACATGTAATGGTTCGGGTCCGAGTCACGCCGGGCCTAGGCTGCAACACCAAGCCATGTGTTTTTATGCAGTGAGCGTGCCTTTCCAGCTGCAGGAGAACCACTGCTCATGTGAATAAAACCAGGTTGCCAATGCGCGCTGTTTAAGAACGAGCCCACTGAGCAGATAAGTTTACCTGAGAGGGGCGGTGACTGAAACTGGTTAGTTACTACAGGCTTAAAATTTAGAACCATGTTAAAGTGCAGCACAGCAATAAAGCCCCAAACTCTCCTGGACCCAATCTAAACTCTAATGTCCTCCCTGTAATACCGTGGGTTCTCTCAGGGTACTCCCCACAACCCCTAACAGGAATAAGAAAGAAAATAAATGAAGGAATAAAGCAGATACCACCACAAAGTTAGATTGCTAACAGTGCCGGTCCTGTACATTTGGGGGGCCCTAAGCAGGATAGTTTTGAGTGCCAAGCCTCTCAGTCATTTTTGAGATTTATTTTATTTTTTTTTAAGATTATATTAGTTTATTTCAAACCTGCACACAACACAAATCACTTGAAATATTTACACATGTAAACCAGGTGGCAAAAAATAAACAATTGACAAAAAAAAAAAAAAAAAAAAAAAAAAAAAAAAAAAAACAGATGCATGGCTTTTAAATTTCCATTTCCCTACACACCACCACTCATCACAACAGCAACACAACGACAACAGTAATACAACAACAATAACATTCATCATAACAGGACACAAACACAGATCATTTAAATTTTACCATACAACATTTTAATTTAATTTAAATAAAACACTGACTGACTATTTTTCTAAGAGGATGAATGCTTTGAAACATTTTTGATTTGCAAACTCAGCAAGGGGGACCAATGCAAACAGGAATTAATATACAGACTGCACTGGACCCTACTTTCAGACAGACTTTCAGCAAAAATTACCGGCAATTGTGGGGCAAGGCAAGGCATGTTTATTTGTATAGCACAATTCATACACAGAGAAATTCAAAGTGCTTTACAGAAAGAAAGAAAAAAAGCGAAAAATACATTGACAAGAATTACAATTAAAGTAGTAAAGGAAGTAAATTCAAATAAAAAATTATAATTAAGAAGGTCATACTTCCTGGTTTTAGTCAGGAGCTTTTTTAGTGAGTCCAGTGAGCAGACCGTTACAGTAGTCTAACCTGCTGGTGATGAACGCATGAATAAGTCTCTCTAGGTCTGGTTTAGACAGTATACCTTTGATTCTGGCAATGTTTTTGAGATGGTAAAATGCTGATGATGTTATATATTTAATGTGACTGTTGAAGTTCAAATCTGAGTCCAGGATTACCCCGAGATTCGAACCTGATTTGAAGGTTTCAGAGAAAGAATCTCGATGTGAGTACAGACACTTTCTTTTTTCTTTCTGTGGGCCAAAGATGATTATTTCAGTCTTGTCTGTGTGTAGCTGGAGAAAGTTGTTCTGCAGAATATTATTACCCAAATATTAATCAAATAATGGAGAAGCCGTGGGGCCCTATGCAGATGCTTAGTTTGCCTATAGGAAGGGCCAGCCTTGGTTGCTAAAACATCAAGACCAACAGTATGGCAAAATTACAACACATAAACAGTTCACAAATGCATATATGACTTGATGGCTGTACAGTATATATGCTAATACTATTTTTTTTTTTTTTTTTTTGCAAATATGTGCAATTTTAATACACTGTTACATTGCTTGTGAAAGGGTCTATAGCAGTCATGTCCAAAGTGCGGCCCGGGGGCCATTTGTCGCACAGGTTGAGATTTCGCATGAGATCAGCTTCTATGATAAAATGCAGTAATTTTGGCCCTCCAGTACTTTTGTACAGTGTGCATCTCATCTACTCTGCCTTGTATTTTCAAATTAGTGTGTGATGTTATTTTGTTGGGACTTAGATTAGATTGAACTTTATTAATCTAACACTGGGAAAATGTTCTTGTTCAGGCAGCGCTTATACAGAATAAAGTACAGAAAGCAAGAAAATAAAGTGAGCATGCATCACAGACAAAAAACTGCAAGACAAAAGTGACTTCTTTTAAATTGTGTTTTCAGAGAAAATAAT
Organism: Bostrychus sinensis; assembly: GCA_020698575.1. Lineage (NCBI taxonomy): Eukaryota > Metazoa > Chordata > Actinopteri > Gobiiformes > Eleotridae > Bostrychus > Bostrychus sinensis. The sequence continues at coordinate 7,494,831 of CM036260.1, read as the reverse complement.
TTATAATTATTTGGCTTTTGAAAACAAAATAGTTATAAAACAATGAACATTTTATTTATTGTGTTTATGCATTCAGTTCTTAGAAAACTTCAGGAGGGACTGTTGGCCCTTGAAGATTTACACATCTTCAGATCTGGCCCTCATTGGAAAAAGTTTGGACACCCCTGGTCTATAGGCTTTGTGTTCCATAGTCACACATCTCAGTCAACTGTAGGCCTATCATCCTTTGTCCCACTCAGAGCTTGATAGGAATCTGCACTGCATTAATGAAATGGGACTGTTAGACTGATTAATCCTATTCATCAAAGGAATTAACCCATGATTAACGTTCATTTTCCCATCGTGACCAGTTGCAGCTGCTCTGTGTCGAGTCTTAAGTGTGTGTGTTGCTATTTCCAGGCCACTTGGGAATGCACCGAGTGGGGATGAGTTTGTGTTGGGGGCATTTGAGCCTCTAATTCAGTGTGAAGATAGTGATCAGCAGTGTATTTACTCAGACGCTCCTTTTTTATCAGAGCCAGACCAGGGTTGTACAGTCCGCAACAGCTCTTATCTAAAATGCAATCTTTCTCGACTGTAAACCACTGAATTTGTCGCCCCGACTCAATGAGTGGGGCGCCCAGGGTCAAAATCAATAAGAACTAACAACTTACTGTGCTGTGCAACCAACAGCTTACTGTTGGCGGTGCAGTCTGAAGAAATGGACTGAATAACTCTGAAGCAGTCCAGAGATAGAAGGACACTACTCACCTTATGATCAAGTTTTTGTTTTATTTTTGTTCTATTTAGTTCCTTCCCTGAACCGCTTTTGAGGAGCTGCAGTTTTGGAGATACTCTGCCCTTTTCAAACTCTCCTCCACCTCAAATTTGAAGACAAAATGTTCACTTGCTGCCAAATATATCTGTACTGGCTTCGTGGAAACATTTCCCACTATCCAGTTAGTTAAACACCTCCACACAATAAGTCACAGATGCCAGAATGGGTTTGGATCGCTCTTTATATGGCAGGTGTTAAACTGTAATAAACAAATACAGCTTACATAAGAAAATGTGCAAAAGCATACAGTAAGTGTAGGGTGACCAGATGTCCCTATTTAACCGGGACAGTCCCAGTTTTCAACCAACCAGGTCCCAGTTGACCCCATTTTAACAACTACAAAGACATAGAAAACTTAAAATCTGTTTAAATACTTTTGTCTCTGAAATTATGCACAATATATTTTTTGTTATCAATAATTGTCCATCATACTCAAAATTTAAGCCCTAGCGTCATGTTCTCTGAATGACATGCCAGAAAATTTCCTGGATTTTGGAAGCTTTTTTGTCACTTGGTAAGTTCAAATGCACCATGATTTGTGGAAAAAAAATAGGTGTCCCAGTTTTTGGCTCTAAAAATCTGGTAAGTAAGTGAGCTTTAAATACTAATGCTAATTAAAATGCACTATGCCATACTACGCCATATTAATGTAAAATGAGCTATGCATGAAAGAATATAACTGCCTAAATGTACTATTTTTATGCCTAATATTCACTTTTATTTATTGTTATGCTCACAGGGAATGCTTTCCATGAACAGCCTACAGCAGGGGTGTCCAAACTTTTATCCTTGGGGGCCACATACTGAAAAATGTATGTGCAGGAGGGCCACTCAGTCGAGGCGCCATATTTTGCATCACCACAAAACAAGATATCACTTTCCTTCAGGGATCTTCACAGTGAATCATTTTTATGGATATTTTTATTGATTTGTTTTACTCTTGACCCCCTTCGACAACCCCACATTTATCCAAGCTGGGCACCAGCACATAGTATGGCTTTTTTTTTTTTTTTTTTTTTTTTGGTGCCACCAACCGCTAATTTCATTTTTTTTTTTCCTTAATGCCAGGTACATCTCACACAAGTCAAGTTTTTTACCTGTGCTTCAACCTTGCAGTGAACAGTGCTACCTGGGGCAATTTGGGCCAATTGTGAATGAAGCTCTAGGGCCAATAAAAATCTGTCTGCGGGCCGCATCTGGCCCCCGTGCCATAGTTTGGACACCCCTGGCCGACAGCATCAGAACACAACTCCTTGCTGGGCCAGGGTACGCAACTAAACTAAACGGCAAGCCAGAACAATATCCCATCAACTAACAGGTACCATGATGAAGAGATAATCTGCATTATTCACTTCACCTGTCAGTGGTCATAAAGTTATGCCTGATCAGTGTACACGGTTATTTTTTCTCATGATTTTCATTATGTTTGGGTAGCTTTAGGATAGTCTCACACCAAAAGCATCTTGAGCAGCTGTAGGTGCCGATGACCATTCATTTCCTATGTACGCAGGCACATGAAGAAGTCAAGCATCTTTACGGCGAGCATTCATTTCCTAAATATGCTGGTGACAAGTGCCTTGAACATGCCAAGCGACGGGGAACAAGCAACTTAAGTGTGGTTTTGAGTTGAACTGAAGTCAACTTTATTGCACTTTTCAGGGCACAAGAGTTGAAAGACAGTCGAGAGAAATTAGTTCAGGCACAAAAGTCGCGTTTAAAACTTTCAGCCCCTTCCTAGTGTCTGGGATTAATTTACCCTACGATAGTGTTTATGAAATCAAGGATAACAATGCAATATTTATTGCAGTGGCCCTCCATATCATACACAGCTAACATCCTGTACAGGCTTGATGATTTCGGGATCCTTATAAGTAAATAAAACATGGTGGAGGTTCGCCATTGACTGCATTTAGGGCACAGAGGACTTCAATTTGCCCTGTATTGTTAATGTAAAGCAGGGGTGTGCAAAGTTTTTATTTTTTTTATTTTTTTTATTTTTTTCCTGAGGGCCACATACTAAAAAAAGTATGCAGAGGGCCACTCACTGACATATTTTTAATATTGGTCCTTTAAGGATATAGCATTAATCTGAGGAGAGGGATAGACAGTGGAGTTGTGAATGTTAATTGTTAGGGTGGAGGATGTGCCGCTCAAATGATGAATGGATAAATGAGCACTGTGTTAGAAAGGGCATCTGGCACAAAGATGACTTTCATACAGGATCAATAAAGATGGCAGAATACAAAATAATGGACTCTTAAAGGGGCTATATTATACAAAATCCACTTTTGTTAGCTTATTACCCTGTCATCATAAATGTACCTGAAATCCTGTTGTTCTTCATTCAAGCCTGTTTGAGTAATCCTGTATTCCCTGGCAATGAATTCCGGAGGTCTCAGAACTCTTAGTTCCACTGAAACCCGCCCACTCCAGGAAGCACTGACCAATCAACAAGCGCTCTACATCCAGTCTGCTCTCATTCATTTATCAAAAAAAAAAATGGTGTTCAGCTCTGTTTCCACTTATTCCTCACAGCTTTTTTTTTTTTTTTTTTTTTTTTTTTTGGTAGTAACATGACACTATACAGAAAGTTTTAGGAAGTGAAGTGTTTTTTTTTTTTTTTCTATGTTTATGTTCAAATGACCGCAGCACTCTACTCTACACTCTGCTGGTCTCACCTGTTTATGGCACAGTCTCATTTAGTCACATAAAGTTTTTAAAGTCTGTAAAACAAGCAGTGCTGCTCTAGAGGTGACCACGATTGATTTAAAAAAAAAATAAAATAAATAAAAGTATGATCTATCCTCTTTTAAGTAAAACAATATTATAAAAAATACATTGATCATTATGCATTCAAGGGTATACAGAAGAATACGTCATTCGAAGTGCATTCTACCAAGTGCTAAACACAAGCCTGCACAGTAAAATGGCTGCAATGATGTCTTCTTCTCTCCCGCGTGGCGTCATCTCATTTGTCTAATGCGAGTGGGTGTTTTAATCAAGACTCATCAATTCATAAATGAAGACTGATTAAACGATCAATTTGTGTTTGTGTGACTGGAGTCGCCGGGGGATGGGCCCTGCCTCATACATCACCACACTGCTGTCATGTCTCACTCCACTCCTACCCGTATACTAGAGCCACTACTCATTAGAATTCAAAAAGTGTTTTCTGCTCAGATTTACTCTTTAAACAGCTGTGTGTTTGGGGATTTTCGGCAGTTAGAATACACTACATGTTTCCCAGTGTCATCCCAGATTTGCTTTGATTTCCCCTGGCTGAAAACCAAGTACTTTCTCGTCACAAAGCAGGTAGAGTAATTCAAATGATTGCTTTAGTCTAAATATAACTAGAGTTTTAGAGTTTATTTATGAGCCTTACCTTGATTTGGACAGTTTTTCTTTGAATTTCTCCTCATTGTGTTGTAATGTGTGTGCAGCACTGCAGAGACATGAGCCCAGTAAAAGTGAGAGCTTATTTCTCACAAAACTAAAAATCAAATACTCAAATTTAGAACATGTGCTATACCGGTGAGTGTTAATTTCCGGCCCGTGGTCCACATCAGGCCCGCCACAGCTTTCCATTTGGGCCGCAGATATATCTTTGCTTTTTTTTTTTTAGACAATCCGCTGATTTTGGTCAAGCACATGTCCGGTCAACCATGTGCCTGAAGGACCCCAGCTTCTCCAACCATCTCGTAGCAGTTTGGGCTCTTACACTGCAATTCATAGGAAACATCCAAAATTGTTTTATCTCAGCCTGAAAATATCAAAACTGCAATAAAAAGATTTTGCTAATTTCTCTGGCATAGAACCTCGTAGAACAAAAACAATCTAAATGTATTTTGTAGCTCTACCTGTACAGAGAGTTCCACTGCGACTGCATTATTGTTCTTCTCAAAATTATAATTTTTAACTGTTTTCACTGTCAATTTATTAGAGGCCATTGTAGCAGCCCTGCTACACATCTGTGAGATTTGCGCTTAAAGTGCTTTGGGAAGCCAGCTCAGAGAGTACACAACCATCTTTCAGCAGTTTAGACAACTTACTGTGCAGTTCACAGCATTCAAAATTACTTTATCTCAGCCTGAAAAGCTCAAAATAGCAATGAATTTTTTTTATATTGTTTTATTTTAGTAGAGCGTCTGGCCCTTACAGTGTCTGCTGAGATAAATTCTGCCCCATGGACAAATGTAGTTGACAATCCCTGGACTATACACTTGCACTTGTTTAAAAAAAATGCTTTAAGATTAAGCTAAAGCTTCATTTGGCCAATTTCTGCAAGAATGGCATTGTACAGCTATGAAGCTAAAATTACAAGATTACAGCAGAAGTTACCAAAGTTGGTGGAATTAGCTTTTGTTACAGCATGACATGCTCACATCATCTGTGTCAGAACAGCAAAACAAACAACAGTAACAAAGTAAACATAAACACAATCAATACAAAGTGACAGGTAAATACAGATTGTCCTTCAGTTTATGGCTTGGTTTACTGTCCGTATTGCTGTATGGAAAAAAACTATTTTTGAATCTGACTGATTTGATGTGCATGGACCTGTAGCGTCTTCCAGAGAGCATGAGTGTGAACAAGAGATGAGCAGGATGTGTGGGGTCAGGGGTGATTTTTATAGCTCATTGTGTAATGCATCTGTGATAGAATGTATCTATGGATGGGAGGGGGTGGCCTGCGATTTTGGATGATTTGTCTATTATTGATGATGTGAGTATGCTTTCTATTACGACTGTGTAAAAGAGAATGTTGCGCCTGAAAAGCACTTCCTCACCTTTACATAACAGATTATACAGATAGTAGTAAGTGACCAAAACAAAAATGACAGAACATGAAGTTTCCAAAACAGATTGTAAGTGTACCTATCATCCTGCTCATTTCTCAAGTTTGTTTTCCTGTCTCCCATCAGAAACTTCTAAGAGTGCTATCTTAAGATTCTAAAAAGACAAGGAGCACACACTAACCAACTGGTTTTAGCAGACTTTGTTCTGAACTGAAAGACTGGGAATCACACATTTAAAGGGCCGGACACACTGGAACGATTATCGGCCATCCAGCGTGGTCACATGGTTTGATGTGGTCGGCAATGGGAGTCTGTTTGATGTGTTCTGCACCATCAGATGTAGTAGGAGACAGTTGGACCTAGTTCCAGCTGATCGAACATGTGGAATTGGTTTTAGGCGTCATGCTCAACAGAGGCTCTGATTGGCTCACAATTTGTCAAACAGCTCGCTTTTAACATCAAAATAAAAATTACTTTTGTTCTAAAACTACTTCATTATGTTCCCTACAGCTGTGATGCTAATGCGCTGCAGTTAGCTTACCTTAGCTTTAGCCTCTTGCAGATGAAAATATAATCCTCCTCTGAGGCAAACAGCTGCAGTTATTCCTTTTATTCATTACTGTAATCAGACAAGTTAAATTAAGCAGGTATGATTATGATTAACTGAAAAATACTGGAGTTAAACATGTGAGTTTTGTTTACCTGAGTAACATTTAACTGCAGAGTTTAGTAACTAGCACCGCCTACTGTTGCAAAAAGTTATTATGTCTTGCACACGCACGGAATTACCGCACTGCTCGGTCGTGGGCCTGAATTGCTCTGGTGTGTCTGCAGCTACTTTCAGTGGCAACAAGGGGAGACGTGAGCAGACTAAGCAGTCACCCTGCCTTTGCTGACAGTGGTCGGGCGTTGGGTTGGTGTGTCTAAGGCTTAACAACTGCACCAGTGGCTGTGTTCCAATGTCCTGTCCACTGTATATAGCAGGGCCATGAATTAAAATTCACTGAGGTCCTTTTTGTAAAAATGTTCTTGAGCCAAGGTTCAGAACATCACCATGTTATTTTGTGCCTTGAAAAAGTATTGTAGTTACATTAACATCTGTGTCTATAGTGTAAATACAGTAGAATTGTATATTATGGCAAAAACATTTTCTTAACGTTAACATTAGAACTTGAGGGGAAAGAAATAATAAAATAAAAAGGTAGACGTGTTTTTCTTATATGAAATAAATACAGTTATAAAATAAAAATGCTTTTAATACTGGTCTCTCATTTCATTGTCAATCTGACTCACAGTCACAATTCCCTGATTCAGTTATGACTTCTTTTTAAAGGAACCCTAAGAAGGCACTGCTGGGATTTGAACCCAGGATCTCCTGTTTACGAGACAGGTGCTTTCACCAACTAAGCCACAGTGCCTCCAACAGTTGAGATTTTTCTCAGGATCTAAGTTCAGTAAAATTTGAACTTCACATTTAGAGATTTAGATCATTTAGTACAAGATTTATGGGATTTTAAGTGCAATGCACCCAAATTTGTCACATGACTTGCCTCCTACTAACTTTTAGAGATGATGTGGCCTAATGGATAAGGTGTTTGTCTTCAGCTCAGAAAACTGAGAGTTCAGATCTCTTTGTGGTTAACATTTGCCTTCTTCCACAATTGATTTGTGAGTCACAAACCAGTTTCCTAATCTGCAGATCTGATTGGCTGATAGCGTCACATGCGACAATTCGCTGTCTACTTTTATGCAGGAGAAGTTGCACCCATTATAAAAGAAGGGCTCTGTGCTATGCCTCAAAACACGTTACAAACGAGGCAGTTCTCTTCTCTGTGTGAGGGACAAACGCTGAGGGGAGGGGCAAGCTATGGGACAGAGTTGTTTGCGGCATGTCTGGGTCTGGATTCAGAATGCGGTTTGCCTATTAGTGACCCCTGATATAGAAAACTATAGTGGTCATGCTTTGTGAGTTTCAGAGAAGAACAGTAACTGTACACAACACGTCTGAATAAAAACTGCTGAGTTAAAAAAAAAAAAAAAAAATTGTTTCGTGCCGTAATAATGAATAAATAGTGGCTAAATAAACCGCAGTAATATCACTAATGTCAGCTGACCTTAGCTTGTACAGAGGACAGCTTGCCCAGGTAACATTAAGTCAACGCGAGCTGCAAATATCCAATCTGTTTTATCAATTACCTCAAAATTCAAGTTAAATAGAAAGCAGATAATTATTTTTATCCAGCCTATACATACTTAAATTACACCCTGGTTTGAGAGGGCTTCATTACAGAAGTTCACAACCAGCTGACTTCAGCTAACTTTTTCTTTTTTTTTTTAAGCTTACGCCAAGCTCACCTGATCAACAGTAAGAGTCGGCTTTAAAATTAGAACATGTTTGACTGACTGCAACGGAGGCTTGGCTGAGACTCTGCGAGAGTTATTAGGTAAAAGTTTTTGGAATTCTAAGTGCAAAGTACTCAAATTTGTCACAAGATCTGCCTCCTGCTTTCTTTTCAAGACCACGCGGCCTAATGGGTAGGGGGTCTCACCAGAAGATTGAGGGTTTGACCGCCTACTGTCAAAAACCAACACAATAAGCCACTGCTAGTATTCAAACTCAGGATCTCCTGTTTAGATGACAGGTGCTTTCACCAACTACACAACAGCACTTTACAAAAATATTTTTTTAATCTCTTCATGTTTACACTGTGCTATTAAATTACGCACTGCTGGGATTCAATCCCAGGATCTCCTGTATACTAGACAGGCACTTTTACCAATTAAGCAAAAGTGCCTGGCACAGGTGAAATTGTGGTGATTCTGGACACTAAATCAAATTTGCAGCATTCAATTCCTGATTAAAGCTGTCTTGCAGCAAGTTCCTTCCTTGGGTGGGCTCAAACCACCATCCTTTCAGTTAACAGCTGAGCGCGCTGGCCGATTGCACCACAGAGACCCAACTGAGAGCAGACTGTTTTCTAACTAGCGTCAAATAAGATACTTTTCTAAAGAGTTTTCATTTACAATCGACCCAATGTCCTGTTTATCAGGTGAAACAGGTGGCTCATTGAAGTCTGCTTTTTGTATTCCCTTTATCTGCATGTAAAAGTCTCTGTCTTTGGTTCAGAAGGTCATGTCTTTGAGATCTATTGTGGTTGATAGCCTCTTTGTTAGGAACTTTTCACTTCACTGAGAATTTACTGAACCTGATACAACTGGGATTTGAACTAAAGCTCTTCTGTTTACGACTCCTTCAACCACATCATTCCATTTTATTTTATTTTTTTGTTATTTTTAGTTACTTTAAGCAAAAGGTTTAGGCCTGTAAATGTTGAGCAGAATGACATGGGTCTAGATTCTACTGATACAGCTTGGACTTGAACCAAAGCAGTATTTTTTCCAAACTGTTTCCCCTGTTCCTTTGTCCTCCTCAGCCAATTCTTGAAGCCTTTCTTGTTTTAGGCATTGGGTACGATCTGTGAGTGTAGTGTGTTATTACTTGGCTTTTGTCTTTTTCACAAAGGTATGACTTCTTTTTTAAAAAACTCTAAGAAGGCACTGCTGGGATTTGAACCCAGGATCTCCTGTTTACAAGACAGGTGCTTTCACCAACTAAGCCACAGCGCCTCAGGAGTTGAGAATTTTCTCAGGATCTAAGTTCAGTAAAATTTGAAATTCACATTTAGAGATTTAGAAGTGCAATGCACCCAAAAAAAGACTTGCCTCCTACCAAATTTTAGAGATGATGTGGCCTAATGGATAAGGTGTCTGACTACAGCTCAGGAACCTGAGGGTTCAATCTCTTTGTGGTTAACATTTGCCTTCTTCCACAATTGATTTGTGAGTCACAAACCAACACAACAAGTCACTGCTAGGACTCAAACACAGTGTCTGCTCTTTGTAAGAGGGGCACTTTCACCAACTAAGCCACAGCACCTACTGTTGTGCCTTTTCTTAGGATCTAAGTACAGTAACATTTAAAACTCACATTTAGACGTTTAGATGTATGTCTTTAGATGTGTCTTTTGGTAACAGTTTTAATGGATTCTAAAAGCAAAGCTCTCAAATTTGTCACAAGATCTCCTAAATTCAGTTTAGAAGAGTGAGTCTTTCAATATTTTCATGGCAAATGTTCTATCTGCTCTATGCACCAAGGCACTGCCGGAATTCAAAGTAGGATTTCCTCTTTACTAGACAGGTTCTTTGACCAATTAAGTCACAGTGCCTCCTATAGCTGTGTGTGTTTTTTAACAGATCTGAGTACAGTAAAAAACTTCAAGGGCACATCGAGAAAGATGCAGGTCTGCAAAGTTTTCACGATTTTGAGTGCAAATCAATCAACTTTATAGCAGAATTAATCTTAGGCAAGCTGTTTTGATAGATGTCTAAAATCAGATTAGAAACTGGTTTAAGTTCACATTCTTCTATGCAACAAGGTACTACTGAGATTCAAACTCAGGCTTTCCTGTTTACAAGGCAGGCACATTCTCCAACTAAGCCATAGCACCTCAGACATCTATGACTTTGTCGTAGGATTTGAGCACTGTAAAAATTGAAGTGCACATCGAGAAAGACTGCTTTTCTAAATGCAAATGAATCAAATTTTTCACAAGGTTAATCTTAGAGATGCTGTTTTACAAAATGTGGCCTAATGCATAAGGTGTCTGACGTCAGATCAGAAGATTGTGGGTTTGTATCTTTTGATGGTAATGTTTACCTTCTTCTATGAATGTTTTGTGCTTTACAAAACAACCCAAAAAGGTACTGCTGGGATTCAAACCCAGGTTTTTCTGCAATGATTTCATTGTACAGCTATGAAGCTAAAATTACAGAATTACACCAGAATTTACCTTCAATGGCATTTCTGAAAAGCACTTGCCCACCTTTACATATAAGCAAGACATTCATATTAGATATTAGCAAGTATTCATAACAAAAATAACAGAACATAGAGATTTCAAAACATATTATCTTATAAGCCACCAGCCTCTAAAATGGGACTAAATATAATGATTTCTGTTTAATGCTAATAGTTGAAGCCATTGTGTTTTGCCAAAAGTGACCTCCATTTTTCCGAAAAGCACTTTTATCTCTGTTAACAAGAAATAAAGCTGAGTTGTAAAAATCTGTACTACTGTCTCCTGTCAGAAACTTCCAAGACTGCTATCTTAAGGTCATTTTCACATCGAGTAACCCACTGGACTTGGTTTGATTTGGGACTAAAGCTGTATGAAACATTGCATACAATGCAACATTGTTACATTTTCAGCTGGCCCTGTTTGTTTTTACACTGCACTCTGTGAAATGAACTTGAACTTGAATGAACTGGATCAAGAATTACTAAAAGAGAATACAAGAAAAGAAACTTTTCTTTTCTGTCATGTTATTAAAATTGTAGAGACACAGACGACATAGACCTGTAGCTCTAGTTAGACAGCTGCCGACCGAGCAAAATATTGCATGATCCAATTAATTTAGGTTATTACTGGTAGAATAATAATCACAACTATGGCCTCTGACTAATCTACCTCAAAACCACTCAGGATTGGCTTCAGGACAGAACGGTATGCTGGTCCCACAGCATGGAACATGTCTCTTTTTGATCTCTGTTTCTCTAATCTGTGGTTTACTTTGCTTCTTCTTTTTACCATTATGTTTATGTTCTTTTTAGCACTGTTTCTCTGCACAAAAAACATGTATCTGGGGCTAAAATAGAGACTTTCTTGGAGCATTTCTTGGTGGAGTGTGCCTGCAGGATAAAATCCTTATTAATACTTCCTATATGACTTCAAAGAGTTTTTTTCTTCAAAGATGATTCCTATTACAGTATACCTTTAAGGCTGGGACACACTGGGCCGATATCTGACTGCGATGTGAGTCTGTTTGGTGTGTTCTCCGCCATCAGGCGTAGTAGGAGACAGCTTGATGTAGTTGTGTCTGATTGAACATGCTGAATCGGCATCAGGCGTCGGCATCAAAGATACATTTTGATTGGGCAATTTCCCTTTTCACAATCTATTATACAGCTCATGATTGACATTAAAATATAAAGGACTTTTGCTCTAGCAGCTATTCAGTATGTGTCCAGCATTTGTGAGTCAGATTAGCCTACATTGTAGTTTTGTGCAGATGAAATCATAATATCCTTTTGAAGCAAACAGCTACAATAATCTAGTGTGTTTTATTCATTACTGTAATAAGATGTGTTTAATGAAGCACGTACAATTATTATTTATTGATAAATTCTAGTGCTGGGCAACGATTCTAATTTTTTATCTCGATTAATCGCATAATTTTAGTTTTGCTATAAAATTCAATTAATAATGCATTTCAGCTCTTTCGGCACCTAAATGGCTCTTCATTTGACCACTTATAGCTTTTAGAATTCAGCCAATGAAGTGCTTTTTTCTGTTCAAAAGTTTCTCATCCTGTAGATCTGTGTCTGTCCTACTGTTGCACACTTCTCTCTCCCTTTAAACTATCAAAAAATGTTTTAGGAAGTAAATTTATCTTTTTTTAGTTATTTTTTCGAACAAAACATCATTGACAGCTGCAACAGATAGCGTTAATTAGCCACACATATAACTGACATCATTAACAGTTGTATGACTTTAGCGGTTTGTAGCTCAGTGATGCCTGGACCTATCCACATAAAACAAAGACTGTAAGGAAGCTATAACTCCTCCATGCTTGGTGGCTGCAGGTAGCGCAGCGAGAGAGTGACATGGCTCGCCGGCTGTGTGAACTGTCTCTTTCTCGACTGACCCATCATTTGCGTTAATGTGCGATAAAATTATCGTTGGTGTTAATTAATTAATGCGTTAACACACCAAGCCCTGATAAACACTCGAGTGAATCACTGTGTTGCAGTTTATTTACAAAAGCCTTTAATTATCCATAGAGTTTAGTCAACAGCGCCACCTGCTGTTGTAAATAGTTATTACATCTTGCACATGCACTAAAATATAAACTTGGTCAGACAAGAGTTAGTTTGATAGGCAAGCAAAACCATAAGTTGTATACATTTTTAATGTAGTAGGAGCCGAAAATATTTTTTTATAATCTAAAAAGCACCAGAATACAGGAAATCTATCTGTTTTGTTTAAAATCTTCTGAGCCCCCAGACCCCATTGCTTCATATTGTTCCAAATAAGTTTTTTTGCAGTTATTACATACACTGGGGGCAGAATTCAGGCAGCAACACAAAATTTGTGTTTTTTATGTGTTCTTTTGCCATTAATGGTCTCATTAAAATGGTGTTGATCCATTTTTCCTTGTTTATTATATGTGTCTGTTTAAGCAGGGTGTGTAATTTGATGTTTGCGCTTGCAGTAATTAGGGGTCCATAAGCAAAATCCTAGAGATGGCCCTACCTACATCTATCTCCATAGTGAGTCTGGGACGTCTCCCCTGGTCAGCTGCTGACCCTGCCTCTTCTGATAGTAGTTGGGCCTTGGGTTGGTGTGTCCCTAAGCTTTAGGTTATTGCACAGGTGTCCTCTAATCCAAGGGGAGGTAGTTCCTGTTTTATGGCTAAAGAAACAGCTAAAACTTTGTACTCTGGATATTTCACCCGGTCAGTCTTCTCACACATGGCCAGTTGAAATGTAGTGAATGTAATTGCCTCCCAAAGCCTTCCATTTGTAACATTCCAAGACCTTTAAATCTATCAATTTGTGCGACATTGTGTTCATTTTACGTGACCTTCCCGCGCAATCGAGACGTCGTTTTCTCAATTTAAAATCAATCTACTCCATGGTTAGCGTTTGGACAGATGACAAAATGGCCTTTGCCCACCATACTCGCGTTTACTTGGTTGTCCCCGTTCCAGTCTTAGCAAATGGCACGCGGCACTTCAGACTCGAGCCTTCTGATGAGCTCGTCAGCGCGGCTAGCACATAATCAATCCTACATGTCTTTAAATGTTCAGTGCCAGTGGCCAGTTAAATAAAGCTGGCATGCTAATGATACAGTTAGCGGATCTATAAATTATGCAGTGTGGGCCGGGGGAAAAAAAAAAAAAGTGTTCATCAGATTGGCGTGAATGTTTGCAGCTGATTACGACCCAAGGTCTTGTAGCTGATTATTACATAGTGGGTGGGAATTTAGGTTGAGATACATGCTGCTTATGAGAAACTGTGGAGCTGTTAGAATTCTCCCCCTTTTTTTTTTTTTTTTTTTTAACTGGGCTCTCAAGTGTTACATATTCGCCGTGAGAGACATAAATTTCACCTCCTTCTCACACTGACACGCCACAACTTGAATTTCTCACACTGAAAAGCATGATGTCCTTTGATAGGTCAAGAAATATGCCTACTTCTGTGCCCAGGCAAAAATCAGACTCCAAGCACAGATCAAAACTGGAGAACCCTGTTTTTACTCGTCATGTTTTTGTTGTCTGGATTATGGGTCCCTTTGGACACATTTCTGAGACGAAGTTCACAAAAAAACAAACAAAAAATACAGAAAACTAGAAAAAAAAAAAAGAAGGTAAAAAACATATTTTATTTATTTTGTTACCCAAGCCCTATGTTCCCACAGCTCTATGTTCCAATAGCTCTATGTTCCCACAGCTTTATGTTCCTAAAGCTCTATGTTCCCACAGCCCTATGTTCCCACATCTCTATGCTCCCACAGCTCTACGTTCCTAAAGCTCTATGTTCCCACAGTTCTATGTTACAACAGCTCTGTGTTCCCACAACTCTATGTTCCAATAGCTCTACGTTCCCACAGCTCTATGTTCCAACAGCTCTATGTTCCCACAGCTCTATGTTCCTAAAGCTCTATGTTCCCACAGCTCTATGTTCACACAGCTCTATGTTCACACAGCTCTATGTTCCATTAACTCTATGTTCCCACAGCTCTATGTTCCCACAGCTATATGTTCCTAAAGCTCTATGTTCCCACAGCTCTATGTTCACACAGCTCTATGTTCACACAGCTCTATGTTCCATTAACTCTATGTTCCCACAGCTCTATGTTCCCACAGCTCTATGTTCCTAAAGCTCTATGTCCCCACAGCTCTATATTACAACAGCCCTATGTTCCAACAGCTCTGTGTTCCCACAGCTCTATGTTCCAATAACGCTATGTTCCTTAAGCTCTATGTTCTCACAGTTCTATGGTCCCACAGCGCTATGTTCCTAAAGTTTTATGTTCCCACAGCTCTATGTTTCAACAGCTCTATGTTCCAACAGCTCTACATTCCCACAACTCGATGTTCCTAAAGCTCTATGTTCTCACAGCTCTATGTTCCAACACGTCTATGTTCCAACAGTTCTATGTTGCCACAGCTTTATGTCCCCACAGCTCAATGTTCCCACATTCTGTACATTATTCTCCGGTAAATGGTGCATGTTTAACCTTAACCATTAATCTTGAAAATGTGCGAACTTAGACCTGTGGGAACCTATGGCCTAATTTGAAATGTGGGAACATTGGGCTGTCCACACACTGACTGACAACCTTTCAGTAGAGGCTATATAGATTCATACCTGTCCAAACACATCAGAGACTTCCAGTCCATGCTTCCAGTGTACTCTTTAATAAATCCACTACTAATATAATGGAAATAATGCCTTGCCCACTTGACTTTTTGGTCGCTTTGTTTCACATGTTACGGCCATCAAATTGAAAGCTGTTATGGTAAAAAATTGGTTTGTAGATTTCTTTTTTTTTTTTTTTTTTTCCTTCTCCCTCACTTTATACAAGAAAAAAAAAATCACAAATTTAACATTTTTACCCATAAAAGTGGTGAGTTTGAAAGTCATTACCCCAACAGCAGTTTTCTAAAGTGTACCTGCTTCAGTATGAACAAGGCATGACTCAGAAAAATAGACCTTGCTGTAGAGAATATATGAAGTACAATCACAAATGAAATTGTACGGGCTGCTTCTGTAACCTGCTTTTGAAGGGTAGTGTGGGTGTAAAAATACAGAGGTGAGTTGTGGTTTTAAAGCCACACCATGCAATTGCTCCCACGGGAAAATGATAATATATCTAGTATACTGGTGGAAAAAAACTCATGCAAGGCTGTTCTGTCTAAATTTCTATGTTGCATGACTCGGTTTTGTGTAAAGTTGTGCGCATTTAGCTAAATATGGGTTAGCAAGATGTATGTTGGCATGTGAAGTCATCTAAAGTAGCATAATTCCTATGTGGTAAGCTTTGACTATAAACGAGGGGCGGTACTTCTTACTTCATTTTGAGAACTATCAAAACAACAGTTGAGCCGTTTAACCACTAACCCGGACGGTTGATGGATCGATCCCCGCTACAGCATTGCATACTGCCTTTGTGTGCTTGTGTATGACACTTTGCCCGCCTTGCCCATTCGTGTGTGCGTCAATGAGACTGTAGGCACAGAATGGTAGCCATGTCTCTGTCAGTCTGCCCCAGGCACACTTAACAATGCACTTACTTGTAAAAGTGACTTGGGTGTAGTTGGGTTTCCATCTAAATGTAAGACATCATCTTTTCAAGGGTTGCAAAAGAAGAAAACAAATGAAAAATAGTTATGATTGAAGTTATTGAGTTAGTCTACTAGCAGGGAATATTGTTATTGTCAAAATAACAATATAGAGGAAAGACAGAACTATTAATGCAGGCATTTGCAGAAAGGGACGTTACAACGACGAGCCTTGAAAATATGAGAAAGATAATATCAAAAAGATTTTTGCAAGGTCGAGGTCATTTTGCATACAATGTTTGACCTTTTTTGTGTTTCCATCACTAGTTTATGATGCAAAACTTTAAAATGTGCATAAGAATAAGGTGGAAGCCCAGCTAGAGTTTTTTTTTTTTTTTTTTTTTTAACTAGTAACCTTTTGTACAGTCACCTTTTGGCATGAGCTGTGGGTCAAGATCAAGTGACCAAAATGAGTTTCCTATGCAGGATGGCTGGGCGCTCCCTTGGAGAAGGTCAGTTAAGATTAGGGTTAAGGTTAGGGCTAGGGTTATAATTTATTAGAATGCACATTCTGCAGTACGTATCCTCCCTGCCCCCTATGGAACATAGGTAACGGGGAACATAGGCACCCCCCCCGCGCCCCAGGGAAGACAAAAGACACATTGGAGGGAAAGCAAAGCTGGTGGGAATGCCTTGGGATTCCCCCGAAAAGCGCTGGAGGAAGTGTCTGGGGAGCGAGAAGTCCGGGCATCTCTGCTTACGCTGCTCCCTCTGGTCCCAGATAAGCGGTAGAAGATGGATGGATGGAACAAGTATCCAATTCTGTTTTTGTAAAAAGACAAATGTCATGTCTATCAAACTTTTTTTCTCCTTTCTTCTTTTCTACTCTGCCTTCCATTATTACTGTAGTTACTATTTTAACTTTAACTTAGCAAGGCATGGTAGTCCTTACCGTAATCAATGATTAATTGTGTTTAATGATCTAACTCACGGGTCTTAGCTGCTCCGGATGATTTATCTCTCCGCTGTGCACTTTTCTGCCTTTAGCACTGATATCCCGAGCGTTAGCTGTTAGCCATCATGAGGGTTTCGTCTCACGTCTGCTCCTCTCACCAGAGCTGTGCAAACACACGCCATTAAGACGATCAATAGCACTCCGCTGCACAGGCCTATCATATCACCACCTCATTTCATGCACTTTAAGCAAAGACAAGGTGGCTACTGTAGAAAGCTATAATGTCATGTTTCCACTGTGGGCACGGCAAGGCAAATATTGGACAGCAACATTAATGTGAAGGAACAGAATTTAAAGTATGTCTACATTATAGGTGACATTACGTACCCAGCCACATCGAAATAATCTGTACTGACCTAGAGCCACAAAAAGGCTAATATTGTCATACTCTAATGCAGTGGTTCCCAACCTTTTTTGTTTTGTGTACCCCGTTGGGCTTTTTGTCATACAATGAGTACCCCCTCACTCATTCGTCAAAAAAAAAAAAAAAAAAAAAAAAATGCAAGACAAAATATGAGACAAAATATATTTAGATACCTTTAAGCTTTTAAACTTCAATTCAATAAAAAAAAGAAAATCAATATTCTGCCTGTAAAATCTATTATTACAAAGTAAAATATTTCAATGTAAAGTCCTATTACATTGACATATTTTACTACATATTTTATGTTCAAAACAAACTTAAAAAATTAAACTATAATGTTAAACTCGCAATAAATTTAAATTCTGTTAAATAACATCCCTTTGGAACAAGCTATTAATCTTTAAAATATATATAACAAAATATAATAAAATTATATTCTGTAACAGTTCCATCCTTTTTTCATCAGTCAATGAGACTAGGACTAAACAAGGTCTCAACAAGGACTAAACCAGAACTACACAAAAAACAATCTAGGACTAAACTGGGTCTAAACAAGGACTTAACCAGGACTAAGCAAAAAATAAACCCAGACTAAACCAGAAAATTAAAACAATAAGAACACAACACAGGCCTGGTGTCACTGTCAACTCTGCTGTCCATATTCATAAATACATTAATTACATTGTCATACTGTATACAAGTGAAGTTAGTTACTGTTTGTGCCTTGTAAACAAAGTGCAGAATTGCCGTAATTGCATTGCCATGTTACCCTTCACCATGCATTTATACTCGGACCCATAATGCACCATTTACCACTCTAACAAACTCAAGCCATGTGACAAACATGATAACAATTAAACTGTATAACAATACCTTTTTAACCAATTAAACAATGAATGTTAGACTTATTCTTTACTCTGAAACTTAGGGGAGCTCAGTTTGGAAAATTGCAAAAATGTCATTTTCTCACAAGTCTTCAGGAACACCGGGTTGCTACCATTTTCACAAGTTTTTTCTTTTCTTTTTTTACGCCAGAATACGGTGCATCAACTCATTTAGCGATCACAGGGACTCCGAAACGGTTTAATTAAACTAAAACAGTCACAGTGTTACCGTTTAACTCCAGTGCCAGATGGTACTGGATAATATGTGTGAATATGTGTTTTACTGCAAGAAGAAATCACATTTTATACTATAGTGCAGCTATTCCCAAAGAGTCATGGCTGCCCACATTTTTTCTAAAAAACCCACGTGGACCCCCAGCTATACAACTTCCCTCTATTCAAAAGACTTATATATATTATTTTTTTCTTCATATATTGCTATAAAAATGTTACAAAAATACTGACTGTTGGCTATAAATAGTCTCTACAGTAATATTTTGCCCCCCTGCAGTACCCTTGCGGACCTCCAGGGGGCCCCGGACCCCACTGTGGGAACCACTGCTATAGTGTATAGGATGAAAACATAATTAACATGAAACAAAAAATTAATCAATACCACTAGGAGACATTATCGCTCTTCTAATTATAGTCTATGTTTTAAAAGTCTGCATTGAATACAATTACAAAACCACTACTTCTATGGCACTAAATGTTAATGCAGCAGATGCACAGAAATGCCTCTTTTTTTTTTTTTTTTTTGGCTATTCCTGACTTAAACCACATGGGACTAATGAAAATTGAAGTGTGTAAGCTGCTTGCAGTGTACAGCCAGCTCCGTAATGAGGCCAACAGCTCATATATAAGACATTGCGCTGACAGTGTAATGGAAAGCCTCTCCTGTCAGCTGTCAGTCTGGGGATCAGATCCTGTCAGAGACCATAGACTGGGGGAGTGCCGCGAGGAGGGAGACGCAGATGGCACCACCTAATTCCTGCACGACTCTCCTGCTCTCATTTATTTGCTGTGTTCGGTAAACAATGACTGGTGTCTGGCTTCCCGGCGTGAGGCAAATCAGCTCCCGTCTCCAGTGATAAAAAGTGACAGAAATAAATGTGGGCTGAAAGGTTTGCTTTCTAATGATTAAGAGCCTCGGAGAACACGCGCCGACTCCTGATTCCAGTACATTTGCCTTCCGTATGCAAAGCAGCTGCAAAACAAACTCATCAATTTCACATCAGCTTTCATTTAGCTTAATGGCCAGCCATTAACAACGCCAATGGTTTCCCTCTTGGTTTCCCCTCCTTGTGGTTCTGTTTAGGTTTTCTGAGCACTCACATTGTCGCACGGTGTCGTCTTACACACCGACAAGCAAAAGTAGGTTAGAGAAAGTAAAAATCAAACTCAAGTACTGTTTCAAGATACGATATCAAGTTAGTTATTATTTAATATTAATATGAATGAGAAATAAACAAAGGTAAGAGGTCTGAAGATCTGGTATGACTCCTACTTCACAGCAAGAAAGTTAAAGGTACTACATTATGCAAAATCGACGTTTCTAAGCTTTTTCTGATGTTCCCTCATCAAAAACATACCTGGAGTTGGATGTTTAAGTTATCCTCTATTCTCTGGCGCTGAGTTTCAGAGGCCTCAGAGTGCTTGGTTCCATGAACCTCTGCCTCTCCCACAAACCCCAAAACATTCATAAGGGTGCAATGGAGATATAGTGGTTAGCATAGCTGCCTTCAAAGCTGTAGATCTATGCACAATTCCTGGCCATTGTAGGTTTCTAGCAGAGACTTCACTAGCACCTTGATGAGAGGGGAGGTCTAGGTTGCTTTGACCTGCTCTGGTCAAAGTGCTAACACACTGTTAGAGCAGAGTATGTGCCCAACTTAAAAGCTTTCCTCAGCACAAAACTAAGAGAATTGTAGATTTGGAGTCACTTTTAGTTAGAATGCTGAGGATTTGGGTATGGACACACAGAACACATCTTCTCACCTGCAGCCAGCTTGCAGCCCACCTTCGGCGTCGTAAAATAGCAAGTAGAATGTGGGGAAACTGACTTAGAACTTGCTGCTCTTGACCAGCCAGTGCAGTTTTCAGACGTCAGAGGCACTCCCTCTTCACCACTGGTCTTCCTCAGTCCCACAGAATTTGCTAATTTCAAGCCACTGTAAAACTTCCTTAAACATGCGATGGTGGTATAGTGGTTAGCATAGCTGCCTTCCAAGCAGTTGACCTGGGTTCAATTCCCAGCCATCGCAGAGTTCTTGCTTTATTCCTGAAAGTAAACACAGCTGCATCTCAACCAACATGTGTCATAAAAACCTTGGTCTCAATTATGGCAGAGGAGCACAACAGAATCTCATTTGTGGTATTTTCTTTGGACATTATGTCTGGAGTAATTGCAAGATGCCGGCTGCGGGCTGCCTCACGTTTGCCTGTGGTCCCACTTTAGGACGAGTCCACCTCTTTGGCCGCTGCACTACAGACCTCTCCTTTCCCTCTCCTCATGAGTCTCGTGTAAAACTTTTTACTAATGAATATTACGTGTGCTTTTTATATTGGTTCCTTTCACTGCCTCTGTCCGTGCGCGTTCCTGGGAGCTGTGCTTTCAGTGCGTCCTGGAGCCATGGTGAGAGCGGGAAGGGGGGCGATCTATCCACCCCTGAACTAATGGAGGCACAAGCCGCAAACTCCTACAAACCATTCATTTGAGTTTTTATTTTATTTTTATAAAGCGTCAGTTCTCGACTCAGAGCGGCAGCCTCACTGCAGACAGGTGACCATGCCCCACCCCTGACAGGTGACCGTGCCCCGCCCCTGACAGGTGACCGTGCCCCGCCCCTGACCATGGCGCTGAGAGGAGCAGAGGAGAGGCTCAGGTGTCTGCAGTAGATTTAATGCAAAGCACAGTTCAGCAGACACTGTTATCTCACTTAATACACAGAAGGCTCTCTCTCAATATTCAGAAGTTATTTCTGAGATGTATTTTTTTATCCAAGTAAAAAAAACATTTTTTTTTTATTTAGATGCTGCATATTGTCATAAAAAAATCTACCAAGTTATACATTGTGATTAATCATGATTAATCATGATTAATCATGATTAATCACAGCCCAAGAGTGTGATTAATCTGATACATTTTTTTAATCGATTGACAGCACTACTTTTCATACAAAAATATGGGTACCCAAGTGATAACAAACTTTTTTTTTTTTTTTTTTTATAATGACAAAACACACACATAGCGATCATGTGTGATAAGGTGGTCAACTATCTCAACCAGGATTGTGAAAACCTCATCAAGGAATCTGGTGAGTTTTGTCATACTGATTTTAACTTTCATGCATTTATTTTTGGCTATTTTGTTTTATTAAATTTAATTCATCAGACAAAATTCTGTATAGAACTTGGTTTATAGTGTAAATTTTATATTTTGCAATTGTCACACTTTTTACATTTTGTCAATGTTTGACCAAAAAACGCATTTGAAAATGGTGCTGGGGGCAGGTTTAAATGGATAGAATGTCAACAATGCCTTTAACAACTCTTAGGATATCCTTCTCTATTTTAAACACAGGCTGTGGCTGTTTTAAACTAACTACTACTAGACCTACTATATTTGCAATAAATTGCCTGAGTCTGCTCTGATAGCTCCACCCCTGCAGCAGTCTGGCTGTGGATTAAGGCACCAGAAAACACCACCGTACTACTATGGGGTTCAACACTTCTGTCTCTTTGATACTTTTTCTATGAATATGAGTCAAATAAGCACTGCTGCAGAGCTTGAGAGCACAGAGCACATCTATGTAGTCATAATTGTTCGCTGTAGCCCTGATTCAGAGTTAAAATTATAAAGATTGTTTAATTATGGTTTTTAAGTGAGATGAAAGGATAAATTTGGTCAATTTTCTTATACTCTGGGGATACAAACACATTCTGTAATGAACAAATTTTAATTTGTGTGTAGCATTCTCCCAATTATTTCTATAGCCTTCTCCTACAGAATTGTAGGCATATTTTTTAGTTATTTTGCGACATGTTGTAATATGCATTATAAAATGTTTATATTATAAAATGACAGTAGAATTTCTTAATTTCTGTCTTATAATAAAATTGCAGTCTTGCCTTATATGGTAATTGTTTTCTATTTTACCAGAAGTCTGATGTTCAATGGGCAATTTTCAATGGACCACACAACAATTGTAGACTACATCGTTGTCAAAGAGGGTGCAGAGCTGGAAGAGCCTGAGGACATCGGGGTAATCGTAGAAGGTGTGGAGGTCCACAATGATCTGGGTAACCCTGCTTTGGCTTGTGCCCTACTCTTTGGACTAATTTACTGCGTAAATATCAGTGTTGAGCATGAATGAGTTCAAATGAACGCGCTCACTGAACACATTCATTTTTCTGTGAACTTTGAACTGAACGCAACACATTTGTAAATCAAGAACTTGAACGTGAATGTGTTCAGATTATGTGAGATGAACGACGTACATCACTGTTGAGGTTCAATTAAACATCGGAATTTGTTTTCACCTGAGTCGAGTGACGAGGTCTGCTCGCACTTTTTAAACAGCGCTGTCACTCACTGCCCACGGGCTCCACTCCAAAACTGCACCGCTTCACTAGAGAGCGCTTGTGTGTGCAATGCATCTTGGGTAACGTAGTGTGAAGCCAAAGATAGTCGAATCTAATATATTTGGCTTCACACTACGTTACCCATGATGCACTGCACATGCAAGCATTACAACGAGCGTAGCTTTCATAGCAACGCCGGAGTGGGCAGCAGCAGTCAGTCTGACAATGGCAGTGCAAGTGAAGGCACAGAGAACACAGACGATGCTGCCTCTAACTATGATCATTTACAGACATTTTACACATTGTCACACAAAGACTCTGACGGAAAAAAAAAATTACCTTTCTGTGCAAGCTTATATATGCAAAAACGTCCATTTTGTGTGAATTTAAGATCTACAGTGAACAGTTTTAGGCTAGAAGGTAGGTAACATGTATCGTGATAGAAGTCATAGTTTGAAAAACAAGTTCAGCCTTTCATTTACATATCTCCCCTAAAAATAAAATGAACTGAACTTTGAACTAGTTCAAAATTAAAATTGTGAACTATGAACGTGAACAGTTCACTTCGAACATGTGTGAACTGAACTTTGAACTAGTTCATGAAAACTTGCACAACACTGGTAAATATGCAATACCCACCAGAACTAAAATGAATAGTTTTGTATTTGTTGAGCTATTTGAATAACAAACAGTTAACATTTTAGAACATGTTGGAGACAATTGTTTATGTAAGTTGAGAAATATCTTTAATTTTTCAAATTGCACTTTATTTAAAAATTACATGTTTTAATTTAATTTTTTTTGAGTTGGAGCTTTTTGATAATTGTATAATTTTGCAATGTTAATTAGAGGTGGGAGATGTATTTTCTACTCGGTAATATCGAAACTGTTATTTTAAGGATATGCAAAATTTGAATATCCAACCAAAGCTAAAAAAAGTGTTGGTGAGCTTTTAAACAATTTGCTAAAAGTTTAGTTTTATGCATCTTTTTTGCTTTATTTTACTGTCAATGCTTTTTTTGAGCAACACGAGTTGAAATCATGGCGTCTCACTGCCAGTGTTACAGTGCGGGCAGATCTGGTACATTATTGACTACACGAGACCTCATGGTTTTATTCCCTTCTCTAACAAACTGATATATGGAAAGTGGAACATCTGAATAATGGATTTTGTCTCAATAAAAAAAAAGTGATATTCATTTTTGTCAATATCCCCCACCTCTACTGTTGATAAGGTGAAACACTTTTTTTAAGCTGAAAACAAAGATTTCAATAAAATGCCATTCTTGATTTTTTTTCCTGACTGAACCAACATTATTTACAACACCAGTATTAAATATACAAAGAATATGTCTTGTTCATTCAATAAGACCAAAGCTTGTAGTTCTCACAAACTGAATAGTTGTTCATACAACAAGATTAATTTATTTTACCTGGAAATGGTCAGCTGTTGTACAGTAAATTGAATAGTAGTTAGTTTAGGTAACGCTAAGAGAGCTTTCTGATCCAATAGATTAAAAACATGTTCAGTGTACATGTACAGTTTCTGTTGATATGACAATATCAAAAGACACTAATAGGACATTTAGGTTTAACATGATAATTTCATAGGGTAAATGGGTTGCATGGTAATATCTTGTTCAGCCAACATTTTATTTTTTTGAGTGTCGCGCACCAACTGACCCTCCGATCCCCACCAACCACTCACTCAATTGGGCTTCCTGGTATTTCCCCAGCGTTCTCCCACCCAGGTACTGACCAGACCCGACCCTGCTTTGCTTCCGAGGTCTGACAGGATCAGGTATCCACAAGGCGGTATAGCCTTGCGGTATGGCCTTATGTCCGCTGCCTCGCATCGGTGTAAAGTACTGTTTTTCAGCTGGTGCTGTTCGCGTTCACACTGTACTTTAGCAAACAAACCAAACCTTTTGAAAGAGCTATTTCCCCCTCGCCTGTGGTGGCGCTGCATTGAGAATTACTGAAGGAGAAGACAGGTGAAATAGAGAACAGGAAACCCAGCTCGTGTATTGGTCAGAGAAGAGCAGCTGTCTGTTCAGTCATGATGTGAAAAAGAGCGGCATCAGATTCAAGATTTCATTCATTGTTTTGGTTGTGCTAACTCACAAAGTGGTCCGCTTGCTGGTTTTGGACCGCTTTGTGTTCACATCTGCTATCAAACTGCACCAGGGTTCACTTCAACCAGGCCAAGACCCACCTTTTCAGGCAGACCAGAGTTCGCTTGTGCATTTACGCCTCCACAAACAAACCAGACTTTCCAATCAAACAAACCAAACCAACAAACCAAAGGACTCTCAATTATGGCAGAGGAGTACTAATAAGAAGAATGGAAGATGTACTTTCAGATGTACTTGCGAGATGCAGCCATGTTTTTTAACTATAGTTAAAGCTTTTGACCCTGACGTGAGTTAAACACGCAGCCTTCTGATCTGGAGTCAGACACGCTACCATTGCGCCAGAGTCTTGGGTTGATGCTTGTAGTGATAAAAAAAAATTTCGCAGTGAGAGCCTTCCCTAGCGGTTCCATATGAGGATGAGAGTGGAATGCTTTGACTCGCTCTGGTATGACTCACAAAACCCCATACTTTACAACCTGACACTTGGCTTGAACACACAACCCTCTGCTGTGAGTTCAGATGCAGCAGATTTCAGTCTCAAAGCCTCTGTACAACTGCAGTTTTCAGATGTCAGAGGCTCTTTCTCTTCTACACTAGTCTTCCTCCTACTCCACAGATTTTGCACATTTCTGGCCACTTTAAAGCTTCTTATGTATGTGATGGTGGTATAGTGGATAGCATAGCTGCCTTCCAAGCAATTGACTTGGGTTTGATTCTCAGCCATTGCATAGTGCTTGCTTTGTGCCTGAAAGTAAATGCAACAGTTGTGAAAAAAACAATGTCAATAACCAAAGAGGAGCAGTATGGTGGTACTATTTTTGGACAGCATGTGAGAAGTAACTGCATGAACAGCTATAGCTGTACAGTCTTATGCTTTGGAATCAGACACACTTCCGTTGCACCATAGAGTCTTAGTTTTGAGGCGGCTACTGATGAAAAATTTGAACACACAATGTTCTCTGATCCTTCGTACAACATGTGCTTCTTGGTGTACTGTGTGCACTATGACTCACTTTTCAGTCCTCTGGTGCTGACAGGATTGTAAGATGATGTATTCTCTTCTGTTTTCAAACATCAGAGGCTCTCCCTCCTCTCCACTGGTCTTCCTCCCAGCCCACAGAATTTGCACATTTCAAGCCACTTTAAAACTTGTCCAAATGTGCAATGGTGGTATAGTGGTTAGCATAGCTGCCTTCCAAGCAGTTGCCCTGGGTTGGATTCCCAGCCAGTGCATAGTTATCTCTTTACTCCTGATGAGGTATAATCCAGGGTCAGTGATGCAAGATTTCTCAAAAAAAAAAAAAAAAACGCAGTGAACGGACAGATGATTGGATCTGAGTTTAGTGCTCAAAATACAGACTAAAGTTACAGTTTTGACCTGGATAAACCAACACACGCAAGAAATGGATTTTGCGTGTGCTGGTGCATGATCTGAGCCACAAACTGTCCGACTTCAGTACAGGAGTATTTCCCCTCCTCTCATTGCGGCCGTGCACTCTCGCTCACAATCTAGGCGAGGCGCAGTTCATCTGGAACAGGGGTGTCCAAACTTTTTTCCTTGGGGGCCACATACTGAAAAATGTTTGTGCAGGAGGGCCACTCAGTCGAGGCGCCATATTTTGCATCACCACAAAACAAGATATCGCTTTCCTTCAGGGATCTTCATAGTTAATCATTCTTATGGATATTTTTATTGATTTGTTTTACTCTCGACCCCCTTCTACAACCCCACAATTATCCGAGCTTGGCACCAGCACATAGTATGTTTTTTGTTTTTGGTTTTTTGGTTTTTTTTGGCACCACCAACCGCTAATTTCCTTTTTTTTTTTTTTTTTTTTTCTTAATGCCAGAAACATCTCACACAAATCAAGTTTTTTACCTGCGCTTCAAACCTTGCAGTGAACAGTGCTACCTGTGGCAATTTGGGCCAATTGTGATTGAAGCCCGAGGGCCAATAAAGAATAGTCTGCGGGCCGCATTTGGCCCCCGGGCCATAGTTTGGACACCCCTGATCTGGAACGAGCCTAATGCAACAAGTGAACGAGCTAAAGCAACGTGAGGGACCAACAAGACACATTGCTAAATGGACAATTCTGCTTCAAATCATCACCAGACAGCAATATAGACAAAACAAAAGTTATGTGCAGTCTATGCAAGGATGAGTTCAATTACCACTGGAGTAACACAGTTCATAGTATTTACACTGTTGTGAACCACAACAATTGTTATTAATTGAAGAATTAAACTTATTTTTGTTAAAGTTCTAAAAGAGATTATACATGCTTTTTAGGTAAGTTTTGTGTATTTGTTGGTTGTACCTTATTTAGGCAAACTTTGTCTGAGTTACAGGTCTCAAAGAAACTATTAATTTATTTTCTTTGCAAGTTTTGTTTGTATTGCACAAGTTTAGAGTAAAGTATGTGAAGGTTAATTCAAAATAAATGTTCTAAATTTACAATTTTTTGTTTGTACGTGAATTCATAATACAATTAATCGCATATAATCACAATTAATAACTGGTAGTTATTAATAACTGGTAGTTATTAATCGCAATAAATCGCAATACATTTTTTTCAGATTTGCAATTATTTAGTTCATTTTTTTTTTATCGATTCCCAGCCCTAATATATACATATCAACAATGGTCTAGGCCTGAGCAACAGGCGAGGCAGCCGACCACAGAGAAGGTTATTTTTACACTGAAGCGAGGCGGTGGATGCAGGGCAGAGAGACAGACAACTACAGATCTCTGTTGTCCATGTTATAGGCTACAGACGCTGAGCAAGGTGGGGCATGACCAAATTTATTTAGCCTATAACTGGTAGAATTATTTAATCACAATATAAGCTTGGGGCGTCACTTCTCTACTGTACAGAGGAATCCCACTCCATTTTCCGCTAATTGGCTTAAAAACTTATATCTCCACCTCACTCCACAACTGACCGCGAGCCGTTTCTCCCATTATTGCTGTACATGTGCGTTTGTTTTGGTTGTGCAATCTCACAAATCCCTGCAGCGTGGTCTGCTTGCTGGTTTTGGACCACTGTTTGGTTCACTTTGTGTTCACATCTGCTATCAAACTGTACCAGGGTTCACTTCAACCAGGCCAAGACCCACCTTTTCAGGCAGACCAGAGTTCGCTTGTGCATTTACACCTCCACAAACAAACCAGACTTTCCAATCAAACAAACCAATGGACCCTTACTCTCAATTATGGCAGAGGAGTACTAATATGGAGAATGGAAGGTCATTTAAGGTATTTTCAGTAGCCATATTTTTTTAAACTATAGTTTAAGTTTTTGACCCTGACGTGAGTTGAACACGCAGCCTTCTGATCTGGAGTCAGACGCGCTACCATTGCGCCACAGGGTCTTAGGTTGCCTCTGGTAGCGATAAAAAAAATTGGCACAGTAAGAGACTTCCCTAGCGGTTCCATATGAGGATGAGAGTGGAATGCTTTGACTCGCTCTGGTATGACTCGCAAAACCCCATACTTTACAACCTGACACTTGGCTTGAACACACAACCCTCTGCTGTGAGTTCAGATGCAGCAGATTTCAGTCTCAAAGCCTCTGTACAACTGCAGTTTTCAGATGTCAGAGGCTCTTTCTCTTCTACACTAGTCTTCCTCCTAGTCCACGGATTTTGCACATTTCTGGCCACTTTAAAGCTTCTTATGTATGCGATGGTGGTATAGTGGTTAGCATAGCTGCCTTCCAAGTAGTTGACCTGGGTTTGATTCCCAGCCATTGCATAGTGCATGCTTTATTCCTCAAGGTAAAGGCCACAGTTATGAAAAAAACAACCTCAATAACGGAAGAGGCGCATTATGGCAGTATTATCTTTGGCCAGCATGTGAGAAGTAACTGCCAGAACAGGTTCATTAGACGCTAGAATTATAGCCTTTGACTCTGATGTGATTTGAACACACAGTCTTCTGCTTTGGAATCAGACACACTTCCACTGCGCCATAGAGTCTTAACTTTGAGGCGGCTACTGATGAAAAATTTGAACACACAATTCTCTCTGATCCTTCGTACAACATGTGCTTCTTGGTGTACTGTGTGCACTATGACTCACTTTTCAGTCCTCTGGTGCTGACAGGATTGTAAAATGATGTATTCTCTTCTGTTTTCAAACATCAGAGGCTCTCCCTCCTCTCCACTGGTCTTCCTCTCAGCCCACAGAATTTGCACATTTCAAGCCACTTTAAAACATATCCAAATGTGCAATGGTGGTATAGTGGTTAGCATAGCTGCCTTCCAAGCAGTTGCCCTGGGTTGGATTCCCAGCCAGTGCATAGTTATCTCTTTACTCCTGATGAGGTATAATCCAGGGTCAGTGATGCAAGATTTCTCAAAAAAAAAAAAAAAACGGCAGTGAACGGACAAATGATTGGATCTGAGTTTAGTGCTCAAAATACAGACTAAAGTTACAGTTTTGACCTGGATAAACCAACACACGCAAGAAGTGGATTTTGTGTGTGATGGTGCATCATCTGAGCCACAAACTGTCCGACTTCAGTACAGGAGTATTTCCCCTCCTCTCATTGCGGCCGTGCACTCTCGCTCACAATCCAGGCGAGGCGCAGTTCATCTGGAACAGGGGTGTCCAAACTTTTTTCCTTGGGGGCCACATACTGAAAAATGTATGTGCAGGAGGGCCACTCAGTCGAGGCGCCATATTTTGCATCACCACAAAACAAGATATCGCTTTCCTTCAGGGATCTTCATAGTTAATCATTCTTATGGATATTTTTATTGATTTGTTTTACTCTCGACCCCCTTCTACAACCCCACAATTATCCGAGCTTGGCACCAGCACATAGTATGTTTTTTGTTGTTTTGTTTTTTTTTTTTTTGGCACCACCAACCGCTAATTTCCTTTTTTTTTTCTTTTTTTTTTTTTTTTTTCTTAATGCCAGAAACATCTCACACAAATCAAGTTTTTTACCTGCGCTTCAAACCTTGCAGTGAACAGTGCTACCTGTGGCAATTTGGGCCAATTGTGATTGAAGCCCGAGGGCCAATAAAGAATAGTCTGCGGGCCACATTTGGCCCCCGGGCCATAGTTTGGACACCCCTGATCTGGAACGACCCTAATGCAACAAGTGAACGAGCTAAAGCAACATGAGTGACCAAAAAGACACATTGCTAAATGGACAATTCTGCTTCAAATCATCACCAGACAGCAATATAGACAAAACAAACGTTATGTGCAGTCTATGCAAGGATGAGTTCAATTACCACTGGAGTAACACAGTTCATAGTATTTACACTGTTGTGAGCCACAACAATTGTTATTAATTGAAGAATTAAACTTATTTTTGTTAAAGTTCTCAAAGAGATTATACATGCTTTTTAGGTAAGTTTTGTGTATTTGTTGGTTGTACCTTATTTAGGCAAACTTTGTCTGAGTTACAGGTCTCAAAGAAACTATTAATTTATTTTCTTTGCAAGTTTTGTTTGTATTGCACAAGTTTAGAGTAAAGTATGTGAAGGTTAATTCAAAATAAATGTTCTAAATTTACAATTTTTTGTTTGTACGTGAATTCATAATACAATTAATCGCATATAATCACAATTAATAACTGGTAGTTATTAATAACTGGTAGTTATTAATCGCAATAAATCGCAATACATTTTTTTCAGATTTGCAATTATTTAGTTAATTTTTTTTTTTATCGATTCCCAGCCCTAATATATACATATCAACAATGGTCTAGGCCTGAGCAACAGGCGAGGCAGCCGACCACGGAGAAGGTTATTTTTACACTGAAGCGAGGCGGTGGATGCAGGGCAGAGAGACAGACAACTACAGATCTCTGTTGTCCATGTTATAGGCTACAGACGCTGAGCAAGGTGGGGCATGACCAAATTTATTTAGCCTATAACTGGTAGAATTATTTAATCACAATATAAGCTTGGGGCGTCACTTCTCTACTGTACAGAGGAATCCCACTCCATTTTCCGCTAATTGGCTTAAAAACTTGGTTGATTTAGTGAGTGGTCACAGATATCTATCAGGGCTTATATCTCCACCTCACTCCACAACTGACCACGAGCCGTTTCTCCCATTATTGCTGTACATGTGCGTTTGTTTTGGTTGTGCAAACTCACAAATCCCTGCAGCGTGGTCTGCTTGCTGGTTTTGGACCACTGTTTGGTTCACTTTGTGTTCACATCTGCTATCAAACTATACCAGGGTTCACTTCAACCAGGCCAAGACCCACCTTTTCAGGCAGACCAGAGTTCGCTTGTGCATTTACACCTCCACAAACAAACCAGACTTTCCAATCAAACAAATCAATGGACCCTTACTCTCAATTATGGCAGAGGAGTACTAGTATGGAGAATGGAAGGTCATTTAAGGTATTTTCAGTAGACAGTCTTTCAGATGTAGCCATATTTTTTTGTATTATAGTTTAAGTTTTTGACCCTGACGTGAGTTGAACACGCAGCCTTCTGATCTGGAGTCAGACGCGCTACCATTGCGCCACAGGGCCTTAGGTTTCCTCTGGTAGCGATAAAAAAAATTGGCGCAGTAAGAGACTTCCCTAGCGGTTCCATATGAGGATGAGAGTGGAATGCTTTGACTCGCTCTGGTATGACTCGCAAAACCCCATACTTTACAACCTGACACTTGGCTTGAACACACAACCCTCTGCTGTGAGTTCAGATGCAGCAGATTTCAGTCTCAAAGCCTCTGTACAACTGCAGTTTTCAGATGTCAGAGGCTCTTTCTCTTCTACACTAGTCTTCCTCCTAGTCCACGGATTTTGCACATTTCTGGCCACTTTAAAGCTTCTTATGTATGCGATGGTGGTATAGTGGTTAGCATAGCTGCCTTCCAAGCAGTTGACCTGGGTTCGATTCCCAGCCATTGCATAGTGCATGCTTTATTCCTCAAGGTAAAGGTCACAGTTATGAAAAAAACAACCTCAATAACGGAAGAGGCGCATTATGGCAGTATTATCTTTGGACAGCATGTGAGAAGTAACCGCCAGAACAGCTTCATTAGACGCTAGAATTATAGCCTTTGACTCTGATGTGATTTGAACACACAGTCTTCTGCTTTGGAATCAGACACACTTCCATTGCGCCATAGAGTCTTAACTTTGAAGCGGCTACTGATGAAAAATTTGAACACACAATGCTCTCTGATCCTTCGTACAACATGTGCTTCTTGGTGTACTGTGTGCACTATGACTCACTTTTCAGTCCTCTGGTGCTGACAGGATTGTAAAATGATGTATTCTCTTCTGTTTTCAAACATCAGAGGCTCTCCCTCCTCTCCACTGGTCTTCCTCTCAGCCCACAGAATTTGCACATTTCAAGCCACTTTAAAATTTGTCAAAATGTGCAATGGTGGTATAGTGGTTAGCATAGCTGCCTTCCAAGCAGTTGATCTGGGTTGGATTCCCACCCATTGCATTATCACTTTACTCCTGATGAGGTATAATCCAGGGTCAGTGATGCAAGATTTCTCAAAAAAAATAAAATAAAATAAACGACAGTGAACGGACAGGTGAGTTTAGTGCTGATCAGAAACGTAACGCACGACACTTCACTGCCCTCCTCTCCTTCTTCCCCCGCCTCTTTTTAAAAAAAATACAGACTAAAGTTACAGTTTTGACCTGGATAAACCAACACACGCGAGAAGTGGATTTTGCGTGTGATGGTGCGTGATCTGAGCCACAAACTGTCCCACTTCAGTACAGGAGTATTTCCCCTCCTCTCATTGCGGCCGTGCACTCTCGTTCACAATCCAGGCGAGGCGCAGTTCATCTGGAACAGGGGTGTCCAAACTTTTTTCCTTGGGGGCCACATACTGAAAAATGTATGTGCAGGAGGGCCACTCAGTCGAGGCGCCATATTTTGCATCACCACAAAACAAGATATCGCTTTCCTTCAGGGATCTTCATAGTTAATCATTCTTATGGATATTTTTATTGATTTGTTTTACTCTCGACCCCCTTCTACAACCCCACAATTATCCGAGCTTGGCACCAGCACATAGTATGTTTTTTGTTTTTTGTTTTTTGGTTTTTTTTGGCACCACCAACCGCTAATTTCCTTTTTTTTTTTTTTTTTTTTTCTTAATGCCAGAAACATCTCACACAAATCAAGTTTTTTACCTGCGCTTCAAACCTTGCAGTGAACAGTGCTACCTGTGGCAATTTGGGCCAATTGTGATTGAAGCCCGAGGGCCAATAAAGAATAGTCTGCGGGCCGCATTTGGCCCCCGGGCCATAGTTTGGACACCCCTGATCTGGAACGAGCCTAATGCAACAAGTGAACGAGCTAAAGCAACATGAGTGACCAAAAAGACACATTGCTAAATGGACAATTCTGCTTCAAATCGTCACCAGACAGCAATATAGACAAAACAAAAGTTATGTGCAGTCTATGCAAGGATGAGTTCAATTACCACTGGAGTAACACAGTTCATAGTATTTACACTGTTGTGAACCACAACAATTGTTATTAATTGAAGAATTAAACTTATTTTTGTTAAAGTTCTAAAAGAGATTATACATGCTTTTTAGGTAAGTTTTGTGTATTTGTTGGTTGTACCTTATTTAGGCAAACTTTGTCTGAGTTACAGGTCTCAAAGAAACTATTAATTTATTTTCTTTGCAAGTTTTGTTTGTATTGCACAAGTTTAGAGTAAAGTATGTGAAGGTTAATTCAAAATAAATGTTCTAAATTTACAATTTTTTGTTTGTACGTGAATTCATAATACAATTAATCGCATATAATCACAATTAATAACTGGTAGTTATTAATAACTGGTAGTTATTAATCGCAATAAATCGCAATACATTTTTTTCAGATTTGCAATTATTTAGTTCATTTTTTTTTTATCGATTCCCAGCCCTAATATATACATATCAACAATGGTCTAGGCCTGAGCAACAGGCGAGGCAGCCGACCACAGAGAAGGTTATTTTTACACTGAAGCGAGGCGGTGGATGCAGGGCAGAGAGACAGACAACTACAGATCTCTGCTGTCCATGTTATAGGCTACAGACGCTGAGCAAGGTGGGGCATGACCAAATTTATTTAGCCTATAACTGGTAGAATTATTTAATCACAATATAAGCTTGGGGCGTCACTTCTCTACTGTACAGAGGAATCCCACTCCATTTTCCGCTAATTGGCTTAAAAACTTATATCTCCACCTCACTCCACAACTGACCGCGAGCCATTTCTCCCATTATTGCTGTACATGTGCGTTTGTTTTGGTTGTGCAATCTCACAAATCCCTGCAGCGTGGTGTGCTTGCTGGTTTTGGACCACTGTTTGGTTCACTTTGTGTTCACATCTGCTATCAAACTGTACCAGGGTTCACTTCAACCAGGCCAAGACCCACCTTTTCAGGCAGACCAGAGTTCGCTTGTGCATTTACACCTCCACAAACAAACCACACTTTCCAATCAAACAAACCAATGGACCCTTACTCTCAATTATGGCAGAGGAGTACTAATATGGAGAATGGAATGTCATTTAAGGTATTTTCAGTAGCCATATTTTTTTGTATTATAGTTTAAGTTTTTGACCCTGACGTGAGTTGAACACGCAGCCTTCTGATCTGGAGTCAGACGCGCTACCATTGCGCCACAGGGTCTTAGGTTGCCTCTAGTAGCGATAAAAGAAATTGGCGCAGTAAGAGACTTCCCTAGCAGTTCCATATGAGGATGAGAGTGGAATGCTTTGACTTGCTCTGGTATGACTCGCTCTGGTATGACTCGCAAAACCCCATACTTTACAACCTGACACTTGGCTTGAACACACAACCCTCTGCTGTGAGTTCAGATGCAGCAGATTTCAGTCTCAAAGCCTCTGTACAACTGCAGTTTTCAGATGTCAGAGGCTCTTTCTCTTCTACACTAGTCTTCCTCCTAGTCCACGGATTTTGCACATTTCTGGCCACTTTAAAGCTTCTTATGTATGCGATGGTGGTATAGTGGTTAGCATAGCTGCCTTCCAAGCAGTTGACCTGGGTTTGATTCCCAGCCATTGCATAGTGCTTGCTTTAGTCCTCAAGGTAAAGGCAACAGTTGTGCAAAAAACAACCTCAATAACAGAAGAGGCGCATTATGGCAGTATTATCTTTGGACAGCACGTGAGAAGTAACTGCCAGAACCGCCTCATTAGATGCTAGAATTATAGCCTTTGACTCTGATGTGATTTGAACACACTGTCTTCTGCTTTGGAATCAGACACACTTCCGTTGTGCCATAGAGTCTTAACTTTGAGGCCGGTACTGATGAAAAATTTGAACACACAATGCTCTCTGATCCTTCGTACAACATGTGCTTCTTGGTGTACTGTGTGCACTATGACTCACTTTTCAGTCCTCTGGTGCTGACAGGATTGTAAAATGATGTATTCTCTTCTGTTTTCAAACATCAGAGGCTCTCCCTCCTCTCCACTGGTCTTCCTCTCAGCCCACAGAATTTGCACATTTCAAGCCACTTTAAAACTTGTTCAAATGAGCAATGGTGTTATAGTGGTTAGCATAGCTGCCTTCCAAGCAGTTGACCTGGGTTCGATTCCCAGCCAGTGCATCGTTATCTCTTTACTCCTGATGAGGTATAATCCAGGGTCAGTGATGCAAGATTTCTCAAATAAAATAAAATAAAATAAACGACAGTGAACGGACAGGTGAGTTTAGTGCTGATCAGAAACGTAACGCACGACACTTCACTGCCCTCCTCTCCTTCTTCCCCCGCCTCTTTTAAAAAAAAAATACAGACTAAAGTTACAGTTTTGACCTGGATAAACCAACACACGCGAGAAGTGGATTTTGTGCGTGATGGTGCGTGATCTGAGCCACAAACTGTCCCACTTCAGTACAGGAGTATTTCCCCTCCTCTCATTGCGGCCGTGCACTCTCGTTCACAATCCAGGCGAGGCGCAGTTCATCTGGAACGAGTCTAATGCAACAAGTGAACGAGCTAAAGCAACGTGAGGGACCAAAAAGACACATTGCTACATGGACAATTCTGCTTCAAATCATCACCAGACAGCAATATAGACAAAACAAAAGTTATGTGCAGTCTATGTAAGAATGAGTCAATTACCACTGGAGTAACACAGTTCATAGTATTTACACTGTTTTGAACCACAACAATTGTTATTAATTGAAGAATTAAACTTATTTTTGTTAAAGTTCTAAAAGAGATTATACATGCTTTTTAGGTAAGTTTTGTGTATTTGTTGGTTGTACCTTATTTAGGCAAACTTTGTCTGAGTTACAGGTCTCAAAGAAACTATTAATTTATTTTCTTTGCAAGTTTTGTTTGTATTGCACAAGTTTAGAGTAAAGTATGTGAAGGCTAATTCAAAATAAATGTTCTAAATTTACAATTTTTTGTTTGTACGTGAATTCATAATACAATTAATCGCAATTAATCACAATTAATAACTGGTAGTTATTAATAACTGGTAGTTATTAATCGCAATAAATCGCAATACATTTTTTTCAGATTTGCAATTATTTAGTTAATTTTTTTTTTATCGATTCCCAGCCCTAATATATACATATCAACAATGGTCTAGGCCTGAGCAACAGGCGAGGCAGCCGACCACGGAGAAGGTTATTTTTACACTGAAGCGAGGCGGTGGATGCAGGGCAGAGAGACAGACAACTACAGATCTCTGTTGTCCATGTTATAGGCTACAGACGCTGAGCAAGGTGGGGCATGACCAAATTTATTTAGCCTATAACTGGTAGAATTATTTAATCACAATATAAGCTTGGGGCGTCACTTCTCTACTGTACAGAGGAATCCCACTCCATTTTCCGCTAATTGGCTTAAAAACTTATATCTCCACCTTACTCCACAACTGACCGCGAGCCGTTTCTCCCATTATTGCTGTACATGTGCGTTTGTTTTGGTTGTGCAAACTCACAAATCCCTGCAGCGTGGTCTGCTTGCTGGTTTTGGACCACTGTTTGGTTCACTTTGTGTTCACATCTGCTATCAAACTATACCAGGGTTCACTTCAACCAGGCCAAGACCCACCTTTTCAGGCAGACCAGAGTTCGCTTGTGCATTTACACCTCCACAAACAAACCACACTTTCCAATCAAACAAACCAATGGACCCTTACTCTCAATTATGGCAGAGGAGTACTAATATGGAGAATTGAAGGTCATTTAAGGTATTTTCAGTAGACAGTCTTTCAGATGTAGCCATATTTTTTTAAATTATAGTTTAAGTATTTGACCCTGACGTGAGTTGAACACGCAGCCTTCTGATCTGGAGTCAGACGCGCTGCCATTGCGCCACAGGGTCTTAGGCTGCCTCTGGTAGCGATAAAAAAAATTGGCGCAGTAAGAGACTTCCCTAGCGGTTCCATATGAGGATGAGAGTGGAATGCTTTGACTCGCTCTGGTATGACTCGCAAAACCCCATACTTTACAACCTGACACTTGGCTTGAACACACAACCCTCTGCTGTGAGTTCAGATGCAGCAGATTTCAGTCTCAAAGCCTCTGTACAACTGCAGTTTTCAGATGTCAGAGGCTCTTTCTCTTCTACACTAGTCTTCCTCCTAGTCCACGGATTTTGCACATTTCTGGCCACTTTAAAGGTTCTTATGTATGCGATGGTGGTATAGTGGTTAGCATAGCTGCCTTCCAAGCAGTTGACCTGGGTTCGATTCCCAGCCATTGCATAGTGCATGCTTTATTCCTCAAGGTAAATGCCACAGTTGTGAAAAAAACAACCTCAATAACGGAAGAGGCGCATTATGGCAGTATAATCTTTGGCCAGCATGTGAGAAGTAACTGCCAGAACAGCTTCATTAGATGCTAGAATTATAGCCTTTGACTCTGATGTGATTTGAACACACAGTCTTCTGCTTTGGAATCAGACACACTTCCATTGCGCCATAGAGTCTTAACTTTGAGGCGGCTACTGATGAAAAATTTGAACACACAATGCTCTCTGATCCTTCGTACAACATGTGCTTCTTGGTGTACTGTGTGCACTATGACTCACTTTTCAGTCCTCTGGTGCTGACAGGATTGTAAAATGATGTATTCTCTTCTGTTTTCAAACATCAGAGGCTCTCCCTCCTCTCCACTGGTCTTCCTCTCAGCCCACAGAATTTGCACATTTCAAGCCACTTTAAAATTTGTCCAAACGTGCAATGGTGGTGTAGTGGTTAGCATAGCTGCCTTCCAAGCAGTTGATCTGGGTTGGATTCCCACCCATTGCATTGTTATCACTTTACTCCTGATGAGGTATAATCCAGGGTCAGTGATGCAAGATTTCTCAAATAAAATAAAATAAAATAAACGACAGTGAACGGACAGGTGAGTTTAGTGCTGATCAGAAACGTAACGCACAACACTTCACTGCCCTCCTCTCCTTCTTCCCCCGCCTCTTTTAAAAAAAAAATACAGACTAAAGTTACAGTTTTGACCTGGATAAACCAACACACGCGAGAAGTGGATTTTGTGCGTGATGGTGCGTGATCTGAGCCACAAACTGTCCGACTTCAGTACAGGAGTATTTCCCCTCCTCTCATTGCGGCCGTGCACTCTCGTTCACAATCCAGGCGAGGCGCAGTTCATCTGGAACGAGTCTAATGCAACAAGTGAACGAGCTAAAGCAACGTGAGGGACCAAAAAGACACATTGCTAAATGGACAATTCTGCTTCAAATCATCACCAGACAGCAATATAGACAAAACAACAGTTATGTGCAGT
Organism: Bostrychus sinensis; assembly: GCA_020698575.1. NCBI lineage: Eukaryota > Metazoa > Chordata > Actinopteri > Gobiiformes > Eleotridae > Bostrychus > Bostrychus sinensis. The sequence continues at coordinate 7,456,102 of CM036260.1, read as the reverse complement.
CTATGTAAGAATGAGTCAATTACCACTGGAGTAACACAGTTCATAGTATTTACACTGTTGTGAACCACAACAATTGTTATTAATTGAAGAATTAAACTTATTTTTGTTAAAGTTCTAAAAGAGATTATACATGCTTTTTAGGTAAGTTTTGTGTATTTGTTGGTTGTACCTTATTTAGGCAAACTTTGTCTGAGTTACAGGTCTCAAAGAAACTATTAATTTATTTTCTTTGCAAGTTTTGTTTGCATTGCACAAGTTTAGAGTAAAGTATGTGAAGGCTAATTCAAAATAAATGTTCTAAATTTACAATTTTTTGTTTGTACGTGAATTCATAATCCAATTAATCGCAATTAATCACAATTAATAACTGGTAGTTATTAATAACTGGTAGTTATTAATCGCAATAAATCGCAATACATTTTTTTCAGCTTTGCAATTATTTAGTTAATTTTTTTTTTATCGATTCCCAGCCCTAATATATACATATCAACAATGGTCTAGGCCTGAGCAACAGGCGAGGCAGCCGACCACGGAGAATGTTATTTTTACACTGAAGCGAGGCGGTGGATGCAGGGCAGAGAGACAGACAACTACAGATCTCTGCTGTCCATGTTATAGGCTACAGACGCTGAGCAAGGTGGGGCATGACCAAATTTATTTAGCCTATAACTGGTAGAATTATTTAATCACAATATAAGCTTGGGGCGTCACTTCTCTACTGTACAGAGGAATCCCACTCCATTTTCCGCTAATTGGCTTAAAAACTTATATCTCCACCTTACTCCACAACTGACCACGAGCCGTTTCTCCCATTATTGCTGTACATGTGCGTTTGTTTTGGTTGTGCAAACTCACAAATCCCTGCAGCATGGTCTGCTTGCTGGTTTTGGACCACTGTTTGGTTCACTTTGTGTTCACATCTGCTATCAAACTATACCAGGGTTCACTTCAACCAGGCCAAGACCCACCTTTTCAGGCAGACCAGAGTTCGCTTGTGCATTTACACCTCCACAAACAAACCAGACTTTCCAATCAAACAAACCAATTGACTCTTACTCTCAATTATGGCAGAGGAGTACTAATATGGAGAATGGAAGGTCATTTAAGGTATTTTCAGTAGACAGTCTTTCAGATGTAGCCATATTTTTTTAAATTATAGTTTAAGTTTCTGACCCTGACATGAGTTGAACACGCAGCCTTCTGATCTGGAGTCAGACGCGCTACCATTGCGCCACAGGGTCTTAGGTTGCCTCTAGTAGCGATAAAAAAAATTGGCGCAGTAAGAGACTTCCCTAGCGGTTCCATATGAGGATGAGAGTGGAATGCTTTGACTCGCTCTGGTATGACTCGCAAAACCCCATACTTTACAACCTGACACTTGGCTTGAACACACAACCCTCTGCTGTGAGTTCAGATGCAGCAGATTTCAGTCTCAAAGCCTCTGTACAACTGCAGTTTTCAGATGTCAGAGGCTCTTTCTCTTCTACACTAGTCTTCCTCCTAGTCCACGGATTTTGCACATTTCTGGCCACTTTAAAGCTTCTTATGTATGCGATGGTGGTATAGTGGTTAGCATAGCTGCCTTCCAAGCAGTTGACCTGGATTTGATTCCCAGCCATTGCATAGTGCTTGCTTTATTCCTCAAGTTAAAGGCCACAGTTATGAAAAAAACAACCTCAATAACGGAAGAGGCGCATTATGGCAGTATTATCTTTGGACAGCATGTGAGAAGTAACTGCATGAACAGCTTCATTAGACACTAGAATTATAGCCTTTGACTCTGATGTAATTTGAACACACAGTCTTCTGCTTTGGAATCAGACACACTTCCGTTGCGCCATAGAGTCTTAACTTTGAAGTGGCTACTGATGAAAAATTTGAACACACAATGCTCTCTGATCCTTCGTACAACATTTGCTTCTTGGTGTACTGTGTGCACTATGACGCACTTTTCAGTCCTCTGGTGCTGACAGGATTGTAAAATGATGTATTCTCTTCTGTTTTCAAACATCAGAGGCTCTCTCTCCTCTCCATTGGTCTTCCTCTCAGCCCACAGAATAGGGCATTTAAGGTATTTTCAGTAGCCATATTTTTTTAGATTATAGTTTAAGTTTTTGACCCTGACGTGAGTTGAACACGCAGCCTTCTGATCTGGAGTCAGACGCGCTACCATTGCGCCACAGGGTCTTAGGTTGCCTCAAGTAGCGATAAAAAAAATTGGCGCAGTAAGAGACTTCCCTAGCGGTTCCATATGAGGATGAGAGTGGAATGCTTTGACTCGCTCTGGTATGACTCGCAAAACCCCATACTTTACAACCTGACACTTGGCTTGAACACACAACCCTCTGCTGTGAGTTCAGATGCAGCAGATTTCAGTCTCAAAGCCTCTGTACAACTGCAGTTTTCAGATGTCAGAGGCTCTTTCTCTTCTACACTAGTCTTCCTCCTAGTCCACGGATTTTGCACATTTCTGGCCACTTTAAAGCTTCTTATGTATGCGATGGTGGTATAGTGGTTAGCATAGCTGCATTCCAAGCAGTTGACCTTGGTACGATTCCCAGCCATTGCATAGTGCTTGCTTTATTCCTCAAGGTAAAGGCCACAGTTATGAAAAAAACAACCTCAATAACGGAAGAGGCGCATTATGGCAGTATTATCTTTGGACAGCATGTGAGAAGTAACCGCCAGAACAGCTTCATTAGACGCTAGAATTATAGCCTTTGACTCTGATGTGATTTGAACACACTGTCTTCTGCTTTGGAATCAGACACACTTCCATTGCACCATAGAGTCTTAATTTTGAGGTGGCTACTGATGAAAAATTTGAACACACAATGCTCTCTGATCCTTCGTACAACATGTGCTTCTTGGTGTACTGTGTGCACTATGACTCACTTTTCAGTCCTCTGGTGCTGACAGGATTGTAAAATGATGTATTCTCTTCTGTTTTCAAACATCAGAGGCTTTCCCTCCTCTCCACTGGTCTTCCTCTCAGCCCACAGAATTTGCACATTTCAAGCCACTTTAAAATTTGTCAAAATGTGCAATGGTGGTGTAGTGGTTAGCATAGCTGCCTTCCAAGCTGTTGACCTGGGTTCGAATCCCAGCCAATGCATTGTTATCTCTTTACTCCTGATGAGGTATAATCCAGGGTCAGTGATGCAAGATTTCTAAAAAAAAAACAGCAGTGAACAGACAGATGATTGGATCTGAGTTTCGTGCTTATCAGAAACGTAGCGCACGACACTTCACTGCCCTCCTCTCCATCTTCCCCCGCCTCTTTTTAAAAAAAATACAGACTAAAGTTACAGTTTTGACCTGGATAAACCAACACATGCGAGAAATGGATTTTGCGTGTGATGGTGCATGATCTGAGCCACAAACTGTCCCACTTCAGTACAGGAGTATTTCCCCTCCTCTCATTGCGGCCGTGCACTCTCGCTCACAATCCAGGCGAGGCGCAGTTCATCTGGAACAGGCATGTCCAAACTTTTTTCCTTGGGGGCCACATACTGAAAAATGTATGTGCAGGAGGGCCACTCAGTCGAGGCGCCATATTTTGCATCACCACAAAACAAGATATCGCTTTCCTTCAGGGATCTTCATAGTTAATCATTCTTATGGATATTTTTATTGATTTGTTTTACTCTCGACCCCCTTCTACAACCCCACAGTTATCCAAGCTTGGCACCAGCACATAGTATGTTTTTTGTTGTTTTTTTTTTTTTTTTTTGTTTTTTGGCACCACCAACCGCTAATTTCCTTTTTTTTTTTTTTTTTTTTTTTTTTTTTCTTAATGCCAGAAACATCTCACACAAATCAAGTTTTTTACCTGCGCTTCAAACCTTGCAGTGAACAGTGCTACCTGTGGCAATTTGGGCCAATTGTGATTGAAGCCCGAGGGCCAATAAAGAATAGTCTGCGGGCCGCATTTGGCCCCCGGGCCATAGTTTGGACACCCCTGATCTGGAACGAGCCTAATGCAACAAGTGAACGAGCTAAAGCAACATGAGTGACCAAAAAGACACATTGCTAAATGGACAATTCTGCTTCAAATCGTCACCAGACAGCAATATAGACAAAGCAAAAGTTATGTGCAGTCTATGCAAGGATGAGTTCAATTACCACTGGAGTAACACAGTTCATAGTATTTACACTGTTGTGAACCACAACAATTGTTATTAATTGAAGAATTAAACTTATTTTTGTTAAAGTTCTAAAAGAGATTATACATGCTTTTTAGGTAGGTTTTGTGTATTTGTTGGTTGTACCTTATTTAGGCAAACTTTGTCTGAGTTACAGGTCTCAAAGAAACTATTAATTTATTTTCTTTGCAAGTTTTGTTTGTATTGCACAAGTTTAGAGTAAAGTATGTGAAGGTTAATTCAAAATAAATGTTCTAAATTTAAATTTTTTTGTTTGTACGTGAATTCATAATACAATTATTCGCAATTAATCACAATTAATAACTGGTAGTTATTAATCGCAATAAATCGCAATACATTTTTTTCAGATTTGCAATTATTTAGTTCATTTTTTTTAATCGATTCCCAGCCCTAATATATACATATCAACAATGGTCTAGGCCTGAGCAACAGGCGAGGCAGCCGACCACGGAGAATGTTATTTTTACACTGAAGCGAGGCGGTGGATGCAGGGCAGAGAGACAGACAACTACAGATCTCTGTTGTCCATGTTATAGGCTACAGACGCTGAGCAAGGTGGGGCATGACCAAATTTATTTAGCCTATAACTGGTAGAATTATTTAATCACAATATAAGCTTGGGGCGTCACTTCTCTACTGTACAGAGGAATCCCACTCCATTTTCCGCTAATTGGCTTAAAAACTTGGTTGATTTAGTGAGTGGTCACAGATATCTATCAGGGCTTATATCTCCACCTCACTCCACAACTGACCACGAGCCGTTTCTCCCATTATTGCTGTACATGTGCGTTTGTTTTGGTTGTGCAAACTCACAACTCCCTGCAGCGTGGTCTGCTTGCTGGTTTTGGACCACTGTTTGGTTCACTTTGTGTTCACATCTCCTATGAAACTATACCAGGGTTCACTTCAACCAGGCCAAGGCCCACCTTTTCAGGCAGACCAGAGTTCGCTTGTGCATTTACACCTCCACAAACAAACCAGACTTTCCAATCAAACAAATCAATGGACCCTTACTCTCAATTATGGCAGAGGAGTACTAATATGGAGAATGGAAGGTCATTTAAGGTATTTTCAGTAGACAGTCTTTCAGATGTAGCCATATTTTTTTAAATTGTAGTTTAAGTTTTTGACCCTGACGTGAGTTGAACACGCAGCCTTCTGATCTGGAGTCAGACGTGCTACCATTGCGCCACAGGGTCTTAGGTTGCCTCTGGTAGCGATAAAAAAAATTGGCGCAGTAAGAGACTTCCCTAGCGGTTCCATATGAGGATGAGAGTGGAATGCTTTGACTCGCTCTGGTATGACTCGCAAAACCCCATACTTTACAACCTGACACTTGGCTTGAACACACAACCCTCTGCTGTGAGTTCAGATGCAGCAGATTTCAGTCTCAAAGCCTCTGTACAACTGCAGTTTTCAGATGTCAGAGGCTCTTTCTCTTCTACACTAGTCTTCCTCCTAGTCCACGGATTTTGCACATTTCTGGCCACTTTAAAGCTTCTTATGTATGCGATGGTGGTATAGTGGTTAGCATAGCTGCCTTCCAAGCAGTTGACCTGGATTCGATTCCCAGCCATTGCATAGTGCATGCTTTATTCCTCAAGTTAAAGGCCACAGTTATGAAAAAAACAACCTCAATAACGGAAGAGGCGCATTATGGCAGTATTATCTTTGGACAGCATGTGAGAAGTAACTGCATGAACAGCTTCATTAGACACTAGAATTATAGCCTTTGACTCTGATGTAATTTGAACACACAGTCTTCTGCTTTGGAATCAGACACACTTCCGTTGCGCCATAGAGTCTTAACTTTGAAGTGGCTACTGATGAAAAATTTGAACACACAATGCTCTCTGATCCTTCGTACAACATTTGCTTCTTGGTGTACTGTGTGCACTATGACGCACTTTTCAGTCCTCTGGTGCTGACAGGATTGTAAAATGATGTATTCTCTTCTGTTTTCAAACATCAGAGGCTCTCTCTCCTCTCCACTGGTCTTCCTCTCAGCCCACAGAATAGGGCATTTAAGGTATTTTCAGTAGCCATATTTTTTTAGATTATAGTTTAAGTTTTTGACCCTGACGTGAGTTGAACACGCAGCCTTCTGATCTGGAGTCAGACGCGCTACCATTGCGCCACAGGGTCTTAGGTTGCCTCAAGTAGCGATAAAAAAAATTGGCGCAGTAAGAGACTTCCCTAGCGGTTCCATATGAGGATGAGAGTGGAATGCTTTGACTCGCTCTGGTATGACTCGCAAAACCCCATACTTTACAACCTGACACTTGGCTTGAACACACAACCCTCTGCTGTGAGTTCAGATGCAGCAGATTTCAGTCTCAAAGCCTCTGTACAACTGCAGTTTTCAGATGTCAGAGGCTCTTTCTCTTCTACACTAGTCTTCCTCCTAGTCCACGGATTTTGCACATTTCTGGCCACTTTAAAGCTTCTTATGTATGCGATGGTGGTATAGTGGTTAGCATAGCTGCATTCCAAGCAGTTGACCTTGGTACGATTCCCAGCCATTGCATAGTGCTTGCTTTATTCCTCAAGGTAAAGGCCACAGTTATGAAAAAAACAACCTCAATAACAGAAGAGGCGCATTATGGCAGTATTATCTTTGGACAGCATGTGAGAAGTAACTGCCAGAACAGCTTCATTAGATGCTAGAATTATAGCCTTTGACTCTGATGTGATTTGAACACACAGTCTTCTGCTTTGGAATCAGACACACTTCCATTGCACCATAGAGTCTTAACTTTGAGGTGGCTACTGATGAAAAATTTGAACACACAATGCTCTCTGATCCTTCGTACAACATGTGCTTCTTGGTGTACTGTGTGCACTATGACTCACTTTTCAGTCCTCTGGTGCTGACAGGATTGTAAAATGATGTATTCTCTTCTGTTTTCAAACATCAGAGGCTCTCCCTCCTCTCCACTGGTCTTCCTCTCAGCCCACAGAATTTGCACATTTCAAGCCACTTTAAAATTTGTCAAAATGTGCAATGGTGGTGTAGTGGTTAGCATAGCTGCCTTCCAAGCTGTTGACCTGGGTTCGAATCCCAGCCAATGCATTGTTATCTCTTTACTCCTGATGAGGTATAATCCAGGGTCAGTGATGCAAGATTTCTAAAAAAAAAACAGCAGTGAACAGACAGATGATTGGATCTGAGTTTCGTGCTTATCAGAAACGTAGCGCACGACACTTCACTGCCCTCCTCTCCATCTTCCCCCGCCTCTTTTTAAAAAAAATACAGACTAAAGTTACAGTTTTGACCTGGATAAACCAACACATGCGAGAAATGGATTTTGCGTGTGATGGTGCATGATCTGAGCCACAAACTGTCCCACTTCAGTACAGGAGTATTTCCCCTCCTCTCATTGCGGCCGTGCACTCTCGCTCACAATCCAGGCGAGGCGCAGTTCATCTGGAACAGGCGTGTCCAAACTTTTTTCCTTGGGGGCCACATACTGAAAAATGTATGTGCAGGAGGGCCACTCAGTCGAGGCGCCATATTTTGCATCACCACAAAACAAGATATCGCTTTCCTTCAGGGATCTTCATAGTTAATCATTCTTATGGATATTTTTATTGATTTGTTTTACTCTCGACCCCCTTCTACAACCCCACAGTTATCCAAGCTTGGCACCAGCACATAGTATGTTTTTTGTTGTTTTTTTTTTTGTTTTTTTTTTTTTGGCACCACCAACCGCTAATTTCCTTTTTTTTTTTTTTTTTTTTTTTTTTTTTTTTCTTAATGCCAGAAACATCTCACACAAATCAAGTTTTTTACCTGCGCTTCAAACCTTGCAGTGAACAGTGCTACCTGTGGCAATTTGGGCCAATTGTGATTGAAGCCCGAGGGCCAATAAAGAATAGTCTGCGGGCCGCATTTGGCCCCCGGGCCATAGTTTGGACACCCCTGATCTGGAACGAGCCTAATGCAACAAGTGAACGAGCTAAAGCAACATGAGTGACCAAAAAGACACATTGCTAAATGGACAATTCTGCTTCAAATCGTCACCAGACAGCAATATAGACAAAACAAAAGTTATGTGCAGTCTATGCAAGGATGAGTTCAATTACCACTGGAGTAACACAGTTCATAGTATTTACACTGTTGTGAACCACAACAATTGTTATTAATTGAAGAATTAAACTTATTTTTGTTAAAGTTCTAAAAGAGATTATACATGCTTTTTAGGTAAGTTTTGTGTATTTGTTGGTTGTACCTTATTTGGGCAAACTTTGTCTGAGTTACAGGTCTCAAAGAAACTATTAATTTATTTTCTTTGCAAGTTTTGTTTGCATTGCACAAGTTTAGAGTAAAGTATGTGAAGATTAATTCAAAATAAATGTTCTAAATTTACAATTTTTTGTTTGTACGTGAATTCATAATACAATTAATCGCAATTAATCACAATTAATAACTGGTAGTTATTAATAACTGGTAGTTATTAATCGCAATAAATCGCAATACATTTTTTTCAGATTTGCAATTATTTAGTTCATTTTTTTTTTATCGATTCCCAGCCCTAATATATACATATCAACAATGGTCTAGGCCTGAGCAACAGGCGAGGCAGCCGACCACGGAGAATGTTATTTTTACACTGAAGCGAGGCGGTGGATGCAGGGCAGAGAGACAGACAACTACAGATCTCTGTTGTCCATGTTATAGGCTACAGACGCTGAGCAAGGTGGGGCATGACCAAATTTATTTAGCCTATAACTGGTAGAATTATTTAATCACAATATAAGCTTGGGGCGTCACTTCTCTACTGTACAGAGGAATCCCACTCCATTTTCCGCTAATTGGCTTAAAAACTTGGTTGATTTAGTGAGTGGTCACAGATATCTATCAGGGCTTATATCTCCACCTCACTCCACAACTGACCACGAGCCGTTTCTCCCATTATTGCTGTACATGTGCGTTTGTTTTGGTTGTGCAAACTCACAAATCCCTGCAGCGTGGTCTGCTTGCTGGTTTTGGACCACTGTTTGGTTCACTTTGTGTTCACATCTGCTATCAAACTATACCAGGGTTCACTTCAACCAGGCCAAGACCCACCTTTTCAGGCAGACCAGAGTTCGCTTGTGCATTTACACCTCCACAAACAAACCAGACTTTCCAATCAAACAAATCAATGGACCCTTACTCTCAATTATGGCAGAGGAGTACTAATATGGAGAATGGAAGGTCATTTAAGGTATTTTCAGTAGACAGTCTTTCAGATATACCCATATTTTTTTGAATTATAGTTTAAGTTTTTGACCCTGACGTGAGTTGAACACGCAGCCTTCTGATCTGGAGTCAGACGCGCTACCATTGCGCCACAGGGTCTTAGGTTTCCTCTGGTAGCGATAAAAAAAATTGGCGCAGTAAGAGACTTCCCTAGCGGTTCCATATGAGGATGAGAGTGGAATGCTTTGACTCGCTCTGGTATGACTCGCAAAACCCCATACTTTACAACCTGACACTTGGCTTGAACACACAACCCTCTGCTGTGAGTTCAGATGCAGCAGATTTCAGTCTCAAAGCCTCTGTACAACTGCAGTTTTCAGATGTCAGAGGCTCTTTCTCTTCTACACTAGTCTTCCTCCTAGTCCACGGATTTTGCACATTTCTGGCCACTTTAAAGCTTCTTATGTATGCGATGGTGGTATAGTGGTTAGCATAGCTGCCTTCCAAGCAGTTGACCTGGGTTCGATTCCCAGCCATTGCATAGTGCATGCTTTATTCCTCAAGGTAAAGGTCACAGTTATGAAAAAAACAACCTCAATAACGGAAGAGGCGCATTATGGCAGTATTATCTTTGGACAGCATGTGAGAAGTAACTGCCAGAACAGCTTCATTAGACGCTAGAATTATAGCCTTTGACTCTGATGTGATTTGAACACACAGTCTTCTGCTTTGGAATCAGACACACTTCCATTGCGCCATAGAGTCTTAACTTTGAAGCGGCTACTGATGAAAAATTTGAACACACAATGCTCTCTGATCCTTCGTACAACATGTGCTTCTTGGTGTACTGTGTGCACTATGACTCACTTTTCAGTCCTCTGGTGCTGACAGGATTGTAAAATGATGTATTCTCTTCTGTTTTCAAACATCAGAGGCTCTCCCTCCTCTCCACTGGTCTTCCTCTCAGCCCACAGAATTTGCACATTTCAAGCCACTTTAAAATTTGTCAAAATGTGCAATGGTGGTATAGTGGTTAGCATAGCTGCCTTCCAAGCAGTTGATCTGGGTTGGATTCCCACCCATTGCATTATCACTTTACTCCTGATGAGGTATAATCCAGGGTCAGTGATGCAAGATTTCTCAAAAAAAATAAAATAAAATAAACGACAGTGAACGGACAGGTGAGTTTAGTGCTGATCAGAAACGTAACGCACGACACTTCACTGCCCTCCTCTCCTTCTTCCCCCGCCTCTTTTTAAAAAAAATACAGACTAAAGTTACAGTTTTGACCTGGATAAACCAACACACGCGAGAAGTGGATTTTGCGTGTGATGGTGCGTGATCTGAGCCACAAACTATCCCACTTCAGTACAGGAGTATTTCCCCTCCTCTCATTGCGGCCGTGCACTCTCGTTCACAATCCAGGCGAGGCGCAGTTCATCTGGAACAGGGGTGTCCAAACTTTTTTCCTTGGGGGCCACATACTGAAAAATGTATGTGCAGGAGGGCCACTCAGTCGAGGCGCCATATTTTGCATCACCACAAAACAAGATATCGCTTTCCTTCAGGGATCTTCATAGTTAATCATTCTTATGGATATTTTTATTGATTTGTTTTACTCTCGACCCCCTTCTACAACCCCACAGTTATCCGAGCTTGGCACCAGCACATAGTATGTTTTTTTGTTGTTGTTTTTTTTTTTTTTTTGTTTCTTTTTGGCACCACCAACCGCTAATTTTTTTTTTTTTTTTTCTTTTTTTTTTCTTAATGCCAGAAACATCTCACACAAATCAAGTTTTTTACCTGCGCTTCAAACCTTGCAGTGAACAGTGCTACCTGTGGCAATTTGGGCCAATTGTGATTGAAGCCCGAGGGCCAATAAAGAATAGTCTGCGGGCCGCATTTGGCCCCCGGGCCATAGTTTGGACACCCCTGATCTGGAACGAGCCTAATGCAACAAGTGAACGAGCTAAAGCAACATGAGTGACCAAAAAGACACATTGCTAAATGGACAATTCTGCTTCAAATCGTCACCAGACAGCAATATAGACAAAACAAAAGTTATGTGCAGTCTATGCAAGGATGAGTTCAATTACCACTGGAGTAACACAGTTCATAGTATTTACACTGTTGTGAACCACAACAATTGTTATTAATTGAAGAATTAAACTTATTTTTGTTAAAGTTCTAAAAGAGATTATACATGCTTTTTAGGTAAGTTTTGTGTATTTGTTGGTTGTACCTTATTTAGGCAAACTTTGTCTGAGTTACAGGTCTCAAAGAAACTATTAATTTATTTTCTTTGCAAGTTTTGTTTGTATTGCACAAGTTTAGAGTAAAGTATGTGAAGGTTAATTCAAAATAAATGTTCTAAATTTACAATTTTTTGTTCGTACGTGAATTCATAATACAATTAATCGCAATTAATCACAATTAATAACTGGTAGTTATTAATCGCAATAAATCGCAATACATTTTTTTCAGATTTGCAATTATTTAGTTCATTTTTTTTTTATCGATTCCCAGCCCTAATATATACATATCAACAATGGTCTAGGCCTGAGCAACAGGCGAGGCAGCCGACCACGGAGAAGGTTATTTTTACACTGAAGCGAGGCGGTGGATGCAGGGCAGAGAGACAGACAACTACAGATCTCTGCTGTCCATGTTATAGGCTACAGACGCTGAGCAAGGTGGGGCATGACCAAATTTATTTAGCCTATAACTGGTAGAATTATTTAATCACAATATAAGCTTGGGGCGTCACTTCTCTACTGTACAGAGGAATCCCACTCCATTTTCCGCTAATTGGCTTAAAAACTTATATCTCCACCTCACTCCACAACTGACCACGAGCCATTTCTCCCATTATTGCTGTACATGTGCGTTTGTTTTGGTTGTGCAATCTCACAAATCCCTGCAGCGTGGTCTGCTTGCTGGTTTTGGACCACTGTTTGGTTCACTTTGTGTTCACATCTGCTTTCAAACTGTACCAGGGTTCACTTCAACCAGGCCAAGACCCACCTTTTCAGGCAGACCAGAGTTCGCTTGTGCATTTACACCTCCACAAACAAACCAGACTTTCCAATCAAACAAACCAATGGACCCTTACTCTCAATTATGGCAGAGGAGTACTAATATGGAGAATGGAATGTCATTTAAGGTATTTTCAGTAGCCATATTTTTTTAAATTATAGTTTAAGTTTTTGACCCTGACGTGAGTTGAACACGCAGCCTTCTGATCTGGAGTCAGACGCGCTACCATTGCGCCACAGGGTCTTAGGTTGCCTCTGGTAGCGATAAAAGAAATTGGCGCAGTAAGAGACTTCCCTAGCGGTTCCATATGAGGATGAGAGTGGAATGCTTTGACTCGCTCTGGTATGACTCGCAAAACCCCATACTTTACAACCTGACACTTGGCTTGAACACACAACCCTCTGCTGTGAGTTCAGATGCAGCAGATTTCAGTCTCAAAGCCTCTGTACAACTGCAGTTTTCAGATGTCAGAGGCTCTTTCTCTTCTACACTAGTCTTCCTCCTAGTCCACGGATTTTGCACATTTCTGGCCACTTTAAAGCTTCTTATGTATGCGATGGTGGTATAGTGGTTAGCATAGCTGCCTTCCAAGCAGTTGACCTGGGTTTAATTCCCAGCTTTCGCATAGTGCTTGCTTTAGTCCTCAAGGTAAAGGCAACAGTTGTGAAAAAAACAACCTCAATAACAGAAGAGGCGCATTATGGCAGTATTATCTTTGGACAGCACGTGAGAAGTAACTGCCAGAACAGCTTCATTAGACGCTAGAATTATAGCCTTTGACTCTGATGTGATTTGAACACACAGTCTTCTGCTTTGGAATCAGACACACTTCCGTTGTGCCATAGAGTCTTAACTTTGAGGCCGGTACTGATGAAAAATTTGAACACACAATGCTCTCTGATCCTTCGTACAACATGTGCTTCTTGGTGTACTGTGTGCACTATGACTCACTTTTCAGTCCTCTGGTGCTGACAGGATTGTAAAATGATGTATTCTCTTCTGTTTTCAAACATCAGAGGCTCTCCCTCCTCTCCACTGGTCTTCCTCTCAGCCCACAGAATTTGCACATTTCAAGCCACTTTAAAACTTGCTCAAATGAGCAATGGTGGTATAGTGGTTAGCATAGCTGCCTTCCAAGCAGTTGACCTGGGTTCGATTCCCAGCCAGTGCATCGTTATCTCTTTACTTCTGATGAGGTATAATCCAGGGGCAGTGATGCAAGATTTCTAAAAAAAAAACAGCAGTGAACAGACAGATGATTGGATCTGAGTTTAGTGCTGATCAGAAACGTAGCGCACGACACTTCACTGCCCTCCTCTCCATCTTCCCCCGCCTCTTTTTAAAAAAAATACAGACTAAAGTTACAGTTTTGACCTGGATAAACCAACACATGCGAGAAATGGATTTTGCGTGTGATGGTGCATGATCTGAGCCACAAACTGTCCGACTTCAGTACAGGTGTATTTCCCCTCCTCTCATTGCGGCCGTGCACTCTCGCTCACAATCCAGGCGAGGCGCAGTTCATCTGGAACAGGCGTGTCCAAACTTTTTTCCTTGGGGGCCACATACTGAAAAATGTATGTGCAGGAGGGCCACTCAGTCGAGGCGCCATATTTTGCATCACCACAAAACAAGATATCGCTTTCCTTCAGGGATCTTCATAGTTAATCATTCTTATGGATATTTTTATTGATTTGTTTTACTCTCGACCCCCTTCTACAACCCCACAGTTATCCGAGCTTGGCACCAGCACATAGTATGTTTTTTGTTGTTTTGTTTTTTTTGTTTTTTTTTTGGCACCAACAACCGCTAATTTCCTTTTTTTTTTTTTCTTTTTTTTCTTTTTTTTCTTAATGCCAGAAACATCTCACACAAATCAAGTTTTTTACCTGCGCTTCAAACCTTGCAGTGAACAGTGCTACCTGTGGCAATTTGGGCCAATTGTGATTGAAGCCCGAGGGCCAATAAAGAATAGTCTGCGGGCCGCATTTGGCCCCCGGGCCATAGTTTGGACACCCCTGATCTGGAACGAGCCTAATGCAACAAGTGAACGAGCTAAAGCAACATGAGTGACCAAAAAGACACATTGCTAAATGGACAATTCTGCTTCAAATCGTCACCAGACAGCAATATAGACAAAACAAAAGTTATGTGCAGTCTATGCAAGGATGAGTTCAATTACCACTGGAGTAACACAGTTCATAGTATTTACACTGTTGTGAACCACAACAATTGTTATTAATTGAAGAATTAAACTTATTTTTGTTAAAGTTCTAAAAGAGATTATACATGCTTTTTAGGTAAGTTTTGTGTATTTGTTGGTTGTACCTTATTTAGGCAAACTTTGTCTGAGTTACAGGTCTCAAAGAAACTATTAATTTATTTTCTTTGCAAGTTTTGTTTGTATTGCACAAGTTTAGAGTAAAGTATGTGAAGGTTAATTCAAAATAAATGTTCTAAATTTACAATTTTTTGTTCGTACGTGAATTCATAATACAATTAATCGCAATTAATCACAATTAATAACTGATAGTTATTAATCGCAATAAATCGCAATACATTTTTTTCAGATTTGCAATTATTTAGTTCATTTTTTTTTTATCGATTCCCAGCCCTAATATATACATATCAACAATGGTCTAGGCCTGAGCAACAGGCGAGGCAGCCGACCACGGAGAAGGTTATTTTTACACTGAAGCGAGGCGGTGGATGCAGGGCACAGAGACAGACAACTACAGATCTCTGTTGTCCATGTTATAGGCTACAGACGCTGAGCAAGGTGGGGCATGACCAAATTTATTTAGCCTATAACTGGTAGAATTATTTAATCACAATATAAGCTTGGGGCGTCACTTCTCTACTGTACAGAGGAATCCCACTCCATTTTCTGCTAATTGGCTTAAAAACTTATATCTCCACCTCACTCCACAACTGACCGCGAGCCATTTCTCCCATTATTGCTGTACATGTGCGTTTGTTTTGGTTGTGCAAACTCACAAATCCCTGCAGCGTGGTCTGCTTGCTGGTTTTGGACCACTGTTTGGTTCACTTTGTGTTCACATCTGCTATCAAACTATACCAGGGTTCACTTCAACCAGGCCAAGACCCACCTTTTCAGGCAGACCAGAGTTCGCTTGTGCATTTACACCTCCACAAACAAACCAGACTTTCCAATCAAACAAACCAATGGACCCTTACTCTCAATTATGGCAGAGGAGTACTAATATGGAGAATGGAAGATCATTAAAGGTATTTTCAGTAGACAGTCTTTCAAATGTAGCCATATTTTTTAAATTGTAGTTTAAGTTTTGACCCTGACGTGAGTTGAACACGCAGCCTTCTGATCTGGAGTCAGACGCGCTACCATTGCGCCACAGGGTCTTAGGTTGCCTCTGGTAGTGATAAAAAAAATTGGCGCAGTGAGAGACTTCCCTAGCGGTTCCATATGAGGATGAGAGTGGAATGCTTTGACTCGCTCTGGTATGACTCGCAAAACCCCATACTTTACAACCTGACACTTGGCTTGAACACACAACCCTCTGCTGTGAGTTCAGATGCAGCAGATTTCAGTCTCAAAGCCTCTGTACAACTGCAGTTTTCAGATGTCAGAGGCTCTTTCTCTTCTACACTAGTCTTCCTCTTACTCCACGGATTTTGCACATTTCTGGCCACTTTAAAGCTTCTTTGTATGAGATGGTGGTATAGTGGTTAGCATAGCTGCCTTCCAAGCAGTTGACCTGGGTTCAATTCCCTGCCATCGCATAGTGCTCTCTTTATTCCTGAAAGTAAACACAACATGTGTGGGAATAACATTGATGTCAATTATGGCAACTCATTTGTTGTATTAACATTGGACAGCATGTGAAAAGTTATTGCAAGATGCAGCCTTTGACACTGTAGTTAGAGCTTTTGACCCTGATGTAATTTGAACACGCAGCCTTCTGGTTTGGAATCAGACACGCTACCGTTGCACCATAGAGTCTTTGATTTGAGGCTGGTAGTGATAGTGATTTGAACACACAAGCCTCTCTGATCCTTCGTACAACGTACTCCATGCACTGTGTGCACTATGACTCACTTTTCAGTCCCCTGGTGCTGACAGGATTGTAAAATGGTGCGTTCTCTTCTGGAGTCAGACCTACTTCTGTTGTGCCACAGAGTCATATACAATAAAAGGGCTATTTTGAGACAAAAACTGGAAGTTAGCCAACTCAACATAGCCACCATAGCCAGTGCAGTTTTCAGACATCAGAGGCGCTCCCTCTTCTCCACTGGTCTTCCTCCCATCCCACAGAATTTGCACATTTCAAGCCGCTTTAAAATTCTCAAAAGTGTGTAATGGTGGTATAGTTTATAGCTTAGCTGCTTTTCAAGCAGTTGATCTGGGATCAATTCTCAACCATCTAAAATGTTTTGTCTTTACCCATGTCCAGGCATAATCCAGTCCCAATTATGCAATATTTCTTGAAAATCCAAGCGTAAGGCTTACTCAGAACTATGGCACAGCAGCAAAACTAGAAATTCATTTGTAGAACATTGCTGAAGGCAAGATGCAGCAACATCTTCCAGTGTGTGCTAATATGGAACAGTTAAAGCATTTGACCCTGAGTCAAACGCCTTCTGATCTGGAGTCAGACATGCTACTGTTGAGCCAGAGCATCTCACTGCCTTTAGCAGCAAACAATTTCTCATGGTGAGGTCAGTATAGCCTTGAGAGATTTATTGGCGCTATCAGAACAACATTAGTAATTAGTAATAACTCTACATGTGGGAGTTAGTAGCTCAGCGTTCCTCCTACCATGGGGTTAGCAGGTCAGTCCCCCCTGCAAGCATTGCATACTGCCGTTGTGTCCTTGGGCAATACACTTCACCCACTGTGGAACTAATGTATGGAGAGTTTGATAGTTTATTTAGTGATGATCAGAGAGAGGTCTTCTTCAGGGCAGCAGTGAATAAGGAGTGAATGAATAATGGTCTTTCAATATCCCATATTATGCTTTTATTAGGCTTTTTGAAATAATTTGGACACCTTTGCATTAAGATTTTACATTTTATAACTTAAAATAATATGCTGCTGGCAACAGTGGGGACTGGACAGAGCCTCAAATGGCTAAATAGCATGTTATTAGCAACATGATGCTAACAGATAGATAAATAAGCTGAGTGCTTTGTTGTAACTGTGCTGAAATGATCAGAACAAGTCCAGTGACCAAGCGTTTCCAGCTCTTGAGAAGGGCAGCACTTCAGCATATAGGATTACTCAAAAAAAAAAAAAAAAAAAAAAAAAAAAAAGAGGACAAAAAACATTACAAGGTTAAAAGCTCAAAAAAGTTGATTTAGCAGAATAGGGTACCCTTAGGTGTCTAGAAAACCATTATAAATCCAATCTATTCTTATTTTTAAATGCTTCCTGCCATATATATCCATAGATTCGTACATATACATATTTAATGAAAGTGTAATTATAAGACTGAATGTTATGGAATAAATGCACCTACCAAGCAGCCTTTTAAGTACCGTGGCAACATATGTAGATATTGTGGGATGAAAACCATATTAAATTTACTGCACGTGTTTCTGACAGCACTGCAGTACATCTCAATGAATAAAGCTTGCATCTAAGATAGCGCAGCGAGGACGCATGCAGTCATGAATAAATGCATTTTTAATTCCAAATGCATCCTCAAAGACATGACTGCTCGGCATATGGCAGGGAGCCGGTTTTCCGGGGGGCCTTACCGTTATTGCTCCTGCTCCCTATAGTCGCGTGCACAAAAGGTTATTGCAGCGAGCACTTTTATTGGTCAAAATATGAAAAACTGGCAGGCCCCACGCACCGAGAGAGAGTGAGATTTGATGCTGTTTTCCTTCTTCCTTTTGAATTATAGGCCTCTTCTGACCATAAAGTGTCATATCCAACAGCTCCATAAATCAACACTCAAGATGTAATGATTTGCACTCCAGATGCAACACACTGCAATTTGCAAATGTAAACTGTGCAGCAGCGTGAATGCAAAAATAATTAAGACTAGTGGGAAAAAGATGATCTTTAAATGTTTTTTTTGTTTTTTGTTTTTTTTGTCTCCAAATGATATTACTGACAATATGTGAATTGTTAAATGGGTATATTATGCTATATCCTCGAATGCACTGGAGCAGTAAGGTACAGATTGGGTGCATATTGGCCCTGTCTCGCAATGGTAAATAGATCGTGGCCAGATCTGAAATCAAGCAATCTTCTAGTTCAGAGGTAAATGCCATTATAACTAAGTATTGATTAGTTAAAGGTCTTATATTGTGTGTTTTTGAGAAGGAGATGTCCTCAGTATACAGGATAACTCAAACAAGTGTGAAGGAAACAAAACAGTACTGCAGTTATGTTTTTGAAGAGGAAACAACATTAAAACATGGTTAAAAGCTCAAAAAAGTTGATTTAGAAGGATGGAGGACCTTTAAGGTTAGTTTAGTGGTATAGATGGTTTAGACGTAAACCTGAACACACCTGGTTTAGATCTGGTTTAGTCCTGGTTTAGACCTAGTTTAGAACTAATTTAGCCTGGTTATGTGCTGGTTTAGTCCTAGTTTAGTCCTGGTTTAATTTAGTTCTGGTTTTGTCCTAGTTTAGTCCTACTGAAGTCCTGGGTAAGTTCTGGTTTAGTCCTAGTTTATTCATAGGTTAGAAATGATTTAGTCTCGACTGTGTGCTGGTTTAGACCTGGTTTAGTCCTTGATTAGTCCTGGTTTAGTCCTAGTTTATTCCTAGTTTAGAAATGGTTTAGTCCTGATTATGTGCTGGTTTAGACCTGGTTTAGTCCTAGTTTATAGATTAGAACTAGCTTAGTCCTGATTGTGTGCTGGTTTAGATGTGGTTTAGTCTTAATAAGAGTATCGCTCTTTTAAATGGTATTTTGAAAGCCAGATCTTTCCTAAGGTGGTACTTGATGTGAAAAGTTTGAGCCAAGAAATAAATGATTAGTTTGGACCAAAAACACCAAAAATGAATAATTTATTTTTTGGCCCATTACAGATCTTTCCTGAACGTTTCATCAAAATTTGACCTTTACTCTTTCTTGATAACAGTCTAAAAAAACAACCAGCATATAACTTCCTTGGTTGAAGCAGGAAAAAAAAATGTCTTGTTAAATAAGCAAACAAAAAAAGAAAAAAAAAATTGCTATAACAAACACGTATTATTTCCTTTTTTTTTTTTATCAGCCAGAGAATGTATTCTTTCATGTGTAACTTTTATTGCTCGTATGAAACATGCCATATAAATACATTTGACTGACTGTTGAATTGTTTATCTAATGTAGTTTTAACATACACACAAAACAAAAATGTCATTTTTAATTAAACAGTGCATGTTTACCAGAAAAATGGCATTACTGCAACACCTAATTATGTTAGGAACAATTATGTGCCTCGTGACAAGTCCATTTCCTCAGATGGCTACAGCTGTGTCAAAACCTTTTAAATTACAATTGGCATTAGTAATTCTATCATATATAAAGTACATACACTGTAATGAATGACTTTTAATGTTTTATTGTTTTCGTGCACAGTGGTTGGGTTTTTTCAGTACAAAGCTAAGACCACTCATTTTGAACCACAGCCTCCAGCACATGTAAAGTAATGACCAATGTTACATGTATAGTGTGTCAAGATAACTTAAATGGTAATGTGTTTTTTTTGTTTGTTTGTTTGTTTTGCTTTTTGTGAAAGTTTGAAGAAATGCAGCAGTGAGTGAAGACTCAACCAAGTGTAATGTTAAAAAAAATAAATAGAAGCAGCTTAAGTACTTAACAAAAAGTTTTAAAAAGTATTGAGTGTAGAATTTAGGTAGAAAGTACATCTGAATGTTTTGTAAATTGTTCTTCTCAAACCCAAATAGAAAGTACTGATAATAATAAATGTCTTTGTATAGCACTTTTCAAAAGCAAGGTTTACAAAGAACTGAACAGCGAACAACATAAAAAAAGACAGAAAAGACACGGGCATATAGACATTTAGACAAACAGTCAGTCAGAGATAATAAATAAAGCAATAAATAAAGTCATAAATAAAATAAATAAATTTATTATAAAAAGGCCAGTCAATAAAAGTGTGTTTTAACAAGTGTCTTAAAAGATGATACTGATGGTGCCAGCCTTATCTCCTCAGGCAGGTTGTTCCAAAGTCGAGGAGCTTGAACTGAAAAAGCTTGATCACCATTGGTTTTGAGTCTTGACTTTGGAACTGCTAAGAGGGACCTGCCTGAGGATCTAAGGCTTCGGGGAGGCTTGTAGGGTTTTAGTAACTCTGTAAGCTGGGTGCCAGACCTAAAGGAGCTTGAAAAGTGAAAATCTTAAAATTAATTGCAAAATGCACAGGGAGCCAGTGTAGTGAGGGTAAGACAGAGGTAATGTGTCGGTGTTGGTTAAAACCAGTGAGAAGCTTATAGCTGCTGCGTTTTGAACAAATTGGAGGTCAGAGAGGGATTTATTATCAAGACCGGATGACAAAAGGTCATTCAATGGGCTGAGAAAGAAATTCAGGGTTCATATACTTTTTTACTGAGAATTTTACATGAATTTGGCATGATGTTTCCAAAGCTTTTGACTACATTTCCAAGACTCAATCAATGACTTAAACATTATTAAACAGTATTCAAAATGTCCAATGTGGCACATTAGTAACACACTTCTGGTGCAAGTTCATTTGTTAAAATTAGAAATTAGTCACTTGAAGAAAAAAATGGTTGAAAACAATTATTCCACTAATAAAAAAACTGTAAATTTCCAAAATATTTCGAAAACATTACACCAAAATATCAAATTCCATGACTTTTCCAAGTTTTCCATGACTGTACAAACCATAGAAACCATTTGTTTTTGTCTTTTGCCTTTTTTAGATGATTCAGTTAATTACAGCTAAAGATGTTATCTCCAGCCAGAAGGGGTCACTGTAAAAAGTTTAGAAAACACCATTGTGACCTCCAAAGTACACGCCCTCAACAGTGGCATGGAATGACACCATCCTGTCAGGTATAAACTACTGTCTTTTTGACTTATTGACTGATTATTTACACTGGCGACGACTCAGGTACTGCTCAGGAATGACTCACACCTACAAGTTCATTCTTGAGTTAGAGAAATTTAATTTAATTGATACCACCAAACACTCATTTTACAAGGACAGCACAACAAAGTGGAAGAGATTGACCTGCACAGCGTAACAGGAACAGCTCTGACGTCTATGGTGTAAATTGAAATTTTTAAGCAGATGCGTGTAAAAAGACGACGTCCTGTGATAGTTCTCGGTGTAAATTCACACTGAGAAGTAAGAACTTGGATAGATGGAATGGATAGTTCAATCAAGACAGTTTTTCTGCTTGAATTGCAAGATGCCGGTTCAATTATAGGTCTGTCTACTATGCCTTGTCCTCAGTATACAGGATAACTCAAACATGCATGAATGAAACAAAATAGTGCTCCAGTTATGTTTTAGAGGAGGAAATAACATTATTACATGGTTAAAAAACAAAAAATTTCAATTTAGCAAAATGGAAGTACCTTAAAGGTTAGTTTAGTGGTATAGATGGTTTAGACCTAAACCTGATCACATCTGGTTTAGATCTGGTTTAGTCCTGGTTTAGACCTAGTTTAGAATTAATTTAGTCCTGATTATGTGCTGATTTAGACCTGGTTTAGTCCTTGTTTAGAACAGGTTTAGTCCTGATTATATACTGATTTAGTCCTAGTTTAGTCCTGATTTAATTTAGTTCTGTTTTAGTTTAGTTCCTAGTTAAGTCCTTGTTTAGTTCTGATTTAGTTCATAGGTTAGAAATGATTTAGTCTTGACTGTGTGCTGATTTAGACCTAATGTAGTCCTAGTTTAGAACAGAGTTAGTCCTGTTTTAGTCCTGTTATACCTTTACTACTGTGAGACAGTATCGTTGCCTTGGTGGAGGTCTACACAGTAAGAGTGCTACCAGTTGGATGTACTTCCATTCTAAGTGCCACATTATTACAGACTTTACAGTAACTACTAAAACTAACTGAATAAATGTAAATGTTTCTCTTTTCTCAAGTTTATTTGGGTATTCAGAGACGCCGAAAGCATCAGATTGTGAGATGAAGAGAGGAAGAGGACACAAGGTTGAACAGCATCTCACATGTGCAGTTGTGGTATGTAATCTAAAACTGGAGGTCGCCATGTTGTGCACTCTCCTGTCACACAGAAGCAGGAGCGGCAGTGTGACATCTGGAACATAAACATCACATCTTTACAATTGCATTGACCTTAAAATTGGTGTCAGTGCTTCTGACAGTTCCAGCTGGATTCATTACCTCACGGCTGTTTGGTAACATCAAACATGAGGTTATGTCACTCTCAAGGCCTTTATATAGAATTCAGTAACTGACATGTGTGGTCCAGGTCCCAGGGTACTGCGAGAGCCAATCAGAGAGCGAATACACAGAAGAGTTTAACCTCTGCTCTGTGGAATACATCCATTATGTCAACAACATTTTATGAGAGTAAACAATACAAGCATGGCTAACTAGGTAAAATCCTCAAGGCATCTTTGGGGCCAAACACATACTTTTTGCTGTTTTTACGTTTTTGATCCTCAATAAATCAGTCTGTTTTAAAGCTATTGGTATGAAACTTGGCCAGATTTATTTTTTAAGATGGTGTTTAAGATGTCATGACTCTCTCTGTTCAAATATGGAACAGGAAATGTGCATTTTACATACACTTGTTAACTTTGTTATGCGCTTGGGCCCATTGACTTCCATTATAGCTCTGCTGCCCCTAGTGGTTAAGGGCAGGCAACCTGACCAAAAACCTAATTTCTCTTTATTTTGAAGAGACAAGGCTTAGATTTAATAGATTTTCATGGAAAAAGATATATTATTATATCTCAGGATTACTGTATGTCAAAAATATGTCAATGGGCCCAAACGTGTACCAAAGTTAACAATATATTTTGACAATAACCTCTCACTGCTCCAAAAATAAAAATGCATCAAAACCAATGTTGTTAATTAATTTTTGACTAGGTCAAGGCTTTAATAATTTCACCTCAAGTAATCTACTCTGTACCTCATTTTTGGATAATATAGCTTATTTAGTGTTTTTATCATCTATTAAAAAAAGGGGGGGTTTCGATGACAAAAAGGCCATAAAAACATGAATGTGCAATGACAATAAAGACCTATCCTATCCTAAAACCCATGAAGTGAAAGTGATTATCAATTCAATTCATAGCAGCATAGCATTGATGTACAAAGTGCATTAAATGGTGCAAAACCCCATCCCATCCCATACAACAAAACATCCAATAAAAAGTAATGCAGTAGTCAATGCAGGCACAGATATAAGGCGTATACTGCAGCATTAAAAGATCCTATCAAATCAAATGAGCAGGACATAAAGCAGGTAGTGTGGGATGCTGTATGAGAGATGCAACAATGCAAAGACCAGTTCACAGTTATTGTAGTGGTGGGATGAGGTGTGTGTCTATGGGTGGGACAGAGAGGAGGGGGGTGGGGAGGCAGTTTCACAGCCTGAGGATGCTGACTGTAGGCCAGTCTGGTTGTTCTGGCACGTATGGACCTGTACCTTCTACCTGAGGGTATGAAGAATGCGTTAGCTCCTCCGCCCGGTGTCACTACCAGCCATCACTTATTATTATTAAAGAAAAATGAATACAACCTGCTTTGAGATGTGATTTTCTCATGCTGAAACCATGCCATCAAACAGATCTATCCTCCTAACTTATGTTTCCATTACTTATATTTTCCTCATTTATTCAATTTCATCTCTGGGATATAAGTTACAACTTGGTCTTGCAAATTTGATCCGATAGGAACTGTCAGCCCGCGCGAGTTCAAGAGTGTTTACTGCACGGACCGAACAAATAAATCAACCCTCATGAAAAATGGAAATGCATGCATAAACCTGTAGAATATTTCACAGCGGCGATCCTGCCCTGCGGCTACACTTTGATGTGAGCGTTTGGATTTGGGCCTTCTCTCCATTTCTACACCATCTATGACAGTGATTTGAGAAGTTTGGGAGATTCGTTGTGCATAAATCTGACATGTTTTTTTTTCTCTCTCTCTGTACCGTAGAACAGTGTACCGTAGAGACTTGCCAAGATCAAAGATGAAGCCTATGAAAAATGAAAAAGAAATCCCTATTTTCATTTTTTTTTCTTTGAATCAGATTCTGCCTTTTGAACAAAGCTGACCCTATAATACAATTAATATATAGATGCAAGAATGGTGGCGGAATTATTCATATAAAAAAAAAAAGGCATGTCATATTGTAGGAGAAATGCAGGCTTGTTCCCAGAGGTTACTTTTGTCGGTTTACGCTCATGAAACAGCTTTGATGAATCACTCGCCCGGTGATCTGACTGACCTGGTTTGAACGCAACAACAGTTCTCCAGGCTCCGCTGTAATGTATATGATAGCGCCGCTTTCATCCAGCGTGAAGGAGCAAGAGTCCTACATTGATGCAGTAGTTTAAATTGTGCAGGCATGGTGGCATAGTGGCTAGCACTCCTGGGGTGGGGCCTTTCTGTGTGGAGTTTGCATGTTCTCCCGGTGTCTGCGTAGGTTTCCTCAGGGTGCTCCAGTTTCCCATACCACTAAGAACATGTCCAATAGGTCCCCGATGGGGCCAGGACTCCCCTGTAAAAAAGATTTTGAATCTCAGTGGGACTTTCCTGGTTAAATAAAGGTCAAATAAAAATGTTGTAGTCATTTTGAGTCACTCCCTACAGTGTGAATAAAAAAAAAAAAGAAAGACTATGAGTCAAGTCTTCATAACTTAATGTCCAAGTCTGAGTCACCAAAGAAGGTATTCAAAGTAATGGCCCTTCTCATAGAATAAGCAGGTTCTCAGCAGTGGGCAAGGGTCAGCACAAAAAATACAATCCCTGATACACCGCTGTACACCAGAAGGCAGGCTCCGGAAGCAGAAGTTATGCAGTGAAACTCTACACGCGACTTTATAAGTGTCAAAAACATGTTTATAGCCTGGTACAAAAGATGGCTCTGCTCTCAAACATTAAGTTATTGTTAGGCGACAATTCTAAGGGGGCGAATTTTTGATAAATACACATTTACTCTCTGTTAAACCTTAGATTTTGAGCATATGTAATGAGGACTCCAACATTGATTGACCGCAGCGAGAGGACGCCACCTTAGGCCGCGAATAGTTTGTTGCGTGCTACAAACAGCTAGCGCTAAACTCTGACACTTTGCATTGACTTTTTTGCTGTGCAGCAAAGTTTTGCACATAGTTTTTGGAAGTGGTGGTCTGTCCTCATTAGCAACAAATCGCCCAAGAAGCGCGAGAAGCGTAGTTAGCCCAGAGTTAGCCTCGTCTGCTGCCTCGAGCTAAGTGGGCGGGTTTACCAAGACCGAGACGCACTTGGACCACCCAGGGAGGTCCTAGTTACAGCGAAGCTACTCCTCTCTGTCCATTTTTGTAATATCCTCAATAGGAGGAGTTAGAAAATCCAAGATGGGGTGGCTCTGAAATCGGCCTCATAACCAATACAATCGGAAGATAGGAGTAGCTCGGGCAATGGTTCTCAGACAAAGAGACGAGCTGATTTGGGCTCGTTTAGTGATGTGCGATATCACACTTTTTAGATTTGATAGGATACTGATTACTTTTGGGGGTAATTAAGTCGATACTGATACCTGGCTCATGATTTCTTATGGGCAAAATGTTTTCATCCAAAAAATTGTTACCCTTGAAGACAAATCCCATGACTAATACTGACCATTTAACAATTTTAATGTACAAATAAGAAATAAATAACTTCTATAAATAAAGTGTGCATAGTAGCGAAAACTGCTAACTTCTTGTCCCATTACATGGATGGGCAAGACCAAAATGCTGCTGTTTAGGGGAGTTTCAGCACAAAACACTAGAGTAAGTTACCCCCAAGGGATGCAAGTGCTTTTATTACACCTGTATTAATTAATATCGATATTTTATTCAAGTACTCGATACCCAAATGAGTATTGTGTGAGTACTCCCATCACTAGCATGGCTTCAATGTGATTGGAATTGGGTTTTAAAGATATGTCATTCAAAATATGGAGAAATAGCCTATCATTCACATAATCTGCATTCAAACTGCTGACATTTTTTTTTAAACACATGGCAACACCCAAATCTGCAGGACAAACACCAGCACATTGGTCAGTATTCATGCCATGTGCCAGGCCAAGCTTATACGTCAGTGCCCTGTGGAAAACCCCATCATATAAACATTTCTTAGGACCTTTTGGGAATTCCCTGAGTGGTCAGGACGAGTTAGAATTCAGGAGCAGTCTGAAAATTTGGTCTAGTGCAGGTCGCTAGTGTATATTGACACAGACTTGAGGGACACAGACTTCAGGGTTGTATTGACTAGAAAGCAACAACCATCTACCCAACTGTTAAACCTTTGACTCTAACAGGTGTTCTCTCTGCGTCCTACCTTTTATGAGGCTTTATTTTGTCACAGTACATTTTAGTTTAAAAACACCTGATACCACCATTTTCCTTCATGTAATTTCTCATGATAAGTTGCTGCTTGTGGATTGAAAAATTGTCATGTGGAGTGGGCGTGCTGTTTTCTGCTCGCAGACCTTGAGTATTCAGAGCCGTTCGCAGCCCCCCGCCTCCACACCTAACACCTCGGGATGTGTTTTTTGTGGCGCTGTGGCGTGATGGCAGAATGCTGTTTTAGTCATGTGTTGGTTGCCACAGTAACCTCTTTCCGCAGCTCTGGACATATTCTGACCACAGGCTCACTGCGAAAGCATCAACACGCTGTGGTCATATGTTGGTTGGAGAGAGGTGTTAACTAGTGAAATGTGTTAATATTTTAGAAAGTAAAAAAAAATAAAAAATACGATGGGCTTGTTCAGAAATGCCATTTCATGATGAATCATGATCTTTTTTTTTTCTGTCTTTTTTTTTTTTTGTCTTTTGTTAAAGCAGAATGATTTTAAGGTTCTGACTAATGAATTCTATTATGGGCATAGTTTCAATTAATTTGTCTGGTGTCTGTTGATAGTGATTGGATTTCCAGGAGGCAGGAAAAACAAACATGCACTACCTTGCTCTGAAAGCAACTGAAAAGATTCATCCATCATGCATAACATTGTCTGTCAAAACCAGAAGTAACTTAACAGCAATTTGAGCTACAGTAGCTCCATTTGTTGGATCGGCCCACACAGGTTAGCTTTTGCTCCCCACGTGCATCACTTGTCACCGGATCCTTCCTTCCTTGGACCACTTTTGATAGATCTGGACCACTGCAGACCGGGAACACCCCACAAGAGCTGCACTTCTGGAGATGCTCAGACCCATTCATCTATAGCCATCACAATATGGTTCTTCTCAAACTTGCTCAAATCCTTACACATGTTTCTTGCTTCTAACTCATCAACTTAGAGGACAAAATGTTATATACAGGACATATAGGACATAATGTTATAATGCAGTATATTCCACCCACTAACAGGTGCCATGATGCAGAGATAATCTTTTATTTGTTGTATATTTTAATATTTTATTGTTTTTTATTGACATTTTGTCAAGGGGTCTCTGTGTGGGTTTTATGTACATGTGCTCTGTAAAACGCTTTGGAAATTTTTCAGAAAAGTGCTATATAAATAAAGTTAATAATTACTTTTGTTGTTATTATTTATTGTAGCGCACCAATTACTTTTGTTTCAGTCAGACAGGCCAGCTAACCACTCTGCCGCAGTAAGGCTCTACTTGCTCACAAATGTACTTTTAGTGCGAAAAGTATTTCAGACTTCAAGCCAGACATGTCCCGTTTTCGCTGGGATTCCATGAGGGTGGAGGCGAGTCGCTCACAGTCTTGAAAGTACTTCAGTCCAAGGAGACATTAGGCCTAGTGCCCGTAGGTCCAATGGTATTTTCCCAGATTTGTCATCTTTTTCGTATTTTGCTGAGTCAATTCAACAAGAGAAAAAACACTTAATTAGGTAGGCATGTCGAGAGCCCTTAAGAAACACCTCTTACTCCGTTGTACTTTTCCATGTTCCAAGTGCATGGCTTTGTTCTATTCTTGTTTTAACTGTGAAAAATTAGGTCAGCGAATTTTGAATTTTACCCAATAAAACATATCTAAGAAGCCATTAAAGTCTTTCTTAAAAAACACATTTTCCAATTTCCAATAAACCCTAATTCAACTTGTGCAACTGTGAATTAGTAGTAGTAGTAGTAGTAGTAGTAATGTGGCTATTTCAGAGTCTATCGGTTGCTAGGATCCTCCCCAGCTGGTCCACTTCGGAGTGATCCACATCATCAGTGCCATGCCAAGGGGTGTTCCAAATAGTTCAATTCCTCACCGCCTTTCGAAGCTCTTCTCCTCCGTTAATGGCTAATTCAAGAAGGAAGCACCTGTGCATTCTCTGCGGCCTCGCCTTGGTACAAATTGCCCACAAAGGATCCAGGCAATTGAGAAACAGGCATAGTCCAGTTACACATAGAAACAGCACCAAAACCCCCCCCCCCAAAAAAAAAAACATAAATAGAGAAAAGCAAAGCAAAGAGGCAACACGTGTTAAATGTTGTTCAAAGGGGAGTAATCCTGTATTTTCTGGTGCTTTTCTGAGATTCTGATGCCTTTGAATATTTGGTTCCACAAACCTCCACCTCTCCCACAAACCCCCGCCCACCCCAGAAAACATTCACCAATCAACAATCCCTCTACATCCAGACTGCTCTCATTCAATTATCCGCCTCTCTACGGTAAGAGTAAAGCTAGTTTGGATTACATGTTTTGAAACCACACAAAAGTGAGAATATTAATGAGGGCTTTTGAGAATCAAGAGCATGCAAGTATAGAGCATGTGGCTTTGTATGACGCTAATGCTTAATATTAAAATGTAATGTTCAAAAAAGCAAGGATTAAGAACAGTCTTTCTTTCCTGAACAAGCATTTTTTTCTGTCCTGTGCTTATATATTTCCATCTGATGGCCTTGACTGACCCGTGAGGCAACAAATCGCATGTGCCAGGGTAGAAAGCATGCTGCTAATGCTAATCCTGTAATTGACCTGACTGCGGTTCACTGATGTAAACAGCCATTTTATATTCAGATTGGTATGACTCATGTGGCACCACAATCAGCATCAAAACACTCCAGGTCCAGAATAGACATTTGCAAAAAATGGATTCTGAAGAGTTCTTTTTTTGTAACGTGGATTTTCTCTGCAGTACCCTCGTAAACTTCACTGTGTAGTCTGAGCCCTTGTGACATCTGATGATAAAAAATATGATTACAATTCCATTCTTCTGTCTTGTTTTTAGAGCATGTGACAAGCTACAATTTGCCATTAAATAAACCCAGAGGAAGTTAGTTTGCAATTCATTTCACATTATTCATTCATTTATTTTTCATTATATTTTATGACACATTATTTTCTGCTTTTCTGATTGCAGTATGTATACACACATGCAAGTGGTTGGAATGAATAAGGCACATAACTGTTGAAAGCATTACCTTTAACTGTTGAAAGTCTTACCTGACTTACACATTCTACTGTTCTGATCATAGTATGCATACATGCATGGGTGTATGCAAGCAAATGCAACACTATAACTGTTACATGTATTACTTGATACTGATATTATCATTCTTCTGTTCTGATTACCGTGTTCATATTTGCATGCATGTCTCCATATGAGTGTACATGTATGTTGCATGTACTTATGATAATGTACAAGGTCATAATGACTCTCACACTGGTACGCATTATGCATGCACAGATCTATTTATGTAATAGTACTTGAATGATCTAAATCAGTGGTTCTTAACTGATGTGGCTGATCTGGAACCCACTATCTCTCTATAATGACAAGCTGCCACCCAAAAATGCAAAAAATATTAAAAGGAAAATTAAAAGATATTTCAGGAAAATTAAAAGATATTGAGGAAATTTAAGCAGTACTCAAGTCAATCTTAGGTACAACAGTAATGTTATAGAACTGGATTTTTGCTCTGGTTAAGTTTCTTTTATAATAATATATTCTATATGTCCCACACTGCCACCTACTGTTAAGTAGTGTAAATTGATGATTTATTTTTGAAAATTATTTTTTTAAATTATTATTATTATTTTTTTAATGGCCCTAGGAAAGGCCCGAAACCCACTGAAAACATTTCTGCAACCCACTTTTGGCTCTCCACCAGTTGAGAACCACAGATCTAAATAATTACTGTAACAATTGTATTCTATGGTAGTGAAGGTAGGTTTACAAGTTTGTACAGTTGTAAAAAGGGGAAGGGGAAAGGTTGGAAGAGGGGGTAGGGGTACACAAGTTCACACTTCATCCTACTCCTTTTGAGCACTCTGAATTCTCTTTCTGAGGCATTGTTGAGTTAACTTATGTATATTCCTTTGGTCAAATAAAAAAAAAAAATTAAATGAAATTGATTGACTTTTTTGTTTGGCTTATTACTATTACAGGGTCACAGGTACTAGAGCTGATCCTAGTAACTATTGGCCTTAAGAGGGATACACCCTGCCCAGTGGGCAGTCTGTCGCAGGGCTGACACACACACAGACATTCTGTACGCTGACAGATAATCCTTCACTCACACATTCATTCACTATGGGACATTTAGATTCACCAATTCTCTTAACACATGCTTGGAATTTTATGGTGTGAGGAACCCGGAGTACCTGAAGAGAATCCACAATAACACAGTCGGCTGGTGGTGACTGTGGGCAGAGGGGCCAATGCAATGATAATATGATGATAATAGCGCACACTACTCAGCATCAACACCAGGCCATAGAACACAACTGGTCAACTTCCACACTAAGAAAATATTATTTAATGCCAAGTTCTCACACGAACACTTGCACATAACTTCAGTGGTGTAATGGTGATTTGAGTTAATTACAATGTCTTGGCTAAATCCTGTAAAAAAGTAAATAAAAACCTTACAGTGAGTGTGTAGGATTTTCTCTGCTGTATCACTCCGTCTTGCAGTTGAAAGGATCAGCCGAGACACCTGAAGCAGTAATTTCTCCTTCAGTCTCTGTCAGATGCCCCTCCCACGCCTCAGCAGGGCCCCCCCAGCTCAGGCCTGGAGCCCACCGGCACACACACACCTGGCTGTCAGTCAGTGGGACCTCTGCTCCAACGGCTGCAGCCTACTGCATCCTCAACCAACAGACCGACACTCTCGCAGGAAACACCATGAGCCCTGGCTAACCTCTTTCTTTTTGTTATTTTGTTACTGCATGACGTACCTCTGTTGGTTAAAAGGCTAAATGCAAACCACATTATTGTTCATTTCAATATGTAAAATGCCTTGGTGGGGGTCTGCCCTATCTGAGTGGCTCTATGTTTTCATGAATTGGTAAAAATGTCTGTTCATGTCTTTTAAAGGAAAAAAAAAAAAAAAATGTATTGGGAGCTCTGTCCTTGGACAATAATGCAACATTCTGAAATGATAAATTCTCCGCTGCATTCTGAACAGCAGTCTCTTTAGCTCAAAGAGATTGCAGTTTAATGCTCATCATATATATAAAAAAATGACAGAATCAAAAACATTTTTGCTTCTCTTCACTCACTATGTTTATATGCAGGTTGAGAAAACCAAATTATTGCCTTCTAGAATTTTAAACTGCATGTAAACCCGGGACTCTGATTGGGGGGGCAGTCATTCCAATTTTTCCTAAGCATACTGACAGACCTGGGTAATGTGGTTTATTTTCGGACAACTGTTGCATGTATACAGCGTACCCTGGCTAAGCTAGGAGAGGCATTCAACTGCTCTCAATACTAAACAGAGAGAACAGCATTAGTCCAGTGCTAAGAGACAGACTCACAAGACACATTATTACTCCTTCTGCCACTGGCTAGCTTGTTTTTTTATTGTTTGGGTCCATCATGTTGTAAAAGTAGAGCTGGTCCACTGTTCCACGACCGGGACGAAAACCACATTGTTCCCCCTGAATCTGAGGTTCCGGGTGCATGAGGGTTCATGGGAGTTCGCCCAACCAGTCCACATGTGTTTTGTGCAATTGGAGAAGGCATTCGACTGTGTCCCTTGTGGCATCCTGTGGGGGGTGCTCTGGGAGTATGGGGTCCGAGGCCCACTGCTAAGGGCTGTCCGGTCCCTGTACGAATGGAGCAGGAGTTTGCATTGCCA
Organism: Bostrychus sinensis; assembly: GCA_020698575.1. NCBI lineage: Eukaryota > Metazoa > Chordata > Actinopteri > Gobiiformes > Eleotridae > Bostrychus > Bostrychus sinensis. The sequence continues at coordinate 7,423,518 of CM036260.1, read as the reverse complement.
GCAGTAAGTCAGACCTGTTCTCGGTGCATGTTGGACTCCAGCAGGGCTGTCCTTTGTCACCGGTTTGCTTCATAATTTTTAAGGATAGAATTTTTAGGCACAGCCAGGGGCCATAGGGAGTCCAGTTTGGGAACCACAGAATTTCATCTCTGCTTTTTGTGGATGATGTTGTCCTGTTGGCTTCATGGAACCAGCACCTTCAGTGTACACTGATACGGTTTGCAGCCGAGTGTGAAGTGGCTGGGATGAGAATCAGCACCTGCAAGTCTGAGGCTATGGTTCTCGATTGGAAAACGGTGGCTTGCCTTCTCCAGGTTTATTAGCATTTAACAAACTTTTAGCACTTCTGGCAAATACCCAGATCACTGTGGATTCAGTAGTTTGGCTCGCTGCTGTGCATGCAGACTGAGGCAAAAGGGGTTTGACCAGTTCTTTGGAGAAGTCAGACTGAAGACAGACTATGAGCATAATGGGAGGTTGCACTATATGTAAGGGCTGGGACACACTGGGACGATTATCAGCCAGCTGGGGCAGTCGGATGGTTTGACGCAGTCAGCAATGTGAGTTTGTTTGGTGTGTTCCGCACCATCGGACGTAGTAGGAGACAGGAGACAGTTGGACATAGTTCTGGCAGACTGAACATGTCAAATCAGCGTCAGGCATTGTGCTCAAATAAGAGCTCTGGCTGTGTCCCATTCACACTATATCAAAAAGCTCCTGTTTAACATCAAAATATAAGGGACTTACATCTGTGACGCTGAAGTGCTGCAGTTAGCTTATCTTAGCTTTAGCCTCTTTAGCCTCTTTCAAGTCTGAGGCGAGCACCTGCAATAAACCAGTCTCTTTTATTCATTACTGTGATCAGATAAGTTAAATTTAGCAGATATGATTATGATACTGGAGTTAAACATGTGAGTGTTGCAGAGTTTTGTTTACCTGAGCCCCATATAACTGTGGAGTTTAGTGACTAGCGCCAATAGCTGTTGCAAAAAGTTATTACGTCTTGCACTCGGTCGTGGGTCTGGATCATTTGAGTTTGTCTGTAGCTACTTTTAGTGACGTCAAGGGGAGACGAGAGGAGACAAAGCAGGTGCCCAGCCTCTTCTGATGGCATTCGGGCATTGGGTTGGTGTGTCCCAGGCTTCAACATAGTGATTGACTCCACCCTGACTTAAAGGGGCTATTTGATTTTTTTAGTTATCTATTTAAATCAATCTTGGTTACCTCTAGAACAGCATTGAATGTTTTATAGTCTTTAATAACGTCACTAAAAAGAAAGCGTTTCCAATAACCTCTTCACTAATGCCATAAACAAAGGTGAAAAGACCAGCAGATTGCAGAGTGCTGCAGTCTTTCGAACATAATCAAAGAAAAAAAGCACTTCACTTCCTTAAACTTTGTGTATGATGCCATTTTACAACAAAATTGGAAAAAAAAATGAGTATCCCGTGGAAACAGAGCTGTACAGAGCTTTTTTTTTTTTTTTTTTTTGATAAATGAATGAGATTAGACTTGATGTAGAGGGCTTGTTGATTGTTTAGTGCTTCCTGGAGTGGGCAGGGGATCGTGGGAGAGGCGGAGGTTTGTGCAGCCGAGCTCTTAGAAACTCCGTGGCAGAGAATAGAGGATTACTCAAACAGACATGAATAAAGCAAAACAACTCCTGGTATGTTTTTGATGAGGGAACATCATAACATGGTAGAAAGCTCAAAAAGGTTTATATATTTTCGCCAGCTCTTTTTACTTTTTATTACAAATCTTAAACCTTTCTGCCTCAAGTTTTATTACAGTTTATTGCAGAAATAGCATGAGCGAATAGATTTTTGAAAGACCACTTCTGTTGCTGCTTCCATTGTGAAAGGTCCTTCATCAAAACATGTGACCTCTTTTATAAGAATATGAAAAAATGTCAGATCGTAACAATATCATTTGAAAGTAGGACAAATCCTGTCCTATTTACCTGTCCACATGTCCCAGCTCCCACCACGTGTACCGAACTTCTACTAATGCAAGGATTCTCAGAGTTTTAACACCAAGTACCACCTCAGAAAATATTTGGCTCCCCAAGAACCATCATTATTGGACTAGAATGAGCCTAAACCAGGGCTAGTCCAAGTCCAAGACCAAGGAGTAAAATAGGGATTGACCTAGGAAAATGCATTACTTAGATAGGACAAAACAGGGACTATACCAGGACTAAACTGAGATAAAATAAAAAGTAAACCAGCACTAAATCGAGACTAAACCAGGACTAAACTAGGACTAAATCAGGACTAAAGTGAGATAAAACCAGGACTAAATCAAGACTAAACCATGACTAAACCAGACCTAATCCAAGATGAAAACCAAGAGTAAAACAGGACTAAATCAAGGCTAAACCGGGACTACACCAGGATTAAATCAAGACTACAACCAGGAGTAATCCAACACTAAACCAGGACTAAATTGAGATAAAACCAAGACTAAACTAAGACAAAAAGATTAATCCTGGGCTACACCGGGACTACACCAATACTAAACCAGAACTAAAGTAAGACTAATAAAAACTAAACCTAGATTAAACCAGAACTTAACAAAGCCACACCAAGATTATACTCAACATATATATATATATACATATATATATATATATATATATATATATATATATATATATATATATATATATATATATATATATATATACTAAAACTAAACCAGGACTACACTAGGGCAAAACCATGCCTAGACAAGGACTAAATTGGGACTAAACCAGGAGTAAACAAAGCTACAACAGCACTATACTTGGACAAAACCAGAACTAGACAAGGACTGAACCAAAACTAAATCTGGACTAAACAGATTTACAGTGGGACAAAACCAAACCAGGACTAAACTTCAAATTTAAGATACACATCAGGACTAAAACAGGAATAAGACTCTTTAAATAAAACCAGGAATCAGGACTTGAACATCAATAGACTCCTGAGCACCACCAGAAGACGTTCGTGTTCCACAGTTTGAGAACCACTGTAAATATTGAACTCTCTCCTATGTCTTTTATATTTAGTATTAATTAACATCAAAGCCCATTTTCATGTCATGTTTCTATTCTATTTTATTCAGCTTCTGTATTTGCAAAATTTCCCATGGAGCCTCTGGGAGTTTCCTTATATACGTGAGCACTTAGGATGTCATTATCGCAGCAGGTGCTAATGGAAATCTAGTGCAAGAAAGCTGAAAAAAAAAAAAACATACTTATGAAAAGGAACATGGGCGGAATGTGTTTGCCCATGTGTACTTCACAGCCTGATACATCAGAAAGGCAATGGTGTCAAAATTAATCTCTAAGAAGTCAGAGAGAATAAACAATTCTTGGAATTGCTGTTAATGTAATGTAATGTAAGGTTTACAGAAGTAAGTGCTTCAGCCTTGTTAGTGATAGGAATGTAATGTAAACATTGTCACTTAGCAAGTGTATGGGGTAAATTTGAAGAAAGCGTTTAATGGAGGCAATAAAGGTAGACTAAAACAAGATTAAACAGGGACTAAACCAGGACTACACTGATATGAAACCAAGACTAAACCAGGACTAAATTGAGATGAAACCAAGAGTAAACCAGGACAAGCCCAAGCCTAAACCAGGAATAAACCAAGACTAAACCAGGACTAACCCAAAACTACAACAATACTATCTAAAGACTAAATCTGGACAAACCCAAGACTAAACCAGGACTAAACCTCGACTAAACCAGAACTTAATCAAGACTAAACTAAGGCTAAGCCAAGACTAAACTAAGCTAAACTGGTGCTTTTTGTCACACTGCAAGTACCCCTTCCTTCATATTGTTGATGTTTCACGACACAATGAGAAAATGGCGGATCTGGTGATGATTTTTTTGTTTGTGTATTTTTTTTTTTTCCTTTTTTTAGACAGGGTCACAAAGTAATTAACATGATTTCACATTTCTGTATTGCAGTGGCAGTAGAGTGAGTATAAATGATTTTAATGTAAGTCAATGGAACCAAAAAGGGTGAGTTTTTTGTCTTAACAGTAAAAAATCTAAATTCTAAAATTCATTTTTGTCAAATATCATTATTCTAGGATATGAAATGCCAAAATTAGAGCAAAAAAATACATTTGAAAAGCCCTAAAAGAGTGCCAGAAGGGCCTGAGGGTTAAAATGGCAATATGATACAATGATGAAAGTTTAAGCTTACTGTTAGGATTTGTAGATTTGCTAGTGATCACACACTGATTTTACAGTAATGTTGATGTTGTTTCAGTCCAGATCTTAATTAACACTAAGCACATTTAACTCTTATATCCCAATTTTACAATGTCCCGTTGTTACTTTTAAGTGACAAGTGTCCCTGTCACAAAACATCATAAAAATCTATACATTCATATGTGTTCTTCTTTTTTTCATAAATCTTTTAATCAACTTCTGAACTGATCATAAATACTAAAAATTTTATTATTTTCAGAACTGAATTTTACCCCTTTTATTGCCAGCATATGTAATGTCATTTTTGGTCAAAAAATAAAATAAATAAATAAATACATACACTGACATATAAAAAGGGTATTTTGGTATTTATGGTCATTGATGATCAAGACAGAAGTTGATTAAAAGATTTATGCAAAAAAAAAAAAAAAAAGTAGTAACAAATAATGTCTAGTATTTTTATCATGTTTTATGAGGGGAACACACTTACAGATTAAGGTAGAGAGTATACAAATAAAGTAATATTAGATTTGGGTTTAGAATATTAACATTAGTGATAAAACACACACCTGAGCCAAATTTCATAGAAAAGGACAGAACCACTGCAAAGTTATCAAAAACATAACTTTTGAAATAACACTTTTGTCCTCATTGGGGCACAAGGGTTACGTCAGGCAACATTTTATTATATTATATTGATATTGTATTTATCATGAAGGACTTGAAATGTATTATACTGTTTTAAGCAAGCAATTGTCTTTTATTTCCCCATGTGTTTTCAAATAACCCTTATCTTTCTTTGTCACTGAGGTAATATAACAGAACAACTAACACTTAGCTTTTAATGGTTCATACTAACTTCCTTAATATTCTTGTTCCATGCATTTATTTATAATGTGCTTCCTGCCACATGAACCTACCTCTGAGACATTAACAGACCTAACCATGTAATATTGAGCAAGTGGCACTCACATGTACAGTCTTACTGACCAAGCTGGGACTTATGGATCTAAATTATTTAAGGATGGTGTGCGACGCATATTTAACCCTGGCACATACTGAACATTTCTACTCTCTAACAGATGCAGTAGCTGCAAATTTAAACACTTCTGCACTGTCAAGATGCATTCAGAAAGGTTTTGACCCATGCTTCTGAATTCTGGTAAAACTTTATAAAAATGTCCATTGCTATGATAAAATTCTGAATTAAAAGAAAAAACCCTTGATAAAAAAAATGTATATATCACTCATAACAGAGGTTGCTACTAGGATTTCTAAATTTCTTGTGTTGTTTGATTACTTTGTTGTTGGTTTGTTGTTTTTGTTTATTTAACATGCCCTCCTTAATTTCCATTTCGGTGACAGAAATCAAGAAATTAATGAATGTGGGAAAAAATAAACGAGAAAAAAAATTAAATAAAGCAAAAATAAATTAAAGCAGAAATGAATAAATGTAGAAATAAATACAGGAAGGGAATAAATATAGGCCTTTATTTAAGACTTAATAACTAATGATTTCAATGGTGGGACAAGGTGGGACGGACTTGAGAAATAAATATTTGGATATACAAATCTAACTTACCAACTTACTGAGATACACGCTTCAGTTTAATAACATTTATGGTTATTGAAGTTGAAGTAAAATATCATAAGTATCAACAAACAAAAGTATGGTTGAAGTATTGGTATTGAAAACCATGTATCGTTTAGGTCCTGATTTCAGTCGGAAATAGCATTGCAGTTTTTAGAACCTGCAGAGGGCAGCAGAGTGCAAATCTATTACGCTATTTTGAACATTATAAAACATTGTATAAAAATTTTGCAAAAACTCAAGGCAACAGGATCCCTCAGGATTTTTGAGTTTTGGGGCCAACTCAGTATCTCAAATTTTCAACAATATTTTTTGTTCACCGAATTTGATGTTCATACGACTAAAAACTTAAAATTTTAAGTTTTACTTGCTATCTTTTTTTTTTAACTCATCTTCCAGCCTACTTACTATCCATTGTTCAGAAAAGGTATTATTATTTATAATAATCAAAACTAAATAATACTCAATTTTAACAAAAGAATAATAGTTTTGGATAGTAAGTTGGCTGTAAGATGAATTAAAAAATATTGATAGTGAGTGAAACTTAAAATTTTAAGTTTTTAGACATATGAACGTCAGTGCATAGAAAATATCTTTTATTTTCAACTTTTTGCATGATGCCTTTTTACTACAAAATAAAAATATATAGATATCTGTGAGGAAACACTGGAAACAGAGCTCTACTGTTTTTTGGTTAAATGACTGAGAGCAGACCGGATGTAGAGGGCTTGTTGATTGGTCAGTGCCTCCTGGAGTGGGTGGGGGTTCGTGGAAGAGGTGGAGGTTTGAGGAAGCAAGCGTAATATTACTCCTTTAATGCTGGTTTTGATAGAAATGTGTCAGAATACACTTTGCAGCACAGTTTGTTGCATACAGGGCCGCATATTAGGCAGGTGGTCCACATGTTATGCCTGATCAGTGTATGATATAGCCCAGTATCACAACCTCTTTCACCCTAACAGACAGAATGCACATGGCATCACTTGAGTGCTACACGTATGCATGAGAAAGCATTTAAAATCATCTGTTCCTTGCTTTACTCAACATGCTCTGTACACTTTCCAGGATGTTGCCGTGTCGGTTTGAGCCTCACCGCAGCAGCGTTCCATGTCAGGACGTACCTCCCCCTCCCTTAAGCAAACGCACATCTCTATTCTCTGCTGACATCCCGGGGAGGTAAGGACCGCGGCTTTGTTTGTGTGTTTCTGTGTGCACACATGCCCGATTCAATCAAATCTATCCTAACCCAGCTCAGCACTTAAATTGAACATCTGCCGCATTACAGCGCAGACTAGCTGGGGGCCTTCCCGAAGAGCTGTTGAGGGTTTCTCAAGCTGACAGGGCGTCCCGTTTGGAGTTTTAGACTGGAAACTTTCACAAGGTTTCCTGTCGCTGTCCTCGAATAGTCTCCCAGCTCATACTCCATCCTCCACTTTGCACGTACTCCACACATCGAGGAAAAACGGAAGCGGAAATGAAAGATGGTTATTCTTGAATAGAGGACGTCCTTGTCTGGGGTGCGCTTCAATCAATGACTAATACAGGGCTTGATTCATTTTAGTTGCACAGGAAACATACAGAAAAGAGAGTGATTTTGAAGAACTAAAGATTGAATTTGCAGCGGACCTGTTAAAAGCTTGCAAGACGTGTACAGCAATTATTCTGGTACTATTTCAAAGGAGTGTTATGAAATTTGGCCTTGTATGATGAATGCTAGAAAATAAAAACACTTTTATGACAACAGTGCACTGAAGTGAGTTCAATGGCTGGCGTGTCAATATTTTTATGTGTGTCAACGCTAAAGAGAAATTTAATATTTGTGGGGCCAAAGTGCTAAATGACTAAACACTGACTACTTTGCAGCATTTATTGTTAATTTCCATATATTATTACCTTGCTTTTTTGCATAATATAAAATCCTCTTAAAGTGGGAGCTAGTTTATGTTCCCACAGCCCTATGTCTCCACATTTCTAATATTTTATTCCAAATTAAGTTCCCACATTTTAAGAATATTTGTCTGGTAAATGGTGCATGTTTAAATCCTAACCTGTACCACTGTGGGAACATAGAGCTGTGGGAACACAAGCAAGACTTTTGATAAATAAAAACAAACATCCGCCAACCCCAGCCTTCCCAAAACAAACAAACAAACAAAAACAAAAAAATGTGGGAACATAAGATTGACCCTCTTATAGCAGTTAATTAATGAGTCAGTAATGAATAGTTAAAGCAAAACTCAGAAACCTTTTTTTTACCTATAATAATTATGATGGTTAAATGAGTTGTTGTGAATTGAATGAAACAAGTTACAGAGTTCCGCTTTAATATTTAAAATTACAAAAAGCAAGGGATGAACAAGGATAAAGATAGATTTTTTTGATAGGTTTGATCTAATGTTAATAAAAAAAATATTAATCTTCTTTCCTTTCTGCTTTAGGAGTTGTCACAGCAAATCATCAGGCTCCCAAATGTGCATTGATTTGGCCCTTCCTGACGCAATCCTCCCCCACAATTTATGCAGGCGTGGTACTGGCACAAAAAGTACACTGGCTTGTGACCTATTGTGGCTTTGTTTATACTGAACATTATAAAATACTTAGCTCTTAAGAAAAAAAAAATCTTTTATCTGCTCCCTTTCTTATTCAGCATTGCCACAGCAAACTAGCCATGCAGTGATTTATGTTTGATACCCTTCCTATCACAACCAGCTACATACTGTGATAGGAGAAGGCAATGTGGCTGAAGTGTCTTGCCCAGGGACACAATGACAGTATGCACTTTGGGCTAGGTTGGAAGTGACGACTCTTACAGGTTGGTGACTGAACAGTCAACCCACTGCGCCACTGTCACCCCATTAATAGAAATTCCTTTTGGAATTCTGGCTCTGCCGCTGAGCCCCCCATCCCCTCACACCCCCACTCCCCCTTGGGAGACTGGGTTAAGGACATAAATGGGTTCATAAGATTGATGAGTCACTTGAATAGCAGTTCTCAGCTAATAATAAATAAGTTAGATTTATTGAAAAGGCTGTTAAAAGTTTTTGGAAACTATTCTGTACTTTGAGGGTCTTTGTATCCCCCATTGGTGATAGTAATAATCTAGAACTTTGCTCTTTCAGTAGTTGATCTTTGATGTCATTTTCATTTTGTAAGTAGGTCAAATCATTGGTGTTCCAAACAGTTAGGGACTGAGCGGCGTGTAATCCTGAATATGTTCGAAACATTTTGTGCCTTGGAAGACATTTGTTTTCGTAAGTAAAAAATGATGTTATGACACACTTAAATAATTGTTACAATTAAAGATTTGTTATTGTAATTGTTATTGTTATTGTTATTGTTACAAAGCTTAACACTGTGAACATGTAATGCTAACCTACATGTTCTGCTTGGTGCAGAAGCCAAGCTAACATTTCCATATCATGTACCACATGTATTTAAGCTACCTATTTGTGTCGAGTGTTACGCACATTTAGTGTATCTGATATTAATTTTTTCTGTCTCAATGTTATGTAACTTCAAACATTGACCCACGTCTCTCTAAGCTGTACAGTCAAATATCATCTACGTGACACTGAAATCAATCTTGTCTGTGTCCTAACTCCTGGCTGTCTCTGTTTCCACACCTGCAGTCCAAAAGCAGCAATAACGATGAGACAATTAGCTGGCTAATTTCAGTTAGCGAGCTCTAATAAGCCATTATGAGCTGCCGGTTCATAATAATCACCAGAGGCAAGCAAACGGAGGGACGTAAATGTCACTACAGAGTGCTATAATTCAGACGCCAGGTATCAGAGGTGCTGCTTTATAATTAACGAGATCCCAGACAGTTATTTAACATGAAGCTGCCAAATTGACCCAGAATGGATTTGTTAATCGGAGTAAAACGTATAGTGTTTTTCATCCACGCTGGCGGTCCATTACTGTAGCGTTCAGACAATGGTAATCTGGTAATCATCTCTCTGCAGCAGGCCCCTCAGAGGAATCCACAAATCCACTGTTGGCTTAAATTGAATATCGATTTGTTTGTCTGCTTTTCCTTAACTCGGTTTTTGAGACACTGTAATTACCAAATTTGCGATGTCTAACATACAAGTCTGAGATTTTATGGCGATATCACAGTTGGTTTCATAAGAAGACGTCATGCATTACATCAGCCCCAAGCATCTGGCTGCAAAATAAGGTCATATTTGAGTCTATTCCAAATGCAGGGCACAGACTGAGATATGGAGATCAAAGAAAGGGTTAGAAGAAGACGTGGACATACATTACATGCACAGCTTAGTGGGGAAAAGGATGCAAATGAAAAAAAAAGGTGTAATTTTATTTTTCGGTTCAATCACCTTATAGTATATTGTGGTAATAATCATCTGTGGAAAAATTCATTATTAAGGTACAATTACTTTGTCAACATTCATTAGACACTAAAAGAGAAATTGGCCTATTTCAGTGCCATCTTACCAGCCCCTCCTATTTTCTTTTCAAAAGCAGGAGGGTGTGGTTCCTCAGCCATAGGGAGCCGATTTCTATCAAATCACTTGATACCGGCCTATCACAGCTGTTTATCTGCAGAGTGTCGAAGAAGATAATCTTTTATCAAAAACAACCAAGATGGCACTGGCTTATACAGAACGGGTTTAGTAACTTCTTACTTTTGTCACCTGCTGATTCTGCTGAAGACCACGTTTTTTTTTTGTTTGTTTTTTTTTACATCCACTGTAATGACCACATTCAAACAAACCCACTTTTTCCAAAAGTCTTTGTACAACTGGCCTTTGCTGCTGTCCTCATTGAGAAATTATTGCAAATAATATGGCATATTCTGCTGTTTTATGCCAAAACTGGCAATAATTCTTCATAAGCACCATGTTTAATTCAAACCATGAGGTAACAGACTAACTGTATAAACTAGGAACAGAGTTAGTATCGCTGGCCAGGCTAAAGCACAAAAAAATGTGAACAGATATTGTGAGGGTCGTCCAGTGTTTTGTAAGCCAGAGAGAGCATGCAAGCTAACCCTGGTGCTAGATGTTTTAACACAATTTTTATGTCAAGTATTTATATTTTATAGGGCTGACAGCCGCTGGTTGCTTACTCAATTAATCGGTCAGTGAGGTCTTGGTCAGCTACAATTGAATTGGTCAGTTAGTTGGCTCCAGTCTTTGCATCAATAAAGCTGGTTTCATTTCTGGCTTTATAACTTTTTTATTTCATGTTTTTTAAGGTAGCAAACTAGGTAGCCAACTTTTTCAAATGTTTTTCCATCTAATTATTGTGAAGTCACTTGTCCCCCCCTACACATCAGTTGGTTTATTTTGGTCAATTAATCACTGTGCTGGGTATAACCTCAGTCGTCTAATAATGGCTTTGGTTGACTACACTATCCTACAAAGGGAAAGCGCAGTATCTGCGTTAACAGTGAAACAGAGTAAAATAGTTTTGATGTTGTCCCTCTGAGTTTGTCACAGGTACATTTATGGTAGTGTATTAATATAATAGCTGGTCATAAATAGTTTTTTTTTTATCAATCACAACCATCACCACCGATTTGACCTTTTGGGGGGGGGAGGGGGTAGCTAAAGTAGTAAAGTTGAAATAGCTAAATATTACCTTATTTTGTTTTTGAACAGGCGCGACTAAGGGTGTACTCACACAAGGCCAATCGAACCGTGCCCAAGTCCGGAACGCCCCTAAAGCACGGCACGGTTGACTGAGACTCAAAGCAGAATCACAATAGCACAGATACTTCACGCTGCTGGTCTCACATTTTCCACTACACTGGTTTTAAAAGTGTTAGCGGCTCGCTCGACTTGTAAACAAACTGCGCACCATGATGACGTAGCAGTCTGTCGCCCTCAGAGCTGATGACGTAACCGGGTCACGGCACGGATCGTTTGTGCGGTGAGAGCGCGGGCCGGCGGGGGACTCAGACCCCTCCCCAATCGTACCTGGGCACAGCACGGTTCGAATGGCCCTAGTGTGAGTGCGCCCTTAGACGGAGGGGTCCTTGTCTCTTACTACAGTTACAGAGTACAGTGATTTGACTGAGACAGCAGCAGATTTAAATGCGCTAGAAAGAACTGAAAACTGCTCAAAAAAAGCGAACTCCAGAGCAGATTTACACTGCGAGAGTACAGAGAGGCAGCTGCTTTTATCTGAACAGCTCTGTCAATGTCCCGACTTTAGAGCCTCTTTAAACTGGGCTGAAGTTTTCAACAAGCCAGGACTATGGACTATAAAAGTTATCAAATATGGACTATTCCTTTTATATCAAGATGAAAAGAATCTGAAGACGTCTGTGGTGAGTTTTGGAAATGTTTGTCTGTGCTGGTGCTACTTCTCTAGCTTTGGCTTTTAGCATCTGTCAGCTTCATCAGGCCACAGCCCACAAACACTGTTCCTGAATTAATATGGACTTTACAAAGCAGAAGTCTGTAATGTCACGATTTCTGGCCTCACTTTACTCAGGTGAACAAAGCGCGAACAAGGCGTGAATGGACCGAGTTTTCGCACATATTAATTAGCCGCTAATATGCGCATTTATCCAGTATTATTGCTGCACTCCCCTGCATCATTCGCATTCATAATAAATATATTTAAAACAGTGTTATCCAAATACTGCAGCCTGGAGGACTGCAGAGAGATTGTTTCAAAGCTGAGATCCTTACGTTGCTGGTTCAAATCTGGCTTGAAGGATGTCTTTAATGCATTTATTATTTTTGGGTGGGGGGGACAGCCATTTTTTGTGGGAATGGGGGGGTATTTTTCGAGTGGAGTCAACGGGGGGTTCTTTTGGGGGGGAGGGGGTGACAAGGACAGTTCAACAGGGGGCAGCTGGTGATTTATTTTTTTTCTTCGGGGGGGGGGGGGGGGGGGGGGGGGCTTTGTGGGTGGTGGGTGTAGTGGAAAAAACACATTTTTCCTTTCCTTATAAAAATTCAAAACTCATACTTGCTAAATGAGCTTTTAAAGTATCACAAGGCAAGGCAAGTTATCTGGGCTTTGAGAAACACCCAGGGTGTTCTTCAGGCTGTGCATATGTCTTCGTCATGGCCACATTGTAATGAAGCTTTTACCACATCAGTAACTTTGCTATTTCACAAAATCTGAGGGATAAATTGTGATGTATTCCCACATACAATGTGAACCTGCCCTTATTCTTTGATGGCTGGTAGAGCAGAGGGCAGCAGAGAGTATGCTCCACCAATGTTTTTCTAGCTGTGAGGGTGGCTTGGTCGGTATTGCTTTTTATTGACGAGTTTGCTACAAATGGCACAATTTTTGAGCGACAATCTGTCTTTTCATGTATTCCCACTCACAAACAAATCTCAGCCACTTTCTTCTGATAGCTCAGTTGGTAGTGCGCAAAACTGTAGATTTTGTGAGACGAGTAGAAATTGCCTGTGTTGTGCGCTTTGTAAAGAGACTCTTGTCTGTAAAACAACTGCAAAGAATAATGCTCTGCAAGATTTTACTGGCATTGGAATGAATGCCGTGACCCGGATTCGAACCGGGGTTGCTGTGGCCACAACGCAGAGTACTAACCACTATACGATCACGGCTGCTTTTGCCTTGTAGGTTCATCTGCCTAGTAGGTTCTTCATTGATGTGTTGGGTGCGTCTATGTCACAGCATCCAAATGTCGGCAAATTCGATAAAGCAAAATGCAAAAACTGCAAAGACAAAGTTGTTTGCCACGGCAGTTTGCTTTGATTGAAGAGTTCTTGAGAAGGACCAAAAGTGGTGATAACTTTGAGCTTGTCATCCTGCCTCTGCATATCATGGAAGTGATCTGACAGAGAAGGCTAACTGATTGCATGTACTGTAGCTCAGTTAAGGCCTCCATACACCAAGGCGACAATCGGCCATCTGAAGCCGTCTGAACGGTTCTTCCACGTCGCTCATTTCCATCCTTTTGATATGTATGCGCCGTCAGCCCCCATCGCTCCAGGACGGAGGCCGTCTGACTAGTTTTCTGCCGATTGGCCTCATTGAATCGGCGTCTTTGGTCTTTGGCACGAAGCGCTCTGATAGGCCTAGCACTACAGCTGCGGCGCCAATCAGCTCACAGGAATTTTAGCGGAAGTGACGGAGTGACGAGAGGTGAAAACCGCTGTGGCAGCGTACTGTCACCATTTTTGCATTTTTCGCAGTTCCATGCAGAAAGTTATCTTCTTCAAGTAACAGAGCAGCGGAACCTAATCCACACAAAACAATGTCCAAACCGGCCATTATCACGCTTCTCAAATGTTCAAACAAGCTGAGAACAGTGGCAGACCAAGGCGCGCTACATGCATATGTACTCCGCAAACATTGTGTCACTTCCGTTTATCTTTGTTCACTGGCTAGCGCCATCTGCCGCTTTGGGGGGGTAATTACATCACGCGCATGCGCAAGACACGGTCTTTAGGTCGGTTGTCGCTTCGGTGTATGAAGAGGGAAAAAGGTCATCCGACGTGAGAAAACGAGCTGTCACTGTCTTTTCGGTGGCAGTCTGGGAGTCGCCTTGGTGTATTGAGGCCTTTACAGACCTCGCCAGTCAAAGCACAATGCTAGTATTGCAACATGAGACTGAAGATAAATCGAGCTAGCTAGGAGTTGAACCTAGAGTCTTCTGATCCGTAGTCAGACACGTTATACATTGCACCACTAGCCCTACATTTTCCTGAAATTGGGTCAAATTCACACATTTCCACATCCAATTAAAACATGACCTCTATGACGGCCTAGTTGGTAGAGTGCTCAAAGACTGTTTTGCAAACTGCAGCTACATCTTGGTTATTTCCACATTTTGTATTAAAGACTCCCAACATTACCAAATTTGACAATATTTCAGATAATGCATTCACTTGTTTCAATATATTGCCACCCACTAACTGCGACAGCACTCACCTTCGATAGCTCAGTTGGTAGAGCGGTGGACTGTAGAGCGATGCTTTCAAAGCTGAGATCCTTAGGTCGATGGTTCAAATCCTGCTCGAAGGATCACTTTAATGCTAATCTCTAAAGGTGGACTTGTCTTGTTCACAGCTCAGTTGTCAGTCAAAATGAAGGGGTGTTCTTCAGGCTGTGCATATATCTTCGTCATGGCCACATTGTAATGAAGCTTTTACCACATCAGTAACTTTGCTATTTCACAAAATCTGAGAGATAAATTGTGATGTATTCCCACATACAATGTGAACCTGCCCCTATTCTTTGATGGCTGGTAGAGCGGAGGGCAGCAGAGAGTATGCTCCACCAATGTTTTTCTAGCTGTGAGGGTGGCTTGGTCGGTGTTGCTTTTTATTGACGAGTTTGCTACAAATGGCACAATTTTTGAGCGACAATCTGTCTTTTCATGTATTCCCACTCACAAACAAATCTCAGCCACTTTCTTCTGATAGCTCAGTTGGTAGTGCGCAAAACTGTAGATTTTGTGAGACGAGTAGAAATTGCCTGTGTTGTGCGCTTTGTAAAGAGACTCTTGTCTGTAAAACAACTGCAAAGAATAATGCTCTGCAAGATTTTACAGGCATTGGAATCAATGCCGTGACCCAGATTCGAACCAGGGTTGCTGCGGCCACAACGCAGAGTACTAACCACTATACGATCACGGCTGCTTTTGCCTTGTAGGTTCTTCTGCCTAGTAGGTTCTTCATTGATGTGTTGGGTGTGTCTGTCACAGCATCCAAATGTCGGCAAATTCGATAAAGGCAAACTGCAAAAACTGCAAAGACAAAGTTGTTTGCCACGGCAGTTTGCCTTGATTGAAGAGTTCTTGAGAAGGACCAAAAGTGGTGATAACTTTGAGCTTGTCATCCTGCCTCTGCATATCATGGAAGTGATCTGACAGAGAAGGCTAACTGATTGCATGTACTGTAGCTCAGTTAAGGCCTCCATACACCAAGGCGACGATCGCCCATCTGAAGCCGTCTGAACGGTTCTTCCACGTCGCTCATTTCCATCCTTTTGATATGTATGCGCCGTCAGCCCCCATCGCTCCAGGACGGAGGCCGTCTGACTAGTTTTCTGCCGATTGGCCTCGTTGAATCGGCGTCTTTGGTCTTTGGCACGAAGCGCTCTGATAGGCCTAGCACTACAGCTGCCGCGCCAATCAGCTCACAGGAATTTTAGCGGAAGTGACGGAGTGACGAGAGGTGAAAACCGCTGTGGCAGCGTACTGTCACCATTTTTGCATTTTTCACAGTTCCATGCAGAAAGTTATCTTCTTCAAGTAACAGAGCAGCGGAACCTAATCCACACAAAACAATGTCCAAACCGGCCATTATCACGCTTCTCAAATGTTCAAACAAGCTGAGAACAGTGGCAGACCAAGGCGCGCTACATGCATATGTACTCCGCAAACATTGTGTCACTTCCGTTTATCTTTGTTCACTGGCTAGCGCCATCTGCCGCTTTGGGGGGGTAATTACATCACGCGCATGCGCAAGACACGGTCTTTAGGTCGGTTGTCGCTTCGGTGTATGAAGAGGGAAAAAGGTCATCCGACGTGAGGAAACTGGAAGAGACGAGCTGTCACTCTGTCTTTTCGGTGGCAGTCTGGGAGTCGCCTTAGTGTATTGAGGCCTTTACAGACCTTGCCAGTCAAAGCACAATGCTAGTATGGCAACATGAGACTGAAGATAAATCCAGCTAGCCAGGAGTTGAACCTAGAGTCTTCTGATCTGTAGTCAGACGCGTTATCCATTGCGCCACTAGCCCTACATTTTCCTGAAATTGGGTCAAATTCACACATTTCCACATCCAATTAAAACATGACCTCTATGACGGCTTAGTTGGTAGAGTGCTCAAAGACTGTTTTGCAAACTGCGGCTACATCTTGGTTATTTCCACATTTTGTATTAAAGACTCCCAACATTACCAAATTTGACAATATTTCAGATAATGCATTCACTTGTTTCAATATATTGCCACCCACTAACTGCGACAGCACTCACCTTCGATAGCTCAGTTGGTAGAGCGTAGGACTGTAGAGAGACGATTTCAAAGCTGACATCCTTAGGTCGCTGGTTCAAATCCTGCTCGAAGGATAACTTTAATGCTAATCTCTAAAAGTGGACTTGTCTTGTTCACAGCTCAGTTGTCAGTCAAAATGAAGGGGTGTTCTTCAGGCTGTGCATATATCTTCGTCATGGCCACATTGTAATGAAGCTTTTACCACATCAGTAACTTTGCTATTTCACAAAATCTGAGAGATAAATTGTGATGTATTCCCACATACAATGTGAACCTGCCCTTATTCTTTGATGGCTGGTAGAGCGGAGGGCAGCAGAGAGTATGCTCCACCAATGTTTTTCTAGCTGTGAGGGTGGCTTGGTCGGTGTTGCTTTTTATTGACGAGTTTGCTACAAATGGCACAATTTTTGAGCGACAATCTGTCTTTTCATGTATTCCCACTCACAAACAAATCTCAGCCACTTTCTTCTGATAGCTCAGTTGGTAGTGCGCAAAACTGTAGATTTTGTGAGACGAGTAGAAATTGCCTGTGTTGTGCGCTTTGTAAAGAGACTCTTGTCTGTAAAACAACTGCAAAGAATAATGCTCTGCAAGATTTTACAGGCATTGGAATCAATGCCGTGATCCGGATTCGAACCTGGGTTGCTGCGGCCACAACGCAGAGTACTAACCACTATACGATCACGGCTGCTTTTGCCTTGTAGGTTCTTCTGCCTAGTAGGTTCTTCATTGATGTGTTGGGTGTGTCTGTCACAGCATCCAAATGTCGGCAAATTCGATAAAGGCAAACTGCAAAAACTGCAAAGACAAAGTTGTTTGCCACGGCAGTTTGCCTTGATTGAAGAGTTCTTGAGAAGGACCAAAAGTGGTGATAACTTTGAGCTTGTCATCCTGCCTCTGCATATCATGGAAGTGATCTGACAGAGAAGGCTAACTGATTGCATGTACTGTAGCTCAGTTAAGGCCTCCATACACCAAGGCGACGATCGCCCATCTGAAGCCGTCTGAACGGTTCTTCCACGTCGCTCATTTCCATCCTTTTGATATGTATGCGCCGTCAGCCCCCATCGCTCCAGGACGGAGGCCGTCTGACTAGTTTTCTGCCGATTGGCCTCATTGAATCGGCGTCTTTGGTCTTTGGCACGAAGCGCTCTGATAAGCCTAGCACTACAGCTGCCGCGCCAATCAGCTCACAGGAATTTTAGCGGAAGTGACGGAGTGACGAGAGGTGAAAACCGCTGTGGCAGCGTACTGTCACCATTTTTGCATTTTTCACAGTTCCATGCAGAAAGTTATCTTCTTCAAGTAACAGAGCAGCGGAACCTAATCCACACAAAACAATGTCCAAACCGGCCATTATCACGCTTCTCAAATGTTCAAACAAGCTGAGAACAGTGGCAGACCAAGGCGCGCTACATGCATATGTACTCCGCAAACATTGTGTCACTTCCGTTTATCTTTGTTCACTGGCTAGCGCCATCTGCCGCTTTGGGGGGGTAATTACATCACGCGCATGCGCAAGACACGGTCTTTAGGTCGGTTGTCGCTTCGGTGTATGAAGAGGGAAAAAGGTCATCCGACGTGAGAAAACGGGAAGAGACGAGCTGTCACTGTCTTTTCGGTGGCAGTCTGGGAGTCGCCTTGGTGTATTGAGGCCTTTACAGACCTCGCCAGTCAAAGCACAATGCTAGTATTGCAACATGAGACTGAAGATAAATCGAGCTAGCTAGGAGTTGAACCTAGAGTCTTCTGATCTGTAGTCAGACACGTTATACATTGCACCACTAGCCCTACATTTTCCTGAAATTGGGTCAAATTCACACATTTCCACATCCAATTAAAACATGACCTCTATGACGGCCTAGTTGGTAGAGTGCTCAAAGACTGTTTTGCAAACTGCGGCTACATCTTGGTTATTTCCACATTTTGTATTAAAGACTCCCAACATTACCAAATTTGACAATATTTCAGATAATGCATTCACTTGTTTCAATATATTGCCACCCACTAACTGCGACAGCACTCACCTTCGATAGCTCAGTTGGTAGAGCGGTGGACTGTAGAGTGATGCTTTCAAAGCTGAGATCCTTAGGTCGATGGTTCAAATCCTGCTCGAAGGATCACTTTAATGCTAATCTCTAAAAGTGGACTTGTCTTGTTCACAGCTCAGTTGTCAGTCAAAATGAAGGGGTGTTCTTCAGGCTGTGCATATATCTTCGTCATGGCCACATTGTAATGAAGCTTTTACCACATCAGTAACTTTGCTATTTCACAAAATCTGAGAGATAAATTGTGATGTATTCCCACATACAATGTGAACCTGCCCTTATTCTTTGATGGCTGGTAGAGCGGAGGGCAGCAGAGAGTATGCTCCACCAATGTTTTTCTAGCTGTGAGGGTGGCTTGGTCGGTGTTGCTTTTTATTGACGAGTTTGCTACAAATGGCACAATTTTTGAGCGACAATCTGTCTTTTCATGTATTCCCACTCACAAACAAATCTCAGCCACTTTCTTCTGATAGCTCAGTTGGTAGTGCGCAAAACTGTAGATTTTGTGAGACGAGTAGAAATTGCCTGTGTTGTGCGCTTTGTAAAGAGACTCTTGTCTGTAAAACAACTGCAAAGAATAATGCTCTGCAAGATTTTACAGGCATTGGAATCAATGCCGTGACCCGGATTCGAACCGGGGTTGCTGCGGCCACAACGCAGAGTACTAACCACTATACGATCACGGCTGCTTTTGCCTTGTAGGTTCTTCTGCCTAGTAGGTTCTTCATTGATGTGTTGGGTGTGTCTGTCACAGCATCCAAATGTCGGCAAATTCGATAAAGGCAAACTGCAAAAACTGCAAAGACAAAGTTGTTTGCCACGGCAGTTTGCCTTGATTGAAGAGTTCTTGAGAAGGACCAAAAGTGGTGATAACTTTGAGCTTGTCATCCTGCCTCTGCATATCATGGAAGTGATCTGACAGAGAAGGCTAACTGATTGCATGTACTGTAGCTCAGTTAAGGCCTCCATACACCAAGGCGACGATCGCCCATCTGAAGCCGTCTGAACGGTTCTTCCACGTCGCTCATTTCCATCCTTTTGATATGTATGCGCCGTCAGCCCCCATCGCTCCAGGACGGAGGCCGTCTGACTAGTTTTCTGCCGATTGGCCTCATTGAATCGGCGTCTTTGGTCTTTGGCACGAAGCGCTCTGATAGGCCTAGCACTACAGCTGCCGCGCCAATCAGCTCACAGGAATTTTAGCGGAAGTGACGGAGTGACGAGAGGTGAAAACCGCTGTGGCAGCGTACTGTCACCATTTTTGCATTTTTCACAGTTCCATGCAGAAAGTTATCTTCTTCAAGTAACAGAGCAGCGGAACCTAATCCACACAAAACAATGTCCAAACCGGCCATTATCACGCTTCTCAAATGTTCAAACAAGCTGAGAACAGTGGCAGACCAAGGCGCGCTACATGCATATGTACTCCGCAAACATTGTGTCACTTCCGTTTATCTTTGTTCACTGGCTAGCGCCATCTGCCGCTTTGGGGGGGTAATTACATCACGCGCATGCGCAAGACACGGTCTTTAGGTCGGTTGTCGCTTCGGTGTATGAAGAGGGAAAAAGGTCATCCGACGTGAGAAAACGGGAAGAGACGAGCTGTCACTCGTCTTTTCGGTGGCAGTCTGGGAGTCGCCTTGGTGTATTGAGGCCTTTACAGACCTCGCCAGTCAAAGCACAATGCTAGTATGGCAACATGAGACTGAAGATAAATCGAGCTAGCTAGGAGTTGAACCTAGAGTCTTCTGATCTGTAGTCAGACACGTTATACATTGCACCACTAGCCCTACATTTTCCTGAAATTGGGTCAAATTCACACATTTCCACATCCAATTAAAACATGACCTCTATGACGGCCTAGTTGGTAGAGTGCTCAAAGACTGTTTTGCAAACTGCGGCTACATCTTGGTTATTTCCACATTTTGTATTAAAGACTCCCAACATTACCAAATTTGACAATATTTCAGATAATGCATTCACTTGTTTCAATATATTGCCACCCACTAACTGCGACAGCACTCACCTTCGATAGCTCAGTTGGTAGAGCGGTGGACTGTAGAGCGATGCTTTCAAAGCTGAGATCCTTAGGTCGATGGTTCAAATCCTGCTCGAAGGATCACTTTAATGCTAATCTCTAAAAGTGGACTTGTCTTGTTCACAGCTCAGTTGTCAGTCAAAATGAAGGGGTGTTCTTCAGGCTGTGCATATATCTTCGTCATGGCCACATTGTAATGAAGCTTTTACCACATCAGTAACTTTGCTATTTCACAAAATCTGAGAGATAAATTGTGATGTATTCCCACATACAATGTGAACCTGCCCTTATTCTTTGATGGCTGGTAGAGCGGAGGGCAGCAGAGAGTATGCTCCACCAATGTTTTTCTAGCTGTGAGGGTGGCTTGGTCGGTGTTGCTTTTTATTGACGAGTTTGCTACAAATGGCACAATTTTTGAGCGACAATCTGTCTTTTCATGTATTCCCACTCACAAACAAATCTCAGCCACTTTCTTCTGATAGCTCAGTTGGTAGTGCGCAAAACTGTAGATTTTGTGAGACGAGTAGAAATTGCCTGTGTTGTGCGCTTTGTAAAGAGACTCTTGTCTGTAAAACAACTGCAAAGAATAATGCTCTGCAAGATTTTACAGGCATTGGAATCAATGCCGTGACCCGGATTCGAACCTGGGGTTGCTGCGGCCACAACGCAGAGTACTAACCACTATACGATCACGGCTGCTTTTGCCTTGTAGGTTCTTCTGCCTAGTAGGTTCTTCATTGATGTGTTGGGTGTGTCTGTCACAGCATCCAAATGTCGGCAAATTCGATAAAGGCAAACTGCAAAAACTGCAAAGACAAAGTTGTTTGCCACGGCAGTTTGCCTTGATTGAAGAGTTCTTGAGAAGGACCAAAAGTGGTGATAACTTTGAGCTTGTCATCCTGCCTCTGCATATCATGGAAGTGATCTGACAGAGAAGGCTAACTGATTGCATGTACTGTAGCTCAGTTAAGGCCTCCATACACCAAGGCGACGATCGCCCATCTGAAGCCGTCTGAACGGTTCTTCCACGTCGCTCATTTCCATCCTTTTGATATGTATGCGCCGTCAGCCCCCATCGCTCCAGGACGGAGGCCGTCTGACTAGTTTTCTGCCGATTGGCCTCATTGAATCGGCGTCTTTGGTCTTTGGCACGAAGCGCTCTGATAGGCCTAGCACTACAGCTGCCGCGCCAATCAGCTCACAGGAATTTTAGCGGAAGTGACGGAGTGACGAGAGGTGAAAACCGCTGTGGCAGCGTACTGTCACCATTTTTGCATTTTTCACAGTTCCATGCAGAAAGTTATCTTCTTCAAGTAACAGAGCAGCGGAACCTAATCCACACAAAACAATGTCCAAACCGGCCATTATCACGCTTCTCAAATGTTCAAACAAGCTGAGAACAGTGGCAGACCAAGGCGCGCTACATGCATATGTACTCCGCAAACATTGTGTCACTTCCGTTTATCTTTGTTCACTGGCTAGCGCCATCTGCCGCTTTGGGGGGGTAATTACATCACGCGCATGCGCAAGACACGGTCTTTAGGTCGGTTGTCGCTTCGGTGTATGAAGAGGGAAAAAGGTCATCCGACGTGAGAAAACGGGAAGAGACGAGCTGTCACTGTCTTTTCGGTGGCAGTCTGGGAGTCGCCTTGGTGTATTGAGGCCTTTACAGACCTCGCCAGTCAAAGCACAATGCTAGTATGGCAACATGAGACTGAAGATAAATCGAGCTAGCTAGGAGTTGAACCTAGAGTCTTCTGATCCGTAGTCAGACACGTTATACATTGCACCACTAGCCCTACATTTTCCTGAAATTGGGTCAAATTCACACATTTCCACATCCAATTAAAACATGACCTCTATGACGGCCTAGTTGGTAGAGTGCTCAAAGACTGTTTTGCAAACTGCGGCTACATCTTGGTTATTTCCACATTTTGTATTAAAGACTCCCAACATTACCAAATTTGACAATATTTCAGATAATGCATTCACTTGTTTCAATATATTGCCACCCACTAACTGCGACAGCACTCACCTTCGATAGCTCAGTTGGTAGAGCGTAGGACTGTAGAGAGACGCTTTCAAAGCTGAGATCCTTAGGTCGCTGGTTCAAATCCTGCTCGAAGGATAACTTTAATGCTAATCTCTAAAAGTGGACTTGTCTTGTTCACAGCTCAGTTGTCAGTCAAAATGAAGGGGTGTTCTTCAGGCTGTGCATATATCTTCGTCATGGCCACATTGTAATGAAGCTTTTACCACATCAGTAACTTTGCTATTTCACAAAATCTGAGAGATAAATTGTGATGTATTCCCACATACAATGTGAACCTGCCCTTATTCTTTGATGGCTGGTAGAGCGGAGGGCAGCAGAGAGTATGCTCCACCAATGTTTTTCTAGCTGTGAGGGTGGCTTGGTCGGTGTTGCTTTTTATTGACGAGTTTGCTACAAATGGCACAATTTTTGAGCGACAATCTGTCTTTTCATGTATTCCCACTCACAAACAAATCTCAGCCACTTTCTTCTGATAGCTCAGTTGGTAGTGCGCAAAACTGTAGATTTTGTGAGACGAGTAGAAATTGCCTGTGTTGTGCGCTTTGTAAAGAGACTCTTGTCTGTAAAACAACTGCAAAGAATAATGCTCTGCAAGATTTTACAGGCATTGGAATCAATGCCGTGACCCGGATTCGAACCGGGGTTGCTGCGGCCACAACGCAGAGTACTAACCACTATACGATCACGGCTGCTTTTGCCTTGTAGGTTCTTCTGCCTAGTAGGTTCTTCATTGATGTGTTGGGTGTGTCTGTCACAGCATCCAAATGTCGGCAAATTCGATAAAGGCAAACTGCAAAAACTGCAAAGACAAAGTTGTTTGCCACGGCAGTTTGCCTTGATTGAAGAGTTCTTGAGAAGGACCAAAAGTGGTGATAACTTTGAGCTTGTCATCCTGCCTCTGCATATCATGGAAGTGATCTGACAGAGAAGGCTAACTGATTGCATGTACTGTAGCTCAGTTAAGGCCTCCATACACCAAGGCGACGATCGCCCATCTGAAGCCGTCTGAACGGTTCTTCCACGTCGCTCATTTCCATCCTTTTGATATGTATGCGCCGTCAGCCCCCATCGCTCCAGGACGGAGGCCGTCTGACTAGTTTTCTGCCGATTGGCCTCGTTGAATCGGCGTCTTTGGTCTTTGGCACGAAGCGCTCTGATAGGCCTAGCACTACAGCTGCGGCGCCAATCAGCTCACGGGAATTTTAGCGGAAGTGACGGAGTGACGAGAGGTGAAAACCGCTGTGGCAGCGTACTGTCACCATTTTTGCATTTTTCGCAATTCCGTGCAGAAAGTTATCTTCTTCAAGTAACAGAGCAGCGGCACCTAATCCACACAAAACAATGTCCAAACCGGCCATTATCACGCTTCTCAAATGTTCAAACAAGCTGAGAACAGTGGCAGACCAAGGCGCGCTACATGCATATGTACTCCGCAAACATTGTGTCACTTCCGTTTATCTTTGTTCACTGGCTAGCGCCTCCTGCCGCTTTGGGGGGGTAATTACATCACGCGCATGCGCAAGACACGGTCTTTAGGTCAGTTGTCGCTTCGGTGTATGAAGAGGGAAAAAGGTCATCCGACGTGAGAAAACGGGAAGAGACGAGCTGTCACTCCGTCTTTTCGGAGGCAGTCTGGGAGTCGCTTTGGTGTATTGAGGCCTTTACAGACCTCGCCAGTCAAAGCACAATGCTAGTATGGCAACATGAGACTGAAGATAAATCGAGCTAGCCAGGAGTTGAACCTAGAGTCTTCTGATCCGTAGTCAGACGCGTTATCCATTGCGCCACTAGCCCTACATTTCCTTGAATTGGGTCAAATTCACACATTTCCACATCCAATTAAAACATGACCTCTATGACGGCCTAGTTGGTAGAGTGCTCAAAGACTGTTTTGCAAACTGCGGCTACATCTTGGTTATTTCCACATTTTGTATTAAAGACTCCCAACATTACCAAATTTGACAATATTTCAGATAATGCATTCACTTGTTTCAATATATTGCCACCCACTAACTGCGACAGCACTCACCTTCGATAGCTCAGTTGGTAGAGCGGAGGACTGTAGAGAGACGCTTTCAAAGCTGAGATCCTTAGGTCGCTGGTTCAAATCCTGCTCGAAGGATAACTTTAATGCTAATCTCTAAAAGTGGACTTGTCTTGTTCACAGCTCAGTTGTCAGTCAAAATGAAGGGGTGTTCTTCAGGCTGTGCATATATCTTCGTCATGGCCACATTGTAATGAAGCTTTTACCACATCAGTAACTTTGCTATTTCACAAAATCTGAGAGATAAATTGTGATGTATTCCCACATACAATGTGAACCTGCCCTTATTCTTTGATGGCTGGTAGAGCGGAGGGCAGCAGAGAGTATGCTCCACCAATGTTTTTCTAGCTGTGAGGGTGGCTTGGTCGGTGTTGCTTTTTATTGACGAGTTTGCTACAAATGGCACAATTTTTGAGCGACAATCTGTCTTTTCATGTATTCCCACTCACAAACAAATCTCAGCCACTTTCTTCTGATAGCTCAGTTGGTAGTGCGCAAAACTGTAGATTTTGTGAGACGAGTAGAAATTGCCTGTGTTGTGCGCTTTGTAAAGAGACTCTTGTCTGTAAAACAACTGCAAAGAATAATGCTCTGCAAGATTTTACAGGCATTGGAATCAATGCCGTGACCCGGATTCGAACCGGGGTTGCTGCGGCCACAACGCAGAGTACTAACCACTATACGATCACGGCTGCTTTTGCCTTGTAGGTTCTTCTGCCTAGTAGGTTCTTCATTGATGTGTTGGGTGTGTCTGTCACAGCATCCAAATGTCGGCAAATTCGATAAAGGCAAACTGCAAAAACTGCAAAGACAAAGTTGTTTGCCACGGCAGTTTGCCTTGATTGAAGAGTTCTTGAGAAGGACCAAAAGTGGTGATAACTTTGAGCTTGTCATCCTGCCTCTGCATATCATGGAAGTGATCTGACAGAGAAGGCTAACTGATTGCATGTACTGTAGCTCAGTTAAGGCCTCCATACACCAAGGCGACGATCGCCCATCTGAAGCCGTCTGAACGGTTCTTCCACGTCGCTCATTTCCATCCTTTTGATATGTATGCGCCGTCAGCCCCCATCGCTCCAGGACGGAGGCCGTCTGACTAGTTTTCTGCCGATTGGCCTCGTTGAATCGGCGTCTTTGGTCTTTGGCACGAAGCGCTCTGATAGGCCTAGCACTACAGCTGCGGCGCCAATCAGCTCACGGGAATTTTAGCGGAAGTGACGGAGTGACGAGAGGTGAAAACCGCTGTGGCAGCGTACTGTCACCATTTTTGCATTTTTCGCAATTCCGTGCAGAAAGTTATCTTCTTCAAGTAACAGAGCAGCGGCACCTAATCCACACAAAACAATGTCCAAACCGGCCATTATCACGCTTCTCAAATGTTCAAACAAGCTGAGAACAGTGGCAGACCAAGGCGCGCTACATGCATATGTACTCCGCAAACATTGTGTCACTTCCGTTTATCTTTGTTCACTGGCTAGCGCCTCCTGCCGCTTTGGGGGGGTAATTACATCACGCGCATGCGCAAGACACGGTCTTTAGGTCAGTTGTCGCTTCGGTGTATGAAGAGGGAAAAAGGTCATCCGACGTGAGAAAACGGGAAGAGACGAGCTGTCACTCCGTCTTTTCGGAGGCAGTCTGGGAGTCGCTTTGGTGTATTGAGGCCTTTACAGACCTCGCCAGTCAAAGCACAATGCTAGTATGGCAACATGAGATTGAAGATAAATCGAGCTAGCCAGGAGTTGAACCTAGAGTCTTCTGATCCGTAGTCAGACGCGTTATCCATTGCGCCACTAGCCCTACATTTCCTTGAAATTGGGTCAAATTCACACATTTCCACATCCAATTAAAACATGACCTCTATGACGGCTTAGTTGGTAGAGTGCTCAAAGACTGTTTTGCAAACTGCGGCTACATCTTGGTTATTTCCACATTTTGTATTAAAGACTCCCAACATTACCAAATTTGACAATATTTCAGATAATGCATTCACTTGTTTAAATATATTGCCACCCACTAACTGCGCCAGCACTCACCTTCGATAGCTCAGTTGGTAGAGCGGAGGACTGTAGAGAGACGCTTTCAAAGCTGAGATCCTTAGGTCGCTGGTTCAAATCCTGCTCGAAGGATAACTTTAATGCTAATCTCTAAAAGTGGACTTGTCTTGTTCACAGCTCAGTTGTCAGTCAAAATGAAGGGGTGTTCTTCAGGCTGTGCATATATCTTCGTCATGGCCACATTGTAATGAAGCTTTTACCACATCAGTAACTTTGCTATTTCACAAAATCTGAGAGATAAATTGTGATGTATTCCCACATACAATGTGAACCTGCCCTTATTCTTTGATGGCTGGTAGAGCGGAGGGCAGCAGAGAGTATGCTCCACCAATGTTTTTCTAGCTGTGAGGGTGGCTTGGTCGGTGTTGCTTTTTATTGACGAGTTTGCTACAAATGGCACAATTTTTGAGCGACAATCTGTCTTTTCATGTATTCCCACTCACAAACAAATCTCAGCCACTTTCTTCTGATAGCTCAGTTGGTAGTGCGCAAAACTGTAGATTTTGTGAGACGAGTAGAAATTGCCTGTGTTGTGCGCTTTGTAAAGAGACTCTTGTCTGTAAAACAACTGCAAAGAATAATGCTCTGCAAGATTTTACAGGCATTGGAATCAATGCCGTGATCCCGGATTCGAACCGGGGTTGCTGCGGCCACAACGCAGAGTACTAACCACTATACGATCACGGCTGCTTTTGCCTTGTAGGTTCTTCTGCCTAGTAGGTTCTTCATTGATGTGTTGGGTGTGTCTGTCACAGCATCCAAATGTCGGCAAATTCGATAAAGGCAAACTGCAAAAACTGCAAAGACAAAGTTGTTTGCCACGGCAGTTTGCCTTGATTGAAGAGTTCTTGAGAAGGACCAAAAGTGGTGATAACTTTGAGCTTGTCATCCTGCCTCTGCATATCATGGAAGTGATCTGACAGAGAAGGCTAACTGATTGCATGTACTGTAGCTCAGTTAAGGCCTCCATACACCAAGGCGACGATCGCCCATCTGAAGCCGTCTGAACGGTTCTTCCACGTCGCTCATTTCCATCCTTTTGATATGTATGCGCCGTCAGCCCCCATCGCTCCAGGACGGAGGCCGTCTGACTAGTTTTCTGCCGATTGGCCTCGTTGAATCGGCGTCTTTGGTCTTTGGCACGAAGCGCTCTGATAGGCCTAGCACTACAGCTGCGGCGCCAATCAGCTCACAGGGAATTTTAGCGGAAGTGACGGAGTGACGAGAGGTGAAAACCGCTGTGGCAGCGTACTGTCACCATTTTTGCATTTTTCACAGTTCCAGTGCAGAAAGTTATCTTCTTCAAGTAACAGAGCAGCGGCACCTAATCCACACAAAACAATGTCCAAACCGGCCATTATCACGCTTCTCAAATGTTCAAACAAGCTGAGAACAGTGGCAGACCAAGGCGCGCTACATGCATATGTACTCCGCAAACATTGTGTCACTTCCGTTTATCTTTGTTCACTGGCTAGCGCCTCCTGCCGCTTTGGGGGGGTAATTACATCACGCGCATGCGCAAGACACGGTCTTTAGGTCGGTTGTCGCTTCGGTGTATGAAGAGGGAAAAAGGTCATCCGACGTGAGGAAACTGGAAGAGACGAGCTGTCACTCTGTCTTTTCGGTGGCAGTCTGGGAGTCGCCTTAGTGTATTGAGGCCTTTACAGACCTCGCCAGTCAAAGCACAATGCTAGTATGGCAACATGAGACTGAAGATAAATCGAGCTAGCCAGGAGTTGAACCTAGAGTCTTCTGATCCGTAGTCAGACGCGTTATCCATTGCGCCACTAGCCCTACATTTTCCTGAAATTGGGTCAAATTCACACATTTCCACATCCAATTAAAACATGACCTCTATGACGGCCTAGTTGGTAGAGTGCTCAAAGACTGTTTTGCAAACTGCGGCTACATCTTGGTTATTTCCACATTTTGTATTAAAGACTCCCAACATTACCAAATTTGACAATATTTCAGATAATGCATTCACTTGTTTCAATATATTGCCACCCACTAACTGCGACAGCACTCACCTTCGATAGCTCAGTTGGTAGAGCGGAGGACTGTAGAGAGACGCTTTCAAAGCTGAGATCCTTAGGTCGCTGGTTCAAATCCTGCTCGAAGGATAACTTTAATGCTAATCTCTAAAAGTGGACTTGTCTTGTTCACAGCTCAGTTGTCAGTCAAAATGAAGGGGTGTTCTTCAGGCTGTGCATATATCTTCGTCATGGCCACATTGTAATGAAGCTTTTACCACATCAGTAACTTTGCTATTTCACAAAATCTGAGAGATAAATTGTGATGTATTCCCACATACAATGTGAACCTGCCCTTATTCTTTGATGGCTGGTAGAGCGGAGGGCAGCAGAGAGTATGCTCCACCAATGTTTTTCTAGCTGTGAGGGTGGCTTGGTCGGTGTTGCTTTTTATTGACGAGTTTGCTACAAATGGCACAATTTTTGAGCGACAATCTGTCTTTTCATGTATTCCCACTCACAAACAAATCTCAGCCACTTTCTTCTGATAGCTCAGTTGGTAGTGCGCAAAACTGTAGATTTTGTGAGACGAGTAGAAATTGCCTGTGTTGTGCGCTTTGTAAAGAGACTCTTGTCTGTAAAACAACTGCAAAGAATAATGCTCTGCAAGATTTTACAGGCATTGGAATCAATGCCGTGACCCGGATTCGAACCGGGGTTGCTGCGGCCACAACGCAGAGTACTAACCACTATACGATCACGGCTGCTTTTGCCTTGTAGGTTCTTCTGCCTAGTAGGTTCTTCATTGATGTGTTGGGTGTGTCTGTCACAGCATCCAAATGTCGGCAAATTCGATAAAGGCAAACTGCAAAAACTGCAAAGACAAAGTTGTTTGCCACGGCAGTTTGCCTTGATTGAAGAGTTCTTGAGAAGGACCAAAAGTGGTGATAACTTTGAGCTTGTCATCCTGCCTCTGCATATCATGGAAGTGATCTGACAGAGAAGGCTAACTGATTGCATGTACTGTAGCTCAGTTAAGGCCTCCATACACCAAGGCGACGATCGCCCATCTGAAGCCGTCTGAACGGTTCTTCCACGTCGCTCATTTCCATCCTTTTGATATGTATGCGCCGTCAGCCCCCATCGCTCCAGGACGGAGGCCGTCTGACTAGTTTTCTGCCGATTGGCCTCGTTGAATCGGCGTCTTTGGTCTTTGGCACGAAGCGCTCTGATAGGCCTAGCACTACAGCTGCGGCGCCAATCAGCTCACGGGAATTTTAGCGGAAGTGACGGAGTGACGAGAGGTGAAAACCGCTGTGGCAGCGTACTGTCACCATTTTTGCATTTTTCGCAATTCCGTGCAGAAAGTTATCTTCTTCAAGTAACAGAGCAGCGGCACCTAATCCACACAAAACAATGTCCAAACCGGCCATTATCACGCTTCTCAAATGTTCAAACAAGCTGAGAACAGTGGCAGACCAAGGCGCGCTACATGCATATGTACTCCGCAAACATTGTGTCACTTCCGTTTATCTTTGTTCACTGGCTAGCGCCTCCTGCCGCTTTGGGGGGGTAATTACATCACGCGCATGCGCAAGACACGGTCTTTAGGTCAGTTGTCGCTTCGGTGTATGAAGAGGGAAAAAGGTCATCCGACGTGAGAAAACGGGAAGAGACGAGCTGTCACTCCGTCTTTTCGGAGGCAGTCTGGGAGTCGCTTTAGTGTATTGAGGCCTTTACAGACCTCGCCAGTCAAAGCACAATGCTAGTATGGCAACATGAGATTGAAGATAAATCGAGCTAGCCAGGAGTTGAACCTAGAGTCTTCTGATCCGTAGTCAGACGCGTTATCCATTGCGCCACTAGCCCTACATTTCCTTGAATTTGGGTCAAATTCACACATTTCCACATCCAATTAAAACATGACCTCTATGACGGCCTAGTTGGTAGAGTGCTCAAAGACTGTTTTGCAAACTGCGGCTACATCTTGGTTATTTCCACATTTTGTATTAAAGACTCCCAACATTACCAAATTTGACAATATTTCAGATAATGCATTCACTTGTTTCAATATATTGCCACCCACTAACTGCGCCAGCACTCACCTTCGATAGCTCAGTTGGTAGAGCGGAGGACTGTAGAGAGACGCTTTCAAAGCTGAGATCCTTAGGTCGCTGGTTCAAATCCTGCTCGAAGGATAACTTTAATGCTAATCTCTAAAAGTGGACTTGTCTTGTTCACAGCTCAGTTGTCAGTCAAAATGAAGGGGTGTTCTTCAGGCTGTGCATATATCTTCGTCATGGCCACATTGTAATGAAGCTTTTACCACATCAGTAACTTTGCTATTTCACAAAATCTGAGAGATAAATTGTGATGTATTCCCACATACAATGTGAACCTGCCCTTATTCTTTGATGGCTGGTAGAGCGGAGGGCAGCAGAGAGTATGCTCCACCAATGTTTTTCTAGCTGTGAGGGTGGCTTGGTCGGTGTTGCTTTTTATTGACGAGTTTGCTACAAATGGCACAATTTTTGAGCGACAATCTGTCTTTTCATGTATTCCCACTCACAAACAAATCTCAGCCACTTTCTTCTGATAGCTCAGTTGGTAGTGCGCAAAACTGTAGATTTTGTGAGACGAGTAGAAATTGCCTGTGTTGTGCGCTTTGTAAAGAGACTCTTGTCTGTAAAACAACTGCAAAGAATAATGCTCTGCAAGATTTTACAGGCATTGGAATCAATGCCGTGACCCGGATTCGAACCGGGGTTGCTGCGGCCACAACGCAGAGTACTAACCACTATACGATCACGGCTGCTTTTGCCTTGTAGGTTCTTCTGCCTAGTAGGTTCTTCATTGATGTGTTGGGTGTGTCTGTCACAGCATCCAAATGTCGGCAAATTCGATAAAGGCAAACTGCAAAAACTGCAAAGACAAAGTTGTTTGCCACGGCAGTTTGCCTTGATTGAAGAGTTCTTGAGAAGGACCAAAAGTGGTGATAACTTTGAGCTTGTCATCCTGCCTCTGCATATCATGGAAGTGATCTGACAGAGAAGGCTAACTGATTGCATGTACTGTAGCTCAGTTAAGGCCTCCATACACCAAGGCGACGATCGCCCATCTGAAGCCGTCTGAACGGTTCTTCCACGTCGCTCATTTCCATCCTTTTGATATGTATGCGCCGTCAGCCCCCATCGCTCCAGGACGGAGGCCGTCTGACTAGTTTTCTGCCGATTGGCCTCGTTGAATCGGCGTCTTTGGTCTTTGGCACGAAGCGCTCTGATAGGCCTAGCACTACAGCTGCGGCGCCAATCAGCTCACGGGAATTTTAGCGGAAGTGACGGAGTGACGAGAGGTGAAAACCGCTGTGGCAGCGTACTGTCACCATTTTTGCATTTTTCGCAATTCCGTGCAGAAAGTTATCTTCTTCAAGTAACAGAGCAGCGGCACCTAATCCACACAAAACAATGTCCAAACCGGCCATTATCACGCTTCTCAAATGTTCAAACAAGCTGAGAACAGTGGCAGACCAAGGCGCGCTACATGCATATGTACTCCGCAAACATTGTGTCACTTCCGTTTATCTTTGTTCACTGGCTAGCGCCTCCTGCCGCTTTGGGGGGGTAATTACATCACGCGCATGCGCAAGACACGGTCTTTAGGTCAGTTGTCGCTTCGGTGTATGAAGAGGGAAAAAGGTCATCCGACGTGAGAAAACGGGAAGAGACGAGCTGTCACTCCGTCTTTTCGGAGGCAGTCTGGGAGTCGCTTTGGTGTATTGAGGCCTTTACAGACCTCGCCAGTCAAAGCACAATGCTAGTATGGCAACATGAGATTGAAGATAAATCGAGCTAGCCAGGAGTTGAACCTAGAGTCTTCTGATCCGTAGTCAGACGCGTTATCCATTGCGCCACTAGCCCTACATTTCCTTGAATTTGGGTCAAATTCACACATTTCCACATCCAATTAAAACATGACCTCTATGACGGCCTAGTTGGTAGAGTGCTCAAAGACTGTTTTGCAAACTGCGGCTACATCTTGGTTATTTCCACATTTTGTATTAAAGACTCCCAACATTACCAAATTTGACAATATTTCAGATAATGCATTCACTTGTTTAAATATATTGCCACCCACTAA
The DNA here is from genome assembly GCA_020698575.1 of Bostrychus sinensis. Lineage (NCBI taxonomy): Eukaryota > Metazoa > Chordata > Actinopteri > Gobiiformes > Eleotridae > Bostrychus > Bostrychus sinensis. Next base: position 7,390,416 of record CM036260.1, on the reverse strand, counting down.
CTGCGACAGCACTCACCTTCGATAGCTCAGTTGGTAGAGCGGAGGACTGTAGAGAGACGCTTTCAAAGCTGAGATCCTTAGGTCGCTGGTTCAAATCCTGCTCGAAGGATAACTTTAATGCTAATCTCTAAAAGTGGACTTGTCTTGTTCACAGCTCAGTTGTCAGTCAAAATGAAGGGGTGTTCTTCAGGCTGTGCATATATCTTCGTCATGGCCACATTGTAATGAAGCTTTTACCACATCAGTAACTTTGCTATTTCACAAAATCTGAGAGATAAATTGTGATGTATTCCCACATACAATGTGAACCTGCCCTTATTCTTTGATGGCTGGTAGAGCGGAGGGCAGCAGAGAGTATGCTCCACCAATGTTTTTCTAGCTGTGAGGGTGGCTTGGTCGGTGTTGCTTTTTATTGACGAGTTTGCTACAAATGGCACAATTTTTGAGCGACAATCTGTCTTTTCATGTATTCCCACTCACAAACAAATCTCAGCCACTTTCTTCTGATAGCTCAGTTGGTAGTGCGCAAAACTGTAGATTTTGTGAGACGAGTAGAAATTGCCTGTGTTGTGCGCTTTGTAAAGAGACTCTTGTCTGTAAAACAACTGCAAAGAATAATGCTCTGCAAGATTTTACAGGCATTGGAATCAATGCCGTGACCCGGATTCGAACCGGGGTTGCTGCGGCCACAACGCAGAGTACTAACCACTATACGATCACGGCTGCTTTTGCCTTGTAGGTTCTTCTGCCTAGTAGGTTCTTCATTGATGTGTTGGGTGTGTCTGTCACAGCATCCAAATGTCGGCAAATTCGATAAAGGCAAACTGCAAAAACTGCAAAGACAAAGTTGTTTGCCACGGCAGTTTGCCTTGATTGAAGAGTTCTTGAGAAGGACCAAAAGTGGTGATAACTTTGAGCTTGTCATCCTGCCTCTGCATATCATGGAAGTGATCTGACAGAGAAGGCTAACTGATTGCATGTACTGTAGCTCAGTTAAGGCCTCCATACACCAAGGCGACGATCGCCCATCTGAAGCCGTCTGAACGGTTCTTCCACGTCGCTCATTTCCATCCTTTTGATATGTATGCGCCGTCAGCCCCCATCGCTCCAGGACGGAGGCCGTCTGACTAGTTTTCTGCCGATTGGCCTCGTTGAATCGGCGTCTTTGGTCTTTGGCACGAAGCGCTCTGATAGGCCTAGCACTACAGCTGCGGCGCCAATCAGCTCACGGGAATTTTAGCGGAAGTGACGGAGTGACGAGAGGTGAAAACCGCTGTGGCAGCGTACTGTCACCATTTTTGCATTTTTCGCAATTCCGTGCAGAAAGTTATCTTCTTCAAGTAACAGAGCAGCGGCACCTAATCCACACAAAACAATGTCCAAACCGGCCATTATCACGCTTCTCAAATGTTCAAACAAGCTGAGAACAGTGGCAGACCAAGGCGCGCTACATGCATATGTACTCCGCAAACATTGTGTCACTTCCGTTTATCTTTGTTCACTGGCTAGCGCCTCCTGCCGCTTTGGGGGGGTAATTACATCACGCGCATGCGCAAGACACGGTCTTTAGGTCAGTTGTCGCTTCGGTGTATGAAGAGGGAAAAAGGTCATCCGACGTGAGAAAACGGGAAGAGACGAGCTGTCACTCCGTCTTTTCGGAGGCAGTCTGGGAGTCGCTTTGGTGTATTGAGGCCTTTACAGACCTCGCCAGTCAAAGCACAATGCTAGTATGGCAACATGAGATTGAAGATAAATCGAGCTAGCCAGGAGTTGAACCTAGAGTCTTCTGATCCGTAGTCAGACGCGTTATCCATTGCGCCACTAGCCCTACATTTCCTTGAATTTGGGTCAAATTCACACATTTCCACATCCAATTAAAACATGACCTCTATGACGGCCTAGTTGGTAGAGTGCTCAAAGACTGTTTTGCAAACTGCGGCTACATCTTGGTTATTTCCACATTTTGTATTAAAGACTCCCAACATTACCAAATTTGACAATATTTCAGATAATGCATTCACTTGTTTAAATATATTGCCACCCACTAACTGCGACAGCACTCACCTTCGATAGCTCAGTTGGTAGAGCGGAGGACTGTAGAGAGACGCTTTCAAAGCTGAGATCCTTAGGTCGCTGGTTCAAATCCTGCTCGAAGGATAACTTTAATGCTAATCTCTAAAAGTGGACTTGTCTTGTTCACAGCTCAGTTGTCAGTCAAAATGAAGGGGTGTTCTTCAGGCTGTGCATATATCTTCGTCATGGCCACATTGTAATGAAGCTTTTACCACATCAGTAACTTTGCTATTTCACAAAATCTGAGAGATAAATTGTGATGTATTCCCACATACAATGTGAACCTGCCCTTATTCTTTGATGGCTGGTAGAGCGGAGGGCAGCAGAGAGTATGCTCCACCAATGTTTTTCTAGCTGTGAGGGTGGCTTGGTCGGTGTTGCTTTTTATTGACGAGTTTGCTACAAATGGCACAATTTTTGAGCGACAATCTGTCTTTTCATGTATTCCCACTCACAAACAAATCTCAGCCACTTTCTTCTGATAGCTCAGTTGGTAGTGCGCAAAACTGTAGATTTTGTGAGACGAGTAGAAATTGCCTGTGTTGTGCGCTTTGTAAAGAGACTCTTGTCTGTAAAACAACTGCAAAGAATAATGCTCTGCAAGATTTTACAGGCATTGGAATCAATGCCGTGACCCGGATTCGAACCGGGGTTGCTGCGGCCACAACGCAGAGTACTAACCACTATACGATCACGGCTGCTTTTGCCTTGTAGGTTCTTCTGCCTAGTAGGTTCTTCATTGATGTGTTGGGTGTGTCTGTCACAGCATCCAAATGTCGGCAAATTCGATAAAGGCAAACTGCAAAAACTGCAAAGACAAAGTTGTTTGCCACGGCAGTTTGCCTTGATTGAAGAGTTCTTGAGAAGGACCAAAAGTGGTGATAACTTTGAGCTTGTCATCCTGCCTCTGCATATCATGGAAGTGATCTGACAGAGAAGGCTAACTGATTGCATGTACTGTAGCTCAGTTAAGGCCTCCATACACCAAGGCGACGATCGCCCATCTGAAGCCGTCTGAACGGTTCTTCCACGTCGCTCATTTCCATCCTTTTGATATGTATGCGCCGTCAGCCCCCATCGCTCCAGGACGGAGGCCGTCTGACTAGTTTTCTGCCGATTGGCCTCGTTGAATCGGCGTCTTTGGTCTTTGGCACGAAGCGCTCTGATAGGCCTAGCACTACAGCTGCGGCGCCAATCAGCTCACGGGAATTTTAGCGGAAGTGACGGAGTGACGAGAGGTGAAAACCGCTGTGGCAGCGTACTGTCACCATTTTTGCATTTTTCGCAATTCCGTGCAGAAAGTTATCTTCTTCAAGTAACAGAGCAGCGGCACCTAATCCACACAAAACAATGTCCAAACCGGCCATTATCACGCTTCTCAAATGTTCAAACAAGCTGAGAACAGTGGCAGACCAAGGCGCGCTACATGCATATGTACTCCGCAAACATTGTGTCACTTCCGTTTATCTTTGTTCACTGGCTAGCGCCTCCTGCCGCTTTGGGGGGGTAATTACATCACGCGCATGCGCAAGACACGGTCTTTAGGTCAGTTGTCGCTTCGGTGTATGAAGAGGGAAAAAGGTCATCCGACGTGAGAAAACGGGAAGAGACGAGCTGTCACTCCGTCTTTTCGGAGGCAGTCTGGGAGTCGCTTTAGTGTATTGAGGCCTTTACAGACCTCGCCAGTCAAAGCACAATGCTAGTATGGCAACATGAGATTGAAGATAAATCGAGCTAGCCAGGAGTTGAACCTAGAGTCTTCTGATTCGTAGTCAGACGCGTTATCCATTGCGCCACTAGCCCTTCATTTCCTTGAATTTGGGTCAAATTCACACATTTCCACATCCAATTAAAACATGACCTCTATGACGGCCTAGTTGGTAGAGTGCTCAAAGACTGTTTTGCAAACTGCGGCTACATCTTGGTTATTTCCACATTTTGTATTAAAGACTCCCAACATTACCAAATTTGACAATATTTCAGATAATGCATTCACTTGTTTAAATATATTGCCACCCACTAACTGCGACAGCACTCACCTTCGATAGCTCAGTTGGTAGAGCGGAGGACTGTAGAGAGACGCTTTCAAAGCTGAGATCCTTAGGTCGCTGGTTCAAATCCTGCTCGAAGGATAACTTTAATGCTAATCTCTAAAAGTGGACTTGTCTTGTTCACAGCTCAGTTGTCAGTCAAAATGAAGGGGTGTTCTTCAGGCTGTGCATATATCTTCGTCATGGCCACATTGTAATGAAGCTTTTACCACATCAGTAACTTTGCTATTTCACAAAATCTGAGAGATAAATTGTGATGTATTCCCACATACAATGTGAACCTGCCCTTATTCTTTGATGGCTGGTAGAGCGGAGGGCAGCAGAGAGTATGCTCCACCAATGTTTTTCTAGCTGTGAGGGTGGCTTGGTCGGTGTTGCTTTTTATTGACGAGTTTGCTACAAATGGCACAATTTTTGAGCGACAATCTGTCTTTTCATGTATTCCCACTCACAAACAAATCTCAGCCACTTTCTTCTGATAGCTCAGTTGGTAGTGCGCAAAACTGTAGATTTTGTGAGACGAGTAGAAATTGCCTGTGTTGTGCGCTTTGTAAAGAGACTCTTGTCTGTAAAACAACTGCAAAGAATAATGCTCTGCAAGATTTTACAGGCATTGGAATCAATGCCGTGACCCGGATTCGAACCGGGGTTGCTGCGGCCACAACGCAGAGTACTAACCACTATACGATCACGGCTGCTTTTGCCTTGTAGGTTCTTCTGCCTAGTAGGTTCTTCATTGATGTGTTGGGTGTGTCTGTCACAGCATCCAAATGTCGGCAAATTCGATAAAGGCAAACTGCAAAAACTGCAAAGACAAAGTTGTTTGCCACGGCAGTTTGCCTTGATTGAAGAGTTCTTGAGAAGGACCAAAAGTGGTGATAACTTTGAGCTTGTCATCCTGCCTCTGCATATCATGGAAGTGATCTGACAGAGAAGGCTAACTGATTGCATGTACTGTAGCTCAGTTAAGGCCTCCATACACCAAGGCGACGATCGCCCATCTGAAGCCGTCTGAACGGTTCTTCCACGTCGCTCATTTCCATCCTTTTGATATGTATGCGCCGTCAGCCCCCATCGCTCCAGGACGGAGGCCGTCTGACTAGTTTTCTGCCGATTGGCCTCGTTGAATCGGCGTCTTTGGTCTTTGGCACGAAGCGCTCTGATAGGCCTAGCACTACAGCTGCGGCGCCAATCAGCTCACGGGAATTTTAGCGGAAGTGACGGAGTGACGAGAGGTGAAAACCGCTGTGGCAGCGTACTGTCACCATTTTTGCATTTTTCGCAATTCCGTGCAGAAAGTTATCTTCTTCAAGTAACAGAGCAGCGGCACCTAATCCACACAAAACAATGTCCAAACCGGCCATTATCACGCTTCTCAAATGTTCAAACAAGCTGAGAACAGTGGCAGACCAAGGCGCGCTACATGCATATGTACTCCGCAAACATTGTGTCACTTCCGTTTATCTTTGTTCACTGGCTAGCGCCTCCTGCCGCTTTGGGGGGGTAATTACATCACGCGCATGCGCAAGACACGGTCTTTAGGTCAGTTGTCGCTTCGGTGTATGAAGAGGGAAAAAGGTCATCCGACGTGAGAAAACGGGAAGAGACGAGCTGTCACTCCGTCTTTTCGGAGGCAGTCTGGGAGTCGCCTTAGGTGTATTGAGGCCTTTACAGACCTCGCCAGTCAAAGCACAATGCTAGTATGGCAACATGAGATTGAAGATAAATCGAGCTAGCCAGGAGTTGAACCTAGAGTCTTCTGATCCGTAGTCAGACGCGTTATCCATTGCGCCACTAGCCCTACATTTCCTTGAATTTGGGTCAAATTCACACATTTCCACATCCAATTAAAACATGACCTCTATGACGGCCTAGTTGGTAGAGTGCTCAAAGACTGTTTTGCAAACTGCGGCTACATCTTGGTTATTTCCACATTTTGTATTAAAGACTCCCAACATTACCAAATTTGACAATATTTCAGATAATGCATTCACTTGTTTCAATATATTGCCACCCACTAACTGCGACAGCACTCACCTTCGATAGCTCAGTTGGTAGAGCGGAGGACTGTAGAGAGACGCTTTCAAAGCTGAGATCCTTAGGTCGCTGGTTCAAATCCTGCTCGAAGGATAACTTTAATGCTAATCTCTAAAAGTGGACTTGTCTTGTTCACAGCTCAGTTGTCAGTCAAAATGAAGGGGTGTTCTTCAGGCTGTGCATATATCTTCGTCATGGCCACATTGTAATGAAGCTTTTACCACATCAGTAACTTTGCTATTTCACAAAATCTGAGAGATAAATTGTGATGTATTCCCACATACAATGTGAACCTGCCCTTATTCTTTGATGGCTGGTAGAGCGGAGGGCAGCAGAGAGTATGCTCCACCAATGTTTTTCTAGCTGTGAGGGTGGCTTGGTCGGTGTTGCTTTTTATTGACGAGTTTGCTACAAATGGCACAATTTTTGAGCGACAATCTGTCTTTTCATGTATTCCCACTCACAAACAAATCTCAGCCACTTTCTTCTGATAGCTCAGTTGGTAGTGCGCAAAACTGTAGATTTTGTGAGACGAGTAGAAATTGCCTGTGTTGTGCGCTTTGTAAAGAGACTCTTGTCTGTAAAACAACTGCAAAGAATAATGCTCTGCAAGATTTTACAGGCATTGGAATCAATGCCGTGACCCGGATTCGAACCGGGGTTGCTGCGGCCACAACGCAGAGTACTAACCACTATACGATCACGGCTGCTTTTGCCTTGTAGGTTCTTCTGCCTAGTAGGTTCTTCATTGATGTGTTGGGTGTGTCTGTCACAGCATCCAAATGTCGGCAAATTCGATAAAGGCAAACTGCAAAAACTGCAAAGACAAAGTTGTTTGCCACGGCAGTTTGCCTTGATTGAAGAGTTCTTGAGAAGGACCAAAAGTGGTGATAACTTTGAGCTTGTCATCCTGCCTCTGCATATCATGGAAGTGATCTGACAGAGAAGGCTAACTGATTGCATGTACTGTAGCTCAGTTAAGGCCTCCATACACCAAGGCGACGATCGCCCATCTGAAGCCGTCTGAACGGTTCTTCCACGTCGCTCATTTCCATCCTTTTGATATGTATGCGCCGTCAGCCCCCATCGCTCCAGGACGGAGGCCGTCTGACTAGTTTTCTGCCGATTGGCCTCGTTGAATCGGCGTCTTTGGTCTTTGGCACGAAGCGCTCTGATAGGCCTAGCACTACAGCTGCGGCGCCAATCAGCTCACGGGAATTTTAGCGGAAGTGACGGAGTGACGAGAGGTGAAAACCGCTGTGGCAGCGTACTGTCACCATTTTTGCATTTTTCGCAATTCCGTGCAGAAAGTTATCTTCTTCAAGTAACAGAGCAGCGGCACCTAATCCACACAAAACAATGTCCAAACCGGCCATTATCACGCTTCTCAAATGTTCAAACAAGCTGAGAACAGTGGCAGACCAAGGCGCGCTACATGCATATGTACTCCGCAAACATTGTGTCACTTCCGTTTATCTTTGTTCACTGGCTAGCGCCTCCTGCCGCTTTGGGGGGGTAATTACATCACGCGCATGCGCAAGACACGGTCTTTAGGTCAGTTGTCGCTTCGGTGTATGAAGAGGGAAAAAGGTCATCCGACGTGAGAAAACGGGAAGAGACGAGCTGTCACTCCGTCTTTTCGGAGGCAGTCTGGGAGTCGCTTTGGTGTATTGAGGCCTTTACAGACCTCGCCAGTCAAAGCACAATGCTAGTATGGCAACATGAGACTGAAGATAAATCGAGCTAGCCAGGAGTTGAACCTAGAGTCTTCTGATCCGTAGTCAGACGCATTATCCATTGCGCCACTAGCCCTACATTTCCTTGAAATTGGGTCAAATTCACACATTTCCACATCCAATTAAAACATGACCTCTATGACGGCCTAGTTGGTAGAGTGCTCAAAGACTGTTTTGCAAACTGCGGCTACATCTTGGTTATTTCCACATTTTGTATTAAAGACTCCCAACATTACCAAATTTGACAATATTTCAGATAATGCATTCACTTGTTTAAATATATTGCCACCCACTAACTGCGACCAGCACTCACCTTCGATAGCTCAGTTGGTAGAGCGGAGGACTGTAGAGAGACGCTTTCAAAGCTGAGATCCTTAGGTCGCTGGTTCAAATCCTGCTCGAAGGATAACTTTAATGCTAATCTCTAAAAGTGGACTTGTCTTGTTCACAGCTCAGTTGTCAGTCAAAATGAAGGGGTGTTCTTCAGGCTGTGCATATATCTTCGTCATGGCCACATTGTAATGAAGCTTTTACCACATCAGTAACTTTGCTATTTCACAAAATCTGAGAGATAAATTGTGATGTATTCCCACATACAATGTGAACCTGCCCTTATTCTTTGATGGCTGGTAGAGCGGAGGGCAGCAGAGAGTATGCTCCACCAATGTTTTTCTAGCTGTGAGGGTGGCTTGGTCGGTGTTGCTTTTTATTGACGAGTTTGCTACAAATGGCACAATTTTTGAGCGACAATCTGTCTTTTCATGTATTCCCACTCACAAACAAATCTCAGCCACTTTCTTCTGATAGCTCAGTTGGTAGTGCGCAAAACTGTAGATTTTGTGAGACGAGTAGAAATTGCCTGTGTTGTGCGCTTTGTAAAGAGACTCTTGTCTGTAAAACAACTGCAAAGAATAATGCTCTGCAAGATTTTACAGGCATTGGAATCAATGCCGTGACCCGGATTCGAACCGGGGTTGCTGCGGCCACAACGCAGAGTACTAACCACTATACGATCACGGCTGCTTTTGCCTTGTAGGTTCTTCTGCCTAGTAGGTTCTTCATTGATGTGTTGGGTGTGTCTGTCACAGCATCCAAATGTCGGCAAATTCGATAAAGGCAAACTGCAAAAACTGCAAAGACAAAGTTGTTTGCCACGGCAGTTTGCCTTGATTGAAGAGTTCTTGAGAAGGACCAAAAGTGGTGATAACTTTGAGCTTGTCATCCTGCCTCTGCATATCATGGAAGTGATCTGACAGAGAAGGCTAACTGATTGCATGTACTGTAGCTCAGTTAAGGCCTCCATACACCAAGGCGACGATCGCCCATCTGAAGCCGTCTGAACGGTTCTTCCACGTCGCTCATTTCCATCCTTTTGATATGTATGCGCCGTCAGCCCCCATCGCTCCAGGACGGAGGCCGTCTGACTAGTTTTCTGCCGATTGGCCTCAGTTGAATCGGCGTCTTTGGTCTTTGGCACGAAGCGCTCTGATAGGCCTAGCACTACAGCTGCGGCGCCAATCAGCTCACAGGAATTTTAGCGGAAGTGACGGAGTGACGAGAGGTGAAAACCGCTGTGGCAGCGTACTGTCACCATTTTTGCATTTTTCGCAAGTTCCAGTGCAGAAAGTTATCTTCTTCAAGTAACAGAGCAGCGGCACCTAATCCACACAAAACAATGTCCAAACCGGCCATTATCACGCTTCTCAAATGTTCAAACAAGCTGAGAACAGTGGCAGACCAAGGCGCGCTACATGCATATGTACTCCGCAAACATTGTGTCACTTCCGTTTATCTTTGTTCACTGGCTAGCGCCATCCTGCCGCTTTGGGGGGGTAATTACATCACGCGCATGCGCAAGACACGGTCTTTAGGTCAGTTGTCGCTTCGGTGTATGAAGAGGGAAAAAGGTCATCCGACGTGAGGAAACTGGAAGAGACGAGCTGTCACTCCGTCTTTTCGGAGGCAGTCTGGGAGTCGCTTTGGTGTAACGAGGCCTTTACAGACCTCGCCAGTCAAAGCACAATGCTATTATGGCAACATGAGATTGAAGATAAATCGAGCTAGCCAGGAGTTGAACCTAGAGTCTTCTGATCCGTAGTCAGACGCATTATCCATTGCTCCACTAGCCCTACATTTTCCTGAAATTGGGTCAAATTCACACATTTCCACATCCAATTAAAACATGACCTCTATGACGGCCTAGTTGGTAGAGTGCTCAAAGACTGTTTTGCAAACTGCAGCTACATCTTGGTTATTTCCACATTTTGTATTAAAGACTCCCAACATTACCAAATTTGACAATATTTCAGATAATGCATTCACTTGTTTAAATATATTGCCACCCACTAACTGCACCAGCACTCACCTTCGATAGCTCAGTTGGTAGAGCGGAGGACTGTAGAGAGATGCTTTCAAAGCTGTGATCCTTAGGTTGCTGGTTCAAATTCTGCTCGACGGATAACTTTAATGCTAATCTCTAAAAGTGGACTTGTCTTGTTCACAGCTCAGTTGTCAGTCAAAATGAAGGGGTGTTCTTCAGGCTGTGCATATATTTTCGTCATGGCCACATTGTAATGAAGCTTTTACCACATCAGTAACTTTGCTATTTCACAAAATCTGAGAGATAAATTGTGATGTATTCCCACATACAATGTGAACCTGCCCTTATTCTTTGATGGCTGGTAGAGCGGAGGGCAGCAGAGAGTATGCTCCACCAATGTTTTTCTAGCTGTGAGGGTGGCTTGGTCGGTGTTGCTTTTTATTGACCAGTTTGCTACAAATGGCACAATTTTTGAGTGACAATCTGTCTTTTCATGTATTCCCACTCACAAACAAATCTCAGCCACTTTCTTCTGATAGCTCAGCTAAAACAACTGCAAAGAAAAATGCTCTGCAAGATTTTACTGGCATTGGAATCAATGCCGTGACCCGGATTCAAATCGGGTTGCTGCCACAACGCAGAGTACTAACCACTATACGATCACGGCTGCTTTTGCCTTGTAGGTTCTTCTGCCTTGTAGGTTCTTCATTGATGTGTTGGGTGTGTCTATGTTACAGCATCCAAATGTCGGCAAATTCGATAAAGGCAAACTGCAAAAACTGCAAAGACAGAAAGTTGTTTGCCACGGCAGTTTGCCTTGATTCAAGAGTTCTTGAGAAGGACCAAAAGTGGTGATAACTTTGAGCTTGTCATCCTGCCTCTGCATATCATGGAAGTGATCTGACAGAGAAGGCTAACTGATTGCATGTACTGTAGCTCAGTTAAGGCCTCCATACACCAAGACGACGATCGCCCATCTGAACTGTTCTTCCACGTCGCTCATTTTCTTCCTTTTGATATGTATGCGCCGTCAGCCCCCATCACTCCAGGACGGAGGCCGTCCTAGTTTTCTAGTTTTCTGCCGATTGGCTTTGTTGAATCGGCGTCTTTGGTCTTTTTCACAAACCGCTCTGATAGGCCTAGCACTACAGCTGCCGCGCCAAGCTGAGGAAATGAGAGGAAAACGAGCTGTCGCTCTGTCACTCAACGCACAATGCTCGTATGGTACCATGAGACTCAAGATAAATCAAGCTAGCCAGGAGTCGAGCCTAGAGTGTTCTGATCTGTAGTCAGACGCATTATCCATTGTGCTACTAGCCCTACACGTTCCCGAAATTGGGTCAAATTCACACGTTTCCACATCCAAATAAAATTTGACCTCTGTGATGGCTCAGTTGATAGTTGTTTAAAGACTGTTTTGCAAACTCTGGATACGTCTTGGTTATTTCCACATTTTGTATTAAAGACTCCCAACATTACCAAATTTGACAATATTTCTTGGTCGGTGTCACTTTTTATTGACGAATTTGCTACAAATTTTGAGCGACAATCTGTCTTTTCATGTATTCCCTCTGCAAGATTTTACTTGCATTGGAAACAATGCCGTGACCCGGATTTGAACCTGTAGAGATATTGTTTCAAAGTTGAGATCCTTAGGTCACTTATTCAAAGCCTCGAAAAATGTCTTTAATGCTAATCTTATTTAAAACTTTGCCTTTGTTGACTTGCCATTACCACAATCTATAGTATGTCCTTGTCATAAGCATAAGTGTGGTGGGATGAACGTTTTTTTGACTCCATTTTTTTATAGACTGAACATGTCAATGTCAAGAATGAACAGGCATGGCTTTTTCTTTGTGCATTTAGGTTGCAGAAAATGTTGGAATAAATCCCTGTAAAGTGGTTCATTATCCAACATTCATCATTCATCCAACATTCATCCATTCATCCAACCTGAAGGATTTGCTCCTCCATTGTCACTCATATGTCCATTACTGATACAGTGGTCTCTAAAGTGGACCTGCAGAAATAGAGAATGGGGACAGTAAAAGCTATGGTTTTGTTCTGTTCCTAAAGACTATTTGTTAAGGAACTTTTTTACATTATCCTAAATCTAGTTTCCTCAGTATTTTCCTTTCTATTATATGTAGGGTCTAACATTTTTGACCACAGCCAGAAAAAGGGGGTGGTCCCATTTGGATCTGGAGGTTTTATTATACTTGAACTTTTTCACATTGACAAAAAAACTTGCAAAGTGGGTATTAAGTGCAAGATCAGAATTGGTTATTTCTTGTAAAAACAGTTCGACACTATTTATTATTATTATTATTATTATTATTATTATTATTATTATTATTATAGTCGTCAGTGGTTTTATGTTCTCAATATGACGTGTTATTTCTCTCATCTTTTCGTACTGTTTGTATACATACTTCCTAGTTACAGAGAGTAAATTTTTGCTTTTTTATGTTCTTTTAAAATGTCTTCAGATTATTGGTTTTGCATATGGTTTTAGGCAACTGTTGAAAAAATGGCAGTAGAAAGTAGAGTTTGATTTGCGTACATGGAGGAAAATAATAACCTGAACACTTTTTGCTTCCAGATTGTGTAGCGGTGAAATTACCTGCAATTGTCCTGACAATTTGGCCCAAATGGTGCTATGTTCAAAGTTTTACTCCAGCAATCTTGGGTCAAAAAGTTTGGCCAAAATAACAAAAAGTGGCCCCTTGTTGGAAGTTTAAGGCATGGACAATTACTGATACAGTCAGTTTAGCTTTTGGAATGGGCCACCGATCAGATCGATATGTAGAAGAAAAGGAACATTTTGTGAAGCAACTGCAATCTGTGGTCATAACAGCCTACTCCATTTATTTTTTATTATTATTATTTTGCTTTGAGCACAATGCAGGGACTTATGCATATAAATGCATTGTGGTTTGGTACAAGTTATTGTAAAAATGTCATCTTAGAGAGTCAGGTTATAGATCAGTGTTTGGGGGATTACTGTTTTTTTTTTTTTTTCATAAATAGCCAAAAGATAAGAAAATGGAATATGCTGTAATATCTGTAAATGTCTGAAAGAAACCAGTTTTTGTCTGATGTAGGATACTAGCTGTTCAAAATCTGTCCAAAGCAGTTTCATTTACGCTTGTTTGAGTAATCCTGTATGCTGAGGTTGCCCTCTTCTAAATAGCTGGAAACTAGAGGGCCAATTTTGGCATTTTTTAGACAATTGTCCATTATGAAATGAAATAGCTTTATTGTCACATGCACAAGTACAAAAGTACAAAGTACAGCGAAATATCTTTTTCTGGAGCAAGCCTCCGGGCCGCTGCCCCCCCCCCAAAAAAAAACAAAAAAAACAAAAAACAAAACCACAACTTCAACTTTCCTCACAGTCAATTAATTATAGGCCATTGTGGCAGCCCTGCTACACATCTATGAAATTTGGTTTTAAAATGCTTTGAGTAGTCCTGAGAAGCCACCTCAGACCATCCCAAAACTTTTTTTTTTTTTTAGCAGTTTGGGCATTTTACACTGCAGGTCACATTTTCTAAAGGCCATACACCACCACTGGACTTGTTCTGATAATTTTATTGCTTAAAATGTTGTCACTACAAAGCAGTCAGCTCTCATTTATCTGTCTGTTAATGTCATGTGGGTAATAGCCGTGCTAATTAGCCATTTTGTGCTGTGTCCAGTCCAAACCGTTGCCAGCAGGGGGCAACAGGCACCTAATCCAGGTGTTCTCTGCTCCCCAAAAGAAGTTTTCCATACATATACATTACTTTGAGTTATAAAGTGTGAAATACTAATGCAAAGGTGTCTAAAAGTATATATATATATAAAAAAAAACAGAATATGGGACCTTTAAGTTTTGACAAGTTGTTTCATTTAAAGATGGGCAAACTCCACAGAGAAAGGAAATGGGAATCAAACCCGGGACCTTCTTGCTTTGAGGCTGGAGTGCTAACCCCCAGCAGCTATGGTGATGCTTTTTGAGACACTTTCAGACATACAATATCATGTTTTATTGTAACTGCTGTGATTTTATAGGCTTTACAAATCAGATTTGTTATATAAATTGTCACAACTTTTCTTCTGTATTGGGTTTGTATATGTCAGACAATAAAAGACCATAAGACAGAATAAATATAAAAGTAATAAACAGAAACTATGAATATTGGAATATGCCATGTTAATATAAACGTCTGAATCATTTTCTCTCTTTACATTACGGCACACAATTGCTTTGAAAGTTCTGTTTTGACACTTAGCGTCAGATGAATTCAATACCCCAAAAGGAAATCAGACATCTGAGTGTCAGTCGGCCGCCGCAGGACTGTCATTACGTGATTATGCCAATCGCAAGCCATAGAGTAGGACGGATATAATAATAACAATAACAATAACAACACTGCACAACAAACAAATTCAGTTCTTAAAACCGCTGCAAGCGAATAATTACTGTTCCTCATCCGAAAATGAGTCGGCTCCTTGTTAAATCCCATGCCGGGCTAAACGGAAAAGGGGAAATTGTTTTGACAAGGCAAATTGGCGAAAAAAAAGCAATTACCACAAAGGCCAAGCGCAGCAGGTGTGCAGGTGAAAAGCACAAAGCGAACGACAATAAGCCCGAATGGTGTGTTTCCAAAAGGCACAGTGGATTTGTTAAAAAAAAAAAAAAAAGGTTTGACAGTCACCCTGCCGCCGCCTCGGAGCTGAAACAGGCCCAGAGATATTGGTGATACAAGGAGTGAAGATTTAAAATAAGCATGGTGTATTTTTTCAGTGGCTGTGGCTCATGTTTCACAGAGCAACACTGCTGGATAAAGAGCTTGGAAATGCAACATGCAGTGTGTGAAATGTGATAACTATAACATTTGAAAGCAAAAGTCAAGTTTAAGTATTCATTATAGAAAAATATAATGAGAGAGATATTTAAAGCTTAGTTCCATAGTGGGTGCATTCTCTTGATAATGGAACACAATCACAGTGTTTTGAAAGACATGCATATTTTTAACAAACAAAAAAGGCAAAAATTGAACTACTCTTTAAACCAAAGCGCTAATAGGCCAATTATATGGTAGCAACTAATTTACAAACACAGGCATGTTCCAAACAAGCCTCCTAAAGTTGAAATTGAGCAGCAAATTAAACATCAGAGCGAGTTCACTTTCATTGTTGGTTGTAACACGTTACCAAGAGCCCGGGAGGGGATATGGTGGAAAAAAAAAATTAGGTGAGATCGTGATAAAGTTTTGCGAGAACCTGAGAAACTACTGCAAGGTCCTGAGAAACTAGTGTGAGATCCCAAGCAACTTCTGCGAGATCCTGAGAAAGTTTCGCGAGATCCTGAGAAAGTTTCGCGAGATCTTGAGAAAGTTTTGCAAAATCCCGAGGAAGTTTTGAGAGAAACTATTGCAAAATCCTGAGAAAGGGTTGTAAGATCCCAAAAGTTTTATATACAGCCAGTGGTGGAAGAAGTTCTCAATTTTTTTTTACTTAAGTACAGATAAAGGAGCAAAAATTTACTCAAATAAAAGTATCACATGAAAATGTCTACTCACTTTCAAATGTACTTGAGTAAAAAACCTCAAAGTAGTTCGCACAGATTCAAGAACTAATGAATGTGTTGAATGTGAAAAAGTAAATCCCAAAAGTTTTGTGAGATCCTGAGTAAGTTTCAGGAGATCCTGAGAAACTATTGAAAGTTGTTATAAATTACTTTTAAGCATGTATTTCCAAAACAACATAAAACACACAAAAGGAGAGTATCTCATGCATGCAGCTGCGTGATCTGACCCACAACCCGAGTTCATTTTTATCTGTTTCTCCATCTTTTCCCGTCTACAATTCACGTGAGACTCTTCATCCCAAAAGAGCCTACTTTCTCAGGATCTTGCAATAGTTTCTTGGGATGTCACTTTTTTTTTTTCCTGTCACCATGTCCTCTCTCGGGCTTCATACAAAGTAACAAGATACAGTAACAAGATTACAGTTCTCAGTAACCCAGTACTGTAATGCTTTACTATGGAGCCCCCTGTAATATTATTACAGTTTCTAACAAAATGCATATTAGTTACTCGCATTACAGTCAATACAGTCAGTTTAATGCACTTGCAGTTTACCATGAGGACAAATTGCGACAATGCATAAAATAAATGGTGCTAATAATGCATTTTCTACATTTATTTAATCTGTTCCACCTTTTCAGCAGGGAAAGAAAAGATGTGACGCTTTGTTGCTATCAATAACCACATTTTAGCTTAAATGTAGTGAAATAAAACTCGTAACAAACTACTCTGTCCACAGGAGCTCATTCCTTGTGTTTTTACTCGTGATAAAACATGAAGGCTGCAAAGGAGCACTGGGCAAGTAAACCTAAAGGGGAGTTTTTGCCATGTTGGGCTGTCCTGGTGTAATGAATGCAGCTGAAACTGTGCTATTTCTGTATTAAAGAGAAATAATAGCTCAGTTAGCGCAATAGTGAGGCTCTACTTCTATTTCTTCTTAGTCCAGTAGAGCAGTTTGGGATAAGTGGGAATAGGAGATTTACCTCATAGATATTTATCCAACAACTGTGTGATGCTCTTGTCAATATAGACCAAGAACAAGGGATTATCTCGTGTGGGGCACTTCTAATCAGTTTGTGCATGCAACTGTGACAATTGTGGCTAAAACAGCTTATTAAAACACTTTAACAGTTATATCCATAGCCTATATCGGAAAATAGGGAAAGTTTGATTTTAAACTGACAAGATGATGCAGATGTAGGTTGTTTTATAGTCATCTTAATCCTTTATTGACTTTACAAAACCAGATGTCAGATGCCCAAAGAGCTGCAAGAGCAGAGCTAAAACCATTGGTTGCAAATGTCTGACCAAAGGTGAGGTAAGTTGAGCCTCTGGAAGGTAAAATATTATGGCACCAGCATAAAGAAAAGAAGGTTAAAACAATTTGTAAGACAATATATCCCTGGCTCTCTCACTTCGACTTACATAGTGCAGTTTCTCAGCACTCAGAGAGGGTGACTATTAGTTAGTTTTATGCCAACAACCATCTTATTGACTTCATGGTTATATATTTGATAGTGAGATGTATTGTACTGCTGCTTTAATTTGTTGTTTGCGCATTTAAACATTCTTCAGCGACTTCAACAGAGATTTTTGATCACGTTGTCACACTGAGATCTAACAAAATGACTGAAGCTATGCAAAATGACAGCGTAGTGGTGCTGCTGAGAGATGCTCGTCTCTCCCTCACTCTTGTCATTTGATCCAAAGCGGATGAATAAATTAGACGGCGCTAAAACTAGCTGTCTTTGGGAAGAGGAACAAAACAAATTGCCAGCTGACAAGCACAGTGGGAGAAACAATGAAAGAAGCTCTCATTAGCAAAAGACAAAGAACTGACACTTGGGAGAGGATTGTGGTTTCCATCTTATATCACTCTCCATGTCATAACAGTGGAGATATTAATTATAAGTTCGCTCACGGAGGATATTTGCAGCTCATATTTAGGAAAATTGAGCTAGTTCAGTTATTACACAGCATTACAGCAGTTGGAATGAGAAGTCACAGGAAAACCCATTATCTACATTTCTAATCAAATGTATATAGTAAAGGTATGGTCAATTATTATTCATTCTTCTTTTGTTTTCTACTGCTCGTCTAATCAATGTGTTGAATGTGAAGGATTTTGATGAAAAGCTATGCTGAAAACTGATGGTTAACAGTGCAATAGAAGAGACTGAATCTGTTGGTGAGGTGTTTCTGATGAGTACTACTTTACTGCATCTTTTATACTCTATACTCATCTTTTACACTCATTTGTACTGTGTCTACTATGACAACACGGCAAAAATTAGTGATTTTAATTCAAACTCAAAATATTTTTTACCTTAAACCAATTTTAAAAAGTAGTGGAGTAAAAAGTACAGATACCAGTGAAGTAAAAGTAAAAGTACCTCTTGTAAAATTTACTGCAATGTTATTTACATTAGTTATGAACAAAATAAACAAAACAAACAAACAAACAAACAAAAAAAAAACACCTCTTCTTTGACAAAACCAATACACTTCCATAAATGGAAGCCGTATATGGAGGACCGTGAGCACCACGCGAAAAGGAATATTGCTTTTATTAAAAGAGTTTTTAAAAGAGCCTTTAATAAATGGATTACTAAATGGTTTTATTAAAAGAGTGTTTAAAAGAGCATTTAATAATTGGATTACTAAATGCTTTTATTAAAAGAGGTTTTAAAAGAGCTTTTAATAAATGGATTACTAAATGGTTTTATTAAATTAGGTTTTAAAAGAGGATTTAATAAATGGATTACTAAATGGTTTTAATAAAAGAAGGATTAATAGCGTTATTCATTAATTCATTTAGGAAACTGATTTCTAAATGTATTTACAAAACCTTTTCAGAAAAGCATTTGCAAAACATATTAGCTTCTCCGATTAGCTTCTCCTTTTAGCTTTTCCGTGGCGTTCCTGGTCCTCCTGGCTAAAGTTAAATAAAATAAAAAGCAAAGCAATGTAACAAGCTCTGTGATTGGTCAGAGCTACTCGCGCTCTGATTGGCCAGACAATAGGGGTTATGCGCTAACTACTTCTGCATTTGGCTAAACGGAATGATCCACTTCCGGTCACAGCTTGTAATCGAGACCCGGACAAGGGCAGCTTCAAAAAACATATTTATGTCATACACATCGCAAAATAAAATCACCAAACTAACGCTGTTATGGACTAACGCAGTTGTATCCTTCAAACAAGGGTTTTAGCATTTGTGTGTTAAATATTTCACTAATCGCTGAGCGCGGAGGGGGGATATTGTAAAGCCGTCACCCAGCGCACGTTATTTCAGCAGATATAAAGCACACAGCAAGTATTTGGTCAATAACAAAAGTTCATCTCAATACTTTGTTGAGGTATACCTATGATGAAAATTACAGGCCTCTCTCATCTTTTTAAGTGGGAGAACTTGCACAATTGGTGGCTGAATAATTACTTTTTTGCCCCACTGTACATTTAGAAATCGGTTTCCTAAATGGATTAATGAATAACGCTATTAATCCTTATTTTATTAAAACCATTTAGTAATCCATTTATTAAATCCTTTTTAAAAAGTCATTTAATAAAACCATTTAGTAATCCGTTCATCAAAGGCTCTTTTAAAAACTCTTTTAATAAAAGTATTTAGTAATCTCTTTATTAATAAACTTTTAAAAACTCTTATAATAAAAGCATTTAGTAATCCATTTATTAGAGGTTCTTTTAAAACGTATTTTAATAAAAGCATTATTCCTTTTTGCGTGGCGCTCACGGTCCTCTATAGCCGTAAGCAGACATGCATTTATTTTTTTCTTCTTGTGTTTTCTTGTTGTAATCAGTTTTTGTCTGATTGTTTTTTTTTTTCATGATGACAATTTAATTTTCTCAATATAACAAGAAAACCATAGTTGGTTTCTCAAGATAATGACTGAAAAAAGATTTGTTTTCCTGAAATCCTGATAAAGATATCCCATCAATGACTGATGAAATGAAGGCGCAGACCACAGACAAAGGACCACTGTGTCACATACAGGATTTATTCATTACAGGCCAATGGGAAAACTGAGCCACATGTGAGATTTGGGCTTAAGATGCCCAAAATTGTCCCTGAGAAACACTTTTCCATTCATCTTTTAGCAATTTGAGAATGTTCTCAGAAAACACCCCAAATCGCTTTATTAGGCGTGAATGCCCAGAATAGCAAAATCTACCAATTTCTTTGGCAGAAAAGGGGTCTCCAAACTTTTTCCCAGAGAGCTACTTTTACAAAATGAAAAAGGCACAGAGCTATTTGTATTTTGTAACATTTATTCATTCATTCATCTTCCGATTTTTTATTTATTTATTTATTTATTTTTGGTGACATAAAAGGAATGTTTGTGACTTGTTTATTTACTATGGGCAATGTACATTAGTTTATTAATAGTAATGCTGAGCCATGTGTCGATTGTCTATTCGGCCCTAACAAGTCTTATAATTTATCTATTTAGCTAACTAATCTTATTTGGCCCCCCTGCAAATGAAGTTGAATAGCCCGTTGCAGAACAATAATTCTAAATGCATTTTGTATTTAGTTGTTTGGTTGAGATTGCCTTATTGGTTTTCCTAAAAACCTCATCTTTAACTTCTTACTGAAAAAAGAAAAAGAAAAAAAAATCTGAGTCTAAATAAACATACTTTTTTCATTTTGGATAATGATAAATTTAAGTACCTTTTCAGTGGCCATCATCAAAATGACTGCAAAATCAAATTCTAGCACATTATTGTCTTATCACACCCATACTACACATTAAACATTTTAACATCTTATTTGTGGCTAGTGAAAATCTAAAATGGCTAGAAGCTTTTTTTTTTTTTTTTAAAGAGAAAGTTATAAAAAAATATGTATAGTTTGTATGTACAATAATGAGGAGCAGTTGGGCTGGTCAGTATTTGGATAAACTGAATTGGATTGGATTGAGAAATGTTTCTAAAGTTTTGAATGGGATGTGAAAAAAAGTTGAGAAATTGGTTATTTCTTGCAACTGAACTTTATGAATTGGATGAATTGGGAGAAGATAAATGAGAAGGTGTAGGGTTATATAAGTTTTACTTCAGCTACTAATTTTCAAACACTATGTTTTGTTTGTTTTTATTATGTTCTTGTATAGCCAAGTTAAAAAAGAAATCAATCAATCAATATCTTAAAAAAAAAGTTATGAATTCATGTCTGCTTTTGGCTTCTGTACCCAAAAATGCCAGCGCTGCTTGACACATTATTTTGAACAAGGAGTTGGATGCAAATGCAAGATGCAATTTAGTCAGTTGGTAAGGTCACATAAAGGAGACTTCTGGTCAAAACAAATTGGGACCTTGTGTAGTCTTTTATCAATTCACTTGGAAAGTTTTGTACACTGCTTCTTTCTTTGTCTTTCCAATCCTCCAATGTGAATTAACTGAGAAATGACCAACCTCCATTTTCCAATGCCCCCTCTCTCACTCCATCTGTTCTCTGTAACATTCAACCTGGAACATATGGTACAATCCTCCACACCACTTCATCAGTTCATAAAAGCACATGTAAAGAATTCATCGGGCCATTTCACAAAGTGCAAACTAACCGAAATGTATGCCAACATAAATACTGACTGAGAATCCATCCTGAGTTACATGTGTTGATGGTCCTGCTCCGTGAAGAGTCTCGTGTTGTGACCAGAGCATGAATTGTTAAACAGCTTTTGCCATAGGAGACAGAGCTGACGAATGCGACTGGTGCGTGTGCGAGACAGCCGCTAATTTGAGCGCAGACAATCAGGAGAGCTCATATTATCGCAGCATCGATCCGAGTCTAATGGGGGAAAAAAAAAAAAAAAAAAAAAAAAAAGAATGCATGCTTTGGTTAGCTGCTCTAATGGCACAGAGGGGAAAGTGAGCCGGACGAAGGCGAGACGCGCTTGATTGGGATTGCAATATCAGTCGATCAGTCACTGTGTACGGAAGAGAGGTTCTACCCGATCCATGCTTCAGTCAAACAATTTAGTTTTAACAGAGATGATAAGTCACTGTTTAGATACACTTATTGGAGGTTCATCTATTTTTAAACACTCAGCTCAGGAGCACGGTGGCAGAGCAGTATATAGTTATAGAGTTATAGAACTGTATTTTTTGCTCTGGTTGAGTTTTTTTTTAAATATTATTCTATTCTATATGTCCCACACTACCACCTACTGTTAAGAAGTGTAAATTGATGATTCATTTTTAAAAATGTAACTTTTTTTTGCCATGGTAAAGGCCTGCAACCAGGGCTGGACTGGGACAAAAAAACAGGCCGGGCATTTTTGGCTTAGACAGGCCACTCATAATTATCGGAGCACAACTGACTATTAATTTATGTATGTCCTCCCTGGCTGCTTACCTGCTGTGCTACACTTCCCCGCTCACTCTGTCCCTCGGGTTCCCTTTCAAAAATCCCTGGCTGCTCCTCTCCCTGTCCGCTGCTGCTGGATTCACCTGCAACCTGCACCGTCACAGAGGACGTGGGGGCTACAGCAGCCCCTCCAGTGAATAAGTCTGTGATTTTGGCACATTTTGCAGTGTCTGCTGTGAGATTCTTTAACTTCTTTTCTTGCTACCTCTCCGCACCCCCTTTCTGCTTTGATTTCTCCATTTTTCCAGCTCAACACTATGGAAACTGGCGGGAGTCCGGAACGCCCCTAAAGCACGGCACGGTTGCCTAATGTGAGTGCTCCAAACCACGCCCAGGTGCGGTACGCTTCAGGACTCAAAGCAGAATCACAATAGCACAGATACTTCATGCTGCTGGTCTCACGTTTTCCACTACACCGGTTTTAAAAGTGTTAGCGGCTCGCTTGACTTGTAAACAAACCGCGCACCATGACGTGGCAGTCTGTCGCCCTCAGAACTAATGACGTAACCGGGCCATGGTGGCGGGGGACTCAGACCCCTCCCCAATCGTACCTGGGCACAGCACAGTTCGAATGGCCCTAGTGTGAGTGCACCCTAACTTAAAATAAGAAAATAAAAAATAAATAAACCCACTTTTGGGTTCCGACTAACCAGTTGAGAACCTCAGTTTTGATTGTTTTCAATTTATATCAATTAATATTTATTACAAACCTTTTTAAGTATCATGATCTATATCATCTTATAGAAGCCTATAGTGCTATTTATACCTATCACATCTGCATGTCTTTCCTCTGTTAGCGATTCTCTCCAGGTCCTCCAGCTTCTTCTCACTGTCCAAAGACATGTACGTTTCAGGTAAATTAGTGACTCAATGAGTATGTATCTGTGTCAGCCATGCAACCTGGCCACTGTCCAGGGTGTACCCCGCCTAAGCCTCATAGTTACCGGGATAAGCGCCTGTACCCGCAACCCCTAACAGGAATAAATGAAAGAAGATAAATTTATCAATGAATAACCCAGAAGAGAGTTGCCCCCATTTGATCTATACATCTGATTGTGTAGTGTAAAGCATAACAAGGCGAGCATGTGGGTCAGACCTATGTCTGCGCAGACCTATGTTCCCACATTTCCCAATTTTATTTTATTTTATTTATTAATTAGGCACTATGTTCCAGACATTTCTAAAATTTAAGGTTAGGGGGTTATGGTTAAATATGCAACATTTACTGTAAATTAATCTCAGAAATGTGGGAACATAGACATGCTCCTGATAATACTATAATACGCACTTTATCACTAATGTTATTTAAAAAAAAAAAAAAAAAAAGAAAAAAAAAACTTTAAGACTTTATTTTCTTATCCATATAGTTTATCCAAGTAAAAGTATGTTTTGCAAAATTAAATGAAGCAAGAGTTAAACTGAAAACAGCCATTGCTAATATGCTAATACACTCAAGGAAAAAAGAAACACACCACTGCTTTTTTACCACATTTTTGTTTGGTTACTTATTTTTGATGGAAATATTCCATGTGCACATCAACCATATACCCGTCCCTGATATTCAGACCCAATTAATTAATACTTATGACAGTTTCAATAACAATAACATGACCAAACAATAATAATGCAGCAGTTGTGACATGTGGTCGACCAGATCTGGGACGGTCATTGGAGGATCCAGTGGTGTGGAAACGCTCAGCAAGGCGTACAACAGTAGAGTGATGGACTCCAAACTCCCTGGCTACAGCCGTGTGCTCCTTCAGCTTGAAGCATGCCAATGGCTGCCAATCTCTCTCTGGTTGCAGTAGTCGTGGCATTGTGAACAAATGTGCTTTTTTTTCCATTTTGGTGTCTTTTTATAGGGAATGGTTGTGCACAATTGAGGACAGGTCCAATTCATCTCTGAGTTTTACTCATGACCCAGACATAGGTGATTAATACAAAAATACAGTTGTTATTGCTCATCAAAATCAATCAACCGGAACCAGGAAAACAGTCATTTCATTTTGACTCAGAATAGTACTAAACTCATTGTAGTCTGTCATTTTTCACTGGCTGTAATATTTTTTGACAAATTGAGAAAATGAAAGTGGTGCGTTTCTTTTTTCCTTGAGTGTATATAGAGAGAGAACAAGAACAATAGTAAAACGATGGAGCAATTTAGGATGTAAATTACTCAAGTTAGCGTTCACACAAAAGTATTCTGATTCATCGCTCAATAGCCATTTCATTACATAGGATCCCCATCTCTATGGCTTAGTTTTTCAAAAAAGTCAGTACAACATTTTGCTCAACGCCTCTTTGAATACGACTGTTTGTTACAAAAACAGGCATTTAATTAAAATAACATATTTCTTTTATTTCTCATCCCTTTCTTCTCGTTTTTGCTTGAGCGAGGGATATTGATCATCCAATCAATGCACAGTAAAGCTTAGATCAGGCCCAAAAAAAATCCAGCCCGTCTCGACCCAAACCCGTTTACGTTCTTTCCGAAGCCTACTCTCAGCTGAACCATTACCTGTAATTATGGGCCCAACATAAGCCTAGTATTTATATTTATATGCAGAATTCTGAATTGTTTGATTGACATTGTATGTGCTGCCTGCTATAGCTAAAAACATATGTTAATGTTCCTTTGGTCTCTTAACTGTAGATCTGTAGTTTTCAGTCATCTGGAATTAACTCTCTTGCTCCCTTTACTCTTTGTTTACTGAAGCAGCGGGGCACACAGCAGACCTCTTTATGTTTTACTGTAGAGTTTGGGGCTTTATTGCCATGGGTCAGGTTTAAGTTGGACTTGGGCAGAAAATCTAACCTCTTATGCACAGCAGTGTGTAGCTCCATCTTTTCCAAAGTGGGCCCAGAATCAACACGCCTTGCCGCAGGGTCCCAGATGTACTCTGCAAAAACTGCCCTACTTTGAAATAAACCAAATTGTCTTAAAACTAAACAACTTTTCTTATATCGGCCAAAAAAAAAAAAAAAAAAAAAAAAAAAAAAAAAAAAAAAATCGGCCAATGGGGTGCTTGGATAGCATTTTTAATACTAGAATATTTTTCTGGTAGCTTTAAGAATATAATGAGTCCTAAAACAAGAAATGAGTTCCAAGTTTAAGCAAGTTGTTCTTATTACAAGACTTGATTTAAGTAAAATGTTTGAATTTATGGCTAGATTTAAGTCCAATTTAGGCAAGTTTTTCTTATTAGATGAATAAATTTAGTTAGGTTTTACTTTTTATGTTGCTAGAGTTAAGCAAAAATGTTATTACATTATTCTAGTTTTAAGAACAGTGTGCTTATTCATTAAGAATTTTGTGCTCATAACATTGATAGGTTTTCTGGAGTTATGCATATTGCAAGTAGAAATACAACAATAATTGGATATCTCAAAAAGTAAAAAAAAAATAAATAAATAAAAAAAGATCTAAAAATAAGACAACATCAATAGAGGGTTTCCTCTGGAATTTATTTAAACACCATCAATAGAACATTACTGATGACAGACCAATACCATGCAGAGAACAAACCGAGAAGCAGCTTTAACCAGAGGTGGCAAGGTACAAACATTTTCACTCAAGTAAAAGTATGTTACATTGCCAAAAAAAAAAAAAAAAAAAAAAAAAAAAAAAAAATTCTGTATTTTGTGTATGAGCTCTTAAATTTAGAAAGTTGGGTAATGAGCTGTATTCTTAAATTGGGATAATAGGTGTCAAGTTTTTAAAAAGTTCATTCATCTCCTGCCCAAACTTGAAAAAGGCTGGCTTCACACAAAAAGATGCTGGAACAACTCACTCCTTTTAATTTCTTTTATTAATCGTTTATTTTTGTTGTTGGATGTTTCAGTTCATTGTGTCATTGACATATTTTAGCAGGTAGACTTGTGTAGAAATGAACATTGTAGAATGGTTAGGTGGAGTAGGTTGATAACCTACAAAGACACAAAATGCACATGAAAAATCACCACAATGAACTTATTTTAACAAACATCTTAACTCTTAAAATTTAATAAATAGTTTTAAACTTTCAATTATTTATTTAAAGTAACATTTTAACTAATTATAAACCCACTTGTACATTAACTTATTTAACTTAATACATTTAACTTATATATTACAAAATTAAATGTTTTTAATCAATGGTTTACACAAATTAGGTCAGTTAAGCCAATTATTTTAATGTAAAACTAAAGAAATCCACAAATGAATTCAGTTAGCATACATTTTAGCTTACCAGTTGTGTCTTTTGTTAAACCCGAGCTGAACCTCTTTGTCCTGAGCAGTGAGCCACAGGTGAGGTTACTTATGTGTGAGTAGTTGCTGTGATTGGGAGGCAGGAGAAGTGAAAGGAGCGTTTGATTTTTCTCAGGCTGCAGCCAAACTGGGTGGACAGCAGGAACACTTCACCAGACCCCACACTGCTCTGGTTTTACTTGACAATTGGGATATTCTTAATCTGTTGATGAAGGATAATCAGAATAATTTTTCCAGCTTCTTAGTAGAAAAACTAATTTTTAGCAAAACTATCTTCATAAGAAATAGCTAGAAAATACTCTCTTAAAATAAGTGTTTTGGCCACACTATTTTACACTACACTTTTTACATTGTATCTACCTCATTAATTACAATGTAACAAACTGTAACTAACTGTAATGACATGTAACTACATTGTACTTACATGATGGAATTAAGTGTAAGGGTTAGGGTTAGTTAATTCCATCATGTAAGAACAATGCAGTTACATGTTATTACAGTTAGTTACACAGTTTATTACATTGTAATTAATGAGGTAGATACAATGTAAAATGTGTAGTGTAAAATAAAGTGTTACCATAAGCTTGCTAGATGAGATATTTTGCCTTTTTATGAAAAAAAAAAGTTTTTATTTTATTTTATTTTATTTTTTTTTACTTGAAATAAGATTTATTTATTTAGTTTTTTGGGGGGGGGGATCATAGGACAGGGTTAAAGTTTTTTGGGAATGCTTTGGACCTATTTGGGTATTGGAAACACCTTTGTACCAACTTGACCTGGAAGTGGAAATGCAGCTTATGAAGTACTCTGTTAAAGTATCTTTATAGCACATCTGACTTCCTACTACTATATGAAATTTCTATTTTAAGACATTTGCTGCACAGTATAGTCACATTATAGTATATGAAAGGCAGTATTTTCATCTTTGGAGCAATAGAAAATAGAAGTATGTTAAATTATGAATGCATTACAAATGACTCCACACCACAAAATGTAACTTTAACATGATCAGACCATAATGAAACTGCAGAAATCACTCAGAGAATTACAATCATTGCTACACACACACACACACACACACATATATAGTGCTATTCTCCTATATTAAATGTCATAAATCAATATAGAGTAGTTCATGTAAGGTATTGAACACTTGGCCTTGAAAGCACTATGACTGTCTTGCAGTTACAATCCAATGAAACTATCCAGAAATAAGGATTCTGAAATTGCACAAGCCATCGACTTGCCATTTTTACCAACAGTCCTTTTGTGTAACAGGAGGTGGAGTGTGTCCAAAGGGAATCCGGCTTGATTTGAACAAGAGAACCTGAGCACTGTGGTGGTCAAGTGGCATCGCATTGAGTGTTTTTTTTTTTTTTTTTTTTTTTTTTTTTTGTCCTTGTTTCAGTAAATACATGCAAAATAAAATCTGTTTCTCATAAGACACTCTCAATCAATCTCCTGAATATACACTATTGGTTCAAATGGTAACCTTTAAGAATGTCACTTGAATTAGCATCAAATAATGTTAATACTGTATGTATAAATTTAAACATATGTGTCTTTTGAAAGTCCCTGAATTTATTAACATAGATTAGTGCAAATGCAACTGAATTCAAGTTCTACAGAATTGACAGAGGCAGATAAATTATGCAAAATTGACTTTTCTGAGCTGTCTACCATGTTATCATGTTCCCTCATCAAAAACATAAAAAGGAGTTGTGTTTTGCATCATTCACACATGTTTCAGTAATCCTCTATTCTCTGGCAAGGCTGTTCTGAGGCCTCAAAACACTTGGATGCATGAACCTCAGCCTCTCCCATGAAGAAAGACTGGATGAGGAGGACTTAGTCTAAACAACACACACACACACACACAAAAAAACTCACTAATAGGCACTTTTGATTTGGCAGGGTTTTTATGCCGGATGCCCTTCCTGTTGCAACCAGCTACATACTTGTGACTGGAGTTGGCAATGTGGGGAAGTGTCTTGCCCAAGGACACAATGACAGTATGCACTTTAGACAAGATTCAACCCAGCTACCCTCCAGTTGCTGGGCAAATGCTTAACCCTCTACGCTACTGTCGCCCCAGCTAATAGCCTATTTATATGTTTTCTAAAGTAATATATCTAGATGCTACATAAAAGCTTAATAAATAAAAACAGGTAAAATAAGTTCAGCTCCAAAGGTTGAAAACATGCCAATAATATTTATATTATTTGCCAATTCTATTGCATCCATTATTAATCTTTCTGTTTCAACGGGGCACTTCCCAAATGCCTGGAAGTCCGATATTGTTACTCCAGTTTTCAAATCTGCTGATTAAACTTAACTGAACAAATTGTTCATCATGTAAATAACAGTTCCACCTTTCTCCACCTCATGCAGTTTGGCTTTAGAGCTGAACATTCAATCAAGATGGCCACTTGTCTCTTTTTAAAGAAATTTAAATCTGTTCTGGATTTGGGTGGTGCTGTAGGGGGCGGTGTTTCTGCTCCTCATGAAACCCTTTGATACGGTAAATCATACAGTTCTTCTTAATAAGCCTTCACATTTTAATTTCTCTGATGCTGCTGTGAGATGGATTGTGTCATATTTATGTAATCGTTCTCAGTCCGTTTCTATTAACAACTATAAATCTGAGTCACTTCAGCTGTCAACAGGCGTTCCTCAGGGATCCATTTTAGGTCCCCTTTTATTTAGTCTCTACATCAATGATTTGCCCTCTGTCTGTCCTGAAGTTGAATGCATTATGTATGCAGACGATACAGTTTTATTTGTACATGGTCACTCCAAAGACCTTCTTGCAGTCAAACTCACCAAATCAATGAGTCAGGTCACAGCATGGCTGCAATAATGTTGCTTGCAGTTAAATGATTCTAAAACAGTCAGCATGTTTTTTAGTAAAAACAAAAGAGGTTCCCATGAGCCTGAAATATATGTTGCTGGTGAAAAACTACACATTGTTAGCCAATATAAATATCTTGGGTTATTGGTTGACTCAAACCTTACCTTCAAAGCTCATGTTGACAAAATGTGTAAAAAAAAAATCAAGCTTGCTCCTGCAAATTTTCGCTCAATCAGAAATGAAATGTCAACTGAGGCGGCAAAAGTCTTTTTATGTCCAATAATTTTTAGCCGTCTCAATTATTGGTCTCAGGCAAGTCATAGTACAATGAGACCACTTGAAATATTGTACAAACAAGCCATCAAAGTCATGGATAAGAAACCAAGACATTGCCATTACTGTGCAATCCTAAAACAGTATAATTTGCTAAATTGGACTGACCATATTAAATTAGCAGACTTATGCTTGGTTTATAAGGTAACACATAACTCAGCTCCAGCTCCTCTTGCAGATTTTATCAGCCAAAGAAACACCACTGAGCGTGTAACCAGAGGATCTTTAAGAGGTGACTGTGTTATCCCTCTGTGTAAAAGCACCTTCAGTCAGTCTGCCTGGCCTGTGAGAGGCTCCAGAGAGTGGAATTCAATACCAGAGCAAATTAAAAAGTTACCAACATATAAAGCTTTCACTAAACATTTAAATCAATATAAACACATACACATGCCACCACTAAACCTGTACCTGTTGTGTTGTATATATTTTGAACGTTTGTCTTTATGTATATTTCTCTGATGCTTCTATTGCTCTTAACTGTATCTATTGCTTTGTTTGTATTGAGTCAGGAACTGTTTAGTCCTTGTTTTATGTCTCTACTAACTGTATATGTTTGTGTTGTCCTATTAATGTATTTTACTGCTTTTTTAACATCAAGGCCAGGGGACTACAGATGAAAAATAGCCTTTTGGATAATTCTGGCTTTTTTTTAACTCATGTATTATCATGTGTTTTATGAAATTGCATTGTCCCCTTCAAATAAGCTAATCTAATCTAATAAAGCTGCCCCTACAGTTTGGAATAAAGCACTATCGTAAACACTCACAGGCCCAGTTGATTCCTGTATGACCCCTCACTCGTCTTTACTTTCTTTTTCCTCTCCCTGTATCTGTACAAAGTTTTTTTTCTTCCATTTGGCCGCTCTGGAACGAAGAAAATCGAGAAATAAAGCCAAGACTAGCTTGTTGTTTTGCTAACCGTGATGTGCCGCTTTCTCGCAAGACCCGAGACCTCTGTGACTCCGGGTCGACGGTGCTCACTGTTGCAAGTGTCACTTTCAGCCCAGAGACACCAGGGGGAGATGCTGCACACATCATTTACCCCACAACAACTCATTTAACCATCACACGGACACGAAACAAACGGTTCTAGGTAAAGGACCCCCAGACCTCCCTCAAACTGTCTCTCCCACATTTTAAATGCTTCTGACACCCATGAGGAGTGTTGACCTAAAACCTAATTCTATTGGTCTACAGTGGATGAAAGCTTTAAACTAGCTTGTTAGCAGTCACTAAATAGCAACGCTGAATATGCAATGTACTTCAGTTTTTATGGGTTTTCTTCATAGAATGCTCAGTTACAATAATTTGTGATTGAAACATAACACAAGCAGCGGAAAGCTTACAAAGTCATAATTCCATAAAGGGATTCCCATAAAGCCCTGTGCACAATACCTCCCACATATTCACACGCCTACACTGCTCTGCTTTGTAATGGTTTAATGGCAGAGTGGGTCTACTGTACACTATAGGCTTTCACAGAATTAGAGGGCCGGAGAGGACCATAATGGCCGCATCGACTGGGCCTATCGGATTCTCATTACGGGGCACGCGGCCAGGTAGAGTACAGTGTGATTCTGCCCACGGCTCGGGAGCAGCAGGCCAGGAACATTTAGAGCAGAGCGGTTATTGCTCTTCTTCACAGATCGTTATGGTCACTTCACTGAAGGCTGAGAAACAGAGCAGGCTTATGGGAGTGGGTTATATTCACTGTCAGGGTGACTGGGAGACAGCAGAGGAATGATTGCTTTAGTCAGACTAAAAGGATTGTATGTAAATGTTTCAAACTGGAATTACATAATTAAAATTTCTGTAACTCACATTAATAGACAAGACAGTAAGTAATTCAAGTTTTGGTTTGCATTATGTTTGCTGCTTTGGCTACCCTAAACCCAGCTGGTCTAGGCAGACAAGTGTTGACCCGAAGTTGGGTTCTGACCAAGATTTCAACTCCTTAAAAGACAGTTTTTACTTGCCACTGTCGCCAAGAGCATGTGGGGACAATGTTGGGTTTTCTGTTTAGAAGAGACAAAATTTAGCTTTTTCTCAAGCTTTTAAAAAATAAATTTGGACGCTGTTGCATAAAATAAAGTATGTGTTATTTTGGGGAGCTATTAGTTTCATTTTTCAGAAAATGCATGAATTAGGTGCCTGTCCCTTTAAGGTAAGGGTGTCCATGGTTAATTGATTATTTGACATTATGGCCATAAAAGAAATTGTTTTGGCCATTTTTATGCTTTAATGACAGGACAGAGTATAGTTGGAAATCAGGGAGAAAGCAGGAAGAGGCATTTGGCAAACTGACACAGTCCAGACTTGAACCCACAACGCTAAGGCAGGCTATAGTTGCCCTGCATATGTGCCACAACTCCACCAATGAGCCATATCACAAGAAATACCAACAATTCATCGTTATGCTGTACATTAGAGTAAAGGTACAGTAGCATTGAAGAGTTAGGGCAAATTAAACATAAAGTTAAGCAACTGTTTTCAAAATATACAAGCTTATAACTTATCTTTAGTTTAGACACTTTTTTATTATGGATCAAGACTTTGAATTTATTAAAGAGCTGTTTTTTAGAAAACGTAATGATGGTGAGGTGATGTCAAGCTTGTGGTTAACAGTTAATCAATAATTGATTTTTAAGACTACCAATTAATCGCTTGAGAAGGGCAGCGCCTCAGGATTATACATGTCAATAAAACAAAATACTAATTATGTATATTTTTGATAAGGGAACAACATTCTAACATGGTAAAAAACTCAGAAAAGTCAATTTTGCATATTAGGAGACCAATAAAACTAAAATCTACTAAATTCATGATTACAATCTTGATCTGACCTAATTGGTAAGTGTTCTGAAATAACTTTGGGATGATTTGGTCCAATCTGTTAAGGTAATTGATTTGATAGTTGCATGGACAAAGTGAGGGGAGATTAACGGAAATAAACAAGGAAAAAAAAGAAGAAAGATCAGCAATTGCATATTCATTTTTAAACTATTAAAAAGCCGTTTTTATATGCTGGCTAATTTGTTTGTTGACAATTATGGTTTATCATTATAGTCAAATTGAAAAAGCTCTGTGTGATAGTACTTTGTGGGCATTTACACATGAAGAAGTAATTCCAAAAAGCCACAGCTGAAAAACTTTAACTTTTAAGTTGAGCAGTGCTGATAAACTCTGAATGTCAGGTTTGATCTCTACAGCTGAAAAACATAAACTATTTTCTACCATTGTTTTTCTTCTCGTAGTCTTCTAGCAACAGCCAATAGCATAACTCCTATGCATTTATTAGTACTACATCTAACTAAGGCCTATGTAGGTTGAGAGTAAAAGGACTTCTACCTCTTGGTCACCATGTACCCCAAGGTAAGAGTTTACGGACTTAATTATTTTCAATAGGGATTGTGCATTGTCAATAGCTTCCATGTGAGAAAGTTCACATCCTGGACATATTATTGGTGATGCATAGATGATAGAAACCCACTAATTTATAAAACTAACACTAAAAGGAAACATCATATGCTTTTTCTAGATTTCTGAAACAAATCTGGCCACCTTTGGATTAGTAATTCACATTTTATAACATGAAATACTTTATATGAATTGAAAACGTTTTCTTTTGTGGAGCTATTACTTTGACTTTGCAGAAAACGCTTGGATTAGGTGCCTGTCACTTTAAGACCTTTCTGGCCCTGCCCACTTCTCTCCGTCAGCTCCCACTCCTATTGCAAACGCTGTAGTTTAGCTAGTATAGCTGAGCTGTTGCAGTCAAGATCCCACAGAGCTGAGGCCTTTCTCTGAGTTCAGCGACGGTTTATGTGCAGGGGCGCTTCCTGTAGGAGGCGGGGTTGCACAAGACTTCGCAGAGGGGTAAAATTGAGCGTTTTAAGCTCTTGAGAAGGGCAGCACTTTGGCATACAGGATTACTCAAACATGTGTGAATGAAACAAAATACTACTCCAGGTATGTTTTTGAGGAGGAAAGCAACATTATAACTAGTGATAGGTCAGTCACGAATGAGTTGGTACAAAGAGCCGGCTCTTTAAAGTGAACAAGCCGTATTTTTCTGGAAGGATCTTTTCAAAACAGGGCAGATAATAACAGAGTAGAAACCACTACAGGTTCCATCCCATCCAGACCCAAACCCATGCACTGCACCATGGACACGAACCTGTTCAGCCCCACACTCACTGGGAGCGCAGCAGCGTCTCTCTCAAAGCGTGTCAACACTCTGCAAGTCCTGGCACTTTAAAGCTTTAATGTGAACAGTGCAGGGTTTTAATCAGGTTTGTTTTCTGTTACTGTCCAACAACAACAACATGACAGAACTAACTCCAGACTGTGTGCAGAGGGACAGGACTGTTCCATTTACAACAAACTGAAGTTTTCTCTTTACGAATCAGTGAGAGAAACTGGAGACGACACTCTGTAAGCAGTTCTGTCCCATAGCTCACCCCTCCCCTTGGAGTTTGTCCCTCTGTCCCACAGAGGAGAGACAACTGTCTCATATTCACAGAAGAACTGGGAGGTGACGTGTTGTGAGGCGTGGTACAGAGCTCTTCAGTTTTAATGGGTGCAACTTCTGCAGTGAATCTTCGCATGTGACCCTATCAGCCAATCAGATCTGAGGATTTGGAAACACAGAGCAGTGACTGTGAGTGAGACAGAAGGCAGAGAAATAAGAGACAGACAGATGTAGAAAGGAACAGAGGTCAGCTCTAAACTCTTGTGTCTCCTGTGTTCTGAGTCAGGGACCATTATTAAAACATTTTTATTTTATACTGTAGATTTTTAAAAAAAAGTCTACCTTTTTTATTTTATTAGTTCATACCCCTAAATTTGTTTTAAAACTATTGTTATTGTTAGGAAAATGTTATTGCCATAATATACAGCTCTACTGTATCTGCACCATAGACACAGATGTTGATGTAACTACAATGTTACATAACTATAATGTAACATTGTGATGTTCCAGACTTTCGCTCGAGAACATTTTCACAAATTGGACCTCAGTGAATTTTTTCTGCCCTGAAAAATAGTTCAAAGTTACAGTTAGATATTTGGTGATGGTTAGTTCAGAGAGACACCTGAAGCTGTTTGGTGCTGCTGTTTTGCACAGTGCACATTGGAAAAATGTACGATTTATTTTTATGAGGTTATATATTTATGATAGTCAACATCTGTCCTTTTTTTTTTTATTTTCATGCTAATTTATAAGTTTTGCTTTGTGTAGTAGAGTGGTTCTGTAAGCAAGCTTAGTTCATTGGGTAGTTTCAGAGCAACAGAACGTTTGAATAATTCATCACAATCCATGAGTTATATATGAGTACACAACACAACTCATTATTCAAAACTGCACTAAATTTGGCCAAAATATAGAAGGGTTAGGTGGTAAAATGAAGAGCCATTTGGGAGCCAAAAGAGCAAACTCTTTTTGGTGAGCCGAGCAAAATAATCCGGGTCACTGAAATGAGCCAGAAGTTCCTTCACTAATTATAACATGGTGAAAAGCTCAGAAAATCCACTTAAACACAATTTACCACAGAGCTGATTAGCCACCATCAAGCTTTTGAACTCATAGACATTTTTCATGTCTATGAGTTCCACAAGTCTATGAGAAAAATGAAAAGGGAAGCTTACTTCCAGCACTAGAGTGGGACAGGCACTGTTGAGCTTCATACTAGGTCTAGAAAAGTCATACCTTGTTGACCATGTTTACTCTTTTTAATAACCATTATTCTGAAGCAAATTGCGTCCACTTATCACACAAAATCATGCAAATTGGGCACTTCAATTTGAAAAGCAAAAAGAAGACCCACTTTTACTGAACAAACTCTGCATCTCCCCTTTGTAAAATTACAAATATACTGAGATAAGGCCCATTTATTCATTCATTACAAGTCCATCCGAATATAATGATTCACTTTTGTGCCCCTGCTCCACCGTGCACAGAGAAATTAAATGCTGGGGTTGCGCCATGTGAAGTCATTACCATGTCAAAGCCCACTGCCTGTATGACACTGTTCTGTTGTGGAGCTGCAGAGCTGTCAAGTTGATCTGCAATTGTTTAGAGACGGATAGAACACTGGCTTCGGGAAGAATAGAAATCTGGGAGATCTTCTGACAAGCAGCTTTATACCAAAACATTGCCAAAACATCTTTTTGTGTTACCCAAGAAATTGCAAAAAAAGACTGCTGAGATCACAGTGTTTTATCATTATTCCGGGGGAGAGATTTCAAGGCTTTCCGTAGTACGTCTAATCCATTTTGTTTTGGTTTCCACGGAGAGTGGGTAGCCTTTTGTCTACCGTACAAAGTCGCAACAATGAACGGATAGAGCTGGACAATGTTCCTTGGGTGGCTGTGTATAGACTGTGGCGTGTTTTAGTCGGTGTAATTCCAATGTGGGAGTGATACGGAGGACATAAACCTGTTGGCAGACTAGCCCCAGAGAAGGAGGAAATTGATTCTCTGTGGAACTGTGTTAAAAACAGAATTGGCACCAGAAACTAGGACTGACGCACAGGGACACTGCGATAAGTATATCTTTATAAAATTATGTGTCGTTTAATATTTAATACTATTATTGCAGCAGACAGTGTGATTGGACTAATTTCCTTATCTGAGCACAAAGAAAATCCACTCTTAAAGACGAGCCACATAACTTTGTGTAGCATTTTTCTCTATAAAGCGTCCCCAAAGTAAAGCTCTAAAGTAAAAACTCACGATCACTGTTTCCTAGATTGGGCTGCTTTCTGCCCAGTTGGGTTTCTTTTGAACAACTTGGGCTGGAAAAAATAGCATTGGGCTGGTTTATAAAATATGGGCCGCTTTTCACAATATTTGGCAAGTTTTTAGAAAATATTCTGGAGAAAATACTAACAAAATAGTTGCCATTTTATGGGAAACAAAGTAGAAATACAAATTTCAGTAAACTGTTGTGCCTTTCCACTCATATTTAAGTTTTAATGACAAATATATTTGTTTTAATGAGTAATTTATGTGTTTGGTTGCTCACGTTTCATGATTGGTATTTCATATAGTTTTTATGGCTTCTGTGATGTCCTGACCAGGAAGGATTTGGTTTCTAATTGCACTCTTTGCGGGGAACCTGTTTGTGTAAAGTGCTGTTGTTAAGTTTTGTGTTCTTTCTTACATATATAACAGTTTTAACATTCAGATTTGTTGTATAGTTATTTATTTATTATTTATTATTTATTGTGTTGAACAGGTTTTAAGTTCTGTTTGGGCTGGAAACTGTCAGTGAGATATGGCAACCCTGCTCACAACTCCGGTTGACTCCCATGTTACCCCTCACTCTCCTGTTTTTATATGTATATATTGTTTATGTCTGCACCTGTATATCTGCGCTATCGTGGGGGATGATTAGCTTCAGCTGTCGACAACAACATCGCTAAACATGACTTATGCATCGCCAGGTGATGAGGCGCCGCACAAATTCATAAATAATATAAATAAAAAAACATGCATATTACACTTGGTTCCTGATCCAGGTCCAGTTTATTGACCTCTGAGGCGGGACAGTGGCAAATTGCTTAGCGCTCTCGCCTCACAGCAAGTAGGTCCTGGGTTTGATTCCCCAGACTGTGTGGGATATCCCTGTGTGGAGTTTACATGTTCTCTCTAGATGCTCTGTTTCCTCCATCAACCTAAAACATGCACAATATAGGCTAATCCTCCAGCTAGGTACTCTTGACCAGGATCCTTGCTCAAGATCAGGAGAAGGATCCCCTGGCCCTGCACTGTGGACACCCACTGCTCCTGACACATTGCCCAGCGGTATTGAAAGATGGGTCAAATGAAGGACATAAAATTAACTCTGCGCAACGGAGATCTGCAAACACAGAGAGAGTACAGGCTTTTTATGCATTCTGTTCCTATGTTCTGCTACACTTTTTTTATTTTATGTTGTGCATTGTGTGCTCTCTACTACTCTACCCTAACCCTTCAGCATGGCAGCTGTGCTTGGAAAGCAACTTGTATCTAACTGAACTCATGCAATGATATGAGCTAAAACTGGTGATGAGGAAGGGAGCAGCCCCAAAGTAGGCTACATGTCCACCAGGGTTCCTGCAGGTATAGCAAGTCCATTTTAATGCTTTCCATTTAAAACATCTTTAATGCCACAAACATACAATCACAGCAGCTTAAATTTTTAAAATGTATTTGCAAGTAGTGAAAAAAAAAAAAAAAAAAAAACAGTTCTTACTTCTATAATGCTGAAAGTCAAACATCCATCAAACTTGTTCCGCCTATCCATCAACCTAGTGTAGGGTATGCAAATTGTAAATTATTATTTATATATACATATTTATTTTCATGAATAAAAATGACTAATATCAGCGATTTTACTTCAAAACTAATACATTTTGTATGTCTGTTGGAATAAATTTTAATGCTTTTTAATGCCCTTCAAGAACCCTGGTCCATTCAAAAGTTAATTAACACAGCAGTCGTTGCAGTCTAGAGCCCTGCAAATGTGAATGTGAATGATTCACTGTGGAGACCCAAAAAGAAAGGCAGCAGCCAAAAGGTAGTTTTTATGGTGAAGTGAAATATGTCACATCTAGTTAGCAGCCCACCTCCTCATACAATTTCCAGTATGTGGACCTCAATGAAAAAAAAAAAAAAAGCACACCCCTGATCTAAACACCCAATTTCTTTTCTTTTGGCTTTTCCCTTCAGGGCTCGCCATGGGAAATCTTCTGTTTCCTACCACAAAGTGATTAGCTGCACTTACAAAAATGGTAATAAATGGTTTAACAACAGTTGCACAGAAAGAATTTGTCTTTAATAGATAAGTCACGAATCCCAATGTAGTTTGAGACTAGTAAATGCTATATAAATGCTAGTAAATGATAACTGTGTGTCTTTCTTTTAACGGACACAAAATAACCTTGCAAATACCCTGATATTTGCATAAGTAAATTTTTCATGTAACTTTTCGTGAACTCCTTTGGTGTCGTGATCTTTTTCTGCAATGGCTTACACACAGCTCAGTAAAACTTGACCAAGTCTGAAACAAAAGTAATATCCAATAATCCTATTTCTTACCTCCAGAGCCTTGGACCAAATGTAATATTCTTGTAATCCATAAAGCTTGTTTGAAGTAATGCCGGCAGTGTGGGGAGAGTCCATAGGAGGCCCAGCCCTGTCCCTACTCTCACTCAACTTTTTTAAAGCAGAATCCACGTTGTTAAGATAATCCACTGGACTGGTTTTTGGTCCCCAGAGGATCGTATCTGGGACAGGCAATCCTTACCTGCTTCTCAGCCTGAAATCCAGACACACTGCAAATGAGGCACTGTCAGGATTTTTATTCATAGTCCCTAAAAGTGAATATATAGGACTGACAAGGTATTACTTCATAAGATTCTTTTTTACAGCATGGAATCCTGAAATCAGCCATGTCTGTTAGCAAGAAAGATTCATAAATTGTATGTGTATGGATCTGCAGAATTAAACATTTATTCATTCATCTTTGTTAGCTTCTTCTGTTAAGTGTTACAAGTTTTTATGCAGCCCCATCTATATCACAAGTAGGCTAACCCAACAAAATGCTCAACTAATGAGAAGGTAATGAAACATCTTAATATGCACAAAGACGGGCTTAACGTCCTGTTGACACAAAATGAGAGGCTTTATAGCAGTAAAGCCTACTTTTAAATTGTATACACATAACTATACAGGCTATTAATGCGTGTTAGCAGATATGTAGCTGGCTGAGTCTGACAACTATTAGTAACGCAACAGATAAATGACTGAATTCTGTCATAATAGCCATATTTTGTGTCAACTGGACGTATAAACGAGGTGTTAAGCATGTCTCTGTGCATATTAAGATGTTTAATTACCTTCTTATTAGTTGAGCATTTTGTTGGGTTAGCCAACTTGTGATATAGATGGTGCTGCGTAAAAACGTATAAATTATTATTATCTCAAAAACGGAATGAGCTCAAACATTCATTTTGCATGCACAAACAATGCACAAACAAATGACACCATTTTGGACCGATTTGGACGATATGGGGGAGCTGAGTGAGGGGGCTGGCCTGGAAAAAAGAATGTTTATTATCTAAAAAAAACTTTGCACAAATGTTCATTTTGCAGGATAGATTTGAGAGAGTTTGTGAACTTAAAGATCTTGAGAATCCAGCTGCTGTGCAAAGTAAGATGTATTTTTGGAATACAGCAAATTAAATTTCAATAAAGGAGGTCCAAACCAACAAACTAATTACAATAAATCAAAAGAAAAAATACAGCATACTGCACACTATTAATATAATGAAATGAATGGACAGACCAGTCATGTTTTTTTTTTTTTCATCAAAATTCTACCATGACTTTTTTTTGGTTTAAAACTTCAATAATTGTTGCAGCTGAGAGTACTAATTACGAGCTAATCGCCAACATGGTTTCCTCTCTGTGTCGCTAATGAGTGGATCCAAGGCTGTAATCACGGACGACAGAGTCAGGCCAGTTAAAACCAGCAGGATTAATATGTACCAATTAAAAGCCACACAGGCCAACAGTCTATCCTTGTCTTAATTGGTCACATGGCAGTAAAGGATGAGGCTCTGGTAATGAGATTAACAGAGCAACTGCAGGTCTATGTTTTACATGGCTGACATATCCGGGGATTATTATAAATGTGTTCTTTTGTCATTCGGTGTAGGTGTTTATAAGTAAGTGCTTGAAGTGTGTCACCAGGTTTTGAGTCCAAGTCATTCTCACGTCACACAAGGTTAAAGTCCCAGTCTAAGTCTGATGTCACTAAAGACTAGTGATGGGTGACAGCACACTTTTAAGATTCACTACTGATTACTTTTTGGGGAAATTTAATTGATACCATTACAGATACTGATCATTTCCTATGGGAGAATCTGATTTTTTCTCTATTAATCAAAATGTTATTAGTAAAATAAATAAATAAATAAAAAATAAACAACCTAAAGCCCAACTACCATTAGAAGAAGCAGACATCTGGTTTGTCTCCTCATGTCTCCTCTTGTCGCCACTACAAGTAGCTAAAGACACTTCGAAGCAATGCAGACCCATGACCAAGCAGTGCGGTAGTTCTTCGCATGTGCCAGATGTCATAACTATTTCCATCAGCAGGGGGCGCTGGTCACTAAATAAACTAAATAAAGGTGTTTAACTCAGGAATTTATCAGTGAATAATAATAATCATATGTGCTGCATTAAACACGTCTGATCACAGTAATGAATAAAAGGGACTGGATTATTGCAGCTGTTTGCACCAGAGGGAGGATTATATTTTCATCTGCACGAGGCTTCAAGCTAAGGTAAGCTAACTGCAGCACATTAGTGTCACAGATGTGGGAAACACATTGAATAGTTGTTAGAACAAGGGTTCCTTACATTTTAATATTAAACACGAAACGCCTGATTTGTCTTTTACTATGTCCAGTGGTGCCGAACACACCAAACTATCCGGCTGTGCCAGACCGCCAATACTTGGCTTCAAGTTCATGTAACATCACAAGACTCAAAAAGAAGCTTAAGTTCAAGTCCAAGATTCAACTACCCCATTTGGGATGAACATTAAGTTATATAAATGTCATTTTCATCCATCAAATATACACATTTATCTCAAAAACCTTGCTGAAAATATGCAACTACAGTATATAAGTAATATATGCAATGTGATTAATTGTTCTTTTTTCCGTATTCTTTTATACAATGTGTATTTCAAGCAGCAGTAAAGAGATCCAACCTTTGAACGTACAAAAAAAAAAAAAGAAAAAAAGAAAAAAGCATTGCAAGACTTAATACGGATGGATTGCCAAGTGTATTATGAAGGAAAATGATCTAGTCTGTGCCAAATAAGATTATGTATTTTTACTTGTGCCTTGCTTTGTTTACAAAAGATCAAAATCCATTTAGATGCCTGCTTTC
Organism: Bostrychus sinensis; assembly: GCA_020698575.1. Lineage (NCBI taxonomy): Eukaryota > Metazoa > Chordata > Actinopteri > Gobiiformes > Eleotridae > Bostrychus > Bostrychus sinensis. The sequence continues at coordinate 7,348,857 of CM036260.1, read as the reverse complement.
CAATTATGACACATATACAAACAAAACAAGGCTTGGGCTGTTATTCTTTCAATGAATTACTGTCTCTGTAATGAACGTAAACAATCATTCGTTGTTGTTGACACTTTCAGATTAATTTTCTTTGTTTTGCCAAAGAAAAATGAAACTAAATGAGCAAGTTTCATTTCGAAAATGTTGTTTTACCAGTGGTATGGTTTGATAGTTACTACTTCTAACAATGTTTCATTCTATTGCTCCATTCAGCGATCTGCAGTTGACTTTAAGGTCACATAATATGTTTTTTCAGACTTTTTAACATAGTTTTGGACACCTTTGCATCAGTATTTCACATTTCATAACTCATAAATAATGTATATTTATGGAAAATGTCTTCTGATGGGGAGCTGTTACTTTGACTTTGCAGAGAAAGCTTGGATTAGGTGTCTGTCGCTCCCTAGCTGGCAATGGTGGAGAATGGATATAGACAGAGACACTTGGCATGTGCAATATAGTCTTATGTGCTTTAGATTGTGGTTTTAATTGTGTATGAATTGTATGTAAGGGCTACAGGACATTTGGGGATGAATAAAGTATTCATCCATTTATCTCGGTTTTACTCCATAATGAAGGAGGAGCTCCGTAGAGACAACCTACCATTAAGTTAGACTTGGATTAGCCTACTGTGCATGTTTTAGGTAGGATGGGGGAAATCAGAGTACCTGGAGAAAACCCAACTTAGCGCTGAGAGTATTGGATAAATAATAAATGAACTTAGACAACTCTTCTGCTGATAACTTGGCTTTACTGACACAGATTCTTTTTAACCGCTGCTGTCTGTAGCTTCTCTTTTAGGAGACGAGGTTTGTACATGTGATGTTCTTCTTACAATGTCATGTGGTTATATCCTATTTTTATTACTACCACATTAGCTCAACAAACAAAGTGTAGTTGCAGTGTTTACAGACAGACCCGCCTGTTTAAGAAGCTCCTGCTGTCACTGTCCTCTCTTCTTCTTTGTAAAGTTAAATGTCCTGTCGGAGAATCCTTCACTCTCTGCCTGCTGCTTGTTAAGTGCTGGTGCTAAAACAGCGAACGGGCAGCACCATTTGCTTCTGCAGTGCATTATGGGACATGTAGTTGAGTGCAATATATCGGCAGGCTATTGTTAGAAATTATGCTTGGCCTTGAGTTTGGCACCCCTGCAGTAGGTGAACTGAACCTTCTTGCTGTCAGTCAACCATGTCTCAACCATATTATCACAGTCACCTATCTGTAGTTGCTTTCTAATGATGATGGCATAGACAGACAGAAAATAAATGATTGACATACTGTAAATGCCCTATTTGCTCATCAGCTCAAACATGCTCTTTTTCTCTGCTGACTGCTGTTCCTCATATGGCTTTAGAGACGGACTCACCGCTTTACCAACTCCCCTCCTCGGCGCGTGACCTTTACTTACAGACGACCCGCTCAGAATTTGCTCTAAGTGCTCCATTCGCTGCTTTGCTGTCAGTTAATTGGAAGCATTTCCGAACTGATCTCTGGTTGAACACTATTTAGTGGTCTTTTAAGGCCAATTAGCCGCTCGGTGCAGCAGTGGAACACGGCGCCGCGGCAGCCTCGGTGCACGGCTCCTCTCAGTGGGACGTGTGTGTGTGTGTGTGTGAAGAATTTCTGTTCTTAGATAAAACGGATGGCATGCTGGGTAAAGGCCAGGCAGTAATACTATTTGACTGGTACAAGGTGACATATTTCAAGGCACACTAGTCCTTAATGTACTAGCAGAAGAAGCGGCAGCAGATTTCGAAGCACCCAGAATCTGTACCTAAAAGATGTGTAGTGTACAATGGGACAAAAGCAGAACACATTCAATGCTCTCTTTAGATTTGTCTATCACACAACATATAAAGTTAATGCCAAAAATATGGGCTGGATTGATGAATGGTCAGCTCAACTTTTTTGTTTCAACAAGGTGGGAGTGTTGTAGGGGGGTCTTTGGTCTGGACCCTCGGACTTTACCGTTTTGTTGAGAGCCAGCACACAAATCTAAATTCTTGCCCTGCCCAAGAGAGGAACAGACACAGGAAAAAAGTGTGCCTAAGGTCAGCCGTTGTTGTTAATCTACAAATGTTAGTGTGTAATTTTAAGTCTGGCCTTACTGTTTTTGTTATTCAGGTTTTATTTTGTGTTTATTGTTAATATATTGTTGTTGTTGCCATTGTAATAATTAAAAAAATATTGAATATACCCTGGTATGGAGAATTTTTATGGAAAGCTAGTGAGAAAAGATTTCTATTCCTATTCCATGCTCACATAATCACAGTGTCAGACTCTGGACATGGATTTGGGGGCCTGAAGGAAGCATGGAGCAGCACCAGGGCAAGACGGACCTCTGGGGTAAGTGTGGAGCAGTGGTGGGGTGAGCCAAACCTCTGGGGAAAGCGAGGAGCAGCGATGGCCCTGAGCTGGACCTTTAGAGGAAGTGTGGAGCAGCGGTGGGCCAAGCCGGACCTCTGGAGGAAGCGCGGAGCAGTGGCGGGGTGACCAGGACCTCTGGGGGAAGCGTGGAGTAGTGCCAGGGCATGCTGAACCTCTGGGGTAAGTGTGGGGCAGCAATGGGCTGAGCTGAATCTCTATACATGGAATGGCTTGCTGTGGAGAAGCATGGACACAGGTAAGTACTCACAGGCATAAGGTCAGGACTGGCAGAGCTGAAGTAGCAGCTCTGGTAGGAAAGAGCTTTTAGATGAATCCTGAAGTGTTAAAGAACCTTAGTGAACTCACAAACAAAGTGCTGAACAATGTGGCAGAGGGTAAGCTGGGCCGAGGCTGGGTATACTCAGGGATAAATACCAATGAGCAGGTGGGAAATGATTACAGACAGAAACTGGACTGGAATGTGGACCAATGATTAGGCAATTTTGCTGTTGTCAAAATAATATGCTCCACAAAATTATATATAAAAAGACACACATAAATATACTAGCAAGAAAATAAAACATGGCCTATTAGTAATTGGCCTAGATAGCTCTTTAATACAAGCTGTCTCATTTATGTATTTCCAAATATCGCTAATTATAAGCATTACAGATTAGCGCCACCAATGACAACATTTTAACTGCTAATTACTTGGTCTTTAGTTCTAAATATCGCAAAGCTCTGTCTGTAACGCCAGTAAATTATTTCCATCATTTTTCCATCTGCTTGCTAAATTTGCAAAGATTAAGCAAGTATAAGTGCTCTGTATTTTTATTTATTTTTTTGCCAAGTGCAGCTCTTAATACCTCTCTCATTTTGCAGTGAGTCAACTTCTCTCAAGCACGTCCCACACACAGAGAGACAGGACAGCGCGGATCATCGGGAATAATGTAGGAGTTCCCGTGAATTAGCCCGCTCAGCCGTGATCCCATTTAGCTCCTTGGTTACAACTTAATGAGATTAAGTGGAAGTTTGATCACCTCCTAATCTGCCTGGATTTACAGCAGCTCCGGGGCGGCACCGCAGAACAAGTCGGTGTGAAGCCGGTCCAAGGCCGAAAACTCTTACCTTTAAGGGTTTTTGGGAAGATGCCAGTGGGATTTGGATCCAAGAAGCATTGTTTATTCAGTGAGCCATGTGCCATTGGAATTGCTATATTATGACTCTGTACTGCCCTTGGGATACCACCATATACATATTTTTGACATAGTACTGTGGAGAGTACCATTGTACGTGCACATGGAGTTTAGTGTCAAGGTCTATTCACATTCAAAATGCAGCTGCTGTATTATGAGCAGTTTCCAATTTTGCCATTTTCATGCACAGTTTATCTTTATGTTGTAAGCTGTGCACAATCACATCCCCACAAAATGTTCAAGGTCTACCCATCTTCATTTTATTTTATTTCTGGTTTTACTTCAATTCAATTTTATTTTGTTTATAAAGCCCAATATCACAACAGCAGTTGCCTCAAAGGGCTTTACGGCAATAAGGTTTGAGTACAAAGTGTAATTGATTAGATTTTTGCTTCACGTGCTGCACATCTTTAAATAATATGTGATCTGTACACTCAGTGCAGGAAATGATATCCTGAAGAATGCTGTTTGTTGGCCGGTACGCATAGGTCTAAGTCAAACATGAAATAAAGGCTTTTTAAACTTTAGGTAAATGAAGAGTGCCTTGGTTTTTTCTTTAATTTTTGCAAGTTCTTTGTTCCTGAGCACCAAAGAGCACCTTCAATACAGAATAACTTATTGACAAAAACTTCCTGACCTTTTCATTTCTATAATTGAGTTCCATTTGTTCAAGTTGACAAATGAAAATTCTTGTTGAAAGAAGTATTTCTCTGTTTCATTGTCCAACTTGCCATAGAAACCAACATAAACAGAGGGTTCAGGGCAGAGGACGAAGCATTTAGCTAATAAAAAATAAAGTTATTATTTATTAGAAAAGCTTAACTATCACAGAACGGGGCATTTATGTATCGTGCAGCTACTGTTGGGCTAACCAGCTGGGATATTGAGCTACTTTAACAGGATGGAATACTAATAATTTGTATTTAGGCTTTTATTTTGAAGGCAACCCATCTTTGTTTACGTCAGGCTTCTTCCTTTTTTTCAAATTTGTTTTACCAAGTTAGACAATGAGAAATGAGAAATACCCCTTACAACAAGCATTTTCATTCGCTAACTTGAACAAGTGCAAATGAATTATACTTTATACATGGACCAAAAAAGCACACACAGACAAACAGTCACACACTAAAGTAAACAAAATAGGCCCAGGACATCCCCGGTCCTTAAACCCTCCTTCTTGGTAAAGAAAAAATCCTAAAAAACTCAGCTGTGGGGAAAAAAAGGTAGGCCTCATCCAGGTGAGTGGGGATGAGGTAGGGGTCTGGGAAGTCCACGGAAGGTGAGGTTGAGGGTCCACAGGTCGGGACAGGAGCACAGATACACAGAACAGCAATAACTGATTAGAGATATAGAATATTTGATAATATTAATGAGAGTGATAGAAGAGGAGCAGCAGATGAAACCAGAGGACAGAGGCTCAGTGCACCATACTTCCCCCAGCCTCTAGCTCCTAGAGCAGCCTATCTTCAGCTGTGGAGTTAACCCTGTTCCTAGCTGGGCCTGACCATAAGCTTTTTCACAAAGGAACGTTTTAAGCCTAACCTTAAATGTAGAGACTGTGTCTGCCTCTCTAACATGAGCTGGAAGCTGATTCCATAAAACAGGAGCTTGGTAACTAAAGGCTCTACCTCCAACTGTACTCTTAGACACCCTGGGATTCATCAATAGCCCTGGATTTTGTGAGTCCTCTGTTATTAAACTATTACATAACATAATTATTGTAGTATGCATTTTAGTCTGGCTGTAGTTTTGACTGCACTGTAGCAGCTTAAAAAGAAACACATTCAGCCTTCAATACTGCCTCTCAGGAAATGTTTTAGATTTTGAATAATGAAAATCAGTTCAAAAAGGCACCCAGGGGCAGAAACCCATAACTTGGCAAGTGGCACAATAGAATTGGATGATTAGAACATGGCCTGAAATGGCACAATTCACAAAACTTCTAGCGTGACTTTTTGTCACGCTAGAAGAAGCAGAAAAAAAAAAAGAAAGAAAAAAAAAAAACAGAAACAGAAAGATAGGCAGATAAGCATTAACAATTAATGGGCAAAATATGGCAACAAATAGCACAAACCACAAATACAAAAGCAGATAGACTGGTCATACTAGAAGAAGCAGAAAAGTGTAGAAGCAGCAGAATAAGCAGATGAAGAAGCTGAAAAAAACAGGAAAACATTATTTGGCATAAGTACCAATGTAAATCAATGGTGAGAATTACCAAAAGTGATAGCAATAATGTACCAGTAATCAGAAACGTTTTAAGATATAAATGAAATCCAACAAAAAAGAAACAGAAGTGTTTATGTGATGTAGTGTTTAAGTGTTTAGGTTCATCTAACTTTATTTATACCCCTGGGTAGAATTGCTTTTCAATTAGAGTTCAGGCTTCCAGACAGAAGTAAGATAAAATGACATTAAACAAAACAGTTTGTTTTGACTATACCACATGAATCTGAAGTCCGAGTGGGTGGTGCAGCCTACAGCCTGAAGGGCCGTCCTGTGGGCTGAAATCTGTGCCCTTTGGCTAGGATTTGGCTAGACACTCCTGACACATGGCAGCATAACTCCCTCTGACAGGGAATGAAACAAACCAAAATTTGCTTAATTACTTATTTTTAGTAAAAATGCCTCTTCCCACTCACATCAGGCATCACAGCTTTATTAGTCTTTGAAAATGAAGTGGTAAATTTAAGAGCAGAGAGTAGTTTTGAGTAAAACAATTTTACATTTGTAACTAAAAAAGACAGGATCAATACATGAATAAAAAGAGCAATCCCTTAACAACCCAGGTATTTATTTAAACTGCTACAAATTGGTATTTTTAAGGTTTTTATTTTTCATTCAAACTTAGACTGCAGTTGGTTGGAGACTTTTGCAGCAACTTTGGGCCTTGGGCAGGGGCACCCTACACAGTTAAAGCTGTACAGGAGTGGAGTAAATCTAGTTAGGTATATGGAGAAATTGTCTCTGCTGTATCCTTACCAATGCACTAACTTGAAACCATAAAGGTCCCCTATTCTGCTAAATCAACCCTTTACCAGGCTAACTTCTTTGCATACAATAAGAAAAGAGTTAGTCTGGCTGGCCAGGCATGTATAATCTTAATGGGGATGTGGAGTTTGCTTGTTCTACCCTGTTTGGGTGAGTTCACTATGGGTATTGCAGTTTCCCCATCAACAATTTGTGTGATAGAGGTTTTCTATATTGGGTACATTAAAAAAATGAGTTTGAGATGAAACACGGTTATATACTTCTCTAAATATATAGCTTTTAGCCAACAGTCAGTGTTTTTTTTTTTTTTTAGAAATGTTTTTTATAGGTTTAAGACATTTTTATAGAAGTCTATGGAGAAAAACATGACAAAGTCTTTTCAATATGATAATGTGTTTTTTTTTTTTTTTGTTAGGGGTCCACATGTGATTTTTGGAACTTCAAGAGGGTCGCGACATTCTTGACTTTGGGAATGCCTGGAGTAATGTATTCTGTCATAATTTCAAATAGAGTAATCAGATTATACTTACAACCCCAAGTAACATTGCATTACATTTTACCGACAGGGTAGGCATTTTATTCATAGCTTTTGTCCCTAGATTGTAAAACAATAAATACAACTCACAGATGAGAAACACGCATTTACGTGCAACATCATACAAGTGCATGAGCTCAGTGTTGAGCTAATGCAGCATAGAGGAAGGAGAGTATGCTTTCTGTAGCTGGAAAAAGACCTCTGCTTGCACGTAGCACGGGGCAAGCCTGATCCACGAGCAGGAATGTCACTTCTTGTGTCTGTATCCAAAACTGCTTCTGTCCCTGTGTGTCTGCGTCAGACTTCTGTGAGAGTGATTGGAGATACGATGAGTGGCGCCTTGCAGAAGAGCGTTTAAATGTTGTGAAGTGAATGAAAAGGAGTGAAGCCTTGTGCTGGATGTGTACAGGCAAGTCAGAACTCCGTATTTACCTATAGTGCACTCATATAGGTCAGGGGTGTGCAACCTTCAGGATCCAAAGAGCCAGTTGCTCCCCAAAAATGCATGATTTGAATCTGTAAAACGCTTCAAAGTGGCTTAGCCTATAACTGAAATATAGCCTGTTTGTTTTTGTTAATAACTGAAAACTAACAAACAAACAAAAAAATGAATACTGCATTGACTATCTCACTCAGAGAACTAGAGTTACATCCTGTTACTATTGCTTGGTGTTTGTGTTGTGTTCTCATCAGTTGTCCTTGTTTCCTGCCTAACCAGATGTCAGATGCCCAAAGAGCCACAAGAGCAGGGCTAAAGAGCCGCATGTGGCTCTAAAACCATAGGTTGCAGACCTCTGGTATAGGCACACATCCAACTGGCCATAGCTGAAATGCACTCAGCCTTGATTATCATGTCCCAGAAATTAGGTCACTTAGATAATGCTTTAAAGTCCCAGGCCTAATATTAATAAAATGAAATAAACAGAAAAATAGCATAATACATGACTAACAAGTTAGGAGAAATTGAGTTTGAGAAGAAAAACAAGTCACAATATTTTAGTTAAAAAAAGAGCTTCATTTGTTTGTTGCAGGATTTGCACTTTCGATAAAGTTAACTCCTGAGCAAGAGATTGTACATTTCTTGTTTTTATTTTGAAGTAATAATTATGTTATTGTAACTAGTAATCAGTAATTACTTTTGAAATAAAGTAATCAGAAAATTAAATTAAATATGTATTAGACTTTTGCAGAATACATATTTACACATTAATAATGGTTTTAAATAATCCACCTCATTTTAACCTTGGTCTTTGTAGTTTATGACACACACTGAATAATTTATATGAAATGAGTAATAAACCTCTGAAATTAGTGAGTTTATGACCCGGCAGATCTGTGATATTTACAGCCTGGATACTCTGTGGTGACCTTATCCTGTCAGATCTGAATGAATATTATGTGTCTGCTCTGAGACAATAAGTCAAACAGCTGTCTGCAGCCAAGGACACTTGGTGAGTTTGAGTCCCCTCGCACACAACAGATACAAATGTGTTTTCGTTTGGAGATTGTGCTGAGGAATATAAATTTGTGTCCACGTGGGAAATTTAGGAATGACAACAGTACATTTAAATTAGGCCCTTTTTAGTAGCTTTGTTTCCATAGAGCTACCTGAGGTAATAAATGTTGCAAGAAAAATGTGAAGTAGGTGCATTTTTGTGTGATTCTACACCTGTGCTGTTTGGTTCAGAGGTTTGAACTTTCCTTTTTGGTTCTAACCAAATTATCAGGTGTGCAAGTGAACTGCTAGTCTATATTTCAGCAAAGGAGAGGTACACACAAAGACACAAACAACCAGGTGATAGTATGTAGAACTGGTTCAATCCCTGAAAGGAGCAGCCAAAAGAAACTTTTAGTTGTTTTGTCTTGCATTGTTCGAGTCTAAAGCCTGGGACACACCAACCCAATGCCCGACCACTGTCAGCAGAGGCGGGGCGACTGCTTGTCTCCTCACGTCTCCCCTCGTCGCCACTGAAAGTAGCTGCAGACACACCGGAGCAATTCAGACCCACGACCGAGCAGTGCGCATGTGCAAAACATAATAACTATTTACAACAGCAGGTGGTGCTAGTCACTAAATTCCACAGTTATATAAACTCTAGTAAATAAAACTTTGCAACACACGTGTTTAACTCAAGTATTTATCAGTCAATAATAATTATACGCACTAGATTAAACTGGTCTAATCACAGTAATGAATAAAAGAGACTGGATTATTGCTGCTGTTTGCCTCAGAGGAGGATTATATTTTTATCTGTATGAGGCTACAAGCTAAGGTAAGCTAACTGCAGCACATTAGCGTCACAGATGTGGAAACATAATGAAGTAATTGTAGAACAGAAAGTTCCTTGTTAAACTCGAGCTGTTTGACAAATTGTGAATGGGACACAGAGCCAATCAGAGCGCTTGTTGAGCACGACGGCCTGACGCTGATTCGACATGTTCAATCAGCCAGAACTATGCCCAACTGTGACTCACGTCGCCGAACGCGTCAAACCATCCAACCACGCCCAAGGGCCGATGATCGCCCCGGTGTGTCCCGGCCTTAAGTCAAGTCCCAGTTGATTCACAGCTCTTAAAGCGCAAGTCCCAGTCATCAATGTGCAAGTGAAATCCAAGTCATTAAAAAAAAGTTTGAGTCACCAAAAGAAACATCCAAGTCAAATATGAATCATTATGACCTGAAAGCAAGTCCACGCCTCAAGTCCAAGTCACGAGTCCAGACCATTTAAACAGGGCTTATAAATGGTTTCCATGAAACGTGAAATAAAAAAATATTCAAATGCAGTCACCATTTGGTACTTATTTGTGGTTAGTCTCAGTCCAAGTCATCAATTTGCGAGTCCAAGTCAACATCATCAGTGTGAACATCGAGTTGAGGCACTAGTCACTGCCCCTCAGAAACTCATGAGTTCTGAAAATGAGGCCAATGACACGACTTGGACTCACGTCCTCCACCTCTGGGTGGTGATAGTTCACCAGAAGACTGGAGACTGGCCCAACAATACTGAGAATTAATAGCCTGGCCAGCCAGACAAACGCTTTTCCTATACACATTTTGTTTCTATGGGTAGAACCATCACAGCTGGAGTAAGGATTCACGCAGGACATAAGCAGTGCACTGCTGACCTGTAACCAAAACAAACATGGCATGCATTTTCACAAACACCAGACTATGGCATATTATGAGCAGTTCTGTACTTATTTCTGAAAGATGACAGCAGCAGAAGCCAGTTGTACACAAACATATGGAAAAAGTTTGTTTAACTATGGTCATTACAGGACTTTACTGACAAGACAACAAGACAAAGAAAAAAAATCACACAGGACTGAACTGAACAACAACACAGACTTGATTAGCTTCTTTATTTGTAAGACGCGCTGAAGATAAATGGCCAGTTCCAAAATCGACTGGAAAGAAACACTTCTGTTGCATTTAGTTTTTATTTTGCCCAACTTTTTTATGGGTTAGGGTTGAAGTTAATCACCAACAACCATCCATTCCTGTCGTTGAAAGTCTAATTTAGTGTTTTATATTTGCTCCAGCATAAAAATGAATGGGCACAGAGATTAATCTTGTCGTGCACAACTTTATCTTATCTCATGAACGGGTCTATTGACCTATTGCTGTGTAAAAAAGCCCCCCCTATTTTATTTAATTTTTTTAACATTAGAATAAAACATAAAACATTCTTAACTAAACTGTGATCTATGGAATTTTCAGTTTTTTTTTAAATTTTCTTTTATTTTTTAATCATTTTCATTCTTTACTAGTATGGATGGCACATCAAAAGTCAAAATGAAAAAAAAAAAGTCTGGACATGGCCTATAAGTCAGACTCTTGGCTCGAATCCGTAATAAGTACACGGGGAATTGCATTCATCTCTCCGACAGCCACAGGACCAGCGCACTGGCCTTTTATCTCCACAACCGGTGATTGGGCCCGGCAGGTTTCGCAGGTAACAAGGTCTCAGCGCGTCAGACTGAGATCCAGAGGTCACCGAGTTCTTCAGGCAGCTCTATTTGCTTCTCTATAATTCAGACACCCCCACAGTGGCCTATCTGCCCCTTCTTACACACGACAATGCAGCAACCGCTCAAGGTTCCAATAAATATCTCCTCTTTTTTTTTGTTTTTTCCCTCATGTGCGATGCGGAACCATTGCGCCGCTGCTCTGTTTTCAATGATTTGGAAGGGTTTTTTGCATTGCTAATGTGGCTTACATCTCATGTGACAATTGTGCCTGTGCGCGCGTATAGAGGCAGGGAGCAGGCAATCTATTTTCATCAACACCGAGCAGGGTCAATTCACCGCAATGAAAATCACACAGCGGCACAACTTACTCTCGACTTCGGAGTTTGTTCCTCTCTTTCTGCTCTGTTGTGTCAAGTGCTGCAGTTTGTTGCTGTGTTTTGCTCAGGACATTTAAAGGATCCCATTTCAATCAAAACATGGTGCACTGTAGCCAAAGTGGAGGACTTTCATAGTGGATCTAGTGGTGTTTTCTCCTTTCGTCCTGTGCGAGACATGTATTAAAGGGGCTATGCCTGTTGCTTGAATCCGGTTTAGGTTTAGTTCTGGGTAAGTTCTGGTTAACTTTGAGCCATGTCAGAAAGAGGTTTGGGTTGAAGCAGTGTTAAAGGCCATGGTAACAGACTCCTAGACAAAGCTACCTTGGTCTGGAGCAGATTTAGATCTGGTTTAGAGACTGAGAAGCCAAAACGGACCAATCAGCAGAGAGCAAAATGACATGTGACACATCTTAACTCAATCTTTTGTACTGGGGCTAGATTTTATTTCTTTGTGATACATTAAAGCATCTTAAGAAAGTGTGATTCTTTTCTGTTTCACTCTTTAAGAAAATATATATGTTTTACATTTAGACTTTTATAGACACTTTGTTTACTTAAACTCCGAGAAATGCCATGATACTTGCTGAGGTTATGAATATTTCAATTTAATTCATTTATTTATTTCAGTCAGTTTATCTTCATTATGAACCTACAATTTTTTTACAATTTTTTTGCTGCTGTGATTAGTTCCACCTTAGCCCTGTGAAAACCTACCTACCTCCAGGAAGAACTAAAGTTGCAGTTCAGCAAACTTCCTCAAATCACCATCATCACATCATTCACCAGGGGAATTTTGGCAGGTCTGGAGGAAACCTATTAAGTTAGCTTGACCTTTCTGAGCTTTAAACCATGTTAAAATGCTGTTTCCACCTCGTAAACATACTGGGAGTTGTATTTTTTCATTTAAGTATGTTTTAGTTATCCTGTATGCTGAGGCGGTGACCTTCTCAGGAACTGAAAATGCTCTAATTCACCTCTTTATGTAGATAGTTGAGAAACCCCGCCTTCTCCTTGACTGAGGGACAGGCAGCACTGTCTGTAGAGGTTCTTTAGTCACAGGAAGGTCATGCCATACTCCACCACAACACCAAGCTCCAATGAAATTACATTGTTAGCCATGCCATTTAATAATGAACTGACAGAAGTTAAGTAGGTGTGGCCGGGAAGGGGGGAGGGGGGGGTGAAAAGGCCTTAAAGTGGCATGCAACAAAAAAACATTTTATTTTCTAACATTTTTATGAAAATCTATGGATTAAAAACATGGAGTAGCCTTTTGAATAGAGTGAAGTTTTATTGTTAGGGTCCGCGAGAGATTTTAGAAATTTTTGTTGCAATACTCTTGACTTTGGGACTGGCTGATTTAGATAATCTCATTAATGCCTTCATGATTATTGGTGGTGTTAAATTATAATTAATAAATGTTTAATCATAAATAGGTGAGAGAAGCATTGGAGTGTTAACAGTAGCACCACAGGCCCACTGTTAATCACTGTTACTCACAGCTGCTAATAGATCTATGTGTTATTAATTAATTACATGCTGATACAGATGACTTACGCGCAGTGATGTGTCGCTCGTAATTACATGTTGAAAATAATTTTTAATATAGATACATAATTAACAGATAGGCAATCTCAGTAAAACTAGCATACATTTGCAGAACATTATAAATAGTCGCAGTTAGCTCATGTCTGGGATGAGAAAAAGTATTCTGTTACTAACAGTATTGCACAGTATGGGGCACAGACAACATTTAGACATCTGTCTCATGGTTTATGATGGTGTTAAAAGAAGAGCCATAACAATAACACATGCTGGACTCTTAATAGAGAAGCCTGTTGAGAAAAGGATATTAGCCAAAAGAATAATTTTAATGGTTAATGCTTTTAACTTTGTAGAACTGGAGTTTTTCTTGTAAGCCATACAATATGTTGGTGCAGGTTCTGAATCCAGCTGAAATTCAGTAAAAAGGTTTAAAAAGAAAGGCATAATGTAGACCAGTGTTTCCCAACCATAGGTACGGGGACCCCTAAGGATACGTGAGCACATTGCAGGGGGTACATGGAGTTATATGATCATTTATAGTACCTTTATATGTTTGGCTTTCACATACTAAAATAAACTTAAATCAGAAGTAACCCAGGACTATAGCCACTATAGGGACGGAACACTAAAGAAGGACAAAACAGGGATTAAACCAGGACTAAGCCAGGGCTAAACCAGAACACAATCAGGAAAAAAAAAAAAAAAAACAGGTCAAAAACCAGGACAAAACTAGGAACAAATCATGTCTAAACCAAGTCTGAACCAGGTCAAACCAGGACTAAACTAAGACTAAACCATGCCTAAAACCTTAGAACTTAGTCAGTTCTACATCCAGGACTAAACCAGCAACAAAACTCATCTAAAACAAAACTAAACAAGGTCTAAAAACCAAGTCTAATCCAGATCAAACCAGGACTAAACCACCAGAACTAAGCTGGGTCAAAACCAGGACTAAGCCAGGTCCAAACCAAGATACACAAGGTACACAAAACCAAAAAGGTTGAGAACCACTGGTGTAGACCATATTGCATTTTTTGTGAAAGGAGATTTTGTCTTAGTTTATGCACGCCTCAGTCAGGAGAATGTTTTCAGGTTTGAATTGTACCTGAACGTTGTAGTTGTGAAAATTTCTCAGAAAGTGTCCTGATGTCCTCCCCCAACTCAGTTAAACTGCCAGTTCACTCCAAACAGTATCCTATGTTATCTTTAGAAACATTCAGAGAAACACAAAACATCGGTGAAAACTATTGCGCTGTTGTCACCAATTTGGCACTGTCTTCTTTTTAAAAAAAAATGTATTAAGTGAAACTGTATGACAAGGACAAAGACAATTGTACAATATACAAACGTACACAAAATGCAAAAGTACACTATGACCATGTAGATAGAGAGCGGATGTATTAGTTTTCATGATTCAAATTTGATTCGAGTAGGAAGGGTAGGTTATGTATGTGAGGGAACAAAGAAAACAAAAGCAAAGGGCAAAAATGAGAAGGGAATTGGAATTGGCAGGTAAAAAATATTTATACTTATGCCCCATGACAACTGTGGCTACAGAAGTAACCTTTAAAGTTAATGAATAAAGTACCTAATTGTAAAGGGACTTAGAGTGTTAACAAAGACCATATCTACAAGACCAATGAATTATTATTATAACCCCGTATCTCCAGCATCCCACCTTTGTAATATACAATAAACAACTTTACTTCATTACACAAGGATTTACTCATGTCCTACCAGACTGATGTGCACCTCAGTGTACAGCAGTGGGGGCACCAGGGTCACGAACGTGGATGGGCCTAGAGATTACTGGCTGGGCAAGAAAAAAAAAAAAAAAGTGTGTGAGTGAGGGAGGTTTCTGCGCTACGCCTAGCCACTTGTGTGTGCCTGTCACTGTCCATGGTGCTAAATGTGAAAATCTCCCTCGCCATTTATTTAAACTTTTGTTATACCTTATTAAATGCAACCTTTTTAAAAGACAAACAACAAAAACAATGATAAAACTTTATCAAACTTTCGCCTACAATAAAAGACGGCGGGGTTTCTCATTGAACACTGCAATTATCTCACTGTAATCATTACTCTCCGTTATTTCTCGTTCAAAGGAAATCAGTGATAAAGAGTTGAGTCTTTCTGTGAGCAGCATTGACCTGGCGCCCGTTTTGATTCTGTTCACAGCTGAACAGAGTCTCTCCACAGAACACGATGTCATGGGCAGTGTGAGAAGTGCTCTCAGTAGTTGGTTCACTTAGAAATATGTGACCTGGACCTGCATCAAGCACTTCATTTAGTGAAGAAAATGTTTCCTTATCCTGATCATTATGCTTTTTTCTATTAATATGCTGCACAAACACAGTGTATTCAGCTTCACTCACATTTATTGAGAAGTGTGTACACATGGGTTGGATTATATTTATGTCCCCAAATGTGTCATGTTTTCCGTTTGCACAAATCCCACTGCTCTCTCTCGGAATACGCCTTAACCGTAACCCTTAACCCTATTGGCAGCAGGGCAGCTCGAGGTGGATGAAAATCAAGTAACCTATTTGAACTGGCCCAGCCAGGCCCACCCGTGGTGCCGCCTATGGTGTACGGGGACCCCTAGCGATATGCAAGCACTTTCCAAAGAGTACATACTGTTATTTCATATTTTATTTCCTGATAATCAGCACATTTGGAAATTTATGTAGTGAAGTTGAGTAACTGCTATAGTTTTTATTTTCCTTTGTGGTGAATGAATTTAATAGAAGTTTATTTTATTTTAACAAATCAGTATTTCTTGTATTTATTTATTTTATTTAGAATTTTAATTTAAAAGAAAAAAATGCAAGATATTTTGTTTATTTTTTTTACATTAAAAATAGTCTAAAATGCCATTGTGCTACTAAAGATCATCAAAATGTATTCATTCATTTTCTTCCACGTACTCACATTAGGGGACGCAGGTATTGGAGCATATCCCAGTAACTCCGCCTTATGCTGGGTAAACCCTCGACATGGGCCAGTAAGTCACAGGGCTGACACAGAGACATACACTGACAGACAGGTGTTGTCACGATACTAAAATTTCAACTCGATTTAATACTTAAAAAAAAAATAATAATAAATAAAAAATACTTGATACTTGAGATGAGTGTAGATGAGGTATGCAGCAATTTTCATACCATGGTGAAAAAAATGCACACATTTCTTTAAATGTTGTTTGAGATAGTGCAAATAGGCTAAACCTGTCCCATTTACCATCACCATATTAATCATTTAATATTTTGTATAGAATAATATAATTAGGCTATTTCTATACAAGTAGTGTCATTGTAAAAAAAATTTTTCAGACATATATTTTTCTATACAAGCAGTGGCTATTAGTTTCTCCTCCACAGAACACTTCACAGCCATGTACAGTGGGTACATGATGATTTTATTCAACACAATGCTAAATAATACAGTAGCTAAGTAGTTTATATATGTGATCCAAATGACTTCAGATTAAGATAAATGTTTCCTCAAATGTGTAATTTTGCATCAAAAGTGTAGCTTAATTACATAGTTCCTGTTTGCATTTTCTATAACTGGTAAGTTATAAGCTGCAGTAGCTATGGTTCATATTTATATTGTGATTGTGTGATTTACTGGACTGAATTTGGCCCACAGACCTCAGGTTTAAAACATTGCCCACTGTCTGTGGCTGCAGTCATTGACAGTGAAGGTTTAGACTCCACAGAGTTAGGACCAACCACAGCAGAGCTTCTTAAAATAGTCTATAGCTGCTTTGCTAATGTTTACAACAGCTAATGCTCTCTTTTCGCCACTGCTAACAGGACATTTGCAGTTACATTTAGGCTCTTTTATGTCTGTTTGGAACTGTGCTGCTCAGTCCGGGACAGACAGTGAGCCCCAGTCTGTAGCACACTTGGTTCACTCAGGAATGTCCGTTGGAAACTCCCACGAAAAGTCCGCTCCGCTTGTGCCGGCTCTGTGCACTGCGGTGACAGAGGCAAGCGAGTGAACACATAAATTGTATTTAAAGAACTGATTTGATGCAAGAAAGTTTTCTTCTGCGCTGATACAGAGCCTGTCCACCTCCTGTACTCACACACTGTGATGGATGGGAGAGGCTGCGTCTGTGTTTCTGTGGCACAGGTAAAGACGGCACATTATTGATACTTTTTCAAAATAATATCTAATTTAGACACTTGTTTTAGTATTGATTAATATCTAATATCGTTCTTTTTGATAACCCTACAGACAACCAATTTAGAGTCACTATTTCACCAAACACATGCATGTCTTTGGACAGTGGGAGGAAACCCGAGTACCTGGAGAGAAGCCAGTCTCTCTGGGTGGAGTCTGAGAGTCGGCTGGTCTGAGGATCGAACCCACCATCTCTTTGCTGGGAGGCGAGGACCCCTAACTGCTCTGCCACTGCTTGAAAAAAAAACAACATCAAAAAGTCCAGGGTAAGACAAAAAAGTTAGGAACCACTGGTGCACCATACGCCCTATGAAGCTAACAGCTCTAAATGAATAAACATGTAAAAGCTTCCATGTTACATGATGAGAGTTAGACCAAATAGAATATGGTGGCCTTGAGCCCCAGGTTTAAACAAAAATCTATGAATCAATAACTAAATGTGTCCTTACCTCCATACAGTCAGGTTTACTCATTATGACTCGTATGTTGCAGGGTCAGAGAACATGTCCCTGAAAGCCACAGTTCCATCTCTGCAGTGTTCAATATTCCGCATGTTTACCGCCGAGACGCACTCCAATGTGGGAATGCCCCGAGGTAAAGCGCTAACAAGATGCATATTTGATCTGTTGACAGGATGAGCACCTCCAAGACGGAGCGCCGCCATGCACAACAACTGACTCATTTGCATCTGTTTAATGTGCCTGTGCAGACTCTGCCCTCCCAGTATTGTGATATTTACAGAAATGTGGCCCCAAGGTGAGTACATGATCCCAGAATGCTTTAGGGTGATGAGAAGAAGCTAACAGTAGGTTAAAGGCTGCAGCTGGGAGGTTTTATAGCTGTTTTTTTGTTTGTTTTGTATGTGTGTCCTATTGCAAGGGCCCCGCAGCAAGAAGGTTTCTCGGTTTCTTTAACATGCACAATAGGTTAATCCTCCAGCTATAGGTGCTCCTAACCAAAATCCTGCCTGAAGATCTGGAGAAGGGTCCTTGGGTAGGGGTGTAATGATACAAGTGGTTGTAGTGTATCATTTTGGTACAGCATGTTTGGTTCAGTCCACTTGTGTACCGTGTTTTCTGCACTATATGGCGCACCTAAAAGCCTTTAATTTTCGCAAAAACCGACAGTGCGCCTTATAATCCGATGCACCTTATATATGGAACAATGTTGGTTAATTATGGCTACCGTATTCAGGGGGTGTCGCCGAAGTGACAGCGGTAAAAACGGTAAAGGGGAATTCCAGTCCCAGCTGTTCATGTGTGCCATAGGCGTGTTTATGGATCCTGCCGCAAAAGAACAAGGAGGCGCGGCCTTTGCTCCATCTCAGTAGAAGAGTTGCGACATTGAGGGGACAGAAAACTGAGCACTCGAACGCTGTTCATGTAGCTTTGAACTGTGACAAATGGAGTTGGAAATACATTGTTTTCAACAAGGGAGTTGTAAGAACGCTGGTTTGTATTCTATTAATAAAGTTTGACTGACTGACTTATCTGACTGTTTTATTGACATTCCCTTTAGCGCAGCGCCATCTAGTGGATGTGCCTTATAATGTGGTGCGCCCTATATATGAAAACAGTTTTAAAATAGGCCATTCATTGAAGGTGCGCCTTATAATCCGATGCGCCTTATAGTGCGGAAAATATGATACTGTTTCTATAGTATTTATAATTAAATTTAATGATTTACGGCAAACTTAAGCGCGGCGGAACTACATTTCTCACTGTATCCGCACGGACGCTATTACAAGGCCGGACATTGTTGACATGGCAAACGCAAAGCCAGAGTTCAATTACCCTCACACCTCACTACTGTCCCCTGTGTGAGAACATTTTGACTTCCCTGCCAAAGTCCATGACAGGCAAAGATAAGTCGATAAGACGAGAGTCTTACGTCGTCATTGTTCTGTGTAGATGAGGTATGCAGCAGGCAACACGTCCAATTTGTTGTCACTTAAAACGGCATCACCTGACTGTAAAAGTCACTTCTATAAAAAATAAATAAATAAATAAATTAGTGTGGTGCAAACAGATTATGAATTAAAGCAGCCTTTATCAAGCAGGCTAATTCAGATCGAGCTGCATGATGATGAAGCATTTAGGACCAATGTGTAAATTTGAGTGTTAGGTGAATGGGCTTTGGTACAATAATTCAATTCTTAATAAAAATGAAGTCAATAATACATTTTAAGATGTTGTTTTTCATGGTATGAAATAATGTTCATGTGCTTTACTGATATTGGAACTTTGCTTGTTTCTTCAGTTTTTTTAGGGTTCGTTTAGATTCACTTGAGGTGTGAGAAAACAATAGAAAAGGTGAATATATGTAGTAAGCACTTAAAGCCAGCAGACGGCGCTGTTTTCCCTGCTGTCAAAGTCACCACTGCAGAAGAAGCCACAGCTTATCACGTTCACTTTAACTTTTACATTGTGTGAACTGATACATTCTGGAGCACTATTAAAGATTTATATATACATTAGTAACAGTGAAAATGTGAATGTATGAAGCTTAAAATGTCCATAGTTTGCGATCGTTTGAGTGGTCACGGACAAGGCTGTCATTGTTTTCAGTGAAGATACTTTTTCCAAGTCCTCAGGGGTGTGGAACCTCCTGAGTGGCTCCCTGCTGCGACACAAAAACACCTGTTCTAGCATTTTCAAAAGATTGCAGATTCGGAAAATAGAAACCCTTCTTCCTGCATGCCTTGACTTGTTTTCTCCTCCTTGTATCTATGACTTTTGGCTGCTCTGCCATGACAAACATCTAAGATATAAAGTCATCTCTAAATTGCTTGGCTAAGCAAGAGCTGTCACTTTCTCGCAAGACCTAAGACTTCTTCAACACCAGGTTGGTTCTCCCATTATTGCAAGAGTGGTTTTTCACCAAGATATACATCAAGGAGGTGCAGGAGGCTTTATTCACCCTGCAACAACTCATTTAGCCCCGACAAAAACAAAACAGTTCCCCTTTAACTATATGGGTCTTATCACTTAATCCAGTGGTTCTCAACCTTTTTTTGTATTGCATACCTCCTAGACCTTTTGCCATACTGTGAATACCCTCTCATTTGTTTACATGTGAATTTTTCACATTTCAAGTGGTCATAGAGTGGTCATCCAGTGTTTAGAAGTACAAACACATTTAATACTTACTTTATTGTAAAAGCAAATTTTCCTGCCTTCTTTACTTAAAAATAAAATAAAGTTCAAGATACAAATAAATCACTTTAAAATAACAATACATAGAAAACAAAACATGCCATAATAATAAAATATAACAATATAAACCTCTATTACATTTACATATTTTACTATATTTTTCAGTGAAAAAAACTTGAAAAACTCATAATAAACTGACAAGAAAAATGTATGAAAAATAACCATTTATGTCATATCTCCTTTGAAAAAAGCTTTATAATAGGCCTATTTAAATAATGTTTTATTTAATTCTAGTAATTTGATCTCATTTTAAGCAATAACTTTTAATCAGTCAATGATCAGTGAAACACTTGAGCATGTCTTTTACAAGTTTCAATAGTTTAATATGAAAAAAATCACAACTATTTTTTTAAATCAAATGATGAAATAATTCAAAGTACCCCCTGTAAAGTGCTTGCGTACCCTTGGGGGTTCCTGTACCCCTGCTTGGGAAACACTGACTTAATCAACTATCTGTGAGGCTAGGTAGTTTGCAAATGTGCAGCAGGTGTATAATAAAAGCTTGGGTCTTCAGTCTGGCCCTATACTAAACTGAAACATTATTTATTTCAAACTCTCCTTACTTTTAGCTGTTCCAGACAGAGGACTGTGCATCTTCAGAAAATGGCCCAAATGAAAGGTGTCCTCTCAGGCTTGTACTTTTCCACAGTCTGAGCTCCAGCCTGGACTCTTCACTGCCCACTCTCTTTTCCAGACCATAATGATGACAGTCTGACTCCCCCCATCACTGTGGGGGAAAATAAGTGCTTTGCTGCAGAAGATGGTAGACCAGACATCTGCATCTGCAACCTATGGTTTTAGGACGGCTGCTTTTGTGGCTCCTTGACCATCTGACAACTGGTTATGTAAAGTCAGTAAAGGAATAAATACTCAACTGCTAACTTAAAATATAACTTTCTCTGTTTTCCATTATGCTATAGTGTGATGGCTGATGACTTAACTGTTAAATTGTTATAATAAACAGTTTGAGCCTCAGTGGTTCACGCAGTTGCATGCACAGACTGATAAAAAGTGCCACACAACAGCACCAAGAAATAGTTACATGGTGTAACTCTAGTTCTCTGAGTGAGATAATCAGTGCAGTATTTAAAATAGTTTTTGTTTGTTTGGAATTATTAATAACTATACGCTATATTTCAGTTATAGGCTAGGCAATTTTTGTGCATTAAAATTAGTTGCGGCTCTTTACAAATTAAATTTTAGTATTTTTGGGAACAATTGCCTTTGGATCTGGAAGGTTATTGTATCTACCGTCAGAAACATTTACATTGAAAGACAAAAAAGGTCCCGTATATAGAATTGTGTGTCATTAAGAGACATGTCTCTCTCAAACTACCTCTCTGGTTGATAAGAGGCAGTTTAGACAACACATTTTGCCAAATCTGCAAAGGTTTGATAATGTTTCGGTTTTCCTTTCACACCAGGACGGGGTTTCCATTTTGCAAATATGTAAGCATTTTGGTCTTGCAGCAAGGAGCCACTCCGCACTCATGTAAACTTTCGAAACAACACTGAAAACGATGACATACAGTAACAGCTTCAATCTAAACTGTCTGTCGGCTGCAATCCTAAACTACAAGGCTTCTATGCCTCATTCACTCATATTTTATCAAGTTACTGTCCAAACTCAGGAACATAACCTTAGGGCTATGCCAAAAATAGAATTTAAAGTTGAATTGTGATTAAGTATAGGGTCAATCTCGATGATAAGCTACCAGTAATTAACAGCTACCTATTATTGTTGTATAAAAACTAAAATAGAAGCACTGAAAGATTCTAAATTTAAAGCCATGTTTTCTATGATTGTAAACATAAAATGAAATAAATTATCGACATTGACCAATATAGGGAAATGTACAGATAAGCGGAGGGGAAAACTAAAGTAAAGATGAGCGACAAATTGCACAGGAGTCAACAGTGTGTATTTACAATAGTGCTTTACTTTGAAATGTAAAAGGAGCTATATAGAAAAATAAGACAAAACCACAAAGAAACAAGTTCTGCTTTAAAAAAGAATCTTAAATTGTTCTTTACACCTCTGATCTTTGTTCTGCACTTTCCAAAAATGCCCTTTATAAATGCACAGTCTATGCTATTCTGATAATACATCTTAGATCAGTGTTTCCCAACCAGGGGTATGGGGACCTCCCCAGGAATATGCAAGCACTTTGCGGAGGAAAATATTTGCATTCTTTTTAAACTTTTGAAAAATATGAAAAAAAAGCTAAAGTGTCTCATTCACTGATTAAAAGGAGATGAAACTGCTAAAAATATTATTTGAATATTTTTGTTACATATTTTTTATAGGTATATTTGTTTGTTTTAAAGAAGAGTCAAATGATAATGAAGATGATGATTTTTTTGTGTAATAAATGTATTATAAGTAATTTTTTTTTTCATTTTGAACATGAAATATATAGGAAAATAAGCTAATGTAATATTTAATTTATTTATCTATTTTTTTAAGTATTATTCATTTCAGCTATTTTTAGTTTTTGTATTAGCATTTACAATAAAGTAAGTATAAAATGTCTTTGTAGGTCTAGGGTTTGAAGTGGGTACTTGTCCAGTACAAGTACCATGTGACTACTCCACCTAAATACTCAAGAGTTCAACAGCAAAAAGGTTTACAAAAAAAGTTTGTTGTAAACTTGTCTGGCCAGTGCAGAGTCTTTGGGATGTACTGTATGTACTCAGCTGTACACCAGGCCAGATCACCAGTGCTGGACTTCCTTCTCACTAATGCCCCTGTGGCACACATTCAACACAACACATTCAACACCTGCTGCTGCTGAAAAAAAATAAAAAGTAAAAAATACCAACAGTCCAGGATGTTGCAGAGTGCATTTTTGTATTCTGCTCATAGACCTTAACCTGACTATGATGCCATGATGCCATGCAGAATTGTAAAGGTTGTATATTAGCATGTGCAGTATGTTAAATGTAGTCTACTCCTAAATTGTGAATCAAAAACACTTAAAAAAAAGTGAAACATGCACCAAATTTAAAAAACATGCAAACATAAGCTGAAAGACATACACAAATTACAACACACACACACACAAAAAAAAAACAAAAAAAAAAACTGAAACACACTATTTTGGAAAACTCATACACTAGTTCGGAAACGTGCACAAATGTGAAAGCAAGCAAACAGAAAGCAAATCTTGCACACTAGGTCAGAAACATGCACGTAAATGTCAAAGCACATAAACATAAAACAAATCTTGCACATTAGTTTGAAAATGTGCATGCAAATCTGAAGGCACGCAAACAAAAACAAAAAACTCATACTAGTTTGGAAACACGCACACAAATGTGAAAGCATGGAAACAAAAAACAAAACTTGCACATTAGTTTGGAAACATGCAGACAAATGTAAAAATATGCACAATAAAACTAAAATTTGCACACTAGTTTTAAAATGTGCACACAAATGTTAAAACATGCAAACAAAAAAACTAAAATCACACACTAGTTCGGACACATACATACAAATTCATAAACACGCTAACAAATTTGATTAGCTTGTGTGCTATTTATGCTACACACAAGTAATCCAGAAACAGCTCTCTTCTGTCCAATCACAGTTGAGCACTAAGGTCCTTCCTTATCTGTAATTTCTTTCGCTGTAGTGTTTCAAAATTTTTGTATGTTTTCAGATTTGAGCATGTTTCTTAATTTGTGTGAATGTTTACTTTTTTGTGTTTATATTTGGTTAATTGTTGTGACGACTCTGTAAAATGTGCTATAGAGTTGCACACAGCACTAACACAGGGTAAACCTTTTTTGTTCCTTTTCTCCCTGTTCCTAAAACTGTGGACAAACTGAGCAATGAGGTTTATGAACTAAATAGATTTTTAAAGTTGCGTCGCTATCAGACCAACAGCATGTCCCTGCAGGGCTACCATAGCTTTTCACATACACAAAAAAAAACAAAAAAAAAAACAAAAGCTACAGAACCCACCTTTAACTTTTCCATGGCATGACTTTTTTTTTTTTTTTTTTTCGCACATGCTAGATTCCCTTTATGATTTATCCAGGCTTGGCACTAACTACTTTACTAAAGAGACAACCCACCTTTAACTTATACTATTTCAAAATCAAATACTGGACAGTTAAAATTGAGCACTTTCATTCCGTGCCTTTAAATAGTTAGCCGCCTAAATGTAGCATTAACTGGGGGGAAATTCCCAATAATGATTTTGTAGAGCTGCATCATTTGGCTTTTAATATAAGTTTTAGTCAGAACATATCTAGAACTTTATAATTTGCTGCAGCAGAAACCCTAGTCATCAAGAGTTCTATTTTGGGCCTAGATTTATTTTGCCCTTGTTGCTGTTTCAGAGCATAAAAACTAAATCTGTTTAAGTTTAAGACCAAAACAGCAAAGAAACAAGCAAAGTTAAATTTTTCCCCTTTGAAAACGCAATGAAGACCCCCAAAACACGCCCACAGGACAGTAGACTGGGACAAAGGGGGCCTACCTGCTGTCTCACACCTGCTGTTCTAAAGAAGGAAGGAAAACTGCAGGAAGTGACCAGACCAAACATTCAAGGTCTGATACAATAACACTGATTTAGCAAAAAAATGTTAAGTTAATGTACACACAACATTGGATCAAACTATATCTGTAACAAAAAAAGGTCAATGTATAAAAGCACAACGCTCAGTGCTTGTTAACTGTGCCCCTAAGTGTCTTTCTTCATTAAATCCAGGCTGTTTATGAAGGTTTAGTGCAGAGCAGAAGATACAGGGCAGTGCTCTTTCCTCCTCTGTTCTCTTGTCTCTGTGATATATTCTCTCCATCGTGCACTTAGCTCCATTTTGCCTGCGAGTGTGCATTATGGTGACAAAGAGACATCCCACTATTAATTCATCAGCTGCCCCTGATGCCGAAAATCCCATTAGTTTTTCAGATGCAAATGTCAACTCTATTTCTTCGACCGTAAATTCCCATCATAAAGACTCCATCGTACCGTTTCTGCAATTCATAAATGCTAACACTTTAAAGAGAAAATCTTCGCTTGGTTGAAAACGCTGCATTAAATAAATGTCATAACATATTCTTTTTTATCCAGATGCATTTAATGTAATGGGTTTGTTATGTTTGCTTTTATCTGTCAGGTTTACAGCAGGTTTGAAACTAGCTTTATTCTTATGTACTGCATGGTCAGCCAGTGAAAAAAGATGCATTAGCTGGTACAGAGGACATTTGATCTTTTATTTATTTTTTTTGTTACATCATTGATCCCATAGAGAATACGTTAGTGTCTTTGGCCCTATCTGTCAAGGGGACAAAATCATGAAAAAATTCAAAGAGTCCATGCAGTGCTCAGGATTTATGCCAAAAATAAATTACTTCTACATTGACTCTTGCAGACCTTTTCTGAAAATGTCATTAAAATCTGGCCAATAATTTTTGAAATATCTTGCTGCCAAAAAACAAACAAAAAAAAAAAAACCTGCACAAATTAAATAAGGTAATAATTCAAAGATGATTATATTTTTGCAGAATATCGGTAATTGTGGTTCCCAATTTGACTTGGCTATCAAGGATTGTGAATAGTGAAAATGTAATCAATTTATAATTTAATTTTGTTCAGTCATTTCTTGCTCCTGACCAGCTTCAGATTAAAAACTTTTTTGTCAACTGTGAGATAGTATATCTTACTTCTTGGGGTGATTGCTGAGTGACAACAGGGGAAGCTGAACTTCTCCTAAAATCTCATGAAATAAATAGTCAAATATGTTTTGTTGAATTTCATAAAATTAGACCTGACATTAAAATTGCGCAAGCATGTGTTATTTATTAACTATGCTGTTTATTAATCAGCTATTTAAGGTTAGTTCTCCAATGGGACAGTGTGTAAATCCTTATTGACCCTGAGCTTCAGTGGGTCTCTATGGGGCAGCAGCAAACTTTTTTCTTTTTTTTTTTCTACTGCAAAGAAGCAAGACTGGATTAATGTGATTAATGTGTGTTCCGAGTGGGCGGGTCATGACGCTGGCTGATGGATGATGATTGGAGAAACTAACTGAACCCCTTTTGACTGACAGAGAAACATACACTGGCATCAGAGTGAAGCTATGTGCTAAAATGCCATCTGGAGTGTGTTATTTCAAAGCAAATCTTTACCCTGTCAATAAACAACAAAATCATAGTGTTATTGAGTTTGCCTCCTGTTGTAGAGAAACTAGCCTGCTAGTTAGCCCAGCCAGCCCAGCCAGTGTTAATAACACTGATGTTGTGATTTTGGAAAAGCCATTTGATAGTCTTCCTGACAAGAAAAGACTAAGAATTAAACAGCAAGGCCAACCAGGAGAAATACGGTTCTTCTGTTTGAAAGACCAGCATCTGCCACTGTTTAAAGTTTTTTTTTTTAAGTCAGACAGGAGTGTTTGTTAGCAGGTAAACAAACACTCCTGTCTGACTAAAAGAAACCTAAAACAGTAATTAACTTAAAAGGACAGTATAAACTTTTACCAAAAAGCATCTTCCACTGCTTACTATAAAAAAAAAAAAAAATTTACTTTTGTGTCAGCGGTGTCAGAGAGAAATATGAGGCCACCATTCGTTTTACCATTCATTAACTGGGAACATGTCTTTTAGTACTGAAAAAAGTCAAAGACCCAAAAAGAGAGAAAAAGAAAAAAAAAATAAAAAAAAAATAAAAAAAAATTTGCCACGCATATTTTGACGTGTTGAGGTATGTGTTTCAGTTAGGAAAAGCACTTTGAAAATGTGTGACACTGATTCATTAGCACCTTTTAAGATGTCATAGTGTCGATTTTGGTCTGTCATCCTAATAGTTTGTGTGTAATATAAACATTGATACAGTCAGGGGAATACTGCCTCAGGACTGACACAATCAAACTCCCCCCTGCACCTCTAACTTTTTCGGTACACCTTTCACCTTATGGAACAAAAAATGCCCCAATAAAGACTGCCATAAAAAAATTATCTAATAGTCGATATTTTTTTTTTTTTTTTTTTTTTAATGGTTACAATGATTTACTTCAAAAAAATAATTCTGTTTTTTAAATTTAACCTCTTAAATTTCAGTTTTTGTGATTAAAAGTTGATTTCAAATTATGGCAAAAATCACAAAAAATTTAAAAGATTTTAGATTTTAGATTTTTTTTGTGTGTGTAAATTATTAGAGCTTGTGAGTGTCAAAAATTGGTGTCATGATTTTTGTGTAATGGCAAATAAAACATTTTTTGTCACATCTTTACCCCTAAGGTGCAAAAAAAATGCAAAAAACAAACAAAAAAAAAAACATGTTATTTACAAAAAAAAACTGTTGCAAAATATTCAAAACAAATGTCCCAGGGGTGTAGGAGGGTTAAAAAAAATTAACCAATCTATTAGTGGAACATAGCCTTAACAAAAAGTAGCATGACTAACACAACACTATTTTTACTTAGCATAACTGGTGTCAGGGTTGACTCTAGCCACGACAGACTCTCGATGAGCCTCTCTCTGCCAAAAGGCCAGGGCAGTGCCAAAGCCCTCGGACACACTGCATACTCTTGGCCAGACTGCCCAGAGTTAAACATGACAAGTCTGTTTATGCAAAGGGCTTGTTCCTCGTGTCAAGAACAGTGCCAAATGTAACAGAACCACAATGTCAAAATGTCTCATTTGCTTTAAAAGAGCCAGACAATATAATTTAGTTCTGAACATGCGCTATAGGAAACTGGCATCCGGTAAGAATGGAGATTGAAATAAATTAGTCTGAATAACCTCACCTCTCACTTTACTGGGTGCATTTTTTTTCAACTGCTTTTTAATTCAAATAGGCTAGCTATAGCTGTCATCCAATCACATAGCAGCAGCTCAGTTCATTCAAACATATAGACAGGTTTAAGACAATTGAAACCGGGCATCAGAATTTAGAAAAAAGGAGTATTAACTGACTTTGACTTTGTTGGTGGCAGGTGCAGTGGTCTAAGAATTTCCATAAGTGTGGATGTACTGGCATTTTTATGGACAGAGAATGGACTTAAAGAGATAAAGTGAGCGGCTAGTCAATCAAACTATTTTCCTATTCTATACAAAGAAATTAGTCTGGTACCCCTTCACGTCAGTTTCATTTTCTATGGGCGGAACAATCACAGGCCAAGTAACCAATCAGAGAAACAAGGGGCGGGTATTGCTGACCTGTATGCAAAACAAACATGGTTAATTCTTTCCAGTTTTTCCATAAAACACCAGAAAAACACTGCATTATGAACGTCAACAGTAACTCAGTTGCAGGAACTACGCCACAACAACATGGTAGATTTGAAATGTTTATTGGAGGATGGGCTAGATACGATTGAGGAAGGATGAGGGATGCAGGATGAGGAGATTCCATGCAGGAGATCATGGGTTCCGTCTCAAGAAGTTCATCTGGGCAGACTAGGGATGCCCCTTTAGTCTAATTTTTAGTCTAACTTCCAACTTTTAAGTTCTGAATCTGAGGCTTCAATTGGCACAGACTCACCACAACTGGACAACGGAAGATTAGAATCTTAGCTCTAAGTCGTGATTGCAACACGTGTTCTTATGTTAGAGTCCGGGGGGCCCACCTGGTACTAGCAAGTTGTATCTTATAAAGTGGGATATGAGACTAAAACAGATGAAAGGCTACACACAGAGCATATGTGGATGTCAAACTGTGACATCTGACAGATCAGACATGTTTTTGATCACATGTTCTTTGTCAGCAGCAGCTCTTTTGAGGTGGGTTTGATGATCCAGAACCCTTTGTTGCATTTCCAAAAGGTTTTAGAAGAGAATAAACCATCTCTGTTTGTTTCATTTGGAATACTTAAACTGCTATTGTCCTCCAGCTCCTCGGTTAACTGCACATAGGCATGTACCAAGTGGTGCAAAGGCGAGTAGCAATTACAGAGAAGTGTGCAGGAGTTCACATTTTAATGTTTAATGTTAAAGTTTAACCAGATTAATATAGGCGAATACAATGAATGTGATGATATCATGAGCAATAGACCTGTAATTTACTAAGTGGCACGAGCTGAGGTTTCATATGGCCCTCCACTTCTATGACAAAATGCGTTACTTATGGCCCACCAGCAGTTTTTATACAGTGCTTCCAAAGCTTTGTCTGTACATTTGTGCATCTACTCTATGCAGTGTACTTTTAATATAGTTTGTCAAAAAAATAATTGCAGTTGCAGTTTTTTATGTTCAAAGATATTTTGTTGGGACATTTATTATTATTTGGCTCTTGAAAACAAAATGCTTTTAAAGCAGTGTGCATTAAATGTATATTGTGTGTGTTCAGTTACTTTGAAACATCAGGAGGCACTGTTGAAGATTTGCACATCTTCAAATCTGGCCCTCTGCAAAAAAAGTTTGGACATCTCGCTTTACAGTGTCTCGCCATGCACGCTGTACACTTTTGTTGTCTTATTTTAGAACTTATCCTGCTCTGGACGAGGTCAGCCGTCCAGCATACGTTCCTATAGAGATCTAGCTCAATAGAACCCAGTGTGCACCGAGGGTCACACTGGGTTCTATTGCTTGGTAACATGACCTTTCGAGTCTGTTTCTGCATATGTGGCTACAAGTGACCAGCCAAAAAGAGTGATATAGCATATTTATGTGCAGAATGTTTGGTCATGTGATGAAAAAGGAATATTTATCATATTTATATAAAAGAATATATTTATACATATAGTATATATAACAATCACATACGTACACACGCGCACACACACACACACACACACACACACTGGACCTAGTTTCTGTTAACACTAGGGGCCAGATTTATCAAAGGTTTGCGTGCACGCTAACTGAATAAGATGCGCTAAAATTGGAGCAAACCCAGACGCAGTTGAGATTTGCGTGTCTTACAGGAGCAGAGCGAACGCAATGCAGATTTTGCTCCTATGACCTAATGAATCTGTAAACTGAGGCGTTCTTCCCAGAGTGCGCAAAATGGAAGGCGGAGAAAATGCAAATTCATTCATTTACCGCCCGCAATATTATTTTGCGTGCGAAAATAGCGTATAAATTTAGCACGTTGGAGAAGGACGTGCTAATCTTTTGCACAGATATGGCTGCTGTGATTTGTGTGAGACGAAGGAGAAGAAATGAACAAATACGTAGGGTTAGAGTGTTTGCCACGCGTGCAGATCTATTTGCCATGACGGATGAAACAATTATTCACCAGCACTTTCAGCTATTCTTGGTTAAATTTTTGCTTCCGTTTATGTTCCACTTCCGCAAGTTAACAGCTCTACAGTCACACCACCTGAGTGGAGATAGATCTATTTTTTGTACTTTAAAAACTTCCACTTCCGCAAGTGGAACATAAACGCACTTGACGCAAAACAATACACGCAATGATGCCGTTTAAATAGTTCCGCCCCATCTGTTTGCACCTGTCACCGGCCACGCAGTTTGTCTTAGTAATTCACGCGCAACACGCCCATTAATATTTATATCATATTTTCTCACTGCACTCGCAGTTTAGCACCCGTCTTAGTAAATATGGCCCTAGATGCGTTTGAATTTGACTTCATCAAAGTGTCCAATGAGAATATAAATACAGTACAACTTAAGGATAATAAGCTATAAGATCAGATCCAAGTTAATGCTACGCTTAAATAGATTCAACTTATTTCAAACACATCTAATATTGCAATATTACACATGCAAAATAGAGACAACATCACTCATTATGATTACAATACAACAGATTTTAACACAATACAATTACAGGTTACCTAGATACTAGAGAGAAGATGCCTTTTTAATAACATTTTAAATTGTTGTTTACTATTTGAATTAATAATGTCACTTGGCAGATTGTTCCAAGCAGACATAGATCTATATTTTACAGTGCTTTTTCCATAATTAGTTTTTACTTTGGGTAATATAAATCTACCTTCTGTAGTATGTCTTGTTTCATAGTTATGCTCATCAGAACTAAAACACAGTCCTTGATGAAGCACATTTGGTAATTTAGTTACTACAATATTTCTTGTCAAAATTAGCAAAGAGGTATCAAATCTCTCTTTTATGCTGCGTTCACACCGGACGCGTTTGAGGCGTCAAATTCGCGTCCGACGCGTCTAGTTGGACGCTTGAACATTTTGAAGTCAGACGCTTCATTCGCGCGTTCAATTTTGCTCTGTTCGCGCGTCAAAACAAATGTGTTCAGACGCGAATTCGCATCATGGGAGGAGTCTGTTGTGTCAGGGTAATGGCCGCTCATTCAGGGCTAAATCCAACTGAGGCCACGCCGGTTTGCTCACCTGTGTCCCGGGTCGGTGCGAGGACATGTCCCCAGGACACTACTGCTGTATTTAGGCACTCAACACCAGCAGCAGAGCGGAGATATGGAAGAGTTTTTTCTTGTTTAATAGCGGTCTCTAGTGGTTTTAGCGGGTTATAGGCTAGGCTAGCAGTCAGTACACAGACTGTTTTTGCTGTTGTTTTGGGGAGTGCAGTAACTGCTAATCCAACAAGCTCAGCTCAGCTCACGCTAAAGTTAAGGTCGCCTCAATGTCTTGTTACTATCTTTTTGACTGCTGTCTTTATAAAAGTAGTAGAGCTGGTGCAGGCTGTAGTTTATAGCTCCACGTTCACATTGACAGCCTCGATAAGTCCACCGTGATTGTTTTGATGGATCTCCGCTTTCTACGTCCTCCCACGTCACTGCAGGAGCTAGATCCTGATTGGTTAACGCGCCGCGAATATTCGCCAAAGTTCAGATTTTTCAACTCGGGCGTCAAGAGCATCAGACGCTCGATTCATGCGTCAGACACGTCGACGCTCAATTCGCGCCGCGCTATTCGCGCGTCAAAACCCGATTCGCGCCGCGCTGGACGCTTGATTCGCGCCGCAGGATGTCTAGACGCGCATTTACATAGACTTAACATGTAAACCAGACGCCCCAGACGCCTCAAACGCGTCCGGTGTGAACGCAGCATTACCATTAACCATGTCAGTGTATCATGCATCCATTTTACATTTGTTCTGTATGGACATCGAAGAACACATGGAGCTGCCTTATTTTGGATTATCTTAATATGAGAAACTGCAGCACATGACCAAAACTCAGAACAATAATCTGGTTGACGTTTGGAGGTGTAATGCTTTTTGTTTGTCCTGCGGTGTGACACAACTTTGAAGTTAAATGGAAAGAATATTAAACAAAAGTTTCAACTATAAATCAGTTTTATAACAAGTGTTAAGAGTGTTTTTTGTAAGCAATTGATCATTTTAAGCATGACTCTGATATATTTACATTATTTGTCATTGTCCTGTGGTGTTACTTTTTATGTCACACCACAGGACAGCACTTTGATTACAAGATTAAACTCATCTTCATTTTTTATCATAGAATTCAAGTACAGTTAAAAGTGTTGTTGTAGTAAAGTACAAACATTTGACATAATTTTGTAATTTTGTAAACTTTGTACTTTGAAGATGTTACAGTCACACCACAGGACATTTTACACTTTAACATTAAAATACAGAGAAAAAAAAATGTATGTAAATCTATGGTCTTATATGGTTTTGTTGTAAGTCCCCTAACCCTAACCCTATGTTGCGCCGCTGACAGAATTTTGGAGGGGGAAAAAACATAATTTAGCAAAACTTGCGGGCGTCACGTCAACCACCCAAGAATGTATTTTTGGGGGTGTTATGTAATGCTCGTGGGAGGGGCTTGGGTTTTAAAAGGTAGGCCATTGTCTCCTAGTTGGTTGTGCTATTCTGGCAAATATTCATTGTTGGAGTAACTATTTTTTCAGTTGTAAATATATATTTTTTTGGCACCATTTTGAATTTTTGACTGTTTCCCCCTTATTTGGGAAGCCAGGTAGTTAAACACTGCAAAAAAACTGAACCTTTTTCGACTTTGCCTTTAGTTTTTGGAGTCAATCCCACAACAGAAACATTGTTAACGCTATACAATGTGTTTTTGGATTATTCTGAAAACCTTGCTCAGAGCATTGGTCTCTTCACATTATCATCTTACCATTGCAGAAGTTTTTATTTCAGTCTTGCAAACAAAACAACCCTTTGGGAGAAATTGCCCTTATAACCTCTCACTAAATTCTGACATCTTGAAGAACAAAATTCGCTCAAAATTGGGTTATGTGTCAACCTTCTTTCCCGGCTCTGAATACAAGTGAAGCTAATGTAATGTAATCCCTTGTGACTAAACACTTGCCATGGGGCTTGGTGATCTGCGGTGCTGCTTTCTTCGCACATCCTTGCATGCATGTTACCGACCCATCCGCGAGTTTTTGGAGGCCTGCCAGTGTCTAATTAACACATTTTCCCCATCCTGTGGGATTTACCGCGGCAAGTGTAGCGCTGTTCCGGTGCTTTCACGCTGAACCAATCAACCAAACACACAACTTAATCAGAGTGGAATATGCGTACACCTGTAGAGCTGCTGCTGTGACAGTAAAGTCCCATTTGGAAAACGCAGATAATTTTAGATCAAAACAAATACGGTCTCAGTGGTGACACCACATGGGACTGATTGCCAAAGTGGATTGCTATATTTAGGCCTTAGTTGTTACTTAGAAAAATAGGTACGAAAAACTCATTCTACAGTAGCTACGTATGTGTTTAACCAGCGCAAAAAAAAAAAAAAAAAAAAAAAATCAGAATATGCATTTGTCAAAAACTTTACTATAACTGCAGCGGCTGAATCATTTTGTATTCGGCAAAAACTTTTGTGCGTAACATAGAAAAAAGTTGAATTTGAACCTGACAGAGGGACAAGATGTCTACCTGCAGAATTTGCTAAACTTATCACCTCTGGGTCTATCTTTTTGCAGATCCTCTCAAATCTTTGGAACACTTTGCCCTGGGACCACTTTGTCTTAAATATCAGCGCTTTTGCAGGAATAAGAGCCCACTATCTATCTCTGTCTGCTGTACACAGAAGAGAATGAAACGGCAAAAAGACAACTGCTACTAATACTACACTTACTGCTACCGCTACTATTATTGCTTTTACTACCACTACTACGACTGCTGGAATATAAGTGCATACATTGTAAAGGATACTGAGGTGATAGAAGTAAAGCTGTACTCTAAATAATATTACTCAAGTAGAAGTAAAAGTATTCCAACCAAATTATTACTTAAGTAAAAGCAAAAAGTCAAAAGTGTAAAGTTGTGAGTAGAATGTACTTACTGCTAGTACTACTTCAACTGCTATTACAAGTGCTACCACTACTATAACTTCTACTCATGACCACTACTACTACTAATTTTACTACTACTATCACTTTTAC
Source organism: Bostrychus sinensis (assembly GCA_020698575.1). Classification (NCBI taxonomy): domain Eukaryota; kingdom Metazoa; phylum Chordata; class Actinopteri; order Gobiiformes; family Eleotridae; genus Bostrychus; species Bostrychus sinensis. Next base: position 7,314,155 of record CM036260.1, on the reverse strand, counting down.
TGCAATTGCTTGTAATACTATCGCTACTACCACTGCTGAAATGCACAAGTACGTGGATAGTTGCAGTATAGAGGACACAGAGGTGAAAGAAATATAGGCAAAAGTACTGCAAAATACTCAAGTTGAAGTAAAAGTACTCTAAATAAATTGTTAAGTAAGTACATGTTAAAAAAAGGATTTACTTCAACTACCACTGCTAGTACTACTTCAAGCGCTATTACTACAATTCCAGCTGCTACTCACTCTTACAACTACCATCACTACTATTATTGTTACCACTACTATTACTACTATCTACAACTGCTACTATTGCTACTTAGACTACTTATACTATGAGCACTGCTGCTACTGCTACTTCTACAACTACAACCTCTACTGCAAACACTCCTAATAGTTCCACTACTACTACTACTGCTCACATATGCAAGTATATGCATAGTTGCAGTATAAAGGGCTTAGAAAAAAGTACTTTTAATCTGTAATTAGGTAAAAAGTACTGTTACTGTTAAATATCCAAGTAGAAGTAAAAGTGCTCCAACCAAAATGTTACTTGAGTTAAAATATAACAGTTTTAGGGGAAGGTAGAAAGTACTTACTGAACCTATGCTAGTACTACTTCAGGTGCTATTACTACAATTACTACTTCTGTTACCACGACTACTATCTACAACTGCTACAATTGCTACCACTATTACTACTGGTACTACTCATAGATACACACAAAAAAAAAAAAAAAAAAAAAAAAAAAAAAAACTCATGGCAATAGGAACCCTCAAGACTTTTAAGTTTTTGGGCCAACTCAAATTCTCAAGTTTTCAAACAACTAATTTTTTTTGTTCACCTAATTTAATGTTCATATGTCTAAAAACTTTATGTTTTAATCTTTATGTTTAAACTATCCATTGTTCAGATAAAGTATTATTATTGATAATAATAAAAACTTCATATACTGAATTTAACAAATTTTCATTTTCTGAACAATGGATAGTAAGCTGACTGTAAGATGAGTTAAAAAAAAATAATGATAGTGCGTAAACCTTAAAATTAAACTTTCTTTTTTGGGACATATGAACGTTAATTTAGGTCAGACACCTGCAACCTATGGTTTTACAGCCACACTGGCTCATTTGGCATTTGACATCTGGTTATGTCAATAAAGGACTAAGTAGACGGCAATAAAACTACCTGTGTCTGCATCATCTTGTCACTTTAAAATAAAACTTTCTCCCTGTTTTCCAGTATATGCTATGGATATAACTGTTAAACTGTTTTAGCCTCATTTGTCAATGCAGTTGCACGCACAGACTGATTAGAAGTGTCACACACAAGCGACAGTTCTTTTTTGGTTTTAAATGATTAGTTTCATTTATAGACTAAGAGACTTTTGTGCATTAAAATTGGCTGCAGCTCTTTACAGAAACAAAAAAATATTAGTTGGTAAAAACTTGAGATTTTGAGTTGGCCCCAGAACACAAACAATCTTGAGCAATCCTGTTGCCCAGAGGTTTTGCAACAGTGTAGATTCTAAAAATGTAGGTACATAGAAGAAAGTACATACAGTATTCATCCAAAAATAATAAATAGGCTACGATTATTTTTCCATATTTTCCACCCTGATTCGCTCACCACTTCTTCCCCTGTACCATGGCAACTCCATTGTGCCTGACGATTGAGCACTGACTTTCAAGGACATGGCAGTGCGCAAAAGCATCTCCAAAAACTCTCTGTTGCCGGCACACGGTGAATCACTCCAAGTGCAAGAAATCATATTGGTCCTGACACCGAGCAGAATGGAGAGTTAACATCTGACTATCCTCACAGTTTTTTAAATTTATTTATTTATTTATTTTTTTTTTTTTCTGGAAATAGAAAGGTAGCTGTCACCTACAATTACATATTAGAAACAGAGTGCACTATGGAGGATTGTGTTCTGGGGTGCTAATGACAAAAAGGTTGTTGGTGTGGCAAGTGGGGTGGTTTGAGAGGTATACTTAAGCTTGACTGTAAACACAGTTACAACCCAATATGTTTTAAGTAACAATGGATGACAGTAGCAGGACAAGGAGTATCCTCCCTTTGGCAAAACAGCAGCTTCTACATAATAAATTAGAAAGTATTAGTAGGGGTCTTGTTCACGAGTGAGAGGAGGATGGAACGTGAGATTGACAGATGGATCAGTGCAGCGTCTGCAGTAATGTGGTTGTTGTATCGGTCTGTTGTGGTGAAGAAGGAGCTGAGCCGAAAGGCGAAGCTCTCGATTTACCGGTCGATCTACGTTCCTACTCTCACCTATGGTCATGAGCTTTGGGTCATGACCGAAAAGACAAGATCCCGGATACAAACGGCCAAAATGAGTTTCCTCCGCTGGGTGGCTGGGTGCTCCCTTAGAGATAGGGTGAGGAGCTCGGTTACCCGGGAGGAGCTCGGAGTAGAGCTGCTGCTCCTCCACATTGAGAGGAGCCAGCTGAGGTGGCTCGGGCATCTGTTTCGGATGCCTCTGGGACGCCTTCCTGGGGAGGTGTTCCGGGCATGTCCCACCAAGAGGAGGCCCCAGGGAAGACCTAGGACACGCTGGAGGGACTATGTCTCTCGGCTAACCTGGGAACGCCTTGGGGTTCCTCCAGAGGAGCTGGAGGAAGTGTCTGGGGAGAGGGATGTCTGGGTGTCCCTGCTTAGACTGCTGCCCCCGCGACCCGGCCCCAGATAAAGTGGAAGAAGATGGATGGAAGGTATTAGTAATTGGAATGGAGCGCTCATATAGACTGGCATTCACACTTTTGAGGTTCAGTGCAGCTCCTATGGGGGAGAAGCTTGGCTACCGAGCTACAACAGGTGCCTATGTCAACAATAGGAAAGGCTAAGTTTGAGCTAAGTAAGCTTGGGTCGACGAAATAAGCTGAAACCCTTACCATTAATTTGTAGCAGTATGAACGCCAGTCTGTGCTAAAAATAGACAGAGGGAGAGGGGCCAAATAGGGCGTGTTTCTATAGGAAGCCAACACACATATGAAACCGATGGGGAAAGGGCATTACACGAGGGATTCAGGGTTGCAAATACTGCTACATTCAAATGTAAGTTTGTGTCTTTTATGTGTTCAAATGTTTATTGTAGTCAAAGCTTTCTGTGGAACTGTGTAACCAAAATATCTCACCAAATATCAGCCAGTGTTAGACATTTTGAACAGCTGTAGTGGATACGGCAATACAAGAAATACTATGGTAGAGCAGTTATTTATATACAGTATTTATGTTTTCTAGTGCGGTGATTTTCAACAACCGCGGAAGGACCCAATAGTAGGCCACAGGGAGGTTGCTCTGCTCTTTTTGCAAAGATGACATTTTTTCTTAGTTTTATGCTTTCTAAGCTTTCCACTATTAGATGCACATTTTATTAAAAATAAAATAAAATAAAATGTTGCACCAGTTGCCCTCTGTAGTAGAGTCTTCCTTCTGTCTCCTCCACACACTCCCACAAAGTTGCCTGCACACTTGAGAAGCAAGAGAGTTCTCGACTGAGCAAACATGTTTTATTTTTGGTCAGTGTCAATAAAGTGGAAACTGTAGCCTGTTACTGACAGATAAGTTCACTCACTTTGCTGTTTGCTGTGTTCATGTGCATACAGTATTGGAGAGTGCAGAGTGCTGAGTTTGGAAATCAGTTTAGAAGTAAAACTAGCTATAGACAAAACTTCTCTATCGACTTTTCCCTTTCAAGGTTGCCACTGCAAAACATCTGCCTCATAGCAAGCAGAGAGTTGAATATTCATTTGGTGTATTGGCAGGTTTTAATACCAGATGTCCTTCCTGACTGTCCCGCCCAGCCAGCCCCATTCACGTTGTTTCCAAAAGAAGTGGGTCTGCAATGGAGAGCAGTTTCCAGAGTTTGAGTTGGAACTAATGTATTATAGTACATCACACAAAAATGGAAAATATTTGCTATCCTAAATAAGAAAGATGGCGCTGGCTAATACAGAGCACATTTTACAACTTCTCTCATCTGTTTGATGGATTTCAGTTATTTATTAAGTTACCTGTGGATTCTGCTGAAGTTTGCGTTGTTGTTCATTCTTCTGTGATTTTTTTTTTCTCCTCTTGTTGCCATTTTACCAAAAAGCCGGTTAAGATCCTCAGAAAAAAACAAACAAAAAAAACTAATACATTTGTCTCTAAGAACACAAAATGTCTCCTGCTATGAAAATACTATATATTATTATATTATATATTTTTTCCACTTTAAACAAGGCAATCTTATGAACTACTTCAGCCTGATATATTAAGCATGAATTATATTTATAGTATTTTTTTTTACGCTTTATTGATCAGTATGTTTACAGTTCTCCACTGCTTTTTCATATAAAAAAATCATAAAAGAATTATAAAAATTAAATTGAATTATTTTAATAATAAAAAAAAAAAAAATCAAGATGTACTAGTTCATTATTTTTTTTAGGCCCTGAGATGAGTCAATGTTTAGTAGCAATATTAATTTTAATGTTTTTTTGTTTTTTTTAATGCTGGACACATGATGGCACACATTTTTTTTTGCATATTATATTTTTAAATATTACATATTAATAAACTTTCCAATTTAAATGAGTCAAGTGCTTCAGGTTAAAATATACATATTAATAAAAATAGTAAAAAGTGTAAAATGTATACTTTAATTGAGGGAAAAAAATAATTGAGGGGGAAAAAAAACACCGCCACCTGGTGGTCACAAATAAAAGGTAAAATCAGAACAAGAGTGGCCCAATAGAAAACTATAACAAAAAAAAAAATCTATTTAGGCTGAGATAAAATGGCACATTCAGTGATTTTCTGAGATATGGTTTTCTGTCTTTAGGAACAAATGTTTCAGTTTTTTCTGTAGCTTAGACTTTTTAGGGTAATTTAAGAAACTGAGATGGCAAATCTAAAAAAAAAAAAAAATTATAATAATATGATTATCCTCTGGCAATTTTGAGCTATTTCATTCAACACATCAAAAATGTCATAAAAATAAAAACACAGTAGAACAGAAAATGTCCCCAGGATCTCATAAGAGTGACCAAACCAACTTTATCTGCAAGTCTTTCAACAACAGGTTTTTGCTGTTGTCCCTGTTCATAAATAATTACAGAATTGCTCATAATACAGTGCCTTTGAATGGATTAGAAAAAAATAGTTTGTCTGGCTCATCAGGCTTCTTCCTGACGCAACATTCTCCATTTATCCAGGCTTGGGACTGGCACCAAAAGTACACTGGCCTGCAACCTTCTGTGGCTGGATTGCTTTGGATCTAGGCAAATGCAGAGTTTTATATTGAGGCAAAAGTAATTTTTTGGCAGAAGTTCAAGTGTATCCTAGCGCCCTTACAATGCAACTTTCAAATACAAGCTTCTGTGAAAGTGATACACAAGCTTTAATACAAGCCAATACAAAGTGCATTAACTTGCTTTATGTATTTCTTGCATTTTGAAAGGACTTATTGCTTCACTTTCTTCCACAGAATCTTAGTGTTTTTGTCTCCTAATCTATTTTCCTTTTTTTTTGCAGCAGAGCCGTAACACAATTAGCAGGCCGGCCGTTAAATGAGCTAAACGGCCTAAAGCTTGTCAAGGCCCTCTGAATGGTTCGCTATAAATATTATGGTAATGTTGCAGACTATTAACATCTCAATAAAAGTTTTAGCAGAGACTCTGTAGTTAATCATTTAATGAATTGGCGCCACATTACACCAATTATAGCTGAGCACGGCCCTTATTTTTGGTCTGTATCAAAATGATTAAACAGTGTTAAGAGAACACAAAGTCGAGATGACTCAAGCAATTACTTTCTGGTACGTACTGTAGAGGAGGAAGCATGACTCAAGCTGTTTCTGTTAATTAAGTGCCCATACAGAGCAGAGTGAACTATTTCAACTCACAAACCAAGTATAATTTCCCTCTTTAATGCTGTTTAAATGAAGAGAACCAGTAAGTCTGGGGTGCTTAGTCATTCATTTAACCCTGAGCTGTAGTGTGCAACAGGTTGGGGCACTATACCTTGTTGAGTGTGTCCTGTTCTAATGCCATATCAGACTTGCGGTTACTATTTCAGGTGTACTTTTAGGTGCAGAGCAAAGTCGGACTAGGCCCCTAGCTGGATTGAACCCTCGCAGCAGGATTTCCCACTTTGTTTGAGTTTAAGTTTATGTACAAGAGAATAGAACCATTGTGTTGAACCCAAGTATTTTCTGAGGATGTTCTGAGTCTGGTCACTGGTCTGCATGAGAAAGACTCCAACCTGAAAAGCTCCACTTTGAGGAAATCTTAGTATATATCCAAATATATATAGGGTGTAAAGTCTCTTTACAATAAAATATATATATATATATATATATATATATATATATATATATATATATATATATATATATATATATATATATATATATATATATATATTACAAAGGCAATTGATGACCTATAGTAATCAGATTTGTTCTTTGTACTCAGTGGTTATCAAAGTTTTTAAATCACATACATACTGCTGTCAGACAGTTAAAGCTACCACGTTCAACAGTGCACAAAGTCCTAAACAAAGGGGTCTGTTGTCCCAGGCCGCAGGGTCAGAAGGGCCCAGAAAAGGTCCATCTTCTTATGTTTTCTATTATATGGGGGCCCATGTGAAGCCTTCTTGCCCCGGGCCTGTATCGATACTCCCATCACTCCTGAGTATAATGACTGTATATGATCCTGAGAGGGCGCTAGTATAATCACCAGACATCATCTGAGGGTACTATAGTTCAATGTCTGAACATGATTCTGATGGGACCCTCGTATATGGAGCCACGGTGGCTTGAAAAAGTCTTCATCCCCCTTAGGATTTTTCCGTTATTGTTGTCTTACAGCCAAGAATTTAAATGGGTCATTGCGAGGTATGGAAATGCAATATATTTTTTCATTGTGAAGCAAACATGAAATATGACAGAAAAACAGAAAACTGGTGCGTGCAGAAGTGTTCACCCCACAAGTCACTCATCTGTAGAACCACCTTCTGAAATACTTCTAGCTCCAAGTCTTTTAGGATGAGTTTTTATGAGCTTGGTTCATTAAAACAGTAGGATTTGTGCTCATTCTTTATCTAAAAACAGTTCAAGCTCCTTTAGGTTGGATGCATTGTACAGCACAGTTTAAGTTGTTTTCTTCAAAAATTGTCCTGTGTTTAGCTCCATCCTTCATTCCTTCAGTTCTGAGCAGTTTCCCAGTCCCTACCAATGACAAATATCCCCACAGCAGGACACTGCCATCACCAGGCTTCACTTTGCAGAGGGGCCACAGTCAGGTGCTAGGTTTGTGCTACACATAGCATCTTTCATTGATGGCTCATTTTAATTGTATCTGGACAGAGGACCTTCTCGTGTTTGGGGAGTCTCCCACGTGCCTTTTGGCAAACACAAGATATGTTTTTGTTGTTGTTTTTTATCCAAGCAATGGCATTTTTCTGTCCACTCTTCCACACAGCTCAGCTCTGTGGAGTGTATGGTTCAGAGTGGTCCTGGGACAGATACAACAGTCTCTGCTGTGGAGCTCTGCTGCTCTTTCAGGGTCACTTTTGGTCTTATTGTCGCCTCTCTGATGAATGCACTCTTTGCCCAGTTTGTGAGTTTTAGATGGTCATCTCGTGGCAGGTTTGGTGTGGTTTTATAAATTTTATAATGATGAATCGAACTAGGCTATGTTTTGTTTTGATTATAACAGTTGAACTGCAGCAATAAAGGAAAAATGCTGAGGGGGAGAATACCTTTGCAAGCCACTGTATATTTGTCTCAATAAAATGAACTGATACAAAATTAAAATTAATGAATTGCTGCATGCAAGTCACAAATTAGGACGTTTGAATAAATCATTCTACTTGAATCAGTACATGATCCTGAGGCGACCATAGTATAATGGCTGGACATGCTCCTGATGAGACTCTAGTATACCATCCAGACTCTAGTATACTGTTCAAACATAATCCTGAGGGGACTCTAGTATAATGCCGGGACATGATCCTGAGGAGACTCTAGTATACTGTCTGGACATGATCCTGAGGAGACTCTAGTATACTGTTCAAACATAATCCTGAGGGGACTCTAGCATACCATCCAGACATGACCCTGAGGGGCATGACCCAAGTCTGGGCATGATCCTGAGGGCACCCTAGTATAAAGTCAGACATGATCCTGAGTAAAATCTAGTTTATTGTCTGGGCATGATCCTGAGGGGACCCTAGTATACTATCATGCCATGATATATTATAATTCCAGGACAAAATACTGAGAGGACCCTAGTATACTGTTCGAACATGATCCGGAGTGGACTCTAATATACTGTACTTGCATCAGTACATGATCCTGAGGGGACCCTAGTATAATGGTCGGATGTGCTCCTGAGGTGACTGTAGTATAATGTTCAGCTATGATCCTGGGGGAACTCTAGTATACCATCCAGATATGATCCTGAGGGGACTCTAGTATAATGCCTCGACATGATCCTGAGGGGACCCTAGTATACTGTCTGGAGATGATCCTGAGTGGATTCCAGTGTAATGTCCAGACATGATCCTGAGGGGACTCTTCTATAATGTCTGTATTGCTATGTAAATGATGTTAGTGTGCTATCTTACGTGAGGCATGTGTTTGAATTTAACTTTCAAATCTGAACCCACAAGACAGGAGATAGTCGTATTTACACTTACCTGAACTCACTGCTAGGTAGAACTGTCATGTCTAATAAAGGCTTAAGGTCAGTTCTTTCAGGTAACCACTGGGACCATCCTTTGCTTTCCAGGCTGTGCTTTCCCGGTTGCCCATAGCAACTGGAAAAATTCAGTCAGTCATGATAAAAACACTTCCTCCAATCCCTGAAGGATTCTTCTGTAAGAGCCAAAAGGTCAGCTCACTGGCATTCCCCAAAGATAGACCAAGCCAACATCTAAGTCTGACTGGAACCTCACAGGCATGTAAATGTCTTAGAACTGCTACAACAATACAATACTACACCACAGACTGTCCAGGAGTTGGTGGATGCTTTAGTCCAGGTCTGGGAGGAGATCCCTCAGGAGCCCTTCCACCACCTCATCAGGAGCATGCCCAGGTGTTGTAGGGAGGTCATACAGGCACGAGGAGGCCACACACACTACTGAGCCTCATTTTAACTTGTTTTAAGGAGTGTGTTTTTCCACTTTAATTTTGAGTGTGACTCCAAATCCAGACCTCCATGGGTTAATAAATTTGATTTCCATTGATAATTTTTATGTGATTTTGTTGTCAGCACATTCAACTATGTAAAGAACAAAGTATTTAATAAGAATATTTCATTCATTCAGATCTAGGATGTGTTATTTTAGTGTTCCCTTTATTTTTTTGAGCAGTGTATTATGCATGACACTCCTGCTCTATACACGTCTTCTTGGCTCAGCTCCGCAGTCAGTGGGCATGGATCACTGTCACCTGTCTGCAGCAAGGCAGCCCTGTGCTCCGTGTGTAAGATTTGTGATTTGATGCTTTGTGAACATAATACAAGGCAAACGTGTGAGGCTGTGGGGCACAGAGGCAGCAGCTGACCCCACATCTGCAGTGCTCACTCATGTCTGTCTGTCTGTCTGTCTCATCAGTCTGAAGGAATATCTCTGTGGAAGTGTTTATTGCATTATCCAGAAAAAGTCCATGTGCTAAGCTCATTTCCCACACTTTGAGAGGGACAGTCTAAAGGGTGCTATAAGTAGGATACATATTTTTTTTATATTTCATAAAAATTATCCATGTGTCTCAAGATATGAGGTAACCATGTTTAAATGAGATATTAGTTTACTGATAACAATGGTACAGCTGATTTATTAACAGCTAAAAAGATATTTTACATAATGGCCAAGTTGTTTTTGTTAACATTTTTTGTTTTTGTTTTGGTTCCAACACTGCATTGCCAATCTTTCAATCAGAAAAGCCAAAAGACTAATTTTTCAAACCAGTGCAAGCCCATGCTGCTTACAGTACCTTTAAAGCAACACTATGTAGTATTTCAAATAGAGTTTGACCAATATCAGGCTAATTTTTTCCTCTTTTTTTGCCTTTCCCTCATCAGCCGACCCTTGCCCTTTAATCCCGATGTTTGGTCAGGCACATGTCCGGGCAACCATGTAACTGAAGGACCCCAGCTTCCCCAGCCATCTTATTGCAGTTTGGGCTTTTACACTGCAGTTCACAGGAAACATCCCATATCACTTTATCTCAGCTTTAAAAGCTCACAACAGCAATCAAAATATTTTGCTTATTTCTATGGCATAGAACCTGGTAGAAAAGAAAATTTCAAAATACATTTTGTAGCTCTACTCTACAAAATGTAACTCTACTCGCACACCAAGTTTGACTGAGATTGCCTCATCGGTTTTCTCAAAAAACACATCTGTAACTGTTCTCACTGTCATATTCAAACACATTTGTTAGTGTTTTATTAAGCATTACTAAATCATTTGGCTATATTATATACATTTATTTCATAAAATTAAGAATACTGGTCCTCCATATTGGTCAAAAAAAAAAAAAAAAGGCAATATTTATTTGGCCATTGACTGCTCTGAATTCTGGCATTGGCCATAGAAAAACCCATATCAATTGATCTTGGACCTTAACAAATTTTAGTGGTAGATCCAACTCTTAACGAGATGAGCTGGTATAGGTCACTCTATGAGCCAAATCATAATGCTATTGCTAATGCTAACCAAAACATTTTTGTTCTTTTTTTCTTGTCATTACTTAGGTTCATTTCTGAAAACTACAGATAATCCACTTCTTTTTCTCTTGATATGGTTGCATAAATGAAGCTTTTGGAGTCTAATCAACCAGAAAAAGACCGTGAGAGCAAAAGTTACATTGTGCTACTTTAAAATAGATTTTTTTTTCCATTTGACATTGTGAAAATTTGGTGTTAAATATGCTCAGAGTGACAATATATTTATGACTTTCAAATTGTATTTGGTGATTCATATCTCTGCCGAGCTTTTTGTTGTTGCATATAGTCAGAATCTAATCTAACACACTCTTTCAATTCACTAGTGTTATGCTCCTAACCTTCAGAATCTCTACAAGAGCAAAAAAATAAGAACTACTCTTAGCCAACCTTCGTATCCACTAAATAAAAAATGGTATGAAAAGGGGGTAGTAGCTCAAAGACTAGCTGAATAAAGGGCTTTTCAAAACGGAACGATGAGGCTGTCAATTTTGCGTGGGTTGAAAAAGAGTTCACACACACAAAAAACAAAACAAAACAACAACAACAAAAACAAAACATCTAATTTGACATGCAGGCCTCATATGAGCATAGAAATCAAATTGAATAGTGGTGGGTCAGTACATTCGTTATGCAAATCAGCCATGGAACAAGAACCATTCGTAGAGCAGCTATACTATAATGTTACATAACCTCATAGCTTGTTCCCTCCATGATCCTACTGTAATCCCCCCCCCAAAAAAAAAAAAAAAAAAAAAAAAATCTCCTCCCTCCTTCCCCCCTCTTCTTCCGTGCAGAATTGTCTCTCTCCGGGACACAGCACCAGGGACTTGTGAGGAAGGGGGTTTAATTTAATTTCAGGCTCTGAGGGGCCATTGCCACAGCTAATCCCAGTGTACGGAGAGATCATTAGTGTTTAGAAAAAAGGCTTAATTCTGGGTTGTAATTGTAAGAAGAGAAGGAGGTAGAAGGAGGAAGAACACTAAAACAGTTACACAATGACCGATGTAGATTTTAACAATGCATGTTCACCTTTGATATGTTTAAATATTGCTTGCATTGTTTATTCTTTCAAAGGTTCATAATTTCTAAAATGCTACCAAACTTTAAATAAAAATAAATAATTAAGTGTTTTCTACTATTCAGACCTCCCTGATATGTGTCATAAGGTGGTGGTGCCTGTTCAGCTGCTTTGGCTTTAAGACACAAACTACACAAACAATAACTCTTAACACTGGAAGAGACAATTCCCTGGGAGTTACTGTTTCCACTGGGCATCCAGGCTTTCCAAACATATAGAAATGAAGAAGTATAGTTCAAAAGTTCACTTCTTGCCTTAACCATTAGGTGCCTTCAATAGGAACCTAGTTATAGGAACCCTCATCAAGCAATCCATTAACATTTATTTCTACAGCCCTTTACAATGCACAAAGTGATCAAAGTGCTTTCCAATAAAATCATATAAAATAAAATCAATCAAAAAAACAAAAACAATTTAGTTACATAAAATCCTATAATATAGAATAAAATAAAGTGTCACAGCATTACTAAGTTTTAAGTCTAGATTTAAAAAGACCAAAATCTGTGATAGTGCACATATCGGGGGACAGCTTGTTCCAGAGTCTGCGCCCGGCCACAGAGAAGGCCCGATCACAGCAGTGTTTATATTTATATTTGTATAAATTTTAGCTTATATTATAGTTTGTGGGCTTGCATTTATACTGACAAAAGCAACCAGTTAAGAACTCTGTGACGTAATTATTGCAGTGGCTTTTGATGTAGCTTAAGCGAGACGTCCAGCAGCTACAACAAACCGAAGCAACTGAGCATGGAGCACAAAGACGGAAATAATCAAAACAGAGTGGGAAATCTGACGTATAATGTGCAGGCTTTGGAAGTTTTCAGAGCGAGTGAGGAGACTTCATTTTTATGACTGAGAAAAGAAAAGTGGAGCTCCATGACAAAAGATATAAGAGTCTAAATAGCTTTAAAAAAAATGGCTTGTATATGTGTAAATTAGCCTGGCCAACCAGACAAACTCTTTTCCTATTCCTACAAAGTTAGTCTGGTATCCCTTCATGTAAGTTTAATTTCTATGAACAATCACAGAAGGTGTAACCAATCAGAAAAACGAAGGGCGGGACATAAGCAATACACCGCTGACCTGGTGAATGGTGGTGGTAGATGGATTATTGCCGGTCTTGCCATAAAACACCAGAATACGCCATGTTATGAGCAGCTCTCTACTTATTTCTGAATGGGGACTGCAACAGAAGCAAGTTGTACAAAGACTTCCAGAGAAAGTCAATTTGTTTTAATGTGGTCATTACGGCAGATGTCAATGGGACTTTACTGTTGTTAAAATGGAAACAAGAGGAAGTCCCACAGAGAACACCAACGTGGACTTCAGCAGAATCAACAGGTGAGGAAGAAAAGCACTATACGCCGTTGATCGGGTGAGAGAAGTTATTAAATTTGCTCTGCTTTCATATTTGAAAGACATGCTACAGATAAAAGGCTGTGATAGGCCAGTTTCAAATCCATCGGAGAGAGACGGTTTGCCACGAGTGAGGAACCAGACTGTCCTGCTTTTGAAAAGAAACAAGGAAAGGCTTCCACATCGTGTTAATGAATAATGGTGTACATGTGCATATGTTACCTACCTCTCAAACTATGTCACCAAAAGGTTCATAGGCTGACTGAGAATAGGAACTGTGGTCCCAGTCCCCATGCATGATTATAAAGAAATTGCAAAAGGTTCCTACAGTGCGAAAGGGCCTCCACTGAGTCCATGTTGACAAACTGACCAACAGCCAATGGGTGTGTCCATACCTCAAGATGCACCTCTTTTGAAGCGGGTGATTGGCCAAAGCTTCTGGTTTGCATAGAACATTTATTCTTGGGGTTGCAGGTGGCTAGAATATACCCCAGCAACTACACTGCAAAAACTGCCCCACCAGAATTAAGCCAAATTTTCTTAAAACTAAACTTTTTTTATATCAAGCAAAACAATCTGCCAATGGGGTAAGCACTAGAATATATTTCTAGTAACTTTAACAATATAATGAGTCCTAAAACAAGAAATGAGTTCTAAGTTTAAGCAAGTTGTCCTTATTACAAGACTTGATTTAAGTAAAATGTTTGAATTTAAGTAAAATTTCTTCACTACATGGTAAAATTTAGGCAACATTTTCTTATTAGATGAATAGATTTAGGTACATTTTCCTTTTTATGTGGCTAGATTTAAGCAAAATGTTATGACATTATTCTAGTTTTAAGAATAGAGTGCTTATTCATTAAGAGTTTTGTGCTCATAACATTGCTAGGTTTTCTAGTGTTATGCGTATTTCAAGTAGAAATGCAACTATAATAAGACAACATCAACAGAAGGTTTCCTCTGGGATTTATTTAAACAAACACCAGCCATAAGGCATTGTTTTTCCTTGTAAAAATCCCTGTAAGTTGTTAATTGTCTTACAATATATTCAAATAATCAAATTATTTTGCCATCTCTTCTTTCCCCAATGCCCCAGTTTATACATTGCATTATTTCCCCAATCTATAAATTGTACTCTGAGTGTTCTGTGCTAAAGCTTTAGAAAAACAGCTTCTTGAGCTCTGAACCACACAATTTGTACAGTTTTTTTTTCTTAATTGACTTGCATGACAGTGTTTGCAAATAATTATGGAGCTTTATGAGGATGTTTGATGACAGATAATGCTGCACAGATAAAACAATAGTGGCTGTGGCTGTTATACAATAAAAGCCTCAGGTGGCTAATGGAACAGACTGTCAGAGGTGTAAATGGGCTTTTTGGATAGTTCCCCTTGTCTATTCATTGTGTTGTCAAACAGAATTATTCATGTACAGTATGCAGTGTCAGTCTAGTCAGTCTATTGTTGCTAAAGAAGGAGTCATAATGGTTAAGAAAAAAACTGCACAGAATTGAAATTATAATTTGATTTTTAAAGTACACATGCATTTTTCATCTGTGCATAGAATTTAACCAGGGATTCCCAAATGGTGGGTTGAGACCAACAGCATTTCTTAGATGTGCATAAAAATGCCTCGAAACTGGCTTTATATGGAGACATGGGTTGGGAACCATGTGAAGATACATTTAGGATATAGCGCAATTACAGAATAAGTTGAATACTATGCCAGAAACAAGATTTACAAAACATTTATTTAATTGCGATCTCTCTAATAAATACACCTGGACCAGACAGATGGAGAACATATTTGAAGAAGCTGATCTACAATAGAAATAAGTTAAGATGTAACATTGGGCAGATTAAATCATTTTATTCTACAAACAGTAATGGTACAGGGAAATTATGTGTTAACCAAAATTGAGAATCTATAGTTTAATTAAAGAGTTTTATGGTTCAGAGTCCTATGTCACACTGAACCTAACTAAAGCCCAGAGATCGGTGTGTGCTCAGTTAAAGTCCAATACTCTTACTCTGGCCCTGGAGACTGGATGATCCCACTCAGTGTCAGAGGAGGAGCAGACATGTTTTCTCTGTGATGATATGAATGATAGACTAAGTAGCGTAACTACAGGCTTTCAGTGGTCATACATAACCACAAGAGGTTAGTAAATCACAAATGATTTCTTGTGCATTCTTTATCATTGTGAGTTTCTAAAAAAGGACTATGTAATTCAGTGGATACAGTATTTAGCCCTCAATGACATGTGCATGCATGTGCTTATCTAGGAAGAACATTTTGAGTGCATTCCCCTCATGGGAAGTGTTGTATGTGATTTTAACATGATCAAGTTTATAATGAAATGTGAAGAAATGTATCTAATCATGTGACCAGGATCTGACCCAGACTCAAGACGCCACAACAAGTGCAAGGGAACAATCTGTGCTGGAAATGTGGCCTTCATGGGAGAACAGAAGTGATAATAGCCCCTCCCTTACAACTCGCACTGCTTTGCCTGAGAACTGGTTCAGATCCTGGACTATGCCCATATCTGGAGTGGGTGGTATGAAGTTGAGCCTGGGTATATATTCAGTGTGATAGGGACGGTCGTTGTTGGACGCCCAGCGTAAGCCCTGAGTAAGACGTAGGCGGTAGGGACAGATCCAACCCAGAGCTCTGTTTAATTTGGCTTATGCGAATAAAAAGACAAAAAGCTAAAAAAAGCTGATTGGAGTCTTTATTGATTAGAAAAAGAACACGTCATTATGGTGACCCCGACGTGATGAGGTCAACAAGAAAACAGGGTTAGAGCCCTGGAGGCCTGAAGTCACCTCAACCGCCGGCGTAAAAAGAGTACTCAGAACAGCCTGAAGCCTGTTCTATTCGACACCAAAAGTAGCCTGAAGTCTACATCGCGGCCAGAAGTTCGCACAATCGGATCACTAAAAGATGCGGCCGAGGACAGCCTGAAGTCTGTTCTATTGGACAATAAAAGTAGCCTGAAGTCTACACCGCGGCCAGAAGTTCGCACAATTGGACTGTTAAAGTTACGGCCGGAAGTTTGAAAAGATGGAATATGAATACCGTGGCCAGAAGTTCACGAGGAAAGAATAGAGAGTAGCCAGAAGCCTACTCCGAACAGCCTGAAGCCTGTTCTATTGGACACTAAAAGTAGCCTGAAGCCTACACCGCGGCCAGAAGTTCGCATAATTGACTACTAATATTGTGGCCAGAAGTCCACACCAGTTTAGACGCTAAAAGTAGCCTGAAGCCTACACCGCGGCCAGAAGTTCGCATAATTTGAAAGTACTAAAGTCGTGGCCAGAAGTCCACGGGAAAAAAAAGGCGCCAGTCAACCATCGTCATTGCAGCGAACTTCTCCTCCCACTGACCCGGGCGGCCTCTACTAAAAGGTGAGCAGAAAACCTGTTTATTCAAATTTCTGCTATTGGCTAAACTAAATTGTGGTCAGTGTGTGTGGAGAGGACCGCAACAATGGAGGGTGAGTCTGACAAAGAGTTGAGTGAGTGTCAAGCTAAAAGTCAATCTTTGTAGGTTATAGTAGGTCTTTGTGTCACTGTAATCTCATTTTTCTTACTTCTTCAACTGATGCTTGAAAGAGGATACACTATACAGAATATTTAAAATGTTTTCTTGTAATTCAAAAAATTGAAAACAATTTTGATAACAAGCGGAAGAATAAAAAGCAAAAGAAAACTGATTTAGAGAAAGTACAAGAACACAAAATTGTTTTGAAATGTGAATAACATGTAAAAAAAAAAAAAAAAAGATCAGATACTGCTGCTTGTGTTTCCTCTGTTTTTCCAGACCTCTCCACGGTGGGACTCCACCTGGACCTGGACTCCTGCCCACACGTCAGTCCCCAGCAACAACAGCAGCAGCCTGAGCGGCCCCAGAGATAACAGCCGAGGTCGAGCCAGATTCCTCCAGTGACCTGCCAGTGAGACCAAAAGCCGACACGATCCACCTACACCATCAGGCCAGGCTACAGCTCCATCTGCAGCCACCCAAGTCATCGGACTCAGAACAAGAAGAACAGGAAGCCCAGTCCACCAGTTTAAACATGAGTTGAACTGACTGTAGCACCCATCACGTAAGAAAGCAAGTTTCTGTCGGGTCTTAAAGCTGCACTCTGTGAACTGGGCTCCTCCTCACAATGTCCAATGGTCCAAGTTGCCAGTGTGAGGAAATGGACAATTACAGCATCACCAAGGACTTACACACAGCTGCTCTGACCATGCAGCTGGATGCAGAGAGCAGATGCCTGGGACAAGGACGTGGCCGAGGCAAGGGTCGTGGTCACTGGAACAGAGGACAGAGGGTCCACCAAGGACAAAATAGAGGCCAAGACAACGTATGGTACACTTGAGGACAGTTTGGACACTGAACTTGAGATTGTATAAGTTGGACACTGGATGCGGGAGGTCCACAAAGATACAGTGAAGGACCTCGCCTGAGTGCTCCCCAGGGGTCAGACTGACTGGGCAGCGAGGACGGGCCCGGTGAGAGACGCACCGAGGAGACGTCACCCAGAGGAAGGTACTGCACCCACAACACACACACATTCACATCTGTAGCTCTGCAATGAAGAACTGCTTACTGCTAACACACACACACATTGATTTCACAAGCAGAAACTTATTTGGAGAATAAGACTAAGCCAGCAGCTACAACTTATGCAAGTCTGGTCTCATTGACAAATACAGCCTTACGAGGATATACCATTGAACTGAATGGAAAAAAAAATATATATGTTTCTTGTTGATTCAGGGGCCACTAATTTTGTGGTCAAAAGGCTAGTCTTAAAGAAATCTCCCAAAATGAGTGGTTGTTATGTTTTACTCTGTCAGTGCCTCTGGTGACACTGTGCGAGAGCAATATGTCTCCACTTTCATGCTTAGACCCTGCAGGCAAAACTTTTAAGCTCTTTTCCATTTTTCCACATTATGTCCAGTTAATTTTCTGCGTTGAGATCTGATGTGCAGATTAAACATTTGCCTTATCTCCACACCAGAAGGTCCTCAGGTTGTAACAATTGATTATTTGGCCAATAACAACATATTCACAGGAGTCAGGTTGGGAACTGGGACTCCTTTATATTTATAGCAATGGAAATTGCCACCAACTCCAATTACTACAGACCTAATCAAAATGGCACAAACCAGGTGTCTCCTGAGGGAACTACTTATATGCATGAGGATGACCTGCACTGCACATCACACGAGTCACAGACTGGGCCCCCACCTCTGACCCTGGGTCTCATTCTCTTCTGTGCTGAAGCAAACAGAATGCTTTCACCTCTGTGTTACACTCAGACTGCTCTGTGTCTGTGGTGTCAGATAAACATGACGCTTATCAAAACAGCACCTCCTCCTCCTCTTTCTCTCTGACTCTGAGGCTGCAGCCGTCCCTGCTTTAAAAGCAGTTTCACAGGACCTGTGGGCAAAAAGTAAAATATGATGTTGGTTTGATCAAAGATTGTGAACCAGTGGTGATCAGCCCTAAATCTACTTATAGGCCATGCCAACACCAGTACCCCTTAAAACAAGAAGTTATTGTTGGCATTACTCCAGTTTTAATGCTCTAAGGGAGGCAGGAGTAATAGTGCTTTGTGAAAATTCTCCAGTATTTTTTTTTTTTTTTTTTTTTGTATAACTATATCACCATGGCATTAAGTGTTGCCATTTGCGGTTATGTAGTCAGACGTGGGAGAAGGTCAAAAGCCCCAGGTTACAACGGATAACCTGTATGATGGGAGTAGAAACACGTTAGACTGAGAGGGTTTAGCTTGCTCTTTTTAGATGGGACAGCAATGTTCGAAGATGTTTTGTTATGTTTTATTTTATTTTTTTATTTTTTAATACTAGTGCTACTCTGAGTTTGTTTGTTGTTTGTGTCTCTGTTCTTTGTCTTTGTCTGTTTGTCCAATGTCCTGTCATGTCAATGTCTTGTCGTTGGTAATAATAATGGCAAGACTGGTTAATTTACAAGCTACGCCCCTCCTTGTCTGCATACCAACCCAACATGATGATTTAGTAGAGGCCTAAATCCCAGCCTTGCCTTCATAACAATTTTTAGAAAAAAAATCAGGCCAAATTGACACATGGGATGGTCCATGTGTCAAAAAGGGGGGATGTTAACAGCACTCAAGCAACAGTGGTACACAAAAGGGTTGACAGGTTATGTACAGAAATCTTGTCCACAGCTCATAATGCAGGTAAAAGCACACACAACACCTGCAGCTGGGGTAAGGAATCTGCATTTACTGAGAGCTCTGTGTATTTCTGTAAGTTTAAAATAACTAATTTAGGAAGCATTTTCTGTTTTATTTCAAAGGTCTATTGAACTTGTTGCAACAAGAATTAGAAACTCTGCTCATCTGAAACAGTGGTGACCTTATGGGGCCATGTGATCACAGACAGGATACTTCCTGGCCTCAGCAATAATGCAACAAAATGTTTGAGTTAACATGACGTCATTCTTAAAAAATTGTGCACAAAAATGAAAAGGGGAATGGTAAAATACATTTTTGGGACTGACTAAACTCTGATGTGGACTTGACCAGGTTTAATAACACTTTCTGTGTGAATGTCTGGGTGAATGTGAATATGTGAACTCTAATCACTCTTTGTGTTATTATGATCCAAAATGTTCATATTTCTGAAATTAACAGGTTTTAACAGGTGCTTAATAAAGATAATAAGGATCCAACAAACTGGATCCATATGGACCTGAACCCACTGAAAACAACTCTAGGAGAAGAGTTGTGGTGTGTATATGTTGATATTTCCCTCCACAGACTGAACTATCACCTAAAAGCAATACAAATGGACCAAAAGACTGAGCTGATATAAACCCATATGGAACAATATGAAATATGGAACAAGCACACTTCAGAAAAGTGTGTATCATTCAAGGAACTAAGGAAAATCCAAGGAAAATACATGGATGTGGTAACTATAACACCTTTGGTAAATTATTTCTGATTGCCTTATCATATTTGATGCTTTTATGTGCTATCTATGTGAGTCTAACTTATTTTGCCAAATTACAACTTTACTAAAAAATCCATGAGAGAATTGAAATCAGAGATCATGGTCCAGACACGAGACCACCCCCCCCCCCCAAAAAAAAAGAAGGGGGATGGCATTGTTTTGTGTGCAACGTGTTCCTCTATTTTCTCTCAGCAGGTCCCAGATAATACGTTTACCAAAAACATGTTTCCTAAATGAATGATGTGAGGTATCACTGCTCCTACCTCCACTCTGGAAAAGTAGATAACACAATGGGAGAGTGCTGAGGGAAAACAGGCAGGGCCCAAAGCTCTGCCTGTACTGGAAACATCACAGCTGACCAACTGAGCCACCTGGACAACGCTGGCTCCTTTAAGAAGGGCCTCAACTCTCCACAACAACCTCTGCTCCATCTCCGGCTTCTACAACTTCCACTTGGATCAATGCCAGCCGCTGCAGAAGGTTCCTGAGCCAGGGGACAACTTCTCATCAGTCGGAGACAAACAACAACCTGCCTCTCTGGACGTTGAGGACAACTAAACTGACCAAGAGGATCACCTCACTCACTGACTCACAACAGTCAGGCTGCGTTGACCTGCACGGACACAGGTGCGAGCCTAGCGCCGCCTGTGTTCGCTCCGGTGAATTCACAACACACACACATCTCACAACGAGCAGAGCACACACCTCACAGGTTGTTACTGCAACTGAAGAACAACGACCAGACTCATCTTGCGCATTTAACAAAAAGACTATGACATCTGAGCAAGACCTGACCCGGAGAGGGGCCAGGCGCAAAATCAGACATTGTAAATGGGCTTCGTGAAAGAGCCATACATGCTGCTGTCATTAACTTTATTTATTGATTATTATAAACAGGGTTTTATTATAATCAAAAGGGGGGAACGTAGTGGAAATTTATTAATTTCTGTGTTATCCCGTTAGTTTATTATTATCTGAGCTTACTGCGGTACAAGGACAACAGCAGCGTAACAGCTGCAAGGCCAAAGCATGTTGTGTCTTAGTGCACCTGAGCCAGGACATGGTTATTGATGCTTGTAGATTCGAGCAAAAGTACTCAGATCTGCTGTGACCTGTATCACTCCTGCAATAACTGATAGACAGTTTCTTTCCTAACCTTTATTACTCGTACTGTGCAATTGCTGGAGTTGATGACCGCTGATTAATAAAGAGGGTTTTAAACACCAGGGGACGTGGTACGAGCCCCTGCACGTGGATCTGCAGAGCACGGTCATTTGGTTGAATAAGCTTGCTAATGTGTAAAAAAAAAAGGAAGAAACGTGTTTTTTTCATTATTTGCTTTGCAGCTTAAATTTGTTGATCTCCGATTGGAGATCAAAAGGGGGAATGTTGTATGTGATTTTAACATGATCAAGTTTATAATGAAATGTGAAGAAATGTATCTAATCATGTGACCAGGATCTGACCCAGACTCAAGACGCCACAACAAGTGCAAGGGAACAATCTGTGCTGGAAATGTGGCCTTCATGGGAGAACAGAAGTGATAATAGCCCCTCCCTTACAACTCGCACTGCTTTGCCTGAGAACTGGTTCAGATCCTGGACTATGCCCATATCTGGAGTGGGTGGTATGAAGTTGAGCCTGGGTATATATTCAGTGTGATAGGGACGGTCGTTGTTGGACGCCCAGCGTAAGCCCTGAGTAAGACGTAGGCGGTAGGGACAGATCCAACCCAGAGCTCTGTTTAATTTGGCTTATGCGAATAAAAAGACAAAAAGCTAAAAAAAGCTGATTGGAGTCTTTATTGATTAGAAAAAGAACACGTCAGAAGAAATTATAAGATATCGTTGATTTTTGTTTTCGTGAGTGTGTATGCACCTTGTGTACAGGTGTGTGCTTGTACATATTATTCACTCTTATATAATACAATATAACTGATACATAGGTGCACATGGTTAGGTGTGTGTATTTCAATGTACAAATGAGTAATCACTTACATCCATTCATCCATTTTCTTCAACTATATCCAAGGCCAGGTCGCGGGGGCAGCATTCTAAGCAGGGATGCCCAGACTTTCCTCTTCACAGACACTTCCTCCAGCTCACCTGGAGGGACCCCAAGATGTTCCCAGGCCAGCTGTCCTAGGTCTTCCCTGGGGCCTCCTTCTGGTGGGACATGCTCGGAATAGCTCCCCAGGGAGGCGTCTAGGAGGCATCCAGAGATGCCCGAGCCACCTCAGCTGGTTCCTTTTGATATGGAGGAGCAGCGGCTCTACTCCGAGCTCCTCCCAAGTGACTGAGCTCCTCGCCCTATCGCTAAGGGAACGCCCAGCCACTCTGTGGAGGAAACTCATTTCGGCTGCTTGTATCTGGGATCATGTCCTTTTGGTCATGACCCAAAGCTCATGACCATAGGTGAGAGTAGGAACATAGATCAATCGGTAAATCAAGAGCTTCGCCTTTCAGCTCAGCTCCTTCTTCACCACAACAGACCGATACAACGACCGCATTACTGCAGACGCTGCACTGATCCGTCTGTCAATGTCATGCTCCATCCTTCTCTCACTCATGAACAAGACCCCAAGATACTTAAACTCCTCCACTTGAGGCAGGTGCTCTCCTCCAACCTGGAGAGGGCAAGCCACCCTTTTCCGGCCGAGAACCATGGCCTTGGACTTGGAGGAGCTGATTCTCATCCCAGCCACTTCACACTCGACTGCAAACCGCCCCAGTGCACACTGAAGGCCCTGGTCTGATTAAGTCAACAGGACAACATTGTCTGCAAAAAGCAGAGATGAAATACTGCAGTCCCCAAACCGGACTCCCTCCAGCCCCCGGCTGCACCTAGAAATTCTGTCCATAATAATAAAGAACAGAACCGGTGACAAAGGGCAGCCCTGCCTGAGTCCAAAATGCAATAAACAGGTCCAACTTACTGCTGGTAATGCAATGCTGACTGATCTATCTCCCTAAATAAATGTAAAAAAAAAAAAAAAAAAAAAAAAAAAAAAGCGAGGCAGTCATTAGTCTTTATATTCCGAATGACATAATTGTTTTTTATGTATTTTTTTGGTTGTTTGTCCATGTGCCTCTAACTCAGTGGTTCCCAAAGTGGGGTCCAGGGCCCCCTGGGGGTCCGCAAAGGTACTACGAGGGCCCCCCAGAGGCTGTCTATATTTCAGTTTCAATTTGAATTTATTATATATACAAAAATATAAAGTCAATGAAAATATTAAGTACCATAAAATCATTTGAAATTAATTACAGTTGTATACTTATTTTAAAATATTACTTTAAAACAACTTTTAGTCAATAATCAGTGTTTTTGTAATGTTTTTATAAAAAAAAGATGTCGTTGGGGGTCCGCAAGGGATTTTTGGAAATTTAAGGGGGCCACGACTGTCTTGACTTTGGGAATGGCTGATCTAACTGTTATGTTACTGTACCGTTCTTATTTCTTCTTTCAGAGATGACTCATATCCAGTGCATCATTGTACTGTTCTATAAGTTGAGTTATATTGAATTAACAATGGTTTGTCAAGAACAGAGGTAAAAAATTTAAATTATTTTAGAGGGGCTAATGATTTTCTATGGCAATGCACTGGGCAGGTGGCAGGAAAACATCATGTGGTGTTTACTGTTTCTCTGAACAGGGTACATATCATGTTTTCTTTATGCATCTTGAAATTAGTTTGGACATACTTGTGGCAATAGTTCATGATTTCTAACTTAAAATATGTATTGGAAATGTCTTCATTTGGGGAGATGTTACTTACATTTTGCAGAAAACGCTTGGATGCCTGTTGCTTTGAGGCCCTGCTGGCCCTGTCCACTTTACCAGAATCTCCAAGCTCTTTACAAACACCGTAGTTTGAATCAGCTCTGCTACAGTAAAGGACTGGAGGGCTGAGCTTTTCCTCTGACTAAAGCCCTCTACAGACACTACTGCCTCTTGAAAGCTTTATAAACCTGCTCAATGCTTTTTTCCAAGCTAACATGTTCAAAAGGAGCCCAATTTGTAACACTAGGTATGTTGTGGTATAGTTTTTGGCCATTGGTTGGTTGTACAATTAAGCATTATTCTGATCTGTGGCTTGGATTCCTTTGTCTGCTAAAACAGTCTTTATCAAAAGATTTTTTAGTCTAGACAAACTTTACGAGAACATTTAAAACAACCTTAACTGACCAAAGTGCTGTACAAGCCATAAACACACAGCCATGATAAGGACAAAATATAAAATAATAAAAGCAACAGAAGACAGTAATTTACAATAAAATATAATAAAAGACAAGAGGTGACTAAACCATGCTAAAATCCTTAGTTAAAAAGACAAGATGCTTGCTTAGTCAGTGTTAAGAGGTAGGTTTTTAATAAACTTTTAAAGTGCTCAAGTGTTTGTGCAGCTCTGTTGTGCAACAGGTGGCTGTTCTGTAGTTTGGGTGCAGCCACTGAGAAGGCTCTGTCTCCTCTAGCGGTGAGTTTGGAGTGAATTAAATGTTAAATATTATTTTGAAGTTCACAGGGAGCCACTGGAGCGCAGCAAGCACCAAGGTTACGTGCTCCCACTTTTTTGTCCTTGTCAGCGGGCGGGCTGCGGCATTTTGCACCCCCTGGAGGTGGGGAAGAGAAGACTGATCGAGCCCAATGTAAAGAGAATTACAGTAATCGAGTCTTGATGTGATAAAAGTATGTATTGTTTTCATATTTCACAGTATATTCACTTATTGAGAAGATGGAGCTGGAAAAAGCTAAATTTGACAACAGTTTAAAATTTAAATTTGCTGTAAAAAAAAACAAAAAAAAAAACATGTAAAATGTTTTTTTCATCAAAAGTAACTATGTCTGTGTTTTGCTTTTTGTTTAAAATTTGATTCCAACCATGACTGAACATCCTTAATACATTTCAGAAGGGGCTGCATGAAAGAGCTGTCATTTGATCTAAGAGATGTATCAGCAAAGCAATGGAAGGAGATGATGTGCTATTTAAAATTAGATCCAAGGGGAAGTAGATAAAGTGAAAAAAAAAGGGGGAAAAAAGAGTTGGGGCCAGCACATAATACCATACTCTGATTCAAGTTAAAAAACCCTAACCTGATACTTCTCTTATTATACATCTACCAAAGCATTAACCCTCTGGCAGCCATTAAAAACACTCAAGTGAGTAAAATGTGCACTTTGTTTTCTAGCTATAAAAAATATTATCAATTCTTCATATATTATACTTTCATTGACTAATTTTTCCTCATTTACCTCAGACCTAACTATCGATAACAAATATTCATTAAAAAAAAAAAATATACATATATATATATATATATATATATATATATATATACATTTTAACCCCTTCAATGCCATGTTTTTTGTGATAATACCGCCCTGTTTTTTGGGTGGAAAAAAATCCTCAAAATGCTTTTTTTTTTTTTTTTTGTATTTGCTGATAATATATATTTGGTATCAATCGTTTGCAGAGACATGGAAGAAGAAGAATATATTAACGAAAGTAGATTGCAAAAATAATTTATAACTTTTTTTTGGATCAACAAAATGAACTGCACATGTTACACGCTGAACGGTCTGAACGTGGGTGTTTTTTGTTTACAGTGTATTGTTTATTTTCTGTGGAAGCTGAGCTGGAAATAGCAAGATCACTTAAAAAGACACCATCTCACCACAAATCCTGGCATTTGCATGAACACAGGCAAAATTATTAAAAGATGAAACATGAAAATGCTCCTAATGGTACCAGATGGTAAAACTGAGACTAGTGTAAGCCAGGTCTAAGCCAGGACATAACCAATACTAAATAAAGACTGCAAAAAACTCTTGAGTACCACCAGAAAAAGCCTGTGTCACACCAATGGCACCCCTACCTCAGTTTGAGAACCACTGATTTAGGATATTGATATTGCCACTGTTAGTGATGCCATAATGTATTTGAAAGAAATTGTGCA
Source organism: Bostrychus sinensis (assembly GCA_020698575.1). Taxonomy (NCBI): domain Eukaryota; kingdom Metazoa; phylum Chordata; class Actinopteri; order Gobiiformes; family Eleotridae; genus Bostrychus; species Bostrychus sinensis. The sequence continues at coordinate 7,288,018 of CM036260.1, read as the reverse complement.
TCTCTGTGCTGAATAATTCCTAATATTTGACATGTTTTGTTTCATATTTACAATGCAATATGCTGTAGGAATAGAATATAGACATTTCTGGCTATTGTACACATCGTAGCTACAGCATACTGTATATTCAGAAAACTAATGCTCTTCCTCAACTCCCACTGTGCATCCAATTTCTTTGTGGTGTATGGTAGCAGCATTAAAGTAAAAAAAAAAAAAAAAAACAATGGAAAACACTGCACACATATATATATTCCGCTGGGGGATTGTGTGCCGGGAGTCTCGTGGGACGGAGGCAGTTCCACCTCAGGGAGCTGTGAAAGGCCGCTGTAGACTGGAGCGAGAGGCCCACTGCATACAGATGTCTGCGGCTGCTGTATGGAGAGACGGCAGAGGAGAGAGCAGCCATAATGTACGTGAGCACGGCAAAAGGTCACAACATGGTAGCAAAGGGCTGGAGAACAGATGGTGTTTTTGAATGGAAGTGGGGAAAGGCCGTCTGGGTAGATAGAAGCCTGAGACATGGAGAATAATGAAAAATCAATGCTACTGTATTCCGGATAGGGGGGTTAGTAGATAATATGGGGTGCCAATCAATACAAAAATCAAAATTATTGCCCTAGTCTGATAGCCTGATAACCATGAGAGTCTAGTTCCTCAGCCATAGTGAGTTGTTTCCGCTCAGTCATTGTGGAACCAGCCTATCACAGCGCGTCTAACAAATGCGGAAGATAATCTCCTATCAAAAATAAGCAAGATGGAGAAATTGCAATTGCATTGGAGACCATACACATATTTTTTTGGGACTGGCTCATTCTGATACCTTACTGGCGGGGGATTAAGGGGAGATTCGAGCTATACAGATCACTTACATAATATATTACATAACAGGTGTGCTTCCTGAGAAAGGTTTAGGGAAGAGGAAAGTTAAGTTGATACAGATTCTCTTGCTAGTGGCAAAGAAGATGATTACCAGGTCCTGGATTATAAGGCTTTACCCTCTACTCTCCAACAATGGCAAGAGGGTTTGAAGAAAGTGTATTTGATGGAAAAAATAACAGCAAAACTTAATTTGAAACTGGATTTGTTCTTTGACTTGTGGACTCCTGTCATTGTTTATTTTGGTTGGTCTAACACAGGGGTGCTCAACTCGTCGATTGCAAAGGCAGCACAGGTCAATCGCGGAGCCCTGCCTTTCCAAATAAAGTCATTTGACTGACACAGAGAATGACCAGTCTGAGATTGCTACATGCTACATTTATCAGATTGAATTATTCCTGCGCTGAGTTAATAATGAAGTTTATAATTTTAGTTTAATAAGATGTGACTTAATAAAAGAGGTTATTTTCTATTTTTATTATCATGTGTAACTACTGCAATAATCATAACCCCGATTAACACCCATCATGCTGTGTCTAATAGAAATAATGGGTAAAAATATAATAAAGGTAAATCTCCTGGCCTTGATGACTTTAAAGGAGATCACAAGCCAAAAAAGCTTGAGCACTTCTGGTCTAACAGATGCCATGTGGTGTAAGAAAATGTATACTTGCGACTGTATATTTCATTTATTTGTTTATGTATTTATTTGTTTGCTTGTTTGTTTCTTCACTGCTGTTTGGTTTGTCTCCTTAATTATTATATTTTTATAGTTGTAATTCCATTAACCTGAGATGTTGGTTGGTGTAAAAGTGTAAAAGCCTCTGTGTAATGTAACATCTGCCCAGATGCCATTTGTTCACCTTGTATTTTTCCCTGTGTGAAAATGAATCAGCATATTTGAATAAAAAACGTAAAAAAAATTATAATAATAACCAATATGGTACACAGTGAGTGAATTTTATAACTTCTCTCTCCTGATTAATAATATTTACTGCTTTCCTTCGTCACCTGTGTTGTTTATTTAAAAGGATCCCCTTTAGCTGAAACACAGGCTATCAGCTAGTTTTCCTGGGGTCCATTCAAAAATTATCACTTTACATAACATCACAAAATATAAAGATCTGGTTTAAAACAGCACAAAAGAGTATATCCCCATACATATGCATTTACAACTACAGTTTATAATTTTTAAACATGCATAAGGTGACCAGATGTCCCTATTTAACCGGCACAGTCCCAGATATTGGCTCCTTGTCCCATGTCCCAACAAATATCTGTAAAAACACTAATATATCCCAGTTTTCTACAAACCACGTCCCAGTTGTCCCTACTTTAACCAATAAAAAAGCACAGGAAACTTAAAATCATTACATTTTTTTCTTTTCTTTCAATAATTTTCCGTCATTTTCAAAACCTAAGCCCTAGTGTTGTGTTATTTAATTACATGACTGAAAAATGCATGGATTTATGAAGCTTTTTTAATCACTTCATAAATAAAAATGGACCGTGATTTTTGAAATAAATACACGTCCCAGGTTTTGGGTCTAGAAATCTGGTCACCTGATTAAATATTCTTAAATAAAGTTGGCTTAATCAAACTGAGGTCTACACTGATGTCTTCAAAAAAGTCCACTAAATAAAACATGTTTAGATCCAGGCAGGGTGCCAATTTAGATTAAAAAATAATCAATTATTCATTCAAAGGTTATTCATTCAATTAAATAAAAGCTGGCATGGATGAGTCAGTTTGTTTTGCTTAGGACCTCAGAAAGGTTAGATCTGGCTCTGTTCTGGCTGGCACGGCTACTAGTCTGATGAGACCCACGTGAAAGTTATATATCATTAGTTGTGTTTCCACCCAAAACAAGCAAAAATTTATTTTTTTTTCCAAGATAAAAGATGCACATAAACACCTGCACAAATCAGAAAAAGAACTTGGGGAACTCAGGTTAAAACATGCTGCCCGACTTTTCATTTTGATGTCATCGGGAGACCGGGGCTCGTCTCATGGGTTGGTTGTCTCATTGCTTATTACAGCCTCACTAGAGGGCGCTGTGATTTGATGTTGTTATCTAATATTTGGTTGGACATCCTGCTTATTTTGCAATAGTCATTTTTGTTTTAATTTAATCTAATCACATGAAGTTGAGGAGATGATTTGTAATTTTTATGGGTCTGAGTAATTTTTCATGTTGGTTTTGTTTTTGTTTTAAAAGCTTGTAGTTTATTAGCTTCTGAATAGGAAAACATTTAGCAAAAAGCCAAAGATCATAGCTTTAGGTTAAGTCATCTTTTAGCTTGCAGGCTAAAGCCATGTGTTAGCTAGCTCAACATTTTTGTCCTGAGGTCAGCTGGGGCTGGTTGTCTCACTGATCCAGGAGTTGGTTGTCACATGAGTCATAAATGGCTACAACCATTTTGAATGAATTAAATAAAACAGTAGCCTGACCTGCCAGACAAACTCTTTTCCTATTCTATACAAAGAAGTTAGTCTGATACATCTTCAGTAACATTTTGTTTCTGTGGCAAAACAATAACAGGCAGAGTAACCAACCAGAGAAATGAAGGGCGGGACATAAGCAGCGCACTGCTGACCCAATCAAATGATTCCTGTCTTTTTTTTTCTTAAAACACCAGAATATGGCATATTATGAGCAGCTCTGTACTTATTGCTGAACAGGGACAGCAGCAGAGGCCAGTTGTACAAAGACTTGCTGAAAAAGTTTTTTTTTTATGTGTTCATTACAATGAATGTCAACAGGACTCAACAGTTGTTAAAATGGCAACAAGACAAAGAAAAAAAATGACACAGAGGACTGGACAATAACACAGACTTCAGCAGAATCAACAGGTGGCAAAGAAAATCATGAAACGCTGATAATCAGGTCAGAGAAGTTATTAAATTAGCTTGATAGCTAGCACTACCTTGGTTAGCTCTTCCACTTTCATAAGACACTGCAGATAAACGTCTGTGACAGGCCATTTCCAAATTGAACTGGAGAAATGCTCCGCTCCGAGAGGGGAACCAGACTGTCCTGCTTATGAAAAGCAAGTAGGACAGTCTGCCTCGCCAGGCTAATAAAAGAGTAGCTTTAGTTAAGGATATATTTTTCACCACTGTAAATGACTCCATTTTACAGCTCATCCCAGAGTGTAGTTCTAATAAATATTTGCCTTGTTAAAAATCATGTTATAAACACACCAGGCTTTGATCATTATGTATTTCAAAACATATTTCGTCTTTTTACACATATTTTTTAAAAATAATTTTTTGCACTGAAGCTCCATTGATTTTAATAGTGACAACCAACCCTCATATGGGGTTGATTGTCACAGTGGGTCAAGGTGTCTTTGATGGCTACTAACTTTTTATTACAATAAAGTGTTGGGTGAAAGTGAAGGTGAAAGACATACCCACTCGAAGCCAAGAGTTTAAGCTTTCATTTAATGTATGCATGAGTCTTGTAAGATGTTTAGAGTAATTTACACTAGAGAAAAAAGTGTGACAACCATTCTCAATCTTCCCTACATGAGCTGATCTTTGACTAAATGTAATAATCTGAGTTTAATATAAGTTGTCATTCGCATAAAAATAACAGAATTGTGTTAGAAATGTTCATCATTGCCATTAATTTATTTTACACTTAACTAACAAGCTCTTTGGCTAAAGCTATATCTGCAAATTGTATTAACGTTCAGCTTTTTAGCCATGAGAAGACATTAAACCATTAAACCTGTTAGCTGTGTTAAACGCCAATTAATAACATTAGTGACTAACTTTGTTGGTCTACATATGGTGACACCAATATCCCCACTTTCAGAATGAACAAGTTGGGAAAAACAACTTCTTCTCTCGGAAAAACAAGCACTTGAGGACCACATGAATGCAGCATTAGATACAGTGCAGGAGAAGGTGGAGTTTTAACCTAGCATTTTCAGCTCTTGAGGAGGACAGCGCCTCAGCATACGGAATGACTCAAACATGTGCGCAAGAAACAAAATACAACTCCAGGTATGTTTATGTTATAAGCTGAGCCGACTACAGTACATTTTTTATGCCTAAAATAGCATTAGCCAAAAAAATTGCTGAGCAGACTACAGTATATTTTGTATGCATGAATTAGCTTTAACCACCAAAATAATCACAATCAGAAGAATAATTATGGTATTGGCTACTGACAAGCGATTAACAATATGCATATAATGCCATTTTATGTAGCAATTAGCATGTATATTTAGCATAAAAACTTAAGGTTTAACAAATACATAGAATATTTGTGTTATTCTGGTCAGTACTTATAGAAATCCTGCTTTAATAACTGTGGCAAATGGAACAGACTATTATGTTTAAAGGTTCCTTATTATGCTAAATTGACTAATTTATCTATCTTTTCACTTTTACTTTACTACATTTTAAAGCAAGTATCTGTACTTTTTACTCCACTACATGTTTTTTAAATTGGTTTGAAGTAAAAAATATTTTGAGTTTGATTCAAAATTATTTGTTTTTGCTGCGTTGCCATTGTAGACAATGTATAAAAGGTGCAGTAAAGTAGTACTTTTCAGTAGTAGAAGAGACTATTGAATCTCTTCCATTCCAATGTTAACCATCAGTTTTCAACACAGTTTTTCAGAAAAATTCCTCATATTTAACAGATTCATTAGTTCTTGAATCTGAGCAAAATATGTTGACTTTTTTACTCACAAGTACATTTAAAAGTAAGTTCTTTTATAATAAAACAATACAATGGGGACCGCTACGTGGGTACACAAGTCCAACGATGACTACGACAATCTATTGTCTGTCGTTTCTATTGTCTGTGGAAACATGGGGAATGTTCAAAGATATTTTACCCAGCAGACAATAGCCTGTTCTATTCTTAAGTTCTTTTATACTTCTATGTAAGTAAAAATGTTTATGTAATACCTTTGCTTTTACTTGGGGAAAAAAATAATAAATAAATAAAACAAAACCAGTCCAAAACAATTTGTATGTGCATAACATACACTTATTTTGCTAATAAATAAAAATGAAATAACAAATAAAAATACAGGACCAGCTATTATTTTAGCATAAAATGTCCAAAACAGCTCATAAAATGCAGCTTTAAACCAGTGTGGGAATGTAACAGAGTAAAAGCACTTAGTTAATTTACTTAAGTACAGTTTTCATGTATCTGTACTTTACCTGATTAAATTTTACCAGGGGTACTTCTACTTTTACGCCACTAGATTTATGAGTTGGTTTGAAGCACAAAATATTTTCACTGTGGTTCAAAATCATGTGTTTTTGTCATGCCCTCAGTGTAGACACACAGTACCTAAATATAACAGATGCAGTAAAGTAGTACTCCTTTAGAAACATCAGAATAATAAAGACAGAAGAACTCAGCGACAGATTCACTCTCTTCTACTGCACTGGTTTATTAATTTAATCAGTAATCAGCAAAATCCCTCACATTTAACTCATCCATGAATTGTCAAGTCTGTGCAAAATACTTCTTTTTTTACTTGTAAGTACATTTGAAAGTAAGCACTTTTATACTTAAGCAGAAATTTTAAGGTGATACTTTTACTTGAGTAAATGTTTGCTCCATTATCTGTACTTTTACTTAAGTAAAGAAATTGAGTTCTTCTTCCATCACTGTTTAAAACAGCAGCATGAGTACAGCTCCCTGAGTGAGCAAAAGGAAACAGGTAATATTGGTGCGACAAATAATTACATTATTAACGAGCCAAAAACATACGCTTTATAAAAGCAGTTATTATGTTACTGACTTCGTATTTTAGCATTTTTCTGCTGACTAACACCACTTTTCCAGTTGCTAGCTTCATTCATAGGGCGACCACGAACTCACCAGAGGCAGAGAGGCAGCTGCAGCATGGAGAAAATGGGCTGTGTCGCACTGATTACTGCCCCCAACATGGAACTATCCACTTATTAATAATAGACTTGGTATATCTCTAAAAAAACGCCACATGTTGACTCAAGTTGAGAATTTGCACTAAAGTTTTTAGAATGTTCACCCAAAATAATCAGTTTGTTACACCAGCAGAGGGTGCCTGATCCATAACTCTCTGCAAAACCAAAGTAACAGCTCCCCAAAAGATGGCGTTTTCCATACATATACATTATTTTAAGTTATGTGAAATACTAATGCAGGTGTCCTAAACTACTTAAAAAGCCTGAAAAATATCATCATTCAACTTTTAACAAAATTATATAAACAACAAACTTTCTTTTTTACTGTCCAAAAATTACTTTTTTCATGTTTCTAGTTTGCTCCCTGATAAGAATGAATAGCCACGCCAAACTGAGGAGGCAGCTTATTCAGTGACTTGTGGAAGGGTCAATTGACTGTACATTACTTTTTTTTTATCCAGATTTTTATTTAAATTTTAACTTATTCAAAATACATCAGGACAACTCCTTCTGAAGCTGTTTCCATAGTAACAGATGACTCAAGATGCTTTGTGATGAGTTTGTAAGATTCCATTCTAAATGTCACTTTTATAACTCCTCCAGTGCAGAGCCACATTAGACACAGACACTCAACAAAACTGCCATGTTTAGTTTACACGAGATTACTTCAGAGAACGTTACAATGAACGGTAAGTAACACGTCCAGAAAGGCAAGAAAATTGGTCTGGAAACTCAACAGAATTAAAAATTTCCTACTTAAAACATCCTTGCATGCAATATGACTTATGCTATTTTCTAACTTAGTGCGATATTTAAAAAGACTGTAACCCTCAATAACCCTGCTACAGAAAACACAATTTGTACAGTTGGGATTAGAAAGTTGGAACTTGCCCTGCTTCATGTTGCATGTCATGAAATGTTGAGAAGCCAACGTCAAATATGATATGTTTATATTAAAATGACTCACTCCTAATTTGTCTTTTCTTTCTGTTTCTTCTGCAGAGCCGCGCAGAAGCACTCGTCTGCAGGAGTCTGGTTATTATCAGCCAGATGGTACTCCTGTCATTTCATACATAGAGGGACTGCACAGGTAAACTACAGTTTGTGTTTCTGGCTAGTGTTGTAATCATGATTACACTAATGACGACCAAGACTTTGTTGAAAACCACAGTGCACAAGAAAGACAAGTGTACAAGACCTGAGACTATTTTTACTGAACTAATGAGGCCAACAATGATCATCAAACAGAGACAGATGAGTTTGAATGGTTCTAATGCTCACATGTGGGCTTTTTACAGCTTCACTACACAGACACTTGATATTTCACTCACTTTAAAACAAAGAATGTAAGATTATAAGAACATATAAGACACATTTAAGGAGCAGTCACCTCCTCTCCTTCCTAAATCTGTGGCTGAGGAAGGGCATCCACGGTAAAACCCATGACAAAGTAGTACCCATGTGAATGACTGTGTGGAGATTTCTAAAAGCATGCAATGAATGAATGGGACTGGCTATTTAGAGGCAAAATCTTACAGTGAGTGGCCCTCCTCCTCGTTTATTTTTCAGTATTTGACCCAAAAAGAAAAAAAGTTTGGACACCCCTGTTCCTGTGCCCCTCTGAGACTGAGACAAAAGTAAAATTACGTTCCAGACTGAGATGAGACAAAGTGATCTTGAGACTCGAGCGCTACAGCACTAGCTAAGGCATATTTTTGACATTGTGTTAATTGTTTTTACTAATATCATCTGTCCCATTTGTTGCAGGGGCTTGAACAGGCGAACATATTCCCGCTTGCAGCCCAGACCAGACTCTGTGGATGAGCCAGTGTATGTCCCTGGTCCACCTAGGGCCACGCAGGAGGTCATGGAGCCAGTGAATGTCCCTGGTCCACCTAGGGCCATGCAGGAGGACATGGAGCCAGTGAATGTCCCTGGTCCACCTAGGGCCATGCAGGAGGACATGGAGCCAGTGAATGTTCCTGGTCCACCTAGGGCCAGGGGGACTTCACACCGCTCCTCATTCCCTTTTTGGGGCTTCTTCAAGATCAACCTCCTGTGTTTGTTCCTGTACAGTAAGTAGTATTACTGAAAAAAAAAAAAAAAAAACTTTACTATTAATGACTTCATACATGATTCTGACTGGTGTTTTTTCTCTGTTTAGGCTGCACGTTTGTGATAGAGAAGCAGCGGTACACTGACCCCAAGTGTATCGTGTCCACTCTCGCAGACAGGATGCCCAACTTTGCACTTCAGTCTCTACGTAAGTACTTCTGCCTCGCATTTTTTTAACCCTAACCCTAACCCTACTGTTACTTAAAAATAATGTTACTTAAGTAGAAGAACAGTAAAAATACTCAACAAAAGCATTACTTGTGTTAAAGTAGAAGAAGAAGTATTAGAAAGCACTTACTGCCACCGCCACCACTACTACTACTGTCACTACCAAAATTGTTTCAGTTACTACTAACTGTACTGCTGGTACTAATACTGCTACTACTGCTTACTATTGATTACTATTAATGTGACAGTCACTATAACTGTTATAGCTACTGTTACAACTACTGTAGTATCTGTAGTACTATTAGTACTATTAGTACTACAGATACTACATTTGCTACTACTAGTACTGTTACTGCTACTACTATCACAATCCTACATCAAGATATTGGAATATTCAATATACTTTTACTAAGTACTTCAAATACTGGCCAAATGTACTGTTACTTATGAAAAATATTTATATATCAGTAGAAGTAAGAGTACTTAACAAAAAATTTGTTGAGTAAAAACACTTACTACTACTACTACTACTACTACTACAACTACTACTACTACTACTTCTACTATTACTATTAATATGGCTACCACTCCTACTACTACTACTAATATTACCAAAACAAATACTATTGTTGCCGCTACTACCACTATTGCTGCTACTTATACTAGTTCCACTACTATTACTATAGATATGGCTACCACTACAACTACTATTACTACAACAAATACTACTGTTATTGCTACTATCAGTAATGCTGCTACTTCTTCTACTACTTTTATACTTTGACTACCACTATTAAGACTGCTTCTGTTACTACAAAATAATACTTGCTACTGCTACTACAAATTTTGCTGCTGCTACTTCTACTGCTACTACCACTATTGCTATAATAATGACTACCACTATTACTACTATTACTACTACTGCTATTACTACTAACTTTGACACTGAGTTCAATAAAACTTCTACTTATTTAGAGATTTTACAAACATACTTAAGTAAATAATTTGAGTAAAAGTACAATTACATATGCAATACAGGACACGTATAAATATTTGTAAATACATATGTTACTCTACTGAATTTGTACTAAATATTTTCTTGTTTTTCGTTTCAGATGCCAAAGTCATTAGGAGCCACTCGTCTGAGACCTACCATCTCGGAGGCTTCTCTGAGAGGATGTTGTCCTTGTGGTCTTCGAAGCACACGTTGGTGTTCCAGCCCGGGTCCCCTCTGGTCCCGGGACGGTGCTGGCCCTTCGCCGGGAATCGTGGACACCTGCACATCGAACTGGTCGCACCTGTCCACATCACCTACGTCACCCTGGGACACATCGGGAAGTCTCAGTCCCCCTGCAGACAGATCTCCAACGCGCCGAGACAGTTTTCTGTTTATGTGAGTTAGAGTCCATCATTCTTTGCTAAGGCTGCACAATTTGCTCTGGTGACTCCAGCGTCAGCTCTATGTTCCTACGTTTCTATGTTCCTACGTTTCTACAATGAAAATGGCCCTATATTCCCACATGTCAAAATTAAGCTCTATGTTCCCACAGCCCGATGTTCCAACATTAATAAGATTTAGGATTTAGGTAGGGGTTAGGGTTAAACGTGCATCATTTACTGCGAAAGAATCTTAGAAATGTGGGAACATAGGGCAGCAGGAACACAGAAGAAATGCTCTACTGGATTGTAGAGTGTAATACAACTTGATTGGTCAAACTAGCATTGCCAGCCTGATTAGCTATCCTAAATTTGCCAGGACAAAGCTAAGTAAACCAATCAGATAATAGAAGCAGAACCATCACAAGCTAAATAATCTGCCTCTGGACCAACTATGGGACCAATGCAATTTTAGAATTTCACAAACAGACCTTACAGTCTTCACTGAGAAAACTAGCATATAAACATTTTTGAGGGTTGTTTTGCAGCTCTAACTTACTGTCATGACATATTACCCATTGCCCCATACAATCAACTAACTGTAGTTTTCCTTCTCCTTTAGGGAATGAAGACTCTGGACGGAGAAGAAACGCTCCTGGGAACGTTCATCTACAAAAGCAAAGGCCCTTCCTTCCAAACTTTCTCTGTGCGCCACCGGAGTCATGAGGCTTTCAAGCACGTCCGGCTGCAGGTGGAAAGTAACCATGGTAACACCAAATACACGTGCGTCTACAACTTCAGGGTGCATGGGAAGCTTTCTCACCCTGTAGAGGCCGGCGTATTTCCAAGGGTGTAAACGGACAAGGACTAAACAACGCTTTGGATGCTAACTTTCAGTTACATGCAGACTCGAGTGCCAGCCGGCTGGTCCAAGAATCAATTTCACAGACCATTAACCACTTTACCATCATATTATACATACATACATCATTGACCCCTGCCCCCATGCCCACCACCCCCCGTCCCCTGCCCTCTGCCCTCCACCCCCAGTCCCATGAACCCAACACGTCGAGGCAGACGACCGTTCTCCTTGAGCCTGGGTCTGCCGGAGGTTTCTGACCGTTAAAGGGAGTTTTTCCTCCCCACAGTCGCCCGAGAGCTTGCTCAGGAGACATCTCCTGTTGGGTCTTGTAAAGTTTCACCATCTGATATCCTAATATCGTAACATCATTTGACAAATTTTGTGTGCAGTCAGAGTGTGATTGTGTTGAAAGCAGTTTTACAAAGTCTAGTGACTTCCCCAATGAACTCAACAACCAGTTGCAGGATTTTAAAACTGCTTTCTTCACCCTCACACACTGACAGCACTGAGCTAAGTTCTCTTTGTTTTTTAGTTTAGTTAATTTGTCTATGTCCTAATTGGTGAAAAGGTGAAACATTTTAAAGGGGGAAGCAGGCGCTAGAGACAATTCTTTGATGCCACACAAAATTTAAATAACAGATTAAGACAGAGAGCTACTGGTATCCACAAGACCAATGGTGCTCATGGAAAGGGTAACAGGAGTTGAAAAAAACAAGGTCCAGGCACTCACTGCAGGTGTGCAGCCAGGAGTATAAGGACTGTAACTATCCTCCACAAGAGGCAGTAACCAGAAACTTTGAAACAGAGAAACCATGGCCATCCCTCCACACACTGTTTCAAAGTTTCTGGTTACTGCCTCTTGTGGAGGATAGTTACAGTCCCTATACTCCTGGCTGCACACCCGCAGTGAGTGCCTGGACCTTGTTTTTCTTCAAAATTTTAATAAATTTAAATTAATTGGACAATTTATTTCTTCTTCAGAGTAGCATTATTGTTTTTATAAAAGTCAAAGTTTCTTAAACCACAGATCAACAATTCCAGCCATGTAGAACTTTTTTGTTTTGAGTTTACAAAATGTGCGCATGGTCAAAAGCAACTAACTCGAACTAACTATGGAGATATATATTTTATTTTTATTTTTTTATTTTTTTTTTAATATAATTTATAGGTTTTTCAAAGGGTGACATTGTTAATAACTTTATTGCTCAGTGAAAAATGCATTGTGCTATGTATTAGGGTATTTTTGTAAATCAGGAATTCTTTATGCATTTACTTACAGGCTCTTCTCTCAAAACAAGAGGTGCCATTTTTATATTTTGTAAATTTAGCATTAGTGCTATTAAAACATCATGTCTTTATAAAAATAAAACAATGTTGTAGAAAAAGTAAATTACTACTAAATTACTACTACTACTTTTTACTACTAAAAATGTATTTTTTCCTACTCGGAGGCTCATACTGAATGCAAAATAGATGGTTATTTATTTTGAAGATAAACTTGACAGTTTTTGGTTGCTCACAAATAGCACACTTCATTTATTTAGTTAAATTTAGCAGAATATATTGTTGTAACACTGAGCAGCAGCATGACCTGCATGTGACCGCAATGGCGCTAGTGACTCTAATCCCTTAATCCTTCGAAAAATATAATTTACTACAAAAGGCTGATTTTTTCAGTCGAATGGTGTGTCCTTCAAATGTCACATATTATTTTGTCCACCAAATAAATTAATTCTGTGTTTGTGAAAGCAGGTCAATGAGAACATGTTTTTATTGGGGTCTTGTCAGTCCTTTCTCCATAGTTGCATAGTAAAGCATCCAGCATTGGATGACTCATGCTGGACCGGGTGCTAAAACTGTAAAAGTATTAGTCATGTTACTGGCTGTCTGACAGTTTAATTTACTCTGAAGAACTTAGCATTTTTTAATTGACAAATGACTTATCTCTCAAGGTTTTTTCATACTAAAAACCTTAAGGCGATGGCTGTGAGCAAAGAAAAAAAGTAAGTCTGTAAAAATCTAAAAATCCATAATACATGATGACAGTATGCAGAGAAACGACGTGGTGCCCGCAAGGAAACAATGGGTTTTAGAAAGTATCTCCTAATTGCCGTTAAGTTAGACAAAGTGAAATAACCCTGGGGTTAATTTAATTAGTGCAAGGCCTGAGGAGAAGAGGACACATTTTTCTTTTAAAGTGCGCTCGTGGCAAGGGAACAAGTTGTCTTCGAGCGGTACTTCAGCAGGTGGTACTCAGCCTGCTTTAGAGTTAATACAGACAAGTAGAATGCACTGCGTATAGAGGGTTATTTGAAATTAAATTAGGAATATGGCAGATGAGTTAAAATCAAACAATAATAAAGACATCAGAGCAGCAATTTGGAAAGTTTGGGGCTGAAACCGCTAGCATCAGACCAATGTAAAACAGCATGGGCAACCGAGAGTAGCCAAATCTCTTAATGCATATCTTTTGGGACAATGTGAGGTAGCAGGAGTGCCCAGCTAATGGAAGTGCCCCTTATAAGAGTGTGGCATAATATGAGACAACACCAGATCAAAGACTCTAAATGTTTTTGTTTCGTTTTTATTTTTTTCTTTCTGACAAATGCTTTGGAATAAAAATGAATAAATAACAACCTGAGTAGAGGGCTTCCAGTGTTAAAAATTTGCCAAATCTCCCGTCCCACACTGCAAGCGGCCACAAAACTGACCTGTGCCCGGGACATTTTGTAGTACATCTTCATTTATTTAGTGTAAGTGTGTTTGCTGAGTAGACAGTGCAGTGCATCTTGCTCACTGCTATGTGACTGTTGACAGCACGACGACTCTCAGCAGGGAGAAAAAGGCGTTATGTGCACTGTCTGCTGCTCCTCCCTCTCACTAAACATAGGCAAAATCAGTTGGAAGTGTGTGTGGGGAGAATGGGGAAAAGACACCTCACACTTGCCCAGGACACTTCAAATTACTTTTTTAAAGTCATTAACGGTCGTACAAACTGTCACTAGTTTTGTCACTAGAAAATAGTTTCTATGGGGTTCTGAAAGGTTTTTTTGCCCCATTTTATAATGATTCACAGTTGCGCCGAGTCTTTACCAGACAACACTAGTTGCAGGGAATCATAATCACCAGACGGCCCTGAAATCCATTAGTGTGTGATGTTCAAAGACTCGAGTCGGCGCAAAAACCCAGCCTGACGTCAGTTGCAAGCAATCAAACATGTTTGAATTTTAAAGCCGACTCTGGACGCACTCCTGTAGTGTGGCCTGTTTACAGATCCAACTGGGAATTCATGGTGTCCAGCGGCCAATGAAAAACAGTTGATGGGACACAGGAAATACTGTCAGAGAATGAAGATGAAGCAACAGGAAGCGACAGGAAAATATAAGCAAAAATTTGAAGAAGAGGAAGAAGAAAACATAAACAACCATGGCAAACACCGAAGAAAGTTGCCCAAACGAAACTGGATACATAGGATACATTTTTCTTTTTCCTTTTTTCCAAACAGACAACACACACAACACACACTACACACACAACGGCAACAGCTACTCAAGGAGCGTCCGTGTTTGTTTATCATTTAGTTCTCGCAAGTTCCCCGCGAGAGTTTGCTGCGTTTGGTTGGTGTCAGTTGCGGCCTCAACAGATCTTGTAGTCTGTGAGGCGCAGTCTTTCAGTCGTCAGAACTAAATCTGCTGAAACCAGTCATTAGTGTGTGCTCCTAGTCTTTTCAGAATCTTTAACGACTGAGAAAATCGTGTAGTGTGTCCCCAGCTTAAGCTGGAAACACTAAACACATCACAGTTTTTTTTTTCTCTGTAACTGCATGTAGACAGTTGCCACTTGCTGTTTCTGTTAGCAGTATTTATTCCATATTGAGTGGTATTAGCCTGTCCAGCCATAAGAAGTTATTCTGGTACCTCACAGTCTGAGTTTCATTTCTATGGGTGAAATAATCACAGGCAAAGTAACCAATCAGAGAAACAAAGGGTGGGACGTAAGCTAAAAATGGTAACAACCATAATTCAATTCAATATTCAAAATTCACACAACATACAGAGCAACTGGTAGGATATCCCTGTAAGAGTAAACATAAAAGTTTTTTTTTGTTTTCCTCCTGTGCCACTCCCCCTTGTGCCACATGTTATGTTCGTACGCAGCTTTACTTACTGGAAGCCCTTCATATGTTTTCTCTGTGTAAGCTGCTTTCTCTGTCAACGCCGGTTAAGTGTCCAGACACAAACCACACTCAGCTCTCCATTCACATCGCAGCGGGACCACTGTGCACTCAATATGTGGAGTGCACCGCAGTAAGCGCCACACGCTGGGTTCTGACGGGTTCGGGGGGGGGGGGGGTGGACGAGGTGGAGAAGGGTGAGAGGAAGACCAGCGTTAACCTGCCATCAGACATTCTGCCCGGCGCTGGGGTCCTCTCCATCAGAAACAGCTGGCTTCTTCTCTTTCTGAAGACGCAGTAATCTGGGGTTAAGAGAGGATAAGTGCATTGATCTGTGTCATGAACTCTGGTGGGGCTTTGTTGTGCTAGGAACACTTTGTTGTTGAAGACCTGAACAAGGAAGGAGCTTTAAGATCATTATGGGTGTCATTATTCTTCAAATAAGATGAACTACATGTTTTATTTACAAGCACAACCAGTCATTGTATAAAAAGGATGACCAGACTTGATTCCAGTTTGTGAGTGATGCATTCACATTCTCCTATCATGATGCACCAAGTGAACCTCTTTTTTTTTTTTCAAAACTGCAGCTGCTAAATATCTTTGATTTTAATATATATTTTAAGATGTACATTTGTTAACAAGATAAAGCTTGGGAAATCTCTTCAAAGCTTTAGTAATTATTTTATTAAGAAATGTCAAGTTACAGTACCAGAAAAGCAACAGATTTTTATCTCCCTCCATGTGTTGTTTTTTAAATATCATGATGCTAAATTTTGGAACGAGTATAGAAATGGAATAAAGTGGAATTATCAATATCAAACAGCATAAAAAATCTTAGAATAAGTTTGCTTGCAAAACATCAATTGTAAATGAAATAATAGAAATAAATATAAATATATAAGATTGTACAACTATATAACACAATACAATGCATCAAAAATATTATGTAACATAATTATGAGGTAGTATTAATATTAAAATTATCAATTTACAGTATTTTAGTGGTGTGATATTTTGTAAATAAAAGTGTAGAAAGAAAGGGGGAAAATAAATTTGATGTAGTAGTGCTTTTGTAGTTGTCTTTTTGGTAGAATTTTTCTGACAGTTATGACTTTATTTATGATCTGTAAATTCAAACAGGGCTATTTGTTTCTGAATAGAGTCTATGACAGATGCTGGACTGTATTTCTTTTAGGAAGCCTTTATAGGTTTCTGCCACATGCCATCACTTCTTTTTTCTTTCATATATGTTGTTTGTTTTCTTCATGTTTTTTTTTTGTTTTGTTTTGTTTTGTTTTTGTTTTTAAGGGTGGGGTGATGGTATATGGTGATTTCTTTCTTTTTCAAATCTACATTTGTAGTTTAGTGGGGATGTATTATTCTATATTCAAAGGCCTATTGTATCCTAACTGAGAACAAAAATACAGTAGGCTGGCTTTATTATTTATACAATACTTTTATTCGGCCCACAACCAAGACTGGTTTTCTAATTTTGGCCCTAGCTCTGATTGAGTTTGACACCCCTGGGTTAGACCATAGATTCTAACCATTCCAGTCAGACTTAATCATCGTGCACATGCATTTAGCCTTATTACAATTGGCCAACAAGCAAATAGCAAGCCAATAATTCACATTTCTCTACTTGTATCTTACCACACTGAGTCACGATTTAATACTGTCGTCATGGTGAAAGAAGAATCGTCTGGATTCCCGGCCCATAGAAGAACTGCAGCACGTCATACAAAAGTGGAAGGTATCTCCAAAATAACCAAAATGGCGCTAACTAATATGGAGTTAATTTAGCAATACATATATCTTGTCCATATGTATTTGATTTTGAAAAGGACTCTTTAAATATCTGCCTGCTCTTTCATGGGAGACACTGGAATATATATATAAAAAAAAAAAGATATGAGACCTCATTAGAAAAGCCTGATTGAAATAGGTGTAGTCTTTTTAGGCTTCTAGTTCTGACATTTCAAATTCATAGACTCTCTCAGGTGGAGATGGAGCTCTGATTATGTGACCACTTGTGTTTTGTGCTTGAGTGCACAAAGAGGAGCTGTCACAGTTTCCCACATGTCAGCGAATAACCGGCCCGGAGCAGGAATTATCTGATAAAGCTGAATTCTGTGGGTTACATTTATCTTCCATAGCCATACAACATCTAGACAGCTTATAAGTCAATATTTTTTCTAATTAAAGGCTTACAATGCATAATGTGGGATATGTGTTTTATGTCATGAACAGTATACAATACCGTTCTATTCTTTTCTATAGAATGTCAAAAAGGCACCGTCTTCCAAAAAGGCAATGAGAAAAGCCTTTTCGGTGAATTAGATCTCATGATTTCAGAGTCATGCTAATAGGTGAAGCCACAGTGTTATGCCAAAAGTTATGTTTCTCCATTTTTTAGAAAAGCACTTTTATCCATGTTTGCAAGAAAATAAAGCTGAGCTGGAAGAATCTAAATCTAATACAAAGCATGGCAACCATTCTTAGACCTTTTTTCTGTCTCATCCTGCATATTTCTCAAGCTTGTTTTACTGTTACCTGTCAGAAACTTCTAATAGAACTATTTTAGACCATGTGGCTTACAGATAAGGCGTCTGATTCTGGTCAGAAAAGTGGGGATTCGAATCCCTCCGTGGTTTCTTAGTTTATCTTTTGTTAAAGTAGCAATTCAAGATCTCATCAAGATATCGGCTTTTTGGCAATATAGTTTAAAAGTGCAAATGAGTCAAATTTGTCCCAAAACGCATCCAAACAAAGACACTGTAGACCAAGTTACAGGAATATTTGTGTGCTTTCAAAAAAAAAAACAAAAAAAAAAAACACACACAAGCAGGCACTTAGATTTGAGCCCAAGCACTTTTATCAGCTGACCTACACCTGAGTATATATATATATATATATTTTTTTTAGGATCTGAAGACAGTCAAAATGCGAAGCACATCAAAAAAGATGTAGGTCTGTTGGAGAAAAGTTCCAAATGGGAAATTAAGCAACTTGAACACACAACATTTCTGTCACACATGTCCTATTTGATAAGGGATCTAAAGTCCAATCAGAAGACTGAGAGTAGTTAATGTCTGATTTATTTCATGAGCATTTTTGTGCTTCACAAAGCACCACAAGTAGGCACTGCTGGGATTTGAACCCAGGATCTCCTGTTTACAAGACAGGTGCTTTTACCATCTAAGCCACAGCTCCTCCTTCAACTGTCTTGTTTCTTAGGATCTGAGTACCAGTGAGTGCACAGCTAGACTCCCTCCTTAGTGCCCTTCTGAGGAGCGTTTTTTAATATAAGGTAATGTAGCTTAAAATTTACCTTATGAAGAACTACCACCCAGGAAAATGTCCCAATCACATAAGGCTCGATAAAGTTGGTTGAGCACGGACTGTGAGCCATAGTGCCTCTACTTTGAGCACCTCTTCACTCCACAGCACTGCACTCTTCTGTCAGTCTTCTTACGTGTGCACTGTGCTGTGTGGGCCTGATCCAGGGCAGTGACCACCTCTTGTCTTGTTCCCCCTGTGAGAAAGTGGTTTAGTCCTTTCACGGGACGGGAGATTAGAAATTGTTCCCTGGTTATTATCTCTACTTAACAGAATAACAAAAGGCACTGCTGGGATTTGAACCCAGGATCTCCTGCTTACAAGACAGGTGCTTTGAACAACTAAGCCACTGTGCCTGCTTCAATTTGCTTTGTCTTTGGATATGAAGACATGGTAAAAACTGAAGCACTTGTCAAAAAATGGTCTGCTGGCAAAAAGCTCCAACAGTCATTAGTGTAAAATTCGTCCCTGGCTGGGTTTGCACCATTATTCTCTCAGTTAACAGCCGAGTGCTGGCCGATTGCAAAACACCAGAAACTAGTAATGTTTTTTCTTGCTGACCTAGTGTAAAAATGTTACCAATATCCTGGCCTTACTTTTTTAGTTATTTTGCCAACAAAAGACTAACAGACCAAAAATGCTGGGGAAAACTTCCTTGACTGTTTGATAATTTACAAGTATTGCAAAATAATCTGCAATCAGTAGCTCATATGCTGCCCTGCTGTCAGTTGGAGCCCTGTAACCAACAATCCTTTTGTTACAAACTACTGCAACTATTAAGAAAATATTGAATGCACCATATTAGTGTCAAAAACTTCTGTAACAAATAACAAATAGATGCCATTCTAGTCAGTGTGTGAGCTTGCAAGGAGTCTATTTTTGACGGATGCAGCAGCTGCTCATGCATAAATTTGAACAAAGCAGATCGAGCCAGACAGGAAGTCAGACCCAGACCAGTAAAGAAGATCCAGTGTATTTCAAAATAAAACGGCATGTGCAGACTGTCAACCTGAGTTAGGCATAAGTCTGAAGCAGGATGATGAACCAATTAGATAGACGGATGCTCAATGGCAAAAATGCATATTGAGAAACCTTATAGAACACCGTAAAAAAGCAAGGAAAATTGAAATAAAAGATACCACATGGCTTGCTTTAGCCATGGTCACTCAATCTTTAGCATATTTTTCTTGTATTTTTGAAAATACTGTATATTGAAGTACATATGACAATAGGCGTATGCAAAAAGCGCCACTAATGGATTTTCTGCCCTAAAATAAATTAATAAAAGGCCACAAATCCAGATATCGACTGACCCGGAGGCGTGATTCGACAGCATATACAGTACGCTTGCAGGTTGGAAAGGGATTGCCTGGAATACTTACTATTGATTCTCCCTCCCGGACCAAATCAGTGCTCAGAGGCTGCTCTTTAAATATAAATGTGTTTCTGCACTCCAACATGGCCGCCCCTTCCCCGTGGATCATCTGGCACATTCCCGCCTAAGAGCTTCATTTAGCACCCACCCACCCCCCCACCCCCCCACCCCCACCCCCACTACACGGAGTATTGCTTCTTCTATCTCCGAAGCTCTGATAGGTACTTCTCTTAAGGATTATGTGCTCCACGCTCGACTTGTTAAGTAGTCTGGAGAGCGTCGGGCCCATCAGGTAGACAGACTAACTCCTTTTTACCCGGAGTGACCCGCCGCGGGAGGTTTGTCGCTATTGTGTGGCGTCGCCGTTATCCCAGGATTAGACCGTAGTGTGTGAGGTTATAGACAGGTAATCTGCTTGCACTCTTTAATCAGACAGAAAGCTGGGCATTAATGTAGTCTCTATTAAATGTCACCTTTAGTGGAATCAGAAAGTGAAAGCGTTGTTAAAAAAGGACATCCACTAAATCAGCAAAAAGTGTTTCCTAATGCAGAATGGTATAATGTCGATAATGGCCACCTGTATTTGACCTTAGGGCAGATTTTGCAGCTTTGGCGATGTGCATGCTTCTCTCATCAGCATTGTCAACTCAAGACTTATAACATTCGTATAATACCTTGACATATAGATTTTTTATGAAAGCATAGTGAGGTATTCTAGTCTACCTGGCACAAAAAATGTAATTTTAAAAACAAAAAGTTAAGTGGTAATGGATTAGATTTAGGTTTTGCAGCCTCAAAATCATGGAAGCAAACATGTCTCATCAGATTTAGAATTTTAAATGCATTTGAATTTATATCACTGGTAAATGGTTACATTTTTATATAGTGCTTTTCCACCTCCATGGGTACTCAGAGCACTTTATATCAAGGAACCGTTCACCCATTCACACGTACAAGCACTCTCACCTTCATACACCAGAGTACACAGACACTGGAGGTAACGTGGGTTAAGTGCCTTGCCGAAGGACAACAGCATGCTACGGTGGAAGCTGGGTTTAAACCGCCAACCTTCTGGTTAGTGTATAAGCGGCTCTAAAAAAACTGAGCCACTGCCACCTAATTTTCATGTTATTATTTCAGTGAATGAATAAAAAAAAAAAAAAAAAATTGCCTTTAAAAAATTCTATGCATATTTTTTCAAATCCTCATCTTCACCATAGCCACGCCTCCAGAACTTTGGCCAATCAAATTTGAGGACTGAAAAATCTATGCTACACATTTTTTAAAGGTCGTTTTCTTATTCTGAAATTTTGATCACTGAAATAATACAGTGAAAATTAGACACTGAAATTGCAGTGACTGGAATTCAGAGACAAAAAAATAAAAAAATCTGACTATTTTTTAGAGTTAAAAAATTCAGTGCTATAAATTTAAAATTCAAAATCTGTTGAGACAGGTTTGCTTCCATAAAAACCTTTTACCAATATGGAGTCCCTTTTGGTTGTTCTTGTGTCTTTCAATGGTTGCCACAGCAAATCATTTGCATAGGTACTTGGACAGGTTTTTTATGCCAGATGCCCTTTCTGACACAACTTTTTCTATAAGACCCATATTGAGCATCTGGCTCTCAGTCATAGATTCAAACCCTTGAGCTCCTGCAACAAAGGCTGAACATCTAACCACTAACAGGGAGCTACTTAAAGGTCCCTTATTTTATGAAATCAATGTTTTATAATAATTTATTTATTTTTTTTTTTTTTTTTTTTGCTGCCATCATATTAATAATAATGGGTCCTTTTTTTTTTTTTTTTTTTTAGAAAATGGGAAAATCTCTCAGCTTCAACACCAGATATGTTCTACTGATAATAGACTATAGATTTGAAAACCATTGCACCATTTTTTTTTTTTTTTTTTTTTACATTGTACACAGTGTTCCTGTGTTTTTACAGGATAGCCTTAAGGTCTTAAAAGTATTCAAAATCAAGACCTTAAAAGTATTAAATCTTTTGAGTAGGTGTTCAATTTTGTTTGTTTTCTAAGCCTTAAAAGTACTCCATAACAATATCAAATCCCTTACTGAAGAAACTTTATTATTGAAATGTATTTATTTATTTATTTTCTTTTTAGCGCTACACTGGAGTTATTTCACATGTATTAGGCTTTTATAGCAAAACCCTTGAGTTTCAGAGAGTAGAGTAGTAGTAAATTTTGGTCTAAATGTCAGCCTTAAAATATCTTAAATCTTAACTTTACTTAGCACCACCTGGAAGTACCTCGTTTTAATATTGTGGATGTAAAGTGCCATCTGGTTATCAAAACCGGCAACTGGAGTAAGTGACAAACTGCAACAGAAAATGTACTTACAATTTTTTTTTGTGTTATTATATTTGTACTGCAAACTGGAAAACCAGAGACATATTGTATATTGTTCAAAAGTGGGTTATAGTAGTGATCTTTTATGAATATTTATTGAGAAATCCGACAAAGTGCTTGAAAGTAGGACAATCCACATGGCAACATAAGGTCACTTCAATGAAAGTATATATGTATGGGTTGAAAGCAATATAGAACAATGCTATCTGAGGACAAAGCATTGCCGGCTAAAATTATCCAAATGAGCTTTGATTGTTGTGAACAATTTCTTCCTCCAAATCCCTGGCTTTTGTGCATATGTGCCATTTTGTTGCATGCCAACCTGTATTTTCACAAATAAAACTGCGAAAGACCTTTTTTTAAGTCTCGAGTTAGGTCTAATTTTTGCCAAATGGTGAGTGGGTGCGCACAGTTTTACAATGTGTTTGCTGGAGCCCACCTCTCCTGCCGAGCTGCCCAGGAGAGGGACCTATTTTGGGGAGCTCATGGGATGCTTTCTTTTCAAGTGCAATACGTTTCAACCGGAAGTGTGGTACGTACCAGATTTCTTTCTTGCACATATTGTAACTATTAATGCTTTATAAAAATAACAAGTTTAATCCAAATACATTTATCTAAATACTGCTAAGAATACACTGTCTGTGTTTTCCTCTTGTATTTGAACTAATTATCCAGTCAGTAGCCACATAATAGAAATCAAAACTAAAAAACACAGACCTCACCTGGGCTTTATTAGAAAGTGTTTTTGACAGAGCAGGGGCCTGGGAGGTTTAGGGGCCCATTAGAGTGGGCCCTTGTTCATCAATCAGTCCCTCCAGGATTTTGTGATGTCAACTATTAACGCAAAATCAAGCAACTCTCGGAAATTCAGCGCTACCCTGCAACTTTGTCCAAACTACGCAACTTTTCTGTAACTTTGGCCAATTATCACTGAGGTTTTCTTTTAAAACTGCATTTTGCTGCACTTATCGCTGTCTGTAGGCCATCCCCTGTTGCGAGCAGAGCAGCTTCTCTCTCTCTCAGCAGCAGCGCTTGTGGATGGGACTGAAGGAGGAGACTAATGCGGTATGGGCCTATACTTTTTTGTTTTGTCTGGTGTCAAAAAGTTGAATAGGCAGCGTATTTAGACAACAATGAAGTTTGAGGTTCTTTAAACGTTAATGTTGCAGGCTAATAACCTTCCTGAAAACCTATAGCACAGCAAACTTCTTCTGTTTTTTAATGACTGGATGTTCTACAGCACACAACAGGAATCACCAGAGAAGATCTGAGAGGAACAGAATCAGAATCAGAGGCAGTGTAATAGCCCAAAAATTAGTCTAATAACACAGCAATATCATTTTAAAAAGTAGGTATGCTTGGCCTGTTCAAGTACAGGTATTCTTAATGAGATTAATTACCACCTCATATACATTTAAAACATATTTTGTTTGTCTTTTTAATTCTATCTAGTATTTTAAAGAAAAACTCAAGTAACAGTGCTTTTTTACTTGTGAATTAGTTGCAAAAAAATCACAACTTTTAGCACAACATAATTATATATATATATATATATATATATATATATATATATATATATATATATATATATATATATATATATTCCACAAAATTAGGCATTTTAGCCTGCAACAATCACAAAAATTGCCTGTGAAATCCTGGAGGGACTGATCTATGGTCAAGTCTGTGTTTAAAATATTCAAAATACTTAGGAGGAGCACATAACTCTTACACAGATGAATTGTTAACATTATTCAAATTTTTAATCACGTTAACTTTGTAAACTCAAACGAAAAAAAAAATAAAATAAAATACAAATTGCTGCTGTTTTTTGTATCAAACTCCAGTAAAACAGTGGCATTTTATAAGTTAGTAGTACTGAATGTATTTCTTATCTTTAGGGCCCACTCTTAAATCCTGCACTGGGGCCCCACATTACCAAGTTACGCCACTGGCAGGGACTGAATTTTTTGACCAATCACGCTCAGAATACAGTGCTGTCTGACTTGGTAGACGTGAGAATGTGTTTGGGATATGTGTCAGCAGCAGGCTTTTATTAGGAAAAAGCCTGCAAAAAGGGAATATCTCTGGTAGGTCATGTCTGACTGCACAACACACTGAACCCTAAAGCAGGTGGGACTAGCCTGGCCACCCAGACACACTCTTTTCCTGTTCTATACAAAGAAGTTAGTGTGGTTAGGGTGACCAAACATCTATATTTTATTGGGACAGTCCCAGTTTTAGGCTCCTTGTCCCATGTCCCAAGACATATCTCATGTCCCAGTTTTCAACAATCCAGGTCCTCAGTTGTACCCACCAATCGAAAGACATAGAAAACATAAAACACATCTGTCTTGAGACTTTTGTTACTAAATGTATGTACAATATTATTATTTTTTTATCAATAATTGTCCATCATATTCAAAATTTAAACCCTAGCATCATGTTCTCTGAATGACATGACAAAACATTGCAAGGATTTCGGAATCTTTTTTGTAACTTGGTAAGTTCAAATGCACCATGATTTGTAGAAAAAAATATGTGTCCCAGTTTTTGGGTCTAAAAATCTGGTCGCCCTAAGTCTGGTATCCCTTCACGTAGATTTCGTTTCTATTGGTGGAACACTGACACATTTGTTTGAATGTGGTCATTATGTCGGATGTCAACAGGACTTTACTGATAATAAAATGGGAACAAGACAAAGAAAAAAATCCCACAGAGGAATGAACAACGCAGACTCTAGCAGAATCTACAGTTGATGAAGGAAAACACAAAATACTGGTAATCAGGTCAGAGAAGCCAGCGCTACTTAAGTTACCTTCCGCATCCCTCTGACCTATCTTGGCGAAAAATCAACCTTGCAAGAATGGAAGCTGCAACCCGGTGTCCCTGAAGTTAGAGACCTGCAGTGGGACCCAAGCCAAATCTTGTGGTCTTGTGCAGGAGCGGGCAGTCAAGCAAAAACATACAGGGTCCCGAGTGTCTCGAGGGTTTTGAGCGCACTATACTAGTCTGTACGGTAGCGGACACATCTAAACATGGGTGAGTGTGCAGCATACACGGGGCATGACCTACTCACATAGAACACGAAGGGTAACCACTCTACTAAGATACATGCACTGACAATTCACCTTTCACGAGTGTCTTTGGAGAGTGGGAGAAAGCTGGAGTGCCCCCAGAGAACCCAACACTTGACCTTCTTGGTGAGATGAGGATGATGATGATCTTTTTTTTTTTATTTCGAGCACTTAAGAATATTGACATGCATGCTATAATTACTGCTTCCTGAGCATTCGAGATCAAATACATTCAGATACAGTACATCAAATACATTTTCACAGTGTTACACAATGTCCATGAAACATATAGACCAGGGGTGTCCAAACTATGGCCCGGGGACCAAATGCGGCCCACAGACCATTTTTTACTGGCCCTTGAGCTTCCTTCTCAGTTGGCCCAAATTGTAGTACTTTTTACTGACTTTTTATAGTGACTGTGTATAATCCAACTGTTTAGGAAACTGTCATATGTCATGTGTCTTTTCCTCCTAAGTGGCTCTGCAGTGGCAAGGATTCCCGTTTGTGGCCAGGGCTCAGGTATTATACAGTATATTCACACAGAAATATGGAGTTATTTCTAGACACGAGTAGCTCCACAACAAACATAAATGTGTGTAAGATGGAAATGGCACTTAAGAAGAAAAATTGAAAATAATAGTTGGTAGCACCAAAGAAAATTTCAGTCGTACTATGTGTCCTCATTTCAGTGAGTGGCCCTCCTCTTCAGATATTTTTCAGTATCTGGCCCTCCATGAAAAAAGTTTGGACACCCCTGATATAGACAAACCACATACACATGTCCAAACACATTCGCACACTACTATTAATAATAGTCTTGTGTGCCCTTTGTAGCTCTTCCTCAGCTCTGTACTGTCAGAATATAATTTGTTTATTCATTGACTTAAATGTGTGAATACTTCTACATTCCTTGTGTCTTTGAATATTTCCTGGTAGATTATTATTATTGTTTTGCCTTGTACATGATATGTGCTGTGGCATATTGAGCAAAAAATTAGTTTTAATAATTTTTAATGCAAGGATAATACGTTTGTATCCAACCTTATGAATTACCCTTATTGCCCTTTTCTGTAACATTGATTAAGGTCGAAGTACTGTTTTAAAATTATTTCCCCACATTTTAGTGATCAGGCTGAAGTGCTAACCACTTTGCCAACATGCACCCCAATGGCAAAACTTATTTACTAGTAACATTTACAGTTTAAATTATTATTTTACCATCTCTATTCTGCCCTTATTAACCCTGAAACAAAAAAAACATGTCTTCCATATTCAACAGGAGGTGCATTTAGAATTCCAGCGGCACTGTCAAGCCCCTATAGATCAAATGTGATCATTACAGGTTTAACACAGATGCACACTTTAATTACACAGAGGCGATAAAACATTCACATTAACTGACAGAGCCATTTGTGGTTGAAAGAACATTCCACGTCAGCGGCACTAAGCTGATAAAGTACTGCCGGCGAGGTGGATATTTATAAAGTCGTCCGTCATTCGGCGAGAGCTAGATTGATGAGCTTTTATGGTTATCAGGTAATCTGGCACTAATGTACTCATTTCCATAAGTAACTTTTGCTTGGGTTAATATGCGGAGGTGTGTAATTAAAGGTCCTAGGTGTTAACAGTGGAGAGAAATGTTTGAATTAGTAATGGGCCACACTGTTGGCACTTTGGAGACGGTCCGGGTTTGGAGAAAGTTTGATGTGGTAATGTCTTTCAAAAATGTCAGCTTGGAAGTGGAGATGTGACTTATTCTTTTGGACATTACACCTATTATTCTGAAGTGATGTATCCACTCAAAGAAACTACATAACCTGGCTGCTATTCTCATTTGGTCACTTTATTATGGCCACTTTATCCACCTGTTTGCACTGTTTACATATTGCACTATAATCTACATAATCATACCTGGTGCCTGTTCATTTTCATCTGTATAGTTATAGTCCCTGTTTAGGTTTTATACTTCTATATTATTTTGTGAATACACATAATTTTGTTAACATTACATTGTTTTATGCATATCTGTATATTTTGTAAATTTAGATTTGTCAATTTATAGCATATTTTATTTTATCTTTTACTATTGTTTCCTGCATGTTTTATTATTATTATTATTATTATTATTATTATTATTATTATTATTATTATTATTTATTATTATTATTATTATATGTTACTTATTTCATTTTACACCAAAGCCAAAGCAAATTCCTAGCGATGTAAACCTCTCACTTACTATGGCAATACACACTATTCTGATTCTGAATTAAAATGACATTAATAATAATAATAACAACAATAACAACAACAATATTAATAATGTTAATGGCATCATAATGACATACATAATTATGTCCCAATTATCCACATCTGCAGCTAATTATTTTATTATTAATTATATAGATTGTGTTATCATTAGCCAATATAGGCAATAAATAAATGTAAAAAAAAAAAAAATTAATAAAAAAAAATTGACTTTATTCTAAAGGGGTAAAGGGATATTTGGTTATGATTCGTTCTGAATTTTTTTATGTGGTGGAACTGGTCAACAGGTCACATCATGGAAGCACAGCCAACAAAAATACAACACGCCACTACTGAAGCCAAAGGTAGAGGAATTCTTTTTAAATTATTACATAGAATTTACTTTATACCATCTAAACTGTATCAGATGGGGTTTAACCAAGACAAGTGTTGGAGATGTGGTAAGACTGAGGGCACTCTTCTCCATGCACTGTGGGACTGCCCTGTCCTACAGCCTCTGTGTCCTGCACTGCCTGGAGGGGGGTCTCGAAACCACAGTACCAAAATCAATAAAACTACCTTTATATGTACAGGAATTGTGCCTATGCTTAAATTATCTCTAAAATACTGGAAAAGTATTGAAATTCCACTTTTTAAGGAGTGGCTTTTACCAGATTTGTATCTTATGAGATTATGTTAGCATAAAGATATGGGAATGAAAATGTAAACGTGGCCTTTTACCGTGGCCAGCCTAAAGCACACCTTTATGGTGTCTGATCAGCATCTTGATATACCACACCCGTGAGGTGGATAGATTATCTCAGCAAAGGAGAAGTGCTCACTAACACAGATTTCCACAGATTTGTGAGCAAGATTTGAGAAAAATAGGCCTTTTGTGTACACAGAAATAGTTTTAGATCTTTGAGTTCAGCTGATGAAAAATGGGAGCAAAAACAAAAGTGTTGCATTGATATTTTTGTTAAGTATAATAACGAATTTAATAACCACCTTGTGCAATCTTAACTAAAATAACATGTCACTGTTTAAAGTTGACTCTCAGCTCTGTTTACCTTATGTATGATTTTTATGTTATACCTTATGTATTTATTTTATTTATTTTTAGGTAACACTTTATTTTAAGGTCCACCTATTAACTGTTAACTAAGTGCTAATTAGCATGCTAGTTTGTGGTTAGTTAGTGGTTAATTAGTAATTATAAAGCTACCTATTAGTCAATTTTCCTGGGACCATACTCTACAGCTAATTAGCAACTAACTAACATTTTCCCCTAATAAACTCATAATTACTGCTCATTAGTAGGGAGTAAGTAAGTTGTTGGACATGAATTATGATCTTAATATGCTTTTTGGGGTATTGGAGCATTATTTTGGGAATAGTACCACAGCAATATTATAAAGATCATATTCACCCAGAATAAGGGGTTAATAAATGCTTTATTATTAGCAATTATGGGCTAATTAACCACTAACTAGCATGGATAGTTAATGGTTAATAGATGGACCCTAAAATAAAGTGTTACCTATTATTATTATTATTATTATTGTTGTTTTTTGTTTGTTTGTTTGTTTTTGCCTATGTTGCTCAATGGTTGTTTTTGAAAGATTGTGTGGGTGGGTGTGATGTGAGCGTTCTGCTGGAGTCTTCGTTGTGTGGGGGTCTGCTTCTTCTCTTTTGGGAGGAAAACTATTAGTATTTTGAAAGTTTTTTTATTATTCCTTTTTTCGCAAGCACAGTACAATTTATTACTACTACTCATACCTCATACTACTACAATCCTGGCCATAAACTCAGAACTGTCTGATTACTAGGCAACCTTGTTCTGCCCTCCTACACAGGATTTCCACTACATGCATAACCACTGCACTGTGACGGCACAGACCCTCGCCTACTGGATACGTCTCCACTCTACCATGCTGGGTTGAGGAGGCCTGAGCACCCCAGGAAGAGCATGCACAAGAGATACAAATTTGTGCCATAAAATCCATGAATAAATACCAAAACAACTATTTATTCAAAAGCAGAAGGACAGAAAACAACTGTTTAATATGAAATCTTTTTGGGGTTCACTTCACTTTCACTTCACAGGCTTTTCCTCTCCAACAGGGAATTAGTTGAGCATGAAAAAACTATACAAGTGCAATAAATGTTTAATTGTGTCTGTCATTGTTCCTTGAGCCTACTAAGTCATCCGTCATCAAACAAAATAGATTGCTGTGTATCTCCAGCGCAGGGCGGAGAGCTGTTGGACCGGTGCCGCAGAGCTGTGGAGGCTGTGAAAATTCATTCACTAGAACGGCTTTGAGTGCAAGGGCGCAGCAGGACGGAGTCGCATTCAGTGGAAATTGGGGGTTAGCCCAGCCAGCCCCCTCCTACTTTCTGTTTGAAAGCAGAAAAATCTGGTTCCTCAGCCATAGCAAGCTGTTTCCTATCAAATCGCTTGATCGCAGTCGTTTATCTGCAGCACGTCTTACAAAAGCAAAAGCTAATCTATCAAAAATAACCAAGATGGCACCAGCTTAGCAAATTTAGTAACTTCTCTCACCTGTTTAACAGCATTTAGTGCTTTTCTTTGTCAGCTGTTTATTCTGCTGAAGTCTGTGTTGTTGCTTTTTTCTTTATCTTGTCGCCATTTTAACAGGAAGTGATCCAAAAGTAACATTCAAAGAAACAGACTTTTTCCACAAGTCTTATACTCTTGGCCTTTGCTGTTGTCCCTGTTTAGAAATAAGTACAGAATTGCTAATAATACAGCATATTCCAGTGTTTTATAGCAAACATAGAAACTCAAGTGAAGGGATACCAGACTAACTTTGTTGTACAGGATAGGAAAGAGTTGATCTGATCGTGTTTGTGGTTACTTTTTTCCACTTCCATATTGTGTCTCCCCCTTTGAATTCAACTCCAATCCACAAAAAACAAACTTGTATATAAGGATAAGGAAATATAATGGCAACTCATTCATTTAGAATCCCCAAGGCAAGTGTCAATCTACTTTTTAATACCCACTATGCCTTTCACCACTCAAACTAAATCTGACTTCTAATGACACCAGAGTATTCTTACAAAACATTCATCATAATTACACCAAATTAAACATTTCAACATGTTGCATTATGCTCTGTGTGTGTGCTGCTAATCTCGGGGCGCCTTCCCGTTCCCATCTGTTTTGGAGAGGGCAAAGTCGTTGGAGAAAAATAAAATCATTTGGCTGTCTTTAATGTGTTTTGATTTTCCCATTAGCAGCCCAGTCATTCTTCCTTGCAACGGCTGCAGCGTAATTAGAGCCTTTCATCTGCATACATTTGGCCCCAGAACCAGGAGAATATTGATCAGATGGCCGTACCTGCAAGTGACCAGAGTCCAGAGTGGCAGCTGTAGAATGTATGTGTTAACAATGAGTGCGTTTACATGGCACATCATACTCTGATTAAAGTCCATTTTCAGATTAGGCTAATACTCTGAATAAGGTGTTTACATGCACTACTGGAATTGGAATATTCCTGTTTACATGATAAAAGCATATTCTGATTGAGCTAGTTAGAGTTTTAAATGTTGTGTTAATATACGAGATATAAAATGTATTTATTGCGGATATTTAAAACATGCATGCTGCATTGTCAGTATTTAATAAAAGGCTGAGAGTAAAGCCCCGGGTGTAGCGGTGAGAGGCTGGAGGTAAAGCTAATGCTAACAGTACCCGTTTCCTGTTTAGTCCTAGCTTTCTGTGCAATATATTGTCCGTGCTGTGCGACTGTTCTAACCCATCATTTTAACCATTCACTATATAACATCACTAGTTTTACTGATGTTAATATAATGTTAAAAAAAGATGTGATGTTTGGTTTAGCTGTTGCTAATAACCACTAATAACTGTTAGCTTGTTTTGCGAAGAATAACGGCACTTTGCACGTTTTCTCTTGTATTAAGAAACTTTTGTTCCAATGTTCCTAAGTTGTTATTGTTGTTTTGTTGTTATGTTTTGCACCATTTACCGGAAAATAATCATAGACATGTGGGAACGTTAGGCTGTGGGAACATAGAGCTGTGGGAACAGAGACATACCCCCCCAACAAAGGACACAACAAATTAAGCATAAAACACAAAAACTCATGTAACCAGGTGTTTTTATTTTGCATTTACTGGTTTTCGTCACAAGGTGGTACTGTTTTCTCATGTACAAAAGACATCAAAATTTTACAGGAAATCCTCCAATATGTGTACCTTTGCGCATTTTTGCTTAGAAAGAACTAGAGAGACAGACATGTTAAAGTGGAACTCGGTAACTTTGCTCATTTCTTTGCTGCCTTTGCCTCATTTTCCAACATTTTGGGCTAAAGCTCTACTGTAAAAACTCGCAAGCCAGTCAACTCTTATTGTAAACCCTCGCTCGCTGCTTTATTTTTGTTTTTTCTTCTGTGCAGCTGTCCAAAGTTTTTTTTCCACCATTTGGCCCGTGCTGCTGTGACAAAAATGAAAAAAAATTAAGTCATCGCTAGCTTGACTTCCGTAACCTACAGGTCAGCGACACTCAGACTTGCAAGTGTCATTTTTGCCCAGAGACACCAGAGGGAGATGCTGGACACTTCATTCACCTAACAACTAACAATTAATTTAACCATTACACGGTGTCCAAAACTAAAAAGTTAGTGAGTTCTGCTTTAAGCCTGATAATGCAGAGGCTGTTTTAAAACATGTTTTAGTCCACATCATAGGCGGCGCCAAGGGTGGGCCTGGCTGGGCCTCAGCCCACCCACTTTTGTCCAAAGCCCACCCAGTTCAAATAGGCTACTTGATTTTCAGCCTAATGGCTGCCCTGCTGCCATTAGGTTTAGGGTTAGGGTTAAGGCGCATTACAAGAGAGGGCAGTGGGATTTGCACAAACAAAAAACATGACACATTTGGGGACATAAATATAATCCAACCCATGTGTACACACTTCTCAATAAATGTGAGTGAAGCTGAATATGCTGTGTTTGTGCAGCATATTAATAGAAAAAAGCATAATGATCAGGATAAGGAAACATTTTCTCCACTAAATGAAGTGCTCGACACATGTCCAGGTCACATATTTCCAAGAAATCAAACTACTTAGAGCACTTCTCACACTGCCCATGACATCGTGTTCTGTGGAGAGACTCTGTTCAGCTGTGAACAGAATCAAAACGGCACCAGGTCAATGCTGCTCACAGAAAAACTCAACTCTTTATCACTGATTTCCTTTGAACAAGAAATAACGGAGAGTAATGATTACAGTGAGATAATTGCAGTGTTCAATGAGAAACCCCGCCGTCTTTTATTGTAGGAGAAAGTTTGATAAATTTTTATCATTGTTTTTGTTGTTTGCCTGTTAAAGAGGTTGCATTTAATAAGGTATAACAAAAGTTTAAATAAAGGTTGCAAGGGAGATTTTCAAAATATAATTGCCATTTTGGTCATGTCTTTCACATTAAGCACCATGGACAGTGACAGGCACACACAAGCGGCTAGGCGCGGCTAGCGCAGAAACATCCCTCACTCGCACACATTTTTTTTGGCCCAGCCAGTAATGTCTAGGCCCATTCACATTCGCAATCCTGGCGCCGCCAATGGTCCACATGAGTAAAAACTTGATAACGACGATTGTAACAATGAATTGTAGTTTTGTTTTGTCCTTTTACAGAAGTGCTACTGCTGTTTTATTACCGTCTTACTACTGCACATGTATTGTTGTATTTTGAGCTTGCTCCTGTGGGTGAGGGCTGAGGATAGACTGTCACATTTGAATGATAAGGCACAGTGGTAACTTCCACCATGCATTTTTAGTGGATCCAGGTGGTGGAGTTTCTGAAAGTTTTGTGCATATTCTCCACATGACCATCAAATGTTCAAAAACTCCTGAAGTGGGGCGACAGTGTGCCTAAGTTTGAACCACACTCAAACTAATGACTGACCTTTATGTTCAAGTAGGTTGTGCAGGTTGGACCAGGGTGGGGCTCTGGACTTCTAAAGGACTTCAAAGTTGCATTTTTTGAAGCAAATGTTGGAAGAACATCCTGTTCTCCTGCCATGCAAAGGAAAAGCTTATGATTTTGGGCTGTTGTAGATGTGCCAGGACACTGTTGGCAATTTACTGGACCATTTGAGGGCAAGTTGTGTTGGTCAAGGGGTCTCTCAGTAGAGTGAAGCTCCTGTTGGAGACTTTTCTCTATGGCCACCCCATGAACCTCTCTGAACACCATCTGACTGACAAGCTTTGGGTTAGATACCTGCCACCAGAAGAGACTCACCTTTCTTATAGGCTTTTTTGGGGTCCTACAACACCTATTGATTCTGCTGACATTTGTATTGCTGTTCAGTCCTCTGTGTGAATTTTTTTCTTCATCTTATTGTCATTTTTAACAACTGTAAAGTCCTGTTGACACGCAACGTTAATGACAACATTCAGTGTCAGGACACCAGTGGCAATCTTCTTGACAATTTAAGGGCCCTGTATGCCGATCATGCTGGTCAGGGGGTTCCTCAGAAGGGGGTGGAGGGCCTATGAGATCAAGCTCCTGTTGGAGACCTTTTTTTCTACAACTGCCCACTGAACCCCTCTGAGTAACAGCTGACTGACAAGACTTTGGTCTGACAACAGCCACCAGAGGCCCTACAACAGGACCGTGGCTGCCATTCTGCGCCTATGGCCTCTCCAACTTCCACCAAACCCACCTTTCAGTACATATGAGTTTCTTTGTTTAATTCACCTTAAAGCAGCGTCCTCCCACAGCAGTGAAATACCCCTTATCCCCCATGCCCTCCCATTTGCCTGCATGGGATAATTGTATCACCAAAAATCTCCCCGCTACGTGCTAATTCACCAAAGGCAGGCCATTAATATGCAAGAAAACCTGCAGCTACAATAATCCTGTTAGAGTGCGAGCCGCATGTGTGACTGGAGTTTATGGGCTGAAATAAAACGCTGGAATCTCTACGGGACATCACAAAGCTACAGTATAGAGAACACAACAAGCTGTTCACAAGCCCCATTTAACACGGGCCCATCAACACCATATGTATCTGGGAATCAAAAGAAATATCAAAGCGTATGGTGGTAACAAATGTCTTTACATAAACATAAGGGAATCTGTCAGCTATTAGTGTTATTTAAAAAAAAAACACATGCCACAGCTGCTTTATTATCACTGTTATTATAGCATATTATTATCTTCTTTTTTTAGACCAAGTGTAGACTGATATAAATATTTTACAGCAGTGGTCCCCAACCTTTTTTGTCTTGTGTACCCCCTAGGGGTGTAATGATACACTAAAATCACAGTTCAGTTTGCTTCAGTTTTTTTTACATTATCAGTAGAAAAAAAGCTGAAATAAATATCTTGCAAAATGTATTTTTTTTTTAAATAAAAGATAGAGATAAAGATAAAGAGAGAAAAGAAAAGCAAAAGGGGAAAAAGAGACCTGCACAGCTAAGTTATTTTCTTGAGGGAGTAACCAAAGAAATAGAATACCTTTTAAATTAGTAACTAGTAATCTGTAACTTTTTTTTTTTTTTTTTTTTTTTTTTTTTGAGGAACTAACCCAACACTGATTGCAACAATTAAACAGGTGAAAAAATAATAACATAAAATTATAATATTAAGTTGTTAGGAACTGAAAACTTTGAACACTCACTCTATAGCTATAAAAACACCTACACTCTGTGTTATTGCTTTGGCTTGATCTAAATTACTTGATAAAGGCTTCTTAAATGCTGCAGTAAACTGTGTTTGCACCACATTGCTTTTTTCCTTGTAGCCGTGACATTTACTGTCGGGTGATGTCTTTTTAAGTGCTTCACAAATTGGACATGTTGCCCAATATCCGTGCAACGACCCTCTTCTAATCCACTAGCCATTGCCCGTCAGTGATTTTTGATGGGGAAGCCAAAACATTCCCATATAGGAGATTGTAGTGAGATGGGAGGGTCATCAAGCTCTGGCTTTGCATTAACCATGGTGATACTGGAGTCTCACTTTTACCAATTTAGTTCATAGTTGTGAGAAATGTAGTTCCGTTGTGCTAATGTTTGCTCTCAACCATTAAATGTAATTATAAAAATATTATTCAAAAGCCTTGGAGACCCCCGGTTTGACTGAAGCTAGTATTGTGTAGGGGAGACTGGGGTTGCTTGTCTCATGGGTTGGTTGTCTCATTGCTTATTTCAGCCATACTAGAAGGCGTTGTGATTTGATTTTCATAGCCAACATTTGGTTGGACATCCTGCTTATTTTGCAATGGTCATTTTTTGTTTCATTTAAACCAGCCTTTCCCAAAGTCAAGAGCACCGTGGCCCCAATTAAAAAGTCAGACAATCCTGTGCAATGAAACTTCATTATATATAAAAATCTATGTCATATTTTCCCCAATAGATTCTTATAATAACATTACAAAAATGCAGACTGCTGGCTAAAAAAATGCTTAATAAGTAATATTTTTAAATAGAAAATTTATTGCAATTTATTTTAAACTCTGTAGACAACCTCTGAAGCATATTTACATAATTTTAAGAAGCCAGTCAGTTCATTCAGAAAAAACAACATGGGATGAGTGATACATTATAATTTTATTCAAAATAAAATTATGATAATAAAATGATCATGTGTGGACTAAATTCACTAATAGTGATGTCATATGTATATGTTTATGTTTATTCAGGCTTATTTATTTGGATCCCCATTAGCTGAAAAGCAAGTCTAGTCTATATAGTTATATATCCAAAATGTGCAAAATATAGCTACCTTGACATATGCAAAAACTGTCAGTAAAAACTGAGCAGCCAACAATAAACTTTCATGCACACACGTGTAGGCACATAGAGACTGTATGTGCTCCTCTCCTCTCTCTCATCATCTCTTTCTGTTTCTATCTGACTTTTTCCTGAACTTGAGATCTTCTACTTTTTCTTGAGTTTTTTTTTTTTTTTTTTTTTTTTTTTTTACAGTTGGCAAACAAAAAAGAGCTTGTTCATATTGATACAAGAGTAAAAAAAAAGTTCAAAAGATTCAGATTGTTCATGAATGTCACATCCCTAAAGGCTTTATTTTTCAGCACTGAATTTCTTCATTTTATCTCTTCACAGAGTATAGTTCTAATAAACAATTGTCTTGCTCAAAATCATTATTAGTATAGATCAGGCATTGATCATTATGTATTTTAAAACTTATTTTTTCTTTTTATTCCAAAAAACAAAGAGAAAGTTATACTGTTTTTTTGTATTGAAACTCCATTGATAACAATGGGATAACCAACCCAACACACTGTGACAACCAAGTGGCTCAGGATATCTTTGATGGTTAATAATGTGTAAAAAAGTTAATAAGGTGTAAAAAAGAAATGGATACACACTTAAACTTTCATTTAATATATGAATGACTCTTAAAAGATTTTTTGATGATGAGAAATTTACAGTCACAGTAAAGTAAGTATGAGAACCATCCTCGGTCTCCCCTACTGTGTTGTAAGTTTAATATATTAGTATATAAGAAAAGCCTTACCTATAAGTCCGACCTACTAACTTCAGCGTTTGGACAGTACTGTCAAATTTAACCTGAGGCACCTCTGACACTAAGAACATGTACAAGAACCACAGCTGACAAGTGACTGCTGATCAAAGTCTGCACACTTCATTATTTCACTCCCAAATGCAAAGTTCCATCCCGGCACTAGACAGAACTTCCTCAGAAAAGTTGAGAAATAGTTTATGAGGCAGCACGGTTACATAACTACACTTGAGCTAATCAACGGCCATCTCTACGCACGTCTCCGCCTCCTCCCCCGCTCCGGTATTCTCTCTTAAACCCTTTATGTGAGCAGACTGCCAGACGCCCCCCAAAACAGGTCTCCAAGAGTTTACGCAGATCATGATATTAATTGGTGGGTTAAGATAGAAGAGAGCAGTGCGGATTGGTTTTTGGAGTGGATCCGAACATCTGCCTGCCCCACAGCATCTCGAGCGCCGGCCAAAAACGGAATTAGGCAACTTCGAAAACTTTTCATTCCAAGTCTTAATCAGCACAGCGTCTGCGCCAGTAATCCCCTCAGTGTTTATGTCTGCATATGTCTCATTTAGACAATATTCAGGCGCAGGGTCACATGCGCAGTTAAGTCGGGCTACTAATCGAGGTTGCACTCAGGTCAAAGGCCCATCGTCACTCGGGGGGAGGGATCAAGCTATTGAGTCCACGGTGCTCTGCTCAGATTAAAAGAGCACTCGCAACCACATCAACAAGCGACTAGAGCATTCATTTATTCATTTTCTGCTACTTATGTCTGTTAGGGGTCAGGGGCTGTCTTTTAAATTAATTTAGGACATATTTAGATCAGCATTTTACATTTTGTTGGTCAGAAAATGTATACAACATTAGTAAGTACAATAATGTCCTCTACATACTCAGTGCTAAAGTCCTTTTTAGGTGGCTGTTGACCTTGCATTGCTTAAAACCCATTACAAATGGCTATATTTATTGCATTGCTTAAGTATTTCACTCACTACGGAAAAAAAAAAATCACTCAACTTTGCATGCTGAATTTTTTTATTTTATTTTTTTGTCACTAAATCCCAGGGTCAGAATCCAAGGTATTTGCATGTGTTATCAGGAAATGTAAATTTAAGAATTAATTAGCGAGTTTAGAAGCAATCAGATTTGAAAGCCAGCCAAAATGAAGATCAATTTCCGCCTTGATCCCTGCAGCCGACGCCAAGGCCTATTGTCAGACCAGTAACAATCCTATCTGGGATAAAACCGGATGTGCTATTGTGCTCATCCAGGAACTAGTAACCTTTAAAGACCAGCCTGCTTTTAAGGAAGGGGCTCGCATGAGAGGAGAAGACCCCAGATGAGAGCTTATCATAAAAGCATTCCCCACCCTGATGGAGGTGGTGTGACATGGTAAAAAAAAAAAAAAAAGCTGGTTATGTGTGCTATTGATTGTCCGTTCTTTCTGTGTGTGTGTTACTCAATTCAATTCAATTCAGGTTTATTTGTATAGCCCAATAAAGGGCTTCACAAACAGCTGATCAAACATAAACACACAATCAGACTTAACACACAATCAACACAAACAATAACTACACTAAACTAAACAGACCCAGGACACTCCTGTACTTAGACCCTCCTTCTCGGTAAGGAAAAACTCCTAAAAAAAAACAGCTATGGGAAAAAAGAAGAAACCTTATGGAGCCCATATTGAAGGAGAGATCCTCTCCCAGGACGGAGAGGCAATGCATCTAGGACTGCTAGTCCCTTAGTTCATCTATAGGATCATAGATCAGCTCTGTAAGGATTCATCCAGACGAGAGTGGGTGAGATAGGTTGAGGAAGTCCATAGGATGCAGCAGATGGCCTCATCCAGACAGGTGAGTGGGGTGAGGGAGATCTGGGAAATCCTTAGAGGTGAGGTTGAGGGCACACATAAGCAGAAAGGGATAAATGTTGGGAATCATGGCTTTATGAAGTTATGTTTAGTTTATGTTTTAAAAGTGAGTTTGAAACACATTTTTTTATCTCATTTATTAGCACAATTTTTGTTGCGCTTGTGTGACATCAGAGTCATGGAAACACCAGCAGGTTTTGAGGCTACCCGTTCTGAGGCATCTCGCACTGACACGTCCTGTACCGTTCTGCCTAGTGGAAAGACAGGTAATGGGGAACATAGGCACGCACCCTTGCAGAGTCAGGAGAAAGGTACAGTCTGGACATTGGAGATTAGTGTTGGCAGGTCTGATTGCCTATGAACCAGTTTCTTAAATGAATTTTGAACATGTTGTATGTGGCCATTTCCCTAAAGCTCACAGGGACAGAGGTCCACTCATGAACAGCTCTAACTGAAAATGACAACTGACCAAATGCACTTCTCCATAGTGGAACAATGCTGTCACCTCTTTATCACCCTTATATGCTGATATGAACTTTTTTTTTTTTTTTTTAATGTCATTGAATATTT
Organism: Bostrychus sinensis; assembly: GCA_020698575.1. NCBI lineage: Eukaryota > Metazoa > Chordata > Actinopteri > Gobiiformes > Eleotridae > Bostrychus > Bostrychus sinensis. The sequence goes on along the minus strand of CM036260.1, from coordinate 7,248,124 downwards.
TTTATTTATTTATTTATTTTTTTAATGAAGATCCATGCAGGTGTCTTAAAAAAATTGTTTTTTCTGAAACATTATTTAATCAAACTAGTAGCAGACCTCTGCCAAGCCATGACAGTTCCACCCTAGATCCAGTTACACATCCTAATTTTTTAAATTTTTTTATGCTGAAACAATCCAAAATCAGGCCCACATTTATATTCCTTTTCTTTTTCTTTTTTTTTTCAAAAGTAGACCTTATGTTCCTACAGCTTTATATTCCCACAGCTTTATGTTTTCAAATGTCTAAGAACATTTTCCAGCAAATTGTGCTTATTTAACCCCAAATCTTAAAAATGTAGGAACATGGGGCTTTGAGGATATAGGGACAAATTTAAATTTAAAAATTAAAATATCAGGTATGGCAAAATGTCACATAGATACTTCTGAATAGATGAATAGATTTTTTTTCCAAAGCCAGTTCAGTGAGTGTATCAAACCAGTATCACACACAATGCTTTGACTGCAGCTCCGTGTGCATCTAAATGAGCCAAAGATCCTACAGTACACCACATTATTGACCGGTGCAATCAATACCCAGATGGAAGGGATCATCAGAATGCATAATGATATATGATCAAGTGTATATGGACGGCAAATGTGCTTAGAGCTGGCATGGTGCAGTATCAGATGGGCTAAACGGCTTGTCATGCTTGTTTTTTTTTTTTTTTTTTTGTACAAGCGCAGAATTTGTTCTCCAGTGGGTCGGGCTTGGTGCCACCGTCCACAGACGTGGGTGTGTAGGTGAAACTGAGACTTGGAGAACTGCTCGCGGTAAATGACTGCAGCTCATTGTCTGTCAGTAAATGTCAAAAATAAGCTGTAATGGTGAAGACTGAAGTAAAAGTGCACTGTTATGTCATTTCTTTGGCTCTGTGCAACAATGACTGACATTTGTGTGTAGTATATTAAGAGCTGTTACACAGTAAATTTTCAAGAGTACATTTTTCTCTATTCCGATTGTATATGGTCCTTATCTATACAGTATTAAATTTACTCTCTTTAGTGTTACAATTTAAGTGAAAAATTAACCCAGCACCCTGACAGTAAAAGATCCAAGAAAGTACATCTCTGTATTGCATTGCTGCTGTTTAAAAGCTTATTATTAAGTAAAAAAATAAATAACAATTATTTAAATCCAGTTAAATACCTCAAAAAATAAAACATTGTGTTAAATAAAGTTATTTTTCTATAAATGAGAGCAGCCATACGTCACTTCCTTGTCTCCAGAATATTAACGCCGTCTTTTTAGTGAAAAAAACCCCAGCTGCGAACAAAGAAGTTGGTGGTGTCAGGCCAAAAGCTGCTACAATCGGTTTAGTACTTCCAATAGGGATGTAACGATGTAGCCAAATCTCACGGTACGATGTTATCACGATATTAACCTCACGATACAATATTTATTGCGATATTGTGGGGAGGCTCACAGTATTGTGGAAATGCTCATGATAACAACATGTATTATATAAAAATGCCAAGCCCTTGATGCAATAATTATTGTCATATTTTATGTTTTATCTGATCTTAAGTGTGACAGATAACTAAGTTTTCATCTGGATCACATTAGTTTGGTCTGACAACAAAGAGCAGTCTCTCAGACATCACTGATCAGGGGTCAGGGGCAAATGTTTGCTGTTTGCTTTTATCCACAAACTCCTGCTCACACTCTTCCTCTGCTGGACACTAGAATTAGTTTATAGTTTTCAGCGTAAGTCCAGTCCACTGTAGTCTGCTCCTCGAGCGCATGGAGATGCGGAGAGAGCGAGGTAATGAACGCGCGAAGCGTCACGGGAGAACGTAAAACGTTTATTTAGTAACTTTTTATGTATTATTTACTAACCTTTTGAATCCTCCACTACATAAAACAGTCGTAAGTCTTGATATTCACTGATTTATCTTGCTAACGCTGCTAAAAACACCGGCTTCCTCAAACAAAGCAAAGGCTCAAACAAAGCAAAGGATCATGGCCTATGTAGTTCTCTCTGCTTTTATCACGCCGCTGCAACAAAACTATGTATTTTTGCTCGGGGAGAATACTGTTTGATACCATAACAAGACCACAATGATATCAAGAGACTTTTGCTATCACAATATCACGATATCGCCAATACGTTACATCTCTAACTTACAATATTAAAAGAAAAATACAATTCGAGATTTTCACAATGGTTTCATCTGTTAGCTATATAAACTTAGCTATATAAAGGACATTTCTCAAACTGGGGGCCGGGGACCCCTAGGGGTCTCTTGACTATAGGTAGGGGTCTGAAAAAAAAAAAAATATATATAAACCTTACTTATATTTAGTTTTTAGGATGTTTAAAATGAATCAAATGACTTTGAAGCACCATGTAAGTCACGTGGGTTGGGAGCAAAGGATGCTACATGGGGGTCCTTGGGATTTTTTTTTCTCCTTTAAGGAGTTCCTGGCTCCAAAAAGTTTGAAAACCCCTGTATTTGGACACTAATCTTTTTAACATAAATGTCAATGTCATTTCAGTCCAGACCTAAATTAACCCTAAATGCATTTATGTAGGTCGACATTTTACTGATATTGTATTTGTCATAGAACTTGACTTGAAATGTAGTATATTGTTGTTATTGTATATTGTATATAATTATATTGTTGTTGTTCTAAAATACGTCCACTGCATGTGGTTGTTCACCTGTGACAGAGGCAGAGATTGGCTCATGTTTCATTGAGTCCGTGTGATGGTTAAATGAGTTGTTGTGGGGTAACTGAAGAGTGCGGCATCTCCCCCTGGTGTCTTTGGGCCGTAAGTGACACTTGCGAGTCTGAGTGTCACCGACCCAGAGTCACAGAAGTCTTGGGTGTCGCGAGAAAGCGGCACATCCCGATTAGCAAAACAACAAGCTAGCGGTGGCTTTATTTCTCGATTTTCGGCCAGAGCAGCCAAATGGAAGAAAAAACTTTGTAGCGATATGTGGAGGGGAAAACGAAAGTAAAGATGAGCGAGAAGTCACACAGGAGTCAACTAGGCCTGTGAGTATTTATTTTTATTTATAAGTGTTTTACTCCGAACTTTAGGGGGAGCTTTATAGAGGAAATTAAGGCAAAAAGGAAAGGAGCATTGTTACTGAGTTCTGCTTTAAGTCCTGAATGAGAAAAGATTTGACAATTTGTATTTGCCACCATTGAGACGTTTTCATCCAAAAGGGGGTGGGGACTAAAGTAAAGTACCTGGATGGCTGCTCTCGTCTATAAAGATGACATCAGTTCTTTCAGTCTTAGACAAGGATGTATATTTGCTGCAGGGGTCCTGGGTGTAGTTACACTGCAAAAAAATACAATTTGTATTTCTATTACTAAAAAATAAAGACTGCACCCCCAATTTTCACCATATTGAAGTCACTCATGGTCTCTGATTCTCTCAACTAAAATTTTGACACTAAAGAAAGCTGATTTGCTAGAGTCTTCTTTTGATCCTGAACCATGATGGAGAGCCTCTATCAAAGCCTTTGCAAAAGCCATTTATCTACTGTGATTGGAAGAACACTTGCCTATCAGGAGACACTGATCACAGTCATCCATCCATCTTCTACACTTATCCAGGCCTGGGTTGCAGGGCCCAGACTTCCCACAACTCTTCCCACACCCCAAATGCTCCTCTGGGAGAATCCTGAGGCTTTCCCAGGCCAGCCAAGGAGCAGGGACTCTACTTTGAGCTCCTCCTGCATGACCAAGCTCCTCACCCTATGTCTAAGGGAGTGTCCAGCCACTCTGCAGAGGAAGCTCATTTCAGTTACTTTTATGCTGGATCTTGTCATGATCACAGTCAATATTGTTATAATGAAATAACAGTTGCTTTGTCATCAAACCTAAAGCACTTCCATTACTAACAGTACTACCACACCATTGATCAGGATCAGATGGAAATGTATGTAATGTCTTTGCCTAAACTTTACTCTTAGATTAGTATGAGCTGTCACTAGTGATGTGTACTAGCTTTCTCACTTTCAATTTGAAACCAATGTTTTTTTTTTTTTGTTTTTTTTTTTTTGTTTTTCTTAGGCCTGGACATGGGTCAGCTAGTTGCAGGGCTGACACAGAGACACATTCCTTCAGTAGGGGCAATTTAGAGTCACCCATTCTCCTAACACCAGAGATTATGTTGATTGCAAATTTTTCATCATTGGATTATTTATAGCTGCGACGGAAAATTCTGAAGGCCACCCATCATTTTGACAGAATAAAAAGAAGGAAGGTGGAGTTGCAATTCCCAGTTCTGTCCAGGAGATGGCAAATTAAGTTAATGGTGAGTTAATTAAATAACTATCTATCTGTCATAGTCCTTGACTCAACTTCATATACTTCTGGACTAGATGTATCCATATGGGGGCCCTGCCAGGCTGAATCACGCTAAAACTAAAACACCCAAAAACCCTAAAACACTGTGGACTAAGAGCAGACAGAGCTCTGCAGCCTGTGGTCTGCACAGTCTGGAAACAGGGCCCAAAACAGTGATGCGGTGAGTTTTAAGGTTCCAATAAACACACCCTTCTCCCTTTGCTTTTGTTTCTTTTTACTCACTGCCATGGAGCGCACAGTCTTCTCCATGTAAAACAAGTTCCTGGCTTTATTTCTGTGAACCTCACTGCATTAGTTGTAGCTTTAATACACATTTTAGTAAAAGAACAAACCACCATGGCTTGTAACCCATGCGCTCTGGGAAGGCTATGGGAAATAAAGCGTCACATTCAGAGTGCATCATGCATCCTCTCTGTGTAACCAAAGTCAGATACGGAGAAACCTCAACAGTTTTACTGAGTCCTGGCTATAAACAGGAGCTCCACACACGTTTGCAAAAACACACACCGCTATGGCTCTGCATGCTATGGAAATTTAACAGGGAACATCTAAAAGTAGGCCACGCACAGTGCATACAGCCGTACAGTCCAGGTGCAGATGCCACTGGTCTGAGGCAGCGTACCCTGCAGCTCAGTGAGCAGAGGAAAGAGTGTGTAAAGTTTGTATTTTGGCGTTTTCAATGCTCACCAGGCTGTGTCAGGGGGAGAGCTGTGTTGTTCTGCTGCCGCTAAGTGACTGAATGTGGACCACAAGCTAATAGGCTGCTGTATTTAGGACAATTTGGGACACATTCATTAATTAAAAGAACAGTAAAGGAGTTAAAGTATTGTTTTGGCATAAGCAATTTAGTATTTTTATTAATAAAATTGTATCGCGATCATTATAAGCCTATATTAATATTAATATGCACGTATACAATGAAGGAAAATAGCTGATGGAATTTTTTCAACCCTGTCTGTCAAAATGACAGACACTAATTATCTGTAGCCCAACCACTGCCTAACATATGCATTTCCTTGGACAGTGGGAGGACCCAGAGAAAATCCCTGTAGAAGATGAAGGAATTAATAAATTAATCAAAATATTCTGCATTGCTAAAGTTTTATTGAACATTTATGGAGCAGCAGAACTGCTGTAGTAAAGGATCAGGTGCAAGGCAAGGTACTTCACTGTAATTTATTTGTCTTAAAAGGTACCCTACTCTGCTAAATTGACTGTTTTGAGCTTTTAACCATGTTAAAGCATACCTGTACTTTGTCTCATTCACGCATGTTTGAGTAATCCTGTTTGCTGAGCCCCTTTCTCAAGAGCGGAAAACGCTCTGTCCCCTGGCTCTTCGTAGACACATGAAACCAGGAAGTGCGCCTGCATGTTTCTAAAGCCAATACACTGTCACCTGACTCATTCTGATAATTTCAGCACTTAATCTGCCATTACTACAAAGCAGTCAGCTCATTTATCTCTCTGTGAGTGCCATGTTACTAATAGCTGGGCTAAATAGCCAATTTATGCTCTGTCCATTCCCCTACATTGCCAGCAGGGGGTGTTAGGCACCTAATCCAAGTGTTCTCTGCAAAGTAAAAGTCCCCAAAAGAAGATGCATGCAACTCTAGTTCTTTGAGTGTGCCCTAATGGTTAGTTAGTTGAAGCCAGAGTCATAAAACTGATACAACCCAAATTAATCCATTCACAAGACAGACACCACCCTTTGTCTGTCTACTGGCCACAGTAGAGCATCCATGTGGTAGACCAGGGCTATCCAAAATGTTGCCATTGAGGACCACATTCTGAAAAAGATATACAAAGGAGGGCCACTCATAAGAGGTGATGGGATTTCACCAGACCTTCTAGGCTCCTTTGGTATACATTTTTACTCCAGATGCCCTTTGCCAACCCACATTCATTGGTTTATAGAGATTCACTTTTGATCACATAGTGACCCAGGCACATGGAGCAAACATATGAATCTTCTGAAACTGTTTTTTTTTTTTTTTTTTTGTACTGCATCATGAATAGTACTACCGTTTTCAATTTGGCCCGCTTGAGAATGAAGTCTGCGGGGGCCACCTACATGGAACTCCACTGTGTGCTGCAGGTGAATGAACATGAATGGATACTAAATATAAAGCACTTTTAGCAGTCGCCAGAAAGGTGCCACCAAAGTGGAGCCATTTACAACTTTTTTTATGAAATAGTAATTTTTTAACCTGCTTTTTACAGGTGTCTTGATTCACATGTACAATACTTTTTTTATCCTGTGGCCACGAAACACTCTTTTTTATAGAAAGATAATATAGCACACGGGTTCTCAAACTATGGTACACATGCTTCTTCCAGTGGTACGCAGGAGGGTTTTACAGTGCTTGTTTAGTTTATTTAGAGACAGTTCCTGTTTTAGTTCTGTTTTAGTTGGGGCTAGTCCTGGTTTAGCCCAGGGTTTGTCCTGGTTTAGCCCTGGATTAGACCTGGTTCAGCCCTGAAATTTTCTAATTTTAGCTTAATTAAAATGGCACTTAGAAAGCCAAATATTTTCTGAATCAGGACTAAACCAGGTCTATAGGATTAAACCAGGGCTAAACCTGGACTAAAGCAGGTCTAAATCAGGACTAAGCCAGGTCTAAACCAGGTTAAAATCTGGACTAATACATGGCTAAAGCAGGTCTAGACTAGGATTAAACCAGGTCTAAACCAGGACAAATTTACGATTAAACCAGGACTAAAGCAGCACTACAGCAGGTCTAAACCAGGACAAAACCAGGACTAATGCAGAACTAAACCAGGACAAATTCCCAGACAAAACCAGGACTAAAATAGAAATAAACCAGGTCAAAACCAGGTAAACCAGGGCTACTTTAGTAATAAACCAGGCCTAAACCCAGTCTACAAACCAGGTGTAAGGACTCATTCTGGACTAATCCAGGTCTAAGCTGGACAAATTCAGTACTAAACCAGGTCAAAACCAGATTTAAGACTAAACCAGGACAAATTCCCAGACTAAACCAGGACTAAACCAGGTCCAAACCAGAACTAAAACAGGTCAAAACCAGTGAGGTCTAAACCAGGACTAATTCTGCACTAATGCAGAACTAAGCCAGGACTAAAAAAGGTCAAATTAGGCTTAGATGAGGTCTATACTAGTATTAAACCAGGTCTAAACCAGGTCAACACCAGGACTAAACCAGGCCTCTATTAGGACAAAACCAGAAGTGCTCTAAACGTTACCACTGGATTAAGCCCATATTAAACAAAATCAGAACTTGAACTGCTCCTGAAAGACTCCTGATTACCACTAGTACCACCTTTGGTACCCCTTGCCACAGTTTGAGAACCACAGCTTTGGTCCATCCCACTGAATACAGCCAAAAACAGACGTGGGTAGAGTCACCAGAAATTGTACTCCTCCAGTAAGCGTAATGTTACTTCAAAATCACCCGTGTCCATCCGTGCGTAAAGCTTACCGCGTCACTATTCTTCCTTTTAACACGGTCAACGTTTCCACACCTCTTCCTGCAGTGCGCGCTCCCCTCCACCTGTGCCCCCCTCCCCCCATCTCTCTCTCCCTCTCTCTCTCTCTCTCTCTCTCTTCTCGTGCTGTCCGTCCCTCCCTCTCTCGCCCCGTCCGTGCGCTCTCTCGTGCATCCTGGTAAAAAAAAAAAAAAAAGCGAGCTGCAGCGAGCCGGAGCCAGACGTGCGCTCCACACCATCCACTGCCCCTTTCATTTAAACCACTGTCCTCTCCGTCTCACCACTGCCTTATTCTTATGGATTTATGATTACTTGCTTCCTCTGCATGAGTTTGCAGCTTTCCCGTGCGTCAAAAGCTCCACTCACACGTGTTTTTTCCCCCTTACAAACACTATTTTTAAACAAGACTCTCACATAAACTGCTTGTATTAAACGAGTCCACCAGATACTCTCCGCAGTTAGTCGGAAAGCAGCCTTGTATTTACGCTCATAAGGGACCGCGGAGTAGAGGAGCGCGTCAAGGTGAACGCTGTGCTCCAACTCATGGCAGGAAGTGAAGTTGTAGCTCCTACAAAGTAAAAGCAAGAGGGAAACCGGACAAATCAAGAAGAGCAGTACTGCGGTGCTCAGCCAAAATGCTTACTAACAATAATATGTTGTTGTAAAACAAATTTAACAATAGGCTAATAAAAGTAAATGTACTTTTTCTCTAAACTGTTAAAACAGGGCACCTTTAGCTGAGATTTTTGAATTTTAATTAATGAATTTTGACTTTGGAGGGTCCAGTTTTTGCTACGCGGACAATAAAGTATACCTTAACCTTAATTTGAATTTATCTTTCAAAGTCCCTTTTAGCTTCCTTAATTTCAGGGTTCACCCCAGCAAATGGCTTGGGCCTGCCACTAATTGAGGCTGGAGTTTTTGGCTCCACTACAGGAAATCAAATTTGACACAGATGTCCTTTTCATCACAAACAACAAAAAAGTCAATAGGACCTATTCTAACCGTGTTTCTGTGGCAATAGCAAATGCAAGTACACCCCATCATATACAATGTAATCATGTGGAGCCACCACATAAAGTCATGTTTGGTACATTTTTAAAGATCCACATCTAACAATTTTGGCAACTTTTGGAAAATCTGCACCAGCTCCAGGTTGCAGCTGATGAGGACTTATGATTTGAAGTTTTGACGCCATATATTTTATTGTTATTATTTTTATTATTATTATCAATAATACTGTACTATTATCTTATTTTGTTACATTACACCACTGCTATCTACCATGTATTTGCACACTTTGTATTGATATCTGCATTTAGAAAAACATGAGCTTTTAAATTCAAAAAAATATTTTAACTACATGATTCCAAAAAACTCTTTACCTCTCATCCATCTTTTTTTAATTACATAATAACACAGTTTCTTAATTAAAGGACAATTGTTTACATTATTTTGCTGTTAAAAGTCAACATTTCCATCTGAGCGTGTGATCTATGATAATCTAACCCTCTCTAAAAACATAATTTATGTAATAAAAAATGTTAAAGTGCTTCACTGAAAACACAGATTAAACATTCCTAAATAATGGGTAACACAATATTCACAAAAAAAAAAAAAAAAAAAAAAAAAAACACGATACAAAATGACACGCTTTTCAGTAGTTACAGCAACGTGCTTTTATTTTGAAACCACGCGGCGGAAGTGAAGCCCTCGGTCTCGTATCTCTCTTGACAACCCGCGCCTCTGCCGTGACGCGGAGAGTGGAGCTGGAGCTCGACTTTGGGACTTGTCTCCAGGTGTTTACCCTCTTCAGCTTCCGAAACACCCCCCCTTTCTTCCTTGCACCCTGCTCTCCGTCACTCCCCTCAGATCCCACTCCGGGCGATATGTGACGCGGGACTGTCTGCGCGTGGGACCCTCTCGCTGTTTTTGTTTTGCGGATATTAACCGTTGGAATAACCCGCTGCCAAGTGACTTATAAGGACGGAGCCCCAGTGCACACTTCTCTGTGGAGTTACTACTGTTTCTTTATGCGTATTTTGGTTTTGGAGGAGGATCGAGCATTTTACGCGCAAGGGACCTAACGGTAGCCCTCACATGAACGTGGCGTGGAAAGTACCTGGTGGAAGGTGTGCAGACGCGGGATCCAGCCTGGGAGGACAGCCCATCTGATCCACGGAACGCACGAAATCTCTCCTTTTCTTTCTTTTTTTTATTACAATATTTCTTATCGTGGCATGTTGGTGGAATAAAACCCGGACGCGTAATGGATATAATTTGGGAAATATTGATCATTCTTCAAGCCAATGTCATCGTGCGCATATCAGGTAAGTTCGGGATGTCGTTGGTTTAATATAACGTTTGAATGTGCCTGTGCGTAAAAGTGGAAAGTGGGCGTCAAATCTCTCCCCCCGGCAGGACGCACGGATAGACGCTGTTTATGGGATATTTCAGTATTCAAGACAGCACCCTTCACGAGCGATACGCAGCCCTCTGACGCACGCCTGACACGGATGGGCCACATTAATTTAACACTGTGTTATCTTAACTTGCGTTTTTTGGGGGGCATTTTTACGCACTGGGGTGTACAGAGTTGTAAAAAATAAATAAATAAATAAATAGAGCGAGCCAGTGTTCCGGATTGGGCACGGATCAAACGGGAGCAGTTGTGCGCACCGGTGAGCGCGCCGTAGTCCATGTGCGGAGCGGATGGGGCGCTGTGGGTCACACTGAATATGTGTGCATGATACACGGAGGCAGGCGCGTGTGAGCCGTCAGTCACTGCAGCAGCCTTCATCACACAGCCTCGGCTTGGATGGCGGAGAGTTTGCGTATTATAACATATAAGCATTTGGAGTTAGGAGACTTGTTTAAACCTGGTTTAGACCCGGTTTAGGTCCTTGATTAGTCCTTGATTAGTCCTGGTTTAGACCTGGTTCATACTTGGTTTAGTACTGGTTTAGACCTAGTTTTGTCTCGATTAAGACCTGGTTTAGATCTGACTGAGTCCTGATTTAGACCTGGTGAAATCCTGGTTTGGACCTGATTTATTCCTTGATAAGTCCTGGTGTAGTCCTAGATTAGTCCTGGTTTGGTCCTGGTCTAGACTTAGTTTAGACCTAATTAAGTCCTGGTTTAGACCTGGTTTAGTCTTGGTTTATACATGGTTTATTCCTTGATAAGTCCTGGTGTAGTCCTAGCTTAGTCTTAGTTTTGTTCTGATTTAGACTTGGTCTAGTCTTGGTGTTGACCTACTTTAGACCTGGATTAGTCCTGGTTTTGACTTGGTTTTGTTCTGGTTTTGTCCAGGTGTAGTCCTAGAATACTCCTGGATTTAGACCTGAATTAGTTCTGGTTTAGTCTTGGTGTAGACCTGGATTAGTCTTGGTTTAGTTATGGTTTAGATTTGGTTTAGTCCTGGTTTAGATCTGGTTTTGTCCTGTTTCAGACTTGGTGAAAGTCTTCATATATATTTAACTTTTTAGTCTTGGTTGTGTACTGGTTAAGTCCTGTGGTAGTCCTGGTTTAGTCTAAAATTAGGCTCATTAAAGATGACACTTACTTAGCCCAATATTTTCTGAAGTGGCACTTGGTGTAAAAACATTTGAGAACCTTTGCTTTAAGGTATAGTAGTACTGGCAGTAGTACTGGGCACAGTCCTGGTTTAAACCTCTTTCTCTTGTCATTCAGTTTCGCTTTGTGTACTTTAATTCCTGTTTAACCTTATCTTAGTTCTATCTGTCCTAATTCTGCTTTAGACCTAGCTTAGTTTTTGTTTAAACCAGGGCTTATTCTGCTCATTTGTGTATTTATAATGTGCTCAGTGGTGGTTCTTAAGAGTGTGCGGGCCCAGGGCAAGAGGCACTAATGAGGCCCCCTACACCCACTCCCTGCATAAATGACATATTAATGTGTCTAAATGGGCCCATTAACCTCTTAACCACTGTCACCCAGACATTTAGAGACAAACACAAACCAACCCACAATCCACCTTGTTGACAGCACTTTCCACCCATCCCTTGTGCCACCATGTTCTTCCAATTCACTAATAAAACTAGCTCTCTTACAATTGTGTGGCAGCAACACATCTCAAACAATTGGAACAGAGGAAACAAAAGGCTGGAGGAGTAAGTGGTAATATTTTAACAGCAGAAAATGGGTTTGTTTAAGGAAATGCTGACAGATGTCAAATTTGTTTAGTCCTGGTAATGTGCTAGTTTAGTCCTAATTTAGACCTGGCTGAGTCCTACATTAGTCCTTGTTTAGACTTGGTTTAGTTCTAATTTAGACCTGGTTGAGGCCTACATTAGTCCTAGTTTGGTCCTGGCTTAGACTTGGTTTAGTCCTGGTAATGTGCTGGTTTTGTCCTAAATTAGACCTTGCTTAGTTCTACATTAATCCTGGTTTAGAATTGGTTTATTGAGACCTGATTGAGTCCTACAGTAGTCCTGGTTTGGTCCTGGTTTGGACTTAGTTTAGTCCTGTTAATGTGCTGATTTAGTCCTGACCTGGTTGAGTCCAAATTTACTCCTGGTATAGTCCTGGTTATGTGTTTGTTTAGTCCAAATTTAGACCGGGTTGAGTCCTATATTAATCTTCGTTTAGACCTGGTTTTGTCCTGGTTTAGTCCTCCTGGTTATCTCTTGGTTTAGTACTAGTGTAGTCCAAGTTCAGTCCTTTTTTTTTCTTTTTTCCTGCTCATTTTAGTCCATTAATAATGATTGTCCTTTGAAAGCCCAATATTTCCTAAGGTAGTTGTTTGAGTATTTAGGGGGCCCTCTTCCAGTTTGCCCCCCCTCCCCGTATTTGCCTAGTTCCATTACCCCATTGCAGCACCCCTGAATGTTGCTTGATTGGAGTAACACTGCAGACAGATTAATGCAATGTTGATGAATTAAGTGGAAGATAATGTAGGTGTGTACTTTCAGAACAGTCTGTACATTATGGCCCCTTATAGTACTCATTCAGGATGGAGGGTAGTGGAGGGGTGCAGTATGCAGAGCAGTGGGTGAGCTCTGGCGGAGCGAGGTGCTATATGGGTCACCACACTTCCTCCTTCATTTTCCACTATATCATGAATTCAGGCCGACTGCGGAGTGTAAAAACTGGATTACAATTCCAACTCAATTCATTGGATATAGAGGTTTTTTTTTTTTAAGATCTGTTTTAGTTCAGGAGTCATCTTGGTTTAATTCAATGTTTTGTTTTGGTGTAGTCCTTGTTGGTTTAATCCTGCTCATGTTAAGTTAGTGCTGCATCACTTCTGGTTTAGATCCACCTTTGGCCTGCATTAGTCCCGATTTAGTCCTGGTTTAGTCTTTTTTTAATCCACGTTTAAGTTCATAGTCCCACTTAAGTTTAGACCTGATTTAAACCTGTTGCAAATGTTGCTTATCCCTGGTTTAAACACAATTTTATTCATCTTCTCAAGACCATTTTAAGGTCAGCTCTATGTTCCCACAGCCCTACGTTCCCAAGATTTAAGGTTAGGGGGTTAGGAATAAACATGCACAATTTACATACATACTTACATTTACATAGAGCTGTGGGAACATAGAGTTGTGGGAACAGAGGGCTGTGGAAACATTAAGCTATAGGAATATACTGAGCTGTGGGAACATAGGTTTGTATGAACATAGAGTTGTGGGAACATAAGGCTGTGGGAATAGAGCTGTGGGAAGATAGTGCTGTTTGAACATAGAACTGTGGGAATAGCAAGCTGTGGGAACATAGGGTTGTGAGAACATAGAGCTGTAGGAGCATAGGGCTGTTGGAACATAGAGCTGTGGAGGCATAATGCTGTGGGAACATAGAGCTGTGGAAACATAGGGTTGTGGGTACATAGCGCTGTGGGAACATAGAGCTTTGGGAATATAGATGTATCTATATGCATATCTATGTTGTGGAACATAGATATGCACCCACTGTTTTAGTTAGGGTTTATACTCACTTTCCACCTAGTTTAGTTCTTGCGTAATCCTGATTCTGTCCTAATTTTCATATTGAGAGTCAATATTATTTTGAAGTAACAATACTTTAGTACAATTTTTGGCTCCTCTTTTTTCCCCTGGGGTCTTGGGTTAACATCTTTTTAGTCCTGATTTAGTTTTTGTTTAAATGTTGCTAAAGCTGGTTTAGTAGCAAGATAGTTTAGTATTTAAGCTTAGTCCAGGTTTATAGATTAGACTTGGGGTTTGCTTTTGGCTTGGTTTAGTTTAACCTGCTATCAATAAACAATGAACATTTCAGTCACTAACCATCCATCTTAACAATCATGAATATCTCATGCCTTACAGCTTAAACTGTACCAGTATCCCCTCATTCCAAAGCCAGCTGAATGAACAAACAGGGATAAGGCTGCTTCCAAAACTTCAAGGCCTCTCTGTGAGAGTGTGCACGGAGCCCAGAGGTTGTGCTGTGATGTAATCAAGAAGCAAAGTCTGCTCCAGCATCAACACACTGAGGGAGGATGGAGAGCAGAGCAGTACACTGGCCTACAAAAGCAAAATACATATGGGATTAATCCATTATAGTGCTGTTTAATTGTGGAATATTATGTTTTTTTGGTATGTCCTATAATATGTCCAGAAGCATACATAAAAGACTCCTTTATATTCAAGTCATGTTTTGAGCTTGACCAATCATAATTGTTTATCAAAAATAAAAATAAAAAAGTTGGAAAAGTAACTAGATACTTTGACTGAAGTACATTTTAATTTTGAGTAAATATTTTGAGTCCATTTTTATTTTGAGTACAATTTTATACTACTTTTACTTTTTGAGAAAAATTTTAAGTACATTTTTTTCAAATTTTTTTTTTGTTAAATTTTGAGTAGATTTTATTTTAAGTCCTTTTTTGTTAGTACATTTTTATTTAAAGTAGTTTTAATTTTTGTAAAATTTTGAGGTCATTTTTATTTTGAGTATTTTTTGTAGTACATTTTTCAGTAAATGTTTTGGGTAATTTTTATTTTTTTATTGTTTTTTATATATATTTTTAGTACATTTTTAGGTGCATTGTTATTTTGAGTATTATTTTTCTTTTTAATTTGAGTACATTTTTAATTTGAGTGTGAATATATACTCAAAAAAAAAAAAAAAAAAAAAAAAAAAAAAACTTTTGTCAGCATATGCCGGAAACGCCAGCCCTGCTATTAACTGGTGATACCTGCCTCATACCTATTGCAACTGTGGGGGCTGGGGTGCCTTCCCTAAGCTTTTTTCTGGGGCCCCACGCATTTGCTTGGTTTGCCTGTCCAATTGCACTGCTTTGTCCTACTCCATGTATGTGTGGTGGGACAAAAGTACCATTGAGTTATTGATTCTTGTAAAGTATGGATTTAGGTTGTTTCTTGCTATAGATAGGTTAAACTTGTTAATTCCATTTTGTTAAGTCCTTGTCTGCTCCCTGCAAACATCACATTAAAGTATTAAAGTACTGTAGGAACATTTATAACATCAGTGTATTCATTTTACAGACATCCACACACCAAAGTCTTTGCCTTTCATCTATGTATCAGTTTATGTGCCAACTAATTTCACAGCCTATAGAAAATCAAGGTTTCCACTGGTACTTGAATCACTGCAGTTATGTGCAAGTCATTGCAGAAGCCCTGCTCATAATGTAATGAAGCTGTACGAGTATATTCAACCAGGAAGACTGTGATTTCTTTTCCTTGTCTATATTCTATCATCTGTCTGTAACTGTCAGCCAATCACAGTCTGACGTCTTTGCCTTTCATCAAATCATGCCATCAGCCTCCTCAGCCTCTCCATCTCCTCCTCTTCAACACCTCCAACTCAACAACAGCAGCAGAACCATCAGCCTCCTCCCCAGGGGATTTTGGCAAATTGGTCCAGTTTGTATTAAAATAAAAAGAGGAAGGGTATGGAAACTATGCTGTTGTTGCAGGTATTTGGAACGCTACGTCACATATAAGGTAAGGTAGACTTTATTGGTCCTGTAGGGCATTTGTTCTCTGCATTTGACCTATCCATTTCTCAACTATATGTATTTTGTGCACCCTTTCTCACCTCCTAAATTCAGAAAATCTAAGAGAAGTCCTGCATAGTATGGCAGTAGTGAGCTAAGCCATATTTAATTACATACATAATGTTTCGGTCATTATTTATAAAACTGAAAAAGGTTGAAATGTTAAGCTGAAACTTTTTCACACTTTACAGTCTTGGTCTGGTTCAGAGCGGGTAATTGCGGACGCTAATGAATATCGTCAACTCTTGAACTGCAATATTTGCACAGAGCAGCAGGAAGCATTTAGCCATTAGCGCTAATGCCGAGCTGCACTTTCAAGGACGACTCCATCGGGTTTGTTTGCTCAGACAGAAGAGCTGTGGATTTTCTGTTTTCTCATATTAGACTTTTAGGGTCAGAACGACACATTCAATATTTTCACCACAAGAAATCTCAGTACATTTGCCGAATATCTTTTTCTCTTCAATATGTCTTATATGTATATCTATTTTCATATTGATCATTGTGTTGGCTAATGCATCTGATATATGTCTAATCTGTCTGCTCCTTGGCTGTGATAGGTCAGTATCAAGCAAGTCCCCCCCTCAAGTTTGGGAATTAAACCCAGGACCTTCTTGCTGTAAGGTGACAGCACCCTAACCACCCTGGCCACCATGCTGCAGAGACGGAATCAAAATATTGATGCCCACAACAGACCACTATGACTAATGGTGCATTCATGCGGTTTGATAGACCATTTAGCCTATTTAACAGAAATCATCAATTTATGTATGAATTTCAACAGGAACACTCACAATTTACATAATTAAAACCCAAACATAACAAAGTCAGTGGTACCTTTATATTGTGATAGGCATCCTCAAATTCAGTAGAGTAGAAAACTTTAAGGGCAATGTAGTTCCACCTATTGACATGTACAGCTTATACCCAGGGGTTACAGTGTTACTGCACTTTGCAGGGCAGCTCCCAGCATGCAGTCAGTGTAAGCTACAGGCGTGAGCCTGGCAAATCACAATAAAATAAAATATAACAAAAAACATGGACACTGGTAAACTTTTTAAAGGTGTTAGGGTTAGGGTTAGGGTTATTTAAAGGTGTTCTACACTTCTCAAGCTTCAAATCAGTCTTTGTTTGATGACAATCAACCTCATATTCGTGGAGATACAATCATAAATAGCTCATTGAAATAATACGAGCAGTAACAGACGACGCAATCCAAGTGTGTCACTGCAGCGCAGAGCAACGCAAAATCTCTCCTTCTCTCTCTTTCTTTTATACAGTATCCTAGGTGTAGTATTATAAAAGCAACATCAAACATAAGTTCAGATATCCTGACAAAAGCATTTGTAGCCTGTAGTGTTTTCTGGAGCCACAGTCCACAGCCCAGAGAGGTGAGACTGAAGGCTCATATGCTGGAGCAGCAGGGGCAGGAGCTATGCAGTATCTGGGGCTGGGGCTCCAATGAGTATTGGGGAACTACAGGATCTACATTTGCCTTGGGCACCAAAAGAGCCAGGGCTGGCTCTAATAATTGTACCCATATTTCTACTACAAGTTGGTAGCTATCTATAATATATTCTCTAAAATGTATATTCCCTAAAATACACCAAAAGGAATTTACATATGTTTTGTTAAAATTTTCCTGGGGTATGACCCCCCTGTCATATTCCCACATACTTTCAAATCACTCTTAACATGAAAACCTGTCGCACACATTGCAGAAACAGTATAAGCTCCAGGAAATAGTACATTAAACGTGATATAGTATATATAATTATTGTACACACTGACTGTGTTGAGTTCCCCTACTTCCCAAATTCCACTTTAATTCCTTCTTTTACCTGCTATACTAATAATATTAATATAAATGTTTTTTAACAGTGATGCGTGTTTTAAGAGTGATTTCTGCATAAGAAAAAAAGAATCAAAGAGGACTGAACAACAGCATGTAAATTAGCAGAATTAACAGGTGGCAAGGGAAAGTGACATAGCCATCAAACAGAGGAGAGAGAAGTTTGCTCTGTAAAATTTGCTCTGTATTAGATGCCACCCTCTTGGTTATTTTTGATAGGACATTATCTTCTGCTTTTGTGTGATGTGCTGCAGATAAATGTGTGTGGTAGGTTGGTTCCACATCAAACTATGGAAAAGGCTCTCTGTGACTAGGGATCTTAAATTTTAAGGTACATTTTTTCACATTTTTTGAAAACATTTCTGAGTCCGTCCATCCATCTTCTTCCACTTATTCAGGGTCAGGTCACAGGGGCAGCAGTCTAAGCAGAGATGGGGACCCAAGGCTTTCCCAGGCCAGCTGAGAGACATAGTCCCTCCAGCATGTCCTAGGTCTCTGCCCAGTGGGACATGCCCAAAACACCTCACCAGGGAGGCATCCCCGAGGCATCCGGAACAGATGCCGAGCCACCTCAGCTGGCTCTTCTCAATGTGGAGGAGCAGCGGCTCTACTCCAAGCTCCTCCTGGATGACTGAGCTCCTCACCCTATCTCTAAGGGAGCACCCAGCTTGTATCCAGGATCTTGTTCTTTTGGTCATGACCCAAAGCTCATGACCATAGGTGAGAGTAGGAATGTAGATCGATCAGTAAATTGAGAGCTTTGCCTTTCGGCTCAGCTCCTTCTTCACCACAACAGACCGATACAACGACCGCATTACTGCAGACGCTGCACTGATCCTCCTGTCAATCTCAAGCTCCATCCTTCCCTCACTCGTGAACAAGACCCCGAGATACTTAAACTCCTCCACTTGAGGCAGGAACTCTTCTCCGACCTGGAGAGGGCAAGCCACCCTTTTCCGGTCAGAAACCATGGCCTTGGATTTGGAGGTGATCATTCTCAGCCCAACCACTTCACACTTGGCTGCAAACCGCCCCAGTGCACACTCAAGGTCCTGGTTCGATGAAGCCAACAGGACATCATCTGAAAAAAGCAGAGATGAATTCCTGTGGTTCCCAAACTGGACTCCCTCTATGGCTGCGCCTAAAAATTCTGTCCTTGAAAATTATGACCAGAACCGGTGACAAAGGACAGCCCTGCTGGTGTCCAACATGGTCTGGGAACAGGTCCGACTTACTGCCGACAATGTGAACCAAGCTCCTGCTCTGGTCATACAGAGACCAGACAGCCCCTAGCAGAGGGCCTCGGACCCCATACTCCCAGCGCACCCCCAAAGGGACACGGTCGAACACTTTATCCAAATCTTCACAGCACATGTGGACTGGCTGGGCAAACTCCCATGAACCCTTGAGCACCTGATAGAGGGTATAGAGCTGGTCCAGTGTTACACGACCAGGCCGAAAATTGCATTGTTCCTCCTGAATCGGAAGTTTGACTATCAGCCGAATTCTCCTCTCCAGAACCCTGGAATAGACTTTCCTGGGGAGGCTGAGAAGTGTGATCCCCTGGTTGGAACAAACCCTCCAGTCCCCCTTCTTAAATAGGGGGCCAACACCCCGGTCTGTACATTTTTATTTTGAGAAAAAAAAAAAAAAAAAAACTTGTACATTTTTTGGTACATCTATTTATTGAGTACATGTTTTGAGTAGATTTCTATTTTTAGTAGAAAGAAAAAAAATACTAACCTGTCAGCATATGCCTGAAATGCCAGCTGTGTGATTAACTGGTGATTCTCTGGGACCCCAAACATTTGCTTGGTTTGCCTGTCCGGTTACAGCACCTAGATAGTGCACTCATGTAAATACCTACTACATCACCTGCTATATGTATGTGTGGTGGGACAGAGAGTCACTGAAAGTATCATTTAGTTATTGATTAATGTGAATTATGGATTTATGTTGTTTTTTGCTAGTGCCCAAGTTATCCAGTTAATTCCATTTTGTTAAGTCCTTGCCTTACAGCCCAGCAAAAATCACATCAAAGCATTAAATTATTGTAGGAACATTTATTACATTCACATATTACATTTACAGACATCCATACACTAAACTCTATGCCTTTCACTGATGTATCACAGCCTATAGAAAATCAAGGTGGGTGGGGCTGGCTGGCCAGGTTACGAGTCCTGGGGCATCAAAACAATGACTAGACTCCAAGTTGAGTCAGTCAGGCTTAAACTTGTTCTCAGAATTTAGGTCAATGTCTCTGTAAGTGAATAATATTCATATAGTCCAAGAAATAGTTGAATTAAAGGTCAAAGCACTCTGGATGTCTTATTGCAGGAGAAATTTATTGACCATCAGAACAGGCCTGGAGAACAGTCAACAATACATGGGAATATTGATTATTCAAGTCTGGCTATCCTTCCAAAGTGAGGAGGTTAATTAATCTCCGTTGTGTGTCAGATTGAATAGTAAGAAGGACAGTAAATGCATCACAAGACAAAATAAAAGTTTCTGTAAGGCAAAGTTATGACTAAAACTCAGGTTGCCAAACGAGTGGCACAGCATGTGCTACTGTGACCGTACAGTATGACCTAAGATGACAGACACATTTTTAATAAAGGAAAATTACCATATTAGTAAGAGGTCAAATTCTCAACTTCTCTAACAGACTTGACTCGACTGCTCCATCTCTGCTGTATGGAATACCATTCAATTTGTGTTTAAAATATACACAATGCATCATAATAGAAGTGTGGCTTTTTTAATAGAATGCCAGGAAGCAGCGACTGAGGCTGGCTGAGTCAGAATTCTGCACCAAAAGAGGCATAAAAGCATAAAACCTGCATATTCTCTATAATATTTCCCAGGGAAGATTTTGTGGGCCAACATATTTAAAAAATAATCGTATAAGGCAAACACAGAATAATTAATTTTATATACCAAGCTATATTTATCAGACAGAAATGCTTGTTCTAACAATACTCATGAATGGAAAGACTTGCAAATGGAAGCTGTCCTCATTATGGTGTCGGTTCATTATAAGGAGTCTAAATATAAAATGTTCTGTCATGCCTATTGGACTGGGCGCTTTGATGCTGCACATATAAAGCATGATTGGAACAGGACCTCCCGCTAAGTGCTAATCCACACTATGTCAAGTTCATTCATGTTGACACGAGAAAAGCGTGGACGAGCTGTACAAGAACATGTCAGGTCAGCAATGAGGGAACACAGAATGATTCTGCAGGATTTGTCATCAGGAAGAAAACTTCAAAAATCACTCATAGGCTAGTTTTAAATGGCATTTTTGCTCTCATTTTGGCAGTTCCTATGATGAGATGAGGATATCTGACAAAGATTACAGTTTTTTTAATGAATTTTGGAGTTTCAGCTTCAATCATGAAAAAAAAAAAAAAAAAATCTAGAAAAAACACAACAAAAATTATCACCAGAGAAAACATTTTTCGATGTCTGCAGAAATACATTGTGGGAGATAAAAAATGTAATTTCTGAGGTTAATCATTGACATATCCCAGACTGATAATACACCAAAACAAGCAAAAAAAAAAAAAAAAAAAAGAAAAAGAAAAGTAATTTAGTTTTATAATAAATGCTTTAAATTTTGTATACTCAAGGTTAATGAATTATTGGCCATTTAATGATTTTGTTTGTTTGTTTGTTTTTTTAATTGTGAAAATAAATACTTTAGATTTGCTATAGAAAATGAGATCATTGAATTATTGACCAGAATAAAATAATTACAAAAATTCTTCTTGTTTAATATTTTTTTACATATGATCCAGTGATCCTTAAGTGTTTTTGTTTTTTTTTTAAAGAAGGGCCTAAGGGTTAAAGTACAATATGAAAGTACTCCAGTAGAAGATGCTCATGTGGTACATATACACCTACAACAGTGCTGTCCCAACTTGGCCCATACAACTGCAGCAAAAAAACATCTCATATTTTTGTATCAGTAAAAGCCTCATATCTGATGCAGCCTGCCATGTTTTTTTCCCCATCTCCAGCATACATACATCCATACATCCATAGTATTCCACAGAGGCATAAACACCATAAATATCATAAATATAGCCTCAGTGTTATGGATGTAGAACAGGGCCATATTAAAGTATGATGGAGCCCCGGGGCGCAAACACTGCAGGCCTAAGAGCTCAGTATAGCCCTATTTGTTCTTGTATATTGAATGTAAATCAATCATTTTCATATGCCCCACGGATATATTACAAATTACATACAAGCACTGTTTATGCACGCAGAGGATCATTTATAATAACAAAGTGACATGATTATATGAAATACCCTGCATGTAAAATACTGGGATGTTAAAATGCTAGGCTATCAACTTCTATTCTAAGGACTACAGTAGGTGTTATGTACAGCATCCAAATTGCAGCCATTTAGTAAAACATTATTTTTTTAGGGTTTTTCAAATGTATTTTTTGCTCTCATTTTGGGATTTCTTGTTTTTTTCTAAGCATTTCTTAAAAAAATGTCTCAAAATCAATGGGGACAATCAGTGACCTATCCAGGGACTGGTAATTCCTGCACAAACAAAAAAGAACTTTGCATCTTTAAATAGTAAATAATTTATGTTTTATTTACAAACGTGGGAATTATGTGAACAAATTGGCTTTTAAAGGGTTAGAATTATAAAAATAAATTCACTTTTGCTATGCATGATGCAGACAGGAGTTAATGAACAAAAAACAAGACATTTTTTTCTTCATGTTTCATGTTTTTAAATGTGATCCAGAAACCTAAAAGGGCATTAAGAGGAAGTTATTATTGACACCAGTGTTAGTATCGATATTGGATCAAGCTAGCATGATGGGAATAATTCTGCCACTCCTTGCAAAATTACTGTAAACTGTGAGGAACAATTAGATTTTATGCTAAGACCTATTTTTTTTTTTTTTTTTTGCCTAACCTTCATTGAAATCAATTTAACATGCACTGGAAAACATAAACTTATTTAGTGATCAGAAAATGTATCCAGATCTAAAATATCAAGACAAACTGCCTGTCCTTACATGAAAGCTCATATTCAGGGTTCATACACTTTTTTTTACCAATGACTTTTCTGTGACTTTTCCGAAACTTTTGACAAAATTTTTAAAACCTGAAAAATGACTTACACGTGTTTAAATAGTATTCAAAATCTCCAATGTGGTACATTTGAAACATAATTTTGCTGCAATTTCATTTGTTAAATTTGGAAGAAAAAAAAATGCTATAGCTCATTATATGATACATTTAAGACCAGCAGTTATCATTTGACTTATAAATAGTAATCAAAATGTCCAGTGTGGTCCATTAGAAAGTTTTACTGCAATTTATTTTGTTAAATTTGGAAATTAGTTAGTTGAAGGAAAAAAAAAAAAAAAAAAACAGTCAGGGCTTCTTCCCCACAGAAATATATATTTTCCACTAATTTTACTGACTTGTAGCCTTTACACCAGTGATTAAAATATATTTATGCTATATTAGATGTAAACTAATCATCTATGCTGTTTTGAAGCATTACCAAAACCAAAAAAGCCAAAGTTATTTAGTTAAATTATTTACTTTACATATTCTGACAAAAAATAGTCACTTTTTTCCTGCAGTGAGAACAAGAAGAGGCCAAGAAGACAGCGTTTCTACTGAATTCTTATATTTACCCAATGTTACTCACTGTTTAAATTTCCCAAACTTTTTCAAAACTTTACAGCAAATTTGGGAATTC
Organism: Bostrychus sinensis; assembly: GCA_020698575.1. NCBI lineage: Eukaryota > Metazoa > Chordata > Actinopteri > Gobiiformes > Eleotridae > Bostrychus > Bostrychus sinensis. The sequence continues at coordinate 7,224,696 of CM036260.1, read as the reverse complement.
CCCAAAAAAAATCCAGGACCTGGAAATTGCATTTTAAAGTTCCATTACTGAATGTGACAGAACAGTTGATTGTTGGTGTATGTCTCTGTGTCAGCCCTGCAACTAACTGCAAAGAGTATGGCAAGTTCATTTCAACAATTCAAAAAGTGAGTGTATTTTAAAAGGAGAAAGCGTGGAACTTATTTTCCACAGAGACATGGAAGTGCGCACCACATACAGTCTGCTCAGAGGTGTTAGTGCTAACCAGTAAACACATTAAAACTGCATGACCTGAAACTCTCGCTCCCAGCCTCCAGTGTTCAGACCATAAACACACACACAACTGCCCCAAAATAAAGCATTTCCCCACCAAAAACATACTGACATGTTGTAGACTGAATATAGTGTTTCAATTCTGGCTATTAGTTTAACAAACATGTTCTGGGTCAGAATCAGGTCTAAATGAGGTCTAAACCAGCTCTAAACCAGAACTTAATTAGAACTAAACCAGGTCTACATCAGGACTAAATAAGGTCTATATTAGATCTAACCTAGGATTAAATTAGGACTAAATCAGGAATACACCAGGACCAAATTAGGATTAAACCAAGTCTAAACCAGGTTTACACCAGGTCTAAACCATGTCCAAACCAGGACCAGATTAGGACTAAACCAGGTTCACAGCGGGTCTAAATCAGGACTAAATCTAGTCTAAACCAGGTCTACGCCAGGACTAAACCTGGTCTAAACCAGGTCTACAACAGGTCTAAACCAGGACTAAATCTGGTCCAAACTAGGTCTACGCCAGGACTAAATCTGGTCTAAACCATGTCCAAACCAGGACCAGATTAGGACTAAACCAGGTTTACAGCGGGTCTAAATCAGGACTAAATCTAGTCTAAACCAGGTCTACGCCAGGACTAAACCTGGTCTAAACCAGGTCTACAACAGGTCTAAACCAGGACTAAATCTGGTTCAAACTAGGTCTACGCCAGGACTAAATCTGGTCTAAACTAGGTCTACGCCAGGACTAAATCTGGTCTAAACCAGGTATACACCAGGACTAAATCTGGTCTAAACCAGGACTAAATCTGGTCCAAACTAGGTCTACGCCAGGACTAAATCTGGTCTAAACTAGGTCTACACCAGGACTAAATCTGGTCTAAACCACGGCTAAATCTGGTCTAAACTAGGTCTACGCCAGGACTAAATCTGGTCTAAACCAGGTCTACACCAGGACTAAATCTGGTCTAAACCATGTCCAAACCAGGACCAGATTAGGACTAAACCAGGTTTACAGCAGGTCTAAATCAGGACTAAATCTAGTCTAAACCGGGTCTACACCAGGACTAAACCTGGTCTAAACCAGGTCTACAACAGGTCTAAACCAGGACTAAATCTGGTCCAAACTAGGTCTACGCCAGGACTAAATCTGGTCTAAACTAGGTCTACGCCAGGACTAAATCTGGTCTAAACCAGGTATACACCAGGACTAAATCTGGTCTAAACCAGGTCTAAACCAGGACTAAATCTGGTCCAAACTAGGTCTACGCCAGGACTAAATCTGGTCTAAACTAGGTCTACGCCAGGACTAAATCTGGTCTAAACTAGGTCTACACCAGGACTAAATCTGGTCTAAACCACGGCTAAATTTGGTCTAAACTAGGTCTACGCCAGGACTAAATCTGGTCTAAACCAGGTCTACACCAGGACTAAATCTGGTCTAAACCATGTCCAAACCAGGACCAGATTAGGACTAAACCAGGTTTACAGCGGGTCTAAATCAGGACTAAATCTAGTCTAAACCGGGTCTACACCAGTACTAAACCTGGTCTAAACCAGGTCTACAACAGGTCTAAACCAGGACTAAATCTGGTCCAAACTAGGTCTACGCCAGGACAAAATCTGGTCTAAACTAGGTCTACGCCAGGACTAAATCTGGTCTAAACCAGGTCTAAACCAGGACTAAATCTGGTCTAAACCAGGACTAAATCTGGTCCAAACTAGGTCTACGCCAGGACTAAATCTGGTCTAAACTAGGTCTACACCAGGACTAAATCTGGTCTAAACCACGGCTAAATCTGGTCTAAACTAGGTCTACGCCAGGACTAAATCTGGTCTAAACCAGGTCTACAACAGGTCTAAATCAGGACTAAATCTGGTCCAAACTAGGTCTACGCCAGGACTAAATCTGGTCTAAACTAGGTCTACGCCAGGACTAAATCTGGTCTAAACCAGGTATACACCAGGACTAAATCTGGTCTAAACCAGGTCTAAACCAGGACTAAATCTGGTCCAAACTAGGTCTACGCCAGGACTAAATCTGGTCTAAACTAGGTCTACGCCAGGACTAAATCTGGTCTAAACCAGGTATACACCAGGACTAAATCTGGTCTAAACCAGGTCTAAACCAGGACTAAATCTGGTCCAAACTAGGTCTACACCAGGACTAAATCTGGTCTAAACTAGGTCTACGCCAGGACTAAATCTGGTCTAAACTAGGTCTACGCCAGGACTAAATCTGGTCTAAACCAGGTCTACACCAGGACTAAATCTGGTCTAAACCATGTCCAAACCAGGACCAGATTAGGACTAAACCAGGTTTACAGCGGGTCTAAATCAGGACTAAATCTAGTCTAAACCGGGTCTACACCAGGACTAAACCTGGTCTAAACCAGGTCTACAACAGGTCTAAACCAGGACTAAATCTGGTCCAAACTAGGTCTACGCCAGGACTAAATCTGGTCTAAACTAGGTCTACGCCAGGACTAAATCTGGTCTAAACCAGGTATACACCAGGACTAAATCTGGTCTAAACCAGGTCTAAACCAGGACTAAATCTGGTCCAAACTAGTTCTACGCCAGGACTAAATCTGGTCTAAACTAGGTCTACACCAGGACTAAATCTGGTCTAAACCACGGCTAAATCTGGTCTAAACTAGGTCTACGCCAGGACTAAATCTGGTCTAAACCAGGTCTACACCAGGACTAAATCTGGTCTAAACCACGGCTAAATCTGGTCTAAACTAGGTCTACGCCAGGACTAAATCTGGTCTAAACTAGGTCTACACCAGGACTAAATCTGGTCTAAACCAGGTCTAAACCAGGACTAAATCTGGTCCAAACTAGGTCTACGCCAGGACTAAATCTGGTCTAAACTAGGTATACACCAGGACTAAATCTGGTCTAAACCAGGTCTAAACCACGGCTAAATCTGGTCTAAACTAGGTCTATGCCAGGACTAAATCTGGTCTAAACCAGGTCTACACCAGGACTAAATCTGGTCTCAACCAGGTCTAAACCAGGACTAAATCTGGTCCAAACTAGGTCTACGCCAGGACTAAATCTGGTCTAAACCAGGTCTACACCAGGACTAAATCTGGTCTAAACCAGGTCTACACCAGGACTAAATCTGGTCTAAACCAGGTCTAAACGAGGTCTACACAAGGCCTAAACCAAGACTAAAGCGGGTCTAAACCAGGACTAAATCAGAACTTATTCAGGTTTAAACCAGGACAAAACCAGGACTAAATCAAGACTTAATCAGGTCCAAACCAGGTCTAAACCAGGACAAAACCAGGTCTGACTTTTGCCCACAGGCCTGGGGAGGATTGGGATGTGTGAGAAATATGTTGAAATATATGAAATTCAGAAAGAGCCAAATACTTTTTCTTTGCAATATAGTAGCTGGAAAAACAAATACAGTGTTTGTTTTTTCCAATTGTACTATATACTTCATTGTTTTCTTTGTTTTTGGTGGTGAGAGTAGCCCATCTGTTCTAATAGTGGTGCAGCCCCAGGCCTGGACACAGAAAAGCCCAGCTCTTTCAGATATTCCAGGTATCGATTTGTCGGTGGCCTCTGAGAGCAATCTATAAAGACTTTTGTTTTCTGCTTTAACACTGTTATTTCTTCTGTGGCACGAGGCCAAAAAAGCCAGGACTATGTTGTCATTGAGCGGCTCTGAGCTCACATTCACTAAAGAGCCTCTCCCTCCTCAGTTGCCTCTACTCTCCCTTTTTTTTTTTAAATATAAAAAAAAAAAAAAACCTGCAGCATTTGTTTGCTTTCTTTGCCCAGAAGCCAGTTTTTAAAGAGGATTTGACACCGGGTGCCAGGTAAACGCTTTGGTGCGCTCCTCTCCATCTGTTCCGGACTGGATTGTGGCTTTCGCTCGCTCACGCCTCAGCTCCAGGATGCACATGTTCAGCACAAATCCTCCCAGCCCCGCGCTAACACAGAAGGGTGCGCACAACACGGCTGGCTTTTCTTCTGCATGAGCTTATACCGAGCTGTGCAATCCATACACAGGCATCTTTCTCATACATGTACTGTACTTCTAATGCTATATTCTGCAGACCTTGTTTTATCACCCAAAGATCTATCTGAGCAGACAAATAGAGATTCTAGATCCTCGGCCACACACACAGCCGTTTATCTGCAGCCCATCTTACAAAAGTGAAAGATAACCTCCGATCAAAAATAACTAAGATGGCGCCGATTTAGACGGAGCACGATTTATAGCTTTGCATGCTTCGGTTTGATGGTGTTTAGTGCTTTCCATCATCACCTGTTGGTCCGCAAGGTTGTTCAGTCCTCTGTGGGATTTTTTTCTTTCGTCTTGTTGCCATTTTAACAACAGTAAAGTCCCATAATAGATGTTTGACGTAAACTTTCAACAACTGCTTTTGCTGCTGTCCCTGTTCAGAATTAAGTACAGGGTTGCTCATAATACAGCATATTATGGTGTGGCAATAGACATTCATACAGGTCTCTACTGTGCCCCCATATTTGACTTAAGACTTAAATCTTCAAATACAATAAGAGAAAAAAAAAAAAAAAAAAAAAGTCTGACTGACCAGGCTATGTGTGTTGAGCAAATTGAAACACAGACACACAGATCTGACGCAAAAAGATTTGTGTATTTAGAGCTTTGTTAATGAGACTTAGAACTATTAGCACTTTTGCATTTATAGATAGATAGATCACTGTACGCACACACATGCACATGCACAAATTGTTATATGCATGCACAAATCATTTTACGCACAAATCGTTTTATGCACACACAAATTGTTTTACATATGCACAAATCGTTTTATGCACACACAAATTGTTTTACGCATGCGCAAATCATTTTACGCTCACACAAATTGTTTTATATATGCACAAATCGTTTTACGCACGCACAAATTGTTTTACGCACACACAAATTGTTTTATATATGCACAAATCGTTGTACGCACGCACAAATTGTTTTACGCACACACAAATTGTTTTACATATGCACAAATCGTTTTATGCACACACAAATTGTTTTACGCATGCACAAATCGTTTTACGCACAAATTGTTTTATGCATGCACACATTGTAATACACACACAAATTGTTTTACGCACGCACAAATCGTAATACGCACACAATTCATTTTACGCATGCACAAATCATTTTACGCACACACAAATTGTTTTATGCACACACAAATAGTAATACGCACACAGTTCATTTTACGCATGCACAAATCATTTTACGCACACACAAATTGTTTTACATATGCACAAATCGTTTTACGCATGCACAAATTGTTTTACGCACACACAAATTGTTTTATGCGTGCACACATTGTAATACACACACAAATTGTTTTACGCACGCACAAATCGTAATACGCACACAATTCATTTTACGCATGCACAAATAATTTCACACATAAATTGTTTTACACACACAAATTGTTATATGCACGCACAAAATGTATTACACAGACACAAAACATATTACGCAAATGTAAAATGTTCTATGCATGCAGATGTATTACACATGCACAAATTTTATTACGTACACACAAATTGTAATACGCACACACAAATCGTAATACACACACAAATTGTAATACGTACACAAATCATACTACATGCACACAAATCGTAACACACGCCCACTAATCATATTGCGCACGCACAAATCGCAATACGCACACGCAAAACTTGATACACGCACATCTTAATACAGACAAATCTATTTACACACACACTACACATACACACTACAATAATAGCCCCATAGGCTCTGGCCACCTGCAACCCCTATAAGCATAAGAAGATGAATGAATGAATGAATGAATGAGAAGAACAACATATGATTTCTCTGTGCAGTTCTGCTTGTCATTTTATTCAACAAAATTCATGACTCATTATTTTACCTAGAGCTTCAAAGTACATCTTTACTTTGTCGCACTCCACCGCTGATCCATAACTTTTTTTTTTTTTGTTAGAAGAACCTTGTCATATGTGAACCCCTTTTCCCCGTACACAAGTTTCCTCTCAGCTGTCTGCCCCGGCTGCTTGAACAATGACTTGTGTTTCTTTCTTGGCGTCTTTGCTGACATAAATAAATGCAGGTGCCGTATGCTTGTAAAGAGAGGCCTCAGCAATTCTGCAACAAATGACAAAGTACCCGACATTAATTCTGTGTGCGCTGTAAATATGTCGGCGTGGCTGATATGTGCGGGGGCTTCTGGGCTGCTCCAGTGAAGATAGTCCCACTGTCTTCTTCTTATCTTGGATCCCCAGCATGTCCTCACATGTGACCTTGGTGATATTGCGATTGTCATTATATTGCTACAAGATGACCTACACAATATATCACCGTATTTTTAAAAACAAAAAGAACCATTGTTTTTTTATTTTTTCCTTGTCTGTATTATTTGCGTTTTTGTGAATAGGCCCTTTTCACAATGACGTCAGACAACTTCCGTTTTGAGGCGATGGGATGTATCTTAATTTCCAGTGCTGCTGCTCGTCTTAAAAAGTCTTAAAAATTTGCCAAATATAAGGCAGAGATTTACAGAGATGTACAGAGATTTGCTGATGAAAATTGACTGACAAAACGGTCAAAACTCAAAAAAGGATATAAATTTTTCATTGAAGGTTACTTATTTGATTATGAAGGTAAGTGTTTTGTCTTGTAGCTAAAGCTAGTAGTTGTTAATGCTTAGCTTTACTAAATGAAAATATACTGTAGTACTATCCAGTGGTATTTCCTGATAAGCAGATTGTCAAATATTCAGATAAACTCAGATCATGACATGATCTAATACTGTTTTATAGCGCAGCTCTATCACTTAGCCATGTTGCTAACGCTATCTAGCTACATAACAAAGCACTCACTTCATAATCCAAGTATCCTTCGTTGAGGAATTCATATCCTTTTGCAGGTTTTGAACGTTTTGTGGGTAAATATTCATTTGAAAATCGCTGTATATTGTGTAAACTTGTAAATGGCAATTTTAAAAAAGTCTGGGTGAATTTCTTATGGGAGAAGCGCGGCACCGGAAATGAAGATACATCCCATCGTCTCAAAACGGAAGTTGTCTGACGTCACGTGAAAAGGGTCTATTATAGAGAGCTATGTGGAATAAGTATTTAGAGATATTTTATTTGTGTGACAGTATTTGTCAAAACAAGTGCTGCCCTCTACAGTCTTGGCAGAATTCTTGACCACTTTTGGCCCATATTTGACTGTAAAAGCAGTACAGCTTTGTGGCACCAGTATTATGCATGCCATCACAAAGTATCCAAAATTGGTTAAAAGGTTGAATAAAAGCGTAAAATAGCCCGTGGAGTATAGGGTGTGGTTCCAAAGCAGCCCTAAAACTTTATGACTTATGGCTTTATGGCTTACACATAGAGTATGTAGTAAGTCAACTGCAATTTTACAATTAGTTAAAAACTAGAGAGGCAATTTTGTATAAGCTGGTACTTTTACTTTTCAATTCTGCATACAGTTAGCCTGGAAAGCCAACCTCTGCTACTTTTTTTTCCCAAAAGCAGCACAGTCTGGTTGCAGAGAACCATTTCTCTCTGGTAGATTTGGAACTGGCCTATCACAGCCGTTTATCTGCGGCCCATCTTACAAATATGGGAGCAGAGCAATTTAATAACTTCTCTGACTGGATTATTGGTGTTAAGTGCTTTCCTCCATCACCTGTTGATTCTGCTGAAATCTTTGCTGTTGTTCAGTCCTCTGTGGGATCTTTGTCTTCATCTTGTTTTGATTTTAACAACAGTAAAGTCCCATTGACAGCTGACATAACAAAAACCACATTCAAACTAACCCACTTTCTCCACAAGTCTTTGTACAACTGGCTTCTGCTGCTGTCCCTGTTCAGAAATAAGTACAGAGCTGCTCATAATACCCCATATTCTGTTGTTTTGTCCTAAAAAACACCAACAATCAACCATGTTTGTTTTGCTCACAGGTTAGCGGTGCACTTTTATATCCCGTCTTTCAATTGGTTACTCTGTCTTGATTGTTCCGCCCATAGAAACAAAACTTATGCGAAGGGATATCAGACTAACTTCTTTGTATAGAATAGGAAATGAGGTTGTCTGTCCAGCCAGGCTAACATTAAGTTAAAGAATATTAGTATCAGTATTAGCAAGTCACAATCATTGCATTAATTCCATTGCCACAGTTCATTTGAAAGATATTATCTAAGGCTTAAATGCAAACAGATGCACCAGCTCACACACTAACTGCTGATACAGCTCTGCCTGCTCCAGGTAGGACGAGCCTGCATGTAGCTGTGTGTTTTACTCACTCAAAACCACTTTTTACTGTTGCAATAAATGTAACACCCAATATATTCACATCCAAATGGAATATATTACAGGGTTCATATGTGACATATTAATTTTTCTACTGCTTATTCCCGTTAGGGGTTGTGGGTGACTGGAGCCTATCCCAGTAACTTTGGGCCTTAGGCGGGGTACACCTTGGACAAGGGCCAGCTTGTCTCAGGGCTGACACAGAGACGAACACAGACAGACAACCATTCACTCTCACATTCATTCACTAGGGGCAATTTAGTGTCACCAATTCACCTAACACATGCATGTCTTTGGACGGTGGGAGGAAGCCAGAGAACCCGGAGAGAACCCACGGTAACACGGGGAGGACATGCAGACTCCACCCAGAGAGTTTGTGTGATGGTGTGTTGGTCGGCCCAGAGCTCAAACCCACGACCTCCTTGCAGTTTTGGAATTTTATATTTTGGAAAAGTTTTGGAGTCTGAGTAACACTTGACTGCTACTAGTTATTCCTGTGCCAGCCTGCCTAGATGATTACTTTATATCTTAATTTACTTTGTAAAAATACATTTTGAACCAACTTATCAAACATAATTATCCTTTAATCACTGGTGTAGGCTGTAAGTCAGTAAAATCAGAGGAATAATATATTTCTGTGGGAAGAGCCCAAAAGGTTTTTGTTTGTTTTTTGTTTTTTGTCCCAACTGACTAATTTCCAATTTCAACAAATGAAATTGCAGCAAAAGTTTTTAATACACCACACTGGACATTTTGAGAACTATTTATAAGTCATTTCAGGTCTTTTGTCAAACATTTTTGAAAAGTCATGGAAAAGCCATGGAAAAATCTTTGGCAGAGTTAGTAAAAGAAGTGTATGAACCCTGAAATAATAATTGCTGGGCTTAAATGTATCAAATATTGAGCTATAGCAAACATTTTTTATATATAATATGTATCCTGATGTATGGGGTGCATGGTGGGAGAGTGGTTAGCGCTCCTGCCTTTTACCAAGAAAGTTAGGGGTTTGGTTCCAAAGACATGGATGGATAGGTGAACTGGTGACTCTAAATGACCCATAAAGTGAATCATTATTTAATGTCAATAAATATTTCTAAGTGTCAGCCCCATATTAAAAAAGTGCCTGTTTGGGACTGGCCCAGGTGGACGCAGAGCAGTTAGACCACCACAGCCACACACACACACACACACACATACACTAACATACATACTGACCGTCCCAGTCAGAGCGGCCAAATCTGGGGCGACTAATCTGATAATCCCCTGCAGATGTGGAGGCTGTCTGCACTACCACCAGAGCTGGGATTGAGAGAGACAGGCACAGAGTGAGAGGGATATGAGAAGATGTGCGTTTAATGAGGTATTAGTCACAACACTTCCACGAGATTCCATAGACCACCCCAAAAAAGAAGCATTTAGGATGGACTCAGATACTGTATAAAGGATTTGCAAAAAAGTCAGATTTGTTGACGACAGTTTAAGATTGGCTTACTGTCATTTATACCCACTGCTATCAAAAAACATCTAATGTTAAAGATCCTCTATTACACTTTTTCCAGGCTTTTTGAAATAGTTTTAACTTTACAGAGTGCTGAAAATTATCAGAATGAGTCCAATGATGTGTATGGGCTTTCGAAATGTGCAAAAATGCTCAAATGAAACAAAATACTACTCCAGGTATGTTTTTTAGGTGGAAACAACAACAAACAATATTATAACATGGTTAAAAGCACAAAAAAGTCACTAATAGGGGACCTTTAATGGTATTAACCCATTTGATTCCTTTTGTTTTTCAGATATTATCATTTTAAATGCATATGTTGTTAGTGTTCTAATGAAACAAATATTATTTTTTAACAGTTTCAATGAAAATGGGGGTGAAAAGCAGAGTTTTATGCTTGGTCGTGGGATAACGTGTGTTGAATATTGACACTTTTCAGATACGTAGTCAACTTTTTTTAATATGTTGCAATTATGTCATATATAGCAGTGACTGGACTTGTTTATGTGCCTGTCTAGATTGAGGATAATTGAATTTCTAAACTTGTATTTTACATATGTTTTTTTGTTTGTTTTTTTTTTTTTTTTTTTTTTTTTTTTTTTTTTTAAAGGGGGCTCTATCTTCTTCTTCTTCTTCTTCTTCTTCTTCTTCTTATTATTATTATTATTATTATTAATATTATTATTATTATTATTATGTGTGTGTGCTGTAAGTGATCCTCCATCTTTTCAGATACCTTCAGGTACAGTGGGAATTCCCATTACTCTTGATATTACTGTATTCATTCTCACTGGAGAATGAGACTTAATTCAAAGACTAGTAATTTTGTCTTTATCTGAAGACATGCATTTATGGGTGAATCTTAATTGCCCATAATTGAATGTGTGAATGGTTGCCTGTCAGCCAGTCATAGTCGAGGGTGTGCCCTGCCCAAGGCTCATAGTTGCAGTCATAGGCTCCCTAGTGACCTCTAGCAGTAATAAGCGGAAGATGTGTGGTCACAACTCATTTGGACTTTATTATAAAGCATTTTGACAGAGCAGGGGATGAATGTTTTGATCACTTAGAACAAAGGGGAGTTGTCCCGTTGGAATAATGTCAGTGTCAAGTCCAACTAGAAAGATGCCAATTCCAGTATATAACTGCTTAATAATGAAACGTTTTTGTCAGTAAGGACTTTTGTAGTTGTCCTTACTTTTTATGACAATTCCTGATTTTATTTTTTCACCATTTCCAGTAAAATAAAAACAACAGTTTGTAGATAAGATTTCATGCCAATAATACAATCCGGTGACAAGCCGTAACATATTGATATCTGACAGGTGAAACCAATAACATTGATCTTGTGGTTAGCCTTACAGTCAGTGTGTGGTCTAAGGTTGTCTTTGCTATAGTTTTGGGCCGTGTGACATCTTTTTTTCCCCCTTTTTTTTATTATTAGCTTTGTTGGTCTCTGTTGTTGTGATTGTGGCCAACTTAACAAACAAACACTCCATCTCAGAGCTTCTTTGAGATTTTTGTGTCTCGGGCAATAAAATAGCTAACATGCCAAGTCTAGCCTTGTTCCACTGATGGGACTCAAAAAGCCCACTGCTTTAAGATGCAAGATTATTTTTATCGTCTATTCTTCTATATTTACATGTGGGGAATACAGCACACTAAAGTGAAGAGAGCAGTTGGAGTATTACGTGCAAAGATAGTGGAGGCCATATGTGAACAATGGCTGGACTTGCAAATTGGACTTGAGACTTGATATAAACAAACTCCAACTTAAACAAAGTAAGGCATCACGTTTAGCTCTACATTGTCCATACAGCACTAGTGTCAGTACCATGCATGCCCAGCTCAACTGGTTAAAGCAGAAGTCAGTAACTTTTTTTTTTTACCTTAAATAAATAGTTTTGGAGTCTGTGTGATGGTTAAATGAGTTGTTATGGGGTAAATGAAGTGTCCTGCAGCTCCCCCTGGTGTCTCTGTGCTGTAAGTGACACTTGCAAGTGTTGTCAACCCGGAGTCACAGAAGTCTTAAGTCTCGCGAGAAAGCGGCACATCCCGGTTAGCAAAACAACAAGCTAGCGGTGGCTTTATTTGTCGATTTTCAGCCAGAGTGGCAAAATGGAAGAAAAAAACTTTGTACAGATAAGCGGAGGGGAAAACAAACAGTTTACAAACAGTTTACTCCGAGCTGTAGGGGGAGCTTTATAGAGGAGTTGCTGAGTTCTGCTTTAAAGGTTGAAGACAGCGTAAACGGTACTCTTCTGACAGCAACATGGAAAATATTACAATATGGATATCCAATATTTCTATATGATCAATTAAATCATAATTTAGAGTTACATGGATACAATACAAGACAAGCAACTGCAGGGCGGTTTCTCATCCCAAGAGACAGACCTAACTTACTTAAACACACTGTGATTTTCAGAGCCATGAAAGCCTAGAATGCCTTGCCAGCTATTTTAATAAGAATTAAAGAAAGAAAGACTTAACAGCTTTTAGGACATTTATACCTAGTAAATGTTATCAAATATGATTCATTTTAAGAATAGATTTGTTTCCTTCTCTTTTATCCAGACACAGTATGAAATGTACAAGGTTATTTGCCATATACTTTTGGAGACCTTTGTAAGTATGCCATGCTGGGTTAGTGGCCAAGGTGATATTATCTAAAAAGAAATATGTCTGTAATATATGTTTTAGATATGTATTTTCTAGACCTAATGTAATTTTGTAATTTTTGTTATTTTTATTCACTTTTGTTATTAAAGCATGAACTGTAATTTGTCTTTTTAAGTGGACCCCTGGAAGAATAGCGGATCCAAATAAATTAATTTAAACTTCAGGCGATAATGACTCAATTTGAAGGTTTCTTTTGGTGACTCGGACTGGGCTCGAATTTTATATGAATGACTTGGACTTGGAGTAAAGCATGGAGCTCATTAGGGGCACGTAACTATTTTGCAGCTGTGTCGTTGCCGCAATACTTCTCAGTGCAAATTCGGAGTAAAAAAACTGACATACTGACACCAGCAGCCAGCGTCTTCAGCAGAATAACTAAGCGCTTCATCTAAACTTCACCACAGTGTGCAAACGAGCCATAGATATGCCTAAGTGCTACTACAGCCCTGTCTTGTTGCTTAGTGCTAGTGTAAATGTGAGCCGCACAGCTGGGTTAATAGGCTACAACACAGTCAAGTGTATAGCTCTCCTTTGACTTAGCCCTAGGTCGTCTGCTCCAAAGTGCTTTCTCTTGTGTTTTAAAGCCCAGTTTTAAATAAGAGCTGGCAGACTAAAGTACAGTTGTTAACATAAGGGCAGGACCGGAGCAATTCTGGTCTGTGACACTGTCTGGAGCTGAGCCTAAAACTGGTGTGAGGACAGAGGCAGGTAACAGGGCTTCATGGCTTTTAGCTCAATAGGCCCACAACCCTCTGAGGACTAAGTTAACTAACCTTTTTGTGTCAATTATTGATGGCCGCCGTCTTTCTGCTACTTCTTCAACCTGTACCAAAATAAAACTGAAGACCGTAAAAGACTTTTTTTAGCAATAAAGTGGCATCCTAAAAAATTTAAAAGGAATCTAAATGGAGAGTTGTTATATCTAGCGTTGGTACAAATACAAACAGATAACTTGCTCACTCTTCTGTCAACTATGGAAGCCGTAAGCGGACATGGATTCATAACTTTTTTTCCCTCCCATTATAACGACTTAATTATTTTGTTTTCCCGAGATAACAACTTAATTTTCTTGTTATAAAAAGAAAATTAAATTATTTCTGGAAAATAAATTTTGTTTTCTTGTAATAATGAGAAAAGTATGATGTTATCTTGGAAAATCAAAAGAATGAAGTTGTTATAATGAGATAACGTAAGGAAAAAAGTTAATAATTTATGGCCGCTTACGTATTCCATAGTCAACCTTGTATTGATACTTTACACTTTTTAAAAAGACTGAAACAGTACAAGATTCAGTAGTGCAATGAAGTCATTCAATCCCAAATTTGGGAAGATTGGATTAGGAACTACACCAATTTCCTGCATTTTAGGGACATTATATGTTATATAGTGTTGGGGCATCTAGAGTTCAGTTATATTTAGCGGGGCGTCCACTTTAGAGGTCTTTTCCACGGCCCCATCAAGTCTGTCAGCAATCTTGTATGTACCTTTTGGAAAGATACCACTCTCATCGAATGAAAGGCCCAAAAGTATTCATAGTTTTCACTGGAGGGCAATGCTCAACTGGGGGGCAAGAACACTGGTTTATCGTTACTCCACTGACTGTCAGCTGAAGCCACTGTTTATTCAAGTTAGGATTTGTGGTTCTGCAGAATCTCATCAGAGAAAACTGACTCAGAAATAAGATGAATCTGTAATTGTGCCGTCTCTCTGCCTGGGAGGGCGAACAGCGACAGCCATTTAAATACACATGTATGCAGTGAACATATTTAAATGAAATTGCCTTAACCCTCGTAATGTCCGGCAACCCAGCGTGGGATAAAGTGGAAGAAGATGGATGGATGGATGTCCTCCCAATTGCAATACACCCTTTTTCCTCTGGGTTTAAAAAGACGCCACCAAGTTTGATTGCTATTTAAAGAGTATAGCATCAGCTATGATTGATAGTTGATGCTATACTCTTTAAATAACAATTTTGTCACCTTTTGTCTTACTTCAGTCCCACCCACGAAAGACAATTTTCCCTTCATTTCCCTTCAATAGACCTCAAACTATTTGATAAATACAATGGCAAAAGATAAAAAGAGTCAGATAAAAAAGTCAGAATGACCCCAAGGACAACACGAGGGCTGTGCTAGTTTTAGGTAACTGTAGTTTGTGTCTTTCTGTTAGTCATACTCACCTTTTGTGATGAAAAACTAATGCCCTTGATGACACTGACTGACAAAAAATTACTTTTAGTGCGTTTATAATTTTGCATCACAGCTGTATTGTGGGGGACAGGTTTCAGAAGTCCAGCGACCCGGCTTAAACAGGGCAGCAGTGCCTCAAACAGGTCACAGGTCCACAAAATATTTGTAGCTTCAGCTCATATCGTATTTTGTCCTAAGTTGTCAGGCCATCTAAATATTTATTGGCTGCATCTTCTCATGCCTGCTGCATGTGGCCATGTTTGTTTTGCCCTCTGGTGGAACTCAAAAGTGACATGACTGAAAATTATGAATAGTAGGCATTTTGGGGACACTTAAGACCCTTGTTGTTAATGAAAACTTACAAATTCTACCAATCCAGTGCAGACTGCCCCAGTGGCCAGTTTCAACGTTTGGAAAAAAATCATACTACTCTTTAAATTGTCACCCAATTACATTTGTGGTCTATTGTCCTTTCAAACAAGGGCAGTAGAAGTTGGTTGGTAGTTTCATGTGGCTAACAGAAATTCCTTTTTAGTGCTTGGCTTCTTCTTCCTTTGCTGGCCAATCACAAACAACAAATATATGATGAACCAATAATACAGCAAGAGGTGGCAGAAGCCCAGTATGTAAAGCCATGCATAAATAGTTGCCTAGTAACTTCATCAGTTTAATCTGTTTGTGTTAGCACTCCTATTTAATAGAGTCCCTTCACTGTTGTGCATACTGTCCCTTATGCAACACAAATGCCAAGGTTTTCTTATCTAATGTTTACATAACCTCCAACACTCCCCAGATCCCACAGGTTTATTCAGTGGAAAGAGTTGCATTGCATTGTGATTCCTCTCCATTCCCCCGTCAACAGAAATATGACGGCTGCGCGCTGGAGGCGGCTTGTGGGGTGATGTCATCTCTTTGCAACACTCTCTTGGATTTGTGTAGCCGGCCGGCTGTGCTGCG
Organism: Bostrychus sinensis; assembly: GCA_020698575.1. Lineage (NCBI taxonomy): Eukaryota > Metazoa > Chordata > Actinopteri > Gobiiformes > Eleotridae > Bostrychus > Bostrychus sinensis. The sequence continues at coordinate 7,208,781 of CM036260.1, read as the reverse complement.
GGAGCTTTGAGCAATATTAGGTCTGTGAGCGGCAGAAATGACACAGCTGAAGTTATTTCACGACAATTCCTCGAGGGCATTTTAAATTTGTATTTTCGCCGGACCATATAACCCGCAGGACTGCAGACGCTATTGTGTTTTCCAAATGTAACCAAAAATCTAATTTTCTCTGTGGGAAAGCAAATAGCAAGAGCAACAACAACAGCAAAAAACTTTGATAGAAGACCAGACAGAGGGCTATTCTATATCTTGGTATTAAAACGCAAAAGTATGTTGTAGTTAACCCTTGTCCAGCCTTTGGGACCTTTTCGGTACTTCATTATTGAAAATAATGGGGGCGGCAGTAGCTAAGTTGTTAGAGACACTGGCTCACTGACCCAAAGGTTGATGGTTCAAGCCCTGCCAGCGGCATACTGTCATTGTGCTCTTGGGCAAGACACTTCACCCACCTTGCTGTATGAATGTGTCAGTGTGACTGTGTTTGGTAGTCAGAGGGGCGATTGGGGCAGAATGGCAGCCACACTTCTGTCAGTCTGTGTCTACAGAAGTAGCTCACTACCACTGAGAGTAAAGGAGTGAAGGAATGAATGAATAATGGAACAAACTGTAAGGCGCTTTGAGGAGCTTGACAAGCTTGCAAAGTGCAATACAATCCATTATTATTATATTGATTTTTTTTTTTTCTTTTTTTTCTGTGTTCTATGCAAAATGTGCCAAAATTGCCCAGGGTTACCATTTTTTACTGGGAGTTTCAATTTCCTCTAATTTCTCAGTATAGGTGTGTAATACAAAACACTTTTTAGGAGGTGAGCATTTTTGGTAAAAAGCTAGAATGTGCAAACCATGCCATGAATAAATGATAGACAATGTATGTATTAAGTAGAAAGTGAACTAGTATTGAACCTTCTGATTGGAAGTTAAGTGCACTACACCACAGAGGACTCTTTACAGTTATACTTAAGTAAAAGTACTCAAATAAAAGTTGGCATGGTGGCAGAGTGGTTAGCACTCTCACCTCACAGCAAGAAGATGCCTATGCCATTCATAGTATGTGGCTGGTTGCGACAGGAATCCGGTGTAAAAATATAAGAGAATTGGCAACATTTACTAAAGCCTTGAAAAAATGGTTGCTGAAAGGACAAAATTGTAATCATAATTTATAAGCTACTATTGCTGGTATAAATGGGAGATGTTGCGGTGTACATCATGCAATACAGATCTTATTAATTGTTTTTTGTATTTGTGCAGTGTATAAAATGAATCTGGGGCAGTGTCAGGGGTGGTTCTAGACCACTTTTAACTGGGGGGCCACGCTGGGTTCACCATTTTTGCTGTGGGGTACATGAGACATTTTGATGTAAACCGACTGGGACTTATTTTTAAAAACAACAGTCTCCCCCCTTTTATAATGCTAGAATTACTCCTGAAACAAATTTACAATATAATGTGTTTCATAAGGCATTTAGGACACTTCAGAGGGGTGGCCAGTAGGGGGCACAGCCTCACAGTTAGCCTCCCTTGACACCCTAAAACCGGCCCTGGGCAGTGTGTAATCCACCACAGCAGTTTGGGCATGAAAAAACATGCAATATTAGTTTTTAAATGTTATTTTTTTATCATGATAACATTGTTAATGAATCACATATATTGTATTGTAAGTGTTGGTTTTCCTGTGATAGATTTCAGTATTGTCATACAGTGTATTATGTTTGAATATGCTCTGTATCCTTGTATTGTCATCTGTCCTTAAAATTAACTTCAATCTGCTGAGGGACTAGAGATGGAAATTAGCCATAGACTACGTTCTCACATATTTACATTTGAACTGTTTATTAATATGTATATTGTCCCTCTATAAATAACTTGTATGGAAATAAACAGGAAAACCTGCCAAATGACCATGCAACAGGTTTATTGCAACCCCTAACAAAAAAGGGAGCAGCCAAAAGATGAAAAAAATAAAATAAAATAAAATAAAATAAACAGAGTCGGTAAATTGACATGTAAGGCGATGTTGATGTTGTAGACACGTGCTCCCCTCCTCCCTTTCAATTGAAGTGTTCTCTAGCACTTCCAGGTCAACACTGTAAACAAGAATTTGTTCTTAATGTTCTACCTGGGAAAATAAAGGTTAAATGACAAATTAAAACGTAAAAAGTTTACCGAGGTGTAACGCCCTGTAATATTTCTGTACAAAGGCAGAACACAACATATACATATTTTCTCAAACTCAAGACTGAAAACAGGGTTCATATCGTCTGATTTATGTGTGGTTCAATTGTGTTGTATTCTTGGCAAAATGTGGTGTTAAATATCTAGTAATTACAAATTTCACTCTAGTACAAAAGCAGAACAGCTCAGAATGTACTAAGAGATGTTTTCAAATGCAGTTCAACAGCACTCTTCCTTTGTATCATTGCAAACATTTTGTTGTTACTGCAAAATGAAAACTGAAAAAAATGTGAGTTGGGGCATAACTTAGCAATGGAACTTTTACACTTTCTCTGTCAATACACATACACTATATTGCCAAAAGTATTTGCTCACCCACCCATATAACTGGATTCAGGTGTTCCAATCACTTCCATGACCACAGATGAATAAAATCAAGCACCTAGGATGCAGCTTTGTGGAAAAGTTTGGGGATGGCCACTTCCTGTTCCAACATGACTGTGCACCTGCGCACAAAGAACGGTCCATAAAGACATGGATGAGTGAGTTTGGTGTGGAAGAACTTGACTGGGCTGCACAGAGTCCTGACCTCAACCTGATAGAACACCTTTGGGGTGAATTAGAGCGAAGACTGTGAGCCAGGCCTTCTCATCCAACACCAGTGTATAACCTTACAATTGCATTTCTGGATGAATGGTCAAAAATTCCCATAAACACTCCTAAACCTTGTAGAAAGCTGTTATAGACTAGTCAGCCATTATTAGGGGTGTATCCCATGTCGGGCCCAAAGGTACTGGGACAGACATATTATTTTTGTCGTACTGTAACATGCAAAAGTCAGTGTGCCAAATTTAAATTCTAAATTATTTTTCTATTTTTAACTAAAAAATCATTTGCCTTTTTGTGTGTTTCTGGTTATGGGAAAATTCCTTCTTTCCCAATTTAGATTTTCTCATATCCAAATCCGTTAGCAAGCTGCTAAGTACACAGACTATTTTTGCCATTCCAAACCACGTCATAGTTAGCCATACAGCACAGTAAAGCTCGGTGGAAGCCGTCATTGGCTCCGAACCAGCTCCAAATCTTCTCCCTGCTGGGCATTACTCAAATCCACAGTGGCACCCCTCTCCCAGCTCCTATACTACTGCCACGCCATTCAGACAGCTAATAGTCTCCGAAGTCAGTCTGCGCAGCTGTCGGCAAGGTCAGCTTCTATTTGTGGATGCACGTTGCCAATTTCCGTTAGCATCTTTCTGGAATCTTTTTTATTCTCGGAGTTTGTCCTGTTACCCTTCCTGCTCCTTGTCACCTCGCGTCAGCCTTGCCCTCCCCGCTTTGCTTTCTGCTTGGCTGGACTTCAGGATTGCTAGTGCCGTCCGATGAATATTAATGCCAGAGTTTGGATATTATGTGAAAATGAAGTGTTTATTTACCCTATGACGTTACGGGAGGGTTGCAGCAAGTAGTGGGTGGCCAAACTTGGAGAGATTTTATTTTAAAAATGCATGGCGCGTAATAGGATTGAAGTTGCTAAGAGGCTGTGGCCAAGCAAATTCGTTACAGAGTTTGAGACATTTTGGAAAACAAAAACATTTGCGGTGTAAAGAGAGGAAGCTGTTTGCATGGGTATAACGCGGTGCTTGGTCAAATATGAGTGCACGCCAGGAGATGTTGCTGTGTTGACTGGGTTGTGGCTGTCAGCAAACAGAAAGACAATGTCAATACTTGCGTTTCCGACTCGGAGCGAATGAAGTTAGGATTTGAATTAGTGCCAAATGAAAAGTGAGTATTTGCTGCATTTTACAATTTATGGTAGATTAAAGTCAGTTTTAAGGACATGTTTCAAGAAAGAGAGGAAAATTTTGTACTATTTTTCAATTTTAGATATAAGCAGTTTTTGTATATACATGTATTATGGTTTACAAAGTTTACAATGTCAAAGCAGGAAGTTATTTGGTCTCAAGAAGCACACGGAGAGCCCAAATCTGCCATGGCATTGGTGGTGGAAGAAGTACTCAAAATCTGTACTCAAGTAAAAGTACTGTTAAACTATCTTAAAAGTTGTGCTTTTTTTCAGCCTTTTTAAAATAGTTTTTGACACCTCTGCATTAGTATTTCATGTTTTATAATCACAAATAGGGTATATGAATGGAAAATGTCTTCTGTCTACCATGATTTCCATGTGTTTTACTTTGAAAAACTACTTTTGCTGCAGTGGCTTACCTTCATGCACTTGATTCACTCCCTCACTTTTGCCATGTCGCTAACTTCAACTGCTAAACCTAGCTAGCATGAGGGAAAAAAACAATATTTTTTAGAGATTAGAGAATAGAGAATAGACCAAAATTCTGCGTTTATCACTAGAGGACTTACACATGCTGCATATGCATTTATCTGCCTAAAATTGTGACTGTCCCAATTAAATAGGGACATCCGCTTACCCTATACATAAAAGATAATGGCTAAACATTAATACCAGGCTCTGGCATTCATTCTGGCATTCTCTGGCTTCATTGTTGTTGTGCTACATTTGACGGCTAATGCTAATGGCGCTATTGAAAAAGTATTGTAGTCAACTCAGCTTATGGCACATTTCTTTTAAAAGCAGGCATATTTCTTACAATGAGTAAAAAGGCTCTATATGCTAATAGTAAATGACAGCTGCCATCATATGCGTTGCACATAAAAGCGTATTTCTGACGTGCTCAATAGAACAATGTCATTTAGATTTATGAATTCAAAGAAACCTGAAATACTATCTGACCTGGAACTGCCAGCCAACGCAGACGCCTTTTCTGTGCAAATTAACCTATTCCCTATATATACCGCATGCTAATGTTGTCCGCGCCTGATATTTTTAGCATTATAGGCTAAGCTACCATTAGCCGAGGTTGACAGGGCTGTGACAGTGGAGGCAGCAGAATGAGGCGGCGGTGTGACAGACTGACAGCCCAACACCAGATCCGCATTTACATTGGGTCAGTCAGTGCCGGAACGGAATACGGAGGAAAGCAGAAGACGCTTGTCATTCTGAGATGCCAGTAGCGTGTGATCGAGTCGGACACGCTGACAGGTGCCAATCTCAGCGCTCTGCTCCATGTTTTGCTTCAAATTGGTGGTGATTATTTTACACAATTGTGGTTTATTTTGTTCTAGTTGACACTGTTTTTGAAAATCATAGAAGGGAATTGTAGGTAAACTGGATGAATACTCAAAGCACTTGAAATTGCATTTTTTCATTCACTCCTCAATCACATTCAGTGGTGGTGAGCTACACTGGGGCAGACTGGTGGAAATGTGGCTGCCATTCTGCGCCTAGGTCTTCTCCGACCACCACTAATCACACAGCCACTCTCATACATGGACAAGGTGGGTCAAATGTCTTGCCCAACAGCAGAACAATCATATGAATTGGGGAGAGTACCAAAATACCACCAAACACACCACCAAACACACCTTAAAACACACCCTAAAATACCATAACTCACACTATTTTTAAACCATGTGAACACCTACGGTAGCCCTGCAGGGACATGCTGTTGTCATTGAGCAAGCTCAGTGGAAATAGGTTAATTTTATTAAGTCTGTTTAGTTTATGTCCAAAACCTTCTACAACTTTTCTCAAGAAGAAGCGCAAGCAGGCTTCTCGTCTAGCTGTGCTCAGTTTGTCCTTTCTAGGCAGCCATAGTTAGGACTACCATATAAAAGATTATTTATGCTGTTATTATTTTGTTGCTGTTATTAGCGTGTTAGTGTTTTACTGATTTAAGGTGATTTGACTGTTTAAAGACTGAGGTCATTAAAACAAACAAAAGAGAGAAAGAGAGACAGGTCACAGACTTGATTCCTAGAACCCTAACAGAACTAAAAAAAATGGGTCCGCTAGAGTTCTAGGGGCATGCACAATGAAACCACACCACATTATGTAAGGTATACATCATCATGCAGCATATGCACAAGCACTAAAGCCTCTCTATTTTTGTCTTGCTTCACTTTGTCTGCATTACATTTGGTCCTAGTAAGGGTCAGGTGCTCTGCTGTGGGTTTCTGGAGGTTTTAGGGTGCAGCCGCACCATTAAGAGGGGGTATGCACATATTTTTAAAGACAGGAATGTTTTTTTTATTTTTTATTTCTGTCACTGTTCTCTTTATTTACTCCAGTAACATCTATCTTGGTGACTGCACATTAGTTGAAATCTCAAAGGTGTTACTTTTTTATAGATATCAACATTATTCATGTAGACCAAGGAGTTGCAGAGATATGCTCATTTTATTTCTGGACATGTTGTTTTCGAGCAGGGGCCTAAGTAAAGAGTCTAGAATCCTAGAGTTTTTAAGGACAGCAGGTCAGTATTCAGAAACAACATCAAAAACAACTGGACTTACTTATGTTTAGAAGTTAACGTTTCACCACCAAAACATCTTTGAGAGGTTTTTTGGGCTATATATCTACACGAGACACGGCACACCTTTAACAACAAAGGTGCCATCACACTGGATCAGGAATCAAAGTGATTCAAAAGGGAGGTAAAAGAACGAAGAAGATTCGGTATTCCAGTGAGTAAGTATGTGGATAAGTATGTCAATAAAATAGAACAGAGAGGTGTCTATATGCATACCCTCCTATATCTTACATAAGTGGTACGAGCACTTTGATGAATTTGTGCCAAAAACGTGACTCGCGACTTGACTTGCAAACGAAAGACTTGAGATTTGACTTGAGCTATTGTCCAAGGACTTGAGACTTGACTTTGAACCGGAAGACTTGAGCCTTGACTTGGGCTAGTGGCTGAGGACTTGAGACTCAATTTGCAACTAAAAAAACGTGACTTGAGCTAGGACTTGAGACTTGACTTGCATTCAACAGACTTGAGACTTGACTTGGGCTAGTGGCTGAGGACTTGAGACTTGACTTGGGCTAGTGGCTGAGGACTTGAGACTTGACTTGGGCTAGTGGCTGAGGACTTGAGACTTGACTTGGACTAGTGGCTGAGGACTTGAGACTTGACTTGCAACTGAAAGACTTGGAACTTGACTTTAGCTAGTGTTCAAGGACTTGAGACTTGGCTTGCATTTTACAGATATGAGACTTAATTTTGGGCTAGCGGCTGAGGGCTTGAGACTTGACTTTAGACCAAAGACTTTCTAAGCAGATCACTGTAAAATAAGGAATGTGTGTTAAATATAGCAGACTGATTTCTCCCTATTAGCTTTCATTGAAAACTCTTGTGTCTTTAGCCCCATGTGGTCTCCCAGAACGTCCATGACTAATACTGTCTCTGTCCCATTATTCTTTTTATTGTTTTCCATATGCATCCCATCACTCCATTGTCCCCTCCCTTCTCATTACGACTTAAACTCTGTCAGTGGCATATTGTACAGCCCCTGCCGTGTCAGTGTAAACAGCTCCGGGAGACTGAAAAACACAAAATGGCAATCCATCATCACCCCCCCACCACGTCTCGCGTCCCGTTGCGTCGTGCCTCCACTTCTCTTTATGGATCCCAGGCATTTTCTTTCTGCTGATGTCAGGAAGTGAGTTTTCGGGACCACGGCCACAAAGCGGTGAGGAATAGGATGGCACTTTTTTACTCTCCTTTTGATCATATTTTGTCAGGCTCTCATGAGTTGGAGTCTGCTTTAGCAGTAACCACAAATTTTATGTTATACTTGAGAATAGATAGGTTGCATCTTATTATACTTTTATTGTTATTGTAAGCACATTGCATGCAATGGTTGTTTAGCTCATTAAATTGAAATGACTGGAGCAGTTTTGGCAAAAATGAACAAAGAAAGAATCAAATTAAGTGCAAAATGAGATAAATTCAGTCACTTGTAACTGAGAAAATAGCAGCTAAAAGTTTTATTAAATTCTAATTCTATTTGCTATTACAGTGAGCTTGAGGGTTCTGCACAGTGATTTGGTTGTTCCTAGGCAGGGGCGGACTGACATATGAAACTACCGAGGAAGAGGGAAAAATAAAACTCTTACCTTATTGTGCTTTACAATGCTTAATAGAGGCAGCAAGGAGCCTTGTTGGCGTTTTCAAAGAAACAGGGAAGACAGAATGCCTTTATTTATTTATGCTTTATGGTTAATCTATGTAGGTTCATAGCTACACATCCAGGTTGACAAAATACCATAAGCTGATGGATACCACCTTATCTAGCTACCCAGTCACTGTCATTTTGACATGTCATACACCGATTGAGATCATGTGACCTTCAGCTGTCTATTTAATGCCAGTGACTTCCTATTCTGTAAATTTCAAACTGATGATGGTGCTAGGATGAACTCCAAAACGTCTTTCAAGAACTTGAAATCTAGTATATATATAAATTCACTAACTATATATATATATATATTTTTTTTATATATATATTTCAATTTGCCTCTCGCTTTCTCTCGCTCCCCTGTGGGACACGGCGGTAGAGACATGCAATAATAGGCCTATAGAGGTGCACGGAGCCTTTCTTACCATATATTGGGTTTAGTATTATAAAAGCAACATAAAGCATAAGTTCAGACATCCTGATGAAAATTTTTGCAGCTTGTAGTATTTTCTGGAGCCTTCACTGGGGAGCCACTACAAGAGAAACTTAGCCAGATATTTACACAAAACAGAAGTTAATGTTTGATATAAAATAATGCTATACTCTGTGCAGAGAAGTTAAACTATAAATTGTGGCCATATTTTACTACAGAATAGAAGCCACATGACACTGGTGTGTTTTCTCCATGTTGTCATCCCCTTCCCTACTGCCTGTTTGTCTCTATATTATTATATTATAGAATAAAACTTTTTACAATAATTACTTTACCACTGCCACCAAGAAACAGGTAAAGAGACAATCAGAGAGCAGCTCTGCCACACTCCTTTGAACAAAAACAGAGAGAAAAAAAGCTTTTTACTTTCTTAAACTTTTCGTATGATGCCATTTTCTACAAACTGAAAAATATCTGTGAGAAGTCAGTGGAAAGAGAGCTGTACACCATTTTTGGGATAAATGAATGAGAGCAGAGTGGATGTAGAGGGCTTGTTGATTGGCCATTGCCTTCTGGAGTGGGCGAGGCAGACGTTTGCGGAACCGAGTGTTCTGAGGCCTCAGAAAGTCCAGAGATCAGACTCAAACAGGCGTAAAGGAGTAAAACAAAACACAACTCCAGGTATGTTTTTGATGAGGGAACAACATTATAACATGGTAGAAAGCTCAGAAAAGTCCATTTTGCAGAATATTTTAAGCTTTTATCATTTCTGGGTTGTTACTCTTGCCTGAGACAATAAAGAAAAACGTATTGGGAAAAGTAATTTGATGTTTAACATGGATCGAACTAATGCTAAAGTCAGCGCTCTGGTCCTGACTGCTTTATTAATGATGGAAACATGGAACATAATCTAAATCATTCTACATCCCTGTAATAATTTACATAATGCACCAAATTTCCACCCAACGCACCAATTCTGTGGCTTTTGTTTTCTTTATATTTAGTTAAGTGAGTAATTAACGCTGCCGTTTTGCTGCCGGAGCATTTCCCACTGAGCTCATGAAAGGTTCCATTTCCATCAGTGAATTTATAATGGCGGGGCTCTCAGCGGTGATCTGCGGGTGCTTCATTGTGATTAAGTCGGTTCACATTGACTTTTAATGAAACCCAGCTCAGATGAAGGACTTACTTATCCAAACAGGGCTTTCTGCTCTTCTAATGGGTCTGCACGTGTTGGCCATGTGTGCAGAGATATGAATTATTAGAACTTGGATTATGAACTACTCAGTGCAGAATCTTGTGGATAAATTCAGAGAATGCCTTTTTTACATTAGGGAAGTAAAAGTTGCATTTAGGCAAAATTGCGTCCTTGTAATGCTGTACTTCTGCACTGTATTGTGGCTAATGAAGTAGAGAAGCATAAATACTGACTGTTGGGACTTTGCAAACACGAATAATCACAGAGAGAGGCAGAAAAACATTTGTACGAATACAAGGACTGTGAGTATTTACTAGTGTTGTAGCGCCTGAGACCAGTCTTGGTCCTGAGGCTGCTCTTGAGACAATTTTTTTTTTTTACAATCTTGGTCCGATCTCAGTCTTGGCTGCAGTTTTACTCAGACTTATTCTCAAATTTTACAAGGTCTTTTCTTGGTCTCGGTTGTGGTGGTCTCAGAGCCTTTTTTAAACCAAATATTATAAGAAAATGCTATACTTTTAGATATGTTTTCAGCAATAGAAAAACCAGGAAAATTTATGTTGGCATTCAGTTATTAAAATGATCAATAACATATTTGAACCACATTTTTTCTTAACTTTCCCTTTGATTTAGTTTTAGTTAAGGGAGTTTGGTCTCGGTTTGCCTTGGTTTCGATCTCAACTCGGCCATGCTATTGACTATAACACTTGTATTTATTATAGTGTTTTATTCCAAAATGTAAGGGGAGCTCCAGAGAGGAAAATGAGGCAAAAACAGCAAAGAAGTTAGGTTTTCATCAGCACTGGTTATTTTGTTCGTGGCTTAATGTGAAAACATTTACCCCTCAACTAGAAGATATCCAGTTTATGTTCAGGCGTAGGCACTGTATTTTTAGCTTTGTGAAAGACAGCTAATGTCTTACTATTTCTAAATTGATTTGTATTGAAAAAAAAAAAAAAATCAATAAATCTTTTTTTTTTTTTTTTATCCATGTGATAATGTTGTTTCCACCTCAAAAACATATCTGGAGTTGTATTTTCTTTCATTCACAAATGTTTGAGTAATTATGCTGAGGCGCTGCCCTTCTCAAGAGCTGAAAACGCTCAGTCTCACTGCTCTATGTAGACACATGAAACCAGGAAGTGCTCCTGTGCATTTCTAAAGCCCATACATCGTCACCGGACTCATTCTAATCATTTTGGTGCTAAAATTGCTGTAACTATGAAGCATTTATCTATCTGTTAGTGTCATGTTGCTAATTCATAGTTTTAACAGTGAAGTCACACCTGGAGCGAAGTGCACCAGCTTGGCTTAACTTAAATTGGTTACTCTCACGCCAGGCACAGCTAAAAGAAAGGTACATTTTACCGACAATGAAATCCGTAAACAATTCACAGTAGACGCACCATGTCTTGGTGCTTTAATCAGTTGTGTTCTTTTATGATCCAACACAATGAGAGAACTACCCCCAGACTGTGTGTGGGGAGACAGGACTGTTCCATTTACAACAACACAAGTTTTCCCTGCACTCATCAGTGAGAGGAGCTGAGACTGAACAGCACCCGCCCTCCCCTTCCCCCTGACATGTCCCTGTGTCAGAGAGAAGAAGACTGCCTCATATTTATTTGGAAACTGGGGGGCAACGTGTGTTTTGACAGAAATTTTGGTACGTGCCATTTCAGTTTTAATTGGTGTTGCTTGTCCGGTGTAAAAGTGAAAGTAGTGAATTTTTGCCTGTGACACTTGTAGGATATAGGTCAAATCTGTGCATTTGGAGGCTGTGGAGCAGTCTGACTGAGTGAGATACACAACAGCGTTGTCACTGACACTAAGCGGATCCTCTGACTTACGCCTGGTCCACGCTAGGTGTAAAAGTTACACCTCAGGCCTTCAGTCTGAGTGTTGCACTTGTCATAACTTTGAGCTGGTCATAACTTTCAGTTCTAAGTCAGACATAAGGCTACGCCCAGGCGTACTACCAGCTGCACTCTTCTCCTGGAGGCCAATGCTCCCATGGAGGGCAAGCTAGCAGTTAACTAACAGTAATTTGTGTCTATCTATTAGGCATACTCACCTTTTATGATGAAAGACTAAATGCCCTTCCCATACTCTAGATAGATGACTCAGCCTGACAAAAAAAAATATTAAAAAAATACTTTTGCGTTGAGCCAAGGCGGCGGAGAGGGTTTCTGAAGTCCAGCTCTGGCAGTGACCCAGCTGTTGCCAGTCACAGGTCCCCAATTTTTGTAGTTTTAGTTCATATCATATAGTTTTTTGTCTTGATTTATCATACCATCTAAATACTTATCTGGCTGCATCCCCTCATGCCTGCTTGGCAGTGGAACGAAAAAGTCAGATGACTGTAGGGCAGCATTTCCCAACCAGGTGTACGGGGACCCCTAGGGTTCGCGAGCACATTGCAGGGTGTACATGGAGTTACTCGAAAATATATAGTACCTTTATATATTTGACGTTCAAAGACAAAAATAAACCTGAACCAGGACTAACCCAGGACCATAGCGAGGGATGGGACACTAAAGAAGGACAAAACAGCCATAAACCAGGACTAAACCAAAAATAAACCAGGATTAAACTAATACTAAATCAGGACTGAACTAAGACTAAACCAGGACTACACAATGCCTAAAACCAGGACTAAGCCAGGTCAAAACCGGGACTAAACCAACAACAAACCAGGTCTTAAATCAGAACTAAACTAGAAGGACTTGGAGAGCGCAGACCTCCGCCAAGCCATAGGGTCACTCACCTGAGAAAAACTCCTAAAGATATCTGTGAACATACTACTGAAAGAGAAAGACCTCACCTTTTATTTGTAAGTGTGTAGCTGAATTTGTTTCTTTGCAATATTAAATTTTAATATGTACCCCCTATATTTAGAACCTTCTGGATCACCAGAACCAGAATATCAACATGATACAGGTCCAACTATGTCAGATTATAACATCTACCATGATGTCATGTAATTATTTGCCAATGATTCTGAGCAGTATTTGTTGAGTTAGAAGCTGTAATGGCAAAATTATCGCCATCCCCCCATCGTAAAGAATTCTTTAAAAAAATCCTGGATCCAGATGGTGATTCGGATTACCCCCAAAATGTAATCACTTGTTCCTTATTCCATTTCTGTCCTGAACATTTCATCAAGTCTGCCCATAACTTTTTGGAAGGACTTTATGTTGCTAACAAACAGACAAAAAACACCCCCCGAAAACATTACCTCCTTGGCAGAGGTAACCAAGAGTGAGCTGTGTCTAACTCAGGACTAAATCAGGTCCTGGGGGTACACAAAACCAAAAGGGTTGGGAACCACTGTTGTAGGGTGACCAGAATTTTGGTCCCAAGGACTGGGACACATTTTTTTTTACTAACCATGGTGCATTTGGACTCACCTTAAGTTACAACAAACCCTACAATTTTCTGTAATGTAATTAAAGAACATGACGCTAAGGTTTAAGTTTTGAATTTTAATGGCTATTTATTAATAAAAGTAATGACATTGTAAATTATTTTAGTGACAAAAGTCTTTAGACAAATGTGTTTTTAGTTTCCTCTGCTTTTCTAATGGTTAAAATGGGGACAAGTCGGACATGGTTTGCTGAAAACTGGGACAAATGTTTTTATAAATATGTTTTGGGACTTGGGATTAGGAGCCTAAAACTGGGACTGTCCCGGTTAAATATGAATGACTGGTCACCCTATGTGACTGAAAACTATGAATAGCCATGCTAAAAAAATCCATTTTATGCTCTGACCATTCTCCACTGTTGCCAGCAGGTGGCAGCAGGCACCTAATGCAAGCATTCTCTGCAAAGTCAAAATAACAGCTCCCCATAGGAAGACATTTTCTATACATATACATTATTTAAGATTATAAAACATGAAATACTAATGCAAAGGTGACCAAAATTATTTCAATGTGCCCATATCAGCATTGAGGTACATGCTTTTACACTCCAAAGGTTTCCACATATGCATATAAAATGATAAAATGCTTCATAAAATAGACAAAGTTATACAAGTGTTGGGTTAATGCTTTCAGAAATGAACAAAGGCTCTGCACTAATCATATTGTTCTATAAATCTTTGTTGTTCTTTCTTTGGCTCTTTCCTTTTTCCTTTATGTTGTTATTGCTTCTTATTGTTCTTATGTAGAAGTGCCACCTCCACAAACAATGAAACAACACTACAACATTGTTCTCTGCTAAACTTTAATCTCATAAAGCACAATAAAAGTGTGATTAAGTGGTACACACTGTAATCATCGCGCAAGGTCAGCAGCAAAGTTAGCTCTTTTTCTGTGGCTGTATTCAAATATTGCTGTTTTAGTATGCGCTTGTGGGTTCGGGAAAATTGCTATGTGCACTTTAGTTTTAATTTACAGTTGGATGGGTGAACGACTGTCACATTATTATAGTCCCATTTGTTATGACTACTGGCTGGTATAATAACAGACATGAACAGTTACAGCAGGCTGAATGCAATGCTATTTAGGAATTGCTATAAAATAAAAAGTTATGTTTGGTTGCTCCCCCATCGCTTGGTAGGTTTTATGAAACATAGCAAGGTGCAGGTTTTTACTCCAGATGCCCTTCCTGATGCAATACTCTGGGCACATTTGGAATTTGAATCATTGTGAGATAGTCATTACCGTTGCAGAGGTGTTTGAAGCATTGAAATAACTTAAAATCAAAACCATTTTTTTCAAATACACATAATGTCTGTAGACTTGTCTGTGAAGATTCTCAGAGCCTAGTCTGATCCTTCTGATATTTATTGACCTGAGTGAAACTGTTGTGGCCTGGGTTTCATGGGACTGTTTACCTCGCACAGTAAGCTGGATTGTTGTGAAATTTCACAAATTCGCAAAATCCATCATTTACAAAAACTGCAAAAGTCTTCTAACAACTTTGTTACTGTGTTTTACTGTCAGTTTGTTGTTTAGCTACGAAGCTGGTGCTTTATCCAATCAACTCCAAGTATTCTACTGAAAGTCCCGCCTCTTCATTTTCATTTTCAATGGGAGCCATTCCAGATTGATATAACATTAGCAACTCTTTGATAACATTACATCAATCTGGCTTTTGGCAGATTAGGAGTCTGTTGTAAACAGATGAAAGGCTGTGTCTCAGACCACCATTTCTGTTCAAAGAAGGTTTTGCTTTTTTTTTTCAAAATTACTGCTTCTTTGACTCCTCCCTCAAACCATCCTTTTTCTCTGGCTAAGATTTGGATATTACTGTCCTCAAAGGAGTGGTTTGTGTCCTTCAGGTGGAGGTGTACTGCAGACTCTGGTCCACTGCGGTGTTGGTATAACCGCTTGTGCAGAGGTTGTTTGGTTTCTCCAATGTACTGTTCATTGCTGTTCTCACTGCAGCAGATGGAGTACACAACATTGTTTTGTTTGTAACTAGGAATTTTGTCCTTGATGTACAATTGGTTCCTGACTTCAATGAGAGATGAAACATCTTTAACTTTAAAAACCAAGCACAGATGACTTCTTTTTAACCTTTTGTTGTGTCCATCCATCCATCCATCTTCTTCCGCTTTATCCGGGGCCGGGTCGCGGGGGCAGCAGTCTAAGCAGAGATGCCCAGACTTCCCTCTCCACAGACACTTCCTCCAGCTCTACCGGGGGCACCCCAAGGCGTTCCCAGGCCAGCCAAGAGACGTAGTCCCTTCGGCGTGTCCTAGGTCTTCCCCAGGGCCTCCTCCCAGTGGGACATGCCCGGAACACCTCCCCAGAAAGGCGACCAGGAGGCATCCGGAACAGATGCCCGAGCCACCTCAGCTGGCTCCTCTCGATGTGGCGGAGCAGCGGCTCTACTCCGAGCCCCTCCCGTGTAACTGAGCTCCTCACCCTATCTCTAAGGGAGCGCCCAGCCACCCTGCGGAGAAAACTAATTTTGGCCGCTTGTATCCGGGATCTTTTGTTGTTTTGTTGTGTTTATAGACTTATTAAACTACCTTTTTGCCACTGTTTCCTATTGGGGGAATTTTCCAAATAAATATTCAAAATAACCAAGGCCTGGTCCTGTACATTTGGGGGCCCTAAGCAGGTTAGGTCTGGGGGCCAAGGCCTCTCATTTTTTGGACCAGTTAAATTTTACTCTGTATCTTTTATTTCTTTAAAACACTGAACAAGTATTTTTCTAGGGAGATGAATATTGTGAGACATTTTTGAGTAACCCTAGGTAAACTGTAGGCATTACACAGATGGACCCTATGAAAAATGACAACATCATATTCATTAAATAGAGTGACAAATTAATCAAATCAGCAAACAATGGGCAAGCCTTGGGGCCCTCTAATACCTGTGGGGCCCTATGCAGCTGCTGAGTTTGCCCATAGGTATGGCTGGCCCTGCAAATAAGTTACTTAAAATTAATCTGGAATAAAATTTAACTTTACAAAATGGGAATACAATTTATTTATTCTTATTGTAACTACGTAACTAAACAAGGACAACAACGGTTGAAAATAGTCTTGGCTGTTGAAAACCACTGGTCCATCGGGTTCATTTACCCTCACAATGGGAAAACAATCTATCATTCTGTACAAAAGGTTCTTTTTTTTCCCCATCTAAAGGTCAACTCTGTTAACCTCCGCTCTGACCTTCAAGCTTTTTAAGCTTACCATCAGGAAAAAAAAAAAAATTAAATGACCTTTGCTGCACCACGGTTTCCCGACCCACCTCTCGGAAATTGAACTAGGTCCCTGTTCTTAGCACTGCCAGGCTGTCGGGAGGTGATAGCGTCAGGAGGAGGGCCACACTGCAATTTTCCATTAAAGAGCAACTAGCGGGGCAACCTCCAGACCCTCGATTAAACCCTGCTTTGCACGTCCAACCGAATGAACAGGCAAAAGGAGACGGGAAAAAAAAGGTGTAAAAAGCAATATTCTGGAGGCTCAGTGGGCTAAGTACCAAGACCTTCTCTTACTCACCTCAATTACACTGTACCACCCAGCGCTAATCTGGGGCTTCTTCCCACTGCTAGCGCCACATGACTGAATGCATTTCCATACTAATGTCAAGGGACTCACAGCGCCTTGCGGGAGTCTGTGTGTGTCAGAAGACCATCTCTGGAGAGTGAATTTGCTAAGGAGATATAGCTAGAAGAGGCAACAAGGGCCAGTAGACTGATATGGGTTGAAGTTGAATTTTTTGGGAATTGATTTAAACAAACACTGCAATTTTAAAGTGTTCAAGTGGCCAGCTCTATTCAAGCTAGATTCACAACAGGCAGTACCAAGCAAGATAATACACTGGCAAACTTAAAATCAATCAGAAACAAATCATAATATCATAGACATAGACTGGTGTGATTGGTCCAACAGGATTTACAGGGCAGTTGTTGGGAAGGAAAGGAATTCCAGACCCATTTTACAGCATTGTGATTTGAAAGTTTATATGATCCAAGCAGATCACAGTAGTTTCCATTACCTTCTATATTTGTTTAATGACTGCAAAAAAGTGTTAACTGACAGTGACAAAAAGCATTAGTACGGTGGCCAATGAAGTGCAACATCAACATTGTTTTTGTCCACTAGAAAATAAAGGCAGAGGAAGATTTTTAAATGAGTTTCCTCAAAAAAGGAACCCACCTCTAAAAATGAAAAGAGTCCAGCCATGTCTCAAAGCCATGTCTCAAAACAAACAAAAAAAAACACATAAAAAGAGCACACTTTTGTACTGTGTCCCTTTAAATTTGATTGAATACATTCACAAGCTGGTTTGCCAAGTATAAATCAAATTTGACATTCATTTATGTAGGAAAAGCTACTCAGAGCTACTGGTAGCTCCTGAGCTACAGGTTGGAGACCCCTAAGTCCAATGAGTATTTAACACATTTCTTACTTAATTTGCATTAGAGTTAGTTGCGGCTCTTTACAAATGAAAATGTAGAATTTTTGGCATTAATTGGCATTTTTTCAAACCAGAAGTTTGCAGATGTGATTATCTCAGTGCCCACACCTCAACCCCAAAGCATCTAGGACAGACTCCAATCCCCACACAACCCCTTAAAAGGAAATGGCAGAAAATTGATGAATGTGAACAGTTTCCCTGTGTCATTGTTCATTGATTACTAGGGTGACCACCTCAAAAACTGCAAAAAGTGGGACCAGTTGTGAGATTTGGTGGAACAAGGTGGGGCGGACTTGAGAAATAAATGTTCCGATATACAAATCTTATTTACTGAGATATAAGTTGCTTCAGTTTAGGGAATATGAAACATGTCTTTATCCCAAAAACACACATTTTGCAAAGTAATGAGACTTCTGTTCTTTTTTGGAACAGAAGTCTGCATATTCTCAAAACAATCCAGCAGCCGACACCAGCTCACAGCTCCATGGAGAGGCCTTTTCTGAAACACAGAGGCAGCAACACACCAACCATATATTCAACCCACAAATATGTATTCTACATTTTACATAAGGAATACTGATGTTATGTTTTGTTCTTGACTTGAATTTCTATTTTTATAAGATCTACTGAACATCAATGAAAAGAGGGACATTATCTTAATAGAGATCGGGAACCTATGTCATGAAACGACTGTTGAGTGATGAATCTGCCATGTTGGTGGTCAAAGACAGCGAAACAGCGGCATAAAAAAAGTAAACAAACGAGCCTTGAAACAACTCTTTTAACTGCTTTTTACTCTTGGTGACTATTTATCACACACTAAAGAATCAGAATACTTTGTGTGAACACTACATCGCCATTGTTCTACTGTTGAAAATAGCTTCTGTGACCACCGATGTCCCAATCTCTATAAGTGGGATGGAGGGACAGATGCCTAAATGGCTGTGCAGTGCAACCAAAAGTGGGACAGGTAGTCAGGTAGAAACTCACACAGCCACGTTTCTCACAGACACTGCCTGACTAATTTGCATTCTCCGTCTCTCCTCGCAGCACAACCCAACGCTCCCAAAATCCACGAAGGATGGTGGGCGTACAAGGAGGTGGTGCAGGGGAGCTTTGTTCCAGGTAAGACTTTGATGCCACACAACGCTGCCATTTTTATTTTATTTTTTACTCTGTCTCTTTTTCGCTTGCATACACTTTCTCCTCCACCTCCCGGTTTGATCTCTGTGTTCACATTACGGATAACACAACGGCACCTTGCCATTGGCGTATAACTGTGATTTTTTTTTGTCCCTGTTGCCCTTCACGCTCAGTTGACATTTGGCTCTCTGTGATTGACGCCGTTCCTTCCGCACTTTTTTTTTTTTTCTCATGTATCTGGCCAATTATTTTTTTTTGTCATGCTTTTTCTGCTGAGCCCCAGCACTTTTGATAACGCCTGCAGGTGGCTGTGTGTGCATATGTGTGTGTGTATGGGAAACGGTATCGTTATGAGGACCAAATGTCGGCATAATGAGAGAACAATTAAGGGGAAACTCAAAGAGAGGGCGTTTAGAAGGTACTTAGACAGTGGGAGGTTGGTGTGCAGTGAAAGAAGGCTCTTGAATGGGAGTGGAAGTATCGAGCGGCGCCAAAGATAAGAAGTTATGGAAGTTATTTAATTGAATGTGAACTTTTACTGATGGCTTTAGTGAAACAGCTGCAAGGGTAGTTCATATTCCTATTGCTTGGATTTTTTTTTGTCATAATATCAAGCTAAGATCACATTTTGTCCAAGGAAATAGAGTGTATTTTACTGCATATATTTCTTTGACATGCTGTTCCGTTCCTTTTGTTACAGTGAAAAGAACAGAAATTGAAATGATTGCTGTACATTTTGGAACATTTCTAGATGACAAAGTGGCAAAAAAAGACAAGAAGATTTAGGCAAATGGGAACCAGCTGATTGACTGTGCAGTCAGTGAGTGGGTAGAGAACTTTAGAGTGTGGCAAAGACATTTAGCTGTTCGGTTTTGGCAACAGGTTAAATGCTACAAGCTTAAAAGGTGACTTAGAACTTAGCAATCAATCTTTATTCGTGTAATACCTTTATTTATATAGCACTTTTTAAAAACAAGGTTTACAAAGTGCTTTACAAAAAAATAGAACAACATACAATATATAAACTTAAAATAAAACATAATATAATAATATAATATAATAACATAATATAACATATATATATGTTATAATATATAACATAATAATAAACTTAAAATAATAACAATTTTAACAACAAACAAGCACAAAAATTATAAAAACATTATTACATTTTTTAAAATAAAATAAAAAAACGAAAACCTTTATTACTCTCTCAGTAGGGAAATTGCATTGTTGCAACAGCATAAGTACAGTAAGCAGTAGCACACAGTTGTATCACACAAGAGCACAAAGTGTATCAGAGACCAGTCTGGCCAAAGATAATTAAATAAAAAAAATAAACTAAACTACAACAGGTAAAGCTAACTAAACTTAAATGGACTGAGCAAATTAAATAAACTATAAATATGTACAGTATATGTTCTGACAGAGTGAGTCTGTGCAGTATATAGATATTCATATATAGCAAAGTAAAAGGTGTATATTGTAAAACCAGACCAGATTACTGTAGAAAGGCCTTCCTAAAAAAGTATGTTCTAAGTTTAGATTTAAAAGTGACCACAGAGTTGGCTGACCTGAGTTCCTCAGGCAGAGAGGTCCACACACCTCCCACCCCCAGTTCCAGAAGTAAAATTCCCATTCATGTCCCCCTTTAACGTTTCAGAAAATACATATATTAAGAGTTTAACATCTCGAAGGAGGCTCATCAGCTATGTGGTAACTCATTTACATGTTTGAAACTTGTCAAAGGCAAAGTTACAAATGCATTTTGCTGAATTTTCAAGTTTTTGACAGAAATTAATTGTTACCGTTGTGAGTTACCACATACTGATTAGCCTCCGTCAAGCTTTTAAACTCCTAATGTAGGCATTTTTTGAGTCAATGTCAATGGGGAAAATGAATGGGAAATTTACTTCCAGAACATGGGGGTGTGTGGGCACTGTTGAACTCCATTGTTTACTCAACTCCCATTACCAAAATGTGCACACCTCATGCTGTTTACAGATGCTCTAAAACCATGCCCCAGAGAGAAGGCAGTGTAAGAACCCCAGAACTTCACTTTCCAAATCAGGCTGTCCCTCTGTGTACACCAACACAAATAAGTGACTGTTTGTCCTTCCTCTCGCTCCTAACCCTGTGCTGATCGCTTTTATATCTTCCTCTACCACTCCGCCCCGGTCCTCTGCGGTGCACTTTCCCAGCCCTAAGTACTGCGCCGCAGCTGGGGCAGTTAGCCGTATTCACAATGCTCTTGTGACCGTGCCGAGAATTCCCAGCACTGTTTTTCGACGGCACGCCAGATTTCATGGCAGGCCATAAAAGTGAATGGAATGCTATTCACTGCAAATAAAGTTCAATTTAACGACGTGGAAGGAAATAATACTGATGTCGGGACAATATCCACATTGGGACGACACACGGATGGTAAATGGTTTGTTGGGTAGCTTGGTTGTCAAAATGAAATTGCTGGCAAGAGGCTTTAATAAACAAAATGATATGTTTGCAATGTAACCATGAATTTACCTTGATTATGGCTGGTAGTTGCTGTGGTCCTGTTATGTTTCACATGGCCATAATGAATGTGTTGTGTTAATAATAATACTACACCAATGAACTGTGACTAGATTAACTGCCATCTGTCAGAATTCCCCAAAAAGTCAATGTCTCACTTTAATAGTCAAATAGAGCTTTGTTAGAGTCATTTTTAGTGATAAGTTGGAGAAACATTTAACCAAATTGTGGGCCATTTTTGTCCACTACCCAAGTTTTGCTTATATGTGACCAAGTCTGCACTGCTTAATCATCATCAGTATTAATAAACAATATGTAAATATGGTACTATACACTGTATGTACGTGGAACAGTGTGAATTCTATATTGATTACTCCAAAATTTGTCAAAAATGTTTTCAGAAACACTCATGCAAAGATTATGCCAAAGTAAATGGGAAAAACTGTAGAAGAATCAGCTTAGATAGTCAAACACTATTCATGATGTTAATCTTATTTATGTATCAACCAATGATGATAGAATTTATTGAAAATTTGACCAAAGTGTACATTTGTGATCAGAATATGTCCGGTGGCTGTGTATGGAAATGAGCAGGAGAACTTCTGGGCCAAAATATGGCCCCTAGGCAAGACACTGCAGGTGAACAAGGATTTTTATTTTTATTTTTTTAACTAACAGATATCACTGTGAATGTAGTTAGGTTTAAGACTTTAAATTTCTGTGCTTGTAGTAGCTACTAAAGTGGAGATTTCTGACTCAGAATGTGAAAAAACACATTCATGAGAAAACAGCCTTTGAAATTAATATTTCCAATAGAGCAATTATTAAATAAACACCTTCATGTGTTATTTTGACATTTTGACCTCAAAATGGAAAAAAAAATGCGTTTTGCCTGTAGTCTCTTGCCTTTAATTTTTGTTGCACAGTTGCACCTTTGATTTTTATTTTTCTTCAATATGGCTTTTATGTTTTGTTTTGTTTTTATAATGAAATGAAGACAAGCTGGTCCATTCAATAGACTTATCTCTCTAACAGCGCATTGCTATTACAGTTGATTAAGCTGCCAACTGAAGAGACGCCATGTTACATTTATCTGTTTGATTATAGAACTCAAAAGCACTAACATTTTTTGCCATGGACAGCAAAATCTGACTCGTGTCCATTCACCTGTTGCCGACACATTATAATCTTTCCCGAGTCATATTACGGTGGGGTCAGAAAGTGTCCAGCATCAAAGGCCTTTTTTTGAAGCTGAAGGTTAACACAGTACCCGGTGCTGCTGGAGCTGACCTTTCCAACATGGCTCCTCACTCGGCCGCTCTCAATTAGCTTTAAATTTGCCAAAGGTCAGCGGTGACTGAAAGTGCTGCGTCACTGTGACCTTTGATCTATGTTTAATGTTTAATGACATCAAGTCGTCAGTCAGAGATATAAAGTACAGGCTGACCTCACAAGTACTGGGACTGACCACTGCGGAGGGTGGGCTCATGGTAAAAATTGTGGCTATCGTGCTAAATCAGTGTTTCCCAATTTTTTTTTCTCTTGTGTACTTGCTGGGCTTTTGGTTATACTGTGAGTACCCCTTCACTTATACTTGGTGGTGGTTTTTTGTAGATAAAAATTCTTCAACAATATTTAAAACTCAAATTCAAGATGACAAAATAAAAAAAATAAAAAAATAGATATAATCTGCTTTCCTTTAAAATAAAAATATAAAATAAAAATATAACAATATAAACTCCTGTTTACCTAATTTATTGTATCATTTAGGTTAAAAACACCATAAAAATTGAAAATAAATAGTAATATAAAACTTATAATAAATTTACCACAATGAAAAAATCAAAATCAATTAAACCTAAACAATATGTAACAAAAAAGGCTATAATAAAATAAACTTCCTTCTTGTTTTGTACCATATTTGACCAATAGTTCAGTATAAAAGATTTCATATATTTTCTTATGATCTTCCAAGTGCTTGCATACCCCTAGTGGTCCCCATACCCCTGGTTGGGAAACACTGTGCTAAATGATCTGCAGAGGTGGGAGTAAGTCATTGTTTAGCAAGTCTCAGTCGAGTCCCGAGTCAATGAAATGCAAGTGCAAGTCAAGTCAGTGACAGGCAAGACCTATTGCTGGACTGGTTTAGACCATGGTTTAATCCTAGTATTGAACTGGTTTAAGCCTGGTTTAGACTTGGCTTATCCTTGAATTCATCCTAGTATTGGCCTGGTTTAGACTATTTTTAGTCCTAGTATCGACCCGGTTTATGCCTAGTTTACACCTGGTTTAGACCTGGTTTAACCCTGGTTGAGACCTGTTTAAAGCCTGGTTTAGTCCTGATTTAGACCTGCTTTAGACCTTATTTAGTCCTGGTTTAATCCTAGTAAAGACCTGGTTTGGGTCTGGTTTTGACCTGGTTTAGACCTTTTTTTAGCCCTGGTTTAATCCTCGTTTATCTCTGGTTAGGTCCTAGTATAGCCCAGGATTTAGACTTGGTTTAGACCTTATTTAGGTCTGGTTTTGACCTGGTTTATTCCTGGTTTAGGCCTTATTTAGTCCTGGTTTAATCCTAGTTTAAAGCAGTTTTACTCCTGGTTAAGAACTGGTTTAGACCTGGTTTAGTCTTGGTTCAGACCTGGTTTAGACCTAGTTTAGACTGGTTTTACTCTCGGACTAAAGGGCATAACAAAATTCTCTCAAACACTCTAAGCATTGTTGTCAAGTCTGGTTCCTTGATGCATGAGACCCAGATGTGCAAAAAATGTCCTTTATCTAAAATGAATCTGACTCTACCACATTAATGTGCTAAGTACTAATAGAATAGTCGTGCTCATTAGTGTCTAACCCTGCTGCTCCTCACTGAAGCTTCAATTAGCGCAGCATCACTAAACAAAAGGATGTATCACTTTCATATTTGAGGTCAGCTCCAGGTGAAGCCTGCAGTGTTGTATTACAAGAAGAGAACTCATTTAGTTGATGTTTCACACAGTACATTTTGCTTTTTTAACTTTATGGGTCATGTTGGGTTAGAGAGCTTAAAATACATAAAGGTGTTTTTCTTTTTTGCTGAAAATAATAAGCAAAAAACAGAAAAAAGTCATTAGTGCAGTATGACATGTCAGTGAGAAGATGTCATCTGTCGTCTTTGTTATGTTGTCATCTTTCTGTTGTCCTGCGCTTTTCGCCTAGACATTATTAGCATTTTGGACAAGCTGTACAACTAAATAAATTGCACCCAATTAGGACAAATATGAAGTGATAACGCAACAAAAGTTAAAAAAGCAGTCATCTGGATTAGATTTTGATCTTCACCCAGGTGTCATCCACATATCTGAACCAGTGACTAGGAGTTGAACCTGGAAATGAGTCAAGAGCTCTCCTCTCAACTTCCTCCATGTACAGATTAGCCACAATGGGGGAGACTGGGGAGCCCATAGCACAGCCGTGTTTTTGCCTGTAGAAGTTTCCTCTGAACTGGAAATATGTGGTGTTGAGACACACCTCCAGTAGTTGGCAGATGTGGTCCGGTGTCAAGTTTGTCCTCTCCTGCAGTTCTCCATCTTGAAGCAGTCTCATCCTCACAGCCGTTACTGCCTCTGTGGTGGGGATGCAGGTGAACAGGGACGTCACATCATAAGACACAATAGTCTCATCAGAATCCTGGGTGAAGATCAAAATCCAGGAAGTGGAAGCTTTCACAAGGCATATTAATGCTGTGGACCAGAACATCAATTTCACTCGTGAGGATGCCACGGAGAACAGTCGAGCCTTCTTAGACTGTGCAGTTATCATTGGAGAAGACAGGCGGCTCCATGTGGAAGTGTACAGGAAGCCCACTCACACAGACCAGTACCTGTTATTTGATTCAAACCACCCGCTACAGCACAAACTCGGTGTGATCAGGACACTGCAGCACAGAGCCCAAGAGGTTCCCACAAGCTCGGAGGGAAGGAAGAAAGAAGAGCTACATGTCCGCCAAGCCCTCAGAACCTGTGGATATCCCAACTGGGCCTTCTCCAAATCCCGAATGACAAGAAAACAGGACAGGAAAGAACAGGAGCAAGAGCCAAAAAGGAGCAATGTAGTCATTCCGTACATCGCCGGCCTATCTGAGAAACTTAAAAGGATTTTTAGCCAACACAACATCCCGGTTTATTTCAAACCTGTTAATACTCTCAGACAAAAACTGGTTCACCCCAAGGACAAAATTCCCAGTTACAAACAGAGCAATGTTGTGTACTCCATCCACTGCAGTGAGAACTGTAATGAACAGTACATTGGAGAAACCAAACAACCTCTGCACAAGCAGTTATACCAACATCGCAGGGCCAACTCCAGTGGACCAGAATCTGCAGTACACCTCCACCTGAAGGCCACAAACCACTCCTTTGAGGACAGTGAGGTCCGAATCTTAGCCAGAGAGAAAGGATGATTTGAGCGAGGAGTGAAAGAAGCAATCTTTGTCAAAAAAGATAAACCTTCTTTAAACAGAAATGGTGGTCTCAGATACAACCTTCCTTCTGTCTACAACAGTCTCCTGAAACCCAAACAAAACAAACCAGTTTCACTCAGGTCATTTACATCTGAAGGAGCTGCCCAGGCTGGGGAGGGTTAACGACTCTCACTCCAGCTGAGGACAAAGGACTCCTAATGACCCGAAACCACTAGGCTATTCATGGTCACATTGACCAATAGAATTTAGTTTCAGGTCTAAACTCCTCCTTCCTAGAAGAATATAAACCAGCTCTCTTACCAGTTCATTTCAGAATTGAGAAAGCCTCTTGGATAAGAGGTGAAACGTCTTCAACTTGAAAAATCTAATCCAGATGACTGCTTTTTTAACTTTTGTTGCGATGCATTTACCCTGGACGAGTGAGAGTCTTCACAGACATATGAAGTGATAAGTACAAACAATTTGTGCTCTCGCGTCTCAGCAAGGACATTGTGGTGTGATCCCCGACTGGCCAACTCACGAACTCTCTGGGTGGAGTCTGGATGTCCTCTCTGTGTTACCGTGGGTTCTCTCCGGGTATTCCAGCTTCCTCCTACCGCCAAAAGACATGCATGTGTTAGATGAATTGGTGACTCTAAATTGCCCCTAGTGAATGAATGTGAGAGTGAATGGTTGTCTGTCTGTGTATGTCTCTGTGTGTGTAGCCCCTGTCGCCCCTGTCCAGTGTGTGTCCCGCCTGTGGCTCTAAGTTGCTGGGATAGGCTCCAGTCACCCTCGACCTCTAATGGGAATAAGCGGAAGAAGATGAATGAATGAATATTGCCAATTATATCGTTAGTTCAATATTAAACATTATCATATGTTTTATTTTTGTTTTTTTGTTGTTGTTTTTTTCATATCATGCAGCCCTTTTTTGATGTACCCCACTCTATAATAGCCTTAAAAACAAACAAACTCTACTTTATATTCAAATAGAATCCATTAGTTAGACCTCATAACATCCACCTCTCCCCACTAGCATGGTTTTCTGACTCACCGCAGGGTCCTTCTCTCTATCCCACAGCCGGATAAGCTCCCATGCCACCGCAGCAGCAGCAGGTCAGAGTGCTCTGGCTGGCCTCTTCTATCCCTGTGATGTTTCCCAAATGTCCTCACACGCATGCACAGTGGGTCTGGAGCTGTCCCTCTGCGTGCCCGTACCCCCGCTGCTCCTCTCTCCCAGCAGGACTTGCGTAACCAGTCTGCGGGCTCTGGATTAGTAGGGGCTTTGACCATGTTAGTCCCACTTCAGGCAGGTTGAGAATCGTGGAGTACCAAAATAAAAAATAAAAAAAATAAAAATAAAAAATGGGGCCAACTCCAGGGCTCAGTGCTCTCCCAGAGACAGACATGGGGAGGCTTTTATCATACGGACTGACAACACCCCAGAGATGAAACTACAAGGACCTAGAGCAGAAAGGGGAAGTATCTGGGTACTTTTACAGATGATTTTTTTATTTTTTTAAGAAAATGTAGTTGAGCAGAGTATGTTCTGGGTATTCTTTCTGAAACATACTTTTACTGGTGTGCATTTTGGAGAAAAAAACATGTTATTTGGCTGGGTTGATCATTTGCCTTGCATACAGCAGGCTTCAGGTTTAAGAATAATGGTAGTATCACTGCTAGTTGCAGTATTAGCACTAGAAGTAGTAGTAAAGTTTGCTGTGTGATTACAGAAAACACAACATAACTAACCTAATTTACACTGAACACGTTGTATGTCCTGTACGACCTTTGTAACAAATCGACGTCATCCAAGTCAATACGTGCGTTCACACCGGCTGCGTTGTGGCAAAACAATGTATCGAGTCTGTTTTTGATGGATGACAAAGTTGAACAGATTAGACTGATCCAGACAGTAAGTCAGACCAGGGATCAGTGAAAAGGATCCAGTCAATTTTAAAATAAAAACACATGAGCAGACTCACCCACACCGTTGTAAACATTACCTCTTAACTAGGGACACGGGGCCAAAAACAAGGTCGGTTACCATTAAATGTGAGTAAAAAGAAAGTATTTGCATTCGTAGCATACTTTTCCAAGGTAGATGCACAGCCACGGAAATAATATCCAAATGAACAGGATCTTAGTCAGACATGCAAACGTGGCTTTTGTTTACATGAAACAGAAAAAAGTCATTAGTGCATTATGACATGTGAGTGAGAAGATGTCATATGTCGTCTTTGTTATGTTGTCATCTTTCACTTTGGGAACCACTGTGTTAGCTCTCTGTATACATTGTTATTGCATGAATTAATGAGTTCCAGTGTGAACTTGCTACTCTCCTGTGACCTCCCCTGGCTCTGCTTGTATACATGCCACACATAAAACACACTCACTGTGAATCGGGGTCCGCAAGAATACTGTGTTGGAGATGTACTGCACATGTGACGTATTCAGTGTGAATTAGGTAATGGTCACCACAATGATTACTTAAAAACATTAAATGTATAGTTTACTTGGAATACTATAATGTCACAGTAAAAGCTGCTTGTACTACTTGTTTTAGCATGTTCTGTCTCATGACAATACAAACTAGACAGTTCAGCATTACCCTTGCTCAGAGGTAACTTTATTAACAGTTGTCTGAACAGTACAGTCACGTTTACCAAGATGTGTTAGAGCAGCCATTCCCAAAGTCAAGACTGTCATGGCCCCCTTAAATTTCCAAAAATCCCTCGCGGACCCCCAACGATAAAACTTTCCTATATTCAAAAGACTCTGCCATGTTTTTCTCCATGTTTGTTTTTTTTTTTTTTTTTATAAAAACATTACAAAAACACTGATTATTGACTAAAAGTTGTTTTAAAGTAATATTTTAAAACAAGTATACTACTGTAATCAATTTCAAATTACATTTTTTTTGTACTAATGTTTTTAGGTACTTAATATTTTCATTGACTTTTTATATTTTTGTTTGTTTTATTTATTTTTATAAACCAAAACTATGTGTCTGAAATAATAATAATGAAATTATAATAAATTGAAATTAAAATGCAGACAACCTCTGGGGGGGCCCTGTTGTAGTACCTTCGCAGACCCCCAGGGGGCCCTGGACCCCACTTTGGGAACCACTGTGTTAGACACCTAACAGTCCCCGTAGGAACCAGTTGCATACAAGCAATTCCCATTGCTACGCTACTAGTACGCTGCACCTAAACTTGGAATTGAACCAGGGATCTTAGTTGTAATATGAACCTCCCATCCGCCTTGCCACCAAGGTTCATTTTTTAGCCCTTTACACATAAAGAGGTTTTAGAAATATGTGTGTAAAGGTATTTTGTTTTTCTAAAGCTACTCAAGTAGATGTATGTTTTAAAAAATAACAAGAAAGTACATAATAAAAAAAAAAAATACAGTACATACGCAGATTTCTTGACCACTTCTTTTGCTTCTACTTGCGTAATCTTATTTTAAAACTGTGTAACTGGGGAACATACACTGTATAAATATATAAATAGAAATATGGTGTAGGTACCTGTGCATTGGTGAAAATACCTATGTTCCCTGGTCCATAGAAACCAGGGAAGCTATGTGCAGCAGATACGTAGGTACTTGCACATTCTGGTAAGTCCTGATGTTCTTTAAACCTATCTTAACCTAAATGTTCCCTGGGGAACTTAGGTACTGGAGAACAGGGAACATAGGGCTGACGCCCCTGAATACAAATTTGGAGGACCCCCCCCCCATCTCTGGACTTAACTAGACTGTCTCTCAGAGAAGCACACAGAAGACTGGATGATGTTGGTTTTGGGATTAAAATGTTGAACTGTCGACTTACGCCGCATGAGTGGAAATAATCAGGATGAGTGACGCTTCTAATTCTATTAGCCACTGTTACACAGCCATAATTAGGCTCATTTTGGGCAAATTAAAGCTTTACATAATTCAACACAATTAGGATTAAGAGTCATAAATTGCAGATTGCTGAAGTGTGTTTGCAGCTGTGCCATTAATGAATGGAGGAATGGATTGTGGTTTGTCCTTGGGTTTTCGAATGGAGCTAAGACAAGACAAGGGCACACTTTTCACTTACATTTATCTTACTCAAAAAATGCCTCACAAAGCTGTAAAAGTCAGGTGAAAATAACCTTAGTATTGTGAGGCTTCTTAGAAAAGATGTGAACCTTCAAATAGCAATGTGCATTTGGGAGAATATGGGAAGAAATATAGAATGGACATGATTTTAGAATTGATGTGAATGAAAAGGGTTGAGAACAGCACTGACATTCATGTATTTTGAAAGATTTTTTTTTTTTTTTTTTTTGGCATTTAGGCTTCATTTAATAAGATTTTATAAGAATAGTGACAGAAAAACATAGAGGAGAGGGTAGCACGGACTGAAAAAAATAAAATAAGATAAACATTCATTTAATATACAGATTATTGGTCTCTCTAATAAATTTTGTATTTATGATTATAGCTAATCACATAAAACCTCCCTCAGCCTGGGATATCATTTCATCATGATGTCTTAACCCTCAGTCATAATAAGGTTGAGCCTTGTGGAATCCCATTTGTGATAGAGAAGCTAAAACATGAAGTTTCACTGAATTTCTATATATTGAATTAACAGTGAGTATTTATTATTATTATTATTATTTTTTATTATTATTATTATTTTATAAATGCACAGTTGTCTATGAATTTATAAGTATTTTTATACAAAGTAGTTTTCAGGCTGCAAAACATGTTACTGTTGATGTGTGTGAGAAAGTCTATTTAGTAACATTCAGCCTCCATTAAGATCACTGAGGTTAGCAAACTAAAGTAGCACTGTTATATGGTCATACAGGTTTTCAAGTAATTTCATTATTATGAGTTGAATCAGCACCCTGCCACACCATTAAGCCTTACAACCATCTATTATGCTGCCATGGTTTTGTTTATGTTTTACGTTTTTTTAATGTCATATTTTTTTGGGATTTATTGAAGGAAAAAACTTTGGTGCTTAGACCCCAGTAGGTAGAGCAATGCGATGAAGGGAGAATTTGATAGATTAGTTAAGGGAATTTCATGCCCCTGAGGCCTAGACACTGGTGGTGGTGAGGAGGAAATGATGGAGAGGCTGAGGAGGATGATGATTCTGCTGCTGTGGTGACGAGGTTGAATTTACAGCTATTGGTGGACTTTACACTACAGCTTCATTAAGAAAAAAATGCCGTTTTTGCTGTTGACCATGCAGCTGTCCAGTCAGTGTAATCATGTAATTTGTTCTAGAACTATAGCCTCTAACCACTATTTTATCTTTTATTAGAGTCTAAAAGTTATGATTCATAGGGGTGTGACAAGATCTTACAAGCTTGTGAGCGCTCAAGATCAAAGTGTCTCTAGATTCTTCTTGTGAAGGTAAAAATTGGTCTCAATATCTCAAGATCAGATTCTGTTTGCACTTTTTTTTTTTTAAGCTAGTCAGTGGAGTTTGTAACAAAACAGTTGACAGTATATATGTCCTGCTATTATAAAAGTAAATTCCAGTCATTACAAGTTTAAAAAAGCACTTAAATAGTTTTGCATTTTATGATTTTTAGGTGAATTAATTACATTTGTCATCTGTGTAAAATACATATTTCAGTAGTGTAAAAAACTCATCTTGTTAACCCAGACTCGTGTCATGGCTCTTCTCATGGGATTTGTGTCTTGTCACACCCCTAATGATACACTGTGTTGCACAAACAAGGTGTGGTACATACAGGATTTGACCTTTAGCAGCATTCATACAGTTTTTGTTTTTGACCATGCAGCGTCCAGTTTATTCATTGCATTATTTGTATTCTGCATCTACAAATTTTCTCTTCTCATAGCCCACAAAATCGGTATTTTCTCTCAAACTTAAATGGATGGCTCTTGTGAAACTTACCTCTTTTTTTCCCGCCTGCGACTTTGATAACCACTTCTTTTTTTCTCCCAATCAAACAGGCTACAGATACAGTTTGCTAGCTGATTTGTAAAAACATCAACATTTTTCTTTTCTTTAAAGATGAGAACCAAACGCTTATGTTTTTTTTCTTCTTCCCTTTGCCAAAACCCTGCATTTGGGCCGCTTCAGAATCAATGGAGGAGGCTAATTGGCAGCTACTTTGTATATGTCTGGCAGGTAGCGGACTCTTCTTCAAGTGACAATCGAAAACCAATTAAATGAACACAAGACACTACCGGCGCCGCCTCGGACCATTTCAGCCAGCAGTTTTTATGTGAAGAAAATGGAGATCCAATAAGTCGCTGCCAGCTTGTTTGCAGCATGCCAAAGCTCTGATCCGGGGTTTACAGGGACGATTCTCCATTTGAAGCTCCTGCTGAATAGTGTGTGGGGTAGGTTTGATATGGAGCGCTCTCTCCCCAGTGGCGGGATCAGTGCTTATAGAGTGGAGGAGATGCCTCGCTGACAGCCAACGCCACACGCCAGGAGCTTTCTGATGGGCCGGCAGCGTCTCGCTAAGCAGATTTGGCCCCAGTTGAGATGACAGTTTCGGGATGAATTTCACTGTGAAAATGTTGCAGTTTCCACCTGTGAGCGCAGCAGAGCCATCACAGTCTCTTTTTACTCTTTGTAAGATACTGCACAGTTAGTTGTGATTGGAAAAGTGGTGTTTTGGATCTGTTGCTGTGTTTTGTTTTAAGACATCATTCCAGCCATATAATGATCACTGAAAAACTTAATAGAGCAAGGTAGAAAGAAGGTGACACTTTATTTTACATTACACTTGGTACCATGTCACTACAATTTAACACATGCTGCAACAAACTGTAAAAACATGTATTTATGTTGTACCTACATAATGGAATTTTGTGTACTTTAGTTTAGTACAAATTTAATAAAAAAGAAAATGCTTGTTTCACTACTCTACTAAAGTGCATATTACTACCGAGTAAAGTAGCCATTGCAATGTTTTGGCAGAAGCAAAATGCAATTCGCTAGAGAAGAGTACCAAGTATTTTTATGACATTTTTGCCTTGAAAACTGTAAGTATACAAAACCTCCTTATGTAAGTACAGCATAGTTACATAAAATTGCAGCTTGTTACAGCATGTGTTGCATTGTAGAGACAGTGCATCAAGTGTAGTGTGAAATAAAGTGTCACTCAATATAAATAGACCATAAACATCAGATTGGGTAGGTGATGTTATTTGGCCTTCAGGTAGGGAACAACTCTCCCTATGACTCAAACCTAGGCTATTCAGCTGTTAATGTTCCTGATTCCCATCATGTTGCTTCAAAATTGACAAAGTCCCATGAATAAGGGGTAAAACATCTTCCAAAGAACATACCTTGCCCACGTGCCTTTCTTGTTAAACATTTTTATTGTTCACGCAGGCCAGGGGTGTCCAAAATATGGCCCACAGACCATTTTCATATTGGCCCTTGGGGTTTGTTCTCAATTTGCCACAAGTAGGACGTCTTACCACAAAATAAAAAGCAAAGGTAAAGGCCTTCATATTTGTGTGAGGTGGACTTGGCATTGTGGTTGGGGCACCAAAAAACTTTCAGCTGTAGTATCTGCTAGTCCCATATCTGGATAAATGTGGGGCTAGCAAATGTGAGGTTGATAAATGTGGATAGATGTCTGTAGCTAAAAGAGTAAGAATAGGACTTTCAATCATAGCGGGGCGAAATACATCACCCCTAGTGAATGGCCCTCCACTGTGTTTATTCTTCAGTGTGTGGCCCTCAATTAAAAAAGTTTGGTCACCCCTGATTTAGGCTGTTTAACTGCACTACTGTCTTAGTCCAAGTTTACATGCATGGAAGCATGTGTGCAACTCAGATTATGAAAGAGGTGTGTATGATTTGCATTAATGAAAATTCAACCTGGTTTTAGAGTAGCTGACATTATGACAAATATGAAAGGGTGTCATTTAACCTGTTTATTCTCAACTTTTCTCAGACATGAAAATATTAAATTCATATGTTACCAGTGTTCTAAGGAAACAATCAGTTGTTATTTTTAACAATTTTAATGATTAACTTCTATAAATTACAGCATTTTGGTTCCACATTATTAAATTAATTAAATTATAAATAATATTTTATTTTCAATTTGTAAAGTCAAAAAATAAGGCTTGGACCTCATTCTTTTTCTGTCTTTATTAAAGACAGACAAAGTCTTTATTAAAGATGGTCTCTAAGGTCTCTAAGGTCTCAGGTCCACACTGGCCTTTATTTCTATGATAAACTGTGGTGACTGTATTTATCCTACACAGCCTGTAGGACTGGAGGAAATGTGCAGGTGAAGTTTTTAGTGCTAAGGAAAGCTCAGTTTGTACCTGTTCTACACAGTGTCAATGGGAACATCTGACACTTTACAATAAAAAAAAAAAAAAAAAATCAAAATAAAGTTTTAATGGCTTGAAACAAAATATGCATAATTACAAGCATGGAGCACTAGGTCACTCAAACCAAACATGTTCTCAATCTGACTCAGGGTTAAACTCCTACACAGAGTTGAACACTACATATAAAACAATACATGGCCCTGTACTTTAATATGGGACAGTGTGTGTTCCCTCCAGCAACAATTGTTGCCATCCGTTCTCTGAGGTCTGAGGGCCAGCTCCAGGTCGTGGTTCTTTAGACCAGACTTAAAACCAGGGGAGACCGGGCCTTCTCTGTAGTCGGCCCCAAACTGTGGAACACTCTGTACCCCCACATCAGAGCGATCCCCACAGTCGAATGTTTTGAGTCTCGTCTTAAGACCCACTTTTATTCTCTGGCTTTTATCTTGGCTTAAATTGTGTGGTCTTGTGCCTTTTATACTGTGTCTTTTACATTGTTTTGTTTTTATTTACTTCATTGTTTTTATACTTATCTTTTTGGTATTTTATTGTATTGCTCTTATTTGGTTTTACTGGTTCTTATTATTTTAGTGGGGACTAGTGGAGCTAAATAGAGCAATTTATTGTTATTTATTGTTTATGTGCAGCACTTTGGAAAGTGCTGTCTTGTTTGTAAAATGTGCTATACAAATAAAGTGGATTTGGATTTAACATACTTTAATAAGCTTTTGTTTGAGACTTAGGCAGAGGCTGAGTTCCTCTCCAGGTGTAACATGTGAACAAACACCTGTGGTCATGTGACCGTTGACCCCAGACATCTAAAACTCACCAGACTTCTTCAGAACCCCTCAGTTGTGCTTAATGTACTAATATTAACTTATTATATCATTTTTAAACAGCAGTAGAGTCTGAAAAGTGACAGATAATTTTTTCAGCAACAATTGTTGCCGGCGGGATTAAACGGGTTAAACAAAATGAATCATAGCTGCTATAAGGCTATTATGAGTAGATTATTATGTTAGATTGTTAAGTACTTGTCGGTGCACAATGGAGAAGTGGTAAGCCTCGTATCAAGGGCAATTCTTGCCCTATCCAGCCTCAGCCTTCAAATGCTGACTGCACACTTCATGTCACTGTGGGTTGTCTCAAGCTTAAATATAAGAGTTTAATCTTTGTGGCTAGCTGTTCTAGGATCTGCACAGCCTCAGGCCCAAAGCGGCTGGGATAGGCTTCAGACATCCAACAGAACAAACAGTGAAAGATGAATGAATATTGTATTAGCTTGGGTTATGCAACTCTTGTCTGGTGTTTTGATCTGCTGCTTTTAACACCAAGGACCTCTTGCCTGTCTGAGAAAGTTGTGAACTGGCAAGATTTGCTGGACTGCTGACAGAATCAGCCAGCTACTGTGAATTGTTGCATGACTCTATAATATATTGTAGCTTTTAACATCATTGGTGGTCATAATTTTATGGCTGTATGTCAAGCATAATGAGCATATGGGCATCAAATCTTTACAAACTTTGATTATTTGTCTGTGAAGATTCATCCATGGTAATTGCATCGCAACATAAGGCTTAAAAAGCAGTAATCTGGACTTGGTTTTTAAAGTTGAAGATGTTTCACCTCTTATCCAAGAGGTCCCTCCTTCTGCCTTTTTCCATGCAATCTGATTTTTACATTTCTTTTGTTGGGTACATCGAAAACCTACTACACTGGAGGTATGCAAAATGTTTAGCCTCTTAAGATTCCGTGCAGCTCTGTCTCTCAGTGAATTAAGTGCAGCTCAGAGTGACTCAGCAGCAGCACAGTCACAGCTTGATGGACATGTCCCTTGACTCAGACCTATGCCTTTCCTTGGCCCCACCAGTGTCCAGAATGTTTCTGACTCAACCCCTGTCCCCACTGGTGTCCAGGAAGTTTCTAACTCGCCCCTGTCTCGATGATGTCCAGAATGTTTCTGACTCACCCCTGTCCTGCTGGTGTCCAGGAAGTTTTTAACTCGTCCCTGTCCCGCTGGTGTCCAGGATATTTCTGACTCGCTCCTGTTCTGCTGGCATCCAGGATATTTCTGACTCGCTCCTCTCACACTGGTGTGAAAGATGTTTCTGACTCTACCTGCTCCTGCTGGTGTCCAGGATGTTTCTGACTTTTCCCTGTCCCGCTGGTGACCAGGATGTTTCTGACTCGCCCCTGTCCTGCTGGTGTCCAGGATGTTGTAGACCCACCCCTTTCTTGCTGGTGTTCAGGATATTTCTGACTCCACTCTATAACGCTGGTGTCCAGGATCTTTCTGACCTGCCCTTAACTGTCCCGCTACTGTTCGAGATGTTGCTGATTTTTCCCTGTCTTGCTGGTGTCCAAGATATTTCTGGCTCGCTTGCATGTGTTAAAGTTTTAGGTTGGCAGACTACAACAAGTCGAGTTAGTGCTACACCAAAAAACTACATGTAAGCCATACATCAGTGTAGATTAAGGGTGTCCAAACCTTGACTCAGAAGCCAAACACAGCCCGTGGACTACTCTTCATTGGTGCTCAGGCTCCATTCTTAATTGGCTCAAAACTGACACAGGTACTTTGTACCACAAGTTAAGAAGAGCAAATAAAGTGCTTCATATTTGAGAGATGGACCTGACAATAAACAAATATATATTTTAAATTAATGGCTGGTGGCCGCACAAAAAATTTCAGTTCTATTATGTGCCTGTCCCAATCCTGGATAAATTTGGTATTGCAGAAGGGCCTACGGGGTAAAACCTATGCCAATGTACCCATGCAAATCTTTCACTGTGGAGACACCTGAAGGAAAATGAGCAGCAGAAAGGGACTCTTCTATATGGTGAGCTGAGTGAGTTGAGTTAGTAGATGGCCCTCAATGAAGAAGAAAAAAAAAAAACAAAAAAACATAGACAGCCTTGTGGATGTGGATACTGTATTTTGAGTATGAGTATTTCACAATTTCACTACAGTGGTTTGTTTTTACCTTTACATGTGCACTTTGGCTTTGTCACATTGAGTCATGGCTTAAAATAGGCTAAAACAAATCAAAAGTTAGTTCGCACTAGCTGCCTATTCATCCAATCACCACCAAGTATTTTAAAGTGCTTTCTCTTTGCAAACACTTTCAATAGGAGCCCTTTCAGATGGCTTTGTATATTTTTTAAAAACATAGGACATAAACAGAAATAATCACCTTGGACTACTTGTTGCAACACTATATGGATTTGTCCCCAGCCTCTTGCACCACCACACCACAGCATGTCCTCGCTTGCTGTCTCGGACAGTTATTACTCATCCAGGTTGTCACAATCCAAACAAGGTTAAATGCTGACAGAATTGACAAAGTCTCTTGGATGAGAGACGAGTCTTTTCACCTTGTTTTGATTGTTTGAATGTCTGTGTTCTAGATGATGGCATTGTTTTTTTTTTAAGTATGATTCATGCCA
Organism: Bostrychus sinensis; assembly: GCA_020698575.1. Taxonomy (NCBI): domain Eukaryota; kingdom Metazoa; phylum Chordata; class Actinopteri; order Gobiiformes; family Eleotridae; genus Bostrychus; species Bostrychus sinensis. The sequence continues at coordinate 7,171,169 of CM036260.1, read as the reverse complement.
CATACGGAAACACAACTTGGATGACAACTCTATTTAAAAGCACTTGTCCCAACCCCTAAAATATTAACTTTAGTATGAAACTCTTATACAATGACATGTTATGGTCCTGCAGAACAGTACTTATCTGCTGTCCCTTGATGTATGCTTGTACATTTTGTCTGACACCTCATTTGACCTGAACATGTAGGACAGCTGTGAGACGTGTTTTTTCTCTCGCTCTCTTTTTTTTTTTTTTTTTCTTCCCGTAAGCATCTGTCAAATTGGGATGTGGAATTTGGAACAAAACCGTGAATTAGTTCAGTGGCACCGCAGACACGTACGCGAGGCCCTGACAGCTGTGGGTATTAGGGCCAGAGTGATGGACGAGGCTTGGACAGGACGCTCCTCATAACGCCCTATATATATATATATATATATATCCGCTCCACTGACTGACAGCTCACAGGCCAGGAGAGGACAGGAGACAAGGAGAGAACAGAGGGAGCACGTGTAAGGGTAGAAGGTGATAGGATAAAAGGTAGTCAAAATAATTTTACTGATGGACACCTATAGTTCAAGTATGTTAGCATCTTTGTTGTTTATCATTAGCAGTTGTAAATATGTAAAGATAGCTTACGCTCTCTACTGTCTTGACACCTTCCTCATGTGTGGGACAGGGTGTAAGCTCCCTCATCCTGGTTCATGGTCCTCGTTTACAGATCCCAATGGCCTCCTTTATGCAGAGGGGATACTTGTTACTTTTTCACCATTGATGACCCTGGCATTTTTCCTCTCCATGATGGGGTTTTCTCTCTTGCAATGATTGGATGTTTTACATTGCCTTAAAGTATGTGTGCTACTTACCTAAATGTATTTACACAATTTGTTTATCTAAAAGGGCTCACTATCAAAACTCACTAATTGTAGATTTAATTACCAGTTTAATTGTATAATTCTAAAACCATGTGTACATGACTCTATATGGTATTACAAGTCTGACAAAATATCCTGTTTAGGATCCATTGACTGCTGGCTCATAGCATTCTAAATATACATATACACAGCTACATATTGCTATTGTCCAAATTGTAACTTGCCTAAAGTCCAAAGTTACTGGGATAGTTTTTTGACCAGGAAAAAGTGGTAGAAAATAAATGAATTAACCAGATGCCAATGTTCTCTGTTCACTTGAGTAGTTTGTGCCCTGAAAATAATGCCGTACTATTTTGCTGCTGTATTCAGCTACACCCGCCTCTTGTATGTAATTGGTCGGGTGACAGTGGGTCAGTCAGGTTGTAGAGTGGCTGTCCTATAACCAGTAGGTTGGTGGTTCAAATCTTACTCCCTTCAGTTCATACTGTCGTTGTGTCCTTGTCATACTGTTGTTGTGTCCTTGGGCAGGATCACCTTGCATTTATGAATGTAATTGTGGCCGTAGGTGCAGAATGGCAGCTATGTCTCTATCAGTCTGCCCCAGGGCAGCTGTAGCTACAGAAGTAGCTCACCACCACCTGTGTGAGTGATGAATGAATAATGGACTCATGTAAAGCGCTTTGAGAAGCCTGAGAGGCTTGGAAAGTGCAATAAAAATCTAATCCAATATTATAAATCAACCCATTATTTTAAACGTTTTGCCTCAAACACTTTTTATATTTCACATCTTGTATGATGCCACTTGTACCAAACTGTTTCATACCAACCAGACCTACCCCATATTACTTAAAGGGACTATATTCTGCAAAATCGACTTTTTCTAAGCTTTCTACAATGTTATAATGTTCCCTCATCAAAAACATACCTGGAGTTGTATTTTGTTTCATCCACACGTCTTGAGTATTCCTCTATTCTCTGGCACGGCCATAGTGAGGTCTCATAACGCTCAGTTCCACAAACATCTGCCTCTCCCCCATGAAGCCCCGCCCACTCCAGGAAGCACTGACAAGTCAACAAGCCCTCTACATCCAGTCTGCTAAAAAGTAATTACTGAAAAAGCTTTTTTCACATAGTGTTATTAAAGGTTGTGAAATATGCAATGCTGTTTTAGAGGTGACCAAGAGTGGCTTAAAAATATAAAGAAAAGCACCATGATAGTAGCATAAGCTCACTTTTTACTAGTTGCCCTTTTTTCTCTGAACAAACCTTTTTCAGCTTGGACATTTCTACACATCACACGTATGCAGCTTAAAATTACAGATAAATGAATTTCGCTATTATAATGCTTAGTGAATACCAGGGTTTTTGTGAAAGAAGCCGGTAGACTTGTGATATTACTTCCAATTACTTTGTTGAAATTGAAAAATCTCCCGGTGTGTGTGTGTGTGTCTGTGTGAACAGGCTGCTCACTTTCCACTTTCCTGCTTCAGACTTACTCCAAAAAAGAGGAAATTTATTTTAATACTCGAGCTCTGGTATGGCGCTTGTGAACATTGCTTTTTTTTAAATTATTATTATTATTTAACCATAACACCCGCAAGTGCAAGAAACTCTTTAGTCTAGCAGAAGGTCTAAGCTTGTTTCAACACTCATTTTATCCACTATGCAGAAATAACAGCTTGTATTAAACCTAAAATAAAGTACAGAATGGGCATTGTGGTGAAGGGCTCTATTAAAATGCAGACTACAGCATGCAGACTTGGAGATGAGTGAGCACACCGCCTCACAGACACTGCAGAGCCACTGTACAGGGCTTATGTAATCACAGAAAAGCAACAGCGAGGATTCAGTGAGGGAAGAAATCCTCCTTATAACTGACAATATTACTGGCTATTGCTATATTAGAATGTATATAAGGATAACAGGAGTATATTCAGCCTCATTTCTAGGCATTTACACAGTATGTTCTAGTACAGAATGTTAAGAACTCAACTGATTTGTGCTGTAGCTATACGGCATTTGGTGGGAATATCATAGAAAATGTTGTAAATTCGTTACTCCTGGTAGAACTACATTGTACAGGGGGGTAAACCAAGTTAAAATGTGTTTGCCAGATGGCAAGAGGGAACTGGGCTGGAGTCAGTACTCGAAAGCAAATAGTACAGCTAGAATTTTATAAGTAATAACAGTACATGCTCCATAATGTTTCCTTAGCTTTTTAAATTTGTTGTATCAGAATGAAAAACTGAAAAAATATATATAAAATACAATACAGTAACTCAGATAATATATTGTCATTGTAATGCAACATCAGCCAATATAATGTAACACACTCAAAAAAGATTCAGTATAACAAACAACAATGCACTTTACAAAATCTAACAGAACTCAAGGCAGTACACCACAATGTGATATTAAAAAACATTAAAAAAAAAAAAAACATGACAAAGTAGCACATTTTATCATAACACAAAGCAGTGTAACACAACATTGTAACATGATGGACAAGGTAGCATAATGCACAGAGAAACAGTGCAATTTCATGCAAGATGATCCAGTTGTACAAAACAAAAAATTATATGTTGTAGTACATTTCATATAAAAAACTGTGATGTGAGTTGTTTTGTGTAGTGTGTCTGTATGTTTACTTGTGTGACCAGTGCTTTGAGGGAACTGTTGTTGTGATATTGGACTACGAGATTATATAAAAATGTCTTGTCATATCACCACACTATTTAAAACAACACAAGGAAATGTAGCCATAAGTTTTATACATTTTCAACTCTCAAACCATGTTCAGGTGTCTTCTTCTGATTAAATACTACACTATGTGATATATCATATATCATAACAATAAGCAATGTTAAGCCATACAAGGTAACATAATATAGAACAATAGAAAGTAGGAGTTTAAGATAATATTGAAATATCAGTATATCTTATTTTATTTGGCAATATCCAAACTTTTTTCTTTTCTTTTTTTTTTTTTGTATTAAAAAAATATCTGTCACACTCTATATCAAACACTGTTGAGAGAAAACAAAACAAAACAAAAAAAAAAAACTTTTTGTTGCTTGTTTAAAAAAGCAGTATACAGTGTTCTGATTATTAAATAAAATGTATTTCATAAACTTCTGTGCATGTAGTAGTGTACAAGAATGGTGAGATTTTCCAAAATTATGTTACTAAATAGAAAAAAAATCGTAGTATATCACCTTTGTTACAGAATCATAATATATCGATATACTGTATATTGTATTGGCGGCAGGATGGCAAAATTGTTAGCTCTCTCACCTTACAGTAAGAAAGTCCCAGGTTCAATTCCCAGACCGTGTGGGGCCTTTCTGTTTGGAATTTGCATGTTCTCCCTGTGTCTGGGTGGGTTTTCTCCAGCTGCTCTGGCTTCCTCCAACCTAAAACATGCACTATAGGCTAATCCTCCAGCTAAGTACTCCTGACCAGGGATCTTGCCCCCCACACCCTGCACTGCTCCTGACAGATTGCCCCGGCGGTATTGAAGGATGGGTCAAATGCAGAGGAAAAATTTCCCTACGGGGACAATAAAGTCTATCATCCCTCTTTCCATTAAGCTGCCTATATCATATGTAGTGTATCACCAGATTCTTGCACTCATTGGAACAGTTTGTGAAATGACACAGCAAAAAAAAAACAAAAAAACTCTATGATAATATTATTATGCAACATAACAAGGCCTAACCTAATCTCCATAATGCAATCAAACAAAGTGAATCACATTTTAATGTCTTTGGCCCATGGTATAATTCATATTTAGTGTGGCTTCATTGCTTTTACCCTGACACTGCAAGTCTAAGGCGTTTATGATAAAAAATGTTGCTGTATAAATTCACATAGAGACCGACTCATCTCTCCATTCCCAAATCTCCTTCAGTGAGTTACGTGGCTGCTGTAATGTGTGTGTGTGTGCCCGCATTTCACCGTAAGTGCGAATATGATCTGTCCGTCACATCGTGGCTCAAAACCGAGAATCATACAACTCACCACAGTCTGTGCTGCTGCTGGCTCCGCTCCGGCGTGGCCATGATATATTCAGACCCCCCATCCTCCCACCAGTTCCAGTTTCTGCGGCAGACACACAATTCACTGATAGTCTGCTTCATGTCACATCTTTGCCACTGATATTGTGTACGGAAAGGATTACAAATGGCAATACGAAGTGGAATCATCTGCGCTTGTCTGGGCCCAGTGCAGGACAAAGAAGATTACAGAGGAGGGAGGGAAGAAAGAAAGAAAAAAACACAAGATTACTACCGCCGCGGTGTTTATTTGACGTTTCAGAGCAGCTGTGTTGTGTGCTGAGCATCTCCGAGTGGCATTTAAGGAGGATTAAGGCTCGTTTCCACCCGCCAGAATGGTACCAGTTGAGAGGGCACAGTCTTAAAGGCCATATGTTGTCAAAAAGGGGTTAGGAAGGGGCTTGAACTAAGCCAGACGATGAATCTGGCAGAGAAAGTTGGGGGAGCTTGTTGATTGGCAAAGTATATATTTTGATGCAGACATTCTATCTGATTCTACCAATTTGATGCTTTGAGGTGCAGGGATCCAAGCAACGGCATCCTTCAAGAAACCAACGTCCAGGCTGAAATGTAAGTTTGGGGTGTATGAAAGATTGATTTGGCAGAGATGGCCACGGTCCAAGAAATTGTTGGGTCTATGGTGTCTTCTGACTGGTTATCACAAAGTTTGTGAAGAGTAAGGAGGCCATGGAGAGGTTTTCTAAAGCAGCGGTTCTCAACTGATCTGGCTTTGGGACCCATCATCACTCTATAATGACAAGCCATGACCCAAATAAAGGATTTTTCAACTGACTAAATACATTGAATATATACACATTGTGCAGTTTGAACCTGAAATAGTTTAATATCAGACTGCAAAACAAAAAAAGTAGGGCCGGGAATCGATTAAAAAAAATTAACTAATTACTCGCAAATCTGAAAAAAAAATATCGCGATTAATCATATTATGAATTCATGTACAGACACAAAATTGTAAATTTAGAACATTTATTTTGAATTAACCTTCACATACTTTTCTGTAAACTTGTGCAATGCAAACAAAACTTGCAAAGAAAATAAGTTAATAGTCTCTTTGAGACCTGTAACTCAGACAAAGTTTGCCTAAATAAGGTACAACCAACAAATACACAAAACTTACCTAAAAAAGCATGTGTAATCTCTTTTAGAACTTTAACAAAAATAATTCTTCAATTAAAAACAATTGTTGTGGTTCACAACAGTGTAAATACTATGAACTGTGTTACTCCAGTGGTAATTGAACTCATCCTTGCATAGACTGCACATAACTTTTGTTTTGTCTATATTGCTGTCTGGTGACGATTTGAAGCAGAATTGTCCATTTAGCAATGTGTCTTTTTGGTCACTCATGTTGCTTTAGCTCGTTCACTTGTTGCATTAGGCTCGTTCAAGATGAACTGCGCCTTGCCTGGATTGTGAACGAGAGTGCACGGCCGCAATGAGAGGAGGGGAAATACACCTGTACTGAAGTCGGACAGTTTGTGGCTCAGATCACGCACCATCACGCACGAAATCCACTTCTCGCGTGTGTTGGTTTATCCAGGTCAAAACTGTAACTTTAGTCTGTATTTTTTTTTAAAAAGAGGCGGGGGAAGAAGGAGAGGAGGGCAGTGAAGTGTCGTGTGTTACGTTTCTGATCAGCACTGAACTCAGATCCAATCACCTGTCTGTTCACCGCTGACAGGTGTGAATTTTCCCATCATGCACTGAGCCGTGCAGCCTCCGCAGTTGCTCCTGATGAACTGCGGCGGCTCAGGCACTGGTCTCATTTGGATCTCACGGTGACGTTCGCACTTGTGGCATCAGAGCAAGTCGGGAACAAGTCAGACACAAATCTAACCTGAGCACTGTGCACAGACCGACACTGATCGAAACTGCGCAGGTCTGGCTCATCTTGAACGCGCCTGATGGATGGAAACGGAAATGTGTCGTCTTCTAAGACCCGTGGCGTGTTGCTGCCTCTGTCAGTGTCGTCTTAATATTTTTGTTGTGATCACATTAATCGATGCGTCAATTGAAATTACCGCGATTAAATCAATAAATTAACACATTGCGTTAATGCGATAATTTTCCCAGCCCTAAAAAAAAGAACACGTTTAAAGATAAACCAACAGAAAGAACTATTTCCTTCTACATTCACTAAGCTCACATCAGTAACTTCAGCATTTTTACCCTCACTTCAACCTCAGAGCTGTAACAGTGACATCATAGAACTGGAGTTTTTGCTTTTGTTGGGTTCCTCTATGCACCTTAAACCTTACTGTCAATTTATTTTTATTTTTATTTTTTTATCATCATTGTCAAACCTTTTATTTATGTATTTATTTGCCCTGGCTAAGGCCCACAATCCACTGAAAACAGTTCCACAACTCACTTTTGGGTCCCAACCTGTCCTAAACCACCACCAAACTGACTCCCTCACCCTTGTAAATGACATCTGGCTTCATGTCCCGGACTGTGTGGAGCCTTTCTGTGTGTAGTTTGCATGTTCTCCCTGTGTCTGGGTAGGTTTTCTTCCGGTGCTCCAGTTTCCCCCCATCAACTTAAAACATGCACTATAGGCCAATACTCCAGCTGGGTACTCCTGGTCAATCACCCACTGCTCCTGACAGTTTGCCCCATCAGCACTGAAGGATGGGTCAAATGCAGAGGACAAATTTCCATACAAATAAAGTGTACGTTTCTTTACCTCTTGTTTTTAGGATTCAGTTTAAGACTTTATTGCTTGTTTTTAAATATATTGTATTTATTTATCCAGGAAAATCCCACTGAGATCCAGAATCTCTTTTACATGGGAGTCCTGGCCCCATGGAGGACCTATTGTACATGTTTTTGGTGGTAGGGGAAACCGGAGCACCCAGAGGAAACCTATGCAAACATGGGGAGAACATGCAAACTCCACACAAAAAGGTCCCACAGTGAATCAAACCTGGCACCTTCTTGCTCTGAGTACTAACCACTATGCTTCAATGCCAGCCCATTAATCTCTTAATGTAACCTTTTTTACATAATATTCTGGAATTGTATAAATAAGGTAGAGTATAAAAAGCCATATCATATTTAAAGTTATGCAAATGCAAAGCAAATGCCTTCTATGTAAAGCATGATACACAGTGTAGAGACTGAAGTATTTTTTCACTGATGTTATTGCGCAACCATGTAACCAGTGTAATTGCGGGAGTAGCTCAGTTGGTAGAACTGTTCGAATCCCACTACCGGCTTTATATACTGCCATTGTGTCCTTGGGCAAGACACTTCACCCACCTTACCTTAGAGAATGTGTGAGTTTGTGTTTGATGGAAGTTGGAGAAAATGTTGGCGCAGAGTGGGTGCTCCGTTTCCATCAGTCTGAAGTAGAAGAAAGAAATAGTAGAAAGAAGATAATTATAATAATATATTACGATAATTTGCTAACTTAGATCCCTTTGGCTAAATCACAAGTTAAACGCCACCAGCAGCTCCAAAACAGCTTTCAACGACTAAAACAGATTGCTTGCATACCTTTTTTGTCTGTACGTGATATAACGCCGTGGCACCGTTTTAGATTTATAATGTTTCCAGAGGCCAGGTAAACAAACTTCTTTTTTGTCTTGGCGGGTTTTCAGTGGCACGTCAGCCAAATGCAGAAGTATTATATCAGGGTCCGCCGTTTGCATGCAAAGATGAAGAGGCTGCCTTTTCTTGGCTCCTCTGCTTTTGCTTATGGAGGCATAAACTGCAGCTTGAATAGCAAGGAATAGTAAGTGTGCGAGCTGGATACCAGGAGGGAGAGAGGAAGAATGCATTATGCAGAGTGCACCGGCAGACTCCGATGCCTTCGAGTGCAGACAAATCAATGGCAGGCTACTATAGCACCTGAACTGTTCCGGTTAGCTGGCATGTTATGGGAGACCCTCTGGGCAGCAGCAAGGTTTTTTTTTTTTTAATACAGTCCATCTCAAACGACAGTAGTCAGAAGTGTAAATTCATTTAGAAGTGTGCAGAGGTTGGTAGTAATGAGTTACATTTACTCTGTCACATTTACTTTTTGAATCCATTGTACTTCTAATGGCTCATTTACAGTGTTGCCAGATTGGGCTGGTTTCTGCCCAATGGAGCTTTTTTTTTAACACCTTGGGCTGGAAAAAAATAGCATTAGGCTGGTTTATAAAACATTTGTGCTGCTTTTCATAACATTTTGGCAGGTTTTTTCTGGAGGAAATACCAACAAAATAGGTGTAAATTTTATGGCAAACAAAGTAGAAATACAAATTACAAATACAAAGTTCGTTGAATTGTACTCTTTGTGGGGAGACCGTTTGTGTTCCTTTTTTCTTTTGGTTATTTAATGCAGCTGTGAAGTTTTGTGTTCTTTCGTATACATATAAAAGTTTTAACACTTAACGTCGTTGTAATTTGGGCTGTTAAGCGGGTTTTAAGTTCTATTTGGGCTGGAAACTGTCAGTCAGATCTGGCAACCCTGCTCATTTATCCACCACGTAGTCAAGAACATGAGGCGAAAATAGTGGCGGTCTTTTTGACATTTGAATATACCGCAACCATAACTTGCTCCAGTCACTCCTTAAAATGTTGAAGCAGTTTTTTTTTCAGTTGTGACTGTTGAGCTGTGCTCACTAGCACCCCCAATGGTCAACTCATGTACTGCTCTGTTTGTCTGTATCCACAAGCTCTGGGAAAAAGAACCAAGGTCCGACAGAATGAAAGCCGAAATCAAACAGAACACCTCGTCTGGATTTGAATGCGTATCTAATGAGTATGAATGAGCCTTGAGAGTATTTTTATCGCAACATACTATTTTGAAGTAACAGTACTCTTGTGTAAAATATCTGACTACTCTATCCACATCTATATGTTTTTCTGTGCTGGTCTGTGGACTTTGTTTTTACAAATTTTTATTGTAAACTTTTTCAAAATTAGGGATGCCCCGGTCTGATCCTAGTATCGGATATTGGTGCCGATCCAGAGCCAACAGCTGGATCAGTGGATCAGATAATGAGCCTGTCCCGATCCACTTGAGTGTAATGGGCTCGACACATGGAAGGCAACAATCAACAGCGACCGTCAAAACTCAGCACCACAATGTGATGACCAAACACACAGGAGGCAATGAGCGGCAGCAGGATGAGCGCTGTGTTCAGTTCCAAAGCAAATTGAGGGTCTCCCACAGAATTTAATGAGAATTTCATGTTTTCAATTGGGGAAAGAAAATTAGTTTTAATATAAACTAGGCTTTTACAGCAAGATTTTGTTCAAAATTGAATGAAGCAGACTTAATTCAATTTCTTCTATTACAACAAAAAGACGTGCCTGCACCCCATATTGCAGTCAAGGAAAAAATGGTAAATAAGCTACAGTTTTTTGGATTGTTTTTTGTTATCTGGAGATGTCCTAAAGCCTGACACAAGGGTATCATTTTTTTTCTCCATGCTGATCTCAGTGACTGAGAAGCATCAGTCAGCTCACTGGTCTCTTGATTAAATTCCCGCTGATTGGTTCTCGTTTGGGTGATGGTAATGAAAAGTTGAACATTTTTTCAACTCTCTTGGATTGCGTCACAAGCCAGCGTGTGCACGAGGTGTGTAACATTTCACGAGCACAAGTGGCGCATGTTGCTTCACAGGAGGGAGACTCACAACCATCACCTCATCGCTCAGCTTCTCTTGGAAACACAGAGAGGAGAAGCGATGTCGCCTCCCGTGTGTCGAGCCAATAATTCTGAGTTGAGTTCCGTCATGCATCAGCAGCGGGGGCTAGCACTCGGCTGCTCACAGGGTACTATGTTTATGTTAGCAAAACTTAAAACAGAGTGCTGCTATCATTCTGAGTCTAAACCATTGCAGTCTGAAAGAGATATTTCATAACACCAGTCTTACCTCAAACTAAATGTCCACCTGCTGTTTTAGTGCTTTTCTCCAGCAATTGACAGTAAACAGCATGTGTTTTCCAAACTATGGGTTGTGGCTCAATTCTAGTCCCATGTAAAATACATCTGTTCCTCACTTCAATTTAATTTTAAGGACATTTTTGGCTCTGGTTACATACAATCAAAATGAGTTAGAAGTTAAAGTGGTATTAAGCAATACAAAATACTTTTATGCACAATAAAAGTAACAGTTTAAAGCAGATATATATCATGTAGCCAAATATTTTTTAACACGATGTTAATGATGAACTAAATGAGGCCATGCAAATCATAGTCCTTAAAAAAATGGTAGAATGTAGTTTTTTGGGACCCAAAAAAAAAAGTTTGTGTTTTAAGCAGAATGTTTTTTCCAGTGATATGGGCAGATGATGTGGTATTTTCAGCTGAAGAGAATGTTTGAAATAGTTTTCCACAGAAGGTGGCCTCACAACCTGACACATTTTGAGCATTTTGGAAGGAAGAGCGCACGAGTGTTGCCAGGAGAAGTTGTGAGATTCTGGTAGACTGTTACATACAAAAAGACAGAATGCTTTATTAAAATCCAAATGCACTGGCAAGTATTGGGAATACTTGGATAAAGAAATGGAATAGAAACACTGTGACTGTGTCCAAAACCACTCCTGAATACTTACACTTGCTTAAGTAAGGTAAGCTAAGGTAACGTGGAGAATTTGAGTCCAAATGTTGCAATGTATTGGCTGACTGCTCAATCCTGTCACTACAAACACTCAAATGATGTAGTTGTGGTTTTGAACACTGCCTTAACAAATAAAGACCAATGTCAAATGTTCCAATTTGACCATATATGTCTTTACGTGACTTGTACACCAAGAAAACACATTATTGTCTCATACAAGCTGGTTCTCTCCCATTTTAAATGTCTTATGTTATGCTTTTTGAAAACATTTTGGACACCTTTGCTGAAAAACTCCTTTGCTGAAAAATGATGTGCATGTCCCTTTAAGCCCCCTCCCCTGTTGGCCACACCTCTTTCACTATATCTAAATCAGCTTTCTTGCTCTTTTTACACTGTTATATGTTGTTTCCTCCCCCAAAACATACCTGCAGTTGCATTTTATTTAATTCACACATGTTTGACTTCTGTTTGCTGAGGTGCCTACAAAAAGCATAAAATATCTCCTTTAAAGGTCATATATCATGCTTTTTTCCGGCTTTCTGAAATAGTTTTGGACACCTTTTCATAACTATTTCATGTTTTTATAGTTAAAACCTCTTCTTTTGGGGAGCTTTTACTTTCAAATTGGCAGAGAATGCTCTGATTAGGTGTCTGATGCCCCCTGAAAGCAACTGTGGAGAATAGATAAAGCATAAAATGGCTAATTAGCATGGCTATTAGCAACATTACATTAACAGATACTGTAAATAAATGAGCTGACTGCTTTGTAAATGACGGCAGTTTAAGCACTGAATATGAGTCCAGTAGCTGTGTATGGGCTAATTGACAACTAATTAATGTATTGGCTAGCAACACCAAGCTAACACGGCACTGCTTTTAGCAACATGACGCTAACAGATACTGTCGATAAATCAGATGACGTCTTTGTAGCATTTGGTGGGTTATGCTGTGAAATTATCAGCACATTTGTTTGAAGCTCCAGGTGACAGTGCATGTGTGAAAAGGGTTTAAGCAAATGTGCAGTATGCGTTTTGAGCTCTTGAGAAAGGCAGCACCTTAGCATACAGTGTTACTTCAACATAGGTAAACTTGCATTGAACTAATTTTCATAACAAAAGATGCCACGCATTTAAGTTAAAGCTCTTTTAGACCTTCTTTGGGTTGACTCAATGCAATTGGAAAAAACAACAGCAAAAAAAAAAAAAAAAAAAAAAAAAAAACAAACAAAAGCCCGCTTTTGTGCGTTACCAGAATCACACGGACAGCTGTGGTGTGAACATCTGCAGGAGTGGGAGTTTTACCGGTGAACAGGTGAGAATGTGGGCAGCTCTCACTCCACAGACACTTAATGTTCAGGAGCTGGCCAAATCTGCACTAAAATATTCATGTGCCTCTTTGGGAGACTGCACTGTGCCAACTTATGCTTCACTTTCTCTACATGAAGCTAAAATGAGTGTATTATGTATAAATCATGACTTTAAAAGGAAGAAGATTCTGGCTGGTCTTTTACTGCATTTGAGGCAAATACTGACAGTGATCTATATTCATCGTCTGAGTTTTTATTCTTCAGGATTTTAGTTACATGGACGTGGACTACATTCTTGAGTTATTGAAGAGGAAGTTTCCGACAGATACTGAGATTAACATCCTGTCCCATTCATTTCGATGAGGGTGCAAAAAAAAAAGATGTTTTTGGACAGCAGAAACAAATGATTGTTGTTTATATATTTATTAAAAATGACTCTGAATTGCTATGACACAGATCTGAGTCAGGTCTAGTTGCTAAAGTGAACTTATTATAATAGGATTGATGGTGACTGATGCATTAAATCTGAGCATAAAGTGACAAATAATTGTGGTTTGACACATTTCAGTAAGTACTAGTCCTGCATAACATTGAAATTAAGAAATGTAAATTACGTAGCTTTTAGCTTATAATTATAGACGCTAATTGCAGCGTTAAAGAAAACTGCTTAACGTTTAATCACTCGCCAATGTTTTCCAACCAGGCTCTGATATTACTCACATGTGGCAGAGTGGTTGTCAGTTGCCAAAACTATCTTGATTATTCATAATTTGCTATGTTTAGTGGCTAGCGCTAAATCCTCCATTAAAAATGTATAATCATATTTTTTAACTTACGGTACCAGTCTTTGGAATTCATTCACTAAAAGAGTCTATTACAGCTTAGAGGTCTACACAATTACACAATACTGACTGGAGTTAATTTGTAATTGTGTGGCAAGTAGTTTTAGCTTAATATTTTGTAATAATGCAAAGGCAGAGGTGATGCTTGTAAATAGCAGCGCTCCATGCAATCAAAAATTAAATGTGCGACTAAATATTTTCCTTGGTCGCACCAGTGCACCCGTGAGGTTATTTTATAACGCCAACATGACCAACACTGAATATTCATCTTCTCTTCTGATGCCCATCTCTGTCACAAAGCTGTAAACACATTGTTTAAAAAGATGACTGGTCTGTGTCATGTGTTTGCTGCAGCAACTGACGCTAATGTGTTTCCAACTTATGGCCCATGCGCTAAAGCTGGTACGTTGTAAATGGCTTCTGTTCAAAAATAAATTTGTATGCGTAAATCAAATGTCGCCTTTAGCTTATTATTAACTGGTAGTAAATGAGACTGAGCAAGGTGTAAACAAATGAGAATTAATTTGATGCAAAATACAGGCACAAATGTTTCTTTTTAAGTGCAGGTGCTTTATTCTTAAAAAAAAAAGTATTAAATAATAATTCACTGGGGGATGATTGGACACTGTTTTTAGGTTGCTTTCAGGACAGTGCTGAAAAGTTAGTATGGATACAGCATGTTAATGTTTTTGGTGCACCTAAATTTTGCGCTCGTACACCTAAATGAAAATCTAAGACGCACCAGTGCAACCAAACAATAAAGCTAGTGCAGGGGGGTGTGAAGGGAGACAAAAACTGTATTGGGTTATCACCTGTCTCTCTAACAACTCTCTCCTGTGTCCTTGACTCAGAATCAGACTTACACACTTTTAGAAGCTCTCACACAGACACTGATGTATGAAATGTTAAAAATATAATTGTTATGATCAGGAAATCAAGTTGACTAAAACGTTTGAGTGATTAAAAGTGGAAAAAAAAATATCTTCAAAAATATACTTTTAAGGATGTGAATACTTTTGGTACTAAAAGACAATGAGTGTCGCATAAGTAGTTATAAAAATATGTTTTTAAAAATTTTCACATAGCACTTAGTATGTTCAAAATATTTCATTTCATGTGTTTTTCTTATGTGTTTGCAAAATGGCACTTAAAGGGTTAAAAAATATTATTAAAATATAATAGTTTTTATAAGAATTGAAGTTGTTAGATGAATTGAGTCATTCAAAGTGGAAAACATATCATATATATTTTTTAATGTCACTTTTGGGGAGGTGAGCACTTTTGGTAAAGTCACTGAGTGTAAGTTTTTTTAAAAAGCTGCTGAACCCTCTCCGGGCAACAGCTAAATGCTCATTACCTAATTACCAAAAAAAAGTCAGAATTGTTTATTACTACCCCATATGATAATTTCCCCCAAATATCTGATTTTTCCTGTTACTAAAACTTAATTTGGCCCTGAGAGGGTTAAGGGTTAGATAAGCAGATAACATTGATAAATCGATTGTGGGCCCTTATATCGCATCATATCATGATCATACCATGATCATACCATGGCAGTCCCTGAGGTAACGCCAGATGTCTTATCACCAGTCCACTGTATTGATCTTACTGGGGCAGACAAATCCCCCACTTTGTCTGATGTATAAATGTGTCCATGTGACTGTTGTGGCAGCTGGTGCAATACAGCAGCCACCTCTCTGTCAGTCTGCCCTGCCTACAAAAGAAGCTCACTACAACCACCAACTGTGAGTGGGGAGTGACTGAATAATGGACCTAACTGTAAAGTGACTTTGAGAAGCTTAGACTTGGAAAGCTAATCCGTTATCATTATTATTAGCTGTGTACATGTCTATACACCCTTTTACTCATTTCTCCATTGCACAGTTTGCTGTATTTTTTCCCTGCACTCACTCTGTCTTTACATTCCGATCCAAACTCAGAGTAAATGAAGCGTCCTCAGTCCCCACATCTCAATCTTTCTATTCCCTTTATATATATGCAGTGCCGACCCAGTGCTCTGCCCTACGCCTGACATTGAGCTATAGCGCTGAACCTCATGTAAATACATAGGTTTGGCTAGCTGGAGTCCCCATTAGCCTGGTTAATACACCGCAACGCTGTTTAAACAAAGCCCCCCCCCCCAGCCGTACTGTCAGTAGGATTTCTGAGCGTAATGAGGAAGCAGCGCCCGGCAGGTGTCCGACCACCCGCTAATAAGGGAATCTGCTCCGCACACATCTGAGCAAGGACAACGGGATCATTTAGCTTTACATGGAATTCTCGGCGGGAAGCGTGCCGAAAAGGCCGGCAATGACATAACTATTCATTTGGCCTAATCTGTGGCAGTCTTGCACCCAGCAGTGATTTTTTCATACCTTTCTCACAGTCCTGGAAATTCTTTTTTGTCCTCTATAGAAGACATTCCCTATACACTGCATATGACAATGTTGAACAAGTTATAAGCTTTAAAACGACCAAGGGTAAATGCTATATCCATGAAATGTGTGTTGCAAACAGGCTAACAAACCTATCAACATTACTGGGTAATTGTTCTTTTTTAACAAGTCCCCTGTCCTCTGTAGAGACATTTCTATTTATGTGATTTCTCTTTTCTTCCTGGACTTGAGAATATATATATATATATAAAAAAAAAAACAGTGATAAGAAAGATGTGGGAGTGTTGGACTGGGAGGATGAGCCATGTGCTGAGATGCCGTGTGACAGCCTTGGACTCAAATCCCTCCTTGGAATAACCTTCTCCGGCTTAGTCTGATTCACAAATGTTGTCCTCGAGGCAGAAAAATAGCTATGTTAAGCACAGATACATATAATCCTTTTGTACTTGTTTCTAAATATATCAATTCAATGTCCGTAAAGAACATTTTGCGATTACAAGTACAATATAAATGTGGTTTTAAATTCTAAGCATTTTTAAGGCTGCTATAAAAGACAAAAGAAGTGTTTTTGATGACTGCTGGGAAGCTGAGTAACTTTATTACAAATTTTACTCACATAATATTTGGTTTGTGGACAATGGCTGTGCCATGTTTGAAAATTCACATTAAAAAAGTTAAGTGTTATGCTTTCCCTGAAATCTGTAATTTTCCTGTGGAATGAATCAGAATTCTAAACCTTGGTCTGAGGGTATGGGACATATTTTCTGCTATAACAGCAGACCTGTTTAAGATACAGAGCTCATCTTGGGCTCAATCAGTAGCTAATGAATCAGGGAAGTTTCCAATTTACTTCTGAGATAGTAATTCCAATGACACAGTGTCACAATATAACAGTTTGTAAAGAGAATTTGTCATTGAGGTGGCCATTTTTTATATTTTTATAATAAATTCTTTGATAATTGGAAACAGAAAAATATAAAGGCCTGTATTGTTATTTTGCCATGTTCTTCATCATGTCAGCATTCTTTGTTCCAAATTTCATGACTCTGTGACTCTGTATAAGATGAGAGCACTACTTTTTACACCCTCACAAAAAATGTTTCTGAGGGTTGTCTCAAAAAGTGTTTTTTTTGGGGTCCTGGGACCAAACAGGGCTGAGTTGTGACAAATGATTTCAAACTCGTAATGGCCCAAGGCATAGACTAATCAAAAATAATAGTGAGAAAAAAGTAGCAAAAATATTGCGTGTGGGTCTGGCTCCTGGCCTATATGTGGCATCAGGTCGCAAGGGTGATACCACATTGACAAGACCCATTTAGTGCAAATTGTAATATATTTTGTTGCTTATTAAATATGGCAAAGTTTTGTTTTTTGTCATATATTCTAGACCAGCCATTCCCAAAGTCAAGAGTGCCGCTCCCCCCCTTAAATTTCTGAAAAATCCCACATGGACCCTAAACAATAAAACTTCACTTTATTGAAAATACAATGTTATGTTTTTCTCCATAAATTTATTTAAAAACATTAAAAAACACTGACTCTTGGCAAGAATAAGTAAAGAAAAAAATATTTTAAAGCTGTAATTTCTTTAAAACTCACTTTTTTTTTTTTTTTTACTGTACTTAGTAGAGACAACTTTGGGGGCCCACCCTGCAGTAACTTCGCGGCGCACCAAGGGGCCCTGGACCCCACAGTTTGGACTTTTACTCATTCTACCTAGATATATGTTCCCAAAGAAACCAAAGCAACCCTTACCATTACACTGCATTCAAGTTTTCATTCATTCATCTTCTATTGCATGTTCCCACTAGGGGTCACAAAAGGCTGGAGTTTATCACAACTACATTGGGCCTGGGGCAGGGGCACCCGAGACCAGTGGTTCTGAAACGGGCTTCTTCTGGTAATACTAAGGTATCTTTTTTGCTGATTTTTAATTTAGAGTCAGTTTAATTCCCGTCATAGTCCTGTTCTGGTTGGGGCTTAACTGGTTCATTGTAGAAAAGTATAAATTATTTAGAAAAATGTACCTACAGAAAAAAAAAATCATAACGATGATTTTTTCTTTTTCTGGTATAACTATTTTTAAAATCCAAGTTTGACATTTTAAAATTTAATTCCCAAATCACTGTTATTTTTCATTAGCCATTGAATTTCACACTATAATTTACCATGTCTTACCTAAACCTCCTGATCGTGCTAAAAGAACACTTTTCTAAGCTCTGGACAAGAACAGAATTAATTCAACTCTTTACGCATGACAAGACAGATTACTCCTCTGAGCTCCACCGCAGCCTTCAGTCCCAAGTTTCCATGCCGTCGTTTAAACATTCTGCCTTTTTTTTTCCACCGCAAACTTCGAAAACTCTGCAAAGCGTCTGCATAGCAATGACCGGCGGGAATCGATGGGTATGTGTGTGTGTGCGTGACGTGGCGGAGATTATGATATCATCTGCATGCGGACCATTGTTGCGATCCTCATCAATCAATCAGAGCGAGGCCTCCGACAGGAAATGACTTCATTACAGCGGCTGTCAAACTCATCGGCGATCAGGCCCAAAGGTGCGAGCTCCGAGGGAGAGCGTGGGCTAGAATTATAACGCTGTGTGGGCCATGGTTCAGACGTCATTAAAACCCAAGGACTGTAGTTGTAGCATTGTAGATATGATGAAGATAACCAATAAAAAAACAACTGTAGAGAAAAAAAATGTTGCTAAAATGCATATTGAAATTGTGTTTTATGATGTTTAATATGTCACCAGCCTAGTTTTTGTCTACTCCGCAATTTACAGTTGTATCTGTGTTCATGAAACGCATCTGTAGTTAAGTTTGTTTAAAAGGGGAACCATGTAACATTGCTTGTTTCTTTGCTGTTTTGGTCACATTTTTTTTCCTTCAACTCCCCCTACATTTCGGAGTAAAGCACTATCGTAAAAGCTCATGAGTTTGGTTGACTCCCTTGCCCATCTGAACACTCATTTTCTCCTCCTTGAATCCATACAAAGGTTTGGTCAGCCTTTTAGCCGCTCTAGATCACAAAAATTGAAGAAACAAAGTCATCACTGGCTTGTTGTTATGACTAATCTGTTGATTCTTCCATTCTTGCAAGGCTATTTTTTCACCAAGATACTCCAGAGAGAGGTGCAGGGGGCTTTATTCAACTTGCAAGAAACCTTTTTGCCATCATTGGCTCCTAAAAGAAAAGACTTTAGACTGATAGTATCTGATGCTATTGTTGGTCTGCTGTATAGATAATGAAAGCTGTTAGCCCATTAAAGAACCATTAACCTGTCCTTAAGATGTTTCTATTTTTTTTTTTTTTTAAGCTTTGGGGTCACCACAGCGAACCAGTTGCAAAATACTACTAAAGTATGCAAAACTTGTGCAAAATTCAAACCACTGATTTTCCAGTTGCTGGGTGAACGCTTCACTAACTGTGCTACTTAGATTAGATTAGATTGAACTTTATTAATCTCACAGTGGAGAAATTCACTTGTTCAGGCAGCTCTTAATACAGAATAAAGTGCAGAAAGCAAGAAAATAAAGTGAGCATTCATCACAAACAAAGGGTGCAATATAAATTACTTACAAGTCTAAAAAAGCTTAAATATGTAACATAAATATAAACTATAAAATATCAAATTTAATGTGCAAAACAAGCACACAGGCTATATATATGTACACTTAGTCTACCTGCTCTGTTATAAAGGTATATAAATGTACTTTTACTTTAAATAAACCCTTTCAGAGTCCATGTGATGGCTAAATTAGTTACTGCAGGGTAAATAAGGCCTCCTGCACCTCCCCCTGATGTATCTTGGTGAAAAAAAAAAACCTTGTAAGAATGGGAGAACCAACCCTCATAGTGATTATCCATAAAAATAAGCTAGCAATGGTTATATTTCATTGATGTTCATCATGGCAGAGCAAGCAGTCAAAAAGCAGAAGAAACCTTCGTACAGATACGAGGAGGAGAAAACAAGAGTTATGCTGAAGAGGTTCAACTGGATTCCTTACTTTTTCCGGTAGTACTTTACTCCAAAATGTTGGGGGAGCTGTAGAGAAAAATAATACCAAAACAGAGAAGAAATGAGCAGAGGTACATGGTTCCTCTTTAAAGAAGGTTGCTCAAATTTGACAAAGATGGCTTCGTTCAGTCTTCTCTCAAATGTTCTGGTTTCTCAAGGTTTAGATTCAGATGTCGCTGTCCTCAGTAGAGTGACTCAGGTCCATTAACCCCAGATAGAATTTCAAAAGAGACTTTCAGGTTCAAATACATGCATTGTACCTGGTATGAAGCACATTAAGTTGACAATGGAACGGGGATTCTCTGCACACTACCACTCCGACAATGTAGTTTACTATAATGTAGTTATCCAATGTTGCCATGCATGCTTTTAAGTAACCTCCTAAGTCTGTGACCGTTGCTTCCGCTCAGTAATGGACATGTATGTGTGTACACATAATGAGACATGTGAAAGCAAAGCAAAGCTAGTCTATAAAGAGCCTAGTGAGAGGACGGAAAGAGTGCTTTTTACTAAGACGTCAATGGTAAAGCTACCTCCTGTCGACTTAAGTGCTAGAAAAGTCAATAAAGGTCTCCAACATCTAACCAAACTTTTAAGTAATGAGCTGGAATGATTGCAAATGAAGTTGTGTCTTGTTTTCCGTTACATGTTAGCGTGCATAACTTGCTCTCCATGGTGGTTCATTTTTACAGATTGACAATATTGGCTTTTGATGTAAACACAATTGTGGGAAACAGCTTCGCAATTATTCTATGAAACCCAAGGACATGCAGAGCACCTGTCATATCTTGCCAGATGAAAATACCAGGAAATCTCCACAGGGGACATTTAAACTGAACTGAGCGGGATGTGCGCACTGGACCATTAGAATGAGGTTCTTAGAAAAAATTATTATGTTTCTATCAAGTGTTGAAGAATTATGAGTGAATTTGATATAACTTTTAAACAATATCTAAAGTTTGACGTCTGAATTTATGATGGAGGCTACATAAAAAGATCAAATGCATGTTTATATGTTAAAGTTGTCATCATTTTAACAAGTGTGAAGGTTTTGAAACCACACACTTGCTTGGGCACCTCCAGGCTCTGCATAAAAGTATTTTTTTTAACAGAAAGCAGGAATGAGACAGACAGGGAATTGATTGTATCACTGTAGTCATTTTGGTTGGAGAAGCAGTATTTCCTTCCCAGTACAGACCCGTGTGTTTGGTGTGTGTGTGTGTGTGTGTGTGTGTGTGTGTGTGTAATGCTGTGTGGAGCGTCTCCTGCCTCCCACTCACTTCCATGTGTTTTAGTAAAACCCTCATGTTTGGAGAAACCTATTTTACTTTGCATTGTCCTTTCTTTGGCTGAGTCGAAGCATGACATAAGATGGGTTTATGTGCACACCTTTCTACTCCAGGTGCAGGGCCGGCCCCTCCTATAGGCAAAGTAAGCTCCCACAGGGCCCCCAATACTTCAGGAATGTCTATATGTTTTACTGATTCTGCAACTCTTGGATTTTTTATTTATTTATTTATTTATTTTTTGCCGGTGGTTTTTTCAGCTTGCTACTTCCTGTCATTTTTTGATAGAATTAATGACACTGGGGACCAATGCCATTAGCACTTTTTACTGCCTGTTTACCTGGGGCCCCTTGTGTTGGGTTAGTAAAGTTTGTACGTCAAAAATGAGGGCACTTATAAACCTCATTATAAGAAATAAAAGGTATACTGTGTTAATTTTTACTTGGTGAACAAAATGATTGAGAGGCTTGGCCCCCAAACCTATCTTGCTTAGGGCCCTCAAATGTGTAGGACCGGCACTGTCCAGGTGGGAAATTTGTTTGTCATCCAAAAGAATTTGATTTTAAAAAAAGTTTAAAGAAGAGGGTTATCTGAACAAGTTTTTTTTTTTTTTTTTTTTTTTTTTTTTTCCAAAGACGTTTTAAAAAGACATTTTTAGAAGACATTTCACCTTTTATCCCAAGGGCTCAGGTCTGAGTGTTTTTTGTTGGTTAAGATGTTAAATAGCAAGAGACAGTTCTTCTGTACAAGGTTTGAAACATTTTAAATTGATTTATAATGTTAACAAGGGATTTCTAGTTTCTCCATAGTGGAACTTCTAAATGTTCTGGAATGGTGTGCAAGGTTTTCTATTACAAAAATGCTTTGGTAATTGCTGTCTTAACACTAAATTGTCCCTAGCGAATGAATGTGAGATTGAATGGTTGTATTTCTGTGCACTGTTCGTATCAGGCCCTGCAACTAACTGGCCACTGTCCAGGGTGTACCTTGCCAGGGGCCTACAGTTACTGGAATAGCCTTCACCTGTGAATAAACCTATAGCCAGATTATTTTTTTTTTCTTCATGTTATTGTGATTGTGCAGTGATTTATGCCGCCTTCTCGACTGAGGAGCAGGAACGCAGAGCTACAGGGACGCCTTGTCTTGTTAGAAACTTTTTGTTTTGGGGCTTGTTGTGACTAAAATTAGATTTCCAGAACAGCAAAAATATGGCGTATGAGAATATCTGAGGGAAATAAAGCGCTCCGCTGTGTGATGTCTGATCAAAGTCAAATTTGGATGTTGACACGATTTCAGCGCCTCTCAAATCAGAGCGAAACTTGTTCCTTCTACAACCTGCTCTCATTATTATTTCACAATATCAGCCTGTATAAGATGTTACTTGTAATTTATAAGTGATATGCCTTGTGTTATAGTTGTGTTGCATTTAGAATATACTTTTTTTATATATATAAATGTGAAAATAAAAAGAAGAGAACTTTACCTTCACATATTCACCTATACATGTTTTGTTCCATACAGTTGAAGAAGAGGTACATATAAATTAATGTGATATTTTTTGCCACTGGTGACTCTATATTGGTCACTGAAAACCAAAGTCATTTTACACACCTTTATAAGCCTAAATGTTGACTACATTGATAGTGATAGGAGAGTGGATCAAGTATTTTTTGTGAATTTTATTCCCATTTTTTATGTGAAATTCTACAACTTTCTTCTGTCCCACACAGTTCTCTACAGGCATTGATACACAGGTAAAAAAAAAAAAAAAAGTGGAATGGATGAGCTGTTAACTGTACACTACTGATATTAAGTCTCAATTACAACAAAAATGTTTTATTACACCGGTGCAGAGGGTTCGATTCCCATCTCTATCGAGTTTTGCTCCATGTCATCCCCCTGTCGTCCTCATTATATGTTTGCCAGTCTATGTTTTGTGCTGCTCAAACTTTATATCTCCACTCTGGAAAATGCTTTAAAGTGCTACTGGGAAGTGGATAAGTGATGCCTGCTCACCCCTGCTTCCGTAAGTAAATTTTGTCAAGCTTTAAACTCTGAATATATGGATTTTTGAAAAGTCAATGGGGAAAAATTCATGGGAATTTTACTTCTGTTGATCTCCATACACACTACACACTCAATTCACTCACTCATTCATCTTCTTCTGCTTATTACTGTTAGGGGTCACGGGTACTGGAGCCTTTCCCAGTAACTACACACCCTAGGTGGGGTACACCCTGGACCGTGGCCAGTTAGTTGCAGGGCTGACACAGACACACACACACACAGACAACCATTCACTCTCACATTCATTCACTATGGGGCATTTAGAGGCATCAACTTCCCTAACGCATTGTAGGTGAAAGTGGTGCAGGAGGTTAAGTGGGTTGCCTTCTGACTGGAGAGTTTGTAGATCACTTCACGCTTAATGCAGTGTATACTGTTGTTGTGTCCTTAGGCAAGACACTTCACCCCCATTGCCTACTCCAGTCACTGTACGTGGCTGGATGTGACAGGAAGGGCTTCCAACATAAAAACGTGTCAAATCAGCGTACGAATAAGGAAAAAAGGGGAAAAAAAATAAAGACTGTTGTCATTATCTATCTTTCATCACTGATTGAAAGAATTAGCTGCAGTTTCTGAGCCTGTGCGGATCTAAAACTTTTTTTTTACCTAATTATTTTACTGGATTATATTCTCTGGACTGTTATGGACAGGATGACACCTTGTTTGTTGGGATTTATCAATGTTTGGATGGCAGACAGTCATTGAGGGTGAGTGACGTCAAATTTCCAACTTTTTGCTTTTTTTGAAAAAAGTTTTTGGCGTACATGCTGTCACGTTGTTGCATCTTGAAATGGTTTAAATTGCCGGAAAGACAAGAATCTTAGCTTTCTCATGATATGCAGCATGTCTATGTGGACAAAGGAGACTATCCTGGCCTCCCTGAGCACTGTAGCTGTTGACGTTTACTCAGCTATTCAGGTAGCTAAACACTCTCCCATTCGTGCTCCAAGACTCAACTCAAGTTGGTCTTTTAACAGGTTTTAATGAGACAAGTGTAAAACTGAAAGACACAAAATACAACAAAATAAATGCTAAGCAAATTAGAAAATATTACATCTTGCATATAAAATGTAAATTAACATAAAATTACATAATTTAAGTTTCAAAAAAGAAAAGACAACATCATGGCCCTCATAGCTGAGCACATGATCGTAAGTGAAAGTGAAACTTAACTCTGCTCAAAACAAACTGCTATACTAACTTCAGACACTAGATGGCCACAGGGAAGTGCTATAAGAAAGTGGCTCCATTACAGAGACAGTTGTGGACATAAGCATGTATAATAAAAACTGTGCAGGTGTCACTGAAACAATGAGGAGCAGCCGAAAAAAACTAAACTAAACTGACCCAGCACATGCATGTCATTGGGCGTGTACCTGGAGAGGACCGGTGGTAAAACAGGGAGAACATACAGACTCCACCATATTTTGACTAGCCAAAGGATTGAACTCACAACCTCCTAGCTGGGAGGCAAGAGCACTGTCAGGGGACATTGTGGACTAAAACTGACAAACTTTCTGCTATGTCATTGTCGAAAAGCCCTTAGTCCTTATCTTTATGCCGCTTGCCCCATATCAGGCAAGACAAATAATAGTTTATGATTTGTCTGCGACGCTTGGTTATTCACAGTAATATCCTCCATAAACTCGCCATTACATTATTCCTCTGTGACACTTGCAAAACCTCCATTGCCCTCCAGCTGCAGGGGGCTGCTCTCACGGCTAAAGGTTAACCCAGGTAATATGACTTTCATTATCGCCGCTGCTACATTTGACTTCATCCATCGTCCCCTGCTGGCATTGGGAACCTGCTGTCATTCCGTCAGGCCCCCAGAAACTGTGTACCGGGAATATGTACGGAGCGATTGGCTGATGGAAAACTCTGCCGGAATCTTTATGAGCTCAGGGAACGCGGTGCTGCCTCTGGGGGTGCAAGTTCTGCCACATCTGCAAACAAATCAGAATTGGAGAGCCAGCCAGGAGATTTGTATAGAGGGATATGTGTGTGTGTGGTTTGGGGCTATGTTGTTTTATACTAACAAAATCTGAAACATGTAACTGAGTTCTGCACTCAGAAAACAGGTTTAGCAACAGTTGCGTCATGTTTGCATACAATGATCAGGCATAACATTACGACCGCTGGCAGGTGAAGTGAATAACACAGATTATTTCTTCATCATGGCACTTGTTTATGGGTGGGATATGTTAGGCAGCAAGTGAACATTTTGGCCGCAAAGTTGAGGTGTTAAAGGCAGGAAAAATGGGCAAAAGTAAGGAGTTTGACAAAGCCCAAATTGTGATGTCTAGAGCTGCGGTCAGAGGAGGCAGGGTGACTGTTCTATCTTCTTATGTCTCTCCTGGTCGCCAGCAAAAACTCGAACTTGAAAATGCAGACTTTCAAGCAGGCCTGATGATGGGGAGGTGGCAAAGGGGTCTGTTGTCTCGGGCTTCAGGGTCAGAAGAGCCCAAAAATGGTCCTTTCTCCTATATTTTCTATTATAATGAGCCTATATGAAGCCTTCTTGCACTGGGCCCCAGCAAACGTGTCAGTGGGCCAACTTCCAAGGGCAAATGGAAAGCAGCTTTAGTGTCTGTTTTTGAACCAAAACACAGTCTTTTTTTTTTTTTTTTTACCACTTTCCACCTCAAGAGTCAGACCTGTTGGAACGTCCCCAATTGTGACTTTTAACAAAAGGCTTGGGAAGATAAAAATAATTAAAAAAAAACAACAACAACTGTATGGTAGAATACACATAATGTAAAAAAAATTCCAAGAAGGGCATTGTTTAACTTTCAAGCAACATCATTTAGAAACAGTACAAAGATACAGGAACAATGAAGAGACCAAAGCCTTGACAGAAAACATTTAAAAAAGCATAAAATGTAAAATACTACAAGCCGTGTTCTTTGTTCTGTTATGGTAGTGAAAGTCTCAAATGAATTACTGTTAAATATTTCAGAAACTATTCTCCCTAGCTTTTAATAAAATGCACAGAATGTACCAAGAAGTCATCATACACTGTAATAGAACGTAATGTACATCTATATTTTGTACATAACATCTGCCATTATGCATAACATGTTGAGTGAGGACATTAAGGGATTAGGTGTATGTTGAAATAAACACGTACAGTATGTGGGCGTCACAAATACATACAACCATGATCCCCATTACTGCTGTTAATTACCAACATCTGTTAGGGCTGTGCCGCCTCCTGTCACTGCAACACTCAATAGCTGCAGAAAAGTTGGCATGAGGTTACACTGAACTCACAATACAGATTTTTTTTTTTTTTTCTGTGGTAATTTCTCATTTTTGTGCGACCCTGGGCGAAAAGCATTGCTAATAGTGCTATAGCAACTGTTCAACTTCGCCACAATTAAGAGACTATCATTTAATGGCAAGTAAACTTCGATCAGTGTTAGACCGAGACTTATTATACTCAGTGAAGGCCAAAACAGACACTTTGAGTTATGTTTCAGCTGCTTTAGTGTTTTATGGGGTGTTTATATGTGTTATCCACTAAAAACAATCTTATCAAAGATTTCCATTTTTGTTGAACAATCATGATCAAAAGGTATACTGTATCTGCTGTATTTTCCGGACTATACGTCGCTCCGGAGTATAAGTCGCACAAGCCAGTAAATGCATAATGAAGAAGAAAAAAATTTACATAAGTCGCACTGGACTATAAGTCACATTTTTTGGGGAAAATTTATTTTACAAAATCCGACACCAAGAACAGACATTTCATCTTGAACGGCAAGTTAAAGAAATAATAGAATAGAGAACAACAGGCTGAATGGGTGTGTGGCAGGCACGTGCAGAGACTTCTACAGGGGCAGGTGCTCAAAGTGAAAAAGGGGCACATACGTATAACCAGATTTTAAAACACTGTTGTGTTAGGACTGTGGCAAGCAAGACTCTCACACAACTATTACATTTCTGTGTATACTATGATATATTGCAATACGGTAAGGATGAAGCTATACATTTTTAATAAAATTTTGGGAAAATAATAAAAAAACTAATGAACATATAAAATGTAAAGAAAACACACACTGCATGACACTAAACTAAATAATGTAATTTTATCCATGCTCTGACAAGATGAAAATTATTCCCAGCGCTATGAGGAAGTCCTTAGACATTTCTAGTAATAAATTAAATAAGTTATGTGGGAACAAGATTTTGGGACATCACATTTTTTTTTATCAGATCACATTTTGCCAGCTCCCATCACCAACTATTTCTAACTATTTTTGTACAATTATAGCAAATTCTCGCAATTTAATTGCATTAAAATGCCTAAATGCTAACTGCAATCCATTATTTATAAGCAACCGGTCTAAAAATAAAAAGATTTTATGCTAACAACAATCACAAAGCATTTTATGGAAGCATTTTGTAAATATCTAGGTGGTTAGCAAGTAGCAGTCAAAAGCTCCGTATTTAAACAGAAATGATCTAACGTGCGCGCATAATACTTTCATGGCTTTGTCTTACAAATCACGCAACACGAACTGCTCACTTACTTTCTTTCATTGCCAGTGGCTACACTGTGTTTTAAGTTCTGGAATTGGGACCAAAAAAATGATAACAGCCCTCTTTATTGGCTCCGCAGTCTGCTCTTTCTCCACTGTTTTCAGCTGCGCGTGACAGGCAGCTGCGCAAGTCACGGAGGTTAAAGGTCACGAGGTGCTGGCGGCCATGTGGTGTCATTTATTTCAAATTATTAATAATTAATGAATGAATAAATGCTCTTATGAAGAGCCACATGAGGGCTTAAAGGCACACAAAAAAATAATTAAAAAAAAAAAAAGACCAAGGACCAAAAGGGCACTTGGAGGCAAGGGGCAAAAGGGGCAGGTGCTCAAGCCCCCTCCGCACCCCCCCCCCCCTCCCCCACTGCACGTGCCTGGTGTGTGGTATGCTAACGTAACACACTGATGGTTATTCAGCTACATGAAGCATAAACAACGAACTGAATAGGTGTCTCATATGTTAACGTAATATATTAACAGTTATTCACATAACTATAGCATAAAGAACATAATATAACAAGTTCACCAAACTCACCATCTCACTCCTAATCACTAAATCCTTTAAATTCTTCATCCTCGGTGTCGCTTCTGAACAACTCCACCAACTCCGGAGGTAGACGAAGCGCCGCTTCCTCCTCTGCGTGGCTGTCGTCAGACTCAGCATCAGTTCCATTTCCAATTATTCCGCTCTTTCTCAGTTGTCTTTATAGCCTAAGTTGTTAGTGGTAATGTTTACATTTTAAATTGTCAGTGGTACAGGTGCAGCAGATGCTGGTACACAAGCCTAGAGCGCCCTCTAACCAACACCTGAAATATTTTAATATATAAGTTGCACCTGAGTGTACGTCGCACCCCTAGCCAGACTATGAAAAAAAGTGCGACTTATAATCTGGAAAATACGGTATATATCCCAGACCAGCCAAGAGACATAGTCCGAAATATCTCCTCTCCAGGAGGGGTTTGGAGCAGATGCCGAAGTCAGGCTCCTCTTGAGCAGCAGCGGCTCTCCTCCGAGCTCCTCCTGGCTGATCGAGCTTCTCAACCTATATCTAAATTACTGTAATCTGATCTGTAATTACAACTCTTTAAATAAGCTGAAGATTGTCATTGCATTCAACTTTTCCCTGACCCACCATTTGGGAAACACTGCTCTTTTTTGTCATACCATACTTTCTCACTCATGACAACTGTTTATTAAAGGGGCTATATTATGCTTTTATTGATATTTTTACTCCAAATTTGGTTACCTTGGTCATTTCATGTTTTACAACCTTCAAAAAATTTATCTAATGAAAAGAGAACTTAAAAATTAAAAAATAAAAAATACTCTACTGGTGCCATAAAAAAACAGGTGACGAGACCAGCAGAGGGTGGCAGAGTGCAGGAGAGTGCAGAGCCTTGCGGTCTTTTGAACATAATTGAAAGAATAAAAGAAGTTTTTTGGGGATAAATGGAAAATGAGGAATGAGAATGAATGGATGTTGAGGGCTTGTTGATTGGTCAGTGCTTCCTAGAATGAGCAGGGGTTTGTGGGAGAGAACTGAGCGTTTTGAGACCTCAGAACAGCTGTGCCAGAGAATAGAGGATTACTTAAACAGACATGAACTCAGAAATGAAACGACAAAAAGATTGATAATAAAAATATTGTCTGTTTTTAGAAGTCTAGAGACATTTTCTTCTTGCTTTATCGTAAATAAAAACAGTTGTGCCTTTAAAATTAAAATAAACAATATCATCTGTTTTACTTAATTTAGTAAAATACACTCTAAATAAATTAAAAATAAATTATCTTAATAAATTCACCACAAATAAAAATGTAAATAACTTGAATAATTTCCAATTGAAAACTAATTTAAACTTAAAACCATTAAACAAAACATGCACATAAGATGCTTTAGCATACTTTATTACAATTATTAGTACATCGTTATTATAATGTATGTTGCTGATGTTTTATTATTATTATTATTATCATTATTATTATTATTATTATTACAATACATACATACACCCACGTCAGTGCATTGAGTGTTCTGGTTTGTTATTGTCTTATTGTTTTTGTTGTGCTGTTGTCATGTTGCAAACTAAAAATAAGAATAAGAAATAAAAATAAGGATCAAACTCATCTCTGGTATATAGAAAACCAGCTGGCACCTGCTCCGTTCTGCTCATTACTGAAAACAGCATTAATAAATTAACTCTTTGGGCTTCCGTCCATCTCCCATTATCTGTATGAACTTGGATTGTAAAAAAAAAAAAAAAAAAACGCATGTATAAATGAATGTATGAGTACAATCCCACATATGTCAAACAGTAGGATTTCTAATGAGGACATATGGCAGAGCAGAGCAAACACACCATAATTGTGTGTTTCTTTGCAGATGCCGTGAGCCATCTCTGCTGGGCTCACATCCTTCCACATCTGTCGCCGCTCAGCATGGGCCCCGCGCTCTGCTCCATACGTTCCATGGTGAGGCGCGGCGTGATTAGCCACTTCATCGCCGCTCCCACAATGCACTGTTTGGGTATTCATTACTGCCGGGTCTCTGTCTCTGTGGACCCAAGTCTTGATCCCGCGTGTTACGATCTTGCTTGTTTTTCAGACGCATTTCTCAGATTCAGAGTCCCGCAGTGCAAAAGTTGTGGCTATAGTGTTACAGTGTCGATAAAACTTCTGGATTTCTTATATGTTTGCATATTTTTCACATTTTTCGATCATGTAACGGAAGGGGGGAAAGCTATCCAAACCTACCTATGCCTGCGTCCAAATGTCCCTTTTGAAATCATGTTTAACCAAAGTTTGGGAAAGCTGAGTAAAGGGAGGGGATTACAAAGCCATTTCTAAAGCTTTGGGAGTCCAGCAAACCCTGGTGAGAGCCATTACCCACAAATGGAGAAGACTTGGAACAGAGGTGAATCTATCCAGGAGTGGTCAAACTACCAACATGACTTCAGGAGAGCATCAATGACTCATCCAGGAACTTGTGCAAATCCTGACGCGGCAAAGCAGCCCCAGAGCAGTACACTACCGCATTGGTTCCCAACCTTTTTAGATTTGTGTACCCCTGGGCCTGATTTAGTCTTGGTTTGGACCCAGCTTTGTCATTGTTTGAACCAGTCTTAGTCCTGGTTTGTAGTTTTATTCTTCTTCTTTGTTCCTGGTTTTGTCCTGGTTTATTCCTGGTTGTGTTCTTGTTTTAGACCTGTTTAGTCCCAGTTTAGCCCTGGTTTAGTCCTGGTTTAGTCCCTGTTTTGTCCTTTGTTAGTGTCCCATCTCATGCTACAGTCCTGGGTTAGTCCTGATTTAAGATTTTTTTAGCCTTTGAAAGCCAAATATACTGTATAAAGGTACTATAAATTATCATATAACTCCACGTACCCCCTGCAATGTGCTTGTGTACCCCTAGGGATCCGTGTAAACCCTGGTTGGGAAACACTTCACTACCACCACCACCAACTTTGACTTTTGGTATGTTGTTCTTTTTATGTAGTTTTACCCCAAAAGTAATGGGACACACCCTTCCAAAAAGTTAAACTTTTGTCTTGTCAGTCCACAGAATATTTCCCGAAAAGTCATTTTTTTGGCAAAGAGCAAATAGCTTTCTCCCTTAATAAATAAAATAATACTTTAAATATTAATTATTAGTATATATGTTACAGACAAAGTGGGAAATGCAGGCATGTCTGGAGTTTTTAGGCAAAGTAGAACATATCTTATTTATTTCTTACTTTGCCTAGGTAGAAAGTCTAGAGAATGTACAAAATGCCTGCTGCTCTTTGGGCGGTGTGAAATGTATGTTTTGTTACTTCAGGATAAGGACAAAACAACATTTCAGGGTTTGTAGTATTCTTCAGGCTTTGGCACACTGAAAAACAAAAAAAACAAAAAACAAAAACAAAACAGTCAGACTCCTCTCTGGTCTCCGCATGAGAATGAACCAAGAGTGCTGTGCTTCCCCTGTTTATAACTATAGATATTTTATATTTTTGAATATTTTAAATATTTTTATTTGACTGTTTTGTGTTGAATCTTATTTAAGACCCCAAGATTTAGTGTCAAGTATGTTTTAATGATGGATAGGATGTTATTAAAACACCTGATTAGGGTTAAATTTGGGTTTATGGTTAGAATTAGGATTAAAGGGTTTCAAGGGGCTAGAGTTAATTTTAGAACGCCATCTAACAATTAAGTTCGGGGCAAAACTCAGAGTAGTTAAAGTAACCTATTTCAGTTTTAACGATAACTTAATGTGTTAATTAAGTTTCTACTTCCTGCGTTTTGTTACTCACTCTCAAATCTGAACTACTGGCATTAATAACATTTAATTTCTGGCACCAAAAGGCATTCTATTGCTTCATCATCACATTTCATCACAATAATGTGCATAAAAATCACCAAAATATCTAAAGAATATCTAAAAATATCAATAGAATGCCTAAGTAAAGTAAGAAATATCAAAGCATTTCCTAATTTGCCTAGACATTTTTGGCATTCTGCAGAAAGTCTGATTTCTCACTTTGCCTGTAACATACAGTATATAATATATACAGGGCTTGACATTAACACTTGCCAACCAGCCAAATGCAGGCAGATTAGCATTTTGGCTAGTAACACAAACACTTGAGGCGGCAGTAGCTCAGTTGGTAGAGCCTCTTTTCCACTAACCAGAAGGTTGGCAGTTCAAACCCCTGTCCCACCGTTGCATACTGCCGTTGTGTCCTTGGCCAAGACACATCATTTGTTATATTGTAATTCAACATAACATAATTACAGAAGCGTATTGCGTTCACCTGAAAAAAAAAGTTTCTGTTTTAATGGGCAAAGTTAGTTCTGTTTTTATGAGAAAAGTTTTGATTTTATGAGTGAAGTTAATTCTGTTTTTATGAGAGAAAAAATCCTGTTTTTACAAGTAAAATAATTTTCAGTTTTTACGAGAAAAGTTCTGTTTTTACGAGTAAAATAATTTTATGTTTTTATGAGGATAATGGTCCTTATTATCTTGTTCCACTTTTGGGGGGAGAGGAATTCAAAGTCAATCGCAAAGACCGGAGATGTCTGCACAGAGTCGACAAACTAATGATTATACCGTCAATATTACTTAACGAAAGCAGAATCTCCCAGTGTCTCAAGCCTAGAGTAAAATAAAACCATATTAAACGAAGTAGTTGGGACATTTACGCCCTTTCTTTAGCTAGCAACTCTTCAATACGAGCTAAACGTTTACTGGTTGTGATAGACATTCATTCATTCATTCATTTTCTACCGCTTATTCCCGTTAGGGGTCGCGGGTGACTGGAGCCTATCCCAGTAACTTTGGGCCGTAGGCAGGGTACACCCTGGACAGGGGCCAGCTTGTCGCAGTGTGATAGACATGAATTTACTTTTGTCATAAAAACCCAAGTTATTTATACTCATAAAAACAGAACTTTTCTCGTAAAAACAGAACAAATTTTACTCATAAAAACAAAACTTTTCTCATAAAAACAGAACTAACTTAGCTCATTAAAACAGAAACATTTTTTTTTTTTTCAGGTGAACACAATACGCTTCCATAGATAATCAAAGAAAAACATTTTTTAAAGTACATGTTTTTAAAAGCTGTGACACCATATGCATATAGATACCCTTTATTTTGCCTATAGGTAAACCTGTTTTTTATATTTAATAAATCCCTGTTCATGAATAAAATCAAATTTTCCATTTTTTAAGCTTATTGTAATATACACAAAAAGTCCACCAATTAAATTGTGGTTAGCAAATTGGCTAGTAACTTTTGATGAAGACTAGAAAAAAGTAAATGTCAAGCCCTGAATATATATATATATATAATATAAATTTAAATATATCCGAGTTATCACATTTAGCAAAAAATATTAATCAAATTATGAAAAAAATAAAAAAAATAGTGTGCAGCCTGTTTTGTGGGATTTAGCTTATAGTTGAAAGTTGTAGCTTTGAGACACAAGTCATAAAATCAAATAATTGAGAGCATGTGAGAGTTGGAATGCAGTCCTTCTCACATGGACACTCACAGTAAGATCTATGGAGTAAGCATGATGACGAAACTTTCACTGTCCTCACTCGTTTCACTCCAGCTGTGGATAGGACAGCTCTGGGCACATCAGGCCTGAGCTCGAGGGACTGTTTCCCGAGTGAGCGCTGCCTAAAGAGAGGTCCCTGCAGGGGGATAGTGAGTCACAGGAGAATCTGAGGGTAAATGCTGGATGATTGAACCCTATGGGAGTTATCTGTGCTCATCATGTGCTTTTCAACATAGCTACTGTACAAAGGTTTAGTAGTGTTCAGTAGAAACTATAGTGAAGATCAGGCAAGTATAGTAATAGATAACCAACATTTAAAATCAAAAAAGTAATAAATTCCTCCCTTGCACTTTCTCTATTATTAGATTAGTATATTTTTGCACACTTTCAGATGGTCTGTAGTATTACAAATTAAAACATGCTAGATAAAACTGTTATTTTTTAGCTCATTTACCTGCGTTTTAGCAAATCTAAGAATTGGCGCACACTTTGGAGTAAATTACCATTTTTAAGCAGTAATAAAGCTTTAATAAAGGTGTAAATAGCAATAAATAAATAAATACGCTTTATTGCACTGATTTGCCAGAGTGCAACCAATTAAGTCGCACATATGACAAAAATTATATGCAACTAAATATTTTTCTTGGTCACATCTGTGCACGTGTCAGGTCCTCCTTCACTCGCTCACTCTCCTCTCATTGCTGCACATCACTCGAAGCCGGGTTCAAGCAGCTGAAGCCCAATGCTCCGAGAGCTTACTACTCAGTCTCTTGTTTGCCCAAATCATCGCGAATTCAAGCTATTATTAAATTATTAAATCACTTCTGGTCAACTTAAAATTGTAAATCTAGCGCTCTGCTAATGTGCATCCGACGAGACAACCAGCTGACCATGAGCATATACTTAAACAAACTGTTAATCTATACTGTTCACTGTTAAGTGTCGCTGACTGGCCCATGTGCCACGTCTAATAAAAGTTCAAGCTCGGGCCAATAAATCGATGTAACCCCAATGACCCCGGGGGACCAGATCCGTACGGCGGGTCAGGATCAAATTTCCCGGACTTGACAGAACTATTGACATTCCAGGTGGGAATCACATAAGTCTTATTTAATGAAAGTGTCCGAGGTGGGCAGAAAAGCGAAAGAGCCGATAATCAGCAGAATCCTGGCCCCATGATCTCTCATTAAAGTGCTGCCCCTAACATTGATCTTCTGGGCCTGCCTCTGGCAAAACTCCAAGAGTTATCATAAAAGGCTTGTTAAGCACCTGGATGAACCCAAAGAAGTCAACCGTCACCTGCATCATCAATATTTAACTTAGTTTCATTTTACATGAGGGTCAAACACACACACACACACACACAAAAAAGAAAATAATACAATAAAATTAACAATAAATAAATAAATAAATAAAAAATAACATACAATAAAAAAATCTATAAAAATAGAAATAATAAAACAAAATAGACAATAATAATAATAATAATAATAATAATAATAATAATAATAATAATAAAGAATAACAAATACAAACTAAAAAAATAATCAAATAAAAGTAGTGGCTGCTGTGGTTATGGTAGCATTCTGATTAGATACTTATTTGCATAGCAGGGGTCATTTTGTTCATGCATTTTGGGGATTTTAGTGGCTAATGCTAAATGTCAATGTAACTTCATTGCAGTGATTTCGGGTTTCAAGTGAAACCATCCTAGGTTTTAGGTCTCATCTTTTGTCCTGCACATGTAATAGATACTTCAATTCACAGCTTGGTAAATAGACTATTTCTTGCCAACTAAGTGTCTGAGGTGCACAGTGGCAGAGTGGTGAGCATTCTTGGTTCAGTCTTCATGGCGACTGACTACAATCTCTCTGGGTGAAGTCTGCATGTGACTCTAAAATGCCTAAAGTGTCTGTGGTCTCCAAGTGTTTCTAGTTATCTGACCTACTGCAATGGTTCTCAATATTACCCTGTTATTACAAACTGCGGCCAAAATAAAAGAGATATTTCAACTTATCAAATTCATGTAGTTTGAACCTGAGATAGCATATTATCAGAATATCACTGCAACACAAAAAATAAACAACAACACATTTAAAGATTACCCAAGCAAGTGGCAATGCTAGAGAGAGAAATATTTGCCTCTAAATTGAATCAGCTGCATTTTAATTTAGTACCACAACTTTTCACATCAGTAACTTTGGCCTTTGTGACTGTTTCAGTGCTTTTATGCTCAAACACAAAATAAAAAGTCTACATCTCAAGTCTCAATATCCTGTTAAAACTATCCAGTCACATATTTAAGCAAAAATCATCAAAATTAAGCAGCACTCACTTCAAACTTAGGTGTAACAGCAACATTATAGGTGCTTCCAAGAATGCCGTTAATAGAAAGTTGTGCACGCAGCCTGGTACTGAGATGAACATTCACATTCATTTCTACGAGGGAAATAAAAATATTCATTTAGAAGTTTTTGGCAGTGGGAACGAATGGTTGTTGTTTATATATTTATGATATAACTCAGATCTGAGTCAGTACCAGTTGCTAAAGTGAACTTATAAAAGTAGAATTTGTAGGGGTTGATGAAATAAATCTGGGCATACAATGTCAAACTATTGTGGTCCAACACATTTCTGTTACTATTTGTCCTGTGTAACCTTGGAATTAAGAAATGCAAATTACATAGCCTTTAGCCTATATGCTAAATATAGACGCTAATTGCAACGTTACATTAAAGAGCTAAACGTTCACACACTCGCTAATGTTATTAAACCAGGCTCTGATATTACTCACATGTGGCAGAGTGGTTGTCAGTTGCCAAACCTGTCTTAATTATTCCTAATTTGTGATGTTTGGTGGCTAGCACTAATTGCTCCATTTAAAATGTATTATTGTCTTTTTAACTCCCGGTACCAGTCTTTGGAACACAGATGTTCTGTTTACAAACACAAGAAGGGTCTATAGAACTGTATTTTGCTTTTGTTTGGTTTCTTCTTTACATCATGTCCCATACTGCCACCTACTGCTGAGAAGTCTAAATTATGTCACTGATTATTATTATTATTATTATTATTATTATTATTATTATTATTATTATTATTATTGGTTGTTTTTTTCTTGCCCTGGCAAAGACCTGTGACCCTCTGTAAATAGCCCACTTTTGGGTCCTGATCCACCACTTGAGAATCACTAACCTATTGCATTATATCTTCTTTTTACATACTTTTTTCATAGCATTATAACGTATGGCAGCCTATACTATGTTATTCTATCACACCTCATAAACCTCTCTATATTCCACAAAGGCTGCATTACCTCAGAGCCTTTTAGTCCACTCCATTTGCTCCATTTCACGCAACAATTTGCTTCTGAAAGCCAGGGACGACCGAAAACAGTTTGTAAAAGAGAATTCGAGGGAAGAGCCCGTGGTCCGACTCCCATCTGCTATTGGTATACAAAAGCTGCCGCGCGTCTTTGAGAGCTTATAGAAAGCCGTGTTTTTGCATGTGGCGAGCGTACGGCAGCCGGTCGGGTTTCGGAGCTGGTGAAATGCGTACTTCTGGGAACTGATGAATCACCCCGGGCCTTAGCGAGTTACCAGCGGCGGGGGGACTGTTGTTTGTGTTGGGGAGGATGGGGTGGCGCTCAGGAGGGGGTTGTTGTGGGCTGATGCCAAATCCTTGCAGGGCTCAGTGTTTTAATAAGTTGACCTGCGGAGCTACAGAGGCTGCCAAGGTGGATCTGCCCTGTCCCCCCTCGAGACACCGCTCACAGATGGGGGAGGCAGAAACAGTGCTAGAATGCCAAATTTGATGCTGTGTGATGTGTTTGTGCTTCCTCTGAATGTTTGTTTCTGCGAAGGCTATTCATCACTTTCTAATTTTATTAAGACATTTGGTGCTGCAGTCTTTTTTTTATAGGGATATGCATGTGTGATTATTTAACCCTTATTAACCCTTATACTGCAATTTTAAAAAGTTACGTTGTTACTCTAAGTGACAAAAGTGTCACAAAACATCATAAAAAATGTATACATTTGTAGTTTTTCTCCAGCCCTGGGTATGTCAAAGACTACCAACAACATTTATTTTTAGAGATCCTTCTTTTTTTTTTTTTGTGCTATGTAGAATCTATAAAACAACTCCCATTGTTTTTTGTTTTTTTTTATTATTTAATTGATTAAAAGAAAAAAAGAAAAAAGAAAAAAAAA
Source organism: Bostrychus sinensis (assembly GCA_020698575.1). Lineage (NCBI taxonomy): Eukaryota > Metazoa > Chordata > Actinopteri > Gobiiformes > Eleotridae > Bostrychus > Bostrychus sinensis. The sequence continues at coordinate 7,132,965 of CM036260.1, read as the reverse complement.
GAATATAAATATGAAGGTATAGATTCTTTATAATGTTTCTGGGACACTTTTGTCACCTAATATGAGCAAAGTAACTAATGTAGTTAGCGAGGGTAAGAATGAAATAATATTAGGTTTGTGCTTGGAATATGAAAATTAGTGATAAAATACACACCTGAACTGGGTTAACAAAGAACAATGTGATTTTATTATTATTATTATTATTATTATTATTATTATTATTATTATTATTATTTTGTTTATTTATTTATTATTTTTTTATTTATTTAACCACAAACTACTTTGGAGTCACTGAAGTTAGCATCACAACAAGCCAAGTTAGCCATCACAACAAGCCAAGTTAGCCATCACAACAAGCTAGTGATTCTAAAAGGTATGGGGCTAATATTGTGGCAAAAAGATTTGTGCTTGTGTAAAAAGATTTCTCTGTATTAAGATGTGTGTGTATCAAGTTTTGTGTGTGCGTAATAATATTTGTCTGCGTAAAATGATCTACTGGTAACTGCCAAAATGCTACAACTTCTAAGTCTTACGGACAAAGCTCTAATTGCACACTAATCTTTTGGTACAGTCCTGCTATGTCATATCTGTGTGTTTGTGTTTTGATCTGTGTGTCCTTTACCCTGAGTTTAGACTTACAGGCCGTGGATCGCCTGACGCACCAATGGATGACAGTAGTAGGTGCTTTGCTTCGTTTCTGTAGATATGCAGGACGATTATGTGCTGTATTTCTGAGAGCAAATATAATATGCACACACAAATCTTAATACACACACATATTCATACAGACAAATCTATTTACACGTGCACACATCTTTTTGCTACAACAATAGCCCCATAAAAGGAAGAGGAAACGTATGTATAGATACGAGGAGGAGCAAGCAGGCACACAGGAGTTTATTTTACTCCTAGCTTTTTTTTTTTTTTTTCAGTTTCATTACTATTTTATTAAAACAGAATTTGTTCAAACTCCCAATGGTTTTAAAATAATTCATTAATTTAAAATTCATTGGCATGTGTTACTATTAGTCTTAATGATAGTCAGTGTTTTTAAACTATCGTGTTGACCTGTGGAGGCTGCCAAGGTGGATCTGCCCTCCCCCGAGACACCGCTCACACATGGGAAGACAGAAACATGGCTGGAATACCAAACCCGTGTTCAGGGTTCGTGTGTGCTTGGATTTTTTCCAATTTTTTATTTTACTTTTTTTCATTTACTACATTATTTGCAGAAACATCGCAACACTGTTCTCTTCTATCAACTCTCTTTCAATTCTTAAGGTAATTGAAATTTTGCAGCTTTGCAATTCGGTTCAAAGTCATTCTTTTAGAATTGCTACTTTCTGAATTGTAACAATTTCAGCCTTTTAAATTTAAATACACTATTTTTATCATTCATTTATTTTATTTTTTATTTTTTTGAAAATGTAACCATTCAACAGATATTAACCACTGAAATGTGTTGGGGGGGGGGGGAATGTTAGAATAGCTATTACTTTTGGTATTTGGCATTTTTGTATTGGTGTTGATATTTGAATATATTGAATCAGATTGATATTCATATTGATTTTATTCATTTCCTATTTGATTTTTAGCCCATTTCAAAAAAAGTTTCAGCTACTTAATAAAGGAGTGCTAAGCGGGTCAGCTAGCTAGCTAGTTCTTCAGTACCTTTGTTCCCTGATACCCATGTTCCCTGATACCCATGGGTATTGGGGAACAATGTTCCCCAGTATCTATGTTCTGCAGTACCCCAGTACTTATGATTACTACAATACTTATAATTCTCACTACCTATGTTCTCCTGTACCTACATTCTCATTACCTATGTTCCCCGGTACCTATTTTCCCTGGCACCTATATTCCCCGGTACCTATAGTCCCTGGTACTTATATTCCACAGTAACCATGTTCCCCGGTGCCTATAGTACCTATGTTCACCAGTACCTATGTCCCCAAATACTTTACCTGTGTTCCCCAGTACTTGTGTTCCCTGGTAGCTATGTTCCCCAGTGTCTACATTCCCTGGTACCTATGATTTGCATTACCTATGTTCCCCATTACCTATGTGCCCAAGTAACTATGTTCCTTGTACCTATGTTCCCTGGCACCTATGTTCCCCAGTCCCTATGCCCAGTAACCATGTTCCCTGATGCCTATAGTACCTATGTTCACCAGTACCTATGTCCCCAAATACTTTACCTGTGTTCCCCAGTACTTGTGTTCCCTGGTACTGATGTTCCCCAGTACTTTTGTTCCTCAGTTCCTATGTTCCCAGGTACCTATGTTCCCTGGTACAGATGTCACCTAGTATCCATGTTCCCCAGTACCTACGCTTCCTGGTACCTATATTTCTCAGCACCTTTCTTCCCCAGTACCAATTTTCCCTAGTTTCTAGGTTCCCCGGTACCTATGTTCCCTGATACCCATGTTCCCCAGTACTTATGGTCCTTGGTACCTGTATTTACCAGTACCTATGTTCCCCAGTTAAATTAAGGGTTAGGTTTAGGGCTACAAGACATCAGGACTCTACCAAATGTGCAATTAACTTATGTTCTTTGGTTTCTATAGGCTGGGGAACATAGGTACTGGGGAACATAGGTATCCACCCGAGTGCTAACCACCTTGCCACTTGCACCTGACTGTTGAAAATGTAAAAACAACTGTATACCTCTGATGTTGTTAGAGGAAATCGATGCCATCTGTGAACATATTTTGCTCTGATCTTAAACCCTTGTTTCCGTATCTTTGTTTATTTATTCCCCTCCCACTCACGGCTCATAAGTGGCCTAATGTTTTTTGTCTCTCCTCCCGTGAAAAGGATGCACTTGCCGATTCTGTGTACGTCTCCAAAAATTTATTCCAGCTGCTCCCGCGCGCTGACGTCGGGGACATTTGTGCGCCGAGCCAGATGGCAGTAACTCAGCCTCATCATACGGTAATTGGTTTGAAAGCGCCGGGAAAAGCAATGCATCTTCCATTAGAAAGACCTCAATAAGACTTCCAACAGGAGGATTGTTTGCATAATTTTTTATTTTTGGAAAATATTGGATGATTAAAGTCAAATGCACAGAGCACAATGGCTTCTAAAGGGCTGCGGCGGAATGTGGAATGAGAGGTGATTATCTGGAGGTGTTAGCTCAATTTCTCTGTTTGATTCTGAACCTTAAACACAATTTGAAAACCTCTTCTGTTTGTTTCTTGAATAATGTAGGCTCGCTTTTGACTTCTCAGTGTTCATATTGGGGATTGCCATTCTAAGACATGACAGCGCACACTCCTACACGTTTAAAAAACAGGCCAGCGTCAGAGTGCCAAGAACAAAATACTTTTCAGTTTAACAGTTTATAATGAGAAAGCATACAATAGATCCTAAAACCATAAATCTCTGGTGCCAATGATTTTTATGCATTTTTTTCCTCAATTCTTTGTAATTTTTCAATGTTTTATTTTCATGCGATTTTTGTTTTTTACAAATTTATGTCCATTATTTTTTTATATATATAATTTCTTGTCTTATTCTCTTTACACTCATTTAGGGTTTAATTTATCAAATTTAATTATTGTTTTTTTTTTTTTTTTTTTTTTTTTTTTATTTAATGTAATTTAATGGCATTTAATGTAATGTAACTTAATTTTGTGCTAGCTTTCATCACATCTTCACATCAGCATTGACATAGGCAAGAACAAATGCAAGAGTAGAGGTCCTATGATCAAAATTGCTTATCCTTTTAGAATGATGAAATACTTGCTAATGTTCTCTACCCACCCACTAACACCTCACATACAGTCAGTCATTAGAACTTATTACACTATAAACATGCATTTCAAACAAAACCTATATTTAGTGCCGCTGATGATCACAGTGATATTAAGTTTTTTTTATGCACATTTTTGCTAAAATCTTTCTCATTTTTACACATTTTATTTTTATTTTAACAAATTTATGGCCATTCATTTCTTTTATAATTTCTTGTATTTTTATAGTCACATTTTGCTCGCTCCCATGTAGGGTTTAATTTAATTTAATTCAATACATTTTGGGGCCTGACTTTTTGACATCTTGATATCTGTGTTTGTATGTTTATAGACAGGAAAGAATGTTAGAGTCTTGCATATCTTTTAAGAACATAACAGCTGAGTATAAAGTACTTACTAATGTTCTCTACCCACCCAATAACACCACACATGTAGTCAGTCAGTACTAATACCACTTTTCTCTTAACACTTTGATGCATAAGTGGGCAAAAATGCTTTGTTTTTTGCAATATTTTTGTAGTGAAAAGTGGTTATCACTTCATGCTACAGTGTATTCCTCAAAAAACATGTCATTGATGTCTTGGCATTGTAATTTTTAATTTACCTTTACAATTTTTTTTTTTTTTTTTTTTTTTTGTATCACTACCCAATACACTGGACCACCTTTTATATAATTTACTGCTATTTTTATATTTTGTATATTTGTAAATATGCAAATCTTGAAAATTGAAAATCTTCAATTTCTATCTATTCTATTGGAAATTATTCAAAGCACTTTTATTGCTATAACTATTCTATACCTATAATAGGTTTTACTTGTGTTTGTGAAAAACTGAGCTTATGCGCCCAAGCAATTTCCCATGTGGATCAATAAAGTCTCTCCAAGTCTAAGTCTAATGCTCCATAAGTGGGTCAAAAATGACCTGCCTTTATTTCCAATGGAATTTCATGGTGACTTTTGATTTTTATTAACTGTGACTGTCAGGGATATGTATTTTGTGGATCACACAGACTATATCATAACTGTCATTCCCTTAAAAATATAGTTTTACCCAGCAAGACCTCAGCAATCAATGGAAAAGTGTTGCTTTCTTTTTTGGCTCTCCTGTAAAAGTATAGTGGAATATCACTTGGACTATTCTGGTCATCCCTGATAGATTTCTGACATGATTGTGAACCTTGGACGCGATGCAAAACCCGTGCTTTCTTTATTTGTTTCTTATGTAACAGCAACACTTTTGACTTGTTGGAGATTGCCATCCGGAGATGTGGCAGCAAACTCCTACACGTTCAAAACAGGCAACATCGGGCTGCCAAGAGCTTGAGCGCTGATACAAGTGACACTGGTGACAGGTTCAACTGCTCGAATACACGCACACACACAACTTAAAAAAGTGCTGTTTTTAAAGTTTCAATAAAAATGCACTTGCTTCCATTTGCTCTGCTTTGTCTCCCGGGGGATTTCTGTCGGGGGCGGCTGTATTTGACGGTGTTTATAAGCTTTTATGCTAAAGCTAGTGGTATGATTTGACCCCATCATGGTTGTGTTTATTTTGGTATTCTATAACCGTTTAAGGTCTTTCTTCACAAAGTATGTCTAAAATGATAGTCGTGTATTGCAGCCACCAATAAAAAAGGATAAGTAACCAGTTAATTGATCATTATTATATTTTTATTTATAAACACCTATTAAGTTATAAACATTGTTATTAATGTTGAATTCTTCAGTGATAAGCTCATGTAAATTAAGGCATTATACACATCAGTTGTAATTCAGGATCAATAAACTGTTTTCTTCTTCTTCTTATTATTATTATTATTATTATTATTATTATTATTGTTATTATTATTATTATTATTATTATTATTATTATTATTATTAACACTTTAGTTTAGGGTCCACCTATTAACCATTAACTAAGTGCTAATTAGCATGCTAGTTGTTGGTTAATTAGCTCTTAATTGGTAATTATAAAGCACCTATAATTCCCTTGTAAGAGCTACCTATGTAACATTTATTCATTTACTAATCTTCCTCCGCTTATTGCTGTTACGGGTCACAAGTATTTGAGCTTATCCCACTAACTATGGGCCTTACACACTGGACAGTGGCCAGTTTGTTGGCTGTGGTTGTGCATGTTGCTGATCTTATATCACAGCTGACTTTTTAAGCATAGTAGTTGTGGGGTGGATCCACAACAGTTTGATTGACCACTACTTGGCAAATAAACATTTTGTACACAATTTTGGGCACTATGAATTTGATACATACACGAGTTGGTATCTCAAATGTTAAATCAATTTTGACTAATCAAGCTTATGTAGGCTCATCAAGCCTTTGAGGAGCTACAGGTTGGAGACCCCTGTTGTAAAATGTTCCCAAAAGTACTATCTTGGAGAAATGGAATGGAGTGTAACGAGGTTGGGGCTTTGATGTTAGCGTATGCTCCTTTTACCTGGTTTGGTTCCTCTTTGGGTACTCCGGCTTCCTTCCACCATCCAAAGAACCATCCTTCCACAATCCAAAAACATGAATGTGTTAGGTGACTTTGGTAAATCTGTGTTGCCTTGTAGTGAATGAATGTGAGAATGAAAGATTATATTTGTTCAAAGTTCATAACCGCACTTTTTCAGCCTAAATACACTGCCGCATTGTTCATAGTATTTAATTTTATTTATTTTTTATGTTTTTCAAATGACCAAAATCCTCACAGAATATTTTGTATTTTGACACATTTTTTTTTTCTTTCTTTTTTTTTAACACCAATCGCTGGTACTCAGAGGAGCAAATGGATTCGTCTGGCACTTTGGTGTAATTTAGACTCTATTGCAATGACTATATTTATCAGGAGAAGAGAAGACACTGTTTAAATTATAGCTTACAAAAACTTTGAGGAGAATTCTGCCAATGGGCAGTGACCTTCATTGCAACGAACAAGCAGCTCATCTGGTAAATTCCAACCCTATTTTGCAAACCTTTTGAAGCAACAAAACGACCTGAATGAGGATTCTGCAAAACATGAATAAGAAATCAAGACATAGAGAGGGTTCTTGCAGCGATAAATATATGGGCCCTTAATACAAAGTTAACACTGCATCAGGCTTTTAATCATAGCAGAATTCTGGTGTGTTCCGGTATATAAGCTCACTAATAAACTGTTACAGCCACAGGTGAGTTTAGCTTTCTTAAATATGGTGCAGAACTGAAATGTGTCGATTTGATTAGGAATGCAGCGACTACATTTAAACCAAATGAAGTTTACTGAGAAGATTAACTTAGATTAGATCACATTTTTAAGGTTCAGCAGTTCTTGTGCATTTAACAAGATAAATGAATTGGATCATGGTTTACAGTTGGTGCACAGAATTTCATTTTTTCCAATTATTACCTCAATGTTGAGAGTGTTTATAAGGATAATAATAATGCATTTTTATTGACTGTGCCAAATATTACAAATATTGCCAAATATTGGGGTGAGACACTAGGTAAAACTTCTTTTTTTTTTTTTTTTTTTTTGAGATCAGCTTTCACACTAAAATAAGAAAAAGTCCAATCTACAGCATAAATGTTTTAGTAAAACCTTTACAGGAGCACCAAATTTTCCATTCTTATATTATGTTTTTTTGTCAGTATTTTTGAAATAAATTTGGATACCTTTCTATTTCACGTTTTACCACTTAAAATAATGTATAAGTATGGAAAATATTTTCTTTTGGGGAGCTGTTACTTTGATTTTGTAGAAAACGCTTTGAGCTTGGAGTGTATCACCCCCTGCTGGAAACAATGGAGAATGGATAGAGCATAAAATGGCTATTCAGCACATATACTATAGATAAAACCTATACTAAATCAGGTCTAGGAGGCAGAGGATTTGCTGTGGCAACCCCAGAAGAGAAAAGCTGAAAGGAGAGATGAGGAAGCTAGATCAGCAAATGTAATGACGCTAATGTTTGCTACCCACTCATGGACAGCATACATATGTGGTCAGTCTGTTCACTTTTGCCAAAACCATCTCATTTAGACGTGATTTGTGCATATTTTTACGACTAATGCCCCATTCAGCCTTACCCCTGTAGTTAAATTTGCATTAATTGCTATTCACATGCAGTCAAAAATTTAAATATGGCTGGGTCAACTTTATGATGCTTAAACTTATTTTTTAATGCTTCTCTACCTTTAATAGTGGGAAAAAAAGCAGATTTCTATTAAAAGAAATCTCAGTTCAAGTATTTTGTGATAAAAACAGAGTTACAGTGGGCGCTAACCAGGATGGCTTAATATCTAATGGCATTTTTGGTGCTGAGATTTATTGACCATCCTATTAGATAACAGTATACCAGCCACTCGGGTCCATCTCCAGAGCTAGAGATGTATAACTTGGTCACTGCAGTGGAGTAGCCTGAGGAAACCTTTGCAGACAACAGCAGAATATGAAAGCTCCACTCATAAAGGTATCACACTGACCGAGGACTGAAGCTAGGATCTTTACAGTGATTGGACAGTGCTTTATTGGACAATACAAACAGGTGATATATGATAAAAAAAAATGTCACCATGTGTAAAATCCAGCGCTTTTAAAGAAGCAGACATCAATACAAGATAAAAGATAGCCCAAACTCTAAAACACACTCACAAATTTAAAACCATGCAAATCCAAATTTCTGTGCATGTTTATGGATTTCTGTTTTTTTTTTTTTTTTTTTTTTTTTTTTTTTTTTGTGGATGTTTACAAATTTGAGTGTGTGTATTTTAAATTTGTGGGGATGTTTCCGAATTTGTGTGTGCGTTTTCAAATTTGTGTGCATGTTTTCAAATTTGTGTGGTCTTTTTCCAAATTTGTGAGCGTCTTTTGAAATTTCTGTCTCGTTTCCAAATTTGTGTGTGCTTCCAAATTTTTTATGCATTTTTTCCAAATTTGTGTGCATGTTTTCATATTTGTTTGTGTTTTTTCAAATTTGTGTGCATTTTTTTCCGAATTTGTGTGTATGTTTTTATATTTGTGTCTTTCATTTTTATTTGCATGCTATTGTTCTTGTTGGTGTGACTTGCCCTTCAGGGCCTGCCGTACTTTTATGTATTTTGCTGCAGTATTCTTTTAAGCAACATATGGAACCCATGATACTATAAACTAATCAGCTAAGCTAACTTAGGCATATGTAGCAACACCTGTAATCTCCTGTCTGTGTGTGAGCACTGCTGTTTTTTCTTTGTGTTCCTCTGAGCGGCTGCAGGACCTGGCCCCAGGGCTCCTAAAACGATAGCTTCACTGGACCAAATGATCAGGTTCAACATTTGTGTATTTTCTGTTTGGAATAGGAGTAATACTGGCTCCTATGCCATACAACCGCATACCTGAAAAATCTAATATCACATGAATTTAAACACTCAATCTTGGCATTAAAAGATGTTACAACTACGACAACAAAATGCTTGGAACTCAATTAAAACCTCTTGCCACAACTATTTCCCTCTCCTGCTCCATCTCCTCTATCCTGCTTCCGTTTTATTTCAAAGCCACTCTCACAATCCTCTTTCAAGTCCTTTAGCTTTTCATTTCCGCTGAGCCTAGTGTGAGCTCGGCGCGATTTCGGCGCTGGTCTAAAGTCTCAGGATAGGGCTGGAGCGCTTTCCCTTCAACGCCTCTGACACATAGAATAAAGGGAGAGGGATGAAAGAGAATGCACCGCTGGTTATAGCCTGACGGATGCTTGTTTATCAGTTTGTGTTGGGCCCGTCACACCAGATTAGGCCTTCAACTTAACTGGAGCTGGATTGGACGCTCTGTTGAGCCAATTTGAAATGGTTTAGACCTAGATTTGTGTCATGCGGGTGAGAGTTTTTGCTATAATTTGATGTCTCAGTGGTATCTGGTACATTGGTGCACATGTTGGCCGCTGTGTATGCTAATGCTAAGTACATTACATGATCTGCATTTGGAAACAGTAACAGTTTTCACTTACAACTTCTTACTATGTTTATTCCCTATCAACATCCCAGCTACTTTGGGCCTGAGGTGGTATACATGCTTTAAAAATTTAAAATTTACAGCACATTTTTTCTTTTTTTCCACCACAGAAGAATCTGGCTTTGGAATCTGGTTTCTTTGGCTTTTTTTTTTTTTTTTTTTTTTTATGCCAGATGACAATTCTGATGCCGCCCTCTTCATTTATACAGGCTTGGGACTACCACAAAAGTGTCCCAAACAAAACATTACCTGTGAATGTAGTGATTGGCACCTTGTGAGGGACTTGAACCCAAGACCTTCTGGAAGTGAAAATAACTGCATTACTTACGGGGAGTCTTTTGCATGCCCCACTGACGGCACTTACTATTTTTAAAGGAGTACTATGCAACTTTTTTTTTTTTTTTTTTTTACTTAATTAAACTGCTTCAGGGTCAGTTTGATGGCTAAAGTAGTGCCCCCCCCCCCCCCCCCCCCCCCCCCACACACACACACACACACACACACACTTCCCTGTGGGGTATCATAGTGAAAGTACAGCTTTGCAAGAATGGAAGAACCAACCTGGTGTCTTCTAAAGTCTTGCAAGACAGCAGCAACAATGGCTTTATTTCTTAGTTGTCTGTCATGGCAGCCTGGCCAAAAGACAGAAAAAAGCTTTGTATGGATACAAGGAGGAGAAAACAAGTCAAGGTGAGTAAGGGGTCACAAAAGGGTCAACCAGACTTGATAGTGCTTTACTAATGTAGGGGGAGCTCCGCAGAGAAAAATGCAATCAAAATATCAAAGAAACATGCATGGTTTTACTTTAAATACAACAAAATTACGTATAAGTTTGTACAATTCAGTGTGTTAATGTGCAATATTAACTCCACTATCTGCATATAAAATGGAGCGCAATAGTGCCTGCCCCCCTCTGGTGTTGGAAGTAAATTTCCCGTTCATTTTGTTGTCCATAGACTTTTCAAAAAATCTGTATATTAAGAGTTTAAAAACTTGAGGGGAGGACTATGTGGTAACTCATGACCATAGCGCAATTAATTTTGTGAAAGAAATAAAAATAAATCAGAAACCACAAATGTGTTTCACCGATTATTCAAGTTTATAATAATTATTTTGATTGAAATTAATTGCGGAAATTGACTTCCAGCACCAGAGAGGGGCAGGCACTGTTATGTTCTATTCTGTATCTGTCTGACACTTTATGACAACTTTAAATGTATTGATATATTTTTTATTAAAAGTCCAATATTAGGCTTTTTGAAATAGTTTTTGACACCTTTGAATTTGCTTTAGTATTATTTTTTTTACAACTTAAAATAATGTGTATGTATTTTATAATGTCTTCTTTTGGGGAGCTGTTACTTTAAGTTTGCTTGGATTAGGTGTTTTGAGGTGAAAACAACACTATAACATGGTTAAATTTCAAAAAAGTTGATATAGCAGAATAGGGAACCTTTTTTTGCTGCATGGTATCAGTGAAATACTAGTTGGCTATGGACAGATCTATTGTGGAATTTTGTAAATGGTGCATAAAAGATTTTGAAAAGATGCAGGTGCTTTAGTGGTAGACCTCTCTGCACCTATCAAACATGGAAGGCCATGTATCAAACATGGAAGGCCATGTTTGAGAGGAGAAAAACCTGTAATGAGATTTTGTTTTATTTAAAGTGCAGTCTTTGTGAGTGTAGTAAAAGAAATCAATTGGTTTACCAAAGTTTTAGTGTACAGCCAGAATTTCCTGCCAAAATAACATGGACTTGGACTCGCCTGTAGCCCACAGTGGAATAGAAGAACTGCTGAACTATGTTCCCACTCAGTACAGTCTGCAGATAAACTATGGTTGGTGCAATAGCTATGACTTTACGACCAACATTTTTTGCCAAATAACCATGCATTGCACCGAGCAACATTAGTCTTAGTACATAACATGGTGAGAAATTGTGTTGGGTAATAACACCAAACCTTCCTGAGCTACTGTGCACTCTCTCTGAGAATGCCTTTTTCCTCCCATCATCTGAAAACATGCAAGTATTAGTAAACTAGCTGTTAGTAAGAAGAGGATTTGCATATTAATAGAAGCTCAAAGAAAAGGTAGCCCGGATATAATACAAACACCACGACAATGCAAAAGAGAAAGTGTTTTTTGAAAGTCTCTGGCTTCTTTAGGCACTCTGCAACAGTCTACCACTGTCATTCTACCCCCTTTTGTTTTGGGGCACCAGGCGTTTGCCTGCCTTGCCTGTTGGGTAGCAGTGTACCTGTCCTCTGTCCAAAAACTTGCATGTGTTAGGTAAATAGTTAGTGAATGGATGTGAGAGTGAATGGTTGTCTGTCTGTGTGCCTCATTGCAGGAAGGTCCCGGGGTCGTGTCTAGGTGGGTTTCTTCTAGGTGTTCCAGTTTACCCATTAAAGAAGCAATAATATGCAAAATCAACTTTTCTGAAATTCTTCTTCTTTCTCATAATGTTGTTTCCCCATCAAAAACATACCTGGGTTATGTTTTGCTTCATTCATGCATGTTTGAGTAATCCTGTAATCTCTTACATTGAGTTTGTGAGAGGACAAAAACAGCTCATTTCACTGGTGTCTGCTTTTTTCACCTGACCACGCCTCTCCCCCCTCATGGCCCTATCCTGTTAAGGAATCACTGCTATAGCTCATGCCTCCCCCACAGCAACCAAACAAATCATGTGAATCCCACAGGCTTCAAAGTGCTGAAGGCGTGTGACAGCAGGCAGGGCAGCAGGGAGGGAGGGTTCTTAAAGTGACAGGGACCTAATCAGAGCGTTTCTCATGATGAGTTTCTTCAAATAAGTTTTTTTCAATAATTATTGCATTTTCTGACCAACAAAACATAAGATGCTGATCTAGATGTGTCCTAGATTAATTTAAAAGAAAAAAAAAACAAAAACAAAAAAAAAAAAAAAAACATACATAGGTCCTTTAACATAAAACATGCACAATCCTACAGCTAGGTACTCCTGATCTGGGGAAGGGTCACTGGGTGTTGCACTACGGTTGCCCACCCACTTCACTCTTCATGTCTCTACTGTGCGCTGCAAATAGTGGAAAGTAGTAGCAAGCTACAGTAGAGAGAGTGTAGCTGCCTTAGCACTGCATCTGTATCTCCTGAGAAAGGCAGCACCTCAGCATACATTATTACTCATACATGCATGAATGAAACAAAATTCAACTACAGGTATGTTTTTGAGAACCAAACAACATTATAACGTGGTAAAAAGCTCAGAAAAGTTGATTTAGCGCAATATGCATACAAAGCATACTGTCCATGTGGAAGTCAGATGACGTCAGAGGGCTCTAACAGTGTTTTTTTTCCTTGTAATGAAAACATCCCCTTCACTACCGTCCTACCCTCATTCTTCTTTTCCTGCAGAGTCATTTCACCAACCGACGGCAAGTAATGCCCATGGTGTATTTTTAGAAAAAGAATAAAATGTACAAGCGGAAAAGGGATTATCACGCAGCTCCCCTCTCCTTCCAGTTTCTTGGACTGGTACAGCACAATTTCCGGCGCCATAAGCCCAATGAGTGGTGAGTGATGGAGAAGGCGTGGGTCTAAGTATAGCACTGGGGCCCCTTTATTCTGGCCACCTCCATAGGTCACAGGGGCCTTTGGGATTACAAAAGCAATTGTACACCTATAGCCCTGCATCAAGCGTGGGGGGCCGGAGCAAGCGAGCCAGCCCCCTTCCCCAAGCCCATTAGAGCCGGTGTCTGGGACATTGTTCTGCCCGGAAAGCGGTAATAAAGACACACTTGTATCGCCCCGACTTGTGTACAGCTATCATTACCGGCTTTTTATGGTGCTCAGAGAAACTCTTAAAGGTGTTTCTCTGATGATATGGTTTTAGCTTGTCACTCACATTTCTCTGTCCGTATAGCCTCTCCCTTGGGCTACAGTGTTCTCTAAGATGTACCTGACTTGTACAACGTGAGAGTAATGCATCAAACTGCACATTGCACCAAGGAGGTTATGTTTTAGCCAAGTACAAAAACAAGGAACAAGTCATCGGTGGCATGGATCCAAGAATTGTTGTGAAATAGGACCAGTTAAGTCTGATAGCAACATAGCTCAAAATGTTAGACCAGAAAAGTTTGTGGCCAGTAGCTTAGTAGGTAGAAAGGTAGAACTTGGTGTTGAAGGTAGTGGGTTGAAACACACGCTGGAACATATCAAGAGGAGTAAGTGATGATTAATGATGATTAATGATACCCTGGGGGAAATCTGCACTCTTGAATTTCTTCTGAATGGTAAAATACCTCCATGGGCACTCAAAGGAACCATTCAGCCATTCACACTTACAAACACTCTCACATTCATTTACCAGTGTAAGCAGACACTGGAGGCAAGGAGGGTTAAGCGTCTTGCCCACGGACACAACAACAGTATGCAGTGGTGGGAGTGGGGATCATACCACCAACCTTTAGGTTAGTGGGCGAGCGTTTCTACCAACTTTTTGGGGACATTTTACTAAAATGTACAAAGTGAATGTCTCAAAATTAATTTTAAAAAATGACCTCTTTGGTGAAATTTTTGTCATTATTGAAGCGAAATGCCTTATAATGTCTCCTATAATGCTGGTATATTATTTTATGTGTAGTTTTTTTAAATATAGCAATGACAATATAGCACACGTTATGTATTCTAATACACTGTATATTGTTTTGACCAGAGGTGCATAGTAATGAGTTCCATTTACTTCATTTGTTCTTCTTGGAGTTTTACAACATACTTAATACTTCTACTTGCGTAATATTAGTTCAAAGTGACAATACTCTTACTTGAGTACAATTTTTGGGTACTCCGATATCCCTCTTGGAAAAAGTTTTGACACCCCTAGAATAGAACAATAACATGCTGTTACTGGGCATCTTAAATGACACTTGCCATAATGCTGCAAGGTACAACTGCACTGTCAAAATGACCTATTGAGAGTTGAGTCAAAAATGACCCACTGCTTGTTTTGGACCTCAAAATCAAAACCAAATGTTGTTTTTGACATTACAAGAGTAGGGCTGGGTACTGTTAAACAAGACCTTTGTGGAATTAAAAAAAACTGTTATAATACTACTGGTAAAAAAAATAAAAAAAAATTAAAAAAAAAGTTATTTGGGGGCGGCAGTAGCTCAGATGGTAGAAAAGTTTGCCCTCTAACCCAAAGGTTGGTGGTTTAAGCCCCACTGCTGCCATTGTGCCTGTACAAATGAGTGTAATTGGTGGTGTTCAGAGAGGCTGTTGGCGCAGAATGGCAGCCACACTTCTGTCAGTCAGCCCAATGGCAGCTGTGGCTACAGATGTAGCTCACCACCACTGACTGTGGAGAGAGAATGAATAATCTTTGTGTGGCCAATAAAGCACTATATAAGACCAATGTATCATTATTTCTTCAGTAATTAGTGAGACCTTTAATGTTCCTTTGCATGTATGAATCAAATAAATAACAGAATAAATTGTACAAACTACTGATTTTAACTTACAGCTAAGAATTTTTCTTAAAAAATTTGACTTTTAATTAATATTATTGTGTTTTATGATTGTAGAAGATGAATTAACACACCATGGGTATCAGAAAAAATATTGTTCTGGTACCTGTATTGAAAACTAGGTATTGTTTAAGTACTGGTTTTCAAAAAAAAATACTTAGCCCTACCCAAAAGCTAAATCTGTTCACTGCTAAATCAACAGAGCTTGTTGCACATTTAGCATCTTGGTTAGCAGTACGTTCTTGTTTACAGCAATCCATTCCCCCATTGCCTAAAGCAAATTTCTCCCAACAGTTTAAGTCCATCAAATATACATCCACTGAGCCTAAACAGCAGACTAATGCTTTTGCTTTCATAGTCAGACCCACCCACTCTGTCACTGCCTGCTGAAAGTTGACTCTAATTCTTCTTTCATGCCATATAAACTCGCTCTGGCTCTATCCCCGGTGCTTGCAGCTCGTGACAATAATTCCGGGCCTCCTCTTGTAGAGCTTCAGCCTTCTTCCACTGAGTTCCTCTCATCTCCCACTCATGTCATGAGTGGTGGCGGCTCTCGGTGGGGGTCCGTTTTGTAAGTGGTGCTGGAGCCGGTGGAGTGGCAGTTCTGCTAGTGGCGCCGTGAGGAACTATCTGAACATGGAGAGGGAAAAGGTAGATGAAAGCAGCCAGGCACGTGTGGCATAGAGATGGAGTGGGGTATGTATGGGAAATGTGCAGGTTCAGGAGGTTCTAATTTTGTATTTTGTTTAAGAATTATTCATTTAATTATTGTCCCACGAACCCCCGCCCTCTCCAGGAAGTGCTGACCAATTAACAAGCCCACTACATTTTTTTTTTAAGTAAAATGGTGTCATACAAAACCTCATAATCTTTGTTGGGTGTTCACACTTTTTTTCAAGGCCACATACTAAAAAAAAAAAAAAAAAAAAAAAAAAAGGAGGAGAAGGGCCACTCAGAGATGACAATTCTTGCCTCACCATCCTTCAGCTGCTCCCTTTCAGTCAGGAGTCTCCACAGTGAATCATTCACATTTGTGCTTTGGCAAAGATGCTTTCTGATGCCACCAATCACAAAATAATTTTTTTCGCACTTAATATACAATATATCGGGGCAATTATTGCTTTGGCTGACACTGATACTACAAATGGCCCAACTTTGTGAGACTTTGTGTAAGCCAAAAATGTATTTACTACTCCACTAGTACACATTTTAGATCCCACTAGTGCTATAGTAGTACTAGTCATCAATTTTAGATCTCACTAGTAGACAAAACTGTTTTACTAGTCGTACTAGTGACCATTTTGGAACTCACTAGTTCGACGAACATAGTCATTTAGTACATTTAGACAAACCTTGTCTCACTAGTACTAGTTGACATTTTGCTATCTACTAGTGGAACTAGTGAGGCCAAAAAGTGTCCACTACTTGTACTAGTGAGCAAGTTACTAGTACTAGTAGTGAGCAGTTTTGTCCTTACTAGTGCACTAGCCAACTAAAGTACACACAACTAGTAGCACTTGAGGCCAAAAAAAGTACAAGTAATGATGATGTCAACTATGTCAGAATAAATACTCAAGTGACTTTGCATAGGTTCCCTCCAGGTGCTCCAGTTTCCCTACCACCAAAAACATACATACAATAGATCACCAATGAGGCTTGGACTCCCTGGCAAAAGAGATTGTTAATCTCAGTAGGACTTTCCTGGTTAAATATAAGGTCAAATACAAATGTGTCTCTTTGGGAAGAAAGATAAATACATGAACATGTGAGCCTACGTTTGAACGCTTTGGTATGCAAGCCTGCAGCATTGGCTTCCATCCACAAGACTGAAGGTGCTGTGCTGTGGTTAAATGTCTTATACACCCATGTAGTAGCACAGGGCTATAGTGGACACAATAATACTTATTACGCTTTACTGACTTGAAGCGATGAATTGTAATTACTGGTAAAAAGCCTTGGATGCACAGTACACACTGGGAAAACAAAACCTGATAAAACAGAGGGCTGTTCTCGTTCATTTTGCCCGCACTGCCCCAACAATTTGCATTGGCTGTTGGCAAATGGCTGCTCTGTATTAAAAAAAAACAGTACCATCAAACCATTCTGATAAAGAAAAAAAAAAAAAAAAAAAAAAAAAAAAAAACATTTTCTGTGGACCTCTAGTAGTTATGTTGTGCATTTGTTTGAATGGATGTTGCAACATCAGCACTTAAACTGCCATCGCTGTTAAAATCTCTGCTCATTTACCTGTTAGCTTTGTGCTGCTAACAACTGTGCTAATGAAGCATTGTACACCACTTGCGTTCCTTAGCAGTAGCTTTAAAGGGTTGCTTGGAGCCTAAAAAATAATGTTGTTACTTTGTATTGCTTTACTGCAGCATGAGTAGCGACCATTTAGAACTGACCACCCCTCTGGAGGCTATCAATCGCATACTTTGTGATCTAAATCTTCAAAAATATGACAATTTTTTAGATGACTACTGATAAAATGGTGAAAATGAAAAAAGATAGCTGTAGCTCTTTTTGCTCTTGCTCAAGTTGTTTGCTGTATTTCACAAATCTAATCCAGCCCCAGATATTTGCAGTCTGCATACAAGTAATCATGTGTTGTTGACCCGCTTCAGGTCCTTTTCACTTTGATATATATTGGCGGAATACAAATTCTCGCACGTCTGATTTTCCTTAAACGGAATAGCAGTGGAAAGAGGAGAAGAAAAAAAAAAGTGTGGTGCGGAACGTGTATTAGTTATTCATGCATGAGCCCCGGCTTCCAGTGGCTCATTCATATCATACTTCAAATAATTTGGCAATCAGGCCTCAGGGGGGCGCCGAGAAATATCGCCCCGCATTTGAGTTGTGTTCGGTAATTATTTCTGTGTGCTGCGGAAAGGACGGACGGCCCGGGGCTGATGAAAGACCGGTGGATCTCGAGGGGGTCTTGGGAGAGCCGCGCTACTCCACCAGAAGTGCTCCATTAAGTGGCGTGCCGGGGGGAAATCTTGTGCTTCAAGTTTGGGCCGCTGTTATTTTTTTATTTTTATTTTTTCCAACCAAAGCTCGACTCCCAAATAAATAAAATGTTTGATTGGGAGCGTGAAGAGAAATGGAGTTGTTTAAAGCAAAGCCACTTCTAGTTGAGTTTTGTGCTGACTGATGCCTGACGCTAAGTGTTTGAAGGAGATGTCAGCATTTGAGTGCGTGCGTGTCCGGAGGTATATTTACATGCGGTGATAGCCAAGTTGCTGAGGGTTGAAAACATAAACAAAAAAAAGTGAAAAAAAAAGTGTGTGTTTGGAGGATTCAGTGCATTCTAAAGAAGTACTGCTTTGTCTATTATTGCAGTGGTTCCCAACCTTTTTGGTCTTGTGTACCCCCAGGACCTGCTTTAGTCCTGGTTTGGATCTAGATGAATCCTGCTTTAGTGCTGGTTTAGGCCTGTTTTTCTTTCCCAGTTTTGTCCTGGTTTATTCCTGGTTTGGTTCAGTTTTTTTCCTAATTGAATTCTGGTGTTAGTTCTGGAATAGTCCTGGTTTTAGACCTGTTTCAGTCCTGGTTTAGTTCTTCTTTAGTCTTTAATTCCTTTGGTGTAGTCCAGGGTTAGTCCTGGTTTTGTCCTAGTTTGGACCCAGTTTAGTCCTCTTTTAGTCCTGGTTTAACTGGGTTTTGACCTGGTTGGTTCCTAGTTTTGTCCTGGTTTAGTTCTGGTTTTAGACCTGGTTTACTCCTGATTTAGTTGTGGTTTTATCCTGGCTTAGACTAGGTTCAGACATGGTTTAGTTCTGGTTTTAGACCTGGTTTAGTCCTGGTATAGTCCTGGATTAAGCTTGATTTAGTCCTGGTTTAGTCTTCTTTTAGTCTTGGTTTACTGCAGGTTTAGTCCTGGTTTAGTCCTGGTTTAGACCTGGTTTAGGCCTTCTTTTGTAATGCATTCCCTTGATTTAGATTAATTTTAGCCTTTCAATGCCAAATACAGTATATTATTGCCCTATAAATGATCATATAACTCCACATACCCATTGCAATGTGCTCGCGTACCCCTAGGGGTCCCCGTACCCCTGGTTGGGAAACACTGTATTATTGGACTGAAAGAAAATATGTCAAATGTGACAATAGTTATGTCTACTATCAAAGTTTGATGGTTAATATTGCTAAAAGTGAGGTAAAAATACAGAAAACTTCCAACTGTGCACAGTCACTGCATGGTCATTTGGCATGTTTTTACACCAGATGCCCTTCCTGACACAACCAGCCACATAATGTGATTGAAGTAAAGAATGCGCTTGAAGAAAATATTACTCAAGTATAAGTAAATATACTCAACAAAACTATTAGGTGAAAAAAGCATTAGTGGAACGTTGATGTATTACATAGGGAGTACTACTAACAGTACTAGTACTACTATTGTTGGAGTTATTTGTAGTTTAATAATTTAGTTTTTAATCATAATGAGTTATAGCTTATTTGTTGTTGGTTTATTTTAATTTTGGTCATTTGTGTTTATTTTGCATTTGTATTTATTTATTTATTCATTGTCTATTAAATTAGTATTGTTATTTTTTGTTTAGTTTATTATTTTGCCGCTAGGTATTGTTCGCATAAATAGGTCAAGTGGGATGGGTCTGCACGGCACCAGTGGCCATTTGATTTGTTTGTTTTATATATTTTGACAAAGTTATGGACAAATAGCCACTACAACATTTACTCTTACTACATCTAGTAAGGGTGGGACATATGTAGTGCACCACTGTCCCAAAAAAACATGGTGTTTTGCCATTTTTGCCATAAAACATCAGAATAGGCCATACTGTGAGCAGCTCTGTACTTATTTCTGGGACAGCAGCAGAAGCCAGATTGAAAAAAAACTTGTGAAAAAAGTGGGTTTGTTTGAATGCGGTCGTTATGTCGGACGTCAAAGGGACTTTACTGTTAAAATGGAAACAAGCACCAAGAGGATTGAACAATGACTTCAACAGAATCAACAGGTGATGAAGAAAATGACTAAATGAATCAGATCAGAGAACTTGTAAAATGAGCTAGCAAGCCAGTATTACCTTGGTTAGTTTTCTTGTAAGATGTGCTGCAGATAAACGTTTGTGATAGGCCAATTCCAAATGGACCAGGGAGAAACTCTTGGCTCCGAGTGAGGAACCAGACTGTCCTGCTTTCAAAAAGAAAGTAGGAGAGGCTGGTTCACCGGGTTAAGGGATCACACAAACACAAAATAAATCTGTTTTCA
Source organism: Bostrychus sinensis (assembly GCA_020698575.1). Classification (NCBI taxonomy): domain Eukaryota; kingdom Metazoa; phylum Chordata; class Actinopteri; order Gobiiformes; family Eleotridae; genus Bostrychus; species Bostrychus sinensis. The sequence goes on along the minus strand of CM036260.1, from coordinate 7,112,500 downwards.
GCTTGTACTTTTGGCTTCACATCAGGTGATTCTAGTCCCATTGCTCATGTCTTTTCATGTACTTCTCTCTGACTTCACAAACTTGAAGTAACCATACTGTACAAATACAGATTTGAGTACTTCTTCCACCTCGGCAGAAATCCACCTTGTACATGACAAACCTTTGATATCCAGCTAATCCCAGCTGGCTCAGACCAAAGAAAGAAAAAAAAAATTAGCCTTATTGAAATATACCTCAGAACCCAAGTTTGCTTAAAACCACTCTCATAGTTCACCATTTAAAAATTACTTTTTATTTTCCAAGTCATTCTGACATACTCAGAGCTGTTTTGAGACACTATAGGGGCCCTAGGCTAGAGAGTCAATTAAGGCCATATATAGACTCCAATTTTTTTTTTTTTTTTTTTTTTTTGGGCTTATGAGACACCATCAACTAAACAGAAGACCAGTTTCCAGACAGTAGGTGCAGTAGATATACTTAAAAATATACAATCCAAACAGCTTTATCTAAATAAACAAGACATTTCTTCCAGGCTTTACAAACCAGTGTAATCAATTTAAACACACTGAAGAAAAAAAAAAAAAAAAAAAAAAAAAAAAAAGCATTTCATCTTATCATCAGAGCTCCAGAACATCTCACGGTTTTGGACAAATGTCTCTTTAACAAGGAGTTTCTAAATTCATTATAAAGGGGACAATACTAAACAAAATGAGTTTTACTACACAGTCCACAGAGTCTGTCTCTAAAACATATGTGATTTCCTCTATTCTGGTGTATTTTTAATAGTACCGTATTTTCCGCACTATAAGGCGCATCGGATTATAAGGCTCACCTTCAATGAATGGCCTATTCTAAAACTGTTTTCATATATAGGGCGCACCGCATTATAAGGCGCATCCACTAGATGGAGCTGTGCTAAAGGGAATGTCAATAAAGCAGTCAGATAAGTCAGTCAGTCAAACTTTATTAATAGAATACAAACCAGCGTTCTTACAACTCCCTCATTGAAAACAATGTATTTCCAACTCCATTTGTCACAGTTCAAAGCTACATGAATAGCGTTCGAGTGCTCAGTTTTCTGCCCCCTCAATGTCGCAACTCTTCTACTAGATGGAGCAAAGGCCTCCTTGTTCTTTTGCAGCAGGATCCATAAACACGCCTATGGCACACATGAACAGCTGGGACTGGAATTCCCCTTTACCGTTTTTACCGCTGTCACTTCGGCGATGCGCCCTGAATACGGTAGCCATAATTAACCAACATCGATCCATATATAAGGCGCATCGGATTATAAGGCACACTGTCGGTTTTTGAGAAAATTAAAGGCTTTTAGGTGCGCCTTATAGTGCGGAAAATACGGTAAATAACACTTTAAGCTGGTTACAATTTACGGTGTTACTTCCCAGATGGGCCCTTTAAGGAGAAATGCAAGGCAGCATCACTTGAGTGGTTTGTTTTCTGATTGCCTACCTTGCCTACTCTATTGTGACGACTCTGAACATACTACCTATCTTTATTCCACATTTAATACAACTTCCTATATTATGCTAATGACTCATATTTTCCAGCAGCACCATTGCTCTCAGAAGGTCAAACACCTCTTTCTTTATTGTGTACGCTTCTCATACAAGGGCCATACTTCAAAGCCCAACTTTCCTTTCCCTATCCTTTGATTAAATCCAAGTGTGTGTGCATATTTAGCAGCCTTGGCCTATCTTTTCTTCAGACCACATGCTCTCCGGATTAGTCCACATGTAATCAAGCACCCCCTGCTATACTAACAAGTAAATTAGAATAGCTTTCTTTTATCTTGTGGTCACCCGTATGCATGTACTTGGGTCTCCTTTGAACTGAATATCAAATGATGTCGCTAGATTGGAATTTTTTATTTTTAATTAGACAGGGATATACTGGAGGTTGACGTGATACAGAGCGTGGAGTACAGTACGGCGGATTAGTGGGGATTAAAATGCTGGTAAATGGGTGTGCTCGCTAACGCTGCCACGAAGCCATCAAACACAAATAAATTGTGCCGTTTTATCCGCTTGTGACAGCGGAGAGTGGCCCGAGCTTTTATTTCGTGAGGGCTGTGAAGAGGTGCCAGGAACAGCACTGGTGCAATGAGTTTGTTTTTTTTTTTTTTCCAGTGTGTAGAGGACCTAATGAACCATATCAGAAAAAGTAAAATAACACAAATTTATAGTTTTTTTTTTTTTTTAGAAAGTTTAACTACTAAGGTTATTCTCTCTCCTTGTTTTTTTTTTTTTTTTTTTTTTTGTTTTTTACAAACACTTTTTTTGTTCATGTTAAAATGTAACGTTCAATTTCATAAGTCACCTCTGGAATAGATATTGGGAAAGATTAAAATTATTTTGGGCATTTAAGTAAATAAATGGTCACATTTATGTAGCATTTTTCTACCTCTACTGGTAGTCAAAGTGCTTTCCATCAAGGAACCATTCACCCATTCATGCACACACTGTGCGCAGACACTGGGGGCAAGGTGGTTTAAGTGTCTTGCCCAAGGACACAACGGACACAACCTTCTTGTTAGTGGACAACTGAGCTACTGCTGGCAATATTATGCTTTTTGTTTCAGGCTTTATGAAATAGTTTTGAACACCTTTAGTATTTCACATTCTGTCGCCCCCTGCTGGCAATGGTGGAGAATGGGCAGAGCATAAATTAGCTGTTTAGCACCGCTACTAGCAACGTTCAATTCAATTTTCTTACTATAGCCCAATATGACAACAGCAGTCACTTCAAGAGCTTTATACACAATGAGTCACTTAATCAAATAAACACACAATCAAACATAAACACACAATTAAACATAAGCACACAATCAGAGATAGACACAAACAGGCATAAAAAACAATCAAGCAAACACACAGTCAAAGATAGACACTATCAGGCATAAACACACAATCAAACAGACACACAACCAAACACACAATCAGGCATAGACACAATCAAACAGACACCATTTAACATAAACACACAATCCAACATTAACACACAATCAAACAGACACAACTAAACAAACACATAATCAAACATAAACACACAACCAAACAAACACAAATATAAGACATAAACACGCAATCAAACAAAACACAGAATCATACATAAAGACACAACCATAAACACACAAAAAAAAACACACAATCATACATTAAGACACAATCAAGCATAAACATACACTCAAACAAAAACACAATCAGACATAAACAATAACAAAACTAAACAGTCCCAGGACGTCACCTGTTCTTAGACCCTTCTTCTCTGTAAGGAAAAACTCCTAAAAAAACCTCAGCAGTAGGGGAAAAAAAGAAGAAACCTTATGGAGACCCACTTCTGGGATGAACAGGCTGTAAATGTGTCTTGGACCGTTACGTAAAGTCAATTAAAGAGGTGGAGAACAATATCCAGTGGTTTTATAGACTCTGACAGTGGGCCCCAAGTCACTAGATGACACAAAACCTAGATTCCAAAGTTTAATTCTGTAGAAAAGTTATGGCTGCGTGAATGACATCCCAATCTGATTAAATAGTGTATTTGTGATTTTACACGGAACAAGCTAAGGCATTATTTAAAATTCTACGCACATAAGGTAATCTTGTTCTGTTTCTTACTTCTAAGGCGAGTCTACCAGCGCTGCAGTGTCACCTTCCTTACATAAGCTCCCCATCTCCGCCGTCACAGAGAATACCTGTTTGTACAGCTTCACCTACTGCTTGTTCGCCATCAGAGCAGCAGAAACCATTCCACGGCAGATTGGACCTTCTGCGACCTCGCGAAGAGACAAAACAAAAAACAAAAAAACAAAAAAACAACCAAACAAAAAAACATCAAAAATATCAAACGCGGTGCTTTGTAGTGTCAGTGTGTTGTAGTTGTCTGTCGTCGCCGCCACTGCCGTCTGGTTCAGATAAAGAAACAGGGGAGATTCTTATGTAAGTCTTCAGTATTCTCCCACGTGGTTTTGCTGCTAAAACCAGCCTGCAGGCTCGCCCCCAGCCCCAGACTCACGGCGACGCTTCAATATCTGCTCGGGACGCAGATAAATAAGCCGCCAACCTCAATTTCAACTCGTCTGGATAGACATGGTGAGACTAGACGCAGAGGATTCAGCTTTTTTATTGGCTGTCTAATGCTATAAGTCTGTGTTTAGCCACTGAACTCTGAAAGCTGCATTTATATGATCTTTGGATGCTTGTGTTTTTTGAGATGAGCAAGTTATTACTCAATCTTGGTTACATTCATTTGATTTAATCTCCGGGAAGTCGTGATTGATGTTTTAATTAGCATATAACAGAGCTAGCTAGTCAGATTAAATGTTTTGTTTGTTATGTTTTGCATATATAGTTCTAACTAAAAAGCTTGGCTGTTTGAGGTTTAAACATCCCCTGTTCTGCTAAATCCACTATTTTTTTAAGCTTTTGACCACGCTATAATGTTGTTTCCACCTTAAACATACCTGGAGTAGTATTTTATTTCATTCACGCATGTTTGAGTAAGGCTTTACGCTGAGCCATTCCTCTTCTAACAACTCATTCGGATAATTTCAGCGCTTAAATTGCTGTCACTACAAAGCAGTAAGCTCATTTATCTATCTGTTAGCATCATGTTGCTAATAGCCATGCTAAACAGCCATTTTATGCTTTGGCCATTCTCCACTGTTGCCAGCAGGCAACTACTATTCCTACTATTTCAAAAAGCCTTTAAAAAAAAGCATTATATAGGACTTTTAATAAATTAAAATTAAATTTCTAAAGCAAATCTGTAGCTCTTATAGGAATGACAGCCCATAGTAAACTCATATTATTAACAAAGTTTAGTCAAATGGCTCAAGTAAAAAAAAAAACTGAAATTAATCAACTGCTTTTTTTTTTTTTTTTTTTTTTTTTCAAGCATTAGGTTTTAACCCAAGTTCCCAAGTTCAAAAAAAAGTTTCAGAGGACCACATGAACACTGTATAAGTTACAAACCTGACCAATTCCTAAGCCCCACCCTCAAACGCTATGAGCCAGTAGGATTCCATAGAGCAGAGGCAAGGTGGGTGAAGTGTCTTGCCAAATGACACAACGACAGTATGCAATGATAGCAAGGGATCGATTCGATAACCTTCCTGTTAGTGAGCGAACGACTCTATATGCTATATTGCATGCATGCCATTGACACCTCTTATCGGGAGCACTTGTGTATATGGGTAGTATTACTGCTTAGTTTAATGTAAAAGTGACCAGTTTTTTTTTGTTTTGTTTTTTTTTTACGGTAAAATTCTGGCTGCCAATATTTTACCGTAAATACAATTATTATTATTATTATTATTATTATTATTATTATTATTATTATTATTATTAATACATAAACATTGCAAGAGTCAAAAAAATTGGAAAGGTCATAATAACTAATAATAATGGCTGTAGAACTAATTTTTCTGTTGTCATTCCATCATTTTCAGTTCAGTTTTATTTAAATCCCCCAGTATTACAACAACAGTCGCCTCAAAGGGCTTCACAAACAGTTAATCAAACATAAACACACAATAACACACAAACAACACAAACAATAACTACATTAAACTAACAAACCCACAACATCTCCCTCCTTTTCTGTAAGGAAAAACTCCTAAAAAAAAAAAAAAAACAGCATTATTTCACACTAACATATTACATATTAGTATAGTTTGGTAATGGGTGAATTTGAGACTAAGTCCTATGTCCATGCAGTGCTTTGTGTTGGAAAAGCATCAGATTAGTCTTCGGTGACGTGTTGGGCCTTGACCACACATGACACTGCCATTAATCCGTTCCGTAATTAAAACTCTCCGACACGCAGAAGCCTCCGTTCTCCGTATAAGCCGCGCTGTGGAGAAGATCATCTGCAGCCGTAAGGAGCTTTTGGATCCTCCACCGCGCCTCTGTTTTTCCTTCTGTTTTTGATCATCACGTCTGCAGACGAGCGGCATGTAAAGTAGATGTTTTTTTTTTTTTATGCACACACCAGGCCTGGAGAATTGTAAATCCTCCAGAATGATTGTTGTTATGTGCACATGCAAAGATGCTGAGAGGCTGCTTTTGTTGTAGGCGTCGTGCAGAGATTAGGGCTGACATTTACACTTGTCTATATTATTTACAGTCAACTGGGGACATACAGCAATTCTCAAGAGAAATGTATGCTGATGGGTAATTTTATTGCATATTTCTATGGAAGTAAGTGTTTACCAATAATAAAAGTACACAGTAGATTTTCAAGTTTTAAATTTAACACTATGTCAGAGTGAATATGGTTCTTTTTTATGTCAGGGCGCCAGACTAACTCTTTTTACCATAAACACTGTAGCCCCTTACGGAAGACATTCTGCCCTTAAATAAAACTGAATTTAACTAGAAGTAAAGAAATTTCAGATCCATAACATATTGGTTTTCTACAAAATAACGAACTAACTTAATCATAAGTTGACCTAATGACCCAATTTTTCTTATGGCCCTAAATAATTATCAACGTTGCAGCTCTGTTATTAAGAACTATTTATGACATTGATAAAATAATAAACGCAAATTACTCAAATTAAACTACTCCCCTCTGAGAGTGGAAGAAAGAACTCATTCATTCAAAATAATGTATAGTCAGAAATTATCTGGTCATACACAAGCGAGCAGTTGGAAAAAAAATACTCGCACAGACCCATGAAATGTATATGAATGTGCTGTAACAGGAGCTCTAATGTTTTGCGAGTTTTGTTCTCTTAGTGCTATCGTTGGTGGTATCGTTGTTTATTAGCAGCTGCTTTTGGTTTCTATTGTTTCAGGTAGAAAGTTGCTCAGTGAGAATGTAGCTTCTGATCTATGTCTCCACACAGGGATGGGTGTAAGTTTTCCCAGAAGGCCCTGGTTCAGGCCCACCCATTAATGATTGACATGAGTGACAGGTCAATGCTGTGGTGTGAGTGTGGAGAGGGGCTGAGAGGAGATCGCCACTACTGCTCATCGTCTGCACTCAATCAAGTTCACCTAAAAAGAGTAGGTCTATAGATCTACACTGTAAAAAAAAAAAAAAAAAATGTTGTGAAAACTCAAAAAGTCAAGGCAACGGGATCCCTCAAGATTTTTGAAGTCTCAAGTTTTCAGCATTTTTTTGTTTTTTGTTTTGTTTTGTTCACTTAGTTTATATGACTAAACAAGTTTTGCTCTCTATCATTATATTTTTTATTTAAATCTTATAGCCAACTTACTTTCCATTGTTCGGATTTTTTTTTTTTTTTTTTTTGGTAAATTTAGTAAATTTAGTTTTTATTATTATCAGTAACTAGAAGCACTCGGAGAGCCCAGACCTAGACCAAGTCATATGTTATTTATTTTTTTGTTATACTCCCATTTGTCCAGTTGTATTCCTAGTCATTGCTATGTTTGTTTTATGCATGTTTTTTGTGTGTGTGTGTGTGTCGTCTGTTAATAAAATCTTCCCAATAAATCATACGTCAAAACAATTTTATATAATAATCTGATTACTTTTTGGAGAAATTGAATCAAAAAAATCTTCTTGACCGCTGGGCTTTCGGCATCCTGTTGATTATAAATTTTGTCATTTTTGGCTTCTAGAAAATATTTCAAGGAGTAAGACCAAATGTTTTATTACACCTGTCCTGGTAACATGAACGTGGGGAGAGCGGAGGTCAAATGCCGAAAAAGTGCATGTGTAAGAGAGAGGTTTAGCTTTATAGGCCTACTCTTCCTAGGTAAACTTCCTAGGTATTCAGCATTACATCTTAAAAACTCTGAATATTCTGTACATGACTTGCATTCCAGTAAATGATCGTGATTTTTTGAATTGCTTCAAACTGCCAGCCGCCATCCTTCACATCATGTGCGCCAGATAACACTGCACGCTCCATTAACGCACTTATGTGTCCGCTCCCAAAATCTGTTTCTACACTGCTCAAAGGCTATTAAAACATGTGTCCCTGAAGACAGATCAATGGCGAAAAAATTAAATAAAGAAGAAAAAATAATAAAAATAGTCGTATAAACTCGTCCATCTTGTGCAGCTGCCCTATGCCTATCGCCAACTGTAGCAGGGAGCTGTCTGTGGTGCTGCTGCTGCCGTGACCTTTCACTTACTGGAACTCGCCAAGCGTTGAGTGAATAGTAGGGCATAGGAGAAAAGATCGGGCTGGTGGAAGGGCCCGGAAAATGTCAGCGGGCCCCGTTTGTCCGAATAGTTTATCATTTAGGACAAGAACCAACAAGGAACTTTTTTATTCTTTGCATTTGAATGAAACATTGGGTCAGAAAGCATGAGGGTACAGTGAGGACAAAGATGTCTTATAACAGGGGTTCTCAAACTGTGGTACAGGGATGCAGAAGTTCAAGTCCTGGTTTGTTTTAAATAATAGATTTAGGTGCAGATTAGTTTAGGTTTAGACTTGGTTTAGACCTGGTTTAAACCTGGTATAGTCCTGTTCTTGGTTTAGACCTGCTTCAGATGTGGCTTAGTTCTGGTTTACACCTGTTTTGGTCTTGGTTAAGTCCATGGTTTAGACCTACTTTAGACATGGTTTAGTCTTTGATTAGACCTGATTAAGTCCTGGTTTAGAGCTTGTTTAGATTTAAGTCCTGGTTTATTCTTAGTTCACACCTAGTTTAGACTTGGTTTAGACATGGTTTAAACCTGCTATAGTCCTGGTTTACACATGGTGAAGTCCTAGTTTAGATGTAGAATAGACCTGGTGAAGTCCTGATTTGGTCCTGGTTAGGTACTGGTTTAGACCTAGTTCAGACGTGATTTAGTTCTTTAGACATGGTTTACTCCTGGTTTACACCTGGTTAAGTTCTGGTTTAGACATAGTTTAGTCCTGGTTAAATCCTGGTTTAGTCTTGGTTTAGACCTGATTAAGTTCTGGTTTAAACAGGGCTAAATCCTGGTTTGGGCATGCTTTAGTCCTTGTATAGAGTCCTGATTTAAAAGTGGATTTATTCTTGTTTAGTTTGGGTTAAATCCTGTTCTAGTCCCTGTGTTCTTATTTAGTGATCCCTAAAGTGATTCATAGATTTCTGTTTAGTCCATTAATAAACCTGGTACTTGAAAAATCCAAATATTTTCTGAGGTGATCCTTGGTATGAAAACAGCACAGCTAGTGTCACTGTTTTCGCTGTGGGGTACAAAAGACCCACCAGGTGCTTCAGTTTTTTTTTGTAATACTGGCTGTTCCACTCATAAAAGGCATCCACTTCCTTCTTTTTATGATCTCTCAGGATTAATGAGCAGCCCGGTCTCCAGTCCACCCACTCCTCTCTGCTCCCCTGGCAGACTCTCCACTCGGTCTGATGATACGACATGATATAACACGCGTCTCGTATCTCTTCAGCGAGGTGCGTCGGAAATAATGGGAATGTACATTAGTGTACTCACAGCTCCCTGTGCCTGTCTGGAGACATTACCCGCAGAATGTTTCATCTGCAGATAAAACAGGGGTACGCGCTGAGGGCTGCCTGTGCCATCACAACCAAAGATACACTGGGAGGCATTGATTAGCTGTAAATCTGCTAGAGCTAATGCAGTACAAAGGGTTGAAGTGAAGTAGAAGAGATGTGTGGCTTGTTAAGGGCAATAAATATTATACTTCTATATTTAAGTAATGGATGTTATGAGATAATTTAAGGCTTTCATTCAGCTTTAAAAGCATAATATAGCAACAGGTCATGCAAGTGTTCTCACCAATGCAAAGTATTGTAAACTAAAGTAAAATAATAAAAACTGATAGACTTCAATAGGTAGTAAAACTAGTAAGCTTGATGCAAATCGTCTTAGACTAGACCAATGACTGCCGTACTGGTACCACTGGTGATAGGGACAGGAGTTTATTGGGTAATAGATTAAGACTAAGGGTTAAGGCTAGATTTATTTTATTGTTGTGTTACTAGCACAGCATAAGACTAAAAATTGAACTAATGACATAAAATAAACTTATCCTAACTCTGTTGCTTAACATAACCCATTTCCTAACCTTAACATAACCATTTTTCTATCCTTAACATAATCCTTTTCCTACCCCATACATAATCCTTTTTCTAACCCTAACCATAACCCTTTTTTAACTTTAAGCATACACCTTTTCCTAACCTTAACCATTACCCTTTTTCTTACCCAAACATAACCCTTCTCTAATCTTAACCATAACTCTTTTTCTAACTTTAACATACTCATTTTCCTATCCAAAACTTTAACCCTAATCTCTTTGCTAAACATAACCATAACAATTTTCCTAACCAAAAGGTTTTCAATAACCATTTTGCTAAACTTAGCCATAACCAATTTCCTAACCCTAACTCTTTTGGTAGCCTTAACCCTATTTGTAATCTTAACCCTATCCTGAACCCTTTTCCTAATCCTAACCTTAACCAGTTTGACAAATAAACCGTCTATCATCAAAATTAGCATAAATGCTACCATATGCCTGATGCCATTTACCACTCTTGTTCTGTATTAAGAAACAGCAAGTCACAAGTGTGCACTAGAGCTGTGCACGGTTACCTCCTCGGTAAACCACGACTATTAAGGACAAACACCTGGTGTCCTATTTATCGACAGTTTTCCTCCTGTTTTAGTTTCACTTTTAGACCTTGGTTATGTGCTGCTTTACTCCTGGTTATGTTCTAACCGGGACTAAACAAGTCCTATTTTTATCCATATACTTTTTTTTTTTTTGTACAGCATTTTGGTCAACTGGGGTTATTTTAAAAGTGCTATATAAATAAAAAATGAATTGACTTGAGTTGAAAATACCACGGTGGCCATTGTGGTCAACTTTACTGTACGTATGTGTGAAACCTTAAAAGGCCCAGATACAGTGTTATTTATGAAGAAATCCCAGTCTGTAGTCCTTTTGACTTTAGATTATTACTCTTTTCTCATTCAAGGCTGGTGGCCCTTGCTGACCTCTGACCCCACCCAGCGCTCACATTATAGCTGTAATGACCAGTAGAGCTTAAAAGCTAGCTAACAGCTGTGAATGAATTTAAGACCTTTAAGTAAAAAATGTCCAGAGACCAGAACTTTAGGCTTAAAAACCTACAATATTCCATGTTTTACAGAAACATATTGTCAGAATATACAGTATATAGTTCCTAGGAAGTAAAAGTTATTAGTGATTGTTGGGTTGCAGATTAGTTTAGTTTTATTAACACAATTCTGCAGTTGGGACAGTGTGTGAAATGTAAATAAAAACACAAAGCAATGGTATTCAAAGCTCAATAAAAAAAAAGGAAAAAATAATAGCTCATTTGGAATTTGATGGCAATGAAAATAAATGTATTATTTGTGGGAAGCGTTAAGACAAACAATCAAATTAATTAGAGGCTTTATAATTATTTAATGTAATTATTTTATATATTGGAAATACAATAAAGGTGCTTATTTGTATGTTTTGGCATATTTAAAGGTTGAGAATCTAAAGGGCATAAGTGACATTTTGAGCTTTGACTTTATTTACAAAAAAAAAAAAAAAATTACTCCTATATATTTCATTAATGGGTTTACAGCTGATGTATTAGTGTTTTGTCATCTGCTTCTGTGAATATTTGTGCTTTTAGGACTCAGTTTTTTCAGAAAACTCAGATCAAAGTGTGGACCCTTTTTGCTTCTCCTGTAGTTACCAGAACCCTTTAGATTCTCAGTCCTCGATTATTTTAACTTAAAATGAATGTGAATGTCCGGCACTGGTTATCATATGCCAGAAATGAGGTCAATGAGATAAGTTCCATGTTGTCAAATGTGATTAAATGCATTAAATGTATTCTTCACAAATAAAAACCTCTAGCTCAGTGATGTTTGATGACCTCTGTGCTGCAACTGCCTTCTTTAAATCCCACCAAATATTTTCAATGGGATTTAAAAGTGACTGAGAAGGACACTCCAGGACGTTACAGGGTCTTCTTAAAAAATCTGCAATTGGTAAATCCTTACGCAATATATAGTTTTGGAAGCCATGTGATTACCAAACCAGCCAGCACCCACATATGGACGTTTGATTTTCATTATTACAGACTGCAGTGTGAGGACAGCTCTCATTGTGCAGCGCAGTGAGTCTCTTTTTGGGGGACATGAAAGCAGCACACAATCATTTCTATTACTGCACCTTATCAGCCGCTTAGCCTGGAGATTAGCGCCACTAATTCACTCTCTTCTGGTAAAAGGTCTTTTTTTCTTTTTTTTTTTCTGAAATCCAGAGCTTGTTAGTGATAGAGCGAAGGGGGGAAAAAAGGAAAATGGATTCATTAGCTTTGAAATGCCTTCCTTTCAAAGCCAATAACCAAAATATTTCAAGATGGATGCCAAATGGAATACTGTCAACTTCTATGGGTGATTTATCCGGAACGGGAGATTTACCAAAGACAGCGCCAGACTTCTGACTGTTCCCCAGAGAGCCTGCGGTTTGAGAGATGATACAGTCACTATTGAAGAGAAGTGTTTGAGTTTAGGGATTGCATCACTGAAGATACAGTTAATATATTGCAAAAAGCAAATGAACAGACAAATATGTGGAAATTATTACAAAATGATGAATAGAATTGAAGTTTTTTTTTTTTTTTTTGTGTGTGTGCCTCCTTTAATCCACCTCTATATTAGTTGCATGAAGCACATCAAGACAGTAGTGGATTTCTTGCCATGTTCTCTGTAGCAGAGCCTCATCGAATGGATGATCCCACAGCACACATTCACCTTTGGACTCTCTCTGTGAAGTTCCCGAGTCACATGGGGCTGTTCTCATCCCAGATTCTCACATTATTTGTGTTCAGTTTCACTGAAACATGAAAGGTTGCCTCATCACTAAAACAAACTCAGGTGAGGAACATTTCATTCTCAGAAAGTGCAAACTCTTTTGGTCTTGGTTTATCATTTGGCTCCAGTGCAGGCTGTAAGAGTTGTACTTTGTAATCGTACAATCACAAGTTCTTGTGTAGGAGTTTGTGCACTGTTGAATGTGGAGCTGTAACTGTCTGGCAGCAGTATGTATGTGATTAAAAACTCTGATAACCACTGAGTACATAGAACAAATCTGATTAAGATTTCTCATCAGTTGCCTTTGTAATATATATTTTAAACTCTAAAAATATTTTATGGACACCCTGTGCATTTGACCCTGTTGGCAGCCTACTAGTTTTATCTCTATTATTATTATTATTATTATTATTATTATTATTATTATTATTATTATTATTATTATTGTTATTATTGTTATTATTTATTATTATTATTATTATTATTATTATTATTATTATTATTATTAGGCAGCAAAGTCGCTGTTGCTGTCCATGGTGCTGAAGTTGGCACAAGAAAACACTTTTCCCAAACTCCATTGCAAGTCATTATATTCTGTATTAGAAAGTCAATACAGAATAAAATGTCCAACCTTTTCCTAGCCAGTAACCAATATTTCAAGATGGATGCCAAATAGAATGCTGTCATCATCAGTGGCTGATTTATCTGGAACGGGAGATTCACCAACGACAGCGCCAGACTTCTGATTGTTCCCCAGAGAGACTGCGGTTTGAGAGATGATACAGTCAGTATTCAATAGAATGGTTTGAGTTTAGGGACGGCATCATTGAAGGCACACAAAGCGGCATAAATGTGGCTATTGACTAACCAAGCTGTGGCTTATTATTCTCCTGATATTCTCGGCTTTTTTCATCTGATTTCTTCAAGTGATTCTGCCATTTGAACCCCACGGGATTGGAACTGGTGTCACCACGTGTTTTAATCATGTTCTGCCTCCTCCACTTCAGACCATCGTCGGAGTGGTTGGTGGAGATTATGCAGAGATTTGAAGAAGTGCTCAACAAGGCTTCGCCGGTGACTTCTACAGTTCATTCTCAAGGACTTCTGCAGAACGTCAGAAGTGGTTGACGTACCCGGCACTGACAGCTGAAAGGAGCCACTTCTTTACACCATATGTATGAAGCAGTGGGGCAATACAATCATTTACAATAATATCTAAACTGGTGAAGTCAGTCCGGAAAATTATCCACAAGCCAGTGCCAGCCCCAAGCCAGGATTAATAGAATTAGATTGTCAATGTCTTTAATGACAGTAGCTAGCTGGAGGATTAGCCCTATAGTGTGCATGTTTTTTTGGGTTGATAGAGGAAACCGAAGCATGCAAACAACACAAAACCAAAGACCGTTTTTGCTGTACGGTGACAGTGCTAACCACTGACAAAAACGTTAAAATTGCTTCTGTCTCCTTGTTGTGCTGCATTCCAGATCATTTGTAGAGACCAGCAGCCTCCAGAGCAGTTACTTTTGCCATTCAAAGGATTTTTATTGTAAAAAGTCTTTCACCTGACTTTACCATATATCTGACTGTTATTGAATAGAGGAGCTGTCAACCCTGTCCCCGGTTTATTAGGTCTCATGTGAACCTCAAGTCAGAGATTTCTGATCCTTTGTCTGGGGGATTTGAAGCTTTACATCCAGGTACATGGAGGTGGCTCACATGTAGAGCTGCAGACCACGGGGGCTACATGGCTGGGCCCCCGCTGCGATGGAAATGAGAACACAAAGCCATGGAAAATTGGAAGAAAAGCTAGTGTTAAATCTGTAACACAACAGGGCAGGCTTTTTTTCTTTTTTTCTTTTTTTTTTTTTTCTTACACCTTTGTACACCGCCACACACATATATGCTGCAATAAGCTAATGCAACTGTGCCTTTTAAACAGATAAATGTGTAAAAGCAGCAGGATATACAGTGATTCTGGAATTAATTTTTCTTTCTTTGGATGGCTTTGTATTTACTGTTTGCCTTAACTGTGTTTTTCGGCAGTCTGTGTATTTTTGCTATAATTTTTAAGTGTTTCTAAAAATAATTTGGTTTCCTTAATTAATAGTAACCAAATAAGAGATTGGACAAACAATAGCATTGCAAAGTGTGGTAAACCTTTATGCATAAGGTTATTTCAACATAATGATAATAATAATAATAATAATAATAATAATAATAATAATAATAATAATAATAATAATGTGTTTCATCATTGAAATAAAGCAGCAAAGATAGCTTGACGCTGTCCACGGTGCTGATGTTTCCACCAACAGAACAGAGTAAAAACCTTTCTAAGATAATAATAATAGTAGTAGTAGTAATAGTGGTAGTAGTAGTTGTATTTCCTATTTTAATCTAAGCAGCAAAGATTGCTTGACCCTGTCCGTGGTGCTGAAGATGACAATAGTAGCACTAGTGCTAGAGGACAGAGGGAACACCCTACCAAGATAATAAAAGTAGTAGTTGTAGTAGTAATTATAGTAGTAGTAACAGTAGTAATAGTAGTAGTAGTAGTAGTAGTAGTAGTAGTAGTAATAGCAGTAGTAGCAGCAGGAGTAGTATTGTATTTCATATTTTGACTTAAGTAGCAAAGATAGCGTGACACTGTCCATGGTTCTGAAAATGATAATAGTGGTACTAGTGCTAGAGGACAGAGTGAACACCTTTTCATCTTACCAAGATAAGAGTAGTAGTAGTAGCAAGAGTTGTATTATATTTCAGAATTTACCTAAAGCAGCAAAGATAGCTTGACCCTGTCCATGGTGCTGGTTGACTAGTTGTCACTAATTGTAGTACAACAGGATGAGCTGAACACCTTTCCAAGATGGCGTTACATGTCATTTTCTTATGGGTTACAAAGTCAAATTAGTTAAGATTTAGTCAAACCTTTTCCTTCTGTATTTTTTGTTAATGCAAATATTATCCTTTTTTTTTCGAGGCTATTTAATGCATTTTAAACTAACCTTCTTTACCTCTTTTTTTAATGGATTATATAACTTGCAAAAAGCATTGTTTTTGTCACAGCATTTATACTTACAATCCTTTAGTATGTCAATGCCGGTGTTAACAGTATGTTAAGTAACCAGTAGGGGGCAATTGGCAACAGTCAGAGACACTCGGACAAGATGGAAGAAAAAGAATCACAACAAACATAAAGATAATGACCACCACATTTATTGAAAAAGAGTCAAGAAAATGAGATGCAACCATCAGTGGTCTGTTCGGAATTTCAGTGTACTGTGGCCAACTTGCTCTAATCTCTCTTTAAAAATTTCAACCATTTTCTGTTTGGAAGGTCCAGGAAACACACCAACGTACAGAAAGAATAAACACAGAAGAACGCTGCATCCATCTGTATCCAAATGCGTATTTAATAAGCCCTTACATGTTCTATATCACTCATCCAGAGCAAAAAATCAAGTTCTATAATGTTACTGTTATACCTAAGGTTGATGTGAGTACTGCTTAATTTTACTCATTATCTTCTAACTTTCCTAAAATATCTCTTAATTTTATTTAATATCTTCTAATTTTCTTGAAATATATATTAATTTTCTTCAATATCTTTTAATTTTCCTGAAATATCTTAATTTTCCTCAATATCTTTTTTATTTGGCTCATGGCTTGTCATTATAGAGTGATAGTTTGTCCCGAAGCCAGATCAGTTGAGAACAGAATGTCCCAAAACCTTACAAGTCCATTAAACACTTCACCCCCTTAAGACTCCCCACCTGTTCCATACCAGCTCTGTTTCTGCAGCAGTTCTTGAACCTACCACAAATTATTACTGAGAATTTTGTTGAGCTTTTCTACGCCACACGGGGCTCAAGAATACCATCACATGTACTCCCAACTTAACAACAGTGTCAGTCTGAGATCCAAATATACTCTCTGGCACTGTGTCCTTAAAGATTTGCCGGTAATTACAACATGGGCCGTCCTGACAGACTCACTCCGCCGCTCCCTGTCTTTAAGGGATAAGACTATTTAGCGGCGTTACAACTGCGATAAGGAGGAGCGGCTGTGACTGCTGTTTAGCTGAATTGATCGTTTGTCAGCGCTGTCACAAGGCAAAAACGCTGTCATTAGAGCGGTTCTATCCCAGTGATTGATTTAAGGGAAAGGCGAAGTGACTGCCAAAACATGGTGCTTCTCACTCTGTTTTAAAGAATAGATAAAGAAAACTGATTTTGATAGTGGTGATCTATTATGGTATCCCGGTGCATTGGGGTTAATAGTAGTATTTTTGCATTTGTTACAAAGTAGGGAAAGGAAGACTAAAAGGAAATGTAAATTTTGTACTGGAGTATTTAGTTTTAAGACAATACCCCAACCACTATATTCTCCTCACTAATCATTCATTATTGCAGTGAGATAAGCTACCTTCCTCCTTGCTTTCATGTAGAGTGACCTCCTCAGAAATTGCAAAAAGAGGGACATGTCTGACTTGGTGGGACAAGGTGGGGCGGAGTCAAGAAATAAATCTTTTGATAGACAAATCTAATTTACTAAAATCAACTTTTCGGAGCTTTCTACCTTGTTATAATGTTCCTGCATCAAAAACATACGTGGAGTTGTGTTTTTGTTTTATTCACACATATTTGGACTTCTGCACGGTGTAAGGAGCGCAGAAGGGGCATGACAGCAGCGGGACAGTGGGGAGGGAGGGCTCTTAAAGTGCCCTAATCTGAGCGTTTCTCATGGAGTCAAATGCTGAGTTTCTTCAAATAGGTTTTTTTTTAATGACTATAGTCTAAAGCTACTATTCCAAGTGGGTTTAACAATGAATTCTCAAATATTCTTATGTTGTACAACAATATAGTTCAAATAAACGACATTTGAGATTACCATTGCCCTTATAAACCAAATGAATTAGCATAAATGGTGGTGGTGGCAGAGGGGGAAGGGGGGGTCACACTAGGGCCAACCTTTTTGCCTGGGGCACAAGAAACATTTTAATGTAAACCGACTTATTTTAAAAATAACAGTTAAAACTCTAACTCTATCATATTTGTAAACATGATAAACATATCTTACTTCTTTTATGTTGCTAGAGTCACCCTTGAAACAAATTTACAATATAATGTGTGAGTTTCATAAGACATTCAGAAGACTTCAGAGGGGTGGCCATTAGGGGGCACAGGCTCACAGTTACAGGAACACTGGCTACCCTTGGCCACCCTTTAGAATCGCCCCTGCTACCACTAGTTGCGACTCTTGTGATTCCACTGTGGGTGCTATTTATATACATGGCTAATTCAGAAAACAGTTATGTATCACAGTTTAGACACAACTGCCCAGTGGAAATGCACAAAATATAGACAAACCATGGAGACATTTTAATACATAAGACTATATGTAATATAGACAGAGCTTGACATTCTGCTGCTATACTTATAAATTCCCATAATTTAAAAGTGGAGAGACAAAAATAAGCCTGACATAAGCAAAAATATACAGATTTTCAGTCTAAATTAAGTTATTTTCTTTTTTAAGATGATAAATTACAATTTTAAATCTACTTTTTCAGTGGTTTTCAAAAGAATTGTAAAAACCACAGATTGTTGTCTTATACACTACACATGAATCAGCATTTCAACATCTAACTATGGTTGGTGATAAACCTAAATGGCTAGTAAACTTAAAAAAAAAAAAAAGCAAAGCAAAAATGTCCAGTGAGCAAAAAAGTTATTGTCAAGCCCTGAATATAGAGAGTAAATATGAGTAAGTACACAAAATATGTAGTATACTTCTCTGGCATTCCGATGTAAACACACAGCATACTGTAACCCACACTGCAGCAGACACGGGACGGGCCTAAAGAACACCCTTCACATAACATAACAACGGGCTGCATTAAAATTCTATGAAACACTGAGTACATCCAGCTTCACTGTGTTTTCTCCAGGCCATGTAACTCTCTATCCCATGATGCCTCTGGGCTCTAAACACCTGAGTAAGACCAAACATCACCTCCTGTGTATCCTGGTTACCCTGTATGTGTGTTCTTCACTGCCCCGGGACGCCAGGTTCTGTATTCTCCACCATTAACAGCATGACAGGGGGAGTTAGTTTGACTGGCGTGTTTATTGTTCTGTCGAGCGGCCAGTGCTAATGAGGCCTTTGCAGTGTGCTGGCCAAGCAGGACGGGCCCACAACACACAACAAGCCCCTTTACAAGAGTCGCTGTCACCCATCATTTCCCCCCCAACTCATACTCCTAATACTGAGGAAGGGGGGTAGGTGTAGGTAGGAAGATTGCATGGAAGTGGTTCAGTTCAATACAGGGCCATACACAGGATTTTTACAAATACTGAGGTCCATCATGTTGACGACCAGTTTATCCTGGTTTAGTCTTAGTTTAACCTGGTTTAGACCTGGTTTAGTCTTAGTTTATTCCTGGTTTAGACCTGGTTTAGTCTTAGTTTATCCTGGTTTAGACCTGGTTTAGTCTTGTTTATCCTGGTTTGGGCCTGGTTTAGTCTTAGTTTATTCCTGGTTTAGACCTGGTTTAGTCTTGTTTATCCTGGTTAAGACCTGGTTTAGTCTTAGTTTATTCCTGGTTTAGACCTGGTTTAGTCTTGTTTATCCTGGTTTGGGCCTGGTTTAGTCTTAGTTTAACCTGGTTTAGACCTGGTTTAGTCTTGTTTATCCTGGTTTAGACCTGGTTTAGTCTTAGTTTAACCTGGTTTAGACCTGGTTTAGTCTTGTTTATCCTGGTTTAGACCTGGTTTAGTCTTGTTTATCCTGGTTTAGACCTGGTTTAGTCTTAGTTTAACCTGGTTTAGACCTGGTTTAGTCTTAGTTTAACCTGGTTTAGACCTGGTTTAGTCTTAGTTTATTCCTGGTTTAGACCTGGTTTAGTCTTGTTTATCCTGGTTTAGACCTGGTTTAGTCTTGTTTATCCTGGTTTAGACCTGGTTTAGTCTTAGTTTAACCTAGTTTAGACCTGGTTTAGTCTTAGTTTATTCCTGGTTTAGACCTGGTTTAGTCTTGTTTATCCTGGTTTAGACCTGGTTTAGTCTTAGTTTAACCTGGTTTAGACCTGGTTTAGTCTTAGTTTATTCCTGGTTTAGATCAGGTGGCCTGGTGCGTACAGCCATGGTGCAGTAATAGCATCCCAGGACATCTTTCCTTTTGGCTTTTCCCTCATAGGACAGCTAATCATTTTCCTCGCTGCTCTGGGTGTGTGTAATTTGGCATAGATTTTGTGCCAGATGCCCTTCCTGACACATCCCCCTTCATTTATCAAAGCTTGGGCCCTTGTGGCTGGATCTGGAGAAAATGGATGAAGAAAATTTGGTAACTTTGTAACACTTAATTGTAACTTCACATTTTATTTTTATTTATTTATTTTTTGTTTGTTTGCTTGTTTGTTTTTTGTTTTTGTTTTTTTTAAGCTGGCTGCCCTTTCTTATTGCAACCAGCCACATACTATAGGATTAGCAATCAGTAAATTGACTATTTACAAAACATTGCTACACATTTTACACACCATTATGTTATAAACATTGTTGTTATTGTTTAATTCTTGAGTAATTAGCTTAATTAAATCACTGTTAAATATTAAATATCACCATTAATACAGTAAAACATGTTCATTCATTAATTTATTGATATTTACATACTTATTAATGCTTTATTACTGCTTAATTATGCAAAAGTGTTACACTTTATTTTAAACTACCCTTGATAGTGTAACCACAATGTAACACACAGTGTAATAAACAGTAATAACATGTATTTGTGCTGTACTCATATAATGGACTATTGTGTATGTACAGTACAAAGAGCAGAACAGAACAAAAGAAAACAAAAAAGCAAACAAAAAAACAAAAAAAAAAAAAAACTTCTTTCACTAAACCAAATTGTACATTACCACCAAATAAAGTCCTTGTACTGTTTCTGCAGAAGCAAAATGCACTTTGGTAGAGTATTGTTACAAGTACTTAAGTACTTAGTTACAAGCTTATACAGTTTGTTTCAGCATGTGTAACATAGTAGTTACTATGTACTTACATTGTATAACATGTAGTGTAAAATAAAGTTTTACCAAGTAGGGTAACAAGTATTTATTTATTTATTTATTTATTTTTATGACATCTGAATAGCCCTTTGTTTTACATCAGTGGTTTCCAAAATGGGGTCTGGGGCCCCTTGGGCTCCGCGAAAGTACTGCAGGGGACCCCAGAGAGGCTGTCTATGTTAAGTTCATAAAAATAAATTGAGTTTAAAATGAATTACTTGCTTTAATAGTTAGATAATTGTTTAAAATACAACAATTTTAACCAACAGTTAAGGTTTTATAGACATTTATGGAGAAAAACACGACATAGTCTTTTGAATAGAGGGAAGTTCTGCAGCTGGGGGTCCGCATAGGGATTTTAAAAAAAATTAAGGGGGCCACGACAGTCTTGACTTTGAGAATGGATGTTTACACTCTACACTCGGTACAGTGTTTCTACAATGTATCTATTATGTAACACATGCTGTAACAAACTGTAATAACATGTAACTGTGTTGAACTTAAGGCTACTTTGTGTACTTACAATTTCAAGGTACAAAAGTAGAAACTGTAAGTACACAACGTTCCATTATGTAAGTACATTGTAAGTACATGTATATTGTTACAGTTTGTTACAGTGTGTGTTACATTGTAGTTACACTGTATCAAGTGTATTGTAACATAAAATCACCCCAGACTGTCTTCTACTAAAAGTCGTTCAGGACAGGATTCCCCTAAAGTCCAAGTCGAGTCATGTTGTTGCTGTCCATGGTGCTGACGTTGCCACTAGAAGTAGTGCAGGACAGAGACACCTTTCTAAGATGTTGTTGCAAGTCTTTTATTTTATTTCATACTGCAAAGTCACATTAATGAAAATGGATTTTTATGAATGAGCAGGATTGAGCTTGAACCAGAGTCAAGTCTCAGTCACTCAAAAAAAAGTGAGTCCAGTCCAAATCAGACCAACTCAAGTCCTAATGAAGTGAGGGTGAGTCCAAGTGCAAGTCACTTCAGAATTAGTATACTTACACATACTGTATGTCCTTTTGTAAAAATTCATACTGTCTTTAAAAGTTAATTACTGTTTTAAGTTTCTTTTGGTCAGATAGGTGTGTTTGTTTACCTGCTTTACAAGTTTCAGCAACTTCTGGGCCACAAGCTTTCCCTAGTGTCTGGCAAAACTACATAAGCAGCCTACAAGACACATCAGAGCAACATAAATCAATCAATCAAAACTTTTTTTATATAGCACTTTTTACACAAATGAAAACACCACATAAAAGTCAGACTAAATAAACAGGTTTTGAGTATTTACAAATGTTCTCCTCAGCATCTGGGAGCATAGTTGCTGAAAGTGGAATTACCACATGTTTTAGTCCTGCTGTAAGAAACAGCCTGCAGTAAGGTTCCAGAGGATCTGAGGGGGCTTTCCTGGTTTATAAATTAAAAGCATGCCTCTCAGATAGTCTGGCGCAAGTCCATGTAGTGCCGTATAAACTAATAAAATATATATATTATTTTTTTTAAATCAACTCTATAACCAACAGGCAGCCAGTGGAGGGATTTTAAAATGGGCATGATGTGTGCTCTTCCCCTGGTCCTAGTCAGCACACATGCAGCTGTATTCTGTATGAGCTGTAGTTGGTGTATGGTGTCATTTGGAAGACCAGAGAGGAGAGCATTTGGCCAAAATCACAATAAATGCATTGCATGTGCATATATAGAGAACTGCATGTAAAAAGCTACGTTTGCCTCTGACCACGATTTCCTGCTCATTTGGAGATTATTCAAAGATTTAATAGGTTAAAGCACAAAAGCCACAGAAATATATACTATCAATTCTAGGTAAGGATGCTACATATGAATACTGTCTTTTTACTCACGTTTAAAGCTGTCCAATGTAGTTTGTGACCCCAAGTGTTTTTATTTTGAAATTTACCAGATCCTCTTCACTGGTCCCAGGTCTGACTTCCTATCTGGCTCGATCTGCTCTCTACAACTTTATGCATGATAGCTCTGGCATCCGACAAAAATAGAAATAATATGTATTTCTGTCGGAGCGCTCGACCCAGAGACGCGCTTCAATGGAGCTGGTGTGAACTCATGCATTGACTTGCATTGGTCTATTTCTTGCCGAGGTTGTATGGGACACATAATGGTCACGCAATGGATTCAGAGTGAATTGGGCGTTAAAGTAATCAATCCTTTTGTACAGGAAGTAGGCGAAAATAGTAAAGCAGGTAAACAAACACTGCTGTCTGACTAAAAGAAACTTAAAACAGTAACATACTGTATGTAATCTTAAGTGGGATACTAGTTTTGTATAAACCTACTGCAACACTGTCACTGATGGTGGCACAGTGTCCCCCCTCACCGGTCACTCCAATCAAATCTGTGTCAAAAACGACCCCAATGACCAGACCCGAGTCCTTCATCTTTTCCACACAGAGAGAATGTTGCCAGCTGGTCCTTCTGCCACTGTGCACCTTTACACAAAACAGTTGTAAGTTACCTAGTTTTTTTAATGTTACAAAGCTATTAATTTAATTAATTTAATTTAATGCACACTGCAAACAGACTGACTTCTACACCGGGCCGTACTTTCAGGTGCTCGCCCACAGCTAATTCTGCCGCATTAGGCCATAACGAATGCAGAGTGCTAGCGACTCATTTTCTGTCGGCCTTTATATTAGAGGTCAAACAGCAGCACTTCTCTCCGTAGCCAAGAAAATTAGGAAGAGAAAATTAGCCTGATGCCCATAATTAATGTTTTAATATTTAATTAAGGCAAAAAAGGCATGAATGCTCAACGATATGAGCAGGAGAGAAGGCTGAACCGCAGCAGGGTCACTGACAAGTCTCAGTGTGGTTGTGGTTTGAAAGTACATTTGTTCTGCTCACTGCTTTGTACTATGACTTACAACAGTGTTTCCCAACAAGGGGTATGGGGACCCCTAGGGGTTGATGAATTGTAGTGCATTTATATATTTGGCTTTAAAAGACTAAAATCTAAATCAAGTAATGCAACACAAGAAAGACTAAACCAGGACTAAACAAGGTCTAAAATCAGGACTAAACCAGGACTAAAAGAGGACTAAACCAGATCCAAATCAGGACAAAACCAGGACTAACCCAGGAATACACCAAAGAAATGCAACATTAAAGAAGTACTAAACCAGGTCTAAAATCAGGACTAAACCAGGTCTAAACCCACTCTAAACCAGGACTAAACAAGGTCTAAATCAGCACTAAAAGAGGACTAATCCAGGTCCAAGTCAGGACAAAACCAGGACTAACCCAGGACTACACCAAAGGAATGCAGCACTAAAGAAGTACTAAACCAGGAGTAAACAAGGTCTAAAACCAGGACTAAAAGAGGACCAAGCCGGGTCCAAACCAGGACAAAACCAGGATTAACCCAGGAATACACCAAAGGAATGCAACACTAAAGAAGTACTAAACCAGGTCTACAATCAGGACTAAACCAGGTCTAAACCCATTCTAAACCAGGACTAAACAAGCTCTAAATCAGCTCTAAAAGAGGACTAATCCAGGTCCAAGTCAGGACAAAACCAGGACTAACCCAGGACTACACCAAAGGAATGCAGCACTAAAGAAGTACTAAACCAGGAGTAAACAAGGTCTAAAACCAGGACTAAAAGAGGACCAAGCCGGGTCCAAACCAGGACAAAACCAGGATTAACCCAGGAATACACCAAAGGAATGCAACACTAAACTAGGACTAAATCAGTACTAAGCCAGGTTTAAAACCAGAACTCAACCAGGAATAAAGTGGTCTCAAACTAGAACTAAACTGGGACAAAAGTAGGAACAAACCAGGTCTAAACCAGGTCTTTTTAAACCAGGTCCAAACCAGGACTATACCAGAATCACTACTATCACCACCACTACTGCTACCACTATTGCTACTACTACAGCTGGGTAACTGTGATTAAAATATGCTATTTGTTGATCAAGAAATTAAATTAAATTAAGGTGACCAGATTTTTTTTAAAACTGTGATTTTTTTTTTTTTTTCATTTATCACACGCATTTGAATTTGAATTTGAACGTGAATTGTTTGCTGAAAACTGGGACATATTAGTGTTTTTGTAAGTCTTGGAATATGGGACAAGGAGCCAAAAATTTGGTCAGTTAAATAGAGACATCTGGTCACCCTAAATAAATTAAATTGTTATACAATTTTATAAAAATAGATTCTAATCTATTCTGCAGAATCCAACACATAATGCATACTATTACTAAGATATACAATATTCTGCAGACATTAAACATCTTGCTCCATCTTTCTGCATCATTCATAGCTGCCGTTGAGAAGATGTAGGACGTCACAGCAGCTTCTAGTGATTTATGGTTATTGCCGATCAGCTGTGTCACTGTTAGTGCCATTAGCGCTAATGCTACAGCCGATGAAAAGCTCCTATTGATGAACTGCAGTGATCAAACTGCTGTCACTGTGCCGTGATACTTCCTCACCTGCACCTGCCTCTGAATGAGAGGGTTTGGAAATCTTTGTTTCACGGAATGGTTCTGCAAGAACCATTTTCCCAACCAGGGCATGGGGACCCCTAGGGGTACGCGAGCACATTGCAGGGGGTACATGGAGTTATATGATCATTTGTAATGCATTTACTGTATATATGTGGCTTTGCAAGACTAAAATGAACCTAAATCAAGGAAATGCAACACTAAAGAAGGACTAAACCAGATCTAAAACCAGCACTAAACTAGAACTAAACCAGCTCCAAACCAGGACTAAATCAGGACTAAACCTGCACTAAACCAGGAATCAACCATGTCTAAAGCCAGAACTAAACAATGAATAAACCAGGACAAAACTAGGAACAAACCAGGTCTAAATCCAGTCTAAACCAGGACTAAAAGAGGACTAAGCCATGTCCAAACCAGGTCAAAACTATGACTAACCCAGGAATACACCAAAGAAATGCAACACTAAAGAAGTACTAAACCAGGACTAAACCAGGTCTAAAACTAAGACTAAACAAGGACTGAACCAGGTCTAAAACCAGAAATAAACCAGGAAAAAAAGTGGTCTAAAACTAGAGCTAAACCGAAAAAAAATCAGGACAAAACTAGGACAAACCAGGTCTTTCAAACCAGGTCTAAACGCAATCTAAACCAGCCCTAAGCTGCATCCAAATCAGGACTAAACCAGGGTTAAGCCAGGTCCAAACCAGGACTAAAGCAGGTACTGGGGTACACTAGGCTAAAAAGGTTGGGAACCACTGCTGTAAGAGGTTCATTAGAAGTATAATCAACCCAGAAAGGGTCAGAAGCCAGTGTCATTTTTGAAGTTCACTCTACTTCCAATCCAGTCACCAGATTTCAATGCACAGAACGCATTTGGCATGTAGTAGAAGTGAGAGATGTGAAGTAGCAAATCTGCAGCAGTTGCAAGCAATCATGTCAATGTAAACCAAAGATTTTTCTACTCTGTTGAATCTATGCAAAGAAAAAAATGTGTCTAACTCAGTAGAGCAAGGTTTACCTAATAGAGTGAAGAGAGACAGTTGTTTGCTTTTACTGTAAATCTAAGTTTCAATCCAAAAGGGTTTCGAGTCAGTCTTTAAATTTACACCAAGAAGAATTACGGAGGCCTTGCTTCCTACTAGCAAGGTGTACCTAACATAGATTTCAGTTTTAGCATCATAGTAGTGCAGTACTATGAATACCATAATTAAGGCAGTTTTGATCATGACAAATTATGCACACACATGTAGTTCCAGGAATATTTTGGGTAGATTTAACCAGCTAGATACTTTTATTCAAGTAAATTCATTAAAGGGCCCATATTATGCTTTTTTTGTGTGTCTTGTAAATTAATTTAAGACACTTCTAGATCAACAGCTTACATTTTGTTGGGCAGAAAATGCAATAATTATTGGAAAAACCCTATCCAAAGATACTCATCATTTGACTCTGTGAGAAACGCCCAGATTAGGTCCCTGTCTCTTTAAGAGCCCTCCCTCCTCGCGGCCCAGCTGCTGTCACGCCCCATCACAACATGTGCTGCTGCAACGCTGCAGTCCACGGTCGGTTTGTTTGGTTGCTGCGGGGGAGGTATGAGCTGAATGGAACTGGGCCGTGAGGGGGGAGAGGCGTGGTCAGGTGGAAATGGCAGACATCAGTGAAACAAGACGTTTCTGTCCTTTCAGGAAGTCAAGGTATATAAATAGAGGATTACTCAAGCATGCATGAATGAAACAAAAACATAACTCCAGGTATGTTTTTGACGCAGGAACAACATTAAAACAAGGTAGAAAGCTCAAAAAAGTTGATTTTGCAAAATAGGGCCCCTTTAAGTAATTTTTTTTTAAGAAAACATACTTTCTGAGTGCATTTTGTACAACATACTTTTATTTTTACTTGAGTAAAACTTTAGATTGTCTAGGGAAATCAAAGTTGTTGTTTTTTTCCTCTGTGGTGTGGTTGGTAGCAAATTTGACTTGGAATCAGAAGGTTCAGGGCTTTAAACTTGGTAAACTTGGGGGAGAAGAAGAAGAAGAAGAAGAAGAAGAAGAAGAAGAAGAAGAAGAAGAAGAAGAAGAAGACGAAGACGAAGAAGAAAGAGTACTTTTACTCGAGTACAGCTTTTGAGTAGTTTGTCCACCACTGGTTTTAAGCATGTACAAAATGTTCTCAAATTTAGTGCAAGACAACCAAAAATGCGATTTTGGGTTCATATCTGTTTTTGCTCCGAAAATGGTTGAACATTTTGAGAGATGTACTTCCAGGGACTTAGCTGTTTTGAAGCATTTTAAGTACTGGGACTAGGCTATTCTATATTGTCACTTATTCATACAAAGTATCATTAAAATAGTGTTAGCTGTTAGTGGCAGCATTTTGTCAAAACATGCAAATGGTTTTCACACATAGACTTTGGTGTTTTGAATTGGTTTCCACTTTGACAAATCTTGTGACAAATCTCCCTGCCTCCTGAAAAACAAAGCTAATGTTTTGACTCAAAGTACTCCATCTCTTCCTCATGCAGAGTTTTTGATGAGAAGCATGTTTTTCCTCGGCTGGGCGGCCCACCCAAATGTCGACTGGAACCCCCCCCCCATTGGGTTCACACGTCCAGGAAACCAGGCTGTGAGAATTGAGAGCTAGTGGAATATGACAGTTCAGTTAATGCTGCTCTTAGACATTCATTATCATTAAGACGTTGGCTTTTCCGTTACCTGCTTAAGTAAGCGTTTTGTCGGGGCCCCCTTCCTCCTACCGCTGTGCCGTGAATTTAGATGCCGGCCTGACATCAGCACTTACAAAAGGGAAGCATACTCTTTACACTTTAAGTGATCAGAGAAATGGTTGTGCTGCAGTGTTTATCAAAGTGTGGCATTACTTTATGTTGTTGCTTACTGCTTTGCTACTGCTGTGGTGGTTCATCATAGGGGACACGGTAATGGCTGTGGGGGGACTGGGGATATGGGGATGGGATAAAGCTGTGCCGAAGTTTCAAATGTGCCTTCAGCTCTCATGTGGCTGTACAAAAATATGCAACTGTGGCAAATAAAAGTTAAATAAAAAATAAATTAAAAAATGCAATACAATACAATGCAATTAAAGCAAGCTTACACAATAAAGTCCTTTAGTTTAATTTCAAAGTTCAATTTTGCTGACCATTTTTGGTACTCTGTAAAACAGTGTTTCCCAACCAGGGGTACATGAGCACTTATCAAGGGGTACTTAGGGCCATATTTACTAAGACGGGTGCTAAACTGCGAGTGCAGTGAGAAAATATGCGGCCGCTATTAATGGGCGTGTTGCGCGTGAATTACTAAGACAAACTGCGTGGCCGGTGTCAGGTGCAAACAGATGGGGCAGAACTATTTAAACGGCATCATTGCGTGTATTGTTTTGGCGTCATGGAAGGTGCGGAAGTGGAACACAAACGGAAGCAAAAATTTAACTAAGAAGAGCTGAAAGTGCTGGTGAATAATTGTTTCATCCGTCATGGCAAATAGATCTGCACGCGTGGCAAACACTCTAACCCTACGTATTTCTTAATTTCTTCTCCTTCGTCTCACATGAATCACAGCAGCCATATCTGTGCAAAAGATTAGCACGTCCTTCTCCAACATGCTAAATTTATACGCTATTTTCGCACGCAAAGTCATGGTGAGCCTTGATAAATAATATTGCGGGTGGTAAATGAATGAATTAGCATTTTCTCCGCTTTCCATTTTGCGCACTCTGGGAAGAACGCCTCAGTTTACAGATTCATTAGGTCATAGGAGCAAAATCTGCGTTGCGTTCGCTCTGCTCCTGTAAGACACGCAAATCTCAACTGCGTCTGGGTTTGCTCCAATTTTAGCGCATCTTATTCAGTTAGCGTGCACGCAAACCTTTGATAAATCTGGCCCTTAGAATTATTTTGAATTCATTTCCAAGATGATAAAAAATGATGTGCCATTAAACTATTGAAACTTCAAAAGCTAAAACAAGGTGCTAAAGAATATTAGTTGAATATTAAATTACGTAACAATTTGTCAATAGGTTCAAATGATTTTACTTTTCTTTGTAGGTAATTTATTATGAGTTTAAGATTATTTTTAACTTAATGTTGAACAAAATATATGGTAAAAAAAAGTAAATGTAATAGCAATTTTTTATTTTATATTTTTATTTTAAAGGCAGGTGGATGATACTTTATCTTGAATGAGTGTTTAAATTGTAAAAAGTAGGAGAATTTGAATTTACAATAAATTATAAAATGTCTTCGTACTAATTTTCATAGAACTACTTTTTGAAGAACCATTATTGTGTATGAGTAAAGGGGCACTCATGGTGTGACAAAAAGTTCAGGGGGTACACAGGGCCAAAAAGGTTGGGAACCACTGCTGTAGACCTTTAAGCACAGAATGAGCAAATTTATTGACCACACAAAGTTTGTTCTAAATTATTTCATGATTACACTCAAGTTGTGTAGGTCCCATCAAACAAAAAGCACTGTGTATTTGACCCATGACATGATCAGTTCAGTTGTAGTGTTGCTATGACAATGACCCCAAAAAGTAATTTTAAGCTATTACTTATTCAGAAGAACTCAAGAGAATTACTCAGATAAAAAAAGCAGTCATGTTGTAGGTCGGATGAGTTTAAGTTCTGGATGTGTTGTGGAAGGGAACTCCAGAAGGTTGTCTCAGCCCCCCAAGGTCCAATAAAGTGCCAAAAATGTAATAAATCAATGATATTGTATAAATACATTTTGGATATCATTGTGAACAAAAGCTACAGTGCTCAAATTATTTTGTAACTTTTTTCGCAACAATCTTGGACCTTTCACCTCAGAAAACCTCTTTTGACTGGGGTCCCTCAAGGCTCAATTTTAGGCCCAGCCCTGATAGTATTTGCTGGCAAGGGGCCAATTTTTAACAAATATTAAATTTCTTTTCATTGCTTTGCAGATGATATTGAAATTCTACCACAAAAATCTAATTTATATTTCCAAGTCCTGCATGTTCGTCTACTGGAGGGTGAATATTTGATGGTAATGCATTTAAATAAGTTAAAATGAATTTTCGAGAGCCTGGCATTCTCTATGCCTTTGACCCATTATCCTCCTACAACTGCCCTTATGTAAAAATCTTTGGCAGTTCATTTAAATGAGATAAACAGATTAGCTCAGTGGTCAAAACCTGTGTCAAAATGTGCCAGTCATCATTTTTTGTAACACAACTCTATTTGCAGACACTGAAAACACAAAAACAGAGCTTCTATAAATGTTTATGTGCAGAGGTGGAAGAAGTACTCAAAATCTGTACTTAGGGTTAGTTTTGTTACAAATAAAACTACTCAAGTAAAAGTACTCCGCAAAGCTCTGACTATAGTAAAAGTAAAAAAGTATTGTGTGGAAAATTTGAATATTTGCTTTACACTTAAACACTTCTTACTACTGCTATCAGTCTTCCTCTTAATATTTGTAGTAGTAATAGTGCTAATGCTGATACAATTCACATTTCTGCTGCTGCTGCTACTACTACTACCAGTACTACTGTATAAATCCTACTACTACTACTACTACTATTACTACCTACTTTCTCACTACTTCTTAAGTAAAAAATATTAGTGTAAAATTGACTTAGATAAAAGTCTTGTTTGATAATGTACTCAGAAAGTAAATTTTCCTGCAAAAAATATTTAAAATATCTATTTACTTTTTAGCAAGTATATGTTCCCACAGCTCTATGTTCTCACAGCTTGATGCTCTTATATTTCTGATTATATTCCAGTAAACAGCACATATTTAACCCTAACCCTAAATCTTATAAATGTGGGAACAAAGGGCCAATTAAAAAAAAAAAATAAAATAAAAATGTGGGAACAATGGGGCTGTTGGATAAATAGAGCCTAGTTTTAAAATATGGAAACTTAGAGTTATGGAAACATAGGGCATAAAAAAATAAATAAATAAATAAAAAAATCTTTGAAACATGGGAATATGGGGCCACATTTTAAACTGATCTTAGAAATGTGGGAACATGGGGCATATTTAAAAAAATAGAAACATAGAAATATAGGGCCTATATATCCTATAGATGTCAAAACATAGGGCGGTGGGAACATAGAGTCTAATTTTGAACTGTGGGAACATAGGGCTGACCCCACTTTCTAGATATGAATATCTGGGAAAGACAGCTCCAAACACAGTCAAGAGCAACATGCACAACTTGCACAAGCACAGACCTGTTTCTAGTCTGGTACATTTTAATTCCTAAATCCAAATAAAAAGGTTTTTGTTACTGAAAAAAACATGTCCCGTTCCGAAATCTATAACGTTTAATTGAATACCACTGTCCTTAGACGAACGTTGTATTCCGTGCACGTACATGTAACGGGACACTTTCTGGGAAAAAGGGGAACGAACACCGGACTGTTGTGTGTGTGGCCTATTCCCCCGCTGCTTCCTTCCAAAAGACTATTACTGTAACTTCCCATGCATATCCACTTGACAGAATAAAGACGTTTCATTACGCATATCTCAGCGCCCGAGCCCCCTTTTTTAATGAAACGTAGCTGCCGGACGTGTGTTCTCATGTGTACTCCGACGTGCGCGCGCTTGTTTGGCTGGCTTTAAATCTGAGTTATAGACTTGGTTTCCCTCCCTTTTGGGGCTTGTAATGTAATGCAACAGAATGCGAGGATGCTTTCCATAATGAGGAGCCGAGCCTCTCCAGGCTTTGTGTACATGTCTGCGGTTAAGCTTTTGTGCGAGGTATGGGGCAGTGGAAGTAATTACCGCAGGCGTGTAATTGTGCGGTAAGCGTCCCGGCAGACCTTGGAGCCCCACCTTCGCCGTGACCCTGAACGGTAATAAGACCCGCAGTGGTGACCCAGGTCGCTCTTCACACACCTAGCATTAGTTCAGCAATAATTAGTACAGGAAACGTGGCCTTATGCATCCAAGCCAATGACTGTACGCTAACTGCAGTTAGCACTAGCCAGCATTTCTTTGCTGCTTCATCTGCCTCCTATTGCGCAGTAATTTGCATATTGATTTGGCATAGACCAGTAGTTCCCAAAGTGAGGTCCGGGGCCCCCTGGGGGTCCGCGAAGGTACTACAGGGGGGGCCCCCAGAGGCTGTCTATATTTCAATTTTAATTTGAATTTATTATTATTTTTTATTATTATTTCAGACACATGGTTTTGGTTCATAAAAACAAACAAAACATACAAAAATATAAAAGTCAATGAAAATATTAAGTACCTAAAACATTTGAAATTAATTACAGTTGTTTACTTGTTTTAAAATATTACTTTAAAACAACTTTTAGTCTATAATCACTGCTTTTGTAATGTTTTTATAAAAAAAAAACATATGGAGAAAAACATGGCCGAATTTTTGAATAGAGCAAAGTTTATTGTTGGGGGTCCACAAGGGATTTTAGGAAATTTAAGGGGGCCACAACAGTCTTGACTTTGGGAATGGCATAGACAATCCTTCCCATTTATCCAGGCTTTGGACTGGCACAAAACGTATGCTATATAATGTATGTCTGCTTATTTCTAAATGGATTTCATTGCGACCAACATTGTATAACAACAACAACAGCAACAATAATGAATAAATATTAATAATGCATCGGTCTAACACAAAGCTTCTTTTTTTTACTCAAAGGTGCTTCACACTTAAGTGCAATATTCATTCACTCCTCAGTCACACTCACTACTTCTGCCTTGGGGCAAACTGATGGAGATGTGACTGCCATTCTTCGCCTATGGCAAGGGTGACCAATCTGTTTTTTTGTTTTGTTTTGTTTTTTGTTGTTGTTGTTTGTTTGTTTGTTTGTTTTCAGGGCCACATACTGAAACATTTAAAAAGGGCCACTCATAAGGGGTGACATACAGTATTTCGACAGCTCTTTTAGCTCTTGGGATATCCTCACTTTTATCAAATCTGTATTTACTTGGGCTTGGGACTGGCATTTGCTTTTATTGTTTTGATTTGTTTTTTTGTTTGTTTGTTTGTTTTCAGTGCCCCAACCGCAATTTTTTTCTACCTTTATTCCACTTCTACCTCACACAAATATGACATATTTTAATCGGTGATAAGAAGTACAAACTATTGTGGCCTACTGAGAAGGAAGCCCCAGGGCCAATAGAAAATGGTCTGAAGGGCACATTTGACACCCCTCTCCGACCACCACCAAACACAAAAATATTCATACAGGCAAGAGGGGTGAAGTGTCTTGCCCAAGGACTGGACGGCAGTATCCAATTCTTGTTGTGGGGATCGATCTACTGACGTTCCAGTGGGCCGAGCGGCTCTGCTTACAGAGCTACAATCGCCCATTTTACAGAATTCTAATTTTATGTTCCAAATAATTTTGCTAGAACTTTTGCGGTACATGTTTTTTGTAATCATGATTCATAATTTTTATTTAAATGGACTAAGAATGGGATGTCACTTAAGTTCATATGTGTGTAAAGGCAGGTGAGCTGATACTTTTGGAAATATAGTGTATGCGATTGATGTTCACAGACTCCTTGTAATCTCACACACATGTACTGGTCGTGTCCAAATGGTGGAGGAGTACTAGAAATCATACTGCATTTTGGGACCATTTCAGACATGCTGGGATAAGAAATTGAGCTGTGTCCCCTCAATGCAGTATTTGTTGTGCCTTGGCCCAACATAACATTATCATTTAAACAAATATATATTATTTAGTATATTAATTCATTGCTCTGTGAAAATATATTGTTACTGTGGAAGAGCCATGCACCACCATCTTCAGCATCCTGTGTGATACAATATTATTTTTACAATTAGAAAAGAACTCTCATTAAGGGGCTCGACAGACATAAATTCTAAAAAATGGAACTAGCTAATTGCCCTTTGGCAAATATGAGCAAAGACGGCTGTAAAAAATTGTCCTTATTGTTTTATCATTTTGATTTATTTCCCAAAATATTAACAAAAAATGCTGTGTCTTTGAGAAAGAAAAACAAAAACATAAAGACATCACACAAAAAAAAGTGGCGTATCATGGAACAAGTGATATTCCAACCATGACTTTCCAACATCAGGGTAAGAAATTTACCGTATTTTCCGCACTATAAGGCACACCTAAAAGCCTTTAATTTTCTCAAAAACCGACAGTGCGTCTTATAATCCGATGCGCCTTACATATGGATCAGTGTTGGTTAATTATGGCTACTTTATTCAGGGGGCGTCGCCGAAGTGACAGCAATAAAAACGGTAAAGGGGAATTCCAGTCCCAGCTGTTCATGTGTGCCATAGGCGTGTTTATGGATCCTGCCGCAAAAGAACAAGGAGGCGCGGCCTTTGCTCCATCTCAGTAGAAGAGTTGTGACATTGAGGGGACAGAAAACTGAGCACTCGAACGCTGTTCATGTAGCTTTCAACTGTGACAAATGGAGTTGGAAATACATTGTTTTCAACGAGGGAGTTGTAAGAACGCTGGTTTGTATTCTATTAATAAAGTTTGACTGACTGACTTATCTGACTGTTTTATTGACATTCCCTTTAGCGCAGCGCCATCTAGTGGATGCGCCTTATAATGCGGTGCACCCTATATAAGAAAACAGTTTTAAAATAGGACCATTATTTAAAGGTGCACCTTATAATCCGATGCGCCTTATAGTGTGGAAAATACGGTAAGTGAAATGGATGCGTAATGAATCCGCCTGGAAGAGGACATGTGTCCATGTGTCTTGTCCCAACATAGGGTGGTTCAAATGGCCCTAAAACCTCTACGAATCACTGCTGGAGAACTGCAGCAGACATTCGTTGAGTCTTGGGGTCTGAAAGTCTCCCAAAACTACAACACAAAGCAACCTACATCACCACAAATATTATCAAGAATGCCAAAGTTAGTGGAGGGCACTGTAAATGCAGCTATTTGTAAAAAAAAAAAAAAATCTTCACCTTACAAAGATACATTTTCCCCCAGCCTCAGAGCTAAATCCCTCATACGTGCCTCTGATTGTCCTCCTAAACGCCGCACACTAAAGCCCTCCCTTTATCAATTGCCCTTTTCACTCGCACACATCCCATCATCCCCGCTGCCCGCCATCTCCAAAAGGCCAGCCCATATATCCCTGTCCATTCTTACAGCTCGCCAATAAGAAATGAAAGTGTCTCTAACGCCTGCTATCAAACCCTGCTGAAATATTGCCCCGCTATCCCTGTTACAGGACGACCCGTATCGACATCCACAGTCACGCTGAGTGATGTCCCGCGCCACTGTAGTCGCATTCGGGGTGAAATCTATCACCGGGTAATAATTATGTGTGCGTTTACGGGGAGGAGGGAATGGGGGTGGCCCGGCTTTAGCGGGATCGATCGGCTGCGCTCCTCCGTTCCCATTGTGCTCATGGATTTCCTGTCATTTTCAGGGAAGGATTTGCGTCGACGGAGCCGGGGCCCATTCTCTCTCGCTGCCTGCCTGCCTCTCATTTCGGCGTCGACTCCGGCTCCGTCTTAATCCACTCCTGCCACCAGTCAAGCGTTGTGTGTTTTTCATCTGCCGGGTTTTTCCGCCCATAGACAGCTAGTAATGAATAAGACTTAGCTAAATCAACAGTAGAGGCATTTAGTGATCCCTGCTACACGCCATTTTAGAAAAAAAGAAAGAGGTTATGGCAGTGTTCCTCAATCAGGGGTACAGGGATACCTTGGGGTATATGAGCACATTGCATGGGGTACTTGGAAATACAGTATTTCATAATTTATTTCCAAGATGATAAGAAAATATTTGCAATCTTTAGACAGTAAAACTTATTAAAGACAAGCTCAAGTTTCTCATCTGTTTAAAGCTACTGTTACTGGTTTGAAAATGGTACTGCAGTCTAAATCAAAATAATGGTCTCTTTTCTGATTGGACGATCAATTATGCAGTTTTAAAACCAAAACAAAAAATGTTAAAAAAAAAAAAAAAAAAAAAAAAGGCCATTATGTAAAACATATGTTTAATTGTTAATAACTTTGATGTACCATTGTTATGAGTATGAGTAAAATGCAATCAGTTATGCAAACAAGTTCTTTAAAAACATATTTTAAACATATTCTTATTATTTTTAATTTATATATTGTACAATGTTTTAAAAGTTTTTACTATATATATATATATATATATATATGCTGGAGGAACCATCATGGGAGGAAAAGCCCCTACATGGGATGTACCATCGACAGATAACTGAAGTGGCTGACATCGAGAAATCCTACCAATGGCTAGAAAGGGCTGGACTGAAGGACAGCACAGAGGCACTGATCATGGCTGCACAGGAGCAGGCCTTGAGCACCAGAGCAATAGAGGCCAAGATCTACCATACAAGACAAGACCCCAGGTGCAGACTGTGCAAAGAGGCCCCTGAGACAATCCAACACATAACTGCAGGCTGTAAGATGCTGGCAGGGAAAGCATACATGGAGCGTCATAACCAAGTGGCTGGTATAGTGTACAGGAACATCTGTGCAGAGTACAGTCTGGAAGTCCCGAGGTCAAGATGGGAAACACCTCCAAAGGTGATAGAGAATAACCGAGCTAAGATCCTGTGGGACTTCCAGATCCAGACAGACAAAATGGTAGTGGCAAACCAACCAGACATTGTGGTGATGGACAAACAGCAGAGGAAAGCCGTTGTGGTTGACATCGCAATACCAAGCGATTGTAACATCAGGAAAAGGAACACGAGAATCTAGAGAAGTACCAAGGCCTCAAAGAAGAACTTGAGAAGGCCTGGAAAGTGAAGGCAACAGTGGTGCCCGTGGTCATCGGAGCACTCGGGGCAGTAACCCCCAAACTGGAAGAGTGGCTACAGCAGATCCCAGGAAAAACATCAGACATCTCAGTCCAGAAGAGCGCAGTCCTAGGAACAGCAAAGATACTGCGCAGAACCCTCAAGCTCCCAGGCCTCTGGTAGAGGACCCGAGCTTGGATGGATGAAACCGCCCGTGGAGGGCGAGAGGACAATTTTTTTTTATTTTTTATATATATATATATATATATATATATATATATTAAGAAGAGCAAGCAGATTTTTTTTTCTTTTAATTCATTTTGAATTTGAGTTTAAAAGAAATAAATTCAGGATAATTAGTATTTTTGTAAAAAAAAAAAAAGAAAAAAAAAGAAGAAATAAAAAAAATATATATATGTAGGCTACTAATAAACACAGATAGGGGTACACAAGACCAATCCATGGTGTGGCTTTGAAGTCACAATGTCCTGCAGATAAATGACACTAACAATACTGAGTTATGAGTTATAAAAAAAAAAAAAAAGATACAACTGCAAATCATTCACGGTGTAATAACGCCATAAGTCTGTATTAAGCCCTTTGCAAACATGCATTATCCTTCAGATATTACCCTAAGTGGAAGGGCTACGCGTGTAAATGAAAATATTAATTCATTTTTCACTGTCAGTGCATTGTAAACACAGACATTTCAACTGCAATTGGTAGACATCATCTCCCATAAAAGTATTTTAACTGCGAAAATGTGCAGTAATTTCCTGTAATACTTTCTACCTTTCAGCTGCTCCCTTTATTTCTTTGGGGTTGCCACAGCAAACCAGACGCACAGGGATTTGGTTTTAAGTTTTGGTTAAGTTTTTTTTTTTATTATTATTATTATTTTTTATGCTGGATGCTCTTCTTGGTGCAGCCAGCCACATACTGAGATTGGAGTGCACAATGTGGATGAAGTGTCTTGCCCAAGGACAAAACAACATTTCTCTCTGCTGCTGTCTTTTGGAGTTCAAGTTCTAATTTAGTTTATTTTGGGCTTGATCTAAGAGTAAAGTATAGACCACTTAATTACTGTTTTAGTCCTGGTTTACATCTGGTTTAATCTTGTTTAAGACCTGGTTTATAGTAGCCAGCTTCTCAGTCTAGTTCCTCACTCGCAGTGAACCGTTTCTCTCCGGTCGATTTGGAAGTGATGCTCATGAATTCTTTGGAGTGAATCGGAACAGAAGAGAGTCGAATCTTCTGCTGCTCCTGCTCAGCTCTGCTAAAAATCCACACAATCAGAGCGGAATCCTATTTTGATGAGCACAACATGCAGCTAATCACATGTGAGGACAGACTAGGATCATATCATTATGTGAAAGAAGTAAGGTGGGCTCCGAAGACAGCAATTTGGATTATATTGGAGACAGCAAAGATGAATTTTGCAGCTGTATTTTGTGTTTGCAAACTACATGCAAATAAGGTTTTTTACAAAAACACTAATTGAAAAATGGTTACTAACACAGACCATTGAATAGGAAAAGAGTTTGTTTTGGAGTCCTCATTTAAAGATGAAGAGACAAATAGTTTCTAAGGTGGTTCTTTGTGTAAAAAGTTTTAGAACCACTGACCTAACACATGCATGGTGTTGGACGGTAGGAGGAAACTGGAGAACCCACGAAAAAATGAGGAGAACATCAACAACAGCAGTAACAGCAATACAGATATACACAATGTAAAGGTATCTTCTTAAAAATGACCGCCACACACAGTACAGTAACTAAAACCTAGGCTGTTGTTATTGAGCAGTAGCCGGGTAGCCTCCATCACTCAGCCGCCCACCAGAGACGTCCCGCGCGTCTCGGTCTCGGTCAAAGCTCGCAGTTCACTGGGCAGGCCTCTCTCAGACATCATAACCTGCCAAAGCCTGTCAGAGCTGTGTATAAAGAGCTGAAACACACACAGAGAGAGAGAGAGAGAGAGAGAGAGAGAGGGAAGGGGGGGCGGGGGTGGGGGTGTGTGGGGGGGTACACACCACCGGGTCCCTCGACGCTGGAGTTGCAGGCCAAACAGCCGCCATGCTCTGCTGACACCAATAAGCTCTGCACCCCCCACAGTGTAAGGAGTCAGCAAAAAAAAAAAACTTTTAACTGTAGGATCCAGAATGAGCCCCATATGGTGTTACTATGTTACACTAACATCATAACGTATGGTCATAGGGTTGTGAAAGTCAGAGTATTTACAGTTTAATCCATTTAAGGCCATTTTTTTTTTCTGGACACTAAAATAGCAAACCCATATGCCATTAGTCTTTTTTTTTGTTTGTTTTTTTTGTTCGTTTTATAAAAAAAAGTGGGTGAAAAGCTGACCTGTGGGATCACTTGTTTTATGTTGAATATGAACCCATTTCAGGTATTTGGTGAACAATTTAATATATTTCAGCACAGGAATTAGCTGTCTGAAAGAAGGTCTGAAATCAGTCCCTCTAGGATTTCGCGGGCAATTTTTGTGATTGTTGCGGGCTAAAATGCCTGATTTTGCAGGGGATTTTCTTAAAAGTTGCGCTAAAAGTTGCAATTTCTTTTGTCTATAATTCACAGGTAAAAAGTACCAGAGGTGATAAAAATACACTGTTACTTGAGCTTTTAAAAAAATATATTAGCTACAACCATAAAAACTAGCAAAATCTGTTTTTTAAACATATGTGAGGTGGTAATAATCTAATTAAAAATACCTGTATTCGAACTGGCCAAGCGTACCTACTTAAAAGATATTGCTGCGCTATTAGGCCCTCTGCGCTGCGCCTCCACGCGACTTTGTCTGAGTACGCCCTCCCCGCTGCGCCTCCTGCCGCTCTGCGAGTACGCCCTCCGCGCTGCGCCTCCACGCGCCTTTGTCTGTGAGTGCGCCGCACCTCCACATCGCACCTCCTCGTCGCTTTGTCTGTGGCTCAACCCGACCTCCGGCGCGCATTACTGGTGCGCCCCTGAGTGAGAGAGGAACTGCTCTGCTCGGAACAGGGGATGGCCCGCAGACAGCGGTAAGTGCAATTTTAAAGGAAAATCTCGGCTATAATTGACAAAAGTTGTGGAAAATTTGCGGGGTTTGGACAAAGTTGCAGGGTCGTGCGGAATTTGCGGGCTTTGCTTGATTTTGCGTTAATAGTTGTGATCGCAACATCGCGAAAGAGGGACTGTGAAATGATCATTTTAGGTAATAAAAGTCAAAATCTGTAATTTGTAAAACAATAGCACACAACTTTTAGCACATTTGGGCCTTGTCTCCATAGAATGTCCCATAAAGTCATGTTTTGACCTCCATAAATAAACCCAACTTAATTTCACATGTTTCAATTTTAAACATTGTCTTAGACTTCATCCAGTGTCTTTCTGTATTGAAGATAAAGTGTGTATGTAGTAAGTATTTCGGATTTCAGTGACAATTTATAGATATTGCACTATCTCCTGCTGCACTGGGCTTTATTTCCTAGTTAAAGTGTGGTGTGTGCATTTATTCTACACAGCTGTAGTCTGTAGACTGGAGGAAATGTGCAGGTGAAGAGTAAAAGGCAAAGAAACTATTGTTGCTGCTCACATTTCCTCTCCTGCTCTGACCAAAGCAAACAAAGCAGAGAAATTACAACTAAAAGAAAATGTTTTTAACAAGTACTCTACTGGTGCCATAAAGAAACAGGAGAAGAAACAAGAAGAGTGCAGAGCAGTCTTTAGAACATAATCAAAGAAAAAAAGCTCTTCACTTTCTTAAACTTTTTATATGATGCCATTTTACTACAAAATGAAAAATCGCTGCGAGGAATCAGTGGAAACAGAGCTGTACAACTTTTTTTTGGATAAATGAATAAGAGCAGACTAGATGTAGAGGGCTTGTTGATTGGTCAGTGCTTCGTGAAATGGGTGGGGCTTCGTGGGAGAGGCAGAGCTACGTGAAACTTAGCGTTTTGAGCATTTTTGTTTTGGTTTTAAACCCTACATTACCGATCGTCCAATCAGAAAAGTGGAAAAACTGGCCACTGTTTTGATCTAGACTGCAGTTTATTTTCTAAACCAGTACGTGTGCATAAACTACTTTCAACACCTTTAAGATGAACAAGATGAAATCCCTCATTTTAAATTATGTTGTTTGCCAAATGTATACAAATTTGCTTGTAACAAAAATAAATGAAAAAATAAGTAATAATAAAGAAAATGGTGATTATGTAAAATATAGAAAACCCATGCAACTCAACATTTTGTATGGCCCTCAGCTTTTATAACAAAATGTGTATTATTTTCATAGTGTTTCCATAGATTTGTCTGTACATTTGCGCAACTCATCTAACCCTCTCTGTCTTGTGTCTTCTAATAAGTTGGTTGGAAAAAATAATTGCAGTTGCAGTTTTTATGTTCAAAGATATAATTTTGGTTGGGACTTTTTCTAGTTTTGTTGTCAAAGAAAATCAGTTATGAAACCAAACTACTTCTAAAACAGTATGCATTAAGTTTATGCTGTATGTGCACGCTTCTAAGGACTATCTTAGTTCTTCGAAAACAACAGGAAGCACCGTCGGCCCTTAAACATTTGCTTCCCTCTGTAAAAAAAAAAAAAAAGTTAGGACACCCCTGATCTAGGGTATACATATAAATCTCAGGCTTACCATCTGACACAAATGCATTATTCACTGTGGTTAAGTTGTGAGTAAAATCTACTCACACCTCTTACTGCAGCCTGACTCAGTGTAGGGTGACTAGTGTGTGCCATAACTCATGTTCACACTATATCCACTACACAATATGCATAGGACCCATCTGAAGTCTGTCCACCATTACAGCGCCAAGGTTATTACATGAGATGATTATTTTACGATCATGATTGCCATAAAATAGATTGAGTTTGAAGGTTCTATGTGAAACACTGTGTACTAATGACCTCAGTGGCTTCCCTGTTGCTCTTTCATACACTTTCCATAAAAGTGAGCAGGTGATTAGGGTTTTTATGAGCTAATATAATTATGCTACAATAACCTTCTTTTTTTTTTTTAACATAGAAAAGTCTGTCTACTCTTTTTCAAAATAAAAAGTGTTTACCTCAAGAGGGAGCTGTAAGCACCAGTCAGGGTCAAACCCAAACCTAGGTCTCTACTCCTCCATTTTAAGCTATTTAAATAACCCATATTTGCTTTTTGTAAATATTGCAGATCTTGGATAATCAGCCCATTTTTCTGCATGGTTTTTGTGCT
Source organism: Bostrychus sinensis (assembly GCA_020698575.1). Lineage (NCBI taxonomy): Eukaryota > Metazoa > Chordata > Actinopteri > Gobiiformes > Eleotridae > Bostrychus > Bostrychus sinensis. The sequence goes on along the minus strand of CM036260.1, from coordinate 7,070,181 downwards.
TTGTGCCATTTTATGCCATCATTTACACATTGACTTACAATGGGGCTTATGCAAAATCATGTTTTTTGCCTGTTTTTCTGCCACTTATGTATGGCCTTTTGGCATCATTGTGCTTATTCTGCCTTTGCTTCTGCTACTTTTAATAAGCAGCTTAGCCATTTAAAGTGTTTGTGGTTTGTGCTATTTTAGGCCATCATTCTGCCCCATTCATTTCTAATGGGACTTTTGTCATATTGTTTATCCTTATACTTCTTATGCATTTCATAGTACAAACAGCCTTTCTTCATTTTTGTGATTTGTGCAATTTCAGGCCATGTTCCCTCTATTCAATTATATTGTGTCACTTGCCACAATAAGCAATTCTGCCCCATTCTGCCTTTCCTCCCTTTCCTTTTGCTTTTTCAACTTTTTTCTGCATTTTTAAGCTCCTTCTGCTTCTGCTACTTTTAACCAGTGATTCTGCCTTTTACAGTTTATGCAGTTTTTGCCATTTTAAGTCATCTTCCTGCCCCACTAATTTTTAATGGGACTTTTACCTTTTCTGCCTTATTTGCAGTTCTTACACCAATTTGAGTTATTCAAACTTCAAAAAGTGTCTGAATTCTTGAACATTGTTGCTTTTACGTTTGGCGATCGTGCCTTTGTTGTAATTTGTGCTATTTTAGGCCATCTTTGAAATGAATATGAATATGAAATAAATTGTTTTATATCTGCCACATTATGCCATTCCTTCCTTTCCTTTTGCTTTTTCAGCTTTTTCTGCATTTTAAGCGCCTTTTGCTTATTCTGCTTTTGCTACTTTTAACCAATAATTCTCCCTTTTAAAGTTTTTGCAGTTTGTGTTATTTTATGCCATTGATTTTCAACTTACACAAACACTCACAAGGATTTCTGCCATTGCAAATTTCTAGTTTTTCCTATTATTATTTTTGAAACAAACTCCCGGTAAAGCATTTCAGCATTCACCGTACCCACTTGCAGTACTCTTTACATCTCATTTTTTATGCTTTAGAAAAATCACCGTTTGTTAGTTCACACAACAAAACCATGCCTTATTTACACCTCTATGGCAGAGATGTTATCCTGGAGCATCATGTGGAGCACGTCGGTGGTGGTTGGTAGTTGATGGCTGAGGTGGTGTGGACTTGCAGAGTTGCTGAGTCTTTCACTTAATGTCGTGCCTGCTCTCCTCTGAATCATCGGGGATTTGCATATTTTCACATTATCGCCGCTTTTCGTTGGAAATCTCGGAGAATAATTTGCATAGCACCGTTTCCCCGTGACTCATCTCTTGCATATAATTTCAGCTCCTCAACGGGAAGAATGCAAGCCGAGAGAAGATAATGTAGGCAAAGTAGCTTGTACATGAGAAGACATGATAAGCTCTTACAACCTCTGACTAGAATTGATTTTTTTTTTTTTTTTTTTTTTTTTTTTTGAATGAAGTAGCTAAGATACTTGCTACATGTGTTGAGCTGAATTTAGTTTCTCCTCGTATAATAGCTTCCGGATTCAGTCAGACGTCCCAACCGAATTGCCAAAAAGTCATTGCCGATTAGTTCCGCCCACTAAGCCACGTTTGTGATTCAGATCTCGGCTAAGCAGTCGCAATATAGCTGGAGCAAAAAAAAAAAAAAAAAAGAAACGTGCTGTTCTCAAGGTGCCTGATAAGGACACAGTGAGAGGGTTTAATGGTGAAAATGATTTGTGAGACAGGCTAGATAGACTAGAACAAGTCTCTTTTCTGGGACTGGGTCAGAGATTAGTTGATTAAAATAGATAGAAAAATGCACTCAGTTTGTGTATAGCAAGTATCTAACAAGTATCTGTCATATACTGTTAGTTTTCTGAGACTACTGAGGGGTCAAACAATAGTGAATTTTACTATTTCCCACCCACTTTGCCTTTATGATTGTGTTAGTGTGATATAGATAGATAGATAGATAGATAGATAGATAGATAGATATTATTTTTTTATGCATACGGTGAAGTAGGCCCAGAGTCAGAGAACCAAAACTAAGAACATTGCATGTTTATGATTAGCTACACAACTAAGGGCCAGATTTATCAGAGGTTTGCGTGCACGCTAAATGAAAAAGACATGCTAAAAATGGAGCAAACCCAGGCACAGCTGAGATTTGTGTCTCTCACAGGAGCAAATTCAGGGTGGCGCAGATTTTGCTCCTGTGATTCAATGAATATGTAAAACAAGGCGTTCTTGCCAAAATGCGCAAAATTCAAGGCGTGGAAAATGCAAATGAAGTCGGTTTGCAGTCGCTGTTTGATTTATCACGAGTACAGGAGCTAAATCTGCATGAAAATTTAGTACGTTGGAGAAGCAGATGCAAAAGTTTTGCGGAGTTAAGAGTGTAGCTTTTAGTGCACAGATGGGGCGTTGAAAATAAGTTCTAATGCTTTAACAGGGCTCATTTACAAAGATACAACAGTAATGTGTTGATTTGAAGGCTGAGGAAACAAAGAAACAGACTTTACCTGCGGCACTTTTTCCTTGACTCTCGCTCGTATTTCCCTGAACTTCAGCCTTTTACCGCTGCTGTCTCTGGGCTTTCAGTCTGTTTAACATTCTTTGAAATCCTTACGGTGACAGAACAGTCTTTAAACGCTGCGCAAAGTCTACTCACTGTGTTTATCTCATTGCCTCCCAATGCTCGCTGCGGCGCTTGACTGACAGCTGCCCCTACAGAGGCTCAAGGCTGTGTGGATTTGATCGAGCGGAGGACATCGAAAATGTTTTTTAATTGTTATTTTTATTCAATCACCATCAGCACGCCATATAGGCTACTGCTACATTTTATATAATTGTTTGAAAGGTCACTGGCTCTGACAGACAGTGAAATGGACTTTCCTCTCCCTTCACTGTCTTTCACAGAGAGGAAATAAGGCACGTGACTCTGGTCAGCGAACACAGCTCTACTACAGTCAGTCCTGTTATTTGTTGGACTCTCAGATTGTGTTTTGTGTTGCATCTCTGTAGGAAAGATGCAGTCAGAGCTGGCAAACAGCGTTGCTCTCGCTGTCAGTGCGTTTTATGCTCACGCAAAATTCTCATTTACATATCAGATTTGCGCAGTTTCTCTTTGTATATCACACACAACACGCCCACAAAAATACCAGACGCTATTTTTTAAGCTGAACTCGCAATTTTGCACTCGTCTTAGTAAATATGGCCCTAAATGCTATTCAGGATGATCTTGATCTATATTTGAGGATTTTTTTATTTTTTTTTTTGTTATACAGTACTAATAAATGCATTGTGCAAAAAATTTAACAATGTACAACTGCATCAAAAGTCCACTTGAATTTGTCTGTATTGAAAACATAGGCCATGAAACTTAGTAGGTCCATGTTAGTATCTGTACTAATGCCTTGAGAGGACAAACTGAGCACTATAGGAAGAGAAGAACACACGTTTCTATGTGGTTTTGTTTTATTTGTTTGTTTTTGTTTTTGTTTGTTTTTTTGTTTTGTTTTTTTTTTACCTTTTTTGCGATTATAGCATGTGCCTGCAGGGATACAGAGAAGTGTGATTATTTTTTGTGCTTTGCTTCCAAGATGTTGCAGAAAAAAGGCCAATAACCTACACTTCCCATAAATATATATAATTGCATTTTTTTTTTTTTTTCATTTGTATTGCATTTTTGTAACAAACAAAATATACATTTGACACAATGCAATGTAAACGTTTGCACTTTTAATGACCCCAGCATGGGTGCTCTAGCGCAGTTTTTCCCAAACTTTTTTGGTCTTATGTTGTGTTACCCTTTGAGCTTTTTGTCATACACTCACTCACGCATGTTGATTATGTTTAAATGTTTAAATTTAAATTCAAGATAAAAAGAAATGCAATTAATATAATCTCCCTGTCTTTAAAATAAAAATATAGCATAAAAACACAAGCAGCACATCTTTTAAATTTACTTAATTTAATATGTATTTTGTTCAAAGTAATGTCTATGATGCATTTTTAATGTTTTTTTTTTTAAAACCTTTTGTAAATAATAATAAATAAGTAATATTGTAAACTCTTAATAAATTTACCAGAAATGAAAAAATTAAAACATTAAAATTACTACCATTTGAAACAAGCTTTTAAACCTAAAAAAGTAACAAAAAAATTTAAATATTGGATTTTCTTTTTGATTTTTTTTTTTTTTTTTTTTTTTTTGCAGTTTGACCTCCTGTTTCATGTCAATAAGACTGCTGTTCTTTCATAAGTTTTAACAGTTTAGTTTGTAAAGGTCACCATTTTTCCCATTATCTTGGGATTTAATTAATTGTGAAACCATTTTACGTACCTCCTGCAAAGTGCTTGAGTACACCTAAGGGTCCTCATACCCCTAGTTAGGAAACACTGCTCTTTGGCACGGCTAATGAGAACTCAAATACTTAAATAAATGCATAAGAAACAACAATAGAACTTTTTGGTTTTAAACTTTGTATTACATAAAGCATATTCCCAAGAATTATCATAAGCAGTCATAAAACATTTTATTTTACTTTGAGCTCTAAGGGTTTTCAGTCAAACCATTCCATTTCCACATTAGAAATATCTCCAAAATAGTGGCACTGGCAGGTATTGTTCCACTGCCAGGGGCCATCAAAAGCCCACATCAGTCAAAAGCTGCTAATTGCCTTCCTGCCTCTGCACAGCTGGCACACAGAAATAAAAAAATAAAAAATGTCGAAACATAAACTCTGCCTGTGACCTCTCCTATCTGTTCCATGCAGATTCTCACCTTTTTATGTAACCATTTTTGTTTTCTTCTCTTGTGCCGTACAGTGCCGTCCTTCTGGGGCCTGGTCAACTCAGCCTGGAACCTGTGCTCCGTGGGCAAGAGGCAGTCGCCCGTCAACATCGAGACCAGCCACATGATCTTCGACCCCTTCCTCAAGCCCATCAAGCTGAACACCGGCGGACGCAAGGTAGGACAAACGTGGTGACTTTGGCGATTTGGCTTCTGGTGCTGGGTTGTTTCTGGTCGTTAACCTGAGCTGTTGCAGTTCGATAAGCTGCGCTGGTTTTGATCCGGCGGTTGTGGCGTGTTCTGATTCTCATGTTGTGCACAAAAATGGTGGTCGAATTTCAGGCAAAGTTGTTGGGCAGAAGTGGTTTGTGCTGTTGAAAACTTTTTGGTATCTCATAATTGTTCTTGTTCTTGTCAGACTTTTTGTGAAAAGGGATGGTGCTGAAATTCAAAGAATAGGTTTAATGTCTTTCCATGGTGAAATATTAAGGCGAGACACTGCAGGTGAAATGTTTTTTTTTTTTTTTCTATTTATTTATTTATTTATTTATTTTTATTTTACAAAAAAATGTCATTGTGAAACGGCTCCAGTAGACTAACATTAACAACAACAAAAAGTTAAAAATTTAAATTTTATGTTTTTTTTGCAAATCAAGCTCAGTTGGGGCAGCAGTAGCTCAGTCGGTAAAGACGTTTACCCACTGACCCACAGGTTGGAGGTTCAATCCCGGTATGGCTTTGCATACTGTTGTTGTATCCTTGGCCAGGACACTTATCCCTCCTTACCCCCAGTATGTGTGAATTTGTGAATGGTTCCTTGATAAAAAGCACTGTATAAATGTGATTACACATTATATACAGGACATGAAAATGTGCAACTTTAAATACATTAAAACACTATCTAAAAATTGGAAAAAGCCAGCTTTAAAATTCTTGATTTAATTTAATCAAAATTGGTTTGCGCTTCTGAAAACCTTTTGGTATGTGATATATATTAATATTCATGGGCATAACATCAGCCAGGGCAACTGCACTGGGGCCCAGGACTTAAGGGGGCCCCATTAAAAGTCTTTGCCTAGACTCAATATGAGTTAGCTGGGTTATAAATTACACAGGAGGCATGACTCCATTTAAGAACAAGCCTTTTCTTTTTATTTAAAAGGTTTCAAATGTATGATATATATAAATCCTTCATATAATTTACTTAATGGTTACAAAGTTTAGTTACAAATAAAAAAAAATCTATATTTCTTGTGACTATGACATGTTATATGTTAAATTAATATTTTAAAGAAAGTATTAATTGGCAGCACAGCTCTCAGCATAGAGGATTATGCTGTATGCATGTGTGAATAATACAAAATACTACTTCAGGCACTGTATGTTTTTGAGTTGCAAAACCATAACATGGTTAAAAGATTTAGCATAATAATGAATTCATTTGTAAGTTAGACATTTTATTTATTTCAGTGTGAAAGCTACATGTTATAGCAACAAATTGGCTGAAAGGATGTTTTATTACACAGAAAAAAAAAAAAAAAAAGCTGCAGAAACTCAAGGATCCCTCAAGATTTTTTAGTTTTGGGGCCAAATGAAAATCTCAAGTTGATGTTCATATGTCTAAAAACTTAAAATTTTAAGTTTTACTCTCTAACATTTTTTTTAACTCATCTTACAACTGAATATCCATTGTTCAGAAAAAGTGATATTAAGTTATTATTCTAATTAGTATTATTAAGTAATATATGAACGTCAAATTAAGTGAGCAAAAAATATTAGTTGTTGAAAACTTAAGATTTTGAGTTGGCCCCAAAACTCAAAAATCTTGAAGGATCCTATTGCCTTGAGTTTTGTAACTTTTTTTTTTTCTTAACAGTGTAGTAATAGAGGAACTAGACTGACTTCTAACGCATAATTGTAAATTGTTTGTCGCAATTGTAATGTTTGTAATGTTTACACTGCATTTTTTGTACCTTAATGGCATTCAAAGAGCTCTACATTGTTAAATTCTATTGACAGTAGCCAGAAGCCTAAAGACAGGTAATTCCATATTGATGCATGAATAGAACGCAGTATTAACAGAGTTTTGAAGATCATGGACATTTTATGATTGTGAAAGGTTGCTGTGGCCATCTGTTTATTCCTGTATGTTCTGTCTTGAAACTAAAAATAGCCTAACATCTTCTCCCATCTTTATGAACATATGGTATGAACCCTGAAAAAAAAAAAGAGGCCACACAGAGCTCATATAATGTACCATATAGCGTCCTTACTATACAGAAATAACAACTAATGCTTTGTCGTCAGATATCTCAGGCATCATCATACTCATCACTTCAAGAATTTTTATTTATTTATTTATTTATTTCATTTTATACACTGTAGTGAACCAAGGACAGTCGGTAAAAAGTGCTCCATCCTCCGCCATATGACAGCAACTAATTGGGAAGCCTTCACAGATGGGCCGCTTTCAAATGCACGCAGTAGCATGCCGAGATTAATGTTATGATTAGTTTATGTTTACGTGCCAGCAGAGCGCGCGGGCCCAGCCTTAGGCAATGATAGAGTACGGGACGCGCCGCAGAGGACCTCCTACAGTATAATAGCCCTCTGATGTCCTTATCAAACACGGACAAACCAGCCTCATGCCATGTTTCAAAATAACACTTTTTTAAAAAATTTGGTTTAATGGTTTAGTCCTTGTTTAGACCTAGTTTAGACCTGATTTGGTTCTGGTTTAGTTATGGTTTAGGCCTGGTTTTAGCCCTGGTTTAACCCTATAGTAGACCTGGTTTGGCTCTGGTTTAGTCCTGGTTTAGCCCTGATTTAGACCAGAACTGGTTTAGCCCTAGGTTAATCCTAATATAAACCTGGTTTAATCCCAGTTTAGACCTGGTTTAGAATTAGTTTAGTCCTGGTTTAGACCTGGTGTAGTCCTGGTTTAGACCTAGTTTAAACCTGGTTTAGTTCTGATCTTGACCTGGTTTAGACCTGGTTTAGTTATGGTTTATACCTGGTTTAGTCCAGGTTTAGCGCTGGTTTAACCCGAGTGTAGACCTGGTTTAGCCCTGATTTAGACCTAGTACAGACCTGGTTTAGTTTAGTCATAGTTTAGACCTGGTTCACACCTGGTTTAGTCCTGGTTTAACCCTACAGTAGACCTGGTTTGGTTCTGATTTAGACCTGGTTTAGCCCTAATTTAGACCAGAACTGGTTTAGCCCCAGATTAATCCTAGTATAAACCTGGTTTAATCCTGGCTAAGACGTGGTTTAGTCCTGGTTTAGGCCTATTTTAGACCTGGTTTAGACTTGATGTAGTCCTGGTTTAGTGCTGGTTTTGACCTAGTTTAGACCTGATTTAGTTCTGATCTAGACCTGGTTTAGATCTGGTTTAGTCCTAGTTTTAGCCTGGTTTTGCCCTAATTTAAAAGTCATGATGATAATATAGACAGTTCTTTGAGCGTATCATGACCAGGGTCATACAGAAATGTTTTAATTTAATTTCTCATTTTGACCTGGTCTCTCAAGGACTTTGAATACTGATTCTTGACACTGTACGGAGAGCGGACAGGCGCTCACAAAGGGACAGATTAGTTACTGTAACATAAGTCAGTTTACTTTGGTTTAGACTTGGTTTAGCCCTGGTTTAATGTTAGTATAGACCTGGATTGGGCCAGGTTTAGTCCTGGTTTAGCACTGGTTTAGCCATGGTATAGCCCTGGTTCAGTCTCGGTTTAGACCTGATTTAGTCCTGATTTAGACCTGGTTTAATCTTAGTATTGACCTAGTTTAGTCCTGAATTAGACCTGATTTAACCCTGGTTTGATGTTAGTAGAGACCTAGATTTTATTCTGGTTTAGATCTGACTTAGTCCTGATTAAGCCCTGGTTTAGACCTGAACCTATTTAGCCCTGGTTTCATCCGAGTATAGACAGGCTTTAGCCCAGATTTCTGGGTTTTAGACCTGGTTTAACCCTAGTATAAACCTAGTTTAACCCTGCTTTAGCCCTGAACTGATTTAGCCCTAGTTTAGACACATTTCTGTCCCGGTTTAGATCTAGTTTAGTCTTGTTTTACCCCTGATTTAGACATGAACTGGTTTAGCCCTGGTTTAAGTCTAGTATAGATGTGGTTTAATACTGGTTTAGACCTGGTTTAGTCCTGGTTTAGTCCTGGTTTAGATCTATTTTAGACCTGGCCCATTAAAGAGGGTGCTTGGAGAGGAAAAAAAAAATCTGTTGTGGTACATATTGCAAAAGGTTTGAGAACCACTGACATTATAAAGAGAACATATTGTATTTTTTAAGAATTTTTATCCACTACTGCATCTTTATATCATGTATATAAATGAAATGTGTGGAAAGTTGATTTACTAAATATGAAATTCACCAGGGACCATCTCTACAGTAATATTGTTATGTCACTGGAGGGCCACATGAAGGTTCAGGTAATAACTTCTATAAAGTGAAATACATTCAGAATTTTTTTTATTTTTTTTAATAACTCGAGATAATACATCAAGTATGTTTAATATTAATATGCAGTGCAGTAGCAAGAAGCACTCAAATAGCACCAAAAGCTCTGTATAAGAAGTATTGTGCAGGCCAGATTATATTATGTTTTTGACACGCAGGGGGAGGTCGGCCACAAATGGCTCCCAGGACCCAAGTTTGAGACCCCAGCACTAGGGGAACACATTTCAAGGCTAAAATTCAGTACTCCTTTGCTTTCATTGACTTCTTTTTGCCTTATCTGTTGCCCAGTTTTGCTGCATTTGCCATCTTTCAAGGTACACTGCTAAAGGTCAAAGGTCCTAAATAAGGAAAAGTTGCTGAAATTCAATGTTGGTAAGGTCACGAGCACTTGCGTTTTGAAAGTTAGGCAAAAATTGTGTTCAACTCATTGGGTTTGTTTGCATGTATTTCTTTAAAAAAAAACAACAGACTAATACATTATAAAACACTAGGCTATTGTTGTCATCGTAACATTTATTTTGTTCCGGTGGCAGCATAACCTTGCATTATTTATCAGCGGGAAAAGTCCACAGAGTTCAGAGCATCCTTTGTTCCCGTTGGCTGGCTCTCTCGTGCGATCTGCTCCCCGTCGGCGGCAGTGGCCTAAATGGAATGTGTTGTGTCTTCCGTCTCTGGGAGCACCTGAGCTGTCAGGCCGTGAACAGGCGCTCGGCTTTACCTTGTCAGTGCTCATTCATCCCCACTCTGTCTCTGACCGTTTGGCAGCCACTCAGCCTTGGCTAAACACGCAACCGAGATAGGCTGCTGCTGCTACTCCTGGCTGGCTCGCCCAAAAAAATTGCACAGAGCTTAAATACCACTCTGTGCTTAATAAAACCTGCCCTATCCAAAAATGTTGGCGAAGTTGAGTTAAATGTAAATAAAAACAGAATGCAAAGATCTGCAAATCTATTAAAGCCAAATTTAATCACAACAGAACAAAAATGGGCAACTGTAGCACAGTAGGTTGAGCCATTTGCCGACTAACCAGATGGTTGGTGTTCAATCCTGACTACATTGCCTACTGCCATTGTGTCCTTGAGCAAGACACTTTGAGAAGCAAGAAGTGCTTTGAGAAGTTTATGCCTGGAAAGCAAAATATACATGCAATCTATTCTTATTATTAGAAACAATATTCCAGATGATGCAGCCTTTTTTACATTTCATGAAAAAAGGTTGGAACAAAGCAGCCAAAGTCTTTAATAATCATTTTAAAAACACCTAGTGCAGCGTTTTACAATTAATTTGGTTATTTGGCAACATTTCAGAAAGATGTTTTTGTATTAAAAAAAAAAGCATTTGAGAAATGCTGAGTTCTGAATTAATGAGTTACTTTCCACCTCTGCCAAAAGCTTTGAGTATATAAAGACATTGTTCTGTACTGGAAATCACTGCATGGAATCAGAAACACATCCGTAATATAAGTCATTGTCTGGAAACAAACTTTGCAAGTTATAGATATAAAGAAGTTATTTATGAACATAAATCAGTAAAAACACTAATCAAATAGGACAAAATTTCAAAATAAATACAAACACAAATGTCCTAGAGAGTTTTTCAAGTAAAAGTATGTTTTTGAAGTATAGTACAGTAAAAAAAATCAAGTAAATGTTTCAGAGTAATCCCGTGCTGCTTGAAGGCAGGACATCACAAACAACCAACACTTCCAATACTGATAACAAACTCTGCCTTTCTAAAATGCTCCGTTTATGTCCTGTCATGTTACTAAAGTGTACTGAAGACTAATGCAGTATTATTATTAACACATTCATACCAGCAAGGTGAGAAAAGTGTTTTGCCCAAGGACACAACAACAGTATAAACTAGGGAGAACGGCATTGGATCCGCCAACCTTGCAGTTATAGGACGACCGCTCTACCTCCTGAGCCCCTTATTGTGAATAAAACATTATTTTATGAGATGAGAAGATAATTGCATTTTGTTTTTATTTACATTTTGCACAGTGTACCAACGTTTTTTGTAATTAAGCTTGCAGTGTAACCTTCCTCAGTGCCTGTCTCCCCTCCACATCCAGAGTGTAGGAGGCTGCACCTTCCCGTAATAGATTTGAGAAGGCTGCGTCGCTCCTAATGAATAGTTAAAGGCAATTTAATTGACCTCCAAAGAGAAATTTTAATTAATGACGATGAGACAAGGCTACGCACCACGGACCGGAGGAATCACAGTTATTAAAAAGCCACTATTAATTGAATATTTACTCTGCCGTAGATGAGCCCGCAATTACACCAAGAGATTTTTAATGAATTGGATGACTTTGGAGGTGAAAAAAAAAACAAAAAAGCCACAGTTTTGCATAGCTCTACCTCATTCTCCCTCAAAATGGCGTTTATCAAGCAGGATTAAACGCCTTTTGTCCCTTTTTTTTTGGCGGATTATATTTCAGGGAATCTATTAGCACGGTGGAAAGGGTACTTACTTTTAGCACCCCGGAGCTTGGTGCTGCTTTGTTGGGATGTGCTTTGAAGTGGAGGCGAGCGCTGGGACTGAGCAGGCGCCAGGTGGAGGATTGGGCACAAAAGGATATTTAACAGAGAAGTCAGCAAAAAAAAAAAAAAAAAAAAAAAAACACTGCTTTTAAACTTTTAATCATGCCCTTTAACTGTGATACTCAATGACAAATGTAGAGCTTGTTACAACTTGAAGTAGGGCTCTGTTCTGTGGCAACTTTGAAACGTGCTGGGGAAAAAAAAAGTATAAAAAAGTGTGATCTCATTGGATAATCTAGCGGTAGTAGCTCAGTAGGTAGGGCTAAACCTCACTGAGCATGTTCCCAGGTACATATGTTCTCGAGTGTCTATGTTCCCTGGTATCTATGTTCACAAATAACTTTTTTTTTCATATATATATATACATATATATCCCAGTAGCTTTGTTGACCAATACCTATGTTCCCCAGTACTGATGTCCCTCTTCATCCTTTTTCTCAAATACCTATGTTCCCCAGTGCTTAAGTACCCTAGTACCTATGTTCCCCAGGACCTATGTTCACCAGTACCTTTATTCCTCAGTACCTATTCACCCATACCTATATTCCCAAGTACCTATGTTCTCGAATACCGATATTCCCCAGGACCTATGTTCACTGGTACCTATATTCCACACTACCTATGATCCCAAGTACCTATAATCCCCAGTATCTATGTTCCCCAGCACCTATAATCCCAAGTGTTTACGATAACTGGTACCTACTGTATATTCCCAAGTACCTACTGTATATCCACCGGTACTTATTCCCCAGTATCTCTTTTCAACAATACCTATGTTATCCGTTACCTATGTTCCCACAAACCTATATTCCCCAGTACCTATGTTACCTGGTAGATATATTACCAAGTACCTGTGTTTACCACTACCTATATTCCAGAGTACTTATGTTCACCTGTACCAGTATGTTCCCCAATGCCTATGTTCCCCAGTACCAATGTTCCCTGATACCTATATTTCCTAGTCTAACATTCCCAAGAATCTATGTTCCCAGGTACCTATATTCCCCAGTAGTTATTACTGTTTAGGGAACATCAGGATTTACCAGAATGTGGAAGTACCTACATTCTCCAGGACTTATCTTCCCTGGTTTCTATGATACGGAAAACATACAGGGAACAGGTACAGGTACTTTCACTAAAGCACAAGTACCTATGTTCCCTGGTCCATAGAAATTGCAAGACATAGGTACGTGGGAACATATATATGACACTTAAAGCTGCACTACCTGAGTTTCCTTGTATTTTGGTAAAGATAATTATTTAATTATTAGTGCAGAATAACAGAAGTCATCTGAGAAAAAGTGAGACTGAGGTCACCTGTGGGCTGGATTCTAAGGGTTTTTGTTTTAGAGCAAGGGAAGGAACAGTTTAACTAATCACACGCTTTCATAGGACAGGAGCACTCTGATTGGTCAATACATCCTTTATCTATCCAGAACTAGAATCTATCAGGAATAATGTGAAGGAGCTATTGTTTTATTTCAAAATTCACGGCTTATTCACAGTATTTTTTTTTATTTTTTTATTTTAAAGCATTAAAAGCAAACTCCAGATCTGTGCTGTGTTATTGTGATAGCTCCTGGCTTGTGTACATACTTCCAGGTTTGTGTGAGACTGTGATAAAGCGTCGCCAAGGAAAGAAATTAGGAAAGGGGAGTGTATCATTCAAACTCAACACTTTTTTAGACACATCACTTTTACAGTCACAAAATCAGGTAGTGCAGCTTTAATAGTTTTAGCTAACTGTGGCCGAATGTTCCTACACACTTCCCAGGGACCTACTGTATGTACGAATATTTACTGCCATACTCAAAGCAGTCCATCTGACAATTATGAGTCTCCAAGCCATGCATAATGTAAATATTCAAATATGCAAATTGCTGGATGAAATTAATTAGACACAATTTGGGCCTGTCTGAACCTGAAAGGATGCTGTGGGATTACAATAGGGAGCAAAACCCGGTGCATGAAAAACTGCAATTACCGTTTAGCGACTGAGGTCTCTAATTGGCCGTTCCATGTGGGAGCCCTGACGCTGACGGAAGTTTGGCTGCACTCATATCTGGACACATAACGGTGGCATCGGAGCCAGCGCCCATGTCACGTCCATCTGTGAGAGTGGATCCTAATTAGAGAGTGGGAAGCAGACATGGGCTACAGGCTACAGTCGCCCAGATGGCCACCAGAGTTTGGTTTGGAAAGACATGTCTAGACGTCACTGGTCCAAAAGTCAAAAAGGTACCTCCAGCTGTGTACACACAAAAAAATGGGGTAACACTGGGGTACATCTGGTGAATCAAGTTGAAATTATGGAGGAACTTGGATGAAGAAAATATTTAGGAGGATGAGTTTACTTTAAAATGTAGACCTGAACATTTACGTGTTCAACAAAAGAGGAAAAATAAAAACAAAACATGAATGTGCCTCTCCTTCAGCAGTGCTTACTTAAAAAAGTTGTACAGCTGCAAGACATCAAACAAATCTAAAAACAAAATGAAATGTTGCATTCCCTCACCCAGGTGACTCAGCAGAGGCTGCCACACCCTTTCAAAAATGTCATCACAATGTACAATGTAGACCTTTTAGTAGCCTTTAAGTGTAAAAAAAATGAATGTGTTTCTCCTTCAGCAGTGCTTAGTTTGTCCACTCTTGGCAAGTGTAGGAACAGGAAGTAATGGCTCCTTCAATGATTACACAATGTCTACTATGCACTATTGAAAAAAAAAAGAAAAGAAAAAAAAAGACCAGTGTGTTCTACTTTAACAGAATAACATTAAAAATAAAATAATAAAAACAATTTATTTATTTATTTATTTATTTATTTATTTATTTATTTATTTATTTATCAGTACTGAGATAGTTAAACAGAAAAAAAAGTGCACAAAAACATTCATCTGATACATTTTTTACACCACTTGAAAGTATTGGATGTTTCCATTACCTATGTAACCAAAGAGTAATGTTTTCTAATGGTACACAAGGGTTCATTTTAACTTCGGTTCAGCATTTCTGTATATTTTTTATCATTTAAAACACATAAAAAACAAAAACAAACAAAATAACAAACAAAAATAGCTTAGCCATCAGACATCAAACTTATTTAAAAACAAAATGTTGTGTACACTTACAGCAGCAGAGGCTGCCACACCCTCTCAAAAACATTTCCCCACAGAATGGCCCCAGCTGCTACATAGTACTTTTTGTTGTGTCACTAATTTAAATATTCATATCTTAATAGGCATTAATTGTTTTAATTTGGTTCACTGGTAATCTGCTTCAGCATTTGTAGTCCCACTAACACTGACTTTTTTGTTATCACTGCCAGTTTTGGGACCAATTTGCAACACTGCTGCACCTGGAGGCAACAACCCCTTCTTTTGACTTAAAATCAGACTTTGTATTTTTCGTTTTCTCATATACAGTATCTCCCCTGGTTTCAATCAGCTGCTGCTCAGTATGTGGTCCACATTCATCTTCTGTCCTGAACTAACGGGGGCCCTGTCGTGTGTGTGTGTGTGTGCGCATGCAAGGGTTTGACTTGTTAGATTATGTGCAGTCAGTGTTTTAGGTTGACTTTGTAAAACAACCAAAACTTTCAAGGAGTTGAGAAAAGTTTGTTCATATTTAATGCCGACTTTCTGCAATCCTTATTTTCTGTAGACCCAAATCTCTAAAGTCAAAATGAATTCAAACTTGCCATCATACCTAAAAGGGAACCTATTATGCTAAGTCAAATTTTCTGAGCTATATACCACACCATAATGTTGTTTCCTTTTTAACAACATACAGAGTACTTTTGAGTAATCCTGTATGACACTGATCTCAAACCACTATTTATCATTTATCTATCTGTTAGCTTCATGTTGCTAATAGTCACGCTAATTAGCCATCATACCCCACTCTGTTCACTTCTCACCGATCAGTAAAAGCACTCAAGACATTCTCCTCTCAGACATTTTCAGTAAATTTAGACCAATCATTTAGACCAAAAGTATTTCAAAAAAGCTGAAAAAACTAAACAAAACATAGATCTCTTTTAAAAGTTTTTTTTTTAACATTTTTGTACTGTTGTGTTTGATTTTAGTATAATTTCATCCCTTTTATTGTTTTGCTGTTATTTTGACATTGTTTCATATAACCTTTTACTAAGGCAGCTTTTTATTCAAATACTAATACAGTGCAACGCAATGAATCACACATAAATGTGGCAACGAGGCTTTTAAAAAATATTAGAAGACTGTAGTGTAGATAAAGTTGTGGGGCAAATTCATCCTTTCTTTTTAGGCCTTATCCAGTCTAAGAATCCAATGTCACTGGGGATGCAAATGTTAGTCTTGGAGGTTAACAAACCTATTGTTTTCCCAAAATGTAAATGATAAACACAAAGTTTTAAGAACTTCTCACGTTTTATTTCTTAATTCAACATATACCATATTCCTCTCAGAACTATTGCAAACACAGTCTAAATTATAACGATCAGATATCTCCAGGCATTTTTTTCTTGAAGCTAAATAAAGGATGTGTGATTTTTCCATCTTCAAAAAACCCTCAAGGAGTCTGGAGGTCTCCAGTGGTCTGTGTTGGAGTCTGTCCCGACTTGCCGGCCCCTTTCAACCGCTTTGAAAACTTCTTGAATTTGTGGATCGGATCTCAAAGAGTCAGTAATGACGTCTCCCGGGAGGGGGGGCTCTGTAGTCGGCGGTCTTACGGGACTTAGACCGTCAGAGATTTGTACAACTCAGGTTCTTAAAAAGAAAGTGGTCATTACGAAATGTGTAGATGTTTAGTTGTTTGATGACTTGGTGTGATCAGACCAAGTCATTCCAATTATTTTGTTCCTTTGAGACAGGAATGATTGAAAGTATACAAAGCTGGGAGGTTAGCTGAGGGCGTCCATGAGTTAAGAGGGAGATGTGGAAGGCTGCACAAAGTCTTTGATTTTTAAGGTTTGGGAACACAAAAGGGAACACAATCACTATTCTGTTTATTCAGCTGGAAACATTTCAAATGCAGCCATTGATTCTGGAACATGGTACATCTAATTTCCCAGTAACCCTCCAATGCCAATGGATTTAGCTTCTCAAGGACCACAAACGTTCAACTGTCAAGAATAGTTTAAAGTGTGTCAGTAAAATACAAATTTAACAAAACAAAGGACCTGTTGAAACAAAATATTACTCTAGGTATGTTTTTGAGGTGGAAACAACATTATAACATGGCTAAAAGCTCAAAAAAGTCAATTTCACAGCATAGAGGACCTTTAATAAATATGAGTGTACAAAATAGAGTGGGAGGAAAAGCACATGAATTTAATAAGGAGTAGCAGTATTATTTATCAAGGCTGCCACCAATTGCAAAGGTCAAAATTTAGCATGTTGCATAGGTACCAGTCCCATTGTTTAGGAAAGAGAAAGTATAGGTAGCTTGAAATTATGATTATAACTGTCATGACTGTGAAGATTCTCAGTCATCTGAGTCCTTTTTCTGTCATTTGGTTGCTGCCTTCTCCAGGGGTCGCCACAGCAATCTAGTATGGAGGTCATATTGAGGAGTTGCATATTTATTTGACATAGGTTTTCATCTGAATGCCCTTCTGGCCCATTTAAGGTAAGGAAATGTATACTTTATTGTCTCCTTAGGGTAATTTTTTCTCTGCATTTGACCCATTTGTGAGTGCTGCTGGCAAACTGGCAAGAGCAGAGGATGATCGCTGTGCAGCACCCAGGGACCATTCTCCAGATTTTGATGCATGATCTTGGTTAGGTGTACCTAGCGGGGGGATTAGCTTATTGTGCATGTTTTGTGCATGGAGGAAAATGGAGCATGTGGCGAAAACCTACCTAGACACGGGGAGAGTGCGCAAACTCCACACAGAAAGGCCCCTTCTGGCCAGGACATAGACCTCAACAGTGCTAACCACTTTGCCTCAATCCCGCCTCCATTTATTGAGACTTGAGCGGCAAAAAAAAGTACACTAGCTTGTGCACTCTTGAGAATGGATTCAGTCATCCAGGTCTTAATGCTTTATAATCCACTGAAAGGGCAATGTGTTTTGAAAGCGTACAAGAGAACTGTCTGGAATAATGTGCTCAGAAGTCTATTACAAAAGGTCAAACAGCTATTGACAGTCTTAGATATAGTAATCACTCAGGGTGCTTAGCAGTTTGATGGGTTTTGCAGGAGCTGGTAGACAACATATCATCAGGTAACTGTGCGAGGTGAGAAGCTGGTTAAAAGGGCCAGCTGAATGGAGTCGTGCACCAGAAATAGACTGAATGACATATTGAATAACATCTCCCGCCCTCTCCACAGTGTCCCGCCTACCCAGAGGAGCGACAGCAGCAGGCCAAGCTGCTCATCTCACTACACTACATTGATGAGAAGTTTAAAAAATCCTTTGTCCCTACAGCCATTATACTTATTAACCTAGTGTGACCAGATTTTTAGATCCAAAAACGGACAATTTTTTTGCACCGACTAAAAAGCTTCTGAAATCCATACAACTCTCTGTCATGTAATTCAAAATACATTATGCTAGGGTTTTAAGTTCTGAATTTTGTAAATAATTTTAGCAACAAAATTCTTTAAACTAATGAGTTTTACATTTTCTTTGCTTTTCTATTGGTTAAAATGGGGACAACTGGGACATGGTTTGTTGAAAACTGGGACATATTAGTGTTTTTACAAATATGGCTTGGGACATGAGACAAGGAGCCTAAAAGTGGGACTGTTTCGGTTAAATAGAGACATCTGGTCACCCTATTTTAGCCTCTCTTAGCCTCTTGCCCCCTACCTCCAACCCAGAGGCAAACAGGCACTATATACTTCGGACTTGGTATATGCTATATACGTTTAATATTGATCTATCTATTCATGGAAGGCCACAGTAATTAACAAAACAATACTTGCATTTCTGTGTTGTTTTTTATAGGAAACAAATACGTTATAAGACCTGCCTGTTGTGGTTGTTATTGTGGAGTTAGTGTAGAGCAGGTGATGTTTCAGTTGGTGTGAAATTTGCCTCTTTCTTTTGTTGTACTGCAGCTTTTGTCTAGTGGTGTAAAGAAATAATGTTAAAGTAAATATAAAAAAAAAAATGCTCTGATCTCACCTTGGGTCTGAATGAATGTTTACACGTTTATTCGGGAAACAAAAAGCACAAGATTTCCATACAAGTCTCTGAGCTAAGTTTGTGCTCAAGGACATTTTTTCATGTCAGAAGTCGGGGTTTTGGAAATTCCGAGTGCAGTGCAGTGCAGTGCAGTATAAGTCTAAGTATTACGTGGCTAGCCCAAAATGTTTCTATTAATGCCCATTGAAGATCTTAGCAAAAAAAAACTTACTTTTAGGAGTTAAAAGGGAACAATGCATCTTTTTAACCTAACTAAACAGTTTTGGAGTCCATGTGATGGCTAAATGAGTCGATGCACGGTGAATAAAGCCCTCTCCACCTCAACCTAGCATAACTTGGCCAAAAAAAGAACAGCCTTGTAAGAATGGGGGAACCAACCCAGTGTCCCTGAAGTCTCTGGTCTTGAGTGAATGCGACATGTCCATAACAACCAACCAGCAATGGCTTTATTTCTTAATTGTTTGTCATGGCAGAGTGGCTAAAAGGCAAAGGAAACTTTTGTACGTATAAGAGGAGGAGAAAATGAAAGTCAAGCCGAGTGAGGATAGTGCTAGATAGATAGTGCTTTACTCTGAAATGTAAGGGGAGCTTTGTAGAAAAAAAATTAGACCAAAACTTTAGCATTTTCAAACTCCCTTTTTTCTACCTTTTAACTAAAGCTCCTAAAGCCCTGTGGGCTCTAGTACATTTCTGTACATTTCTCCTTATCACTAGATTTCTATCATCCCCATCATTTCAACTTTTGTCTGTCCATATTGATTCACCACCGCAGCCGAAATCAAAGTCAATTCAATTACCCCACATTATGAGTTCACTTTGCAAGTTCACGTCAGGTCTCCCAGCAGACATCCAGAAATTGGGACATAAAAATGAAACTTTACTATTTCTTTGAATCAGATACAGACGATCTCAAAGATATGGTTCCTTTTTTAAAAACTGACTGGCCCTTCTAAATCTCCTTAACTCTAATTGAATATTGTTATCAGTAATGACTTCTTGTATTGAATCATCATCGAGTACAGCCGCTGTTATGGTCGCCGAGGAGCTCCCCAACAATTTCAAACTGGGTCACAGGATGGGATAATGGCACTGAATGCTACCTATGAGAGATGCATGCGCTAATCTAACCCAATGTAATTGATGAAGCCACGCTAGAGCCCAACGGGAATCTCTGAGAGTTGCTGATCAAGACGAATTATCGAACCTAACAAGATTGCCAGACCTTCCACAACGCAAGTGGGTAATTAGAGCGCGGCGAGTGGAAGACCTGTCACAGTGGTGATGGCGTGGGAATTGCACAGTGTTATTTGGGGGAGATTGGAAGGGGAGGGTATGGGACGGGGGCGGGCCACAGAACTGACAGGTCTCTGACAGACTGTACAGGAGATGAGAAGCAGAGACGGTTATTTCAGAATGGTGGTATCAATCCATCTAGATAGCGATGGAGGTTTAGAATAGGGAAGAAGGGGAGGAGGTTGATGGGAACAGTTTGACTTGTAAATGGGAAAAGTGCCTTTTTTGGAAATTGATAAAGTAAGTCATGAGGGGAGATGAAATGTCTTAAAGAAATAAATGATGAGCCTAAAAGAACAAAAAAAAAAGAAAAAATACGGACAGAAAATCAACATTAACATTAGTAATCAATTGTGATAACCTTTGCTAAGTTTATTTCAACAAAGGAAAAATCTATTGACATTCACAATCTCTTGTGCAGGGATGCCCTGGCTGTCCAAGTGTATATTTTAAATAATTATAATGTAATGATAATACACTGGTGCTTTTCTAGACACTGTGTTAACACATCACATCACATGCTGTGCATAGAGCACCAGCTGCTGGAATGACACTGTGTCTTTGCGCAGCTGTATTTACAGAACTCACAACTCATATAAATATACCCAGTAAACTTGAGCTGATAGATATTAATTTAGGCTTACTGACAGTTTTTGTTTTGTGAATCTCTGTGCAGGGATTTTAATAAAAGATGCACTGCACGTGCATCTAATTAACTATGAAGTCGGCAAAACCCGCACGACTTTTTAAGATCATATCTCTAATACTTTACTCATTAAAAAAATCAGAGAAGACATTTATTTACTTAGCACTACCTTTTAATGGTGGGATGGGATGAAGGATGAGGAGGCAGTGAGGAGAGGAGCTGCAGCAATGACAGAGAGGAGGCAGCTCATCACATGTGAGAGGTTCTGGGGCATTTTGTACAGGATAATTTTAAATTTAGAACATTTATTTTGAATTAACCTTCACATACTTCACATAAACTTGTGCAATGCAAACCAAACTTGCAAAGAAAATCAATGAATAGTCTCTTTGAGACCTGTAACTCAGACAAAGTTTGCCTAAATAAGGTACAACCAACAAATACACAAAACTTACCTAAAAAGCATGTATAATCTCTTTTAGAACTTTAACAAAAATAAGTTTAATTCTTCAATTAATAACAATTGTTGTGGTTCACAACAGTGTAAATACTATGAACTGTGTTACTCCAGTGGTAATTGAACTCATCCTTGCATAGACAGCACATAACTTGTGTCTATATTGCTGTCTGGTGACAATTTGAAGTAGAATTGTCCATTTAGCAATGTGTCTTTTTGGTCACTCACGTTGCTTTAGCTCGTTCACTTGTTGCATTAGGCTCGTTCCAGATGAACTGAGAGTGCACGGCCACAATGAGAGGAGGGAAAATACACCTGTACTGAAGTCGGACAGTTTGTGGCTCAGATCACGCACCATCACGCCTGAAATCCACTTCTCGCGTGTGTTGGTTTATCCAGGTCAAAACTGTAACTTTAGTCTGTATTAAAAAAAAAAAAAAAAAAAAGAGGTGGGGGAAGAAGGAGAGGAGGGCAGTGAAGTGTCGTGCGTTACGTTTCTGATCAGCACTAAAGTCAGATCCAATCACCTGTCCGTTCACCGCTGACAGGTGTGCATTTTCCCATCATGCACTGAGCCGTGCAGCCTCCGCAGTTGCTCCTGATGAACTGCGGCGGCTCAGGCGCTGGTCTCGTTTGGATCTCACGGTGAACGTCGCATTTGTGGCATCAGAGCAAGTCGAGAACAAGTCGGACACAAATCTAACCTGAGCACTGTGCACAGACCAACACTGATCCAAACTGTGCAAGTCTGGCTCATCTCGAACGCGCCTGATGGATGGAAACAGAAATGTGTCGTCTTCTACGCTCGCGCGGTGCATTTCTGCCCCACTGGAAGACCTCTGGCGTGTTGCTGCCTTTGTCAGAGTCGACATAATATTTTTGTTGTGATCAAATGAATCAATGCGTCAATTGAAATTAACGCAGTTAAATCAATAAATTAACGCAGTGCGTTAACGTGATAATTTTCCCACCCCTAAGATATATATATATATATATATATATATATATATATATATATATATATATATATATATATATATATATATATCCCAATAATAAAATCATAATGGTATATTTTTATCTTGAAAATACACATTTCTTGAAAAGGTATAGTCCATCAGTTTTAGGCTTGTGGTAATCTGGGGCAGGTCTTCAGAATGGGCCCCAAAACAATGATTCTGCTTTGGCAGTATTTCGGTTTTCCAGTGGAAGAAAAAACTTTTGTGGTAAAACCATTCACAGTATTTTTATTATACTGCATATAATTCATAAAAAAAAGTTATTGCTATCAAAATGCACCAAAAATGTTTTGCATTTTGTAATTCTCAGCTTTTCAAAATAAAGATAAAATGTTTGAATGAAAAGAAAAAAAAAACTATATTAAAAATAGTGTAAAACTCTCATCTTCTCTCAATCTCATGAGCCTGATCTCGTGTCTCGTCACACCCTTACTGTCCAGCATAACCATCTTTGAAAGCTCTTATCTTCAGCTAATATTGCCTTGCTCTGCTAATGGACCAGTGATTGCTAGTGATTCCACACCAAACCCTAGTTTAACATGATTGGTCTATGAGTGGTGCCCATTCCACCATTGTCATCTGAATACCCACCCTCTTCTCCCCACTCCCAAACCCATCCATCCATCAGCCCCATGAAGTCACCATCTCCAGGCCTGGGCTCATAAATTGTCCCACAGCCTCCTCCCCAGATGGATGGTCCTCCACCTGCACCAACACCACCTCTCTCCTTCTCCTATAATCTCATATTCTCATCAGTCATTTCGGCGTGGCCCATGGAGCATTAGGGGGGCCGGCTTGCTGCAGTAATGACAGCCCTGTCTACATGCAGCTTTTGGCGGAGAGATACATAATAGACGGCGATTTTCTCTGTGTTGTTTCAGCCAGGGCTCTAGGATTTGTAAAATAGCAGACATTACAAGGCACAGTAAGCCGGCAGTCAGTCCCCCACCCTATAGTGAATTTTCCACACAAGGTGAAACCATTTGTAAAAAAGAAAAGAAAGTAAGAAAAGCTTTACACCTTATACTTCTGCTTTCTGCATATTTCTGTCACAGGTGTGTGTATGCAAGTAAATCCACTTCTGCAGTTCAGCGATGTTCTTTGGAGACATATAAAGACTTTTTTTTCTCCCCTGGTTTTCACAATAATGCTTTTTAGAGTACAAAGAGTTTTTGTCATTGTGTGCTGTGTAGCTTAAAATAATATATATGTATGGAAAATATATTCTTTTAGGGAAATATTACTTTGACTTTGCAGAGAACGCTTTGATTAGGTGTCTGGCACCCTCTGCTGTCAACAGTAGGGAAAAGATATAGTATAAAAAGGCTATTTAGCACGGCTATTAGCAACATGAAGTAAATAGATGAGCTGACTGCTGTTGTCAGAACAAGGTCCAGTGATGGTGTATGGGCTTTAGAAACACGGAAGAGTACTTCCTGGTTTCACATGTTTTGTTGTGTTTCACTTGTCTTTTGTTTTCTGTGAAAGTGATAGGCCTACAGTTTGAAGCAGGACAACGCAACTTTAAGTGGTCCGGAATCAGCCCGCTTTGGGGAGACAACAGGATAAACACAAATGGACTAACTGTGCAACCGCTGTGTTTAAGGACTCCTAAGTCTCCACTGTGAGGACTTTAAAAAGATGTGGAAGCCCAGTGTTAAAGACACATGCAGTTCAGT
Organism: Bostrychus sinensis; assembly: GCA_020698575.1. Taxonomy (NCBI): domain Eukaryota; kingdom Metazoa; phylum Chordata; class Actinopteri; order Gobiiformes; family Eleotridae; genus Bostrychus; species Bostrychus sinensis. Next base: position 7,046,168 of record CM036260.1, on the reverse strand, counting down.
GGAAAAACTACGAGAGAAACTTAAGGAAAAGGTTTGACTCTTTGTTGCATCTGCCTTCAAATTAACACTTTATTGTTCTATCTTTGTAAATGAGGCTTTTTAAAGTGTTTTATCTTCAATGCCCCATCTGTGCACAAATAACAGCAGTCTTTCCTTTACAAAACTTTTGCACCTGCCTCTCCAACGTGCTAACTTTTCACACAGTTTTAGCTCCTGTAGTCATGATAAACCAAACAGTAACTGCAAAGAGATTTCATTTGCATTTTCTTCGCCTTGAATGTTGCGCGTTCTTTTTGAAAGCACCTCATTTTACATATTATTAACTCACCGGAGTAAAAAAAGTTGTTTGGTACGTGAGAGATGCTAATCTCTCTTGGTTTGCTCCACTTTTAGCATGTTTTATTCACTTAGCGTGCACACCAACCTTTGATAAATCTATCACCAGATAGGTTTTTGAGGTACAAACATTGTAACATAAATAAAAGCTCAAAAACATCAATTTAGCAGAATAGGGGGCATGTATATATTATATACATATATCATGCATGCGTGTAACCTCTTCATAAAGTTTATTTGAATGTTTATATGCAGCCAACTTTTAAATTGCCCACATAGAACCAAAAAAAAAAAAAAAATGTGACTATGTGTTAAAACTGACACAGGGGGCACCAATTGACGGAGTGTTATTTTGGCTTTCTGTAAAAATAGGCGCCAGCTCCACTCACGTTTAAATTGATGGTGCATACAATGCTATTTTGAACCGTATAGAAATGGCACACTGTATCTAACACAAAAAGAAAGTGGACAGTGGGGGTGCTGGCCAAAACTAGGCCGGTAGCTGGACAGGAGTATAGATCTGAAGTGCGAGTGGTCATTAGCAGCAGGCTCACGTCCCCCCGAGGCCCATAGCTGCTGCTCTGACCCCGTCCTTCACCTTTCGAGCCCCAAGATGGAGAACTGGCACGGTACTTTTTCCACACGTACAACAGTATACACACGCACACACACTCACTCACTCAGTCAGTCAGTATTAAATTCAGCTGTGAAGGGTATAACAAAAGGAGGCAGGTTGTATCCGAGGTTATTGATTGGAGGAAACTCACAAATGAATAAAAGTGTTCAGCTGAAAATCGGCATTGCATAATCAGTTATTGATCTGTCAGTTTAAACATTGTGGAGCTAAAAGGAAATTGTCCTCATGCTGTTGTGTAAGTTAGCTGGTTTTGCATTTAATATTGTCAGACTGACAGAGGTTAGCACATTTTAAAAAGTTAAGTTTCTTGCCCACTTATAGGATGATCACTCTCCCACCTGAGCCATTGTGTCTGTAGAGAGAACACTTGCGAAGATGGGATCCTGGACGAGCCCCCAGAAATGCTATTTGCTTGATGTACTAATGACTAAGAATATGTCCAAGCTAACTAATTCACTAATAGGATTGTTTTTTTGTTTTTTTTTTAAAGGAATGTATTTGAGTTCCTCTGTGAAAGAGCTGGGCAGCAGTAACTCAGTCAATAGCGACATCTGACCACTAACCTGGAAGGTTGGGGGTTCAATCCCTGATACCAGCATTGCATACTGTTGTTGTGTCCTTGGGCAAGACATTTAACCCACCTTGCCTATGTATGAATGTGTCAGTGTGACTGTGTTTGGTGATGGTCGGAGGGGCCATAGGCAAAGATCAGCAGCCACGCTTTCATCAGTCTGCCCCAGGGCAGCTGTGGCTACAGAAGCAAACGTTCTGTATAACAAATATTTATTTTAATTTTTAGCAGATGTAGTCTATTGCATAAAAATAATACCTATAATTATAAGATATAAAAAATAACTCTGTGGCTTCTCTCTAAACTGTCCCTAGTGAATGAATGAGAGTGAATTGTTTGCGGTGTGGTGGTTCTAAATAGTCCCCTAGTCCCACCATTCTCAAACTGTTTTGTTTTTTTGTTTTTTTAATTGATTGATAAAAATTTATAATGAGTCATTTGTTATAGTATATTATTTTAAACATTCATAAATGTTAAAAGAAACCACTGAAGCAATTAAATAAATGTTCTGAATGAATTATCCTTATTTATATTTGGTTTTAGCACATTTACAGCTCCTGAAATGATTGTGGCACTCCGCGTAAGTCACATTGATCGGGAGCTGAAGATGCTATAATGGGGTTGTTGGGAATTTTTCTTTTCTGTAAGGAGTCTGTGGGCCCCAAAAGTTCCAACCCCTGCCCTAGTCAATGAATGTTAGAGATAATGGAAGATAATGTTATTCATTTGATACGTGGCATTTGAGATTGGACCAAGAACCTAATTTTAACTACTATAGATGCACTTCTTACTTATGGATTCGTACCAGAACACAGGGCTGCCCCTTCCTTTAGGCAAACTAAGCAGCTGCACAGGGCCCCACAGACATCAGAGGGCCCAAAGCTTATTCATTATTTGCCAACTCTGTTAAGATAAATATTGTGGGTATAATATTCTGTCATTTCTGCTGAGGGTCTATATAAAAGTAAGAGCCAATGCAGTATGTATATTAATATATTTTACTTTCTGTTTACTTGGGGCCCCCTTGCTGAGTTTGCAATTGAAAAATGTCTTAAAGCATTCATCCCCTTAGAAAAGCAGTCAGTCAGTGTTTTGTTAAAATTAAATAAAAATGTTGGTCTCATAATTAACTGAGAGGCTTTGGCCCCCAAACCTATCCTGCTTAGGGCCCCCAAATGTACAGGACTGGCACTGCCAGAACATTAGTGTATAAGATATACAATGACATTTAGGAAATTCTCGTCACCTCAAAGATCTTTGTCCCAGACCGGTGAGCTTTCGGCGGAGGTGATGTGAAGGAAAAAGGTTAGTGCCTGATGAAAAAGCAAGCCTCCTAATAATGTGGTCCCGGGAGATGATTAATGCTATTCTCTTCTCCCATTTGCTCTTCATTAACTCACTGTCTGCCATAATGGCCTCAGTGCCGATGAAAGGGGCGGGCAGCAGAGAAGTTGGGCTTTTGGCTTCATTAGAAACAACAGAGATGGAGCGAGAGAAGGGAGGAGGTGGCCGTATGGTGAGGAGTGCTGATTAGCGCTGCACTTATACCACATCTTAATCAGGACCAGGTACTGCTCCCTGGCCCCCGCGAAAGGCCAGACTATGACAATACAAAGCTAGGAGTTTAGTGCAAAAATGTATCCTCTAGAAACATCTACCAAAGCTGGGATTAGAATTCAGAACACAGAAAAAAATATTCAAGTCATTTTTAGATGAACGATTCAAAATGTCAAAAGAGTGAAGGTGCAAAAACTTTCCGATAATTTTGAAACATATTTAGAGACAGGATAGTTAATGGAACAAAGACAAAAACAAAGGAGTGGATTTGTGCTTAAAGATAACATAGCATTGCATTTTGCCGTTATGTCATTGGGCAAGACACTTCACCCACCTTGCCTGTATGAATGAGTTAGTGTTTAGTTTATTAAGATCCCCATTAGCCACTGAAGCAACAGTAGCTATTCTTCCTGGGGTCTCCTCAATATTCATTACATGTTTTACATTTTGCATCATTCACACACTACACTCACAATAACAATACATACAAGAGACATACTTAAGACATACAAGAGTTCATAGCAGCTCAATGCAAAGAAAAGAAAACTCAAAAACAGCTCATTTGTTATATCATTATACACTACAATCCATATTCTATAATTACAACAACACTACATCTTTAGGTTAAGCATCAGTCTTCCTAATAATCACAATACATACTTATCAGTGATCACTGCGTGGACAATAAAAGTTTTAACTTCTTTTGAAAGCATTTTTTATTATTTTCCAACAACAAAAATCCTGGTAATGAGTTCCATGCCACCATAGCTTAGTGTGATTGTGCAACTGGTGGTGATCAGAGAGGCTGTTATTTATTTATTTTTTAAAGATGCACTACCTGTTTTTTCCCCACTTGTATTTAGGGAAAACTAATTATTAAGTCAATAGCACCCATATGGCTTGTGTTTTTTTTAAAGTGTTTTTGACAGATGACATTTTGACCAATCACACGCTCAGAACTGTGCTGGGATCCACTGCCTACTTTAAAAAACACCAGAGCAAATCTGACTAAACAAGATTTAGGAAAACATTTTGTTTTTTCTCATTCTCAAAAACTTTGTGGGTATTTTAAGATAGTATCCATCCATCCATCCATCCATCTTCTTCCGCTTTATCCGGGGCCGGGTCGCGGAGGCAGCAGTCTAAGCAGGGACACCCAGACATCCCTCTCCCCGGACACTTCCTCCAGCTCCTCAGGAGGAACCCCAAGGCGCTCCCAGGCCAGCCGAGAGACATAGTCCCTCCAGCGTGTCCTAGGTCTTCCCCGGGGCCTCCTCCCGGTGGGACATGCCCGGAACACCTCCCCAGGGAGGCGTCCAGGAGGCATCCGGAACAGATGCCCAAGCCACCTCAGCTGGCTCCTCTCGATGTGGAGGAGCAGCGGCTCTACTCCGAGCTCCTCCCGGGTAACCGAGCTCCTCACCCTATCTCTAAGGGAGCGCCCAGCCACCCTGCAGGAGGAAACTCATTTCGGCCGCTTGTATCCGGGATCTTGTCCTTTCGGTCATGACCCAAAGCTCATGACCATAGGTGAGAGTAGGAACGTAGATCGACCGGTAAATCGAGAGCTTCGCCTTTCGACTCAGCTCTTTCTTCACCACAACAGACCGATACAACGACCGCATTACTGCAGACGCTGCACCGATCCGTCTGTCGATCTCACGCTCCGTCCTTCACAAAGGGTTCACAAACCCATATGACGACAAAAATAACGAGGCCAGTTACGTCGCCTGGTAAGGCGCAGCCGGGGCCCCACCCTGGAGCCAGGCCTGGGGTTGGGGCTCGATCGCGAGCGCCTGGTGGCCGGGTCTCTCCCCACAGGACCCGGCCGGGCCCAGCCCGAAAGGACGACGTGGGGCCATCCTCTCGTGGACCCACCACCCGCAGGAGGAACCGTAAGGGGCCGGTGGAAGGAGGATCGGGCAGTGGTCGAAGGCGGGGGCCTCGGCGTCCCGATCCTTGGACACAGAATTTTAAGATAGTAGATTTTGAGAAAACAGTATCACAGACACATGGATACTTGGGCATCTTTATTTCATGTATTCAGCCTTGGGACACTGAAGCAGGAGTTTTTTTGGGATGGAATTGGAAATGATTGATTGAGAGATACTGTACCTGCGCTGCACTTGGAAGTCCCAGCAAGGAATATATATTCAAAGTAAATTTGCTAGAAAGACAGGCATAACTGGAGCAACCCACTTCCAGTAGAGCTGCATCAGTCACTATTTTCTTTTCTTTTTTCTTTTTTTTTCTTTTTTTTTTTTTTTTTTTGCATTGTCACTGAGAATGGCATTACTTTTAGCGATACTGCATTTTGGATGAGACAAAAAATGTAAAAGCTAGATAACACCGGAATAAAGGCATAGCGCTTGGCAAACCATACGGAAGATAAAATGTAGAAAGCTTGTGATAAAGCTCTGACAGACAGACCCAAAAGCAAGCAGTGTTTTGTTTCAAGAAGCACAGTAAAGAAAAATATTCCAGTTGGTTGAAAGATTTAAAATGACAGAGTTGTCCTCAAAAGCTGGACTACAGTTTTAAACATAATTCAGGGAGTCACTTTGATAAAGAGAAAAAGGGTAAGCAAAAAAGACGCAGCATTATGGAAGATAAGGTCCTGCCATTAATTTTCGTCTACAATATAACCTTCTAAAATGGAAAACTGGAAAGAAAGTTTAATAGAGAGAAAAAAAACGAAAAGAAAAATGAATGAACACAAAGTCATCTGAAGGGTTTATTCATTTTTTGGAAGTATTTTAACCTTTAATCAAAATATATACTGTAGTTGAAACAATGAGCAAGAAAGGAATGGTACTGAGCAGCAGATTTGGGCCTGAGTCGCTCATTTATGTGACATGTACTCTACCAGGTGAGCCACTGAGACACACCATGTACAGTATTTTTGCTCCTTTATTTGTACTTTTACTTTTATAAAGAAATTGAGTACTTTTTCCACCACTGGCAAAACCTCTGTGAACCGTGAAGGAACAATTTAATTGTTTTTCTTGAATACATTTTTGTTGCCTAACAGCTTAAAATCTGTTCTGGGTTTTCACATTCACTTAACAGTAAAAAGTAACAATAAACTAATGTAGTGATCAAAAAATGTATTTCTTTCCATGAAAGCAAATACGTTGTTTGCATATTTACAAAGTATGCAAAACAAATTTCCCTACAGGGACAATAAAGTCTAACTTACCATACCTTACCTTACCTCCCAACTAGGAGTACAGAGACCCCTAGGGGTACGCAAGCACATTACAGGGGATACGTGAAGTTATATGATAATTTATAGCACCTTTATATATTTCAAAGACTAAAATAAACTAGGACTAACCTAGGACTTAACCAGATCTAAACCAGAACGAAATCAGGACCAAACCTGGTTTAGACCAAGTCTAGACGAGGTCAAACCAGGTCTAAACTAAGACTAAACCAGGATTGAAACCAGAACAAAACTAAACCAGGACTAAACCAAATCTAAACCAGGAAAAAAAAACCCGTCTAAAACCAGAATTAAACCAGGTCAAACCAGGACTAAACTCAGACTAAACCATGCTTAAAACCAGAACAAAACTAAAACTAAACCAGGACTAAACCAAATCTAAACCAGGTCAAACCAGGACTAAACCAGGACTAAAACCAAAACATAACAAGGAAAATAAACGGGTCTAAATCCAAAACTAAACCAGGAATAAACTAAGGCTAAAGCAGACCTAAGCCCAGGTCCAAACCAGGATGAAATTAGGTCATGGGGGCACACAAAACCAAAAAGGTTGGGAAGCACTGCCTTAGAAGTCTGATTCCAAAATCTAAGCATTAGAACAGTAATTTCCTGGTGGGCCGCAGAGATTTTCTACATTAAAAACACAAAAAGTAAAATTATGTATAGTTATATACTTCTTTAAAAAATATTACTTTGAGTTTTGTAATCTTATTCAATGTATAAGGGGAAAAAAACAACACATAGTCTTGTATTGTGAATGAGTGACGTTTTGGGGTGCACATGAGATTTTATGTTTTTTAAGGGTGGCACAACGCTCTTGACTTTAGAAATGGCTGCACTAAAAAAACAAGAGCTATTTTCTGCAGTTGGAATTCACAGACAAAGATTCAAAATGTCAAAAAAGTCAAGAAAGCTGGTTGACAATTTTAATACATACTTCAGTGAGCAGCCAGTCAACTGGATAAAACGATTAAAGTCAGGAAGATAAGTGCACCTAATGTACAGTAAGATAAAATGACGAAGCCACTTTTTGGGCTGATTCATAAAGGTGTGAAAAAGGCAGACATGACAATTGGATTTCAAGAGCTTCTGCGATGTATGTCAATCTAATCTAACCTTCTTAAATGGAAAACCTGCCTATATATGCGAAAGAACTTGGAAAGAACTCCAAAATATGACAAATAAATGGATGCCAGTATGTTCTCTCTCTTTATATCTCCAAGTGTCTTTAAGAGATATTTCCTCGAAGCCTGAAACTTACAGTAGATCTGCAGAAGGCAGTCGATAGTTTTGCATTGTAAATGGGGAACGTCATTATTTTTAGCAGTACAGCCGGGACGTTCATATTTAATACGCCTCCGGTACTGTGTCGGTCCCTTAAGTGCATGGCTACTGTTGCCGAATGCATCACGTTGTCATCATCTCGCTAAATGCAAGTCGGTATATGGAAGAAGGCAAAACCCTCGACAAGGTCATTTACAGCTTTTCTGGATTCTGAATGTATGTTTAAAAGTGGAGGGATGTCTGTAGAGAACATCCATATATGGTCTACCAAGGCTGGACCCAGGAGGAAAGGCACTGTACATAGTCTGAATATACTCTATGCAGGCTTACATTGAAGTAACCCAAGTATTTCTGCCACTGTGTTGGAGTCCTTCTTTTCTTTGTTTTCCAGCAAAAATCTAGCACATTCAGTACATTGTATGCCAGACATTTTAAGGATTTTATTCATCTATTAAAGATTTTTCAAGAACAGTGTTTCCCAACCAGGGGTACAGGGACCCCCAGGGGTACATGAACACATGGTACATGGAGTTATATGATTATTTGAAGTACCTTTATATAGTTGGCTTTCAAAGACTAAAATAAACCTAAATCAGGACTAATCCAGGACGATAGTGAGGGATGCTTGAACTAGTACTAAACAAGGAATAAACCGAGTCTAAAAGCAGATCTAACTCAAGAATAAACCAGGAATAAACTAGAACTAAACCAGGTCTAAAACCAGGAATAAACTAGTACTAAATCAGGGCTAAACTAGGTCTAAAACCATAATCAAACCAAAAAAAAAAATAGGACTTAAATCAGAACTAAACCAGGAATAAACCAATTCTAAACCAGAACTAAACGAAGTCTAAAACCTGAATTAAAGAGAAGAAAAAAAAAAAAAAAAAACACGTCTAAAACCAGAACTAAATCAGAAATAAACCAGGACTAAACCAGGTCTAAAACCAGGAGTAAAATAGTACTAAATCAGGGGTAAAATAGGTCTAAAACAATAATTAAACCAAGAAAAAACAAATCTAAAACCACAACTAAACCAGGGATAAACCAAGGATAAACCAGGTCAAACCAGTACTAAACCAAAAGACTAAACCAGGACTTTAGTGAAGGATGCGACACTAAAGAAGGACAAAACCAGGACTAAACCAGGAAAAAACCTGGTCTAAAACCAAAACTTAACCAGGAATAAACCAGGTCTAAACCAGAACTAAATGAGATCTAAAGTGAATCTAAACCAGATCTAACCAGGACTAAACTAAGACTAAGCTGGGTCTAAACCATGACTATACCAGGACTAAGCTGGGTTTAAACCAGGACAAAATCAGGTCCAACCAAAAAGGTTTGGAACTGCTGTTCTCAAAAACAAAAAGCAAAAAGATCTTGGAATGTCCTTAATTATTTTACTTATTACCAAAGTAACCTCTTGGATTTTGCACTGGCTCAGGAAGTAGAGCGGTCGTCCTGTAACCAGACAGTTGACGGTTTTAATCTCACTCTCCCCAGTTCATACTGTCGTTGGGCAGGACACTTTACCCACCACGTTTATGCATGAATGTATTAAAGCAGTGATTCCCAAAGTGGGGTCCAGGGCCACAGGTGAGCCACATGGGTACTGCAGGGGGGCCGCCAGAGGTTGTTTACAAATAAATAGTTACAATGAATTATATGGACATATTTTATTAAAATTATCACTCAAATAAGAAATTTTAGCCAACAGTCTGTGTTTTTTTTATTTTTATGGAAATCTATATGGAGGAAAAACTTTTGACTTTTGAATGTAGTGAAGTTTCAATTTTGGCAAAAGCTGGTGATTGGCAGTGGTCGAAGGAGGCCATAGGAATGGAGAGGCTATAGGAATGGCAGTCACATACCTGTCAGTGTGTCCCAGGACAGCTGTGACTGCAGAAGTAGCTCACCACCACTGAGTGTGACTGAGGAGTGAAGGAATAACGCGCCTAATTGTAAAGTGCCTTTTAATACAGAGAAAAGCACTCTATACAACACTGAGAAAAACTCAACTGCATGTGAACACGAATGCTCTCAACATTTGCCGTGGTATAGCTCAGTTGGTAGAACTACAGCAACTACAGTCTGCATTGACGTCTGGTTTTGAGTTCACACTCCGACACTTTGCCGAATGGTTTTCTGTTACTTCTCAACTGCACTGTAAACTGTGAAAAAAATAAAAATAAAAAAAATTGCAAAAACTCAAGGTAACACAATCCCTTAATATTTTTGAGTTTTGGAGCCAATTCAAAATCTCTAGTTTAATATTTTTTGTTGACCTAATATAACATTCATGTCTACAAACTTTCAATTTTAGGTTTTACTCTATCATTATTTCTTTAACTCATCTTACAGCCAACTGACAATTCATTGTTCAGAAAAAGTTGTTAAAATTGTAACTGTTCTAAATTGTTAAATTTAGTATAATAAGTTTTTTGTTATTATCAATAATAACACTTTTTCTGAAGAAGGGCTAGTCAGTTGGCTGTAAGATGAGTTTAAAACATAATGATTAACTTAAGTTTTTAAGTTTTTAGACCGTTAAATTAAACAAAACAAAACAAAAAAAAAGTTTTTTTTTTTTTTTATTTGAGATTTTGAATTGTCCCCAAAACTCCAAAATTTTTCCTATTGCCTTGAGTTTTTGAGTTTTCGCAACTTTTTTTATATACAGTGTACAATAAAGCCAAAAAGGCCTAAAAACTGTTCCCAACAGTCTTCATTCTTCCTTGCATATTTATTAAGGGGAAAGTATGTTTAAGAAAACATATCCAAGTTCTTAAAAAGAAGTACCACTGACTTTCACTGGGATTCATCCTAAAAAGTGGTCTATAGAAAGATAGCTGGGTCCACAAGTCCAAGAACAGTGTTACCAATATCATCCATAGAGGTACTAGTCACTACTATTTTTATTTTGTAGTAAGATAGCATCATACAAAAAGTTTAAGGAAATAAACAGCTCTTTTTCTAGTTATGTTTTTTCAATGCTGTTCTAGAAGTGACCAAGAACTGGTTTAAAAATATAAATAAAAGCCTAATGTAGCCTTACAGCCTTCTGTTAATCTGCAAACTTTTTATATTTTTCTTTTCCTTTTTTCTTTAACATGATCCTTGTAAAACTCATTATCAACTGTTTCCCATTTAGAAGTCAAAGGCTTTCTAACGGCTTTGTACTGCAACAGTTAGTCTGTTTTCAGGAAATGCATGTAAACAGGAAAATATTTCAGTAAAATGCTGCAAACATTGAAGATTTTTCTCGTATTTTGCTAACCTTTTCTGAATGATGGCCAATTAGTCGCAGGGCCAACAGCTCGCTAACCACTCTGCCACCATGCATTCATATGCAATAGTAATGTTTTTGCACTATATTAAGTCCACTACAATGAGAGGCCTTAGGCAGTCACCTGGTTTATTTTAACACATCGCAATGCCTATGCCTAAAACATACATGCTTCAGGCTACTAGTATATGGATGATACATAAAATATATTCCTGCAAAATACTTATATTGCACTGAGCTGTCCTGAAAACAAGCTGCTTTTAAACACCAGGAGACTCAACATTTCATTTTGAATGTACCACTCCGCTTTGATAATGCACCTTTTGTGGTCTTTTACTTGTTTTTGTTTGCCTGGTTTAATGTATTCCACACCCGTGAATCAAACACGTTTTGCATGCAGGTCACAGTGAGCCGCTGTAGATCATCCTGCCCTGTATTTTAAAATAATGACACAGTGAATGATGGTTGCCTCGAGTGCAGAGAAACACAAGAATTATTCCTTCAGCAGGTTGTATGTAAAGCCTGGTAAACATGGGAGAAAAAAGTGTGTGTGTGTAATCCAGGGCTGGCTGCGTCCCATGGAGTCCATTTGAATTGAGCTAGAAGTGTGATATATATGACATATGAAGGACAAGCTGGCTTTGCTTGTAATGCTAATATTTGTTGGATATTGTGATGATGATATATAGTAACATGTGATGTCTGATTTTCTTTCATTATAGAAGAGGAGTTACCAGAGAGACATGGTATAATATTGTTTAGGACGCATGGTGCTGCTTTGCAAGCTAGTATTCCTTCAACTGACAAACATCAGCATCCCTGACACCATTTCCAAAGCACTGTACCATTAGTGTACAAAACGGCCCTAAAAAGTTCTATAAAAATTTAATAGATTTTTTTCTTTATACTTTCAAATGTTTAATTTTTATTAACTTCTCTCTTGATCACAACTATAAAAATGTAAATGATCTTTTATTGTTAATGAAATACACAGTGATGTAAAGTGTGTAGAATGTATTGAAGTTAAAATACTATAGTTTGGTCAAAATCATTAATATTTGGAAACATCTTAAATGCCATTAATGTCAAAAATCATTAATAACTGACCATGCAGATTGTAAGGTGCAAAAATGTCCAGAACAGTCCCAAATGTTGTCAGAGGGGTAAAGAGTAACTCACTCCTAAATCCACTGATAAGCTTTTTGCAAAAAACTGTTACAATTCTACCTTTTGTGGTGAAAAACATAACCTATCACGTTGAACGATGGGTACCACTATTAGTTTCTAATAATTTCTAAGACAACATTATGACATAGTTACTTCCATGTTAGCACACTTTGCTTTGTCCACTCTTATGCTCTTGTCCCAGTCCTCTCTTGTTGCCATGTGGAGGTCACATCACAGTGCACCCACAGCTGTCAGTCAGGGTCCAGGCCCCCACCCTCAGTTCTTCCCCTCTGCCTCTGCCTGGTATCTGCCCACTTTTTCAGTATTTTTCAAGCTTTGGTAGTGGTTGAAATAAGGCTCAAGCTATGGAGCTCAACAGTGCCCATCCCCCTCAGGTGCCAGAAGTAAATGTCCCATTCATTTTTCCCATAGACCTTTTGAAAAATAGGAGTTTAATAGCTCGACAGAGGCTAATCAGCTCTGTGGTAACTCATGATGATATCTTGATTTATTTCTATCAAAAAGATTAACTAAAACTTAAAAATTTAGCAAAATGCATTTGTAAATTTGCCTTTTGACAAGTTTCAAATATGTGTTGATAGCCAAATTATTAATTTTATAGTCATGAGTTACCATGTGGCTACTAAGCCTTCCTCAAACCGTTGAACTTTTAATATATGTATTTTCTGAAAAGTCAATGGAGAAAATGAAAGGGAATTTACTTCCGGAACTGGCACAGGTGGGCATTGTTGAGCTCCATATGCATTAGTTAGAGTTTAAACCAGTGGTCCCTAACTTTTTTCCAAGTGACCCACTTCATTAGATGATATGTTGATGACCCCCACCCTTTGCTTCCCTGACCCTAATAATTAGGGGAAATGAAGCAATATATTGGATAAGTTTCACAGTATAACAAAAACACCACAGAAATATTATTAATCTATTTTCAACCATTTCTATACACATTTTTTTATGGCTATTATAATGCATTAGCCAGTCTTCCTTGCATTATCATTCAGCCCTATCTTGGACCTCTTTTTCAAGAGGCCCTCGCGACCCACTGTGAAGCTTTGGCGACCCCTAGTGAGGGTCCTGACCCCCATGTTGGGAATCACTAGTTTAAACTAATCTTCACTGTCCATGGTGCTGAGCTGGGTAGTTAGTCAGTATTTTAGAAATCGTATAACATATAAGCAAAAACGTCAATGACTAAAGCAGGACAAAACCAAAACTATACCTGGAGAAATAAAGGACTAAACCAAAACTAAACCTAGCCAAATCCAGGACTAAACTGGCTTGAATACAACTGGCTTGAAATCAGGACTTGGTCTGCAAAATACTTCACCAAGAGCAGCCTCTATACCACCAGTAGATACACAGAATGATGTCTATGTAACTGACTGAATGCTTTCTATGAGGGATCGGTTTAAGGAAAATACTGTTGCAAAAAAGTTACAAAAGTATATATAGAAGCATTTTCTTCTCCTTGCTTCCTCATCCTCACATGCCCTCCTCCGAGTGTGTGCCTGCAAAGTGTCAGCAGTTTGCAGAGCGTGCAGTCCCCTTCTATAAAGCCCTGCTCGGAGATCACAGGGAGGCAGGCCGCTCCTTGATGTTTGCTTAGTTCTAGCTTTTCCACAGTTCCAACCGCAGTCTTATCCCTCTTAGAGCCGCAGATACTTCTAACTCTGAAACATGAGCTCCACTCCAGATCCACTCCTGTCATAAAACATGCTTCTAATACCTGGAAAGATCTCTTTGAACAACACTGGCTGGAACTGCTCTCACATTACTAAAAGCATACTCACATTACTCAGTCTTATCTGCATCTGGGCTACAACTATTAGATAAGGTATTATGGCTGAATATTAAAAGGCTGGTATTGTGTTTAAATAGAAGGTCATGTGATCTACTTGGTCAGTAGTTGAAAGTGTCCCAGAATAATGCCCCAAAAAAACACGTTTCCATGTGTTTATCTTGGAAATACAAGTCTGTATAGAGCTCAGTGGAACTATTTTGTTGAATGTTTAGGGTATGGTATTTAACATTTTTATGTTTATTCAGATCACCACCACCAAATTGTGTTTATTTGAAATGGAAAAGGCAAATGCTGTTGTTGGTTGTTGGAATTATCAGACCCATTTTCATGGACTCAATTTAATTTAATTTATTTTTTTATATTATTTTATGCAAGCCACCATCATCATTACTTAAGTCTAAAAGCTATGTTTTTATTTTATTATTATTTTTTTTTAATAAGAAGCAAAACCCTGTTGTGTTTTTGTTTGTTTGGAATCACTCTCAGACCCTTTTTCACCAGATTTGTGCATTTTCATTACATGTCCCTGCAGGGCTACCATAGCCGGGCTGTTTTAGGCACATTTGGAGTAACAGCTCAAAATGCTCTTTGAGGGCCTTAACCGTTCACTTCTTGGGTTATTTATCGAAGTGTCCTTGGACAAGGCATTGAACTTGTAAAAAGGCAAAGCCAGTGGATGTATTATAGAACTTGTTAGTGAATGATGTCTCGACCACCGCTGTTTTCAATAGCCGTGCTCATTGGCACGTGATGCCAAAAAAGTTTTTTACTTCTGTGTTACTTCTGTGTTGTGTGGGCTATAAAGGGCTTACTGTGGCCCTCGAGGGGGTGCAAAGGCGGGCTAAAGCGCTGAGATCACAAACCATAAAAAGTTTTTGAACAGGGACAAAGTCCATGTTTTCAAAATAGATAACACTACAAACTCCAACCATTTTCTCAGCTGTAGGTGTCCTGTCAGCCGAACACCAGGCAGTACTTTTACATTGCACTCTATGGGGAAAAAATCCTTTCTGGGCCACTCAGGCCACTTATCAAACTGGCATCAAGGGGAGAGGGGGCAGTGCCCGATCCAGATCTTATTATACATCCACGGTTGCACTCCATAAAGTACCCTGATCCCTTGCACTTGAATGAATGGCTGACACAACACTACATTTGCACTGGCAAATTCTGCAATTCTTTGTGTTACCAATCAATA
Organism: Bostrychus sinensis; assembly: GCA_020698575.1. Classification (NCBI taxonomy): domain Eukaryota; kingdom Metazoa; phylum Chordata; class Actinopteri; order Gobiiformes; family Eleotridae; genus Bostrychus; species Bostrychus sinensis. Next base: position 7,031,087 of record CM036260.1, on the reverse strand, counting down.
ACTAGTTGAAAACTAGATGCTATGCTTCCAGTAGGATAATTTTAGTGTTTTTAATTGCTACATCATATAGATATGCTACAGTTGGCTCAATGACTCTCAAGTTGATGGTTATCTAATAATGTATTTGACCACACTGGTGAAAATACTAGATTTTTTGGCAGATTATGTATCATAGCTGAAGCTTGTTATTGGTAATGGAAAAATTCATACAATTGGCTGGATGCACCCAATGTATCCCAGAATACCTCAGGTTTGATGTCATAACACAAGAGCCATATGCTGTGTTCTGGAATGCTGCACCGACCACAGCTTGACTATGTTTAGCCGTGCACTAAATTCCCCCTGTGTTACATTAAGCACAAATTTAGCAGAGGCTAAATGGAGTAGCCTCCGTCTGAAGGAGCTGCGGCAGCACTGTTTTTATTTACCCACTTCCTCTCATTCATCCTGATCCATTATTCAGCAGCTAGTCCTTCTTCCAGGAACTGAAGGAGCGATTAGCACCACACACGTCAGGTAGATCCCGGTGTTAGCCATGACTCATGTGATTTTTACAGTAATGTCCCAAGAGTGCCCTCTGGGAGTAAAGGCAGAATGTGCACTAAGCCACTGTTAAAACTATTATATTGGACGATTAGGGTTCAGTTTCCTTTAGGGGGGAAACTCCAGCTGGTCCCAAAACATCTAATCAGTCCCTGGCTGGGACCCCTAGTGAGATAGTTAGTTAATCTGCCTTTGGTGCTGGAGGTTAATTCCCAAATGGGGCAAAAAAAACTCCCAAGCCTTGATAAATGGAGAGTGTTGTGTTAGGTAGGGCAATGGGTAAAAACCTGCTGTGTTACCTATGCAAATGTTTTTCTTTGGTGACTCCTCAACAAAAGTCATTTTCATTTAGTAGATTGTTAACAGGATAGTTTTGGGGAAAATCTATGAAGAGGCATCATAGCTTCTGTGAGTGGTCTACAGATGTAAAATTATTGTTAAAGAATGTGATAACTTATATTGCTATCTTTCCAAAAGTCTTAGCTCACCTGCCTTTACACACATATGAACTTATGTGGCATCCCATTCTTAATCCTTAGAGTTTATTGAGACGTTGGCCCATCCTTTGCATCTATCTACGTCTGACATCTACGTGTCTGACATTCTGAAGGCCTGGCTCGCAGTCTTCACTCTAATTCATCCCAAAGGTGTTCTATCAGGTTGAGGTCAGGACTCTGTGCAGGCTAGTCAAGTTCTTCCACACCAAACTCGCTCATCCATGTCTTTATGGACCTTGCTTTGTGGAGCGTCATGTTGGAACAGGAAGGGGCCATCCCCAAACTGTTCCCACAAAGTTGGGAGCATGGAATTGTCTAAAATCTTCATAGTGTTGGAAGTAGGGCTGGGACTTTAACATGTTAATTATGATAAATGAATTACAGACAAATTAATGCACTTAAAAAATTAATCTCACTTGTCTATGGTAATGAAGTGACCTAGTTTCTGGCACATGGTAACTAGAGCTAGACATCCACGCTGGCCAAAATGCCACACGTGTGTGGATTTCAGCTTTGAACAGTTGGATGTGCATGTGTCTCTACAAATGCACCACAGGAAACTGCGGGGTTTCCTCTGAGGCCGGCCTGTCCACATCCAGCGCACTCCTTTTCTTTCACTTCACGACATCCATATCTCTGATCATTCTCACAGCTGACTGATGCACTCACTCAGAGGAGACAGGAGCAGCATTGTATGGAAAGCAGGCACAAAGGAGAGAGGAGAGAGGTCCACGCTGAGGAGGAGAGAGAGGAGAGAGGCAAGCTCCCGTGCTTCATCAGAGGCAGAGGTCAATGCACACACTGAATACTGCCCTGTTGGATTGCGGCAGCAGTTTGAAATTAAGTTAAAATATACCACAACATAACATACAGTAAGCTAATATAGTGTATATCTGGCATATAAATATTTATAGTTGATAAAAATATGAATAATCACTATTAATTAAATACAAAGCCTGTTATAAAAGTATTTATTAATAAAGTTTTAAAGTATTTATTTTTTTATTGCCTCCCACCACTAGTTGAAAGCCTAATTATTTGCGGTGGTTCAAATTCATTTAGTCAACTAATTTAGACTTTATTGTGGCTCAAAAAGTAGTTGGTAGGTAGTTAAATGTGTATTAAATATGGCAAAAATGAAAATATTCCATTAAGCAGCAGTAGAAGTTAGGGAAAGACAGTAACCCTATATAAAAACATCTCTTTGTTTTCTTTTTTTTTTAAATATAGTTTTCAAGCAGAAAAGTACAGGCTTTCAACACTCACACCCACACTCACCCAATAAATATTGTACCACAATATTACAATACATAGTACGCTGTAAATAACAACAGAAACCAAAAAATAACAGAAATAAACAGTTGTCTCATTTACAAAGGGCACATGGCTTTATACTACATTTGTGAAGTTATCAGTTTCCTTTGTTTGAGCAGAAATTCAATTTTTTATTATGCTCTAACAGCTTATTATTATTATTTTTTCTAAAGAATATTGGTAATTAACTAAGTTTTTAAAATTATGCTTTTTTGGCTTTAAAACTAAACATCTTCCTTAACAAAATAATCACATTCAACATTGTATTTTACTTGTATTTTACCTTGTAACATCTCCTTGAGTGTCCAGAAAGGCACTTATAAATAAAATGAATTATTATTATTAACATATCCATATGAAAACATCTCTTTCTTAAATTTAAAGACATACACTGACAGCCACTCACTGTCACATTCATTCACTAACGGGCTACAAAATAACCCACACTTACACAGGAAAGACTCACCCATCATTGGAAAACACACAGTTATTATCCTACATTATCATGTCAGACATTATGCATCACCACTTTTAACCACAATGTTTGAGGAAAAAAACAATACATGCCTGATGTTATGTCACTTGAATAATACTGCTCTAGGATTACACAGCCTGCAGTACCCTTCCATCAGAACTGAGTGTACACGCCACGTACTCTCAGCTCATACTGAAGACACAAAAGAATCTGTTATACGTGTGGGCAGGTGGATCAGAAATGGTGTGTGTGCCGGAGCTGTCGGGCCCTGGGCTCACCCTGTCAGCTGTGGTGCTCCGCTCGGGTCTAATTAGATCAAAGTGGAGCCGTGAAGTGCATAAATCTGGAGTTGGGCTCGGGCTTTGAAAGCACACCTGGTGCAGCGCGGGATGTGTCACTGTACATGAAGAGTTTTATCCTCGGTATTATACTTTTCAGCTGTTCCCCTGGCCCCTGTGTTGGTCATATGAGTCTATAGCCTTAAAGTGCACTGGGTACATTCTGTCACTGCTGCTTCTTAGATAGAAAAGTGAACTGAGGACAGTTTTTACTGAGCTTGAAGTTGGAATGTTTATGAATTAGACGACAAAATAATTAACCAAGGTTATTAGGTCCTATATTAAGCTTTTTTCAGGCTTTTTGAAATAGTTTTGGACACATTTGCATTAGCATTTTACATTTTATAACTTAAAATAATGTATATGTATGGAAAATGCTTGACCTTTGCTTAGACGTTTGTGTAGGTTCTTAGCTAACAGATGGATAAATAAGCTTACTGCTGGTGAAGGTGTTGGGTATTTTTTTGGTTAGAAGATCAGATGCGGGAAGTAATATTGGGGGAATTTTTGTTATATTTTATTTTGACATATATCATTGTAATAGCTTGCGATTTCTACATGAATTTGAACAGTTATTGTTCTGGACAAATTAAGAATATATTTGGTGACACTGCTGACATTGTGGATGTACACTTAATGTACAGTATCAACAATCCATTCAAGGTTCTGTAGGACAAAAGTTATTTTCATTTTAGGGGTTGATATAGTGAATGATTTTGTTTGCATGAAGTGTGCCATATGGAAACTTCTCTATCTGGGCTTGGGACTGGTGCAGAATAATTCAATTCAGTTCAATTGTATGTATACAGCCCAGTATCACGACATGTCTGATTGTGTGTTTAGGTTTGATAAACTGTTTGTGAAGCCCTTTGAGGTGACTAACAATCAAAACAATGACAATCAAACATAAACAATAACTACATTAAACTATACAGACCCAGGACATCCCCATCCTTAGACCCTCCATCTCAGTAAGGAAAAACTCCTAAAAGAAACCAGCTGTGAGAAAAAAATGAAGAAACATTATTTAGACCATATTGAAGGAGAGATGAATATGGCTGGAGTTAATGGCTCCACATCACAAATTCAAACTCCTGATCTCCCACTTTAAAGGCATGGTCACTAACTATTTCACTAACAGCAGACAACATAGTTGAATTTAAAAATATAGTTTGTTTTTTTTCAGTTGCAGCCTCTATTTTTTCGAGGTCACCAAAGCAAACCTATCGCATGGTGACTGGGTGGGTTTTTTACACTGAATGCCCTTCTTGTCACAACCCGCCACATGACTGGAGTAGGCAATGTGGGTGAAGTGTCTCGCCTAAGGACACAACAACAGTATGTTTTTCACCCCTTAAAAATATATTTATAATATCATAAGTTCTTAAATGTCCTCAGCCTTTTTGAAAAATTGTTTAGAATATGAATGGGCTTCTGGGTACTCACATTCAGTGCTGTTTGTCCTTTAGGCACTGTAAGAGAACAGGAAATTACTTAAAAATACAGTGCAGAAATGACTAAACCCTTGGGATGAAGGGTGAAAAAACCCTTGTTCAGATGACCTTCTTGTATAACCTTTTTTACAGAATTTTCTTGGAGACCCTTCACAGACGTCTAGTTAGTAGGTTGTTAAATATACTGTATATTAAAATGGAGGATAACATCTCCTTAAACACCTGTAGAAGTTAAGGAAAAACAGTAAACCTACATAATACACCTCTTTCTCATTGTTTTTTTTTAGCTTACCTTCCTTTAAATGCATCAAAAAAGCTATAAAACATGCTAACTCATGTTTACTTAACCTTGGCCACACCTAGAGCCTTAACTTTTTGTCATGAAACTAAAGTAGGATAACAAAAAGCCGCCATCAGAACCTGTAAAGAACAAAATGTGCCAGTGCCCAAACTTAAAACCACTTCCAGTTTTGCAGACCTAACTTTTAGCCTTGGTTTGTGCCCTGACATCCCAGACTCTTTGGCATATTCAGATTTCACTGTGTCACAAACCGGCCACGTAGCAGACTGTAAGCGTCATTAAAATTCAGTAGATTGTACTAATTTCTCCTGTAAACATATGCTGCTGTCAGAACAGTCACTTGTTTGCCCAGAGTGTATTCTTTTTAGAGGCGACATGTTTACCTTCCCCTTCCCCGTTGCTCTGCGCCATGCTGTACTAATGAGGAAGACAGGCAGGGGTGGAGGTGGGGGGTGTCACAGTGGGGGGCGGAGCTAATGTGACCTTTAGCAGTGCACCCCTCCCAGCCTAGCTAGGTTCAGTTCCCTTCTACGACCTTTAGCGGAACCCCCAGCCTTCTTGCTTATTTGGGTCCGGTTCGAATTCGTAAATCTGGATCTAGACTTAACCCCCTGGCAGGATGAGGACTTCAGGGGGAGGAGTTATAGGTGTGAGGGGGTTAGGGATATGGGCGGGTGGGACAGTAGAGGAAGGGGTCTGATGTGTGGAGGGTGCTAAACAAAAAGGTCACATGCCTCCAAGAAGAGTGCAGACAGGAGAGTTCATACAGTGCATAGGTCTCAGGCTTATTATTAATGCATGCATAGGAGCTAAAATAAACCAGCTCTATTGCTGATGTCATTCGATTAGTGCATACATTAACATTACAGTACTCAAAGTACTAGCCTGGCCAGCTATTCTAATTCTTATTTCATGTCTGCAAGAATTAGCTTGATCCATGTCCACTCAAGTTTGATTTACTGTGGGTCAAAATTATTGATTAAATGCAACTGAATATATATTTAACCAGAAAACAGGCCATTACCAACATTCAAAACAATTTAAACAATTGGAGAAAAACTATAGCATAACGTCTGTCCAATTGCAGAAAAATGCAATAAAAAATGCCGACCTTTAAGTTTGGACTGGGTAGGAAACGGCTTGAAAGGGAGGATCCCCTTTAACAAATTTAAGTTAAAGTTATGTAAAATCAACTAAACTGATTTTTCTACCAATTTATAATGTTATTCCCTAAACTAAAACATCCCTGGAGTTGTGTTGTGTTTTATTTATGTCTGTTAAAGTAATTGTGTATTCTCTGGCTCTGAGTTTTGGAGGCCTCAGAATACTTGGTTTGACAAAGCCCTGTCCCTACTCCAGGAAGCATTGACAAATTAACAAACCTTCTACATCTACTCTATTCTCATTCATTTATACCTGTTATAGCTTTTGTATTTGGCAAACAAATATAATTCCAATTATCAAAAAAAAAAAAAAAAAAATGTTTCTAAGGACACTACACCTACCAAATTACATCTCATTCCCATAAATACTATTATTTATTATTATTATTGCAGTTGTTGTTGTCAGTCATCCAGGTCACCATAAACACATCACATACAACTGTAGTCTCCCATGTGTGACTGTTACCCAAGTTTTGGTTCAAATGTATGTAGTCTCAGAAACAAAACTTCTGCAATCCAGCCCAGGCAAGCTGAACACATTTGCAAAACCCACCATCTCCCAGACTGTAAGTACTTATACCTTAAGTGCCCAATTTCACAGCACCCTCCTTGAGTTGTACTTAATTGAAAACTACATTAAGGCTGCCATTTTCTTCCTCCTTTGCTTTAGTTTAATCGAGTGAGTCACCATTGTTTAAAGCACATTACCACCACCCGCTGTGAATGTGGGCTGGAGCTAAACGCACTACTTCAGGCTCAGGATGTGCGGTACATTTTAAAAATGACTGCCAACATATTCCACAGCTGTTACTCCAATAAAAAGGAAAATGTCCCACCTAACCCATTACTACAGTTGCAGGGTTTTTTTGTTCTGTAAACTTTAGCCACACATTTAATTTGGCACTCGGCTACTAGATTACCCCTTATTACTTCCACCAAGGAGGTTGTGTTTGGAATTTATGAGTAATTTTATATATAATTGACTTTTCTGAGCTTTTTCCCCAAGTCATCATGTTAATCACTCATCAAAAACATACATGAAGTTGTGTTTTCCTTTACTCACACCTGTTTAAGTAATTCCTGTATTTTCTGGCGCTGAGTTTCTGAGGCCTAAAAATGCTAGATTCCTCAAAACTCCGCCTCTCTCACAAACCCCCGCCCATTCCTGGAAGCGCTGACCAATTAACAAGCCCTCTACACTCAATCGGCTTTCATTCATTTATAAAAAAACAAAACAAAACAAAACAAAAAATCAAAATAGTGTGCAACTCTGTTTCCACTGATTCCTCACAGCTTTTTTAAAAATTATTCTTAAGTAAAATGGCCTCATACAAAAGGTTTAAGCAAATGAAGTGCTCTTTTTCTTTGATTATATGTAAAAAAAAATAATTGCAACACTCTGCTGGTATCTTCACCTCCTTTATGGCACCAGGAAAGTTCTTTTTAATATCATTTCATTTAGTCAAATAATGTTTTTAAATGTTAGAAAATGTGCTGCTGTTCTAGAGGCAACCAATATTGGTTTAAAAATATTATTAAAAGCATAATACTGAGTTACTACCCAACTTTGCTGTGCCACGTTGTATAAAAAGATTATTTTATGTATTTATTTATTACAAAATGAATGGACATGATTGCCACACACAGCTGACAGAGATGGAATATACTATGTAGATGGTAGATCACCAATAAAAAGAGACTAAAGAAACAAAATCATGTAAACCTATAGTTTTTGGGATGGTATTCGGTGCAGTTAGTTTTTATATATAATATTTATCTATAGTAAACTGCATCGGAGCTTCCAGCATGCAGCAATACCAAGCACCAGATACAGCATGTCTTTCCAAGAGTGTTTGTAGGACTCCACCACAAATAGTCTCCTATTAGAGTGCAGACCTCGAGGTTCGACCCCAGCTTTTGACCTCGAGTGCCTTCTTCCGACCGCTTCCGTTTTGCCGTTAACCCTTAGCTGCTAACCCGAGCGCTAACAAGCTCCGTAATGACAATTCTGACATGTGCTTCTCAGCAGAGGGCAGGTGGAGTAGCTGCGGGCGAGTCAGACCAACCAGCCACTTCTTCACTTTCTAATTACTGTTGCCGTACTGTCCAACAGACTGGAGAGAGAAAAAAAAACAGTAAACTTCAAATATACATTTAAAGTTTCTGTTTCTTTTGAACCTTTTTGGAAAAATTCACTTAGACAATCCATCACCCGAAGTCTGAAGTGAAAACCAATTTTTAACCTGGGTCTCCCAGACTTTAGACTGACCCCTATAGTGACGAGGTAAACATACAGTATACTGCTATACTGCCTTTGACGTTTTAGATTAATGGATGTTCTCCTGATAAAATATAGCACTCGTCTCAGGGCGCGTGGTGCAATTTCAAGTCTTTGGCACTTTTTAATGTGTTCTGGAAATACAGTTTGGTTACTAAGTTGGCTAAAGGTACTTTTCCTGGTAACTAAACTATATAGTTTTATTCAGTTGCTGTACAGCCTTTCTGAAAAAAAAAAAAAAAAAAAAAACAGCTTGTAAGTTTTATTTAAGAATTTAAACAATGTCAATTTAAAGTTTACAATTGACCCTGAGTGTAAACACACAGGCTAAGCGAGCATTGTGGTGCCATAAGTAACCTTTTATATATTTTATATAGTTTTAATTAGCCAATTAGCATTAGCCTTCAAAAATTGCACATTTCAGAGTCAGGATTGGTAAATGTGACAACCAACTACCTGCATACGTCTAATGACTTGGCCCAATTAAACAAACATTAGCAACTAGCTTGATATTTAGTCATGGTATTTACAGCTATTAGTGTTACATAAGCTAAAGGCTATTATGCTAAATGTCAACAGATTTCTATGTTATGCTGAACAAGTACTTGTAGAACCATGAAAGACCACAATCGTTTTCCAGTGAGTCCTTCCATTAAATATTGCAAATCCTACTTAAATAAGCGTCCCTATTTAGCTAAATTGACTTTTTTGAACTTTTAAACATGTTATAATGTTGTTTGCACTTCAGAAACATACCTGGAGTAGTGTTTTGTTTCATTCATGTATGTTTGAGTAATCCTGTATGCTGAGCCCATCCTCTTCTAATGATCTGAAAATGCTCGGCCTGACGAGTCTAAACAAGCCACCTGAAACCGGAAAGTACGTTTTTCTAAAGCCCATACACCAGGGGCGTCCAAACATTTTTCTAAGAGGGCCAGATTTGAGTATGCAAAAATGTCCAAGGGCCGGCAGTTTAGTATTATATAAAACAATATAAATAGACACTAGACACTTGTTGTTTTTTTAATGGCATTTTAAGACAAGATTCTTAAACTTCTTGATAATTTTGTTGTAGGTTTAGGTTCATTTTTTAATAGTTATGATATAGTCTATAGTTAAAAGAATTCAGATTGGAGTTTGTTTTAGACTAACCAATAAAAAGCTCTGCTCTGTCTTGAGAGCGGTAGAGATACACAAATATATAGAAATGGTGCTAGAGAGCCACAAACAATACATTTTATGATGAAAGCTGAGGGCCATATAAAATTTCACTCTGTGCCACAAATGGCCCCTGGACTCAATCTGATCATTTCAGCGCTTAAATTGATATCACTAGTAGCAGTCAGTTCTTTTATCTGTTAGTGTCATGTTGCTAATAGCCACGCTAAATAGCCATGCTCTATTTACACTCTGTCCATTCCCCACCGTTGCCAGCAGGGGGCATCAGACACCTAATCCAAGAATTTTCTACAAATTGAAAGTAGTATATACATTATTTTAAGTTAAATACTAATGCAAAGGTGTCCAAAACAATTTGAAAAAGTGTTAAAAAAACAGCATAATATATGATCTTTGAGCTAACATTTTATTTATTTATTTTTTTGTTTCTTTAGTTGTCAAAATGAATAAAAAATGGAAGGGTCTGTAGCCAAACATAGGCAGTGTCCGAATGTCCTACCAGCTCAGGACTCAGAAAGTGAACTGATTCGGACACTAAATATGTTTTTGCTAGCTGTTAATCATGTGACTTTGGCATATGGGTAAAAAAGCAATAATATATGTACACTGCTAAAGGACTTCTCTCATAAAGACCATTTTGACTGACTAGTACTACTCTTACATGTAATATTCAAAGCACATTGTGTCATCAATGAATAAAATGGACTGGATTATTGCAGCTCTATTTGCCTTAACAGAGAAGCTATCATCTGTGCAAGCTAATGTTAGCTTGTAACAGGTTTTTTAATAACATTTTTTTCATGATTATAACGCAACAGAATGTAAAAATAGTGTCTGTAACTAATTTCATTCAAACATGTTGTGTACACTGTTTAAAATTCTGTCACTGTCCAGCTTCTCTCTCGCACAATAGCAAAGCACTAGTGCACTACTTTTACTGATGCATTTTGGGAAATAACACTACTTTTTATTCACTAGACATTTGGACACCACTAAAAAAATGGCTTGAGATTAGGGATGACATTCAGACACAGTCATAAAGATCCAGGAACTAACGTTAGCATGTAGCATCTAGCACTAGCATACAGAATAGCTCCTCTCGCCTGATTTGTCGGCCACGTTCATACATTTTCCCCTGGTAGACAGTAATCCTGGGATGAAATCATTTAAAAATCCGTGCAGAAAACTCATTACGTTGACTCTATGTGTAGTCATTTTATCACAAGTGCCTCTAGTCGGAATGGTTTCGCAAGGCCCCCGTCGGCTTGCTCATTCATTTGTCACACTTAGGACTAAAACCTTGAGTGTGCACCGGGCTCTGGAGCGTCGCACCCTCTCCACCGCTCTCTCCCGAGCAGATTAAAAGATTGATGACCGGAGTCAGGAGAAAATGAGCAAAACATAAGAATTCCATTTGACTTTGGCGCAAGGCCTGGGACAATTATACAGTTACAACATGGAGGGGGAAGGGGGGAGGGGGAAAAACAATCAGAAGCTTCCCCTTAAGTACGGCTAAAACCCTGAGGTGGGCAGGAACAGTAATGAGCCATTTACATGGCATTTGCCCTCGAACAGTGACTCCGGGCTAAAGGCCTCAGAGCACTGACAAGTTCCAGAGTGGGGAGTTAAAAGCCGTAGTTACTGCCTATGGGGAAAAAAAAAAAAAAAAAAAAAATCTATGTGGATTTGTAAGTTCATTCAACACTTTCTAAGGACATTGTGCCAGGTCTAGTATTCTTTCAAATTCAGTCATCGTTCCTTTCTGTCCATTCTCATTAGGGGTTGCCGGTAGTGGAGCCTATCCCAGTAACTATGGGTCTTAGGCGGGTTACAGGGGCCAGTTAGTCACAGGGCTGACAGAGACATACACAAACAGGCAATCATTCACTCTCACATTCATTCACTAGAGCCAACTTTGGATTCGCCAGTTCAGCTAACATAGTGGTTTTCAACTGATCTAGCTTCAGGACCCTCCATTATAATGACAAGCCACGACCCAAATAAAAAAGATATTTCAGGAAAATTAAGAGATATTTCAGGAAAAATAAGAGATAATTTAGGAAATATAGACAACACTGAGGAAAATTAAGCAGTACTCACATCAAACTTAGGTATAACAGTAACATTATAGAACTGGATTTTTTTTGCTCTGGTTGAGTCTCTTTTATATTATTCTATTCTATATGTCCCACACTGCCACCTACTGTTAAAGAGTGTAAATTGATTATTTATTTTTAAAAATTTAACTTTTTTATTTTTATTTTTTGCCCTGGTAAAGGCCTGCAACCCACTGAAAACAGTTCTGTGACCCACTTTTGGGTCCCGACCCACCAGTTGAGAACCACTGACCTAACATGTGTGTCTTTGGATGGTGGGAGGTAGCTGGAATATCTGGACAGAACCCACAGTAAGACAGGGAGGACGTAGACTACACCCTAGGACTCTACACTGGGATTGATCTCACAACCTCCATACTGTAACATGAAGACAATAAATAGTCCTCTTCAGTTAAGTTTGGTGATGTGTCCGAATGGCACTGACACTTCTCCGGTCACCAGGGTTTCTGCTTTTCTGGAAAGTAAAGGAGCTCATGTCTCATATACCCCCTGACCTTTTTGTCATACCATAATTACCCCATCAGGATTCTTCAATAAAATATTTTATCATCATTCCCTAGTATTTTTCTTCTAAACTGAAATTCAATTCAACATTTAAATCCTGCTTGTAAATTGTATTTTACTATATATTTTGTATTCATAATAAACCAAATAGAAAATCTTTAACACATAATAAATTTACTACAAAGAAAGAAAAAAAAAAAAATATAACTTCCCATTCAAAAACTATTACAGCTACAGCATTTTTGAAATATATTATAAAATAATTCCAAGTACCCCCTGCAAAGTGCTTGCATACCCCTAGGAGTCCCTGTACCCCTAGGGGTCTCCGCACCGCTGGGAACACTGCATTAGCATACCCAAAACTGGTTGATCACAGACTGCTGGGAACTCTACAACCAGGTTTTGTAGTACAATTTTGTATTTATTTATTTATTTATTTATTTATTTATTTATTTTATGTTTGTGTTACTCTCAAAAAATAAAGTTACTGAAGTGGTGAGTTCCCAAAACTTTGATAAGGGATTTTATTCTCCAGTGTGGAGGCAAAAACGTCTGCCGCAATATGTGCCTGTCCCAAGCTAAGGTAAAAAAAAAATTAATTAAAAAAAATAAAAAATGAGGCACTGTGGTGTGCATTAGGCTTAAAATCATGCCAAAGTGCCCATGCAAATAATTCACTGGGATGGTGGTGTTCTCAACTCTTAAAATTGGTATGTTGACACTTCCATTTATAAGCAATGCAGAAATTCTCAATTAAAGCAGCTATTTATTATTTAAAATTCTAAATCAATTGCATTAAAGCCTAGGATAGTTTAGTTTAATTTATGTGGCTTGTACTAGCCAAGCCATCATCTGTGTAAAGCATTGTGATGTGCTTCTTGGTCAAAATTTCCAATTGTACATGCTGAAATGTTCCTGCCCAACTTGGGTTTTGATGATACTAATGGTCAAACATCCTTTCAAATCTATATATGTTATGATATGGTGACTGGTAACACATATAACAGCTTAAAATTACATTAAAAGTTATACAATGCTTCCCCATGCTTCAGAAGTCAAGCTATCCAACCTCAGTAATGCAATGCTAAACTCTATCTTCTCCAAAGGTTACATTATATTTGCTTTGAAAATTCATTCTAAGAGCACTCACAGTTAAGAATCCAGAGATCTTGTTTTCTTGCCCTTTCCATCCCATTTTTAAACCCCATGTTCTGATTGAACAAGGATAGTATTTTAAGTTAACAAGGTGACTTTCCTCTTTTGGAACCATACTAATCCTCTTTTCCCAAAATTTCAATCCCATTTTTCCTGACTATGTGCATTCAGCCTTAGATCCATGTTCAGGAATATGCCATCAAATTAATATAGAGTCTCTGGATAAGGACTTACTTTAGACTTGTGTGAAGACTTGAGTCTTTAGAGCAGGACCTGGTTGAGACTTGGACCATAGAATCTCTAGATCTTGAAACTTGGACCACAGAGTCTCTTGTCCAGTCCCTGGTTTAGACTTGGACTACCTTCCTACCTGTTATTGTACTGTGTGATTAAAATGTATAATGCTTCCTGGGTAGACCGCTCAGTCATTTCTTATTGTGCTCGCTCGCTTGCGGCTGTGCTGGGGGAAAGATTGAAGAGTTCTTGTGGCTCTAATGCACGATGGGTGTGAAGGCTATCCTGGAGATTAATACTGCGCTGGGTTGTTTGTAACACAGGCATTTATTCTCTCCAAAGTCCAGGCCACTGGGGGGCACTTCGTCAGCCGGACCGGACCAAGGTCTGTTTAGTCCATCAGCGATAAACACTTCTTCTATGTCTAACTCAATTTTGGGTTTCATACATCCTTAAAGGTGTGCAATTGTGCTCGGCAGCATTGTTTCCACCCCTATGTGGTATAGTTAGGTTTAATGTGGGACAGTTGGGAATGGCAGTCCTTAATCTGGCTAGTACTTCTTTTGTCATGGTGTAGCCAGATGGAAAAAGCAAAAAGTGTCCGGAAGTGTCAAGTTGTGGAACTACATTAGAAAAGGAAGTTCACAAAGGACAGTGCACTGTAATTGGGTACATTAAATAAGGTTTTATTTGAAGTTGTGTGTAGAGATTCTTTGCATAATTTGAGAACATTTGTATCCAGCCCATGGACATCCTTGGCTTTAGAATTTTTAAGTGAGCCAATGATGTTAGCAAATTCCACCTCTGTTATTTATCATAGACAAAAAACAGCCTGTGCAGAATTAATGGCTTTGGCAGTAAGCATAGACGGTAAAAACATTTCTGTTATCTCCCTCACTGAGTTAAGGGAAAAAAAAAAAAAGTCAAAATCATTAGCTAGAACAGTTGGACAAGTTACCATTGCATTGTTAATTTTGAGCTCAATATTTTTATTTGAGTCAGTTAATTTATTAAGATTTTGCCAGATCATTTTGGCTTTCTCCTTTGCCTTGACAATACTATCCATGAAAAATTTTACTTTAACCTTCTGCATAATTTGAGTTACTTTATTTCTTATAATGTGAATTTTGTGTATCTGTAGTGAAACCAATTTCCAATGATTTTATTTAGTTGTCCATCTTCATTATTTTCCTGCAATCATCATTTAACCATGGTAATGAATTCCAATTTCTTTTGTTGGTTGCCCTTCCTTTGACATTACTTCATTAATTTTTGTGAAGAACAAATTGCTGGAAATCTCTATGCCCTTACTCTGTAATATTTCACTCCAGACAGTCCTTTGCAATGCTGCCTCCAAATTTTGCATTTGAGTTTTCTGGAATTGTACAACTAGAAAATGTATGTCTATGTGAGTCAGAAAAACATTTTTTTTTTTTTGTGAGCTTCCTTAAAAAAATGATTGCATAACCCACCCATATAGTTAACATTTTTAGTGATTATTTCAGGCTGTCTTACAAATAGTAAATCTATAAGTATTTCTGAACAGTGAGGTTATTCAAGTTGGCTTTTCTATTAACTGTGTGAGATTAAAATGGTCGGTAACTTGTTTAAGATTTTTTATGGCTGTTTTACTTAATAGGAGTTTATATTGTTATATTTTCATTTTAGATTTTCATTTAACATCGTATTTATTTATATCATTTTATTTTTATTTTAGTTTTAAAAAATGCAGGAGAATTAGTGTTTGCAATAAAGTATAAAATGTATTATTATTATTTTATTTTTTATTTTATTTATTTATTTATTTATTTATTTTTAGGTATCTTGAAGAATTGAAAGAAATGAATGAGGAGGTACTCATAGTATAACAAAAAGCCCAGGGAGTAAACCTGAAAAAAAAAGGTTGTAAATCAGTGCTCTAGAAGATAAATGAGCCTCTGTGAAGCCTTTACAGTTAAGAAACTCACCCATTCATGACTCATCTTATTCTAGTGCTTTTTCAAGGTAAATACACTGGGATAGTTCATACCCCTCATACCATAGAAATGCAGTATGCCAATGCCAAACCTGTCCGTCCTGTGCACCTTGATGGAAATGATTTTTGGGAACCATTGGGTTCATTGTTGCAAAATGTGATTTTCAGTTGCTTTTATCATATTCTCTCCAAATAGTGTTATCTGTCTGCCTTTAGCCCCGCTGCGCAGCCTCAAAGGTGGAGAATGCATGGGAAAAGTGCAGAAAATCCAATAAGTATGAAATAATGTAGTCTGGCAGCAGATAAACAGCAGTAAATTGGAAATATGGGGCGAGCGAGGACCTGCACGTCTGACGTTCGGCTTCCCGAGTTGCACGGTCTATTCCAACAATTTCTAAAGTAACAAGGAGTTAAGAGGGAGCAAATTATTCTGTACTTTTACCTGGCACTGAAAAATTTTGAGTTATTGCCTTAGTTTGACTATACTGGCACTATGACAGATAAAGTTATTAGTCCAAAAGAAGTAATTTTCATTTCTTCAAGTCAAACTTTGGCAAACAAAGATAATATGATTGATGGCTGGACTATTGCTGCATGTATTGCTGCATATGTTAGCAAAAAAAACAGCCTTGTAAGAATGGGAGAACCGACCTGGTGTCCCTAAAGTCTCTGGTCTCACAAGAAAATGACACATCCTGGTTAGCCATAACAACAAGCTAACAATGCCTTTATTTCTAAGATGTTAGTCATGGCAGAGTTTTTATGACAGTGCTTTATGTCGAAATGTAGGGGGAGCTCCTTAGAGAAAAATGCAACCAAAACAGGGAAGAAACAAGCAAAGTTGCATGGCTCCCCCTTTAATATTAGTATATGATTATGTAATGACTGCTTCTGTAATGTTTGGTGTCATTTTGGTGTGGTTTTGAGCAAATAAATCCACTATTGATGAAAAATAATTCCAAATACTTCTATTATTGAGGGAAAAAAACAAGGTAGAGTTAATGGATTCAGTCGATTCGCAGTCACCGCTATGGCACAGAAAAACCTGACTGATTTACAATGAGTATATGAGAAGATTGAGAGATTTGAGACAATGTGGGCCAGTGGTTCTCAAACTGGTCTGTCTTCTGTTAGGGCTCAGGAGTCTTTAGAGCCAGTTTTATTCCTGCTTTACTCCTGCATTAGATTTGAAGTTTAGATCCTTACTTAGTCTAAGTTTAGATCTGGTTTAGAACTGGTTTTGTCTTAGTTTAGTCTCAGTTTAGGCCTGCTTTGCTCCTGGTGTAGACCCAGTTTTGTCTTGATCTTTTCCTGGTTTAGTCTTGGTTTAGATCTGGCTTAGTTACTGGTTGAATAGGCAAAAACTGATCATAGAAGCTAATGCAGTTGACGGTTGCATGATGGACCACCCAAACCACCACACCATTCATTTTCATTTCCTAAAAGCAGATTTTGTAAAAGTTCAAGGTTACGTTATTATATATCTATTTCTATACACTGCCTCCCTATGGTTTCAATTCATGGCCCTATCCCCACTCGCCAGCACATGCACTCGCTGTGGTATGGAGGTCTTGAAGGAGGCATTAAATCCCCTGCCGTTTTCTCATCAATCAAGTATTTGGGTTCTGCCACGGCGGCCCCTGCTAATGGATTTCACAGTAAACCTCGCACGATATTGGCCCGCGCCCACGGGGGTGCACCCAGACGCGCTGTGGAGAATTTTAAAAAGCATTGTCGAGAAAATACAGAGAGATCTGCGAGCGTATGGTTGAACGTATAGGCTGTCGGAGAATGAAAGATGTGTTTGATGCTTTCGGAACATCAAACGGAGAGCTTTAAAGGTGTTTTTCATTATATACAGTGCAGAAAGTAAATCCCTGACAAGTGCCAGACTTTATGCCTACATGGTCTGAGCAATACGTATGGGGATACATGAAAGCTTGCTTTAGGACTACAGTGCATCGCATCAGGCCTCTGTTTTATTGGCTTCATTCTCAATAGGCCTAATTTGCCACACAGAACTTTTTAGCTCCTGGTAAAACACAAAGGTAAAAAAAAAAAAAAAACATATATACTTATGTGAGGTAGAGCTGTCATTAAAGAACAAAAAAAAAAAATTAAAATTTGTGGTTTGGTTATAATTTGTTGGTCCTAAGCCCAGCCAAATGTGGGGTTGATAAATCGGGTAAGATTCTTTGAGTAAAAGGCCAGCCAAATGGGACTTTTGTTCAGAGATAGTCATCTCTAGTTCAGTGGCCCTCAGCAGAATTTTTTAAGTATGTGGCCCTCAATAAAAAAATAATAATAAAAAAGTTTGGACACCTCTTTTGTAGAACTTGTTTGAAACTTTCTTGGTACTTTTTCATCTTTCAGCTTCTCCCTTTCTTATTTGGGTTAATTTGGCTTTTTTTTTTTTTTTTTTTTTACACCAGATGCCCTTCCTTCCTCTCACAACTAGCCACATACACATTTGACTGGAGTAAGCAATGTGGGTAAAGTGTCCTGCCCAGGGACACAATGGCAGTATGTGCTACGGGAGAGATCAACCAGTTGGCAAGTGTAAGTTTGAGATTTGACCCTCCAAGGCTTCCATAGTTACTGGCTATATTATGCTTTTATTTATATTTTTAAACCAATCTTGGTCGCTGACAGAACAGCATTTCACATTTTGCAACTTATATTATCTGACTAAACAACGCGTTTAATAAGTACTCTACTGGTGCCATAAAAAAAACTGGTGAAGAGGCCAGCAGAGTACAGAGTGTCGTGGCCTTTTGTACCTGCAATCAAAGAAAGAGCACATCACTTCCTTAAACTTTTTGTATGACGCCATTAGCTGTGAGGAATCAGTGTAAACCGAGCTTGCAAACAGTTTTTCCTGATAAATGAATGAGACCAGACTGGATGTAGAGGGTTTGTTGATTGGTCAGTGCTTCCAGGAGTGGGCAGGGTTTGAGGGAGAGGTGGAGCTTCGTGGAACCAAGCGTTTTGAGGTCTCAGAACGGCTGTGCCAGAAAATAGATTATTTAAAATCCATGAATGAAACAAAACACAACTCCAGGCATGTTAATATTTTTGGAATGGTACTGGAACAGTTTATAGACCTGGACTCAAACTGGGATTCTGCGAGTTCTGGGGTAAATGCTCTATCTACTGAGCACTTAAAATGTTGCTCACTTTTTTATACAGTTCCATAAATCTGTTCATTTTTAATTTTCTAAGCCCCTGTCTCACAACGATACAAATTAAAACATTTCCAGATTTAGATGATATTTGGGATTCACACCACAAACTAATCCTTTCATGCGGGGCCCACTGATCTTTTCGAAAATTTTCATATTAATAAAGCTGTCAACAAATAAAGAAGTTGTGACTAGAAAGAGTGTTAGCCTTATTGAGTCCAATTCAGAACACAGAAAAATTCTCTGGTAAATGTTTATGAATGAATATTATTACCAAGTCAAATGTCAGTGGTGCGGCACGACTACAAGTACTCTGTTCTCACCTCTGACTAAGAGAGAAATACAGTGTTAGAGTACAAAGACTTTTGCTGAAAGAAAGAGATAGTCTAATATTTTTAAAATGAGTTGAGAAAGTAAATGTCAGCACATCCCAATTTAAAGAGGGCAGCAGCAATGTGTTATACATGACTGCTAATGAAAATACACTAAATGGGGGGCATTACTTTGCCGTTTTGGTCTCATTTTTCACTACAGAGCCAAATCAGAGCAAATCCCAAGACTTCAGGGAGATTGGGTTGGTGCTCTATTCTTGAAAGGCTGTTTTTTTTCACCAAGATACACCAGAGAAAGCTGCAGGGGCTTTATTCAGCATGCAACAAGTAATTTAGCCATCACGCTAATGCTTTAATTATAGAGTGCATATGACATGTTTTTTTTTTTTTTTTTTTTCAAATTCATAATTAATGTGCTTTGTTAATACCCATGTAAAGGGTTAATGTATATTTTACAGCACCATTTGTCAGTATTATACAGAAAAGTCCAAATTTGAGCTTTCTCTCTGGAAACTGTGTCTTACCAGATATGATGTAGATGGAGGGAGAAGTAGAATTTTAGCCCGAGTTTAGAACTGGACTTGGTACTTGGATCGAGAAAGTGACAGTGGTCTTTGCTTTCCCAGGAGCTGCTGTGGGCTCAATAAATGCTCACAACAAGCCTTGCAGCCTGGCTGGTCGTGGATCTAAACCGGTTTGGGCTTTAGAGAGAGACCGAGCAGGACCACAGCAACATGCTAATGTTAGCTCAACAGGCTCCTGTCCTCTGTGTGGGCTTCACCAATACAAAAACACACTTACAAAAAAGTGACAACAACTTTTGTTTTGCTTATTTAATATTTTGATTTTACCACAACACTGTAAGCCGATCGTGATACCCACAAACAGCACAGTCAGGGCCCTTGCAGCTCTGCACATGTCCCACAGGGAGAAAATGACATGGGTTCGGTCGCCTGTGCTGCTCTCCCCGCTCTGCCCCTGTGCACTGCACGCCACATTCAGCACACTTCATCTGCTCCACTTAATATCAACCTCCTAACGAAATCAGTCAGGAGGTTTTGTGAACGGTCCACGACGGATTCAGTTATGGCTCTGTCCCTGGCTGGGGCTGAGTGGTGGCGGACTGTGGCACACTGTGGCAGACTGTGGCAGACTGTGGCGGACTGTGACGCTGTGATGGTACCAGTGGTTTAATTTCATGAAGAATCTCTACATGAGAGTTACGAGCTTCAGACATGCTCCTCTCCTACAAGCTAAGTTTCTGTTCTGTTTCAAAGTGTGCTGAATACAGCTGTGATAGCAGACAGGGGATGAGTGAGCGAGGAGTGGAGTCCATGTCACACAGCTGCCTGGTGTGGCTGCCGCAAGCAGCTTCGGCTAATACTGATTGGATACTAACCAAAACGGTTCCTTATTTGTGTTGATTAAGTGAGTAACATTAATTACTGTGACCAAACAGATTATCTTTAGCAAAACTTACCAGGACCCCTGCGCTGTCCTCATTCATTCTGACCCAAAGCTCCATTTCTCTCATGTGCCCATGGAGTGCTCTTGGTCTCTCTCAGGTCAGACAGGCTCAGAATGACCTGGTTGTGGTTCGTATTTTATTTGTGGAAAGAGATTTTCCAGTTTATCTTGTCCATGCTCCCTACAGTATAACTGCACAGTAGTAGATTGTTTACCTCTTGTGACGTCACGGCTCTCAACGCAGAAGTAAAAATTCTCACAAAAACGTCCCTTAACTCCCAAGTAGAGGCTATTAAATACAAATTTTCACTGAAATCACAAATAGTAAAACTGTACCTATGTTATGGTGAAATGGATAGTTCAACCTGTTATATGCAACTTGCACTGATGCAAGGTAGACTTTATTATCCCTGTAAGGACATTTGTTCTCTGCATTTGACCCATCTTTCAATCAACCAGGAGCAGTAGGCAGATGCGGTGCAGCTCCCGAAAAGCTCTTGAGCCAGGATCCTATTCAGGAGTATCTTGCTGAAGGATTAGCTTATCATGCATGGTTTGAGGTTGATGGGGAAACCGGAGTACCCAGAGGAAACCCATCCAGACACAAGGAGAACATACAAACACCACACAGAAGGTCCCCACATGGTCCGGGAATAGAACCTGGGACCATCTTGCTGTGAGGTGAGAGTGCTAACCATTAAGCCACCGTTATTATGGTAAAAAAAAGGTTGCCAACAAGGGTTCTACAATTAAAACAAACGACGTGTAAATATGTGACTCACCAATAAAGCATAACATTATGACCATCTGCAGCCTCATACTCAACAAACTTTCTTTCAGAACTAGCAATTTAAGCAATATAGACCGCATGGGCCAGCCTTTGCTTCACGTGCATTACCTGTTGCAGGTTCAAAGTTATATTCAGCTTTGTGTCACTCCTTGTCTGTTTAACATAACCAACCACAACCACGATGGTAAATTTGAGTGTATACTTTTATGATTTTTGGCAAAAACGTATGCAAAAGTGTTGACTCGTATCGAATAACAACTTCCTGAAAACTATCCATTGACAATCATCAACGTGCAATGTTTTGAATTTAGACTGAGGTATCATGTCAAAACAGCAGTGGTCACATATTGCTTACATTACCATATAAATAAGATTGGCACTATTCCATATAAAAACAGAGACATCAAAACTTTGTGATGAAATGTTTTAGACACAAGTTCCCTTGGCTCTGGCGTTGCAGGGGGCTCTGTTTAGTCTGTAACACATCTGCGTGTATTGCACTTCTCTGAACACATGAAAGCCCAGGTATTTGGAAAAGAAAAGACGTGCTATTTTCACCGAGCATCATTACCAGTGTGACAGAGGAGAAGCTGTAAGATCAAAGGCAGGGGTATAGTGATGGCCCCTGGGCTTGGCTCGAGCCCCCCTGTGTGACCGGGTGAAGGACACAGCCCGCTCCTGTCTCATACTCTCACTTCAGAACCACTCGCTTCACCTTGGGCTTTGAAGCAGCCAGAAACTTCTGTCCTAATTTCTCTTGCCACACCGCCTTTTACCACAGACTGTGATTTTTTTTTTTTCTCTCTCCAGCTCCGGATGTCTGCGGTCTGTCTCCAGTCTGCAGCTCACACACCCAGCTTTATGCTTTTACTATGATTTGCTATGCTACTACTACTACTACTACTACTATTGGTACCACTATGACTGCATATTAAGTAACAGCCAACTTTGATGAAACCGGGCCAACAGTGGTGGATGCTATTCATTCAAACCGGGGAAACTATTGGTGAAGATACTGAATGAATGAGCGAACTAACAAAACTAAAACAGGATGAAAACTCAATAACATTACAATTATGTTGTTTATTTACAGCTTAATTTACCACTTCTCTTTGAAATAATACACTTATTCCACACAAAAAGTTCTCATGCCAGTGTATGTTTCTGTCAGTTAGCCAGCATCATGGCCCGCCCACTGCTCCATTGGCTCCCATTGGCGCTTGCTGCATTTATCCAATTACTGTCTTGCTTCCCTGCAGTGAAAAAAAACAAAACAAAAAGCACTCCCATAGAGACCCATTGAAGTTCGGTGTCAATAGGGATTTATACAACGGCTGTAGCTTTAGGTTTAAAACAAGCCTAAAATTCTTGATGATGTTGCTGCGTTGAAAACTCTACCTTCTAATTTAACGCTTATGCACTGTTAAGGGGAATTTGTGTAGTTGAAGGTGCATTTAGCGAGATAATTTTGGCTGTGATTGTTCAATATTATATTATATTGTTCAATATGGAAGTCTATGGTACACAAATTTCCACAGTACAGTACACATGTAACTTTTTTATTCAAACTGACATAAAACCAAAACAAATAATGCACCAAAGTCAGTCTTCTCACTGATTATTGAGATTGGTCAGTCATACTGAATACAATCAAAGCCAAATCTATTTTCATATTTCCATTGGTGCTTGGTGTCTTACCATTTTGCTGCATTGAACCAATTATTGTCTTGCTTCCCTCCAGTTAAAAATAAAGTTTGGTGCTGTCCCATAGAGGCCCATTGAAGCTCAGCATCAATAGGGGTTTATACACCGTCCACAGCTTTAGGCTTAAAACAAGCCTAAGATTACTGATAATGTTGCTTCATTGAAAACTCTACCCTCTAATTCTGCTTGACTTAGCTTTTTCTGTATACTGGGTAATTAAAATTATTACTTTTGATTTTAGCAACAATTATTGTCATTGGAAATTGGCTTGGTCATAATTAGTCAGCTACAATTCTGAATTGTTATCTGCAACCATCAAGTTACAAAAGTAAATGTATAATTTTTAACTGTAATTGCTACTACTACTACTACTACTACTACTACTAATAATAATAATAATAATAATAATGCATATTTTAGGTGCTTGCTGTGTTTTACTTTTGTAGTTCCAGGTGCAAACCACGCTCCTAGGGCATTACAAACTCAATTTATTAATTTATTTACATACTATTTACTTACTATTATTACATAATTTACTGTCATAAATTTCAGAAAGCCCTTACTGTCCTCATTGGATTAGGTTGTTGCTTGTTGGTTGTCTGTCGTCCTGTTTTGAGTGACTGCCCTGTACAGTGGAGGTGGGACAGGCCCAAGCTAAGGCAGCACTTAGCTACACGCAGAAAATGGAAATGTCAGCGCGCTGTATGAAATGTGGCCCGACTTGTTATTCAGCGCAGGGGCGACTGGAAACACACTAGCTTTTCATGTCACGGGATAAAGTGTGTGAATGTGCACTTCAATAATTCAATTGGGGGGGAGTCCTGGGCTGCTTTACTAATGGTTTGTTTTCTGTGGCATAGGATGAGTAATACTATTTTATATTTATAGAGTATGCACTAATAAATAAATAAAAAAAAAGAGCAGATGCCTCAAGATACAATTTTGTGGGTATTTCCTGGGAATGTGAAATGTTTAACTGTAAACCTACAGCACAAGGTCACAGAATGTTATTATTAATATTTTTTTATTTTTTTATTTTTTCCATCCCAGTCCCAAACACACATTTTTGTTTTTCTTCAGCCTTAATTCAGCAACCAGTGGGTGTGTGCCAACATATTAAAATTCTTATATGATGTCTTCAGTGACGGCTGGTGCTGACTTTAGGCGGAGGAGGAAGTAATGCATTGATAATAGTGCACACTACTCAGCATCAACACTAGGCCATAGACAGCAACTGTGCACGATATGGAGGAAACATGCGATATTCGATAACTATGTTGAAAATTGCAATAACGATATTATTGCGATATTTGAAAATAGAGCCTACTTTTCAAACATAGTACCATATTTTCCGGACTATAGAGCGCACCTGAATATAAGCTTATAAGTTTAAAAAAAAAAAAAAAAATGTACATATATAAGCCACACCGGACTATTAGCCGCGGATATCCAGGTTGAGAAATCAGATATTTACTGGATACACACTGCATGCGAATTCGCTCCGCTGCACCACGCACTCCGCAGTAAATACGCAGCCGTTCTAGTGAATGTGAGCGTTTCCACAGCCTCCACAGCTCTGCGACGCCGGTCCGGCCGTGCTCCACCCTGCCCTGGAGATATGCAGCCTGTCTATTTTGTACAACGCCGTTCGACGGCGGACTCCGTTCAGATCAACCTCCGCAACTCAGATCGCACCAAACAGGAAACTGGATGTGTACAGCATCTGGATTTAAAAGTAATGTAAGTTAACTCCGTATGAACGTTTTTCATTAGAATATTTACATTTGATCAATATTTCTCATATTATCTTTGATATAGTCTGTCTTAGAAGGCCTTTTACGTACTACAGAATTTATGTTGGATATGAATAAATATTTATTACCCTCGTATTGTTTTTTCGTGCCCAGCTACTTCACCGTTAGAGAGGAAACCCTGTGAAATGAAAGTGAAAGTGAATTCCAAAGCAATCTCATATTAAACTGTTGTTTTCTGTCCTTCAGCTACTAAATAAATAGTTGTTTTGGACTTTTTAATGGCTTTTATGGTACAAACTCATGCTTCTCGCACATGCTCTTCCCGAGCTGCTCAGGGCTCCGCGTGGAGACGCATCCAGTAGGCGCAGTGCAGCGGATACACATGCAGTGGAAATCCCCCTGGCGGCTGAAGAAAAATCCATAGAAAAGCCGCATCTTTGTATAAGCCGCATGGTTCAAAGCGAAGGAAAAAAGTAGCGGCTTATAGTCCGGAAAATACAATAAGTTAAATTCACTACATTTCACAAAAATGTAAGTTCCTCTATTTACAAGTCAGAACAGCGACAAAATCAAAACTTAACACAGACTAAATCAGGAATAAAACAAGGCTAAGCTGTGACTAAATTAATTAAATTACCACTAAAACTGGACTTTTAAAAAAATTTTATTTAGTCACAACACATTTTCTTTTAAGGCTCTGGTGGAAAATGATTCGTCAGTGTAAATCTCTGTCAGATGGAAGACCACAGCATTATTGCAATATATTTATATTATTGCGATACGGATATTGCTGATATTGCGATAACAATAATTTTGCGATATATTGTGCAGCCCTATTCTGCACAAAGAAAATATTATTTAATGCCAAGTTCTCACATAAACTTTAAAGTACTACTAAACATAAACCAAATCAGACAATGCACAAAAGCATCTTACTCCACTGTTTTATTTAAATATCAAAGTATCATCTTACAACTTGACAATGGCAAGACGCTAACAATAACAGAAGGAGCAGAGAGCAGTCCGGTTAGCTTAAAGTTACATATCATGTTTTGTAACGGAAGTGGAGAAATGTACGGGTTACCTTATTATAAATGAAGCTCACATCTCTATTCTTCCTTTCAGCAAGGCAATGGTGTTAATAAAACACGTTAATGACTCTGTCACTGAAGTTCGGTGGTTTCTGTATAATGTCCGATTGAAAACAGAGCCATTACGTTCAGGCGATGTCTCATAAACTTTGGGGATATTATTTAATCCTCTTCCGTGTTTGAAAACAGCGCTCTGCTCCAGGTGAAATGTTGATTAGAGTTCATTTCAGTGTCAGAAAAACCCTGCAAACTCTGCACTGCTGTAGATTAGCATTAATAAACAACTTTGGTCATGAAGTGTTATTACTGCCGCCATCACACTAAAGTAAAAGACGTAGCTGTACATGCACTGTAATTGGCCAAATTGAGATCTCTGGACTAAAAAATTCTAGTCCCTAATGCTGTAGATAGGAGCTCCTGTCAATCACCACACTAATGTAATGAGCCATGTGGTTCTTGGGCTAATTAAAAATAGCCCTTTTTCCGTTCTTTGCGGCCATATTGGTTTATTTTAAAAGGCCCAATCCCATTTCTCATTTTTACCCCTTCCCCTAGCCCTCGCCCTTCGCCTTCCCCTTAGACCTTAAAACAGAGGGGTAAGAGGTAGGGCTGACAATACACCCATAAGAAATGGGACACCCCTACACCGCTATATTAGGCTATACATCATTGTACAAACCATTTGCTCAGTTTATACTTTACTTTTTTTAAAACAAGCCAACATTAGCCTGAAGGGGGCGCATGTGAACAACAGGAGAACTGTAGGTGAATGAGCTTCAGCTCAAACACAACTGTAACACCAGAGAAAGCAACAAACTGCTGAAAACTAAAACTGTCATGGGATTAATCTTTACATACACTGCATGGGGCAGGAGGAGCTCACTGTGCTCAGGTAAAGATCACCTGTCTCTGTAAATACAGCCGCATGTGCGTCACGTGACTCATGTGCACTGCTATTTCTCTCTGCATCAAATTAGTGGCATTAAAATGAGGTTATGGGACATATATAGCTTTTTGTGTTTGTTTTTTGACTGAAACATCAGTTACATTATTTAAAAACATCGCAGGTCCCACTGATAAAGCGCTAAATCCTTCTCTTAACCCTGTATTTCAAAGCGATGTTTTCCACAAACTTTAATGGTGGATATCTCCGTGATTACTGGGGCTATCGACATAAAACAAACACTGGCATAAAGTTTAGGGTCCTCTCTGTCAGTGCAAAATGGTGAGACTATTTAGTTACAACATAAATACAAAAGAAATAGCAACAAAACAACAGATACAAGGCGTAAGGCACTGCCATTAGGCGAGCAAATTTCATGTAGCCTACATTATTTTAAACAAGCACAAGGTGAACAAAACACAAAAGAACTCTGTCGTAACTCTTAAATGATAATAAATGCACAATATACATCTTTGTTGCTGCCATGTTACCCATAAACACGACGTATCATGGTAAACTCCTCCTACCACTTGGTTTTAAGTGTGCATCTGGAAAAGCTCCGTTTGGAGGGGGGTACAGCCCTTCGCCTCAGCCCTCGCCCTGACTGCAAAAGAGAACTGGGATAGCTCTTCGTCTCTCGTGAACGCGCAAAATGAAGGGCTAGGGCTAAGGCAAAGGGGTAGAAATGGGATCCAGCCTAAGTATGTTTTGTCTTTGAAAATGTTATTGCGTCACACTTTCACCACCTTCTATGGGCCATAGAAGAAAAGGTCATGGAAATAAATTCATTGATTAATTATAATTCATTGTATCTTGTACCTTCCAGAGTATAGTACACTGTATATATTCACTTCCCAGTCGTTCTTCCTTAGTTTTTTTTTTTTTTTTTTTTTTTTTTTGTGGTCAAATTTATTGATTCATCAAGTCCATGCCAACTCTCAGAATAAGGCTATGAAAACTAAGCACCAAGGACATACTCAACTGCTTGTATTACAATAATCTATCATTGTCTGATGGTTAGCGAACAGCCTTAGCTTATGTTACCTACCTACCGCACTCTGGAGAAAGCCACTTTACAAGGAGCGATAAATAGCAAACCCAATTCCAATCCAAAGACAGAAAGTATAGTGCTTTCTACGGACCCACGGCAAGCTGCTCTCACGTTTCAAAGCCCTCTGTCCCGGAGTCGGCGAGTGAAGGAAGTGGCTTGTATAGTGTCCCAGAGTTTGGTGTCATATCTGTTACCTTCGATCTGTTAGTCGCATGAAGGGGGGGGGGGGGGGGGGGGGGTCTTGTACAGTGAGATTTGATGCACTCAGGGAAAGAATAAGAAGAAGTGTTGTTCTTTTGTGTCTTAACAAAGCAAGGTCAAAGAAGAGGATAGAGAAGAGAGAGGAGAGTGCACACATGTTGACCTTGGTGCGTAGTGAGCAAGTTAGGTCTTTACGGCGGACTCGGCTCATTGATTTAAAGAGCTCGCAGCCCGCAGCACCAGAATTTGAATTTCACATTTCAACATGGACCCATGTGTTTTTGCAGATGCTGTATAAAATGAATCAAGATATATTAAATTGGGTGCTTTTAGGTGATGTCAGTGTTGCCAGATTGGGCTGGTTTCCGCCCAGTTTGGATTTTTTTGAACACCTTGGGCTGGGAAAAAACAGCATTGGGCTGGTTTATAGAATTCGGTCTGCTTTTCACAACATTTGGCGGGTTTTTAGACAATATTCTGGAGATACCAACACAATAGTCATAATTTTATGGCAAACAAAGTAGAAAATCATGTTTCAGACGCTGTTTTGCGAAAACAGCAAAGAATCAGCTGGAAATCAGCCTTTAAATTCTTATGTGATAAATGTTTACCTAAACGTAACCTCACTTTTCTTGTAACAATAAAATATAGTCTAGTCTCAAAATGCTGTTGCTTTAATGCCCTGCTGGCCCCGCCCCATTTACTCAGTCAGCTCCATGTTCTTTGCAAACTCCATAGTTTATAGCAGAGCTGTTGCAGTGAAGGGCCGCCAGACTGAGGCCTTCCTCTGACTAAAGCCCTCTACAAACACTACTGCCTCTTAATGTTCTCCTTTTCAGTTCATAGGTGAATAAAGTTGATTTGAGTTCAGATATGAGAGAAGAAACTCTGAGTGCTTGTTCTGAACGGTCAGGGATAGACAGAGCATGATGTATTGGCTAATTAGAAAGGCTCTCAGAAACATGAAGCTACCAGATAGATAAATGAGCTGGCTGCTTCATAGGGTCCACATCTGCAGAACTACTGGGCAACCATATTTAAACATCTGTGCAAGTCTTTAAACATCACACTGACACTGCAATCTTTGGTATTGTACCAAAGACTCAAGACAAAAGTAGGTGTCACCAGTTGAGAAGTAATATAATCCAAAAAAAAAAAAAAAAAAATGCTTTTTGATGATTGCATTTGCTGTTACCTTAACCTAATGAATGAAATTAATAAATATATGGAGGGAAAAAAACAAACAAAAAAGTAAAAAAATTAAATAAAAGGGGACCTTCAATATATGAGTCCTACTTGTCCATTACTTGCCAAACCTGATAACTTCAGTTGCTAGAACCCTCTTAGAACTATTCATAGTATTTGTAAACTCACAACAACAATATGGGTACACTATAAAAAATAAATAAATACATAAAAATGTTGTGAAAACTCAAAAACTCATGGCAACAGGATCCAGGAGATTTTTGAGTTTTGGGGCCAACTCAAAATTTCACATTTTCGACAAGGAATATTTTTTGTTTACTTGACTTGATGTTCATTAAAAACTTTCAATTTTAAGTTTTACTCACTATCATTATTTTTTTTACTCATCTTACAGCCAACGTACTATCCATTGTTCAGAAAAGTTTTATTATTGATACTAATACTTTTTTCTGAACAATGGATTGAAAGTTGGCTGTAAGATGAGTTTTTTTTTTTTTTTTTTTACAGTGTACCTAAATATTGCTTGCATTTTTTTACAATAGTATTTAAATAAGGCAAAGGCCCAAAAGCTTTTAGAGCTTCTCAAATGGTCCAAAAGTCGTCATAACATTTTGCCATCTGTACGTGACTTGTTCCTGAAAGCTATATATTGCTGGAATAGAAATTCATACTTGTTTTTTTTTTTTTTTTTTTGTTTTTGTTTTTTTAAAGATGCCCCCCAAAGTTACCAGTTGTGTTGGTCGTTTGAGGTGTCCCAGGGCAGAGGCCACATAAATGAACTGTGGTCCCGGTTACAGGAGCCTGAGATGACATTTGGAGCCCGGTGATTGCTGGCAGGTCGGCGGGCTCTGGGATGTGGCTGCTGTCCCAGGAGGAGGGTGACAGAAATGGGACAGCATGTGGCGGGGGTGACCTGGGGACTCTGTGACTAATCTAGGCGGTGATTGAGTGCGATCCAGCCAGTCGTGTCTGGGCTGTTCTGATCCCTGCTGCCTTATCACCTGCCTAACCTCGTGAACCTGCTATCCCACCTCAGCGCCTGGGAATGACTCCCATATCGAACAAATGCAATATACTCTACCCCAGGGTGCACGAGGGGAAAGCATGGGATTGTAGTCATTTCTACACATGGCTAAACATGGATAAAAAAAGAAAACAAAAAACAAAAACAAAAAAACTTCTTATCATTTAATTTGATTATATACAATATTTGTGTTGTTACACACTGGAGGGACTGTGTCTCCTGGCTGGCCTGGGAATGCCTTGGAGATCCTCCGGGCGAGCTGGAGGAAGTGTCTGGGGGAGAGGGAAGTCTGGGCATCCCTGCTTAGACTGCTGCCCCCATGACCCGGCCCTGGATAAGCAGAAGATGGATCGATTTGTGTTTTTTTCTTTTATTTGATTAATTAAAGAAGAAAAACTCAAACAGCTAATATTTGCTGTACTACAGCAGTGTGTTCTTCCCAAGAGAGTAAAAAAATATTTTATTTGTATCACAGCTTTTACAAAATACGTTCACATTTTTACAAGATATTGTTTTCGCATTAAGATGTGAAAACACTTTGTTAAAACAAAATTATTTAGAAGAAGTATTTGTCATGTAAAAATGTGATAAGCCGGTATCTTCTAATGTGATAAATCAGTATTGTATTAAGTAAAAACGTGATACCACAGCAAAATTTTATCATTTATAGATGTAATATGGTGCCTTATTTTTTGTGACCTGCTGACAATATTTCTCTGAATTTCCAAATAAAACAATTTTTCTTTAGAGGATTAATTTAAAGGAAATTGCAATATGTAATCACAGCTTTCCTGCGTCTTGCTCTCCACCAGTTTTTTACATTGCTGTTGAGTAAATGTATACCACTCTCTCAGCTTTTCCTGACAGTCTGAAAAGCTGAAACACTTTATTAATGTTCCATGGTTTGGTGGTTAATTTGTTATAATGTGGTGAATACAAATCATTAATACAGGTGAAAAAAAAAATGGCATTGATGTGAAAAGCTCATTATGTAAACAAATGATTCATCTTTGACAGCCCAACCCATATTTATTCTCTTTGCCTTATCACCTGGCTTCCCTCCTGAACCTGCTATCCCACCTCTGCTACTGGGAATGAAAATCTTATGTATAAAAATATTTGGTGGTCTCCAGTATACAGCCTTTACAATAGAAAGTATGTAAGATGTAAAAAAAAAAAAAAAAATGGTTCAGCTGTGTTCTGGGTAAAAAAGTTGCAAAAACTCAAGGTAACAGGATCCCTCAAGATTTTTAAGTTTTCAAGTTTTCAACAAATATATTTTTGTTCACTTAATTTGATGTTCATATGCTTAAAAACTTTAACTTTACTCTTATTTTTTACTGATGTTACAGCCAACTTGCTATCTATTGTTCAGAAAAAGTTGTTAAAATTGTAAAATAGTTTTGTTCAATTTTGTATATTAAGTTTTTATATAGTAAGACTTTACTCTGAGCAATGGATGGTCAGTTGGCTGTTATCTTGTCACTGGCTGTCGATATTAAATACATAAGAGTTTTTATTTTTATTTCCAGTAACATGTACAAAACAAATCAGGGAAGTACAACTGACATAAAAAAATGGCAATTTTCAGTACAAAAATGGTGAAGTGACTAAATATTCTTGTACAGTAAACAAAAAGTTATGAAAGAAAAAGAAACCTGGCACAGGCAAGGCATCATATTTAAAACAACAAGGATTTTGCAATTTTTTTGGTTCATCATTGCAGTTTTCTTGTTCATGTTAGAGACACGTTTAAGTGACTTAAAATATTCAGCAAAGTTCTAAAAAAAATAGTTTTCCTATTACATTTATGATAAGATATTGAGTTTTAAATGAATTACAGTTATATACTTGTATTAAAAATATTACTTTAAAACCATTTTTAGCCAACAGTCTGTGTTTTTTGTATTTTTTAATAGAAATATATGGCAAAAAACATGACACGGTATTTGAATAGAGGGAAGTTGTATATATCGCATGGGATTTTCAGAAATTTAAGGGGGCCGCAACTCTCTTTGACTTTGGGAATAGCTGACCTGAAATCATATCACAGAGCTGTAAAATTGAAAAAAACAAAACAAATTAATGTTGACCCAAATTTTCAAATCATAGCTTTTATCAGGGTAAAAAGCAACACCACTTACCTTCATCCCAGACACTTTCAGAATCATTTGCATAAAAAGCAGAGGTAAAAACTGTCACAGCGCTGGTTCCGAGCTGGTCTGGGAGCCGCGGGCTAATACAGCTCTGACCACCTCCATTGACTTTCCATCACTATTGTTTTTTTCTTTGATTGCTGTTAAATTAGCCGTCCGGTTGCGAGCTAATGGATTATGTGCACTCAGAAAATAACTAAATGCCAGTCATTCAGAGAGTGTTGTCTTTATTTACTAATGATAGCTTTAGCAATGCACGCTTCTTCCACACTCCAGTTAATTTGGGGACAAACAGTTTTTCTGAAATGCATTGTTAATGGGGCTGTCAAGGCAATTGCATTTGGTTTTGCCAAAAGGTGGTAAAAAAAAAAAAAAAAAAAAAAAAAAAAAACAGAATACATTTGGAAAGTGTTTTGAATGTTTGTTTGTTTGTTTTTTTGTTTGTTTGTTTGTTTTATTAGAGATTGAAATATTTTTATACAATATTCATCATGCAGTGGGAAATCTACAACTTGGAAGAGGTAATTGATAAAGACAGGTTATAGTAATAAAAAATATATATTCAGTAGATTAGTAGCTAACTCTCTGACACTAAAAAGATGCAACACTTGCACCACTGGTGTTAAAAACTGTTATCAGGCCCTAAAAAGTGCTGTAAAATGTATTTATTTATGTTTAATATACTTTCATAGAGTCAACATAAAAAAAAAAACATCACTCCTGACAAGACCTTTTTTTTTTTTTTTTAAAGAGAAGTGTGTTTTTGTTTGTTTTACAATTTTGGGCCATTTTTCTTTTAAAGTCAGGAAAAAAAAAAAAAGAAAAAAAAAGAAAAGAAATGTGATCATATGAAATAGTTCACAAAAATAGCAAAGTGGAGTATTTGGGTTAAAGTTACTCTAACATTACATATGTCAATAATTTATGACAAAATTGATTTTGATGCATCACCTTTTTTGCCATTGTATATGTACAAATACACAATTGCGCCATTAATGTCCAAAATGGTTCCTGGCCCTAAAAAATGCCATACATAATTTCAAAGGTCTTTCCCAGCCAGAACTATGAACAGTTTGATGCTATTAATATTTAAAAATGTTTTAATTTATTTATTTTTAAATTTTTGGGACTTTTTTTTTTTTTCCCCAAAAAAGTGCCCCCTATGTTAAAACTGGGTTTGGGGTTTGCATTTGGCTGTGTGTATGAATGTGAGGGTTCAGTGACTTTCAAATATTTCATAAATATTAAAAATTATAAAGAATACTCAGCCCTTGGAATAACTACCTATTGTCCAGAGTGTACTTTGCCTAAGGCCCATAGTTGCTGGGATAGGCTCTGGCCACCATGAATATGCGAATAAATTAATTTAGTTTTTGGATTTTTTTTTTTTTTTTTTTTTTTTTTTGTGTGATCATTTGGAATGGAAGAACACAGATATAATACTACAGTGTGGAATCCAAGTATACAAATACACAATGTAAAAAACTTAGTGCTTATGAGAATACATTTTATTTTTAAAAAATTGCCTTGATCAATCAATCCGCACAACAAGGATCATTTGAGGTTAACACTTTGTTTATAAGTTCTGGTAGCCCAATAATATTCTATACCCACTGGGCCATCAAGTGATAACATTGATATAAATATCACAGAAAAATAACAGACTTTGTGCAAAGCATTTGTTTGGTTGTGACTCATATAAACTTTTAAAGTCACGGAGCAGATTGAGCAGCGGAGTCATAAAAACTCACAAGTGCCCATAAAGGTCCCATTAGAGAGCAGGATGTGGGCTGGGCAGTCACGCACAAAGAGCAGTCACTATGCACAGTGGTTCTGATTTGGAGTTTACTTAGGACAGAGGACAAGGCACATTTTGGTCCAAAAAAATAAATAAATTAAATAAAATTAATAATATGCATTGTCTATAATGTTGAATATTAGAATACCACAATAGATTTTGCAGTAAATAAAATAGCACCAAAAATGTAATTGAAAATTGTGGCAGTTTTAACCGCTACATGTGTATGCTAACAAGAATCAATACAGTATTACAGTACATTTTTTTATTTTTCCATTAAAAAAAAAAAAATAATAATTATATCATATTTTTGAGTCTAGTAGTAGCAGCAGAAGTGGTAATAGTACAGTGCAGTTGCAGTAATAAGAAGTACAGCAACTGATAAGGAATTTTTGAGGCCAATGCCGATATTAGGCCAAAACAGTTATATTAGGAAAAAGTATTTTAATGCATTTTCTTCCTGCTCTTGTTTACATGAATATGGCATGTACAACCAGCCCACTTTATTAGACTAAACATATTTTTTAAATGTTGTAGAAAGCTTCTTATTGTTCTTTATGCTGATTATTAGTTAGGTTGTAGTGGGTATTGGTGTGAGGAGTATTATTATGCAATTTATGTATTATATTTATTTATTTTATTTTGCTTTAAGTTTGTTTAACTTAAATTTCATTTAAACTTACTGTGCAAGTAGAGCATGGGGAGAATTACAAAATTAATTTAGAATTTTAGTTCTTTGAGGTTTTATGACAGAGAAATGTGCAAAATAGTTTTATTGCTTTTTTGAGCTTTTCAGGCTATGAGAAGGTGATTTGGGGCGTTTCCTATGAACTTCAGTGTGAGAGCCAAACTGCTTGGAAACAGTTGGCGTCAGCGCACCCTCGGCTAGACAAATAACAGAAGGCCATCATTTGCAAGTTAACAGGTCTTATTGCAGTATTGCAATATTCAAAATATCTTTTTTATTTATTTAACTTTACACTCAATACTTTTTTAAATTTTATTTTACTCTACTTGTACTTTTACTTGAGTCATATTATTAAAGATAAATATTTTTGTCAATTTCAGGCAGAAATTGGGGGCAGAGCAGGTAGAGACATTCAGTAAACTGTCAGAGTCCGGACTCGAAACTACGACGTCGAGGTAAGCTTTAGATGCTCCCCTGCTTGAGTAAAATTAAGAAGTAAAGTACTATAACTTCCTCGGGACTGGAATATTTTGCCCTTTTTTGATGCTTTGATGCTTTTGATGCTTCCTAATAGAAAAAGATCTGATTATTTATACTGTTTATGCGTACGTGAAACCAACCCTTTTTTCTTCCCTGGAAATCAAATCCAAATCTACCTTGGCATAGAATTAACAGAAATAGGACGGCTGGTCATGCTACATACATAACATGGGAAAATGCTGCTACATAATAGCATAAAAGATCCTATGGACTCTTGTTAGTTCAGCATCAGTAAGACTATAATGTGTTTTTGGCCCCTGTCTACCACGGTAAACATCTTCACCTCCATCCAACGTTAAAACCAGAATGAATCTGAACAAACTGTCGACAGGAGGCCCGTGTTTACCAGCCCCTATAAAAGCACTCACACTGGAGGATCAGGGTTTTATGGAGTACCAGGTGCACGTCTGCGTGTGTGTGGGCCCTTAGTTCACATCTGAGAGCAGCAACACACACTGAGAGGACTGCTGCTTAAAAGCTGCTGAGGCTATGAATATGATTATTAATTTACATTCATTTGCATTTGACTGCAGATGCATGTTATAGTGTTCAGGTTATTCCGATGTAGATATAGGTTGCAGCAGGTATTATTCATTATCGTTTCATTTCAAATACATGTTTTTTCTTTACCATTCACACTTTTTTGGACATAGAAGGCAAAATGAGCACTGTTTCATTCTGCACATCCTGGTGTCAATATCTAGGACATTTATTAACACAATATACTGTACATCTGCTAAAGATACATTTATCATCAGACCTAATTTCACTGCATTTGTTCATAAACAGTATGTCCCTGCAGGATTACATACGGCTGTTCACAAGACAATGATAGATTGTTTAAAAATGCATCTTAAGGAAACCCACTTAACCAAACCCATCTTAATCGCTGATGACATGACCGTTTTCTTGGCCAGCATTGTTGTGTAAATGGACCCTTAATCCTAAAAATGCAGTACCTGAAGACGCCTTCGCTCAACCCATTCACAACAATATAAACTTGCTTTTATTCCAGCCAAACTGACAAAAAAAATATATTAAAACCCTTTTGATGATAGAGCTTTGATTACATGTTAAGATGTATTGTATTTTTTAACACCAATCAATACACATTTGCAAAACTTGTTGGATGTCGCTGCAGGTTCGCAAACATCCAGGTAAAATACAGTAAAAAGGACTAACAAGACATTTGGACAAAGTTTTGTTTTTGAAGACATTTTGTCACCTCATCCAGGGTAGCCTGGCCTGCCATACAAACTCTTTTCCTATTCTTTACAAAGAAGTTAGTCTGATACCTCTTCAGTAACATTTCGTTTCTGAGGCGGAACAAAGAATGGTGGAGTAACCAATCAGAAAAATGAAGGGCGGGACATAAGCAGTGCACCACTGACCCAAACAAACATGGATTCTTGACATTTTTTTTTCTTTTGTTCATAAAACACCACACTATGGCGTATTCGTTTGTTACATTGGAGTTAAATTGGACTTTACTGTTGTTAAAATGGCAACAAGGCAAAGAAAAAAATCATGCAGAAGACCGGACTTCAACAGAATCAACAGGTGATGAAGAAAAGCACTAAACACTGTTAATTAGGTCACAGAAGTTAATAAAATTAGCTTTGTAGCTAGCACTACCTTGGTTAGCTCTTCCGCTTCCGTAAGATATGCTGCAGATAAACGTCTGTGATAAGCCAGTTCCAAATTGAACTGGAGAAACGCTTCGCTCCAAGAGGGGAACCAGACTGTCCTGCTTGCCTTTTTTTTTTTTTTTTTTTTTTTTTTTGTGCTGTAGGTTTAGGTTGTAATTCTGTGTATAAAGTATGTTATTAATTGAAGCCTAAACCTACAGCAAAACCTAAACCTACTTTCTCAAAAAGTATAAAACAACAAAAATAATACTTACCCTGCCTTCTGCACCTACGATCCTTTCTATGCCTACATTACTTTCAAATTATTAGTAAGTAGCTGGCTTATGCTTCCCATTTTTGCCTCTGTTGTTTTTCTCTCTGCCTTTCTATGGGTGAAGGCCACAGTTAGCTCCCGCTTTGAATTTCTCTGATTATTATTACTATATGTAATTATTTCCTTTCATAAAAATGGCTTGCTTTCCGCTAATGAGTTGTGCCATAACTAGCGTGAATACAAATTATTTAGATTCAGATTCATCTCTCCTGCATATGAAACCATTTGTATACCCGAGCCTCCATCTGTGCTCTCACTCCAACTCAAGGTAACGTAAACATGTTAACTTGTGTCTGTGTGTCTGTGTGTGTGTGCTATAGCTTGTATGTGTGTGTGGTGTGTGTGGCTTTTGAAAGAAGCCTTGTGGCGTTCCGTTGGAAAAAGAGAAAGTAATTAGCGGAGCATATGCACTTGAACCCGCGAGTGGGAGTGGGCTCTTTGTGTGTACACGTAGGCGGGTGGACGTGCACGTGTGGGTGTGCGCTATAGTGCTATACAAGGCTATGCACAGAAGGAAGAAGCTATAGTGAGAGAAGCAAACAGCCACCATGGTTCAGTTCTCTCCACTTGTATAGGGACTTTAGGTAATTACAGTCTTGAAAAATTGCTTTACCCCCCATTTTGAAATGAGTGAATTTTCTTGCAGCTTTCTAAAATGATTTAATTGTAGTAGGTTTGGTGTTGAATAAATACAACTTAACTTAACTGCA
The DNA here is from genome assembly GCA_020698575.1 of Bostrychus sinensis. NCBI lineage: Eukaryota > Metazoa > Chordata > Actinopteri > Gobiiformes > Eleotridae > Bostrychus > Bostrychus sinensis. The sequence continues at coordinate 6,992,961 of CM036260.1, read as the reverse complement.
AAAAAGTAGTATTAAAGTGTATATATTGTGCTTTTATTCATATTTTTAAACCAAACTTGGCCACTCCTACAACAGCAGCACCCTTAAAAACTTTTTTTAATAAGTACATTACGGTGCCATAAATAAACAGGTGAAGGGACCAGCAGAGGGCAGCAGAGGGCAGAGTCTTTTGTACATAATCAAAGAAAAAAAGACAAAAAAAAACATTCACTTCCTTAAACTTTTTGTATGATGCCATTTTACAATAAAATAAAAAATAGCTGTGAGGAATCAGTTGACTGTGCACATTTTTTTGGAATAAATGAATGAGAGCAGAGTGGATGTAGAAGGCTTGTTCATTGGTCAGTGCTTCCTCGAGTGGGCGGAGATTTGTGGAGTGATTTGAAGCCTCAGAACGGCCGTGCCAGAGAATACAGGATTACTTAAACAGGCATGAATGAAGCAAAATACAACTCCAGGTGTGTGTTTGATGAGGGAACATTATAACATGGTAGAAAGCTCAGAAAAGAAAATTTTGCATAATATCACAACAGCTCAGCTAAAATAACAATTTTCATAATTTTTGGGACCTTGCTATTTATTGTTGCAACTTTTGCTTGTGTCTTTGGCAATTTAAGTGAAGCAAAAGCCATAAAATGCCAAGTCTATCAAAGTTAAAAGCAGCTATGTTTCTGTTTGGTGAAAAATGTAAAGTGTTGTAAAGGGAAGAGATTGACTAAAGTAATAATTTAGACCAGTGATTGTCAACTGGTGGGTCCGGACCCAAAAGTAGGTTGCAGAACAATTTCCAGTGGGCATTTCCCAGGGCAAAAAAAAAAAGTTAAATAATAAAAATAAAATTAAGTGGCAGTATGGGACAAAAGGTGTGTAGAGGAAAACCAACAAAAGCAAAAAATACTGGTTCTGTAATGTCACTGTTATGCTGCGTTCACACCGGACGCGTTTGACATTTTGAAGTCAGACGCTTCAATCGCACGTCCAATTTTGCTCTGTTCGCGCGTCAAAACAAATGTGTTCAGACGCGAATTTGCATCATGGGAGGAGTCTGTTGTGTCAGGGTAATGGCCGCTCATTCAGGGCTAAATTCAACTGAGGCCACGCTGGTTTGCTCACCTGTGTCGCGAGTCGGTGCGGGGACATGTCCCCAGGACACTACTGCTGTATTTAGGCACTCAACACCAGCAGCATAGCGGAGATATGTTGTTTAATAGCGGTCTCTAGTGGTTTTAGCGGGTTATAGGCTAGGCTAGCAGTCAGTACACAGACTGTTTTTGCTGTTGTTTTGGGAAGTGCAGTAACTGCTAATCCAACGAGCTCAGCTCAGCACACGCTAAAGTTAAGGTCCCCTCAATGTCTTGTTACTATCTTTTTGACTGCTGTCTTTATAAAAGTAGCAGAGCTGCTGTAGGCTGTAGCTATAGCTCCACGTTCACATTGACAGCTTCGATAAGTCCACCGTGATGATGGATCTCCGCTTTCTACGTCCTCCCACGTCACTGCAGGAGCTAGATCCTGATTGGTTAACGCGCCGCGAATATTCGCCAAAGTTCAGATTTTTCAACTCGGGCGTCGAGAGCGTCAGACGCTCGATTCGCGCGTCAGACGCGTCGACGCTCAATTCGCGCCGCGCTATTCGCGCGTCAAAACCCAATTCGCGCCGCGCTGGACACTTGATTCGCGCCGCAGGATGTCTAGACGCGCGTTTACATAGACTTAACATGTAAACCAGACGCCCCAGACGCCTCAAACGCGTCCGGTGTGAACGCAGCATTACAGCTCTAAGGTTGAAGTGAGGTTAAAAAGGCTGAAGTTACTGACCTGAAGAGTTGAGGTTCTAAATTAAAATGCAAATAAGTGAATGTAGAAGGGAATACTTCCTTCTCTGGCATCGCCACTTGCTTGGTTTCTCTTTCAAGAAGTAATTTTTTGTGTTGGCGTACTGTGACATTCTGATATTATACAATCTCAGGTTCAAACTGCACAATGTGTTTATTAATTTAAACATTTGATCAGTTGAAATTGCTCTATTTTGGCTTGTCATTATAGAGTGAGGTGGGTCACGAAGCCAGACCTGTTGAGAGCCACTGATTTAGTCAAACGCTGAAACATTCTTTAAAAAAAAAAAGAAAGTGCTTGAAAATTTAAAAAAATAACATAACAAAATCTAAAGAAAGTCAAACTATCAAAACAAATTATTTTAGATCCAACTTCCCAGTAGGGCTGGGTGTTTCCAACAACCTCACAATATGATACGTATCCCGATACAGGGGTCACGATGCGATGCGTATCCTGATATATTTTGAACAAAGCACAGGGTCAAACAAGTTACTAAATGGATGTTTTTTTTATTCTGTATACTGGCTGTTGCCTGATATAACTTAACCAACATGACAAAAACAGACATTGGTACATAAAATACACATTTTAACAAGCTTTAATATAACCTTAATAACTGGCTTAACTGGTAGCTATGGCTTATCTAACCTATGTCTGTCATGTTTTTGTGAAGAAACAAATGTATCTACATGTTGAGCTGAGTTGGAGCATACTCTCTCTGCTGCTGCACTTGTATCCTGGATACAGTGTATATTTCATGCCAAGTTAGACACAAGAGGATCAGTAACTTTGTTCTCCCTCAGTTGCTCTTTACAAACACACGCCATCACCCGGACCCTCTCCTGAAATCTCCAGGAGGGGCTTGTTGTTTGTACACAACCCCCCCACACACATTTTTCACACCCGGAGGCTATCCTTGGAGGCCCCTAGTGCTATGTCTGGAGTTATCAGCTGTTTGTACGCAGCAGTAGATGGTCTGGTAGCCAGCTGATGACACGCAGGCCGTGCGTTTATTCGATGCACTGCACGTTAATCCTTGTGTGCACAACTTGTTTGTGCTTCACTTTTCTCCGTATAGTTAAGGTGTGCGTTAGATCGAGTAACGCACAACTTAACAGCAGCACCTGGACTCTCTCCTCTTGTGTGTGTGTTTAATCCTCCTGACATCCCTACTAACTTTATCCTGCTGTATGTACGCACACCTCAGGAGAAGATCGGGACATTGTCCGGAGGCGCTGTTTGTGAAGGGCAAGTGACACACGTTGGCTCTGTGTTGTGCTAACGTTACCTGTTGCTAGTGGCAGATCAGTGTAGTGTCTTGTGTGCAGACAGAGATCTGTAGAGTTTCTGCAGTAACCTTATTTTACTTCAGAGCCTGCAAACTGCATGAGCCATGTCTAACTCCTGATTCTGTGGTGTTTTTAAGTCCAAAATTGATAATTCCCCTCAAGTTTTGCTGACTGAAAAAAAAAAAAAAAAAAAAAAAAAAACACCTCCTTGTTTGTTTACTAGATGCATCATGCTGTTCTGTGCTGCGGTGCTGCCACCTACGGTAGAAATGTGTACTGCAACTTAGGGAAAAGCTTAAAAACTGCTGTTCCAGCTGTTTATAACATATTAACATAATTTAAACAGCTGTATCGTTACAGTAGCATGCGTATTGATACATGTATCACCTAGAAGTACTTCACGATATATCCCCGTATTGATTTTTTAAGAACAGCCCTACTTCCCTGTGAGACTTTTATTCTTGGAAATCAAATATTCCACTTTCAAGTGTTCTCTCTCGCCCCAGTCAGTCTTTGAGCTTTGTTATGAGCCTTATGCATTCAAGGCAGCACCCGCGCAGCATGATGCAACGTTTAGCTGCAGCAGCCGAGGCTAAAGGTTACACAGTAAACAGTGCTGCCTTCAAACGCTGCGGGAAAGAAGATTCCCTCTTTTAAACTTTGATCTTAAGGCGCTGTGCTTGGTTTAGTTCAGTGTTGCGTAAATACTGTATGTACACTCAAAATGAATGAACACTGAATAAGGAATGTGAATTATGATCTATGGTTGTGTGAGTGCACAGATGCAAAAGTGAATGGTTTTAGGCCATACAGTTAGGTTCATAAGTATTTGGACACTGGCACAAGTGTTTACCAAAACATTATTTAAAATGTAGTTATATATAATTACTAATATATGCTTACAGTGCAGATTCTCAGCTCTAATTTGAAATTTCAGTATTTCACGTCTAAATATAATTTGTCAGTGGTAACTACTACAAATGAGCTTTTGATGCATTGAAAAACTGATGGATGCGGTTGTTGTCATGGCATCAGGAGCAGGTCTGATGTACATTAAGTTGCAAGTCAGTAATTGAGAATATCATGGAAAAGTGAATTTATTTCAGGAGTTCAATTCAAAAACCTATGTATTACAATTAGGTTCATAAGTATTTGGAGACTGGCACAAGTTTTGTTATTTTAGCTATTAAATGAAAACATGTTGAAAATACAGTTATATAATTCATATGTGCTTAAAGTGCAGACTCTCAGCTGTAATTTGAGAGTATTCACATCACGTCATGGGAGGAAGGCTTTAGGAATTACAGTGCTTTAAAGTGTAGCTGCCTCTTTTTCAGGAGCTTAAAAGTACCTTTGACAGTTGCTTCACAAGCTATTCCTTGATCTGCATGGGCTATTTCACTCATTAATCCATCCTAAACTGAGCAGGTAAAAGGTCTGGACTTGATTCCAGGTGTTACATTTGCATTTGAAAGCTGTTGCTGTAAACCCACAACATGCAAAACATTCATTCATCAGCCTCAGCAACAGAAAGGCCACATTAGACTTGGCCAAAAATATCTAAAGAAGCCAGGTTCCAGGTCTGGAATAGCATTCTTTGAACAGACGAGAGTCAGACCAACCTGTACCAGAATGCAGCATTTCAGCATTTCATTTAAGACAAAACTTAAGGAAGAAACACCCAAAAGCAAGCAACGACTGAAGACAGCTGCAGTAAAGACCTGGCAAAGCATCACAAAGGAGGAAACTCAGTGTTTAGTGATGTCCATGGGCTCCAGACTTCAGCCAGTCATCATCTGTAAAGGATTTTTAACCAAGTATCAAAAATGAACATTTTATTTATGGTAATGTTCATTTGTCCAATTACTTTTAAGTGCCTGAAAAAGAGGCGGCTACAGTTTTCAAGCACTGTAATTCCGAAACCCTTCCTTCCATTTGGACGTGGATACTTAAATTATAGCTGAGAGTCTGCACTTTCAGCCCATATGAATTATATAACGGCATTTTGAGTATGTTTAACTAAAATAACTGTCGGTCTCCAAATGCTTACAGACCTAATTGTAATACATAGGTTTTTGAAATGAACTCCTGAAACAAATTCACTTTTGCATGATATTCTCACTTACTGACATGCGACTTTTTAATGTACACGAGACCTTGCTGTGTCGTAAAGCCGGTCTTTTTCTAAATTCTTTTTTTCTAAATCTAAAAAAAAAAGTGCCTGTCATCTGCCATCCCCGGCTCTCTCCGTTTTTTTCCCCCCATTTGGCCTGCCCTCCCGCTGCCATCAGTCACCGGCGCGGCTCCTACAGTAGATCGTATAAAGTGGCAAAGCTTGGCGTGGTGTTATTGCATGCCACTGGGACCTTTCAGTGCTGACTGATGGTTTGGAGACGCCGCTCGTACATCTCCGCTTCCATCTCCGACCGGGTGACGCCAAAGGGCACAGCGGCGCAGCCCGTGACCTCTGAAAAAAAATAAAAAAATAAAAAAACAGGACAAAGACATGGATAAGTTGGGAAAGTTGGGTATAGAAAATTGCTTCATAGTCGTATAATCTGAGTGGTATACACCGATCAGCCAAAACATTACGACCACTGACAAGTGAGGTAAACAACGCAGATTATCACAGAATATTTAGCTGTAAAAGCCAAAAAAAAGCTCCATAGTGTCTGCAGCTCAAACACAACTTCGCAAGACGCCATTGTTGTTGTTGTCAGAGTTCAGCTCATGCAGATTAAGGGAGAGGTTGGATCTACAGCATCATCGTTTCAGAAAAGATGCGTATGGGCTGTAAACATGGAAACATGAATACGGCGTTTTCAAATCTATCCACTCTGGGACCCGGTTTCAAAAATGTAATTGTATTCGGCCTCCAAAAATGACGGATCCATGTGGACAAAATGCCTGTATGATAAAAATAAAAAATAAAAAAAACATTGCATGAGCCCATCTCCGTATAGACAAGGCCTAATACTCCAGCAACTCCTGACTAACATCCTTATGGCTCTAGATCTGGAGTAAAGTAATATAAAATCAAGTGGCATCTATTGATAGTATGCCATTGTTGGAATCAAAGCTGAGGAGTTACCAAAGTAGTCTGCATATTTTGGAATACTTCATATCTTTTGTGTAAACACCTCTAAAGGAGCACCCTCCTGAATCAACATATACTGCTCCAATGGAATGCCTTTTTAAGTCTCTCTCCTATCTCGGCATTCCCTTCTTCACACTCCACACAGCTGTTCCACCTTGCCAATGTTTGATAATGAATCCATTTATCACCAGTGTGTAGGGAAGTCTTTTAATGCATGTGTTTTCACTTTGCCTAATAAAGACCTCCTCCCATAAAATTGCTTTTTGTGTGTGTGTGTGTGTGTGTTCTAATAGTGTTAATCCCTAGGAGAGTCGTCTGGGTGGAAAGTTCCCGCCTCATCCTCACTGTTGGTGCAGCACGCCTCTGTCGGCCACCGCTGCAGTGCAAAAGCCATTAAAAGTTGTGATTCTTTTTAGTATTGGCATTATGAGCGAACTGTGTGTGTGTCCCCAAAGTCTTTTTTTTTTTTTTTTTTTTTTTTTGGAATTATGGCTGTTTACTGCCACCAAAAAGCTTCAATAAATAATCATTATTTTTGATCTGTTTAATATCATCTATAAGTCGCACAAGTTATTATTAGTGGCTGTGTATTGAAAGTCAAGACATGATACAGACATTTGCAATTGTAAATTAAAGCACAGACCTTCGATAAAGCATGGGCCCTCAATGGAAATGGTAAAAATACGATACCCAGACCTGGACGTTAACTGGGGTTCAGGGGTAAATGCTTTGTCTATTGAGGCACAAATATACATCACATATTGTATACATCACAATAGAATGCACAAAAGATTCAAACTTGTGCTTTTACTGACTCCTAGTGACTGGAGATGGTATCTATCTCGCATTACCGCACTTAAAAATAAAATAAGTTGTGAAAAGTCAAGGCAACAGAATCTCTCAAGGTTTTTGAGTTTTGGAGCCAACTAAAATAAGATTTTTTGTTCACCTAATTTGATGTTCATATGTCTAAAAACTTTACATTTTAAGTTTTACTCACTATCATTATTTTTTTTAGCTAATCTTACAATCAATTTGCTATCCAGTGTTTTCACATGTGATCTGTTCATTTCTATTACAGAAATATTCACAGTTTCAGTAACTGTTCTTGCTGCTGTTTATTTAAAAAAAAAAACTGTATTGCAATTCTTTAAAAAAAATAGTGTAAGTTTGTATTATCAATAATAATACTTATTCTAAACAATGGAGATTAAGTTGGCTATAAGATGAGTTAAAAAAATAATGATAGTGAGTAAAACTTAAAATTTAAAGATTAGATTAGACATATCAGCAACAAAATATTTCTTGCTGAAAACTTTTGAGTTGGCCCCAAAACTCGGAAATCTTGAGGGACCCTGTTGCCTAGAGTTTTTGTATTTATTTATTTATTTATTTTTTTTATTTTTTACATTGCACATACATCTCTGCCAGAGCAGTAGAGGCACATTATGCACAAATGCTCTATTTCCTGGAGCATTGCTGATAAACAGTGCATCTATTTTACTAAAATACTGTATATTGTCCTTGCCAAAATTTGAATCTTTTAATGGAGTTTAAATGTCATCCAACAGGCTAAATTCATCCATTCATCTTTTTCAGCATATTCCCATTAAGGGTCGTTGCCACAGCCTGTACTATATATTTGGGGCCCCTAAGCAAAATAGGTTTGGGGGCCAAGGTTCAAAATCATTTTGTGAAGTGAAGATTAAACAGGGGGGGAAGAAGTACTTGATTTCTAGCTTAAGTAAAAAAAGAAGTCAAAGGTTTACACAAGTAAAAGTATAAGTATCACCTAAAATTTCTACTTAAGTAAAAGTATAAAAGTACACACTTTTAAATGTATTTGCAAGTAAAAAAGTTGAAGTATTTCGGACTTGACAACTCAATGTGTTAAATGTGAGGGATTTTGCTGAAAAAATTAATCATTAATTAAAGCTTGTCATTAATAAAATAAACAAACTGGTGCAGGCTGAATCTGTCGGCGAGGTCTTCTGTCTTTATTATTCTGATGTTTCTAAAAGAGTACTGCATCTTTTTGTGTGTCTACAATGAGGGTATGACGAAAACAAATTACTTAAAATGAAAAACTAAAAATACTTCAAACCAACTCCAAAAATGTAGCAGAGTAAAAAGTATTGATACTTGCTCTAAAATGTAGTGAAGTAAAAGTAAAAGTATCTCTTGTAAAATTTACTCAAGTATAGTACAAATACATAAAAATTGTACTTAAGTATAGTAACTTAGCACTGACTTGCAATCAGAAGAAGATTTGGCAAAAAACATCCTAATGTACTTTCTACTTTTACTAAAGTAACATTTTTGTGGGGTACTTTTACTTCTACTTGAGTAGTATTATTTTTGAAGTAACGGTACTTTTACTCAATAATAATAATAATAATAATAATAATAATAATAATAATAAATTTTATTTATAATGCACTTTACATTTGACTCCAAATCTCAAAGTGCTACAGAGTAAAAACAGCAACAACAACAGCAATACATTACAATTTAAAATTTTAAAAGAAAATAGACATTAAAACAGACTAACTGTAGGCTTTTATAAAAAGGAAGGTTTTAAGTCCTTTCTTAAAAGCATCCACCGTCTGTGGAGCCCTGAGATGGTCTGGTAGGGCGTTCCACAGACGGGGAGCAGCTGCCTCAAAGGCCCTGTCTCCCATAGTCTTGAGCCGTGTCCTGGGCGGGACCAGACGATGGTGTTGGCCTGACCGGGTCCTGGCTGAGGTGTGTGGTGTGAGCAGTTCTGTGAGGTAAGTGGGGGCCTCACCATGCAGACAGTGATGGGTGTGTAGGAGGATCTTGTACTCAATACAGAGGTGAACAAGAAGCCAGTGCAGGGTCCGAAGGATGGGGGTGATGTGCTCGTGTTTCCGCACTCCCATCAGGACCCTGGCAGCGCTGTTCTGTACATACTGGAGCTTTTGAATGCTCCTGCCAGGGATCCTAATGAGGAGTGCGTTACAGTAGTCCACCCTGGAGGAGACAAAGGCATGGACGAGCTTCTCTGCAGCCGGAAGGGAAAGAGAGAAACGGAGTTTGAAAATATTACGGAGGTGAAAGAAGGAAGTTTTGCAGATGTGGGAGACATGATTGTCAAAGGTGAGGTGGGGGTCAAACTTGACCCCAAGGTTGGTGACAGAGGGAGAGAGGGGAATGTTGTGGCCAAAAAGTGAAATGGAGGTGATGGGGAAGGAGATAAGTTGTTTAGAGGTACCAGTTTGAATGACTTCGGTTTTTGAGCCATTCAGCTGCAGGAAGTTTTGACTCATCCATGACCTTATCTCCTCCAGGCAGGAGCTGAGGCGGTTGACAGTGGCAGAGGGGGACCCAGAAATAGTGACTTTGAGGTAGAGTTGTGTGTCGTCAGCATAGCAATGGAAATTAATTCCATGCCTGCTGACGACACACCCGAGGGGAAGCATATAGATGGTGAAAAGGGTTGGGCCGAGTACGGAGCCCTGGGGAACCCCACAGGTGACAGTGTGGGGTCTGGATTTAGCGTCTCCCAGGACCACGTACTCGGTCCTTTCAGTGAGGTAGGAGTGGAACCAGTGAAGGGCAGTGTCAGAGAGGCCAATGTAGTGCTGGAGACGGTGGAGGAGAATGTTGTGGTCAATGGTGTCGAAGGCAGCGTTGAGTTTGGTTTTTGAGTACTTCCTCCACTGCTTATAACATGATTAAAAACTCAATTTAGAATAATTGGGGACCTTTAAAACAATAATATGAAGTAACTAATGATGACTTTAAGATGGCCAGCTAAATAATGTACAAGCCACTTATATGCTCCTCTTAAAGGGATGACAGGGCTGTCTGTTTTAGCCACTATTAATTATTAACTATTCATTAGCATCTGCAGCCAGGATTATGATTATGAATGATTTATATGGGCCCGTTTCAAACTGTGTGGGCTGGAGCTGAGGTGTGACTCACGGCAGATTATTAAAGAATATTTCACCTTTAAACTCAGTGAGGCACCAGTGACACTGTAAAAAAGGTCTTTTATCATAGTTAATGCTAGATCCAAGCCATTATCTGTCCAAGGTTTATTATGGCAGTTTTTATTAGACTGCTGAATATTGCAGTGTTTTTTAGGGGCATGAGCCTTTTTAATGGATTTTTATGGATGCCACACAAGTACTTCCAATCTGTACTCAGGTGTAAGTACTGTTTCTTTAAAATCTTGTTCCAAGTAGAAGTAAAAGTACATGATAATTGAATAAAGTTTTAAATCATACATTGAAAATTTTTTTAATGCATATCCAAAACAATGGATATTGTTACTTCTACTACTACTACATTATTTCCTATACTTTTACATTACTACCTCTACTACTAACACTACTTCTACCACTACTACCATTACTACAAATACTGATATCACTACTACTAACACTACCACTACCACTACATAACACTACTTCTACTTTTACTACTACTACTAGCAGTGCTACTAACACTACTTCTACCACTTTTACCATTACTACTAACACTACTTTCACTACTATTAACAGTACCACTACCACTACTATAACACTACTTCTCCCATCACTACTACTAACAGTACTAACACTACTTCTACCACTACTACTAATACTGCTATCACTACTACTAACAGTACCACTACCATTAATTTAACACTATTTCTACCTCTACTACTACCTCAAATTTTACTATTACTACTACTACTAACACTACGTCTACCATTGCTACTACTACTAACTTTACTACTAACTTTATTTCTACCACTCCTAATGACACTACTACAACCACTACTACCACTAATTCTACCATTACTACTACTAACACTAGTTCTACCATTACTACTACTAACAGTACTACTAACAATACTACTATTACTACTAACACTACTTAAACCACTACTACTAATACTGCTACCACTATTACCAACATTACCACTACTACTAACACTCGTTCTACCATTACTACTACTACTACTAACAATACTTCTACCACTACTACTAACAGTACTACAACCACTACTACTACAACTAATTCTACCATTACTACTACTACTAATACTACCATTGTTACTACTTCTAACTTTACTTCTAACCTTACAACTATCACTACTACTCAAAAACTGTATTTAGGTCAAAGTATCCTCCTTCAAAATACATAATTCTTAAGTAGAAGTAAAGTACTCAAAGAAATTATAAATTCTGCCGTAGCCACCTAATCCTTCTACTTCTTTTACCACTAACAATACTACTTTTTGTACTAACACTACCACAACTACTCCTATCACAACTACTACCACTCCTACTACGATTACTGCTACTAAAACTTCTACTACACTGTACTATGTTTATACCTGGGGGCTTATTGTTGCAAGGTGGTCACACCACCAAAACATTTCAAAAATGTACTCCACTTTATAATAAGCTAAAATGTTTTAATCAAAATTTACTAGTAACATTTTTAGGAACATGAGTATTTGGAGTTACTATTTTTATTTTATTATTATTTTTTTTTTATACAAAGTAAAAAGCATGAGTAACTTATTATGAGAAGATATGTGTGAAGCCTTACTTACTACTTTTACCATTCTGGTGGCAATGGTCTTTTGAAAAAATGATAATTCCAAAAAATATCCCAAAAATATTCAATTAGGCTCTCAGCAGTGGTGAAAACTACTTTCCACCCGAAACTCTGAGCTGACTGTTGGGTGGTGATAGACTGCTTCATATACTGATCATTTTTCACTGCATATTAATGAAAAGACTGAGTCTCCCGGTGCTCCTCTCTGAATTGACAGAAGTGAGAATCGCTGGCTAAATCTGAAAAAAAAAAAAAAAAAAGCACTGTGTTATTATGTCCCAGAGCAGTGGGAATGGGAGGTTTGAGTAGGCACAGAAAAGATCACCTGAATGGTGCAGAGTAATGCATTAGCGCTTTAGTACGGCGCCATTAGCAGCCCACTTTTCGTCTTGCAGGAATGCTCCGTCTCACGCTGATCAACCCTGACATTTCAAATCGTCAAAAAGGTAAAAGAAGAGAAATGGCGAAGTGTTTCTGTCTGTTGGACTTCTGCAGCTGCTCAGCGCACACCAATGCTTTGAAGCCATGTTCTTGTAAAGATGATTTATGCTTAGACCCCCATGTGCTCTGTAATACACCCAGTTAGAAAATGACTCGATAAATTTGTATTTGAGTAAAATTAACCTCCTCTTTTTATATTGCAAGAACACATTTACATTTTGTCTTGTCTGTAGTTATCCTATTATTTTGCATATTCACCATAGACTCCCAAATTGTATAATATTGGATTACTATTAGTTTAGAACTAAATATGTTAGGAAAGCTATTGTTAGCCAGTGTTGCCAGATTGGGCTGGTTTCCGCCTAATTGGGTTTCTTTTGAACACCTTGGGCAGGAAAAAAAAAATAGCACTGGACTGGTTTATAAAACTTGGGCTGGTTTTCACAACATTTGGTGGGTTTTTAGAAAATATTCTGGAGAAAATACTAGCAAACATAGTTGTCATTTTATATCAAACAAAGTAGAAATACACATTACAATAAACTGCTGTGTCCTCACTCATATCATCAGTTTGTTTGTTTTTAAATGATTATTTGGTTGCTCACAATCCTTGTTGGTATTTCATACATTTTTTTGTGATTTGATGCCCTGAACAGGAAAGCTTTCGTTGTTTGATTGCACTCTTTGCGGGGAACCTGTGTTACATTTTTAGTGCTGCTGTTAAATTTTGTGTTCTTTCTTGCGTATAACTGTTTTAACATTTAGAGTGGTTGTGATTTGGGCTGTTTAGTTTTTATTGTGTTGGGCGGGTTTTAAGTTCTATTTTGGTCAGCAAGATCTGGCAACCCTGCTTTTGGCTGTTCAGTTAACATAAGTCAAAAACCTCCATTCTTTCTATTGTAAGAACACATTTACATTTCGTCTTGGTAGGAAATGCATCATCAACATAGCAGCAGTAGTTGCTCTATTCATTTGCATATTCACCATAGACTGCCTAAATTTATAATCTCAAATTACCATTAGTTTTTGTGTATGTAGGAGAACTGGACATGTTAGGAAAACAATTGCGAGTACTTTTGGCTATTGAGTTAAAGTAAGTCAAAATAAATGAGATAGCTGGGCCTTTCTTTGAATAACTTTAAACAGCAACAGCTGCGCTAGCATGGTTTTTTATTTATAGTTTTAGGTAACACCAGGACGCTACATAAAAGTGGATGGAAAATAGCTTGCCTAATTGCTGTGCTGCTGGTGAAGCATGGGGCAAAAAGCTGAAAGAACTTTTAGAAATACCCCCAAAACATTTTTCTCTTAGTCCAGAAAGTAACAAGAGACACACTGTTGTGGGTTAAAAGGTGACCTGCAACTTCCAGAAGGGTTGGATTTAGCAGTGTTTATTGACTATCATTAATTTTCTATTGGAAATCTGTAAAATAAATAAATAAATAAATATGCACTGACATTAGAGCAGGGGTCTCCAACTAAAATTGCTCAGGGTCCACAGAATTAACCTTCTATCTCTGCTGGGGTCTGAACAAATGTATAAACAATAATAAATAGGCTATATTACTGTGTTTTTATTTATTAATTCTGGAGTAAAGTGTACAAAAGTACAATGCGTATGATTTCTGTTAGAAAAAAACATGTAGCTATCATTTCCACTTTGACAGCAGCTGATGTTTGAACTTGGGTCAGACTCTGACCATACTGGAGATGGATTTATAGACAATTTTCCACTCTCCTCCAGGCAGCAGTATTTGGATAACACTGTTTTATTCATACTGAATGATTTAGGGGAGTGCAGCTTCTTAATACAGGCTAATTGCACAAATTAGCGGCTAATTAATATGCACGTATCGGTCCATTCATGTCTCATTGAAAAGAGCGGGTTATTTTCTGGCCTGATGTTTGAAGCAGATCTTTAAGCTCCGGTGTCGGTCTTCCTTTATTAATTAGATCCCATTTCGATTGGTAGTCCAGTTTTGAGAAAGTTTTAGGAGCCATGTATCTTCCATGTTTGGCTTTCATTTGGGGCAGTAGCCTGAACCTGTGTGCTCTCATAGGTCCCCTTCACTGGGGCAGAGTACTGTCTGCCTCACCTCGAGCTTTTTTACATATACAATAATACATTAGCCTGAGTTACACTTCACGTCTCACTCATGTATTTGAACAAGAAATACGCAAATTCAGCATTTTTGACTATGAAATCATGGATTTTTGGGTTCAAAAACAAAATCAATACAAAGCACAGACCAGAAAACAAAAATTGTAAATTATTTTATTGACTGATTATTTATTGTCTGCCTCCCCTGACCACACATCCCTGCCCAGAAGCTTTTATTTTCAAGATTTGTGAGTTTGCGAACTCTGCCTGCTCAGGGCAAAGTGTTTGCAAACAAATAAAAGATGCACTATCCAGTCATATTTGATCAAAAGAAAAAAAAAAAAAAAAAAAAAAAAACCTAGGCAAGGCAAGGCAAGTTTATTTGTATAGCACAATTCATACACAGAGCAATTCAAAGTGCTTTACAGAAAAAAAAGGCAAATTTAAAAGTACAAAACACAATTAAAACAATAAAATCAAATTTAAAACCTATAAAACCTCATCTGGACTTTATTATGTAGCGTTTTTGACAGAGGGGGAACTAGACCAGGGACTGAATTTTTGTACCAATCACGCTCAAAACAAGGGAGAATGGTCCCATTCAGATCCAGGACACTTTCATTAGTTAAGTCCAAGCTTGTCTTTATACTTAATTGAACCTGTGCCGGACATAGTGTGGCAGTACTGACAGACTGGATGAAAGCTGCAGTTGGTTTTGTTCAATCATCAATCAGGTCTTTTTCTGCCAACCTGCCAGTGGTAAAGACCTTTTATAGAATACTGCTATTTGACAAGCCACTGAAAACTGACCATGGCCATGAATAACAATGCAGCAGTTCCAGGGAAGAAAAATGTACAGTCCTTGGCTTCAATGATAAAATGTATTGTTTATAGCCCACCAGCCTCCAGTATTTTACCAAACGTTCAAAGAAGAATTTTCTCTAAATGCTGGCGGTATGCGTCTCTAGATTACACAATACGCAAGTGGACTTATACTACTACTACTATAGACCCTTCCAGGAATGACATGTTTTAAAAAGTTGCACACGCAGAGAGAATGTTCTATCTCATTAATTTCTACAAGGTAGTGAAATAAAAATATTAATTTAGACATTTTTGGGCAGCAGGAACAAATGGTTGTTGTTTATATATTTATAAAAAATGACTGAATCAATATAATCCAGATCTGAGTCAGGTCTAGTTGCTAAAGTGAACTTATAAAAGTAGGATTTGTGGTGATTGATGAATTAAATCCCAGCGTACAGTGTCAAACTATTGGGGTCTGACACATTTCTGTTACTATTTGTCCTGCGTAACATTGAAATTAAGAAATCTAAATTGAGTAGCCTTTAGCTTATATGCTAATTATAGACGCTAATTGCAACGTTACATCAAACAGCTAAAAGTTGACATACTCACTAATGTTATGAAATCAGACTCTGATATTACTCACATGTGGCAGAGTTGTCAGTTGTCAGTTGCCTAACCTGTCTTGATTATTTCTAATTTGCAATGTTTGGTGGCTAGCGCTAATTGCTTTATTAAAAATGTATTATCGTCTTTTTTAACTTCCGGTACCAGTCTTTGGAACGCAGACATTCTGTTTACAAGGGTCCATACTGTTACTTTTTCACCAAATCATCTCCCTCTACTAGCGTGCAGTAATAGATTTTGCCTTGGCAATGGTCCGATGCAACAATACTTTTTATTATTTTTTTTTTTTTTTATCCGAGCTTGTTGCAATCCTCTTATTTATCCGACACAAAGGCTGTTTCCCAATTGCAAGGATCCTTTCTCCAGAGGCTGATTTGAGGTGAGGGTCTTGTTAATGCTTTAGGAATGTTTGTTTTGTTTTGTTTTTTACTTGGGAGCATGCATGTTGCATCCTTGCATCACATTATTAAACCTTGTTTGTTAAAAACAAACCTCTTTACAAGTGGAAATTGGTCACAGCGAATTGAGGGCATTTGTATGGAGGCAAGGCCGCATGGGATGCACAAGCTTCAAAAGAGGTGGGGCATTTACCCATTTGGAACACCACTTGGCGGCGCATTGATGACGTGGATTACTCTGAAGTAGTCCAGCTGTGAAGGATCCTGGCAATTGGGAAACACCCAAAAAGTACTCTGGCTTGTGACCTCTTGTGGCTGCATACTTTATTTTGTACCTCAGAAAATGTTCATATTTTTAATTCTGGCCCTATTGGGGAGAAAAATGGACCCAGCATGCCATAAATTTTGCATTCAAAATTCTCCTTCCCCCAATCTTTACTCTTCAACACAACCCCAGTGCGCTCACATTCGCCTGATGCCCTCTGTAACACGAGACACCCCCGCAACAGATCAACGCAGACGGCCAAGTTTCACAACTCACTTACGCGCCGCCTGAGTGATGGCCCGACCAGGAGTCAATCAATACACGGGACGGGAGACACCATCTAGAGCTGTCGGTGGACCAGCGCAGCGTCACCACGGACAGGGACTAATCCATAAAAAGCCTCCCCGTCTCACCCTGAGAGGAAGGGAGGCTAGGTCTTATCAGCAACGCGGCTTTAAATTACAAAAAGGCCTCTATGTGGAGAGTCAAAGGGGAGGCAGACGGAACAAGAACCAGGATCAGTCTCTGGTGAGGAGGGTGAAGGTCTCATGTTGTGGTGCTGTTGCATAATAGATGAAACTTTGTTGTAAAATTAATGGAGAATCAGAATACAAAGTAATGTGTGTGTATTAAAAGTAGAAGTTTGGAGATTTGGGATATTTCATGGTTTACGGTAGCTACCATGTTCCCTTTGTTCTATGACTTGGTTCTAGCCATAAAGTAGCAGTTTATATATAACTAGGGTCCATAGACATTTTCAATAAAATGCTACATGAGGAAAGGTGGGTTGTAGAGACCTGTGCTGGGGAAAAGTTCCATGGGACTGATGCAAATCTTGCGGGACTGGGCGGGAATGACGTTGCATGTGGTCAAGCAAAAACATGGTCTACTGGTCTTTACGGTAGCAGTGACATCTAAATGTTTAATTGTTAAAGTCATCTCACGACCCCCACCTCGGTGTTTCAAGCAGATGCGTGCAAAACAATTACTCTGGCTCAACATCCCACGATAGTTCTCTGTTTGATTTCAGGTTAAGGATAGTTTTATCGCAACATATTTTAAAGTAACAGTACTCTTACTTGAATACAGTTTTTGGCTACCACATCTTTAAGTCACCTAGTTATTGGTTTCAAAAGTTTTATGTTGGGAAAAAGTGAGAAGATTTGGAATTTGTGTTTTAAGTTTTGAGAACTAGAAACTGGTTTTATTTATTTCGAGAAGAAAATGAGACCATAATGCCCCCAAATGCGTGCCTATTTGAAAAATTCCAAATTGCAGATTTGCACTGTATGCGACTTCTGACTTGTTGAACTGGAGTTCCCACCCCCACACAATTTGAGTGACAGCTGATGTCTGACAGAGAGGCCAGAGGCAAAGGCTGCTCTGAACTGCAGCTCCCCCACGTTCAGCGCTCAGTGATTAAAACCAACTCAAACTGAGTGACGACTGGGGAAATGATAAATGCACAGAGCAGCCGTGAATGCCGCAGAGAGCATCTCAAAGTAAAGCTTAGTACTGTCCAAAATCTTTTCATTCCACCGTTCCAAAGACATGCATGCGTGAGGTAAATTGGTGACTCTGTATGTCCCATCGTGTCTGGTCCTTGTCCAGTTCAGGGATCGAGCGGCTTCGATCGTTCATCTTCTACTTTTTCCATCAGGGGTTGTGGGTAACTGGATCCTATCCAATGCTGGTTCTACACACTTAGGGGCCCTAAGCAAGACAGGTTTGGGGGCCGAGCCTCTCAATTATTTTGTAAAACAATGCCATTAAAGTAAGCTTTAGCGACCTCAATTTTTTTAACTCTATGACAGGAAGTAGCAAGTTGGGAAAAAATGGCAGAATCAGTAAAATATAAAGATAATTCTTAAGTATGGGGGTCCTTCAATGGCTTTGGGGCCCAATGCAGTCGTTTACTTTGCCTAGAGGAAGGGCCCTGATCCTATCCCAGCAACTATGGGCCCTACTTGGGGTACACCCTGGACAATGGCCAGTTAGTCGCAGGACTGACACAGAGACATACGCTGACAGGCAATCATTTACTTACGTTTATTCACTATGGGACATTAAGAGTCACCGATTCACCAAACTTTTACTTATCTGTGGATGGTGGGAGAAAGACAGTGTACCCGGAGAGGACCAATGGTAACACAGGGAGGACATGCAGACTCCACCCAGAGAAATTGTTAGTCAGTCGACTCGAGGCTGCTGGGAGGTGAGAGCATTAACCACTCTCTACCACCAGAAAATGTTATGAATTAGGAATGCTATGACTAGTTAGAAATGTGTTCCACATGTACCCTATGCTGCTTAAAAATACATAAATGTAGGAAATATCTGTGCACACATTCTGAAAAAAAACAACAATACTTTTATTCTCAATTGCTTGCTGAAACAAATTGAAATGTTATGTGGAAATTGGAAAATCTGTCATAGTCAAAAGTGTTTATCTTTAAAATCTTTCTTCCTAGAAAGTACAAGGTGCAAATGTGTGTTTTTGCTGAAATCACATGAAATATTCTCCAGGCTTAGTCATGTGTGAGGTGGCAGCCGCTCAGAGCAGCCTGGATTTTACACAACAGCCACCAACATGCAGGGGCACCGCCTGGTCACGCACATGCATGTTTTATGAATGAATATGGAGTGGGAGTCAGCGGTGAGGAAAGAGGCATTGATCCGGGGAGATCTGAGCTGACACTGCCCCCCACTACTACCACCACAACCACCACCAGGGCCCACCAACCCCCAGCAGCCCCACCTCTCTGCTGGGTTCAAGCAGTTTGGAGTCACTCTTGAACTTCTGGCCTAATTGGCATTGACCCACACTCTCTGGCCTGAAAAAATGTACATGATTTGGCAAAAGAAACGCTTACAATGCCTTCCAATTCTGCTCATACTATACAAATGTCTGACATTTGTACCCAAAATAATTATAAGATGGTTACCATGAGCAGAAAGTTGGCACCTCAGAACCCTGATTGCAATTGGGATTCAGGGATTGATAATTGCCAAGGCTAAAATTATCATTATAGAGACTTTCCCAGCCACTATGGGCATTAGACGGTCTTTCCACCCTGGACAACTTCAAAACATGCACAATAGACTAATCCTCCAGCTAGATACTCCTGACCAGGATCCTGGCTCAAGATCTGGAGAAGGGTCCCCGGGCACTGCACCAGGGCTGCCTACTGCTCCTGACAGGTTGCCCCAGTGGCATTGAAGGATGGGTCAAATGCAGAGAATAAATTTCCCTATGGGGAATAAAGCATACCTTACCTTACCTTACCTTGACAGTGGGTAAGTAGTTGCAGGACTGACACAGACACATGCATGTATTTGTATGGATGGGTGAAGTCAAAGTACCCAAAGAGAACAAAGGGTAAGGGTGAACTCACAACAGAAGTGACAAAATCTGTTTTCTAAGCTCAGTTTCTAATCGTTACCAGTCTCCCTTTAGGTTGCTGACAAAATGTGGGAGGTTTAATCTGTGGCTTTTGAGCCTGGACCAATTTCTCTTGCTAGTCGGTCAAATCTTTTGCTCCACATTTGCATAAAGTTGCCTTCTGCTCAGCTCAAAACTTATGGTCAAGTTGCTTGATTCACATCGCTGGCCACGTTGTTGTCGCTTGTCACTCCCACACGCAAGCATGCATAGGGAAATGAAGGGTCGCCAGTCTCTTCAGTCGTTCATGTCACCTTTTTTTCATAGGTCCACCCTAACATACGAGGGGATGGGCAGACTCAAACTAAAAACCAAATATTTCACCTGGGGGGGCAGAGCTTAATGTCCTACATCACACACTCAGAACGTGTGCATCTCGTTTCAGTTGGTGACCATTAAAGTCAACTTATCTTAATTTAAACAAGTTATAAACAATAAATATAGAGCTCATTTAGTAAGAGTTTAAGGGTTGGTTTATTGTGGTGTTGTCAGTTAAGTATAAGAGTAAAAATGTGACAAATGTAAATTTTACAGCCACACATTTCTATTATTTCTATATTTATATTATTAGTTTATTAGTTAAGTCAAAAACAGAGCACTGCCAGAGAGCTTGTAAAAGTTATTTATGTTTACTTTTGAAGATGAAAATCATAGAAGAAGATTTAATTTTAAGCATCAAGTTGCTCAGACCACTTTAAAACAAATGTGCTTTTTGGTTGTTGGTGTAAAAAATTTGAATTCTCAACAAAACTATTTAAAGGGTTGTACAAATATTTTTCAGTTTAGAAATATAATAGAGGGAAACAATTTAAACGATATGCACTTGGAACTCATTCAGATGTTTAGGTGTAGTAGTTTTGTGACAGTGTAGGCAACAAAAAGACAATGGGTAAGGCCATCTATGATTTTTTATTTATTTTTTTGACATTAGGTAAAGGGACAGAAAAAAAATGATATTCTTCCCACTGCTACTTTCCAATCATGAAAATGTATTGCTTATGAAATTGTGTTGTATTATTGTGCATTTTTATGAAAGGAACAAATAAAAATGAATGAAAGAATCTACACCAGTGCTTCCACGGCAGTGTCGCCCCAGGTGAAATACCTAATTTTAGTGTCCCCCCCTAGAGGGACTGTGTGACAGCTGGCCCCAAGATCTATCTCACAACATTCTTGCTGGGTGGTAAGAGCACTAACTCCTCTGCCAACGAGCTCCTCCAAGGCTAAAATTATTTACTTAAAATGTAACATACTCAAAGCCATACCCCAGAAGTCAAAAACCTACTACAAGTTCTACTACCCAGGCTATGTACAAGTACTACATCAATGCTTCAAGCCTGTACCCTGCCCAGTTGATCTCAGGTTTTACAGTAGGGTGTAGTATGTTAGAAGTCGGCTCCACGCTGCTGCTCTGTAACCACTGCCAGACAGACAGGCTCATGTAATATTCAGCAGACCTGTGGCCCCTGGGTGCCGCTGGGGCCCCCCGCTCTGGAACGAAGGTGTCTGGCCTCATCTCACCAAGAGACGGACACAGGAAGGACATAAGACCATTCCATCACTGGTACACCTTGGCCTGAACCTGTCCAAGTCTGTCTCTGTGGTCCCGTCCTGCTCCCTGTATTTGACTGAACTAACCCCAAAGCTCAACCAACCAAGAAAACTATGTTAGTGATCTCACTGGGACAAATGTTAAAATGCTAAAAACACACACACAATGCTTTTATTGGTGAGATATTCTTCTAAAGCTTCCCAGTGATTTTTAATGGAATTTAATCCCAACAACTATGGACTATAATTATTCACTTCTCACATTCATTCATTAGTGCAGAAGTTTGGGGCAACAATTACAATCATTCATATTGCATAAGATAGGGACCATACAAACACATTCTTCTTGCAGTCTAAATACAAAAATTCAAGGATTTTGTGGACTTACAGACAGTACAAATCACATTCAGAGGAAGAAAAACAAAAAAAAAACAATCTATTACCTGACAATGTTCAAAAGCTGCTCACTGAGAGGGAAGGAGGATATAATTTGAGAGATTTTTCTTTTGTTTAAAATCACAAGGGTGCAGACTAAGAGGAAAAGTTTTTGTGTTTCTGTTCAGGGAGTGAAATTGTGGAATAGTTTGAATGTGGAGCTCAGGGAATGTCCAAACAATACAAATAAAATAAAAAAGGGTTTAAATAAATCATAAATGATTTTCCAAAGGTATAGAGATGGAGAAGGTTGACAGGTACTAATTTGGAATGTGTGGGTGTTGTTATATTTGTAAAGTGTAATTGATAAACAAGTCTTATTTGTATAAGTTACTACAGTTTGTATAGAAAAAAAGTTCATTGATTATGTTTGTTAAATAAGACCTCATGATTGAGAATAAAAAGGAAGCAGATAAATGTACTTTTGATATATTGGGAGGAGGAGTGGGATTTAATACGTTTGCAATTCTTCCCAATCCTTTTTGGGCATAAATATAAAAATGTTTTTTTGTTTTGTTTTTTTCTCCATAAGTTATCCTTGTCACTACTACTATTACTACTACTACATTAGGGGCAATTTAGAGTCACCAGTTTACCTTACACAGAGGTTTTAAAGTTTTAAGTCTTTTTAAGTCTTTCTGGTAATACTCAGGAGTGTCCAAAATTTCTGAAGATGAAATCAATTAAATAAATCATTACAAAAACAGTTGTTTAAGGCTTAATTCTGTTTGAGGGTCTAGTTTATTCTTGGATTCCTGGATTCCTGGATCCTTGGGTGCAGACCTTTAAAACAGAAGATTAGTCCTTGTTTGTTTCTTCCTGTTTAATCTTGGTTAAGGCCCAGTTTAGTTCTGGTATATTCATGTTTAAGATTAAATTTTATGCAAGACTATACCAGGTAAGGATTAAGAACAATGACAAAGAGGAGCATGCAGTCTAGTACTTCAGTTACCTACTATTTCCTTTTAGTCAATGAAATTTTGGCACTTGCAAAGGCTGAAACATGAAATTGCAAAGATATACAACTTATGCAGTTTATCAATAACCAGGACTGCACTTTCTGTGTATTCTCAACTCATTCTCACCTATTATTAAAATCCTTAATAATAAAGCCAAAATGATAATTGAAGTTCTAGTTTGTTTTGAGGCCAGGTGTCACATGATCTGTGTGTGTGTGGAATCTGCATGTCCTTCTTGTGGTACCATAAGTTCTCTCTGGGTACCCAGTCTTCATCCCACTGTCCAAAGACATGCATGTGCGCCCCCTAGTGTATGCATGTGAGATTGAATGATTTTCCAATGGTCTTAATGCTCAATTCAGATTTTATGCTTGAATCTGATTTGCTTGCGTGGATGTTAACATTACATTTTTTATGTGACCTCCATCAATCTCATGTGGGAACTGTTTCCGGCTCTAAAGTGACCTGTGTGTGCAAAAAAACAGACCTGACAAAGCCTTGGAGTGGTGGGACTGTGATGTGAGAGGCTTCACTGACTGTTTATCCATAATTTCAGGATATTGCGGAAAATATTTGAATACCTCTGTCAATGACACTCCTCAGTCCTAATTTCTTAATATTTATCATCTTATTTCTCTTCTCATTTCTCCTCAGTACAGTTACAATACGACCCCTCAAGTTTAGCTTCAACAGGAGTGTTACCTTAAATACAAATTAGTTTTATTTTTTTCACTGACCTGCTCCATCAGCGTCATCTGCTAGGCTTGTTAACATTTGATCAGCCCAGTTCCTGCAGCCTCTAGCGCAGAATTGTGCCGTCTGTTACATTTCAGTGACATGAAAGTCCAATGAAATGTGACTTAGCTGTTCAGACTGAAAAATCTGATACATATCTGGTTTAGGACCACATATGAAATTGCCTGGGTCACATTTGAAAACAATCAGATTTGTGCTGTTCACACAGTCATGAAAATATCAGTTACAGGTCACATATGGGCAAAAAAAGTCAGATTTGGGTCACTTTTACCTGCAGTCTGAACATAGCCTTAGTCAGCCCTGCAACTAACTGGCTACTGTTCCGGGTATACCCCGCCTTAGGCCCATAGTTCCTGGGATAGGCTCCAGTCACCCATGAGAATATTTAGCACCTTTCTCAGACAACAGTCACAAAGTGTTTCAAAATAAAAAGACACAAAAAATACAATACAAAAAACACTTTAAAGTACATAATAGTCTGCCAGCACTAGGCCCATTGAAGCTAGAAAGCTTGTTTGAAAAATAATGTTTTAACTTGCCTTTTAAATATCTACAGAGTCCAGGGTTCACAGAGAAAGTGGGAGCTCGTTCCAGAGTCTGGGTACCACAGTTTGAAAAGATCTGTCTCCTTGAGTCTTAAGACGAGCGCGAGGGACCATCAACAGATTCTGACCTGAAGATCTCAGACTATGGAAGGATGTATAGAGCTGAATCAGGTCTGAGATATCAGCAGGGGCCTGCGTGTAAGGCTCTGAGGGTCAGGGCCAGGATTTTAAAATGTATTCTGTAGGTGACCGGAAGCTGGTGAAGAGACTTTAAAATAGGGGTTATATGGGCTCTTCTGTTTGTGCGGGTCAGAAGCCTCGCAGCAGAATTCTAGACCAGCTACAGCCGAGTCAGCTCCTTCTTGCTCAGACAAGTGAACCCCTAACGGAATTAAGTGAAGAAGATGAATGAATAAGTACATTTAATCACATGTGTATTTTGTCTTTACTACCCACCTGTGGTCTGGCTCTTTTAGTCCATGCTGTACCAATGTAAAATATTCATAAATCTATATTTTTCTTGCATATGCTTGGTTTATTTTTATGTAACCCAGAGCTTTATTCTATAGATTCTCCCCGGTGCATTCTCGCCTCTCTGTATCAGGCCCCTGCTCTCTGTCCTCGCCTGTTTGCTCTCAGCATGCTAGAATTAGCTTGTCTCTCAATTCCTTCACTTGATCCTGCAGGAAATGACAATGTTTCAGTCTGCTGCCATTATTTTCACACATCAAAGCCTTGAAATTGAACCAGGCTCAGATTGAAAAAAAAAAAAAAAAAAAAAAATCTCCCATCGCGTCACCTTTTGCATCACTCTCTGGTTTGTGCTTGCTGCTGCTGCACCCACAAACTGCTCAAGTGTGGCTTATAGAGGCTTTCCAAGTCTCCACACTCCCCCTGGTGGACGCTTTTAGAAACAGACATGAACCATGCAACAGGTGGATAATACTGTACTATAGTCTTTGACAAAATCTTCTGTACTATGTAAAAAAAAAATATATTTTTTAAATGTCCCAACCTGATTACTGATTTTTTTAAAATATATATAGTAATATTAATATTGAATTGCACATTACATTTTGGAATATTTTATTTTGAATTAATTAGTTTGAGAGGTTTACAGCATGTTATTATAGATTTGTTTTTTATTGCACTGAATATATTAAATTTTGTCATATTTTGTTTTGAATCAATTTGTTTGATTTGATTTTAATTACATAGTGTTTGATTTCACTTAATTATTCAGAATAGGTTCCACATTAAAAGCAATAAATACATAATTCATGCTTCAGAAAGACCATTTGAATAAATAATAATAATAATAATAAAAAGGGATTTTAAAAAATGGCAAAACTTTCAAAGTACTTTCAGTGTTCAACTAAAAACCAAAATATTGTGAAAACATACAATTTTTAGTGGTGTGGCTGGTTTGGTAGTTGGCAGTTTTGTAGATGGTTTGTTTGTCTGTTACAGTTTAACTTTATAAGCCAAATAATCCGAAACCTGTCTGATTTTGAAGTAATTTTCAGGAAAGGGTAGAAATATGGACTAAGAAAGAAACGATTAGTATTTGGTGGGAACTTAGTATTAATACAGTTTACTTTTTTATTCATATTTCCTTACTTATTCTCTTTTTTTCTTGTGTCTCTTTTCAATAGATGACTGTGAGCATGGTCCTCTTTTACACGCACTTGTGCACCAGTAGCTCAGTAGGTAGATCCATATCCCCTCCATATCGGAAGGTTGGCGGATTGATCCCCGCTAAAGCTGCTCTGACACTTTATATGAATATTAGCATGATTGTGTGTTTGGCAGTGGTTGGAGAGGCTGAAGGCGCAGAATGGCAGCCACATCTCTCTCAATGTGTGTCAAAAATCAAAGAAATGCATGTAAATTAAAAAAAAAATGTCCTCAGTTTTTACTCCCGTAACAAACAAGCTGTCAAACAGATGCTGCAATACAAATACCTAGGTACTGTCATTGATGCTGTCTGTAGAAAAGCACAGTACGGGGTTTCTGCAAGTCTTACATTTAAAAATCTGAATTTAAGGCCTTAAAAACATCTTAAATTTGCCAAGCTGCAGGTCTTAAGGTCTTATATATGTCACATAGATTTAATGTACATGTAACTCTGCGTTCACAGCTTATTCTAAAATACCCACTGAAATTCTCAAAGGCGTATTACCATTGCCGATATGCCGCTCAGATTTTTTCTTAACAAGAACAAAATACTTTGCGGCACTCACTTTTGTCAATGGCGACAATTCAACAACACAGCCACGTTTATGACTTAGCTTTTTGTGCACTGCGGTCTTAACTTAAAGGTCTAAAATAAAAGTCTTAAATTCAACTTATTGAGCCATGCAGAAACCCTGACACCAACACAAGCTTTTTTATCATCAACTTTTCATTTATGTGCTGGCACAGGTCACTTCCAGCTAAGCAAAGAAATCGCCTTTGCAGTGTTGTGTAGGTGTGCTGGTCCAGCCTTGAGTGACCCCAGTGTATCTGTTAGAAAGGCCAGAGCTATTATTCCTGATCCCTTCCATCCACTTTGGCATGAATTTTACATTGCTACCATCTGGATGCCGATATACCGCGCTGAAGGTGTAGAAGCAACAGGTTCATAAAGTCCCTGATCCCAAGTGTAATCAGCCTATTAAATGTCTCTTTTAAATGTATCATAGTGCGGTTCTTGTCATTTGTTGTGTTATGTTGCCTATTATACTGCTGTAAATCTAATTGCACTGCTGGGATCGTAAGGATTCCTTGCACTTGAATCAACAACCTCAACAAGTGCATGGCTTGGAATTGCAGACTGCTCTATTTACACCAAATGATGCCAAAAAGTGCACTTATTGCCTATAAATTTAATTGCATTTCTAGATGTTGACATTTAAATTTCATTAGCGAGTGCACATATAGAAGACATTTAGTTCTGATGAAGCAGAACTTGGACCAATAAGACTTCCTTGGACCCAAATTCTGGACTTCCTCCAAAAAAAAAAAAAAAAAAAAAAAAAAAAACTTGGATGTATTGATGAACCAAAAGAACAGTTCACACTTTTAAGTTTAGAGTGGCCCTTGATCCATTAGTGTCTACTTTTATGAATGTGTTCTTCACTCTCACACCTCTCTGGACCCATTAGGACTCAGGAACGTGCCAAACCAACTAAAAGCTTTTTTTTTCTTACACCACAGCTGATGCTAACGCCAGCTTTTTAGATACTTGAGACCAAACTTTCTTGAACACCAATATCCTATTAAAAATAAATAAATAAATAATGTAAATTGTGTATATTTTCAACAATTCTTTGAGTATATCTTTGTCTTTTGCATCCACATAATTTTTTTATTTAGTTTTGCTTAGTGTCTGATGGGATGGAAGTCATGAAAATGTCAGCTCAGCCCAAATTCTGGTGCAGTTTTTGTTAAAAAGCCACAAAGAAGATCAATCCATGAATCCCAAATGTGGAGCTAAAACTCTTTGCCAGTCCAAAGCTCAGATAAACGGAGAAAGTTGCATCAAAAAGTGCAACCGGTGTAAAAAGAACAAAGAAAACTGCAGAAATACCCAAGAGAACGGTTCATTATGGTGCCCTCTGAAAAAAAAAAAGTAAGTTGGGATTTTCTTTAGTAAGTCTGAAGTGAGAAGTTACACAAATTCGTTGACCGGTATTTGACCCATTCTTCTAATGCTGGTGGGGCAACCTGTAATTGGGTGACCACTGACCACTGACCGTTGCACCCTTCTTCAGATCTTGAGCACCAAAAGCAAGGGTCTCCAATTAAAATAACCTGAGGTCCACAGAATAACTAAGCTAAGTCTCCACAGTCACAATCAGCCACTGTTTATTTCTATAGCACTTTATAACAAGACGAAGAAGACTTAAGTGCTTTACATAAAAAAACATGAGGATTATAAAAGTTTAATCAAATACTATTAAAGTGTATAAAACAATAAGACACAACAAACAGTAACAGAATGAACCAAAGATACACAGACCAAGCAGCTGTGTGTTTGACATTTTAGGAGAGGCAACAACAAAAGGCGGATTGCCCCACTGTTTGAACCGGGACCTGGGTTACGTCCAAAACTATCTGAGCAGATGACCATAAGACAAACATTTCCAAAACTCACCACACAGACATCTTCACGTCTCTTTAAAACAGATTCTTTCTAATCTTGTCCTGGTCCTGGTTCAGTCTTGGTGTTATCTTGGCATAGACGAAGTATAAAAATGGGCTCATGCATCTGAGCTGAGAACTGTATGAACTGATAAAACAAACTGCCTTTTCTTCCTCTTTCTAATATAAATCCGCCTTGGAGTTAGCTGAGAAGTTTATAAGTCATCTAAATTAGACTTTTAAATCACATGAACCAATATTTCATTCACAATAGAATGTAAGGAACATAACAAATGAGTGATGCAGTGTCATCTGAGGGCCACAAGTATCCAATAAACGTCTTCGGCCTTGTCCCTTACACAAAGATTTCTCCAGCTTCTCTGAATCTTTTAAAAATGTTATGTTCTGTAGATGATGGGATTTCCAAAACATTTGCATTTTGACATTGAGGAACATTGTTTTTAAAGTATTCCACAATCTTTTTATGCACTTTTTCACATATTGGCTAGCCTCTGCCCATATTTACTTCTGAGACACATCCCTTTTATAGCTAATCATGTCATCAGTTAACTTCATCAATCGCTAGATGTTCTCCCAGGTCAATCTTTTTACCTGTCCCAACTATTCTGAGACCTGTAGCAAGCATCAAATTTGAAATTAGCTCATTTTGTGCATAAAAGTAAAATATTTTTAGTGTAAACATTTGTGTTATTAAAAGGTTTCCAGAATAGGCCCTTTTCACGATGACGTCAGACAACTTCCGTTTTGAGACGATGGGATGTATCTTCATTTCCAGTGCTGCTGCTCGCCAGTATGGAATTTACTCGGAGTCTTAAAAATTTGCCAAATATAAGGCTACATGATGTACAGAGATTTGCTGATGAATTAAAGTAAAGGTTAAAGTAAACACAAACCATTATAGTTTTGGCAGTAGATGTGAAAAGTCTATTATTTTGTCACAGATTGATCACTACAGCAGAGTCAGTGTTCGAGCACAGAGCTTACTAAATGAAAATATACTGTAGTACTATCAAGTGATATTTCCTGATAAGCAGATTGTCAAATATTCAGATAAACTCAGATCATGACATGATCTAACACTGTTTTATAGCGCAGCTCTATCACTTAGCCATGTTGCTAACGCTATCTAGCTACATAACAAAGCACTCACTTCATAATCCAAGTATCCTTCGTTGAAGAATTAATATCCTTTTGCAAGTTTTGAATGTTTTGTGGGTAAATATTCATTTGAAAATCGCTGTATATTGTGTAAACTTGTAAACGGCAATTTTAAAAAAGTCTGGGTGAATTTCTTATGGGAGAAGCACGGCACCGGAAATGAAGATACATCCCATCGTCTCAAAATGGAAGTTGTCTGACGTCACGTGAAAAGGGTCTATTCAGGTTGTAAATAAATATATTGGTACAATTATTGTGATATTTTGCCAATAAAAACAGTTCACCATAAGCTTTTATTTGATTTATATAAAAAATAATTTTTGCCCAAATTTTCAGCCTTTAAATTCTCACCCTGAGTATTTCATAAGTAATATTTGTTCAGGTTCTTTCCACCTCTTGAATGCAGCAGTTGAAACATGAAGTAAATGAGCCTCTATTGAATTCTATAGGGCTGTACCAAACAATTACAGGGTTCCGCTGACGCCATTAAACACCATTTCAAATCTACGTCTGACTGATTCGCTCTATTCTTTTCACTCCAAACACTCCAGCGTTTTACACAATGCATCTTAAATTTGAACCTACACTCTGCCCTGGAGCGTTTGATTTGTATTTGTTTGTTCGATCATTACCACCCCCCCACCCACCCACCCGAAAAGTAAAGCATGCGCATCCTGCAAGTGCCGCACTGAGCTGACGATGGCACCATTTGGATAATGCCACTATTATAGTCCAATCAGGAGAGCCATCTGGAGCCCTTTTAACTGTGCATTAGAGCGACCTGCTGAGTGGAGCTACGACTCTGACTCGGCTTTATTGACTTACAATTACCAAGAAGATACAAAATAAAAATAAAATAAAAATTAAAACAACTTTGTGACAGCATGGAATAGAAAGAAAGTAACAGTTGGGGTCTTACAGTGGTCTTAGGGTCACAAATCAACCACAAACACAAATCAGACAACACCCAAAATTTAAATTTACATAAAAAATATTACAGCAAAGTACTTACATTACATATTGTTTATACTGTAAATGAATTTATTTATAGCATTTCCAACAATTTTTATATATATATGTAGGGCCTTATCATTATTGTCACAACATAAAATTTACAGCTTTAGTTAAGTATTAGTTAAGGATTAGTAACCAGTTTATTAATTATTTACAAATCATTACCCCAAATTTTATAAACATTGAGTTATAAACATTGTTATTAATGTTTAATTCTTTAGTAATAAGATCTTGTAAATAAATGCAAACATAAAAACACCGGTGTCAATAAATCAATATAGAATCAATAAACTATTTATTCATTAAAATAATGTTAATTACATATTTATTATTGATTCATCACTGTTTAATAGTGATTCTCAACATGTAGACATTTAATTAACCAGAAAACAATTAAAAAACAATTAGAAAAGGCAATTATGCAGAAAAATCTTAAAATGTGCAAATTGATATATATATATATATATATATATATATATATATATATATATATATATATATATATATATATATATATATATATATATATAAAATGTTTGGTTATCATTTGTTGGTGGGGTTAGGTTTTGGGGCAGAATACTTCCAGACCAACATACCTTTGCTAAGAAATCAGGCTGGCCCGACACATGATCTCTCTGAGTAGAGTCTGCATGTCCTGGGTTCTCTCTGGGTACTGTGACTTCCTCCAACTGTTTAAGGACCTGTATGTGTTAGGACAGGGGTCTGCAACCTTCCAAATCCAATGAGCCTGTAGTTACCAAAATTACAAAATTTTAATCTGTAAAGAGCTGCAACCAATTTTAATGCACAAAAGTTGCTTAGTCTATAATTGAAAACATAGCCTATGGGTGAATGAACTGTTAAATACAATACTGACTATCTCACAGAGAGCTAGAGTTACATCCTGTAACTATTTCTTGATGCTTGTATGCAACTTCTAATCTCTTCATGCATGCTGCTGAGGCTGTGCATTGTAACAGTTTAACAGTTAAGTCCATAGCATATACCAGAAAACAGGGAGAAAGTTTCATTTTAAAAAGATAGAATGATGCAAATTCAAGTTGTTTTATAGCTTAGTCATCTCATTCTTTTATTGACTTTACATAACCAGATGTCAGATGTCCAAAGAGCTGCAAGAGTAGGACTAAAGGGCTGCAGGTGGCTCTAAAACCATAGGTTGCAAATGTCTGAGTTAGGTGAATTGGTAAATTTCTCATAGTGAATAAATGTGAGAGTGGGTGGTCATCTGTCAGTGTACTGTATCCTTTTTTGTTCGCCCTGTGACTAATTGGCCACTGTCAAAGTATAAGTCCCCTTTACTGTCAGTTCTGCCACATGTACAGAACAGACAGAGAATTGAAATTGCATTACTCTCAGACCCTTTGTGAACACTGTGGGCCCTATTTTCCGCGTGGCAGTGGCGGAGACAGTGGAAGTTTGCTATCTTGTGCAGCCCATCTACGTCTACGTCTCTGCCAAGACCATGGCGTGTGGTGGTCTGAACATGAGGTGGCCTGGTCCAACACCAGGGTGTGGTGTGGGGCAGGAAACTGCTGTCACTAAAGCAGTGGTTTGTAAACAGGTGATTTTAGCAAAGCACTGCACGTGCAGACATACTTCCATTAAAGTTATTAAAATAAAAGTTAGAAATATTACAAAATTATGGCTGAACTACTGTGCACTTGGACAGAAATGTCATATCAATTCCACCACCTTTATTCATTTATATTCTGCGCATGGAGCAGTCCATGTGACAGTAAAATGCACACCATGTTAAAAAAAAATACCTGTTTACAATCTACGCAAATCGAAGATTCAACTTGCATTGCCTCATGAACATGTTTGTTTTCAATATAAAACAGCTGAAAGGAGTTAATATGGCACCTGCCTCTGGGTTACATGAGGATGCAATATGCAACTCACCAGTAGCTGGTCTTTTCTGTGCGTAAAAGCCTCTCCAATATGCATTTATTTTAGCAGCAGCGGGGCTTCAACCCGAAGTCTCCAGCACAGCTTCCCTCTCTCACCTTTCCCCTCTGGCCAAGTTCACAAATGTTGCTTAAATCCAACTGAAAATTTCCATAGAGCAAAGTCCTGCTGCACTGTTCTAACCTGCGGTACAGTTCATGCTCATTAGGATGCAGTAATTAATCACGCGATCCTTGGATGAGAGAGAGAGACAAGTTTGTGCAAAATGGCACAGTTCTTATGCTTGATATAAAGCATATTTTGTGATTCCTCACTGTAAATGCCCCAGGACTGCAAATAAAAACTGTTGATTTTAAATTATCATCATAGCTATTATTATTATTATTATTATTATTATTATTATTATTATTATTATTATTATTATTATTATTATTATTAATATTAAATGCCCCACGAAGTCTATAAAATGCTAAATGTTTTCATTTTCATATTACTGATCCTCTCTTCATGTGCTGTGAGTGGCACTGTGAGAGAGCTGTGATTGGTTCAGAGCAGACACGCCTCTCACACTGAAGCGTGGCCTCTTTGAACTTATTTCCAGTCCAAGTTCAGCCTCTTCAGACCAACGTCTACGCCATTTAATTAGGGACAAAGTTGATCTGCACACGCTTCCTAACATATCTCCGTCTATGCCACTGCCTCCGCCAAGATTGTCTATATATGGCCCTATATAGTGCAAGGTAAAAATACAATGAGGGGCATGCAAAATAACCTATATTAAATCAAGTACAAAAAATGAAATACCATGATATAAGGTTAAGCAGACTGGAGTCAGTAGGACCGTATCAGTTCAAAACAAAGAAAATGGCAGTGATTGAATGAGCATATCATAGTATAGCCTGTATACCACTGCCAAGGGTATACCCCAGTTACTTTGCCTTCCTAAAGGGAAAGTAAACGACTACATAGGGCCCCACAGGCATTAAAGAGCCCCCATACTCTAGCATTGGCTTCATATTTGTCTGAGTCTGCAACATTCTGTATTTATTTATTGCCTGATTAAGTAATATATTTTTAATCTGAAACTGGGGGCCACTGCTAGTAAGGCGTTTTACTACCTGATTACTTGGGACCCCTTTATGTTGAGTTAGTAAAGTGTGCAAGTCAAAAATGAAACCATTCATAAACCTTGTGCTAGGAAAAAAGGCAGCAAAATGACAATTGAAAAATGATTGCCCCCCCAAAACCTATCTTCCCAGTTAGTGCTTATAGTTGGTGGGATAGGGTCCAGCCACCTGTCATTTTGATGGATAGGGTAAAAAAAAATTCTGTCGTGAGCTATTTTTGTCTGTCATTGTATACGTGCATATTAATATTAATATAGGCTTATAATGAGCGCAATACAATTTTATTATTAAAAATACTAAATTGCATATGCCAAAACAATACTTTAACTCCTTTACTGTTCTTTTAATTAATGAATGTGTCCCGAATTTTCCTAAATACAGCAGCCTATTAGCTTGTGGTCCACATTCAGTCACTTAGCGGCAGCAGAACAACACAGCTCTCCCCCTGACACAGCCTGGTGAGCATTGAAAACGCCAAAATACAAACTTTACACACTCTTTCCTCTGCTCACTGAGCTGCAGGGTACGCTGTCTTAGACCAGTGGCATCTGCACCTGGACTGTACGGCTGTATGCACTTTGCGTGGCCTACTTTTAGATGTTCCATGTTAATAGGACACAGAGCAGCGCAGAGCCATAGCGGTGTGTGTTTTTGCAAACGTGTGTGGAGCTCCTGTTTATAGCCAGGACTCAGTAAAACTGTTGAGGTTTCTCCGTATCTGACTTTGGTTACACAGAGAGGATGCATGACGCGCTCTGAATGTGACGCTTTATTTCCCCAGGAACTCGTTTTACATGGAGAAGACCGCGAGCTCCACAGCAGTGACTAAAAAGAAGCAAAAGCAAAGGGAGAAGGGTGTGTTTATTGAAACCTTAAAACTCACCGCATCACTGTTTTGGGCCCTATTTCCAGACTGTGCAGACCACAGGCTGCAGAGCTCTACTGCTCTTAGTCCACAGTGTTTAAGGGTTTTTGGGTGTTTTAGTTTTAGTGTGATTCAGCCTGGCGCAAACACGGATAAGTCCAGTCCAAGAAATTATGAAGTTGAGACAAGGACTATGACAGATAGTTATGTAATTAACTCGCCCTGTTGCCATCTCCTGGACTGAAATGGGAATTGCAACTCCACCTTCGCATTTTAATCTGTCAAAATGACGGGCAGCCTTCAGAATTTTCTGTCACAGCTAAAAATAATTGGTCAGTGTTGGCAAATTCTCAGTTAACATAATCTCAGGTGTCATGTTAATGATACATTTGACATAATACTAAAAAAACGTCCTTTAAATGTAGGCCTAAAACAGGACAAAACAGGCTAAACCAGCATTCCAAAACACAAATTCAGATCCAAGCCTTCTAAGCTCCAATTACCACAGAGCTATCAAAAGACAAGAGTCTGGCGCATCAAAGAAAAGGAGCAAATGAGGTGCGATGGCACAACAGCTGCAGACGAGATACGGGAGCAGACAGGGCCTGGGCCGGCAAAGTGTCGAGTGCGATGGGAACCGGGAGTCAAACGTTTCCCGCTCCCAGCAGTCATCGATGGCTCAGCTCGTAGGTGTGTGGAGCTCGGAGACTGTCAGAGTGCGAAACATCTGGGCGTCTTTTTTTTTTAAGTACCCAGGTGTGAAGTGCAGGTTCGACAGCTGCGCCGCTCTGTGCCTCATCGCAAGACAAAGAGGAGGCTGACAAGCAGAAAATCCCCCCTCCCCCTTGATCTACGACAACACAACCCCCGCCACTACCGCCGCCGTTATAAAATGTCTCCTAAACCTTCCCCAGATCGTTCTTTGGCTGTCAGACAAGCAAGGATTGGTGCGGATCCGCACAGATGGGACTGTTCCAGGGGTAGATAAATGCCAACATGTTTTCAGCAGAGTTCTCCCCTGATACAAGCGGCAAGGGAAAAGAGAAAGAGGCAAGTGTTTAAAGGTTAGGTACACAACAATGGGGAAGTCGGCTGTGCGGTTTAGCCAAAGGAGGAGGTAGTGTTTGCTCTACAGAATTGATCATTGGGCCAAGGTTTTCTATTGAGGGAACTTATTTGCTTTTCAGGAGTAAGCACTTTTTCCCTCTCAAAGTTGCGTCACCCCTTTTGCTTAATCTTTGGTCTTTATGCAAATGGTTGCACAGCTTGCTCTAGGCATGGGATAAATATTTGTGGTGGTATCAGTGGTGCAATAAAAGAAAACTGAACTTGCAACAAAGTATTCGGGTGTCCTGTTTGTTGGTCATACTTCAGAACCCCAACATTACTCAGCTTGTTCTTATCTTTCATGCAACTGAGTTACAGGGCTGTTATAGGCCACATTAGGTGAAAATGTAAGGGGTCAGGTCGGGAAAACTCTGAAAAATTCAGCTAAGGTCTAATCATGACTGAAAAGTTAATTTCAGTGGGACAGAGCACCCACTCCACTACCCACAGTGAATTATATAAGAACAATTGAAAACTGATGGTTTTATTCCTCTTTTTCATGTTAGAAGTCTGGCAACAACCTATCCCAGCAACTATGGGCCTTAGGCAGGGTACATCTTGGACACTGGCCAGTTAGTTGGAGGACTGACATAGAGACTGTAGAAAACCAAACATAAGGACAAAGGGGTAAAAGATCAAAAAGGTTCTATTTAATAAAGTTCAAATTGGTTAACAAATGTTCAAAGTGTAATCAAAAATACTTAAATGATAATTTACAAATTTTGGGCCCTACTAAGGTCAACTAAACCAGTGGTTTCCAACCTTTTTGGTTTTGTGTACCCCCACCCAGGACCTGATTTTGCCCTGGTTTGGACCTGGTTTAGTCTAAGTTTAGTCTAAGTTTAGTCTTAGTTTTGTTCAGGCTGGTTCAGACTTTGTTTCAACCATTTAGTTCTGGTTTAGACCTGGTTTGTTGGTGGTTTAGTCCTGGTTTGGACCCGGCTTAGTCCTGGTTTAGTCCTAATTTAGTCTTAGTTTTGTTCTGGTTTTAAGCTTGATTTAGTCCTGGTTTGACCTGGTTTAGACCTAGTTTAGTTCTGGTTTTAGTCCTGGTTTAGTCTTGATTTTTATCCTGTTTAGACCTGATTTTTGATGAGTTTTCTCCTGGTTTAGTCTTAATTTAGTGCTGATTTAGACCTAGCTTAGTCCTGATTTAGTCTTACTTTTGTTCTGGTTTTAGGCATGTTTTAGTCCTGGTTTGACCTGGTTTACACTTGGTTTTGACCTAGTTTAGTTCTGGTTTTAGACCTGTTTTTCCTGGTTTAGTCTTAGTTTAGTCCTGGTTCAGACCTGGTTTAGTCCTGGTTTAGACCGGCTTTAGTCCTGGGTTAGTCCTAATTTAGGTTTATTTTAGTCTTTGAAAAGACATAGGTACAATAAATGATCACAATGATCACTCCATGTACCCCCTGCGATGTCCTCACGTACCCCTAGGGTTTCCCGTACCCCTGGTTGGGAAACACTGAACTAAACTATAAACAGAATACAACTGACCTGCCCAGACAGAACAAAGGAACGTTTAAATAGAAACAGACTAACCCAAAAACAACACAAAGAAGTGGCATTATACAAAA
This sequence comes from Bostrychus sinensis, assembly GCA_020698575.1. Taxonomy (NCBI): domain Eukaryota; kingdom Metazoa; phylum Chordata; class Actinopteri; order Gobiiformes; family Eleotridae; genus Bostrychus; species Bostrychus sinensis. Next base: position 6,955,912 of record CM036260.1, on the reverse strand, counting down.
AATCAACCAAAAAGAGCAACTTAAACAAAAGATACTAAATAAATAATTTTAAGTAAATATAAAATACTAATAATGAAATATTAAGTGATTTAAACAGAGATAAAAAAATAACAAATAATAAAATTAACATTGACTAACTTATAATGTTCCCCCTTCAGTGTTTGCCTAGGTCAGCCCTTCCATCTCCCTAAAATGTCTTCTAGACCACTGCTCTTGTATTCTGGAAGGCTCAAAAGAAATCTAAGTACATGTTCAGACAAATATTAACCAAAATGTGTGCGACCAAATTAGTTAATATCCGTCTAAATAAAATGAATGAACTAAATTGTGTACTGTAATTAGTGGAAATAATCCCCACTTCGCCTAACACATCTTGGACTGTTTGACATGTTTTTGCAGACTCAAAGAAAGATTGCATGATGGCCAGCCCAAGGATGGAACCCACAAACTCCTCGCTGAGGGGCAGAAGTGCTTACCACTCTGCCTCTGTGCACCCGAAAACCATAAAATAATAGAACTTGGAGGACAGACTGAGCCAGAGAACAGAAGCTCCATCCATCATAGTGCTCCCAGCTCTAGACCAAACTTTATCAAAAAAGGTGAAATGTACAGACTATGCCTGCCTTCCCAGTGTGGCCGTGTACTTTTTTGAAACTCTGCAGGTACTATGTTGTATTAATAGAAATTTCAATTTAATAATGCACAGTGGTGGAAGAAATACTCACCTTAAAATCTCTACTTAAGTAAAAGTATAAAAGTAAAGTATTTCGCATGAACTTGACAACTCAATGTTTTAAATGTGAAGGATTTTGCAGAAAAATTTTGCTGATTATTAATGCAATAAACAAACTGCTGCAGTAGAAGAGAGTGAATCTGTCACTGAGATCTTCTGTCTTTATTATTCTGATGTTTCTAAAGCAGTACTATTTTACTGCATCTGTTATATTGAAGTACTGTGTGTCTACACTGAGGGCATGACAAAAACACATGATTTTAAACCAAAACCAACTTCAAACCAACTCATAAATGCAGTGGAGTAAAAAGTATATCTGTACTTTTTACTGTTCTAAAATGTAATGAAGTAAAGTACCCCTTGTAAATTTACTCAAAATACAGATACATGGAAATTGTTCTTAAGTAAAGTAACTAAGTATCTTTACTTCATTACATTCCATCATACTAAAAAAAGTTTTTTTGAGGGTAAATCCTGTTTTAGTTCTTGGATTTTTTCCAGTTTTAAGGAAGTCTTGTTTGTATCCATGGTTTGTCTGCAGCACGTCTTACGAATTCAGAAGCAGAGCAAATTTAATAACTTCTCTGACCTGATTTACGGCGTTTACTGCGTTCCTTCATCACCTGTTGGTTCTGCAGAAGTCCACGTTGTTGTCCAGTCCTTTGTGTTTTTTTTTTTTTTTTCTTGTTTCTATTTTAACAACAGTAAAGTCATGCTGGCGTTTGACATAACGACCACATTCAAAACAACCCGACTTTCTCAACAAGTCTTTGTCCATCTGGCTTCTACTGCTGTCCCCATTCAGAAATAAGTACAGAGCTGCTCATAATACGATTGAAACCTTAAAACTCATCGTATCACTGTTTTGGGCCCTGTTTCCAGACTGTGCAGACCACAGGCTGCAGAGCTCTGTCTGCTCTTAGTCCACAGTGTTTAAGGGTTTTTGAGTGTTTTAGTTTTAGTGTGATTCAGCCTGGCGCAAACACGGATAAGTCCAGTCCAAGAAATTATGAAGTTGAGACAAGGACTATGACAGATAGTTATTTAATTAACTCGCCCTGTTGCCATCTCCTGGACTGAACTGGGAATTGCAACTCCACCTTCGCATTTTGATGTGATATATTCTGGTGTTTTATAGCAAAACCGGCAAGAATCCACCATGTTTGTTTTGCTTATAGGTCAGCAGTCCACTGCTTACGTCCCGTCCTTCATTTTTCTGACTGGTTAATCTTGGTTACTTATGCAAAGGGATACCAGACTAACTTGTTTGTGTAAAAGAGGAAAAGAGTTTGTCTGGTGGGCCAGGCTAGCAGTTCAAGGATTCATTTAGAATCCTTTTCATTTCTTCACAGCACACATCTCAATCTCCAGCCTTTGACTCCTGATTCTGTTTAGTCTACCACCTCACATTAAGTGCATTCAGTGACTCAGGCTGTTTGTCTCCCGGTGTGTGTGAGAGTGCATCTGTCCCGAGCCGTGCACGCACCTCCATGCTCTAATCTCATTTACCAATCAGCCAGCCTAATTACGTCCTCAGATCCGCTCCGCTGGGCAAAATGGCTTCTGTCTTCTGCTCGAGTGGTGCAAATAAAACCGCTGGCCTTCCACTGTGCGCGCCTGATGAATGGAGAGGACGTCGGGAGAGCTACAAATGAAAGTCTTCGCAGATGAATCAGGCCTCACTTGTGTGCTGTTGGTAATTAAGTGGGAGATTAATGCTGATGCTAATATGGTCCAGAGAAAGCGGCTGATGAAGAGCTGTAAAGGCAGACGAAAGAGTTACAGTTAGATTTTAAGAGTACACAATGAGACTTATAAAAGCATTTACCGTGTTATAGTTTTGGTTCCATCAAAAAAGAATTCATTTCACTTTTTTTATTGGTTTGGAGACTATCCAACTACTTTGGACTTAAGTTTTACCCTGGACAATCACCAGTTAGGCTCTTACTAAAATGGTTCTTTACTAACCACTTTCCCATCTTTGTGAGTTTGGACATCTAAAACCAATTATATGTTAGAAATAAACCAAATTCCTAAAGGAGCAAAACAAAAATGGAATTATAGCAGAACTAATAAACTTTTTACCTGAAACAACTCATTTTTGAGTCAGTGTTTTGGCTAAATGAGTTGTTGTGGGGTGAATAAAGTACCCTGAAGGAATGAGGCCTGCCTGGTGTCCCTAAAGCAGGGCTTTTATTTAATTGAGGGCCACACAATGAAAAATATGTGCGGAGTAGGGCCACTTACGAAGGAATGTACCTTTTGGTTGCCCTTTTTCCATCAGCGATCTCCGCATTTTAAGATTTACATGTGCACGATGATATAAGTTTTACTACGAATGCTCTTCTGCAATCCCACATTTATGCAGGCTTGGGACAGGCACAGAGTATGGCTGATTTCATCTTTTTTGTGCCATTAACCACTATTTAACCACTAATTTCTTTTTTCTTAATGCTAGGTCCATCTTGCATAAATTTGAAGCTCTTTAACTGTGTCAATTTTGGACCAATGAAGAATAAAGCCTGGGTGCTAATGAAAAATAGTCAGCGGGTCACATTTTCCCCCTGGCTATTGTTTGAACACCCCTGCCTAAGCTCTCGGGTCTCACGCGAAAGCCAAACGACAAGCCAACAGTGGCTTTATTTGTGGATTTTTGTTATGGCAGAATGGCCAAATGGCAGAAAAGTTGTACGAATGCAGGGTTAGAAAACAAAAGTAAAACCCAGCGAGGGATGATATTCAACTGGACTCGTGGGTATTTCCGATAGTGCTTTACTCTTAAATATAAAGGAAGCTCCATACAGAAAAAAAATAGACAAAATAGCAAAGAAACAAGCAAACCTACAATGTTCCACTGTCACAGAGATGTGACATTCACAAATGATCTGGATCTTTTGAACGGCTCGTGAAATATGATAACAAGCTAAGAAATATGATTGTGAAAGATGAGAACCAGGTTAGAGTGGTGCGCGAGTCGTTCTTTTTTTTTTCTTTTATCTTTTATCAAAATGAACAAGCTCTTTTTTGTTTGCCAACCACGAGAAAACCTCATAAGAAAAAGTAGAAGAATACAAGCTACAAGAGAGTTATACAGAAACAGAAAGAGATGAGGAGAGGAAGGAGCAAATACACAGTGCTCATGCTCAGACGTACATTAGTCAGAAGCTACTTTAGTAGAAGTACAGAGCTACTGCAGTCTTTGGTGTCAATATTTTTATCTGTACATTTATCTTTTTATTATTTAGATCAGTTTTGCGCATTTTCAACATACTAATATCTAAATGGTGGTCTCACTCTATCCTAAGGTATATGTGTTTATTTTCTGAATGAAACAACTGGCCTATTAAAATTATGTAAATACAAAAAAATGAGCCATGTCTCCTAAGAAACAAAGTAAAAAAATACACAAGCAGGAGCAGATCTAGAGAAAAAAATCACAGGGTGGCAAGGTGGATAATGGATAATTAAAGGGTGGCAAAACAGATGAATTCATTATATCTACTGCTAACGTTTGAACAAAATGATCATTTAAAAAGTACTATTTTGTGTCTTATCAAACAGAGCATTGGACAGTTTACATTCATTTAATTAACTTCATTTTCAAAAGTCTTTCCACCATGTAAAATAATGTGCCAGTGTCTAAAATGGCAGCTTTGTCCATTACAGCTGAATGCAACAATTAACACGTTTTTCAGCAAAAGCAAGTCTCAAAAATGTGTCCAGGCCTAAAGCTTTAGCACATTTGTATTCAATATTGAGTAGAGAAAAACTTTAAAAACTGCTCTCAGTCGTAGTAAGTACTTAATAAGTCTAGAGATTAAAAACTTGCACTACTTTATCTTTAAACATGAAAATTAATCAGGTTTCTCTCATCAGTGTCTGATTCCTGGCAGAGTGGTTAGTGTTCTTGCTTCCCAGTAAGGAAAGTGTGGGTTTAATCCTCAGGCTGGCCAACACATGAACTCTCTGGGTGGAGTCTGCACTCTGCAAAGAATCTATATCTACATTAGATGAAATTACTTGAATTCAGATTATTAATATTGATTTGAGCAATAATTCAGTTTATCTTGATTTAAGCAAAAAATAACTAGGTTAGATTTATTGAGTTATTAGGTAACTTATTAGTAGATTATTTGCCTTGTTTCAAAGTATTTTTTCCCTGTTTTAAGCTACTGTTACTTCTTTCCATGGGGTAAGATTTTTTTACTTATTTCAAGATTAAAAAATGATCTTACCCCATGGACAGAAAACAGTTTGAAACGGGGGGAAAAAAAAAACTTTGAAACAAGACAAATAATCTACTAATAAGTTACCTAATAAATAAATAAATCTAATCTAGTGAAAATTGCTCAAATCAAGATTGATGAGCTGAATTTTTGCTCAAATCAAGATTAATAATCTGAATTCAAGTAATTTTATATTATGTAGATGTTGAAAATTTGCAGTGCATGTCCTCCCTGTGTTACCATGAGTTCACTCCGGCCTCCTCCGTCCAAAAACATGCATGTGTTAGAGTGAATTGGTGACTCTAAATTGCCCCTACACTGTAATAAAAAAAATCTGTAAATTTTACGGTAAAAAATTGGCAGCTGTGGTTGCCTAGAATTCTACCGTAAAAACTACAAGAGGCCTGTATTTCATTTTACAGTATAATTTTATCACAAATGTTGTTTTTACAGTTTTTGACTTGAGTTTTTATTATTATTTACTGCAAAATAAAGTTATTATCTTTCAAAAAAATAGGTTAATGTATATTTTAGCTTGTGACTTACGTTTTAATCAACATTTACTGTAAAATTTAAAGTTATCTTTCAAAAAAATAGATTAATGTATATTTTAGTTTGTGACTTACGTTTTAATCAACATTTACTGTAAAATTTAAAGTTATTATCTTTTGAACAGGTGTTAAACTGTAATAAACACAGGACTCGATTTTTTTAACAGTGCTATACTGTATACATTACAAAAAATAAAACTAAAAAATACAATTTTGCCTTATTTTTAATATTACAGTTAATTACCGTAACCAAAACAGTATTTTACCGATATATCAACTACGGACTTTTACTGTTGAGATTTTACAGATTTTTACCATGAAATCTACAGATAGTTTTTACAGTGAATGGGTATGTCTCCGCGTCAGCCCTGTGACGAGCTAGCCTCTGTCCAGGGTGCACCCCGCCTAAGGCCCAAAGTTACTGGGATAGGCTCCACTCACCTGCAACCCCTAACAGCAATCAGCAGAAGAAGATGAATGAATAAATAAATGTCTGACCCATCACAAATTTTGTATTTTCACATATGCATTAAGCAGGTAGGGTGGCATCTGTGGTGGCAAGGGCTCTTTTAGAGTTTGGCAGCCCTAACCCTTCTAGATCCGGCCCTGTACATAAGACAAAAAAAGTTTAGAAATGACCGGTCTTGGGTGTTTCCAGCCTGAGACCCATGGTTGCTTGGACAAGCTCCTGCCATAATCTACGACTTCTAATTGGACAAGAGCTGCTGTTTAAATGTCTTTATAATATCAATTTAGATACAGTCTTGGCTATAACCTCCACTCTTCTTGGTCACTTCCTCCATTTACCACCTCCCTGTCAATGGCCTTCCTTCTCCAGCTTGAATAGCTCTGATTGAACTAACTGCTGTGTGGTCGTTGCCGTCCAAATGTTGTTGTTTTTTTTTTTTATAGACTACTGCTGCGTTATTAGCCTGATATGTGGGCCCTGTCCTTGAATATTACTAATCCAAAGACCTTTTCATTCCGTTTCAAAGTGCTCTACTCCAATGAAAGTGGCATTTTCATTGGTGTGTACTTAGCGCTAACCTAAGTGGGAGGACTGACGGATTGTGAATATCTCCTCAAATGATTTCGGCATAAGGAGGATTTCAAGCCTAAAGGTCAGCGTCGGAACTGAGTCATGCTGCTCAAACAGACCATGAAATGAGATCAATTTGGGGCTTTTTCTAAGTGATTTGGACCAATTTGTCTGGTGTTAGCCGCGGTTTTGCCTGTACGGGCTCACAGCGCTCATCTCTGACAGACTTGGCCAGCTTCCCGTGTTCATTTTTTGGCTTTTTTTTTTTTTTTTTTTCTCTTGCCGTCTCATATCTTCAGCAGCTGTTCCGTTTCATATGAGCCGTCAGCTTTGCTCCATCAGACCAGATCAGACCAATGTTTCACAGGCCCGAGCCAAGCAAAACAGGCACGGGGCCGATTGAAATTGTCTGTTTTTGTCATCTTCTTTTTATTATTATTATTACTATATTATTATTATTATTATTCCTTCAAGTGATTTGCAAATTAGAAAACCTAAAGATAGCTAAAAAAAAAAAAAAAAAAAAAAAAAAAAAAAAATAGCACAGTGATCTGGTCTGGTAAAAAAAAGTAATATAGGCAAAATAGACCTGTCCAAAACAAAATGTCCCAATAGTGCCCCCATTTTTGGACCCCTATGGGACTTTGGACACCCTTACTTTGGTACAGGGTAACAAAATTTGGTACAGTGATTCTTCATATTGAAGCAAACATAAAATAATATTATAGCTCTGCCCTCTAACAAACAGGAAGTCAGCCATATTGGCTCGAATTCCCAGAAGTCGATGTAGTACACCTCATGTTTGAACAAACTCCTCCTAGGGCTTTGGACCAATTTTGAGCTCATCTACAGAAATTATTATTATTATTATTATTATTATTATTATTATTATTATTATATATTTTTTATATAATTTATCTAGCCTGGCAGTCATTCAAATTATGTTTGTATTTATTAATCTTTTGTTATTTCCATTAGGGGTTGCAGGTGACTTGAGCCAGCAACTATGGGCCTTAGGTGGGGTACATCCTGGACAGTGGCCATTTAGTCGCAGGGCTGAAACAAAGCCATTTACTGTCATATTCATTCACCAGGTGTAATTTATAGTCACCAACTTACCCAGTAAATTTCTGTTTTATACAAATATTTACTCTTGGCATAATAGAGAATCATATAATATGCAGAATAACATGAATTCATAGCATAGTGCACTGATTAGAAGAGGTTTATGGATGGATGGTGCATGTATCTGGTTAACTAGTGACAGTTTGCTGTAATGTGGTAGAGTTTTTATAAGAATAGAGAAGAATATTTCACTTTAACTGAAATGTGGTTAAGGTGACTTGCTGGTTCCTGTAATGTTTTGTCTGATAATTTCTGATCATTTCTTGCAAATTTCTACCTAAAAGAGCCATAATATTCATTTTTTCAGGGGTTTTCAAATCATTTTGGAAACCTTTCTATTAATATTTTACATTTTATAACTTAACATAATGTATATGCATGGAAAATGTCTTCCTATGGGGAGCTGTTACTGCAGAGAGCACTTGGATTAGGTGTCTGTCGCCTCCTGATGCCAATGGTGGTAAATGGAAATAGCATAAAATGGCTTTTTAGCATGGATATTAGCAACTTGGCACTAACAGACTGATAAATGAGCTGACTGCTTCCAAGTATTGGCAGTTTAAGTGCTGAAATTATCAGAATGAATTTGTTGATGGGGTATGTCTTTAGAAATGCACAGGAGCACTTCCTGATGTCTACACAGAGCCATGAGACCAAGCATTTAGGCTCTTGAGAAGGGGATGGCCAGAGCATACAGGATTGCTCAAACATGTGAATGAAAGAAAATACTACTCCAGGTATGTTTTTGAGGTGCAAAGAATATTATAAGAAGGTTAAAAGCTCAAAAAAGTCAGTCAAGCAGAATAGAAGATCTTTAAAACAGGCACAATGACTTTGATGAATTGTTTTCTTTTGAATAGTTTGTCTCCACAAGCTGTAGGTTCAAAACTGCATCCATTAAACAAGCAACTTTTTCATGTTTTTTTACTCTGGTGAAAATTCCTACACTTAGAAATAATTTTGTGACAATAGTGGCATTCCTTTTTTCCATGGTTTCATGTTCATTGCACTCTACATACTACATACTCTACATATAAACAGTGTAGTAATAGAATTTTCAATTACAAAATTAAAAACACCAAACATGTCAAATGGAAGTTAAAAAGATAATTAATTCATTTTCTGATCATTTACCATGTTGAAAGTGTTGAAATGTTGAAAGTTTTAAAATAAAAAAATAATAATTTGAAAGCTAACAGGCTAAAAAAGTAAAAAAAAAAAAAAAAAAATAAATAAATAAATAAATAAAATAAACATGCAAATATGGAAGCTAAAATACTTGAAGTAGATTTTAAAATAATGCTGCAAAAATGTATGTTGAAAAGCTGGGAGTTCACAAATTGGAATCTCACATTTGAAAATGTTTTAAAACCTGAAAAAAGGCAATAGTTCAAAATTTGAAATGCAAAGATGAAAAGGGGAAAAGATGGGAGGACAAAAATTTGTTTAATGTTGAATTTCAATCTCTGCTTTGTTGATCAGGTAGTATGCGTGACTGTAGTGTAGAAATAAAAAAAAAAACCCCACATTTTCAATTACAAAAAAACTAAAAAAAATTTAGAAGTTAAAAGGATAATTAATCATTTTCTAATAATTTACAGTCAGAATACTGAAAGTTTTAAAAACAAAAAGGTGAAGGTAACAATTAACCTAAATTTCAAAGTAAACATAGTTGAACATTAAAAAGTTGTCACAAGTTAAAAGTTTGCAGTTATTTGTGAGTCGAGAAATTAGTAAGCTGGTGAGGTCACAGGTTGAAGGCTGCCTACTGAATGTTAAAACGTCACAAGGAGAAAGTAACGGGAATTAAAAAGCTCTAACATCTAAAAATATCACACTACCAACATTTTATCCCAGTCTACCTTGCTATACAACGTTTGAGTGATTCTTTGATGAGTGTTAGAGGTGAAGTTGTTTTTTTTTTCTGCCTACATAATTCATGCCATATTTTATTAAGCTTCTTGTTTAGATTTTTGTATCTCATGTGATGTGAAGTTTTTAGCTTAGGCCAATAATAGACTATGAATGACGTGTGTACCTAGCTTGTTTAGAGGGCATATCAATCCTTTAGATACTGTATACTTTTGTCTTAAGAATATCATGTGTTGTACCTAATAGTGGGTTGTACGACGGATCACAAGATCACTGTTAAGTGTCATATTCTGAGGTCCAAGCTGCCTAATAAGTGGGGCAGACAACAAGGAATCGGGTCTCCTTCCATGGTAGAAGATATTGTAAATTCAGCATTGGCTTGCCACCATAACTTTTGATTTTTGTTAAAATAAATAAATAAAAGAAAAAATTAATTTATTTATTTATTGAATTAGGACAATGCATATCAATCAACATATCAGCAGGTAAGCATCAATGTAAATACGCCAGAATTAGCACAACAGCTAAATTTCATCCGCTGTCCTAAGGCAAGCTCCATAAAACAGTACACAGTATACAGATACAAACATAATATCAAGTGTAGACATACAATGAACCACAAAGACCAGTTACAATAAACACATTAAAATAAACTTGAAGAAAACAGTGTAGATTATACATGAGTACATGACTGGCTTGTTTTTAACCAATGTTTTAGGGTTTTCTTGAATGTTAGATAGTTATTACAGTTTCTAACATTAGCTGGCAGTGCATTCCATGACTTTGTACCTCTAATAGACGCCACCATTTGGCTGAATTTAGTCCTACAGCGTTGTATATTGCAATCACCCCGGGTTAATGCTCTGGTATTGACTCTGTTGTTAGTTTTCTTGTGTATAAAAACCTGCAATGGTGAAGGTGCAAGGCCGTTCAAAACCTTAAAAACAAGACAGACATCCAAAAATATCTGATAATTATCCAAGTCTAAGATGTTATGTTTCCTTAAGATGTTACAATAATGAAAATGGAAAGGCTTCCTATTTAAAATTTTCAGTGTTTTTTTTTTAAGAGAGACTTCACAGGTTTTAGAGCGCCCTCTCTTGTGTGAGACCCGGTTGTGTAACAGTAGTTAATGTGAGTATAAATCATTGCATCCATATATGCTTTTGCTGAATGAAGAGTCAGAAAAGATGGTGTATCTGAAACGACATCTGATCATCTGAGTCATTTTCGAGTAAGGGACACGTACAGGGTGCATTTACAACAAGCTCCAGCAGCTAATGATAGCTTCACCTGCACACAGAGGTCTGTTCAGTGGACGCCAGTGGAGCAGTGATTCCAAAGCCTTCCACAGCTGCTGCTGCTGCTGCTGCTGGTGGTGGTGGTGGCTCTGTTTGCGTTGGCCGTTTGCTGTTGAGAGCAGTTTACTGAAGGGCTGTGCGGCGGACACTGACTGATGATGTCAAGTGAAATGTCCACAGAGCTCAGGACTGCAGAGCTGGTCTGGCTGCACACACAGTGAGTTTACACAAACCCAAGAGTGGATCTGAAGTGCCTATGAAAATGTAGGAATTGTTCAAACTAGAGGTGTGTGATGTGTGTTGTGTGGGATAAGATAGGAATTGTTGTTTTAAATGATTTGCAAAAAGCTATTATCCAGTATTCACAGAAGTGCGTCATATTTAGATTCTTGTTTGGAGCAGAACTTTCAAGTCAAGTCCTAGATACTGGGGAGTATATCCATGTTCCCACAGCCCTATGTTGCCATATTTCTAAGATCATTTTCCAGCAAATGGTGCATGTGGGAACATAGAGCCTAATTTAAAAAAAGAAAATCTTATAAATGTGGAAACATGGGGCTCTGGGAAGATAGAGTTTACACAAAAAAAAAAGTCTTAGAAATGTGGGAACGTAGGGCTGTGGCAATGTAGAGCCTGATTAAAAATAATAATAAAAAAAATCTTAGAAATGTGGGAACATAAAGCATAACTTAAAAAAGAAAAAGTAAAAAATGTGGGAACGTGGGGCTGTGGGAAGATAGAGCTTTAAAAGGCTTAGAAATATGGGAACATGGGGGCTGTGGGAACATGGAGGCATCATAGGGCAGTATTACTTTTAGTGTTTACATTTTATGTTTGAAGTTAAAACCTTGAACAAACAAAATTCATCTTTTTATTTAAATTCTATGTAATAAGACATCAGTTTTGTAACAGAAAGAAATGAACACCTCAACTTTAGCAGAAAGTGAAGAAAAACAAATATCAAGACGAGGTTATAAATATTCTTCATATATATATATATACAGGTCTCATATTCACACTTAGTATGTTACCTTAGCTGTTAAAACGCTCTTCAGGGGATCAATAATCATCTCATAAATAGCATTAAAGGTGTATTTTCACACCACCTGTCACATTAGCGTGTCATGCACATCTCGTCTTTCCTTCACTGCACTTTATTTCGTCCAGTCTTACCTTACTTTGACAAACCCCATCACTTTCAGCCATCACTTATGCCACCGATACTGACACTTTACCAGCCATCTCTATACACGGGCTATGTTTTAACTGCGAAAACCAATACCCATGCCCACTGGCCCAACATAATGCACACACAAACCCTGAAAGCCAAGTGCAAAAAATGAAATAAAATAAATAAATTAGAGCTTCATACGCGCTTTATTGTAAGTGCAAATTTATTTACGCTCCTGTTAAAAGCTAGCAAATAAATATACAAATAAAATCTGATTATCAATTTTCCAAATCCAAAAAAAAAAAAATTAATATATATAAAATAATAATAACAATAAAAATACATAATGAATCAATACATAAAGTTCTGCATAATAATTCTCAAAATAGATGTGTTGTAGTTGGGAGTTCACAAATTGGAAAACGTTTTAAAAGTTTAATAAAAGTTAATAGTTAAAATTGAAAAGTTGCAAAAATGGGAGAATGAAAATCTGTGTAATGTTGAATTTAAATCCCTGCTTTGTCAATCGGATATGCTGCGTATGTTCAATGTGTAATGTTCAATGACAGAGCTAAAAACATCAAACATGTCAAATGGAAGTTAATAAGATAATTCATGATTTACAGTTAGAATATTTCAAGTTTTACAAGTTTTCTAAAGGTGAAGGTAATAATAACCTCAAATTTTAAGTAAGCAAAGTTGAACATTGAAAAGTTAAATAAGTTTGCTGTTTTGTGAGTCGAGAAATTAGAAAGCTGGTGAGGTTGCAGGTTGAAGACGTCTGTAATATTCCTTTTGGTCATTACACCACTGACACTATTCTCAAAATTTAACTTAAAAAAAAGAGACAATCAAATTGCACTTGGAAAATGGACAGGTAATTTTTATTTTATTTTTTTCAATTTTTAGTTTTTAGTTTTTTTTTCACTTCTTCTGCCATTTCTGCCACTTTTCCAGGCTTTTGTAAGTTTCCATTCCAATGTCAAAGTCACACTACTGGATCACATTCTATGGCAGTAAGACTTTTTCGTGAAGTGGGGATATGAGGTAGTGATAGGTGTACATCAAGTGCATCCCCTAAGGTAAAGATGTCAGAATCCAACACTAATGTAAAAAGCGGTGAGGGGATATTGGTAATGTCTCTGTCTATCAAAGCGGGGCCTAAAAGGACAGGCAGCGACTCATGTTTGATGAGGTGCGTTATCTCTTTGACTACCGACATGGAATAACCTTCTTTTAATGTCAAAAACACACAGGACACTTGATAGGCCTTGGTAGTGCAGCATGTGTTAGGTTTTGCTCAAAGCGGTGGAGACTGGCATGAACAGAAGGGAATCATTTAGAGCTGTGGTTCTCAAACACTGGGTTAGGGCCAGAAAGTGCGTCGCAGGAGTTTTAGCCAAAAAAGCCAGGAAAAAATTACAAATTGCTTCATAAATGCAGTATATGACACTGTGATTTATACATCTAGATATTTATTCATGCGCTTCAAAAATGAAAAATAATAAAAATCGAAAATCAAAAGACTGAAAACACTGAAAATTACAAAATTGAAAAATTGAATAATTAAAAATTGAGAAGGGGGGGAAAGGGGGGGGGGTCATCATCAGTCGCTAATCATGCTAAAAATCTGAATGTTTATAGTTTAATGAATTTAAAAAATTAGGCAAACATTAGCAAAGTTCAAAGCTGAAGTTGACATTTCAAGTGTTAAAAAGTTGAAAAGTTGAAAGTTGAAAAAAAAAGAAAATATGTAAACTAAAAAAAAAAATATATATATATATATATATAAATACTGATGAAAAGCACATATGTATGTTGAAAAGCACAAAATGGAAAATGTTTTAAAAGTTTAAAAAAATTACTACTTCAAATTTTGAAAAAATTTAAAAGTCGAGGGGAAAAAAATGGGAAAATAAAGATCTCTTTGATTTTGAATTTCTGACTTGTGTAGAATGTAGAAATTAAAAGTTTAAGATTGAAAACTACAAAATTATATAAAAAATGTAAAAAGTTCATCAATTGCTCTCCTGATCCTGCTGAAAAGTTGAAAGTTTACAGTTTACTGTATGAGAAAAACTGTTAAATTCTAAGTGGAACCTTCATGTTATAAAGTTGAATATTACTAAAACTATGTAAACAGTTACATGCTAACAAGCTAAAACGTTGAAAAATAAGTATGTTAAAAGCTGAAGTAGATTTTAAAATAAATGCTGAAAAAATATACGGTTGCATGTGGAAAAGCAGAAAATTAACTGATTAGAATCTCACATTTCAAAACACTTTAGAGGTTGACATTAATAGATAATTTTTTAAATGTAAAAAAAAGTGAAAAGTTGCAAAGATGGGTGAATAAAAAGCTGTTTTGACAACTTCAGTGTTAGAAGTTTTAAATTATGTGATCCCCTTAATAAAGCCACCACTCAACCATTTTCAACAACAGCAAATTTTTCATTCATCACACTGTAAGAGTAACCTTATTGTTTTCACTGTTTGTTTGACTGCTCTTGTATAGAGAAACTCCCTCTTTTTTAACTCTTCAACACTTAACATAATAGCATAATAATAAGCTGTTATTGCTTTCAACTGGTTTTGATTTGAGAGTAAAAACACAGCTAGAGCTTGCACTCTAAAGTAAGCACAAATTATCATACAGTGCTGTATTACAAATGCCATATATTGCCATTCTAAAATGATATCCCTGAACAAAAATAACCTTTAAGTACTCATGTAAATGTCTCGTATACCATGCAGTCCCTTCAAAAACACACATCAGCCAATCACTCATGCACCGCTGTCTACTTCTATGGCTCTCCACTAAATTGCCGCTCTATTGACAATAAAAGTCATGGCTGCTATTTCACACACTTCACATAAAAACCATTGTAAATGTGATCCACCATTGATCCGTTTTTCTAAAGCACTCCAGAGGTGGATCTAGGGCCACTTTGCAGCAGTCCGTCACATGACATGGACTGAAATTATGTAAGGCATCCAGCAACATTAGGAGATTATCAAGACTCGTAATGTTTTGGTTTGTAAATTGGGAGCAGCCTCCTTGCCCTGTCTTTGGATGTCTCCGTCCGGGATCAGATAAACAGTTAATAGAAGAAGTTAACAGAAGAAGATGACATTGCAAACAATCATGTAATATGCCAATCATATCATCCTGATAGAATAAATAAAAATTCTTAAGTTATGAATTTAAATGTATTTTTTTATTTATTTATTTTTATTGTATTATATTATTACTGTACAAAAATGTGTACTGTTTAAAAAAAAAAAAAAAAAAACAACTTGAAAATTACCAAATCCTAAAATTGAATAATTAGAATTTGAGGGGGAAAAAATGTGCTAATTATGCAAAAAAAATCTGAATGTTTACAGTTTTAATGAATTTGAAAATTTGACAAACATTAGGAAAGTTCAAAGCTGAAGTTGACAACCAAAGTGTTAAAAAGTTGTGAAGCTGAAAACTACAAAAAATAATAATAATAATAATAAGTTACACATAAAAAATATGTATGCTAAAAAAGGTGATTTTAAAATACTGCTGAAGGTTTAAAAAAAATAGTTGTGTGTTAGTTGTAAGATGAAGATAATTTAATTTATTGTATTTTAATATTACTGTGCAAAAAGTCACATTTTTAGGATTATGAACAAAGTATCAATGTACAAAATCACGCAAAGTTCTCGCAATAGTGAAGATTTCGTGCCCAGACCTTGACCCCAACTCAAAAATCTTCTAGTACAAGGGTAAATGCTCTTTCCATTAAGCCCCAAAATTTCACAACGGTTAAGAATCTACTCAAACCTCTTCTTTCAGTGACTCAAGTTTGTCCATTTGGTTTGTATCTAAAAAAAACAATAACAACATAAAACACACACATAGCACAAGCACATAATTGCATAAAACACTCGTCATTTTGTGCTTGGCTCATTACTGACCTGTCTTGAAAGTTCCATAATTATTTTGTTTTGTTTTTTTCATTTTAATGTCTTAGTTCACGCTGTTCCCTGCAAAGCTTCACAATGCTTTTAAACGTTATGATGCTCTATAAAGCAAGCATAAAGTTACGTTGGCATATAAATGTTAAAGACAGAGCTTGCTTTATGCCATAACAACAGACTTTTAAAAAATTACAAGTTTTTTGTTGGACAATCCATTAGTTTGACTGACAGATGTTGCAGTGTGATGGACAATATGACAAATAGCAAATAGCTGCAAACTGCACAGAGTAATTTAAGGTGCTTTAATAAAAAAAAGAAGACAAAATGCAAGTTGTAACACACAGGGGGACCACTGATAAACAAAAATACTTGTTATAGATACACAATATGGCACATCAATAGTTAAACATTCTATGCTTTTTTTCTGGCTTTTTCAAATAGTTTTGGACACATTTGCATTAGTATTTTACATTTTATAACTTAAAACAATGTATATGTATTGAAAACGTCTTCTTTTGTGGAGCTGGTACTTTGACTTTGCAGTAAAACGCTTGGATTAGGTGTCTGTTGCCCCCTGCTGGCAACAGTGGGAATGGACCTGTCAAATAGAAACAGTCATGTGCCATATAAAAGCTGGTATGAAAGACACAATTTTACATCAAGACTTGATAGATTTTATTCCTAAACTTTTTAAAGTCCAATCTATTTCTATTGGGTTTGTTCATACTTTACTCTATTGTCCCAGCAGGGCTTCCATAGACATTTAAATCTTCAACAAAGAAAGGTGTAAGTCTTTGTCCCAAGATATTCCTAACCTTTCATTTTGGCATTTCCCTACAACAGCAAACCTTCTCTCTCTAAATGGCAACCGTCACAATTTGTCTTGGCTTTGGACCAGCACAAAGTATACACTATAACTCACTGTACCAGGAATCTACTAGATACTACTAATATATGTCAAAAACTGCTGCAAAAAGCTAACACCATAATGCCATTTCTCAATTTTCCTTTCTTTTTGTTACAGCCCTGCACTTTTAAATTAAATCCTATCGCTTAATGTTCTTTTTTTTTTTTTTTTTTTGTCTAGCGCTGCAGTTTCATACTCATTAAGCCTATCTTTATGTAAATACAAATCAATCTAGCTCATTTGCTATCATTTCTAATGCAAATGAGCTGCGTATGCCGAATGCCAGCGCTCGCGGGCCTGTTTGTACTTGTTTGCGGTCATTAGTGACGGAGCGGCCTTCTCATCCTTCAATCACGCGTCCATACTGTTTCTACAAGGTCTCCAAATGTCATGAGCGCTCACTGTGAAATTGCAATTAAGAACATAATAAATAAGCAGCCAGGAAAGCCAGGCCCGGACGGACAGAGGGACGTCCGGCTAATTAAGATTTTATGATCAATTAGGAAGGATCCGCTGTGAATGAGAGAAATAGTTTGGGAAGCAGGAGGGAGTTGGGGAAAGTGTGGTGGCAATCTACTGTGTTAAGTTACATCTAGGGTGCAGAGTGGCAGAGTAGTTAGCTCTTAAACATCTAGTTCTTTAAGAGATAGTTTAGCAATAGACCATGTCATCCCTCAAGTATCTCCTTATAGGTCCCCTATTCTGCTAAATGGCGTTATTGAGCTTTTAACCATGTTATAATGTTTCCACCTCAAAAACTTAACTGGAACAGTATTTTGTTTCATTCATTCATCTTTGATTAATCTTGTATGCTGAGGCCATCCTCTTCCAATCATCTGGAAATGCTCAGGTCTCATGGATTTAGGCAGACATTTTGATAATTTCACTGCTTTTGCCATCACTACAAAGGATTCAATTAGTGTCATGTTGTTAATCGCTGTGCTAATTAGCCATTTTATGCTCTGGTCAATCCCCACCATTGCCAGCAGAGGGTTGCAAACACCTAATCCAAGTCAAAGTAACAGCTCCCCAAAAGAAGTCGTTTATAAAAATAACTATGAAACTATTTCAAAAGGCCTGAAAAAGCATACGATAGGATCTGTAACCTTATGGATGCATTGCCAGTGTTATGAGCATTTCACTTTGCTTTGCTTCTTTTCTCTTTGTGCTGGGATAGATATTTTGTCCTACTCCATGGCTACTCCAGCAGCCGATGGGAGCATCCCTTATTGCAGTGTACCAGCATATGAATATTAAAATGGCATTTTTTATTCACATATGAATCCTTTTACAGTATACAGTGTGCTAATCCCTTTCCCTTAAATACAAGAAAAAGAAAAAAAAAAGAAAAAAAAAAAACTTATGCTTTTGTAACTAATAGTAATTATAAAACAAATCTGGTTTATGCTGATTTTTAGAATAAGGTTGACGTCAAATATATTGGCCATTCATGGATGTTAGTGATGTGCTATAGCAGCTTGCTCACCTTTGATTTGATACCAACCCTTACAGTCACAGCCATTGTTTTTTCTTCTATATTATAAGATCGCAACAAAAAGTTAAAAAAGCAGTCATCTGGATTGGATTTTTAAAGTTGAAGACGTTTCACCTCTTATCCAAGAGGCTTTCTCAATTCTGAAATTGAAGAATTCAATTCAATTCAATTCAGTTTTCTTTGTATAGCCCAGTATCACAACAAAAGTCGCCTCAAAGGGCTTCACAGCAGTTGATCAAACATAAACACACAATCAAGAATTGAGAAAAGAGGGTAAGAGGTGCAACTTTGTGTTGCGATGCAATTACCCTGGACCAGAGTCTTCACAGATATATTATAAGATTTTTTTTTTTTTTTTTTTTTTTTTTGTAATTATAAAAGCCTATATGCATGCACAGGTTACAAATAATGGCTTCTTTATGCCGCTGGAGCAGCAGAACACAATGGATTGGCTTAGACCTGCCATTGTAAAGCACAAATGAGGGATCCAGTAAAACTTGTATTATACTGATAACAATGTTTGTCATTACTACTAAAGTTTTGATAATTTTAGACTGGCATTGATACCGCAATCAAATCCACAGGTATCAATACTTTTGGTATCGATTTGCAAATCCCTAATGGACGCATTTGTGGAAGCTCAAATGGTGCATTGAATTGTGGGATGCCAGTAAGCTCTTTAACTTTCACTGAAGACTGTCAAGCTCTGCAAGGCATAAAGCTTTTTCCTATCTTACACATAACCTCCAAGAAAGTACAGTAAATTTATAGTCTGAACTTTACTATCCTGGTGGATTGTTCTTGGTTATTCTGGCTTTAAGTCCCACACTATGCCAAGCTGTGTCTCTGCATGCATTGTCTTCCAGCCAGCCCCCCACCTGCTGTTCCCGAATCCTCCCGGCACCACCACCACCGCACCTTCCCCTCCGCTCCTGAGGATCCAGTTGGCGTGGGAAAGGGTTGTGCAGTTCATGAGCCAGATTTAAAGTGGCTATAAAGTTCCCCGCAGTGTCTCCTCCTCTCTGCTTTTCTCATAGATCCCGAGCTGGAATCACAGGGAATCTGGAGACGGGGGCAGAGATAAGGATGGATGGATGGATGAATAAAGCTGGGTGGGGGCTGGAATACTCGGAGACTCCGCAGACTGTAATGTGCTCCAGGTTGAAACTGGATCGTGGACAATTAGAGGAGAAATGGCTGACTTGGTAAACAGCGGTTCTCTATGGGCCCATCTTGGGATTGGGAGTAATTCGGCTGAACGTCTGAGTTGAAAGGAGAGTCTGAGAGTGTCATTAGCGGCGGCGGCAGCTCTCATCGTGCCAATCAAAAAACATAGACACAAGCAATCACTCTACCTTTGTCCTGGCTCATCGTTACTCAATTCTTTCCACTCAGGATTCTGCAAATGTATGAGAATTTCTGTGGCTCTTTTTATCGCTGCCTACGACTTTGTGTTTTTGCCAGCATTGTTTGGTTTGATCACTCAAAACTAATGATCATATTTTGAAGACATTTTCAAGAAATGTCATTAATAGCCTGAAAAGTTCCTTTTTGGCGTGCATCCATCAGGATCTGAAACTGAAATAATTCTTTTCCATTGTGAGATAGAGTTGAAGATATTGCAGTCAATAGTTGTAGAAAGACAGGAACAGTAGAGGAACAGTAATAGACGTTGTTGATGTTGATGGAACTGTAATTGCTTGACAAGGATCATAGTGCTCAGTAGTCATATTGCCGTTGTGTCCCTGGGCAAGACACTTCACCCCCCTTGCCTGATGTTTGAATGTGTTAGTGTGACTGTTGTGGAGTGTTTGGTGGTGGCTGCAGAGTCTGTAGGCGCAAAATGGCAGCCACATCTCTGTTAGTCTGCCCCAGGACAGCTGTGCCCTTAATATTATTATTAATTCATCTTCTTCCGCTTATTCCTGTTATTCCCATTATTTCTGGGTTGTCAGTGACTGGAGCCTATCCCAGTAACCATTCACTCTCTGCAATTTAGAGGCACCAGTTCACCATCAAATGTGTGTCTTTGGATGGTGGGAGGAAGCCAGTGGGAGTACCTGGAGAGAACCCACAGTAACACGGGGAGGACATGCAGACTCCACCCAAAAACACTGAGAGTCAGAGTCCCAAGGATCAAACCCATGAACTCCATGGTGGGAGGAAAGAGCACTAAATGCTCTGCCACCATGCCCCCTTTTAATATTTCTAAAAACACACACAGCTAGTATGAAGTGAGTGAATTGGTCTTTTATTCATTGTGAAAAAGTCACAGTAGAAACAATAGCAGAACACTATCCAGCCTAAGTCTGGGCTCTATATGTTTACCAATGACAGATGGGGACAACGCTTGTTTTTGCGCAGACTTAAACGAAGTGCAAGGCTGTCTCTGCTCTGCAAGTCAGAGTTACTGTTTCCAAGTCCAAGTCATCAGTTCTAATACCTGAATTGAGGGATAAAGTCCTAAGTTGAGCCTCAAAACAATAAACTGCATCCAAATCAAGTCGAGCTATTGAGGATTAAGTTAGAGTCATACAGTTTGTCTACAAAATTAGGCAAATGACTCGACTCACTATTAGTTATTGTTAGAATTGTCTTCATTATAAAGGGAACTTTAGTGTCTGATGTTATGGCTTACCTTTGCCAATACCAATTCTCCATGCTCCAAGGTGTTAAGACTTTGCCAACAATAATAATTAAAATGGACAGCTCCATTTTAGTAATTAAATGAGCCATAAATGTCTTCCAATATGTCAGCTGCAACTTATTTGCTGATTAATCCAGTCCGCCCGGGGGAGGTGGAAAGTAGACAGCGAGCGCGGAGATAAAACCAAAGAGAAGTAACATTTTGCAGCGAGAGGCATTTCCCCGTAATGAGCGTGACAGATTGGCCTCTAAACAGACTAATTGTAATAAGGCATATTCCCTTTTAAAAATAGATGAGGAGTAATGAGCCGGGGACACAGAGGACAATCCACAGTGTAATGGAGTGTGGTAGCCTTCTGGAAGCCACAATATGACAACGCAGTGTCTTCTTGCACTGAGCAATCTGTGGCCGCGGGGCAGGGCATCAGGGCATTAGGGTGAACAGAAGCTGAAAATGGGGAGTTGGATGAAAAAAGATGGCTTATTCTTACACTGACGGTGCACCATCTACCATTAGTCATTGTTTGAATCAGCAATTTTCCGACCTTTAATTTCCGTGTGTGGTGTGATTTTCTGCACTATGCTTCTCAAACTGAAGTAGTCTCTCTGGTGCATGGACTTACTATAAACTATTCTTGGCATCGGCACACAGTGATGGCATGAAGAGAGTAAAGTATTCATCCAGCAGTAACAGTAACATCAGACTTGAAACCAAAAAAGCAAAACAAGCACAAAACAAACTCTCTTAAACACTCGTAAAGCACAACTCAGTAACTTGTCTAATTTCTTTCCTGTTTTTGCCTCATTTTTCTCCATGGAGCTGCACCTTCATTCTGGAGTAAAGCACTACGTAAATAGTTCCAAGTCCAGGTTACTCCTGCATGATCCCTTGCTTGCCTTTACACAGGATTTCCATGGCATGCATATCCGCAGCTGCTGCCAAATGACGGTGCAGACTCTCGCCTACTTAATATGTCTCCATTCTGCCACACCGTGCTGCAGAGCCCTGAGCAGTCCAGAAAGAGCATGCGCGAGAAGTATGAAATTCTGCGAGAAAAGCCATTGATTAGGACCAAAATAACTATTTATTCAGTAGCAGAAGGAATATTTTAATAAGAAACATAGTTTGTGCAGAGTGATATTAAGCCTACTTTGAAAATCCGGATGTTGAGCATGTCAATTTTCTGTTTGGTGCAATCTGAACTGTGTAGATTGATCTGAACGGACTTCACCGTTGAATAAAATAGACTTGCTGTGTATCTCCTGCATCCCACTGTGGGAGATGCAGGGTGCTTCATTCACCCCCCAGCAACTCATTTGACCATCACAAATGTTACTGAGTTCTGCTTTAAGTCAACAAACATTATATAAAAATATCACCATGACATACAGTGTTTTGAGACATAAACCTATACAGTCATGTAATGTTGCAATTAGGTATAAGCCTTTAACAGGGAACTATGTCATTTTGCTCTTTTCTTCCCTTTTTTGGTTGCATTTGTCATGCAATAGTGATGGGCAGTCTGGCTCTTTTCAAAGATTCAGCTCTTTTGGCTCCCTTGGCTCTCTTATAGTTCCCCAAATGGCTCTTCATTTATGCTCCCTACATTTTGGAGAAAAGCATTATTGCCCCCTCACTAGGCTTGACTCTCATTTTCTCTTCCTTGAATCTGTACAAAGGTTTCCTCTGCTTTTTAGCCGTTCTGCCATGATAAAAAATAAGAAATAAAGCCATCATTTGCTTGTTGTTATGACTAACAGTAACTTTCTTACAAGATTTCAGGGACTCTTGGTTGGTGCTCCCATTCTTGCAAGGCTGTTTTTGTTTGTTTTTGTTTTTTTTGTTGTTGTTTTTTTTGCCAAGGGGAGGTGGAGGGGGCTTTATTCGCCCTGCAACAACTCATTTATCCATCACACTGACTCTGAAACTGGTTAAAAAAAAGTGACATTGTTCCCCTTTAAAGTATTTTGGCAGCCATCTTGCATCTTTTTGTCATATGATCTCTTAAACCAAATATAATTTTTGGGGGGTCATCCACAACATTCCACTTTTCTTGGAAATCCATCTTTTATGTTTGATTCATGTGTTATTGCTGGTCTAACCCTAACCCCGCTCTGAGCAGCTTCACTAGCCTAAAGCTCTTTGCTGTTGAGTGAGTGGGACTAATGAGGTGTCAGCGGCGGCGCATGGTTGTCATCGTACATGTCACGTTGCGTCATCACCAGGGTCATATGGCTGACATGTTTCACAGCAGCTGTCAGCAAAAGCATCATTCCAGCAGCTGCCAATGTGCATTTAGCGAGAAGCAGATCTGGAAATTGCCAAATGTATGTTTTGACAGATCATGTACATTAGGTTCTATTTCACTGCATTACATTGTAGAGCTATTCTACAATGTCATATTATAGTTTTTTTTTTTTTTATAAGTTTCATGATTCATTCTATACTGCCTCTTCCTAACCTGGCGAGCCAGACTCTCCTGCTTGTTCTCTCTCAGGGCAGATCATTTCTCCGGTTCAATTTGGAAATGGCCAATCACAGACGTTTATCTGCAGCGTGTCTTACAAAAGCGGAAGCGCTAACCAAGGTAGTGTTAGCTACTGAGCTAGTTTAATAACTTCTCTAACCTGATTAACACCATTTAGTGCTCTTCTTTGTCACCTGTTGGTTCTGCTGAAGTCCGCGTTATTCTCCAGTCCACTGTGATTTTTTTCCTCATCTTGTTGCCATTTTAACAACAGTTAAGTCTCGTTGATGTCCAACATAATGAACACATAAAAAAAAAAAAAAAAAAAAAATCTGACTTTTTGAACAAGTCTTTGTACAACTGGCTTCTGCTGCTGTCCCCATTCAGAAATAAGTACAGAGCTGCTCATAATATGCCGTCTTCTGCTGTTTAAAAAAAAAAAAAAAAAAACTGCAGAAATCCATGTTTGTTTGGGTCAGTGGTGCACAGCTTATGTCCCGCCCTTCGTTTCTCTGATTGGTTACTCCTTCTGTCTTTGTTCCGCCTCAGAAACGAAATGTTACCAAAGAGGTACCAGACTAACTTCTTTGTATAGAACAGGAAAAGAGTTTGTCTGGCAGGCCAGGCTATCCTCTTCCCACCTATCTCTGCTACTTTTGGCCTGAGGTGGGGCACACCCTGTACAATAGCTGGTTAGTTGCACTGACTCTCATTTTCATTCACTACAGGGCATTTAAAGTCAGAATGTTTGTGTAATTTATATTGTATATGCCAAAAAACTTACTGATGTGTACTTCTGTGTTGGTTGCTACATTGTTTAGCATTAACACAAATGCTGATAATGTATAGCCTTAATGCATTTTTGTAGTTTTAGCAATACATATGCTAATCTCATCAGGAGGAAGCACAGGTCCTAATACTATTGTACCATTTAGCTTGTCTTAGCCTAAATGCTTATATCTTAAGGGCAGATAAATGTTTAGTTACTCGCTAAGGTTCTCTACCCATTCACTGACATCACAGTGGTTTGTGCCCTTTTTTCCTATACTATTACAGATCAGGTAACTTGGGTTGAATGCTGTCAACATAAAAAATATATAGATTTTTTTTTTTTTTTTTTTTTTTTTGAAATCTTGATGGTTACATGTTGATAAAATGAAACCATTTGAACTGGTCTCAGTGCAAGACAGTAAAAACTGGAGGACTTTTAGACCCAGTTCCTCTCTCAACTGGGTCAGGCCAGGCTTAAACACAGTGAAGTTTTGTGAATGGACTCAACAGTGACCCGCTACCTCTGGTTCCAAAAGTAAAATTACCATTAATTTTCTTTATTGACTTTAATACTGCATATTAAGTGTTTAAAGGCTTGGCGGAGGCTAATCTGCTATGGCACAATTTATGACCATAATAACATCTAATTTTGATCAAATCGAATTTTGATAAAATTTCGATCTTTTGCATTCATTTTTTGCCAAAGACTTTTAAAATAATCTGTAAAAATAAATAAATGGAATCAACAAACAGATTTTTTGAAAAGTCACTGAAGAAAATGAATAGGGGTGGGCAGTCACTGTTGAGTACTTTTGGTCCCACTTTTGGTTGTACTGCCATTTAGGCATCTGTCCCTCTGCCACACTCAAGAAAATGACAAGAAAATGTCACTCTTTTTCATTGGTGCTCAGGGAGTCTCATAAAAGTGAGATTCAAGTTGAGAACAACAAGGTAATGTCAGTATTCCTTGTGCAAAATGTAGAATAAATATTTGTGGGTGTTCTATCTTGATTGGTTGAATATATGGTTGGTGTGTTGCTGCCCCTGTGTGAGCTGCAGCTGATGTTGGCCTGCTGGATTATTTTGAAAAAAAAATGCACACTGAGATTGAAGATTTTTTTTTTCTGATTCACCTTTTTTATTCCAGTGAATAAAGACATTACTTTGCAAAATGTGTGTTTTTTGGGATAAAAACAGCACATAAAATGTTAGGCCCTAAACTGACGTGACTCTCATTAAGTTGGTAAGTTAGATTTGTATCAAAACAATTTATTTCTCGAGCCCGTCCCACCTTGTCCCCCCAAATTGCAGAAGTTGTTTTACTCTGAGTACATTTTGAGGTGGTCACCCTACTATTGAGCTCCATTTGATAGACCCCTCAGCCAGCTCGAACAATCACAAGCCAGTATAGTTTTGCACATGTAATGAAAAGTTACAGCCACTCTAATGTGTACTCATGTAAATGGGTGTGTGAAAGTCAAGCTGGACTCACGTGTGCTGATATCTAGAAGACAAATTGCATCGCAAGACCAATGACAGCGGCCAGTGGGTCTAATTTATGAGCACATACATTGGAGCTGATAAGAGAAGTCTATAAAACAGTCATTGAAACGTTTTCTTTATGTCTTTCCTGCATCCATCACATATCGGCCGACCTTGAGAACATGGCCGCCCTGTGATCACAATCAGGCGGGTAATAAAAGGGGACTTAGCACCGGACACCGCTCTGTCGCTCTGAACTCACGGCCAAACATTGCCAATAAATCCAAGCCAAGGCCAATTACTGCGGCCTGCATCCTGCCGCCTAATTACTCCAAACGAGCTGACTCAGTGGATTAGAAGATGAATTTGTTGTTATCAAAATCACACAGCACCGCGGAATATCAACCATGTCATTCAGAGGAAGTCATTTGCTCGGATTAATTTACATGGCTGGACAGAGTCAAAACAACTGCACGCTGGTATAAGGCGGTCTAACATAATAAACATGAGATTACTTTATTAGCAGTTAATCAACTTTGCGCACAGCAAAAGGCAATGCAGCAATATTCATGTGAACTATAGTTTTCTCATTAAAAGAGCTAATGAGCGAAGTGGCCTCAAGAAATGGTATGAGCTGGAGTGAAAAATGCACTTCTTGGCTAGGAATAGTTTGAAGGCAGACAAAGTAAAATTTTATGAGCTATGCACACTTTAAACAGGGTAGGAGGCAACAGAGTTCAGGGAGTACCCCGCCCCAGGCCCATATTGTGAGTGCCAGCTTTACTAAAAATGTCAGTGCATTGCAAAACCTTTTACTACACAAACTGTGCTTTCCAGGTGATTTCAGAACGTCTTCTTTTGCAAAGCTGTTGCTTGGATTTTGCAGAAAATGCTTGGATTAGGTGTCTGTTGCCTCCTGCTGGCAACAGTGGGGAATGGACAAAGTGTGGACATGACGCTAACAGATAGATAAATGAACTGACTCCTTCATAGTGATGGCAATTTAAGCGCTGAAATGATCAGAATGAGTCCAGAGATAGTATATGGTAATGCTTCCCAAACTGGGGTACGGGTAACACCAGAGGTATGCAAAAATACATAGGGGTACGTGAAATAATTTTAAAATCACGATTTGTAAACAGCCTGATTACATTTTGAAATTGGAATATAAAATATACAAGTCTGTCTTGCCAAAACTACACATACCCTCCAGTGTTCTATAAATATTTTAATGTAGTAAAAAAATATAAGTGCACACAAGTAGGGGGTTCATAGCTGGGGCTCAAAAGTCTGAAAGTGTATGGCACTGTGAAAAGTTTGGTAACCACTGGTGTATGGGTTTTAGAAACACAAAGGAGCACTTCCTGGTTTCACGTGTCTACATAGAGCCATGCATTTTCACCTCTGGAGTAGGGGATGGCCTCAGGATGGCCTTACTCAAACATGCATGAATGAAACAAAATACTGCTACGTTTTTGAGATGCAGAAAACATTATGGTTAAACCCTAAAAAAAAAAAAGTCATTTTAGGATAATAGGGGACATTTAAATATAGATGGAACACAATGTTGAGTAAAAATTGATGTGATTTGGCAGTATTTTTTATGCTGGATACTCTTCCTGTCACAATCAGCCACTTACTGTGACTGGAGTGGGCAATGTGAGTGAAGTGTCTTGCCCAGGGACACAATGACAAATGTGCTTCAATCAATCACCCTTTAATTATATAGTACTTTATAATCGACCAAAGTGCTTTACAATGTTAAAAACAGTAAATATCTCATGAAGGCAATACAAGAACAGTCAATAAGACATGATAAATACAGAAAGTGTCCCAATACTAAGTGTCGAAGGCAAATCTGTATAAGTAGGTCTTAAGTTTGGCTTGGAACAGGGCCAGAGCGTTCAAGAGTTTTAGGACCTGCCACTGCAAAAGAATGATCACCCCACTGTTTACACCTGGAGCCTGGGACTTCAAGCTGATGTTGTCCAGCAGAGCGCAGGCCTCTACGGGGGTTTATGGAAGTTTGAAATCTCACATAAATATGCTGGTGCACGGCCGTTAATTACGCTAAAAGCAAACAACAGAAGCTTAAACTGGATTCTGAACTGAACCGGGAGCAAGTGGAGAAAGTAGAGGGCAGGTGCGATGTGGTCAAGTTTGCGAATGTTGGTAAGGAGGGGGGCAGCAGGATTTTGCACAAATTGTAAACGGTGCAGAGAGGCCTGTACTACGAAGCTGGCTGAACTTATCCCGCATATGTGTCTCTTATTTGGATAGACAAAACCAAACATGAGTGTCTCGGGATAAATGGTACTACGAAGCAGGTTATTGACTCACTTGGTTAACCCTGGATTTCTCTGTGAAGCTGAGAGTGAGCTTATGAGGAACAGGCGGATTTTGCATTAAACAACCAATCAACGTCACGGAATATCATCTGAATATCATCGAGAAATGACACTAAACCATGGATCTGTGCGTTAAAATGATGAAACATGTGCCACACAGCTCCATAGACTGAATGAATGTACTGAATATATCACATTTAGTGTACAGACGTATATCAACCAGATATACATCCTCAGGAGTTTTACCGATTAAATAATAGTCATCACAGTTTAACAGAGTTTCGTATAATCATTTAAATTATTATTATTTTTAATATAAGATACAGAGATCGTGAGTTGATTTTTTGGAGCAATCCAGAAGAGCCGACTCCTGTAGATGAGAGCCGAATCTTCAGCTGCTCCTGCTCAGCTCTGCTAAAAATCTGGGCAAAGAAAGCGAAATTTGATTTTGATGGACACACTATGCAGTCAAACTAGGATCATATCATTATATAAAAGAAGTAAGGTGGGCTTCGAGTGTTGTGGTGCAGGCCAAGTACAAAAAGCAACAGAGAGGGACAGGTAAGAAATTAGCCGGATTTAAATGCAAGCTCATTGGGAAAAGTTAAGAAAATGACCAAAAACCAAAAAGAAGCAGCATGTGGTTATATTTGGAAGAGCAAAGATGAGGTCAGAATTTTGTAACAGTATTTTGTGCAACGTGCATAAAAATAAGGCTTTTATGAAAACACTGATTAGCACACGTTACCAACACAAACCATTCATAACTGCTAAATAAGCCATAAAAAAGAAATGCTCTGACTGATACTACATGAAGAGCCATTTGGGAACCATAAGAGGCTCCATCTTCTTTGGGAGCCAAGCACAAAGAGCGAATCTCTGAAAAGTGCCGGACTGCCCATCACTACTGGCTTTACATCCTTCTGCTGTCAGCTGTGCCGCTTGTGCATTTTTCTCCCCTGACAGCTCTTTTTCTTTTTTCATCAGTGATTGGTCAAAGAACCCTAACCCTGACAACCCAGGGTTAAGCTCTAAGTTACCTCGCTAACTCTAACTTTGTACAGGGCCCATGTTAACTCCAGCATACAGTGCATAGCAATAATCTAAACTGGAGCTATTAAAAGCATGGAAGGCTTTCTTGAGGTTCCACTACTGCCCCAAAAATTATATTCTACTGTGTATTAGTTGGTTTGGTCAGTATTAGCTGGAAACATAATGTTGTTTATAAATTAGAATTTCGTATTTTTCTCCAAATTTATGGCTTTATGGTCATCAACATTCTTTTTTTTCCCAATTGTGACCACACTTTGCTGTATAAAGGCAGAGGTTTAACTGCAACTACCTTTCATAATGTTGTTCTTCAATTCAGTGTGGAACTCCTCTGACCATGGATGCTTTTAACCTCAGCTAAGAGACAAATGCACTGAGATTATATTTCATCCATTTCATTCATTCTGGACATGTAAAAAACACCACAACTCCTTGTACCATTGACATTATCCCAATGGCAGGTATGACCTATTCGTTGCATTACAGTGGCAAAGTGGCTAGTACTGTCACGGCTCTGCAAGAAGGTCCTTTCTGTGTGGAATTTAAATGTTCTTTGTCTGCTCGGGTGGATTTTCTCCAGAGGCTCCAGTTGCCCCCATCATCATAAAACATGCACAATAGGCTAATCCAGTGGTTCCCAACCTTTTCGGTCTTGTGTACCCCCAGGACCTGCTTTAGTCGTGATTTGGACAACGGCTCAGTCCTGGTTTAGTCCTGGTTTGGGGGCAGCTTAGACCTGGTTTAGACTGGGTTTAGACCTGGTTTGAAAGACCAGGTTTGTTCCTAGTTTTGTCCTGGTTTATTCCTGGTTTAGTTCTAGTTTTAGACATTTTTTTAATACTGCTTGAGTTGTGGTTTTGGACCTGGTTTAGTCCTGGTTTTGTCCTGGTTTTGTTCTGGTTTAGACCTTGTTTAGTCCTGATTTAGATTGGATATAGATCTGGTTTAGAATGGGTTTAGACCTGGCTTGTTCCTAGTTTTGTTGTGTTTGTTGTCTTGTTTACTCCTGGTTTAGTTCTGGTTTAGTATTGGTTTAGTCCCTCTCTAGTATTGCATTCCCTTGATTTAGGTTAATTTTAGTCTTTCAAATAGAAATGCACTACAAACAATCATAACTCCATGTATCCCCTGCAATGTGCTCGCGTACCCCTCGGGGTCCCCGTACTCCTGGTTGAGAAACACTGGGCTAACCCTCCAGCTCAGTACTCCTGTCTGGGATCCTGGCTCTAGATCTGGAGGAGGGTCCCAGCAGTTGAAGATTGGGTTAAATGCAGAGAAATTTCCTACCTGAACCATAAAGAATTCCTTAATCCATTCTGGGTCCTGTTTAAAAATTGCTAAAAAGTTACTAATGAACAGACCTAACTATTGCTTCTTGCAACTTGGTGGGTTGATGATGGAAAGGTTTTGTCTTGGGGGAAAAAAAAAAAAAAATCTTTAAATGTCTGTGTATATGTGAGCCTTATTTCCATGCAGTCTTTTTTAAAGGTTCTGCTAAATCAGATATTATTTCAGTTTACCCTGTGGGCGAGACACAAAGCGCCACAGAACCAGTCTATGTACTTGTAAATGAATTCTCATCAGTATGCTGCAGTCCAGGCCCCGGCTCGGCTCCGGATTGATTTGTGCCGACGTGGCCTTGCGCCCCATCCGCCTCTGTGGAGCTCACTGTCTAATGCGGAATGGTAATAATGGTGTTTTCTCTTACACGCACCGCTCCTCTAAGGCCCGGGGCGGTCACATGACGGATTCACCAAGAGACGGGGGGGAAAACTGTGGAACGAGCTGTGTCGGCAAATCCTGAGTTTATTAGCTTTCGAGCTCATAATTCCACCTCTGCTTTCCATTAAAATGTACAGCAGATGAAGTAGTGCAGCCAAATGCCTTGTTGACAGAGCAGTTCATTTGAATAGGCAATTAACACAGGAATTAGCAGTGTAAAAGCTATAGGGCCTGGCTACCAACTCAAAGGGACTTGTGTTTATGTACAGTTAGAGATGTTCAAGGGAATTTTTTTAACCAATTTCCTGATTGATGGAGTGAAGCTATAAGTACTCAGAAAACACAGGCCTCCGCCAAGGCATTACAGTGTTCAGTCCTGGATCTAGAAATTATCCAGCAACAGTGGCAGTAGAGGGCAGACCAGTCTTTTGAGCATAAACATAAAAAGAGCTGTTTATTTCCTTAAACTTGTTGTATGAGGTCATTTTACCATGAAAAATGAAGTGAAAACAGAGCTGTTCTCAGTTTTTTGGGGTAGATTAATAAGAGCAGATTGGATGTAGATGGCTTGTTGATTGGTCAGTGCTTTCTGGAGTGGGCGGGGTTAATGGGAGAGGTGGAAGTTTGAGGGCTCAAAGACAATGCAGTACTCAAACAAGTGTGAATGAAGCAAACACGGTTTTCAGGTATGTTTTTGATGAGGGAATAACATTATTACATGGTAGAAAGCTTAGAAAATTGGTTTTGCATAAAATACCCCTTTAAAGAAATATACATCAATGATTAAGAAAAATGCACCAAACACTACTTTTGTCCAAACATATGGGACAATAATTGTGTGCAAAAAAATATTAATATGGCCTTAAAATTCATGCAATTCCAATCTTACTGGGCTCCTTTTTTTTCTTTTTTTTTTTTGCATAATTCAATTTCACCACATTATTATGATTCTGCAACATGATGAAATTACCATCTTATCCTTGTTAACATGGACTAAATCATACAGCATTGTACAATTACATTCAACAATCTCAAAATCTTACATTTGGGACTGGCTTATACCACAGAACAAACACATGTGCTTCTCATGTCATCTGAGATTTGAATAGCGCAGACAAAGTGCGATAATATCTCATTTTTCCTCCCTCCAGTCGGGCTTAGCCTAATCCTCTTTTTTACTCAATTTAGCATGCTCACTGCTACAGTGACTATACAGCAGCCTACATACTTCCGAAAGCATTGTCCCAGAGTAACCCCATCACCAAAAAGGAAAAAAGACAAGATCCGGGAACACGCCGTTAATCCATGTAGAGACTTTTTTTTTTTTTTTTTGGATCGGAATGAGTCAAAAAAACAGAACTGGCAACGCGGTGAGATAACAATATGAATGAGGCCCGGCGGTGATGTGGAGCAGGCGTTTAGGTTTGATGGGCCATGTTTCAAATAGAGCTATTCACTTAAGAGATAAATGTGCGTCGAGCTTAAATGGGAATCAGAGGAAGGTGTTTGTGAGCAAGACCGAAAATAGAGATATGTACTATAGAAACCAAAGCATATGACAAGATGGGACTGGAAAAGGTGTATATGTCTTCATCTGTACTGATTATATAACTATAAAATATATAGGTCTAATCCAGGCAGAAGTGGTTAAAAGCAGTGTATTTTGTGCCGTTACCAAGTTCATATAAATGGAGAGTGTTTCATCAGGAAGGGCATCCTGCGTACAAACCTCTGCCAAATCAATTAATACTGCACACTAAGAAGCTAGAGACCACATGTTTCTCAGTTTTGGGAGAATATTTTTTGAATGGAGGCTAGTAGACAGTTTTTTGATTCTCTTTATGCCATTTTTTTTGTTTGCACATGGTTGTTAGTTGACATATTAAAACTTTGAAAGCTTCCCGTGATTAGCAAGGATTTTCTTAGAGTTAAAGGCCTGATATTGTGCTTTAAAAAAAAAAAAAAAACAGTTGGGGACACCTTTGCATTAGTATTTCACATTTTATAACTTAAAATAATGTATATGTATTGAAAATGTCTTCTTTTGGGGAGATGTTATTTAGACTTTCCAGAGAATGGTCGTTTATGAGCAGTATGATGCTAACAAATAAACTAGCTAACTGCTTTAGAAACGTGCAAGAGCACTTTCTGGTTTCACATGTCTACGTAGAGCAGTGAGACTGAGTGTTTCCAGCTCTTGAGAAGGGACGGCCTCAGCATACAGGATTGCTCAAGCATGCATGGATGAAACAAAATACTACTTCAGGTATGTTTTTAAGGTGGAAACATTATAACATGGTTTACAGTTCAAAAATGGTAATTTAGCAGAATAGGGGACCTTTAATGAGCCTAATCCATGACATCTTCTAGCGTGAAGATTTGTACTCCACTTATGAGGATTTTTGGGATTCACCAATTTTTCCTTAACTGAAAAATGTTCTGCTGGAAAAACAAATCCTACCCCCTAAAGCACTGAAATGTTCATTTCATTTTCATTCCAGTCTGACTGTACATCACATATTTTTACAAATACTTTCTTTTTAAAATATTACTACTTAATAGAATAACAGTGATCAGGGATGGTATAGACCAGGTATAAGCCCAGTCCACTCTCCAGAGGCTTCTATATTACTCCGGCCTGAATTGTGGGACCTCTGAATTCCAATACAACAGTCTTTGGAGTTAGGTGCTCAGCTGAGAAGAACCTGGCTGCTTGAGAACATGTCATTCATCCCATGTAGACTTCTTTTGAGCAGTTTTTAGAAGGGGTACTTAAGTATCTTCCTTAAGAGAACATTCATGAATGAGGCTCAGTGCCACCAAGGTACTTACTACCTTGTACTTACAGTACAGCTTAACATCAATTAAGTGAATTTTAGTATGTAGCTTTTAGTTTGTCATGGTCTTTGGAAGAGAAGTTTTGTTTTTTTTTTCCTTTTGGCTTTTCCTTTTGGGGTTGCCACCAAAAATCACTTGTCTTCCAGAGATTTGCATATTGATTTGGCATAGATTTTTCTCCAGATGCCTTTCTTGACACAACCCTCTACATTTATCTGAGCCTGGGACCGGCACAAAGGCTTCTCTGTTTTCTGCTCCTGCTGTGGCTGGATTGCAGGTGATTATGTAACCTCCACAGTGCAGACTACCTATTTTTCCTAATCCCGTCTCTTACCTCTTCCATTGTGCTCTCCTCAGCTGTATGTGAAAACCACTGACACACTGAGAAGCCTGGTATTATGTCGCGTCGGTACAAACTAGAGAGGGGGCTAACAGAGTGCAGTGTAGAGCCACTATAGCAGCTGTCAGACAAAAACAGACTTTTAGAAGAACTAAACTAAACAAAACAAAGAAGAGAGGGGAAGAAACATGTCTGCAGAAGGTAGAGAGGAGAGTTTGTCAGACGGAAAGGTGGGGACCAGATCAAGCAATATTTTAACAAAAGTCTGGGCCATAAAACTGTGTAGTTGCAGTATGCAAAAATAGTGGTTAAAATATTGTATTGTATAAAAAGCCTACACATTTGATAACACAAAACAAAACCACAAAAAACAGAAATAAGTTTATGTCTACACTTTCAGCATGATAAATGAAGTTGGAAAGTTTTGAATTGAGATCAACGATAATAATTTTAAAAAAAAAGACGGTGACAGTAAGGTGAGATACTGCAGGTGAATAGGGATTTTTTTTTTTTTTTTTAACTAACCAATATTAATGTGAAACTTTTTTTATATATTGTTGACATGAATATAGGAAAACATGTATTACAAGATTTCAGTGCTTTTATGTTTTTATATGCAAATAAGACATATGTGCAAAAATGTGCAAATTTGAATACTTTTCCAAATAAAATCTGGATATTAGGAAGAGCCAGATTTAAAAATCTTGATTGATTTTGTTGGCAGGCTTTTACAGAGGGAATTGTGGATATCTTATTTTGTCTTTCAGTAAACTAGAAAATACAGACATTAGCCTTAAAAAATCTGATTTCACCTTGATTTTTTTAGGACTAGA
Organism: Bostrychus sinensis; assembly: GCA_020698575.1. Classification (NCBI taxonomy): domain Eukaryota; kingdom Metazoa; phylum Chordata; class Actinopteri; order Gobiiformes; family Eleotridae; genus Bostrychus; species Bostrychus sinensis. The sequence continues at coordinate 6,921,043 of CM036260.1, read as the reverse complement.
GTGCCCAATAAATTAGGCCAGGAATCACATATCAATAAATACTTCTCTTAAAGCCTTCAGAAAGTAATAAGGTTCAAGACTTTAAATAATGGAGTTTGTAGGAGCTACTGAAGTGGCCATATCTGACTCAGATATCTGACTGTGAGAAAAACTTATTTTGAATAAATGGAATTTAAAATTAACATTTCCAGTAGAAATCTATGGACACAGTAAGTGACTAAATGTATTAAACTAAAGACCTTAATGTGTCATTTTGACATTTTCTTTATTTCAGTATTAACATTTATGTTAAGGGCTAAACTGGCCCAAAACCTCAAAATGTTTATATAGACATTCTCATTTAATAAAATCCTTAATTATAAAGAATGAATAACATCTAGAGCTTGACCATTCTACATATGATTCAAATAACAAAAGTCTGTGCTATTTTGAGTAAAATTTGAAAATAAATTATGTGGTCATGTATGAATAGCATGTAATACAAACAACATTATAATGAATGAGTTTGACTCACTGACATGTACTCTCTGAGTCTGCATGTTCTCCCCATTTCACTGTGGGTTCTCTCTTCTTCCTCACATCATCCAAAGACAGGCATGCATTAAGTGAATTGGTGACTCTAAATTGCCCCTACTGATTAAAATTAAAATTGAACTGCACGCTTCTACAGAGACAGTAAATAGTAAATGATGCATGATCTATTCATCAGTTTCACTTTCACATTCACACATTAAACCAGCCCCAAGTCCTCAATTTCTTTATGGCATTGTTTAGAGAAATATTCTACTGATGTACAACAGAAGCAGTTCTCCACGATCAGAATGTGTTTTTGACCTGATTTATTCCCCAAACCCCATGACAGTGAACCTTACAACCGAGATATACGTCCTGTACCCCCCTCCTCCCCTCACTGCAGCCCCCCGAAGGCCAGTATCGGAGAAGTCTTTAATCATCTTTACTGCCCACTCTGTAATCCCTGCTAAGAGACTAATCCATGATCTGCCACAATGGGACCACACCACTGACTTTGACTCAGCCTGCTTTCTCTATAGACCAGAAAGAAGAAAGGAATACAAGCTTTTTATGAGCACTCTTAAGGGACCACTGTAGGTTTGAAAATATAGTTGAAAGGAACAGGTAATGGCATATTCAGAGGAGGATTTATGCTATCTGATTTCATACTGCTATGTAAGGGGAACTGTTTGAAATAGCAACAGTTTGGCGTTGCTGGCAGGATACACAGTGCATTTTTTGATTCCCATCTTTTTACAGATGATAAATTGTTAGGATTTAGGGCAATTGTTGATCATACATTTTAAGGTAGGAGAGAATAGGGTTGGTTGTCAGGTTTTGCCTATTGCACACTGTGAACTGCTTGTGGAAAGTTGACAGTGGTGTTTTAATCCAGTTCATATGGAACAGTGTTACAGAGATAGTCTTGTACAAGCCCCTCTATCAAGAAGCAGGTGGTTGCCATCTAGTGGTGGTTTGTGCATGGGGCAATTGCTACAAAGTCAGTATAGACAATGAATTAATTGTTCTCATTGTTGCTCTATATTATGAAGTAAAGGGTACAGGGTGGTAGTGTAGTTAGCGCTCCAGCCTCTCTGGGGAGATGAACTGGTGACTGGAAATTGCCCATAATGAATGAATGTGAGGGGAACTGGTTGTCTGGAACTATATATCTGCCTAAGGCCCATAGATGTTGGGGTAGACTCCAGGGATAACCCAGTACTACCTACAACAGATATAAATCTCTCTCTCTCTCTCTCTGTCTCTCTCTACATATATATATATTAACCAGCCATAATTACTTACTTTCATCAGCCTATAATAGAAAGGTTGGCGGTTCAAATCCTGCTCTTCATACTGTCGCTGTGTCCTTGGGCAAGACCTTTCACCTTGTTTTTTTTTTTTTTTTCCCAGCTGTTCAGCAGTTCCTTTCCGGGCTTGCCACAGCAAATCAATCACACTGTATTTTTTTTAAACCAGATGCCCTTCCTGTCACAATCAGCCACATACTATGAGTGGAGGTGATGTGTGTGAAGTGTCTCATCCAAGGACTTAACAACAGTCTGCATTAGAGCAGGAATCGAACCATCAACCCCCCAGTTAATGGGTGGGCCTCTTAGCCTTCTGTGCTGCTGTTGTCCTGTTCTGATGATAATAACAGTGACAAAATGCAGCCTAAAAGATATTGCATTGCATTTATTGATTGTGCTCTTAAAATATTTACAAATTAAAAAGTTTTTTTCTGCCTAACTTTCAATCACTATGAGCAATAAACTCTTAAAAGTACAAATCTTAACAAGAATAAGCAGTAATTAACCAACTGCTAATATTTAAGTGGTACAAATAAGTCAATTTTACACAATGATTACTAAACCCTGTCTTTTAAAAGCCGCTCAGCATTGGACTTTATTGAATTTACTTTTAATAATCACCTTTCTGGTATTTTAGGTCATAACACAATAAGCCATGATTCTTTTAACTACGTCCAAATGAAAAGTATTTTTAATAATTTTCCAACATGAAACCCCGCACAGAGGCAAACAAGCCTTCAGAAAGTCGATGGTACTCTGTGAAATCAATCCACAATATTATCCACCTATTGCGGACTTTGAATAATGAGCCGGGAACAGATTGTACTGTCTTGGTATTATTTTCATAATGGTCACATATTAAATGACAAATATCTTTCCACACAGAGAGACACTTCCTTTGAGCAGTATGGGTCAGTACAGCCGGGTATGGGTGGGTTATTAATGTGTGCAAAAGAAAAGAATATCTATGAAAATTGAATTCATTAATGGCAAAAAAACACATTACTGTGTTTAGCTCTACGTTATCAAAGTATTGGGATGCTTCATACAATAGTGAGGTGAATTAATTATTAAATGAATGAATGGCAAAAGAGAAAGAAGTACTCAAAACATGTACTCAAGCCAAAACCTTGTTAGTTTAGTGATATTAGTAGTAAAGAAGTAAAAAATACGCAACATAATTATTACTTGGGTAAAAGTCTTAAATGTAATGAAAGTACAAATTATTTTCACAGTTCATTTATATTTCCATTAAAAAATGCATTTATAGAATTTTTAAACATAAGCTAATTTTTTTAAGAAAATATTCTGTAAGAAAATAAAAAAATGGAAATTGTCTGAGAAAGTAAATATTCTTATACTTATGTAAATTCCAAGTGTTTTCAACCACTAATAAATATCTAGTGTATGTGTGTATGTGTCCATGTGTGCGTGTGTGCATATATGTATGTATGGGCGTATGTGTGCATGTATGTGTGCGTGTGTGTATGTATGTATATATGTATGTATGTATTTATGTATGTATGTATGGACAATCAATGAATTAATGGAATGAATGGAAGATTCAACATGAAATGGCAAAAAGAAGATATGCATGTATAGAGTGAATCGATGAATAAATGACTGTACAGATGAATGAATTCTTGTATTTCACAGATGCAACACATTGTGGACTGATGAATGGATGGTTTTATACATGGCTAAATTGAGATGGAAAATGTAAATAAATAATATATAGAATCAATAGGATGGGTGGACAGATTAAAGAAAAGATCTACTGTAGTGTGCAGTAGATGCAGTAGGGCTGAGCATTTTGTAAGAACACTGGGAGAGTTTTTATTATTCGTATTGGATGCTCATAATCTTTGGGTCGTCAAGCAGAACTGAACTATAACCAATCATGATCCGTTACTTAATGTATTCACTGCATGGATCAGAAACACTTCACTGTTAAAAGCTGTATCATGCTTAAAAAATAAGCCATTATGCAAACATGATCCAGAAGCACTGCTGTCTTCTGTGGACCATTTATCAGCTCATTTCAAATGGACTGAGACAAAAAGAGAGAAACGCAATTGGGCCAAAGAAGATGGCAGTGTTTTTGGTGTCTTCAAGTCCCAGCTTTTTCTGGAAAGGGATTTGTATAACTATATACACAACAGTACTTCTATCCCAGTCCGATAACTTCAGTCTGAAAGTATCTCATTTAAACCCTAGTCCTTCTATAAAGTCTTGTTATAATGAGATCCAGTCTACAGATTCACTCCGATAATAGGATTACACTGCTGTCTGCTTCTACATGACCCCACCGCCGCCGTAGCTGTCTCCTCTTACAAATACAGCCTCCCCGCTGTACTATCAGCCTGTCGGCGCCTTCACCTTTACATTCTTATCAAACACAGAAATCTGCTTATGGTGCAATCTTTGGCTCCAAATATATACATTCCATTTGTGCAAGATGGCTGCTTTGCATTGGAAGTCTATATAAATAGAGGTGGTTTGCCGTTTCCTGGCTTTACTGACGTACATAACAGAATACAAGGCCTGCCATATATGCATTCATAAATATTCATACGTACCTATTTATTTAAGTGGTTTTCATAATGCATGTTTTGTGGGCTGGGTTGTTAAAAGTGATAATATAAAGACAGCATTTACAAAAGACAAAAGGTGAAACAAAAGTGGTAGGCATTAACACTAGCGTTATTGCATTTGGCACCATTTAATGTAAGCTACATATAGTCATAAACACGTGCTTATTGCGAAACTAAATAATATTTCAAAAGCATTACATGGGATTTTTTGGTACACTATCAGCACTGGCATATTCAAGCTTTGTCAAACAAACCCACAGATTATTGTAGTAACACCTTTTGCCTGAAGGGGCACTCCATCTATACTTCAGAGCATCTTCAGTTACCTAGTGTGCATCCTTTTATTATGATACTATCAAATTTCCTAATTAGTGAATATTCATTTAGACCAATCAGGCATAACATTATGACCACAGAGAGGTGAAGTGATTAACAGACCCCATGGTTAGAGGATGGGATATATTAGGCAGCAAGTGAACAATTTTTTTGTCGTCAAAGGCTGATGTGTTAGAAACTGGGCAAACGGCTCTCCCTTTTGAGCAACTGCCGGCTGTTATACACAGCTCTTTGGTCCACTTTGCATTCCCAGCTTTATAACACAGTCCCCTACTTATCCTTGCTAATGTTCTCTACCTACACACGGACAGCACACGTCTGTTGGATGCCAAAACACTTTTCTTTAGCCACAAATGGAAAAGAATGTCTATTGAAAATGTACAAAATTGTACAAAACTTGTGATAAACATTTGATGATGATGATGATGATGATAATAATAATAATAATAATAATAATAATAATAATAATAATAATAGAAAGTAATTATAACTAACATATACAACATAGATTTTTTCTGCTTTCTATAAACGCTATGGTATATGCAAGCGCTGTCAAACAAACCAACATAATAATAATAATAAGGGACAGTAACAGTATGATGCACTATTTAGAACTCAAATATTTTATTGGGTTTATTTTGCCTTTCTATTGCCTGTCTACAACACTTTGTTTATTCTTGACTCTTGACAAATTCATCAACTTGGGATTCACACGTCTGCCATATTCATAATGTAGGTGACAAGAAGCTAAATGTAGAATAAAAACACATTAACTTACTCCTGATCTGTTGAACACCGTTAAGTCCTTCGAGATGGCATCTTTTTGCATTCTGTCAGAGGTGCTAAAAGGTTTGATGCACCTCCGCTACGGCTATAATGTAGGTCAATGTATGTTTGTGTATGTTTGATTACTGGGAAAACATGTGAACTTTTGAACTCCCTGCTGTTGGCATATGTGCCAGGGAGCCACTATAGTATATGGATTGTTGGAAAAAAGAAAAAAAAAAAACATCACTTCTGAGAATCTTTCTGCGTTTGAGTTCAGATCTCCGGTGAGTGCATCTTTGAGAATAGCTAATGCAGCCAGGAGTGTAGGATACGGTAATCAATGTCCAAATTCCTCTGGTACTTGCACTTAGAAAGCCATGTGAAGAAAGTGCACCACTTTAGAGCTTCATTCTTTACCTTTTCCCTGCAGTGAAAGGAATGTAATCAATTGAACCTATATAACTAAAAATCATTCAGGCATCCAGACGGCGAATTTCAATGCATTTTCATGTCTGGTTGGGCTTTTCTTTGCACATCTGGTATCACCTTGGTAGTGACATTGTCTAGAGGCCAGGTATTAGATTGTGAAGTTGACTGAATTAAAAGCACTGTATAATGCAATTGATAGACATTTTCTTTGTTGTATTTTTAGGAGTGAACTCAAAATTCTCATGAATTATTGGGGTGCATAAAAAGTCCTGTAACTGTGAAATTGTCGGATTTATTGATGTTTGTAGAGATGTGCAGTACAGCTCTTTTGGCTCAGCTTCCTTAGAACAGTTTTAACATACATTCTGTACAAAATATAAACAAAAATGGAGACCACGCCCTTCTACCAAACATCTCTTCCGGCTGCCTCTTGGATGCCTCCCTTTGAAGGTGTTCTTGCTATGTCCCACCAGGAGGAAGCCCCAGGGAAGACTTAAGGACACACTGGAGAGACTAATGGGCCAGATTTATCAAAGGTTTGCATGCACGCTAACCTGAATAAAATGTGCTAAATTGGAGCAAACCCTAGACGCAGTTGAGATTTGTGTGTTTTACAGGAGCAGAGCGAACGCAATGCAGATTTTGCTCCTATGACCTAATGAATCTGTAAACTGAGGCGTTCTTCCCAGAGTGCGCAAAATGGAAGGCGGAGAAAATGCAAATTCATTCATTAACTGCCCGCAATATTATTTACCAAGGCTCACCATGACTTTGCAAGTGAAAATAGCGTATAAATTTAGCACGTTGGAGAAGGACGTGCTAATCTTTTGCACAGATATGGCTGCTGTGATTCATGTGAGACGAAGGAGAAGAAATGAAGAAATACGTAGCGTTAGAGTGTTTGCCACGCGTGCAGATCTATTTGCCATGACGGATGAAAAAATTATTCACCAGCACTTTCAGCTATTCTTAGTTACATTTTTGCTTCTGTTTGTGTTCCACTTCCTGCACCTTCCATGACGCAAAACAATACACGCAATGATGCCGTTTAAATAGTTCCGCCCCATCTGTTTGCACCTGTCACCGGCCACGCAGTTTGTCTTAGTAATTCAAGTGCAACACGCCCATTAATAGCGGCCGCATATTTTCTCACTGCACTCGCAGTTTAGCACTCGTCTTAGTAAATATGGTCCCTATGTCTCTTGGCTGGCCTGGAACCCTGGAATCCCCCCAGTAGAGCTGGGAGAAGTGTCTGTGGAGAGGGAAGTTTGGCCATCTCTGCTTAGACTCCTGTCCCAACAACATTGTCTTAACCCTGTCCTGGATGAGAGGAAGAAAATGGATGGATAGATGGATAAAACTGCATAATCAAATTCAACATCTCACTTTATGCTTCTTAACACCTACAGTAGCCCTAAAGGACATTTTTATTTTTATGAACAAATCAAATAGGAACACATCAAACTTTGCTTCAGAACCAAAATCAATTCAATGCATCGATATCCTTTGCACTCATGCAAGAGAGTGTACTCAAAAAGAAACTTCTTACTTACAGAGCAGCCGTCTTAGCCACTGAGACGCCCATGGCTACAGTTATTGAATTAAAAATATGGTAAATAATATCATCAGCCTAGACTTGCTTATGCGTCTGTCCTGCTCTGTTTATCTGTGAAAGCTGCTGTTTTCTCAGTGTGTTTTTTTTTTTTTTTTTTTTCCACAGGAAGGTTTTTCAGGTTCAAAGCTCTGCCTCTCCCCAAAGACAAGACATTGATGTTTTAGTTTCCACTGTGGAGAAAAAAAAAAAAAAAAAAAAAAGGCAAGGCGGAGGTGTGCTAAAAAGGATGCTCCATCAGAATGCCAATAGACTGGAGTTAGTTTTATCTTAATGGATTTGAGAGGACAGATGAAGAACGGCGTGGCTCGATAGCTTTTTCTGTTTGGGAGGAATATTGAGGCATGAATGCAGAGAGGATTTTAGTTGTTCGCAGAGGCCGGGTTTGACATAATGATGCCAGAGATTTCAAAATAAGTCTGACGCCGCAGCTGTTGGATCAGGATGAAAAAGGTGCTTTCACGTGGTACACACAAGTCTTTGCCAAATGTTGATTTTCTAGGGAGGCATATCTCAGAATCACATATCTGAGAGAAATCAGTGAGGTAGGCATATTCCGCAATAGTTTGAACCTGGAAGTGACAGTCAGTAGACCCTGGTGACCTGCCAATGTCTGATTTGCTTTTCCATAGTTTCACAGTGAACCCAAAATAAGGTGAAACATTGCATTTTGCAGAGGTAACTTTAGTTTGTTATTATCTGTGTCTGACTTTTTAAATGTTTATTGATCTTTTTTTATGAGTCCTGCGTTGAAACATGAAGCTTTACACTGAAGGAAAGAACACATTTTTATTAGTTTTTTTAAACCTGGGTGTAATTAACAAAAACTTGTCAACATGTCTGTGAAGATTGTGGAGGCTGCCTCCAATCAAAGCAAAATAAAGGGGCTATATGAATAATTTTCTGAGGTTTCTACCATGTTATAATGTTTCCTCAGTAAAAACATACCTGTAGTTGTGTTTTTCTTCATTCAGGCATATTTAGGTAATCCTGTATTCTCTGGCATTGAGTTTCTGAGGCCTAAGAATGCTCGGTTCTACAAATCCGCCCTCTCCAGAAAGCACTGTCCAATCAACAAACCTTCTACATCCAGTCTGCTCTCTTTCAGCTATCCAAAAAAACAGTGTACAGCTTTGTTTCCACTGATTCCTCAAAGATATGTTTTATTTTATTTTATTTAAAAAGTTTGAGGATTTTTTTTTTTCTCCCTGATTCTGATTAAGAGAGCGCGACTCTATGCTGCCCTCCTCTGGTCTCTTCACCTGTTTATTTATGGCACTTGAAAAATAATTATTAGAACCATTCTGTTTTAGTCTGGTAATGTTTTTAAAGGTTGTAAAATGTGCAGTGTTGTTCTAGAGGTGACAAAGATTGGTTTAAAAAGATAGATAAAAGCATAAGTTTGACACTTTTAAAAGAAGTCAAGATGCATTTTTTGGACTTGAAGATGTTTTGCCCCTTAGCCAAGAGACTTTAACAATTCTGAATTTAAATTTAGATTTTAGGTTTCAGGTCCTGACTTATCTTCGGATAAACTCTCTTGGATGACAAAACATCTTCAATTCTACATGCACTTTGGTGTTTTATGTGATTGATGATGAGGTTGATGATCAGTAGATGGGTCAAGAAAGTCTGTCATACTGGCTACTCCAACTCCAAAATGGTAACAGGTCCAGTTCTCTTGGTTCCAGAGTATAAGGTATGCAGTTAGCTCTATCCTCTAGTGTTACTTTCTCAACCTTCCACACAAGATTATGGCTTTTTCCCCTCCAGCAAGGTGATATTCTCTGTCTCTAGTGCCAGGTTTCATGATGAGAGATAAGTCGTTCAAGCCATTGCACTCCACTGCCAACAGTATATGTGCTAACAGATGCAGTTGCCTTGAAATTACACTTTTACAGTCTTTCTCTGCCTTTTTCCCTCACATTAAAATTACAATGTTTGACAAAAATCTATAGAATTCCATGACATTTTACTTCCTAATTTCTGACCTAACATATCCCGGGTTGTTATCTCTCTGCCTTGAATGTCCTATTAAATTCCGGCTGAGTTGCACTTCTGTCACATGAGCAGCTACATATTGCCAACATCCATCACCGCCTGAGCCCACGCGCCTAATGACGGCCATCTTTTCCGCATTACGCATATTTAAAGTCCCAGAGATTACCTTTAATCTCCTGTTCCCTGATGTCCCCATTGACTTGACATTACCGGCGCTGTAGTCGACTCGGCTCAATTGCTGGCATCGATTTTGCCCCCGCCCCTCGGGAAGTCCGTGATGGCTCTGGCTATTGATCTAGCTTTAGCACGGGCGCTAAGAGGTATCGACTGTGAACATCTGGGTTTGTCCCTCTGAGCTGTGGTCAGCGGCCGCTGGGTGCAGCATGACGGGCATAGCGATGTCTTAGTCACTTAGCAACAAGGGTCAATGGGAAATACAATATAGTGGGCCGCGTTTTGGCATTTGATCAAAGCAGCATCAACTCTCAAGCAAACCATGCACTTAGAAGCAGGTTTATAAACATCTTTAGAATTTTACATTTCAAACCATCTTCTTTTGCAAAGGGCTGGGTTCTTACTTCTCACTTTATATGCGGGACACTTAACTTTACAAGTTAAAAGTCCCCTAGTTTTGCTAAATTGACTTTGAGCTTTTGACCATGTTTAGTTTGCACCTCAAAAACATACCTGGAGGTGTATTTTGTTTCATTTGGCTGCTCTTCTGAAGAGCTGAAAATGCTGGGTCTCACAGCTCTACATAAACCTGTGAAACCATACACCATCGCCAGGCTAGTTCTGATCATATCAGTGCTTAAATTGTCATCACTACAAAGCAGTCAGCTTTCTGTCTCTTTTAATGTTGCTAATAGCCGTGCTAAATAGGGGTGTATCAATGCATTGATATGCACTGATACATGGTTCAATGTTAATTCATCTGCGGTGACAGAGACCTGGACTCTTTCAGAATGAAATACTCACAAACTAAACGCCAACGGCCAAAGCATGTGCTTCAGTCTGATGACATTACAGATGACAAAAAATGGCAGCTTTTATGAGAGTTACCTCATTAAAGCTTAAATTAAAAGCATACAATTTACAATGCTGAAAGAATGTTCAATTTTATTCTAATGATATACATATACCAATAGCTTTTTATTTAGACTAAATATTTGGTTAAATAAGCAGATAACATATCTATGCTTGGGACTGACTTGTGGCCCTTCTGTGGCTGGATTATGCATTACATACTTTATTTTGGTTAAAAAAAACACAAAATATTTGGTTAAATAAGCAGTCAACATTGATATATCGATATATAAAAATTGTGATCATATCATGACAGTCTCTGAGGTATCGCCATATATCATATCGGCAGCCCACTGTACCAATATTCGTAAAATCTAACGCTTAAATAGATATTTTGTGCACTGTCCAATCCCCATCATTGCCAGCAGGGGGCATCAGACACTCTCATTCTCTGCATAGTCAAAGTAACAGCTCTCCAAAAGTAGACATTCTCCATACACTTTTTAAAGTTATAAAACGTGACATACTAATGCACAGGCATCCAAAAAATATTTCAAAGGATCCTAAAAAAGCATAACATGGCCTCTATATATATATAGTTCCTGTGCCATACCAATACAGTTCATTACACATGTTTTTTTCTTCATTAATTTCAGCCCTTGTCCTTTCGGAGTCACCATAGATTTTGGTCTAGTCCTTGTCCTTCTTGATGCAGTTCTCTTCATTTATCTATGCTTGGGACTGGCACAAAGAGTACACTGTCTTGTGACCCTGTGGCTGGATTATGCATTACATACTTTATTTTGGTTAAAAAACAAACAAACAAACAAAGAAAAAACACTTCAAAAGTGCAAGAGTAATGGCAGATGCAGTATGCACAAAGACTAAGATAGTCTATTATGTTGCATTTCTTTTGCAATAATGGCTTATAATAATTCATCATTAGTATTTTTATCTTACTATACATCTTTGACCTGTAGCTCTAGGGACATCTCCAGCCTTAGATAACAATAGCTTAGATTTGAGTATGATTTAGCTCCTCTTCCATTCATGCTGACAGCTCTTCTGATCACTCCGCTGAGCATCCGAAAAACGCATTCCTCAGTACAAAGCCTGTCCACATTCTATTGGACTATGATATGGAACAATACAATGTGCCTTGAAGCCCTATTTCAAACGAAAGCGAGAGGCTCACATTATTGCAACAACAGGCTGTGTTTTTGAGCTCCACCTACACAAGTCCAAATGCACGCCGCCGGTTTTAGATCCTGCTGCAAACGCGGGGGCCTCGTGTGAGAGAACGGTGGAAATCCAGGGTTTTCGGCTGGATGATTTGTTGTTTGTTCAATGTGTGTGGTTTTGAGAGCGGCCTGTCTTGTCTTTTGGCTGAACGCCCAAAGAGAGGAGGCTAGGGATGCAGATCTGTAGAAAGAATTGGTATTTAGTGCAAAAGGAAAGCTGTGTTTGAAGAGTCAGAGTCAACAGAGCTCTTTAGTTGGGTTTACATCAAATGCTTAGCAAATGTAATTGATATTTGGAGGAAAACTATCGCATTTCCTGCCAAAAAGCGGATAGAGTGATGTCAGTGGAAAAATGCATACACAGATAGAATCCAGTGACTACTGTGTGAAAGAAATATCTGGCCATTACCATAGACATTACATGGCCTACAGTATAATTGTCTATGCTAACTACAATCAATGTTAAGGGCACAGGATCAATTTTCGGGTCACGCAAAACAAAGTCAGCAATTAGGTGCATTATTCATTCACTCCTCAGTCAGTTGTTTATTACGTTTGTGGGAATTTATTACATTTGCTGTCATGATTTTACCCTCCCACAAACGTAATACATTTAGTTTACATTTGCAGTGGAAGCCCCTGTTACATTTGTAAGAATTTTTTTTAGGGATTATTATATTAATGAGTGTTACAGGGCTCGATCTACCAAGCTTACAGTTAGTGTGCAAACAGCTTTACTTATGGAGCTACTGCTGCCATTTATTGATTTTCTTTCTTTCTTTATTCTTTATTTCAGACACATGATTTTGGGCCATAACATCTTATTTTATATTTTTATAAAAAGTACAGTGGTCCATTGGGTTGAGCATCTGTAAAATATCAGAGTCAAGTTAGTATGGAAATATGCACACCGGAACCTTTAGCCAGAAGTGCAGGCAGCTAATAATAATAGTAATAATAATAATAATGCATTCATCTTACATAGCAATTTTATGAGTCATTTTCTTTTACAGTTAAAGTGGCTTTACAGTTAGGTCCATTATTCATTCACTCCTCACAGTCTACGGTACAGACTGACGGAAACATAAAGCAGAGAGTTACTGTAGCTTAATGGCTTCATGGCTGGAAACTGACAAACATGCCACTTACAAAACTAAAATTCCCAAAATATAATATAATATAATGTGAGACATTATACTAATGTAGCTGGTCAATTTTTGCTAAAATGTGACTATTTGTAATTTCCATCTCTGTTCAGACTCTAATCAAACTGTGCTACCTTGCACCAGCACTCTGTATTGTATTTTTATATGTATTATTCCCTCTTTGTTATTCCCTAATGGAATTTTATGTTATGTCTTTTGAGGATTTGAATTGAATTTGACTGAGGTTACATGGCCTTTGTCTAAAAATCTGCTTTATATTCATTTCTAGTTTTCATTTCTAGACATTTCTATTGTATAAGCAAAATAAAGTTGTTTTTTGTTGGTAATTTAAATCAGGAATGGTCATGCACATATTTTAAAAAAGAAAATTATCAAATAATTTTTCATTTCCAGTGATCTTTTCATTACAAAATAACTGTGTAGTCCCATTCGTGCATAACATACGTTTATAGGAGCCACCCAGATGGAGCTGGCCCCAATTCAGCAAAAGACGACTAACCCTCTGCACTCTGGAGTGGTCCTTGTCTTATGTAATCCTCCTCCAGCAATCGTGAGCCCTCCCGGAGCCCTCCCCTCTCCGTCCTCTTCCCACAAAGCTGGCATTGTGTGTGTGCCTCCTAAACCACTTCATCCTCTCGTGCGCCGTCCCTCCACACTTGGTACTACTCTCTCCCTGGAAGCTCGCAGCGATAATAATGCTGTGAAAATCCCACGTTTTTAAATTTAGCTTCTTCCTCTTCTGCCACATGGATAGTGCCTCCGGGGCCAAGGCATGGGGCTTTCCCCTTCTGCGGTCCCAACCACGCTCCTCAATAAATAAGTCAGGGGCCCTGGAGTCTGTGTGTGGGCAAGGAACGCTATTTTAAGGCACAAGTTCTTTTTTTGTTGTTGTTCTTTGACTCACTTAGCATCCCACATTGTCATTTTTTTTCTTTCTCATTTCCTTGTTTTATGTGCCATAAACCTGTTTATGCTGTGTTTTCGGACTAATTTGCATTCAAATGTGTTTTTCTAAAAGCATAGCCAAGGTTTTCTCATTATTTGAGTTTCATCTTGGATCATGTCCTCCATCTCCCCAGATGCCTCCTTTAGAAAATGCAACCTAACCTTCTTGGGTCAAATCCTCTAGCATAGTGGTTCCAAACCTTTTTGGTTTTGTGTACCCCCAGGGCCTGATTTAGTCCTGGTTTGGACCCGGCTTAGTCTTGGTTTATAGTTTTGCTTTTAGGCATGGTTTAGTCCTGGCTTGTTGCTGGTTTAGTCCTGTATGGAGCTTGCCTAGTCCCGGTTTAATCCTGGTTTAGTCTTAGTTTAGCTCTGGTTTTAGGCATGGTTTAATCCTAGTTTAGTCTTAGTTTAGTCCTGGTTTGACTTGATTTAGACCTAGTTTAGTTCTGGTTTAAACCTGGTTTGTTCATGGTTTTGTTCTGGTTTATTTCTGGTTATGTTCTTGTTTTAGACCTGGTTTAGTCACTGTTTTGTCTTTCTTTAGTGTCCCATCTCTTGCTACAGTCCTGGGTTAGTCCTGATTTAGGTTTATTTTAGTCTTTGAAAACCAAATATACTGTATAAAGGTATAAATTATCATATAACTCCACATTAGCTGCAAAATACCGCTTAACCAGCTATTGATGGGAATTTGAAATTGACATACACCAAACTAAGATAAGATTTTTCAGCCTGGAATCATTATAAATGAAATGTGTTTAAGCAGGCGAGGGTATGTTTGAAGTCATTCATGATCATATCAAAACAAACTGCTGTGGTAAAGGGGCTATATTCTGCAAAATCGACTTTTCTGAGCTTTCGCCCTTGTTATAATGTTGTTCCCTCATCAGAAACATACCTGGAGTTATGTTTTGTTTCATTCATGCCTGTTTCAGGAATCGTGTATGCTTTGGCTGCAGAATGCTTGGTTCCACAAATCCATACCTCTCCCACAAAGAATCTCAAGTTTTCAACAGCTAATATATTTTGTTCACCCAATTTAACGTTCATATGTCTAAAAACTTTCAATTTTAAGTTTTAGTCTCTATCATTACTTTTTTAACTCATCTTAAAGCCAACTTGCTGTCCATTGTTCAGGAAAACATATTATTCGTATTATTTTTATTATTCAATTCAATTCAGATTTATTTGTATAGCCCAGTATCACAACAAAAGTCGCCTCAAAGGGCTTCACAAACAGTTGATCAAACATAAACAAACAATCAGACTTAACACACAATCAACACAAACAATAACTACACTAAACTAAACAGACCCAGGACACTCCTGTCCTTAGACCCTCCTTCTCGGTAAGGAAAAACTCCTAAAAAAAACCCAGCTACGGGAAAAAAGAAGAAACCTTATGGAGCCCATATTGAAGGAGAGATCCTCTCCCAGGACGGACAAAATCAAAAGTATCAAAATGAATACTTTTTTCTGAACAATGGATAATAACAATGGATAATAATATCCATTGCCAATATATATGGCTGTAAGATGAGTTTAAAAAAAAAATAACGATAAAGAGTAAAACTTAAAACTTGTTGCCTTAAATTTCTGAGTTTTCACTGAGTTTTTTATTTTTATTTATTTTATTTATTTATTTATTTATTTTTAACAGCGTACATGACAAAGCTTCAATATCGCTCCTATCTTTTTCTCCAAACTGGCAGTGTGCTTATATATATCATGTCAATAAATAACTTACTTATCCCTAAGTATCTCCCAGACTGCCTTTCCCAAAACACAGAACTACTCCTTTAAGCCAGGTTCTATATCCTCCCTAATTCATCTCCTGTTTGGAACGTAACATGGACAGACTGAAGCTCCCCCCTCGCCCTCTGCAGCACATAGACCATGACAGAGCAGAACAAACACAGCGCTTGAAAAATGACTCCAGCGTTTCCCATCGCCAAGCAGCTTTTTGAATTCAGATGCGAGCCAGGGAGGAGATAAGATACAGTAGCTCACATACAAATGGCGTTGCTTTTAGCGACTGACCGTGATAAGTAGGCCGACAGTAGCACGGCCACACCGCGCCGGAATGCTAATGAAGATACAGCTACAGAAACAGTGGGATGAGGAGATAGGAGCTAATAAGATTGAATCCTGACCTGGTTTCTGCTTCTGGTCCAATGGGCTGTTCAGAAACCCGGTGGGGATGGTCTCCAAGGGGGAACGCGCTGGTGTAGGAGAGCCTAGTTTAGTTATGTTAAACTATTCTTCTGCAGTGTGACATTTGCGGGTTCCAGTTGTGGTAATTTATAATTGTGCCAAAGAGTTAACAACAGGTCCTTAGAGGTTGTTCAGCATTTTTTGAACATACAATATCAAATTGTGTAAGTGTATTTGGTCATCTTATGTTAATAGGAATAATCAATCAAAAAAATAAGCCCATAAAACAACATTGAGGCTATTTTATCAAGAATTAGTAAGTAACAACAAATATTGTCCAATCATACATCTAACTGTAAAAGACACACTCAAGCA
Source organism: Bostrychus sinensis (assembly GCA_020698575.1). Lineage (NCBI taxonomy): Eukaryota > Metazoa > Chordata > Actinopteri > Gobiiformes > Eleotridae > Bostrychus > Bostrychus sinensis. Next base: position 6,904,570 of record CM036260.1, on the reverse strand, counting down.
GGGGTGGTTCTAGACCACTTTTAACAGGGGGGCCACACTGGGGCACAGGGTACATGAGACATTTTGATGTAAACCGACTGGGACTTATTTTAAAAAACAACAGTTAAAAATAACTCTGATATCATCTTTGTAAACATGAATAATAATAATAATAATAATTCATCGAATTTATATAGCGCTTTTTTGGACACTCAAAGACGCTTTACAATTGATCAATTATTCATTCACTCCTCAGTCACACTTGGTGGTGAGCTACTTCTGTAGCCACAGCTGCCCTGGGGCAGACTGACGGAAGTGTGGCTGCCAATCTGCGCCAACGGCCCCTCCGACCACCACCAAACACAGCCACACTAACACATTCACACAGGTAAGGTGGGTGAAGTGTCTTGCCCAGGGACACAACGACAGTATGCGCTCCAGATGGGATTCGAACCGGCTACCCTCCGATTGCTGGGCGAATGCTTAACCCACTGCGCCACCATCGCCCCAAGAGCAGTCTGTCAATGTCAGTCAATCTAGCAGATATGAGAAACATATCTGCTAGATTAACCCTTGAAACAAATTTACAATATAATGTGAGCTTCATAAGGCATTTGGGACACTTCAGAGGGGTGGTCACTAGGGGGCACTGTCCACCTTTGGCCACCCCCTAGAACCACCCCTGCGCTAAAGGCTTGTAGAAAAGAACATAGACATTGTTCTGCAAGTCAAAAGTAAGTCTTATGGGTGTAAAGATATGTTTCTGCAACAATACAATATGATTAAAATAGTCTCAGTATGATTCAAGAACGATATTAGCTAATTCAATACCTTCACATGGAGACAATGGACAACATTTTGCCAAAAATCATAAAACTTTACTTTAAATCAAGCATCGTGGCTGGGGTTGACTATGTCCAGCAGAGAGAGCAAAGAAAAGTAGAATATTTTACTTATTTTATTTCATCAAAAGTACAGAAATTACATATAAAACATGTCTGGATTTATTTTATGATGCAAATTTCTAATACTGATGTTTTTCGCAGATTATTATTATTTTTATTTATTTATTTATTTATTTATTGTTCAGTTACGTCACTGATATATTTACTTTTTTTTGTTTTAATCGGGGTCCAAGTGTAGATCAGTCAGTGCAGCCAGAAAGTTTAGAGGCCCCTAAGAGTGGCCCCTGCCTATGTATTGTCACATTTTATATTAATTATAAGCAAGAGCAGCACTTTACCACATTTTTTTTTTATTTTTTTTTTTATCAACTGTTTTGAAACTCTAAACCTAGGACATTTTTAATTTGCCTGCATAAAATTAATATAAATAAAAATAATGGGGCCCATTCTGAAAACCTGCTCTGGGGCCCCTAATCACCAAGATACGCCACTGATCAGAGTACAAATTCTTGTTCTTGTTACACAGAGTATAAATTTGGGTTGTTAGACCATCACACACTGCGTTCGTCATTAACTTTTTGTTCCCTAAATGAATTAGCATTGATTAAAACCTTTTTATTCTTATTTCACACATTTTAAAGTCAGCTTTTTTATTATAATGCCACTTTTCAGTATAATGACTTTAGATTATTCACCAAAAAAAAATCCCAGCGGTGCACAGTTCAAAAATCCCCATGTTCCAATCTGATTGCATTCAAACTCTGCAGGTTACTTTGAAAGTACGCAGTGAGCTTTTAGACCAGTACTCGCCATTCGAAAGATTTCTGTGCACCGGCGCTGGCTGAAATGACTTCTTTTTTTCTTTTTTCTTTTTTTTCCCCCTCCGTGTTCTGGTCCATAACTCACATTTCAAGCAAAAGAATGCATCAATAACATCAAATATTTATCATGGTACCTGTCTTCCATCAAAGCGTTGGGCGTTTTTTTTTTTTTTGCCTTGAGGAAAAGCGCTGCAATGTCAAGGAGTGGAGAGAAAAAGTCTATTATTTTAATCTAACCGTACGGTACTTGCACACTTTGTAGGCGCGTATGACCTTGTCGATGTCGAGAGAATGTTTCAATTGAGTACACGCTCAGGTACTCGGGCTGAATACCTAAGTCGAGCGGTCCAAAACAGATTACAATCGAGTGGGGAAAGGAAAGCTGAGGGTTTATGCAAAGATTTCTTTTTTTATTTTCTTTTTTTTTATCCTTCCTAATATATTCTGCCTTATCACAGCTTCATTGGACATTGAGCGGAGTGTTATAAGAAGTTAATCTGGGCCAATGTTGTGTTGTGCTGGATATCTTTGTGAAATTGTAAACAATCACTTTGCAACAATAAGCTGACGATTGTGAGACATTGGCTCTATGTTTAAACGCAAACAAAATAAATGGAGTATATGTTCCAAACTACACAGGTTATATTTATCATATTGGCCTCAAAAGAAAGCTAAGACCTGTGAGATTACCACAGAAGTGCAAAATTCAAGATATGGGTTACTGTCTCAGAGAAAATTAATCTGGAACACAGTAAAAATAAATGTATATTTCTGCCTAAAAACAAACTTATTTATAGGAAAACAAAAACACATTTAAATCATAGGATTGGAGCCTAATTCACCTAGGAATTAGTAAAGTAAAATATAGGTGTAAATCCTAAAAAAGTCAACCTGAGCAGTTTTACATACGTTTAATACAATTAAATCCAGGCGGAACAACCACATAGTCCATGTGGACCCATGTTGGCACCATATTTGCCACTGACCTCCCTCAGGTACCAGATTTGAAAACTAATTATATTTCACTGATGGATCATTATGGTTATTCTTTCCATCCATATACAAATGTTTCTGACTAATTTTCACAATTTTACCCAGACTACTATTACTGCTGCTACTACTAGTTATAGTAATAATAATACTACCAATAATAAAATTAATCAATAAATTATTTATTTGCTACCCTTGGCTGCTCTGTAATGGAACAGACATCTTTGTAATCAGCAGAGCCCATGCTTTAAAAGGCAGATTGTTGGCATGGCTAGCTTGAAGTAGTAAAGTAGGAGCAGTGCATATTTACACAAAAGTGTACATATTTGTTTTTTGCATATTTCGATTAAATGTCCACACACTGGCGTGGGGTTTGAATATGGTTTTGTTTGGATGGCAGTGTTTGGTAGAGCCTTTTACCTGAGCTTTTTTCCTTCATTTTGGTTTGCTCCATGCACAGGGGCTTTGGTATTGAACAGGTTAAACCAACAGACCAAAGTAAGATATAAAGATACTAAGGTCAATTGTAAAGGCTAAACCAGTGTTTCCCAACCAGGGGTGTATGGGGACCCCTAGAGGGACACAAGCACATTTGAGTACGTGGAGTTATATGATCATTTGTACCTTTTCAGAAAATATTTGGCTGTCTATGGCTACAGTGAACCTAAATCTGGACTAACTCAGGACTATGCTGAGGGCTAAAACAGAGATTAACAGAAAAATGCAATACTAAAGCACAGAGCAGGGACTAAACTTGAACTAAACCAGGACTAAAAGCAGAACTCAACAATAAATAAACTAGGTTCAAAATCAGAACTGAACCAGGAAAACTGTGGTGCCAAAATTAATAATTTGCTGATTTACAGATTTTTAGTATCTAGTCTAGTATCTGTTTAGTATTTAGTATCTAGTCCTGTCTCTCAATGGTACAAAATCCTTAAAAAAACTATCATGTATGGATTTGAATCAAATATCTTCTAGTTCAGGGGTAAATGCTGTTTCAATTGAGCTCCAAAACCCTTATATCTCACTGTGTAGTCTTGGGCTTTTACTGAACTCTTAAGGTTAGATTTTGTTTCTGGCCCTGTCTTGCAATGGTAATGAATTCTATCAAAAATTCCCATATATGGACTCAATGTTTGGATCTCCTAGTTCAGGGGTAAATGCTATATTCTTTAGGCCACTTAATCTGGCCTCTTTCCCACATAAAGATAGTATGGCCAGACTTGGAGACAAAATACGGATCTTTTAGTTCAGGGGTAAATGCTCAGTGGACAGATTCAGTACCTGGCTCGCAATAATACAGAATCCTATCAAAAATTCTTAGATATGGATTTAAACCAAGGATTTTCTTTACTTCAGGGGTAAATGCTCTACACATTGAGCTACAAAACTCATATCTCGCTGTGGTTCTGAAACTAGTACTAGGCTTTTACTGACCCCTTGTGGCTGGAATTTGTATTAGGCCCTAGTAGAGAATAAGAATAAATAAAAATAAAATAAATTCCATTGCCCATTATTAATCTGTTTGAAAATGTCATAAAAACCTTGCTAACATCCAGAAAAAGTATAAATTGAAAGTTAAAAGTTTAATTCCCTGGAGCTTTGTCTACTTTTCCAATATATACAAATGTTAAGTTAAAAAAAAAAAAAAGGTTAGGCATTCTTCTGTATTGTTAAATTTGCTCCATTATAACTGGCCAGCACAGTCTGGTCACGTCCACACCTGAAGTGAAGTTTGGTTTTGGAAAAGCACCAACAAACCTCTTGTCAACAAGTGCCCGGTCCAATTGATTGGGTGTGCTCTGGTCTGATTGCAGTGTTCTCACCAGTTCAAACAGAGCTGACAGAGGAGTGGCTCCGGGGCTCAGAATAACTCCACAAAATGTGTATAGGACGCAGTAAGGTTGAGACAAGAAAGTCAAGTTTGAAGGAAAACAAAGAAACGCTTCTGAAGTGTTTCATACATTGTCTTGCCATTTTATAAAGTGTATTCCTGTGATTCATTTTTTTTTTCTTTTTTCTTTTTTTCGGTCTGAATCTTCAAAGTTAAAAATGCATTTAAGTTTTAGCTCCCTCCCACCTAAGATTGAAATAGAATCAGAGTACAGATTATAAATGAGGTCCCTGGCATACGGGAGCCTGATTGGATTGGTAATGTTTTACAGCGTGTAATTAATTGCTTGCTGCTCCTTACACCCATTGAGTTTAAAAGCTAATTTAAACCATTCACAGAGCGGGGCGGAGTGTTCCTACTCACACTCCGGCACACGCTGCACCCGTTTGTGCCATCTCGAGATGATTAAGGTGCATGATTCATTCACTAAGACTGGATGGTTTAATACACTGTACTATAACCTTAAACTAGACTGGAAACTGGGCCAACTTTTACAAAACCCTTGTCCAGTCTATGTTTTGTTTTGTTTTTTTTTGTTTGTTTTTTTTCCTCAGGTCCGTCTGCTCTATTGTTGCATGCATTTTACCTTAATGTATGGTTTCCAGCTTTAGAATTATTTGGGCGCCTCTAACTCTTGAATTTATTTATTAATGATATTCATGGGATAACCAAAGATATGATTATTTTATTATTTGCCGACGATACAACTGTTTTGTTTAGATCAGCCATTCCCAAAGTCAAGACTGTCGCAGCCCCCTTAAATTTCCAAAAATCTCATGCGGACCCCAAACTAAAGAACTTTCTTCTATCGAAAATACAATGTCAACATAAAAACTTTACAAAAACATTGACTGTTAGCTAAAATAATGTTTTAAAGTTAATTCTTAAACAAATATATAACTGTAATTCATTTCAAACCAATTTATATTTATGTACTTAATATAAACAGCCTCTGGGGGGCCCCTACTGCAGTACCTTCGCGGCCCACCAGGGGGCCCAGACCCCACTTTGGGAACCACTTGTTTAGATTATGAACTCAGCTGGAAGCCTCATATTGTACATTAGGGAAAAAAGTTAGTAAAAACATCAGTATCCTTCACCATTTAAATCATGTTTTAGATGAGGCTTTACATATTTTATTTTGATTTATTTTTAATTGTTCTGTATTTTAAATATTTTGCAGAGGTGTGCCGTAACACATGCAGCAGCAATATTATAAATGTCTCTGTCTGCTTCTAAAGAAAGCTATAAGAATAAAAAATCACAAAGGTCAGAAAGAACATGGGCTCTTTATTAAGTTGCAGCTTTTAAAATTCACAGATCTTGTTAATTTAAATATTTTAAGGTTATTAAAAGGTTACCAGAAGATATTTACAATATCTTTGCTTTAATTACAGAAACTGAGAGCAGAAGAAAAGAGAACTTTCATGTGCCATTTTCACATACTTTATTAAAACAAAAGGGGTTTTCAGTTATTGGTGTTAAGTATGGAATTCTTTTCATAATGTAAATAATAATAATAATAATAATAATGATAATAATAATAATATGGATTAATTATTAAAGGAGGAGGGTTTGGAAAGTTAAAAAAGTCAGTAAATTAATCATAAATGAGGATGAGTAAATGCCTGTGGTTAGATTATGGTTTGAAGACTTCACTTCGAGAGTGTTTTTTTCATTTGTGCCTGGATTTGCTGTAAATTGCAAGGACCACCTATTTAATCAGTTCTTTTTCTGTTTGAAAGAGCCATGTAATATATTAGACAGTCTTCTTTATGCTCCTATTCATCCATATCATTGATGTTATTTTGTACGTGGAATAAAATGTAAAGATAAACTGAATGGATGAATAAAAATGAGGGAGCACAGGTCCTGCATTTATTTTTGTATTATTTGCGTAAAAGACCCGTGGCGTGTTGCTGCCTCTGTCAGTGTCGTCGTAATATTTTTGTTGTGATCAAATTAATCGATGCGTTAATTGAAATTAACGCAATTAAATCAATAAATTAACGCACTGTGTTAACGCGATCATTTTCCCAGCCCTTTTTTTTTTTTTTTTTTCTTGAAATATCTGTTCATTTTCCTCAATATCTTCTAATTTTCCTGAAATATCTCTTAATTTTTCTCAACATCTTTTTTATTTGGGTCGTGGCTTGTCATTATAGAGTGATGGTGGGTCCTGAAGCCAGATCAGTTGAGAACCACTGTTACAGCCTTTGCAATTTGCTAATTGCAACAATTCAAATTGTGATTTCCATTCGATTTTGATTAACTGTGCAGCCCAACTTTAACCAATTATTTTTGTTGTTGTAGCCAGAGTGATACTTGTTGTCATGCACACCAGCTACACTTTCGTATGTTACAAGTTACTCTGTTGTGGGGGCTAAAAAATTCAGTTCCCTTTTGGCTCCTTTTTCAAACAAGTATATCATACCATACTAAAAAGAAATATGTTGCAAGCTGTATATTACAGTAATCTTTTCATTTATCTTGCAGTGTACATTGCTACTTGATATTTTGCAAACTCCTGCTGTGTCCATATCTTCTGGGGACGCTGTATTCTTTTGAAATCTCTCCTCTGATCTTCTTATTTTCTCTTGGAAAAAAAAAAGCTCCAGCCTCTTCATTGATATCTCCTCTAACTACAGCGCGGCCCACACATTCTCTGGAGTGTGATTCCTGATGGCGTGCGCTTCTCTTTTCAGTAAGATGCATTGCCTCTATCTACAGTGCGTCTGTTCCATTTTACTCTCAGTACCCGCGCACCTTCATTAACCCTCCTACACCTCTAAGACATTTTTTTTTTAAATCCTCTTAAAAAGATGTTTAAAAAATAGTCACAAGTATAATGCAGTATAATTTCACATTTTTATCAAGTATTTCATGGATTCATGATAGTGAGAGATTGGAATTTTAGTTTTTATTGCTTTCTACTAGGTGGTGCTATTTCCCCATATATGGTAGATAGAGGGGAACTGAAGTAGAAAATCAACACACACATCCAGAACAAATAGACTTGGGTGCTGGAACCAAAAAACAAGTAAAAATTTAAAATTAGGCTCCACACAACAAATGTAGCTCCCAGATTTTTTTTTTTTTTTTTTTTTTTTTCACACACCCCTTGACGTTTTGGGCTCATGATCAAATGCAGAGAACTATTTTCCCTACGGGGATAATGAAGTATATGCTACCCCATACCCGCCCTACCTACCTATTTCTAAGGGTGACCTATGTTAGCTTAGCAAGTCAGTAAAGTGCTATGTTAGCAAGTGATCTAGCCACTGATAGTACAAGTAATATGCTTATGCCCTCTATCCACTCACTGACTGCGCACACATCATCAGTGCATTTCTTAAACAAAACAAAACATCAAAACAGAGTCTTGCTCTTTCATTAAAATGCACTGACACCTTGCAAACACCGCTATTTTTATTATTGGTCTTCTTACATGTATTTCATGTATTTTCTGAGGCCAGCAATATCCAAAATTGTTATTTTTCTGGTCCAAATTGCCTTTTTTATGTAATACCCACACTTCGGTTGTTTTTTCTGTGCAAGTGCAGCCTAATAAGTGAACACCTACAGTAGTTAGCAAAGACGTCTTGTTGTAACAAGGCTAATTTGCTCCATTGATCGTCGTGCTCCGATAATGATGATGACCCCAGTGTTTCCCATTACCGACGCCATACGGATGTCTCCTATTAGCTGGTGTACCTGCCCGCCGCACCACAACATCCCCCCACCAACCCCCCCATTCCACCCCATTCCCCCCCAGATACCCCCTCCCCTCAGCAATCTCCTTTATGGCTTGTTTATGCTCACAAAGCTATTAGCGCTAATGTGCAATCCGTTAAGGAACCAACGCCGATGTCCGTTTCAAATTGAATCTTGCAGAATGAGGTGCTTTGGAGAGGTTATGGGGGGAAAAAACAAACATGTAACATATGGATTTTAATACACTCATGTTATTTATGCAAAGTGCGCTGTTGGCTTTGGATTCAGTCTATTTACTGGAACGATATCAATGCAGTGCTGTCACAGGCATCGGGCTAACAAGTGATGCCGTTTGATTTAAGTTTGAGTCTAAATTGAGCCCCGTTGGCAGCGCGCTCTGTTGGTTTGATGTGTTCTGTGATAGGGCTGACAGAAGTTGGAGAACACGTGCGCACATAGAAAGAATCTGACTGAAGTGCTGTTGTGAGATTTGGGCAGTCTTTAAGATAGTGCTTTACATATTGGAGGTGAGTGAAGTCGATTTGATATCAGTACAATTGTAAACATCATTAGGTTTAATACAAATAATGCAGCAATTTTATCTAGCGCTTCTCTAGACATTCAAAGTCGCTTTACATCTAGGTGCATGATTCAGTCTGCGGTGGTGAGCTGTTTCTGTAGCCACAGCTGCCCTGGAGCAGACTGATGGAGATGTGGCGAACTGTTCTGCGTCTATGGCATCTTCGATCACCACCAAATACACAATCATGCACAAAATGGCAGTATGCAATGCTGGTAGCAGAGATCAATCTGCCAACCTTCTGAAAGGAGTAATAATAATAAAGCCTGAAAAAAACATTCATTCTGTAGGACCTTTAATAGACTGTTGGATTGTTGTTGCATAACAGGGGTGGGCGATACTGTTATTGTATTTTTTGTAGTGCTGTCAATCGATTAAAAAAATAATCAGATTAATCACACTCTTGGGATGTGATTAATCACAATGTATAACTATGTAGATTTTCCAGGACAATATGCAGCGTTGAAATAAAAAAAAAGTCCAGAGAGGTTGAGGAGTGTTTTTTTACTTGGATTAAAAAATACATCTCAGAAATAACTTCTGAATATTGTAAGAGAGTCTTTAATAAGTCTGTGTAGTAAGTGAGATAACAGTGTCTGCTGAACTGTGCTCTGCATTAAATGTCAGGGGCGGGGTGCGGTCACCTGTCAGGGGCGGGGCGGGGTCACCTGTCAGGGGTGGGGCATGGTCACCTGTCCGCAGTGAGGCTGCTGCTCTGAGTCGAGAACTGACGCTTTATGGAAAAAAAAAAAAAAAAAAAAACGCAAATGAATGGTTTGTAGGAGTTTGCGGCTTGTGGCTCCATAAGTTCAGGGGTGGCCATGGAACACCCCCCCCCCACCACCACCACCACCACTCTTTCCTTATTCTATGGGCAGAACAATCACAAACAGAGTAACCAATCAGAGAAATGAAGCGCACTGCTGACCCAAACAAACACCAGAATAAATACACCAAATAAAACACCAGAATAGACTGTATCATGAGCAGCTCTGTACTTATTTCTGAACGGAGACAACAGCAGAAGCCAGTTGCACAAAGACTTGTGAAGTGCGTTTGTTTGAATGAGGCTATGTTGGACGTCAAAGGGACTTTACTGTTGTTAAAATAGCAACAGCCCGAAGAAAAAAGTCACACGAGGTCTGAATAACAATGTGGACTTCAGCAGAATCAACAGGTGATGAAGGAAAGCACTAAACACTGTTAATCAGGTCAAAAAAGTTATTAAAAAGCAAAACATTGTGATTCAATTTGTAGTATATCAAAAAACAGTTACAATGGCATAATAGTTTCAAGAGCTGTGCAACACGCTAGCTACTGCAGTCCCTTATTTGCTTATCTGACAGTCCGGAGTTATGTTTTATGAATAGAGCATAAATCCTGTCTTTTTGGGTCAGCGAGAATGAGAATAAGAACCCACTTTTAATAATTACTTCTCCAGTCGCACAAGTGTCGGGACTCGGCAGAATAATGAGACGGCACATTGCAATATAGTGTCTTTGCTTTGTTTGCAACCTTTCCACCGCATTGACTTTGTCTGGTAATTGTAGGAGCAGAAATGTGACAAATGAAGTAAGCAACTTTTATTTATTCGAGTCCGTGGCAGTAGAATTAATTTATTCCTGGCGTCTGCTCTCACCAGCTGGATGAAGGCTGCCTAATGTGGACGCTTTAAACCTTTCATAAATGATTGGGAAAAGTCTACAGGATATTTTGCATTTGCATAGGGTTATGTAGTAACTTAAGAGGGTCTTTTTCCCCTTGTGGCTTCTCCCTACAGGGGTCGCAACTGTAAATTATCTGACTGTGGTTCCCAAACTGTGGTATAGTTACCACTGGTGGCACGCAGGCTTCTTCTGGTGGTACTCAGAAGTGTTTTGCAGTTCCAGTCCTGATTTTGTTTCATTTAGAACCAGTTTTATTCCTGTCTCTGGTTGGGGGTTTAAATGTCAAGTGTTGACCTCTGCTTTGTCCTGGTTTAGTTCTGATTTAATCCCTATATTGTCATTAAGTAATAGTACTTTGAAAGCCAAATATTTACTGAGGTGGCACTTGTTGTAAAAAAGTTTTAGAACCACTGGCATAGGACATCTTTACAGGCTTGGGACTGGCACAAAGAGTACACTGGGGTTTTCTAAGCAGAGATGACTTAATGTTTTGTTGTGGTTCGAAATAAAAGTGTTCATAAAAGGGGCACACAGCCGTCAAGTTCTTTCCTTCATCACCTGTTGATTCTGCTGAAGTCTGTGTTTGTTGTTCAGTCTTCTATGGGATTTTTTTCCACATCTTGTTTCCATTTTAACAACAGCGAAGTCCTGTTTAAGTCCGGTATAACGACCACAATCAAACAAACCGACTTTTTGCGAAAGTCTTTGTACAACTGACTTTTGCTGCGGCCCACATTCAGAAATAAGTACAGAGTTGCTAAAAATACATAGTATACTGGCAAAACTGGCAATATTTTTTTATAAGCGTTAGTTTGTTTGTTTCTCTGATTGGTTAATCCGTCTGTGATTGAAAGCTATAGAAATCAAACTCACACCATGAGGTATCAGACTAATTTCTTTGTATAGAATAGGAAAAGAGTTAGTCTAGCTGGCCTAACAATATTGTTGGTGTATCAGACTGTTGTGTAGACAGAGCTGAGCTAAAATGTTTTTTTGTTTTTTTTATGTTGCTCTCAATTCTCTTTCCAATGGCCATGCGCTGTGGGTCATGACCAAAAAGGACAAAAACCAAGATTCACGCAGACGGAATGAGTTTTCTTCCCTGGGTGGTGGGGCACTTCCATAGAGATAGAGATTTCTTAGAGATGAGGTGGCTTGGGCATCTATTTAGCATAGTTCCTGGAAAAAAATCCGCCAAAGAAACTGGAGGAATTGTCTAGGGCAGGGGTGCCCAAAGTTGGCCCTTCAATGGGTTTGAGTCAGCCCAATTCTTGATTCTTAAGGGGTATATGTTGTGCACCCCTGGTCTATGGTGAGAGAAGTTTTGGTGACTTTGGGTGTCACATTTTTGCGCAACTGAGATTTTTTTATTTTTGCACAGATTCTAGTCTAAATAAAGGCTGGTATAAATTATTAATGGTGTATGGGCAGGACAGTTTCTAGGGGATTCCAAGGTAAGGAGGTGCCCACTGATTTGAACGCAAACTGCAAAAAACAAAACAAAAAAAAAAAGCTGAAGATAAAGACGGTTACTTTTTTTTTGGTCCTAAAAGCTTACACGGGACTGTGTTGTAGCCTTTTATCACCTGTCCTGTCTGAAGAAGTGCAGTTTGTGGGCTAATTAAATAAACCCTGTAGCAAGGTTCCATTTTCCTCACCAAAGTGAGGGGAAAAAAAATTGCAGAGACTTCACAAGGTGTCAACTAATTTACTTTCGAGGTCTAACTTATAATGGCTATGATTCAGAGCAGTAAAATAAAGGCAATAACAGAGCTGCAACTTGTCTTCAGTGTATCATATTAAGTACTGAATTTACATTTCAAAGGATAACTGTAAAAGAATTGCCTCAGAATAGCTTTCTTTGCATTTATCTATCGTTGAAAAACTGTTAAAGCTCAATAGAACCCAGAAAATGTTCTTTTATTGAGTTTGATTCAAAAGATAAACCAGACACCACAGAAAAAAGAAGAATCACATCTTTTTTTTTCAGTACACATATTTATGGAACATAAAAAAACATTTTAAAGGAGACTGGTTTGGCTTTTTTCAGGATTTTCAGAATAATTTTGGACCCCTCTAGATTGGTATTTCACATTTTATAACATTTTATATTAGTGCATGTTTCTTTAAGGTCATCTATGTCATCCACTTTTTCTCTGTGAACCATGGATGTATAATAAGAATCACATTCTGTTCTTATAGAGTGCAATGCAAAAAGAAATGGCTGGTATTCAGCTGACAGGACACCTATAGCTTTCAAAATGTATGGATATTATTAGTAACTTTTTTCATATTATGGGCTTTTTTCAGTTATCTCAACCCTAACAGACCCAAAATAGGTTCGCTAGGGCAGTGGTTCTCAGGCTTTTTTTGTCTCGTGTATCACCTGTGTTAAAGTGCTAAAAAAAAAAAAAAAAAAAAAACTTTATTTGACCAAGGACACTGTATATTTACTTTATTGTAAATACTAATTTTCCAGATTTTTTGTGTTTTAAACTTAAAATCAGGACAAAAGATAATATATTAAAAAATGTCCTTGCCTTTAAAAAAATATTTTCTTATTTTACTAAATATTCTGTATTCACAATAAACTTAAACTAAAATCATAATAAACATACTACAAAGAAAAAATAAAATAATTAGAATAATTTCCCTTTAAAACAAGTTTAACAAAATGTAATATTCAAATAATATTCTGCAGCAGTTTCACCTCCTTTCAAATTGTGAAATAATTTCAAGGACCCCCTGCAACATGGTCATGTTCTCCTAAGAGTCCTTGTACCCCTGGTTGGGAAACACTGCACTAGGGTTCTGGGGCATGCACCATAAACCACACCATATTATGTAAGATAAACACTGAGTTACATAATAATGCACCATATGCACATAACCGGAAGAAGCTTGGCAAAAAACCCATAATAACCATTTTACCCCAAAATTGAAGACTGTTTCAACACCAAGCCACTAAACCGGAATGTAACCAAAAAAGATAAAAGTTGGATAACCATGCTAAATAGAGATTCCGCTTAAACATATCTGTACTAAAACTTAGGGTTAGGGTTAGCATTACATTTGGCCCTCATTAGGGTCAGATGGTCTGCTGTGGGTTTCTAGAGGTTTTGGGCTACAGCTGTATCAGTAAGAGGGGGATATACACTCTATAATCTTCACATTTTTTTAGTATGAAATGTTTTTTTTGTTTGTTTGTTTTTGTCACTCTGTATTCTATCTTTATTTACTCTGACCCAGTAACATATATATTGGTCTCACAGGTATTGTATCAAAATTATTCAAGTAGACCATGTAGTTCTAGACCTATACTAAATGTAAAAAAAAAAAAAAAAAAAAAAAAAGCATTTGAGAACATGCGGAAATTAATTTTTGTTTTTTGTTGTTGTTTTTTTTTTGTTTTTTTTTTTACATATTTTCCGTAATTCAGCTAAAGTTCATTCATTTTTTATATATTGCAGAGGCAATCTCCCAGCTCCCTAAACTTTATCCTATCTCCTATTCATATTTTTCATCATTGAGTTTTGATATTGCTAACTTAAATGACCGGTTGTGATCCACAGATAAAAGTCTCTAAACTTTTTCATCATAAATTGATGTTTCCTGATGTTGAGAGAGCGGCGTCTTCCACGCTGAGCTGCTGCCCTGTTGCTTTTATGACTTTTCTATTAATGTAAAATTTATAACAATAGCAGCTATGTTTCATTTTCTAACGACGTGTGGTGTTGCGAGACGGGGCTCAGAGGAGGTGTGGGCCAAATGCATGGTTTTATTGAGCTTTCATTAAAAAGGCTGTAAAAAATGATCTGCTCAGTGTTAGACCTCTATCACCTCTATTATAACAATACGCCATATGCAGAATATACATAACTGAATATACAGAACATGTGTGTGATATCACGTGTATGCAGATTAGGTTGTATTAAAAAGTAATTGCTGCACTCGAAACTGCAGTTTTTCTCAATTTGTAGAATGGATTTATGTAAAGTTGGTGGTAGGCCCATGAACTAATGCACTGTTTGATTGTTTGCAAGGTTTGAGTCGTCGCAGATGGAAATACAAAGCTGGTTGTGATTTAGGAGCTTGCATTCTCAGTATTAGCACTTTTCTTATAACAGTTTCCCTTCCCGTTGCACTTTTGTACTTTTGTAGTACTCGCTGTTTGGAGGCGACAGTGATGCAGGATTAAGTAGGTCGCAGATTAAATGAAAGGTTGGCGGTTCGATTCACCCGCTCTGATCCAGTGCATACTCGTTGTTGTGGTTTTGGGCTAGACACTTCCCTCACATTGAATTGATTTTCTACGGCAACCTCATTAAGGAGCAGCCTTTATGCCACAAATGGAGTATCTAAAGTTCTGGACTCTGAACTGGTGTCAAGTCACAGGGCAATTTTTTTTAGATTTGTGACTCGTTTCAGCTTAAGCTTAAGCTTTAAATTGGATTTGTGACTAGGATTTTTGAACTGATGGTAAGGCAAGTTTATTTGTATAGCACAATTCATACACAGAGTAATTCAAAGTGTCTAGTGACTCAGACTTAGGGGCCATTTTGCTGAATCTTTAAAGGCTTGATTGCGGTTTGGCCTTTTGTTTACACAAGGATGGGGTTTCCGTTTTCCGAATTTGCTATCTTTTGAAAACACTTGCAGGACACTGTCTGCTGGTCACATGTCAGCAGCCCTATCACAAAATACAAGGCTTTTAGGTCAGTAATATCTGTACAAGTACTTACTTTTAGGAAAGACTTTATGAGAATGGCTCCAGAAAACCAAAGTAGTTGTGAATTTGTAGACTGGATTTCCTCTGCTGTTTATTCACTGGAGCATTTGCGGAGCCCACAGCACCATTTGCTGGACAAAGACTACAGTTTACTTCAGTTTTCTTCACACTTTGATCCAGAATTTTTGTGTAAATGTGCGTTGTTGCGTTTTCCTGGTCGTGTAAAGAGGCTCTTAGACTAAGACTGTTGGACAATAACTTGGACAAGGAATCAGGCATGTCTGAGTTAAACTTGTGTCTAGTTTGCTTTTTAGCAGAAACAGTGGTGCATTAGAATTACATCTTAGCACAAACATCATTAAATGTTCTGAAATCTCACTCAACATTTCACTGTTGGACCCTCATAACAAACTTGGACAACCCAGCAATTCTTTTGGGCTCAGACTGGATCAACATGAATTAATTTGGACTGGACTCGGACACTTTTTAATTGACTTAGATTCTCGATATGGACTAACTCAAGATGTCTTGACTCAGACACTTTTTTTTTTCTTTTTTTTTTTAATGGAGACTCGGACTTGGAGTTTCCTGTCAACTGCTAATTACTCAGATTGAACTTCAAATTTCTTCTGCTGACTAATTCTCCCACTTTAAGTACTCATGACTGGGGGCTCACTCTACTCCGACCAGTCTTTAGTGACTCAGTTTTCCTGTTGTACTGCAGGTCTTTGGACGACACAGTTTGATGACAAGCAAACCAGACTATCTTTTGATCAGGTCATTTGTAAAAACCCTCATAAATAAATTGTGGTGCTGGCCAGTCTTTGTTTAAAAGTCTTAACCCTCAGGCATCACTTTAATGTACTATACACTTGTGACCTTAAGGACATACATGTCTACTTCCAAAAAACTGCTGGAAAAATTGACTGGATTAATATTTTTTCAGCTTTTTTTCCCCCATAAATCTTTTTAACAACTTCAATCTTGCTCAAAACATCAAACATTCAATTTTTTTTTTTTTTTTTTTTTTTTTTGGATTTGAATCTTTAAATTGCCAGTTTGAAAACATAAATTCACTGTTGTTGTTTATGAAACAATAAAAATAAACCACACACAAAAAAAAACATTTTTTTTTTCTCCCACAAAATAAATGTTGGATGGGGTCATGGCATTTTTTTTTTTTTTTTTCAAATGTGTCTTGGGTAGGTTGAAGATTATCCAATATATTGCCTTTGGTGAATTGTGTAGCATCACATTTATACTCTTGAATTTTTCCCATAGAATACAATGGAGCCATGTGATTACTAGGACTTGACTCTCATTTTTTAATCTCTTTGTAATTACATAAAATAATCATGATTTTTGTGATGTTGGAGTTTCATTTTTTGAGAAAACCAGTAAAATGTGTAATTTTAACTGTTTAACAATAAAATCAACCATTATAGGCCTATGCATGAAATACTTGTGATTTTATGGTGTTAGAATTTGTGCTAGTATTGACCTTTAAATATGATTTTAGCCTAGTGATGCCAAATTTCTAGTGTGGGATAAAACTCAGCCTTGTCTTTTGGGAACGTCTGCATTATTAACTTTGCATTCTGTGTTTTCTCTCACCAGGTGGGCGGAACCATGTACAACACAGGCCGCCACGTGTCCCTGCGATTGGACAAGGAGCACCTGGTCAACATCTCTGGAGGACCAATGACATATAGCCATCGCCTGGAGGAGATCCGGCTACATTTCGGCAGCGAGGACGGCCAGGGATCGGAACACCTGCTCAATGGACAGGCCTTCTCCGGAGAGGTAGGGACAGCCAGCATAATCCTAAATTGAAGCATTACATTACGGTGCCTTACTACCTGGCGAACAGGAACAGCAGCGCCACATGCAGTCTTTTTTTTAAAACATTGTCCCAGGTGTGAGATAGAAGGTAGGCCCCCCTTGTCCCGGTTTACTGTCCTGTTTAAAATCAGCTGGCAAGACACGTCACAGCAACAGCATGTGACCCTTTCAAGGAAGACTGTAGGAAGTATAGTCGAAACATGTCAAGGTACACTACAATAACACTGGTCTATCAAAAGGAAAAGCTGTCGAGATCAGTGGAAGACCAAATTAACATTTTTGGGCTATTGGTTGTTTTGGTCTTTCATGTCACAAACAGGGTTCGTACAGTCATGGAAAACCTGGAAAAGTTATGGAATTTTAAAATGCAATTTACATGCCCTGGAAAATTTTGGAATTTTATATTTTGGTGTAAAGTTTGGAAATATTAATGAAATTTAAGCAGTCTGAGCAACATTTGACCACTACTAGTTAAATCTATGCCAGCCTGCCTAGAGGATTACTTTATATCTTAATTTTACTTTTTAAAAATGTGTTCTTAACCAACTTACCAAACATAATTATCTTTTAATCACTGGTGTGTAGGCTATAAGTCAGTAAAAATAATGGAATAATATACTTCTGGGGGAAGAGCCTCAAATTCATTCACTAGAGGCAATTTAATCAACACATGCATGCCTTTGGACAGTGGGAGGAAGGCAGAATACTCAAAGAGAACCTACAGCTATACAGGGCAGCCGGCCCAAGGATCGCACTCCCAACCTCCTTGCTGACCATGACCCTCAACTTTAGAAAATGTATTAGAAATGTATTAAAAGTAAAATTGTAATCATTTCAAGTGTGTCTTTTGAGTTGAGCCTCTGAAACAAAACACTGCCATCGGAAACAATGACAGTCAGAGATTTACCACCCGTCCCACGCGTCCAGTCACTCCGACATCAGCCAGGCTTTTCAGACACGTAATGAGCTAAACAATTAGCTCGCGCAGCTTCCATTGTTCAACAGAGCCATGAGTCACTCACTCTGCCGGCATTCTGCAATTATACCAATAACCAATTTGTGTGGCAACAAAATAATTGCGCTCTCGACAGGCAAATTTATTATAATTAATGTTAATGATTTATCCCCAGTGAGTCTGAGAGCTGATTTTCACCTCGCCGCTCTCAAACGCCGCCTCTTTGACAGAAACGGCAGAGCACATTTGAAAGTAAACAGTCCATTTATGCAGCGCCGGCGCTCGGAAGGGGTCGTGTCGAGTTTGACCCCAGCGCTCCCGCGGCTGGTTCAGAGAGAGCCGCACCTGAGGTTTTGAAAAGAGAGGTCACACATTTCACTAATGCAGCAAACAGGAAGAGAATTGAGTGGTTTATCCAAAAAAAATAGAACTGAATGTTAGATAAGAACAGTTTAGTAAAATGCATTTGGACATTTATTTGGGATCCATTAATTAAGAGTAAAAATGCAAAGATCCTAAAATGTCCAAGAAGGTTGTGGTTTTGCCAGAGTTGGTGAAATGTTCAAGAAAGATCTATAATGTTATTTTATATTATACATTTATTTTATGTTATTTTATGTCAGATCTAGAGCACTTGAAATCCTTTTTACTCTAACCCAACCCTTTTATCTGTTTTAACTTTTATTATTGTGTGGTATTTGTCTTTTTATTCATTTTACATATTTTTGATTGCCTTAAGAATTAATTTTGTACAGCACTTTTAAATTTGACATTTGACATTTGACATATAACAGGTCAAGGAAGAATTAGTTTGAGTTTTTGTATTGGATATGGAACACTATATGGATCCTGGAATATTTTGTGCCATTGCGAGAAAAATTCTACTTTTCTTTGCTTGTTTCTTTGCTGTTTTGATCACACTTTTATCTATGGAGCTCCCCCTATATTTAGGAGTAAACCCCTAAAAACTCACAAAGCTGACTCCTTTGTGACTTGACTCTTGTTTTCTCCTCCTCATATCCTTACAAAGGTTTCCTCTTAGGCTGCTCTGCCATGAGAAACACCTAAAAAAAATAAAGTATTTGCTGGCTTGTTCTGGCGAATTGGAATGTGTCGCTTTCTTGGAAGACCCAAGACTTTAGGAACTGCAGGTTGATGCACCTATTCTTGCAAGGCTGGTTTGGGAGGTGCAGGCAGCTTCATGCACTTTTTCAGTTATCACTGACTCCAAAGCTGCTTAAAAAAGTTGTACACCACTGTGAAATAGAAGGGCTTTGTGACTGGAGCATTTACTGCTCAACAATAAGATCCCTGTTTGAGTCTAGGTCCAGGCACTATACACTCTATTTACCATTGCAAGATAGGACCAGTGCCTTGGTTGTTGCCAGGTTATTGTTATGTTTTCAGCAGCGTTTGTTTGTCTGTTTTTTTGTTTGTTTGTTTGATTGTTCGCAACATAACTCAAAAAGTCATCGACGGATTTGGATTAAATTTTCAGGACATGTCAATAAATGGAATAAGGAACAACTTATTAGATTTTGGGAATGTTACGGATCACCATCTGGATCCAAGAATTTTTTAATGGATTCTTTACTATTGGGAGATGGGGCTAACAGCTTCTAACTCAACAAATGATGCCCAGAATCATTGGCAAATAATTACAAGACTCCATTGTGGTCGATGTTATAATCTGACATAGTTTGACCTGGATCATGTTGATATTCTGGTTCTGGTGATCCAGAAGGTTCTACATATAGGGAGTACATATGAAATTGGATATTTCACAGCGACAAATGTAGCTACACACTGCAAACAGCGCCAAATGAAAGGTGAGGTTTTTCCTCTTTCAGTAGTATGTTACAGCTTTCATGTATCTTTAATACTTATTGAGCTAGATCCAGGTCTCTACGGTTTTTTCCTCAGGTGAGTGACCTTATGGCTTGGCGGGGCTCTGCGTTCTCCAAGTGCTTCTACTTTGATATTGCATTATTGCTGTTAGCTGTGTCAAATGCTAGTAAATATTTTTATCTACAGCGGCTTCCTAAGGTGAAATCAGAATAAAATTTGCAAGTGTTATCGCAGGGGGGCATGGTGGCAGAGTGGTTAGTGCCCTTGCCTCCCGGGTGTACCCCACCTAAGGCCCACGGTTGCTGGGATAGGATCCAGTACCTGCAACCTCCATTGGGAATAACCGAAAGAAGATGAACAAAAGAATTATCAGTGCACACGATGGCTGTGCTGTAGACATGTACCTTGTCTTTCAACACATTTTGTTTTTGATTTTCCATTCTGCATCAAAAATAGTTATGACTTGTTATTTTTCTATTTACGCCAGTTACATGACACACTACACCTCGACTAAATTGGGAGACAACTCAATCCAGCAAAGCTTTCTAAGGTTACTGACAGATATTGTTCACTTTTGACACTGCTGCCTTTTAACAACTGTTTTTTTTTTTTTTTTTTTTGAGCAAAACAGCATTGACAAAACAACTTTCTACCCTCTTTCTTCCTCAGAAACGAAGTAAGATTGCAGGGAAAATGGGGAAAAGCACACTGGCGGTTTGTGCGAGTCCTTGAGATGCGAACAAAGATGGAATATTCTTAATATTTGAAGGAGGCGGGAGGCTTTCTTCTGAAATGCAGCCAGATGGATATGTGAGAGTGCGCATTACCACTCCAAAGCGTAAATGTTCATAAATGACGCCTATAGAATGCCATATATATATCGTCTGTACTCTGTGCATGCGAGCGATAAGTGCTTCAAACTTTATGGCTGATGTCGGCTGGATGATTGTAAAAAACATCACGTGTTCAGAACTACACACGTGAAGCCAACGTGATGCAATAATCTGCTGTACATTTGTATGCATACGTTTTGTTTTTTTATTAACACCTGCCATTTGGACACACACAAAAAATGTAAGTATATGCATATTTTTTGCACAAGTTCATTGCAAAATTTAAATATCTTACACTTTTTAGAATATCTCCCCATTATTAAGCAGTAATAATGGATCAATAACAATCTTTTAATGAAATGCATTGATTTACCTAAGCTTTACTTCTCAAAAATGTAAAATTAATAACACTGGATATAACTCAGCAGTGTTTATTAATGTTTAAGTAATGCTCTGTAAATACTGTTTACTAATCGTTAACTAATAACTACGGAGACCCAGAGAGGACATGAAAAAAATAAATAATACAAGGCCTCAAGGTTTTAATGTGTGGGAATTGCTCATAACACAAGGGTATGAGTTTCACAATACATATACACACATTATAAAAAGAAAAAGTAAGTTAGCATAAGGTAGCCATCTAGATGCTAACTGCTATGAAAGGATAATATACTAACAAATGTATGGTTATTACAGGAAGTACAATGTGTACAAAGCCAAAATTTGATTTTGTCATGGCTGCAATAGGAAAGTTGCACAGTGTAACAATGCAACTGCAATTAACTGGACAATTAGATTTTTTTTTTTCTTAAGACTTTTATTTGTGTCCAAAAACAAACAAACAAACAAACAAACAAATAAAACAAATACTTGCTTTAACCCTTATACCCCAATTTTTCATATTTTTTCCTACTTTTTTTTGCATAAATCTTTTAATCAACTGGTTCCCTAATCACAAATACCAAATATTTAATTATTTTCAGAATTTTAACCCTTTATAGGCCAGTGCATGTAGTAGTTAATTTTTTTTGGTACACTGTAAAAAACAAAAAATGTTGCAGAAAATTCAAGGCAACAGGACCTCTCAGGATTTTGAGCTTTTGGGGTCAACTCAAAATCTCAAGTTTTCAAGTTTTCTTGTGTGTGTGTGTGTGTGTGGGGGGGGGGGTTCTTTTACTAAAAAAATTAGAGAATATTAAATACACATGCATAAAATAGCTTACTGAAACATTAAAATAAGGCAGATAAAAAGGTATATGCAGCTGCTAGTTTGAATTCCAAAAGCGAGCCAACCTTTCACCAACCTGCGAACCTGAAATATATTACACTGCACTTAGCACATTAGCACAAAGTGAGTAACAGCAGCGACAGGGAAATTAAGATTTAATTTACTCTGAACCTAAAGCATTAACTTCGTGCAGGAGCAGCCACAGCTCATTTTCCAAAAGAGCCACAAGATTGTCTTACATCCTGGCCTCTTCAAATATCTCAAGGGTCCAAAATGTTAATGGTGAACTCTGATTTTTGTGGGGCAAAGGTAGAAAGTTTTTTGTCCCATCCTACTTCTAAACTTTGGTCCTGGTCATTTCTGTATGTACAATTTGACTATTCACCAAACTGTTAAAATGCCATTAAACTATACATATGACATATACTTTTTGTTTAAAATTAACGCAGCCACAAGGGTTGATGAGCCAATGCACATTTTGTCTCAAGCCTGCATTAAAGGTTGCATCAGGAAGTGCATTTGGTGTAAAATCACTGCAAGTAACCACCTATCACATATAACGCTTTTGTTTTGACTGGACTTGGACTCAGATTTTATTTTTGCAAAGAGAACTAGAGTCAGCACCATAACTTCTGGGAAAGCCTAAATGCTTGCACCCAAACAACTGGTTCTCCATACTATCACTGACGACCCCTTGCCTGTTTATACAGATTTTGATTGGTCATTAATGGCCTATCATCTTTTGAACTGATAATGTGGTCAGCTTAACTTTTCTTGCCTGGGCAGGTCAAGTTGCTTTAAAAAGATAACTTACCGTATTTTCCACACTATAAGGCGCACCTAAAAAGCACCTTTAATTTTCTCAAAAACCGACAGTGCGCCTTATAATCCGATGCGCCTTATATGGATCAATGTTGGTTAATTATGGCTACCGTATTCAGGGGGCGTCGCCGAAGTGACAGCGGTAAAAACGGTAAAGGGGAATTCCAGTCCCAGCTGTTCATGTGTGCCATAGGCGTGTTTATGGATCCTGCCGCAAAGGAACAAGGAGGCGTGGCCTTTGCTCCATCTCAGTAGAAGAGTTGCGACATTGAGGGGACAGAAAACTGAGCACTCGAACACTATTCATGTAGCTTTGAACTGTGACAAATGGAGTTGGAAATACATTGTTTTCAATGAGGACGGCGCAAATAAGAGCTACCGGTACATACAGTACCGTATTGTGAATGCACCAACTTGTTTTGGGAGTGAGCGGAGTTGTAAGAACGCTGGTTTGTATTCTGTTAATAAAGTTTGACTGACTGACTTATCTGACTGCTTTATTGACATTCCCTTTAGCGGAGCTTCATCTAGTGGGTGCAAAATGCAACCCCAGCCACTACAGTTTTTTCAGCTTTTTACTGTTTTTTACAGCTTTTATTCTATGCGCCTTATAATGCGGTGTGCCCTATATATGAAAACAGTTTTAAAATAGGAGATTCATTGAAGGTGCGCCTTATAATCCGATGCACCTTATAGTGCGGAAAATACGGTAATTCATTTAATGGAAATTTTGAGGGATGGGGTGTTTTTAAAATACATACCCAAATGGACAACGTGCCTCACCAGCGTGCTCAGAGCATCCAGGGTCCATGGAGAATTATTTTATTTTATTACTAGTACTGTCTTTCCATTTACTAAACACCTTTTGTCCTCCCAAGTCAAACTGAGTCTGTTTAGACTGCTTATAAAGCAGGATAAAGTTTAAAATGATCACATTTCTTTTGTTTCACCTTTTAGACAACTTTTTTATATTTTTTTTTTACATCTATTTTTATAATGAATGATATGACAGACCTAATTGACATAAAATATATCTACTCATCAGTTAGAACACATATGTTTAACCCCATGATGTAAATGAGTTGTGATGAAATCCGGTTTACACACCAGTGGCTTTGAAGATGTGTGTGTTCATCGTGCCAAAAAGTGTATTAGTGGCACCTCTTGCACTACTAAATGTGGCCAGGTCAAACTGAAGACCACAGGTGCTATCAGTTTTAAGTAAAAGCACATAATTCAACCAAAATTGTAAAAACTAATGTAACTTGCAAAGAACATACAGCAGAACAACCCCTGTCATTTTCAGGCAGGTTAATGGAAGAAAACCAAACTTATGACCTTTTGGAAACAGGGGGGGCATTTTTGGGCTTTATTGTTAGGCCATAGTACTAGAAAATCGAAGAGAGGGCCAGCAAACTGTCAGAGTCCAGACTCAAACCCACAACACCGAGGTAGGCTGTAGTTGCCCTGTTTTCGCAGCTCTTCCACTGAGCCATATGGCAGCACAAGGACAGCTTTTAAGTCTTTTTTTTTTTTTTTTTCTGCTACTATTATTACTACTACTGCAACTTCGACTTAGTAACCAACCTGGAATGAAATCTGGAATCAAATCAAGGACCTTCTGGTTGCGTGGAAAATATGCTACTCCATCTGCCACCAAGGTATAATGTCATTTTTACTTTTAAATTATTAGAAAACCACTATTTGGATGTTTGTTATTTCAGTTTGTTATCAGTGGGTATTTTTATTTCTCTATTGGACTTCCAGAATTATTCCATTTTAAGTAATGACTTTTTAATGACATTGCTCTATTATTCCTTGCAATGAAAATGGGTTGCAGCACACGAGCTATTTATTTCTATTGAATTGCCCAGAAATATAGGACACTCATAAAACGTATATCTTTCCTTCACAGAGAATAGAATATGTTTGCATTCATTACCATAGCACAACATTCTAATTAAATCGTAGTGGAAGTCACAGTGGGACGTATATTAAACATCTGTGAAAGGCAAACACTGCAGGATTAATTATGTGAGTTGTAGAAAAAAAATAACTAAATAAAGCTATGAGTGTTGGTTTTCTGAGACGCCATGTTGTCCCGGTTGGTAGCATTGTTGAACCTTTTTTTTTTTTTTATGCCACTGTGTGGTGTGCGCATCCCCTGTGCTGCTTTAGTCTAATCTGAAAATGAAACACCTTGGTCTCTTAATAAGTGCTAAAATATGCCAAATCTTCTGCACCGGTGTGTGTGTCTGTCTGTGTTTGTGTGTGTTTTTTGCAGTTCACGCAGGTGTCACAGTGTATTGCTTTAATACAGTGTTCCCAGTACAGCAGCCATAATGGAGCATTCATTGCATTTTCATCTGGTGCTTCACTGAAGTACACAAGGCCAATTGTATCAGGATTTGTATGCTGGGCTAATTTAACCCTCCTGCACTGCTAACATTTTAGTCACACCTTTCGCCTTACAGCAAAAAAAATAAAAAAAAATAAAAAAATGCACCACTACAGACTGACATAGAAACATTATCTAATAGTCAAGCTCATAGTTACAATGATTAACCTCAGTCCTTATAACACATAGCAAAAATTAATTCCGTTTAAGAAATTTCATCTTAAATTGTAGTTTTTGTGATTCAAAGTTGATTTTAAATTATGGCAAAAACTACAAAAAATTGATTTTTTTTCCCCTTTACTGTAAATGCAACTTAGATTTTTTTTTTTTTTTTTATCAGAGCTTGGGAGTGTCAAAAATTACCATCATGATTGATTTTATTAGATTAATTTTTTTTTATGTAGTGGCAGATAAAACATTTTTTATCACACCTTTACCCCTAGGGTGCGGTGGATAATAATGGATAATAAAAAATAAATAAATAAATAATAAAATCTTGGTTACAATGATTAACTTCAGTCCTCATCATACATTGCAAAAATGTATTCTCTTTATGAAATTTAACCCCTTAAATTCCAGTTTTTATATACACACATCCAGCACACACAGACCCATCTGCACTGATACAGATCTCTAAAAACTACATTTTGGATGTGCGCGTACACATACAGGAATAAACTTATTTCCAAGCAAACACTTTCACACCAATTTATGACAACCCTAAAACACACCCAAATCATTTTAGTTGAGATTTCTTTTTTTTTTGCTTTTTTGTTTTTGTTTTCCTTGCAGGCACAATCATTTATACAAACACTAATAGGGCAATTTTCCAATTTATACCTCTATCTACCATATATGAGGAAATGGCACCACCTAGTAGAAAACAATAAAAACTAAAATTCCAATCCCTCACTATTATGAATCCATGAAATATTTGCTAAAAATGTGAAATTATATTGCACTGACAGTGTATTATAAAAATGACGTTTCAGTGGGAATCAATGGCACAAAATATGTCTCAGGGGTAAAGGTGTGACTTTGTTTTTAGACATTTTTTTAAGAGGATTTTTTCTAAAAAACAAAACAAAAACAAAAAAATCAGAAAATTCATCCAAAAATACGTCATTTAAAACAACAGAGCAAACATTATTCACAAAAAACTGTTGCAAAATATCAAAAAATGCCTTAGGGGTGTAGGAGGATTAAAAACACAAAGAGTGGAGTTAGCATTGCCCCTAGTGAATGAATGTGAGAGTAAATGGTTGTCTGTCTGTGTCAGCCCTGCAACAAACTGGTCATGGTCCAGGGTGGGACAGGCTCCAGCCACCTGCAACTTCTAACAAGAACAGAGGGAAGAAGATGAATTAATGAATCTGGATGCTTCTAACAACATCTAATATAGGGTGACCAGATTTTAAGACCCAAAAAATCTTCTTTTTTTTTTTTTCAATAATCACTCTGCATTTGAGCTCACCACCAAAAAGCTTACAAAATCTATACAATTTTCTGTCCTGTAATTAAAGTACATGACGTTAAGGTTTAAACTTTTTCATTTTAATGTCAGTTTATTAATAAAAACAATGACACTGTAAATAATTTTTTGTGACAAAATGTGTTTCCTTTGCTTTTGTAGTTGTTAAAATGAGGACAACTTTAAAACTGGGACATATGACAGTTTTTATAGATATGTCTTGGGACATGGGACAAGGAGCCTAAAACTGGGACTGTCCCAGTTAAATAGGGACGTCTGGTCACATTAGTCTAATATTATGTCTTTAAATTTACAACACATAAAAAAAACTACTTTAAAAGAGCACAGCTGGACCAACACAACAACAACAACAACAACAAGAAAAACAAATTTTGCAGAGTAGTGATTTAGCTTTTGACAAGAATCTTATGTATCATGTGTATTGTATTACGTGTTACTTATTGTAAGCCATAGCTTTAAATAAAAAGTGTAAAAACATTGCCAAACTTTTTATCATTTTGACCCAATGTTTTGTGCATTGTCTCATAGTCTATTATAGTTAGCACTGAGCTGCTGAGAAACGGCACTATGTAAGTTCAAGAGATTGAATTTGAGACACATTATCATACTATAAGAATTTGCCGATGCGATACATATCACAATAGAAGCATCACAATATAATATATCGTTTTTTGTGATACTGTAACAAAAGCAATTAATTGTGATTTCTTTAAACCTGATTTTAAAAAACCTTACCTGTTTACTTTTACACCACTATAAGCTCAAAATTGTATGAGATAAATTGTATTTACTATACTGCCACTGTATTTCACAAACAAGTTGCTTTTCTCAAGTTAAGTAAAGAAAATAGTTACTGCCAGAATACATGCCGGATACATTTTTATCCAGGCTTGGGACAGGCATAGGTTTGTGATCCCTTGTTTTCAGTAACATTTTGCATTGCACGTGCAAACTTTGTAAACAGCAGAACAAAATACTTGCAAAGATATGTGTTATGTCTGTCCATATGGTCCTCTGCACTTTATAATGCAAATTTCCCATTCATGTAAAACCATTTCTAAATAAACCATAAAACATTGTCAACAAAATAAAGTACAACCCTTGTTTTAGTCATGGCTTTTTGACAACTTAGGTAAGAACTTTCAAAACAACCTTTGAAATCAATTTAAAATGCCATTGTTTTATCACACAGCTTGTTTGTTGTATTACTTTAGCGCTGACAAATAAGTTACAATTTGCGTTGTTTGCTTTAATAGTTACTGCATATTTGTAAACTCTAAAAGCAAGGCCGTTTGAGTTATCAGAGCCATCAAGAGTTAAAAATGCACTTCAAAGCAGCAGAACTTGGGACACCTGGAAACTAAATTGAAAATGCCACTTTTATTACACAGTTGCTTTGTTTTATCACATAAGTGTTGACAAATAAGTTACAATGTGTTGTTTTTTGACCTTCATAGTTACTGTATATTTGTACGCTCAAAGGCAAGGACGGCGGAGTTATCAGAGCCATCAGATGTACAAACGCACTTCAAAGCAGCAGAACTCGGGACACCTGGTTGGTGTTTTTGAACAAACTGACAGTATGGCCCATCTGTGCTTTTAACCAGTGACAATCTGTTGGGGAGATGGGCGAAACACAACTGGAGCCGTGACAACTTCGACAAACGACAACAATACAGACGCGCCGCCGAACAATCTGCTTTTGGAAAACAGCAGTTAGAGAGTGAACGCGTGATGACAGACAAGAGAGGAGGAGGAGGAGTGGGTTTACTGACACACACTGCACTGTTTATTCTACAGGAGCTTTACCAAGTTTAATCCAGTCTTTGGTTGTTGTCTTCTTTACTATACCTCAGAAGACCAACAGTGTTTTTTTTTTTTTTTATTATGATTTTGTTATAACAAGAAAAAATCCAAATAATAATAATAATACATTTGTAATGGACAGATAGATGTGTGTGGTCTCTCTATATTTTTTTAAATGAATTAATTCAGCCATTCACAAAGTCGCAGCCCCCTTAAATTTCTGAAAATCCCACACGGACCCCCAGCTGTAGAACTTCCCTCTCTTCATGTTTTTCTCCATACATTTCTATAAAAACCTTACAAAAAACACTGACCGTTGGCTAAAAATAGTTTTAAAGTCATATTTTTAAAGAAGTATATAACTTATAAAGCATGTTATTCATTTCAAACTCAATTTATTTTTATGTACTTAACTTAGACAGCCTCTGGGGGGGCCCCTGCAGTACTTTGCAGACCTCCAGGGAATTCTTTTTTTATTTTTTATTTTATTTTTTTATTGAGCAAGGTATTGGAAATGTCACTATCTCAACAAAAAGGCCTGAAATGATCTCAAAGGCTTGGTTAATCATGTTTACAAGCCTGGGTCCTTCCTATAGGCAAACTAAGCAGCGGCATAGGGCCCCAAAGACATTCGGGGGCCCCAAAGCTTAGCCATTATTTACTGATTTAATTAAATTGTCAGCTCTATTTAATAAATATTCTGCTTGTTATTGCCAGTAGTTTGTGAGAGGTCTATTTGTGTTATACTTGATATACTCACTGTTTTCCTGGGCCCCTCTTGGAGAGTTTGCAAGTCCAAAATGTATTACAGGGGTCTGCAAACCCAAAGAGTCAGCCAAAAAAAAAAAAAAAAAACACAAAAATTGAATCTGTTAAGAGCCACAACCAATTTTAATGTATAAAAGTTGCTTAATCTATTACTGGAATATATTTGCAAACACAGAATTGTAAATACTGCTCTGATTATCTCACAGAGAACTAGAGTTACATCCTGTGACAGTTTCATGGTGCTAATGTGTGGCTCTTCTAATCAGTCTGTGTGTGGACAATTGAGGCTAAAACAATTAGCAGTTAGCCTGACTACAGTTCGGTAACTAAAACAGTCACCTACAGTTTAATCCAATATGGGCTGCAAATAGTAGAACCATACACGCAAACATTCAAAATTCTCAACACATCTGCAAATCTCAAAGCCATCCTCCTGTGTGTGTGTGTAAATCCCAACACAGCCCGGCGCAGATATGTATTCATCTTTCAGCCCCCTCTGACGGGGAATCTGCTTTCGAAAAAATCTTTAAAACGCAATAAGACAGTATCGAGCCGCCGTTCCCCCAGCGAGTCCGTAATGAAATGTCGGATTGATCCCGCTGACCTTTTCACGCCTGTTATCATCCGCCGACATATTTATGAAACCAAACTCCGCGGTCCTCTCATTTGGGTAACGCGATTAGATTATAGCCTCACATCTATTACATTTTGTTGGGGGGGAAGGGGGGTACATGGAAACCCAAACACCAAACAGACAGACAAGAAGAGGCTGCTATATTTAATACAGATCGTGTTATGGCAGTGTGAAAATGATTCTCATATGCTGCTAATGCGCCAGGGCCAGATTATCACAGCCAGACTTTCGGATCAAAATGCATGTTTGCCTTTTATTCCCTTTCGTCATTAATTATCATTAATCACTATTAAACGCCACATTTCGCCCACTCGTCTCCCGCATCTGTTCTCTGTACTGTCGGATTACAATCAGCACGTCGCGCCGCAGAGTGTTCTCAAAATAGACTTGGGCAAATGAATGGAAAAAGGAAGCCCAAATGAGTGTGATTATAGATGATGTTTTACTGTTTGTCAACAGTTTTGGCAATGGGAGGTAATAGTAGAAAAATAAAAAAGCGAGTTCTTATAGAGTGGCAACACCTAAAGGTTACATCATGAGATAACAGATGCATAATTTTACCCTCAGCCCCTCCCCTTATATTTAAACATAGAAAATACGAATATTTGTTGTTTTGATCATTAACCCCTGTCCTCATTATACATAGCAAAAGTGAATTTATTTTCATCTTTTTAACTCATTAAATGCCAAGTTATTTGCATAATTCAACATGTTTGTAAACAGCACATAAATGGTTTACTAGGCTGTTTAAAAATGCTAAAGTTGTTTTTTGTTTGTGCAGGGATTACCAGTCACTGATTACCTCTAACACTGATTTTAATACATTTTTACTTTTTGTGCCATTACAAAAAAAGGGGCACAAATAATATTTTTATTGCATTCTCACAATTCTGTTGTTGTTGTTATCATCCCCCCATCCCATTCACAATTAATTCCCTCTAACCTTTTCTGTAAACTCTAAATATTGTATATATTTTCAGTCACCATGTGTTATTTAATAAAAAAAAAAAAAAAAATTAACCACACGTGTGCCAAGATATGAAATAAACATGTTTCTATCAAATATTTTTCTGATAACAATGTTACAGTTGATTTATTAACAATAACAAATATTTGACATATAAAAAGGGCACAAATTCATCCTCGTACTCTTAAAACCTAAAAAGGGTCGGTCTTTAGTCACTGTTATATAATGGGAATTCTAAGGGAATTATTTTCCACAATGCAATAAGAAAATGGTGGTTCTAGTGGTGATTTTTTTGTTTGTGTATTTTTTTGCCTCTGACTGACAGGGTTACAGAGGAATTAACATGATTTAACTTTTCTGTTTTGCAGTAGCAGTAAAGGGAAAATAAGTGATTTTAATGTATGTCAATGGGACCAAAAAGGGCTTTAAGAGGAAGAATGAGTTTTTTTGTCGGGACAGTAGAAATTTTAGTTTTTAACAATTGTGATGCTGAAATTGTAAAATTATTTTTTTTAAATGAACATCTTTATAAAACATCATCATCGTAGAATAAGAAATGCCAACATGAGAGTAAAAAATACATTTGAAAAACCCTAAAAAGCCCCCCAGCCCCTGCCTCTCGAGAACAGAGCTCCCTGAACAGAAACAAGACAATAAGTCAGATTATTACTAACTGTCAGATTCTTGTGAAATCTGGGAGTTCACAAACTCATGGCAGTTTATTTACATAATTCCACACATTTGTAAATAAAACATACACTATTTACTATTTTAAGATGCAAAGCAAATGAGACAGCAATACGTTCTTTATCTCATTTGTTCATATGTCTATACAATGTCTAGTGTGTGAGTAGTGCCCCTGGCCCATAGACACTAACAAGATAGATCTGATCAAACTTTAAATTTTAAGTCCCGTCATTAATGCTGTTAGTAAAGCAGATATTTTTTTCTTGCCTAACAGTCTGACACTGCCCACTGCCCCTGTGTTTACTTCATAAAGCTGCTCTGTAGCTGGTGCGGAGCAGTTAAGAGAAGGCTGGAGCGCGTCTTTTCCACACCAGTGCTTTTAAAGCTCTCAGCGCTGCCTCTGAACACCTCTTCCGTTATCGACTTGCTGTCTTCATATTTCCCCTTCCCCCGGGCCGGGCCAGCCATCATGGCATAAAGAGGCCGTTATGACCCCCCGCGCCCACACACAAAACAGTTCACCTTATGTCACACATACTCCACAGCTCCCCAGGCTCACTGCAGGGACTCCCTTTAGTTTCTGTTTAAGTTAGCATTTAAAAATAGCTTTTAGCTTTTTATGGGGTTGCAGTTTAATTTTAATGTTGTAAGATTGTAAATGGGTCTAGTGGATACTTTTTAAAGGATTGGGGCGACTTGTTCAGTTGCTTTACAATGAAACATAGACAACATATCAGGTTCTGAAACATTTTTGGTACCTTGTCATTGAAAATGTTGAATGATTTTGTGTGTGTGTGTTTATTCAAAATTGACCAGGGCGGGGTTACCGTTTGTATAGTATATTGTAAATTTTAGCCTCATTTGTCAGTTTAGGTCTATAATACACTGTGTACATGCAAATGTTACACTTGAGGTCTTTAGTACAATTTTGGTACTTTGGTAAATATTTGAGTGATTGAAAGTGGAAAAATACCATCAATAATATACTTTTAAAGGCAACAAGTGTCATATATAAAAAAAAAAAAAAAAAAAAAAAAGGTCCATGTCCAAAATAAAGAATTCATCAAAATCAGTACTGGTGTCAGCACTTAACACAATATTTCTTTCTATTTTTTTTTCTTTTTTCTGGCATTTAAAGAGTTAAAACCCTTTTAAAAGTTATTAAAATATAATAGTTTTTATATAAACTGCTAGAGTTGATTACAGTTGATGAACATATTTTGAGAACACTTTTTAGGAGGTAAGCACTTTTGGTACTAAAAGCGCTGAGTGTACGTTTTTTAAAGAGCTGTTTAAGGGTTAATGAAAAATAATTACTTTTGTTGTTGTTTGAAGAAAAAGGTTTGAAGAGAGGGCAGCTAAGTACTAGAAAGGAAAGTGTTAGGGATTAAAACAAAAAAAAGGTATTTGGTCAAACACCTTCCAAAGCAAAGATTGTTTAAAACTAAGCATACAGTGTCCTCCCTGTCTTATCATGGGCTGAATGAATGAGTGAATGTTTGTTTGTCTGTGTATGTCTCTGTGTCAGCCCTGCCACTAACTGGCCCACACTTGCTCAGATAGTCTCCACAACCCTAACAGAAATAAGTGAAAGAAGCCGAATAAATGAAGAGTGAATAAAACTCATTTTCCATTCCGTAGTGTTGCCTCAAGGCAGAATGACTGATTAAATCAATTTTAAATTCCTTGTTAAAGTAAAAAATACTCTGCTGTTTTTGTGTGAGCCATATGATTTCCAGACTAAAAAAAAAAAAGAGTATTTTTTTCTGCAGAGAGAAATTGAATGTGAATGATATGCCTGAGAAAGCCTTGTCTGTCTGTCTAGTGCATTATGCCATGAGTGATTTAGGCACTGGTCCTATCTCGCAATGGTAATGACATTGAATAGCGCCCAGACTCAGACTCAAGGATCTGGGCATTGCGAGATAAGACCAGTGCCTGTCTCGCAATGGTAAAGATGTAGTGGCCAGACCTGTACTCAGATTTAAAGATCTTCTAGTTCAGGAGTAAATGCTCTTTCCATTCAGCCACAAATCATAAAGAATCTACAAAAATTCCTTTAAGATTCCTTTAAAATGCTTCTGGATCTAAACATGAATTTGCATCCACACTAAAATAAATGATTTTTGAAATTTCCCCAACAACATTCAAAAATTACAATTCTGGATTTATTAAAGAACTCTTTGTTAACAGCATTTTTCACCCAACACCAAACCTTTTGCACACGACCACAAGGAGAGGCTTCTATGCTATGTCTCTCTATGATCAAGTCACTTTGTTTCTCTGATTGGTTACTCCGCCTGTGATCGTTCCGTCCATAGAAACAAAATTTAAGAGAAAGGATACCAGACTAACTTCTTTCATATAGAATAGGAAAAGAGTTTGTCTGGTCGGCCAGGCTAGGTCACAAACTCTTTGTGCCAGTCCCAAGCTGGGGAAAAATGGACAGGGTTCTTGTCGGAAAAGGCATAAATGGATGCCAAACCAATATGTGAGAGAAAGAGGAAGATTTTCGATCTCAAGTACTACAACACCTCACTTTTCCAGCCTCTTGTTGCCCCTGTCCCATCTTCTTTGAGATGTGTTGCTGCCATCAAATTCCAAATTAGCTTTTCATGAAACATTTTTATTTACATTTTACTCTGTATCTTGGCTTTCCTTGTAGCAGTAAATGTTGTTTTGTCTGCAAGTTAACCCTCTCTAAGCAATCCCCAACTTCAACTCTATCTCGATCTAATTATTTCTTCTTATTACTTCTATTGTCTCTCTCTATCAGCCTCCCCCTTTCATTCCTCCATTTGGTCTCCACTTCATTACGACCCTCCCTTGGCCTCCTATTGCCCAGCGGCAGCAAACTTTGTGCCATTTGTCAGCGGCGCATTGCCCAATGAGTCCTTTTCGTCCACCTCCCGACTCAGACCTAATCGGGCCAGCGGATGGGGCCGCTAATGGCTTCCACCACTGTCTTGATTGCATTTATAGACGTTCTGTCGCCGCGCTCTTCCTCCAGCGAGCATTTCATAATTACTCTCCTCGTGCATTTGTTTATTTATATCTGCGAAGTGACAGAGCCGATAGAAGCGGACGGAGATGAGATCCTGATATGAGGCTTTTGGGAGACGAGCATTAGCATCTTTTTTTTTTTTTTTGCAGTAGATTGTTGTCGATTATAGAAGAGAAAATGTAAGTGGTCTGACAAGAGAATTTAGTTGTTATTCTGCCTAACACCATCTTGCTTGGTTATAGTAAATGTGTATTTTTCATTCTTTTCCATATCTTTTTGCTGGCATTTATATTTATGGTACTGTATTGTCAGGAATCGTGTGTTATAGGCACATTGGCAAAGTTTGCTCTTGCACTTCATGAGGTCCTAGGTTGGAATCCTGGACCATATGGGGCCTTTCTGTGTGGAGTTTTCATGTTCTCCCCGTGTCTGGGCGGGTGATCGGATTTGCCCCATCAACCTAAAACATGCACAATAGGCTAATCCTCCAACTAGGTACTCCTGACTGGCATCCTGGCTCAAGATCTGGAGAAGGGTTTAAAGGATGGGTCAAACGCTGAGAACAAATTTCCCTATGGGGACAATATATGGAGTTATATTTGTCTCAATAAAATGAATTCCTGCAAAAATAAAATGAAGTGACGCAACACACTGCCTCTAGTGGTGGTCATTAGAACAGGACTTCTTTTGTGAATAAATCTTGCTGTCTCAAAATGAAAGTTATGAATGCATGAATGGAGCGAACCACAAATGCAGATTGGACTATTCACATGCAAAACTGCAGATTTATAAATGACAAACATGATTGATTTGTGAAATAATTGCAAATAATGTATTTGCAAATTAGAATTTATTTGCAAAAACCACTGCATGCAAGTCACAAATTAGGCATTTTGAATAAATCATTCTTTGTGCAACAATACATTTACTGTTGCCTCAATTCATTTTATTGAGACAAATATAGCTCCATAACAATAAAGTATACCTTTAAGATATATATGTTTTATAAGTATTGGTGACTCTAAATGGCCCCTAGTGAATGAATATGAGAGTGAATGGTTGTCTTCCAGTGTACTGTATGTCTCTGTGGCAGCCTTGCAAAAGTTCATTGTCCATACATTTTTTTTTAAATACTGATAAATACTGTACTAATTCTGAAGTCTACTGAGCGCATGTATTGGGGTTATTACAATACACCAAATGCATGGATATAAATATCATAAAACATCTCCTTAATTTTTATTTTATTTACTTTTATTTAACAAGAAGAACCTCAGTGAGATTAAAAATCTCTTTTGCAAGAGTGACCTGGCCAAGACAGCCATTCATTTACATGTTACAGCAAACAATAACAGACATTCAGAACCTTGGCACAATACAGTAAAAACAATAAAATGCTAAAACATCACACAAGGTCAAGACATTAAAAATAAGTAAAGTCCACAAAAAATACTCAGTTTGCCAGTTAAAACTTTTTTTTTTTTTTTTTTTTTTTTTTGGCCATATGCACTACACTTGTAACAGTTTAACATTCCTTGAAGAGAATGA
Source organism: Bostrychus sinensis (assembly GCA_020698575.1). Lineage (NCBI taxonomy): Eukaryota > Metazoa > Chordata > Actinopteri > Gobiiformes > Eleotridae > Bostrychus > Bostrychus sinensis. The sequence goes on along the minus strand of CM036260.1, from coordinate 6,868,456 downwards.
ATAGCTCCTAATTTAGTCTGTGTACAACTTTGGTCCTTCCATGCGCTGTGTTGTTCTGTAACATAGCCCTAAGACAAATGACTTGTAGTATGAAGCTTTTACTTCGCTGCAGCCTATAAATGTTCATTTAGCGCTGCTGTATGACACAGTGTTAGTGCTGTGGTGCATATACCTGCCTCTGTGTTGTGAGTTTGAGGCCAAATGTTTCTCCCTGATTTCCTACTTTACTCTGCCCTATCAATAAAGCCTACAGAATGGCCAAAATGTATCTTTAAAATTCAAAAAGCTCATTCACAAAGAGCAAATAATGTTTTCCTTTCTCTTACTGCCTGCACATACTACATATGTAGTCTGGTGCCATTTTTTTTTAGTACAGTTTTGTCTATTAAACAGATTTTTTATATATAAGAAATCAGTCTTATTGCTTTTTGCTTATGCTTTTTCTAGACACTCAAAGTGGGTTTACAATTAGGTGCATTATTTATTCACTCTTCACTCAAGCAGCTGATGAAAATGTGTCATTTAATTTATTATTTATTTATTTATTATTTATAATCCTGTATTAAAAAAAAAAAATCTGTTCATATACAAGTGTATGTGCATGGGAGTAGAAGCCAAAGCCTCTCCGACCACCACCAAACACACACTAGCACAGTCACACCCCAGGGACACAGACACTCGAGGTAAGGTGGATGACATGTCTTGCCCAAGGACACACCAGTAGCATGAAGTGGTGATTGCGGGGATTGTTCTGCCAACCTTCCCGTTAGTGGGCGAATGGATGTACCTACTTAAGATTATCAGAATTTCATTTTTTTGCAAACGTGAGACCAGGGTTAGGGTGTGATTGTGAAGCAGTGGCGTAAGGAGGTAATTAGGGGCCCCAGTGCAGATTTTTACAATGGGCCCTTAACTTATGAAGCACATTCAGGAAGTCTATACGTCCATATATCATACTTTAAGTTGTTAAAAGTGCATTGAACTCCTCTAATAGTTTAAAAACATATTCAAACATGTCAGTTCCACAAAAAAATAGATATTTTGTTTATAATTAAATGTTATTAAATAAATATTGTGAAGGTATTATGCAAATCATACATTTTAAATATTTTTTAATCATACTCTTGGTTTTAAATGATTCATGCTTGCAGTGCCATTTATAGTTCAGAATAAATATAATCTACTAAATTAAGGGACTCTCAATGGGGCCCCTCTCATATCCTAGGCCCCAGTGCAGCGGCCCTGGCTGATACATTTCATTTTTAAAATCAAAACCATCAGATTTATTGATGACTTATTTATGACGACTTATTTCAAATTAAATTATTATTGGATTTAAAAAAACTTGTACAAAATGTTATGAGCATATTCTTAAAAGGATTGCATCTCACCGCTGTTATCGCAGATGTCTTGCTATGGATCATTACCTGCATATTGACTTGGCTCACATTACAAATTCCAGGCTCATGCAGAAGCTATGTGCAAATGCAGCAAAAAGTTGTGCGTTTTAAAATAAGTCTGGACATACAGCAGAACACCTCACCTACAGAATCGATATCTGACTTAGTGCTCTCATGTCAAAAACCCTCGACACATCTAATCCTTCATCTCACTACATCATGTCAGACCGTTTGAGAGGGAAAAAATCAATACGGGATCAAAAGTCTCTCGCGAGTTCTCACAGATGGAGGGATTAATGAAACGGGGCTGGTGTAGGTTACATGCCACTCTCAGCCGACATGATAGGACTGGTGTAGAAGTGACACATAGATCTTACGATGGGCTGATATGAGACGGAGGTGAGAGGCAGTTCCTGGAAAGGCGTTCCTGAGAGCAGCTACTCTTTCTCTGGTATAAAAGCTAATGATGCGATGATCTGGGCAGGTTTCAAAAGCAAGAATTTAGAACAACATTTTGGGCTGGCATCCAATATGTCTACATATGTTTTTTTTTTTGGTGATGACCAGAAGATCTCATAGTCCTATTGACACCCCATCCGATATGCTGCTATGAAGCTCAACAGAGACCGCCACGTGATTTCTGAAGTAAATTTCCCATTTATTTTCCCTGTTCTGCCCTCGCTGTGTGTGTTTGTGACAGCTATGCAGAAAGATAAACTCTTTGACAATTGACAGGCGTATGTTCACTTTATTGATCCAATTATCAACAGAGTGAAACTACAAATAAAACAAAATAGACACCACGTAAAAATACAATATATGTCTAATCATCAAATTATACACATATGAGAGCTGAATGTGCTTAGCAATATGTAAAAAATTAAGTATTATTAGTACTATAAACCGTACTCTTTTATAACACAAATGTTCATGAATATAAAGCAATGGTAGCCTCTAAGGCGCTTACTGAACTCAAAATACTCACAAACAATGCTCTCTGTAGAACAACAAACATGGATGGATGGATGAAGATTGAATCATCACAGATGAACCTCTGCTTCTGTCAGCCATTACTCAACGTGTGCTTATTGATTACTTCTACACCTTAATAGTAAACTTAACAAACATGCAACAGCACAGCACCTCCTGCTGGTGGGGGAGAATCACTGCCAGCACATTCCCTGTGACTAGGATTGACTGAGGCTAATCAGCCATGTAGTAACTCATGACCAGACCAACCTCTTGTTTAATTTATTTATAAAGGGACAATATACATATTAACCTGTTAAGCTCTGAGGCCTTTTTCCCGAAGATTCTATATCTACATTTATTAAGGTTTTACTTAGCATTTACTAGGTGTACATAGCTAACCTTGGTAACAAATTAATTGGTGGACTTTGGGGATTACTGTGGAAAAGAAATAATATTAATAAATTATGTTTGACCATAAATTGAGGTTGAAATGGATTATTCTAATTTCCGCCTGAAAAAAAAAAACACATATTTGCCTCCAAAAAAGCCTTTTTTTCCTTCCTGTAGTGAAGCAAATAACAACATAAATTGAACTGCAGCAAAATTTGTGCCAAATAAACAAATTAATTGAAAGATACATGTTTTATTTTTAAAATATCCAGGCGGAATCCAACTGTTGAATAGAAATTGAAGTAGATAGTTTTGTTGCCATGAATTGTCCGAACACGAGGATGTCAAACATGTGTGTGTCAGCCGTTGTATCTCCCCGCTATGGTCCCAACAAGCGGACGCAAGGGGCGGAGCCCCGTCGGGCTCTATTCAGGTTTAAGAGGTTAATGAACATTTGACATGTAAATATGTGAGATTATAGCCTAAGGCCAGGGGTGTCGGACTGGGGGGTTTAAGGGTACCGTTAACCCAGGGCCCACTGCAAGGAGGGGCCCCTCAAAAAGCCTGGAATATGCTTGAGAAATATTGATCAAGTGAACCTGGGGGTCCGCCAAGATGGTTTATACAAAGGGCCCAGAATTTCTGCCTAATACTAATTTCCATCTCTAGTCCCTCAGCAGGTTGATGTTATTTTTAAGGACAGATGACAATACAAAGATACAGAGCACATAATACACTGTATGGCAATACTGAAATCTATCTACCATAGCATAGGCGGCGCCACAGCTGGGCCTGGCTGGGTCTCGGCCCACCCACTTTTGTCCAAAGCCCAGCCTGTTCAAATAAGCTACTTGATTTTCATCCACCTCGAGCTGCCCTGCTGCCATTAGGGTTAGGGTTAAGGCGCATTACGAAAGAGGGCAGTGGGATTTGCGCAAACAAAAAACATGACACATTTGGGGACATAAATATAATCCAAGCCATATGTACACACTTCTCAATAAATGTGAGTGAAGCTGAATATACTGTGATTGTGCACATATTAATAGAAAAAAGCATAATGATCAGGATAAGGAAACATTTTGCTCACTAACTGAAGTGCTTGATGCAGGTCCAGGTCACATATTTCTAAGTAAACAAACTACTTAGATCGCTTCTCACACTGCCCATGACATCATGTTCTGTGGAGAGACTCTGTTCAGCTGTGAACAGAATCAAAACAGCACCAGGTCAATGCTGCTCACAGAAAGACTCAACTCTTTATCACTGAACGAGAAATAACGGAGAGTAATGATTACAGTGAGATAATTGCAGTGTTCAATGAGAAACCCCGCCGTCTTTTATTGTAGGCGAAAGTTTGATAAAGTTTTATCATTGTTTTTGTTGTTTGTCTGTTAAAGAAGTTGCATTTAATAAGGTATAACAAAGTTTAAATAAGTGGTGCAATGGAGATTTTCAAAATATTATTGTCGTTTTGGTCATGTCTTTCACATTAAGCACCATGGACAGTGACAGGCACACACAAGCGGCTAGGTGCAGCTAGCGCAGAAACCTCCCTCTCTCGCACACATTTTTTTTTTTTGTCCAGCCAGTAATCTATAGGCCCATCCACATTCGCAATCCTGGCACTGCCACTGTATCACAGGTGAACCAACACTTTCAATATCATATATGTAATTCATTAAGAAGATGTTCTCATGATAAAAAATTCAAGTGCTAATATTGCATGTTTTTCATGCCCAAAGAGCTGTTGTGGATTACACACTGCCCCGAATGCATTTGATACACAACACAAATACATAAAACAATAAGATCTGTATTTCATGATGTACTGTTATATTAGTGGGTATTATATTTCAAGTTTGTCATGCTTGATAAGAGAATGACAGCTGCCCAAACACGCTTTAACCTCAAAGTTAAATCCTAAACCAAAAACTATACATTCTTTATTAATATTTTTATATCTTTTTTTTAACATTTGTAAGACACTCTAACACACTCCTAATACCATTTTTTTCTCCAGTGCTTATGGTCATTCATGCTAAAATAGCAACATAGCAACATTGTGCATATGACTTCAAACTCAGAGGGCTATCATGTATCCAAATCTAGGGTCAAACTCTGGAATTCTAAGTGTGAGGTGACAATATCATGATTAATGTCAATCAAAATGACTATCTAAAACTTGAAAATTCAGCAAAATGTATGTGTAACTTCGTTTTATGGTCATGAATTACCACACAGCTGATTAGCCTCCATCAAGCCGATGAAATGTAATATACCGCTTTTTCAAAAAGTCAATGGGGAATATGAATGTGATTTTTCTTCTGGAACAGGGGGTAGTCAAGCACTGTTGAGCTCCATAACCCAGCTCTCTTACCAGTTCAATTTCAGAACTGACAAATCCTCTTATTTTTAGTGAATTTTTTCATTTTTTTCCCCTCTTTCTCTTCTAGGTCCAGCTGATCCACTACAATCATGAGCTGTACACGAACTACACAGAAGCTGCTAAGAGCCCCAACGGCCTGGTCATCGTCTCCATATTCATGAAGGTAAGGCTCATCCAGATTTCTGATACGTGACAGCGTGTTGATGTCTAACGCACTCGGGGAATGGATTTTTCTTCGACATATCGTGACCCATGCAGCTGCTATGATTACATCCAGTAATGGCTTATATACACGGACAGCCTTCAGAATACTAATCTTTCCATTGGGTAAAGATTAGCTTTAGTTAGGCTAATCAGCGCAATATGATGTGAAACGTGTAGAGCTAAAATGGAACCGTTTTCATTGTGTTAAGTTAAAAAGTCTTGTTGGCCAGTGTTTCTAATGGCTCTGTCCCGATTCTTGCACCTCAAATGCACATTCACCCTGAAAATTCTTTGGGAACGTTTTCCACCGCACTTCACCACAATCTAGAGATGGTATTTATGGCTCTTTAACGGGAGCCGAATCTTTGGAATCCTTTCATTTCTAAGAGCCAAAAGGCTGGCTTAGTTTTGGATTTACGTCATTTTAAGAAGCCAGTGAGTTCATTCAGAAAAGAAACACTTTACATTATAATTTTAGTCAAAATAAAATGTATTCTGTTGGTGCGACATTATTAGTGTCTTGTTCATTGATGATAATAAAATGAGCGTGTGTGGACTAAATTTGCTAGAAAGCATAGAGTGAGACCACCATTTAGGATTTAAAATATGCCCAAAATGTGGAAAATATAGCTACTTTGACTTTTATGTTCATGCAAAAACTGTCAGTAAAAACTAAGCAGGCAACAATAAACTTTCATGCACACATGTGTAGGCACTTATGTGCTCCTCTCCTCTCTCGTCATCTCTTTCTGTTTCCGTAGGACTCTTTCTTGAGCTTGAGTTCTTCTGCTTTTTCTTATGAGGTTTTTTCATGGTTGGCAAACAAAAAAGAGCTTGTTCATATCAATATAAGAGTAAAAAAAAAGAAGAAGAAGAAGAAGAACAGCTGGCACACCTCTCTGAATTGGTTCTCACCATTCACGGTAAAGAGACGTTCAAAAGATTCAGATCGTTCATGAACGTTACATCTCTACCATGAACTTAACTGCACACTTCCAGCAGCTGTGGACCAGAGTGGACTTAGCTGATGTATATTATGCACAATGCATTTTGTTGTGCTGTCTTTTGAACAACGCTGTGTTAGCAGCAAGCTATAACTGGTGAAAATGGAAAGATTCAAAAACCCTTTCACCGCTAAACTGAAAGCTAATGTAAACAAATATACTCATGCCCACTGTCCAGGTAACAAGGTATGGCCCAGGTATAAACAATAGAGACATGTCTTCACATCTTAGTGATCATGGTGGCAAGCAGTTAGTGCTCTTGCCTCCCAGCAAGGAGATCGTGGGTTTGATCCTTGAGCTGGCTGACTTTCAATCTCTCTCTCTGGGTGGAGTCTGCATGTCCTCCTTTAGTTACCGTGGGTTCTCTCTGCGTACTCTGGCTTTCTCCCACCATCCAAAGACATGAATGTGTTTAGTGAATTGGTGACTCTAAATTGCCCCTAGTGAATGACTGTGAAAGTGAATGGTTGTATGTGTCAGCCCTGCAACTAGCTGGCTCCTGTCCAGGGTGTTCCCCACCTGAGGCCCAAAGTTACTGGGATAGGTTCCAGTACCTGCAACCTCCAATGGGAATAAGCAAAAGAAGATGGATGAAGTGCTTTATTTGTCATTATATATACAAAGTGACAAAAGTGCTTAAGGGAATTGAACCCAGAACATTTTTGCTGTGAGCCAAGAGTACTAACCCCTGTGCCACCGTCCTGACCCCAACTATCAACTGTTGATGCTCATAAAGCCAGCAGCAGTTTAGCATTGATACTAGACCATGTTGTGTTTGCTCTTTTTTTTAATGTTTTTACTTTGTGGCTATTATAATGCAAGTTACCTAGAAGTGTGGCATGTCCCACTTCTTGTTTTTAACACCCTTTGCACTCACACACTTCATGCACTTTGAACAAAAGCATTGTGCTCTTGAACGAAGTGCGTGGCCTGCTGTGCGTCTTTCCTTATGTTTGATTGGTTAACAGTGACGTGTAGTACATAATGTATGGGAGTTAGCACTTAGTTTAGGACCCCCTTAGATTGGAAACTATTTCTAATCTAATCACCTACTGGACAGGAGAGGATTGTTATCTAACAACATGTTGAGTGCAATGGTTTAATGGTTACTTAGTGTATAGGCTCTGGTTGGGAATGTACAAGTTGTGCATGTGCAGTTTAGCCTGTGGCACTTTATTTTATTGCTATCATGTGCCCCATGGTATAAGCCTACGGGGCACACAAGACAAAAAAGGTTAGGAACCACCAGTGTATAGTAAAGATAGCACTCAATTAAGAAAGGACAAGTCTTGTTGGCTGTTTTTTATAATGTTACAGTTCTAGGAATTAAACAACACAGTGATTTGTTGATTAGAGCAGTATTTTCTTTCTATTTTTTCTATTTTTCTATTCTTTTTCTACTTTCAAGCTCCAAAAATTTATCCTTTGTTTTTAGTTGGGCAATTGTTCATCTCCATTAGCCAAGATAATCCTCTCCATTTATCTGGGCTTGAGACCAGCACAAAGAGTGTGGCTTTTTTGTCATGTATAAGTTATACATAAAGTGAATTTATGTACATTACAATGGACTGAGATTAACCATACAGCTAGGTTCTTAAACAGAAGGAAGGCATTATGTTTGTGAAATATACCTCATGAAAATGTCTTCTTTAGGGAAGCTGTTACTTTCGCTTTGCAGAAAAGCTCAGAAGAGGTGCCTGTCCCTTTAAGGCCATCTCCCCTTGTGCTGGTCCGCCCACTTCACTCTGTCAGCAGCCCAAACAACTGAAACATAGTAGGAAGTTATGGTAGAAAGAGTGCAGCTGCCGTAGAACTGCTAAGCCTTCATTTGACATTTTGTTTTGGTTTGTTGGTTGTTCAGTTAGCATGCCCAAAAGCTAAAGATTAGTTTTTAATGACATTTTCAGAAGGAAGTCTGTAATGGATTGAGGAAATGAAGGAATTTGTTTTTGGTCCATCATTATTTTACTTAAAAAATCTAGAATATAAAGGCTGATTGTTTGAAAACTTATTTTTCAAAGATCTTCAGATTGGGCAGATTTCTCACACAGTTTGTGTTCTTTTTAAAATCCTCCCTCTAAACCAAAACATTTATTCCCTCTACACCTACGATTGGATGGTCCAAGGTCTCACGCATCAACTCGTCTCAAATATATTGTACCAAATTGTGGTCTTTGGCTATCCATGTAACCACAGCAGCTGAGCCTTAAGCAAGTTTCTGTTCCACTGAGAGACTTTCTACAAACTAACTCTCAGAAAGGCACAACAAAGAATTACAAGGAGAAAGCTAATAAAGAAAATAGCCATGTTTTATTTTCAATCCTTTGATATGTTAGCATACAATTAAGTCATAAAACTTAAAAAAAAAAAACGTGCTTCTTAACAAGACCTTGATACAAGATTTTGAAATGTTCCTACTTATAATAAAATATTTTTATGAAATTGCTAAATTGTTCATTGTTAGGTGGAGTAAATTGCCAGTACATTATGGCTATGATACAACTGTCATTTGTTGTTTATAATGTCTTTAAGGTGTTGTAAAAAAAAACTGCAAGCACGACACGGAAAAAAGCTGAAAGTCAGACTTGAATCCATCACCATACTTCTCAATAAGATTGATGCACTGCTAAACACTGTTATAGGGTAATAGTGTAATAATGGACACTCATATTAAGCTTTCCTCTTTTTCAAATAATAATAATAATAATAATAATAATAATAATAATAATAATAATAGATTGGCTCCATCCCATAAGAACCCAGACCCTTTTTACCTTCAAGAAAAATGATGGGCAACAAAACACAGACTAAATAGACCCCAAATAACACATTTCTGACTTTTTTTTTTCCAAAATAGCACCCCTTACTGTTAGAGATCTGTAATGTGACATTAGTGTCTCATCATGCAATAAAGGTATTGGAAGCAGCATATGCACTCTGGGTTGCCAGTCTTTTTGCTTTTCTGTTGGACCAAAACAACAGAACCAAAACAAAAACAACTTGGGCATTACGTTCAATATATATATATATATATATATATATATATATATATATATATATATATATATATATATATATATATATATATATATATATATAAAAATATATATAACTGTGATTAAATTAGCTGCACCATTGTTATCAGTAAAACTAATATTTCATTTGAACATGTTGACTTCATATCTTGGGACACGTCGATCATTTTTATGAGATATAAAAAAATATACACTGCTCAAAAAAATGATAATGGGCATTTGCCATTTGACTTTTTCCCTACTGTCAAGACAAGAATAATTATACGTGCAGTATGTGTCACATAGGGATTCGTAATAGATTTATTTCTAATTTGAAATAAATTCTGCCTGCCTGTCCTTTTATTTTTGGAAACAGACATTTGTCTTTTTTATGAGTGACATTTATATCCACAGCTGCCCTGAAGTGTCTCGTTAAAGGACACGACGGCGGTGTACAATCAGTAGCAGGGATCGAACCACCAACCTTCCACTTAATTGGGCAAATGGCTCTATCAGCTGAGCTACTGTTTCCCCTTATTTTCTAAAGTCTTTCGAAACAGGACTAATAATGATAAATTAGCTCCTTTCGTGATAAAGCCTCACCTGTAATAATGAATTGCAAAAAATATATAAATAGTATTATATAGCAGTATTAGTATAGTATATTCAGATTATTTTTTGTTTCACATTGTAAGTGTAAGCCCATTACTTCTAGTGTTTGTATTTTGTGGCACAATACAGCACTGCTTTGCAACCCATCTGTTAACGCGCAACTTATCTTCTGCCTTCTGATCTGGAGTGCCTGCCTCCCAGCGCCAGAATCTTATAAGTGTTCGACTCCACGGTTCAGAGAGAGCTCAATTAGAGACCCACTTCCACCAGCGCTCTACCAAACAATGGGCGTATAGTGCCGGAGGAGAGGGAGAGAAAGAGAAAAGAAGAGCGAGAGGGCCTCCATCTTTTAAATGAGAAGGTTCAGAGATCAGAGAGGAAGACGCGCTAGTTTCGGCTGCTAACTGCTAATTAGCTCCCAGACGTCAGCGGCACCGGTTAGCGCTGGAGATGGAGAAGGGAGTCAGGTCAGCACTCCTCCACTCGGATGGAGAGGGCTGGTATAGAAGGCCTGATTTAGCACCATTCAACTTAGAGGGCTGCATTTCACTTGATTATCATTATGGTGCAAAGAGAGTTTTATTAATACACATAATAATAATAACAACACATGTGGAGTCTTCATTCATTCATCTTCTGATTATTTTTGTTAGGGGTCGCAAGTGCTGGAGCCTTTCCAAGGAACTCTGCCTCTCATTCCACCCAGAATAAAAGTACAATTTGGATGTTTTTCATTTCAGCCAACACAGCACATAACATTATTAGTCTCATTGCTGCAAGTCAATAGTATAGTGCTTTGGTTCCCAAAGTGGGGTCCGGGGCCCCCTGGGGGTCCGCAAAGGTACTACAGGGGGGCCCCCAGAGGCTGTCTATATTTCAATTTCAATTTGAATTATTTAATTTATTTTTTTATTATTATTATTTCAGACGCATGGTTTTGGTTCATAAAAACAAAACATACAAAAATATAAAAAGTCAATAGAAATATTAAGTACCTAAAAACATTAAGTACATAAAAAACATCTGAAATTAATTACAATTGTACAATTGTACAATTGTAACTAAAATATTACTTTAAAACAACTTTTAGTCAATATTCAGTGATCTTGTAATGTTTTTTTTATAAAGAAACATATGGAGAAAAACATGGCAGAGTCTTTTGAATATAGGGAAGTTTTATTGTTGGGGGTCCGCGAAGGATTTTCGGAAATTTAAGGGGGCCACAACCGTCTTGACTTTGGGAAGGGCTGGTATAATGGGATCAGAGCTTTACTATGGCACCTTTGCATTGAGAAAGGTATTCCTCACTTACAGCACATCTTCATTCATAACAATCTATCACCTTTCTCAGATCTGGCTCAAACATACAATCTGGACCAAAAAAAACTATTTCGAATACCTTCAAGTAAAATCATGTCTTCAAACTATACTATATTTCCAAAAGTATTAGCTCACCTGCCTTTACACGCATATGAACTTAAGGTGACAACCCATTCTTAATCCTTAGGGTTTAAAACGACGTCGGTCCACCCTTTTGCATCTACGTGTCTGATGTTCTCGTCCATTGTCAGACTCTGATGTTGGATGAGAAGGCCCGGGTCGCAGTCTTTGCTCTAATTCATCCCAAAGGTGTTCTGTCAGGTTTGGGACAGGACAGGTCAAGTTTTTCCACACCAAACTCACTCATCCATGTCTTTATGAACCTTGCTTTGTGGACAGTCATGTTGGAACAGGAAGTGGCCATCCCCAAACTGTTTCCACAAAGTTGGGAGCATGGAATTTTCCAAAATCTCTTGGAGTTCCTTTCACTGGAACTAAGTGGCCAAACTCCTGAAAACAACCCCACACCATAATCTCAATTCAATTATTTGGGTGGGTGAGTGAACACTTTTGGAAACATAGTGTAAGTTTAATAGAAATCCCTTTAATTTCCACCAATTATTCATATATTGCTTTCCAAAATATACAAAACAACATCATCATTTGACAAATCAATAACCATACCAATCACCAAATGAGACACTGATCTATCCGTATCACTCACTTCAGACCTTTGGCAACAAATATATAATAACATTTACTCAATGACAAAAAATCCCAATCTCCAACTTATTCAATACAAAGTACTCCATAGATATCACTACAAACTACACAGATTATTTAAAATGGGCTTCACATCAGAACAAACCAGACACTTACACTCACATGTTGTGGTTCTGCACCCAGTTCACTGTTTCTGGACAAAAATAAGGGAAACAGTATCCATTTATTTTGGCCTCCACATACCAGCTTCCCCCAGCCTGTGCCTTTTGGGGGAAATATCAACAATAATAAACTTTGATAAAAAATGAAAATAAAAAATAAAAAACAATAGCAAAATTCTACTCATTGCGCTAGCTATTGTCAAGAAAACTCCTCATGAACTGGAAGACAAGATCAAATATTCACATACTTCTCTGGAAAACTTGACAACATTTTTATATATTTGTTTTATTTACTCTTTCGGCTCTATTTATTTTTTCTTTCTCTCATTAGAATTAACCCACACATAAAATATATTAAAAACAACATAATCTGTAAAGTATGAATTAATTTGATTCCGGTGATTCAGTTTAAAAGCACCCTGAGCTCATATTTTGTCAGCCTTCATGACTTGATTTCCTCGGAGAGCAGAACAAACAGACCTCTACAGTAACAGGAAGGGCATCCGGTGTATAAAACCATGCCAAATCACTGTGCCGACAGATAAAGAAAAAAGAATGTCTGACAATAATTCAATGCCTTGTTCAGATAATATACAATCATACTGAATTGGATTTTGACCATTTTTGAACTGAAAGTACTTTACATTAGTCTATTATTTCATCACTTCACAGTCACATGCTAATGGTGCCAAGCTGCCCTGGGACAGACTGATAGAGAAGTAGCAGTCATACCACGCCAATGGCCTCTAGAAGCAGGGCGAGTGAAGTGATCCAAGGACACAAGGGCATTTATCATATTTAAAGTGGAACTCTGTAACTTTTTGTAGTTTAAATAAACTTTTTCATGTTCGTGTGATGGTTAAATGAGTTGTTGCGGGGTGAATGAAGCGTCCCGCATCACCCACTGGTGTCTCTGGGCTGAAAATGACACTTGAAAGCACCACTTACCCGATGTCACAGAAGTCTTGAAGTCTTGCAAGAAAGCGAAAATAAAACAACAACAGGCTAGCAGAGCAACTTAATGGCAGGGAAAAAAAATTTGTATAAAAAAAAACTTTTAAAAAATGTTCGTATCCAACAAAAATTGAGAAATAAAGCCATTGCTAAGTTGTTTTGTTTTTGCTTTCTTTTGTTATTTTCCTGACACTGGGTTGGCGATGTGCAAAAAAAAAAAACTTGCGGAAAGGGAAAACAGAAGTAAAGCCGAGCGAGGGATCATATAGGAGTCAACTGGAATAGTGGTGTACTCCCAAATGTATGGGGAGCTCTATAGAACAAAATAAGGCAAAAACAGCAAAGAAACAAGACAAGAAACTGAGTACCGTTCTGGATTTGCGAATTTAAGTGACCCTAAATGTACAGTTTTCAGATTTTACACATGGCAATGGCCTGAAAAACGTGAAAAGACACTAGATCTCAATCTGATAGAGATGTGATGGAAACTTAACTTTGAATTTTACAGAAAGGCTAATTTGTACCAACTGTGTCATGGTGACTGCTTCTTCAAATAAGTGTAAGATAAGAGTTAAAAGTTCAGGTGCTGTTCCCAAAGTGAGTCATGATGAGCATTAATCCAGGGTAATCGAATGAAACTTTAGTATAAGAAAGATGAACAATATTTTTGGAACTAAAAGCAGATGTTCTCTGATGACACATGAGACTTGTGGGGTCAAATTATCACATTTCTATTTCAAAACAACATACAGTATGAGAATGAATGAATGGCAAAGAGTGACAGAAACATTGTTTATCATTGTAATTGTGATGTCAACACCTTCTTGATGATTATGATTTGTAGTGTTAGTCAGTCAGACACATGTACACAAGAAGATGGGTGTTTGTCAGGGGAGAACATAAGCTGCAGAAATTGATGCTTGCAATTGTTCAAAAAAAAAAAGCACAATGATGAATGTACAAGATGGTCGGACATTTTTTTTCTTGCAGCTTGCTTATGCAACTTACTGGTGAATGTGAAACTTCTCCAGAAATAATTTATTGCAAGCTTAATGTTTTCATGTGCAAAGTAGCTTTTATTCATGTAAAAATACACACATTTGCATACATAAAACAAAATCAGAACATTGGCTAGAGTCTGGTTTCAAATTATTGATTCATTTTGTTGACGTATGTTTTTTTTACAAAGAGAATTATAGATATCTTATTATGAAACTAAGGCGTAAATTCAACTTGGAAGTCTCCTCCTCCGTTTCTCCAGTGATCCCTCACCTGCCCACCTGCCCAGAACAGTGTTTCCCAACCAGGGGTACAGGAAACCCTAGGCGTCTACTGAGCATTTTGCAGGGGGTACTTGGAATTATTGGATCATGTTAATGATTATGATAAAATATTTGCAATCTTCATAATAAACTATTGAAACTAGGTCAAGTGTCCCAGTGAATCATAATATGGTCACATTTGGTCCAAAACAACAAGGGATATGGATGAATAATATATATTTTGTTACACATGTTTTAAGTTTAATAGCTTTTTCCTTTTTATTTTCTTTTTTTTTTTATCTAGTTATTTTTGGGGGCAAATTTATTACAAGTTTATGATTTTTTATTATTTACAATTTATTGATTTTTTATTGTTTAACTAAAATATAGAGTAAATAAGTAAATTAGGTACAAAAAATTTGTAAAATAAGTCATTTTTTAAAATGCATTTTAGCATTAGCAAAACTAGCTAAAATCAGGACGTTTCATTGTGTTTTGTAATTGAGGTAAAAGTGACCCCGTGGCTGATTTATGAATAGGCAATCAGATTTTCACAATAAATATAATATTTAAATATGCAGATGGGCTACCCCCTGGTGGTTCTGGTGTTAACTGCAGACTGTGCTCATAACAAAAGTGTATGCCTTTTTTTAAAAAACACACAGATGCAAATAATTACATGGCATGCTGAGAATAATGATTTATTAGAATTTTTGCTTGTGTGCACTCGCCTTATTAAACTTGAATGATTTTTCTCAGTTGAGCTACAATGGTTAGTGAGAGTATTAGTGCCGCTGTTCATGTCACCAACACTGGAGCTGGTTCTACTGTATATGGGACATTAAAATTGGTGGTTAGTACTCTCACCTCACAGTAAGAAGGTCCTGGGTTTGATTCCCAGACCATGTGTGGTCCTTTCTGTGTAGAGTTTGCATGTTCTCCCTGTGTCTGGGTGGGTTTCCTGTGGGTGCTCCGGTTTCCCCCATCAACCTCAAAACATGCACAATCGGCTAATCCTCCAGCTGGGTACTCCTGACCTGGCTCAAGATCTGGAGAAGGGTCCCTGGGCACTGCACCGCGGTCGCCCCCTGCTCCTGACAGGTTGCCCCAGTGGCATTGAAGGATGGGTCCAATGCAGAGGACAAATTTCCCTATGGGGACAATTATTCTTTTAACCTTTTAATTTTAAAAGTTCTCCTGCTAATATACATGTTAACGTCATTGTAAGCCTGATATCTTTTTTCATTGCATGATATACATCGATGACTTTAGACATTTTTATCTGCGATTTTAAAACCAAAGTCAAATAACAAAACAACCTGTAGCAATAGCCACAACAGCATTTAAAAACAATAATTTAGTTAAATAGCCTAGTAGCTCAGTAGGTAGAGCCATTCGCACACTAACCGGAAAGTTGGCAGTTTGATCCCCGCTACCAGCATTGCATCCTGTTGTTGTGTCCTTGGGCATCTTCCCCGAATGTGACTGAAGAGTGAACGAATAATGCACCTAATTGTAAAGTGTCTGGAAAAGCACTATATAAGATTGGTGCATTTATAAGAATAATAATAAAAAGAAGAAGAAGAAGAAGAAGAAGAAGAAGAAGAAGAAGAGCTATGAGCATGATACACAAAATAATGTCAACAAAGAAAAAAAAATAATGAAAAGGTGATACTTGAAAAATGGCTTAAAACTATACCAAGATATTTTTCCTAAGTTATTCTTTAATGTGGACTAATTAGCTCGGCACGCTGTATCCTATGGCAACCATATTCATTTTCACATAAACAGTGGTACAGTTATTTTTGCATGGTGATTCAATTCAAAGCCAAGTTGCGCTGTCGTCACTCTGAGCTCATCATTTGTCGGCGTCCATGACCTGATTTCCACTGAGACAAACAAACAGACCTCTACAGTGAAGTGGACCAGACAAAAGGATCATTTATTTATAAAGTGCAGCTAATAAAACTATGTGTTACTGAAATGTAGAAAAAAACTAATTCAGTGTGAATTTAACATTTGCTAAATAAACACTGATCAGTATCTGTTGGAGTTTGATGTAAAATGTAGTCTGTAGTAAAAAATGACAAATAGTTTTGGATGATTCAACATTTTTACTTTTAAATACTAATGTACTTGCCTTATGGAGTATAACCTACAAAAAAAAAAAAATTGAGAACAAGAGATCGTAGTCCTCTGCCAAGTAACAGGTCCTATCTCGCAATGGTTAATATGTATTTTCTTGTTCAGGGGTAAATACTCTTTCCATTGAGCCACAGAACCTTTATATCTCCCAAAAGTAAAGAATGTACTGAAACTAATAATTTGTTCTTTTAGTGAGTGAAGTTAGTATCTTTAGCTTGTAGTATCTCAAAATTAGATCCCCTGACTTACTTTCCTTTCTCTAATTGTTATTCTGAGTGGTTAGCTAGGCTTGCCACATTTGCATTCAAGCACAATAGTCCTATTTCCCCAGTAAAAAAGAAAAGAAAAATAAGCTACCTCAAAGGGCCTTACTGTTTGCAAGATGAAAGAGCGGCCCAAGTTAACAAGAGCACGGAGCTATGGTTTTGATGTGGAACGTGGAAGGACGCGGGCAGTATACCTGCAGAATCTACAGTTAGAGAGCTCGGAATCTTTTTACCTTTTTGTACAGCAATTATTCTATTCTTTCTTACATCTAATTCAAAGTTTTGAGGTGTGTAGAATATTCCTATTGTCTGTTGATACATGCAGCACATCTAAGAAAGACAAAAAAGAAAACAAAAAAACTCAAAGTGTTAGCGGGACATGATTTAACAAGAGCACAAAGCTTTCCTATTTCGGCGACTTTTAAAAAAATTATAGCTTTTAGCCGTGACAAATTCTCAAGCCACCAAGCAAAAGAACTGGCTTTTTGAAAAATTGAATCCAACAAAAACAAACGGATGCTTTTCAAAGGGAAAAGCCCATGATGCAATGCTTTCTGTAAACAAGCACATTTACACTGCGGCCCGTCGAAAAGCGAACACGACAAAGATGGAGCGAGCTCCAAAGGACGCCTCATGGCAGCCGCAAAAAAATAAGCCAGATTTTGTCTTTGATACCCGCCCTGTTATTTAAACTAAGCGATCTGTAATCCTTAATGCCTCGTAGATAAGTTGTCTCTTTTGATCACTTGTTTTTGTGCTAATTTTTTTTTTTTTTTTTTTGCACTTACTGCTGATGTAACTGAGTGGCTAACACTTGAAATAACTCTTTGCACTCGTCACATAGAGGAATCTGAATAGCTCTTTGTTTGTCCTGGGGATGTAGCTCAAATAAACGTCAATGGAATCAATGGGCAGACAGGCTCTAATTAGGAGCTTCTCTTTCAGATCGGAGGGCCCTTTGTCTCGCAATGGAAGTGACTGTCCAAGGTCTGTTTGTGCACTTCACTCCCCAACTAGCCTATAACTGCGGGCCGGAATCATGACAAGCACTGAAAACAGGAAAAGAAATGGGACGGCTGTTAACATGAAAACTGGATAGGAAGGACGAAAATGCAAAAGTTTACAGTGGGGAAAAAAAATCAACTCTTTGATTGCAGACTGATGCAAGATAGATTTGTATATGTCATATGCTGCCTCATAGAAAGAGCTGTGTGGGGTTTAGAACCAAATGCTCCAAAATGTAGTCCAAAAAAAAAAATAAAAAATGCATGTGAGAATTGCTAAAGCTAAGTTGCCCCTAGTAAAGTAAATGGTTGTCAGCTCTGCGACTAACTGGCCATTGTCCAGAGTGTACCCCGCCTAAGGCCCATAGTTGCTGGGATAGGCTCCAGTCACCCACGTCTCCTTACAGGAATAAATATTATTCTTACAAATTATAGCTTACCTTTGGCAAACTCAAAAACCCTATATCACTGGTCTACAGCAAAATGCTTCCAGAACAAAAGTAGTGAAATTTTTCTTGGATTAGGTCACTAATAAAGAAAAAGTAAGTCAGAAGTGCAGATTGGCTAAAGTTTCCAAGAAACAGTATTGGGTCAAAATAAATTTATGCAAAATAAGGCAAAAACTGTAGTTTATCAGAAGGTACAGTGTCTACAAGCAACCAGTTCTATCTGAAAGCTGCACATTCAATACATTCATGTCTAGAGTTTTGACATAAAATGTTTTGTTTTTATTTGCAGAAATCTCTCTTTTGGAAGTGGACAAAATGCATGCATGTAGAGAAATTTAATATTTTCAAAATATAAATATTATTTTTAAGCAAAAATGCCTAAATCTATTGTATAAACAGATGTGATTTTGATGTGAAACAATATTATTAAATATCTTGAATACATTAGCTAACCAGCACAGTTATCAATTGATTTTCAGTTCATCTTATCAAAATAAATGAGATTTAGCCACTTTTATCTTGGAAGCAGATCGAGTCAAAAAATGTGTAGGCTAGTGTTTTTGGCAGTTTGGCAAACTTTTTTGACTGTTTAAGATTAAACTAAATTGTGGTTTGTTGTCTTTAGGTTGGCTTTAGTTTAATGATAATTGAATGCCATGCCCTGAGATTATACATATATAGATATTAATGTGTTTTGTGGGTTAAATTGAGGCACTTTTATACTCTGAGGTGAAATTAGTTTGGTGTTGTTCGGAAAACTTACTCCGGAGCTCACTGGAAGATAAAAAAAGACAGTGTGTATCATTTGAACTTGCATAAATGTTTAAAAGCTTCTTTATTTAACTTACCCCCACACACATCAGCATCAACAGTCTTCTGGTAGCAAGTAGTGCTCTGTTGAAGCAAAAGAACAGAACACTACAGTCAATTAAAACGATGTATATGGTAATTCTGATTAGTGAAGATTTGCTTGGTAATATGTGAGCTAAATACGTTTCACTTTAATTACCTTCTTTCCTTCTTTACCTTCTACAATTTCGTTCCATTTTTTATTGTCCAATTATGCTGCATAGCAATCAAAAATAATTATCCGTATTGCTATGAAAATACACACAGAAGTTTGCTTTACCTTTTTCATAAAGGCAAAAAGAAATAGGCGAACATTCACCTAAGTCTGACCCACTTGCAGTGAGTTTTGGAAACAGGAAGCACATGTCTTTTTCATCATCATCTCAGCCCAAAGACATCTGAGTTATTACAGCTGTGTCCAGTGAGTACGGACAGGGTTAGATGAAGTCAGAATGGGAAACACCATGAAGTTCTTTCACTTATTACTAGCTCTAGCTCATCAAACTGGGATGAACATTAAAGTCTTTGAGGCGGAGTGACACCGAGGTTAGGAATTAAAAGTGGAGCCATTAAAAACTACTCCACTTTCTGATGAACTGACATTTTACCACTTCTAGTGAAAACTCTTTTCCACAGAAAGAATAATTAGAATGTTATCTTACACCAATTGTTAAGTTTTAAAGTGGCAAGACGGATGAGATTCTTTAATTGTAATTGTTACTTTCTTCTTTATTCTAGATTGCTTGATAGATTTTTTTTTTTTTTTTCCTTATTTTATATACGTATTAAAAGTTTTGCAAACAAGGCAACCAGTATTTGGCAAGCCAGCGAGGAGTAACAACGTATTTATAAAAGTGAGCTATTTCAGTTATTTTATATCTGTTCCTCCTGCCACAGTGTGGAGCTATGTAATGGTTTATGCAATTACCCACACCTCCATAAGGCCTGAAGAAGGTGCACTCAGTGTGGAGGTAAGCAGTCTTTTGACCGACTCTATTCTAAGGAGTGCTGGTTAATTCTGTGTATTCTGGATGACTTTGGTATGCCACTAAATTTGTGGAACTGTTGACAATGAGGACACTTGACGATGATGAAGGTTTTATTGAAAATCAGTTCACAGAGAGTCTGAGGTCAACAAACAGAACCATAAAAACTATGTATGTGGCAGTTCAGATTAATCCTAATAAACATCTTTAAGTTCAACAGTACTAAGCATCTTGAGTCAGCAACATTAACATCTTAAGTCAGCAGTATTGTTGGCAGTTTTTCCTTGAACTTTGATTTACAATGTAAACGTGTACCAAGTGAACTGTATGAACTACGTAAGAAGACATGTACAGAACATGATGACAATGCATAGAGCAGCCATTCCCAAAGTCAGGAGCGTCACGGCCCTCTTAAATTGACCAAAATCCCACGCGGACCCCCAACAATACAACTTCCCTCGATTCCAAATTTTATTTTCATGTTTTTCTCCATGTACTTCTATAAAAACATTACAAAAGACACTGACTATTGGCTAAAAAGTGTTTTAAAGTTATTTTTTTAAACAAATACACTGTAAAAAAAATAATAAAATGCTGCAAAAACTCAATAACTCAATGCAAAGGATCCTTCAAGATTTTTGGGGCCAACTCAAAATTTCAAGTTTTCCACACTTTCACTTAATTTGATGTTCCTATGTCTAAAAACTTTTCTAATTTTTAAGTTTTTCTCTCTATCATTATTTTTTTACTCATCTTACAGCCAACTTACAGTGTTCAGAAAAAGTTATTCTTTTGTTAAATGTAGTATATTTAGTTTTTATTATAACCAATAATACTTTTTCTGAACAGTGGAGTCAGTTGGCTGTAAGATGAGTTGGAAAAAATTACGTTTTTAGACGTATGAACATTAAATTTGATAAGTAAAAAAATATTAGTTGTTGAAAACTTGAGATTTTGAGTTGATCACCAAAACTCAAAAATCTTGAGGGATCCTGTTGCCTTGAGTTTTTGCAGCATTGTTTCTTACAGTGCATTTCAAGCTCAATTTCTTTTTATGTACTTAATATAGACAGCCTCTGGGGGCCCCCCTGCAGTACCTTCATGGACCCCCAGGGGGCCCCGGACCCCACTTTGGGAACCACTGGATAGAGTAATGTTCACATGCATCTTACGTCAGGTCTTCAGAAGAACAGTTTTACTTTTTGCATAGCAAGCATAAACAGATTAAAATTATTCACAGAACACAGTATTTTCTGGAATCTTTGTTTGGAATCTTTGTTTCGAATCTTTGTTTGGCTGCTGCAGTGAGGTAAATGGGCCCTGCATACTCAATTAAAAACCTACATTTTAAACAAAATTTGGATGATTAATTTGATCATGGAGTATGTTTGTAAAAAATAATTCCAGCATATTATTGTACTGTTATGAGTAGCATGATTTAAATAAAACTAAGAACTGAATTACCTGCAGCCTACAGGCAGCGCCATATTTTTGGAATGTTTATGACAATGTTCAACTAAACAAATTTACATATTTATTTAGTACTCTAATTTATTCATAACTTTGTAACAGCTTTTTTGCGTTTACTTTTTTGCAGCAAGCCTAAGGTTAATATGTAATTAAGGACGTTTTATGCAATAGCACATGCGTTTGTGTAATTCTGATTCAAATTATTCAATTACCTCCTGCAGCAAAGGCAGGGGAGTGGAGGCTATCACCCCAAACATAGGTATCTCACTTTACACAACAAATCAATACAAAAAGTCAGTTATGGAATTTATTGACAACAAGCTAAGAAGTTGCACAAATACTGTATATAGTTCATTGTTACACAAAACAATATTTAATAACAACTTGGATAGGTTTTGTTAATATTTGTCTGCAACTATGGATAAATAAACGTCAGTCTCTATCACTACATTGGTGAGATACACACAAGTCATAGCTCTACTAAAAAGTAAGTGAAAGCACAAATTGGGTCACTCACAAAAATAATTATGTATTTTACACAGCCACATACGGTGCCCTCCAGTAATATTGGCACCCTTGGAAAGTGTGAGGAAAGAAGGCTGTAAAAAAATGTTCTTATTGTTTCAGCATTTTTATTTTTAGCTCAAAATATTTACAAAAAAAAGCTCTTATTGAAAAAAAAAAGTAAACATATCACAGTTTTATGTTTAAAAAGAAAAAAAAAGGGAGAGAGAGAGAAATATATGTGTGCCACAATTTTTGGTACCCATATGAATTCAATATTCCAAGAATGTATTTATTGTTTTTTTTTTAAGGACACCTGGGTGACATGGAACAGAAAAAATCCAACCATGACACTCCAACATCAGGCTAATAATTAAGAAATTTAATAGAAGTGAATGTGTTATCAAACAGCCTGTAAAGTAAAGCGTGCACTGTCACAAGGAAGGTTCCAATGGCCTCAAAAATCTCGAGAACTGCAGAAATTGATTGTATTGGAGTCAAAAAGTCTCCAAAACTACAACACAAAGTCATCACCACACACTTTTGGGGAACTTTACATTGTGCTGTATTTTCATTGAAATTTATTTGGCACAAAACTAATAAAATCAGTCCAAACTTCAACAATATTTCAGCATAACAAATATTGAGCAGAAACCTTTTAAGTGTCCTCAACTATAGTCTGTATAAGAACTCAAGGAGCCGTATTCTTTTCAACATATTAATTTTCAACCGGACATGACTTTCATTGAACCAAAACTCAAGTGTTTTGGATCAGCCCGTTGCCATGGCAGCGAGGTAAAAAAACAAAACAAACACAAAAAAAAAAAAAAAAAAAAACATTGTCTCCACTTCATCTTCATGGGCCCCAAGTTTATTGTGCACTTCAATATGGCAAAGTCAAAGGAAACAAGGTTACAGTATGTGGCTTCTATCATCAATAACCGCTACTGCTTTTCCTATTCATCATTAGCCGTTTCCATGGCAACTAATGGAAAATCTTTTAGAGCGAGGATCTTTTCTCCGACGCTGGGCCTCTTTGACAATTATCTGCTCGCCGCACATATGGATGCACATCAGCTGGAGCAGAATATGTGCGATATATATAATATTTGAACAGATGTCGGAAATATACTGCTCTCATGTTGTTCTGATGCCCTATTTTAGAAGCTATAAGGTGCTACTATTTGCATGTGCAGGGAAAACATGTGCCAGATGCTACATACTAGAACAGTTTATTTACTCATCAGCATCCCTATCAAGTAAACGCCTTGATGAAGAGTGACTTTACATAATATGGAATCTCAAATTAATTCTACAGCAACACCTGGCAGGTTTACATAAGATATCTAAGTTGTGACAGTTCAACATATTATCATTCATTCAATCACTGATTCATTCATTTTCCGCTTATTCCCATTAGGGGTCGTAAGCACAGGATTAGGCAGGGTACATCCTGGACAGGGGCCAGTTAGTCTAATGGCTGACATTAAATAAAAATAAAATAAAAATATTTGCTATAAATATGATAGAACTAAAGGGATCGTCCTCCTTTGGGGGAAAATGGTTGAAAATTAATGACATTGTCTGGAATGTTTTGAATTTGGCTGAAAATGCTGGCCGTTCAGGGTGTATCTTACCTAAGGCCCCTAAGACCCCTTACAGAAAGTGGAAGAGTATGACTTGATGAATGAACTTGATTATTTATAAATGTGCACTGCATGATTAAGCAGACATATAAGCAACACACAAGTGAGATTTATTCGTATTCTTTTGTGATGCCAAAATTTTTGGTTATCAATTGAAAATATATACTTATAGATGTTTTTCCTCCTCAAAGATTCTCTCAGCAAGGCAAAATAGGATCAACCACTGCAGTTTTAGGAAAAAGTTGTGTGTTATATATTTTGTATTTTAACTTAAACTGCAAATTTAAACCCAAACTGCAGGATGTTCTGCAGTGTGACTTAACATTTTTAAAACATTTATTAAATATGTCACTAGCGTCTGGGACAGGTCATGATGCTGCTGACATTATGTCAAATATTTTTGAACTGCACTCAGAAGTGGAAACACTATACACCATACTGCACCAGTGGAAATCTGCATAGACCCCTCCTTTTAAAAATATTCTAATATGTTTTACTAATATAACACTTTTAACTACAATTGAATCCTACAATAATCATTAAAGTAAGTTTAATTTTGTAATCAAAAGAGTCTCCTGTGGTGTGACATGAAAGATCAAGGTTAGTCATAGATCAGAAAGATGCAGTTTAGGTTATTAACAAGTGCATGCTTAGTGTCCTGTGGTGTGACAGTTGTATTTTTCTTTTTTTCTTTTTTTTCTTTTTTTTTTTTTTTTTTTTGGGGGGGGGGGTAAATTCCTTTAGAAGTTGAAAATAATTTTTCAGTGTGGAAAGGGATATATTTATTTAGTTTAGCACAACAGACATGTTGAAGACAAGTATTCAAAGTGGCCCAATTCTAGTGGATGTCCTGCTGTGTGACAGAAAAATCACACTGTGGGACAATGTCAGAATATCTAAAAAATAACTGAGTTATGCTTAAAATTATCAGTGGTTTGCAAATAGCTTTTTTAACACTCTTATTTTTGTTTGAAGTTATTATTTTTGGCCTAATTACTGATAGATTGCCCCCATCAGATGGGCGATGTTTCTGTGTTATTCAGCAAGTTTGCTTGGTTTTACAGTGTATAGTGTGAAAGTAAAGGCCAAAAATATAGAAGTCATTTCAAATTGGTGCTGTTGTTCTATATTTTATACCCCTATATGCAGAAAAGTACAAGGTATATCCATCAGTTTTACAGGGCAGTCGAGCAACTAGCCCTGTAATGAAGGACTGGTAGATCAGAGTTCTCAAATGAGTCATTCATTGTAATTGCATTGCAAATTTCTATCATAAAACCTGGCAGAAAAAATAATGTGTCTAAATTATTTTCCTTTTAACATGATAGCATCTATTATTGGTTCAATGGCGGGCTCACGCTGAGGAAGAGCGCAGCTCCATGTGAACGCTAGTCGCAGTCTAACAGGGTCAGCGCCGCAGTAAAATAACCCTATTTCTGATCCATTATGAAGCCACGTGTGGATAAAAATACTGTGTTTTCGCTATTTAAAAAGATGGATGGTGTTGTGTCATGACAGTGCTAAGTCTGAGAGTGCTTCTAATGGTTTCTTAAAAAAAAAAAAAAAAAAACAGCGGGGCTTTGTTTCTGCAGAAGGCGAAGAAAGACGGCGGGGCACATCACAGGGTTTACACGCGAGGTGATAGATGCAAAAAAAAGTACGCTGGCATTTTCTTTTCAAAGGCCCGAGCAAAGTGGATTAAATGTGGTTTAATTTTAGCCCAGCTCTCGTTTCAGCAGTGAAGACTTTTCTTTTTTCCCTCTTTTTTTTTTGACTCTTTGCTCTCTTTTCTTTTTATGCAGATTGCTGAGACGTCCAACTCTTTCCTCAATCGGATGCTGAACAGAGACACCATCACGAGAATAACGTATAAAAGTAAGTGCACTTTGACTTTTTTTGCAATATAAAAAAGAAAAATGAACTCTATAAATAATAATAAATAATAATAATAATAAAGAAATGTGCCTACAGCCTCTTTGACCACCAACAAACACACAATCACACTTGCTACTTAGACTTAAACACAACAGACATTACTTAATCACTCTTTATAAACTGTAGTAAAACAATAGAATATTTGTACATAATAAACTAATATGAGTAAAATACAACAGAATATATAAATAAAAATATACAAGATCTGCATTTGTACAAAAATAACAATAGAACTATACACTATATACACACAGGTGGGGTAAGGATCATGCAATAATATGGATGAGCATTAACTAAATATTATAAGGTTACAGAATGGCAACTTGTTGTATAGCTCTACTGACTGTGGTAATAAAGAAGAAACAAAGTCATACATAGGAAAGTTGGGTAAAGTGTCTTGCCCAAGGACGCAAAGGCAATATGCAATGCTGGTGTATATAACTGGTATCCAGGGCCGCCCCAAGTCTTCATGGTTCCCTAAGAAGAATTTGACTTGGGGCCCCCACCACATCAGCCACCCCCACTAGTGGACAACTATTGATGATTCACTGAGGAGCTTGGGGGCCCAGCTTAGCCCAGAAGTGTGTGTTTCTGGCACAAAGGCAGTTCTAGGGACTGAGGGGGTCTGGTGGTCCTCCCACAGATTTTTTTTTTTTTTTAATACAACAGACAATATTCCTTTATTCTAGTGCATTATAACAGATGTTCCAGCTGGCTACAGTATGTGTTATATAATAGACTGTATTTGTAGTTTTATAAAATGATATACCTTGTGGGAAAGTCAAACTAAACTGTTTAAATACTACTGTTTGGTAAAACATGGTGAGTCTACTTCCTTACCTTTACTTTTTATGATGTTAGAGCCTTTCAGCCAGCAGAGTCTGCACATGAGCACTGATACCTGCTTCACTAAACTCATCCTATAATATCCTTGTTCATTATTCATATACAACATACATTTGAACTATGTACGACAATTTTCATTATTATAATATAATATTTTTAATGAACAAGTGTATTGACAATTAAAGAATTCTTTGGGGCCCCCTGGAGGTCTCAGGGACCTAAACACTGCTAGTATCTGCAGTTATCTGCTGCACATCTTTTTGAGGATTATGAAACAACTGCACACATGATTTTAGAAATACTGAGGTCCATCACGTTGATGGCCAGTTTAGTCCTATTGAACCCTGGTTTAGCTCTGGTTTAGTCTTTGTTAAGAGCTGGTTTAGTACTAGTTTAGACCTGGTTTAGTTCTGGTTTAGTCTTTGTTAAGAGCTGGTTTAGTACTTGTTTAGACCTGGTTTAACTCTGGTTTAGTCTTTGTTAAGAGCAGGTTTAGTACTAGTTTAGACCTGGTTTAGCTCTGGTTTAGTCTTTGTTAAGAGCTGGTTTAGTACTAGTTTAGACCTGGTTTAGCTCTGGTTTAGTCTTTGTTAAGAGCTGGTTTAGTACTTGCTTAGACCTGGTTTAGTTCTGGTTTAGTCTTTGTTAAGAGCTGGTTTAGTACTTGTTTAGACCTGGTTTAACTCTGGTTTAGTCTTTGTTAAGAGCAGGTTTAGTACTAGTTTAGATCTGGTTTAGCTCTGGTTTAGTCTTTGTTAAGAGCTGGTTTAGTACTTGTTTAGACCTGGTTTAGCTCTGGTTTAGTCTTTGTTAAGAGCTGGTTTAGTACTAGTTTAGACCTGGTTTAGCTCTGGTTAAGTCTTTGTTAAGAGCTGGTTTAGTACTTGTTTAGACCTGGTTTAGCTCTGGTTTAGTCTTTGTTAAGAGCTGGTTTAGTACTAGTTTAGACCTGGTTTAGCTCTGGTTTAGTCTTTGTTAAGAGCTGGTTTAGTACTAGTTTAGACCTGGTTTAGCTCTGGTTTAGTCTTTGTTAAGAGCAGGTTTAGTACTAGTTTAGACCTGGTTTAGCTCTGGTTTAGTCTTTGTTAAGAGCTGGTTTAGTACTAGTTTAGACCTGGTTTAGCTCTGGTTAAGTCTTTGTTAAGAGCTGGTTTAGTACTTGTTTAGACCTGGTTTAGCTCTGGTTTAGTCTTTGTTAAGAGCTGGTTTAGTACTAGTTTAGACCTGGTTTAGCTCTGGTTAAGTCTTTGTTAAGAGCTGGTTTAGTACTTGTTTAGACCTGGTTTAGTTCTGGTTTAGTCTTTGTTAAGAGCTGGTTTAGTACTAGTTTAGACCTGGTTTAGCTCTGGTTAAGTCTTTGTTAAGAGCTGGTTTAGTACTTGTTTAGACCTGGTTTAGTTCTGGTTTAGTCTTTGTTAAGAGCTGGTTTAGTACTTGTTTAGACCTGGTTTAGTTCTGGTTTAGTCTTTGTTAAGAGCTGGTTTAGTACTAGTTTAGACCTGGTTTAGCTCTGGTTAAGTCTTTGTTAAGAGCTGGTTTAGTACTTGTTTAGACCTGGTTTAGCTCTGGTTTAGTCTTTGTTAAGAGCAGGTTTAGTACTTGTTTAGACCTGGTTTAGTTCTGGTTTAGTCTTTGTTAAGAGCTGGTTTAGTACTAGTTTAGACCTGGTTTAGCTCTGGTTAAGTCTTTGTTAAGAGCTGGTTTAGTACTTGTTTAGACCTGGTTTAGTTCTGGTTTAGTCTTTGTTAAGAGCTGGTTTAGTACTAGTTTAGACCTGGTTTAGCTCTGGTTAAGTCTTTGTTAAGAGCTGGTTTAGTACTTGTTTAGACCTGGTTTAGTTCTGGTTTAGTCTTTGTTAAGAGCTGGTTTAGTACTTGTTTAGACCTGGTTTAGTTCTGATTAAGTCTTTGTTAAGAGCTGGTTTAGTACTAGTTTAGACCTGGTTTAGCTCTGGTTAAGTCTTTGTTAAGAGCTGGTTTAGTACTTGTTTAGACCTGGTTTAGTTCTGGTTTAGTCTTTGTTAAGAGCTGGTTTAGTACTTGTTTAGACCTGGTTTAGTTCTGGTTTAGTCTTTGTTAAGAGCTGGTTTAGTACTAGTTTAGACCTGGTTTAGCTCTGGTTTAGTCTTTGTTAAGAGCAGGTTTAGTACTAGTTTAGACCTGGTTTAGCTCTGGTTTAGTCTTTGTTAAGAGCTGGTTTAGTACTAGTTTAGACCTGGTTTAGCTCTGGTTAAGTCTTTGTTAAGAGCTGGTTTAGTACTTGTTTAGACCTGGTTTAGTTCTGGTTTAGTCTTTGTTAAGAGCTGGTTTAGTACTAGTTTAGACCTGGTTTAGCTCTGGTTAAGTCTTTGTTAAGAGCTGGTTTAGTACTTGTTTAGACCTGGTTTAGTTCTGGTTTAGTCTTTGTTAAGAGCTGGTTTAGTACTTGTTTAGACCTGGTTTAGCTCTGGTTAAGTCTTTGTTAAGAGCTGGTTTAGTACTAGTTTAGACCTGGTTTAGCTCTGGTTAAGTCTTTGTTTACACCTGCATTAGTCTTGATTAAGTCCTGTCTTTTTCCTAAATAAGTCCTGATTTAGAGTATTTTTTTTTCTGGTTTAATCCTGGTTTAGACCTTATTTAGTCCTAATTTAGTCCTCCTGATTTAGACCTGGTTTATTCCTGGTTTAGTCTAGCAATAGAAAATTGTGCAATAGAAATCTGTGACCTCTATGGTGCGTACTGCCATGACTTCACATTCAAATCTGTAAAACATCGAAAGTCAACCTCATTGAGTCATTTTCACACATTCATATATTTTAGAATAAAACTCTTGACCACTGCTGAGTGAGGATTCTGCCAAATCTGTCTCTGTGACCTTTCTTCTGAGTTTATTTCCGATGCTGGAGAAGCGCTCGGTTGAGGAGGAGTTGTGCAAGACAGCAGCTCTCCAAAGGTTTGCCCCGGGTCTGTTTAAAAAAAAAAAAAGACACAAATAATTGGATTAATGGCAGAGTGGCGCATACCCTGGGGTGAACACACACAGTGACCCCTGGTGGCCGAGTGGAGGCAGAGGTCCACCGTGTTCAGAGAGCTGTCAGAGCCCCTCAGATGTGTGCTCTGCTGAGCCCCCCTGAGGCTGCAGGGCCCGAGGCTAGACCCCCACTCTGCAGTACCCCTCCATACATACAGTGCACACCAGTACACACAGGCAAAGGGAATAATTCATCAAAGATCATCTCTGCACAGGGAGGTGGAGGCTGCATTCACATCACATATAGGCTCTGTTCTCAATTTCATCTAAGGTCATTATGATTCATATGAAATATCATTTATCATACACACTATGCACACAACTGTTTTTTTTTTTTTTTTTTTTTTTTGTTTTTTTTTCATGAATATAAAGGCAGTGGACAAATGATTGTACAGTGAGTGGCCTCTTCTTTTGCCGAAATCGTTTTCCAGAAAAATCTTGGTAATCCAACATCTCAATTTTGGACCAATGCAACAAGATGCACTTGTTTTGTTTCCCTTGTATTTGTAGAAAACTAATTATTCAGACAATAGCAGCATATTAAGAATAAGAATAAGAATGAGAAAACCTTTATTAGTCCCTCAGAGGGGAAATTGCATTGTTGCAACAGCATAAGTACAGTTAGCAGTAGCACACAGGTATCACACAAGAGCACAAAGAGTATCAGAGACCAGTCTGGCCAAAGAGAATTAAATAAGCTAAACTACAACAAGTAAAGCTAAATAAACTAAAATAGGCTATGAGCAGATTAAATACACTATAATAAATATGTACAGTATAAGGTCTGACAGTGTGAGTATGTACAGCAGTGAACGTCAGCTGGTGGCCCAGTAAGTAGCTTGTGGCAGAGCATACCTTCAATCAAAAATGACGATAAATTTGATGTAATTTTATAATGCTTTTATTGTTTGATGTGCTAATGTCAGGCTTATGTCCGAGCAGAATATTAATGTATTAAATATTATGATATTACTTAGAATACATTGTTAATTTTATTTTATTTTAGAAGAACATCTGGCCCTCACTGTGTGTTCTGGGACATATTCTCGCCCTTGGAAAAATGTAATTGATGACCTCTGATGTATGGATATTCATAAATCGCAGAATAAAAACTGTACATTGTAAATTGCTGCATGATAATAAATATCCAAAAAGGTTTTCAAAAGGGGATGACAGTTATAGAAGGTGCATTGAGAGTGGATTATATATCAATAGAAGAATAAAAGTCATCTCTGAAAAAATGAGACTCTTCAGACCTTATCAGGGATCTGTTGTAAAGTGTTTTTGACAGAGAAGGGACCAGAGCAGGGACTGGATTTTTTTTCAAAACAAAGGGGAATGGTCCCATTTGGATCACGGACACTTTGAGTCCAATGTTGAGCTTGTGCATGGTTTATACACTGGAGTAATGTCAGCAGCAAACATACCAGCACTGGCTCCAACTGCTTACGCTAGAAAACACCAGAAAAAAAAAACTGAGACACAAAAAAAAAGCAAAGCACAAATATGATGACCTTATAAAATCTGAATACATAAAATGATTTGCTTTATTCGCTTCGCTCTCGTCATAGGAGGTGCATCTGCCAGGCTAAGGGCCACTAGGGCTACTCCCAACTGAGCCTGTCATGGTTTGCTAACCTGTTGTCCCACATGGCTGCCAGATCCTCCTCCCAGGACATTTCTACTGTACACGCAATTAATCCCAGTTAAAGAGAGCTGAGACAGCCTGGAGTTATTCCTTGTACATTAGTCCTCTCTAGTGGTTTTTGAGGGTATGGTGTACTCCTCCTAAACCCTGGTGTTTAGGAGTGTGCGATAAGAATAAGGAAGGAGAAGAATTTGGTTAAGTTAAGGCCCATTATATGTTAAAAGTGCCATTATTTTTGTGTTTATTTCTTGTTTTCATGTGATGATCAGGGTAAGCCTCAGAAAGGAATCCCTGTCTATGCCTCATATGACATATTACACATGTATTACACAGAACTACAGTCACAAATGACGAAATAACCATTTATTTCTGTAACAGATCCTTTTGATTCCTGTCTTTATAAAAGTATAAGTGTAGTGTGTAGGCTTGTAGCTTATAGCTCTGGGTTCATACTGACAGTCTTGATAAGACATGGCTGTTTTTTGGGGGGGTTTTTTCAAACTTTTTTTTCCCCCACACTTTCAAAAACTCACTACACACAGTTCAGTAAAATTGAAGTACTCGTCACAACACAGAAAAGGCAACAAGGTATCAAAAATAAGTATTATGAGGTATTACAACTGCTGCTAAGGTTCTCTTGGGGCCCTGAGCAAAAATTCACAGGGAACCACCCAACCTGCATTCATAACCCTAAGAAGAAAAAAAAAAAAAAAAAAATCCAACATTAAAAAATATGAAATGTAAAGAATTTCTAAATTTTTGTATCTATTTTTCAAGTATTTTATGCTTTCCACTCTTTCTCCTCTTTCTCCTTGTTTAGTTCCCTTTCTCAATCCCAGACATCTTCTCTTCATTTGTCTTAGAAAGTACACTTCAGACTCAGATACATCCACATGCTCGAGATCCAAGGGGTTTGAGGGCCCTTTATCACTGCTTGCAGTTTTAACTTCAAGTCTCAGTCTCCCACTGTCATTCCAAACTCTGCACTTCAGGCAGGCCCCTTCCGTTTTGTGGGCCCCAAAGACTAGCTTGCCTGGCCTGTTGGCATGAAGTGCCCCTGATTAATACTAATAATGCACTACTAATACTACTATTACTGGAATCAAACTCATAAGATTTGTTAATGCTGAAATTAAGCTACATGTCATTTGTTAAGCATAAAATGAATAAATAAATAAAAAATAATAAAAATAAAAAAGGTTTTGTCGAACTACTGCACTGTTGTGGAACTATTTTGAAGAATGAGCCAAAGAAAATAAGAAAAAATGTATATTGTGATTCCAGATGATGCGTACCTCCTGACCGGCCTGAACATCGAGGAGATCTACCCGGAGACCAACAGCTTCATCACGTACGACGGCTCCATGACCATTCCCGCCGTGCTTCGAGACGGCCACGTGGATCCTCATGAACAAACCCGTGTACCTCACGCGCATGCAGGTAAACTCCTCTCCTCCAAACTACTACAACCCCCATGGTTCCCTGTGGACAGTCAGACTGCTGGATTTTGTCGGATTTGGTCTGGCTGCTGTTGAGCCTGGGAAATCTTCCAGACGTCTGCTGGTTCTGAGCCCAAACTCTTTCAGATCCTCCACAGTGCTGTCTGGATAATAATAGAATAGATATTACAGCTTATAGATAGATAGATAAGTTTATTGTCACATGCACAAAAAAGCACAGCGAAATTGTGTTTGGAGCAAGCCTCCGGGGCCGCAGCTATTTGTCAGCGCCGCCACACGCTCTCCAGAAAGTTAAATACAGTTTGCAAAGGCATACATACACAAACACAACAGTAATATGACATAACAAGACACAGTACACGTAGTCACGTGATGGAATTTTCGTTTGGACTTGGGTGAGGGAGACAGGGAAAAAAAAGGAGGAGGAGGCAGACAGTATGGAGAGGGGACTGGGATGGGGAGGGGTGTGTATGATGCAGTAAGAGTCTGAGCTTATGTTTTGAGAAATTGGAGCCACGACTTAGATGTTTCCAAGTTCAGTTCTGTGGCTTGTCCTTGAAGGGAGATATGGCCATGCACAGGGAGAGATAAGGAGACCCAGCTCTCGAGCTGACCTCCCGAACCGAGGGAGGAGATATAGGGAGAAGGTACAATTTTTAATCCATTTAAGCTGATCTTCGGTTAATTTGTCCGGATCATAATCAGTCAATCAGTTTCTGGACCTCAGCGTCGCTGGCGTACCTCCGGTTGATGGAATGACTTTACTTCATGGTCAGTCCAGTAACAGTTCACCAGTCTGACCCCTGATGGTGTCCAGTCTCCTCCACAGTCTGGGCTGAGATGTCACGGTACAGTCCTCAGTCTGTGACCCTCTCTGATGTAATACTTTCAGTCACTCACATCCCCGAAGCACCCTTTAATTTCCACAGACAGCAGCTGGGTGAATTTGCTGGCAGCTGTCTTACAAATCTTCCGATATGTCAGGGCAGTCCCAGGGCCAAAAATAGGAACCCTGCTATCAAAAATTCCAAATATGAATAAATCTACCGGACCGGACTTCCAGGCACACGACATTGCCAGCTGGTCCAGGCACCACGTGCACCGAAGGTCCCGTCTGGGCAGGTAGGTTCCCCCGGTACCTCTCTTAGGGAGAAAATGTTGTCAATAGCACTGAGCGACCAGTTAATCAATTCCATTTTGAGTATTTTCAGGAGCACAGCAAAGCAGGGGGTCAAAAAGAAAAAGTCTGACAAGACAAAAAAAAAGGAGCAAGCACTAGACAGAGCGGGAGCAGTAAGAAAACACGTCTGCACTGTACAGAAGCAGGAAGTAGCTTATAGCCTACTTCTTTAATATCTTTTTACAAGGGGTGTGGCCTTGATTTATGTGCATCTTGTAATTAGTACTTTCATGTGAATAAAAATGCACTATGCTTGAACAAATACTAAAGGTCTTTTGCAGGGCCGTTTCTAGCTTTGTGGGGGCCCTATGCAAGATGCTGTTTTGGGGCCCCTAGTTTGCCAAGCTACAGTGGACTCCTAAACCCTTTGATCAGTTTTTCCCAAGCAGGGGTACAGGAACCCATTGCTGGGAGTATGTGGGAATTGTTTCATTATTTATTACCAAGATAATTAAAAGAAATTTTAATTATAACAATTTTTTTTTGTACATTTTTTTCATATTATTTTTTATTTTTTATTACTATTGTTTTAAACATGAAATATATAGTAAAATAAGTAATGTAATAGAATTTAGTAATATCTTTATTTTATACTTTTTTTTTTATTTTAAGGGCAGATTGCTCTTTATTTCTTTGTTTTGATTTCAAGTTTAAAAGAAAAATGGTTTAGAACTAGTGTTTGCAATAAAGTAAGTATAAAATGTCTTTGTACTAATAAACACAGATGTATTTTATGACTTTTTGAAGAATCACCAACATGTATGAGTGAGGGATACCCATGGCATGACACAAAAGACCAGGAAACAAACAAGGCATACTAAAGTTAGTTATGTTAAGTGGCAAATATCCTAGAACAACTTCTATTGAACAT
The DNA here is from genome assembly GCA_020698575.1 of Bostrychus sinensis. Classification (NCBI taxonomy): domain Eukaryota; kingdom Metazoa; phylum Chordata; class Actinopteri; order Gobiiformes; family Eleotridae; genus Bostrychus; species Bostrychus sinensis. Next base: position 6,833,783 of record CM036260.1, on the reverse strand, counting down.
CTGCACAACAACACTTCTCAGATGAGGCCTAGTATTCAGTTTTAGGGCCCCGTAGTTGTTGATGGGGCCCTATGGATGTGCATAGTCCGCATATCGGTGGAAACGGCCGTGGTCATTTTAAAACATACAGGATATGGCTGTAATGTAGTTCTAATTATGAAATATTGGTTGTCCATTTCTCTGCACTGTCCTTTGTTTGGTTCTAAAATAAATACTTGTAATAATATTCTTCATACAAAAGAGAACAGGACATTCATAGAACACCTCATAGAGAAAAAAATATATCAGCTCCTGTTTGTGCAATTTGTAATTTCAAGTTAAACTGTACTTGGGTTTATGTGATGACTAACTGTGTGACCAAGTGAGTAGACAAAGCCACAGAAACACCCTAGGGCTCAAGTAGTTAAAGGGCCACCAAAGATTCTGAAGCATAGATAAGGTATTCATCTTAAATTGTTCTTTAGTTGCTGCTTTAGTTTGAGTTGGCACCTTCTAGCTAACTTCTTCTAAACGTTAAAACAGCAACAGAACAGAACAATACAGTACATATAGCATAATTAATTCCTCCAAACTATGGTGGAAAGCCTTTTTACTTCACAGCAAAGTATAAAGGGTTAGGTTTTTGCAAGATTCCAATGCCTCAAATGAAACACCCAAACACTGTCAGCCCTATATATTATAATGCTTTATGTAAACTTCTCCCTCCTCTCTCTATTCAGATGCACTCTCTGCGGCTGCTGAGCCAGAACCAGCCGTCTCAGATCTTCTTGAGCATGAGCGATAACGTGCGCCCGGTTCAGCCTCTCAACAACCGCTGCATCCGAACCAACATCAACTTCAGTGTGCAGGGCAAGGACTGCCCCAACAATAGGGCTCAGAAGCTCCAGTACCGGGGTAAGAACTGCTCCATAAACTCCAAGCCACCATGCATCTGTCCATTATGTGACCCGACTATAACAAATTATGACCTGGCTGTAACGAACTATGATCTCGTGTAACAGACTGTGATCTGGCTGTTACAGCCTGTGACATGGCAGTAACAGACTGTGACATGGCAGTGACAGACTGTGACATGGCAGTGACAGACTGTGACATGGCAGTGACAGACTGTGACATGGCTGTAACAGACTGTGACATGGCAGTAACAGACTGTGACATGGCAGTAACAGACTGTGACATGGCAGTAACAGACTGTGACATGGCAGTAACAGACTGTGACATGGCAGTGACAGACTGTGACATGGCTGTAACAGACTGTGACATGGCTGTAACAGACTGTGACCCAGCTGTAACAGACTGTGACATGGCAGTAAGAGACTGTGACATGGCAGTAACAGACTGTGACATGGCAGTTACAGACTGTGACATGGCAGTAACAGACTGTGACATGGCAGTTACAGACTGTGACATGGCTGTAACAGACTGTGACATGGCAGTAACAGACTGTGACATGGCTGTAACAGACTGTGACATGGCTGTAACAGACTGTGACCCAGCTGTAACAGACTGTGACATGGCAGTAAGAGACTGTGACATGGCAGTAACAGACTGTGACATGGCTGTAACAGACTGTGACATGGCTGTAACAGACTGTGACCCGGCTGTAACAGACTGTGACATGGCTGTAACAGACTGTGACATGGCAGTAACAAACTATGACCTGGCTGTAACAGACTGTGACCTGGCAGTGACAGACCATTATCCAGCTGTAACAGACTGTGACTGGGCTGTAACAGATATTGACTTGGCTGTAACAGACTATGACCTTGTGCAACAGGACTGTGACCTGGCTGTAACAGCAAAATAACTCAGCTGTAACAGACTGTGACCGAGTCCCAGGCAGTGCAAGAATGCATAGTTGAGAAAATTAGTTAAATATAATAATATAAGGTTTAATTATAACACTAGTAGAGCTTGTGTATGGTGGCAGAGTGGTTAGTGGCCCTGCCTTTCAGCAGCAGGGTTGTGTGGTTTGAGCCCAGCTAGTATGACAACTATCATTCTGAGAGGAGTCTGCATGTACACACAGTATTTTCCAGGATAGGCTCCTGACACCTGTGACTTCTAACAGGTATAAGCTGCAGATGAAGAAATAAAATGTGCCAGAGCAGTGAAAAAAAAGTCTTACATGGGATGTTCCATCACCAGATAAAACTGCCTGTTTTGTAAAGGTCTTAGTATTCCAATTTAGGAAAATAAATTGTCCACAGATTCCAAACAGAATAGACTGCCTTGTTCCTTGTTTTTTCCATTGTTCACTTAAGATGCATGTATTAGCCACACTGGTGTTTTCTTGCAAATAAAACCAAGCTAATGCATTTATTCCACAAAGTTTGCAAGTGATTAGTCTGCAGCATAGGAACTAAATGGTTACCGTTGTGATCACACAACATGACGGTTGAGATTTTTTTTCCCCCAATTAGAGCTGAGCCTGTAAGTGCCAAGTCTCAGGTGCCCAATGTTCTTGACACTTTCTCATAGATAGACCAGGGTTGTTGTATCATTCCTGGACGTGTTTTGACAACTTCTTTCAGTATTTCTCAGAAGAACCACGTGGTGTTGCCGTTACGTGTCTTGCCAGCTGACTTCCTATGACAGCCCCATCTGCACTCCGACTTCATCAAAGCCCAAACTAAACACCACTGCTGGATCAAAGAGGCCATCGTGATCTGAAGATGTGCTCACAGGACAGTAAACCAATATGAGGGGTCCTATGTGCTATCTCACACCTGAGACACTGTTTTAAAAACGTTGGACTCCAGATGGCGCTGTCGTTCTACTGTTCCAGGTAGGAAGACAGCACCAAAACCTATTTAAATCTGCTGACAATGTCACGTCACTGCAACATCATGTGAACCTTCCGAGGAAGACAGCGAGAAGTAGTCAAAGCATGTCAAGGTACGATACTCAGCTTCCAGAGATTGGTACGGTGGCCCTGAAAGGCAAGTCAGAACAATAAAATCAATAACATGCAAACAAAAACATACATACACACAAATATAAAAACACAGAAATTTGAAAACATGCAGACAAATTCTGAAACATTCACACAAATACGGAAACTTCCACGTAAATTTGAAAAACGCACAAAAATTTGAAAGCACCCACACAAACTCAGAAACATTCACGCAAATATTGAAACATCCACACAAATTTGGAAACTTGCACACAAATTTGGAAACATGCACACAAATTGGAAACACCTGGAAACACCCATACAACTCTGAAAACATGCACACAAATTTGAAAACACGCAAACAAATTTATGTGTTTTTCAGAATTTGTGTGTGTTTTCGTATTTGAGTGTATGTTTCAGTTTTTCTTTGCGTGTTACTGATTTTGTTGGTGTGACATACCCTTCAGGGCCACCGTAGATTGGCCCAGATTACCAAACAACTTCACAGAGCGACTACATAAATGGCTTGCTGCATAAAACAGGAAACAATATGGCTCCCAATAACTTGACTGGACTTTATTGTTTCATTTTCAATACGTGCTGAATTCTAATTCCATTAAATCTATGCCGCTTCATCTCTCATATTATTTCTGAATATTAATACATTTTTATTCATCACCTCACCTCTGCCTGTTATCAGAGGTAAGAATATTGGCCCTGGTCTAATTTGCTTTAGATATGGCATCCAATAAATTCCGGGGGGGATTTATTGCTTGATCTACGCACACTGTTGTAATTAATAAACTTGAATTTGCTTACGGGAACTCGTTATTGGCTGATAACGCAGGTGAAAATACAGTGTTGATGGTAAAGAACATATCCAGGTCATATTCCAAGTGAAAATGTGGACAAAAACAAGCAAGCCAGCATTTATGGGCAAAACAGTTGTAAACATCCTGAGGGCTATACACCAGCAGCCCGGAGGCTACTTTGGCACACTTGTTCATTTGGTGCTTGACAAGTCACACACTGATTCTATATCTACACCAGTCAAGCATAAAATAAAAAAAATTAGAAAAGCAAAAATCATTAATAATATGGTGATGTTGCACAAAATTAATTATGTGGGAAATTATATTTGTTTGCCATCTTGGTCACAGCCTCACTACAATCAACAGAGTAGCTGGCTTTTCTGCTCATTTTATATATTAGAAATAGGAAGATAGATACCGTAGATAGTGCTGTTGGTCACATAGACATAAATACATAGATGCCTCATTGGTTGCTTTGGCCTGTTACCACGATATGGCATGATTGGGCGCCACCAATGCTAATTGTGAGAGACTGACCCCTGCGGTTTTGATGTCAACAGTGTTTGGCCCGTCATTTTTAATTAATCTGACCCCAACTTGTTAAAGTAAGATTTGTGGTGATTTATTGATTGATTAAACCTCGGCATAAACTGTTGTCTATAACTGTTTTGGTTTGTCACATTTCTGTAACTCCTGTCCAGCAGAACAGACATTCAGAAACCATTTAGCCTTTAGCTTACATGCTAATATATATGCTCATTGCTATATTAAATAAAACTTCTATAAGTCAATACACTCAGTAATGATTTCTAACCAGGCCATTAGATTAGATGACATTACACCCACGTGCTCAAGGGATTGACAGCTGCCCAAATACTCTTGATTATTCATAATTTGCGATATTTGATGGCTAATGCTAATTGCAACTGAAGAAATACAATAAACAGGCTACATATATTCTGAAAAGTGCTTGGAATAACTAATAGTCGACATAATTACGAAATAATTACGTATTTATGTCTATGGTTGGTCACCTTTAGGACATGGAGTGGGTGTCAGAAGTTTGGGCTAAAAGAGCATTTTTTCCTGAACCCAACCACAGAGCCCGCTTTTTTAAAAGTTCCCTATTAGGTTGGACTTGCGTCGAAAAGCAACATTATGTATTTTCTAAGCTCAGTTCATGTTGTTAGCCTCCCTTCAGGTCACTGACAAAGATTTAAGATACGACTTTTTTGCCAAAACTAATTCCTCTCGAGTGTCGCTCGTATGTGCATGGAGCTGACTTCAGTTCCAGTCAAAGTTATTGCTTGATTCACATCGCTCAGCATGTTCGAGACACTTTTTGCCTCCAAAACACAACTTCAGGTATGTTTTTTTTATGAGGAAACATTAGATAGACGTTGCGTAATATATATTCTCTTTAAAATTATTCCTTTTAACCATATTTATACCATTGCAAGATAGGTCCACTGTGCTCTCTTAGTATTTAGAGATTCTTTATTAATATGTTTGAATCCCCACAGTTCCCTCAGAGAACACCTTTTTGGCTCTGTCTGACATTTCCAGCAGCTTACACAGATCTGGTTCTGGTGGGAGGTATCACCACAGTCGGTTTTGTCATCTCCCCTGTTTCTGGTGATATTTTTAGGCCAATGCTGTACAAGCTGAAGCATCAATAAAGGCCATCCACAGAGCTCGTAAGTCATTGTTATGTCTACGCCTGGTCAGGTTTACTCCACAGTGGCACTCCCACACACCGGGAATGTTTTTCTGGCTTTTATTTGAGTGTTTGTCTGTGGTTTGGTTCACACCTCAGGGTCCATTAAAATCTGGGAAGTAAGTCAAACTCAGCCTCAGGTTGTACTATCACATCTCTGCAGTCACACAGTCTTTTCTACTAGAGGTTCAGAAATAGGCATTATTGTTTCAAAAAGTGTATATGTTTGCTAATTACCATTTCTTTCCTCTCAATAACCAAAGCCTGCTGATTGTATGATCTTAGCAACAACAGTTTCCATTTTTTTTTTTTTTTAATACATTTTTAGGCCTTTCTGGCCTTTATTTCATAGTGCAGTCGATAAATGACAGGAAATAATGAGGGAGAAAGAAGGGAGAGATATTTGGCAAAGTGTCGGACTCTGGACTCAAACCCACAACACTGAGGCAGGCTGTAGTTGCCCTATATATGCACCACAGCTCTACCAACTGAGCTACAGTATACAGTGGCGTGTAACAGCTTTCAGTTAATAATAAATTCAGTCTTTTTACCACCTGCCTATTATTCATGGCTATATTGTTAAGTGTTATGACCACCACACTAATATGCATCCCCATACACAACAAACAGCACTGTACTGTGTATTCCAACACCACTCTGTCAGAACCAGCATTTACTTATTTAGCAATTAGAGCTACAGTGGCTCGTCTGTTGGATCTGACCACGAGTCAACCTTCACTCCCTGCGTGCATCACTTGCCGCTGGTCCACCACCGTTCCTTCCTTGGACCACTTTTGATAGCTACTGACTACTGCAGACTGGGAGCACCCAAGAGTTTTGGAGGTGCTCTGTCCCAGTCATCTTGCCATCCCAATTTGGTCATCGTCAAACTAGATCTAACTCTGTTTTTTTTTTTCTGTTTCTAAATCCTCACACACATTTTGTCCTCAAAGTTGATGTTGACGATCCTCCATGTAGCTGTAGAGAAGTTTGTCCAGTGCCCCTGGCCTCTCTCTGTTTGGGTCTTGGCCCAGGAAGGTGTGTAGTGAAATTTCAAACCCTATTTATGCTCTTCACTGCTTGATAAAATCGTGTTCAGTACCATTATTGGAATTGTGGATGATTACCATGTTTAGCAAGTTAGCTTCTTTTATCAAAAATCAGTAGATTGCTAGCATTTTAGTCACTTGTCATGTGAACGCCACACAGCCAACTTGACAGGTGTAAGAAGTGCCGTTTGAGTGGGATAATTGTGCCCCTGCACTTACTAACTCTTGTTCAAGAAGGCTATTAAGACAAATCTACATGATTGTTTTGGATTTCTAGGAATGGTAGCTGATATTGCAAACTTTATACAAAGAAACGGAGGAAACAACCAAGCTGCATGCTTTTATTTGTCTTTATATTCTAATTTTGGATTTAACACAATTCAAACGCAATTCAAATAACAAATAACAGCAGGCACAAGTCAAGTAATGTGCCAGTGGGTTTTCATAATATTATTCACGGAAAGTGCAAAGAAATTTCACTTTGAATCTGTGCTTTTGCAAGGGGATGCAAAGGGGGTGCTTTTTTGCGCACAATATCCTTCAACCTGTCGCGATATGAAACTATAGATACCTGATTTGAGTACAGTAGTTTCTGTGCCTCTCCTAACTGTTGTCTCTATGATAAGCTCAGCTGGCTGGATATGGCTTTAGTACAAGTTACTATATGCCATTTGTTAAGTTTTCCTTAATTTGCAAGGACTCTTTGATTCTGGCACCTAGAAATCTGATCTTGGTTTTAGCACTTTATCTTTACTATTGGGACCAGTTCCTTGGCAGAATTCTTTCATTTTTTTGTGTGTTTTTGTTCATTGATACACTTTTCATTATTTATAGCTTTTCTTAAAGACCTGCTTTTGCACAGTAGGCGCTTTTCCACTACAACAGAATCGGGAGGGACAGGTTGCATTCCAAGCTGCTCCCAAAAAGCCGTTCCAAGTCGTTCTGCTTTTGGAATCCTTTCGGGAGGGGGTCCAGTACGGTTAAGCGGTCTGGAACAGTTGGAAGTGTCGCACTCCTGTGAGTTGATTGGACAAGAGAGAATCCTTACTCTGTCACCAAACAACAAACCAAAGAACGGATTTAAAAGGGAAAAAAGTCAGCTTCAAACACAGTCAGTGTTTATCTAACAGACTGGATCTCCTGGACCCAGAATAATAGAAACACAAGCAGGTTTTGGAGCTATCCATCCTCCCTAGTGGAAAAGCACCTTGGGTCTCTAAATGTTAGCCTGTTGACTAATATTTCCTATAGGGTCTCCTGACATGGACAGGAATAATGCTCTTTCTTTTGCTCTAGCTTTCTCAATCCCCCACCATCCATCTATTCCTCTGCTGTGCCCTATTACACAGTCACTCTGTACATTTATGTTGTTTCACATGTGTTCTCTAAAGATAAAAGCCACCACAATGCGAGCAAAAGCATCAACTCGTGATCCTTATATAAACCTTACTTATATCCTTTCTCTTCTCTTCCAGTGAACGAGTGGTTGCTGAAGTAGCAGCTCTAGGACCGATCAGTCTTGGAGAGCCAGCAAGGAGGGGAGATCCAAGAGACTGGCCACTCAACAGTGCATCTCACCCAAGAATTTTCATTGTATAAAGACAACGACAGACTTAAAACCAATGAACTTTGCATTGGAAGCAAAGAGAGACTACTGTTTTCATACATTGAGAAGAATCCTTGATGCTAACACATGCTAACAACCCCCTTTCCCTTAATATCTATACAGACATTTTGATACTTTTTCGGGAGCTAAAAAAAAACAAAAAACAAAACAAAGTGCAAGCATTTATTTGATAGCCACCCATGCTGACGGACAATGCTGGGACTTTGTACATACAGCTATCAAGAACTCACTGCCCCACCTTTTCGACGGTCAAGACGGTCAACACCAACTATTCATTACCAACAAGGCATGCTAGCAAGACGACACGGCCTTACCTTCCCATTGTCTGAAATCAATGTCACGTCATGGGGCGTCAATATTTACCGGCTTTTCAACAGCCTCGGAGCTACCAGTGTCTTGGCCTCATTTGTATATATTATAATTATGAATACTGCAGAAAAAATGTAAAGAAAAGTAACGAAGTAACAAAAGATATTTAAAGAGGATTTAAAAAAAGAGTTTTAAAAAGCTTGGCGCACTTTGAATTCTGGAGAGCTGATGCCTTTTTTCTGTTTTCTTGTTTACAATGGTCATACACTGTGTTTGAGTAATGTTATCAGCCCAATAAATGTGTCTGGAAAGTTCTCTTTGGAAAATGTTTGACTATTCGAGGAGGCGAGTTTGTTGTACTGTATTGTTTTGTACCGTTCCATATTAAATGTATCGTTATTCACACCCGGAAGAATGCTCTCATACTGGCATTGACAAAACAAGATTTGTGTTAAAGAGACAATATACTGTACTTATTATCCCTTTAGGCCAGGGGTCGGCAACCTTTTTTGGCACTTTGAAAGTCTAATGTGATGAGTGTGCCACAAGGTTTAACATTTATTTGTGACAGCCATATATAGCAATGCAATTAGCAATGCAATAGCTAGCGTCAGGGGCATGATAATTATTAGCACCCTCAAAGTGTTAATCACCACCTGATGTGTCAAAGTATGGTGTGGATCCATAAAGGGATTATATTATGCTTTTATTAATATTGTTAAAACAATCTTGGTTACATCTAGAACAGCACTGCATGTTGTACAAAAACAAACCTTAATTGGGCTAAAAGAAAACATTTTCCATAATTACTTTACTACTACCATAAACAAACAGGTGAAGAATAATTAATATCATTTTTAAATCAATTCTAAAACTGACAACCAGTGCACAGAGGCTAAAACAGGTGTAATATGTTTGTGTCTCCTATGATTTGTTAATGGTCTTGCAGCTTTGTACTAACTGAAGAAAATGTACACATTTTTGACTGATTCCAGCATACAGTGCATTACAATCGTCTAATCTTGAAGAGACAAGGGTATGAACTTTTTTTTTCCAAGTTTGCAACTGAAAGAAATCTTTTTGTTTTGGAAATTTTTCTAATTTGCAGGAAGCAAAACTACACAGTTTTTGTTATTTGGCCTCAAAAGTAAAGTCAGAGTCTTTGATCACTTTCAAGATGTGGGCAGATGTTTTCACTAGGGAGGATAGGTTTACAAGTTGACTTCCTAGATCTGGTCTCTGGTTAGATGGCTCAAAAAGTACTGTGATGCCATTTTGCCACAAAATGAAAAATAGCTGTAAGGAATCAGTAGAAACAGAGCTGTACACTTTTTTTATATAAAAGAATGAGAGCAGACTAGATGTAGAAAGATTGTTGTTTGATCAGTGCTTTCTGGAGTGGATGGGAGTTTGTGGGAGAGGTGAAGGTTTGTGAAACCAAGCGTTCTGAGGCCTCAGAAACCCAGTGCCAGAGACTGAAGGATTACTCAAACAGGCACGAATGAAACAATACACAACTCCAGCTATGTTTTTGACGAGGGAACATTATAACATGGTGGAAAACTCAGAAATGTTGATGCTGCATAATATAGCCCCTTTAAACAGAAAACTCCCAAGTGATAAATTACTGTTGTAAGTGGGAGACTTTAAATTGCTTGTTTTACACCTGCATTTTTACCAAGAACACTCATTTTACTCTGAACAATTGGGACCTTGTATAACTTGCAATAAAATTCTGCTTAGCGTGTCATAAGGGGCCCTTAAATCCAAGCAAAAAGCCTTCCCTTCTTGTATTTCTATGGCTTAGTGCCCTGAGATGCTGTGCAGTAAATACATTATGAGTGCTGCATGTTTTTCGGAAGCTTATGATATCAAATCTATTACATTTCAAATAAGTTATTTATTATCAAGTACAATGCAAAAAAGAGTTTCAAACCTTGATAGATTTTTGTTGTGAGTGACTCATCCAGCTCCCCACTCTGTCTGTTTCTGTAAGAGGGTCCTGCGGAATCGATCCCACACTCCCAGACCTCCCTTATTATCCAGCAATCAATTCAGGATGCCTCTTCTTGTAGCTCCTGACGGGGAGAGAAATTCTGCCTCAAAGAAGCGGGGAGTGCTTCCTACCGCACACAAACATCAGCTTTTTTATGCCTGTTTCATCAATATGGGCTTTTTCAATGAATCCGTAATGAAAAGGTAGAGAGTGGAGGAGGTAAGAAGAGCCGGGGCCGCCAATAGGCAGGGTTAGGGAGGCCATTTTTCTACCTCGAGTAAGAGGCACAAGGTAGAGGAAGATGGGTGATCAATAGTGCAAATGATTCAAAGCAGTTTCTGCAGCCTTTCATAGAAGGTCCTGGCAAACGTGCAAAATATAGTCATTTAAAGAACGGTTTGCAGTGAATAAAATATCATAGGGGCTTGGAAATAATTAATATTGCCCTGGAAAATGTTGATCTCCTACATTTTGCAGTCATTGTCTGTAAACTATCTGGAAATTTCTATTTGAATTTGAGCCTTCTGTCACGAGCCCATTACACTTTACACACATGCACAGTCACCTGAACCCTGCTCTGTTAGCTTTGTGTTGCTACTAGTAGCACTAATTAAGCGCACACGGACTTGCTCCTTTCATATCCTGCTCATATCCTACTGACTTATTCCTCGTGTGTGAATGCCCAGGACAGGATCGAGAGGCACGCCTCCTGAGATGGTCCACAGGTTTTTAAAGGGCTACTGTTGTAAAAGAGTGTGTTGGTCAGGGTAATGGAGTCTTCCTTGGCAACACGGTTTCCTGTTTGTTTTTTTGGAGGAATTTGTATCATAACCTGCTGTAGAAGGGCCGTTCCAATCTCTCACCTCACACCACTCAGTACCGTGTTCTCTATTTGGCTACTATACCAACAAAGTCTTTGTGGGTTGTCTATGGCTTTGCCCTGCTCGAAATTACCAATAAAGCACCATGAATCAGTTGTTTCAGTTGTTGAGACCTTTGTGGCAACCACAAAACTGTCTCACAATTAATCATAACTGGATTATAACATTCAAGCTGGTGAAAATGGTAACTTGCATTAAGATTGTATGTCAAAACAAGTGCATTGACCTGGACCTGTGTCTGTTCCTTTGTTCAGACTCTGTAGCAGCGGAATGTGCACTGCATGTTCTTTGTGAGGAGATGACTTCTTTTGACTTCAACTGAATGATACTTTAGTACAGAGGTGCCCACAGTGGGGCCCACATGCCAAACTTGGCCCTTCAAGGTGATTGATTCAGCGCGCAAAGGGTGCTGTGATTCGTAAGGGGTTTCTACATGGATTCTATTGTGCACTAAATAAACTTTCAATGTAGGGCTGCACAATATATCGCAAAATGATCATTATCGCAATATCAGCAAACGCAAAATCCGTATTGCAAGAATCTAAATATATCGCAATAATGCTGTGGTCTTCCATCTGACAGAGATTTACACTGAAGAATCATTTTCCACCAAAGCCTTAAAAGAACATGCGTTGTGACTAAATAAAAATATTTAAAACGTCCAGTGTTAGTGGTAATTTAATTTAGTCACAGCTTAGCCTTGTTTTATTCCTGCTTTAGTCTGTGTTAAGTTTTGATTTTGTCACTATTTGACTTATAAATACAGGAACTTCCATGTTTGTAATATGTAGTGAATTTAACTTAATATGTTATGAAAAGTAGGCTCTGTTTTCAAATATCGCAATAATATCGTTATCGCAATTTTCAACATAGTTATCAAATATCGCATGTTTTCTCCATATTGTGCAGCCCTATTTCTGTGGTTAGTAGGGAGTCTAACAAGTCTGTCTACCTAAAGAATGTGATACTTAAAGGAAGTTTAATCATAGATCTGTTTCCATATGAGCTCATTACATGCAAAAGATTATTGTGTTTGGGCCTTGGCTTGCTGATACACTTTTGTTTTGGCCCTCAAGGAAAAAGTTTGGGCATCCCTGCTCTAGTGACCACTCCAAAACCTTTTTTAGGCATGTTTCTCAACTTTAGCATGTGAATGTTTTAGGAGGAAAAAAACATGTTATACACGATGAAACAGGGCATATACAATAGGCAACAAGTGCAGAAAGCACATGTACCAAATATCAAAGAACATTTTGGTTCTGGTAAGGATTAAGGCTTTACTATTCAGTAGAAATGAATAGTAAAGGCAGGAGCAACTGTCCTGAGCAACTATGAACCTTCGGGTAATGGCCAGTTAGTCGCAGGGCTGACATTTAGAGAGACACATTGACAAGCAACCAATAACTCTCACATTCAGTCACTAGTGGCAATTTGTAGTCACCAAGAGATAACCCACTGTAACGCAGGTTAGACATACAGCCTTACTACCTTGCCTTCTATTCAGAGAGATTGATTGTCAGACTCAGCCGGCCCAAGGATGAAACCCATGCTGAGTGGCAGGAGTGCTAACCTCTCTACCACTGTGCACTAAAAATGACAGAAAACTGAAAAAATGATTGTATTGTGGACAGTTATTAAATATCACATTTTATTTTCGAGTCTTTTCTGATATTTTCTCTGTCTGACAGTCACACAGTGTCTCTGGGTGGAGTCTGCTTGTCCTCCCCATGTTACTGTAGGTTCTCTCCAGGTATTGCCCAGGCTGTACCACCATCTAATCTAAGGCCCATAGTTACTAGGATAGACCCCCAATAGGAATAAGCAGAAGAAGATAACTGAATCCTCAAATGTCCCATGCAGTCTAATAAGTTTAGTTTTAAAAGTTTTAAAAAGTATTAAATTTTGTGCTGAACAAAGTGTAGACCTGAGTCAGCCTTGTCCTCATGACTTCGCAGCGGGTCTCATCGGACGTGCCCAGCGCTCGGCCTTGCCAAAAGAAATGAGCGCTAGGTGTGTTTGAAGTGGCACACTCAGATGTTCGGCAGGCCAGTTAATGATATTACATTCATAAGGAGTGCCGCACGAGGGGCCCGGAGTGAGAGCGGAACAGCTGCTCGGCCAAATCGAAAAAGTGCAAATCTCGGTGAGCATGTTGACTCCGGAGACGCACCTGTCCAGATGCGTTCGCGCCAACACAACTTTCAATCAACCCGGTGTGGTCGAACTTTCTCCTCCTATTCAATTAAAACAACATGGAGGTCTGCTACTGCAAAGTGTGGGAGCTTTTATGTATTAGATAAAAACACTGACTCAGCAAAAAATTCTCAAGGACAGTGGCTCTAATGCTTTAGAAATGATAGCGCTTGAGTGGTTAGTGTTCCTGCCTCACAGCATAATAGTCGCTCTGAGTAAACCTCAAACAAAAGCACATAAAGGTGAATTCGTCAAGCGAAATGTCATAAATTCCACAACTTAAAGAGGAAATGAATGTCTATCAGTGTTAGTCCTGGCAACATCAATGGCCCCGCCACTTCCCTATGATGAAAGGCTGTCTATCTGTCTTCCTCCGCTTATCCGGGGCCGGGTCGCGGAGGCAGCAGTCTAAGCAAAGATGCCCAGACTTCCCGCTCCACAGACACTTCCTCCAGCACTACCGGGGGGACCCCAAGGCGTTCCCAGGCCAGCCGAGAGACATAGTCCCTCCAGCTTGTCCTAGGTCTTCCGCGGGGCCTCCTCCAGGTGGGACATGCCCGGAACACCTCCCCAGGGAGACGTCCAGGAGGCATCCGGAACAGATGCCCGAGCCACCTCAACTGACTCCTCTCGATGTGGAGGAGCAGCGGCTCTACTCCGAGCTCCTCCCGGGTGACAGAGCTCCTCACCTATCTCTAAGGGAGCGCCCAGCCACTCTGCAGAGGAAACTCATTTCAGCCGCTTGTATCCAGGATCTTGTCCTTTCGGTCATGATCCAAAGCTCATGACCATAGGTGAGAGTAGGAATGACCTGACCTTACATTTAAAAAAAAAATTTGTGCATTTCTCAAAACAATTCACACAATCTGCAAACAAAATGTTTTCATGGCAAAATAAAATAACTTGTTCGAAATCCTTAGTTGATCTCACAAAACACTCAAAAAACACAAAAACACAAAAAAAAGTATGGAAAATATGTCATATGACGTATAATCACAACCCATACAATATCGTATCATAACAACTGGTTTATCCATTTCGGTTAAGAGTAGAGAGGTAAAGCACACCAAAAAAAAAAATAATAATAATTGTTTGAGGTGCAAATGTCAGAAAACAATTCAAGAACTCAAAAACAACACTACACACTATGTAATTATGTCAAAGATATTTATTTGATTATGTTTCTCAGCAGCCTTTGTCAGATCAATGTATGTTTATTAGAAATGCACTCTGGTCTAAAAAACATACATTGATCTGACAAAGGCTGCTGAGCCGAAACATAGTCAAATAAATATCTTGCTTTTAAGGGCTAGACTAATCAACTGAGTGCCAGTATACTCCATTTTGATCAGCACGACAAAAGCAGTTGACAGTGTAAGAAACAGCAGACAGTTGTACAAAATCATTTGAATAATGCACCAAAGCATTTGCGCTTTGTCAAAACTTTGCAAGAAACTGATTTTAACTGAAGGATTTGAAGGTTGAACACATCGTTTAGGAAATTTAATTCTGATTTGGGAATTGCGCCAAAGCAACTGAGAAAAACTGTAATAGTAACACAAAAGCATAGACACAAGTAAATAATAAAAAAAAAAAACCAATACATTACAAATACTTTACTAGGAATAAACTAATTTACATTTCATTTAATATCTTCTGAGGAAGTATTTGGTGTAAAAACTTGCCAACCCACTGGACTACACTGTACCCTGTCTGTATATATATATATATATATATATATATATATACATATATATATATATATATATATATATATATATATATATATATATATATATATATATATATATATTTTTTTTTTTTTTTTTTTTTTTTTTTTTCAAGCTGAGGTAAATTGCTATGTGTTTTGACCTAGATCTTCCTATGTTCAAACAGCATAGACTGAGCAGTCCTGTGGGCATTAATGAGCTTAAAATGGAACCAGATAACTTTGCTCATTGCTTTGCTGTTTTGGTCGCACTTTTCTTTACAGATCTCAGAGGAAAGATTTGTTTGTTCAGAGGTTTACTTTGCCTTTTGGCTGCTTTGCCTTGACCAATATCTAAAAAATAAACCCGAGAATTCAGGGTCACTGGGACAGTTCTCCCATTTTTGCAGGGCTGGTTTTTCGCCCAGGTACACCAGAGAGAGGCATGGGTGGGTGCTGTGGGGCTAGAGCATCTAATGGAATGTTTGAGCACCCAGGGGAACATTTTCTGATCGCACATGGCTCAATTCAATAGTCATACTTACTCAGCCCTCTTTAGTTTATCTATTATTACTTACTAGTAATTATATTAATTTCTATTAGGCAAATTCTATTCATTATGATCAGACATAGGTCTTGTTGCCTATTTAAGTTGGTGAAATGGCAAATGGTAAATTTAGCCTAATATGTTGGAGTGAAAGTTAGATAACCAAACAAAAATAGCCATCCTTAGAGAGAAAAAATAAGTTCTAGGCTTAGTGCGTGCCTTTGTGTGTTAAAATGTGCTTTGATGAGACACAAACTACCCTGGCATGTGTGTGAAAAAACAAACAAAAAAACACACACACACAAAAAGGGAGTAGGGGGGGTATCCATGGAGAAAAACAAAAATCAGCGCCTATGTAGGGAGGTGCAGCGGGCTTTATTCATCCTGCAACAACTCCTTTACTCATCACATTCACTCAAAAACTCACGACATATCCAAGATTTGCCAGTTTGATCACAAATTATTCCTAACTAGCCAATCAAACACTTCCTTGTTTCACTATTCTTTTGACATCTGAAGCTATAGCCACATTTATAGCCTCTACTTTAAAACTACCAGTAAAACACATGTAATGGTCTCCTGAGCTATTGTTCCCTTGAATGCGCTGATAACATACCTCTGCACACAGCTCACAGCAGATAACAGGGCTGGAGATGGGAACAGGCTGATTCTACTGCCACGTGCCATAAATCTGCGGCGCTACATGGAGCCAGAGTGCTAACCAGCTGCACTGACACATGGAGGACTGTGTTATGACCTGCTTTTATTAGCACACCCACGGTCTGCCCTCACTGACTTCTAAGAAATGACCGTGGACTGCTGCAACACAGAATCTACAAGTCTATTGAGCCGTGGGCTTCCAAGTCTAGTTTTTTTGTTTGTTTTTGGAATAAAGGGATTGAAAAGGATGTACACTGCTGTGAAAAAGATATTGTTTTTTCTTTATGTTCTAAATGTGACCTAGTGAACTGGTTGGCACTCTTGCCTCACAGCAAGAAGGTTTCGGGTTTGCTTCCCGGACTGTGTGGGGCCTTTCAGTGTGGAGTTTGCATGTTCTAACTGTGTCTGGGTCGGTTTCCTCCAGATACTCCAGTTTCTTCCATCAACTTCAATACACGCACAATAGGCTAATCCCCCAGATACTCCTGACCAGGATCCTGGCTCAAGATCTGGAGAAGGGCCCCCGTGCGCTGCTCAGTGGATGCCCACTGCTCCTGACAGGTTGCCCCAGCGGCATTGAAGGATGGGTCAAATGCAGAGATCAAATTTCTCTATGGGAAAAATAAACTAAACCTTACATTAAAAGGGGTTTAAGAGGAAGAATGTGTTTTTTGTAAAGGCGGGCCAGAAGGTTTAAGAGGAAAAGGCTTCCAAAATGTGCAAAAAGGTCTGACCTTTAATGATGATGAGACAGCCTATCACTCAGAGATCAATCTGGTAGATTGGTGCCAGAATAACAACCTGGGACTTAACATCAACAAAACTAAGGAACTTGTAGTAGACTTTTGCAGGAAGCAGCAGAGGAATCGCCATCCTATTACGATTGGAGAGGGCTGACTGTTGACTGGACATTACACAACAACTAGTGATGAGTCAGTCACAAACGAGTCAGTACAAAAAAAATTGTTTTTCCCCTAATAAAGGCTCTTTACAAAACAGTACAGATAATAACAGAGAGAACAAACCAGATTAGCCCCTCTGAGCTGAGGCACCTGGTCTTCTTCAATGCAAATCTACCCTTAAAAATCAAAGTGAAAAGTTAGAAAAAAAATTGGGTAGTTGATGGCTCAGAATCACCTGAAGCTGTTTGGTTCTGCTGTTTTATGAAGTGCACATTGCAAGTATCTTCTGTTATTTATTTTTATGAGAGTATATATTTATGATGAGATATTTTTATTTATTTAGTTAGTTAGTTATTTTGTTTAAACCTGATTTTTTGTTATTTTTATGCTTAATTATAGGTGTTTTTATATGCTATGTGTAATAGAGTGGTACTGTAAGTCAGTTCATTGGGTACTTTCAAAGCATTAGAACTTTTGAATAATTCATCTCAATCCATGTATTTAAGTTATATATGAGAAGACAGTACAACTCATTATTCACAACTGCACTAAATCTGGCTGAAAAGTAAAAGCTATAAAATGAAGAGTCATTTTGGGGAGCCAAGCCAAATGATCCTGCTCACTGAAATGATCTGAAATTCCAATCACTAACACCAACTTCCTGGTGAAAATGCCTGCCAACACCTGTACAATCTTAGGGCAACTCCCATTTCAGATATTTGAAAATGTTTACACCTGTACAAGCATCACAGTGTGATACTCAGCAGGACCGATGGGTTCTCAGAAGGGCTGTTCACTCATCAGAGAGAATAACTAAAATCCATCTAATTCCTCCTCCCTAATTTAGAGGACATTTACATCAGAAGACGCCAACGCAGAGCTGAGCAGATTGTAACGGATCCCAGCCATCCTGACCACAGTTTGTTCTCCCTGCTGCCATCAGGAAGGCGTTATCACATGCTTAGGACCAAAACTGAAAGCACGAGGAGAAGCTTCTATCTTGAAGCAATTAGACTTTTAAATCACCACCACCTCACCTTGATAACCTATGCACCGTGGTTATGACATTTGATATCTTATATGTTGTTGTGTTTCAGCTCTTTTGTACCATATAAAAGAATTTCACTATACATTGTGCAGTGTGTGTTTATCTGACCAATATTAATAAACTACACTAAATTAAGCTCTGCCGAGGGAATCCCAAGGCATTCCCAGGCCCCCTGAGAGTCACAGTCCCTCCAGGATCCTTTGCAACTGGATCATTTCAGATTGATCCACATCATTTAGTGCCTTGTCAAGTGTTGCTCCAAATGGTTGAATTCCCCACCTCCTCTGCAGCTTCGTCTCATCTGTTTGTGTTATTCACAAAGAATGCAGTTTCCTCTAGTGAAGGGGCTGGTTTTTAATGCACCTGATCTTGAGCTCTTGACAGGACGTAATGATGCAACAAACACTCTCCTGAGCACGTTCCAAAAGCGTTCACATCCACATTCGCTTCCAAGGGGTCAACTCTGGAGGAAATGCCTCCAAACAGCGTCTGGAGGAAGGATCCTGGCAATTGAGAAACACATTAAACCCTATGGATTAAGAATGGGATGTCACTTAAGTTCATATGCGTGTAAAGGCAGGTGAGATAATACTTTTGGAAATGTAGACCTAGATCCTGGCTCAAGGTCTGGAGAAGGGTGCCCAGTCACCCACTGCTCCTGACAGGTTGCCCCAGTGGCATTGAAGGATGGGTCAAATGTAGAAAACAAATTTCCCTATGAGGACAATAAAGTCTACCTTAATTTTAACCTAAACGCCATTCAGTATTCTTACATAGTTTGGCTTCTTTAGAGTGGTTAACCTTTCTAACAGAAGCCAGGAAACAGACCACTCCAGAGACAACATCTGAAGAGCAAAGCTTTAAAAGAGAGCAGACTTATTGGCCGTGACCTCACTCACAACCTTTCTGACCAGAACAAGCTGCAGCCTCAGGGAGGAGGCTCCACTGTGTGTCTGAAAACAAAATCAGCCATGTCCTCTTGTGCCAGCATCCATTAGACTTTTGCACAGGCACTGACCACAAACAAAGTTTACCCATGGTAAGGAAAAGAAACTAAACTATTTTGAATTTCAATGGATTCAAAGATGGTTTCTAGACTTTTTGTATTTAACTGTAGTGGAAAAAGAAGAAGTTGATAGTTGCAGACTCAAAAAACTCAGAACTGACCCTACCTCACCAGGGATATTGGTAAACAAACTCAAGTAAACTTGCAAAAAGTCATGGATTTTTTTGTGGAGAAAAGGTTAGAGTTTGTTGCCTTTTAGTACTTTTCTCTGAACTTTTGAATTTTTTTTTCTGACATCTTTTAGAAGGGCCGTATATGTGACTGCCATTCATGCAGATATTTCACCCAATATAGGATTTTAATTATAGCAAATCAGATTAGTGTACATATCAAGTTTTGTGTGTCACAATTAGCACAATTTTTTGGTGTTTTGCCCTCAGTTTAGACTTGCAGGCTGTGTAGTGGTTGATAAAATACATACCAACAGATGGCAGTAGCAAACTAGGAGGTATAGTATGCTTTTGCTCTATAGGCATAATAATAATACATTGGTCTTATATTGTACAGTGCTTTTCGGTAACACTTTAGAATAACTTGCACTATGAACCATTAGTTAAGGATTAGCAACCACCCAATGAATTGTTTACAAAGCATTATTTCAGCATTAATAAACCACACTAAACATTGTTATTAGTGTTGAATTCTAAAGTTAGAAGCTCATGATAATCAGCAAAATTTTAAATGCCAAAGTCAATAAGGTATCTATAAATTCTTTATTAAGTAAAATATTGTTCTTTATGTAAAGTGTTACCCGCTTATCAAGACCCTCAAAGTCGCTTTACAATTAGGTGTGTTACTCATTCACTCCTCAGCCACACTCGATGGTAGTGAAGTACTTCTGTAGCCAGAGCTGCCCTGGGGCAGACTGACAGAGATGTGGCTGCCATTCTGCACCTATGGCCTCTCCAACCACCAAACACAAAATCACACTAACATATTCATACAGGCAAGGTGAGTGAAGTCTTTCCCAAGGACACAATAGTAATAAGTCTCCAACCACCTGTGACCCCTAAAATGTAACATCAGAAAAGATCAACAAATAAAATAGGTCTGAAAAGGGTTTAGACCCACTTCACTTACCTAAGCTTCAGTAACATGAATGACTCAGTCCCTTTGCCTTGATTTTTTTTTTTTTTTTTTAAGCTATTAACCCTCAGGTCCTCCTTTAAAAAAGCACGTTCTTCCTCTTAAAGGTCTGGGTCATGTTAAAAAATATAAAATATAAACATGACTTATTTGATCATTAACGTCTGTCCTTATCAAACATAGCAAAACATAATTAATTTTCATATTTTTAACCCTTGAAAAGATTTTACATAATTCCACGTTTGTAAAAAGAAAAAAAAAAAAAAAAAAAACATTATTTCCTATTTAAGGATGCAAAGTGTTTTTTTGTTTGTGCAGGGACTACATGTCCCAGATAGGTCACTGATTAGCTCTAACAATGATTTTATTTTTAAGAAAATCACACAAACAAGGGCTGAAACTCATGTTCTTCCTCTTAAAGCCCTAAAAGGACTGGTCTACAGTCACTGTTATCTAATGTTATTAATAATGGAATTATTTCCCACAATGCAATGAGAAAATGGTGGATCTGGTGGTGATTTTTGTTGTTGTCATTGTTGTTGTTGTGTAGCTGCTGACTGACAGGGTTACAGAGGAATTACCATGATTTAACATTTCTGTATTACAATGGCAGCAGAGTGAAAATAAGTGATTTTAATGTAAGTCAATGGGACCTAAAGAGGGCTTTAAGAGGAAGAGTTGTTTTTTGTTTTGTTTTTTTCCAATTGTGAGGCTTAAATTCTAAAATTAATTTATTAATGACACAACTTTGTCAAATATCATTACCCTAGCACAAGAAATGCCAAAATGAGAGCAAAAAAACAAACAAAAAAAAAAATCTCTAAAATGGTGCTGGGGAGCCTGGGGGTTAAGCATTAATTATTAATTAAGGATTCATAAACTAAACAGTTATTTAATTCTTTACAAAGCATTATTTCAACATTAATAAACAATAATGTTAACTTGTTTAATAGTAAGCTCATGCAAATCAGCAATAAAATTATAAACATCAGTAATTCATGATTTATAAATTATTTATTCACAAAATTATTGTCAATTACATATTTATTCATGCTTTATTAGAACTGCTTTAGCCGTATATATGCAATGTTGAGATAATATGGAACATTTTGACACTAGCAGCAGGTGCACACTCTACTGGTTATAGTCACTGAAGCAGTACATTGCTGGTCATTATGGGATGCTTGCTTCATTTGCCCTTAGAGACCACTTGCGTTGCCACTACTCTCGGCCCAGGAGAGCGATATCTGCCACATAAACACTGACGTCAAACAAGAGCAAACAAAAGTTGTGTTGGTATGAATCATATTTGAAGAAAACTTTCAAAACTTGGACATGTTGCCTGTAAACAAGAGGTGAGTCAGTCCTGTGAGCAGCGATGTGACAGGACGGAGGTACAGCCGTATGCAGCCTCACAAAACACTGCACTGGACAATAAACTCAGAGAGCTGCTACAATTTGCTGCTAATGACTCACCCACTCACTCCAGCAGCGGACACATGACTGATAACGACTCTGCCGCTCACTCCAGCAGCAGACACATAATTGATAACGACTCTCCCTTTCACTCCAGTAGAGGGCACACAACTGCTAACGACTCTCCCACTCACTCCAGTAGCGGACACATGACTGCTAACGACTCTCCCACTCACTCCAGCAGCGGACACATGACTGCTAATGACTCTCCCACTCACTCCAGCAGAGGACACATGACTGCTAATGACTCTGCCACTCACTCCAGCAGAGGACACATAACTGCTAATGACTCTCCCACTCACTCCAGCAGCGGACACATGACTGCTAACGACTCTCCCACTCACTCCAGCAGCGGACACATGACTGCTAATGACTCTCCCACTCACTCCAGCAGAGGACACATGACTGCTAATGACTCTGCCACTCACTCCAGCAGAGGACACATGACTGCTAATGACTCTCCCACTCACTCCAGCAGCGGACACATGACTGCTAATGACTCTCCCACTCACTCCAGCAGAGGACACATGACTGCTAATGACTCTGCCACTCACTCCAGCAGTGGACACATAACTGCTAACAACTCTCCCACTCACTCCAGCAGCAGACACATAACTGCTAACGACTCTGCCACTCACTCCAGAGGGCACACAACTGCTAACGACTCTGCCACTCACTCCAGAGGACCCATAACTGCTAACGACTCTGCCACTCACTCCAGCAGAGTACACATGACTGCTAACGACTCTCCCACTTACTCCAGTAGCAAACACATGACTGCTAACGACTCTCCCACTTCCTCCAGTAACAAACACATGACTGCTAATGACTCCTCCACTCACTCCAGTAGCGGACACAAGACTGATAACGACTCTCCCGCTCACTCCAGCAGAGGACACATGACTGCTAACGACTCCTACACTAGCTCAGTGATGTTTGATGGTCTCCGTGCTGCAGCTGCCTTCTTTAAATCTAACAAAAAATTTTCAATGGAATTTAAATCTGGAAACTGAAAAGGCCACTCCAGGACGTCCCAAGAGCTAATGCATTTCTGAGTACATTTTCTAATGCAAGCTTTTTTTTTTTAATTTTTTTTAGCTTTAGCTTTTTTTTTTAGACTGAGACAGTGTGACAGGAAATTGGGGTATGCATGCATCCTGTCACATAAGCCACACAGGCACATCCTAAAACATACTTTTACTTTCTAGTTTTTAAAGGAAAATGCTATTTTTATGGGAAGTTTCAAATTTTAGTCTCATTTGTCAGTTCAGGTCTATAATGCACTGTGTACAAACAATGGTTACACTCATGGTCTTTACTACCATTTTGGTTCCATTGACTTCCATTAAAACTTAATTTTTTGATTGAACTGTAGTGGCACAATAAACTTGTACTTTACAGTTGACGACCATTTTAATACAAGTTATAAGTTTACATTTTTTCATGATTAATTATCAGCCTAAAAATGAGTATTTGGCTAAGGGCTATACTGTTTCAGTTATTTTGGTTTCTCTTGCATTATCCAATACAGTAGGACGAAGACATAAAATGACTCCAATAAAAATGGTGTGGGGGTTGAGGTGAGGGGTGTGGGTGTATGTGAGTGTATGGGCTGGGGGTGGAGGGGGGTATGAAGTGAGACAAACACTGTACTCAGTTATCACCTGTCTCTCAGTCCCTGTTTCTTACAGCTCTTTCTTGAGTCCTTCATTCAAAGTTAGACTTACACACTTTTAGAGGCTCTCACACAGACACTGATGTGTGAAATGTTAAAAATATAATGGTTATGATCAATCAAAATATTTGAGTGATTAAAAGTGGAAAAAATAAATGGAAAAATGGAAACTTTTTTTTTAACAATTATAAACTTTTAAAGATGTGAACACTTTAGCTGTGTCCCAATTCAACGGCTGCAGCCTTCGTCGGCTACATTTGAAGGCTGATTACGTCACAGTCGGCGCGACAGGGCTGTCCCAATTCGAAGGCTACTTCAAATGCAGCCCACGAATGCGGCCTTCCTTTCCTGCTGAATGGGTGCATCCTTCGCGGCCCAACATATCCCATGATTCACTGCGCGCTGCTTGTCTGACGTTCGAAGATGGCAGAGGCAGGCGGAGAGAGCTGCTCAAACTCCTCCAGGAGTAAATTAAACAAAATAAAAAAATAAAATAAGTGTAATTTCTGGCTCTATTTCTGCTTATGTGACCAATGAATAAAGTGAATTAGCGAGCAGCTGCGGTCCTGGTTGCTAGGCGACAGCGGCAGCAAAAATGAGAGGAGGAGCAGCTGTTGACGTACGCTCCGTGGACCGGACCGTCCCATTTTGGCTCAGGCCTTTGCGGTCCACGAAGGCCACAAGAAGGAGTAGCCTCCGTGGACCTGCGACCTTCGAAGGCTGCAGCCGTTGAATTGGGACAAAGCTTTTTAGTACCAAACGACAAGTGTCGCATTTAAAAAAGTCCCCTGTCCAAAAAATAAAAATTCATCAAAATAATACATGGTTCAAGCCTGTAAAAATATGTTTTTACAAATTTCACATGGCACTTAGTATGTTGAAAATATTTCTTTTTTTGTGTGTGTTTTTCTGATACATGGTTTACAGTAGCAAAATGGCACTTCAATATTTTTGAAATATTAAAACATAATCGTTTTTTCTAAGAATTGAAGTTGGTTAGAAGAACTGAGTCATTCAAAGCAGAAAAAATATATAATATCATTATGACACTTTTGGTGAGGTGAGCACTTTTGGTAAAGGCACTGACTTTAGCTGAAGGGCTGCTTAAGGGTTAATGTAGTAATAGTAATACTAACAGTCTCAGCTGTTCCTGTTTTATTGTTTACTTTTGGGGTTTTGTTCATGAGTGAGGGAAGAGTGGCAGTCTGCAGTAATGCGGCTGATGTATCGGCCCAATCATGGTGAAGAAGAATTTACCAGTTGAGCTACATTCCTACACTAACCTGTGGTCGTTAGCTTTGGGTCATGACCAAAAGGACAAGATCTCAGATACAAGTAGCCTGGCCTGCCAGACAAACTCTTTTCTTATTCTATACAAAGAAGTTAGTCTGATACCTCTTCCGTAACATTTCTTTTCTGTGGCAGAACAATGACAGGAGGAGCAACCAATCAAAGAAATGAAGGGTGGGAAATAAGCAGTGCACCACTGACCCAAACAAACATGGATTCCTTTTTTTTAATATATATATATAAAACACCAGAATACACCATATTATGAGCAGCTCAGTACTTATTTCAGAACAAGGGACAGCAGCAGAAGCCAGCTGCACAAAGACTTGTGATGAAAATCTGTTTTAGTTGCTGTTGTTTTTTTGTTTGTTTGTTTGTTTGTTTTTAATGTGGTAGTTACGTCAGATGCCAACAAGACTTTACATGTTGTTAAAATGGCAACAATACAAAGAAAAAAATCACAGAGAGGACTGGACAATAACACAGACTTCAGCAGAATCATCAGGTGACAAAGGAATGCATTAAACACCGTTAATCAGGTCAGAGAAGTTATTAAATTAGCTCAGAAGCCTGCGCTACCTTGTTTAGCCCTTCCACTTTCATAAGACACGCTGCAGATAAACAGCTGTGATAGGCCAGTTCCAAATCAAACCGGAGAAACTGCTTCGCTCCGAGAGTCTGGCTCGGCAGGCTTAAGATACAAGTGGATGAAATGAGTTTCCTCCGCAGGGTGGCTGGGCGCTCCCTTAGAGAGAAGGGTGAGGAAGCTCTATCACTCAAGAGGAGCTCAGAGTAGAGCCGCTGCTCCTCAACATCAAGAGGAGCCAGCTGAGGGGGGGACACCTTGAGATTCCCTTGAACAAGCTATGACCCAGCCCCAGATGAAGTGGAAAAAGATGGATGGATGGATGGATGGATGGGTGAGTACTTTCACTTCTACTTTGATAATCTGCTGAAGTAACAGAACTTTTTACAAAGATTTGGATTTCTTCTTCCACCTCTGTCAGCAATTGAGCTAAATCAGACTCCTCAGTAATCTGTCAGTTAGCTCAGTAGGTCAGGTCAATGCATGTACAACAATGCTAACAATGCAACGCAAATCTAACCGCCAACACTGATGGGACATGACTAGAGGTTAAGAGAATGAATAATTGCCTTCTTAATGAATGTAAACCAAAGCCAGGGGCGAGATAACACTGTCTTGATTTTTATTTTTTTTTAATCTTATAACCTGTTTTCCATTCTTTCTTTTATTTTCCCCTTCCTTTCCTCAGAATCCAATTAACAGAAGGAAGGCTCTGGGTGCAGCACGCCACATCAATTATTCATCGTTGGCTTTTTACAGCGGATTCCGGTGAGTTCCTGTGAATATTAAAGAGAAGCGCTGAAGCCAAGAGCAGATGTGTAAGTGACTGTGATGTGACAGGAGCCAACCAGAGCCGCTCGTCTGCCAAACCTGACTGCACTCTGCTGGTTTGGCCTCTGTGTGGTGGTTACAGGTGGAGACAACTGAGGGAATATGGGTAGGACAAACATTAGGTATAGGACTGGTAGCTTTATAGTACAGACATAAGACATGCGTGTGTAGATGATTGTACATTGATAAAGGATGAGTGAGTCAGAATGGCTGTTAGTGTGGGTTTGAAGGTTTTTCTTGTATACTCTAGTACACTGTAAGATGCAATGGGCCATTTCAACTAGAAAACTAGTTCTAACGCTGTGTTGAAATTGTAATTTAAATCAAATAGAAAACTGTTTTTGTTTTAACTTCCATAAGCAAATTATCAAAGCTGATTTAAGAAGAGATTGCAAGTTGACTCAATATTGTATTTCAAGTTGTATATTATTTAACTAGTTTTCTTGAGTGGTTTCAACTTGATACTGAAAGTTTAAACAACTACCGTATTTTCCGCACTATAAGGCGCATCGGATTATAAGGTGCACCTTCAATTAATGGCCTATTTTAAAACTGTTTTCATATATTGGGCACACCGCATTATAAAGCGCATCCACTAGATGGCGCTGCGCTAAAGGGAATGTCAATAAAACAGTCAGATAAGTCAGTCAGTCAAACTTTATTAATAGAATAGCAAACCAGCGTTCTTACAACTCCCTCGTTGAAAACTAGGGATGCACAGATACCACTTTTTTTCAAACGGTACGAGTACGACTACTTCCATTTGAGTACGTACCGATACGAGTACATATATAGGGGTAACTTTATAGTTTATACAGTCACAATACTGTATGTCATTCACCCCATACCGTGTCGTCTTTTTGCCGTCTATCCCCACTCTGCGATGCTAAGTTATTTTTACAACAGAGTGGTTTGAACACAAGCTAACCATGGCTAAAATTTGCTGAATATGGACATGTTATACCTCATTTTAAAGCTTAGATTCTCCTCTATTCAGTCACTAAAATAATTTTAAAAACAGATTGAGCATCTGCGCATCACCTGCGGAGATTCGCCATTACATACAGGAGCTAACACAATTAGCAACGATACTTCTTATGTTTTTTCAGACAACAACTGCTTCAGACTCTGCACTTATATCATTTTCGGGACAACTAGGACAACAAAAGGACAACTGCTTAAGTTTTAGGACTCGCGTATGATTTGGGATAAGTCTGGTTGAGCAGAATGTAGAGCCAGCTTTGCTTTTAAAACCTGTCACTTCAGCGACGCCCCCTGAATACAGTAGCCATAATTAACTAACATTGATCCATATATAAGGCGCATCGGATTATAAGGCACACTGTCGGTTTTTGAGAAAATTAAAGGCTTTTAGGTGCACCTTATAGTGCGGAAAATACGGTATTTTTTTTTTTATATTGTAAATCTTTGTGAGCAATATGTTCCTTCTTATTTCCACATTATTATGTATGCTGTTTTAACTAGCAAAGTAAAGTTAAAATAATACTGAACTTAAAGAAAAACAATCCAATCCACTTTATTTGTATAGCACATTTTACAAACAAAACAGTTTCCAAAGTGCTGCACATAGAACACTAAATAACAATAAATTACTCCATTCAGCTCCACCAGTCCCCATTAAATAATAAGAACCAGTAAAACCAAATAAAAGTAATACAATAAAATAACAATAAATAAAGAATTAAATAATAAAAACAAAACAATAAAACACAATAAAAGACAACAGAGGACCACACAATTCACGTCGAGTTAAAAGCCAGAGAATAAAAATGAGTCTTGAGACGAGACTTAAAACATTGCACTGTGGGGGCCGCTCTGATGTGGGGGCAGAGTGTTCCATAGTTTGGGGCCAGTAACAGAGAAGGCCCGGTCCGCCCCTGGTTTTAAGTCTCGTCCTAGGGACCACGAGCTGGAGCTGGCTCTCGGACCTCAGAGAACGCGCCGGAGTGTAAATTTGTATAAGGTCAGTAATAAACAAGGTCCAGGCACTCACTTGGTTGAAAATTAGTATAAAAGGCCTTTATTTCATGCGGGCTGGAGACATTAAAACACACCAACGCGTGTTTACACTAAGGACTGTAGCTGTCCTCCCTGACACAAGGGGCAGTAACCAGCAATTTTGAAATAGAGAAACTATGGTTATCCCTCTACACACAGGAAACATTTGAAACATTTGCAACATTTGAAAATAGAGGGAAAAAAATATTATTCAATCCAATGATTTACAATTATAAAAAGCATGAAAGATCTAAGTCTTCATTTAAGCCCGGATGACTCATGGCCTTGAGAACATGAATTCAATACTGAACTTAATTTTCAGAGTCAAGATAAAACTCAGCAAGAATGTTTTAGTTATTTTATTAAGATTTGAAATCTGTGCAATAGAGATGCAGTTAATAAAAAGTGCTAATTTATTTTATTTATTTATAGTTTATTTGATAGGGACAGATACAACCAACATAGATCATTCTATCAAAACAATCTGATGCCTGTGTCACAGTGGATATAGCCATGGCTAATTCATAACACCTGTCCCTAGAAGGGCTTTTAACAGTCAGGTTAAATGAACAGTGAAAAAAAACAAAAAACAAACAGTAAATACAATAAAATATCCAGAAACTAGTTCACACAATAATACTATGATGGTTGAAGTATAAACTTATGAACTTACACAGTACAATTACATTATTTAAAAGTGAGTACAGTTCTGGTTTGCCTTTAGCCAAGTCTTATGTCTGGAAGTGAACATTTCAATTCAAAGTGTGAAGACAATTAAGTTTCAACCACGCTCTAGTTAAAAGCTGAAATTCAGAAAACCATTCTTAACAAGTGTGTTGGGGTGTCTTGTACAAGAATTTTGTCTAAAAAACCAAAACGATAAAAAAACAGCTTTAAGGATGTTAGACAGGATGTTAGAATTTTTCTTTGAAGCCAGTAGTAAATCCACCATCTCAACAAAGAAGTCACTGTGAGCCTGGAGACAAAAGAAAAATACATCAGATACAAATATCAACATACAAGCAGAAGAAGATGAATGAATGAATGAATGAATGAATGTACAAGATTTACCTGAAAACAATATAACAGCCAGACACTAAATCTGGCCCTGTCTAACCAAATACAGTGTGTACTGCAAAGTGACACAAATGGTATTGTTAAAAAGTGTAACCTACAGTTTTAAAAAATGAAGTTTAACACTGTAGTCCAGTGATTCTCAAATTGTGGTGCGGGTACTGCTGGTGGTACTCAGACTCTTTTAAAATAAATAATAATAATCTGCCTGTCTTTAAAATAAACAAAGACAATAAAAATAAAACAATAAAAGCCCCTATTACATATACTTATTTTGCTATACAAAATTTACTATAAAGAAAAATGTAATAATTTAAATCATTTATTTTTAAACTCAATTGAATCATTAAAACACTTAAGCTTATTTAATTTTTTTTTCATAGCAAGTTTTAATTGTTCAAAATATAAAGATTGTGAATATCATCTTGGAAATAAATGATGAAATAATTCCAAGTACCTTCTGGAAAGTGCCTATGTACCCCTAGGGGTCGCCGTACCCCTGGTTGGGAAACACTGATAATTAGAGGGTGTGTTAATTTAAGTTTAGTCCTGGGTGAAATCCTAAATTTGTCTTGTTCATTTCATTTATTATTTGTCACATACCAGTTATATAAGTACAACCTGCAGTGAAATGTATCCCCAAAGCACACCTAAGGCTATGCAAAATTTCTAAATAAATAGATAAAATTACAAAGAACAAAATTACAAAAATAATTAGATAAATTAGGTAATTAGACATGAAATTTGAAATAAACATACTTATGCAATGAATTTATAGGCATGTAAAAGTATAAAGTGCATGTCTTGATAAAAAATAGGAATATATATAGAATGTAAAATATACAATATGTACATATATTTATTTGTTAGCTAGCTGTAGTGGCATGTGCTGGTTAAGAAGTCTTACAGCCTGTGGATAGAAGCTCCTCCTGAGTCGCTCTGTTCTGGCTCCTGAAACGTTTGCCTGATTTAAGCAGTTACTGGGGTGACGATCCTGATTGCTCTGGACCTGCATGTCCTGGTGTAGATGTCCTGCAGAGACGGCAGATCTGATCTACTGCAGCGTTCTGCAGTTTGAATTACTCTCTGTAGTCCCTTAATGTCCTGGACACAGCTGATGTTCTGTGTCAACACACTTTCTGCAGCACCAGAGTAAAAAAATCTTTAGGGTCACAGGAGAGACTCCAAATTTACTCAGCTGTCTCAGGTGGGATAAACGCTGGCTTGCTTTCCTGGACAGGGTTTGAATGTGTGCAGCCCATGTAAGATCTTGGGAGATGTAAACACCCAGATAGTAGTTGCTGGAGTTGTTGAGAATACGCTTGGTCTTGGTTTAGGCTTAGTTCAGTCCTGGTTTAGCCCTGTGTGCAGGTCTTTATGAACTTTAGTCCATGTTAGGGTTTTGTTCTGGTGTTTAGTCCTAGTTTTGGTTGTTTTCACATTCTAGACTGTGATGATGCCACACTCTCAGATGGGACCATGCAATAAATAACACAACGCTTAAAACAAAAACCCAAAATATAAAGTCCTCCTGCTTAACGTCTGCCCCATCCTGACATTTGCAATGTCTATACTTCTTAACAGATTTAGACTCCCACACAGACGTGGCAGGCTTTAGAAAGTTCAGTTTTAATGCCTGAATAACCCAGACATGGGCTTGATAGCACTGTGGTTACTGCCCCTGACCACATGTATCCTCACAGCTCAGGCCCTGCCTTCAGACAAGGCTCAAAGCAGACTACTGCTGATTCAGAGAACCTTACCTGAAGACTGCAGAACAGTGACAAAATCAGTAACTCGTGGTATTTCATGTATTAAATGACAAACAACTTTACCAACCTGACTCACACTCTGAGTGAAGTCATCCAGTGCATTGTTTTAATTTTGATTCATTAATTCTCTTAGTTGTGTTTTCTTTCAATACTTCAATTTTGTCTTTTGTCAAGTTTAAGTTATAGGCGTTTACTACAAACTCAGGGTCAGTTTTTGCAGTAGTTATGAGAGACAAAATATATGCCTAGAGTTAATACTGAGGCTGAACTTGACTCCAGATCAGACCAACAGTGAGCCACCAAGATGTGATTACAAATTATCAACTAGAAAATTGCAAATGCCTTAAAATTATCACACATCTTAACACTATTAAGATTACTGATAGTATAGAGGTTGACCTTATCTTATATATATACTGAACAACGTTGCCAAATCATATATATATATATATATAATAATCTGGCAAGTGTTGTTCAGTGCGAATTATTCAGTTGTAGATGAAGTCAAGAGACTAGTATGAGTGTGACTGGGGTGAAACATCCCATATTTCAATTCAATTTCAATTCAGATTTATTTGTATAGCCCAGTATCACAACAAAAGTCGCCTCAAAGGGCTTCACAACAGTTGATCAAACATAAACACACAATCAGACAACACAAACAATAACTACACTAAACAGACCCAGGACACTCCTGTCCTTAGACCCTCCTTCTCGGTAAGGAAAAACTCCTAAAAAAAACCAGCTACGGGAAAAAAGAAGAAACCTTACGGAGCCCATATTGAAGGAGCGATCCTCTCCCAGGACGGACAGGCAATGCGTCTAGGGCTGTTAGTTCATTAGTTCATCTATAGGATCATAGATCAGCTCTGTAAGGATTCATCCAGGGAGTGGGGTGAGGTAGGTTGAGGAAGTCCATAGAATGCAGCAGGTGGGCCTCATGCAGACAGGTGAGTGGGGCGAGATAGGTCCACAAATAGGTTTGCAAAGAAAACTATAATATTTGACATTTCTGACAGCATTATAGCATGCATTTTGACCGCTGGGTCAAATTGACCCGAACAGTATCTATGTAATATATTCATGGATGGGGGGGTTGCATTTATGTAAGGTATGGTAAGGTATATTTTTATTGTCTCCGTAGGGAAATTCTCTGCATTTGACCCATTCCTCAATGCCGTGGTGCAGCGCCCCGGGACCCTTCTCCAGATCTTGAGCCAGGATCCTGGTCAGGAGTACCTAGCTGGAGGATTAGCCTATTGTGCATGTTTTGAAGTTGTAAACATGATGTAAAAGTAACAATGCTGATAAAATGCTTTGAACCAAGTTTTTTTGACTTTTTTAAAATGGGTCAATTTGACCTGCAACCTAACAGGAGGGTTAAATCAATTTAATCTTGGGTTTGGACCTGGCTTAGTACTGATATAGGCCCATTAGAGTCACTTAAAGCAGCTGACAGTGCTGCAGTCTGTGAGCCGCATGGATGAGTCAGGACAACAGAGTATGAGGAAGAATAATAAGAAGAATAAGAAAACCTTTATTAGTCCCTTAGTGGGGAAACTGCATTGTTGCAACAGCATAAGTACAGTTAGCAGTATCACACAGTAGTATCACACAGAGTATCCTGAATGATGAACAATGAACATGATTGAAAAGAACTAGTTGAGTTCCCAATTACTTTTAATCTTTGTTTCCAAGATTGGATTGGTGTTGCTGGTCATAACATACTAAATGTTTTCTGATATTTTTTTTAAACAATACAACAATATGTATAAGGCTCAAAAACATGCTATCTATTCAGTTCAGTAAATGTGCAGAACTTTTTTTTTTTTTTTTTTTTTGTAAATCCATACAATTTAGAAGGTTGGCTCAAAATGTTGAAAATGATAAGTATAAATTGTAAACTTTTTTTTTATTTTCATGCAAAGTAGCCTGGCCAGCCAGACCGATTTTCCCTCCTGTTAAGCCAGTATTTACCAATCTCCATTTACCATTTGCTTAAATTGGGATCTGCTTCACGTGATGCTTTTTTATCTCCACTTTGTTGCATATCTTTCTGGACTTCTTTTTCAGTCCAGATGCAGTTTATTGTGTATATATTCTGTAAATATTCATCGGAGAAAATTTTTAAAGAAAATCTGGAAAATCACTGGATCATTTTTGAAACCGAATGCTCCTCCTCCTCCTCTGCTCCTCTTACCACAGACTAAGCCATGTTCACCACTGTGTTCCCAAAGCCTCTGTGTCAGAATGTGTAATACAAAGTAACTTGGGGCCCAAAGTGGGAGCTGCTTACGAATTTAAATCCCTACTACTGTTTTTCCAAAGTGAAATGTATGCACTTTGCTAAGTTGGTGTCGTCTCTGGACCACGTGAGCTTGTGCTGTCCTCCCCACAGTGCCCCAGAGTGAATTGAAAGTGGCTATAGTGGCAGTGCTATATAATGTAGGTTGACACATATGAACAGTACACGACATTGTGCATCTGGCCCACGCTGAGTCGGCTCCTGTCTGCTCCTCCCGCTGCTCGTCTGACCAGCAGTCTTCACGTAAACCAATCAATTATGTAGTCGAGAGGCTGTTAGCAGAACATCCTACATGTGGTGAAGGGTTGGATGAGGTTCACAGCGCCGAACTGGTCAAAACGGAGGATTTTAAATGTATGTTGGAAGCCAGGAAGTAAAGGCAAAGTCAAAAGGTAAATGAGAGGGTAGTTAGTGAAATATGTGGCAATGAATGTTGAGTGGTAGAGGGTAATAGGTCCTTTTCACGATGACAGTCAGACAACTTCCGTTTTGAGACGATGGGATGTATCTTCATTTCCAATGCTGCTGCTCGCCAGTATGGAATTTACTCGGAGTCTTAAAAATTTGCCAAATATAAGGCTACATGATGTACAGAGATTTGCTGATGAAAATTCACTGACAAAACGGTCAAAACTCGAAAAAGGATATAAATTTTTCATTGAAGGTTACTTATTTGATTATGAAGGTAAGTGTTTTGTCTTGTAGCTAAAGCTACTAGTTGTTAATGCTTAGCTTTACTAAATGAAAATATACTGTAGTACTATCCAGTGGTATTTCCTGATAAGCAGATTGTCAAATATTCAGATAAACTCAGATCATGACATGATCTAACACTGTTTTATAGCGCAGCTCTATCACTTAGCCATGTTGCTAACGCTATCTAGCTACATAACAAAGCACTCACTTCATAATCCAAGTATCCTTCGTTGAAGAATTAATATCCTTTTGCAAGTTTTGAATGTTTTGTGGGTAAATATTCATTTGAAAATCGCTGTATATTGTGTAAACTTGTAAACGGCAATTTTAAAAAAGTCTGGGTGAATTTCTTATGGGAGAAGCGCGGCACTGGAAATGAAGATACATCCCATCGTCTCAAAATGGAAGTTGTCTGACGTCACGTGAAAAGGGTCTATTCTCAGTTATTCACTGAGCCAATAAGTTTAGAACAGTGGTTCTCAAGTGGTGGGTCAGGACCCAAAAGTGGATTGCAGAACTTTTTCAGTGGGTCACGGGCCTTTGCCATCAATTTACACTCCTTAAGAGTAGGTGGCAGTATGGGACGTATAGAACAGAATAATATAAAAGAAACTCAACCAGAGCAAAAAATACAGTTCTGTAAAATTACTGTTATACTTAAGGTTGACGTGAGTACTGCTTAATTTTCCTCATCTTCAAATTTTCCTGAAATATCGCTTAATTTTCCTCGATATTGTTATCTTTATATTCCTGAATATATATATATATATATATATATATATATATATATATATATATATATATATCTTCTAATTTTCCTGAAATGTCCTTTAATTTTTGTCAATATCTTATTTTCCTGACATATCCTATAATTTGCCACATTTAGGCAATTACAAGATACATATGGAATCCCCTCATCTGGATTTTTTTTAGATATTTACAAGTCTGAGAATAGAGAACAGGATTGTGATGTCACACAAGATATTTTCAATAGCAAAACAATGGAGCAAATTAGGATGTAAATTACTGGAGTTAGTGTTTACACAAAAGTATTCTGATTCCTTAGTGTGTGATAAATAGTCACCAAGAGTAACAAAGCAGCCTCGGAAATGTCAAAGATGACCAGCAACATTTATTTTTAGGGATAATTTTTTCCTGTGCTATGTAGAATCTAAAAAACAACTCCCAATGGTAACTGGTTGTAACTTTTTGTTACTAAAAATTAAAAAATAAAAATTAAAAAAAATAAAAAATCCCAAAGCTATTGAAATCAGTGTTGTTGGTAATCTTTGAGATACCCAAAGCTGTAAAAAAAATAAAATAAAAAAAAAAATAATTGGATGAACTCTGTATGGAAAAACCTGATGACGCTTTTAAGGAAAGTCTGAAAAAAATATAACAAATTCAGACACAATTTGTGAGAATGATAAATATGGTATGTTCATTGAATATGGTATGTTCATTGCAAAAAAGTTGATTCCTAGAATGTGGAAATTAGAATCTTTCCCACTTTTGATATGTGGCTATAGGGTCTTTGTAACACTCATAATTTAGAAAAATAAGATTTGAATGGCGGTCTTTTTGGTTTATTGTACGTGTCCTAAATCTGTTATTGCTGTTCTGTCATGCATGCGTAATATGTAATATGAATCAGAATAAAAACATCAAAAAAGAAAAACAAATTATTTCTGGACACAGAGACACCACAAAAAAACTCATTAAAAACTAGAGCTGTTGAATCTGACGCTGCACAAAGTAAAAAAGGCTGCAGCTGAGTTGAGTGTTGCTCACTGGAAAGAAGAATCTTAATAATAATTTTTAAAAAACACTCATCAATAACTTACCTGGAGTCCAAGGCTGGCTTTTGTACAACTCACACTTTGTATTTCCAAGTTTGATTACTACACAGCTTATTATCTGCAAACTACCTACAAATTGGGATTTTAAAATAGAATATTTCTGGACACAAAGTACAAGTATATTTTTTTCCACATACAAAAGTGACAGAAAATATTGAGAAGAACACCGTTGTACTTTCACAACCTTTAAAAACATTATCTGAAAAGAAAAGAAAAGAAAAGAATACTCTACTAATGCTATAAAGAAATAGGTGAAGTGACCAGCAGAGGGCAGCTCTGTTGTGCTCATTTGAACATAATCAGAGAAAAAAAAAGCACTTCACTTCCTTAAACTTTTTGTATGATGCCATTTTCATCCAAAATATTTAAAAAAAAATGTCTGTGAGGAATCAGTGGAAACAGAGCTGTACACTTTTTTTGTTTGTTTGTTTGTTTTTTGTGGGGTTTCTTGTTTGGTCAGTGCTTACAAGTGTTCTGAGGCCTCAGAAACTCCAGCGCCAGAGACTACAGGAGGTAGTATAAGCAGCATGCGCTTGTTCTGGTTTGAAAACATTACTGCAGTCTAAATCAAAACAATGGTTTCTTTTCTGATTGGACGATCAACGATGCAGTTTTAGTACCAAAATAAACATATTTTTATTTGTTAATAACTCAACTGCACCATTGTTGTCAGTAAAACTAATATTTGATTTAAATATGTTTACATCATATCTTGGGACACATGTGGGTCATTTTTATGTATAAGTATAAAAGTATGAAAAAATATACTACTCATAGCTCCTTTAAACAGGCATGAATGAAGCAAAACACAATCTCCAGGTATGTTTGTGATGACGGAACACTGTAACATGGCAGAAAGTTCAGAAAAGTCCATTTTGCAGAATAAAGCGCTTTTAATTGTCCTTGAGAAAACTTGATAACTTTTAGATTAGTTTGTACATACTTTGAGATTGCAGTTAATTACAGCTTTGAAAAATGTCTTGCAAACGGTCCTTACTTAAAAAATCATTGCAATATTGTGTTGGATGACATCAGCACTTTATCCTGGTTGATCTCTGAGTCATAATGATTCAGGCGTCTGCTGTCACAGCTGCAACTAGACACAATAAATATGTTTACTGCTAAGGCTCTCCTTATTGTTTACCCAAAATATCATGCACAGCTATGATTCTGTCACAGGCTTGGTGACTCTGGGAGCATGCCAAGAAGGAAATCAAATTTGCCCTGTTCATAACTGCACTGCCTGTTTTGTTGTCCTAATGATTTAAGAAATCTTCTATTTGAGAAAATTCAGTGTAAACATCCAGACTTGTTTTGGTTATCTGATGGTGATGTGCTGAGTTGCCTGTTTAAAATGAGACTTTTGGTTTGGTAAGATTTGGTAAGGGGTGCAGTGTGACTGGGGGGCGCCTGCCACTCGCCCCGTGCTTTAATGCACAATAAGGCTTAATGAGCCTGACCAATAACAGTATAAACCTAGAAATGATGGACACTGGAGAGAGTTTTGAGTCCACAGATCTGTTCTAGACTAGTCAAACTTTAAATCACTTTTTGTTTTCTAGCCTGTAGTGTTCTCTGGAGCCTCTGTCCAGGCTCAGTGGTGGGACTGAAGACTCTGTGTCTGTGACTCTGTGCTGCAGTGGTGGAGCAGAGCTGGGGAACCACTAACAGAGGATTTCACTACAAGTAAAACATAAAAAAAAAAAAAAACTAAAGCTAAATCACACTATGCTCCAGTTTCTGTAGAGCAGCAGCTCATGTTTAAAAATAAGTTGTTATAAGAAACAAATCTTGAAATTTGAACAGAAGTAAAATTATAATTAGTCTCCCTTTTTTACTACAGTGTAGTAGCTGCTGAAAATCATATATGATCATTTAAAATGCTACCCTGGCGAGGCAGACTGTCCTACTTGCTTTTCACAAGCAGGACAGTCTGGTTCCCCTCTCAGGGCGGAGCATTTCTCCAGTTCAATTTGGAAAAGGCCAATCACAGACGTTTATCTGCAGCGTCTTATGAAAGTGGAAGAGCTAACCAAGGTAGCGCTAGCTACTAAGCTAATTTAATAACTTCTCTGACCTGATTATCAGCGTTTTGTGCTTTCCTTTGCCACCTGTTGATTCTGCTGATGTCTGTGTTATTGTCCAGTCGTCTGTGTGATTTTTTTTCTTTGTCTTATTGCCATTTTAACAACTGTTAAGTCCAGTTTATGTCCGATGTAATGAACACATTAAAAAAAAAAAAACTTTTTCAACAAGTCTTTGTACAGCTGGCTTCTGTTGCTGTCCCTGTTCAGAAATAAGTACAGAGCTGCTCATGATACGCTATATTCTGGTGTTTTATGAAAATAAATAAATAAATAAATAAATAAAATGGCAGGAATCCATGTTTTTTCGGTCAGTGGTGCACTGCTTATGTCCTACCCTTCATTTCTCTGATTGGTTACTCCTCCTGTCTTTGTTCCGCTACAGAAACAAAATGTTACTGAAGATGTATCAGACTAACTTCTTTGTGTAGAATAGGAAAAGAGTTTGTCTGGCAGGTCAGGCTATCAAAAATGCACCAGATTACAGGAAATTACATCTGTTTTGTTCTTCTTTTTTTTCTTATTGTACTTCATAAAAACCTACTACAAAATACATCAGGGCACAATTCAGAGAGTGGCACGAAATCAATATTAATGCTTAGTGAAGTCTTATCAAATGTAGCC
Organism: Bostrychus sinensis; assembly: GCA_020698575.1. NCBI lineage: Eukaryota > Metazoa > Chordata > Actinopteri > Gobiiformes > Eleotridae > Bostrychus > Bostrychus sinensis. The sequence goes on along the minus strand of CM036260.1, from coordinate 6,794,995 downwards.
TATATTCTGTTTTAGTGGTGGTGTTTAAGGGGCCAACAGAGCTAGGGCTGGCTCTGACACTCAGACAAAGAGCTCTGTATCCTGTCGGTTAACTGACCATAATAATATTGTAATTAATATTGTAATTATGTTGCTATGTGGTGGTTATCTTTCTCATAAATCTTGCTAGTGTCATGTAAGCCTGTATGGGCTGACACTCAAAAATATTCATTCATTCACTACTACTATGACTGCTACTATTTTATTTTTTATATAAAATTATTCTTAACCATTCTATATTTTTCATTTTATATTTATTATTTTTGCAGGGTCTTCCTATTATTCCTATAAGTTATATAGTGAGAAATAAAAGATCCATTAGCCAAGTATTGTTGTACTTTAATATATTTTGATATGAGGTTAAAATATTGTGTAAATATCCCCAACATGAGTGATGGTGTTACAAAAACAAACATTAGTGCTCTAAAATGTTTCTATTTCCAACTGATAAGTAGGAGTAAAGTATATGAAATTACTGGCAGATTGTAAATTAAATGGTGTCATTCTTTGTTGATTAAAGGGAATAATGAGACAGCACTTACAGCTAATATAGGCTACGTTCAGACTGAAGGTAAAAGTGACCCAAATCTGACTATAAATAGCTATAATAGAAGCACATACAGTTAATACACAATTCTTGCATGAAGAACAATGCATCTGCTCCAAATAATGATTCTAGTATAAGCCCACAGAGAATAACACGCCATTAGTGTGTTAAATTAATGTGCCTTGTAACTCTCAGACATTATTTATGTTAGGTTCTGAGAAGAGTGTTGTAACAAAAATCCATTTACAAACTATACAGTAGTTAGACAGCATCATAAAAACATCATGAGTTCTTTTAAGTAGAAGTGTTCTGAGGAGTTTGCTAAGTGAACAGGTCAGGGAGGTTAAACTATGAGTGACATATTCAGATAAGTTTGGTGACAAGATTAGCATTCTTTCTTATTCATTTTTACAAGAAAGCAAATTCAATTAAAACACTAATAGGAGTTGCTGTAGTGAGCAAAAGCAGCAAACATTTTATTTTATTTAGTTACAAGCAGCAAAATATTAACAAAGATGTATAGTAACGAAGTAAATTTACTTGAGTACTGTACTTAATGTAGTTTGTGAGAATCTGTACTTTACATGAGGAGTATTTTTTGGGGTAACTTGCATTTACTCCACTACATCTAAAAGATAAATATAATACTTTTTACTTCACTACATTTCTGAAAAAGCAAAAGTAACTTCTGCTGAGAAATTGTCTCAAAACTGAAAGACTTACTTCCTAAAGAGAATCATTTACTACATAATACTACTCAGATTTACTCTCAGGAAGTAAGTTTTGATTTGAACATTATTTGCACAGTTCTATAATAAACCAATTTAAAAATAATAAAATAACTCTTTTTGTTTTTGTTTTTTTACAATCTTGTTATTTCCAGCTCAGCTCCAACAGACAGTAAACAATACACTGTACAAAAAATACTCACATTCAGAACATTTGGTGTGTAAAATGCTCAATTAAGTTTGTTGCTATAAAATGTCATAAAAATCCTTTCCAGTTCTACTTTCATTGAATTGATCTTGTTCTCCCACATCTGTGCTAAGTATTGATATCAAATATTCATACGTTTTATTATTTTAACCCTTTAAATACCATTTTTTGCATGCTTTTTGGGTGAAAAAATGAATATATGCAAAATGGTTCAACAATTAGCAGCAACACTTTTTATGCAAATATTCACGTTTATATCGTTTGCCACATTTTACAAGCTTTTCATTTTGTAGCTATAAAAAATATGATAAATTATGATTATTATACTTTGATTGACCACATTAAAACAAAAAATCTATAAAACTCTGGAAAACATTGAATTCCAACATATAAAGCCTTTTCTTACTATTGAGTCAGCAAAGGCTTACTACGCATGCAATGATATTTACTCACATAACTTGCTGTTATACAACACAGAGCACTGTAAAACCTCTCACTGTAAAGTCTCTCTGCAAGAAAACACTGGAAAATCTAAGCCTATACTTTCTCATCACTGTAATATTCTAAATAAGTATAACATTTAGACCATTGACAGTTACCAGATGTTTTTGGATATCAAGTAAAATTTTAAATATTAAGGGATTTTATACACAAAAAAACTAACAACAGATTAAACATTAACTATAGGAGACTGATTTGCTGATGAATGTGCATTTAATTCAAACAAAAATAAAATAAATAAATGTATTAATATGTAAAAAATAAAAAATAAAAAAAGCCCAAATTAACTCCCCTTAACTTGCAGAATGTGAGGGGAAATTTGTCACTAGGCCATACGATGTTGCAAACTATTTCAACAATTTCTTCACAGTAAACACCTTAAAGTCTCCGATGTCCTGTTTTAAATTCATTACTGTGTTATCAAATGACTTTTTTTTTTTTGGTCTCAGTTTCCTTAAATCCTGACTTCATCGCATCCATTTTGTCCTGTGTAAATTCCAGGCTTGTCCTTAGCTCCTGTATATCCCGTATAACAGTGTTACGGAGACCTCTAGGGGTACGCGACCACTTTACTTGGAATTATTTCATGATTTGATAAGAAAATATTTGCAATCTTTTCATATTAAACTGTTGATACTTGATACTACTTTAAAGACAAGCTCAAGTGTCTCATTGACGACTGACTTACTAAAAATGATTGATTAAAATGAGGTGAAAATGCTGAAAATATGATTTGCCGATTAGTTAGTTCAATAATCAGTAACCAATGCTCAGACTCTCCTGGGCTGAATCCAAAAAGATGAAATTGTCAAGGAACTTCCTAGCTCCTTAAGCTCTAACCAGATCTACGTCAGCGTCTGCCATGATAAGAACTGTCTAGGTTTTTTTCTCAGCAGGGAAAGAGTCCTAACCGCTCCTTTCCTCACTGCAGTAGGAGCTTTACTGTTGACCTCATGACGTAGCTCTCAAAGCTTAAGGAACAGGAGGTAGGAGCAAGAGTTAGGAGATACAATTTAAGGTTTTCGGATTCTGCTTCAGCCCCCTCAAGGCTTTAACTCCTCGATTCCAACAGGTCCTTAAAGCAACGGCACCTAATCTAAGCGTTTTCTGCCAAATAAAAGTAACAGTGCCCCATGAGAAGACATTTTCCATACATATACGTTATTTCAAGTTATAAAACATGAAATGCTGATGAGAATATGCCCACGTTTATTTCAAAAAGCTTGAACCCTAAAGGACGACGACTCCCATGTGCACAGACACCCCACCCTTCAAGATTTAAGCTGACTACATTTATCTTAATTATAACCCATCACAATACTGTACATTATGGATCATTTTCACAAAAGTACTGCCCTTCTGTGTGTTTTTTGTGATAGAATAGTTTCTTTCTGACAGTTGGTGAATCATTCAAAAGCCTGTCACAGAATACAATGATGTCTATTTTGCAAAGTTCATTTTTTAATGGCTGGTATGGCTCACCGCTGCAAACCAACTATCGCTGCATTAACTCGACCTGCTGGACAACTGCAGCTTTTGTTCCGGCGGGATATCAAAGAAAATGGAGTTTCAGAGCTGTGAGTTGAAATACAGTAGCATATAATATAATTGTGAGTGTCGCATTAACATAAAAGGTTCTTTGTACGAGCTGCAATGTTCATGCTGTTCCCTTGACACTGGCACAACTCTGCTCTTAGCATTATTCAGTTAGAAAGATATATACTTGCCTTTCAGAAAATAGCGGAGGTGGAATGGGGGCGAGGGAAAAGTCGACAGATCAAAATGAAGATGTTTATGTTGGTGGCTGCGATCCAAGGTTGTGTTTTTGAATTTGCCGTCAGTATAAATTCTTGGAGAGCGAGAGATTTTTGGTTTCAAGGGGAGGTAGTGGAAAACGTTGCTCCTAATGACTGGGGAATAGAGAGTAGATCAGGCCCAAAAACATCCAGCCTGACGTGACCTGTGCCTGTTCACGTTATGTCCGAACGCGACCCGGACCGGAATCATTACGTTTAATAAATGGGCCCGATCCCTCACATATTCTAACAGATGTTTATGTGAACAATCCTGAGTTGTTTTATGTACAGCATATGTGCCTGCTATTCATAGTTTTCACAGTGATGTCACACCTGAAGGGCAAAGCAGAGAAAACTGACTCAGAAATAAGATGAATCTGGATTTGTCCCGTTAAAGGAGCCCCTCTTTCCAGGAAGGGGGAACAACGGTTAGCTCTTTAAATACACATACATTTGCAGCTAACATACAGTAGTTCAATGATAGCCTTAGTGTTACTTAAGGCAATGTCTTGCAGTTTGTCAGTCGTGCTCACCTTTTATGATGAAAAACAAATGCTCTTCTTGTACGCTGGGTTGATGACCCACCCTGACTGAACAAATAACTTTGGTTGTGTTTATAAGTTTGCGTCAAGTCACAGCGGCAGAGTGGGTTTCCCAAGTCCAGCTCTGGCAGCAACCAGGCAGCAACAGGGCAGTGGTCACAGGTCCCCAGTATCTGTAGTTTCAGTCCATATCGTATTTTTTTCTAAGTTGTCAGGCCATCTAAATACTTACCTGGGTGCATCTTCTCATGCCTGCTGCACGTTTGTTTTGCCCCACAGTGGAACGCAAAGTCATGTGACTGAAAACTATGAATAGCTCCCCCTCCCTCTTAACTGTGGGGGGACACAGGGGAGCTGTGTAGTTTTCTCCTTTGCTCCCTTTGCTCTTTGTTCACTGAAACAGTGGGGCACAAAGCAGATCTCTGTCTGTCACTGAAGAGTTTGGGCCTTTATTGCTGTACGTCACTGTAACATGGCTCCACATTTTGAGCCTGTAGCAACTAACCACACTGTAAATGTTTTCCTTGTGAAATCACAGTAAATTACTGGCTACTAGTTGCCGTACGTTCACAATAAATAATGTAAAATATTTCATAGTAATATATAGTGAAATATTCACAGTAAGTTAGTATGATTTTACAGCCTTTTACTGTGATATTCACAGTAACGTATTGTGAAGTCACAATTTATTATTGGGAAATATTTCAAGTTTATTTACTGTGAAAGCACAGCAACTAATAGCCAGTAATTTACTGTGATTTTACTTTAAGACATATTCTATATATTTAGGTTGTCCTACAATGTACCATACAAACATACCATAGATCTGCTCACATAAAAAAAGACATAAGCATTTGATATTTAACAATATGACTTTAATAAAAAGACTGAAACCATTATGCCTCAAAAATGATCAACTTTTCAATGGTAATTCAGTTTCCAAAAGACTTCCTTACACACAACTCTATCCTCATTTTAAATGAACTTCATCTTTTAACTTTATACATTAGGCAACACAAAATACACAACATGTTTTGTCAAAATGTATACTTCAGAAAAGCCTATTACTTCTGCCATGATAACTAAAAAATACATTATTAGTCAGTCAGTCATGACTGATAGACTGAAAATTAAATAATGCAAACTCCTGCTGGGCCAGCTCATTTTGAAATTTGAGATAAATGGAAAACTGTTCTTTGGTCAGATCAATCATAAGTGAAATGAATTCTATTTGGCCCAGCAAAAATTGTAGTTCCATGAGGTATTGGTGCCATCTAATTGAAAAAAAAAAAAAAAAAAAAAAAAAAAAAAATCTATAATTTTGTGTATGAAATGCATTTTCAAATCAATGTTTTTACTGATATTTTTTCAGTAATGTTTGGAGGCAAAGGGGCGTAAGTGCCATTTTGGGTGAATATGAGTATTATATATCAAACGAAAGCTCTCTTTTCAATAGCAAAAGGACAGAATTTAAATGTTGACCCAAAGGAAGTAATTTAGAAAAACTAAAAGGCGTAACAGTAAAAGTGGGGTTTTGTTCAGTGGCAAAAAGGCATAAGTTCACATACGCCCCTTGACACTGAGCAAATCAATGGTAGAACCTTCTCACAGCACTGAGGCAGAACTCAGACTGACTCAGAGTTAAGCAGTGTCTAACTATAAAAATATGTACAATAATATAATATTTATTTATTTTTATTTAACCATTATTTAAGTAGACAAGTCTTATTTGGGATAAAAATCTGTCCTGGTATATAATATATATATATATATATAGATATTAGGGCCGGAAATCGATAAAAAAAAAAAAAAATAACTAATTAATCTGATTTTTTTTTTATCGTATTATGAATTCATGTACAAACACAAAATTATAAATTTAGAACATTTATTTTGAATTAACCTTCACATACTTTACTGTAAACTTGTGCAATGCAAACAAAACTTGCAAAGAAAATAAATGAATAGTCTCTTTGAGACCTGTAACTCAAAGTTTGCCTAAATAAGGTACAACCAACAAATACACAAAACTTACTTAAAAAAGCATGTGTAATCTCTTTTAGAACTTTAACAAAAATAAGTTTAATTGTTCAATTAATAACAATTGTTGTGATTCACAACAGTGTAAATACTATGAACTGTGTTACTCCAGTGGTAATTGAACTCATCCTTGCATAGACTGCACATAACTTTTGTTTTGTCTATATTGCTGTCTGGTGATGATTTGAAGCAGAATTGTCCATTTAGCAAAGTGTCTTTTTGGTCTCTCATGTTGCTTTAGCTCGTTCACTTGTTGCATTAGGCTCGTTCCAGATGAACTGTGCCTCGCCTGGATTGTGAACGAGAGTGCACGGCTGCAATGACAGGAGGGGAAATACACCTGTACTGAAGTCGAACAGTTTGTGGCTCAGATGACGCACCATCACGCCCCAATTCCACTTCTCGCTTGTGTTGGTTTATCCAGGTCAAAACTGTAACTTTAGTCTGTATTAAAAAAAATTAAAAAAAAGAGGCGGGGGAAGAAGGAGAGGAGGGCAGTGAAGTGTCGTGTGTTACGTTTCTGATCAGCACTAAAGTCAGATCCAATCACCTGTCCGTTCACCGCTGACAGGTGTGCATTTTCCCATCATGCACTGAGCCGTGCAGCCTCTACAGTTGCTCCTGATGAACTGCGGCGGCTCAGACGCTGGTCTCGTTTGGATCTCACGGTGACCATTGCACTTGTGGCATCAGAGCAAGTCAGGAACAAGTCGGACACAAATCTAACCTGAGCACTGTGCACAGACCGACACTGATCCAAACTGCGCAAGTCTGGCTCATCTTGAACGCGCCTGATGGATGGAAATGGAAATTTGTCGTCTTCTACGCACAATTGGCTGTTGAGATAAAGGGGGTCCCAACTCAGAGTAGAGGTGTTGTGGTGTCTCTTATGTACTATGGGTTTTTTACCTTGTATGGTGCGTTCAAAGTCCAAACATTTCCTTTAAAGGGTGCTCACATGTGTGTTGATGTCTGCACCTTGCTACTTTGCTTTGGAGTCCGTCTCAGGATTAATGTCTAAGAAGCACCTGTAAAAGACAAATTTCAGTTCAGCAAAGTTCACATATTATCTAAAACACAAGCTCTACATGTTCCTAAATCTGTCCCTATACTGGGTCCCCTGGACTCACCTGTGAGGTCCTGCCCCATGGTCCACTCTTGTCCTTTCTTACCTGTGATTTCCTGTCTCCCTCTCCGTCCCACTGCTCACCTGCAAGGTCCTGTCCTCTTCTCTGCTCCTGTCCTTACCTGCGGTGTCACCCTCCAGCCGTCCTGCCTGTGGCCTTATGCCTTAACCAACTATTCAGCACATAACTTTAATAAAGAACAGCTAACCTTCTGTTGTTGTGTTCCTGTGGCCCACATTACAAAAATATCCCAGTTTCATGGTCTGATATGAATGAGCATGCTATTATTTACAATGTACCAACTTTATCAGAATCCAGGCTATTGTTTTGTGTTATATTACCTTGAAGAAAGTGAATGAGTCATCTCCAGGACACAGCAGAGTGACATAGCAGCTCAGAAAAAGGGCAGATTTGTCTTTAGAGTAACTTTGATGAGGTTCATTACCACTTCCTCATCAGCCTCTTCTCACCTGTAAACAGATAACCATCAAGCTTTATTATAAAAGAATACAGAGTGAAAAAATCAGAAAATCAGCAAATAGCTTGAAATGATAATTAGTTGCACTTTTTGTCATAGTTTTGCTGGTCCTGTGACTTATAATCAGGTGTGACTTCAAATATATCAAATTTAACATGAACCAAGGAGTAAACATTACTGTCTACAGCTGCGAGAGGGCGCTCTAGGCTTGATGACAACTACTGTCAGTAGTGATGTAGAATAAGATGGAGAGCTCGGGGAACTTCCTTACCGGTAACTTTCTGCGGACTCGCTGGCTTGTTATGTTAATTTAGCCTGTTCAGCCTCCCAGGTTTGTTATTTATGCTATTGTGTAGCTGAATAACTGTTAATGTGTTACGTTAACATACTGGACACCTATTCAGCCTGTTGTTCTGTGTGCTATTGTGGAGTTGAATAACTTGCCTTTCCAGATTAAATGTCTGTTCCTGGTCTTGGATTTTGTGAAATACATTTTTAAATAAATGCAACTTATAGTCCAGTGTGACATATATGTTTTTTTTGCTTTTCATGATGCATTTTTTGACCAATGTGACCTATACTCCGGAGCAACTTATACTTCTGAAAATACGGTATACACATTATATATGTGGAAAATTTCACAAAATGTAAAAATGAGGCAAGTATGTCAAAGTCCTCCAAGTCCACTCAGTTACACCACATTAATCCTGTTTACTGCTGAAGTTACTTGACTAAAAGTTCTGAGCACAGGGCGTTGCATTTCCGCTGAGTAGAAAAAAAAAACCTTTATGAAAATTTTCATGTCGCGAAGCTAAGCGCAGACCTAACCCCACTGCCGCAGGTAATCCATCTTAATTTAGTGTCACAGATATAGAAATTTCATATTTCATAATAAACCCAGCACAGCTCTCACCAATTTTGAGTATTCCCTTTAATCTTTACATAATGAGGACACTTTCTGACACGGGACTGCTGCGGTGTCATGGATCTCTCTGCTGCCCGCTCTCTGTCCACGGAGCATGGAGTGGACAGGAGAGCGACTACACAACCACGTATAAGCCAGGCTAAAATACTCAATAAACAGTGTCTCAGTACAAGTCAAAAAGTGAATATTTAAAGGTCAGAATATGAAGAATTATGGCACATCAGCCTCCTCTCTTCAGTTTTTGGCATTAGGTGGATTCACTAAAGCTGTCACTTCAGGTCCATCTGAATTTTCTCCCGCTCTCCAACAACTCAGGAAATGCAAATGTCACAGTCGTGTGTTGTGTTATCACAGCGTGAGAGGTGAATTAACACAGTAACGTGGTGAAATTCTGTTAGGGGTTTGAACACAATTTATTGTGGTTCACAGTAAAAGTCACAATTACAATAGTTTATTGCAAATATTAGTGTTGTAAAGAGCCAATCTTGTAATTTATTCTGAAATATCACAGGTTGATATCACAGGTGAAATATCAATCATTTTTTACAGTGCCACCCCAGTCGCTGCCTCTCTGAACTCAGGTAAACTTATCCACTCTGAAGGATCTTTCATAAACGGCGAAGCATCAGTCATGCACTTTTATTCACCTGAGCACTCGCTGTTCTGTTGCGGGGAAGACACGCTCTGGACAACATGTCCTTGGTCAAATTACTCTCAAGTAGCTGCTGTTTGGTGAATTTCAAAAAATGATATGCATTATTAAAATAGTAAAGAGAATCTCTAATATTTTTTATCACAGAGCTCTGGGTGATGGGTATGGGTTGGGTCACTGATGCCAAAACCAATACAAAGTCTAAGTACCTTGCAGCATTTCTATGGGAGTGGTAAAGTATTATGGAAATATGGGTCAGGTTCCAGAATAATAATGGATATGAAGCATTCCAAAAAAGTAGCACCCTTCAGACTTTTCTTTCCAATAGTTTTATATTGTTACTAACTTAATTTTAATGAATTTAAATGGAACATGTCATGCTTTTTTCAGGCTTCTTAAAAAAAAAGGAAACCTTTGCATTAGTATTTCACATTTTATAACTTGGACTAATGTATAATGTATGGAAAATATTTTCTTTTTTCCTTGTTCCTACTCTGACCTATAGTCATGAGCTTTGGGTCATGACTGAAAGGACATGATACCAGACACAAGCAGCCGAAATGAGTTTCCTCCGCAGGGTGGCTGGGCGCTCCCTTAGAGACAGGGTGAGGAGCTCTGTTGCCCAGGAGAAGCTTGGAGTAGAGCCGCTGTTCCTCCACATAAAGAGGAGCCAGCTGAGGTGGCTTGGGGATCTGTTCCGAGATACCTCCAGGGGGCCTTCCTGGGGAGGTATTCTGGGCATGTCCCACCAGGAGGAGGCCCCAGGGAAGACCTAGGACCCGCTGGAGGGACTATGTCTCTTGGCTGGCTTGGGAACACCTTGGGGTTCCTCCAGGGGAGCTGGAGGAAGTGTCTGTGGAGAGAGAAGTCTGGGCATCTTTGCTTAGACTGCTGCCTCCACGACCCGGTCCAGGATAAGCGGAAGAAGATGGATGGATGTTACTTTGACTTTGCAGACAACGCTTGGAATAGGTGTCACCTAATGGACTGAGCATAAAATGGCTAATGGCTATTAGTGACATGATGCTAACAGATAGATTAATAAGCTGACTGCTTTGTAGCGACAGCGGTTTAAACATTGAAATTATCAGAGTCCGGTGACCGTGTGTGAGCTTTAGAAATGTGCTGGAGCACTTCCTGGTTTCATGTGTTTATATAAAGCTGTGAGTGAAGGGCAGTGCCTCAGTGTACAGGATTAGTAAATAAACAAAATACAGCTGCAAGTATGTTTTTAGGTGGAAACAACATTTTAACATGGTTAAAAAAGCTCAGAAAGTTGATTTAACAGAATAGGGAACAATCAAACAATAATCTGCATGCATTCACTTACCGTAAGTCTCAGAAAAGTGGCATATAATGGGAGGATGTATTAGAATAGATCTTTTTTGTGTGCAAATTCCAACTTTTGTTTTTACTTTTATCAGACTTATCAGGCTACAAACATTTGTTTGTTTAGACATTCTGGCCTACATATATAATTATTTCAATGGATGTGTTTTTAATTAATTGCATTATATTCAGATTATAGCAACATTTCAATATGATTTTTGCATAATTCAATTACATCTGTTGGTGAAACATTTGGAGCCAGTGGTATTGCATAAGTAATAACAATTCTCCTATCCAGTTCAGATTAAACATTCATCAAGAAGCAATATTTCAATATCGCACTCAGTGGACATGTGTTGCAACTATAGCCACATTTATGGATGCCAATATATTTCTGCTTGTACTATTATCTGCACAGTGAATAGTAATTCATTTTATTTTTGAAATAAAAGATTAACTCAAGAAGAAAGCAAACTTCCATTGGCCCGGTGAAATAAACAGCACTCTAGCCGCAAGCACGGAATAGAAATGATGCAGGAAATAGTTCATTTTCTGCAAAACAGACATTATTGATTGAAGAAAGCAGCTGGTGCAGAATGATAAGGTGTTCAAATACAATGCAGACATTATATGATTACATTTATATATTGAATTTGAATATAGTGTGGGTGTGAGTGAGGTCTGCACGTCTCACATTTTGTTTAAGATAAGTTCTAAAGGAAACCTGTGGAGCTGGCATTTATTTTCACTTTTTTTACAGAGCTGACGTTTAAGCAACACTCTTTATTCCACTAACCCTTTAAGAGGAATCGTAACTGTGTTTTTTTTGCCACCGTATTGCCATTCTAAAAACTATGTTTGGCTGTTTTTTTCTTGTTCACCTCAATGAGTTGTGTCTGTAACACCAATTAAATCCACTGTACTAGCTGTACAGAAATATCATTTTTTGAAAGCTGTGGGGAAAAAAAAACAGAAGTGACTCAGCCCTCGCCATGTATTTTAAAATCACTGAGTGCAGGCGCAATTTTACAGGTAAGAAAAAAAATCTTTAAATATGACTTCATCATATTTGAGTGGAATGGAATTAATTTGACAATAAAATATATGTCTGTGGTTGCTCAGAAAACAGGATCATCCACTCGGTTACAATGCCAGTTCAGGGAACACAGCCTGGCTGGAGTTATATAGGAGAGTCAGTCAATTGAATGGGCAGCACTAACAGCAAAATAAATATTGATGAGTAAATGTCACGGTTCTAAATAGGACCCAAAAGCAGAACAAAACAGGTAAGTGGTTCAAACAATTTATTAATCCAAAGTAACGTTGAGGGGTTGAGGCGTCTTCAGACAAAAGCAGGTAAGTATTTGGGCTGGCAGGCAGGCGAGCGGGCGGGCAGGCAGATGAGCAGGCAGGCAGGCAGGATCTGGACACAAGGAAAAAAGGTTTAGCAAAAATACAAAGTAAGTTCAAAAAGCCAAGAGTATCACTAACAGTGTTAATAGTTCAACAAACTGGCGAGGAGTGGCTGGAGAGCTGCTCCTCTTGTAGTGGAGTTGATAGCAAATTGCTGCCAGGTGTGTGCTCTATAGCCAGGAGTAGCCACGCCTCAGGTAGGAGGTAACAAACAGACACAAGGGAGGGGGAGACAGAGGGAGACAGAAACACAGAACAGCCAGAGATCATGACAGCTAAATGTATTTATTTCTTAAACAAATAAAAATGCTATTTCATACATTCTACTCTCTGTGATGTTTATGTGTATAATAAAATGTATTTTGTTGAAAAAATAAACGACATCCATCTGTGAAGACTTTCACTCATCCAGGCTAACTGAATCACAACTAAAGGTTTGAAAAGAGGAACATAATACTCAGCTCTCTTTCCAGTTCAATTTCAGAATTGAAAAAGCCTCTTGGATAAGAGGTGAAAGTCTGAAAAACCAAGTTCAGATCACTTCTTTTTAAACTATTTGTTGACATCAATTAATGCCCACATGAGGGCAAAAATGACCCTAAATTTGCAGGTCAACCAAGTGACAGTGCTGTCATTATGATGGAGCAAAGGAAAATGGGTTATGGTCAAGCTGTGGTAGTGCACGCCTAAATCTACCTGGCCAGTATTTGGTAGGTTAAACTAAATTAATACTTACACAGGTAAAACCTACAGGTACAGGGGCTTGCATAAGTATTCATACCTCTTAGCATTTTTCCTTTATTTTTGCCTTACAGCCAGCAATTTAAATGGATCATCGGGAGGTTTATGTAAGTCACTTTACATCACATGACAAGAACTATAAAGATGCAAAATATTTTTTTTATTGTGAAGCAAACAAGAAATATTACAGAAAAACAGAAAACTTGAATGTGCAGAAGTATTCATCTCCTGAAGTCTGTACTCTGTAGAGCCACATTTTGAAGGACTTCCAGCTCCAAATTCTTTAACATAAGTGTTTAAGAGCTTGGTTCATTAAATCAGTAGGATGCTGTGGAGCTCTGTAGATCATTCAGGGTCACCTTAGGTCTTATTGTTGCTTCTCTGATGAATGCACTCCTTGCCCGGTTTGTGAGTTTTAGGTGGTCCTCTCTAGGCAGGTTTGGTGTGGTTCCTTATCTTTTACATGTTGTAATGATGACTTAAATTGTGTTTTGTGACATAATGACAGTTGAATTGCTGTCAGGCCAAGCTTATCTAACTATTTCTGTGACTTCTGAGGGTAAGTAACACTGAGTCTCATTTAGGGGCTTCTTTAAAAAGGGGTTACATGCTTTTGCACTCTCAAGTTTTCTGTTTTTCTGTCATATTTCACAGGTATATGGACAGTTATATGGATATGCATTACCTTGTATCAAATCGTATCGTTTTCTAGATAGTGTGTATTGATATTTATGGAAAAAAAATCTATATTATTGGAAATATTGATATGTTAAAATAAAACTGCGGTGCATGGTGGCAGAACTGTTAGTGCTCTCGCCTCCCAGCAAAAAGATCATGAGTTTGATCCTGGGGCCAGCCAACTCACAAAATCTCTGGGTGGAGTCTGCATGTCCTCCCTGTGTTACTGTGGGTTCTCTCCGGGTTCTCTGGCTTCCTCCCACCGCTGAAAGACATGCATGTGTTAGACAAATAGGTGACTATAAAATTGCCCCTAGTGAATGAATGTGAGAGTCAATGGTTGTCTGTCTGTGTTTGTTTCTGTGTCAGCCCTGCAACTAACTGGCCCCTGTCCAGGGTGTACCCCACCTAAGGCCCAAAGTTACTGGAATAGGCTCCAGTACCTGCAACCCCTAACAGGAATAAGCAGAAGATGAATGATGAATGAATGTTAAAATAAAACCAAATATGTTTTTGTGGATGTAATTTTTGTTTTCAATGACAAAAATATATTCTTTAACTTTTCTTCTTATGATTTTTGGGAAAAAGTTGCTGTATTTATTGCATCAATATGAAGGTGGTGAATTGTATTGAATGGTTATAAATGAGCCTATATTGTTCTTGAATTGGATCGAAACAATTCTAATTGATAAACATCGTATCGTTGCAAAAACATATTGTCACCCAATAAGATAAAAAATAATAATAATGACAGCAGCAATAATGATGTCAATTATTATTAAAACTATAATAATGGCAGGATGATGGCAGAGCAGATAGTGCTCTCACCTCTCAGCAAGGAGATCAGGGGTCTCTGTCTCTATAAGTGGAGTCTGCATGTCCAGGGTGTACCCCACCTAAGGCCCAAAGTTACTAGGATAGGCTCCAGTACCTGCAACCCCTAATGGAATTAAGTGGAAGATGAATGTATAAAAATAATTTAAAAATGAATAATAATATTAGGCCATAAGGCTATGGGGTTTCCCTACCTTTCTTGATAGTGGCAAGTGTTTGTTTTTTTTAGTCTGCATAATATAAATGCATGTGCTATGGTCTAAATTTGTCAAACTATGATTCAAGGATTACAATATGAAATTATAGCCAGTGATATGTTATAGAGAATTTCCAAAGCCGAAGCTATAACTTCTCCCCCGGAAATGTATTTCAACCTCAGTAACTTATGCTATATGTGATATCTGCACTTTTTGATAACAAACTTCTTGCAGAGTGGAGACAGTTTAATACCCGTCTTCCATCTTTCCCCCGTATAACTGCGAAAAGACACATCACAGCCCCCGCCATAAAGTATCTGGCTGCCGGCCCGGGAGATCAATCACGGTAATAGAATGAGTAAATGTAAATGTGCGGCTCCATTTCCTGTTACTGTAGCTAGTTGTGGTTATCAGACGGTGGCTCGATCTGTAGCTGTCGGGACGAGGCGAGCCGTATATTCAGCCCAGGGAATGAAAACGGCGCGGTGGTCCCATCATGGTGTGCCGAGGTGAGTACAGTAGGTGTATGCTGATAAGGGAAGTTCAAACTGGTCTTTATCTCCTGGCATAAAACGCTATGAATTACTCTGAGGGTATGAAGGCTGTTTTAGTGGAGAGAGACTGAGCCTATATCCACATGGAGATGAAAATATTATCTTTTCAAAAACGTCTTCCATAAACACCATCTCAGAAAATGCTTGTGTCCACACGGGTCCACGACAAACCACTAAAACCGGCCAGGCCTGTTGTTGGTGCTGTAACGCTGCCACAGAAAGACACCAAAAACAGACATGTTTAAACAAGGAGTGCGCAGAAAACCATAATAAGCCATAAAGCCATAAGTTATGACATATTAAAATGGACTATATTATGCAAAATTGACTTTTCTGAGCTTTCTACCAAGTTACAATGTTGTTTCCTCATCAAAAACATACCTGGAGTTGTGTTTTCCTGTATTCTCTTGAACGGCCGTTTTAAGGTCTCAAAAAGTTCAGTTGCACAAACCTCTGCCTCTCCCATGAGCCCCTGCCAACTCCAGGAAGCACTGACCAATCACCAAGCCTGCTACAATTTTATTTAGTTTTATTTGGCCTTTATTTAACCAGGAAAGTCCCGCTGAAATCAAAAAGCAATTGTGCAGGGGAGTCATGGCCCAAGGGAGATCTACTGTACATTTTATTTTTGGTGGTAGGGGAAACCGGAGCACCTAGAGGAAAACTACACAGACACGGGGAAGAACATGAAAACTCCACACAAAAAGGCCCACACATGGTCTGGGAATCAAACCCAAGACCTTCTTGCTGTGAGGCATGAGTGCTAACCACTATCCAATCAGTCTGCACTCATTACTTCATCCAAAAAACAGTGTACAGCTGATTCCTCACAGACATTTTTTTTTTTCATTTTGTAGTAAAATAGACCCATATAACAGGTTTAAGGACATAAACTGCTTTTTTTTCTCTCTCTCTCTTTCTGTTCAAAAGAGCATAACACAGCTGCACTCTGCTGCCCTCTGCTGGTATGTTCACCTGTTTCTTTATTTCTATTTACCACTAGATACTTATTTAAAACGTACTATTTTAGTCAGGTGATGTTTTAAAGGTTGTACAACATGCAATGCTGCACTAGAAGTGACCATTATTGGTTTAAAAATATGAATAAAAACATAATATAGGCCTTTTAACTTATGGCCAAATTGGCACAAAGACAACAGGAGGGCTAAAAGCACCTACAGAATGGGAATTTTTATTCTCAGCAAGAAAAAAGAAAAGAAAAAAGATTTGTTTTTGGGATTTGTTTTTTTGCTGGAACACCATCTGGACCCAGGACTGAATAATTCTAAGGACAGTCAATTCAATTTAATATTCAGTACATGTTCTGGTAAGCTTTAATCCAAACCAAAACAACTGCCCAGCTTCTGTACAAACTACCAGTGAAACTGACAAAATTTTAATGATTTATATAATGTATATACCCTCTGATCAACTGATCTCAAAATATAGATGAACATGTATTGTTTAGAGATTGCAGCAAAAATGGTAAAGTGTACTTTTTACTGTAAGATAAAGACTTTATGCAGTGATAAGTGAACCCCATTTCTCATTCTCATGCATATAGCTTCTTTGTTCGTTTGTTTGTTTGCTTGTTTGTTTGTTTTTTTGTTTTTTTGGACATAAACATCAATTTTATTATTTAAAAACATTGCAGGTCCCACTGATAAAGCTCTAGTTTCTCATCCAAAGCCTGTATTGCAGCGATGTTTGCCACAAACTTTAACAATGAATAGCTCAGTGTTTACTGGGGCTATTGACATAAAACAAAAACTGGTATGAAGTTTAAGGTCTTCTCTGTCAGCGCAAAACAGTGAGGCTATTTAGTTATAACATAAATACAAAGCAACAAAATAATGGATGCATGGCATTACACATTCATTAAACAAGTTTTATGTAGCCTACATTACAAACTATATAAAGCACAAGCTAAACAAAACACAAAATAACACTTTGTTGTTGTAACTCCTACATTTTTCACCTCTATGTTACCAATAAACACAATGTTTCATGATAAACTCCTCTTAACCCTCAGTCAGTCCAGTGTTCCTGACTCTGCTCCCACTGTGAGGGGGAAGGGAGGGGCAGAGGAAACAGAACGGTGTGCAGGGCTGCATGGCATTTTTAGGAAAATGACCCACACCTGGCAACTATAGGACTGGGACAAGCGCACAGGGGAGAGAGACGGAAAGGGCATGGGGAGGACAGAGGACAGGTGTGGTAACAAGGTCAAATACTACATCACATTTGTCTGTCTGTAACTACTGAGCAGCAGGACCCACTGTTTGACCTCAGGAGGGAAGCACTCGGATGCTTTTCACCACAAAATGTGAATTTAGACGTCTTTAAACAAAATGGTAAAAAATCCAGCTATAAATTGTAAGAGGGTACAGCTGACCAGCTAAAAAAGCTGGTTTAGGGTTGAGTTTAAATGTGCATCTCTTGCCAATTCCCTCGATCCAAAAGAGAATTAAGACACTCCTTTGTCTCTTGTAAATGTCAAAAATGAAGGGAAAGGGCTAAGGAGAAGGTGGAGAAATGGGATTGGGCCTATATTCCAACTTTTTTTTTTTTACATGTCTTTTACCTCTTCTCCTACCAGAGCAATCTCTGCAGCGGCTGCCCCCTAGTGGCACTGCAACAGCAGAGTTTCCTGAATGTTGTTAGGTCTCAGCTATGTATGAAGTTATTCCAATACATCAATAGTGCCATGACAAACTTTTGTGTGTATGTGTGAGATGGACGTGGTATTAAGGAAGAAAAAAAGTAACTTAACAGTTGGTGGTGCCATATGTGCCAGTCCTAAGCCTGGATAACAAAGAAAAGAGAAAAGAGTAGAGAAAAGGTGGAGAAAAAGAGAAAAACCCTTTGCCAAAAGTATTGATGTGAATATTCAGTATGGAGACTTCAGAAGCACTCGAATCTGACTTGCTAATATGGTTTGGTGAAATCCGTCACCTGAGTGGCCCTCCTCTGCATATATTTTTCAGTATGTGGCCCTCAATGAAAAAAGTTTGGACACCCCTGTCCTATAACATAAAAGAGATGTGGGTAACTCACCACTGACTCAAAATCAGCCACAAATGGATCAAATTCAAACAATCCATTAACATTAGCAAAGTTATACTCTTTGCAGAGGAAAGTTTTGGTTTTGGTCCAATATGGTGCACTTTTAGAGCTATCTCATTCTTTCATTTAGTGACATGAAATAACAGCAACAGTCTGTGGAACGTTTTAGTATACATTGTAGGAAAGAAACATTAAATTCATGTACAAATATAAGTGGTTATATGGTGTGCCTTTCATAAAATATACCAAAGCACATCAAGCTTTAAAGATATCCTCCAGAAGACAGCCGAGGTTGAGCTGACCAATGGCGTGTGTTTATCAAGATGTTGGACACTGGGCTGGAGTGATCTTAGAAGTACAGCATCCGTGAATATGAATGAGCCAGGTACAATTTTTTCTTTCTAATTTGAAGTAATATCCCATATATATCCTGTCTCTATCACTTGCAATGTGACAAAAGTGGGAAATCCTGGGCTACAGAGGATGCTAGCAAACCCTGAGGTGTTCCTGGCATTTTAATAAAGACTTCTTACATGTTAATGCCCAGTGAAGACTGAAGCACTTTGCTAATGGCATTTTTGTGCCTTGGACTCAATCTCCCTAATCAAAAAAAGGCCATGCACACAAGGGCAAGGGCTACTGATCTCTACATCTTTTTTACTGTGCTCAGATCTTTAAAAAAGCACTGTGACTTAGGATTCAAACTCTCAATCTTTTGATCTGAAGTCAGGAGCCTTATCCGTCTTGAATAGACTAACAGAGGCAGTTAGATATGACGGCGTTTACATGTACTTGATCCTGGTTATGATTGGGTTTTTCTTAAGTATACCTGTTCGTGTATGTAAACACAGTATCCCAAATCTATGAGAAACCAAGATACTTGACCTGGAAAACTCTGACAGTAACAGGGATCCTGTGGCATGTAATTGCAATATCCTGATTTCTGACCTCCCGTGTGAACTTTAAAGACGCAGCAAAACAAACATGACCTTAACTTTGCCACAGTGATTGTAACTTATAGCTGCACTTTTAAAACTCATAATCTATTTAATGTAATCTAGTTACTGTATTTTCAACAAAGCGGCACAATCTACCTAACAATATGACTACCTTTATGCTCAGTGCTGGGCCTGGTTACAGTGCCCATGTCTCCACTGCTCACGGACTTAACTATCGCTACACTACAGCTGCTGTGGGACTCCGCTGAAGTATTTTTTTCCACATAAATCATCTTGTACTGCTGCTGTAACGGGGCACTTGTCCCTCTGTCACTATATTATACTGTCATAACCGGGATAAGGCTCATAATCGGGATACTCATATGCCTGTAAACACACTCATTATTGATTTGCACTTAGAAAAGCAAACTTTGCCAATAGACCAACATCTTTCTCGATAGTTTTTACCGTACTTAGATTCAAAGAAAAAAAATAAAAACAAAACACAGCTGTAGTTGAGATTGAGATCTCATTTACAAGGGTACCAAGAGGTCAGCAGCGCACGTCAAAAACAAGATAATAAGAATAAGAGTTTTGGAATTTAAAGTGGAGAATATGTAAATAGTAAAGAGACATTTTCAAGTGCAGCTGTTGTAAACAGTTTTAAGTTACAAGGTGCCCTAGTTCCTGGAATGAAATGTAAAACACAAACACTGCTTGATGGACTCGCATTGCCTGTTATACAGAAGAGCATGAAAAGTTTTAAATGAAACAAGTTCAGAC
Source organism: Bostrychus sinensis (assembly GCA_020698575.1). Lineage (NCBI taxonomy): Eukaryota > Metazoa > Chordata > Actinopteri > Gobiiformes > Eleotridae > Bostrychus > Bostrychus sinensis. Next base: position 6,774,879 of record CM036260.1, on the reverse strand, counting down.
ATTTTTAGTTCAGTTTGGAGAGTATTCCAAGCAGAGGGGATGGACAAACTGAAAGCTTGTTTCTCGAATTCAGCACGAACACAAGGAACATGCAGGTGCGAAATTGGGTGAACACCTGTCCCACTTTTGGTTGTAATGCGCAGCCATTTAGGCATCTGTCCCACCATCTCACTTATTAAGATAATAACCCTTTTTTTTTCCACTGGTGTTCAGTGGATTTTAGAAAAAGAGAGAGTTAACCCTTGGATTCATAAGTGACTGTATCAGTGTTGGGGAAGTTACCAAAAAGGTGAATACATTAAAATACTTTACTTAGTTACTAACGCTTGAAAGTAACTTAATCACATACATTTTGAATCACTACCTCAAATCATGTGCGATACAAAATTGAAGTATATTCTTACTATTCCCCATAACCCGCACTTAGTTTTAATTTCACAGACATTCAAGCAGAGTGTCCCTTGCATTCATTTCAGAGGGGTGGCCCAACACAAGAAAAACTCCCCCTTAAGTTCACCTATCTCTGCCCCTGTGCAGCATACATGCTTTATCACATCAGTAAAAATACAAGGAATAAGCTCCTGTGCACAGAATCGTTTGTCACAAGTTTTGTTTCACTACATTTAGGCTAAAATGCAGTTTTTGTTAGCGCCAAAGTGCTGCACCCCTCTTCTGTCCTTGCTTTCTCCACTGAGAGCAGCACCTAACTGAACCCATAACTTAACTCTATAACGGCTTCTTGATCTAATATCAAATGATTCATCACATGCATATTGGAGGCAGGTTCCTATAGGTCCACACAAAGATGCAATACATACAGTAATGCTCCCTAATTTGGTTAGCCACCAGTGTTAGCTAAAAATTACTCACGTATATCAGCTCTTGTTGGGTAAAATTATATTTCTAAGGGGTTGACACTTATGATATAGTCTGTGCGGTCCACAAAATACATATTACTGATGGTCAGAGTTAATGAGAATGAAAAATCACCATGAAATTCCAGTGGAAATAGAGGAAATTAGGGATAGTGATACAAAAAAAAAAAAAAAAAAAGGTTAAAAATTATAGTGACCTGACATCAATAACGTTTTTTTTTTTTTTTTTTTTTTTAATACCTGGAGTATAAAGTAATAACCACTTTTCACTGCAAAAAAAAAAAAAAAAATTAAAAATTATAGTGACCTGACATCAATAACGTTTTTTTTTTTTTTTTTTTTTAATACCTGGAGTATAAAGTAATAACCACTTTTCACTGCAAAAAAAAAAAAAAAAAAACTTGACCCACTTATGACCCACCCATTCAAGTTAATGCATGAGAGTTCACACTGACTGGACTGCAGTACGTGTCCGTGTACTCTCTGACAAAAATACGCAAGTAGTCTATTTTTCACAGATGCAGAACAGAGCAGTTATCGCGTGAACTCATAACTTCAACTTAAACCCGCTCCCCTCCCGTGAACTCTGCTGGCTGTTGTCAGATATGTGTCGCACACACACCGCATTCAGTGTGACTCAGGCATAAGAGTTTAAAGGCTTGACTGAGGCTAATTACCTATGGCGTAACTCATGACCATAACACATTTAATTTCGAGTTTCCATTTTCCTGGTAGGAGAGGGTGTTTCTGGAACCGAGCATTCTCAGGCCTGCATCTATGCAACCATAGATGGGTAGTCACTGTTGACGTCCTTTGTATTTGTAATATTGTAGCCCCCCCCACCCCCCAACAAAACCTCCCCACCCCTCCAGAGCGTTCACCGAAAGAGCGCCTCATATTAAACAGAGCAATTCCCTGTTCGTCAAAACGCACCGAGAGCACCATTATCAAATCTGTTCCACTACACACTGAGAAACTCCTATTAATGACATAAATCCCGTCCACGTTTTTACCTGTACCGCATATTCTCAGATTTATAGTAATCCAGTCTGGGTTTTCCTTTACCGCAGCGCTACAAGAGCTTCAATAGGCCCTTTTCACAATGACGTCAGACAACTTCCGTTTTGAGACAATGGGATGTATCTTCATTTCCGGTGCTGCTGCTCGCCAGTAAGGAATTTACTCGGAGTCTTAAAAATTTGCCAAATATAAGGCTACATGATGTACAGAAACTCGAAAAGGGATATACATTTTTCATTGAGGGTTACTTATTTGATTATGAAGGTAAGTGTTTTGTCTTGTAGCTAAAGCTAGTAGTTGTTAATGCTGTAGTGTTAGCAATATGTCTAACGGGGTGTGCGATAAAACAATATTAGATTATGTTACGATCTAAATAAATGACAATCTGCTTGTCTGAAAGGCTCACTGCATAGTACTGCAATGAACTTCTAATTAGACCTGAAAAGTCTATTATTTTGTCACAGATTGATCACTACAGCAGAGTCAGTGTTCGAGCACAGAGCTTGACTAAATGAAAATATACTGTAGTACTATCCAGTGGTATTTCCTGATAAGCAGATTGTCAAATATTCAGATAAACTCAGATCATGACATGATCTAATACTGTTTTATAGCGCAGCTCTATCACTTAGCCATGTTGCTAACGCTATCTAGCTACATAACAAAGCACTCACTTCATAATCCAAGTATCCTTCGTTGAAGAATTAATATCCTTTCACAAGTTTTGAACATTTTGTGCATAAATATTCATTTGAAAATTGCTGTATATTGTGTAAACTTGTAAACGGCAATTTGAAAAAAGTCTGGGTGAATTTCTTATGGGAGAAGCGTGGCACCGGAAATGAAGATACATCCCATCGTCATCACATGAAAAGGGTCTGTTAACAACATCCACGCGATAAACTTGTGAGAGGGAGATACAGAAACAGATTCAATGGAAAAGTAAGTCTGAGTAAAAGTACTAAGAGACAAAACTTAATATTAACTTTTGCCAACACTTTATAATTAGACTAAATCCAGTCCAAGCCCAGTAGGTTAGGCAAAGCTGTTAGCATGGTTTCTGTCAGCTCCAGTTATGAATGTCAGAAATCAGGCCTAACTCTGCTGTCAGCCCCAGAACAGGTCAATAATAAGTTTAGTTTATCTGTGAACATTAAGTACTCTATTATTTATTAGAGAGGGAGAGAGGGAGGTTAGGCTCCTGTCTCTTAGTCCTGCTTGTGTTTTTAAAAGCTTAGTGTGGAGATTTAGTCCCAGAAAATAAAAGTGGCATTTGCTCCACAGTGTCCATTCTTTTGCTGTAAGAGCAGCTTCTTCGGGACAGTTTGTTTGGCTGCTCCTGAGTCCTGCTTTTATCCTGAGGTAATTGATGTATGTGACATAAGTGCAGTGTCACTTTAGCTCAGAGGGAAATATAATTTGCTTAGTTAAAAATATTTTACACTATCCACCTGAAAATAGCTGAGAGACCACTCTAAAATTTACCAAAAAACATGAAATTACCCCTGTTATAATAAAAGTTTTCTTTGCTGAACAACTTTTTAACATATTTTAAAGCTGCATTTCAAATAAATAAATTATTATGCTCTCCGCTCTCCCCCAGTCCGCGCACACACAGGTGATAATGACCCCTCTCCACCCCCCTCCACAAATCTGTAAACCTAGTGGAAACACTGCAGTTCCCGTTCCTTGTGACTCTTTTATCATTTGTATTTGTTGGTGTTTCAGAGAGATATTTGGTAGCAAGGATTATGCTAGCTCATGTGTGCCTAATGCCTTGGGCTAAAGTCACAAACGCTTGCTGTAAATGCAAAACATTGTAATAAGTAATGACCATTCTGTTTGTCCGGGAGCATAGACACAGTGAAAGATGCAACACAAACTGCAAATACGTCTTTACCTAAAAGCCTGTCCTCCATTTTAAACAGAACATGTGACCTTACCAGAAGACAGAATCCCATTGAGAGGCAAAAACAGATTTGAGAATATGTTTTTTTTTTTTTTTTTTTTTTTTTTTGCTAGCCAGTAAATGACCTGAGGCGGCGCAAGCTTTATACCTTCACAAACGGAGATTTACATAAAATGTTGGAGAAATAGCAGGGGTGCCCACAGTTCTGAGCAGCAGGAAGCCATGTCCTGTGCGAGTGTGGGCCGCGCCTCAGCTGGAGAGGGACTTCCTTTAGCCTCTGGCCCGAACATTCAATTAGAAAAGTGCAAAAGAGCAAAAGGCAACCTTAGTACTTGTTTGGGGGGGGGGGGGGGGTTATATGGATTACTTTGTGAAAAATGTTAGTCAGGTGGAATTCTTTACTATTCATGCAAAAATGAATTATGGTCAGAGAACACAACAACACAAGTTTGAAGTGTTTTGTTTCTAACTATATGTCGATGACAAAAGCTAAAGACTACAATATTAAATGGTCAGCAATAACATCATGAGTACCTGCCTAAGATCGATGGATATATTGTAATGAATTAGGACCACCTGCTTAATATACAAACACTGTGTATTCTAACGCCTGTTTATCAGAACCAGCATTTTCTTGAGCAATTTAAGCTATAATAGCTGTTGGGTCACCTGTTGCCAGCTCAGAGTTCCTTCCTTGGGCCACTTTTTGATAAATACTGACCAGAGCAGCTGAGGAAGATTCGTTTGTTCGGTCGGTCGGTCAGTCGTTCGTTCGGTTGTTAAGAAACAATACAATGCTTCCATTAGATCTGAGACAGAGACCAAAAGGGTTTAGGCCAAAGTCGAGACATATTGTGCTCAACCCACTTAACATTTACGTAGAAATTGCCAAGAAAACCTGGCTATATTTCACAACAAAACGGGTGAAAAAAGAAAAAAAAAAAACCATTACATTACATTCAAAAGGCACACAAAAAGCCATAGTTTTGGGGATGTTCTGACCCAGTTGTCTATAGCCACCAAAATTTCACCCTGGCTCAAATCCTTACACCTGCCCATTTTTCCTGCTCCTAACACATCAACTTGAAGAACAAAATGTTCACTAGCCCCCACCTCACATCTCCCCACCTTCTACAGAGGAACAATCAAAAGTGTCCTGACCTGTTGATTTGGGAAATTAAAAAGTGTCTATTAAAGCAGAACTCATTCACTTTTTTTTTTTTTTTTTTTTGTTACCTTAAATAAACTGTTTTGGAGTCTGTGTGATGGTTAAATGAGTTATTGAGGGGTGAATAAAGTGTCCTGCATCTTACCCTGGTGTCTCTGGGCCAAAAATGACATTTGCAACAGTGAACGTCACCAACCTGGTGTCACAGAAGTCGATTTTTGTCGATGGCAGAGCGGCAAAATGGCAGCAAACATTTTGTCCGGATACATGGAGGGGAAAAAAAGTAAAGGCAAGTGAGGAATCAAACAGGAGTCAATTGGACTTGTGAGTATTTACCATAGTGCTGTACTCTGAAATATAGGGGGAGCTCCATAGAGGAAAATTAGGCAAAAACCGCTATGAAACAAAAAAAGTTACTGAGTTCCACTTTAATATACTGTATACCACACACTAACACAGAGCTTTGCCAAAGTAGGAGACACCAAGGTGAGGGTTGCGAGATATATTCCAGAAATCCTAAATAAAAAAAATGTATGAATCTCTCCCAAGTCCTTAATTAGAGATAAAAGTACGGGAGAGTGCTTCACTGTGCATTAAGTTAAACAAAATGTAGACTTACAAATCAGGTGCTCATAAGACACTTGTCGGGCTGAACATCATAAAGTAGAAAAAAGATGGACTGTAGAAAACGTCAATGTCACATTTAAGTGTCTCAGTCCAATGTATCAAACTATATTTATTCATTTTTTATAGAAAGCATATGTCAGTCAGAATAAATGTTTTGCCCCATGAGGTTATTACAAGCTTCAGTCACATTTTATAGTGTGGTTATGGGTCGTTAGCACAGTTACTTTGTGGGTTGTGGTCCCCTGCACTAAGAGAGGGTCATGATGAAGGTAAGTGGTCATAATGTTATGCCTGATTAATGCAAATGTTACTGGATTCTTAGAACTAAAGTAACAAATAACACCAAATCACAGTTTGTGGTTGTTTTAGGGCCTGTGCTTCCTCGTCAAAGATAATTTAGTTGAAATGTATTGAATGAGATTATCAAATAAATAGATTTTTCAAGTCATAAAACTACATTAAAGTGAAACTTAGAGTCAATTCAACTTTAATGGTATCTTCTCACCTATGGTTGTTGTTGTACATACAGTGCTGTAGTTAACTAAAAGGGGTTTAATAAATACAACATTCATTTTTGTTCTTTTCTTTACTTCCTTATTTATTTATTGTTTTGTTTTGAAAGGTCCCAAATACAAGAAGACAAAAAAAGAAAAGAAAAAGATACAGACCAAAGATAATACCTTCACTCACTAAAATAACAAATTTATTTTAGTGCATTCTTTACCCTAGTGAGATAAAAGAGTTTTGTGGCTCAGTGGAAAGAGCATTTACCCCTGAACTAGCAGATCTTCGACTTTGAGTCCAGATTTGGGCAATATATCTTTACCATTGTAAGAAAGGACCAGTGTCTTGGTGGAGGTCTAGTTTTGACTTTTCTTCTTTTTTGTTATTTTGTGTATATTTGTATATTGATTTCTAAGATCTTTGCCCACCATGTTTAGTCAAAATCTCCATTACAGAAAGTAAAGTTTCCTTTTTGGGGCAAAATCCAGCTCTTCATGTCATCACATTATCTTACACTCGCCCTTATTTTGCCTTGATCTCCAATCTCTTAATTGTCATAATCCACTGATTTTGTCCAAAGCGACGCAGTCATTCGTTGATGAATTAATCCTGGGATGGTTGCATTAGAGTATTGCAGTAAGCCATCTAACCTTCTCCACAGCTCCTCTCTGTACCCAAACCCATGACACGTAAACATTAACAAAGTCCATTAGGGTATTGCAGCAACAAAGCACATGTAAGGCTTGCTGAATAAAGGGTTAGACTATTTTTAACCAGCGCAGGTAAAGTCGGGACAAGGCTAGGACAAAGGTATTCTCAAGGTAAGGTGATGACATGAACGGTGGTTCATTTCTAGACACTTATTTGCGTTTAAAAGTGTTGTCTTCAGCACTGTAAGCATTATACGAGGTATTTATAGTTTCAAAATTAAGATGTCAGCAAAAGGGAAAGTGAGGACAACGCAATAACAATGGCTCAAAGATACATAAAGGTATAGATATTAAAACTTGTGTAGTTGCAGATATGCATGTGAGAATGGGAAGTGTGTAACTGACATATCAATTGCAAGAACATATTGTTGGTTGGGTATAACGTTTGATTTAAGCAGGACACTAATGCTGCATTTGTGATACCTCGGAATCTCGGAATCTCGGAATTCCTGCCCTAAAAAAGACTACTTTGTAAAAAAAAAAAAAAACTTCTCTGGGGTGGGGGTCATCTCCTTCACATCCCTCACTCAGCCTCCCTTATCTCTCACTCTGCATCAGTTGTTCTGCAATGGTTCTTAGCTAGAGGCAGTCAAAGAGCGTAAACCTCTGCCATGGCACTGGTCCAATCTCACAATGGAAAGCTTCTAGTTCAAGGGTAAATGCTCTTTCCATTCAGCCATTTTTTAAACCATTCTTTAACCAGAAAAGTCCCATTGAGATTCACAGATCTCTTTTTCAAAGAAGTCCTGAGCAAGAGGTGTCAACAACACAACCCACACTTCATACAAAATACAATAAAAAGAGGAATAGGAGTTAAAGACAACAAGATAAAAGACATATTTAAAAGCAGTGGCAGATAAGTGATTGCATCTCCAGGTCTTTCAAAATAGACTCAAAATCATCCAAAGGGACAAGATTTTGTAGTTTTGAGGTCCTCTGCAAACTGTTTCAGTCTGTAGGAGCACAACACTGAAAAGACATTTTTTTGCTCTCTGTCCTGACACTGACGACAATCAGAGTGTGGACATCCTGAGAGCGTAGTGCACAAGGTCCATCAGAGTTCTGCTGCAGATACACTCTGAAACGGAGGGAGCAGACCAATCATTCTTTTGTATACGAGTCTATACCAATGTGTCTACCGATGGGTCACCAGAGCAGGCCATCCGACATGGGAGTACAGGCCGCAGTGATGAGTTCACGGTCCACAGTTTGTTATAAAGCATAGGGAGGCATGAAAAACTGAATCCAGCATATGCAGCGACTGTGCTGGGGCATGCAGATATAAAAGGTCTCCATAGTCCAGCACCGGTAAAAATGTAGCAGCAACAAGTTTCTTCCTTGCATAAAAAGAAAAGCATAACTTACTTCTAAAATAAAAACCCAATTTAAGGTGTAGCTTTTTTACAAGAAGCTTAACATGAGACTTAAAAGTCAATGAGTCATGAGGACATCTCTTGTCCTTGGACCCTCCTTTTTGATAAGGAAACTCTCTTAAAAAACACTTGTGGGGGAAAAAAAAAAGAAGCCCTATGGAAGCCACATAGAACGAGAGATCCTCTCCAAGGATGGACAGGCTATAAATGTATTTAAGACTGTTAAATAAAGTCCATTAGCTTATCTGTAGTATCATAGATGAGGAGGAGGATACGGTATTGAACAGCAAAACAAACAAAAGTATTTATTAAAGCACTCTTAGTTAACAGCATTTTTTCACACTTAAAACACTAAATATGTCTGCACAGTACTGTATGTCCCAGGACAACAAAAACAAGTGCCATGCTTTAATACCAGTATAAAATGTTTTAAAATGATGAATTATGTGACGTTATCAAACATGTCAGATAGAATTTGTTATTAAGCTTCTGTATCAAAACAAGTAACATACATAAAAGAACACAGAGTCTCCACCAGGAGCAAGGCAAAACAGGACAAATGTACAGATTTCTGAATATTAAAATGAGTGAAAAGGAGGACATAGAACTCCATTCAACATGAAGACGTTCTGTTCCACCTGCGTATTAATATGCCACAGTCCCGGTCCCCACGGGAAGCTTGAATTTGCTAAAAGCAAATGGATGTTGTTCTGTTCCCATGCAACAGCAGTGAGTCAACAGCCAAGTAGTGAAATATTAAAAATAAAATTTAAATGAAGAGCAGCATATACACAGCATGGGATCGGATGATGTTCAGTCAAGATAGGGTTCAGTGTAAAGGGAGAATAATACAATGGAAAGGTAGGCAGGAAAAAAAGAATAGGTGGCGACGAAAAGCGATCAACATCTGCAAACAGAGGCAAGAGAAGCTGCACAATTAACTCCATATTAGCCACTGTGGGCACTGCCATCAGAACTAGAGTAGAGCAATGTCATGAACAGGTCAACCAGGGTTGCCAGATGTCACTGACAGTTTCCAGCCTGAACAGAACTTAAAACCCAGCTCAAATCACAACCACCCTAAACCATTAGCCCAGGGGTCCGCACCCCTTTGGCCCTCGGCCAGATAAAGTTCAATTTTTTAGCTGCTATCCATGTTTATTAATTGCTATTACTTGATACCATTTAACTCTGTGGAGCTGTCAGTGAATGAAGCACTTTAAGAGCCTATTTGCAAGCATACAGCTCTCTGTCATGGTTTCATGGTTTTAGTTGCCTCCAACAAATAGCAAGCATTCTATCATGTGACCTCTGTCCTTCTGTCATGGTTACCTTTGTGGATGGGGTGTGGATTTTTATTTATTTATTTTTAAGGTATTTATTTATTGATCTATATATTTTGTATACATAATTGAACATGCTAATATATGTTAATTTAAAGCTGCCAAGGAACCATGACTGAGAACTGTATGTCCATTCTTGTGGCCCGCCACCTGGTGGTTCAAAAATTATTTGGCCCAACTGCAATCAAATTGCCAATCCCTGCATTAGCCTATATGTAAGAAAGAACGCAAATCTTAACAATAAACCAATCAGGTTTACCACAAAGAGTGCAATCAGGCAACCAAAGCCTTCCTCCTCAGGGCATCATAGAAACCACAAAAAACTTATGAAATACCAATATGAAATGTGAGCGACTAAACACATGAATCACTCATTTTAAAACAAATGAACTGATATTTGAGTGGGAGGACACAGCAGTTTATTGAAATGTGTATTTCTACTTTGTCATAAAATGACAGCTACTTTGTTGGTATTTTCAGCAGAATATTGTATAAAAAACCTGCAAAATGTGAAAACCAGCCCAAATTTTATAAACCAGTCCAATGCTATTTTGTCCCAGCCCAAGGTGCTCAAAAGAAGCCCAATTGTGCGGAAACCAGCCCAATCTGGCAACACTCAGGTTACCTTGCTGTGTGACTGTCAATCAAATGGTGAACCTCGTGTGAATAGCACTATTTGAATGGCATCCATGCAAGAAGGGGTTTTCTCTCGCTTTGTTTCTTCTGGACAGCAGAGACAAGCCAGATATGTCAACTCGCCTACAGCCATTTGCGGGACAGAGACCCGGGTCAGTTACTATAGACTTTGAATGTAGTGTGCTTCGTCTCCACAAAGTATTTACCAACAACCTACAGTATGCAACTTTTTTAAATCCACACTTCCCAAAAAGTTCCCAAAACTCTGTAAAATGTTAATAAAAACTGAATACAACTGCACATTTCATTAAAAAAAAAAAAAAAAAAAAACATATTTTAATACCAATAAAGCATGAACAACATTTTAGGTATTTAAACTATAGATATAGAGATATTTTACCATTTCATGAAAAGTGCTAGCTGTTGAATTTGAAGGTTGGGGAAGTTGAACAAAAGACAAGAAAAGTAAAGTGCTTCTAATTAACAAGCAGCTGGTGGAGTGCTTTTTTTCCCACTAATTACAGTTATTTGGCAACAAATAAGCATCAGAGGAGCATTTTAGATAGAGTCTCTATTATTAGTGTTGGATGTACACTGCCTGACCAAAAAAAAAAAGTCATCACCTGGATTTAACAAAGTAAATAGGTAAGAGCCTCCCTGCAGTTGGTCAGGTCTAGGTTCAGCAATGTTATGTGCCCAAAGAATGAGGTCAGCTGACTTCCTGAATATACTGAATGACCAGGTTACTCCAACAATGGATTATTTCTTTCCTGATGGCACTGGGCTTATTCCAAGATGACAATGCCAGGATTCATGGGGCTCACATTGTTAAAGAGTGGTTCAGGAAGCATGAAACATCATTTTCACACATGGATTGGCCACCACAGAGTCCAGATCTTAACCCCATTGTGAGTCTTCGGGATGAGCTGGAGAAGACTTTGCGCAATGGTCACACTCTCCCATCAGCAATACCAGATCTTGGTGAAAAATTAATGCAACACTGGATGGAAAAGAATCTTTTGACATTGCAGAAGCTTACCGAAACAATGCCACAGCGAATGCATGCTGCAATCAAAGCTAAAGGCAGTCCAATGAAATATTAGTGTGTGACTTTTTTTTGTGGTGACTTTTTTTTGGTCAGGCAGTGTATTTGTTGCACATAATCTTAAGGGCCTCAAGCAGAACTGCATTAAACAACAAATATGATTATGTGCTGGAAATCACTGCATGGATCAGGAACACTTCTGGAAGTCACTGTCAGGCAAAGAAGATACAGCTTTCTCTGTGCCATCATTTAAAATAGACTGTAGACTATAGTCAGATGAATCAAAATATAAAAAAAGACAACCACAATTGTCGCTGAGAAAACTGGAGCGTTTTTACAATGGCACAGTAGAAAACCTAAGCCCAGCAGGATTAATTTAGAGTCAGATTTGAACTAGTGCTAAATTGAGAGCGCAGAATGAAAAAATAGTGCCTCCTATTTGTGGGAGTGTTGCATGTGATATACTATGAGCAGGGCTAAAGTTCAGACATCCTGACAAAAGCTTTTATAGCCTGTAATGTTTTCTGGACTGGAGCCTCTGTCCACAGCCCAGAGAGGAGACTGAAGGCTCAGAGACTGTGTGTGACTGTGCTGGAGCAGCAGGGGTGGACCAGCAGTAATTATAACAATAATAATAACAGATTGGCTTTATGTTGCGTTTTACAAGCTTCTCAAACTCCCTTACAATTTGGTCCATTATTCATTCACTCCTCAGTTACACTCGGTGATGGTGAGCTACTTCTGTAGCCTCAGTTGCCCTTAGACATTAGACATTTACAGTGGGGCAAAAAAGTATTTAGTCAGCCACCAATTGTGCAAGTTCTCCCACTTAAAAAGATGAGAGAGGCCTGTAATTTTCATCATAGGTATACCTCAACTATGAGAGACAAAATGAGAAAAAAAAAAAAAAAAAAAAATCCAGAAAATCACATTGTCTGATTTTTAAAGAATTTATTTGCAAATTATGGTGGAAAATAGGTATTTGGTCAATAACAAAAGTTCATCTCAGTACTTTGTTATATACCCTTTGTTGGCAATGACAGAGGTCAAACGTTTTCTGTAAGTTTTCACAAATTTTCACAAACTGTTGCTGGTATTTTGGCCCTTTCCTCCATGCAGATCTCCTCTAAAGCAGTGATGTTTTGGGGCTGTCACTGGGCAACACGGACTTTCAACTCCCTCCAAAGATTTTCTATGGGGTTGAGATCTGGAGACTGGCTAGGCCACCCCAGGACCTTGAAATGCTTCTTACAAAGCCACTCCTTCGTTACCTGGGCAGTGTGTTTGGGATCATTGTCATGCTGAAAGACCCAGCCACGTTTCATCTTCAATGCCCTTGCTGATGGAAGGAGGTTTTCACTCAAAATCCGACGATACATGGCCCCATTCATTCTTTCCTTTACACGGATCAGTCGTCCTGGTCCCTTTGCTGAAAAACAGCCCCAAAGCATGATGTTCCCACCCCCATGCTTTACAGTAGGTATGGTGCTCTTTGGATGCAACTCAGCATTCTTTCTCCTCCAAACACGACGAGTAGAGTTTTTACCAAAAAGTTCTATTTTGGTTTCATCTGACCATATGACATTCTCCCAATCCTCTTCTGGATCATCCAAATGCTCTCTAGCAAACTTCAGACGGGCCTGCACATGTACTGGCTTTAGCAGGGGGACACGTCTGGCAATGCAGGATTTGAGTCCCTGGCGGCGTAGTGTGTTACTGATGGTAGCCTTTGTTACTTTGGTCCCAGCTCTCTGCAGGTCATTCGCTAGGTCCCCCCATGTGGGGAGCCCCAAATCGAGGGAGATTATCAGTGGTCTTGTATGTCTTCCATTTCCTAATAATTGCTCCCACAGTTGATTTCTTCACACCAAGCTGCTTACCTATTGCCGATTCAGAGTCTTCCCAGCCTGGTGCAGGTCTACAATTTTGTTTCTGGTGTCCTTTGACAGCTCTTTGGTCTTGGCCATAGTGGAGTTTGGAGTGGGACTGTTTGAGGTTGTGGACAGGTGTCTTTTATATAGATAACCAGTTCAAACAGGTGCCATTAATACAGGTAACGAGTGGAGGACAGAGGAGCCTCTTACAGAAGAAGTTACAGGTCTGTGAGAGACACAAATCTTGCTTGTTTGTAGGTGACCAAATACTTATTTTCCACCATAATTTACAAATAAATTCTTTAAAAATCAGACAATGTGATTTTCTGGATTTTTTTCCTCATTTTGTCTCTCATAGTTGAGGTATACCTATGATGAAAATTACAGGCCTCTCTCATCTTTTTAAGTGGGAGAACTTGCACTATTGGTGGCTGACTAAATACTTTTTTTTTGCCCCACTGTATATAACTAAAAGAGTTATTACATATGTTTAAAATATACATGTTTTGTTAGAAAAATGTTTTGTCTTGAATTTTGGAGAGAAGTAAAACCATAAATTGTGCCCATATTTTTACTACAATCTGGTAGGCTGCAGAAAATATTTTATCATCTAAAATGCACCAGAAAGCAGGAAAATACATTTGTTTTGTTCAGATTTTTCTGGGGAGGGACCCCAGACTCCCCGGCCTTTAATTTTCCCACATAAAAAACAGCCTGCTACACCAGAATCTGCATTCGAGATATTGCCTTGGGCACCAAAAGAGCCAAGGCTGCCTCTAATAATTGTATCCATATGTTTACTACAAGTTGGTAGCCATTTATAATATTATATTCTCTAAAATGCATATGTTTTTATCAGATTTTCCTAGAGGAGGACCCCAATACCTGTTATATAGTCCCACACACTTTCAAATCACTCTCTATATGAAAACTTGTCATACACATTGCAGATTCAGAATAAACTGGTAGTGGTAAATTAAACCTATACAGTATAGAACCACTGGATGCACTAACTCTGTGCTGGGTTCCCCCACTTCCCAAATTCCACTTTAACCCCTGACTATGAGAAACTGGGGGGAAAAAATCGGTATGCAACACCGATATGTAAGATATGTGAGAATTTAGCATGTGTCAGAGAGCACCTGCAGTGCCTTGAAGTCAATCAATTTCAGTAAATGAAGAGATGGATGTGTGAGTGGCTTGATAGAAAACCCTGATACAGTTTTAACAGTGACACACTGAATTGGGGAAGGAGAAATAAAAAAAAGAGCAGCTTGTGTTTTCTATAGAAGCAATGTAGTTTGAAGAGAGTTGAAGAGTAGTTTGTTTGACATATTCTTGGAGTCACCAGAGCTAAATCTGTGCTGCACTCATTTAGCTCCTGTGAGAGACGCAAATGCAAATATATAAGTGACACTATTTACAGGTGAGGACTTACACATGAAAGGAATACAGAAGTAACATATAAGCAATGAACATGACATGATGACAATTAGCGTAAGATAACCTTTGATAAATCTGGCCCGTAGTGTCTTATTTTGAGTCCTGTTTGTGAGACACAGTCCTCCATCACAATTTAGAATATGCATGCATACAAACAGAAGCAAGGGCAACACGATATGGGAGGCTTCAAAGCTCTTATCTGAAAGTCTTAGTCTGAAAGTGCTCTCTCTCTTGCAGCTCGTTGTAGACATGTGAAACCAGGAAGTGCTCCTGCAGGTTTCTAAAGCCCAGACTTACCAGACTCATTCTGAAAATTTTTACTTTTAAAATGCCATCACTACAAAGCAGTCAGCTCATTTATCCGTCTTTTAGCATCATGTTGCTAATTTTGCTAATTAATTTTCTTTTGTTGGGCCATCCCATCACCCTTTTCTTCTCCTTTGCTCCTAATTGTATAGTTTAGAAGGAGCACTTGTTAAACATACGTTGCCCCAAAAAACATTTGTTATGAAATAAATAATGTATTTTGTGTGTTTGTTCATATTGTGATTTCCATTTAGGTTAGTGTGGAGATCGTAACATCTACCATAGACTACCAATTAAAAGCACTGAAACAACAAAATAATTTATTTTATTTTACAGGTCTGTGACCAAGAGAAAAATATGTTGAGATATAACATTTTATCAGTGCTGAAGATGTCTGGTTTGCCGTTTGGGTCTGCCAACTTCACTCTGCTTTATGCTGATTTTAACCTGTTTTATGAGGACCACTGACTCTGTGCTTGTGTGTGATCACACAGAGTTACTGAAAATCAAAGTGCTTGTGGATATGTGCGTGTATTTTCACTGTGATGGTTTTAAATCAACTGGCCTCACAATACATCACGGAACTCATCCAAATTTACACTCCAGCGTGTTCAGTGAGGTCCGAGGGCCAGCTCCAGCTCGTGGTTCCTAAGACCAGACTTAAAAGCAGGGGAGACCGGGCCTTCTCTGTAGTTGGCCCCAAACTGTGGAACGCTCTACCCCCCCCACCCCCACCCCCACCCCGCCGAAACCAGGAAGGCAGAATGATTGGCAAGTCCGTGGAACAATGGTTACCGTACTCATGATGAAAATGATTGGTTGAGGTTTTTTAAGTCCCACAGAGTCCACAGTTTATTAATATTATTATTATATTTTCTAATACACCAATTTATAAGCCTTATACAGGGCAATGAAGGTAGTTTTAATAAATATTGAAAAAAATGTATTTATAAAGATCCTCCCTAATATCTTTAAGACCAACTTTTCTTCTCTGGCTTTTGAGTTCTGTGGTTCTGTGTTTTTTACTCTCTTTGTTTTATTTATTTTATGGTTTGCTTGTTTTTAATTATTTATTATTATATTAGTGTGTTACTCTTATTTAATTTTACTAGTTTTTATTGTTTATACGGGAACTACTGAAGTTAAATGGAGTATTTATATATTGTTTTTATAATTTTCTGCAGCTCTTTGGAAATGGTCTTTGTTTGTAAAATGTGCTATATAAATAAAGTGGATTGGATTAGATAATTCGCACACACCATTTTACTCCACTCCCGAGCTTTTCTCCTAGCACTTAAATTGCCTGTACCTCCATCATCTTTATTTAGATCACAGATGACAAGTGGAATTGTCACATTATTGCTGTCCAGGGTCTTCACTCACCGTCTTTTCAACCCCCAATCCCGGGATGAAGGTGGAATACGGCATGTCATTTCCACTGCTCAGCTGCATGCTCTCCGTATATATTCGAGCTGATGTTTACATGTCATGGGGAAGCCAATTAAAAGCTCGCCTGTGGCTAGGCATAACATGACATGTCGTGAATACATTCATCGGTGCTTATCTTGTAATTCACCTGTGGAAGCCATGATGCCGATCGGGAGCTGAGGGCCTGGTGCGCAAACATAAAGGACTCACTTCAATGGCTTTAATAAAAGTCGACAACAGGAAGTCGATCCCCGTGGCACAAAGATACAACAGGCATCGGATACCGAGGCACGGGCCGCCTAATTGAACACACAATACAATCATTTTGCCTCCTGGATATGTTGTTCTCATGCACAATAATTATTATTTCCCAACTTTTAAGCAGCAGCTGTGTGATATTTTTCCTTGATGTTGGATTTCACTTTACTAATGGAGCGCTCAGGGCAGTGCCGGTCATATTTTATTCATATGCTCCTCTCTCCAGTACAGGGACATCTCCACAACTTATGCTATTGACACCAGTTGTGTTTTGAGTTTTAGTGGAATGGTTCTAAAAGGTGGTAAGGGTACCACTGGTGGCACTAGGGTTCCAATAGTGGAACTCAGGAGTTAAAGTTTAAATCCCTAGTTTAATTTAAAGTGAATTTTCTTGCTTTAATCCAACTTATTAAATCTGAAGTGTAGTTAAGTTCCGGTTTAGATTTGGTTTGGTCCTGGTTTTGACTTGATTTAGTGCTGTTTAATCATCTATTAGTATAATAATAATAATAATAATAATTATTATTATTATTATTATTATTATTATTATTATTATTATTACTATTATTATTATTATTATGCAATATAAAATGTGCCTGTTTACATAAATGTTCAATAAAAACATGAAAACATAAAACATTTTTTTGCAGCATTAGTTTAAGCATTAGCATTAGTTTGTCTATTGTTTTGACTAAGATGAAAATCAGATCACATTTTATGACCAAATCATGCAAACATCCAAGTAATTCCAAAGGGTTCGCATACTTTTTGTGGCAACTGTACATGTATATTGCAATAGGAATCATCTATGAACAAATGTATTATTAAGAATTTTAATCTGCTGATATAACAAGTAAACATAATTTACATACAGCTTTACATTTCCTTATTGTTTTGAAGAAGTGCACTTAAAGAATGCAAGGGTATATTTTAGTTTATTTTCCAAAAACTGCTTTTTGTGAGGCAGCAGGTGGAGGCACTCACAGTGAAGCAGTGGTGTCAGGCATTTTTGGTGCAGCTGAAGCCTGCCTTTTCTGCACATAGGTCTTGAAGATGGCCATGTTGGTGTTGGGCCTGGCCTTTGCCTTCTTCAAGTAGGTGATGAGGACCTGGGCCTACTTGCTTTGGTCCTCATACACCTCCTTCATGGACCTCCCCCGGAAGTCTCCAAACTCCATCATTAGACACCCCGGGTCTAAAGCCTCCCAAGCCGCTGACATCATGCCCTCAGCCTCTTTCCCTGTCTCTTTGATCTGGAAGGTTTACCTGAGGAACAGATGTTTGTTTGAAGACAGCAGGCTGTCCCTCCTGATGACCAGGTACACAGCATACCCCAGTGAGTTCTCCAGCAGCCACCGGACCTGCTGGCCCTGGTATTTGCCAAACTAGAGCTTGCAGTGAGCCAGCACCAAGAACTGGTCACCAGGATCCCATCCATTCTGCCTGACAAAGGCAGTGACCTCGGCCAGCACCTCCTCTTTACACCAGGCCCTCCCAGACACCGCAATCTCA
The DNA here is from genome assembly GCA_020698575.1 of Bostrychus sinensis. Classification (NCBI taxonomy): domain Eukaryota; kingdom Metazoa; phylum Chordata; class Actinopteri; order Gobiiformes; family Eleotridae; genus Bostrychus; species Bostrychus sinensis. The sequence continues at coordinate 6,756,848 of CM036260.1, read as the reverse complement.
CTCTGATTCATCTTCTCTGTTGGCCCCATAAGGAAACAATCCAGAGAGGATGTTCTATGGAGCACAGGGTATGCATATATATTCTGAAATAAAACATAAATAAATAAAAGTATGGGTTACCGTGGGTTCTCTCTGGATATTCGGCTTCCTCCCACCGTCCAAAGACATGCATGTGTTAGATGAATTGGTGACTCTAAATTGCCCCTAGTGAATGAATGTGAGAGTGAATGGTTGTCTGTCTGTTTGTCTCTGTGTCAGCCCTGTGACAAGCTGGCCCCTGTCCAGGGTGTACCCCGCCTAAGGCCCAAAGTTACTGGGTGCAGGGGGTTAAAAAGGAGAATTGGGACAGTCCACACTTCTTGGACACTTGTGCTGTGAAGGTAACCAGGTAAAAACGTTTAATAGAAGAAACAGTGCTGTTTTTTAGCAGTGTGTTTGCTAAACTGCTGCTGGATTTATCTGAAAGTTAAACAGTTGAAAAGTGAATCATTTTGCCACAGAAAGATCAGACGTGTTTAATGTTTCAACAGTGTTGTTACCTGGGCAATAGGCACTTTCATTTAAAATTTTCATCACTTTAGTGTTAATGGGTTACTTTTCATTTTTGCCAGTTAGTGCTCGCTGTTAAGTTGCTAAGAAACAAACATAGCGTTGTTTGAAAACATCATAATGAACTGCATTATGGGTAATATACTTCAGCGAAGTCCGCATCAATCCACACTTAACTGGAAGTAAGTGTGCAGTGAAGCATGTGATGAAGTGTAGTTCCAAACGATGAAGAGAACTGGGACACACTACGCACCTGTGCTCTTCAGTGTGAACGCATATTTGAAGCGCACAAGTGTGCAAGTGTGAGTATTGGGACAGGGCCACAGTTAGAGACATCATAGTTTAAATGATAATAAGTATTATATGCATATATAACTTTTCTCAGCATTCAATGCACTTAAAATATTAATTCACTCCAAAATACCACAGTCCTGGGGCAGTACTAGGAAGTAATACGACATTGGGAGAATAAATACTATGAAATATAATCTAATTATGTTTAACTGTGTATTGTATAAAGTCTAATGCATATGTATAAATAGATCTCATTGTCTTAAAAGCAAGCCCACACAAAAGCAATTTATCAACTTATGTTAAGCGGCATTACTAATATATTAATATGCTAAAAATAATAAATAAAAAGATTTATAAACAATAATTACATTGCTTTCACATCATATACCATGTGCAGATGATTCCGTAATTTGTAGTCATGTGAAAAGTTGGTTGAACAACACAAGAAGCGTTATTTTTAGACAGGCATTTATCCATAATTATTAAAAATTCATGATATTATAATGATAAAAACGTCCCTAAAGGTAATGATATCGAACTGGCAAAAAAGCAGAAGCATTACTGTGTGATTATGATGGCAAGTTTTCCATACTTACTGTTTATAATAACTAGCTATAGACTGTAAAAAAAAATTACCGCTAGCTACACAGCCATCGCCATAGACTGTACAGTACTATTTACGAGAACAAGTCAGTATTACATCAAAGACCGCGCCTTTCATTTGAACGCTGCAGATTTGATTTTGTGTCCAAATTTAGGACAATTTTCCCTTTGTGCAAGGCGCTGTGGCTTAGTTGGTTAAAGTGCCTGTCTTGTAAACAGGAGATCGTGGGTTCAAATCCCAGCAGTGCCTTCTTAGGGTCATTTAAAAATAAGTCACAGGTTTAGAAAAATGACCAGAGCCTATTAACAACACAAACGCTGATCTTACCCACTGCCCAAAACAATAAAAACTAAAAGAATTGAAAAAGGAGGACAAACAAGAAGGAGAAACAGTTTGGTAAAAAACTGCTTTGGTTCAAGTCCCAGCTGTAACAAAACCAGTAGTATCTCAGTGAAGTAGACCCATGTCATTCTGCTCTACGTTTGCAGGCCAAAACCTTTGCATAAATTACCTAAAAAAATAAAATAAAAAGGCTTCAACAAATGCTCGTAAAATGGCAGGCCAAGGTTGAAGGTGTGGTAAACAAAAGAGCTTGAGTTCAAATCCCAGTTGTATCAAGTTCAGTAAATTCTCAGTGAAGTGAAAAGTTCCCAACAACAAAGAAGCTATCAACCACAGTAGATCTCATGACCTTCTGCTCCAAAGACAGAGACTTTTACATGCAGATAAAGGGAATACAAAAAGCACTTTATTGAGCCACCTGTTTCACCTGATAAAACAGGACATTGGGCTGATTGTGGATGAAAAATCTGGCCACCCAGCACCTTGCACCGGGGAATTAGCTCAAATGGTAGAGCGCTCGCTTAGCATGCGAGAGGTAGAGGGATCGACGCCCTCATTCTCCACATTGCGCAGCTCCCTCGATGGCGATACTTTGCTTTAAAGGAAATCTGTCAATGTCACTTTGATGTTCCAACGTAGTTGGACAATGTAGTCAAGGTTCTAATGGTTCTTTGGATTTGCAGAAACATGTTAAATGATGTCTTTTGAAAATTAGCTTCTCTAATCTTATCTGACGCTAGTTGGGAAAACACAGCTTTCACAGATGTGTCTCTGTGGCGCAATCGGCCAGCGCGCTCGGCTGTTAACCGAGAGGATGGTGGTTCGAGCCCACCCAGGGAAGGCACTTGATTAAAGGCAGCTTCACACTTGGACAGACTGAGACCTTTCATTTGAACGCTGCAGATTTGATTTTGTGTCCAAATTTAGGACAATTTTCTCTTCGTGCAAGCCGCTGTGGCTTAGTTGGTTAAAGTGCCTGTCTTGTAAACAGGAGATCCTGGGTTCAAATCCCAGCAGTGCCTTCTTAGGGTCATTTAAAAATAAGTCACAGGTTTAGAAAAATGACCAAAGCATATTAATGACACAAACGCTGATCTTACTCAATACCCAAAAGAAAAAAACTTAAAGAATTGAAAGAGGAGGACAAACAAGAAGTAGAAACAGTTTGGTAAAAAACTGCTTTGGTTCAAGTCCCAGCTGGAACGAAACCAGTAGTATCTCAGTGAAGTAGACCCATGTCATTCTGCTCTACGTTTGCAGGCCAAAACCTTTGCATAAATTACCTAAAAAAAGAAAATAAAAAAGGCTTCAACAAATGCTCGTAAAATGGCAGGCCAAGGTTGAAGGTGTGGTAAACGAAAGAGCTTTAGTTCAAATCCCAGTTGTATCAAGTTCAGTAAATTCTCAGTGAAGTGAAAAGTTCCCAACAACAAAGAAGCTATCAACCACAGTAGATCTCATGACCTTCTGCTCCAAAGACAGAGACTTTTACATGCAGATAAAGGGAATACAAAAAACAGACTTTATTGAGCCACCTGTTTCACCTGATAAAACAGGACATTGGGCTGATTCTGGATGAAAAATCTGGCCACCCAGCATCCTGCAGTGGGGAATTAGCTCAAATGGTAGAGCGCTCGCTTAGCATGCGAGAGGTAGAGGGATCGACGCCCTCATTCTCCACATTGCGCAGCTCCCTCGATGGCGATACTTTGCTTTAAAGGAAATCTGTCAATGTCACTTTGATGTTCCAACGTAGTTGGACGATGTAGTCAAGGTTCTAATGGTTCTTTGGATTTACAGAAACATGTTAAATGATGTCTTTTGAAAATGAGCTCCTCTAATCTTATCTGACGCTAGTTGGGAAAACAAAGTTTTCACAGATGTGTCTCTGTGGCGCAATCGGCCAGCGCGCTCGGCTGTTAACCGAGAGGATGGTGGTTCGAGCCCACCCAGGGACGGCACTTGCTTAAAGGTAGCTTCACACTTGGACAGACTGAGACCTTTCATTTGAACGCTGCAGATTTGATTTTGTGTCCAAATTTAGGACAATTTTCTCTTTGTGCAAGGCGCTGTGGCTTAGTTGGTTAAAGTGCCTGTCTTGTAAACAGGAGATCCTGGGTTCAAATCCCAGCAGTGCCTTCTTAGGGTCATTTAAAAATAAGTCACAGGTTTAGAAAAATGACCAAAGCCTATTAATGACACAAACGCTGATCTTACTCAATACCCAAAAGCTTAAAGAATTGAATGAGGAGGACAAAGAAGAAGGGGAAACTGCTTTGGTTCAAGTCCCAGCTGTAACGAAACCAGTAGTATCTCAGTGAAGTAGACCCATGTCGTTCTGCTCTACGTTTGCAGGCCAAAACCTTTGCATAAATTACCTAAAAAAAGGCTTCAACAAATGCTCGTAAAATGGCAGGCCAAGGTTGAAGGTGTGGTAAACTAAAGAGCTTTAGTTCAAATCCCAGTTGTATCAAGTTCAGTAAATTCTCAGTGAAGTGAAAAGTTCCCAACAACAAAGAAGCTATCAACCACAGTAGATCTCATGACCTTCTGCTCCAAAGACAGAGACTTTTACATGCAGATAAAGGGAATACAAAAAACAGACTTTATTGAGCCACCTGTTTCACCTGATAAAACAGGACATTGGGCTGATTGTGGATGAAAAATCTGGCCACCCAGCATCCAGCAG